>CP141133.1:2500000-5000000 GCA_035236585.1 Warburgia ugandensis
TATATTGACCACGGGGCGCAAGAAACTCTCTCTGAGAACAGAGATCAAACACATTGCAGGCCAACAATGGCTGGAGTAATGGTGACAGCTATCCCTACCATGACCATAAAAAAGTCCCCTCTAGATCTCTCCCCACTCTCCAACAGGCGCGTCGCCATCACAGCACCACTAACGTATGCCGGGAGGCTCTCTCATCTCCTCTCACTCAACGGTGCAATTCCCCTCTCCTGTCCGTCCATCATCGTGGAGCCCACTTCGGAAACCAAAAGCTTGCTGAAACCCTACATCCAAACCCTACAAGATTTCGTCGCTGTTGCTTTCACTTCCCGCAACGGTATCGCTGCGTTTTCCCAAATCTTATCCGAAACCAAGGAGCCCCCATTATCCGATACAGTCGAAACCTTCACAATCTCTGCACTAGGGAAAGATGCAGAGCTTCTAAATGGAGAATTCATCTCAAAACTCTGCAAGAACCCTCAGAAAATCAGGGTTTTAGTTCCTACGGTTCCTACTCCATCTGGGTTAGTAGAGTCGTTAGAGTTTGGATTTGGTAGAAAGATTTTGTGCCCTGTTCCTCTCGTGATTGGGCTTGAAGAGCCGCCTGTCATTCCTTATTTTTTGAAGGAATTGGTTTTGAAGGATTGGGAACCGGTAAAGGTTTCGGCATATGAGACGAGATGGGCGGGGAGGAAATGTGGGGAGGTTTTGGTGGGATTGGAAGGGAAATTGGATGCTATTGTGTTTACGAGTACTGGAGAAGTAGAGGGATTGTTGAAGAGTTTGAAGGAGTTGGGGGTTAGGTGGGAGATGGTGAGGGAGAGGTGGAAGGGATTGGTGGTTGCGGCACATGGGCCAGTAACGGCGGCAGGGGCGGAGAGGTTGGGAGTTGAAGTTGATGTTGTGAGTGAGAAGTTTGGGAGTTTTGATGGGGTGGTGGAAGCTCTAGCGACAAAATGGGGCGGTTCGCATTAGAAATGAGTCCAATTCTGTGAGTTTCGATGCAATTTGTCGTAGATTTAAGTAAATTTTATTGTTATTTTGTACTCTTGATCTTGCTTATATCTGTCATACTGAGATTATATGCAATGCTGTTTTCTAGGAACCTGCATTTCAATTACCACTTCTGTTATTGCATTTGCTTGGTTTGAGTTTCAAAGCTAACCACTTGACTGAATTAAATCTGTTTGGCATCACAGCTAACATTTGACTTGTTTTTCATATTGTTTGTATGTAGATGCTTGGTTTCTAGTTTGTTTGATTTAATTTCAGTTTTCTCCTCAGACTCTGCAACTTCTGAATGAACCTGGTCTGTTGGTTCTTTTGCTTTGGTTTGAAGATGAAATCCTTTTTGTGATGGAGAAATGTCTGATCAGATCTGCAACCAATAAATAGAAATAACTAGATTGGAATATTAGATGCTCTAGGTAAAAGAAGTTAAAATTTACACCACACTGTGTGATGATCCTTTTATTAACCTCAAGGATGAAGAAATTGAGTGTACAGTACTTTCCTCCTCTGAAGGATTGTTTCGACAAGGGTCCTATGGTAATCTCTTCCCAAGTCACTTCTTTGGTTGAAGACTAACCGAACTGATGCGGATAAATGCCTCAACCAGAGGGCTGAACATGTTTCATGTCTTGCAAAGTGCAGCAGTTTGTTTTGAGACTAGAGTTGATGAAAAGCCTAATGCAGTTCCCCTGTTTGTTTTCATTATTGATTTTCCTTTAGCCACCCATGTCATTCTTTTCTGTTATTTTGCCTCATTACTTGTTGGGTAGGCTTAAGATTCTGACAGGCTAGACATTATTATTTATCATATGATTTGGTTAAGGAAGAAGGCGAGCCTTGGTGCAACGGTAAAAGTTGTTGTCATGTGACCTTGAGGTCACGGGTTCAAGGCGTGGAATCAGTCTCTTGCAAAATGTGCAAGGTAAGGCTGCCTACTATAGGCCCTTGTGGTTCGCCCCTTCCCCGGACCCCGCATAGGCGGGAGCTTCGTGCACCAGGGCTGCTTTTTTTATATGATTTGGTTAAGGAGCTAGAATAAGGTGGAGATCCTCTGGCAGCTGGAAGGAGCAGAGCAGAGTCTCTAGTTAATCACGGCAGATTTCATGAAGGGGGAAGTTTTGATAATGATGTTATCAGATATGATGGCGTTCTCCACACTAAGTCTCCTGTTCTGAGACCAAGTCCAATCCAATGTATGTCAGAGCCTCTTGATCAGTCAGTCCCACGTTATTAGCTTAGTTTGTTGCTAAACCCTTAGCTATTAGTCTTCTTCTTCCTCTAATAGCCCGACGAAGGTTTAATTGAAGAGTTCCACAGAAACGGAAGTAGGCAAGGATCATAACTCATACTTCTGTAGGATATATGTAACAACAGGAATGGCACTGCACTTAGTCTCCTAAATATGGATACCACCTTTTACTGGTTTGACAGCCAAAGATGAAAAGCTTTACAACCACCCTAAGTCACTCTTCATTTTTACATCCTCAAAGGTGGGGACTCGAATCTGGTGCACATCTCTGCTGTGTGTTATCTGCAGTTAGGCCTAAATGCATGTTGATGAAAAAGAATCTGACAAAGAAATTTTATGTGTTGAATGTGAGCTACTAATGGAGCAGGCTTGAGTGGGATCCGATAAGTACTGATTAGTACATGATTAGTCACTGGAGTATAGATTCAGAACCAGATACTATGGGGAGAATCTTAACAAACCAATCTGGATCTGGCTCATTGTAATCGAAGGGAGGTGTTTAAAGACGTGGCATCGATGATAGGTGTGTCAACGTTTTGCTGTTTGTATGAAATCAATTTTCACTGAAAGTCTTTTTATACTGATTAGTATGACAAATGAACCATTTCCTGGAATTTTGTAATGTTTGCTGTTTGGCATACAATTTCACAGTGATGTAGAGGGTACACACAGATCAGACAAAAGTAGGAATTGGAGAACAAGAAACATCTTTTATTCTGTTGTCGATAGATATTGTGGAGGATACTAATCACATTTTTCATCTGTTTCTATGTAGGAACTTGACCAAGCAAAAATTCTCGAGTTCCTACCATAGGAACACATTGAAGGTTCTCTTCAAACGTAAACCTACGTTCGTTCCCTGGCCAAGAAAGCAATTTTTATTGAGGCATATGGTACTATACAATTCACAAGAATGAAGCATTACACATGGTGACAAAAATCAAGTACGTTCCATCTCCTATGCTTTCTTCTTGATTGCGCTTGCAGGAATGGTGAAGATTTTCATTGCAGAATTGGATGTGGAAAACCAGAGTGGAACACTGATGAACAACTTGAAGAGGGTCCTCTAATCGCAGCACTGCCCTCTTAGTTCTTTGCTGGTTGTTTAGTGCCCCCATCAAGTGTGCTTCTGTTGATTTTGCAGAGAGCTAGACTCAGCATCTGTATTGATTTTGTATGAGCCCATCTCGTCTCATTTGATTGTCATTACTGTTCACAGAGCTTCTTAGCCGAGGATAGTGTGGTGTTGCTGATGAAGCCGAGGATGTGTTGCTGATGAGGTTGCCTCTGTTTTCATCATTTAAGAGTTGCCGGACTTGGGCCTTTTAGCAAAATATAGCACTTCCTCTGTACTCAATTTTCCATCTACTTCCCGTCCACCAAAATAGTTGGTCTAAAGTCCAAACTCAGACATTAGGAGCAGTTCAATTCATGCTTGTCAAATATCTATGAAACTGAATTGAAATGCTTCTATTGCTTGTGGGTTACCTAAGACTGTGAAAACTGATCAAACTATGATGTGACTCAGAATATGAATCCCACCTAGATCATCTAATGGAGGAGGAAACGAATGGCTTGATCACCAAGCATCTAGGCTCACATGTTCTACAGTGTGCTGATCGTCATGTGCAAACATCATGCAAGAACTACTCCAAAATGTAGTAAAAAAGACGTTTGGGATGAAATTCATGTAGAAATCTGACATGGTAAGGTCTGCTAAGTCCTGCATGGCATCAGAATTTTAAGATTATGAAGAGCAATAGAATCCATTAAAGGCACATGCAATTCTATATCATCTTTTGATTATATACAGAATTATCTGGTACAATTGCATCAACCGGATTATGTATGCCTTGACAAAGGGCCCTAACACCCCTGGCCTTTAATGTAATGTGATTTAGTTGTCGTTTAAAGATGATGCGAATAACTAGAACATAAGCTTGTACCAGGCCTCTTGGCATGAATTATATGATTTGCAACTATAACATAAAGTTGGTTGAATATCTAAATAAATTAATCATCACAAGAATGGAATGACTTACTATCCCATGACCTCATTTGCAACCTTCATATAGCTGAAGATTTTTGGTGTTTCATGTACATGTTTGAGCTCATGATCTTGATCTGGTATTGAAGCCATGGAACAAAGTCGTAAGCCTGCCATCAAAGGGCCTGTGTGTGTAACAGGGGCATCCGGGTATCTGGCTTCTTGGCTGGTTAAGCGATTGCTGTTATCAGGGTATCATGTGAGAGGGACAGTCAGAGATCCAGGTTTCTAATTTTCTTCTCCTTGATCCTTCGTGATATTAGAGACTATAACGTGCACGTATAATGGTTTCATTATTAAGTAACTCCAATCGGTGACATCCAACTTAGTTGTTGAAAATCATCCAGTGGTTGAAATCATGGAGCCCACCATCATTGAGTCAAGTACTCATTTGGAGCCAATTCAATTGCATTGTCCATCGCTGGTGATTTTTTCCCTTGCTACTGACGAATGAAGTCAATGAAATTGTTCTAACATAGATAGAATAGCTTAATACCGATCGATAATTTTTTCTTGCGAAAATACTTTTCCTTTGCTGGGCTCATTTTCTGCAAAATTCTATTCCTAAATTGGGATTCAACCACCTCTTCCGTGGGAATCTTAGGAGTACCAAACCGACATTTCCGGCAAGGGGAAACACTGTATAGACCCTTGGGGTAGGCGAGAGCTTCGTGCACAGGGGCTGCCCCTTAAAAAAGTATAGAAGTGCAAGCCGAGAGAGAGAGAGAGAGAGAGAGAGAGAGAGAGAGAGAGAGAGAGAGAGCAGTAATTTCAGCAAGGAGTTGCAGGTGTAAAGTACAAGTAGCATGTGATTGGTTGGGAAAAAGTTTCTAACTATCATTTTCTTCCTCTAACTTTTTTTATTTTTTGCTTTTTTGTCAGCCAATCAAATATCACCTACTCCTTGCACTTTTATGAAACAATAAGGAGTAGTAATTTTAGCTATTTAATGCAGCTATAAAATGCAAATAACATGTGATTGGTTGAAAAAAATAAAAAATAATATTTTCTTTAACTTTTTTTCAAGCAATCACATGATCCATGGATTTTACATCTGCATTAAATAACTAAAATTAACACCCATATATATATATATATATAGCCAAAGTCAAGACTTTTTTATAAGATTTTTTTTTTGTTAAATAAAAATAACTTAGAAAATGCTAATGAATTTGATATTATTTATTGAGAAATACTGATAAACCGAAGCTCTTTGACTGCAAAGTAAGGGTTCCTTCCAACCCGTCACTTCTCCCATTTAATCCCCTTAACTGCCTTTGATTGGTAAAAATACTAAGCACTTAGGCTAAGTAGAACACGTCATATTGAGAGAGGGCCTCACTTTGAGTTCACTAATTGACATTTTTAGTCATTTCATCTAATTAAACAACCAATAAAAAGAATTTTCCTATTTGATTCTAGCATCCTAAATAGGACTTTGTCTTATGTTACGGAATGATCTTGCAGGAAACTTTAAGAAAGTGGAGCACCTATGGAAGTTAGAAGGAGCAAAGGAAAGGCTGCAGCTAGTGAAGGCTAATCTCATGAAAGAGGGTAGCTTTGATGATGGTATCATGGGATGTGAAGGTGTTTTCCATACTGCTTCACCTGTTGTTGGCCCCAAGTCTAATCCAAAGGCAAGTCATTTACTCTGCCAAAACAACATCACCAAGCTATTTTATTAGCTTACCTACTATATAATAAAGTACTAAAGCAATATCGTTTTTCACTTAACTCTACTATTTTACTATGTCATACTTTTGCTATTTATTTTGATATCCTTAATTTATAATTGAATACATTCTTTAACAAGAGTCCATATATATGTGTGTATGTGTGTGGAATAATTTGGGTCTCGCATGCATCACCAAGTAAGGGTGTTGGTCCCACTTTGTCATGGTGGGCTACACTTTTGGTTGATCAAACCCTTTCATCTACTTCATCTAAATTTACATATCTCATATAATAAAGATTACCAAGATTGGATATTTTAACATCCAAAATGTGCTTTCAAATCATCCATTTTAGACTATTCTGTTAGCATGTTTATGATTGTTGTTTTTGTTATGACTATAAGTATATTTTTTAGTTTCCACACTCAACCAATCACCCTTGTTTTAAGGTTAATAGTCATCCATAACAAGAAGAATTAGATCAACCAAAAAGTGAAGCCTACCATGGTAAAGTGGGGGTGTGGCTTTTCCTTACCACGCCCCACCACTAATCACTGAGATTTGCACCCCACTGGGGGTAGGGCAGAGTTTGATAAGCCCAACTTGACCTACCGTGTACCATCAATTATTATGGGCAGGGCAGGGTTGGTTGGTCAATATCACCATGTATGCATATCTATTGAGATATTTCTTTTACTTTTCTCATCTTCTTTTTTTGATGTGCAAGGAAAAATCTGGTTTTCTAACTCTTTTATATGTTGTATTTAATTTTATAAAAATGCCCTTTTTATAACTAAAGTATAAAAATAAATCATGGGCACTTTTGATATGTGTGTGTTTGTAAAAAATGCATATTGGTCTATGGAATTTTCTTACCAACCCACCTAGAGTCACAAAATTTTTGCTCCATCACAAGTGGATCACTAATTTCCTACCCCAACCCACCCCAAGCAAGGGTGGGGCAGCCAAGGCCTCGCTTTAGCTCACCCACTTAGGACTCAAGTATTCCTCTCTATCTAATTACTCGTATATTATAATCTTATGTCATTGGTGAATAAGTAGGTCTCTTTAGGAGTCATTGAGTTCTCTTTTACCTTTTTATCTCTATATTTGTTGAAGAATAGGCCTTCTAAGATGAACTCTCTCTCTCTCTCTCTCTCTCTCTCTCTCTCTCTCTCTCTCTCTCTCTCTCTCTCTCTCTCTCTCTACATTATTTGATGCAACTGGTCTCATCATGATTGCTTGAAAGATGTCCTTAAAAGTGAGTTGCAGGCCCTGTTTAAAAGCAAGCAAAAAGAAGAAGAAGAGTGTGTTAAGGCCTTTGTATGTTTCGCCATTTCTTCCAAAAATAAAGAACTTAGAGATGTGCAATAGACAATGTTTTTTATACCAAGACTATATTACAGGATTAATCAAATAAGCGAATTGAATCATGGAAAAACCTAGAAAAAGTAGGCTCACTGTTCACTTTTAAAGATACCTATGATGCAAGCAACCTTGATGACACCAGTTATCCTACAATTGCACTTCTCTCTCTCTTCTTTTCATTGATATAGTTAACCTTCTATCACTAGAAGTTCTAAACTTATTTATAAGTAGTAGAACCCAATCGCCAGTAGATCCAATTGAATTAATATTTTCAATAAATAAATGGGTCACCCATGCTTTGCACTGAGGCAAAATACTAGTTATAACCTTCCACGGAAATATGCTAACAGGGATCCATCCCAAACCCAAGAACAAAAGTAGGAAAGTTCTGAGATCTTCGTGTTGGTTTGGTGGACAGCTTTTCATGAACAACACTTTACTTGGGTTGTCTTTAGTTCCGGAGTAGGCTGCTTTTCTCTCATGAGTAATGTCCTCAAATTATGATTAGGTGTTATTTTACCTTTTGTTTGGAACGATACTTGCCCTTGCTTTTGGAACACATAAAGTGCTTGCTGTGGTGTCTCCTGTCTTGAATTTATTGTGGGACAAATAGAGGCCAAGTTCTAGTTTGGAATAGATCTTATGCAGGAGAACTGATCTTGCAATCAGACAGCATCTTGCGGTTTCCACTTTCTTCCTTGTTGGATTAAAATCTCCTTAATTAATCCAGTCACAATCCACTTAATACAATCCTACATTCACATCAGTTGGGAAATGAAAAGTTCTGTGTAGACCTAGGGCTTCTCATAGCAGGAGAATTGATTAATTAGATCAGTCGGTTGTCCCGGCCCACCTGCCAAATCACTGGGTTGATGCAATCTTAGGCTTGGGTCTTTCTAAAAATTTAGGCCCATATGGCATGTAGGTATCTACTACGTGCAGAGGCATTAGTCTTAGCTATTTGTAATGGACCATTGATTCATTAACTTGGCCAAGTCATTAATTAACAACATATATTTCTGCATAGGCTGAAATCTTGGATCCAGCCATTAACGGAACGCTGAACGTATTGAGATCCTGCAAGAAGAACCCATCTCTTCGGCGGGTTGTTATCACTTCGTCATCGGCTGCTGTAAGAGCGAGGGATGACTTCGACCCGAAAATTCCACTGGATGAATCATCTTGGAGCAGTGAAGATTTGTGCTCAAGGCTTAAGGTGAACAGGAAATTATAATATGAGCTAATTATCTCATTCTTAGTCAGATGACTCAACGATAATGGCAAAGATTTATGCAACAGCCAAGCCATCCGGGCTCTCGTATGCACGCACTTTGCACTTTGCATCAACTCCACCCACCCTTAATTCTCAGGGAAAAAAAAAGGACATACTTATGCACATTTACTTTGTTACCATTCTCCTTTCTTTCTCTCTTACTCATGCTATAATGTGGTCTTCAAGGTATGGTACGCCTTATCAAAAACTCTAGCTGAGAAGGCAGCTTGGAAATTTGCAAAGGAGAACAACATAGATTTGGTGACTGTTCTTCCTTCTTTCATCATTGGACCAAGCCTTCCAAATGAACTCTGTTCAACTGCCTCAGATGTGCTTGCACTACTTAAAGGTACTCCTTTTTGTTTTTTTGGTAAGAACTGGAATTGCATAGAAAAAGAAAAAATGCATGGCTGTAGGAAGAAGGTGCCCCTAGCATCGTTCATCAGAAAAGAAATTAAAAAGTTAGGAATATAGACATCCCAAGAGAAAGTTCCCTTATGATCAACTGCAAAACTTGCTCTACTTAAATGTACTCTTATGTAATTGATCGATTGAGTTCTTGTAACACCCCGGATTTTTAAGACAATTTTTTTTTATTTTTATAATAATGACATTTTAAATAAGAGCATTTGGGATCCCATGAGAAAAGCTTTATTTAACATTTTACTAAAACCTATCTTAAAAACTCTGGGTATTAGTTTTCCTTTCTCAAAATGGCATACATGTAAATTAAACATAAATAAAACAATCCGCGTATAAATCAACGTCAAATAAATCGGCGCCTTTATTTTAAATCAAATAAATGTCCAAAATATAATAATAATATGGCTTAGGGTCTATCCATCATAACATCCCATATAAATGTCCAACATATGTCCAAACATCTAAATCACATCCAATATAAAGTATGCAGTCCATAATAAAATTCAAATGATAATCCTCTCTAATGACTCACATTACTGTCTAAAATTATAAGGAAAACTAGTCTTTAGCAGCTCTCAAGGTTTATCAACCGCTTTTCCTTTTCTGATGTCGGCTCGAGATCTAAGGCATTGCAAAACAAAGCAATGCCTCAGCAAGCTATCGCTTGTGTAGGTACATAGACAATTAATATAAAAAATGAAAGAAATAATGAACAGCACTGATGAAAAGTCTAACATTTATGAAAATAGTGATATCATAATGCCATATTCAAATAAATGTCAATTTATTCCATATGCTAAAACATGCAATCATAGAGTTAAAACATGATATAAATCAATAAAATGAAGCATACAACAAGAATAAGGGCACCCTAAGGTAATGGGTCCCACCACATCGCACTAACATCCCTAATCAGGAGTACACGTAGTCAACCTCTGAGTGTCGTCACACTTAGGCATATCATCCATAATTATGCTCATCATACATGCACACATAATAAGAATATAGGAATCATGCTGTAGTGGCAACCTTCCATGGGTATCAACCACCGCTGCTCTCCGTCGACACCATAACGGGAGACTTAGCGTCTGTCCCCATGGAAAGGCTCAGGCCGGTAGTATGGACTATCCATGTTACCAAACCCCTACTGAATGCCATCTGTGGGCAGGTGTCTATCATATCACAAAATCATCACATCATAATCTCAGAAAGGTGAGTGGCCGGCCCTATCCCTCCTAGCATGATGCCCACAGGGCGAGAGCACCCGTCATCAAATATAAAACACGAAAATCATATATATATGCTAAACTCAATAGCACTTATAGCTTGCAATCCCCAAGACATACCCCTCATCCTGGGGTTAACCTATAAAAGGACCAGCTAATAAGCCTCTATTCTCATTTTCATGTAATCCATGCATTTTCTATATATATATATATATAATAAGAAATAAGTCTCTAATTAAGCATAACTAATTAACATCATGCTTGTAAAAGCATTTTAAATAAGTTTATTCAGTAAAAGATTTCATTTTGAAATAATCATCTTGTACTCAATGTCGCATGAAATACACGGTAAATAAGAATTGCAATTTAAAACACGATCACACATGATGCTATGTTTAAACGTAGTTTAAAAATCAAGGCAAAACATTAGTTGTCGTCACCTACCTCAGTGTGAGACCACTAGCTTGCTAATAACTCTCTTTAACTGGTATATTCAAGTGCACCTGTACATGTCACATCACTATTTTAATATTTTTCTAAAGAAAAGTGGTTATTTCTAAGTTTTTAAGTTAAAACTAGGTTCACGTCGTCAATACGGTCACAACGCTTCTTTCGGATCGTGATTTGGACCTCTCTAACTCCCAGAAATCAAGTTTTTGTGAAAACTACCCTCAAATGGGGCCTGCTGGACTACCATAAGGTGGTTTATACCGGCGGCACCCTTTTCCGCCGGTTTACACCGGCTTATATCGGCGCCACGAAGACGCACGAAGACCCAGACGCCACACGGGACGCGCACCATGCATCTTCGGCGCTAGGACGCGCCGCGTCCCGGCCCTACCACGACTGCCAACTGGCTCCTTCTCGCACACGTGCGACGACGATGTCGTGTGACGTCATCTCTCGTGCGTCCTGGCATCAGCGCCAAGGCGCCGACGCCGTTGACGACGACCGGATTCCAATCGTCTCCGGCGGAGCTACAAAGCTCTGTTTTGTGTGATTTTTGTGCCATTTTCTTCAAAATTCTTTCTAGAATCCATTTATGTCCTCCTTTTGCACTGATTTTGCCAAAAACCATGGTTTTTAAATGATTTTTCCCAAGTTCCTAAAATCATCCATAGGTACTTTTTTTTTTTTTTTTTTGCATTTTCTAGAGAAATCCACTGTTGGATCACTCCCAAATTTAAAGGATTTGCTCTTGGGCCTCTTGTGCACTAGTTGGACGGTGCGATTTCCAAACGAAAGAGGTTTGATCCGTGAAATCACGCTCCAACAGTAGCGTACACACAGGTTCCCAAAAATATCCGATTTTTTTCCTAATTTTTAAATGCTTTCCTAATTATTTTTCTAATTAATAAATATAGAAAAACATAGATTTGAGGCTTACCTTGCGCCTGGCCGGGGTTGCTCGTGTTGCCGGGGTTCCACTCGCCGAAAAACTTAGACCTTGCAAAGCTAGGGTTCTGAGCTAAAAATCCCAGAGGAACGCTCAAAGTGGAGCGTTTTGGCTCCTGAGGATGATCAGATATAGGGTTTAGAGTCTTGGGGAAGAGAAACTCTTCCCCACACGTCTCTTCCCACGTCTCTCCGGCGATTTTGCAGACACTGGTAGAGACGTGTGGAAGACGGAGGTGTCATTATCAATTTGAACCCCTGTCTAACACGTCTCTATCAAATGACCAATTTGCCCCTTTCCACTTTGATGGCTCATAACTCCCTCGTTTGAGCTCCGTTTTTTGCGTTCTTGGTGGCGTTGGACTTGTATCGACGAGCACTTTCTAATTCTTATGTTTTCAGGAAAAATTTCCTTCTATAAATTTTTATTTTTATTTATTTAAAAATTTCCTATTTTATCCTAAAAATTAAGGATATTACAGTTCTGGACGCAATTTGTGCTTTTCGTTTGATGATCCGAACCCATTATCAGTGATTCAAACCACTCATCTTCTCATCGTTGGTTAGATGGGCAATGCACCAAATCTTCTCCATTGGATGATCCTAACCTTATTGATCTAGATGTCTAATCATATTAAAATCTTGGAAAATGTTATAAGGATGATGGGCTTCTAGATATGACTCAGTTGGAGGAAATCTTATATATGTGGTGAAGAGTCAGTGAATGATTTGGATCACCAACCATCTGGGCCACTAATGTGCTTTTAGCAGACAAACATATAAGTTCTGCAATATGAACCTTTTTCGTGTGAATCTCCGGTGGCCTAAACTACGCCTTTGACTGCATTATTTTTTGTTTGCCGACAAAAATTGTGCAACTTTACACATAAATTGCAGCCAACAGAAAATTAGGTTGCACATCCAATCTAATACTGCCTTATTTCTCTGAACTTTCACATTCATTATGATAATCGGCTGCCCATATTTCTAAACATTTTATTGTAGATAGTTGGTAGCATAGTTTAAAAGCTCGAAACTCAATTCGACTCGGGGAGCGAGTCGAGTTAACTTGAAGCATTGGTGACTCAAAAAAAACTCCATCCATATTTTAGTAACTTCATTCATTTTGTAAAACATACATTAAAATTTTCACTTTATTGCACATAATAAGGTTTAGGTGAGTTTCTTAAGCATTGCTATTTGTGGTTTGAGAGATCTTATTTACTATTTTCATCCAAGTTAACTCGTTGAGTGAATAGATTTGCTACTGAGTCGACTTGCGAGTTGTAGAACCATGGTTGGTAGTAACTCTAATAGGTTTAAAAACTAACTAGATATGTGCAAAATAAATAGAAAAACTTTCATACCATATGTGTGTGTGTGTGTGTGTATTTACACTTTTTGTATTACAAAAATTAAAATAAAGGGTGTTTTAGTTAATCAAATACAAGCTAATGATAGTAAGCTATGCGAGATCAGGTGACGCTGAGAAATTCGCCTGGCATGGACGAATGGGATATGTTCATATCGATGATGTAGCACGCTGCCATGTTCTTGTTTACGAAGATCCAAGCGCTCAAGGGAGATATCTGTGCAGCTCGATCGTCTTGGACAACCATGAGTTGGTGTCCTTCGTCGTAGAAAGATATCCCTCTAAACCCATCCAGAAGAGGTTTGTTTATTTGAATGATAATTAAGATTTTATCTACCAATTTATTCTTTTTCTCTTATGCCTAATCTACTGATTATTGCATGTTAGATGTTTAATTTCAAGCAACTCTTGTCGGTGTAGAAGGAACATGAACCTCACAGACTTCTAGTTCAAATGCGTATGTTTCTTTTTTTCTTTTTTCTTTTTAATTTGTTTAAGTTAAATGCACAGCCATGCATCTGGGTTATTCTAGGCTCTGGTTATTCCTATCAGCATGCTGACCCAAGAGAAACCTTAAACTCTCAAATCCTTGTTGGGCGTAGACTATCAGACTGCCTACTCAAGAAATACCTAGTATAAATTCTACAAAGAAGGATAAACAATCCAACGTTATTCCATGCACAGATGTGGCAGTTTAAGTTGCAGCTTATAATTCTAAGTCTTGATAGTCTTTCCACCAATGGTGATTTCATACCTTGAAGGTTTGTTTCTCTCTCTTTCTCTCTCTAAAAAGATAGAGAATTTTTTTTGACAAGGTTGTTTACCTACTCGCCTCCACCATTCACGGCTTATCCATCACCTTATAATATGCATTAAATTAAAAGAAAATCTAGTTATATAACGTAGAGAAATCATGATTTCCAAAAAAATGGCAATAAGAAAGACAGGGTGTTGACAAACTGACACAAGGCATAGCCATGTTTTCAGATGAATTGACATACAGATATACCCTACTGTCTTTATTGATAAAGCATAAGGGCAACCCCGTTGCATGAAGCTCCCACCTTTGTAGGGTTCGAGAAGGGGCGGACCACAAGGGTCTATAGTATACAGTCTTACTTTGCATTTTTGCAAGAAGCTGTTTCTATACTTTGAATTTGTGATCTCAAGATCACATGAAGATAAAGCATATAAATAACAATATACTTGCATTTTCCCATAACCACACAGAAAAAAGAGAAGACAAACAAAATGTGTACAAACAGTCCCTCTCTCTCTCTCTTGCTGGTGAATGAGGAACACACCTAACTTCTGTTTTGTCTAGTAAACTATATAGTCAGGAAGAGACTGAAATTGGAGAACCAGGAAGTGTCATTATGGAATTGAGGTTGCCTCAGTAAAATTAGTGGGCAAATTTACTGAAAAATGCTCTCACTGTGGATTAAAATTCTTTAAGTAGTTAATTCTGTGTGGCTTTTATATGATATGGAGAGTGTCATTTTATACGCGTTTGAATAATACATGTTTCAGGTTTGAAAGCTTCGTTGGAGACCGACCATATTACGAGCTAAATACTTCAAAACTGAGGAACTTTGGCTTTGAACCTAAAGGTCTGGGAGAGATGTTCGATGACTGCATTGCATCACTGAAGAAGCAAGGCCATCTCGTCTAGGTCGATGCCGCAGTTTGCTATGGTTTCACTTCTAGTTATCTGTAAATGTCCACTTGATGAACTTCATAAGTTTGTCCCTAGTAAATTGCCAGGAAGACAAGCTCCTGCTCGTGTTAGGATAGTCCTAATTAAGGACCCTTCTTATACATGTCCGACGCATTTGATCGACCGATTTTTTTTTTATTGAAAGGCAATCAAATTGATTAGTATTAGTAATCAAGAATAACCCACAAAAGTAAAGTAAGCTACTTATTTTTACTCTGTCTCTCTCTCATAGTAAAGAGATTGCACCATGCTGCAACCACTCTAACAAGAGAGAGTACTTTCAACCACTGTCTCTTCCTCTCTTGACAAGGTCAATTTCGGTGGTTGATCAAGCGCTTCCAAAGGTGCTTGATTCCTACTGTTGGGTGCCGGCTTTGCTTGCAAGGAAAGAGAGACAATCATGTGCTACTTTCTACTAGCACCTTCCACGTGGTAGCTTATCTTAACTGACAGTTTTCTTCCCAAGTTTCAAACAAGTAGGACAAAGCTGGCCCAGGTCGCTATAGACTGCAAGTTGTTGCTCCAAATTGGCAAACTGAATGCCCTTGCTCCTATTCCAAAATTATCAAGGTACCTAGCTATATGGTGGTCTCTTCAGATATCCAGAATCACATTCCTCTTTTAAGCAGAAAAAGATGCACGAGTACCCTTCTCAAGATTAGCTTTTGCATACAATCAGTTTGCCTTATCAATTAAGACATACAATGTTTCTACTACCACATACGAGTTGCATGGCCTATACAAATACAAATAGCAAAAGATAAAATAAAAAAATGGAAATGAAAATTTAGTCATAAACTGAAAAGTTAGACATACGCCCATGCACAAAGTCGAACCCTGAAGTGAGACTTCTCATCCCATCGCCATGATAAATTTACCCTCTCTTCACCTGTCAGCCTTCTATTCTTTCCTACTATATACTCAGTTTGTGGACTCTAAGAGAGAGAGAGAGAGGAGTATTCGATGCTTCCAGAGGTATTAGTAGACACTATGCTAAAATAAGGTTGGAGTCAACTTTTTTGTACTTCTTCGTGAATTCAAGATGTTCATCTTTCTGCCTCAAAAATATGATCTATGTGCCAAAAATCACAACTATTAGATACCTTCGAGGCCTTTATTATTTTTGAGCTTTTTTTTAACGTAAACTAGACATGGTAAAAGAGAGTATGTCATCCATTTTAAAGTTACAAGAGGACTAAAAATGAAGGCCTTAATAGTACTTAGTAGTTGTGATTTTTTGATACCCAGGCTATCAGTTTTGAGGTGGGCTGCATCCTATCTTGGCATATAAACAGATAGACAGATACACTGAGAGAGAGAGAGAGAGATCTTATCCGTGTAACTTCTTACTCTAATTTACCTTTCCTCAAAAAGTACAAGGTGGGAGACTGGAGAAAGAGAGGGAGTGTGAGTAGAAAGGACTTGCACGAGATTGTTAAATGGCAGAAAGAAAGGGCAAGGCCATTGCCGTCCTTGTGCAAGACTGTGGTGGCCCATAGGAGATGTATACATGAAGATGGCAGACATGACCCAGGTACATGAGAGTCCGTAGAGCATAAAAGCTTCCTCTCTCACCCTCCCCGGGACCATGCAGAGATGGGGATGGCTTGTCTAGTCCGTGAAATTATTTGTTAGGCAAGGCTCGCCTCTCTCAGTCTCTTATCATACTCCTTTAATCATCTCCACATCATTTACGACTACCAAATCATCAAATCTTCTCTTTTCCTTACATTTCGTATCCTTCATTATAATACTAGTGGATTTGTACATACGGTATTTGCTCGTCAAGATACGGCTCCATACACTCTAAAAAGTTCGCATTGAGTAGAGTTTTTTGGCGATCAAAGCCGTTCATCTTGCCGGAGGCATGTCAGATGATCTTCTGAGATCTACTGATCCCCATCATCCTTAATAGGAGTGGTGTGGATCATCAAATTCTTGGTGCCAAGTGAAACTCTTCGTTCATGATCAGAAAGGGCACGCAACCAATGATCAGACATGCCTTGCAAGGGAACAGTTAAATAGTGAGTGACACTCCACATTCTGTAATCGATCTCCCAGTCTGGGACCCCATTGAATGGACGATCTTGATAGTGTTAACAGCGAGCAAGCAAGCCCATGTCGTACGTCTGTTGTAATGCTTGATATAGTAAAAGCTCCTCCTTCATTACTTCACCAAATAAAGTATCACAAAGTAGTACCACTACTTAACCAAATTTTGCTTCAAAGTAAGTGATGGTACTCATTTTGCTAGTCAATGGCCTTTAAGATTGCGTGTTGTTCAGTGCTCTCACGAGGACCATGGTGCAGTTCTTTTATACAGTGCATGGTGGGGGAGGCATTTAATTAGTAGTGAGATTTCAATAGTTAATTAGGTAATCCATCACATGGATTCTGATTCTCTCATAAACAGACTAATTGTCTAAGTGGGCTAATCCTCCTGCATTTAGTGCACTTAAAGAAGACACAATGATATATCCCAATCCACATCACTACAGTCGGCAACTCTCGCTAAATATGCCGACAATAGCTAGTTGGTAACTAGCATAGTTGGTTACAGATAACTCAGCATCTCTCCTACAATATGCTTGGTTGCAGTATTCATCTTTTGGTGGAGTAGTAGGATTAGATTTGGGAGAGAATGTGAATGATTTGTTTTGTAATTCTTCACTTGTATAAAAAAGAAAAAAAAAGACTTATTTGAACAAATAAACACAATTATGGCATCAAGGGGCTTAGGTCCGTTGGTACTTCTACTGGTGGAACCTTGACCTCAACATCAAACCAGTTGGGTGCGTGCCAATAATGCACGAGGGCTCAAGCCCTCTTAGTCTATCTTCTAGCTTGATTTATTTTGATGAATAAAGTCTTAAACATGATCTTCTCTAGTCACAAGAGAATTTGTATGACTTTATGTACACCGCTACTCTCGTAGGTTTCAAGGGTGTCCTTATCAAAAGCGAGAGGAAAATCAGTTTGAAAAAAGAGGGAGAGAAACCGAACGCAAAACATGAAAACAGTGGCTTCTCTTCTCGTGTTTGTCTTAAATGCCTACTTTTCAAAATTTCCCACTGATTGTTTGGTTGAAATGGTTCTATCTACCGGCCGAGATTCCGAAATGACAAAATTACCCCTCCACTCTACCGCAAGAAAATGACATCTTTGAGAGAAAACCAGGCAATTAGAGCTAATGTTGTGTGGTATTTGTGTGAAAGACACGAAATAGGGCAGACAGAGAAAGTTTCATGGGTGGAAGCCGGCATGGCCGGCCATATGTGTGCACACATATGCATGAACGTGAACATGCGAAAGGAGTTTAGCGCGTAGCCACAGAATCTGGAGTTTGATTTTTGTGGGGCCCTCGTAAAGTAATTTATTTGAGAGAATGTCGTAAATACCCTTGATCTTGCTTCTAGTTTCAATATTGCCCTACTTAACTTTTTTTTTTTTTTTTAATACAAAGAAGAATTAACAATCGTAAATCTACTTGAAATTTCTCCAGTAAAGAAAAGGTGGTACTTCAATCCTTGAGCCATCCACAATTATGAGAGCTGGCATGTTGTCTATGACTATTTATGCTAGATGACTTTTGCTAATCCCAGTCATTTGTCCAATAGCCATATTAGAAATGAGCCACGTACTGCAATTTAACCACATCCAATGATTATACGCTATTAAATTTTTTAGTTTTTAATGGAGGTTGGAAATGGAATACAACAAATTAATTATTGAGTAAAACTTCCATAAAAAGGTTTAGAATCATCAAAATTAAGGGCAAGTCTTGGGCAACAGCACCTGTAGCAAGTGTTTCCAGTCATTGGTCTGAAGAGTTAAATTGATGCATCAAAATATGCATATCAATCATATATTATTGAGTTAGAGAAGTATGTAATGTAGTCAGGAGTATTTATATTAAAACAGTTTATATATAATTTCCCAATTCATGTGTTCATGATTTTTTGGCTCATTGTCATTTGTTCATGATAAATGCTAATTTGGTGTTCTTGTGTTAATATCCTCTGGTATGTTATATAGGAGGGCATAGTGCATAACTATATTCTTTTATCTCCAACATATTAAGTGTTAGCAAGGATATCTCTGTTTGCACAAATCATAAATGCATTGGAGTGCACCACTCATCAAGCCAGGACATAACTTATTTGAAGTTAATTTATACTATGTATAATCTACTTGTTTGTCAATTCACCTTATATGCCTCATACCATTTTCTCCATAGACTTTAAAGTTAAGGAAATAGAGCAAATACGTTCCAAACCCACACCCTTTTCATGAATTGACAATGACCCTTTGCATAATGGGTTCTTCAACCTTCATCCAGAGAGAGAGAGAGAGTAAATGAACCTAACTCTCTTTCAATTCATCTAACCTTCTCATCCTTTGTCTGCAAACCAAACAAACAATCCATATTCAGGTTGGAGCACTTTGTCAGGTTGATTAATTGCCTGTTTCACAACCAAGAGATTGTGGGTTCGAAATAAAAATACCTTCACTAATTTTTATTGAAATCCCATTCATTAAGGCTGTAAGATAAGTTCCACTTATTAACCATATTAATCATTTACATAATACTTTTACCATGTTAATTAAGCTCAAATGATAAGATATGATGCCATAGCATACAAGAAAGAGTGTACTTTCGGTATTTTGACAATCTACAGGGGTATTTTAGTACTATAATTTAATTCATTTTCCTTTTTGTTTTGTTTGTAGGGAGGAAGAAGTTTTCGGTGATTGTTTAATCCTCGTGACTCTCTCTCTCTCTCTCTCTCTCTCTCTCTGTTCGATCCACTTCACACAGAGAAAACCCCAAAAAAACCTAAAAAATCGAAGAAAGTAAGCAAAAATGGGTCTTTGAAGAAGACGAAGCTTCTCTCTGCAAATCATGTGCTTCTCTCTGGTAAAATGTCATTGCATTTTCTGATTTTCCGGTTCGCATTTTGATTTTCATTTCTGATTTTTCTCTGCTACTGAATATTCACATCATTTGCTCTTACTTGAATCAATGGCTGTATTTGGCAGTTTTTTGTGTTACATTTTGAATTTGTTTCCTTTCTTGATAAGCGAAGGGTTGGAGTTATGGTTTCTGGTTTTGATTTGGAGTTTGTCAGTTTGGATCTTTGGTTGATTTTGAGAGCATATTTCTGTTTCTGCTGGTTATTGGCATTGTGTTTTTCTGTTTTATTGGTAAAGTTTATTACCTTTTCTTCTTCTTCCAGTTTCCGATTTTTATCTTTGTTGTAATTTTAGACTTATTTGTAAAAGCATTGCTTAGGGCTTTAAATGCTGTGATCTGGATATTTGGTGAGTGGTTTCTTTGATCAGTTTCCCATTTTGGTTGAGAATGATTCGGTTTTATTCCACAGAGAGTTTTCATTGGATGAGTGTACATTGATTTTCATTTTTTTGTTTTTAAAAATTTTTGCGGCTTCGAAATTGTTAAGCTTGTTTCGCCAACCTTCGTTATGAAAAATTTCAATTTTTAGTTAGTTTTTGATATATTAGAATTGATGAATTGAAGGTTTTTTCAATTTTCTAAATAGGGCGTCAGGGAATATGTGAATGTTGATAGCTGCAGTGTAAGTAAGGCGTTCTTATATTATTAACTAATTGATTCCAATTTTTGGACGCAGGTAGAAGGGGGATGCTGCGGGGACAAAAAGAGTGAAAACAGTATAGACAACTATAAGCGCTTTGGTGTTAGTCTGTAGAGGTGAATTGAAGTAAAATGACAGTCGATACACCACCTGTGGCAGCACAGAGTGTCAGGGTAAATCGAGCATCCTTCAGCTTGAGCAATGGCAGTGACACACCGATGCATAATTCTGCTGCTATGTCCAATGGAGATGGATATGACAGTGATGGTTCCAACTTTGCCCCTCCGTACGTGTCCTTTGTTCACTGTAGTATTTTAGAATTTAGACTGTGAACTAATGTTTGGATCGCCTGGTTTAGACCGTGCTTTAATATATATATATATATATATATATATATATATATATATATTTTCATAAATGCTGGTGTTTCTGATGTCAATTTGCAACTAGTCAGGGTCTTCTCAATTTTGCTCTTACAGAGACTGGTCTGATGATAGTATGCGGGGAAGAATAATTACATAATTTTGATTTTTCATACACTTAAAAAGATTTCAGTGGCCACTTGTAGTTTGCCATTGTTTTGCTGATTTAGCATAGCATTATAGATAAAAGATTAACATCTTGATATGATATGTTGCTACTGGTAGCTTATACTAAAGGGCGGCCCTGGTGCATGAAGCTCCCACCTATGTGACCACAAGGGCCTATAGTAGGCAGCCTTACCTTGCATTTTGCAAGAGGCTGATTCCATGCCTTGAACCCATGACCTCAAGGTCACATGATGACAACTTTTACCATTGCGCAAGGCTCCCCTTCACTACTGGTGGTTTATACTGTCGGGCTAAATTCAGTTGTGAATCCTTACTCTAAAATTTATAATTACATGTTCCCTTTTGTATTCTGAATAGGGGAAGTACTTTTGTTTTTACATTTTACGCATCGTTGAAGGATTTCAGATTTGCAAACTCAAGAGGAGCTTCTGTCAATTCAATGGCTGTAAAACTGATATTGATATTGCCCTATTGTCTTTTGCAGAACTCCAACAACCCTTTCAGCGTCAATACCACCAGAGCTGGCAGGTGCTATACCATTGCTTGATAGATTCCAGGTGGGTATTTATGATTTTCTACTGTCCATTTGTAACATTGACTTTCAAGATTCCTTCGTCAATTGATAGATGCTCATAATGCTAGTAGATGCTACCACCAATAGGCTGGTAACCAAGCTCTGTGTCGAGCTCATTATGTAAGAACACTTAGATAGTGGTTCCAAAAAGTTCATTAATGTCAAATGCCTCTAGCATCTCTTGAACCTTCTTATTCGAAACCTGGACTCAGTGCTACACATGAATTAAACACAAAAATAGGCAAGTTTTGCTAATATTGATGCAAAACCTTACATTTTGATATTTGCTTTATATAACATATTGGCGGTTTGACATCTTCTTCCTATTTCTTGGTTATTTCTAGGTAGAGGGATTTTTGAGGTCCATGCAAAAGCAGATCCAGTCTGCTGGAAGGCGTAGTTTCTTTTCCAAAAAATCTGTGGGCCCCCATGTTCGAGAGAAGTTCACATTGGAGGATATGCTATGTTTCCAGAAGGTATGCATTTCTTTTATTATGGTATAGTTGTTAGTTTGAAGAAATGGATAAAGGATTGTAATTGCTGGAGGAAATTTAGATGTTTCATCTACTGATGACGAGGAAGCTTGTGAAAAGATTCTTCTGTTATTTTGAATCCCTAACTTATGTGAAAGCTGTGGTGGACTGTCGCAGGATCCTATCCCAACTTCATTGCTTAGGATCAGTGGCGACTTGGTAAATCGCTCAATAAAGCTATTCCAGGTTATCTTGAAGTACATGGGAGTTGATTCATCAGATAGAGTGAATCCTCTGAGCTTGGAGGAGAGGATTGAACTTATTGGGAAAATCTATAAGCAAACATTGAAGCGTCCAGAACTTCGAGATGAACTTTTTGCACAGATTTCAAAGCAAACACGCAATAATCCTGATAGGTAATCACTTTTTGCTCTAGAAATTGGGTTCTCATAATCTCAGGTACCTAACATATCAGTTTCTCACTCACTGTTTATCAGCATATGTTATTCCTTGATGTGAGTTTGCCCTTGCTTGTTGTTTCTACAGGCAATGCTTGATAAGAGCATGGGAGTTAATGTATCTTTGTGCATCTTCCATGCCTCCAAGCAAGGACATTGGTGGATACTTGTCTGAGTATGTCCATTATGTAGCTCATGGAGTCAATACTGATAATGAAGTCCAAGTCCTTGCATCAGATACTTTGAATGCTTTGAAACGTTCCGTGAAGGCTGGACCTAGGCATATAATTCCTGGGCGGGGGGAGATTGAAGCACTTCTGACTGGTAGAAAACTTACAACCATAGTGTTTTTCTTGGACGAGACTTTTGAAGAAATCACATATGACATGGCAACAACTGTAGCTGATGCTGTTGAGGTACTCTTGAGCATTATTTCTCTTTTCCCTGCTGTCTTGTTTAATGCATTGGTAGATTAATCACTGCAAAGGATGTTTTTTCTTGCTGTTGGTCATCGGCTTGTCATGACTGCTTGAGCATTGGTGCTTGCTTTGCTGGACTGTAGGTTGAGTTTGCTGCTACCTACTAGCTACTGAAGCCACAGTTGTAAACTTAAATGCTGAAACACCTGACATTACATTTGCTGGTGTAATGAAATAGCTACAACAATGAATGGTGTGACCCGTGTACTTTATTAGGTAGTGTACACTTAATCATATTTGGTCATGTGTGGTGGTTCTTGACTTGGAAGACTAGCTTTTCCTGTCTTAACTGTCACTCAACACGGTTTACTAGCCAGGTGAAGTATATCTCCTAAAAAAAGTGTCTTAACATTTTGAGGGTGTTTTTGCATGGTGCTTTTAACAAGTTCAGCTTTCTGCATCAGAACACACGGGCCTCCTAACTTAGCCAATATGATATGTAGTGCTTTCCTACCTAATGGCTAGTCCTCATGCTTACAAGAGTAATTCACTGCAACATCAGCTTTATCTTGTATTAAACACAGCTTGAGAGTTCTTTGAGTCACTACTTGACTCCCAAGTCTGTCCCTGCCCACAACTGCCTTGCAATCACATCCGTCCTTGGCTGCATGTTTGTTTGCAATATGGTCGTTAGTTTCTACTTTGTGACTTGTGAGTGTGTTTTCTTTCCCTGGCTATTTGCTTTCAGTTACTTGAACATGTTTTTTCGCCTTGGTGTTGGGTAGCTTCCTGTGCATGAGTTTTTGAGGTTCGGCATCAGCTTGACATTTATGTGATACTAAGTTATTCATTATGGCCCATAATCAGTTTGCAGGTTTTTCAATAGTATTTAAATGTCATTCTGCTGCAGTTAGATCTTTCTAATGGATTCTGTGTGGATTCTCTAGAAGTTCATGAGTTAAAAAATGTGTTTCTATTGTTTGTAATGCACTTTTGTCGCTGTTCCAGTTTAATGGGAGCTATTTCATCTAATATTTAAGACACATACCAGAATATGTTCAAGTTTACCTACTTCATTAGCAAATTTTGTGGCATCACTTGCTTCTGACTTGAATTGTATCTGCTTCAGGAACTTGCTGGGATCATCAAACTGTCTGCATACTCTAGTTTCAGTTTATTTGAGTGCCGAAAAGTTGTTACTGGTTCTAAAACACCTGATCCAGGCAATGGTGATAACTTTATAACTTTCTTGGGTATCTTTCATTTTGGAAAATGTCTGATGTATGAAGCAGAATTTAAGTTATATGATTTCAAATTATCTGCATCATGTTTATTCATTGATGTCATCATCGGATGCATTGTCATGTCATGCAGAGGAATATATTGGATTAGATGACAACAAATATATTGGGGACTTGCTGGCTGAATTCAAGGCAGCTAAAGATCGTAGCAAAGGAGAGATCTTGCAGTGTAAACTGTCATTCAAGAAACGGTTGTTTCGGGAGTCTGATGAAGCTATAGCAGATCCTATGTTTGTACAGCTGTCATATGTGCAGGTATGAGTCCCAGCTTGAGTTATTAACAATTGTTCCAAGTAATTTTCGTGGTTTGCTTTGATCTCAGTCATTGTTTGGGTATTAGGGCTCTGATATGTATTGTACACCCATTAAATAGTAAACCATATCATCTGATATGAGTTATATGTCAGATGAGTTGCTTTCAGGTTCGATTTACATATAATTAGATAGTTGTTGATGCATATATCCAGCTGAAGGCCTGAGATGCATGAATGATAGTAACCATGATATGAGTGATTTCTGTCATGCAAACTTCAGTGTCAGTACTTTCTGTTGATAATTGATGCTACTTTCTTGGCAGTTGCAACATGATTATATTTTGGGGAATTATCCTGTTGGAAGGGACGATGCTGCACAGCTGTCTGCTTTGCAAATTTTGGTGGAGATTGGATTTGTTAGCAATCCTGAATCATGCACGTTAGTAATTTTGAGTTTTTTTCCACACTTGCTAATTGCACAAAAATATGATTTAACTGTTTGGTTTCTTCTCCATCATGCTTATGACTGCATAAGAACTCTCTAAAGCTAGGACTATTTTGTAGTGACTGGACATCACTTCTTGAAAGATTCTTACCCCGACAAATTGCAATTACACGGGCAAAGCGTGATTGGGAGCTAGATATTCTTTCTCGTTACGGCATCATGGTAAGTTTGAAACAATTAATACTGGCGATAGAAAGTTCATAAAAATATTTTATTTGAACAATGTGCATGAAAATTTAACTTCAATCTTCTTCAAACACAGCCAGTTCAAGTTGTGGTTGATGTCATTTGAATTTTATATGTGGACATTGTCTTTGTAACTTTTATGTATGGTTTCCTTGTCCAGGCATAGTCAGCTTTAACTATTTGCTAGGCAGGAATTTGTCCACTTGCTACAGAAGTAGTTATAAAACAACATATTGTAGAAAAGGCCCCTGTGAAAAAGAGTCTGTATTAGCTCTTTTTAAGAAACTTTTGTTGTCTGTACAGGGACACCTTTCAAAAGATGATGCAAGGCAGCAGTTCCTTCGGATATTGAAAAGCCTTCCTTATGGAAACTCTGTATTCTTCAGTGTTAGGAAGATAGATGATCCCATCGGGCTTCTGCCTGGTAGGATCATTTTAGGCATCAACAAACGTGGGGTATGCTAAATTCCTTCAAATTTCAGTACCTAATGGAAATTTATTCTTCACAACTGTGGTCCAAGCATTACAGGAACATGGGTTTGTTTTCTTGACCATTCCAGGTTCACTTCTTCCGTCCAGTTCCAAAAGAATACTTACATTCTGCAGAGTTAAGGGACATCATGCAATTTGGAAGCAGCAATACAGCTGTCTTTTTCAAGATGAGGGTGGCAGGTGTCCTTCATATATTCCAGTTTGAAACGAAACAGGTCAGAGCATCTTTCCTTGTGTCATATGTTCTTGCTTCTGCACGTTTTTCAGATGGTAAAAGTTTCTAAAACGTTTGATTTATATTTGTCTAAGCTATGGTTCCTTTCTCTGTTGCAGGGGGAGGAAATTTGCGTAGCTCTTCAAACACATATAAATGATGTAATGTTGCGTCGATACTCAAAAGCACGCTCTACTGCCAGTGGCTCTGTCCAGGGAGATTTTCCTTCAGCTCCTAAATCTCCAAATGTGGATGTGTATGAGAAACGTATCAAGGAGTTGTCTAAATCCATTGAGGAATCTCAACGGAATGCAGAGAAGGTAGGTAGCTGGATGTGAGAAAGCAAGCTAATGATATATTCTTTTCTTAATTAAATAGTCTCTTGCTATCTGCATTATATTACTGATATCCTAGATCTATTGGCATAAAAAAAAAGGCAGCCTGGTGCACAAAGCTCCCACGTATGCAGAGTCCGGGGAAGAGGCAGACCACAAAGGGCCTATAGTAGATCTATTGGCATAAGTAAACATATTATGCCATATTCTACCTGTAAATCTAACAGTTGGAACGTGCATCATATTTAATTGTATCTCAACAAACTTGTTAATATTGATTGATTATCTTTCAGGGTTATTATTTGGATGTTCAAAGAATCTTGACCACCATGTTGGTTTCAAATGGCTTTTCATCCTTATTGCAAGCATGCTTCCTTTTTCTTGGAGTTATCTTATTTATTCATTTGTTGTGAAAATATGAAGTCTCATCAAGAAAGAGTAAAAAAAGAGCATCAGATCTAGCATACGATTTTAGGTCTTTATCCTGGTACAAATTAGCCCATGGTGGGCCCACTTGCCTTTCCAATAAATACGAGAGGCAAGATCCCTATATTACACATGCTCCATTTTTGTTAGTTTCATTACTGATTTCCTATGAGTCGAGACAGTCAACAACTTTGTTGTGAGCAATGGATCCCTTTGATACCACACCTTTGAGTTGCTGGTAAGAATGACAGTGTTATTGGTGCCACAACTTTTTCTCTGTTTTAACTGAATTTTGGCTGATAATGATCTTATTCTATCTGTTTAGTCTAATAGCATTGAGGTATTCCTAGGATCAGCTACCTGATATAACCTAGTAATAAAACCCTTAAGAGAGTAGATTTGAGTAACTTGTCTTTGATAGTGCAAAGAACAAGTGGCCTCAAGTGATATATGGCTGTTTTAGGTAGCAACCAGGACACAGAGATTAGATGTCTTCTGTTTTCATGTGAAGAACCTTCAAGGGAAGATACTTTGATTCTTGCATTAGCCTTTGCTTTATTCTGCAAGCTAAGGTTTATTAATTTGTCTGTTAAAGAGTTCACCAAATGCAACCTTGACATGGCATATGCAAAACCATCATCCATGCAGTCCCCAAATCATTAGACGCAATAATCAGAAATCACAACCAAAACAAATATTTAATGGAAAAACATTAAAAATTTAAAGATGACAGTCGATGATGATTTGGGGTGGCAAAATCATTGCAGTACTCCCATCTCGGCCTGCTCTTATCAACCAATGTTTTATGATTTTCTAGATTAGAAATGCCCATGTAATTGAGGGTAGCCCTGAAAGATGTCAGCATCAAGCATAAGGAAAGAACACTCCTAATTGAGATCTTTTACTTGGCTTCAAAATTGTGCAAGAATCACGTGGCGCATATAAATAAAGATCTATGTATTTTTCTTTTTTCTTTTTTTCTTTTCTTTTCATTTCTTGAATGATATGATGCACAAGCAATTGCTGTACATTGACTAACTGTAGACCTTCAAGAGAATAATGAGGATGCAAGGATTGATTAAATGATCTTGACATATTTAGGGTTTTTGTTGATACCATCTAGACAAATTGGCATAAAGATGAGGAAGAGAGCAAAGATTGCATTCTTAATTCTACAAACAAGTACGTGGTTAAGAACTGATTCATTACTTATGTGTCCGTATATCATCATCATCATCATCATCATCATCATCAAGACCTTATCCCAATTAGGGGTCGGCCACATGAATCTTATTCCTCCATTCCACTCTATTAAATACCATGGCTTCATTTAGTCCCAAAGTTTTTAAATCTTTCCTCACCACTTTTATCCACGTTCTTTTGGGCCTTCCCCATGCCCTTTTAGAACCTTCAACTTGTATTGCCTCACTCCTTCTAACTGGTGCCGTTGTTGGCCTCCTTTGAACATGTCCAAACCATCTAAGTCTAATCTCCCTCATCTTGTTACCTATTGGTGCTATCCCTAAATTTCTTCTAATATTTTCATTTCTAATTCTATCCTTTCTTGTCTTACCACTCATCCATCTCAACATCCTCATTTCTGCAACACTTAGCCTATGAGTATGATGTTCCTTAACTGCCCAACCCTCTGATTCATAGAGCATGGCCGGCCTTATAACCATCCTATAGAATTTTCCCTTTAGTTTGAGTGGCACCCGCCGATCACATAAAACCCTCGATGCACATCTCCATTTGTTCCAACCCGCTCGATTCTCTCGGGTAACCTCCCTCTCAATCTCTCCACTCTCATGGATCAATGATCTTAAGTACTAAGTGGTCTCTCATGGGGACCTCTTGGTTATCAATCTTGACCTGGTGCTCCACTCCTACTCTCCTTGCTAAAATTACATTCCATATATTCTCGTCTTAGTTCTACTAATTTTAAATCCTTTCGATTCTAATGCTTCTCTCCATAGCTCTAGCTTTATGTTGACACCCTCCCCTTGTCTCATCAAGTAGGACTATATCGTCCGCAAATAGCATGCACCAGGGAATCTCCTCATGCGTATGTTTTGTTAACTCATCCATAACTAATGTGAAAAGGTATGGACTCAATGCCGATCCTTGGTGCAATCCGACAAGGACAGAAAATCACCAAATACGCCACTAGTGGTCTTAACATTTGTTATCGGCTCCCTCATACATATCTTTAATTATGTCTATATACCCCGAGAAACCCCTTTAACACCTAACACCCTCCATATTAACTCTCTGGGGACTCTATCATAAGCCTTCTCTAAGTCAATAAAGACCATGTGTAGGTCTTTTCTCCTCTCCCAATATTTCTCTCTACTAATTGTCTTAAGTAAGAAAATAGCTTCCATGGTAGATTCTCCCAAGCATGAAACCAAACCGATTCTCCGATACACTTGTTTCATGTTGTAGCCTCTTCTCAATGACTCTTTCAAAAAGTTTCATGGTGTGGCTCATAAGTTTGATCCCTCGATAATTAGTGCACTCTGAATGTCTCCTTTATTCTTATAGATTGGTACAATAGAGCTTTTCCTCCACTCATCAAGCATTTTCTTTGATTTTATAATCTTGTTATACAACTGGTCAACCAACCTACCCCCATATCTCCCATATGCTTCCAAACCTCTATTGGTATACTATCAGCCCCCATGGCCTTTCCCGATTTCATCTTTCTCAAGGCCTCTTTACTTCAAGCATTCTAATCCTACGTTCATATCTATAATATCCAAATTGTTATTTAGATTTATAGTATTTTCAATTCCTATATTCTCGTGGCCATTGTCATTTAACAATTTTTGGAAGTATATTTCCCACCTTTGTTTGATCTCGGCGTCTTTGACTAATACCCTTTGATCATCGCTTCTAATGCACCTAACATGCTCTAAGTCCTTACTCTTCTGTTTCTCTTACCTTTGCAAGTTTAAACACATCTTTCTCACCTTCTCTTGTTCCTAGTCTATTATGTAGCTCATCATATGCTTTTTAAGTTTAGCCTCACTTACTATTCTCTTAGCAACGTTTTTAGCATTCTTATATTGTTCATAGTTTTTCATTATTTCTAATCTTCCGCCATGCTTTAAAATGCATTCTGCTTTTCTTTAATAGCTTTTGCACCTGCTTTCATTCCACCACCATGTTTCCTTTGCTAATAGCCTTTTACCTTTAGATACTCCTAAGACATTTTTTGCCACTTTCTTAATGGACTCAGCCATATTAGTCCACATGGTATTTACTGCTTTCATAATTCCAATTTCCTTCTACCATCAACTTATTTTTTGAATGAGGTTATTTTCTCTCCTTTTAAGTTCCACCACTTAGTTTTTGGATGTGTATTAAGTTCAGTTCTTTTACTCCATCTTTTGATATGAATATCCATAACCATTAACCTATGTTGTGAGGTTAAACTCTCACCGGGTATTACCTTACAATCCTTACATATAGATCGTTCATTATTCCTAAGTAGAAAAAAGTCTATTTGGCTTTTATGAAGTCCACTTTTAAAGGTTATTAAGTGTTCATCCCTCTTCTTAAAGAGTGTATTTGCAATGGATAGGTTATATGACAAAGCAAAATCGAGGATATTCTCCCCCATCTCGTTTCGTTCACCTATGCCATACCCTCCGTGTATTCTATCATATCTTTCCTTATCTTTTCCTACATGGCCATTTAAGTCTGCTCTCCTATAATATTCCCTCGCATTGGGAATTTCTTGCATGACTCCCTCCATATCTTCCCAAAACTGTCTCTTAATTATATCTTGTAGCCCTACTTGTGGTGCATATGCACTTATAATATTTATAATTTGCTCTCCTAGAATCATTTTTATTATTATAATTCTATCACTGATTCTTTTAACGTCCACAACTTTATCCTTTAATTCCTTATCCACTATTATTCCCACGCCATTTCTATTATTTTCCTTTCCTACGTACTCATAATTTATACCCATCTATTTCTCTAGCTTTAGCCCCTTTCCACTTGGTTTCTTGGATACAAAGCGATGTTGACTCTCCCACGTTTTATCGTGTCTACTAACTCCAAACTCTTACTGTCAACGTCCCTATATTCCATGTAGCGATGCGAATCTTATGATTTGGAGATTCCTATTTACTATCGCCTTTCTCGACCTCCATGGTATGAACCCATGTCCACTTTTCACCGCACGTGTTCGATGCAGCGCGTCGCTTCCGAGGGGACGCTCTAGCAGCCCTTGCCCATTTTTCACTACACCCGGATCCGATGTAGCGTGTCGCTTCGGGAGAATGCCCTAGCAACCCTTGCCTATTTTTCACCGCATCCGGATCCGATGCGGCGTGTGGCTATGGGGAACGCCCTAGCTTGAGCGAATTTCAGATTTCGATTCATGTCATGTTGGGGTTGCCATAGTTTTAAAGCTGAAGATGATTTTCATTAAAATCATTAAAATCATTAAAATCATCTTCGACTTCACCCTTGCCTACTGCTACCCGACGCAGTATGGGTGGCCATATTTTAAGCTGAAGATGATTTTCATTTCTCCCTCACAAACTAATATACAAATGCATATTTATTTGTAAGAAAGAAATAATAGAATCATCTTCAACTTCCTTGCCTACTTGGCTACACGATACAAGGGTTGCCATCTTTTAAGAAGCTGGAGATGATTCTCATTTCTTCCTCACAAACTAATATACAAATGCATATTAATTTGTAAGAAAGAAATAATAGAATCATCTTCAACTTCCCCTTTGCCGGCTGGCACCTGACGCAAGACCCTCCTCCTTTTTTATCCGGGCTTGGGACCGGCATTGGCGGAGTTTTATGTGTCCGTATATGCAAAGAAAATATAATATGTTCAAGTAAACCTCAATGTATAGTGCAGAATCAATTTATTAGGAGAGTTATATATGCTTCTATTCTGTTTACTCCTATATTGTCTACATCCAAAGTAAGTGTTTGTTTTTTTTTTTTTTACTAACTTCATATTAGGGAGTTAAGTATCAAATTGGTTGTGTATTGTAGTTATTGGCAGAATTACATGCAAAGAAAAAGCTAGAACTAGAAATGCAAGAGGAATTGGAAGGATTGAAGGATTCGTTGCAGTCTGAGAAGCAGAACTTTGTAGAAGTTATTTGTGATCGTGACAAACTCAGAATGTTATGCGATGAAAAAGATTCTGCTTTGCAGGTATGGAGTATCTGACTTTCAATGAATAGCTTTGCCTGCAGACCTGTCAACTTGCTATGTGCCTTCTCATTCACTCAATATCTCAACTACGATGCCATAATATGATCTTGTTAGGCTGCCCTGCTGGATAAGAGCAACATGGAAGCTAGGTTGGTAAAGCTGCAGAACCTAAATAGTTCCTCCTCAGATAACAGTTCTAATAACCAAGATGGAGAACAGAGGAGGTTATGGAATTCTACTCATGATTCCCAGGTAAATTTGATGTCAGCATACTGATATCAACACCTCTTAAAGATTTATATTTATTTGTTTTTTATGGCCTTTCTGTGCTATATAATATCTTCACTTATTGAAGCATCTATACTTTCCATGACTGATCTGTTCCTCAGAAACAGGCATCATATAAGCTCCAGGAGGAGCTGAAGGCATGTACAGAGGAGCTGCATGCAGCCAAAGAAACTGCTAAGAGATTCACTAATGAAAAAGTATTAGTAGAGCAGAAAGTTCTTAGACTTGAGAAGAAGAAACTTGAAGAGGTACCAGATGGTTTCTTTTTATGTTGTTGTATTAACAACTTTCATTTGTTTAACCCAAAACTGTCTCTGTTGAATGCTATTTCTGAGTTGACTCATGAAAATTGTTTTGTCTAAACCTCAGAAGTCTGTTTTGGCTTGAGTTTTGCCAACTTGCTATATGTAGGTATGTGCTAATATTTTTTTGGCTCTTTTAAATCCTGCAGATGGAAATTCTTGAAAGAAAGTTTGAACAAGAACGTAAGGCACTCAAACTACAAATATCTGAACTGGAAAAGAAGCTGGAAGGGACTACAAACGACTTGGCTGTGGCAGAGTCTACTCTTACTATGAGGAATACAGAATTTGAGACACTGCAAAATAATTTAAAAGAATTAGAAGAATTGCGACAAATGAAAGAGGTATAGTTTATTAAAGCTTGGCATAATTGATTTGTGATAAAATGCTTCAGCTTTTGCTCTTTGAGATAATGAGATTTTCCCTTTTAGATATTTACCTCTCTGTTTTAACAGAAGCAAAACCTGAAACCATTCTCCCTAAGCAAAACCTACTTGTTATCAGGATATTGATAGAAGGAACGAGCAAACTGCTGCCATTTTAAAGAGGCAAGGAGCACAGTTGGCTGAGTTAGAAGCACTTTACAAGGAAGAACAAGTCTTGAGAAAGCGATACTTCAATACCATTGAAGGTTGGCCTCTATAGTATAAGTTTCTTGATATTGCAACAGTTGTTATTCGTTTTGTGCTAGCAGCCCATACTTATCCATGTTCTAGTTGTCCAATTTTTGTCATGATGTTTTGCTTATGCTTGGCCCTTCACGGTCACTACTTATGTGCCTGGATCATATTGATGCAGATATGAAGGGAAAGATTAGGGTATATTGTCGCTTGCGGCCTCTCAGTGAAAAAGAGCTTGCAGACAAAGAAAGGAATGTCGTCACAAGTCTTGATGAGTTTACAATAGAACATCCCTGGAAGGATGATAAGTCAAAGCAGCACCTCTATGATCGTGTTTTTGACGGTAATGCCTCTCAGGATGATGTTTTTGAGGATACAAAGGTAGGACCTTTTGAAGCACAAAAATTTACTCACTTGAAAGTAACAGTTGTCATTTCAAACTTATACCAGGCTGTTTTTTTTCTTTTTATCTGTTATTAGAATGGTTGGTTGTAACTGAGTTATGCTTGTCATGTAATTGCTATGCAGTATCTAGTGCAGTCAGCAGTCGATGGATATAATGTGTGCATATTTGCATATGGGCAAACTGGTTCTGGAAAGACATTCACTATTTATGGATCAGAAAGTAATCCAGGACTCACTCCTAGGGCCATTGCAGAGCTTTTCAAGATTTTGAAGCGTGACAGCAATAAGTTCTCCTTCTCTTTGAAGGTATATGTGAACTATTTATAGAGTTGTTTAGCTGTGGTCCCAGCATGTTATGCACTTTTACTTTCAGTTCCCTCTGATCTATGTTATTAAGTCTGCACTGTTTTGAATTTAATCTCTTAGTTGCATGTGTGTGCATTGCTCAAACGAAAATGACTTACTACTGTTTTAGTCCATTCTAAGAAAAGGCATCTATTCAGATTTAACATAGTATAAAAAAACTTAACAATAAACAAAGATAAATCTCTCCAAAAATTGCAAAATAAAAATTCCCATGAGATGTCTAAGAAAAGTGCCTTAGGAAGCCTACTAGGAACAATCCAACTATGGCATCAGAGATTGTAGAATGCAAATTAGATATCTGACATGTAACAACCTAAGTAGTTTTGCAATTGCATGAAGTAGTGGTTTCATGCAGTATAGATGTGTAGATACATCGTTTAAAATGCTGCTACCCAATTAGTGTCCAGTTAGCAATGAAAAATGGATATATATATTATCAGGCATTTATAGATGTAGGCGTTATACTGGTAACTGTCTTTATTACATGTCAATGCACACGTGTGATGTTGGCATGGAGTTCTTGAGTGTTGCAGCAGCGCTTTTCCATGCCAGCATTCCCATTATCATTATCCAATTGTTACATGTCCATATGTTGTATCCTTTGACGCTAATTCATCTGTAAGCAAGTTTCTGACTAACGAAATAATGCAGGCATATATGGTGGAACTCTATCAGGATATCTTAGTAGATCTTTTGTTACCAAAGAATGCTAAGCGTTTGAAACTGGAAATAAAGAAAGACTTGAAGGTGATTTTCTGCGCCTTTTCCCATGCTCATTCTTTTTCTTTGGATGAGAAGATGGAGGTTTTTGGATTCTCTCTCTCACCCTTTTTCTAACTTGTTCGAGCTTTAATCTTCTCTTACCTTGATATTCTCGCTATTTGGTTGTTTCTCTGTTTTTTCCAGGGTATGGTATCTGTAGAGAATGTCACTGTTGTACCTGTTTCAAGCTATGAGGATCTAAGAGCTGTTATTGTGAGAGGCTCTGAGCAACGGCACACATCTGGGACTCAGATGAATGAAGAAAGTTCAAGATCACACTTGATACTCTCAATTGTTATCGAGAGTACTCACCTTCAAACACAATCTCTTGCTAGAGGAAAGGTAGGTGCAGTAACCATTTCTATGAATACAGATTTTCTGCAATCATAGTTTATTAGTCTTATAAACATGTGCTGTACCACATACTTTGACGTGCATGTTTTTTATAATGTTGAATTGATGACATGTCTCATGATAATTGTAACACATGCACCTGGAATCTCTTTACAGAAGGAAAACCTATAAATTCAGTACACTAAGGAGGAAGAACTGCAGGTCCTGTGGCCTCATTGGCTATTAGTTGAAGTCTGAGGGGTTTATTTATTTATTTATTATTTTTATTTGAATGAAAATGCTGCCCCCCTTAAGTACTGCCCCCCTTAAGTATTTGCTGGAAACCACTGGACTGAGGTCTGGCAATAAAATGGACTTGGTATCATGAGGTTCTGAAGCAGGATGTGCAGCCTGAGTTTAAGATTTGTACAAATATAAATTGGAGCCAGAACATCTTTTCAGCATTGTTCATTTTGTAGGTTCTGTGTCTACATGTTGTCCTTATTGAGGTTAAGGTCTTATTTGTTTGTTCTTAATCCTACTGAGTAATTTGGATTATCTGAGGGTCTCATTGACTCTGGGCCAATCTTCCCCTACAATTTTAGACATTTTTCATCCATACACATATTTGCTTGTCCATATGTTTAGATAACACAATTTTCTGTATAATTTTGAGGTTCTTTTCTAATGCAGGATTCATATTTGTGCTCATTCTTATGTAAATGTGCTCTAATATTGTCAGTTATGGTCTATATGGTGCATTTGTAGGTAACTATGCGTGAATACATTCATAAACAGAAAAATCTTTTCACCTCACATGGATACCAATTGCTTTATATTTTTTTTGAAAGGCTTACCAATTATCCTTATATCCTGTGGTCGATACTTTGTTTCCTTCATGGTATATATCCATAAGCACATAGAATGTGCAAACTCAATCTCTAAATCTTGAAAAAACTATATCTCTGAACTGAGCCAGAGAAGCTGGTTCTAAGTTGGTGTCTGGCTAATCTGACTATAACTCTTAATGTTCCTTCTGTAAAGATGGTGCAATCCCGAAAGAAATTTGGGGAAAGCACATACCAAAATGAACAGAAACACAAGTACTCTCACAAACTATCAGATTCCAGAGTATTCAGATCATGTATTCTTGTGGGGGTTTAGGACTCAATTTCATGTTATTGGATTATAAATTAACTATCATATCTGCCATTTGCAGCTTAGTTTTGTGGATCTTGCTGGTTCAGAGAGGGTGAAGAAATCAGGCTCATCTGGTCACCAACTTAAAGAAGCTCAAAGCATCAACAAATCTCTTTCAGCCCTTGGGGATGTTATTGGTGCTTTATCCTCCGAAGGACAGCATATACCTTACAGGAATCATAAGCTGACAATGCTAATGAGTGACTCCCTAGGTGGCAATGCTAAAACTCTCATGTTCGTGAACGTCTCTCCAGCTGACTCAAACTTGGATGAAACCCACAATTCTCTAATGTAATTGCTCTTTCCCTATTCTTTTTGGATAGTTGTTGGCTGAGATCTTCTCAATAAATCTTTTTGGCATGTTTCCTTTACCGGTTTTTGGGGATGACATTTTTTGACATCTCTGTCTTTGATTGAGGAAACATGTCTCTAAGTGATGAAGTCGCCTAGGTTCTTACTATATTATTTTGGTTCAGGTATGCATCAAGAGTGCGCTCAATTGTGAATGATCCAAGTAAGAATGTCTCATCCAAGGAAGTCGTCCGTCTAAAGAAGTTGGTTGCCTACTGGAAGGACCAAGCAGGCAGGAGGAGTGAGGATGAAGAGCTAGAAGAAATTCAGGAAGAACGTTCGATGAGAGAGAAGAGTGACAACCGGCAGTCTCTGTAAAATAAATTGATCGGTTTTCGCTCATCCACTTATCTGCTGCCGCGGATAAAATTTTGGCCTGAAAATCCTGCACTTCTTTGGAGTCTGCTCGACACGAGGATGTGTGCGCTTGAGCATCACATGTTTGGAAGCTATGTTCTCACCAACTGGTTGAGAGTTTGTGGGAGCAAGTATTGATTTATACCGTAGGATTAGAATCAAAATATTCACATCGATGGTGTATATATGAAGATGCATTCATTGGCTGCTAATCCTATTCGTTATCTAACAAAAGAAACAGTTGGCAGGAATGAAAGGTGCTTTGGCCGCTTGCCAGAGCAAATTAATATCTGAGCGATGTCGAAGCTTTTATATTTTTGTTTAACTATCTGTATAGTGATTGTCAAACGGTCGGTTTTGGCGTTGGTTTCAGGTTATTTGCTGTCTAATCCAAGTGCCAAGCATGGTGTACAGAGCAGTGAAGTCTATTTCTCCCTGCCTAATGCAGAAGCTTACAAATTATGGAATGATAAACTAGTTCTTGAATCCAAAATAATTAGCATAAACCTCGCTTGACATTTAAAATGACAAAATTTCCTGTTTCAATCGACCCTAATATTCTGAAGATTTGGTCAATTATTTTGGTGTCTTTCATCTACTTTAACTGTTCATTTGCATTCTCCAAATTTGAGGGTTATATTATCAAGAGGGGAAGTTAAGCTTAATCCAAATTGACAAAGTTAATATTTGGTTAGCACTGACCCTTTATTTATAATGATTCTTATTAATGTGATATCATCTAAGTTTATCTTAATAAGTAAACTACCATGGAGCTATAATGATCATATTGGTTGACCCAATATTTTAATTAAGCAATGTTACTTAGTTAACCCCCCTGCCTTTATTGTCACTCGCCAAATAGGCATGCCAATTGGCCCTGTAAAAGTTTGCTACTTGGTAGACATTTGCATCCACCACCATGTATTGGTCCCTCATGGCCACCATGGGTTCCTCATTGAATAATTTTTGTAGCATAACTTCGGAAGACTATCTTCAATTTCCACAGGACGCATACATTATCTTGAAAATAAATAGGGCTGTTAATAGGTTGAAAGATCGAATTTACCCATTTCACGATCCTAACCATTGGGGACCCAATGAGTTCAAATCTTAGCAGACAATTCTTTGGATCTTGTTTTTTATATTTAATTTTTAAATCATTAACGCTCTTATAGTTAGTTTTAAAAAAAAATGAATTTGCCCACTTCATTATAATAAAGTTTTAACAAAAAAAAATTAAGAGCATTTGTCTTTTAAAAGTTTAAACTATACTTCAGATAATAAATGATTTTTAGGCATTTATTCGTGTACTAATCAAGTAAATAGGGCTGTCAATTAGTCGAAAAATCGAATTTACCCATTTCACGATCCTAACCATTGGGGATTCCAACAAGTTCAGATCCTAGAGGACATTTCGTTGGATCTTATTTTTTATGTTTAAATTCTAATTCGTTCACTGTCCTATAGTTAGTTTTTTTTATGGATTTGCCCATATCGTTATAATAAAGTTTTGACAAAAAAGAAGAAGAAGAAGGGCATTTTAGTCTTTCAAAAGTTTAAACAGGACTTCAGATTATCCAATGATTTTTAGGCATTTATTCGTGCACTAATCAAATAAAAATTGGATTATAAAAACAATAATCAGATTTAAATAGTCCGATTGGTCCGACCGTCCTACCCAATTGACACAGTAAATGCAACCCTGATGCTACTGAAAAGCATAGCACTTTGATGCACTGTCCTTGCAGGTGGTGTCCGTGAAACTATGCTTAAGATGAGTACCAAAGGTGGTGCCACAGCCTGCAATAACTACAAAAACATTTGGCTTGGCTAAAATTTGTGGGTGTTTTTGGGGTGGTATTTCACATCTTGAAATAAATGCTAGATACCCATTATTTTCATGTCTCTATCGAAGATGGGACAACTGGAATTGCTGCAACTCCTAGTTTACTTAAATGAGAAGCCACTTCTCTTGGTTTTAACTACTTGTATGAACAGTCAAGGTCTATAGAGTCTCCAACAATAGTAGAATAAAGTCCCATCCACTTATCTTTCTATCCTTAAAGCCAGGGTTTTTAAACCATTCAAACATCAACTTTGTTAACTTTGTTGCCATATGGCATCTCTTTTTTATTTATTCATTTTTAGATCACATTTTACAAAGGGAATTGATAGGACTGGGGAGAATGGCAATCCACTGATTCAGGCACTGATTGGTTGTGGCATGGGTAGGTTTTGACTGACTTACACTGAATCTCCTGCCACTGCAAATTATGAACATTAAGCTTCAAAGACAAACCAAACCCAGTTCTAAGAGCATACCATTCTGCATTACTGTTGGTAGAGATGACCCAATATTGCAGCTAAATGCTGCTAGGAATTCATTTTCAAAATTTAGCCTTGGAAGCCGGTACAAAGGTTTTCTATTAAACTTGGCAAAAAATTTGTATAGATTATCATAAAACCGAAAGAAGCCAATAAAGATGAATTAATAAGAAGCTACTATATGAAAAGAAATGGCAGCCGGGTGCATGAAGCTCCTGCATATATAGTGTGAAGGCATGGGCTAATGAGGGTAAAGACAGGCTTCTAGGTTGGGGTGAAAGACAGAGAGTTAGTCCACGTTGCTTGGAGAGAGGAACCTAGGCTGTTTATAAGAGTTCGGAAAACTCTAACAGTTATAACGAGTTTTTTCTAGAAAACTGGGGAAGAACAAGTTGCTATAACGTGCCTCCAATTCTGTAGTACTAGCATCACCTCTGTTGATCTTTCCATCTGATTTTTCAAAAGAAAGGGATTGGATGAGCCTCTTATCAAGAAACATGTACTTTACAGTTTGGATCATTTACCGTTTGGGTCCCACATACATTCTCCGATTCCACATTTCTATATGATGAGACCCATGTATTATTGATCCATGCCATTTGGAAGCATTTTTTTGATCCATTAGATATCTAAAATGTAGACAAGTGAGATGAATGGAATGGATCAAGCGATATGGGTTGTCCTCTGCATGAATCGATGATCAACAATATCCAAAACATAGGCCAGTGAGATCACGGCAGGGGATCAATGACGTGGAGCTCATCATACAAAAGTAGAGTGTCTTCACTGCACGATCAATGATATCGAAAACGTATGTTAGTCAGATCAACCGGATGGATCAACAATATGTGGGCCCACCATATCCCAGTGGAGTATTGTCGCGCTCTACAATAGCATTTCCAAGACTTGATTTGCCACTCACTAGCCACCAGCAAGAACCAGAGACAACGGAAGAAAACAAATTCCAAGGAAAATATGTTACGGAAATCAATTCCAGCCTCAGAATTCGATTACTGTCTCTCGTTGAAAGTCAGGAGAAAAATCTGTTTTAACGGGTAGGCGAAATCGACGGCCCAGAATCGCTCCCACGACTCGACGTGCGTTTATCGACGACTGAGATTGGGTCTAGTCCGACGGTTGGAGTGCTACTCATGTCTCAGCGTTATCGCTTTGATACCGGTATTTTCATTCATTTGAACGACAATGCAGGGAGAGAGAAGGTCGAAGCAGTGGAAAGTAGATCGACACTGACGTTTTGGAGAAGCTTCCGCTTAGTTTTCTACAGAAAGAATTCGATGAATTTGCATGGAGCTAGTGGATGAGCTGTTGAAGGACAGAGCAAAAGGCATTTGGCGGTGAAAAATGTTGAGAATTTTGCTTGTTTTGGAGTTCTATAGGTTGATTATCGTGCAATTTTCATCATTTTTTTAACCTTTTCTTCGTAGAGTTCTGCGAATAGCAGTTTTTAGCTGAATATTGGCGTCAGTTGCAGTAGAGTTTGATGTAAACGAAATTCTAGTGGCGACTAGATTGTCCGGAGAATTTTAAAGCGTTTAAGAGGTTTCTGCAAGCTTTTACAGCAAGAATCGGTTTCTGTATGAAGATTTTGACGAATTTGGCTGGAACTGTGGTTGAGCTGTTGAAGAACAGAGGACAAGGCGTTTGCTAGTGAAAAAATGAGAGAATTTGCTAGCTTTGGGGTTAACTTAGTGTTGATTCTTGTACATTTTTGTCTTTTAAAAAAAAAAAAACTTTTTTTGGTAGAATGCTGTGAACTACAGTTCTTTTGTCTGATCTTTTGTGTGATTTTGAGTCTTTTGTCTGATCTTTTGTGTGATTTTGAGTAAGATCCGTCGTTTTCGGACCAGTAGTTGAGCCATTGCAGAGCAGAGGAAAAGGATTTGCCGGTGAAAAATGTGACAATTTGATAGTTTTGGAGTTTCTAGAATGTTAGTTCTCGAGCAGTTTATTTGTTAGCTCTAGATCTTTTATGTTCTATTGGTGGAATTCTAAGCAGAATTCAGTTCGTTCGTTGAATTTTCGTATGATTTTGAGTGGGAATTGTCATTTTCAGTAGGGGTTGCGTGGCAGTTGAAAATGTAAGGATTTGCTGGGTTTAGAGCTGTCGATTGTTGGTTCGTGTAGCTGTAGTTTTTGTCTTCTGTTAGTGGAATTTTGTGCGGAATTCAATTCAGTTGTTGAATTTGGTAGAATTCTCGGCAGAAGTCGTGTAGTCGCCTTTCTTTTCCAGCTAGAACGTACAGAGCTGAGTAGGATGCTGTTGGATTCTTCGTTTTCCAGTTGCATTCTGCGGTAATTTTTATTGTTATAATTTTGCTCGGACTTCATGAAAAATGTGAGAATTTGATAGTTTTGTCATTATATGCAGTAGATTCTAGTACATTTTCTCATTTTTGATCTTTTTCTGGTTAAATTATATGCAAATTTCAGTTCTTTAGTTCAAATTTGGTGTGATTTTGAGTAGGATATGTCATTTTCGTTGGAATTCTTGCATTTCGGCTGGAACTAGGGGAAGGACATTATGAGCCTTTATCATTTTCTTTAGGCTCACTGCGGTTTATTGGTAGTTTTTTTGGAGTTAAGCAGATTGTTAATTCCTTATTAGAACTTGATGCTAATTTTAGGTTTACTGGCTTGGTCTTGAGCATGAATTTTCTCTTTCTCAGACGCTTTTCTTGTAGGAAGTAAACGATTTTGGGGTCCATTTAGCACAACCTTCGTATGACTACGATATGGAATTTGGGTTGATTACACGGATGAGTTAGTTGCTCTATCTGATGCACCCTGCTGCATCCTTCATATCAATGTTTAAGTTATAATTATCCAACTAATTCTTTTCCAGTTCTAAACAAATGCTGATTATCTAATTTACTTGAAAACTGTTGTGTCTTAGCAGACATATCAGTCTCTGAACAAATTCATGGAGATCCCAAAGCTAGAGCCTTCAAAACCAACTGAAGCAAATTCTTATGCCTCATATCCAGCTGCAATGGAACAATCAACTGGTAGAGATCAGAGGCAATCAATCGAAGTGTTCAACCCAATGGACTATTTGGCTACACGCGACCAGCCAATGGCATCTGGCTCAACTGTATCTTCTTATACAGAACAGTACCTTGGACAACCTAAAGAGAGTAAAGAGACAGAAAACGAGGATCCGGCTCGTGTACGCGAAAATACAGCAAGGGCCTCTTCTTTTAAGTACACTGTTGGTAAGTGGATGGCATTTGCAAAAGAGTCTGGAAAATCACAAACCACAAAAGATTCCCAAACATATCTGCACGGGGGAACACAGCATGGCAATAGTTTCAGAAAAGGATCATCTAGCAGACACCCTGTAGATAGCCATTCTAATCAGACTTTAACTGAGTCTAGCATGGCAGAAAGGGCTGCAGAATGGGGACTTCTAATCAAGTCAGAAGATGGAGCAGATAATCCTCAGTCTATGGTTTTAAGAACACCAGGAGGGGGAGGAAGAGATCCAGGGGAAAGATCATTTCAGTCTTTCAGGTCATCTGAAGAAAGGAATTCGGGATCGCAACATGCCTTTCCTAGAGTCTCTCAAGAGTTAAAGGATGCATTATCTACACTGCAACAAATGTTCGTTGTGTCAGATGCAACCAAGCCAGATTATCCCATAATGTTTGCCAGTGCTGGATTTTTCAGCATGACTGGTTATTCTCCAAAGGAGGTTATTGGCAGAAACTGGTACTGTTTGACTCTTGTAACTCTTCCTGTCTGAACCGGTAGAACTTAACAGAAATGCATTGAAGTTATGTGCTACACTGTATTATATTTTTCGTAAATTCTTATATATGCCTACCAAGATTCCATGGCTATCAATTCAAATGGGTGGTGGCTTCTGGTGCTGATGTTTTAACTTCCTCAGTTATTTATAATTAAGCTCTTGCATTGTGCGGCAGTCGCTTTCTTCAGGGACCTGATACAGATCCTGTGGAACTTGAAAAGATAAGAGAAGCTGTCAGAACTGGAACAAGTTACTGTGGACGGCTTTTGAATTACAAGAAAAATGGGACCCCGTTCTGGAACCTTTTAACAATCACGCCCATAAAGGATGACAGCGGAAGAGTTATCAAATATATAGGGTGAGTTGCTGTCGACATGCTTAGTAGTAATATTATCTTTTCTTTTACAAAATCCATCTTCAGCAGTACTAGTGCATGTTATAACTTGCAAAGTTGGGAGAAGCAAAAGGCCTTGCAGTTTTAGTGCAGATCTCCTAGTAGATGATTCATATGCTGTAACTGATTATTCTTTTCTACCTATTTATTGATTTTAGACCATTTTTTGGGTAGATATGTGAGCTCTACATCATTTTTTTGAACCTTAACATTGTTATATAATACTCACACACATTATTGAGGGGACTCAAACTCGTGACCTGCACGATTCAGACTTGCCCTTGAGCCACTGCTCCACATTCAGACACTCAAAGCTCTACATCAGAGGGAGAATTGTAGGGTGTAACAGAAAAGAAGAAGAAACCTATGCATGCAATTAGCAGTATATTGCAATTAAGCAAGAAATAATCAAGGAAATACAACAAAACTACTAATGGCTTAACACCCAAAGGATTCATATTGGAAGCTGACTTGGTAACTCAAGACATTAGAGTTACTCATCATACCCTTGGCAATGTGGCACTAATGGTTTTTATGTTCGGAAGTACAGAAGTTCTTTCAGAGTTAGGATCCTTGTGTTGATCAATCTTAAAACCTCCACGTTGCACCAAACAGCAATTTGAGTTGGCAAGAATTCAGTTGGATTACCTCAAATATCAAATTCCATGTAGTGTCCGAGATTGAATCCCATCAATTGGCCTTACCTTTTTAATCACACCTTTAATGGTTTCCTCCAATCAGCGTTCGCGAGTTGGTGGGGCTGCCTAGAGAGTGACCGATTGAAAGAAACGAAACTCATACTCAGTCACTCTTGGTCATTCAGTTGTTTTGAGAAAAAGGGTGGTAAAAACGACAGAGGGAGAAACGGTCACTGAGTTGCCTAGAAAAGCAATTGGTAACATGGAAGCTTCTACGTGCCAACCACGAATGCCCATGGAGCAGTTTCCGTGAAGGGGATCGGAGCTCCGGCGTGCTGGCGTTGCGTACAGCATATCAGTGACTGAGATCTAAAAAAGAGAACGCATTGGTGCCCAGGACTTGGGTTTGGGAGGGTTAGATGCATTTCGGACTAACAGAGGACAATCCTCTTGGTTATTTCTTAGGATTGGTAAATGGTTTTGGAGGGGTTTTCTGTCCTGGTAGCAGCAACATGTCACACGGAAAACAAGGAGGGCAGCTGACACCATTCGTTGAAGGCTACTGGCCGCATGAAATTGCCGTCTTACTTTCTTATTCATGCATTTGTATTGAGAAGGAACTTCAAGATTCCTGGAGAAAAAACGCAAGTGTTGTTCCTTGGTTGTGCAATGGCATCTTGAAGCATTCAACAGACAGAGGTATTTTGAGTATTTCTGTATAGTTTCTGTTCTTATTCCTCTGGAAAACTATGTCGTGTCTCTGTATCCCGTTAACTGGACACTCTTAGAAAGAATTCTCTGATTTTTCAACTTTTGAGCGGCTTGCTTCCTTGGATTAGTATTTCCAAAAGGAAGTATTTCATTTGCTTTGAGAGAATGTTATAGTTCATGTTGAGTTGAACACTTGCATCTCTATTTGTATGCAAAAAGTTGTTCTCAAGTCTTTGATGTCATTTATTTTCTCGCTTTGATCAGCAGAAGTATATCATCCATTTCTCCCTCTATGATCAATGATGTATCTTTTCTTGCACACCAATCTTGTCCCCTTACCGGCGTTTGTCAGTTTGGTGGCAAGTTTTTCACCACGGTGTTGTTCCTAGACTTCTACCTTATTTGACTATGGCAAACTAGTGTAAGAGAAGTTCAATTATGATCTTCTTGGATGAGATATCTGTTTTGAATTGTAAAATTGTATTTTATTCTTCAGATGTGAATTAAGATCGTCTTCATACAAGACTGAGTGGCAAAATGATTTGTTGCATTCATCTTTGCATTTTCATTGCTGAAGTTCTTGTTATTTCCAGAATGCAGGTTGAGGTCAGCAAATATACTGAAGGTTTGAATGAGAAGGTACTGCGGCCAAATGGATTGCCAAAATCCCTGGTCCGTTATGATGGTATTCAGAGCTCTCTAATTGTAGTTGGAAATACAGATCTATTTCGCTTCCTGTTGCAAGTGTAGTTATATGAGTGTTGATTCTTGTTTGTGTCAGCTCGTCAGAAGGCGAAAGCTATGTGTTCCATCACTGCAGTCGTACAGACTGTAAAGCATCCATGTGCTCATTCAGACGCTAAAGATCATGAAGGCTCTGCTAAGCCCATGGAGCCGGAAAAAATTCTACTTGATTCTCCCCTGCCAAAATCTGCAGAACTTGGAAATGTAAGAACGCCCAGTAGGCTAACTCCTGAATGGGATGGGAAAAATGAGACATCAAGAATGAGTGCCAGTCACAATGCTGTCAAGAAAGCAAGAAAATCAGCACGTATTTCCTTAATGGAGTTAGTTCCTTAGATATGTTTGTTTTACTTATATAATATGGGAGTCTGTTTCCTTGTTTCTGTAATAAGTGGTCTACTTCTTCATGCCTTTTCTCATTTGTTTATTGGCTTATATATAATGTTTTGAAATTTGAATATTAGCTGCACCCTAGAGAATTTACATTAAAGTTAGGTTGTTGCTGATTGCATATATATGTGAATAAAATGTGACATTTCTAAAGTGCATATGTAACAGTTCTTGACTTAGTTTAACCCTGTTTAGTTCACTGTGTGACAACTTCCCCCTTCCAGTTGAAGTTTCAGAAATTTTTGTTGGAGTTTGAACTTTTCTTTTTCCTCCAACATTAATCCTGCTTCAACCATTTATTGCGCATGGTTTTGTTGCTAAAGATGTCGCACTTCATTTGGAACATATGTGGTTGCACTAAAATCATTCAAAGGGGAGGATCAAGGGCCTAGGACTAGGAAGAATTGGTACATTATCAATTATCCTGGGAGTTGCGACAAGTTTGTTCCAGGAATTGATTGAAGTTACCGTAGTTTCATAAATGTGACCTGAAACATCTAGTCCACAACAACCAACTCTGATGAGAAGCAGAAGTGTCCATTAAAAAATAACAGTTGCTCCTTATGGTGCTTAATATTGTTATTTGTCATGTAGGAACTATGCACACTAGCTAGAAATTTTTAAGGACCAGAGATGAACCAGCACATCATTGATTCAACTGAGATGTTGTCTTATTCTCGTGAAATTTGTATTTTATACTTTGGAAAACTCAATTTCTCTATGTTTCTCCAATAAAATAAATGTTTAAGATCACCTCTCAGTTTCCTTCTTATCAAGTCTTTGGTATATCCAAAACTTACCATATGTAGAAAAAAAAATTGCTTCATGTATATCAATCCTTGGTACGTGTTTATGTTGTTTTGCTGCCCGAAAGCCCAAGTGTGACTTAGACCTTATTATTGATTATCCAGGTTTTATATGGCCAGTGTTTGAGCTCTTTGTTGTTTTCTCCTACGGTGAAAGGCCTTACTACATATTATTTTCAGTTTATGTTGAAGTGCTTCACAAAATTGTTTTGTAACAATGGTTGATGATAGTAACTTAAGGATAACTTGAGTTGCCTCCATGTCAGATGTTCTCATGCATGATCACACTCTCTCACTGTAGGTTTACAGGTAGGGGTTCAAGTTCTGCAGAGAGGCATGAACCTGAAACCGCTGTTGAGCCAGAGATTTTAATGACCAAAGATATAGAACATTCTGACAGCTGGGATCATTTGGAACAAGAAAGGGATATCCGCCAAGGAATTGATTTAGCTACAACACTAGAGCGCATTGAAAAGAATTTTGTGATAACAGATCCTAGACTTCCTGATAACCCAATTGTGAGAACTTGGAACTGTTCCTTTTGTTGCATGATATTCTGATGAGCTCCACTTGCAGGAGCTTTTCTTCAATTTCACAGTTCTTTATGTGCTATGTGCTAGTTTCATTTTCTCAAACAAATACTGAAGTTTTTGGTATGGACAAGTTTCCAATGTTCTTCAAGTTTAAAATCAAGGTTCTTTTCAACTATTATTTGATTTATTCTTTGAGGTGTGGTGGATTGTTTATATTCAATACTTTCTTGTTGTCAATATTCTGGTGTGTCATTATCGCTACATGCTGGAAACTTTTAGATGTTCTTCGATTTGGAATACTTTCAACTCTCTAACATATTTTTTGTCACTTCTTTTATTTGAAAGTTAATCTTTAAATGATAATTAATGCATGTTTATGCTTACTTTTCCACTGTGTTAGAAACTAATTCATTTTGGATTATTGCAGATATTTGCATCTGATAGCTTTCTAGAACTAACAGAGTATACCCGGGAAGAAATTCTTGGTAGGAACTGCCGGTATGCATGTATTTCCTGATTGTGTATATCTTGATGGTGGGTAATATTTAGTAACTTCACTTTTCTTGTGGATTATAATTGATTTTTTATAATGGTTTTCACTCTGAATAATGGTTGTCAAATTTTCATTTTTCATTTAGTAAATTTAAAAGGTCTCTGTCATTTGTGCCAGCATTTATGTGAAGGATGTAGAAATTTTCAAAGATAAATATATGCTGCTGGAAACACCAATGGAATTTACTTCTGTGATATAAAGATTCTAAAGTTCTGAACCATTGGTTTTCTTGGCTTTGCATTGAAGGTGTTTTTGATAAATGTAGATTCCTGGTTTTCATTTTCTAACCATCCATTTAAAACCCAAATAAAAGGCTTGCAATCATCACACGAGTTTGAAACTTTGGTGCATTGTTCATTTAAGAAATAAGGCAAGCAGATAAATGGTTTGTGTGATTAAACGTGTAACTTCAACTTATGCTGCTTCCTGCTCACACACTCCCAGAGAAAATACACAATTGATGATATAAGAACTCCAGCTTTTGTTGCCAGTCTAATCATTTAGTACCAGTTGACTGGGCTTTTATGCCCCCACACGTTCTACCACCCAGATCCCAACATCTTTGTGGTGGAGAAGAGACAAAAATGCAGAAAAATATGGCTGCACTGCAAAGTATCCATGGTGTTATCCCAGTCTCATGTTAGCACAAGATCACTTAGGAGCCAACTGCTACAAAGTTATTGAATCTTTCTGTTCATAGATAATCATAGTGAGTTTTCTTCGTAGGTTTTCTGGGGAGGCTATCAGTTGTCATATCATGTTATGCTGTTCATAGTTTTTTATTGCTCTTTTAGTAGCTTCTTAAGTTACATTTTGATTTTGGTAGGCATTGCAGGAAAACATTAGATATGTGCAGGAATACATCGATGTACATATAACTTACATATATACATACATATTCTTTAAGATAAACATCTTGCTCCTAGGATTCTTTGAGATGGTCCATTCTGGAAATTTTGTTTTACACAATGCTGATCAATGTGGTCCTTTGCCTAAGATCATACATATGTGTTTTCCTTTTATCTTGAGGTCAAATAAAAATCCATCCATGGACTGGTTGTTGATGTGCTCCAAGAATTCATAACCCTACATAATAAATATTACTGTCATGTAAGGCAATCTTGCCGGTGTTTGAGAGCTTGAATCATCATCATCAAAGCTTTATCCCAATTAGGGGTTGGGTATATGAATCTTGTTCCTCAATTCACCTCTATCAAGTGTCATTGTTTCATTAAGTCCAAAAGTTTTTAAATCTTTTCTCACCATTTATAACCACTTCTTTTTGGGTCTTCTTCTCGTCCTTTTAGAGCCTTCAACTTGGATCGACCCCTTCCTTTTAACCGGTGCCATTTATGGTCTCTATTGGACATTGTCCAAACCATCTAGGTCTACCCTAGCTCATCTTGTTGCCTATTGGTGCTACTCCTAAGTTTCCTTTGATGTTTGAGATCTTGAATAATGGTATAAAATTAATTGTTAATAGGTTTTTCATGGGCAGAGTTTAGAACTTAAAATATATGTAAATTAGGTTAGTAACTTTAGAAAAAGAAGGGGCTCCTAGAATTCTCACATTTGAATCCAGTTTCTCTGAATCTGTCAAATTTTTGACACACAAATTTGCATGTTCTATGCAACAGAGTATACAACTGGAGCCTTTAGTCCTTGTGATTTGGATTCTTCCATTTTTTGTTGTAATTATTCTTTCAGGGACTTTCAGAAACAATGCTTTTGCTCACATGTTTTTATTATGTTTGTCTTGTAACTGAACGAACTGTATCTTTCTAAAGTAGCCATAAATAGCCAAGGGTTCTGCCTGATATATGTTTGTATGGAAATGGAGAGGTTTTCATGATTAAATTATCTATTTCTTGCTTTTTGTTTACCTGTGAGCTGTTTCTTATGAAAAAACAACTGAAACTAAAGCTCTATTTTTGGACATTATAGGTTTCTTCAAGTGCCTGACACAGATCAAGCAACTGTGTCAAGAATAAGGGATGCTATCAGAGAACAAAGAGAAATAACTGTTCAGTTGATCAACTACACGAAGTATGGTAAGTTACTGGTGCTGCTATAATTAGTACTCCCATGTTTTTCCATGACACAATTATAACTTAAATTTTCAATTTGGTGTTAGAGACCTTTTTCACTTACCATTTCTTTTTCTCATCTCAGTGGGAATGTTGAATCTCCTAGGAGATAGAAATTGCTTAATTGATTAAAGTAACTTCATCTTTTGACTTATTTAAATGTCCAAACTGCAGGGAAGAAATTTTGGAATTTATTTCACTTGCAACCTATGCGAGACCAAAAGGTGTGCAATTTCTTACTTTTGTATTATTGTATTATGCTATTGTCATTGTTTCAGATAGCTTATCAACATTTCGTTGGACTTTTCTGATTGACCCAAATTTTAATTAGGGTGAACTTCAATACTTAATTGGTGTACAACTAGATGGAAGTGACCATCTGGAACCTCTTAGGAACCGCCTTTCAGAGAATACAGAGTTCCAAAGTGCTAAACTGGTATATTTCTTTGCTTTTTGTTTCTCCTCTTGTGGTCTCTTCATTTTGTTTTTGTACTTGTAAATAATATATCAGAGGGTAGCAGTACAAACTTAATGCTGCTGCATTTAAAATATCTTGCTGTCTACATCATGCTGATGCTATATTTATCAACTCTTTGTTTACTTTATACAGGTTAAAGCTACTGCAGAAAATGTTGATGAAGCTGTTCGAGAACTTCCTGATGCCAACTTGGTAAGGTCACTTTTTGCACTGTGATGTGTTTGTACAGGCACAGTTGATATTTGTTGATTGTTTTCCACACTACACGGGCTATTGTAGTACAACTTATGCAAGTATGGGTCAATCTTACGGTGACTAGACTTAATGAGAACGGAGTTCAAATAAAATTTAATTATCCATGAATTAAAAGAAATAACAGAAATTAAATAATAGTAAACTCAAAATTCAGATCTATTGCATTAATCAAAAGTACAAAATTTCTAAACTAAAAAGATAGAAAATTAAATGAAATAACAAATAAAATCTACTTCCCTAGCTTGATTATGGCAAATTTCTTCAAATCTAGTCTCAATAGAGTCGATCGACCTTCATCAATCTCTCACTCATATCTCTGATTAAGGATTCAACGACTAGATTGTTCAGATCTTCCAAAACTTTGATGATCTGGACTAAAGAAAGAGTTTGAGGTTTGGATAGCTTAGATTGAATTTTTGGATTTCAAATTGAAGATCAAGATTGATGAATTAGCTAGGAATTGTCTTGAGGTGAAGATCTAGGAATTAATTGGAAATCTGAAATGGAAAAGATAAAAAACTCAACTGCTGTTGGTTAAAGCTAAACCATTGATTCAGTTATGCTTTAATCAAATAGGGATTGGATTAATTAGTTCCTAGATTAACTGGGGACAAAACAAAATTGAGATAGGACAATCCTAGATAAAACAGAACTGGGATAAGACCAAAAAGGATAAAAATGAGATTAAAATTGAAGTTCCAAGGGCAAAAGTGGAGTTTTCTGGTTTTAACCGAAAAAATGGAAAACCTGCAGGAGGAAGAAGACAGTGCAGGCAGTGGAGAAAAGGCAGGGTTTTGGTTAATACCCGAGTTGGGTTTTGATTGAATCGAAGAAATCTTGCATTTGGAGAAGGGATTAAGTGAAGAAAAGTGAGAATTCAGGAGGAAAAACTATGGTTAAAACAGGGATGTACACCGTTGAAACTGGTGGTGTAAAAAGACAAGGATCAACAGGTGGTCGAAGAGAGAACATGGAAGGAGATGGGTCGGTTCTGGTTTTCCTATTGGAAACTGAGTGAGAGAGACAAAAACGGCCCAAAGAGAGATGAGTTGAGCGAAGGAGAGACTGAGAAAGAGAGATTGATCTGAGTTTTTGTTGGAAGCCGAGAGAGGGTGAGAATAGACGAGAGAGATGGATCCGGGAGAAGATAAAAAGATGGGAAACAGAGAGAGAAGATGGGAAACAGAGAGAGACTGCGAAAGAGAGAGAGAGGGCAATGGAGAGAAGAAGGGACGTGTTGGGTTTTTCTAGAAACTGAAAGAGAGATAATGAGAGAGACAGGGAAATAGCAGAAAAAAGGAGAGAGAGATAGGTGGGTAGGGTAGGGTAGAAGAGGTTGCTCTCCCTTGGGTTCCTTGCTTCTTCCCCTTGTTGCTACTATTGTTTAAAGCTCTTTTGTCTATCATCTTGTATAAACTCCTCCTAATTTGGTTTCCCCACTTTCCTTGTTTAGTTTCTCCCTTCAATGCTCCCCTTTTCTTGAAGCTCTCTACTATGGTTAAAAACTCTCCACCTTGGAAACTCCTACTAACTCCTACTTTCAAAGCTATTCTTTATATGCAACGGCACTGCCTTCCTCTTTGGGGGTCTTCTTTTCATGGGTTTCTTATTCCTTTAATAAAAAAGGGCAGCCCTAGTGCACGAAGCTCCTGCCTATGCAGGGTCTGGGGAAGGGGTGGACTACAAGGGCCTAAAGTACACAGCCTTATCTTGCATTTGCAAGAGGCTGTTTCCACGCCTTGAACCCATGACCTCAAGGTCACAGGACAACAACTTTTACCGTTGTGCCAAGGCTCCCCTTCTTCTTATTCCTTTAATTTGAATAAAAAACCAACCCATACCTCTTTCTCTTGAGGATTTCCCATTCCTTCTATTCTTCAATTAAAAATTATTCCTTCTTGCCTTGTAATGTTCTTTAGGATGATCTAGCACTGTTAAATTTGAACTGAGCTATCCATTTCTCAATTTGATTGATCTGTAAAACATGAGGACTATATTAGATTCATCTAAACGGTACATTACACATTTGATTAGCTCTTATGATCATTTGACTGTTAAATTTTACAAATCAACGGTTGGATGGTCAATTGGTGCTAAAATTCTTATTTTATCCAAAAATTGAAAAAATTGATCAGTTAGATTATCTAATTATATGCTAAATTTAAGGTATTTTCGCAAAAATTGAATACTTAACACACCCCTCAACCAAACACATCCCTCAACCAACATTTTGCTAGTCTTGAGCAAAACATTTGAAAAATCAAATTACAAAATTGATACAAATTGTCACTTTCATAGGTACTTATAGTTGCATTTAGCATATGCAACAAGCCCTTGAACCTCAAGGTTTCCCTTGGTGGATGAGTTAAGCCTTGTGAGGGTTTACAGTGAATTTACCCACAAAATTTTAAAAATCTTTTTTAAGTCAATTTCTACTTTTATCTTAGAGAATTATCTTCAATAAATCTATCAACTTTAGTATACTAATAAAATGAATAAAGAATTCAAAATCCTACCCTTATGCTAAATACATTCCAATTAAGCTTTGACCTCATTGTTTGTGTGTGCATTTGTGTGTGTGTGTAGTCTACATATAGAATAATCTCTATCTCTAAATAGATTATAACTTTTGAACTCCATTTGAAATTTGTTTTGACCTCAATCCGTACTAATGTTATACACTCTATGTAGTTAAAGGGGCGAGGCGCACCGAGGCGCAAAGGGGTGTGCTTGGAGCCTGAGGCGCAAAATTATATTTTTCATAATTAAGAATTAGCTAAAAATACAAAAAAGCATGAAAAATACAGCATATAGGAAGACACAAGCATGGGAAAGCTATATATGTGTATAAGAATAGGTATAAACTAATAAATATAAATAAAACAATTTTTTTCTAATTTTTGTAAGTTTTATTTTCTGAAAAATTGAACAAAATAACACTACAATACAAAAAAAGCATGAAAAGTACATCATACATGAAGATACAAGCATGAGTAAGCTATATATGTGGATAAGAATAGGTATTAACTAATAAATATAAAAAAAGAACAATTTTTTCCTAATTTTCGTAACTTTTTTTTTTTTCAGAAAAATTAAAAAAATAACCCTAAATTACAAAAAAAAAAGATGAAAAAATTATCACACACAAAGACACAAGCATGGGAAAGCTATATATGTGGATAGAAATACGTTTCAATGAAGAAATACGAAAAAACGAGGACTTTTTATTTATTTATTTCCGTGACTGATTTTTTTTGGAAAAACAGTAAAAAACCTAAAAACAAACTCAAATCTAGGGCAAAGACATATAAAACTCAAATGGAATGTTTTCTTATACATATAGAACTAAACCCATCAAGATCTATGGAAAATAGTTAACAAAAAACAAAAATTTTGAAAAAACGGTACTGGTTTTTACGTTTTTTACAGAAACTGTATACACATGCTAAAATTCATAAATCCATACCTTTTTTTGCTTAGATTTGTGAAAGATCGAAAAGGAGTGGTTGTTTTCACCTTCTCAAGAGGTTGGAAGATTGAAATTAGGGTTGGAAGGTGAAAAACGAAAGGGGCACCCAGGCACACCCAGGCACTCGCCTAGGCAACCATGCCTCATTTCCTCTGCGCTTGGCCCCCTCCCAGGCGCTTACCTGTCGACTAGCGCCTAGGCATGCCTTTAACTACAGAGCATACACTCAAAAATAGAATCTCTCAAATAAAGGGTTCAAATCATATATCTCTTTTAAATATATGAGTAGAGTCAATAAAAGCATATTTGTCTCACATATATTTATAAAGGAATCGGAGTTATTAAAGAATTTATTTTTGATTCCTTTAGAAAGGATAAGATGCCATTACCTTTGAATACTTAGATATGTTACTCTCTAAATCCTATCTTTTCATATGCTCATCAAGACTATATTCCTCATAGAATCAATAGGTCTTTAACTGGGATGAAATGCAGCCTTAGAACAAAGTTATAAAAAGAAAGGATATAAAGAATATTCAAAATTATTCAAAAATAAGTAGAGGTCTTCTACTAAAGTTGATAATTTTTCTTTCCTTTATTGCCTGAAATGATATTTCTTTTTCCACTATTCTGCATTCTTCAAACTTTGTTTTCTTCATATTTTTTAGTACTTTTTTTCCCCAACACTTTTGAATCTCGTTAAAGAACATTTCTTTTCTTGATACTCACTTTTCTACTTTTATTGCAATTAAAAAGTATATCTTTATTCATCTCTTAACTTATCTTTTGAAGAAAATAGGTAATGGATAATTTATACTGGGTTAATACAGGCAAAAGGATAATTTGGGTGAGAAAAGAAAAGGCTTATATAAAAGGCTCAATTTGGTTAACTAGTAGTAAAAATGCTCTTTTTAGTAGGCTTTATATTTTTAGGTTAACAATAAGGATAGCCTAAATCCTTTTTTAGGTTTCATATGATCAATCAGGTTCATTGAACTTCCAGAATTTTAAAGATAATACTCTAATAAATTAGGTAATTGGTGTGATCAAATTTAGATTAAGGACGCTGAAGAAAATTGAAAAAAATTATAACTTCTCGAAAAGAATAAATGGCTCTAAAAGTCACTTAGATTATAGGTCTTCACTGAATTTCTTTACGATATCTGAGTTATAACTACTTATTAATCTAGACGATATATATGTTACTGTGTGTACAAATGTGATTTGAGACTTTGCTTTAATGGAATACTTTAGAAAATGAGTAAAATTATGAATTAATCATATGCAATTCCATTAATAAGCTAAAGATGAAAATTAATATTAGATTTCAGAAAATCCAATTCTCATCATTGAATAGGAATTAACCTGAAAACTCAAAAAGATATTCAAAATAGCCCAATTTTTTTTTACTTTTCAAAAATTTTTAAATTTTAAAAAAGTTGTCATCATTTTTTTTAAAATAAGAAAAGCAACTACAACAAGACCAGAATTCTAGACCCCCCCCCAAAAAATAGGATGATGATAATGCATTGAGAAAGAAAGAAATGGGAGCTGCAGAAAAAGAAAGTTTTGAAAAATAATTGCACATAATTATTACAAATGAAAATTTTTCAGAAAAATTAGAGGGTTCAAAACTTCCCTGGGTCCGATACGAAATGGGCCAGATAGGCTTCTGAAAAGGAGTGGTGTACAAATTTATCCTACAATTATGAATTTTCCATTTTAACACTTGGCAAGATATCAAATATATCTCCAGGCTGCTTACCATAATTAGAGATAGAGCTTGATGCAACCTTTGTGGAAACGGAGCAAGGATGTCATATGGCTTAATGGGTGGGATGTTTTCCTTATTAACAAATTTATCATTTTTCCTAACAGATTTTGTTACCATTTCAGCCTTTTTAGGTCTCGATTTCTCAATTATTTTACCACTATGAAGAATGGTAATTGCCATTGTTTGTTCAATGTTTGTAATTGAAGAATTAGTCTCACCTTCCATATGCACATCATCAAGGTTTACATCTAGTGGGTTAGGAAAATGCCCTTTTTCAGGGGTCTACAGCATTTGAGACATCATGTCATTCAATTCAATTATGGATTGTGTTTTCTCTTTTAATTGGGCTTCAAATTGGGCAATTTTCTTCTCTTGGTTTTGCATGAATTGATGAAAATTATCCTCTACTTGCCTCTTATGTGGGGGTATATAGGGTTTAGGAGTAAGTGTTCCTTGTGGTGGTTGGTAAGGGTGGTATTGGGCCTTATGTGAGACATTGGCATTATATCCTTTTCTCCAATTGAAAGTAGGATGATTATTCCAATTGAAATTATATATCTTTGAAGATGGGAAAAAAGGCTGCCCCATAAGAATGTGCCTGTTCATGAAGTGCATCCTGAAATGCAAGAGTGGTGGGACATTCTTGAGTGGGGTGTGTATTACTTTCACAAATATCATACACTTGTTCAACCTTCTGAAAGATAGTAATCCCTATTGCCATGGCCTCTATTTTTCTAACTAGGGATGTTATTTTGTCATTCATATTATCTTTTACAGACGTGGCATAAATTCCTCCCCTAGCGGATGTAGTGGTAGACTTGGGCTTGTTTGGATAACCTACTTTTTCTGAATCAGCCCAAGTTTGTGCACTCTCTGTCAGCCATTCCAAATACTCTTGTGCCTCATTTGGTTGTTTATTTAAGAAATTGCCATTGCGCATCATTTCAACAAATTGGCGCATATCAAAATTAAGTCCTTCATAAAAGAAGCTAATAATACGCCAAGACTCATATACACGATGTGAACAAGTTAACAATAATTCCTTGAATCTTTCCCAACATTGGTAGAAGTTTTCTATGTCCTTCTGGGTAAAATTCATTATATTTTGATGGAGAGTATTTGTCTTATATATAGAAAAGAACTTTTTCAAGAATTTTTTAGTCATTTCTTACAGGTTCGTATGGAATCTACTGATAGTGAATGAAACCACATCTTTGCCTTTTCCTTTGAGAAAAAGGAAATAGTTTGAGTCTTATTATCATATCTAATCTGATGTTTTGTGTACATTGAGTTATGCACACTTCATCGAATTCTTTTAAAGGTTGGTAAGGACTCTCACTATCTAACTCATAAAATTTGGTAAGTAATTGAATTACTCTCGCTTTTAATTCAATTATACCAGCATTTTGAGGTAAAATTATACATGAAGGTGTGTTGATATAATTAGGCTATAAGTACTCTCTTAATGTTCTCCCATGAGGGTTTTGGTTATGCCAATTGTCCTCATGTGCTCTTTGTTGGTCTCATTCTCTGTTATAATTCCTTCTCCTATTTCTATGGGGTAGAGAATGATTCTTCCATGAATGTATGTTATCATTAAATAGAGGTGGATGATTACTAATTTCAAAGAGAGTATTATTCGTCTATGAGGAAACATCGTCGTTATCCATCACAAGTTAAAATGCAACAAATATAAAATATGCTTTATATATGCAATTATACTAGCAAACAATGCGAAATTATTCTAAATATGCAATCCCTAATCTAGGAATTTGAAGGAGTTAGGATGCTCACAGTGGGATCCTAGATAAGATCTTCTCATACAAGGGTGAGATCATTTATATTCCACCTCTACTTCCAGGTTACGATGGTCTACCTTTGACCTGTATCATTACAATCATTTTAAATGAATTGCGATTAAAAAAATACAATGCATCCTCATTACAACTCACTCAAAATAAACATTTGGCTATCCTAATTGACATCCTCCTTGAATTCCTCTTTTTTCAATTTCCTACAAAATAAAAATAGCAATAAGTACCACACTTCAAGAAATATAATGATTATGCAGTAAGAAAAATTAAAAAATGCACGTAAAAATCCTAGAATGATAAAAAAAAATGCAATTGCTAAAGTTTTTTTTTTTTTTTGAAATTTTTATTAAATTTTATGAAAACTCCATTGTGGGTCCCCAACAATGGTGCTAAAAACTTGTTAATTGTTTTCTGCAAGTGCATTGGCTGCTATAGTACATCTTATGCAAGAATGGGTCGATCCCACGGGGACTCGGCTTAATGAAAACAGAGTTTAAATAAAAATTAATTATCCACAAATTAAAAGAAACAATGAAAATTAAATAACAATAAACTCAAAATTCAAATCTATTGCATTAATCAAAAGGACAAAATTTTTGAATTAAAAAGACAGAAAATTAAATGAAATAACAAATAAAATAAACTTTTCTAACTTGATCATTTCAAATTTCTTCAAATCTAGTCTCATGGGAGTCGATCAACCTTCATTAATCTCTCACTCATATCTCTGATTAAGGCTTCAATAGTTGGATTGATAAGATCTTCCAAAAAATTTATAATTTGGATTAAAGAAATAGTTTGTGGTTTGGACGGCTTAAATCGAATTTTTGGATTTTAGATTGAAGATTAGGACTGATGGATTAGCTAGGAATTTTCCTAAGGTGAAGATCTAGGAATTAATTGGAAATATAAGATGGCAACGATAAAAAAACTCAACTGCTCCTATTGATTAAAGCTAAACTATTGATTCGGTAATGCTTTAATCAAACAAGGATTGGATTAATTAGTCCTTGGATTTACTGGGGACAAAATAACACTGAGATAGGACAATCCTGAATTTAAATTGAAGTTCCAAGAGCAAACCTAGAAATTTTCTAGTTTTCTGGTTTTAACCAAAAAAATGAAAACCTGTGGTAGGAAGAAGACGATGCAGGCAGTGGAGAAAGGGTGGGAAAAAGGTGGTTATGGTTAAAACCAGAGTTGGGTTTTGATTGAACCAATGAAATCTTGCATATGGAGAAGGGATTAAGTGAAGAAAAGTGAGAATCCACGATTAAAAACTACTAGTAAAACAGGGATTAACATTGTTGAAACAGGGTGGAAATTGTGGTGTAAAAAGACGGTCATGAACTGGTGGTCAAAGAGAGAACAGGGAAGGAGATGGGTCAGTTCTGGTTTTCTTGCTGGAAACTGAGTGAGAGAGATAGAACTAGCCTAGAGAGAGATGAGTTAGGTGACAGCGGGATAGAGAAAGAGAGAGTGATCCAGGTTTCTGTTGGAAGCCCAGAGAGGGTGAGAACAGATGAGAGAGATGGATCTGGGAGAAGAGAAAAACAGGCAATAGAGAGAGAGAAGATGGGGAAATAGAGAGAGACTGAGAAAGAGAGGGCAATGGAGAGAAGAAGGGACATGTTTTGTTTTTCCTAGAAACTGAAAGAGAGATAACGAGAGAGACAGGGAAATAGAAGGAAAAAGCTAAGAGAGATGGTTGGGTTGGGTAGAAGAGGTTGCTCTCCCTCGGGTTCCTTGCTTCTTCCCCTTTTTGCTACTACTGTTTAAAGCTCTCATGCCGATCTCCTTTTATAAACTCCTAATTTCGTTTCCCCACTTTCCTTGTTTAGTTTCTCCCTTCAATGCTCCCCTTTCCTTGAAGCTCTCTACTATGGTTAAAAACTCTCCACCTTGGAAACTCCTACCAACTCCCCCTTCTATTTTTAAAGCTATCCTTTTTTATATGCTATGGTAATGCTTTCCTCTTTGAGTGTCTTCTTTTCATGAGTTTCTTATTCCTTTAATTTAAATAAAAAACCAACCCATTCCTCTTTCTTTTAAGGATTTCCCATTCCTTCTTATTCTTCAAGTAGAAATCATTCCCTCTTGCCTTGTTATGCTCTTTAGAATGATCTGGCACCATTAAATTTGATCTGAGCTATCCACCTCTTAATTTGATTGATCTGCAAAATGCAAGACTAAATTAAAAACATCTAATTGTACAATACACATCTGATTAGCTTTGATGATCATCTGACCGTTAAATTTTACAAGTTGGATGGTCAATTAGCGCTAAAATTCATATTTTATCTAAAAATTGCAAAATTGATCTGTTAGATGATCTAATTAAATGCTAAATTTAGGATATTTTGGCCAAAGTTGAACACTTGACTATCATTGTTCAAGAACTTTATGGTACCTATAATGCGATTGTTCCTAGGCTTGAGTTTAAATCTTTGTGATGAATATGAACTGACCTTAGCTTCAATAGTAACATGAACTTATTGGCCTTAGAAGTGTATTCATCTACTTAAAGTCATGGCTTTGCAAAGTTATTGTGTCAACATGAGTTGCAAAAATTGGAAAAAGCTAGACCTCAAGCTTCTCAGGATTGTGGCTCCTTCACTGGAATAATGCTGTACTTCGTACTACAACTTCTGGAATGTAATTATGTGTTACATCGACTACACAAAATAAAGGTAGATTCAGAAAGTTCTATGCAAGAAGAAGCAAGAACCACTAGATTACTGACATAATAATAGAAAGGAAACATCACTAACAGAAAATAACAGACAAGACAGAGAATTTGGTTACTGGAAAGAACAAGAACAACTGGCAGAGGGAGGATAAAAGGAAGGAGGGAAAAATAGTTAGGGGATCCAAGAATTGGAACAAATAGTGAGAATTGGGAGGATTCTAGCTCCTCGAAAGTCTAGAAGTGTTCTCAAGATCTCTGTATAAAGAGTACCAGTACATATTGTAGATACTGATTTTGTTAGGTTACTTGCTGTAAAATTGATCTCTAAAATGAAAGCTTTCCATTGGAATTGAACTATAATTCTGTTCGTATTAGTTGATTTCTATCAATTACTATCAAAGCCGGTTCGGGCGTAGGGAATGGTTAGAACCAGGATGGAAAGAACAGAGATAATGGAGAAAGAGATAGAAGGATTTAGAGGAGAGATCTGAGACATGAAGGAACACCTTGGGAGGTTGCAGACAAACGTCACAACCTTCGGCGAATACCTAGTAGAGATACAAGAATGGATAAAAAACAGGGAGACACCAAAAGAATATTGAGGTCATCATTAGAAGACTGAGGTTGGTGAGACCTCAGGTGGGAACAGACGGAGTCCCTTCTCGTCAACAGACCAGAACCTTCTAGATTTTCACTGCCGGAGATTGGATCTGCCAGTATTCAACAGCAAAGACCCTTATGGGTGGCTCTGTAGAGCAGAAAGGTATTTCTGCGTCAACTAGATTTCCGACGAGGAGAATTTCTCTACAGCGGCCATCTGCCTAAAAGGAGACGCACTCCATTGGTTCTTATGGGTGGAATCCCGAACTCCTTTCCGATCTTGGGGTTCCTTCTGGTTGTCTCTGATCTAGTGTTTCTAATTGTCCCAATCAGACGACGAATATGAAGCCTTGTTGGCTTTGAGACAAAGAGGCAGCGTCTTCGATCATTCGAGCTGCTCTCTGGCCACCTCGTCGATCTCTCCAATGAGCTCCTAAAATCGGCTTTCTTGAATGGGCTCAGGGATGAGATAAAGGCAGAAATTAAGATTTTCAGGGCTGCTTCTCTATTTGGGCTTATGGAGTTAGCCCACAAAATTGAAGAAAAGAATCTGGCATTGGACCAGATAAAGGCACGCCCAAATAAAGTTGATAATGGGCCAAGAACATCGGGGCCCAGCTCTTTTTAGTCAAAAAACTGGTCGATGGAAGGGGGTTATCAGGGGCAAAATCATAATTTGTCCATCTTCCCCCTGCCGTAGCACTGATACAATGAAGCATTTTTGTATGGAAACCGATTGAGAAGGATGTACTGGCGGACAAACTGCCAGGAGAAGGGAATCCCTACAAAAACTCATATATGCCGAGCTGCAACAATGGAAAGGTTTATGCTACAAGTGCGATGAGAAGTACCACCTTGGGCATTGATGCAAAAATCGATAGCTTCAGGTGTTGCTACTCGTGGACAAGGAGGATGAGAAGGCGGAAGTCACACCACTTCTTCTGTCAGATGTGGGCGACCATTGGGAAGGGGATAGCCAACCTCTGGGGTTATCCCCAAACTCCATTTCTAGATTCACGACCAACGGCACCATGAAAGTAAAAGGGCTGATCGGAATCTGAGATGTTGTAGTGTTGATTGACAGTGGGGCTTTCCACAACTTCATTGCCAGCCATTTAGTCACCGAACTTAGGTTAACTGTGGATAGATCCTGACGATTTGGAGTATAGGTCGGGGACGGTCACTGCATCAGAGGAGAAGGTGTATGCCGGCAGATCAGGGTAAGCCTGCTGAGTATCATTGTAATTCAAGATTTCCATCCTTTCGACCTTGGTGGAGTAGACATAGTCTTGGGGGTAGCATGGTTAAAAACTTTGGGGGAGATTTCTGCAAATTTTCGTGATCTGACAATGCATTTCATGGTTGAAGGGCGTTAGATCATCCTTAAGGGGGATCCAACCCTCTCTTGTTCTCTAGTTTCCTTCAAATCCATTCTTTGAGTTATCCCTAAGGCTGATTTCAGTTGTATGGTTGAATATCGGGGTATGGAAGCCAGCCTAATTCAACATCCTGAAGACTATCAGCCATCAATAGACTCTCTTTTGCAGAAGTTTTCACATATTTTTTGATCAGCCTTTGGGATTGCCAAGTGCTCGCTCCAATGACCATGCCAGGTTGATAGAAGGAACACAGCCCCCACACAGCAGGCCTTGTCGCTATTCGCATTCCCAGAAAGATGAGATTGATAAAATCATTAGGGAAATCCTGAATTTGAGAATTATTCGACTAAGTAAAAGCCCTTTTTCTAGCCTGGTGTTACTAGTTAAAAAGAAGGATGGTGGATGGAGGTTTTGTGTAGACTATCGTACACTAAACAAGGTGACCATGCCTAACAAGTTCCCAATCCCTACTATCGATGAACTGCTAGATGAATTGGGAGGAGCCACCATTTTCTCCAAACTAGACCTTAAATCTGGTTACTATTAAATTCGCATTAAGGAAGAGGACATAGCAAAGATGGCTTTCCGAACTTATGAAGGGCACTACGAATTTTTGGTTATGCCTTTTGGCTTAACCACATAGCAGCCACGTTTTAAGCACTCATGAATGAGGTATTTCGACCCCATCTATGTAAATTTGTCCTTGTCTTCTTCAATGATATCTTAGTTTACAGCAACAACCTTACTTTGCACCTGGAACACATTACCATTGTCCTGCAATTACTTGAGGAACACCAGTTGATTGCAAAGAAGAAGAAGTGCTTATTTGCACAACCTTCATTGGAATACTTGGGTCATATTATTTCTACAAGAGTAGCAGCTGATACTTCCAAGATAGATTGTATACTTTCTTGGCCCATTCCTAAAGACGCCAAGGCACTTTGTAGTTTTTGGGTCTTACCGGTTATTATAGAAGATTCATTAGGAACTATGGCCATATTGTTGCTCCCTTAACCAAAGTACTCAAGAAGGATGGGTTCATATGGGCAAGGGAAGCTCGTGAGGCGTTCGAGGCATTGAAACAAGCCATGACTGCTGTTCCTATCTTGGCCACACCTAATTTTTCCAAACCCTTTGTGCTGGAAACTGATGAATCAGGCAAGGGAATTGGTGCTGTACTCATGTAAGAAGGTCGACCAATGTCTTTTTTTAGTCAATCTCTCTCCCTTCAATCCCAATCTAAGTTAGTTTATGAAAGGGAGCTTATGGCCATAGTCATCGCAATACACAAGTGGAGACATTACCTCATGGGACGACATTTTATCATCCATGCTGACCAAAAAAGCCTCAGATTTTTAATGGAACATCATCTGCTTAATGAAGAACAACAGAATTGGTTAACCAAGCTCATTGGGTACGACTTTGTCATTCAGTATAAGCCGGGTTCTGAAAATAGAGTGGCTGATGCTTTGTCTAGGCACCAATAGTCTCATACCCACAACTCCAAAGACAATACTGCAAAGGGTGACCATCCAACAGATCCTTATCCCTAGCTCAGAGGAGCATGACATATTACTCCAACACCTTGCTATCTCGGTTGTTCGATGTGTTGATTTGGATTCATTAACAAATGAAATACAAGAAGATCCTCAGATTCATAGTATTATTTAGGACCTCCTGGTAATCAAGATAGTCACACAGGGTACGCACTTAAGCACAGTCTCTTACTATTTCATGGAAAACTGGTTATCCTAAAATCTTCGACCCACGCACATTGTAGCATTCTTACATGAATTCCACTCCACACCAAGAGGGAGGCATTCCGGGTTCACATGCACTTATAAAAGCATCTCCAAGGTGCTCCATTGGGAAGGGATGTGCCAGGATATTCAGAAATTTATTTTTTCTTGTGACATTTGTCAAAGAAATAAGTATGCCACTAACAAGCCAGCAGGTCCTCTTCAGGCTCTTCCCATTCCTAAGATGGTTTGGAGTGAATTGTCCATGGATTTTATCAGCGGCCTGCCTAAAGCACATGGATTTGACACTTTGTTAGTTGTTGTCGATCGCCTCACCAAATTCAGTCACTTCTTCCTCCTCAGTCATCCTTACACAGCCAAAGATGTGGCACACACCTTTATCAAGGAAATTGTCCTACTACATGGGTATCCCCAGTCAATTATCTCAGATAGAGATCATGTCTTCATTAGCCACTTTTGGTCTGAACTGTTTAAGCAAGCAGGAACTTTGCTAACAATGAGTTCAGTTTATCATCCTCAAACCAAATGGGCAGATGGAGGTGGTGAACCACTGTTTGGAAACGTATCAATGCTGTTTCATTGGCAATAGACCAAAATCCTGGCCTAAGTGGATATGCTAGGCAGAATACTGGTATAATACTAATTATTAGAGTTTTGCTGGGATGACACCCTTCAAGGCCTTATATGAAAGAGACCCTCCCACCTTACTGACATTTACTGGTGGGGAATCCATGGTGGAAGAGGTTAACCAACAAGTGGTTGCACGTGATTCAGTTCTAGTAGAACCAAAACAGAATTTGGAAGCAGCCCAAAATCTTATGAAGAATCAAGCGGATTCACACCATCGTACCCTCACTTTCCAGCCAGGAGATTATGTTTATTTGAAACTTCAACCTTATGGCCTCAAATCCTTGTCAACACAACTCAATAAGAAATTACGTCCTTGCTATTGTGGGCCATATGCCATACTTGAGAGGATTGGACAGGTGGCTTATGGACTAGAACTACCACAGCATGCTAAGTTGCACCCGGTCTTCCATGTCTCCCAGCTCAAACCCGCTACTGCCCCTACTGATTCTGTTAGCTTACTGTAAAATTGATCTCTGAAATGAAAGCTTTCCATTGGAATTCAACTACAATTCTGTTCTTATTAGTTGAATTCTATCATTATGACATGTAAGTGATCTACATTATGGACATAATCATAATTCTTAGCACTTTATTATCCAATAAGATCTAAAATACAACTTCAGTATTCAAAATGTAGTACCGTCTATAAAAAAATATTGATGCTAAATAAGTTCTAGGATAACATAAATTATGATGGATAATTAGTATCTGGGGCATTTTTTTTTGTCTTCTTTTCATTGTAGTGCCATTTGATGTACTAAAAATGATTAAGTATATCTGCTGTACTTTTATGTATATTTCTGAGGATGCACCCTAAGCCACTACTAAAATTCTGGAAACTAATAGTAATAGCCACCTTCCAATTCCAGCTCCCGCTGCTACCTCTAATGCACTGATTTGGTCTTACGTATAAGTTCCCACTGCGATGTCCACACTTCTAGATACTTATGTTTTACTCACATACAACAGAGTGGAATCATCACACAACGAAACAGTTGCAGTTAACAATCTCCTCTACAAAGTGTAAATTCATGTTGGAGCTCACTTTCTTCTCATCCATACATATCTAAACAGAAATTTATACACATCCACCATATGAATATATAACTCAGATTATATGCGTGCGCGCACACACACACAGATAAACATACATGCAAACAAACAAAGTTATAAAAGCACATAATTGGATTGTGTATGTATGTATTATTTGAAGTTAACACAAACATATAGAGGGAATATACAAAATGAATACTGTGGAGAGAGATAGAAAGGCCATACTTATGCACACACAGGCACATACATGTACATATTGAGGCATGCATTACTATGCATGTTATTTTGTTACACGCATTTGTGCATTTAAAAAAACAGTAATTATTTGATACTAAAAGTGTTTACCAGTTCTTTCAACTCCATCAGCATTATTTTGTGGAACCAACTGATTATGAAGCTCATTTGGAAAAGGTCACATGTCAGAATTCATCTTTACTTGTGCCAACTTCTTGCCTTTTGGTCATTACAGAATCATCTCTCAACATGCAAATGGTGATTGTCATATGCCAGTACCAGATGTTATGCTCACAGTAATGTAGCTTTTTGCAGTCTAAGATGTCAACATAAAAGACGAAAAGGAGGACCATTTTTTATCTCTTTTCTGTGAAAGAGACTTCTGAGATGTCAAATCATTTCTTGGGTGCAGCCTTTGGTTATGTTTACAGTTATCTTTAATTCTTGTGATAAATAATTGATACAGGTTTACAAGATCTGCATGTTTTTTCTGGAGCTTTTCTTTTTTGCACAAACATTGATTTTAGTTACAAATCTTTTGCAGACACCAGATGATCTTTGGGCAATCCATTCACGACCTGTTTTTCCAAGGCCCCATAAAAGGAACAGTTCTTCTTGGAGAGTTATTCAAAAGGTACACTTTTGTGGGCCAGCATTCAACTTTTTCCAATCTTCTAGGCAGGTGTGATATCTTAAGAATGCGCTTCGCAAGTATTACTCTGTTTTGCCACTTTAACCTTGATTTGAACTCCATTAGATAACATCAATGTGATTTCTTTGAACATCATACAATTTCAGCGTCTGTCAGCCACAGAAGTCAATATATGTTCTGAGGTACTTAAGCAAGATGACACATTTAGGGGAAGTTTTTGTTTTGTAAGACATTGAGGTATAACAATTGATTAAAGACACATAACTATGTAAGATTCTGTTTCCTGCATTTATGACCGTCTGAAACAACCTGACCATTCTCATCACGGATAAATTGTCTAGAACATACAGGTCCTAGTTTCTTTTGGAATTTCTAAGCAGGTCTTTCTTTCCCTTGGCTTGTCTTTCTTCCTATAAGATTTGGCCACATGGTACCACTTGGCCTGTCTTTCTCCATATTCTTCTTTAGTTTCTTTCAAGGGAACTTCTCTAGAACTCTAAGGGGTGGGGACAGCCTGTGATGTATAAAGAGAAAAGGAGGAAAAAATAACAAACTAGCTGAAGGATCTTCGTCCTCGTTTCTATTTTCCTACCAACATATTATTATTTTTAGTCAATCCACAGTGTCAACCTCTGGACATCGGTGCTGAAGTTTTCTAGGTGACTTGTGTGTTGTCACTGAGGAATAAGCATTAATCATCCTTCAACTTAACAAGTTCTTTCTCAGTAATTTCTGTTGGACCATCCTTCTGAAGCTGTTGTGCTATAACTTTTATCGATAATGAGGAACTGCATTTTAAATAGTTGAATGAGGATTTGGTGGGCCTGTATGTCTACTCTGCTCCCAATCTCATAGTAGCTTGGTAGGCGTGTGTGCATTGTAGTCAGTATTGAAGGTGAGTGTTTAGACTATTGAGATGTACTCCATTAAACCCTTGAACAGATTGTCTTTTTTTTGCATTTCTTAAGGCTTGCAGTTAACCGAGGCTATTATGCACATGATTAACATATCAATAGATAGAAAAGAGATGTTTCTGAATACATTCAAGTAGTGCCAACTTTGTTCTTCCTGGCTAATTCATTCTCTTTGTGTGATTTTTTTTTAAATTGCCTCTGAAACAAGTGTACTGCAGTCTCTAGCATATACCCTAAGCATGATATTGCTAGAAGTGGCAAATTTTCAATTTTCTACTCAGTATAATGGTTACCATTATGGGTTGGTCTTCTTCTTGTCTCTCTACTAGTCAAATCTCTAAACTTAACCTCATCATCATCATCATCAAGACCTTATCCCAATTAGGGGTTGACCACATGAATCTTATTCCCCCATTCTTCTCTATTAAGTACCATGGCTTCATTTAGTCCCAAAGTTTTTAAATCTTTCCTCACCACTTCTATCCATGTTCTTTTGGGCTTTCCCCTTGCCCTTTTAAAACTTTCTACTTGCATTGCCTCACCCCTAACTGGTGCCGTTTTCGGTCTCCTTTAGACATGTCCAAACCATCTAAGTCTAATCTCTCTCATCTTGTTACCTGTTGGTGCTACCTCTAAATTTCCTCTAATATTTTCATTCTTAATTTTATCCTTTCTTGTCTTACCACTCATCCATCTCAACATCCTCATTTCTGTGATGCTCATCCTATGAGCATGATTTTCCTTAACTGCCTAACATTCTGATCTATAGAGCATGGCCGGCCTTATGGCCATCCTATAGAATTTTCCTTTCAGGTTGAGGGCGCTCGTCAATCACACAAAACTCCAGATGTACATCTCCATTTGTTCCAACCCGCTTTGATTCTCTGGGTAACCTCCCTCTCAATTTCTCCACTCTCATGAATCATTGATCCTAAGTACCGAAAGTGGTCTTTTATGGGTACTTCTTGGTTATCAATCTTGACTGGTGTTCCACTCCTACTCTCATTGCTAAAATTGCATTCCATATATTCTGTCTTAGTTCTGCTGATTTTAAATCCTTTAGATTTTAATGCTTCTCTCCATAACTCTAGCTTTGTGTTTACTCCCCTCCCTTGTCTCATCAATTAAGACTATATCATCTGCAAATAGAATGCACCAGGGAATCTCTTCGTGCAAATGTTTTGTTAACTCATCCATAACCAACGTGAAAAGGTTTCGACTCAATGCTGATCCTTGGTGCAATGAGACCGGTGATTTTCCTGTCACTGTAGGATTTCACCAAGGATCAACATTGAGTCCATACCTTTTCACGTTGGTCATGGATGAGTTAACAAAACATTTGCACAAAGAGATTCCTAGTGCATGCTATTTGCAGATGATATAGTCTTAATTGATGAGACAAGGGAGGGAGTAAACACAAAGCTATAGTTCTGGAGAGAAGCATTAGAATTTAAAGGATTTAAAATCAGTAGAACTAAGGCAGAATATATGGAATGCAATTTTAGCAAGGAGAGTAGGAGTGGAACACCAGTCAAGATTTATAACCAAGAAGTCCCTGCAACAGACCACTTTCTGTACTTAGGATCAATGATTCATGAGAGTGGAGAGATTGAGAGGGAGGTTACCCAGAGAATCCAAGTGGGTTGGAACAAATGGAGATGTGCATATGGAGTTTTGTGTGATCGACGGGTGCCCCTATGAATGCAATTATTTATGATAGAATGTATCGCGGTCAAACATAATAGTAATTGTTTGTGAATTTCATGTTATTGGGGTTCTCCAAGACTGAAATGAGCTTTTTAATTTTTGGGTACTGGCAGGGTTCTGCAGGATACTATTCTGTATGGGAACTGTGTTCTTCTCAGCCCTGCCTTCTACTTTAGTTACAGCATTTATAAGTGAATTCCGGTTCCAATAAAAAAGACCATTGAGTACTTTCTTATCTGGGTCACACATTGTGAAATATGAAGTACTTGTTGTAGCTGTAATAGATGAACATGCTTAACATTTGCAGTATTGTCATTTTCTAGGAGCAACCTTCTTGAGAGTTCATATTTATTGTTTCTCTTATAACTTTTTGTGGAAACCTGTTATTGTTGCATATGCATGTTTTACTTCTATGCAGTACTTTTTTTTTCCATCTCCAAATTTTCAGATAACTGAAAGTGGCAAACAAATTGGTCTGAAGCATTTCAAGCCCATAAGGCCTTTGGGATGTGGGGACACTGGCAGGTATATTTCTGTGTTACATTGATGTCACTATAATTATCTTACTTTTTGAGTGAATGATTTGCCTTGTAGACATCATACTTTTCTCGTAATCATCATCAAAGCCTTGTCCTGATTGGGCGTTGGCTAAAAAAGGGCAGCCGGTGCACGAAGCTCCTGCATATGTGGGGGCCAGGGAAGGGGCGGACCACAAAAGGGTCTATAGTATGCAGCCTTACCTTGTGTTTTTCCAAGAGGCTGTTTCCACACCTCACACCCGTCATCTCAAGGTCACACAAAGACAAGTCTACCATTGCGCCAAGGCTCCCCTCCTAGACATCATACCTTTTTGAAGCATGAAAATGTTTGGAGTTTAATGCACAGATTGTAGTTTGACTAGATTTGGTTGTTATATTCTGCAGTGTTCACTTGGTGGAGTTGGAAGGCACAGGTGAACTATATGCAATGAAGGCAATGGAAAAATCAGTTATGTTGAATCGTAACAAGGTTTGAGACTAACAAACGCATGGTTGTTCCTTGATCCTCTGTTTTAATAATACAACTCTTTTTTCTTTTTTTTTTCATATTCTGCTTCTTTTGAGTTTGACCCATATGATTTATAAATTTTCTATGGACAAGCAGTCAGGACACTTTTGTACTCTCTTGTAGAGACATAGTGGAGTGTGCCCGTAGTTTTGAATCTTTGTTCATTGTCAAGGTATGAAGTAGGAAACATGGAACATGGAAAATGTGGAAAATTGAGGCATACTCTCTGCTATCAATTGAAAGTTAAAAGTACAAAATCAAGAAATTACAAGTATGTCATTTGAGGTCCAATGCAACAAAAAAAAGAAGAAGAGTGTTTACACACTGACTCAGGCTGGAATGTAGATGTTGTCTTATTCAGCTTGCAGGTTCATGTATAGCATGTCAGTGATGCCAGCAAGCTCATCTCATGATTGAGGATATATAATATTACGGGTTATTTAGAGAAGACAACAGACAGGGAACTATTTAAAGCCTATATGATTCTACAAAGTAAAATGACATAAAAGTTGTCTAGAATGAGAATATTTGAACTAGACCAAGTCTTTGTGCCATACGTACGTTATTTAAACCAATTACAGTGCCCTTCAAAAAAAAAAACTGCAATGGAGACTTTTGAACTCTATTTATCCTTTGATAATGACCAGAGTGTGTCCCTGCTTACCCTTTGTGCTCCCACAGTTTCTACATCTATATAATTGTTCTTCCATATTTACTGAAAAGGAATACTGAATATGGTTTGAGAAATAGTAATTCCTCAATAGGAAATCTTTGAATTGAATATGCAAGAAGATGACCATGAATAAATTATGTGGCAAAGTGAGGAACACCAAATGTAGCCTCATCCCAACGAAAGACTCAGAATACCTCCAAGTTCCAACAGATCAAATTAGGAAGTAAAATTTTGATTGCTTAAAAGGAGGTGGATTTTTGCATACAGGACGTCAAAATGTCTACTTGTCTGCTTTGCAAACAAAATCAAGTAGAATATGAAAAATCTACCAATCATGCTGCTATAGCAAATTAATATCAAACAAAATCACATGGATGTTTCTTTTCATAGAGAATCTTGAATGATCTACTTGTTACTTTGCTAATAAAATCAAGTGGAATCTGAAAAATCCACCAATCAAACCACTATCACAAACTACAATCAAACAAAATCACATAGATGTTTCTTTACTTAGATCCTCCAAGGATGCATGACCTGTAAAGGACTTGGATGTTCGCATAAAATATGTTGGCATCTCAAAAGGGAACCGCTAGAGCATGTGCTGGAAATTTCATGGCTATAAACTAGTACTTTATTATAACTCAGAGTCTTTTTTTTTTTTTTTTTTACATGGATAATATGCAGGTTCACCAAGCATGCATAGAAAGGGAGATCATTTCATTACTGGATCATCCTTTTCTTCCAACACTGTACACCTCTTTTCAGGTTAGCCATTCTTCAATTTTTTTTTCTTCTTCTTTACTTTTCTATTATCTTCTGTCTGCCAAATGACTTATAAAACAGTAAACATGTCAAAATTTCATAAAATTGTTCTGCACAAAGAGATAAAGAAAGAGAGGCAGAGAAATTTGGGGTTTTAACATTTAAGACTCAGATAGTGTGCAGCGTTTTGTGGAGAGAGTGAGCAGACCACCAGATCACTAATTTGAGAAACCTTTTGCATTAAAGCTGAGACCATGTGTGCTGGATGGAGTAGTAAGGCCATAGGTTTTCTCATTATATTTTCTATTTCAAATGAATTTCCTTCTCCTTAGCTAACCATTTTCCTGCTGATAGTACACAAAAGAAGTGCAGCTCGTTGCACGAAGCTCCCGCATTTGCAGGGTCTGGGAAAGGGTGCTGATAGTACACAATTAATAAATTGGCTAAGCTACCTCCGTATCTATTGTTAATAGAATATAATTGCAGGATTACAAGTTTGCTTCTGTTAATTAAAGCTAAATGGCAGAATTTGCATATAATATTAATATTTCCATTGTGTCTCTAGTGACTGCATGAGTCATTATTGGAAACACTGTTGACCTTTCAAACTTAGCCTGGATAATTTCTCTCACTTATGTCGTAACTGATCTATCTGACCAAATCATACCATATGATTGGGATCACAGGCATGAGATGCTCAAGCCAATTTCCTTTTAGCTGGAAGAGAAACAATCTTCTACTCAATGCTCGAAATATCCAGTCATTGCATTCTTGTCTGAGAATCAAAGGGGACATACTAGGTTGAATATCTGTCACAAGTGATAAGGTTGAGCTATTAGCTTAGTGCCTCCAGTTATCACCTAAACACTTTTGTGTTTCAAGCAAATAAGTTAACAATTCTATTTTAACCAAAGTCACATGCTTCCTTTAATAGTGAACCAACGTGCACTTATTTAATGACTGTTATCAAAGTTAGAAGACTAGGCTACTGATAATAATCTTTAAAATCCCTGTCATTTGATACTCGTGCTTGGTGATGCTATACTTTTAGGAGTCAGTTTTCATTCTTTACTGACGTGCATTGATTCTTCTCCTTTCCAGACCTCCACACATGTTTGTTTGATAACGGACTTTTGCTCTGGTGGGGAGCTATTTGCATTGCTTGGCAAGCAGCCCATGAAGATTTTTAAGGAAGAAGCTGCAAGGTATCTTTAGAGAAAGTATTTAACCTTTTCTTATTTCCAACAAGTCCAATTGAAAGATGGTTTCAAGAACTTAGTCAAGTTGGTTAAGTGCCCTGTCTCAAAGCAATAGGTAGTGGGTTCAAATCCACTGACCATTCAGAAAAAAGCTAACAAAAGACCACCAAACTTGATTTAACCTTACATGTAGAAGTTTATACAGATGCCAGCACTTCTAGCTACTTCTCCAGAAGTAAGACCAATGCCGTGACTGTCAAATTAGTATTCTACTCTAGCCAATGATATGGCTTTTATGTATGGCAAACTACAATTGTCCTTTATTCACCTTTTGGTCTTTCAATCATGTGATTTGTTACTTTGACATACCTTACTACATGAAATATTTATTTTCTTCCTGTTTTTTGTCTCTCAAGAGATTTTTCTTTAAGTTTGTTACCTAGTCAATCATACTAACTGCAATCTCATTCTGATTTACTTTCTCCAGGTTTTATGCTGCAGAAGTTGTAATTGGCTTGGAATATCTTCATTGTTTGGGTATCATTCTCAACTTGGACTATCATCATCGTTGTCATCATAGCCTTGTCCCAATTAGGGTTGACTACACAAACCTCATTCCTCCATTCTCCTATATCAAGTGCCATGGCTTCATTTAGTCCAAAAGTTTTTTAATTTTTTCTCACCACTTCTATCCACGTCCTTTTGGGCCTTCCCCACGCCCTTTTAGAGCCTTTGAATTGGGTCCATTCACTCTTAATCAGAGCATTTTGGTCTCTGTTGGACATGTCCAAACCATCAAAGTCTACCCTCTGTCATTTTGTTACGTATTGGTGCCACTCCTAAGTTTCCCCTAATGTTTTCATTTCTAATTCCATCCTTTCTTGTCTTGCCACTCATCCATCCCAACGTCCTCATTTCGGCTATGGTCATCCTATGTACATGTTGTTCCTTAATACCCAACACCTTGATCCATAGAGCATGGCCGGCTTTATAGCCATCATCATCATCATCATCATCATCATCATCATCATCATCATCATCATCATCAAGACCTTATCCCAATTGAGAGTCGTTCACATGAATCTTGTTCTTCCATTCCCCTCTATTAAGTGTCATGGCTTCATTTAGTCCCAAAATTTTAAAATTTTTTCTCACCACTTCTATCCGCCTTCTTTTGGGCCTTCCCCTTGCCATTTTAGAAACTTCAACTTGGAACCTCACTCCTAACCGGTGTAGTTTTCGGTCTCTATTGGACATGTTTAAACCATCTAAGTCTAATCTCCCTCATTTTGTTAACTATTGGTGCTACTCATAAGTTTCCTCTAATGTTTTCATTTCTAATTCTGTCCTCTCTTATCTTGCCACTTGTCCATCTCAACATCCGTATTTCAGTGACACCCATCCATGTAAATGTTGTTCCTTAACTGCCCACCACTTCGATCCAAGAGCGTGGCCAGCTTTATCGGCATCCTGTTGAATTTTCCTTGTAGTTTGAATGGCACCCGCCAATCACATAAAACTCCAAAGGCGTATCTCCATTTATTCCAACCCACTTGGATTCTCTGGATAATCTCTCTCTCATTCTCTTTGCTCTCATGAATTATTAATTCCAAGTATCAGAAGTGTTCTTTTAGGGGACTTCTTAGTTATTAATCTCTGTTAGTGCTTCACTTTCACTCGTGTCCTTGCTAAAATTGCATTCCATATGCTCTGTCTTAGTTTGATTAATTTTAAACCTTAGTTTGATTAATTTTAAACCCTTTAGATTCTAATGCATCTCTCAATAACTCTAGCTTTGTGTTTACACCTTCCCGTGTCTTATTAATCAAAACTATATCATCTGCAACTAATATGCATGTGGAATCTCCTCGTGCAGATGCTTTGTTAACTCATCCTTAACCAACATGAAAAGATACGGGCTCAATGCCGTTCTTTGATGCAATCCTATAGTGATAGGAAAATCACTTGTCTCTCCACGAGTGGTCCTAACGTTTGTTACTACTCCCTTATACATATCCTTAATTATGTCTATATACTCCCATGTAACCGCTTCTTGCCCAACACCCACCATATTAACTCTTTAGGGATCCTATCATAAGCTTTTTCTGAGCCAATAAAGACCATGTGGAGGTCTTTCCTCATCCCTTATATATCTCTATCAATTGTCTAAGCAGGAAAATAGCTTCCATGGTAGAATTCCTAGGCATAAAACCAAATTAGTTCTTAGATACACTCGTCTCATGCCATAGCCTCTTCTCAATCACTCTTTCGAAAAGTTTCATGGTATGGCTTGTAAGTTTGATCCCCTGATAATTAGTGCAACTCTGTTTGTCTCCTCTATTCTTATAAATTGGTACAATAGAGCTCTTCCTCCATTTATCTGTTATTTTCGTCGATTTTACAATCTTTTTAAACAACTTCGTCGACCAAACTACTCCAGTATATTCCATATACTTTCAAACCTTTATTGGTATACCATCAGGCCCTAGGGTTTTCCTGATTTTATCTTTTTCAAGGCCTCTTTCACTTTAGTTATTCTAATCCTCTAGTTATATCTATAATGTCCAACATTACTTAGGTTTATGGTACTTCCAATCCCTATATTCTAGGGGTAATTGTCATTTAGTAATTTTTGAAAGTAACTATCTCACCTTTGTTTGATCTTGTCATCTTAGACTATCACCCTTTGCCCATCACTTCTAATATACTTAACATGGTCTAAGTCCTTGCTCTTCTTTTCTCTTATTACTACTCACTTAGCAACCTTTTTAGCATTCTTATATTGCCCAAAGTTTTCGTTATTTTTAGTCCTTTGCCATGATTTAAACACACCCATTTCTCTTTAATAACTTCTAGTACTTTTTCACTCCACCACCAAGTTTCCTTTGCTGGTTGCCTTTTAACTTTAGATACTCCTAGGATGTCCTATAGAATTTTTCTTTCAGTTTGGGTGGCACCCGCGGATCACATAAAACTCAAGAGGCACATCTCATTTGTTCCAACCCTCTTGAATTCTATATTCTCTACTTGGACTATATTTTACTTTAATGGAGAACTTTGTATCATTTTCTCATTCTTTCAAGTCATCTCATGTTTGATTTTTGATGCAAATCTAATATTTCTTTTTGGTAAATGTCAAAACAGACCAAGCATGGCCATCATCACTTGAAGTTGGTCTTTATAATATGGGTTGAAGTTTTTAGATTTTTAATTTTTCAATTTCTATCATAATTGACATACGTTGAACATGCTAGTGTGGATCCTCTCAAATATTGCCTATTATTGAATCTCATGGAAACTGCATTTATCTGTTGGAGTTTGTGATGGAAAATGACCCTCTTAATTATCATTTTGCTAGCAGATAGGCTAGAACACCATATACAAAGGATTGTTACTTCTACAAGATATGATAACTTTGCAAATAATTCATCTTTTCTCTAATTCTACACCAATTTAGATTAGACAAAACTGTCTACTCTTTGTTCTAGTGTCTAATTATTTCCAGTGGCTGTTTAGTTGTAAGCAATAAAGGAGGAGCAAGATGTACTGAAGACAGAGAATGATAAAAAAATGTGGTTGGCTTCTTGTTATGTTGAAACAAGTCTGACCCTTTATATACATATAATACAACTTGTGCTGGAAGATACCACTTCCATCTGGTAAGATGGAGAATCGAAATGAAAGTCGTCTAACTTTTTGCATGATTTAATTGGGTGAGACTTACTTTATAAATGACACAACTTAGTATTCCAAGAAGGCAATGACCTTGGTGGCTTGTAAGTGTAAAAATAGACAATAAGTAAATGAAAGCAGCCTCTTTTATTTCTATATTTAACTACATGAATTTATTTGCTTCTAAGTTTATCATGTTTGGCAAACTCAATATATTCACTAAAATTCTGTATTTTCTGCAACATGCTGTCTCTCATGTTATTGTCGTAGTAGCTTCAATGTTAGTCTTGAGTAGTGATGATATTATATTCCATAGACTTATTAATCTTTTTGTTCCCCATTAGATGGTAAAGAACATAGCTCTAGCAATATTACTGTGTCATCAAAATCTAATAACTGGTTAGATGATTACTTGATTGATATGATTAACATGATCCATTGAACTTTAATATCAGACTGCAGTGTAATTATCTAATGGGAAATGATGAACCTGTACCTTACACTTAGCATTGCTCCTGCCCCCTTGCGGGGATTTGGTTATTTTGAACACTCAGTGGTTGACTTTTATATAACAAGATCCAAAAGTAACCACTTAATGATGAAAAAATCATGAATGGACAGGAGCAAAGTTCAGCGGAGGTGACAGATTTATCATTTCCATTATTTAATTCACTCTTTGTCTTTCTCCTCTGATTTATCTCAAAGGCTTTGAAGTCTATAGCTGTCTTTATCTGCAAAAAATCCGTCCATAAGGTGAACTGGTTATGTTATGGAATACATTTTCCTTCTAGTGTCCAGAATCAACCTCATTAATGAAGTTCACTAAACATATAATTTTATTCTATATTTCTAAATAGTAAGTTCCATTGCATTTGCCATTCATATGCCTGACTTGCTTCTTTGTGGTTTCTGGAAACAGGAATTATCTATCGGGATCTCAAGCCAGAAAATATTTTACTCCAGAAGGATGGGCATATCATGTTGACTGATTTTGATCTATCATTTTTGACATCCTGTGAACCACAAGTATGTTGGTCCATTTATTTTTGGAGGGTAGTGAGGCAACATTAATTTGTTAAGAGATAGATATCATATTAGTTTAAGATTTAGGCATGGAATCAGCCTCTTGCAAAAATGCAAGGTAAGGTTGCCTACTTTAGGCCATTGTGGCCCGCCCCTTCCCTGGACCCCACATAGGTGGATGCTTCGTGCACTGGGGCTGCCCTTTTTATCTTGAACTCAAAAGAGTTATTTACAATGGTCAAACTGGTTAATTGATTTAATAGCTGTTCCAGATATCTGTTTTTCACTGTCCTCGAACATGTTCTTTGTTTCTGCAGCCACTATCAACTCCAAAATGGAGCTTTCAGATATAAATAATGTTATTGTTTTCCTGTAACACATAAATATATTTGCTAAGAGATAGATATTATATTAGTTTGACATTCATTAACTTTATATTTATGCAAAATTTCTTTCATAAATGAGTTACCTACAAAAGTCAAAACGTTTAATTGATTTATTAGCATTTCTCTGATGTCTGTCTTTTCCTGTCCTTGAATCTGTTCTTCGTTTCTACAGTCACTAGCAACTGTAAAGGAGCTTTCAGATATGTATATTGTTATTATATGTCAGCAACAGAAAAAGGCAATCTGTAACAATCTATTTAGAATACCTTTATTCAGGGTCTATTGCCTTTTCTTAATTCTAGCTGTATACTTGGCGAAAACCCACCTAATCATGCTATTAATAGAGCATGATTCTGTCTTTTTGGCTTATGTTATAATTCTATTGGTGCAAGTGCATGAAATCTCTGTGGGTTCATTCCATCAATTTGCTCTATGTTTCTCTTGGGGTAATCATCTTTCCTTGATTGCTCCTCCTGGGTCAGTGAATGTATCCATATACTACATATGTATGTTTATGTGCATGAATAGTGCATATATGTAGTGATATATATTATGAGATGTGGTAGTAAAATATGCTTGGGTAGGCACTACCCTAGGGCATTTTTTAGGAGCGATTGTTTGTAGTGCATATTCACGTGCACTTGTTCTTGGTGTTGTAAAAAATCAATCGTAATGATTTTTTAACTCAAAGAAACGTAGGTTAAGATCATTCAATGGGCATGAATTTTTGTAGTCTATATGAACCATTCCAAATATGAGATGGATGACATAGACCTTGCAGCCACATATCACTTGTTTTAAAGTTCATATCTATATACATACAGGTATGTTTGTGTCTGTACACATACACGTGCACACATGAGATTTTTACCATTTGGCCTGAAATTGAGACTGCTAGATGACTTCAATTACGGGAATGTGTTCATCAGCATTATTAACTTCTTGTAGATTACAGCCTTAAATGCAGCTGATTTTTGTAGATAAGTTTTAATTGCTTTTTCTAATGGTTTTTCAAATATTTGTATTATTGGCAGGTTAAAAAGCACCCGTTGCCTATCAAGAGAAGAAAATCTAGAAGTGAACCACCTCCAACTTTTATTGCAGAACCAATTGCACAATCAAACTCATTTGTTGGAACAGAGGAGTATATTGCTCCGGTATGATACATTTTATATCTTCCCAATTCTTTAATATGTAGTTCATAGTTACAGTGTTTAGGTTTTGAGTTCATGTGCTAACTTTTTAGTTGGAAATGTATAATTCGGCTTTCGTAGGTTTCTTCCAAACTATATTGTAACACCATAGTCAGTTAATATTAAATTTAATACCATATTAAAACCTTTCCCAACTCCACTGCTGCTAGTCGCAAGCCTAACACACACACACACACACACACACACACACACACACACACACACACACACACACACACACACACACACACACACACACACACACACACACACACGAGTGCAGATGGTCGGGTGTCCCTAGTAAGCGACGTGTTGCATTAGACCTCGAGTGTAGTGGAAAATGGGCAAGGGATGTTAGGACATTTCCCCGGAAGTGATGTGCTACATTGGATCCTGAGTATAGTGGAAAATGGGTAAGGCACCTAAATCATTCCCTCGGAAGCGACACATTGCATAAGAACCTTGGTGCAGTGGAAAGTAGGTATGGGTTCATTTCATGGGGGTCGAGAAGTGCATAGGTAAATAGGCTAACCTCAAGAGAATAAGATTCATATTGGCATATGGAATATAGACACATTGATAGGTAAGAGTCTAAAGTTCGTAGATACTTTGAAACGAAGGAGAGTCAACATCACTATGTCCAAGAAACCAAGTGGAGAGGGGCTAAAACTAGAGAAATCCATGGGTATAAGCTCTAGTATATAGGAAAGGACAATAATAGAAATAGCGTAGGGATAGTGGTGGATAAAGAATTAAACGATAAACTTATAGATGTTAAAAGAATTAGTGATAGAATTATAATAATAGAATTTGTTCTAAGAGAAGATTATAAATGTTATAAGTGCATACGCACAACAAGTAGGGTTGGAAGATAGAATTAAAAGATAGTTTTGGGAAGATATGATGGGAGTCATGCAAGAAATTCTCAACACAATGGGGATATTTATAGGAGCAAACTTAATTGTCATGCAGGAAGAGAAAAAGAAAGATATAATATGGTACATAGAGGGTATGGTATCAGAGAATGAAATGAGATGCAAGAAGCTATCCTTGATTTTACTTTGGCATATAACCTAGCCTTGTCAAACACATTCTTTAAAAAGAGGGATCAATACTTAATAACCTTTAAAAGTGGACTCTATAAAAGGCAAATAGACATTTTTATACTAAGGAATACCAAAGGATCAATGTGTAAGGTTGTTAGGTGATATCCAATGAGAGTTTAACCTTACAACATAGGTTAAGGGTTATGGATATTGACATTAAAAGATAGAAGAAAGGAAATGAACTTAATAGGTATTTAAAAACTAGGAGGTGGAATTTAAGCGGGGAGAAAATAACATCACTCACAAACAAGTGGATAGTAGAAGGAAACTGGAACAATAAAACAAAAGTAAACACCATGTTAATTAATATGGTCGAGTCCGTTAAGAAAATGGCAAAAATGTCCTGGAAGTATGTAAAGGTAAAAGACAATCAGTAAAAGAAATGTGGTGGTGGAGTGAAAAGTGCAAAAAGTTATTAAAGAAAAACCAATGTTTTTTAAAGCATGGTAGATGACTAGTAATAACAAAAACTTTGAGCAATATAAGAATGTTAAAAGGTTTGCTAAGAGACTAGTAAGTCTAAACTCAAGGCATACGACGATCATTGTAATAGATTAGGATCAAGAGAAGGTGAGAAAGATGTTTAAACTTGCAAAAATAAGATAACAAAAGGGTAAGGACTTAGACCACGTTCAATGCATTAGAAATAATGAACAAAGGATACTAGTAAAATATGATGAGATCAAACAAAGGTGGGAAAGTTACTTTTAAAAATTACTAAATGATAATTACCCTGAGAATATAGGTATTGGAAGTATCGTAAACCCAAGTAATGTTGGACATTATAGATATGACCGTAGGATTATAATACCTGAAGTGAATGAGGCCTTGAAAAAGATGAAATCAGGAAAGGCCCTGGGGCCCGATGGTATACCAATAGAGGTTTGAAAGTATGTGGGAGATACTGGAGTAGTTTGGTCAACAAAGTCGTTTAACAATATTGTAAAATCTAAGAAAATATCAGATGAATGGAGAAAGAACTCTATTGTACCAATTTATAAGAATAAAGAAAACATACTCTAGTTGCACTAATTATCGGGGGATCAAACTTATAAACTATATCATGAAACTTTTTGAAAGAGTGATTAAGAAGCGGCTATAAGGTGAGACGAGTATATAGGAGAACCAATTTGGTTTTATGCTTGGGAAGTCTACCATGGAAGCTATTTTCCCGAACAGTTGATAGAGAAATATAGGGAGATGAGGAAGGACCTCCACATGGTCTTTATTGATTTAGAAAAAGCTTATGATAGGTTCCTTAGAGAGTTAATATAGTGGATGTTGGGTGAGAAAGGGGTTTCATGGGGATATATATAAACATAATTTGGGATATGTATGAGGGAGCGATAACAAATGTTAGGACCACTAGCGGAGACATCAATGATTTTCCTATCACTGTAGGATTGCACCAAGGATTGGCATTGGCATCTTTTCATGTTGGTTATTGATGAGTTAACAAAACATCTACACAAGGAGATTCTATGGTGTATGTCATTTGCAGATGATATAGTTTTAATTGATGAGGCAAGGGCATAAACACAAAACTAGAGTTATGGAGAGATGCATTAGAATCAAAAGGATTTAAAATCAGTTGAACTAAGATAGAGTATATGGAATGCAATATTAGCAAGGAGAGGAGTGAGAGTGGAGCACCAGTAAAGATTGATAACCAAGAAGTCCCCCAGAAGACTACTTTCGGTACTTAGGATCTATAATTCACTAGAGTGGAGAGATTAAGAGAGAGGTTATCCAGAGAACCCAAGTAGGTTGGAACAAATGGAGCTGTGCCTCTAGAATTTTGTGTAATCGGCGATTGCCACTCAAATTGAAAGGAGAATTCTATAGGATGGCTACAAGGTCGGCTATGCTTTATGGATCAGAGTGTTTGGCAGTTAAGGGACATCATGTATATATGATGAATGTAACGGAAATGAGGATGTTAAGATGGACGAGTGGCAAGACAAGAAAATCTATAATTAGGAATGTAAACATTAGAGGATACCTAGGAATAGCAGTAATAGGTAACAAGATGAGAAAGATTAAACTTAGATGGTTTGGATATGTCCATTGGAGACTGAAAACGGTACTAGTTAGAAGAAGTGAGGCAATGCAAATTGAAGGTTCTAAAAGGACAAGGAAAAGGCCCTAAAGAACGTTGATAGAAGTGGTGATAAAAGATTTAAAAACTTTATGACTAAATGAAGCTATGATACTTAATAGAGGGGAATGGAGGAACAAGATTCATGTGGTCAACCCCGAACTGGGGTGAGGTCTTGATGATGATGATGATTAAATTCCTACCCTCTCTTTTAGAAAAAGAAAAGCAAAATCACATAGCAGTTTGGTCCTACGATATCTCTATTTAGTCACTGTCAATGTGGTAGTGGTCTGTATTTATGTGAAGTGTCAGGAACAGTCCAAGACACACACACTCTCTCTCTCTCAGGTCAATATGAGGAAGAAAAATGTCTTTTGTTATTTAGGACGAGTCAGAGAACGGCTGCTCTTTGCCTACCATTTTGTTCTTTTTTTCAACAAAAGATATATTTAGAATGTTTACTCTCCAAATTTATCTATGAGTTTCTTAGTATTATACTGTCAACAACTGTGCTGTCAGTTGGACATATGTTAACAAGGCGGTTGACTTGTAATACCTTTAGCTCTCACCACTCTCTCTAATAGATTTGGCAAGACCAGAATTTTCTTGTGATTGATCATTTGACCATTTTTAATTTCAGTTGTTCATGTTTCTTTTACATTACTTTAAACAACCAAAGTTGCAAGTGATACATAATTTAAAAGTCATGTTGAAAACATCTTACTACCCTGTCATCTAGTTTGAAGGCATCTAACTTCATCTAATGTTTCCTTCAATACATTAAAGCTTTCACATTTGGATTACCCTGACCTTTCTGCTTTGCAGGAGTTTCCTAATTATGATACTTGTTAATCATGATTGACTAGAATTCGTCTAAGCCTTGTTAGAATTAGCTGTATTTCAACAATTTATGCCACCTGTATCCTCATATTTCTTGTCTTTCTGTTATTTCAGGAAATTATAACGGGGGCAGGCCATAGTAGTGCTATTGACTGGTGGGCCCTTGGTAAGCATAGTCATTTAGATTAGCTCAAGCCTTACATTTAATTCTCTGTTCGTTTTCTCACTGCCATATAATATAAGCTTCAATGGAGAGTAAGTTTAACCTATTATTCTTCTACTGATCGACAAAGAAAACTAACATGTTGACTTGTATAAGTATGCATCTAGATATGTCCAATCCTAATGATAACAATGTGGACAAGCTTGGACAATGGATACATGGGTTGCATGGTTCTTGTAATGACTTTACCTTTCCAATTCCACAAATACTGGGTTCATGGAAACTTCAGCTTCGTCTAGCCTAAAGACAGATTATCATAGAGAAGACATTCACCTCTGAAAATGCTCTCTATATATCCCATAGTCTGGTGTCTATATGCTGTCCTATCAACATAATTCGGCTTAATCTGCATATCAGAATTGAATTTCTTACCCATCGACTGCTCCTGATGAAACTTGTGATAAAAGAGGGCAGCCCTAAGGAAACTTGTCGTGATTTTCAAAATTTCTTAAAGCATGCATGGAAAAGATATTTCACAAGCTACATCACAAATAGAAGGGAATACCAATTTGTTAATGCTGAAAATGAAGATCTTTCAAGTTGTACGTGTGTGGAGAGAATTCCAAATTGAGTAATTGTGATAGAATTTTCTGGAAGAATCGACAAACAAGGGTCAATAAACAACTACAACTTAACGCCATCTTCTTTATTTGATATGCTTAGCATAAATTTTGTGCTAAACAAACAACCTATTCATATGAAACAACAGATACCAGAATTACATGGGAAACATGTGCAGATGCAACACCATATACAAATATGAGGGCAGTCACACATTATGTACTTCATTTTTTATCATATACTGACTGCAAAACCATATGTGAGTCTCATAATAACTGAACATGTCCCACAAAACATTTGCATGAGGAGATTCCTTGGTGCATGTTATTTGCAGATGATATAGTCTTACTTGATGAGACAAGGGAGGGTGTAAACATAAAGCTAGAATTATGGAGAGAAGCATTAGAATTTGAAGGATTTAAAATTAGTCGAACTAAGACAGAATATATGGAATGTAATTTTAGCAAGAAGAGTAGGAGTAAAATACCAGTCAAGATTGATAACCAAGAAGTCCCCGTCAAAGACCACTTTCGGTACTTAGGATCAATAATTCATGAGAGTGGAGAGATTGAGAGGGAGGTTATCTAGAGAATTCAAGCAGGTTGGAACAAATAGAGATGTGCATCTGGAGTTTTGTGTGATCGAAGGGTGCCACTCAAACTAAAAGGAAAATTCTATAGGATCGCCATAAGGCCGGCCATGCTCTATGGATCAGAATGTTGGACAGTTAAGGAACATCATACTCATAGGATGAGCGTCGCAAAAATGAGGATGTTGAGATAGATGAGTGGTAAGACAAGAAAAGATAGAATTCAAAATGAAAATATTCGAGGAAATTTAGGGATAGCACCAATAGGTAATAAGATGAGGGAGACTAGACTTAGATGGTTTGGACATGTTCAAAGGAGACCAACAATGGCACCGGTTAGAAGAAGTGAGGCAATACAAGTAGAAAGTTTTAAAAGGGCAAGGGGAAGGCCCAAAAAAACGTGGATAGAAGTGGTGAGGAAAGATTTAAAAACTTTGGGACTAAATGAAGACATGGTATTTAATAGAGTGGAATGGAGGAATAAGATTCATGTGGCTGACCCCTAATTGGGGTAAGGTCTTGATGATGATGATGATGATGATGATGATACTTTCACTATCAATGTAGATAGATGAGAAAAATATGGTGGCATGCCATGCAAATATTTAAGATTTTGAAAAGTTTGCCATGTCTTCCATGCTTATATCATTGTCTGTATTTGTAGCTGTAACCGTGAGTCATTTCATATCTCTATGTGAGTAGGATACCTCCTATGTTTTCTTCATCTGTAGCATTTATGGATCAAGTTGATTTTCCTATGTGAAAGGAATAACATAATCCATACAGTAAGATGCAAATCACGCTTAATGAAGAGAAAATTTGATTATAATAGTTTGAACTTTCAATAAACAAAATGTAGTGTTTCTGCTGTCCTTTAGATGCAAATAAAGTAGAAGAAGTACAATGCTTTAGTAATGATTAGGAGTGCACAAAGATAAAGCTGTCTGACTCATGTAACTATATGCATTATTAGTCAGATATTATTGATTAAAAATGCAATATATAGATTTCACTTGGCAAACTGCAAACTTGGTGGAAGAAGAAACCAAAGACACACTGCATGCCCGTGATTTTATGCTACTCATCCTGTTAGAACCATCCAGAAGACATGCACTGGAATGGACAAATATGTTAGTTAGTTAGTTACATTCATTTAATATTTACTAAGTGTAAAACCCATTATGTAGATAGATATGTTGATAGGTCATTGACTAGGCAAGCCCTTTCAAGCTGTTGTGCAGCATCAATTAACTCAAAAAAATGGTGACCTTACTAGGTTCCCATTTTCAACTTTTAATAGTCATGCAATGACACCAATCTTTTAAATTTCTTGTCTTAGCTTAATACAAATTCCGAATCGGCAGGTAAAAATTTATAGTTTTCTTTCATTTTGAGATTGTTTTCATCAGTTGTAAATTTTTATTCTTGGGTTACATGGAAATATCAACTGCGAATATATGAAGTAGCTTTCTTTGAATATTATTTCAAGAGGCTATATTAGTTTAGTGAGTCTGTTTTGTTCAGGCCTCACCTTCTTATATCTACAAATGCAGGGATTTTGCTTTATGAAATGCTTTATGGCTGGACACCTTTCAGGGGAAAGAATAGGCAGAAGACATTTGCCAACATTCTGCGCAAAGATCTAACATTTCCTAGCAGCATTCCGGTGAGTAAAAATAGTTCCTTGATATCACAAGGTATTTTTCATATGGTAATTTTTCATTTTAGTTTTGTGTGAGCATTTTATATTAATAAAAAGGTCAGCCCAGTGCATGAAGCTCCAGTGTATGTGGGGTCCAGGGAAGGGGTGGACCACAAGGGTTTATAGTACTCAGCCTTAACTTGCATTTTGCAAGAGGCTGTTTTCATGCCTCGAACCTGTGACCTCATAGTCACACAACAACAACTCTATCATTGCAACAAGGTTCTCCTTCATGCATCTTATATCAATGCTATACATAATTAAGGCCCCATGGTTTATTATGTAAGTGATTATCCTGAAGTATGACACTAACTATGGTGATTGATGGAAAGGATTTCTGGGGCAGTAACACACGCTCCCTGAGCCATTGGTTAAGCTTGTGTTTCTAGTCCCATGATTTATGATTCTAATCAGATTATTCTACAGTCTTCTTGGACATCATGCTAGAACTCTTGGAAAGAGAAGTACATGAATAATTGAACCTGTCAGAATTTGGAAGGATGGAGGTACATGGCTATTCATGGTCATCTTCAAACTTAACGATGATGAGCAGGAATTGTATGTTACAACCTAGACTGACATCTTTCCTGTGTCTCAACGCCAACTAGCTCTCAATCTCTATGTAGTTTCATTGTCAAAATTGAAATTATTATAGAGTGAAACTTATTAACCATTTTATCCATTTTAACTTGAAAAGAAGGCCTATACAGGAACCATAACAGAGGAGAACAGTTGATTTGATAGTAGCTTTGTCAATCTGAAAGGATGCAACAGGGATGATGGTCTCATCTGAGAATGGCCTTGGTGGAGAGATTCTAAAGTAGGTAGAAGATGGATTACAAAGAAGTTGTAGTTGCCCATACTTTTATCAAATGCATTTGCAAGCAAAACTGAGGTTGGAAAGATGAGAGCAGTGTTTTCCTCAGTTAACAGATTTTGACTGAAAGACTTCATTGTGCCAAGGAATAAAGTTTGAGAACCATTTGGGGATCACTTTATACAGTTGGAAAGAAAAGACTTCACATCTAGGTATGTCTCTTATTTCCTCGAATAGGGTCGACCCATTCTGCCAACGAATAGGAGAGTGGGTTGACAACCACCCAGCTACATCAATTACCCTTCTCAGTAGTAGCCAGATCTCACGCAATGGGACAGTGTGAACTCCACCTTGTTTAGCTTTTTATTGGCAGGACCGAGATAAGCATGTATAAGCATACCCAAATGGTTAAAAATAAGTCGGCCAATCCTGGTGGGATCCAGGTTCCCAAAGGAAGAGCCATCTAACTCTAATTTAATGCGCTCTCACAGGAGTTGGGTTCTGTTGCACCATATTCTTTCTCTTTGCATTCCCAATCCCATATCATCTTATTCCAACATCTATTAAGACCTTGGGTTCTGTAATGTGAAATTCCAATCCACTTGTGGCCCCATGAGGGGTATTTGTTATGATATTAGAGGACGAAAGTGATATTACAGAGAGCATTAAATATAAGAGTAAGATACCGAAGAAGATTGCCTGTATAAAGTGATAGTTTACCAACACGAATCTGGAATGATATTATATCGGTTTGGCTTTCATTCATTATATTTTCTAATAAAGTGTCTGTTTTTCCTTCAAATGGAGTTGTGTTGTTACGTATGTCCGCCCCTTCCCCAGACCCTTTATACATGGGAGCTTCGTGCACTGGGGCTGCTCTTTTTTATATAGTCATTGATTATACTGTACTCTCTGCAGGTGAGCTTTGCTGCCAGACAGTTAATTCGTGGATTATTGCACAGAGATCCTGCTAATCGTTTAGGATCAATTAGTGGTGCCAATGAAATCAAGAAACATGCTTTCTTCCGTGGATTCAATTGGCCTCTTATCCAGTGCATGGTAACTTTCGTTGCCATCTTCTCATGTAGAATAGAATAGAACTTAGATTGTTTCAAGTATAGTTCTTTATGAGTTTGAAAATCATCAAAGTCAATTAAAAACCCATAACATAGATCAAATTCAGTTGTCAGTACTTGGACTCTAGCCAATTCTGGCAAACTTGACAACTTCAAAGTTGATCTATGAGTTTGCAAACATTAGATACAGCTCGAATGCACCAGTTTTACAAAATAACTTCTGACCTGTAATGTTTACCTTTGCAGATGCCACCTCCACTAGATGCACCCCTTGAATTAATTGGAAAGGACTCTAAAGCAAAGGATGTAAATTGGGAAGATGATGTACTTGTCCAGTCTATGGAATTATTTTGAAGGTGTGAACTGCACATGCCGATAAAGATTTACCTGAAATCTCACAAAATGCAGTCCAAGAATGTCATAAGTAGACAATATCAGCAACAAATGGCCTAGAAATGGATGGTTGTTGTGGATGTGACCAGCCCATATTAGACACCATCTATATGGTAGATTGGTTATTTGACTAATGAAATGTTTGGGCATAGATACCAATTATGGGGCAAATTGATTGTGTCCTTGCACTCTCCTGTTGCAAATTTGCAATATGTTATGCTCAAAATTTCACCAGGTTCACTTCTAGAACATACAACCAAACAGTACTCTGCGCACAGGGATAGAGAGGCACACAGACACACACCCATAAATACATGCATGAACACAAACACATACACATGTGTACATACAAACATATAATTCACACGCACGCAATTTCCAGAAACCATTAACAGCTGGAAGTGTTGTAAGCCATGAGTGCCGTTGTTATCAGGGCATCATTTCACTATATGTATGGTTAAATTGGATTAATAATCAAATATTGACTTCTTGTATCATTTGACTGATGTTACTTTCACCACGTAAGCCAGACCATGTGTGCATGATTATATTAACAAAACCTTAAGATGTGAAAGTTGGAGATGGATAATATCATGTTGCTCCCTTGTATCTTTCAAAAGACATGATACTTCCTTAATCATTTGCTGCACGTAGGCAGATACCTTGTGATGATTGGGCTTGTTGATCTCAGGACTATCATGAAATTCTGTAGGATGGTCGGTCCAGAGAATGAGAATGCAAATAAATTTGACAGTTGATATTTTTATGCCTAGATCAAGCAGATGGACTATGTTTTGTGTGGATATCCGATGAGGGACAGTGGCCAAGCATTAGCTTAGTGTACAGTGAGCTTACCATAATGACACATTATTAGCATAATGAAGTCTGCATATACTAGATAATAGAAGGGTGTAGTTAAGGAGTAACACTTTCATAATATGCCCAAAAAGAGGAACATCTTCCATCGTCCGAGTGGTGAAATGCATGGAACCACTAACTGAGATGGGCATCAGGTTTTGGTTTCACTAGATGTACCAATCGAGAGTTTAGAGGACTCTCCTATTAGGTGAATTGTGAAACAGAAAAACCGAACGCTAGATGAAGTGCTAACTTAAACTGCTTTGTTCATAGCTGTATTGATTCAAGTAGTCCAAACAGTCCAACTGGTGGCAATGGCATTTCCAAAATGAAAAATATCTGCCCAGCTTCCTGACAAACCATTATTATCATCCTCTTTAGATTCATGCCTTTTAGTGTGCGTGAACTTCCTGATTTCATGTAACTGATATCTTTTTCATCTGTATGCTGCTCTCTGAAGAAGACAATCTGTCTATCGTACTGCAATCTTGCCTATGCATTTCTTAGTTTTTGTTGACTCGAGCAGGTTTTCCTGTGTGATGATATGGATTCCTTTGACAACTTCGGATAGGCTTCTGACCACCCTACTCTTGTGTAATAATCTGCAGTCTTGGTAGAGATACGGAAAAGAAAGAAAAAAAAGGAATTGGATAGACAGCAGATTGTGTACAGCCGAAGAGAAACAATCTGTGTAAATGGAGGGCAGGTCTCACTGATGTAACTATGCCAGTCACCACACTTCCTATCATTCTTATCTGCAGATAAACTGCAGAATTGGCAGAGTATCTTATAATAAGTCTCATTTTTAAGTCAATCTTCAGGAGACAATCTGATCTCATTTCCAGGTGATTTTTGTTCTTTTTTTATTTTTTATTTTTGGAAAGTTAGACACACCCACACCCGCATGCGTGCATAGTCTTGGACCATGTTCACCAGGTGAAAGATCCCCAGCACCACTGCGCTAGAAGCGACACTGTTTCCAAACTAAGTTGGAAGGCCTTTGACCAATTTATGGATTATTACATTTCATCTGGTTCATGGATAAACATTAGGTCTCAGAATTCAAAGGGATTTAGTTACCACCTGAAGGATATTGATATACAAGCTGTCCAGATATAGACTGAGAATCCAATAGTATGCACATTATGCTGATGATTCCATTGCACTTAAATTAAGCCCTGACTTGCTGGATCTAATGATGCTCAAAACTTCCTGGAATATGAAAAATAATAATACAGTTTTAAGGAGATTATAGGGTGTCTCTGGTGTAATATCCGAGTGACTGAGTACGTATGGAAGCAGGACGGTGGTCGGTACAAACTGTTCGCCTTTCGGCTCAAATTTTAAACTAAAGGGCAGCACCGGTGCACGAAGCTCCCTCCTATACGGGATTCAGGGAAGGGGCAGACTACAAGGGCCTATAGTAAGTAGCCTTACCTTGCATTTTGTAAGAGGCTGATTCTACGTCTTGAACCCATGACCTCAAGGTCACATGACGACAACTTTTATTGTTGCACCAAATTTTAAACTATACTATATAAAATCTTTTCCAGATGATCTTTGCCCTTGAATTGGTTAAGATTCAAGTACCCTTGAATTTTCCGAGCTGCTCAATTTTCTGCTGTACATCAAGTGGTCAGGATCATCTAAAGGAAAATATTTTGGGGGTATGGCCTATCACATCTCGTCCAGAAGATGAGTGGCTTGGATAGACCAGCATGTACTTTTGGTTTAGCCTCCGCAAGATTACTGGTTCCACACAGCATTTTCAAAGTCTAGTTTAGCCTCCACAATGAAGGGGAGCCTTGGCACAACGGTAGAGTTGTCATCATGTGACCTTGAGGTCATAGGTTCAAGCCGTAGAAATAACATCTTGCAAAATGCAAGGTAAAACTACATACTATTGACCCTCGTGGTCGACTCCTTTCCCAGACCTTACATATGCGGGAGCTTCCTGCACCGCGAGCTGCCCTTTTTAGTTTAGCCTCAGAACGCCACATTCAAGGTTCCATCCATGCATTCCCACAGCCAAAACCACCACTAAAGGGAATCTTGTCTAACTGCTGAACGAATAACCAGCAGTTAAAACGGAAAAGAGGCAACATGTTGGCATTCAAGGAGCAAAAAGTCCGTGGCATTCATTAGGTGTAATCATCTAACCACAGTGATTTCCGTGCCGGAAGATATTTGGATTTGTCCAAGGTAGAAAATCAACTTGGGTAATGTGGTCTACCCTATCCCAAAGTGTCTGGGAAAGAGTATCTGCAATAGATAATAAGAATTGGAATGACCCAAGTCCACTATTCCATGTTACTTTTTGTTGATTTGGGGAAAGCCCATGTTACTCATTTAGTTCTACCATCCACAAAACCGGTTCTAAGCAGTACTCAGTACTTAAAGTATGAATTTATTAGCAAATACCAAGCTAATTGAGATATATATCATTTCCATGCTCTAAGTGCCCTGAAGATTCCTGCTTATGCTTAAAAGAAGAAGAATTCAAGGTACTTGATCTTTCCCACAAAACAATTTAGGTGTTGCTGAAGTTATAATGTGTTCTACTTAAACAAGAGCACGTGGAAACAGTATGGATAGCTAGACTGGGCCCACACGCTTAATGTCAGCATCATCTGGATCCTTTATCATGGCCATGTTTGAGTGTTGATATAATCACTTCACATTCTTTGTCATTTGATCTTTTTCTCAGTCTTCCTTTACTCATCCTCTGGCGCACTAAAGCAAATATCTAGAATTTCCTGGTTGGCCATCTAGGTCACAGGGGCTGTTAGTTACCATGGAATTCGATTCAATGGTGGCTTCTACAGTTCTCACCATTTTGTGGAATGCACTCTTTAAGTAATTTGTATAATCCGCTACATTAAATTCCGTCCGTCCGTCGTGGATTCAACTTGGAACTCATAATCTTTGTTAGACAAACTCACATGGCTCAAGATGGAATAGAATTCTTGAGGAATTCAAGAGTAAAACATACATAAGAGGACTCGGTTTGAAGATCTGGAGAACATGCTGTAAAAGTTTGAATTCAACTATTGACGAGATTTGTTACATACACGAGTAATTTGAGATCCATATGCTAATTACAATTCACTACCCTCATTTACAAAAGAATAAAACAAAGATAGAAACGATTCTCTATCTAGAGAATAACATCCCAAGCACTTGGTGTCTAGGAGCCTGCTCTAATGCAGTGATGATAACTGGATCCTTCTATATACTTAGCTTAAATCAAGGACATATCCCCGAACTCGGCAGCCCCACTCGTCGTAATTCGACAGTGGCGATTAGCATCACACCAAAATCCATCCTCCCTAATCAGCCTACCAAAATGAAGTTCCAAGAGAAAATATAACACCAATTGATGTTGAACACTGCTTAAGAATTTCTCTAGTCCATGGTTGATCCATCACCCCTGGAGTCGATTTCTCGAGCCAACTGCTGCTTTTGGTCCTTGTTCAGGTGTTGCTTACAAAACAAATACTTGGCCGATCCGAGCTGAGTTGACTATTTTTGCCCATGGCTGCCTATGGAAAAATGAGTCTTAGAAAGAACAGCACTGCCCACGCCAACTAGGATCGACCCCAAAGATAAGAGACCTGCATAGTGGGCAAGTGAACCGATCCCGATCGAGCCAACTTCTGATGCACCGGGCATGGAACAAGTGCCCGCAAACTGGAATCCGACTCACCTCCTCTTCCTCATCGAATTTGCACAAGCATACCGAGCATGACGTCTCATCGGTGCACTTCTCGGCACAATCTCCGAACCTCTCCACCGGAAGCTCTTCGCACCATCCATCGCATTGGTGGCAAGAGACGTGGCTGCTCTCCGTTGATGGAGCCATGAGGAAGATCGACCCAATGATATGAAGAAGTCTTTCTTTGATTTGAAGGAGTGGGATCCAAATGCAAGTGTAGAAGATGATTGCAGGAACCTGAAATCGAGACTCTGCAAACACAAGAGAAAGCATTTTGCCGCTTTTGTATGTCAAATACTTGTTGGTGGTGTTCTTCTTCTGCTTTTTGTCCACGTAGAGAATGAGTTCAGGTGAGAGGAAACGAGTTAAAGAAGTCAATAGTCATGGGTCTTTATATAGTGAAGGATTTCGGGCGCTGTTCCTTCGGTTAACGCCCTACGAGAAGACGAGGTTGACATTATTATTTAAATCAAGAGCCTCAATATAAGGAGCTGATAGATGGTGTTTGGGAGTGTTAACTAATATACAGATTTAAATGCAAATAATAATAATAACAAATGGGGCCCTCCATTAGCTATCTAAACCAAGCTTATCTTATGGGCCACATCTTATTCTCCAGTAGTTGATCCTAACCATTACATTAAGCAGTGAGATCATAGCTACAAAGTCCGGGTTCGAGAATAAATTGGCAAGACAAATATTTATGAAAAGTTCGAGAGAAATATTCATGAAAAAGGCATTGTTAAAATATGAATTTCGATGGCAGTAAACTTTTGTAGCATAGTAGTGCAAGAAGAAGTCTCTTGTTTGGGTGACCAGAGTTGTGACTTCTAACTTTCAAAAATAAATAGTGAATTTTAATTCTTATATATATAATTAGATAAATTTGCAAATGATATTAGAGAATTTCACAACTTATTCATGAAATTTGAGTTTTATATGATAAATTCATACTAAGTTGTATTAAATTGACCACAAGTAATAAAATTTTAACTATCTGGGAATAAATCATGGCATCAAAGTGTTATGAATTCTTCAAATTATTTCAATAATGGGGCAACTGTTGTAACTTTGGGATTCAGAAAATTTGAGAAAAACGGTTGAGAAATCTTAATTGATTAAGTGTCAACATCATCCAAAGCTGAGGATATTTGGGTATCCTATTTCTAGCTAGATGACCCATAAGATGATTACCTACGATATGGACCCTTACATGACCCTTAATTATATATATATATATATATATGTATGTATATGTGTGTGTCTGATATAGATAATCTAAGAAGCTTGTCTTGAACCCGTGACCTCGAAGCCACACGACGACAACTCTATCATTGCACAAGACTCCTTCATTGTGAAAGCTTGTACATATGATCTTTAAACATGATATCCGATGACTGTTGAACCTCCGATTATGGGTGCGATCATGCTTGCATCTTGGTACCCCAGACCAAACTTCTGATATGGTAATTCATGGTAATGGCATGGGTTTTGTTGTTTCTCCCCTTTGATTCTTAGATCCGAGTAATTCGTGTTGACAGTACTGACTTTGATGGTTATTGGAAATAAACAAGTTTTAGAAAACTGTTTCTTGCATGGAATTAAGATCCTATAGAAGATACGGGCCACTATGTGCCGGTGCCGACCAGCCTCAGCCCACTCCAGGGGCAGCCCCCTAATGAAGTGGAATGAATTAACAAGACTAAATATCCGATGAAGTAGAATGAATTCATCTATCTTTCTCTTAAATAAACCCCAAAACCCAACAAAGTCCAACGCGTTTTTCTAGTTGACTTGCATGTTTACACACGTTTCCTTCTCCTCTCAACTCCTAGTTATTTTGCTTAAGACACCTCTAATCAAACAGTTGGCTACATATTTGCTTGCTTCTGTAGCACTTAGTTACTAAATCAACACTCAAACGTGTGCTAACTAACACACCGTATGAACCATTGGAGTCGAGTGTTTCGAGTTTTAAAACTGTGCTCCACCACCCCATTTTGTTTCATAGCAAACAGTCCAGTGGATTTTCGCTAAGCTGTGTTGGATTCAACCAATAAATTATGCTCTTAGTGATTTAAATAAAAGTTGAATTAAGATGAGATAGTCTACTATTTTTATTTTTATTTTTATTTTTATCCTTTTTGTTGAATATGTAGAAGTCTACAATTACCCATTATCATATGTGCTGGTTGACACTGAAAATGGAAGGAATGGCGCTCTGAAATGGCAAGGGACTGGCCTTTGGCTCGTGATGGGTCTGCTCCATCTTCTCAACAACCGTGGAGAAAGTGAAAGGACCTCAAATGACCTTGTGCAAAGTACTGAAAATGAGGACTCAATTAACAGCCTCAAGTCTTGCTAATTGGCTTGCCATTCACAAGAAGAAAAAGGAAAATTTTGCTAATTCACTTTCCTAACTTTAAAACAGTCTTCTTAAACTACTAATCTTCGTGATTGATTCCTTTTGACGACTCCCTCATCACTGGTTGACCATGGAGTCTGTTGACATTGCCATTCGATATACCTAGCTAGGCACCTGAACACTGCTCACTAGATTCCTTATTTCCTGTTCTTTTTCCTAGATCAACCTTATTAATGTGTATTTACATAAAATGTATTGATCAAGGAACACGTGTTGATCCATTATAAGTAATTTACTGTACACAAGGCATCCAATGAGCACAACAGTGGGGAATTAACGTTTGGGATCTCTGCAATGTGAATGGTGAAGATTGGTGCATGCCTAAAGCAACAAACAGATTAGTAAGCGACTTCAAACTAGTGGACAAATAATTTGGAACAGAATTTGATAATTAAAACCATTTCCTCTTTACATTATCAAAGACATTCTCTGTTGACACTGGAGGCTTCTCTTAAGCTCTTGCATAACGTGTGATCTGAATATCTTATTTACATTTTCTTTTATTTAACAAGAAATTTGAAATATAATTTGCAATGTACCTGACTTAATAAATGAATCAATCAGTTTAAAATGATCTGAAAGGTGCATGAACCATCGTGGTCATATTATTTTTTTGAAGCATAGTTTAAAAACTCAAAAACTAGACTTAACACATAAGTGACATGGGTCAAGGTCGTTCGAAGGGAGTCACCGGTAACTCAAAAACACTCACGCAGAATTACCAATAAAATTCATTGTTTATGTATTTATATGTAAAATCTTCACATATAGGCACTTTATATAACTGCTAGCAAGTGGTTAGGACATGCCTTCGTGGTTTGGGATGTTTCATGTTTAAATGCAGCCTAAATCAAACCCATTTTGCTATGCAACAAGTTAGAAAAAGAGTCAACTCAATTTGCTCCTGAGTCAGAGTATTGGATGAGTTTTTTGAGTCAATTCAAGAGTTTCGGAACTATGCCCACCACCTCTTGCCTACCTAATTACTACGTTAAAGTGGTAGTACGGCATGACCCGCACATCACCATGAACTAGTCATGATTAAAGTCCTAAGCCATGTTTTAGGTGTATTTCTTTATCCTAAAGTGTTGTCCTCCCTTACACTTTTAGGCCTAGGAAATGCAATACAAATTGAAGATGGGAAATGATATTTAAAGCTGTTTTCTTGCCTAGTTTGACTGCTTGAAGTTCAAGCAAAGAGACCGACGAAATCATAGAGATTTTTAGGGTTTTGGAACTTCTTTTGGAAGGCTGTGCTCACCTTGTTATCTTATCTCTAGTCTGTCTTTTTTATCTTCGAGGGGATGAACTTCAACTGCACTGCCTTGTACAAAACTAGACGCTACCATGTGGGCTGCACATTGAAGAATGGGCTAACAAACATACTCTATATCAGTTAGTCATTAATTTCTAGTAAAGACGTTTACACTATGCTATAACTTGGGGCACATGGCGTAATCTGTGGTACTGAGGCACGATTGAAACGCGCCATTTTGACACCATTTGGCACCCAAGTAGAAACATGTGATTGGATAAAGATAATCCAAACTTGAGGGTCTTAGTCATCCTTCTAATCCGGGATAAGGAATATCCGACGTTGTTTTGTTTGGAACACATTCTAAGATCCTTTCTAGTGATCTTGTAAGCTGAAGATTGGAGATGGTTTTCAGTTTAAGATGCGAGTAAACTGGTTCTAGGTTTGAGTTCCAAGCTTTTCCTTTCATGCCATGCCTAATTCTTGGAAGGTTGTCTTCTAGTGGCCATAATGCACCTTGATAACGTAATGTTGGAGTGGGCCTACATGTGATTCATACTCATGTGAGAGAGAAACTCCTATATATAAGATATGTTAGGGTTTGTGTAAGTGTGAGTAAGAGAGATTGAGACATAGAGAAGCAGAGATGAGGGTTGGGTGAGGATTTTAGCCTCTCCTCCTTGTCAGTATGGTATCTGATTAGATAGTGGATTCTTCTTTAAGGTGGACGTAAGTATGACAGTCGAACCACTTAAACTTTGTCTTTCCTATTAAGTTCTACGATCCTGTCCATCAGATCTCTAATCTGAGAACAATCTAACGCAACATGTAAATGGCAGTTGAATCTCTAACTTTCTCCATCAGTCTCAAATCTTATCTTATTATCTCTTCAATGAAGATGACATTTGAGGGCTCGATCTGCAAGCGATAAAATTATTCTCGATCGTTTGTATTAATAAAAATCGCCCATTGTGACTGTGGTGTTTCTGTTTTTAATTGAAGAGGTTACGATGTAGTTAATTCTATGTAATTCTATTTCCTTTTTCGCCTAGTGATGGAATCAGCATACACTGTCGCATGGGAACATTTTCAGTTTTAGCATTTCAGATTTTTATGTTTCTTGTTGTTGCTCTCTATCTAGTGCTGCCTTCTATTGAGGATGGCTACATGTTTCAGCTTAAGGGTCATAGCCTCTTTATAGGTAAGGAGTTTCAGTAGCAAAGGATCTTGCCTACAGGCCAACTGCTTGGTAATACTATGCCTACCAAAACTACCTGAAAAATGCAACAAGGAATACCTGTCTTAATGAAAACATAAATTTGAATAAGTGCAAAGTTTAAATATAAGAATAGGGTTGTAATTTCAGTGAGGCTTGGATCCATCCAAAACATCCCAATGTCCCAGATCTGACTTCACCCAAAACAACTTGAAAAACTGAACCTAGACTTTGGGTTTTAGGCCTAGAAAGTTTTTGATATTATAAATGAATTCCCCAAACATGAAATGGACTGCTAATTTTTCTTAGTCCAAGAATCCAGATTTAAGAGCACTTAACCTAACAAGGTTTAGATGGAAAAGAGTTATTTGGGTGGTATCACTGATCTGGTGGATAACTTTCGGAATGAGATTGGGATATGTCCAAGTTTTAGATCATAGATAACAAAAACTAGCAGCATATCGAAGTTTCTACCTCCATGTGCACCTCTGCACGAATGGACACCACTCACAGTTATCTTTACGAAGTATACTGTGACCTTATGTAGCTGAGGATACGCAGGCCTCAGTCTTTCTAATGACCCGAACCGATTATGGGTAGTTCGCTTATTATGTAGAGCCGGCAAGACAGTTTACGGATCAACTGTGATTCAGTTTGTGCTGATCTAGACCTAAACGGATTGGATACATTAGATTCAGATAACGAATCAAAAAGTTTAAATTCATATCCAATTCGCAAGGATAATGGATTTATCCACATATAACAAAGAATGACTAGCAACCGTTAAACAAAAGAGCTTGGTAAGAGCAGCATTTGATAGCAAAAGTTTTGCTCCTAGAATCTGGGTTTGAAAGATTTAAGTCATTTATCATGCTTGGCATATAGAAATTAGGCAACTCATGAGAAATCAATATATTTGAATGATCTGAATGGCTTGTTTTGAGTCTTTGAACAACCAATGGTTCTAATTTTGGACTAAAAGAAATATAAGCTAATACACACACACACACACACACACACACACAAGCGACATTTGATTGGTCAAGGAAAAGTTTCTAACTGTCATTTCCTCTAACTTTTTATGCGTTTTACTTTTTTCCAGCCAATCAAATGTCAAGCGACTCTAAGCATGATGAACAGATTAGAGCTTTCAAAACTGGACTTCAATTTTTCCTTTATATTTTAATTTCCAAAACTGATCTAATTTCTTTGATTCAAATCTGTGGATTCAAAATGAAAAATTGGATATCTGCAGATTTTTGTCCGTTTTGCCAGTTCTAGTGCCATGTACTAGCAATGCATCAAAAATGTAAATTGTTTGGTAATTGACCTTCTAATCTTTGACATTTAAACCGACCGCTTGCGATGATTTACGTTCATCAAAGAACCATGGAAAATCATCAACAAACAGAACTTTTGTCTATCACTCATCCATAGCATGCCAAACCTGATAAACTGTGTACTAACCTGAATCCATTGTATAACAGCCAGAAGATATGTTAGACCTTTACCACACATTTCCATTGATATGCAACCAAGTTGATGGAGGATAGCCCATCATGCAAATGTAGACGAGGACCATAAAATACGTGTGCCATGCCCATTATAAATGTATTTAGTTCATTAGGTTATGACAGTGGTGTCTTAGTCAACTTATTGATCACTTGGAACCCAAGAAACCTAAGAAGACAGAATCCTTGGGCGCCAAAGTTCATAGTTTGTTAACAATGTCTATTAAATGAGCTGTTCGCATTCTTTTTTCCGGGATTGGAGTCAGTGACTCTCTCTCTCTCTCTCTCTAGATATAGATTACTGAAGGATCTCCCATCAACATACACATTTGGGCTGCAAGTCCTTTCAAGTGTTTTCATTCTCAAGAGGCAGAAAGAATGGAGAAGAAAGGTGCAAGTGGTACTTGTTCCAGTGACAATTCATTGGGTGAAGCATTTCCTAGCTTACCTCCAAAGGCTCTCTTCAGATTCAGCTGTATATCCAAAGCGCGAAACAGTTCAGTTCCTAAGGAATTCGTGGAGAGAGGACTCCCCTCTCCGATGTCCGGCTTCTTCATCAATGTGTATAATTGTAATGGCCCCATAACGATGGAACACAAGTATGTTCCATTGTCGGCCCGAAAGTTCGACGATCACTGCAGCATCAGAGAGATGAACCTCAACTTCTTGCCATCTCATCTTGACGTCAAGATCATCGATTCCTGTAACGGGTTGCTACTTTGCCATTCTGTGGATACTTACGCTCGAATCTATTACATTTCTAATCCCGTCACCAAGAGTTGGTTCTCCCTGCCTAAGCCCCCGAAAACAGATTACTATACAACCTCAAGACTGACATTTGATCCCCAGGTCTCACCTCACTATAAAGTGATTCGTATAGTCCTCGCCGGTCGCTACAGACAGCAGCTTTGCATAATCCTCGACATTTTCTCCTCTGATATCGGAAAGTGGGTTGAGTGGAAGCTGATCTTAGACCCCATGGATTATATAAGTTGGTTCAAAAACCAGGACGCTATTTTCTTAAATGGAGATCTACATATCCCAGCTGTTCCATCACACATTTTGAGGATTAATGTGAAGGAAGAGAGTTATCAGTTGATTACACTGCCCCAAGACTACACTGTATCAAGTTGTTTGGTGGAGTCTAGGGGGTATCTCCATTATGTCCGTCAATGTGATCACGAACTGGAAATATGGACACTCAAGCACCACTCTAGCAATGAATGGGTATTGAAATTTAACAGCAATCTCCAAGGCTTGGTAGAAAAGGTTCCTCATGCCAAATGCCCTGAAGAAAGATATGCACGGGTATTGGCTTTCGACTCTGAATCTAAAGTTGCTTTTCTTGAAACACATTGTAAAATCTTGGCCTATCACCTCTTGACCCGAAAATTCGAGGTGGTATTCAGTTTAGGATGCGAGAAAAGAAGGTTCGGCCATCCGCGTGAGCTTTTTCTCTTTCAAGCCATGCCTAACTCCTCGAAGAAAGCCTTGTACCAGCCACAATGCTCATGGACAACATAGAGGCTGTTATAGAGCCTAATTTTCTTCATTAGCATCAAATCTTATCCTACAATTTGTTTAATGTAACTGCTGGATCAGCAAGCAGTAAACTTTGTTTTTTTGTTTTTTTGTTTTTTTTTTTTGTACAGCTCGTCTTTTCAAATTCCCTGTTCGATGGCTTGGAAGCCAAAAAAGAATAGAAGCCTTGGATGTCAAGTTCGTTGTGTTTCATTTCTTGATTCCGTATTGATCTATTCAGTAAGCTGCTCAAATAATTGATTCTGACTCTGTTCTTTGGTGAACCCTTCAAAGCTCTCTCTCTCTTTCTGCAGTTTCTAAAGCTCTGGATAGAAAGGGATCTGCAGTCAGCACAAATGTTTGAGCCTTGAGGTGGCTCATTCTTTCCTTTTTTGTGTTCATTCTTCAAAGGCAGAAAAGAGAGAAGGAAAGCAGAACTAGTAGTTGGAGTAAAGACTTGTCAAATGAGGTAGTTCCTTGCTTTCCTCCAAAGTCTCTCTTCAGATTTACGTACGCATCCAAACCGCAGAACTGCCCACTCCAATGTCTAGCATCTTCTTCCAAATTTGTGTTTGTAATTGTAAAGATCAGATCGAGGCAATGGAAAACACACACGAAGTATGTTCATTTATCGGCTCCAAAATTCTCCATGTATAGCATCAAAGAACTGAGTCTCAATTTCTTGCCTTCCTATCTTAACGTCAGGATCATCGGTTCCTCAAGCGGGTTGCTTCTTTGCGACTGTGACAGAACTCAAATCTATTATGTGTTTAATCCTGTTACCAGAAGCTGGGATCTTCTGCCTAAGCCCCATAGTAGAGAATCCTTTATAAACTCAAGATTGGCCTTTGATCCCTAATCTCCCCTCACTACAAAGTCATTCGAGTATATGTCTGCTCTAGACTTAGTAAACGCTCTCTTGTAATTCTTGACATCCTATCCTCCGATTGCGGCAAATGTTTTTGAGGAAGCTCTAGTACTACTGTAGCAATCCATATATGCTGATCTGTATAGATCTAGCCACCAGATCTGGGGATCTGAGACTGAGAGAAACACAATCACACACAAATCAAGAACATAAGGCAATTAACGTGGTTTGGCCAAATTTCGGCCTACATCCATGGGAAAAGAGAGGAACTATCACTGTTTTGGAATCAATTATATTGAGGAGGATCATAATATATCCTCTCTCTACTTTACTCACTCAAGCTCACTCTTTTTCTCTCACATGATCGAATCTAATCTGTATTTCTTACATTGTTTTCCAGAGATTAGATCTCCCCTATTTATAGGGTTCAGATGATCTGATTGTCAAGATTTGCAGTGCAGCAGATCTTGACAAATCCACAGATCTGGTTGCCTAAGTTGACTGTTCTTTTGGTATTGAATTTTGACTATTTATTTGGTGCTGATTTTCATTTTTACTACACCAATTATTGACTTTCAGCTGTTGTGTTTTGACTTTGGAGTTGTCTTCACATGGGTATAGACTCATCAAATGGATGGAGTCTTAAGCGCCTTTAGACCCCAAAATCTCATGTAATTGGTTTCTTACGCACAAAGCCACCTTCTTAGGTGGACTTCTGCAATTCCCAATAGAATTCCCAGCTAGTCTAGGTCACATTATGTGAATCAATGTGAAGGAAGAGAGTGATCTGTTGATTTCACTACCTCAAAATTGCCCCTTCTCATGCTTTCTGAAAGACTCCAAGGAATATCTCTATTATCTCCATTGGTGCGATAATCGACTCAAAATATGGACTCTCAACTATCACTCTAGGAAGCCTTAGCACCAAATGTTCCTCGTTCCTTTTGTGCTTTCTTTAGAGGTCTCTCAATGTTGGCTTTTGACATAGAATCCAAAGTTGTTTTCATCAGATGCATTGTAAATTTTTGTCATATCATCTCTTGAGCAGAAGAAAGGAATTGTTTCTCAGTTTAAGATGTGATGGAATTTACGTATAATAGTGAACTCTTTCTTTTTCCCTGCCTAACACCCTGAAGTACACTCATACCAGCCACAATGCACCCTGATCAGTGATGGTTGAAGTCTCTAATCTTCTTCATTAGCTTCAATCCTTAACTTGTAATTCTATCAAATGATATGATAGTTTGACCGCTATGTAGCAAGCAATGAACATGTCGAGTTTTTTGTGTCATTAACCATCACTATTGTTGTTCTTCAGGTAGAAATAGTTTAAATTATGTCACTGACTTATGTACCAAAATGTATACCATCTCTAAATTCTAAGCCTCTGATTTCATCATCATCATCATCATCATCAAGATCTTATCCCAATTAAGGGTCGGCCACATGAATCTTATTCTTCCATTCCTCTCTATAAAGTATCATGGCTTCATTTAGTCTCAAATAAATCTTTTCTAACCACTTCTATCCACGTTCTCTTGGGCCTTCTCCTTGTCCTTTTAGAACCTTCTACTTGCATTGCCTTACTCCTTCTAACCGATGTCATTTTTGGTCTACTTTGGACATGTCCAAACCATTTAAGTCTAATCTCCCTCATCTTATTACCTATTGGTGCTATCCCTAAATTTTCTCTAATATTTTCATTCCTAATTCTATTCTTTCTTGTTTTACCACTCATCCATCTCAACATCTTCATTTCTGTGATGCTCATTCTATGAGCACGATGTTCTTTAACTGTCCAACACTTTGATCCATAGAGCATGGCTGGCCTTATGGCCATCCTATAGAATTTTTCTTTTAGTTTGAGTAGTACCATCTAAGTCTTGGTTATCAATCTTGACTGGTGTCCCATTCCTACTCTCTTTGCTAAAATTGCATTCCATATATTCTGTCTTAGTTCAACTGATTTTAAATCCTTTAGATTCCAATACTTCTCTCCATAACTCTAACTTTGTATTTACACCCTTCCTTGTCTCAAGTAAGACTATATCATCTGCGAATAGCATGCACTAAGAAATCTTTTTATGCAGATGTTTTGTTTACTTATCCATAACTAACGTAAAAAGGTATGGACTCAATGCCGATCCTTAGTGCAATCCTACAGTGACAGGAAAATCACCGGTCTCACCACTAGTGGTATTAACATTTGTTACTGCTTCCTCATACATATTTTTAATTATATCTATATACTCTCATGAAACCCCTTTCTGGGCTTTAAATGAAGGATTAATAAATGTAAAGGAATAGCCTAGACTCATCTATCTTGTAGATTATACTATGGATTTACTATTCAACCAATCTGAATGCTGTGAGCCTATGGCTTCTAGGCTTCATCTGAACGTTAGAAAATCAAAATACAACTCTATATTGAGCAACAAATCCTACACAAATCGCAGGCTCAGTGTGATCCGATTACTACGACGATCTTTTTATATATGCCTCATCAAGGGTAGGTCCATCAAATACATGGGTCCATCCATATTTAAACGCTCATTAATCGTATAAGAACTCCCAATACTTTGACTTTGGAACACGAAGCTAGTTTCTTTTATTTTTCCTTAAATCAGACCAATTGCTTATCAACTTCTCGTTTGCTTGCTTGGAACCCAAGAGAAAATAGAATCCTTGGAGACCAAGTTCATAGTTTTTCATTTCTTAACTCATAAATTTATAACTAATGACTATTAGTGAGCTGTTAGCATCTCTCTCTCTCTCTCTCTCTCTCTCTCTCTCTCTCTCTCTCTCTCTCTCTCTCTCTCTCTTCAATTAGTATAAACATTTGGCTGTCTGAGGACTCTCCATTTTGTTCATCCACCAGAAACAGAAGATGGAAAAGCATGATACAACTAGTTCTAGATCGGATGAAGACTTATTAACGGAGGTATTTTCACGCTTGCCTGCCAAAGCTCTCTTCAGTTATAATTGCACATCGAAAGCACGGCGCAGTGCAATTTCTGAAGAGTTCTGCGAACGAACACTGCGCCAAATCATATCAGGCTTCTTCTTCCAAGAGCTTGTATTTGATCACCGAGGCTCAAAAAAGCAAAGACGGCAAACAACACAAATGACACAACAGTTCATTCGTTTATAGTCTAGAAAAGCAGGCCACGGTAGCATCAAATCCATGAATCTGAGTTTCTTGCCTGGCCATCTTTGCACCAAGATCCTGATTCCTCTAATGGGTTGCTTCTGTGTTACTGTATGGATACTGAAGTCTATTATGTAAGCAACCCTGTTAGTAGGAATTGAATATCTCTGCCTAAGCCTCATAAAATGGAGTCTTATACTTCTTCTAGATTGGCCTTTGATCCCCAAGTCTCCCATCACTATGAAGTCATTCGCATATGCAATTCCTACGGAGAAAAACGCCCTGGAGTAATGATTGATATCTTCTCCTCTGATACGGGCAATTGGGTTGAATCCAAGGTGCTTTGTGAACCCCTCACCAATATGTGTATCTTGCTGAGCCACACCGCTGTTTTCTCGTATGGAATTGTGAACTTCCTGGCAAAGCCATATCACGTTGTACGAATTCATGTGAAGGAAGGGAGTTCTCAATTGATTGAATTACCAGGGCGACGTTATACCTCCGGTTTTCTGACTGTGTCCGGGGAGTATCTCTGTTATGTCCGGTGTGGCGATCAACGATTGGAAATATGGGCACTCAAAGACCAGTCTAGTAACCAATGGGTCTTGCAGTTTCATACCAATCTCAAGGCCTTAGTAGAAAATTTTCATCTAGCTACATGCCCTCCCCACTGGCGATATGCGTTGGTATCGGCTTTTGATCCCACTTCTGGGCTTGTTCTTCTCCAAACACATTGTAAGAGACTCTCCTTTGACCTTGGGAGCAGAAGATTGGAGGAGGTTCTCACTTTAAGATGTGAGGATAATTATAACAGTGAAGTTTTTCCTTTCACCCTATGTTTAAATGCTCGGAGGATACCTTCTACCAGAGAATGCACCTAGACAACACAAATGATAAATAGAAGTCTGTAAACCTTTATCCTATGAATTGATCAAATGAAGTGATAACTTGATCTTTGGATTTACGACGACGACGATTTTGTTGTTGTTTTATATCATTAAGTGTTAATTACTGTGTATGTTCCCTTCCTGTGATCGGAATGCTATTGTAATTTGTTTGACTATCTTTATTTATTAAAACGCCCTTAAATTAATACTAGATAAATTATCCTACTAAGCTAATAGAAAATCTTTGGTCTCAACTTGTACAATTTGTTTGTAAATTAAAGATAATAAATTTTTAGAATTTTTTAAGGGAACACAATTACATAAAGAGTTTCGGTATGACTACACGCTTGTAAGAGATAGAAGAGCTCCACATATTTTTTCAGGAGTAGTTAAGCTTTTGTTTTATAGGGCTAAGCCATTCATCATATTGAAATGGCTTACATAGGCTAGAGATCAAATTCTGTATTCATTAGTAGCTTTTAGCCTATATTTCCATGATAAAAAATGGTGACTAGTCATTTTTATTAACATTTTCAAAAATTCAAAACAACTAGGACTTCCAAATGCATTAATTTTTATTGGGTTGCCTATTTTTGGTATGAAGAACATTATGAATGGCTTAGACTTCTCTCTCTCTCTCTCTCTCTCTCTCTCTCTCTCTCTCTCTCTCTCTCTCTCTCTCTCTCTCTCTCTCTCTCTCTCTCTCTCTCTCTCTCTCTCTCTCAAGGTATATATGCCTCTTGTCCCTTTAGGATTTTGGCATTTGTGTGTCCAATCATACAAAGGAAACAAGAAGGCAGATTTCTCTTGGAAGAAGGGGTTTTTGTATTTATTAGATAATGTGAGATGCATTCCTCTATATCAAATGCTGCATTTTACATTGTAGTTACTTGTGGATGTTAGTTACTTTTCTATGATGACAAGATACATATAAACAACCTTTTATTATTGAGATATAGATGATCTTTGGTTACAAGACATACACATACATATAAAGAAAACACGCTAGATTAGAAGTTGTCTGGGTATAACTAAAGTACAATGATTTATGACTTCAATTGTCTAGTTTCTTTTAATTAATTTTACAACGTGATTGAGTTGTTAACTTAGTTTTTATGATATAAGTTGCTCAATGATTAATGTTTACATGTCTTCCAAAATATTGTATAGACTTAATAAGAGGGTATTCTTTGGTTCCTTTTTATCTAGTGTTAGGTGTAATGTTAGCAGGTTTTCTTTTTAATTTTTTTCATTATTATATCCTCAACTGCATATCAGTGTCCTTTTATTTGTATGTAGCAGACATATAGGAGTATTGGATAGGATTTTGCATCTCTTTAGCTATTTGATGTTGGAGGAGAATGTCTATATTGCCATTGATCGATCAACATCAAAGGCACCAGGCTTAACTCTATTAGAGTCATTACATGCTTTTTTCAAACACAACAAGTTGATAATTGACAAGTAATGCAAGCATGTCTTCCAAAGTATTGCATCTCTCTATTTAATATTAGGTGTAGTGTTAACATATTCTTTCTTTGATTGTTTAGGCATAGGGACTCAAGTGCATAAAAATTATATGTGTGTGTAGGAGATGAGTAGTAGCTCTTATCATAGATTCTGCATACCGTTAGTCATTCAATGTTGGAGGAGAATGCATGTGTTGTTATTGATTAATCAACATCAAGAGAGCATAGGATTAACTTTGTCGGAGTCATGGCGTATCTTTTTCATATACAAAAAGTTATGCATAATTAGGATTTCCACTATTTAGGTTTCTAGGTTGATAAAACCCTTTCAATCAAGGCCCTTTATCATGTTGAGGCTTTTTGGTCAGTGGAAACTATCTAGTTAAAGTCCTTCATTTTCGATACTCATTGAGCCAACAAGCCCGTTTGACTAGAGTCCTTAACTTTTAAATAATTTTTTAGTTACTGGACCTACTTGGCCAATGTCATTGATTTTTTAGGCTATTTGTGCTATGATGCATGTTAGGTTAGAGTCCTTGTTTTAAGGAAATCTTTGAGATGCACGAGGTCCATTCAACTAGAATCTTTGATTTGTGGGACTCTTCGAGCTATGGGCTAAAGACCATGATTTATAGAAATCTCTGAGCCAGTAGAGTTTGTTTTGCTAAAGTCTTGATTTGTGGGACTCCTGGAGTTTGCTAAAATGATTGATTTGAGGGACTTTTTGAGCTAGAGGGCCTACTTGGTTAGAGTTCTTGATTTGTAAAACTCTTTGAACTGACAGGGTTCATTTGGCTAGAGTTCTTAACTTATGGAACTTTTCCTGCTAGAGGGGTCCATTTGATAAGAGTTCTTGATTTCTGAGAGTCTTTAAGCTATGGGACCCTTTTTACTAGAGTTTGCTATTTGGGACTCTTTGGACTGCAGTGCCATATTTGAATGCAAGGTAAAACCCTTTTTTTTTTTTTTTGTAAATCTAAGCCATTCATAATATTAGGACTGAGATAGATATGCTCGATTTTTTAGGTAAAAATTATAATCATCAATGTTATTGAGTTTTTCAAAGACCCAAAACAAGTGATTAGGATGAACCCGAAGTATTGATTTCACATGGGTAACCTATTTCTAATATCTTGAAGATGATGAGTGGCTTAGATCTAAAAAACAACTTAGATAATAAAAAAAAGAAGGTTTTACTGTCCATAGAAAAAAAAGAAAGTAGTATGTTCACTTTTTTCAGATTTAAAATTTTTTTCCCCTCAACTCCATTGTAAGCATTAATTCCTCAACCAATTCCTTAGTCCCATCCAATGAACCAGACCGTCTTACCTTGAAGGTCATGCGGTGGATAAGCAACGGAATAGAAATCTCAGTTAAATCCATGAAGACCTTTTTGCTATGAAATATTGAAGATCTTGAAGATGGAGAAAATGCTCCTTCGGATGTGCACCTGTCGTAATCGAAGTGCTAATAGAAGTTCCTCATTTTCTCGGTTTAGTGACGTTCAAGACGCTTTCTAACCTTCCCTATCACACGAGAACCCGCAAGAACTCCAAGACTTCATCCCTTTCTCGTCACAATACCTGTTTGCCTGGTGGGCAAGTTGACCTTTAATGGATGATCGGGGAGTTAAGGGAGATGAAGGAGCTTGTCCACAAGATGAGGTTAGCACTAGATTGACTTTGCCCAGAACAACATCTGTCCATTCAACATGAGAGCTTCATAACACTGTCTACGTGCACGACATCGATCGGAGAAGCATCTTTGGCCTTGTGGTATGGTCAAACAATCATCTATGCAGTTCTAGATTACCCCTGTGATCAAACCCTCAGCAGTCTTGCTGCTTCAGCTGTTCTCTATGTTTTGGGGCGTCATGGTCAGGATGGACTACTACTGGATTCATCTCCATTTATTTCCTTTCTTCTTAAGCATATGCATCCACTCAGAACTAGTACCATCGAGAACAAAGAACGAAAGGCCGGAACTAAGCTTTCGACTTTTAGAACTGCCAAGGAAAGATTGGATGCTAGCATCATGAAGCCAATCATTTACAAAGTTGACAAGATCGTCCCGAGCTATTGAGAGAAAAATCCATTGAGGAAGGGTGATGATTATATAAACGAACTTTGAAGGGCTGAGTTAAGAATAAGATTGATATCTTTGACGATAATGGAGAACGCATTTTTCTCAGCTGTTTCTCGTCGTGACACGTTTGGAGGATTTGATGCTGTCTTTGGTGCTACTGGAAGTTCCTACTCCTTGATGGAGGAATGGGTTAAGCATAGTTTAACTCCATCATAGGAGCTCAGACGACATGATATAAATTTGAATATTCTAGTGATCCTCTTGAAATGTTTTAGTATCATGGAAATTTCTGCTTGCTTTTCCAAGGAAATCAAAACTACTTGCTTGGGATGAAAACAAAATGTGTCTGCGATGGATCAACCTTGTGTCTTTGGTAGCACTTGTTGTGAGTACCATCAAAGTCCTTTCAGTTCATTTTCCGCTTCAAAGTTCTTCTGGTATTTTCAGTAATGAAATGTTAGTTATTGTCTTTGGTTCGATACCTCACCAGGTTTGTCTAAAAGATGGAGGAAAAGTTGGGGCTGGTCAAGCCGTGGCTAGCAATTCTGCTGCAAGATGTTGCAGCACAAAGGGCCTCTCTCAAGCAAATGACTCCAAGGTATCCAATAAATGTAGAAGGTTGTGTAAGTCCCCAGTGTGTGTGTTGATGGTGTTCATTCCATAACCAAAAAAGTGAATTCTCCTACAGCAACATTGTGTAATACAAGATAATGATCCCTGTTTAATAAGTCAAAGTCGGATTCTCATGGCCTTAGAGAGACCTGCTCTGCATACTGATGTGCTGGAAGATAGTAAAGATCCAGTTGAATTTGATGAAGATGGCCTGGGACCCTCCAAGTGGGATTTGCTATCAATGAGAAAAGGAGCATCTCAAACTCATCGCAGCAGGGAAACCGCCAGAGAACCAGACTGTAGAAGAAAAAGACTGCCCTTGTTATACCTCTTATTCTTCTATGATTGAAGAAGACTCCAACCTTGTTGAGGAGTGTCTGGTTGCTGCAGTGAGGGTTCAAATTAACTTAACACATGACAACTTTGTTGGCCGTCAACAGATCTCTGCATCTGGAGGACTTGATACTATCTCTGCTTGTTCATGGAGTTCTTCCCTTTGTTTAAATTGAGATTCTCGATGCAGTGCCAAATGAAAGAGAAGATCCCTTTCTCTAAACTTCGAAGTAACAGTCAGCAGGGAGTCAACTGGAATGTAATTCACTGCTTAGCATTTTGACTTTGCTTGTGAACATGGTGGAGATGGATGAAAGGAATAGTTTATGGCTTTGAGAGCGGCAGTTCCATTACCTAGATCAGGAGAATTAGAAGAAGAGTCCCGCATGGGTGTAATTCCATTATTATGTTCCATTTATTTGGCTAATTGAGGTGTTGGTGATGCAGCTGAGAGAGAAAAATTGTTGCATGGAATGATGAAGTTGCTATGCAAGAATGGAGGAGTACATCGAGGACTATTTAGCTTTGCTTCTGGCATTCCTTTATGTTGGAAGTTAGGATGTGCGCAAAGCAATAGTTGGTTACCTACGCAATCATACCTGGGAAGTTTTTGTGCCTGCAGTGGAGCAATATATGGCAACTTACCTGTGTTGGGCTTTTTCCTTGTCATGTGAGGCTCGCTTTCCCCTTACATGGAAAGGCCCATGGCTTGGCCCACTTTGGAGTAAGTGAAGGACTTTTATGTCAAAAGCCCAAATCTTTTTAAAAGAGTTTTTTATTTTAAGAAAGAGTATATTGAGCATAAGTGGATATAGACTACAACTTTGGAGAAAATAGAAAGGGATTTTATTAGGGGAAGAACGAGAAGGAAAGAGGAGAGCATTTGAAGCTCAAGTAGATATCCTCTCATCAAAGATAAGTTAAATCAAGTTGGTTTATATTTGATAATTCCTTCTATCTTTTTCTTTGTCTGTAAACTCTTGTAATGTCTACAAGGTAAAGTATATTTCAAAGTTGATAGTAGATTTGACCTTCTTAGCTTGTAGATGTAAAAAATAGATGGGAGTTTTCTTGGAGGAAGAAAGAGAAGGAAAGGAGAAAGCATTTGAAGCTCAAGTGAATTCTCTTGTCAAAGAAAAGTTAACTTAAGTTGGTTTTTGTTTGGTAATCTCTTTCATCACTTATTTGTTTATCCATCATTAGGTGAGATTTCTCCATTGTATGCAAAAATGGTTCTGACCCTTGGATTTTTGTAATCCTTACAAGATAGAATGTATTGCAAAGTTGATAGTGGATTTGGCCTTCTTGGTCCGTAGATATAGTCATTTCATTGCTGATGAACCATGTTAAATTTGTGTCTTCCACATGTTTAATGCAGTCCTCCTTAAATAATCTTACTTTATGAGTGTACTTGTTTGTTGATCCTAAATTATTGAAGAGTAGATAAAATACTTCTATCACTTTTGGAGTATCGAAGTATTTAATTTGTTGTTTCTTGGCTAACTGAAAAGAGAGAGTTGTAGATTTTAACTTGGCTATGAATACACTTTTCCCCAAGTAATGTGCAACTGCCAAGAAAGTAAGTGAATCCCGTAGAAGGCCTTAAAAAGTATGAATAATTTGTCAGCTCGCCTAAACCTTTTGCTTGAATATCTGCTTCATCAGTTGCTCCTCAAACAAATCTGTAGTGTCACATCATGAAATCTACTAATCACAAGCTATAGGGTGACTTGAGTCTCTACATAGTAGGAACTTATGAGAGGGAGCCTTGGCGGAACGGTAAAAGTTGTCGTCGTGTGACCTTGAGGTTACGGGTTCAAGGCGTGGAAACAGCCTCTTGCAAAATGCAAGGTAAGGCTGTATACTTTAGGCCCTTGTAGTCCGCCCCTTCCCTGGACCTAACATAGGCGGGAGCTTGGTGCACCGGGGGTGCCCTTTTTTACGTAGTAGGAACTTATCAACTTGCAAGACAGGTACAATGTCCAAGTTGTTCACAAAGACAAGGCTTCGAGCTTTAGACTAGCCACAGTTCCTGTTTGGTGGACTTGTTGTAGTTTAGCAGTAATAGCCACTACATTCAATTGATATCCTCTACTTCCAAAAGAAAGAACTATAATCCATTCACCGTGATACACTAATTTTTGGCTTTAAACAGACGGTTACAAGTCGAAATGCAACTGTGTTAAGAGACAAACCCAACCAGAAATCAAAGGCTTAATATAATTCATTATTGTAGATTTTTATGTATGATCCATAATGCCAAGGTTCACCAGATAAATGGTCAGGAGGATTGAAACAATGGGTCTTCCTATGTACTTTTGGTCACTCATATTTTGCTAGTTAGAATGTGTTCACAGGAACCATATCCAGGCTATTTTCTTGGAGAAATGCTATCGGAGGCCTACTCTGATAAATTTTTTAGTAAACACATAAAATTTCTAGAGGGTGCATTACAGTCTCTGTTTGTTTTGACCTGGGCTGCACTGCTCTGCCCTGTCCTGTACTAGTTGATGGAGCAGGTGGGTCAAAGTAGGTTTCTTACTATCTGCCCTGCCCTGCAATGGGGTGGGGTTTGTCATTGATAGATTGTGGGGTGGGGTGGGGTGGGGCAGGTGAAAACCCAACCAGCCCCATTGCCATCGGCCATCCCCTGTTTTTTTGAATTGTGATCAGTGGACTTATCAACCGAAGAAAGTAGAGAAACTAGTAACCTATCTAGGGTAGGCTAAAAAAGATGAATGCATAGAGGGGTCATGGAATCGGTCCCCAAGCTCAGTCCAAAATCTTTAGATAGTATTTCTCATGTATTTTTCTGTTTTTTCTTTATTATATCAAATTGGCGACACTTCCAAACCATGATCAATTCCTTGGTCAAGTTCTCCGTTTGATCACTTGGAACACAAGAAAAACTGGAATCCTTCCTTGAAACCAAGTTCATAGTTTTTCATTTTATAATTCCATATGCTTATCCTAGCCTACTTAATGAGCTGTTCCATCTGTGGTTTCTGATTGGGCCAGGGTAAATCTTTCAAAGCTAGCCTTCTCTCTCCTTTCAATTGTGTTCATTCTCAGAAGATAGATGATGATACTTCAAGAGATCTATTAGTCAAAGGAATTTCTTGCTTGCTTCCAGATTTTCTCTTCCGATATAATTGTATATAAAAAACAAAGAATAAGGCATGGAAACAACTTCTTGCAAAATGCAAAGTAAGTTGCGTATCGTTGATCCTTGTGGTCCACCCCTTTTCCGAACCTCACGTATGGGAAAACTTCGTGCACCAGGACTGCCCCACGTGGATCTGATAAAAAAGATTCAATATCGTTTTATCAGGTCAGATCGTAGGTGATAGATGAGTAAAGATGAAATGTCGATCATAGAAACATGTCATGCACATGCAATGATCTATACCAATCTAATTCCGCAGGGCAAGATCTTAATTTGATACAATGATCTCAGCCGTCCATTTCGAAGTACACGTATTGGATCTCAAGCGACCCCCCAAACAGCTTACTGAAAATAAGATGGATCATTGCAATGCCGTTGGAAATCCGAGCCCCTATTAGAGGAAAGCCAAGATCATACACTAATTAGGGCCCACTATGTTGAGTGGGATCAGTTACTTCTAGGACATATCTTATTGGTTGAAAGGATTCAGGGAAATTTGGGTCCCACGATTTCCAACCAAAGGAAAGCAGCATAGATCTTCCTTCTGTCCAATCCGATCTCGTTTCCTTCCAACTTCCAAAGAAAACTCAACGTTTGACTTAAACACCACCAAAAATCAAATAAACGGTAGGAACAACAGAAGGCCATCTTCTGCATCCAAAATAGAGAAGGAGAAGAGCGAAATTCGGTTTCCCTTTCCCCCATTTTCTCTTCAGCCGTGTTAAACTAAAGATCTGGGGTTCTACTTGCTCCTGCCATCAAAAATAGAAGAACCCAGATCAAAATCTTGTAAGTTTCAGCTGATTTTATCTTCAGAAATTGTTCTCCTGTCTGGGTTTTTGCTATTATTTTGGATTTCTTATTGTGGAGATGGATAGTAATTATTCAGCTATTAGAACAAATTCCCTGGTGGAACTCCAACTGCGTAATGATGTTTCTTTGGATCTACCCACAAAAGCAAAAGTCTCCCAAAGTATTCCCTTAAAGTTTGTCTCTCTTGAAGAAGGAGATGATGAGAATGTTGATAACGAAAATGATGATCTGCCGCTTATTGGCGATGTCGTAAAAGATGGATCTGGTGTTCCTAGTGCTGTTTTTAATCTAGCTACATCGATTATTGGGGCTGGAATTATGGCTCTCCCAGCTACAATGAAAGTTTTGGGGTTGTTTTTAGGGATTGTAATGATATTTGTGATGGGTGTTTTGTCTGAGATTAGTGTTGAATTGTTAGTTAGATTTGCTGTTCTTCGTAAAGCAGTTTCTTATGGAGAGGTTGTCGAATCGGCATTAGGCCGTCCGGCAAGGATTTTGTCAGAGATCTGTATAATTATCAACAATGCAGGTGTTTTGGTTGTTTATTTGATAATCATGGGGGATGTAATGTCGGGTTCGGTTAATCATGAGGGTGTTTTTGATCAATGGCTCGGGAATGGATTATGGGATGATAGGAAATTGGTGATTTTTGTTGTTGTGGTTGTGTTTCTGGCTCCTCTTTGTATGCTAGAGAAGATCGATTCGTTGAGCTTGACTTCAGCTGCTTCTGTAGCTCTTGCAGTGGTGTTTGTTGTTGTTGCCTGTGGAATTGCGACCGTCAAGCTTGTAGAAGGTCGGATTGAGAGTCCAAGATGGGGTCCTGAATTGGGGTCGAAGAAAGCCATTCTGGATTTGCTTGTTGTTATTCCGATCATGACGAATGCATATGTCTGCCACTTCAATGTCCAGCCTATCTATAATGAGCTTGAAGGTAGATCTCCTCAGAAGATGAGCCGGGTCGGAAGGATCACAACGGTTTTATGTGTTATAATCTACGCATCCACTGCTGTGTCTGGTTATATGTTGTTTGGGAAGGAAACTGAATCTGATGTTCTGACCAATTTTGACAAGGATCTTGGTATCCCTTTCAGTGAAGCTCTAAACTATGTTGTTCGAGTTGGGTACATTCTGCATCTGATCCTTGTTTTTCCTGTCATCCATTTTTCTTTGAGGCAGACAGTAAATGCCTTGGTGTTCGGCGGATCCTCTCCACTCTCAGAGAGTAGGAAGAGATCGGTGGTCTTGACGGCAACCTTATTAGTGCTTATTTATATTGCCTCTACCATGATACCAAACATTTGGGTGGCTTTCAAGTTTACAGGTGCTACAACAGCAGTCTCATTGGGTTTCATATTCCCTTGTCTTATAGCCCTGACATCAAACAAGGTAGGGGAGAAACTGGAAGATAGGGAGAAGCTCTTGGCATGGTTGATGCTAGTATTGGCAGTGGTAGTCAGCATAATTGGTGTTGTTGGAAATATATTTAGCATCCAAGGATCATCATGAATGATTTTTCTCTCCTCTCTGTGGCTATCCTGCATATTTATGAGTTTTTTTGTTTATACATATGTGGGTAAAACAATGTGTTAGAGAGGTCCCCGAGCATCCGCTGCTCTGTGCAGATGGGTATAATATCTAATGACCTCAAAATCAGGAGGGCCGTCAACAAGAGTCTTTGAGACTATCGATTCATGAGAACAGGAGGTGCAGATGCTGCTAGAGACTTCCGAAGTACACAAAGATGTGAATGTCTGTTCTAATTTAAAGTCATTGAAACCCATGTTTATTCCTCACAAGTTACAGCAGTATAAAAGATACACGGCCATGGATACTGTCGAGAAAGAATCGCAGATCAGTTTAGTGTTTTTTAAAAAGGATTCTTTGGGCTAACAGATTATCAGACTTCCACAAATGTTGTCCCTTTCAGTTGTACAATGCAACAAGTATTTTAATTCTGAAGTAATTGCAAAATCCTTTGCAACTGTGTTGCACTGTTGTTTCCCTTCCATTTCCGGCCTTACCCGTACTAGTAGCGGCATATTGTGATTGCAGTTAACAAAAACTGAAAGCTACCATGAATCCCTACTGGGATAGAAGTTATTTGAATCTATCAATGAGAACTTCACTTCTGACTTGATTCTTTTAATTTATATGGGCGATCAGGCACATTTCGGAGTTAGGTCTTAAGCCCTTGAGAGAGCTGTCATACTTGTCCATCGCTAGTGTCTAGACGACTTTCGCCTGTTTCTTCCCTGTTCTTGTTTTCAAAAGTTAAATGTGAAGTATTGAGGCCTTCTCAACATTTTCGTTTGATTGTTGCATTTGCAGTGGAAACCATTTTGAAGATAGAAAGGCATGTGATGAGGCAGCCTGAAAACCACATTGGTCAAACAATGCTAAACTTTTGAAGGAGAACTTTGCATGTGGCCTAATGTAACAATTCGGTCGCACAATGATACCCATTATTTGGCTAAGAAAATGAGGCTATCTACATCAGTTGCACAAGATTGAAGAGCCTAAATATAATCATGCACAGCAGTAGGATTATCTGATCAGAGACTTTCAGCCTAGAGTAACCTCATAGCAAAGCTTTCTAGATGCACCTCTTCATGCTCATCTCCCAAGTAACAAACAGCCTGAAAGCAAAATGCGAAGCATCAGCTGTCATCCTTCTTCCATTTTTTTTTTTTCTCTTGAGATGATAAAACGTTAGGAATATAAGTTGGGAAAGGCCCCCCTAAGGGATTCAAACATGACAACTTGACTCAAGTCACAGATGGGCACCTCGATAAAATGTTCACTTCCCTCACGTAGCTGTGGCAGGGTGCAAATTAGTAGGAGGTTTACTAGCAACTAAAGATAATGTCAGGCTCAGACAATCTGGTAACCAAAATGGCTCACCTTCCGGGCGATAATAGCTTAAGCTAGGCCACGCACCACCTCTCCATCGCATGGCCTGAGCTACTACTATTTTGTATTGCAAAATGGATGACTAGGGAAATTGCTTTGTGCAAGTCCACTCTGTATCATTCCAGTTTTATTGCTTAAAAGCAACTGTATTTATATCTTTTTGTCTTTGATAAGTGACTGTACTTCAGATCTTGCCAACCGAAGTAAAGATCATCCAATGAGGAATATATCTGGGTGTTGTTCATTTAGAATATAGCTCAAAGTATAGATCTAATCACCAACAACATCGGCCAGCACATATTTTTTACTTCTAGCTTTGCATCTACCACAGACCGGCTAAATATAATTTCCCCAAACCAAATGCTTCTCTCTGAATTTGCAGTCTGATGTGGGAAACTTCTTAAGGATGACATGATAAAAACTCAAAAATTAAAGGACAGACAATCATAGTAGTACTTGTCCATTAAAGAAGAAAAGTGCTAGCCACGGACAAACATGAAGACATTGTATGGCATAACTCATTTCAATCGACAATACAGAGTTTTGTGTCCTTTCTTGCAACAAAAGGTCCATATCTAATAATTCTCCTTTCTTATTCTTCTTTCTCAGAATATATTAAAGAAGGTAAAAGAGAGAGAGAGCAACTGTTGTATAAGCAAGCATATATTATCCAGTCATTTGACACTCGAGCCACATACGTTATCCAGTCACACTGCGTAAAGGTTGTAAATAGAACTGGTTTTGATGATCAAACTGCAAAGAGTAATAAACCAAAATAGTTATGGGTCATACACCAAAAGATTGCATAGTAAAGAAAAGAAGTACCTGCAGATGGTGTTCACCTAACAGGGACTACAATATGAATGATATACAGCAAAATGAAATGAAACAAAAGAGTGGAAATTGCTTCAGTTCCAATACATGTCAAGAAATCATAAGCAAAAGCAATAAGAACCTCCATATTTGCCGCAATGGTATTTTATGTGAATATTACACACATGGTGCTGAAAGAATACACTTGAATAGAAACTTCATTTATACCTTGGCAAATAGGAAATGGGAGTCCAAAAAGGATAGAAAGTCCAGGCATTACTTTGGCAAATATAATACACAACGTTAAGAGCAACAGCCTTCTATCCTGAGCGGCATAAGAAGGCACCTAGCATATGGTAAGTCAGAACACACACACACACACACACACTAATAAAAGAACTAGTGGAATTTGTAGATGCCCACTTTCCTTTGTATTCACTTTTAACTCTACAGAAAGAGATCCAGAACTTCAGTAGCATTGTGGAAAGTTTTTTTTATAAATATAAGTATTAGTAGCATTCTGGAAAGTTCAAAGTGCAAGAGCAATATCAAGTACATTACCTAATAGGACATGTTTAGCAGACCATGGTAGATCTAGCCAAACCTTCATACTTGCGTGAATCTCATCAGCACTGAGCCTTGAGCACTCGGGAAGCTAACCAAGACAGGCCTGTTTGGAAATTCTTCAATGAAGTGTAGGTTACTCTCAAATGCCATGGGGTAGTAACAAAGTGCTATTTCTGACTTGCATTCCTGATAAATGACAAAGCAAGATGGGGTATGATGGCTGAGGACTCTCTGATGGCCTGCTTATTGGCAGGGATCAAAAGGAGACTTCTGTTGACTTCCAGTTAAAATATAGAGTATCAAACATCATATTGGGAGGTCTAAGCAAGTTTTCACAGCTCACATACTTCAAATATTGTTAGAAGCATTGTTATACTTGAATTTATTAGACAACCAATGATATTGTTACTTTTCACTCAAAGATGAATCATGTAAACTAGACAATTTTCAACATATTGCGGGGCAATGACGAATTTTGATAATTTCCAACAATTTTTTTGTTTTGAAAGACAAATGGATTTGAAGCCACAAACTCTTGGTTGAGAGACAGGGCACTTCATCAACTCAGCTAAGGGCTCGAACCCATTTCAACAATTCTCCATCTCCTTTACATGCTTCTTATTCTCCTTTCATAACTTAAAACTAAAAGCTAGGATGGAATAGTTAACAAGTTTAACCAAAGCAAACAAATATTTCCCTTCACTGGCAAGTTCCTCCTAGAATTCACTTCTAAACTACAAAGAACTCATCTCCACCCTCTTCCTCCTCCCCCATGAAAAGGCACCACCAAAGAACAGCAATTAATCAATAATATACATCACCTTACAAAATCATGATGCCTGCAATTGACTCCTCCATAATCTAATTCCTTCAATCTAAATCTATAATATAAATCTCTACTCACTATGACCAATATAATAAGCCTATACATGTCCATAGGAAGGATCCCCACACACCTACTACTTCAGTCATTCATATAAGCTAAATTAAATAAATGTGCACCATTTTCATGAGTAAAACTTCCAGGGCATTTTTGCTACAACTTTTCTCTCTATCAGACCAAATCTCTACAACCTATAATCATATGAATTGGCCACATTGAATGGCTTGATTAGTGTACCTCAGGCTTCAATGAATGACAAATGATAAGGATCCATTACATGTAATTTGGAAAGGCCAAGTAGACTTGCTCCTCATCAATCCCGTAGACTTCCATGCAATCCACTACCTTATAAAAGTACAAATTCTATTTAGAACTGAATAGTCAATGTTTCTACCATCCAAAGGAAGCCAAAGGCAGCACTAGATTGACAATCCTCCACCCATGGTTGCTTGCTTCTTTGCTTACAAGAACCAAGCTTCCCAATCAACAAACAGTAAGGCCTACTGCAAGAGATGAATGATGAGAAACAGAAGAAGCAAAATCCATTTTAATTGAATAATGTAGTCATACATTTTAACTCTGTCCATAATGTATAAAGTATTGAGTCAAGGTTAAGAAAAAAGTCAACTATGTATACATGTACTTATCAGTAAGAATCTATGACTACAAAACAATCAGTAAAAGATTACTCTTTGATATGTCATACCAATGCATCAAACTGTTGAATATAAATGAGCACTCATACATAAGTTGAAAGAACGATGAGAACCCATATTTGTGTCCAGCATCAAAGACAAAATGCTGCCACCTGAATCCAAAGAGACTCTGCTTGTAATTTGATCCACATGGAGAGGTACTTCGTCGTGGAAAGTGATCAGTAATACTAGTCTTGAGGTTGTCCAATGCTTGAGCTGCTATTAACCAATGTTGAAACAAATGTGTCTTCCCCAGACCTCTTATTTACATGTAACAATACGGAGTCATGAAATTATATTCAAGCAGTGAATCGAGACTGTAAATCAAGCCTTGCCATGTAAATTGGAATATCCACCCTTAACATAAGGACCCGAACACACTAAAACTAAAAGATACATCAAGGACTATAAAGGTAAGTCAAGAGAAGGGAAGCTTACACTGTTCCATAAGCTAAGAAATTCTAGAATGGCCTCTGTGAGCTTTTCTTCTCAAACACAATCTGTGAAACCGACGACTGAAAAGGGCCTTTCTTATCCAAATGCTCTCTAACAGCCTTCTCATCAATACCATACCCCTTCTCCCGCAATCTCCTAACAACACTCTCAGCTTCTTCCACTCCTTTCTCTCTGCACAATCCATCAACCAAACTCACAAAAGTAGGAACAGCTGGTGAGTGCCCAGCCTCCAACATCTCAACACAAAATTCAACAGCATCCTCCAGTTTCTTCCCTTTACACAAACCGTGAATCAACACCTTATAACTGAATGCATTCGGAGAAATGCCATTATTCTGCATTTTCCTAAAAATCCTCTTTGCATCATCAAACTTCATTGCCTTGCAGAAACCCTCAACAACAGCAGTGTAAATCACAACTTCTGGGATTGTACCCTTTTCTCTCATCAACCCAAAAAGTTTCATTGCTTCCTGGATCAATCCGTCTTTGCAAAGACCATCAAGCATTGCAACTGCATTTGGGATTAGACCTGTTTCCTTCATCTTCTTGAAAATTTCATCAGCATCTTGAACTGTGTCTTCAGTTTCAGGACTTTGAACAGAAGACCTTTGGGGGGTCCCTTTCCTTCTACCTCCTTCATTGAAATCACCACCAGCATCAGGGTTTCTAAGGAAAAGACTTTCTGACTGTTCTTCTCTTTTTCCTCCTACAATTGGCCCATCATCAGAAAGCTTGAATTCTCGGAGAAATGAAGCATCAGGTTGATCTTTCCTTCTTTCTCCTCTCATGGGTCTGCCAGCCATTTGATTAGGGAAATCCTGGTGAGATTTTGTCATCTTTCCATCGTCATGGATGCTGATATCACGCTCCAAATTTCCGAAAAGACTATCAGACTGATGCCCTCTCCGTTCACCTCTCATCGGTCTGTTGAGGGATTGAGGTGAATGGTTTTGAGGGGTTTTTCTCGTCCATTTGTCGTCGTCGTCTTCGCTGAAATGATCCTCCCGACGATTTTCTCTTCTTTCTCCTCTCATGGGTCTGTTAGGTATTGTGCTGAAATGGGTACTTGAAGAATACAGAATACCATTGTATGGCAGCTTAGGTTCGGATGAACCAGAAACAGATTCAAAGAGAGAAGAGAACACCAACCGAGAAATCCTAGCTCGCATGATGAAAGCTCCTATTTCTTCTTCTGCTGCTGCTGCTGCTGCGAGAGAGAGAGAGAGAGAGAGCGAACGGGGCTTTGGGGTGGGTTTAGGGTTTTAGTAAAAGACGAAAATGGCCTTGGAGGTTGTGAGGTTCCACAAATGCTCAAGGGTATTTTGGGTGATAACAGAAACGATAAGAAGGGTCCAACGTTCGAAGGCATACAGAGACGTGTCTCTTGTAGATCTTCTGCTCCATGGGGATAAGAGCGTTTCCTTTGAAACTCAGTTTTGGGTTCTCCTCCTCACTTCAGTGAAGGCATCTTCATCAATGGGTAGTAATTTCTTTGCCTGAATTTCCTGCTCTCCCCAGGAAGGTAAGTTTTCATTTTCCTTTTTTCTGAAATCGCCTTCACTTGCTTTCTCCTAGCACTTATGTTCTTTGGGCAAATAATTAACTGGGTTGTGGCAGACTTGGTTTCTTCCCTTCATGTGAGCTTTGACAGTTTCGATACAGCAGAGCACTCTTTAGCAAAAAATCCAACTGGGTTTTTAACTACAATGTAATTTCATTAGGGTAGCAACTTGTTTTTCTGAATAACTTGCTTTCCCAGCAACGTAAGTGTTTTGTTTCCTTGATTCTGAAAGCCCCTCTTCTCACTGAAAATGAACTGTCTTACGTTGCTTTCTCATGGCACCTACAAATCTCTTTGGGCAAATAATTTATCTGGTTTGTAGAAAACTAGGTTTCTTCTCTTATATTTGTAGATTATAGGCTCTGTAAAGTTGATTTGTTTAACCAATTTATATTGAAAATGGCGTCCCGATGAACTCCTTTTAACCAATTCCAACTGGATTATCATGACATGCTCAATGGGCTCTTTGAAATTTTCTGTCCTATCAGTATGAGTTCATGAATCAGTCCTTATGGATTATTTTTCTGCATTGGGTTAGCAAAATGATTCTCTTGAATTTATAGATTATAAGTCCTGCAAAGTTCAGTTATTTCACCAAATTATTTTGTGCATGGTGTCCTTCTCATAAAGTTGGAGATAGTTTTTGTTACTTTACTCGATGGTCCTTTTTAGCAAATAATCCATCTGAGTATTGAAACAAATGCATTGCATCTTGTTACTTATTACACATAATGGACACCTGTGAACTCTGTTTCTAAACCAATCCCAACTGGATTATCTTGGCATGCTCAATGAGTCTTTAGATTTGTCTGTTCCATTGAAATATTAGTTCACGAATCAGTGCTTATGAATTATTTTTCTGCAGTGGGTTTGCAAAATGAATGGATTTTACTAGTATAAACTCCACATTTTTCTTATTTCTTTTAATGGCATGTAGATGTCTGATCTCGTTCAAACTATTTTTTATGACAGCTTGGTGATGGGCAGCACCCAAGAGGGTAGTATTATTGGTTTCTTTAGAGAGAAAGGTTTCAATGATGAAAACATTCAGGCAATGCTCAAAAAATGCAAGCGCTTGGATGGTGTGGAAAGGGAGAGAGCCAGTGAGAATTGGAATTACTTGAACAGCATAGGAATTAAAGAAAGAAAGCTTCCTTCTGTTGTTTCAAAGTGCCCAAAGATCCTCACACTTGGCTTGAATGAGAAGCTTGTGCCCATGGTTCAATGCCTTGCAACGTTGGGAACAAAACCAAGTGAAGTGACGATGGCCATAACTAAATTTCCTCACATTCTCTCCCACAGCATAGAAGAGAAGCTCTGCCCACTGCTAGCATTCCTTGAGACACTGGGGATCCCTGAAAAGCAAGTTGGTAAGGTGTTGTTGTTCAACCCAAGGCTCATCAGCTACAGCATTGAATTGAAACTTGCACAGATTGTAGATTTTCTTCTCAGTTTAGGGCTGAACAAGGAAGGGATGATTGGTAAAATTCTGATTAAGCACCCATTTATCATGGGTTACAGTGTTGAGAAAAGACTCCAACCGACTTCAGAGTTTCTAAAATCAGTTGGCCTCAAAGAGTCTGACCTGCAAAGGGTGGCAATGAATTATCCTGAAGTATTGTGTAGAGATGTGCAGAAGATTCTCAGACCCAATTTAGAATTTTTGAAGACGTCAGGATTTGGGCAGAGGCAGATTGCAGTTTTGGTTGCTGGGTATCCACGTGTTCTTATTAAGAGCATCAAGAATTCTCTGGAACCAAGGATCAAGTTCTTGATGGAGGTGATGGGGAGGGGAATTCAAGAAGTCGTAGAGTATCCTGAGTTCTTTCGCCATGCCTTGAAGAAGAGATTGGAGTTCAGGCAGAGGTTGCTGAAACAGAGGAACATAGATTGTAGCTTGATTGAGATGCTTGAATGTAATCAGAAGAAGTTCATGTTCAAGTTTGGCTTGATTGAAGTCATTCACTGATTCAACTTGAATTGCCTCATTTTAACTGGTGCAGTTTTCGGTGACTTGGACCGCTTTTTTGGAAATTTTGAACAGTTAATTTCATCGTTCCAGATAGCATACTTCTCTTTTGAGTTGCAGCAAGTTTTCAATGCGTTTAGTTCCGGGTGGACTTGTGAGAGCTTCAGATGTATATCTTTTCCAATGTCAATTATATTCCAATTTTTTCTTTTCACCGTAAGGATGCCTTGCCATTGCATACTTCAACCTACAAGGTTAACAGACTCGCCAAATAATTCTACTAGCTATAGAGAACACAGTACATGAAGTGATTGTATTCCATCTTCAAAAGCAGCTATGAGTCCAAAGTCACAATAAATTAATATTTTCTAGCAAGTTTTCGATGTGTTTACTTCCAGGCGCACAAGTGAGAGCTCCAAATGTATATCTTTCCAATGTCAATTATATTTCAGTTTTTTCTTTTCACCGCAAGGATGCCTTTCTTCACCATTGCATGCTTCAACCCACAAGATTAACAGACTAGCCAAATAATTCTTCTTGCTGTAAGAGAACCAAAGTACGTAAAGTGTTTGCATTCCATGTTCAAAAGCAAGCTATGAGTCCAAAGTCACAGTAAATTAAGATATTGTGGGATATTAAGTTGATAGACTGGCTTTCAGCCCCCTTGAAAAAGGGAGAAGAATTCCACATATGTCAAACACTATCGACTAAGGTAACAGACGGAATTCTGATACAAAATATGCTCAGCTTCTGACTACCAGCTGCCAACTTTCGCCTGCATATTGGAATCATTTTACCGTGTCTTAAAAAGCAGCATTGGAGCCAAGTATAGTCTGATGTAATGTGTCCAAGTAGTGGCATAGTATGATCACGACTTAAACTAGAACAAAACCAAACTGCTACAGTCTTCTGGACCAACTTTACTAGGCATGAAAGAAGAATGGCCAAAACGCTCCCCTAGCATCAACAAATGTTACTCCATTTGGATGCAATATGTGGCAGCCTTAAGTACAACCAACAGTTTAATTGTTTTTGTCAATTCATTCAGGAGAACCACCAGTGTCCTCTGTATTCTCAGATGTTGCAGTCTCAGGGAAGACTTCATCTTGGGTATACATTTTGCTGAACAACTGTCAACAGAAACACCAAAGTTCTAGTTAGCATCCAATAAGCGTGTCACCAAAGCTACCATATACAGCAAGTATATGTATGTTGGACTTTTCCAGGGCTTGACGTAACAGTAGAGTTGTCATCACGTGACCTTAAGGTTAAGGGTTCGAGGCTTGGAAACACCTCTTGTAAAATGCCAGGTAAGGCTGTGTACTATGGACCCTAGTGATCTGCCCCTTCCTTGGACTTCACATACGCCAAAGCTTCGTGCCCCAAGCTGCCCTTTGTTTATGTTGGACTTTTCCAAAATGATTGAGTGTTACCAAAAGTCAAGTACATTCTATTGGAGAACATAAGATGGCATTGTCATCGGCAGCAACTTTACTGAATAAGGGCTTGGCGTAACAGTAGAGTTGTCATCATGTGACCTTAAGGTTAAGGGTTCGAGGCTTGGGAACAGCTCTTGCAAAATGCCAGGTAAGGCTGTGTACTATGGACCCTAGTGATTTGCCCCTTCCTTGGACTTTACATACGCCAAAACTTCTTGCCCCAAGCTGCCCTTTGTTTATGTTGGACTTTTCCAAAATGATTGAGTGTTACCAAAAGTCAAGTACATTCTATTGGAGAACATAAGATGGCATTGTCATCAGCAGCAGCTTTACTGAATAATTTGCATAACGATACAACCAGGCAATAGCATTTACAAAAATGCAATAAGCCATCTACAAATTGAGAAATTATATGCTGTCTAAAGGGGGCAGCCCCGGTGCCTATATGAGATTCAGGGAAGGGGTGGACCATAAGGGCCTATAGTAGGCAGTCATACGTTGCATTTTGCAAGAGGCTGATTCCACACCTTAAACCCGTGATCTCAAGGTTATATGACGACAATTTTTACCGTTGCACCAAGGCTCCCCTTCAAACTATATGCTGTCTGCAAAACTAAACAGAGAGAGTTTTGGTACCCTGTTAAGCAAGAACATGGGACCCAGTGACTGTTGATCCAAACATTGGCCGGCGAACCCATCTTAGATAGGCCATGCCCCTAAAATCAACAACATCAGATAATTCTATTATTTGGCATAGTGAAATATTTTAATAAAGCTATCCAAACTCTTGACTCATTCATTCACACTAAAAATGGTAATTATAAACTAATGGAGAAATCCTTCGGGAATGAACCATCAGTTTTCCGAATGATAAGCAACACTTGAAACCAACTCCTCTTGGAAACAAGACACATTCCAATTGAGAATCAAGTTTCGCCTGAGCATGGCCTATCCAACACTTGCAACCAACTCCTCTTGGAAACAAGACACATTCCAATTGAGAATCAAGTTACGCCCGAGCATGGCCTATCTAAATGACACGGTTTCAACAAGCAAACATCTGAGCGGGTAATGTAATTTAGCCGTGTCTATATGTAAAAGCTCATATAGAAAAATTTATTTGCCTATTTATTTTATTCCGATAGCTTGGGTGTACCTACAGAAATAGAATTCATATTTTCTCATGACTTGGTCCAGATCATGTTGCACTAACAATTATTATGGTTGGTGACCAAAAAACCAATTTATTACGACTACAATCACAAACTAATAGTCAGCTAAATTACCATAACAATGATGTGATGAACTCTTTGTTCTAGTAATGCTACTATCAATACATGTCTTAAGGAATTGCAAGATTTAAACTTATTATGAAGACATTACTTCCTCTGTCACTTCCAACAAATCCCTGCAGTCCAAATTCCAATCTGACATGGGGCCGGAGGAGATACTGTCTGAGAAACCCTATAATAGTAAAAAATTTCCATCAAAACATGTCAACAAGAAGCAAGCCCAATGAATATCGCATATACGTCATTTGACATGTAGGATGCCACGCAACCATTCCCCTCATTTGACAAAAAAGACATTAAAAGGAAGTATAATTGGGACAACAAGCAGAGCTCAGTCAGGTCTTGAAAATAAGTTGCACTCCACAATGAAACAGGCTTAGTTTCTGTTTCTACTCCATTTACTACAAGAAGTTACTTTCAGAGTCTTTGGAAACTGAGAGCATGAAAGGAGCATCAATAGCTTCCTGCAGAGCTTTTCTTCCTTGAACAGCATCGTCACACAGAATTGAAAAATACAGAGGAAAGGAAAGCAAAAGACAAAATGCTTAATTCTTCGAAGTTTTGACATATAAATCTGCTTAGTTACAGGAAGTGAAGTAAAAAAAGAAAAAAAAATAAAATTGATATCTGAATATGTAGTGTTTTTTATGTCAGAAGTTATAATTGTTGCTCAAATTGCATCAGAGTTCTTATAATGTTAACAAACTAGAAAAGTGAATGCGTTATTACTTTCGAAAAGAATAATCTTTCAAGAAAATGAATAAAAAAATTAATAAACAAGAAACATTAATATAGGAATAAAACAAACTATGTTTTGAGACTGATAGAACTTACAGGCCTGCTGGACAAACAGCGACACTGCTACCTAACTGGAGAACTCGGACAGACGTCACTTGCTTAGAGTACAATGCTGCAGAAAGAAATAGATTCGGTGAAAATATAAACACGTGAAAGAGAGTGCATATCCTAGAGAACATATTGATGGGATGCGTAATCCCAAGATTTTCGTCTTGGACAAACTAAGCACATGCGGCTGGGCGGAATTCTTACATCTGGGAGGAAAAACAACCAACAGATTCCGTAAATCTGGTTGTATATATATTCCCCGGGCAACTTTCAGAAAGTGGTTTGAAGCTTTTGTTGCTTTTTGAGTTCCATCTCTGAGGGAGGCAATACAATCGCTGGTGGGTCTATACAAGATGGATCCATAACTAGGAGCTGGCTGTGTAGATCTTGACCAGATGCCAACCTGATAACTTTATACTGCAGACTTTCCCCACGGTTCCCAAAAAATAATTGGCCCTTATTTGAAGAATTATTTCAATCAAACCAACTGCAATTAGCAAGGCGTTCCCAAGAAACTGTTACCTTTAATTTCCAGAAACCAGGATTCTTTATAAAATAAGGCTCAGTCAGGGTAATGAAGTTAAAAATACAGGAGAAATAAGTTGGAGAAATTATGTATGGATGTGCAGACCCTTTTTCATGGTGGACAGACCAACAAAGTTACAAGTTCAGTCCCATTTCAAATACAAAGCATCAGAAAAAGAAAATAAAATAAAAGAAGAAGACCCACGATTTTCATATATACTTTGTGAGAACAAACTCAAGGTGTAGTTTTCATACCTTGTCGATAAGCAAGCTTGTCACTGGCATGCGTAGAACCTATGCAATAAAACATTTGACATATAAGTCAATACAATACTTATAAATGATGCATGACATTAGAACAGAAGAAAGATAAATTCTGAACAATGCAATTCCAGTGCAATGGCCCATCTGAGTCTTCATTTATCAGGGTAGCCCAGTGCACTAAGCTCCTGCCTATGCAGGGTCCGGAAAAGGGGCAAACCACAAAGGGCCTATAGTACGCAGTCTTACCTTGTACTTCCACAAGAGGCTGTTTTCATGTTTTGAATCCATGACCTCAAGGTCACACAACAACAACTCTACCATTGTGCCCAGACTCTCCCTTCAGTCCTAATAACTTAGGGCACATAGACAATTACAACAAACAATATGCACAGAAAGATGGTGTAATGCCAAAAAAAGTCCTGAATCAGCTAAGATTGCCCAAATGCAGCTATAGACTCCTCAGGACCGAGTAGGTTAGTTATCATTTTCCTGTAGTCAGCCTTGCAAATCTACAGAAGACTAAAGAAAGAGACTCTGGCAAGTGGCGAGTTTTCAACCTTGCAGCTTAAGTAAGCCCAAAGCCGAGTAGAGAAGTAAGCAGAGGCATCACTTCTGCAATAGAAGCTACATGACTATCATTTGCAAATTTTCATGGTAAGCTGAACCACAAGTGGTTACAAGAAGAATGACCACAAGAGTTGGAGCTATGCGAAGAAGAGGTGTAGAAGACAACAAAAGGAATGCAAGCTGGGGACTCATCCAGAAGGTGCTGTATTCCTGTAAGGTCCATTAATTATAAAAATCGTAACAGACAAGCCGATTGAGGTTTTCCTGCTGCGAAGAGTCATAGTAATGTGCAGTCCAGACTTGCATCAAGCTGAAACTATTCTAATCCATGAAACTGCCTCACCCAAATCAACTTCCCGGGCGCAACTCCTGTGCATGTGCCTCGGAGGCAATGTCCAAACCATGCTTTTCATCTGATTATTCTCTGAAGATTATGTGACGTGTCCACAGGGTCAATACTCAATGACATACTACAGACAAGCAAACATCCTCCGATAGCATAATTTTTTCATATCCTTGAAGCAAACTCCGTCTGTGTTTTATGATCTTGCAACCTGTTCCAAGGTCAGATAAAGGAGGATTGCGTCAGTGCCAATCGACGAAAAATTCTTTGACAAATCCTAAACATATATATAAAGAATAAGGTGAAATTCTTTGGCAAATTCTTAACATAAATCTAAAGATCAGGACAAGGCTTTGATCCTTAAAACTGATAAAATTAAATCGTTGTGTAAGTAAGAAATAAAGCTCCAACTGGTTTGTTGAACAGGATCAAAGGAAGCTAATAACTGCGTTCATTCTGACTAGCTTGGTAATGCCTCCATAATTCCACCTCTTCCTCATCTTCTTCCTTCATAGTTCAAACCCATCAAAGGAATCCAATTCTTCCTCTCCCTTGGCGACCGAAATCCCCATAATCGATCTCAACGACTTCCTAAAGCAGTTCCCAGACCTCATGAAAATCTGCGAGGAATGGGGGTGTTTCCCGGTCATCAACCATAAGATTCCGGCGAGTTTGATGTCGGAGATGAAGATGGTCGAGAGATCGCTGTTGGAGATGCCGCCAGAGATAAAAAAGCAGGAATGTTGACGCAATTGCCAGAAGTGGGTACGTGGTCTGCAGTGCGAGAAATCGCTTTATTGGATAGTCTGTGGCCGTTGATGATTTCTGCACCCAGTTGGATGCTACTACAAATCAGAGGTATTTATATTATTTGATATTTTTATGGTATTTTCTAAGTGAGCCCAGATCTAAATCAGCAAGCATGGACCTGGGCTTAGATGGGCATGTTGAAAATTTTTGTGCGACGATTCTAATTATATTTTTGTGAATTGTAGGATGGATGGTAGGAAACAGTTTTACTGTCTATTTTTCAGTTTTAAAGCAATCGAAAAATCTCATCCATTGGATTGAGATAGATTCTCCTTTTTTAGTGGATGGTAAACAGTTTCACCGTCGATTTTATGACTCAAAGGTAGCATAGGCTAGATTGAATGGACGAGATTTTCTGCGGCATAACTAATCTAAGATGAGGCTGACATAGTGGCTGGTTTATATCAACAGAAAAACAGAGCAAAAAAGTTTTAAAAAATAAAATAAAATAGAAATCTTTTAAGAAGTAAAATTAACGCACTAGGTAGGGGTCGAACCTACGACCTTCCGCTTAGGAAACGGACGCTCTATCCACTGAGCTACAAGCGCTTTCGGTTAGTAGACTATACAAGACTAAAATTATTATTGTTACATATATATTTGTTTTTCTTTTTTTTGAGACAGGCGGGTTTATGCGTTCTCATTTTGAGACCATTTTTGGCACCTTGTGATTTTGTAGCCAATTTATGTATGATTTCAGCAGACAAAAGACTTATTCTGTGGAATTATATGAAGATAGGGAGATACTATGGGGCCTAATGTTTGGTGATGCTTACAATTCATTTGTTGCATTCCATCTCAGATGGTCAGATCTGAAAATCTTCATGATCAAACAATCCTGACCCTTGGAATGGTCAAGATCTCATAACCCAAAGAGTAGCGTAGCGGACACACTTCAGGGAAGGCTTGGCCAGCACACGAACGGTTCTGATCACTAAAAAGCTCGATTTTATATGTATTTTTAGCTGCATGGGTAAATCCTGGGGCTTGACTTGCCTAGACACCACTTTTTGCATTAGGTGCCCCACCTTAGGATGATCTGACCCATTCATCTGATTGCTCTGCTTTGGATGTGTAGAAGCTCAAAAAGTTTGCTCATTGAATGGTTTAATCATCTAAAAAATTGTATGATCACAGAAAACAGAGTTTATAAACTACGTATAAACTAGAAAAACAGCTTCTAGGAAGCTAGATTATCCAATCATTGTAATTTTTTGTTTACTAGATAATTTAAAGATAGTGCAATCCAATTAATGGGTCAGATCATCCGAAGGTAGTCCTCTTCATGCAAAAAAGTAGAGCTCTTTGGGACTCTTTTGCTTTTTAATTTATAGAACTATAACTTGTAGTAAATATTGAGTTTAGTCTGAAATATGCTGACACATTGGAGATATACATTGACGTCATAGGTTTCTCGAAGATGTTGTGATATAAGCTTGAGGTCATGGGTTCAAGGTGTGGAAACGACCTCTTGAAATGCAAAGTAAGACTGTACTATTGTTGATCCTTTATGTTCCGTCTCTTCCCTACCTGCATAAGCAGGAGCTTCGTGTACCGGACTGCCCTATGGATTGAAGCTATATCTTAAACTTTAATTTGGCAGAGAAACTATCAAGTCATACTTGCCCACGAACTGCATGACCTACCCATGGACCTTGGGGGAGAGACAGCACAAGGCATTGGCTTGAGCTGTGACTTGTTCAGGGACTGGCCCTGCCAGTTTAGGATAAACAAATATCATTTAACAGAAGAAACAGTAGGCTCCCTTGGCGTGCAAGTGCACACAGAGCAAGGGGTTGACATGTGAAGACTGTTCTAAATTTTCAGCTTAATCTGCGTGGTGTGGTTCAGTTACGGGAGGCTTCTCCCTACTGTCATGCACTTCAGAGTAGGAGTAGCTTGTTTCCTGGCTGTAGTTGTTCTCTCTCTAGTTTGATTCTCTCTGCATCTTGTAATGGTTCTTCTTTACCGTCTCTACTTCCAAACCTTAAGGTAACAGTAGTCACTGAGTATGTATAGGTAGATAGAACTTTGCTTAGAATCACAGCTGCCAAATGGTTGTTTGAGTGCCGAATGTCGGCGGCTTATGGAACTCGTTTTTGGTGAATGATTCTATCTGTGATTGTTGGAGGATATTTCTATGTTTAAGTGACTCAGAAACTCTCTGATCATTTGCATATTTCACAGGGAAACTGTAGGTTTTGCTACTCGTATGTGGCTGTACTAATCAAACATCTCAAGTCAACGATCTCATTTTCTCTGCAAGGTGTTCTTACTAGAATTGTAACAACTTTCTGAAGCAAAATTTTTGCAGTTGTATGTTTCTTCTTCGACTGGGACAATGCTCTTAAGTAGCTTAATTTCTTCCATCTTCGATCTTCATCCTTTGTTCATGGTAGCTTATGCTTGCTTCATTTACTCTGAATGGAGTCCTCTAACTAAGCTGAGACTCTTCAGACAATTACCAGTATTTTCTGAATCAGTTACACACTCTGATAATTTGCGACTCCACAAAGCAAGGGGTTTAAATATGTGAGGGTCGTTTCAGATAGACATATGCAAATAGAGCTAACATTATGGTTCTCCTATCCTGGTGCTCTGCTATGTGAATAGTTGCATAGTTTCTGGTTGTATCAGAAAAATTCTGAATTACATAACTGAAACATGTGTGCGCTTTTTGAACATGGGTAGTGAAGGCCAGGAGCGAAGGTAGATTCTGCAGTGTCAAGCACAGCCTGCAATGCAAAGAATCAACAACGCATTTTTCAATCACCATGTTTGTCCTTGGGCCAAGGAAGGAAGCAAGGGAGGCACTGAGTTTGTGAAGTCCTATGTTCATGGCCTCTACCTCCCATTCACCGTTGAAGACTTATGACAATTCGGAATTCCAAGGGACTGCATGCTGGAGAAGCTCTCCCATTTAGCACCAGGCAACAAGCTCCAAAATTGCTTGATCTGGGGTTTATATTTCACAGCCTTCATGATAAGCTATGATGGATGTTACTAGTTACAACCTACGCCTAAATCTATATACTGGCAGATTATGATGTAATTATCCTGTTCACAGACATAGTACAGGAATATCCATATCAACATGAGCAGCCCTTGAATTTGATAAATGGTTTGATCAAATGTTCACCAATTCCCTGTCCATTATATATCGGAAGGCCAAATTATGTGACGACCACTCTATGCATTTCTCACCTCTTCCTTTCAATAATCTCTGGACGACTTTCTGTTCAGCTTCAGGTAGACTGTCCCGAACCAAGTCTAGAATGCCAAATAAGTCTATATAAGCATCTTTGGCAAAGTAGTTCAGAACCTTTGGTAGAATAATCTTTTTATCCTTGTGGATACGGACACTGGCTTGAATGAACTCTTTCCTAGCAAGCTCGAGCTCTTGAAATATACTCTTGGCTGTATAGAGTCGAACCTACAGCAAATAGAATTCAGGTTAATGATCCAGGTGTAGAAATAGTAGGTCACTATAATCCAACCAATATACATTTCCCTGTTGGGAAAAACAGGTGATGTGAGAAAAACTCATGGCATCTCACATTCAAGAAAAACATGTGCACGCCCTTTGACCTATTCAACAGTTGAAGAGAACCCAAATGATATTCTCCTCAGTAGGTTATGACAATAAACTGAACTCCACTAAATGAACCAATTCGAACTTATGCTTGGATTCTTCAGATTCTTTCTCAGCAGAACTAGCTGCCCAAGTTGGCTTGAGATTAAATGGTAGTGTCATTTAGTGACGAAAACCAGCTCTTAAGGCATTTACAATAAGCATCGGGCATATTTTAGATCATAGCTTAGTTCACTAAATAAAGCCTTCTGTTCAAGATATATAACAGAGAATCTTATGGAACAAAAAAAAACTCCATAATTTCAGGATCGTTGATAGGAAATAGGATAGAAGGTGATCCTTGGAGCAACCATAGAGTTTTTGCCATGTGACTTGGAGGTCACTGGTTCAAGTTGTGAAAACAGCCTCTTGTAAAAATGCAAGACTGCATACTATAGACCCTTTGTAGTCCACCCCTTCCCCGGACCCCCATACATGGGAGCTTCGTGCACCGGGCTGCCCTTTTTTTCTTTGATAGGAAATAAAATAAGCGTTAATAATCATAGGATAAAGAGCACTGACATAAGACCTATAGACATACCGCAGGGTCAGAATATGCCCCTGAACAAAGGGCGAAATGAACAAGTGGCTCTCGACTATCAAGGGCGTATATATGTTTCTCCCTGTTGCTCCTGAACAGTGTCCTCAGCCACTACAAAAAATTAATGAAGGAAAATTATCAATATTTGCAAAATCCTACTTAATAAGAGGAAATGAAAACTACAGAAGCTGGATTGGAACAATGACAAACTTTTGGCACCACAGAATACATAAAAAGTTCAAGCAAAAGGGTGAGACAAACACTAAGAATGTTTATGGTACTATTTTCTTTTCCCTTTTCTTATGACAAGCAAGCCCAACCTATTCTATGTACATGATTTCTGATCGCTTGAAGATCTATCAAAACGGCAACATTGATTTTCCAAATGATGTGCAGTAGCATCAGCATACCACAAGTTTGGGTAAGATAAAACATCATTTCCTAAAGGTAAACTGAAATGCAAGGATATATACAAGACAACAAGTGAGGAACTAACAATTGATAGAAAAGGGCCCTAAAAATGATAAATATTTTCAGGAAAAGGCTCTTAACCTCAGTACCATACCGGAGCAGACCGATGGAATCGACATCCTAATATGGAACCTTGTATTACATAAGCATTTACAAAATGCCCACCCACGTTGTATGCAGCCTGCTGATGAAATTCAATGCAAAGATAGAGAATAAAACCTGTATTTAGTGGCTAATAATACTACGACAAGTTATGTGAGCATAAACTTTAGGAAAATAGTTTACCTTTTGGGTAAAGGATACACCTGATATTTGTTTCTGAGGAGTTCCATAAGCCAAATATGCCTGAAAAGGTTTGATACCCATCAGAATCTGATGTTTTACTGAACAAAGGCATAATGTACTGTCAAAAGAACTTAATGGTAACTACTTCTGTTCATTCAAATGAAATTGAATTTAAACATAATTTGAGCTTCTGCGGAGATACATGCATCACCAAGGCATTGTGGATATTTATCCAAAAGGCAAGCTTCTCTTCGTATTTCATATTTCTTGGGTCAACATTCTCAAGAAGCTGAATTAGTGACCTGAAAGAGAAGCATCTTACATATAAGAAAAGAGAATATGTTATCAACTGGATGATGGTTTTGTCTCTATATTTATATGGTAATATAGAAATCTCAACATTATACAAGAAACTGTTCTTGGTGAAGACGTCATATCTAGATTATGAATCTTGAATGGAAATTCCTAGAAAAGGATGAAGTCAATGACTAATGCTAGGAATACTATAAGTGAATGGCTACCTCAAATTTTGCAGCATTTTTGCAGCAAAATTAAATTTGTTATCATCCACAGATATCGCTGGGACTTCTAGCATGGCACCGTATGGTCCAGGTTTCTCTGTCAACCTTTCAATCCTAGAATGATCAACAGGAGCTTCATCGTTGCATTGGGGACTCCAGTTATCAAAGTTGTCCTGAGGTGAAAATGTGCTTGAGGAGGATAAGGAAGATGCAGGGGAAGCAGATAGGCCTATTTTGGGAGGAGGCGACTTGGAAAGTTTGCAGTATATAGAAGAGATGCATCTCAGAATTTCTCCTGAAAGTCTATCAGGAGTCATAGGAATGTGATCTGCAAGAGAAGCACCAAGATGATCTGCGAGGCTACGAAGGCCTGAGCTTGCAGTCTGCATACCCTGCAAAAACGCACCACAAGCATGGCACAATTTGGATGAAAATTCAAATCTTACTGACATATGAATTAGAGGATCCAGATGAATGGAAAAGATACATGGAACAATGATGACAGTAGAGCATGTGTACATTTGTAGGATTTTCTCTCGGAGGATGGCATGCGCTATTATCTGTACCAGCTGAACTAATTCTGGCATGGTGGGTTTTGCAATCTCTTGAATCATCACTATCTTCAAGTCCACGAAATTGCTTTGTGATATCTGCAATGGAAGCACATGGCTGATTGGAGCAAACCGCTAATGTTGTTTCTTGAGTTGTCTGATGCGTAGCAGCTTGAAATTCGGGTTCCGAGCCTTGGGGCACCAAAGCAGAAGGCAAGATTCTTATATGGCGATCAAAAGCTATCCTATACAGTGAAAGAAGATACCGCTCCAAATGTACAACTTCTACCTCAAGCACTGCAATCTCCTTGATCAGTTCTGCAATCTGAATTCATACAGAGGTGTACATTATTATATCAAGATAGAAGAAAAAGATATAAATCGATAAATCGGCCCACAGATATGGAGTTATAACTAAAATGGAGAACAGATTGCTTTTGAAGAGAAAAACAATGCAAAGACTAAAAGCTATATAGATATTGCTGTACTCTAAAAATTTGGTGCTCGTCACTACGAAGCTCTCATGTCAGGAAAAAAAATTTCAGCACTCAAATGCTGCAAACACGAAATGAGGTCCAGTAGCCACAGCCTTGAAAACAAAACAACAATGGAAGGTACAGTTTTTGGTGTATGAACTAACAAGAAAGGTTATAATTATTTACAGAATTCTTCCAAAATCGGTTTCAAATTAAAGAAAAACAAAGTATGTTGTGTTTCCACGAATAAGAAGTTAAGCATCCCACCACTATGAATGACACTGGCAAACCAGAATGGCATCAGAAGTTAAATGTACTCTTCCCTACACTAATACGTGAGGATGCATTACTTGGTAAATATTTTTAATAGAAAGAAAATCAAAACCAATTGTATCAATGCTGTTAACGGTTGGATCAAGTTCATATGCCAAAGTATCAGATCCAACTAATCACACTTGCATATGAATAAGAAAGGGATAGAGTGCATACAGAGTTATGATGATGGGACGATTGAGATGACATATTTGAAATATCTTCATCGAGTCCAGAAGCAGGAGCACTGCAATTACAACTACAAAATAATCAGTCAATTAAAAAGTGAAGTGTACTGAAGGAAGTAAGTAGAACCAAGGATTAGTTAGATCCAGAAGTATTTCAGGTTCTTTGACTCTTCCAAGTTTGAAGCCTCTTGGTCACTAAGCCAGCACTAAAAATATAATGCCTTAACTGCAGTGAAAGGATATTGAGAATAACTCTAGAGGGGAGCATTTAAGCCATTGTAGCTCTATTCAAATCTTCATATCTATTTTAACTACAAACTCTCATTAAAACCTGTTAACTGAATTTTTATGTTCTTCAAGAATTCCATTATCTACTATTACACTCGTATATTTGCAAAATACACCACATGATACTTAGGTTCCTGGTGGCAAGGATTATATGGTCCTGTTTATCAGAACAATCCGATCAGTAAGGAATAGTCCAACATAATTCAATAAACCAGATTCTATAAGCCATGATAATTGGGCCATGAATTGAAGATTTCAGGTTGAAGAAGTTTACAAGCAAGATTAGCTAACCCACCATTACAGAGTAAATTTTTATAACATAATGGCAGCATAACAATAAAACAAGAAGCAGACCAAAAAAAAACCACAACATAAGAGGAAAGGAAATAACAGATTTGAAGTATAGACTTGAGTCCAGCAATGGAAAAGGAAGACAACAGAATTTTCAACAGACTCTGGAGTGGGAGAAGAAAGACACTCGTAGAATTCCAACAGGTGAGGAAAGAAGTAGCACAAAAATTTTCTTGTTGGCAGATTTCCAGCCTTAAGAAAAGACTACATCCTTCTGTAGGCTGGCAGATCAAATTTCTTACTGATAGCATATATAATACGACATAGTGGAGATCAGCAGCAGTTCAGATGTGCTTCCCAGCATTAATTCTCTTGAGCAGAACACTAGCTTCCATCAGCAAATTAAACTCTACTTGTCCTGACCCCCTGGACATCTAGCTTTACTCAATTTCTGTAATCAACTTGGCATACAAAATGAAGATCCTACTTGGTCCCTCAAGATAGATTAAGCCAGTCGAAATACTCACCTGAGTAAAGTCCTTTGAGAAGAAGAGAACGATGAAAGTGGTGACGGGAAATTAACATCCGCCATTTTCTCAACTGAGTCCTTCTGTGTTCCCTACTGCTTTGCTGTTTCTGTCAGTAACTTTTGAAAATCATGTACTCTAACTGTGGTGTTTACCCCACAGTTACATAGAGCAACAAGCTGCAAAGAAGATCAACAGAGATAAGAACATATCACAGATTATGTTGATTCACTGCAGAAGGGATTGCAAAAGAAAACCCACAAGGATCAAGGACATTGCAGAAGACCCAGAAACATGGAAGAGGAAAGAGGTGAAGCTACCAAGTTGAAGATCACAGTAAGGAAAAAGGCCACATCTGAAGTCAATTGCTCAACGTTGTGAATGACCCATGTACATTATATAAAAGAAGAATCCAGACTATATATCAAGAGATGAAGAAGGCTTGCAGGCTGCTAGAATACATTGGAGAAGGAGATGGATAGGAATAGGACAGAAAATAATCAGAGATGTTGTAACAGGCAACCAAACTTCAAGATCTCTGGTACAAGTGATGACCTACCATAAAAAAACTACACGGGGCCTGGACATTAAATATGTTGGCAGTGAGATTAATAAGGCTTAGAATAACTTAGTTTAGACTTCAATACTGTTATTAGGTAGAGAGAAACAGTCCTGAAAGTGACACTGGAAGAAGAACAGGTATTTCTGCTCTCCTAACATAAAAAGAAAGGAAGTCATCTGAAATTATATAAAGAAATTTTGTTATCTTCAACTCTTCAACTGAACCATAACATCTCTGAGTGATGGAAGATAATCTTATAAACTCTCTCTCTCTCTCTCTCAGATGGAAGATGATACTTTTTTTTTTGTACTAATGGAAGATGGTGCTTAATCTTATAAAATCTCTCTCTCCAACCGATGGAAGATGGTACTTAAATCTTAAAAATTCCTCTCTCTAAGTGATGGAAGATGATACTTTTTTCTGGGTACTAATGTAAGATGTACTTGATCTTGAAAAATTGCTCTCTCTCTCTCTCTCTCTCTCTCTCTCTCTCTCTCTCTCTAACCGACGGAAGATGGTCTTAATCTTAAAAAGAAATTGCTCTTTCTCTCTCTCTCTTGGTGATGGTACTTAATTTTGATAAAAAGTTGCTCTCCCTCTCTATAAATGATGGAAGATGGTACTTATCTTGAAAAAAATTAATCTCTCTCTCTCCACCCCTCTCAAAATGCAAGTTGCTACTTCTCAAACTGATGAAAGATGGTGCTTAATCTTGGCAAAAAATTGCTCTCTCTCTCTCTCTCTCTCTCTCTCTCTCTCTCTCTCTCTCTCTCTCTCTCTCTCTCGCTTATTTTATTTTAAACTAATCAGTAAATACTTCATTGGCTGATTACAGTTCTCAACAAGCTCAGTCAGTAGGTTGAAACTCTAGTTGAAGACATGTTTTAGAAGATAGAGGAAAGTGACATGACAAGCGGCCCCGGTTGCCCCAAAATGTGCAGGAATAGGATCTTTCAACTTAGCCCAAGTCCTTTTCTTCAATGATAAGAAGTTAAGAACAGCCTTTGCCCTTTGTTTGCTAATGAAGTTAGGTGAACGGTGGAAACTGTATCACGCAAAGTGGATGAGAGGCTCTGACCATGCCACCTACACGACATCAATACAATCAGACCCTTTATTTTGGTGGGCCCAATCCCATCGTTGACATAACTATAAAATCAGATACAGTAGAAGATAGTTACTATTCATTCAATGGCTTGACAAAATAAATCTAAGCATTTAAGTAATTTTTATTGCAGGGTCCCCACCAGTGGATATTCATCGAGCGTTCAAAACCGTTCATCTTGTGAGTCATATTAACTATAATTTGGTAGATAGATGATTTACTCCATTTGGATAATCCTAATCATCCTATCAAATGACCATTCCAATGACAATGTTGTAGTTATTAACTAACAAAGTAGCGGTGTCGGTCCTTATATCGGCCATGTCCGCTTGAAATGTTCACACAGACAATGAATATCAGTATATATCGGCCGTTGCAAACTGATATTGCCAATATCGTACCAATATGACCATTAGAAAGACGATTTGTGCCGATATGTTTTGTGTTTTTCTTTTTTCTTTTTTCTTTTTTCACATCATAATAAAAATATTGGTCTTTTTGCAAAAATGTCATTATATTTTGGCATTTTTTCAAAAAAGTTCAACATTTTTTGAATTTTACAAATTTGCCATTACGTTTTCAAAACTCAAAAAATCTCAGTAAATTTGCAAAACTCAAAAAGTGTTGAACTTTTTTTTTTTTAACAAAAATGCCAAAATGTATTAGCTTTTTACAAAAAAAATCCTAAAAATATTGAAATCTAAAGAAATAAAATCAGATCAATTCTCAAAATGCCTTTTTAAATATTCCTCAATGTCACAAGTATTCATAAAATGGGAGAAGCAGATAAACTGAAAAAAAATCCAAGAATTTCTTGTGAACCCTACGAGATCAATTCTTTCTTTCTTTCTCTGAGGAATAGTCATAACTTCATTTGGGTTCGAATCCTATAAAGAGATCCAATAGATATTAGAAATTGTTAAAGAAACAACAAAATCTTTCTGTTCCGTATGCAATGCCAGTTGTGGCACAATAATAGTGGAGAAATGGCATGATAGTGGGGTCTCCTCCCAGCACTCTACATCTTGACTGACCATTTCAGCTAATGAAGGCAAGCTTAGAATGCATAAGAAATGGTCCTTGGCGAATAATGGCAGCTACCACAGCCAGACAGTACCAATTTCTGTCATCAAACTAACCAAGTTATTCCAGCTAAAACCTTTCTAGTCAATAGACTGAAATGGCACTGGCCCTCTCCTGAGAAGATCACTTGTGCTTACAACCAATCTGGTTCGTAGATTCTTACTATCCGATTTGATAATTCTCGAACGTTACTAACCGTCCGATCATTCTGCCTATCAATTAATCAGGAGACTATTACCATAATCTAATACATACCATATTCAGGTCATGTCATCCTTGTAGTAGGGTCTGAAACCAGAGGTTGGTGAGATGGGCTAATCAGTCTGCTAAGTTACTCATGTCAGGCCCCTTCCCATTCTGGGTGACAGAGAGGCATCCTGCTAGATAGTCTCTGTGATCTTTTAGAGGATATTTTTTGTCACAGCTTGACTTGGACACTTGTTTAGCCAATGACCAGTGTGGGCCGGCAAAATGATGGTTCCTTCACCAAACGATCAACTCGCTTTCGTGGCACACACCAGGGACCCACACATGATGGTGGTTGATCTTCTTTCTCTAGCTAGTTGATCTTGACCGTACGTGCCAACTCATTGGCAGAAGTATCAGTATGAACAGATAGAAAGATCTTCAGTAAGAGAGGAAATATTATATACTCATCTTCCAATAGCCAAGCTGAAAAGTAAAAGTGGACACAAGAATTGTTGCCATCCTAACAGATCATCTATTTTACCTTCTTATCACTTAGGATTCCCATCCCATCTCTTCAACATTTTGAGCCATCCGATATGGATGGTTTGGATCACAAACAAATTGTGGTGGACTATTAATTATTTTAGTGCAAGTGCACGAGCTATTATAGTATAGTTAATATAAGTATGAGTTTATCTCACAGAAACTCAACTTAAAAAGATGGAGTTTTAATAAAATTTAACTATCTAAAATCAAAAGAAATGACAAAAATTAACTAACAACAAATTCTAAACTAAAATTTAATTAACTATTAAAATTTACAAAAATCCAAATTCAAAAAGAAAGAAAATTAATTTAAAAAAAAACATAAAATCTACTTCCCTAGCTTGATTTTATCAAATTCTTCAAATCTGATATTAGAAACTTCGATCAGTCTTCATCAATCTCCTTATGGTGCATTTGATTGAATATCTGATAGTTGGGTTGATCAAATTCCTAAAATTTTAGAAGATCCGGGCTTAAGAACAATTTTGGGTTTGGATGGCTAAAATCTAATTTTTGCTTTTTAGATTAAAGATCAGAGGTAGTGGATAAGCTAGGAAGTGTCCTAAGAATAAGGCCTAAAAATTAATTAAAATTATGGGGTGAGAAAGATCATGAATTGAAGAATTCCTGTTTATTCAAGCAACACCGTTGATTTGGTTAAACTTGAATAAAACAAGTCTGGATAACTCTGTTCCTGGATTATTGTAAAAATAAGGCAAAACTCAAATAAATAGAAGAGGGAAAGGCAAAATAGTAATTAAACTATAAAAGGATAATCATCATTAAGACCTTATCCTAATTAGTGGTTCGCCACATGAATTGTATTCCTCCATTCCTCTATATTAACTACCATGACTTCATTTAGTTCCAAAGTTTTTAAATCTTTCCTCACTACTATTCATGTTCTTTTGGGGCTTTCCCTTGCCATTTTAAAACATTTTACTTGCATTGCTTCATTCTTTCTAACCGATGTCATTTTCAATCTCCCTTGGACATATTCAAACCATCTATGTCTTTTCTCCCTCATCTTGTTATCTATTGGTGCTACCTCTAGATTTCCTTTAATATTTTCATTCATAATTCTATACTTTCTTGGCTTACCACTCATCCATCTCAACATTGTTATTTCTGTGACGCTCATCTTATAAGCATGATGTTCATTAACTACCCAATACTTTAATCCATATAGCATGGCTAGCCTTATGGCTATCCTATAGAATTTTTCTTTTAATTTAGGCGGCACCCGCCAATTACACAAAACTCCAGATGCACATTTTCATTTGTTCTAACCCGCTTAGATTCTTTGGATAACATCCCTTTCAATCTCTTTATTCTGATGAATCATTGATTTTAATTACCAAAAGTGGTCTTTTATGGGTTATCAATCTTGATTGGTGTTCTACTCCTCTTCTTACTAAATTGCATTCCATGTATTCTGTCTTAATTTTGTTGATTTTAAACCCTTTAGATTCTAATGCTTTTCTCCATAATTCTAGTTTTGTGTTTACACCGTTCCTTGTCTCATCAATTAAGACTATCATCCGCAAATAGTATGCACCAGAGAATCTTCTTATGTAGATGTTTTATTAACTCATCTATAACTAACGTGAAAAGGTATGAACTTAATGACGGTCATTGGTGCAATTCTACAATGACAGAAAAATCACCAGTCTCGCCAGTATCAGTTTTAACATTTGTTACCATTCCCTTATACATATATTTAATTATATCTATATACCCCTGTGAAATTCTTTTCTCACCAAACATCTTCCATATTAACTCTCTAAAAACTTTATCATAAATTTTTTCTAAGTCAATAAAGACTACGTGGAAGTCTTTTTTTTCTCTCTCTATATTTTTCTATCAATTGGGTTAGTATGAAGATAGCTTTCACGGTAAATCTCGATGAAACTGAAATTTGATTTATTCTTCTATGCGTAAGTCTGAAAAATTTCCAGATTCCTGTTTTTAAACAAAAACCAGTCTCTGCCTCCCTTCAGAGAAGGAGAAGAGGAAATGCCGGAGATGGGGAAAAGAGGAGGAAAACGGAGAAAAAAGGGAAAGATCCTTATCGCCGGTTTGTGTGTTGAACAGAGGAAGGGGAAAGTGAGATAGGCGATGGGAGATTGTTCAGCGTGTGGCGTCGGGCACTAATTAGCTCAGACACCGATGCAGTGATTGGGGTCATGGCAGTGGCTGGTAGCGTTGTTGGAAGACTGAGAGAAAGGAGATCTGAACAACGGTGCCGCGCAATAGCAGTGTTGGTCGACAGACAGAGGGTGAGGAGGCGGGAAGTAATGCCGGCTGCCTTGTGGTGATTGGTGATGAGAAGGCAATGGGAAGAGAGTAGCAACAGAGGAAAACGCTGGCGATAACAGAGAAGGGAACAGAGAGATGGAGTGAGGAGCAGAGATGAAGAGAAAGAGGAGAGAACAGGGGGTTCCCCCCCTGCCTCCTAAGCTGCGTCAATCAGGTAATGAAAAGGAAGATGGGTTCCAGGGGTGGGCGGTACGATCCGGCTGGAGAGAAGTAGGATTCATTGGCCGATGCTGGGATTTTCGGCTAGTGCATGTCGGGCAGTGGCAAGAGACGAGAGAGAGAATGGGGAAAGGAGGGATCAACGTGGGCTGCTGGGTGGTGGTGGCAGTGGAGAGAGAAGAAGGAGATGGAGGGAGAAAGAGAAGATGTGGAGGAAAAGTGCAGTGAATAAGAGGAGGTGCAATAGTGCGGTGAACAAGAGAGAGTAGATGGGAGTGGGGAGAAAGAGGAGAAGCAGAGGGAAACAGAGAAAGGGAGAGAAAGGAGATTGAAGGAGAAGGACAACAAGGGAAGGGAGAGATCGGGTGGCTGGAGAGAGAGGAGATGAAGAGGAAGAACAGGGGTGGAGTTGCCGACTGGTGCTGACAGAGAAGAGGGGTGCCAAATAGAGAGGGAAAGAGGTAGAGAGAGTGATAGTAGACGGTAAGATAAGGAGAGAGAAGGGGTGCGGCTGGTTTGGGGGGTAAGGTGCAATAGTGCGGTGAACAGGAGAAAGAGTAGATGGGAGTGGGGAGAAAGAGGAGAAGCAGAGGGAAACAGAGAGGAGATTGATGGAGAAGGACAACAAGGGAAGGGAGAGATCGGGTGGCCGGCGAGAGGAGATGAAGAGGAAGAACAGGGGTGGAGTTGCCGACTGGTGCCGACAGAGAAGGGGTGCCAAATAGAGAGGAAAAGAGGTAAAGAGAGTAATAGTAGACGGTAAGATGAGGAGAGAGAAGGGTGCGGCTAGTTTGAGGGGTTACGGGCATAGAAAGGGAAGATGAGAGAGAGAGAGAGAGAGAGAGAGAGTTTTGCTCCTAACTTTTCAACTGCTAACCTTGCAAAACTCTTTATTCTTTCATTTTTATAGATCTTTCAAAGAAGTTTCATATTGATCAAACTTCTCTTCTTCTTCTTTATCCATCTAGGCTTTTTGATGATCTTCAAATTCTTCTTTTTCTAAGAAGCTTCTTCATCCTAATCTAATCTATCTATTTTGTTCATCGAATATGATCTGAGTGATCTGCAATACATAGGACCAAATTAAAATCATCTAAACTGTTTATTACTCCTCTTATTAGCTCTGATAATTATTTGACTTTTAAATTTTGTAATTCAACGGTTGAATGGCCAATTAGAGTTAAATTGTAAAATTTTATATAAAATCTCAAAATTAATTGCTTAAATAATCTAATTATATTCTAAATTAAGGGTATTTTAGCTAAAATTAAACACTTAACATTGATCAACTAACATAAGAGTGTAAGGAAACATACTCATTCTTTTATGAATGCAAAACATTTTTTTTTTCTTTTGCAGATCTAAGAACGTTTAGATAGGCCGGAGAACAAATTTCATGCCGTTCTTTAGATAAAAAGTTGTTACCATTGCATTTTACGAATTTTCACAAAGAAGTAAAGTAAATGAGATTGTCTAAATTATTGATTTCTCATTATTTACCTATTTTTCCTATTATAAACATGATGAAAGGGTTGGAGCCGAAGAAAAAGCTTTTACATGCATAGAAAGAAAATGCGCATATATTCCTTGCTCTCCTTTTGAGCGTGGACTCTGCAAGGATGACAATGGATTAGGTCAACTAAGGGAATCCAACCCCAATGATCAGTAAGGATCAGTGGCAAAATATTATGACCTGCAACCTGCACCAGTCGTGGCTGACTCTTAATTGGGATATAGTCTTGATGATGATGATGAGCTGTGCCAGTCCTGTGTACAGCAGATGAAGGTACTTCACCCTTCCAACTTCCTTCAAAGTTTTCTCGACCCCGGCAAAGTAGTCCCTACACCCAGATGATACAGCAAGTTGGAGAAATGCCACTTTCATCTACTAGTCATTGCTTTCTGATAGCCTGCGCCGTGCATCCAAAGCTACAACCAGCATTTCCAAACAATTGTTTCTCACTGTATGTCATATGAATACCAGTGGAACTGTTGGTTTTACTTTTACTTTAATGAAGCCAGGATGAAAACACACAACCTTCTCTAGTTGCCAAGATGAGAAAGCTATCCATGATGCTGGTAGTTTAACTGGTGCATCGGTTCAGAGTTCTTCCCTGAACTCTTGGAATTCAAGCAAAAAAATCTGGCTTTACTAAACCAGTGCTCATGCATGTTCAAGCACTGTATCAGGTTTGCAAGTCAGGTGTAACTATGTTTATATGCCTATGCGGTGTTTTGTTATAATGCCTTCTCTAAGAGAAACAGTGTGATATAGAAGAGTTTATCCTTGTTGCCTGAAAAGACAAACTGCGGACACATGTGCATTCCTATCATACATAATGGAATACAAGCAGCCAATCTGGGTCTATTAAATGACTGCTCATACACGTTCAAGCCTGCTGCGAGTGAGGTGTAATTGTGTTTATATGCCTAGTAGTGTTTCATTATAATGCCATAACATAGAAAAATAATGCTATCATATTGTGAGTGTGGATTCTGATTGGCTTTGATCATGTTGTGCCTGTATCAAATTATGTTGTGCTACAAATGGGGTGCAGGAGCTCTGCTCCTGGTTCAAATATATATGTATTTGTACAACCCTAGGATTGAGAAATTTGATGTATCTTGTGACGGCAATTGTCTGACCATAGAACTAGTAAAATTGGTGTGAGCCTATGGACGTACCTCAATTCAAAGGAAATGACAAATCTGTGTGTTTCTTTTCTTTTTCTTTTTCTTTTTTTTTTCACTTTTTGCATTTTCAAGGCATACTAAGGACACAATGAGCAGTCCTATTGTACAGTTTCAGTGGGTAGTAAGAAGCAGTTGTGGACGTGTTAACATAAGGCATATTTCAAGGTCATTTCTCATCTCGTCTTAATTATCGGAAATTGTGAAGCATAATTTCTGGAATCAATATTCATTCATTGGTACGCTTAGTATAAATATGATACAATGCAAAATGCAGAACAAACCAAAGCGCGTGTTCTTCGCACTAATAAAAGGAATGCTAAATGGATGCTTCATGTGGAAGCTACTCCTTATCATCTATATCATTCGTCAGAGGAAGATGATCGTAGTATCAATAGATAGTAGCCTATGCTTGCTTCGTTTCCCCGACTGGAGTCCTTTAACTGAGATGAGACTCTTCAGGCAAATACTAGCATTTTCTGTAGTTTGAGGAAACTTCTGAACTACATAACTGAAACATGTCTGCACATTGTGAACATGGGTAATGAAGCATGGAGCAACGATACATTGCTATGTTTGTCCTTGGGTCAAGGAAGGAAGCAGTAGAGGCACCTCCAAAGTTTGAACTTGAAAAAGTAGTACAGATTCTAGTGATGAATGACATTACCGTGAAAGTGTGTAGCTTGCACTCTGAAATTCTGTACTTACTCTTTCATTACTCTATAGATAATCGTAATAACAGTACGTATCACAAGCAAAATTACCCAAAACGGTATAAAGCAAGAATAGAAATGGGCTTATGAGACAAAGCGGCCCATGACATTAAAACTAGTACAGGGTGTTAGTGGGTGCTTAGAAGAGATGAGACAATGTGGGCCATATCACTGTTAGTGGTGCTTGAGATGATCTGAGATGAAAATCATATCATCCCAACTCACTGCTAGTAGCGCTTGAGATGAAATTCATCTCATCCCATCTCACTGTTAGTGGTGCTTGAGATGATCTGAGATGAAAATCATATCATCCCAACTCACTGCTAGTAGCGCTTGAGATGAAATTCATCTCATCCCATCTCACTGTTAGTGGTTGCTTAAGATAAGATAAGCTATCCCAATCTCATCTCAGCTCTGTTAGTGGTTTGAATATCACTTACATCTGAACCCATCTCATCCATCTTTTTACATTCCTAGTGTAATAGAGAGCCATTTCCTCTCATCCCAAAATTCAGGCCCCTTGTATTTTGCTTGAGATGAAAATGAGGCATATCATGTCATCTCAACCATCTCCTCCAAATCTCACCCATCTCTTCTCAATCCATCTCCATCCAGCTTAGGTAATATTTCAGTTACCTCACTTCATCCAGGCCAAATTTAAGTCATCTTAACCCGGATGCCATCACATGTCATCTCAAGCTTCCCTGGCACCATTAGAATTGTGGGAGATCAGTGAGACGCAGCACTCATGTGCAGTGCCACTAATGAGGCGTACGCTCCATCCTTGATATTAACCAAAGCATCATGTTTTCCTTTCTCAACAATAGCCCCGTTCTTAACAACTGCAATGAGATCAGCTCCCTTGATTGTGGATAATCGGTGAGCCACCACCATCGTTGTCCGGTTCACCATCACCCGATCAAGTGCATCTTGCACGACTCGCTCAGATTCAGCATCAAGTGCACTTGTTGCCTCATCAAGTAGTAAGATCTTGGGCTCCTTTACTATAGCACGAGCTATGGCCACCCTCTGCTTCTGCCCACCTGATAGTTGGACCCCTCTCTCTCCCACTGATGTGTCATAGCCCTTCATTTGTCCACAAAGAAATAGAAAGAGTTCAGCATTCAATCATATGCCACACTAACTGAGTCATCATATCATATTGCAGGCTGCATGGTTATACAAACAGACACATCCTGTTGCTCAACGGAACAACCAATTCAATTATGTAAGCTAAGAGAGCTTAAAAACGATGGTAGCAAATTACCAACCTGTTGTAAGCTACTTATGAACTTGTGGGCATTCGCAGACTCTGCAGCAGCTACAATTTCTGCTTCAGTTGCATCTTCCTCCTTTCCATAGGCAATATTGGCTCGGATTGTGTCATTGAACAACACAGGTTCTTGACTCACCAGACCCATCTGCCGTCTCAACCACTTCACATTGAACTTATGGATTTCAACTCCATCTAGCAGAATTCGCCCAGAATCAGGGTCGTAAAATCTCTGCAACAACGAGATTGCAGTCGATTTCCCACTACCACTTTCTCCGACCAGAGCAACCGTCTACACAACAGATGAAGAAAGAAGATGTTAGTGTTAGACTGAAGGCAGTGTTGTCATTGAAGCAGGAGCACTTAATCTCTGGTTATATCCTCTAGTATCACGTGCACCAATTGTCTGATCTTACCAAGTGTAATGAACTAAATTGCAGCTTATCTCAAAGTAGTATGCCAGGAGTTCTGGGGATTACCATCGGCAACTCATTTCATCAAAGTAACCAAATTTAATGAACTAAATTGCAGCTTATCTCAGAGTAGTATGCCAGGAGTTCTGAGGATTACCATCAGCAACTCATTTCATCAAAGCAGAAACTAGTAAGAAAACCATTTTTCAGAACATAACAAATAAACTTTAATAATAACCTTTCCAGTCTGAACGGCGAGGCAGATGTCTTGGAAAATCTGAACATCTGGCCTTGTAGGATACTTGAAGCTGACATGCTGAAACTCAATATTGCCCTTTACATTTTCTATTGTCAATCCAGAATCATCGCTTGGATCTATCTTCGACTTCCGTTCAAGAATTGAAAATATAGAAGCTGTAGAAACCTTGGCTTTGGTGGCATCGGGTGCTAGCGAACTTGACTGAGAAACTGCAACAGCGGCCAAAGTGAGGGCAAAGAAAACCTGCGAATTCAGGCAACAAGCAATAAGTTGATGATGTTGAAGACAGTGATCAATTTAATGATTTCAAAACACACAGCAATTTGTTTATCTGTTCTTACACTCCAGAGGCATCACTTATCCTCGGCGGGCTCAGCTCATGAATTTGTTCAACGAATCTTTACAAATAACCTAACAGTTTGTTGCCTAGAACTAAACCAAATTGGCAAATTTGACCAATGATAAGTTGTTCATTTTTTATTTCCTTCTCTCTTTCTTTGTTACGTTCAAAAATTCATACGACTCTTATGATGATGTAAATATCACATACCCGAAAGACTTTGCTGAATGTTGTCTTCCCATCCTCGACAAGGCGGGCGCCAGCATAAAAGCTGGTCGCATAGACACAAAACAGCAAGAAAAATGAGAGTCCAAACCCAACTCCGCTCACCAACCCTTGTTTTATCCCATTTTTCAAGGGACCTTCACATTTCTTTTTGTACAATTCCATCACCTTCTCTTCTGCGCAGAAAGAGGCAACTGTTCTTATACTTCCAACTGCATCACAAGCTACTTGACTTGCTTCCTCGTACATCATCTGTAACAATGTCGAATTTCTATTTACCACAAACTGATAAAAACATGAAATGATAAATGCAGGATAGATAACGTGAACCACAAATCTTTCAGTCTAATAAACAACATGATACTGCATAAACAAACAACAAACCGAAAGAACTGATTTGATGCTGTTTAGAGGAAATATTCCTAGTTCTTAAAGATTGTCAGTCTCAGTTTCTTAATCAGTTATATTCATCATTGTTTGCTGAAAATATTGTTAGGAAAACAAATTCAGATGATTAAGGAAAATATTCTTAGTTCTTAAAGATTGTTGGTGCAGTTTTCTAATCAGTTCTATACATCATTGTTTTTTGAAAGTATGTACTCTTTTGTTATTCACTCCATGAGTCAGAAACAAACCTTTGCATCTGCACTGAAGCCTTTCATAAATCTCATTTGGGCCCATCCACTCAAGCCCAGCAGAGGTGCCATGGCTAAAACTATCAGAGCCAACTGCCAGCAAGCTACAAATGCAATCACTAATCCAGCAACAAGTGTTGTGATATTCTCAACAATCAGTGCAAGTGTATCTCCAACCAGACTACGAATTGCAGCAGCATCTGCCGATAACCTTGCACCAATGGCACCGCTTGAGTTTTCAGCATCATCAAACCACCCAATCTCCATGTTTACCACCTTCTCGAATGACATGGATCGAATCCTCTGAATCAACCCGCAGCCAGCTATAGAGAAGAAGTATGTTCTTGCTGGGGCTACAACTAGTGATGCCACTCCAAGGACAAGGAACATCAACGACCAGAACTTGGAATCTTTCCGGAGTTCGTGAGGAGGCTCAAAGAATGTTCGAATTATACCAGAAATGAGTATGCCAAAGATGGGTAGGATGCTCCCGTTGATGACTGCGGCAATAGAGCCAAGCAACAGAGCAGGGATCTCTGGTTTGTTGAGAGTGGCGAGGCGGAGGAGGGGGACTTCTTTTGGCTGTTGTGATTGTAGTGAGGCATCAGTTTCTAGTGGAGCAGCTCCTTGGGTATCATCTACAGTAGGTAGACCAAATGAGACATTGAATGAGTGGTGTTTCCTGTTCCCAGTCTCACCAGATGAACGCGGGCTGATTGATAGCGGGAAGGACATGCGCTGGCTTGACTGCCTGCCAGAGTCAGACGTAATATCCTGCTCAGCAATAGTTTTTTCATGCTTAACTTCTTGCAAGCGTATAAGTTGAGAGTAGGCCCCATTTGGATTCTTGAGCAGCTCTGAATGGGAACCTGACCAGTTAACACAGTCGAAAATTCAGTAAGGTCATTTTGAGCTGTTTAATAAATTGTTCCCACTCACAACCTAAATTGTGCTCAGCTCATATAAGAGTTGCAATTGTGATACGAATATCAAAGAATGCAATGTAGAAACCTGTATGACTGACCATGCAAGATTCGTACCTTTTTCAACAATCAATCCTCTATGGATGACAGCAATCATATCAGCATTCCTCACTGTACTCAAGCGATGAGCAACAATAACGGTGGTCCGGTTGATCATGATCCTATCTAGTGCCTCCTGCACAATCCTTTCAGATTCTGCATCAAGCGCACTCGTGGCTTCATCTAGAAGTAGAATTCGAGGGTCTTTTAGAATTGCTCTTGCTAGGGCCACTCTCTGTTTCTGACCACCTGATAATTGAATTCCGTGCTCACCAACGATGGTATCAAGTCCCTGATTGTAAAGTATATCAATACAGAATAAAACAGTCAGTAACTTCTCGCTCAAATAACCAACGATCACTGTTGGGTAAAACTGAAAAAGGTTAGTATTTCTATACATTTGGGTCCGTCTTTTCTGGTTTGTTGATAAGCTTTCGAACATTGAAGGATTGCATTGACCATAGTTTAACATTGGATTATGCCACAAATTAAATAGAAGTGGAAGTAGTAAAGAGAAATGGAATGTTCAAAAATAAACTAAGAGTTAGCACCTGAGGCATCTTGTCAATAAATTTGGCAGCGTTGGCAAGCTCAGCTGCAGCTTTGATTTCTTCAAGGGTTGCATCAATTTTACTGTAAGCTATGTTGTCTTTAATGCTAGAAGAAAACAAGACAGGTTCTTGGCTAACAAGCCCTATTTTGTCTCTGATCCATTGTAGTTGGAACTCCTTCAGATTAATACCATCAATAAGAATTTCGCCAGCTTGTGGGTCATAGAACCTCTCTATCAGACTGATAACTGTTGACTTCCCACTTCCACTCTCTCCAACCAAAGCTGAAGTTGTCCCACTAGGTATCGAGAGGGAGAATCCAGTGAATATTTGTTCATCTGGTCTTGATGGATAAGTGAAACAAACATTTCTTAACTCAATATCTCCTTGTATATCATCCAACTTCACGCCTCTGGGGTCAGATGCATCTATTTCTGGTTTCCTCTTGATCGTCTCAAACATCTTGAACGCTGCAGCTTGTCCTGCTGCAAATGCGGATATGCATGGAGATGCTGAACCTAGGTCCCTGAATTATGCAAGCATATAGAAAGGATTAATACATAAAAACTAACCAAAAGTTACAAAAGAAAAAACTAGCAACATCATGATGAAATTCTCAATAATAACCACATACACATCATACAAAAATGCATATCTGCATGTGTATATACACCCATATATACAGTCTTACATAGGCATAAAATAGATATATGCATTAAGAATTAAATTGATTGTAGGAAAATAAGGCGTTTCTATATGCTTAAATGATTTCATAAAGTTGCATGGTAGAGAGGACAAAGAAAGAAGTAAGGCAGTAGTCTTTTAGTGTTACGGTAATCGTGGTTAAATAGGAAGAGTGACTCCAAGCATGCCCAATTGCGTTGTGTTCTCAAATGGAAATAACTACACAAAAGGACCTGTGAGTGCATGACTTACTAGGCTTTTCTGGGAGGAACTACTCTGTGTTCCACACGAATGCGTAGTTATGTGTATACAACTGCGAATATTTTGGATAACCTCTATCTAATTGGTCATTTTATTTTGCTTTGTTTCCTTGGTAATTGCATGAGTGCAATCCCTTTCTAATTAATCACTGTCGCATTCAACACCTTCCCCTCTAAAGGGCAGCCCTGGCACACAGAGTTCCCACGTAGGTACCACATAGGCAGGGTCTGAGGAAGGGGCGGACCACAAGGGTCTATAGTACACAGCCTGACCTTGTATTTTTGCAAGAGGTTGTTTCCATGCCTTGAACCTGTGACCTCAAAACCTTCCCCTCTGAAAGTTAAAATTGGCATGTCAATGCATATTTCTTGTTCTTTATTTATTTATTTATTATTATTATTTTATGTGTCCATCTCTATGTTTGTATATACTTATGTATCTCATACATACATTTAGTAATGAAATTCAAGTAACAAGTCAAGAATGCAAATGCATTTATCAATGGTTAAGTCCACTAATTTTACATTCAGATTATCAAGGGCTAATTAATGCATAATGAGAAAGAAATAAACTTCTGGAATGCATACAAATGTGTGTAGTTGTGAGCAGAGTGTAAAAATTCACATACACGTCTAGTTGTTAGTGTTTGCAGTATTTTTCCTTCTCTAGCTATATATCATCTATGAAGATCTGTAGGTCGAGGTGTAATGATTTGAGCACCAAGATTTTTTAAGCTAAATATCTAGTTGCGTGTAACTTACAGAGAGCTGGTAAAGACAGCATAGACAACACTAATTACTTCACCACCAGAATACCCTTTCTCCAGTACCATCTTTGCACCAAACCACATAGCCAGAGCATAGCTGCAGAAGACGAAAAACATAATTGAACCAAAACCCAGTCCTTGAGCCAATCCCTCTTTAACACCTGACTTGTATGCTGCCTTGAGAGACTTATTGTATTTATTTATAGCCAGCTTCTCCCCAGTAAATGATGCAACCTGTGTAGAAACCGTGTCGGCAGCATTTTTGCAGAAGTAACAAGTAAATGTACATCTGAGAAAAATACGCCCAATAACGTTTGAGAATGCAGACCTTGATGAAAAAATTACCTACCGTTCTAATGGCCCCAACTGTCTGCTCCACCACAATGCCTGCTTGTGCATAAGATGTTTGTCCAAGGGATGCCATCTTTGCAATGATGACAGACGCGACTCCACCACATATCACAAGGGGGGGAATGGTGGATAGCATAACAAGAGTAAGAAGCCACCCCTTTATAAATGCTATCACAAAGCCTGCTACAAATGTTGATGTCAGCTGAATGAACTTTCCAACCTGTAAAATGGAAGGAGAAAGATGAAAATGTATTAGGATTTGGAAGTATGATACAGCAACTAGTTGGCAACATCGAAGAAAGGCAATGATAACTTTATGCCTTTTATGTTTCTAAGAAGCCAAATTAGAATCTAGTGACATTTTTTGATTGATAGGCAAGAAAACCAAGAGATTGCAATTAAACTAAGTCACAGGCAAAAAAGATTAAATATAAATAACATTGGATATTATAGATATGAACGTATGATTAGAATACCTTAAGTAAAAGAGGCCTTGAAAAAGATGAAATCAGGAAAGGCCATGGGGCCTAATGGTGTACCAATAGAGGTTTGGAAGCATATGGGAGATATTTGGGTAGTTTGGTTGACTAAGTTGTTTAACAAGACTATAAAATCAAAGAAAATGCCTGATGAGTAGAGAAAAAGCTCTATTGTACCAATCTATAAGAATAAATGAGATATTCAGAGCTGTACTAATTATCGATGAATCAAACTTATGAGCCACACCTTGAAACTTTTTGAAAGCGTGATTGAGAAGAGACTACGACATGAAACAAGTGTATCAGAAAATCAGTTTGGTTTCATGCCTGGGAGGTCTACCATATAAGCTATTTTATTACTAAGACAATTAGTAGAGAAATACAGGGAGATGAGAAAAGACCTACATATGGTCTTTATTGACTTAGAGAAAGCTTATGATAGAGTCTCTAGAGAGTTAATATGGTGTTGGGTGGTAAGGGGGTTTCTCATTGGTATATAGACATAATTAAATATATGTATGAGAGAGAGGTAACAAATGTTAAGACCACTAGTGGCGCGACTGGTGATTTTCCTATCACTGTAGGATTGCACCAAGGATCGGCATTGAGTCTATACCTCTTCACATTAGTTATGGATGAGTTAACAAAACATTTGCACGAAGAGATTCCCTGGTGCATGCTATTTTCAGATGATATAGTCCTAATTGATGAGACAATGGAGGGTGTAAACATCAAGCTAGAGTTATGGAGAGAAGCATTAGAATTTGAAGGATTTAAAATTAGCCAAACTAAGACAGAATATATGGAATGTAATTTTAGCAAGGAGAGTATGAGTGCAACACCAGTTAAGATTGATAACCAAGAGGTCCCCGTGAAAGACCTCTTTCAGTACTTAGGATCATTGATCCATGAGAGTGGAGAGATTGAGAAGGAGGTTACCCAGAGAATCCAAGCGGGTTAGAACAAATGGAGATGTGCATCTGGAGTTTTATGTGATCGGCGGGTGCCATTTAAACTAAAAGAAAAATTCTATAGGATGGCTATAAGGCTGGCCATGCTCTATGGATCAGAGTGTTGGCCAGTTAAGGAACATGATATTCATAGGATGAGCGTCGCAGAAATGAGGATGTTGAGATGGATGAGTGGTAAGACAAGAAAGGACAGAATTAGAAATAAAAATATTAGAGAAAATTTAGGGGTAGCACCAATAGGTAATAAGATGAGGGAGATTAGACTTAGATGGTTTTGACATATCCAAAGGAGACCAACAACGGCACCAGTTAGAAGGAGTGAGGCAATACAAATAGAAGGTTCTAAAAGGGCAAGGGAAAGGCCCAAAGGAACGTGGATGGAAGTGGTGATGAAAGATTTAAAAACTTTAGGACTAAATGAAACCATGGTATTTAATAGAGTAGAATGGAGGAATAAGATTCATGTGGCCGACTCCTAATTGGGATAAGGTCTTGATGATGATGATGTTTTTTGTATCTATTCATATTCCAATCCTAAGAAAATAAATAGAATGTTAATCAAGAGATAGGTAGACTGAATATATGCTAAATTGAAGGCAACTTGATTGGAGAAGACATCTCTAAAGTGAATAATGCAATTTCTCCAACAACAATTTAGTAGCCACTTCTCCTTCCAGGTAAATAAGCACCAAAGTACTCGCTTGAAACCAGTTCTGTTACTCTTTACAAGAATCTACAGGTAATTAGACTCAACAAGAGACAACATGGCAAAGACTGATTAGAGTACAGGGAGAGAGTGGATTACCTTCTCACCCATGGCATTTTGAATAAGGACGGTATCCCCTGACATCCTTCCAACAACTTCTCCTGTGCTTGTCTGTGTGTCAAAGAACGTAATATCTTGTCTCAATATGGTTTTCAAATATAAATTTCTTATTCGGGCAGCCTGTCTTTCCCCTGTGACTACCCAGCAAGCCACCTCTGATAAAAAACAAAAATGTTGTCTTAGACTCCAACAGTCCAACCATTTTCTTAGGCTGTTTGATAGGAAAGCCAAGTATATATATTCATTTCAAAGAAGAACAGTTGTACTTACGGAAGAATGATGCTGTCCCTGCTGCCATAGCCAAATAAACAAATCTCAGAGATACCTGAAAATAAAGGCGGATATTTTATTGATCAGATTTCTGTCCATGGCAATGGAGTGAATTCAGAGATTGAAGATTTGGCAGTTCGAATTCAAATGGAGTTTAAACTCACGGCAATTTGTTGGCAGCACTCCTAGAAACCTCACACAAGAACACGAAAAGAACAAGGATGAAATTGAGCAGTTACCTTGGAAACTTCGTCAACAATTTCCCCGTGATCCACAGTTTCTCCAAATGAGTCAATCACTTGTCCTAAGAGAATAGTCATAAAGGGCATAGCAATACCATTTGCAACAGCGGCGAGTGTTCCTACTGTCATTAGCACCCAATCCGTAGAGTCTGAAAATGAGAACAGCTTGTAAAATGGAACACTATTCTTGCTCCCATCTTCTTCTTTGCCCTTCCCAGAATCTTCTTGAGCATGTGTCTTTTCCAAACTTCCATTGGCATCTGCTACAGGTGACTTGCTTGTGGACGGTTTATGAAGTGTGACATCACCGTCTGATTCTTTCTCCTCCACCATGTTTTGAATTGCAACCTCCATTGTTATCCTCTTTAATACTGGGATCAGTAGAAAACTGTCAATATTCAAAACACATTATCGCTTCTATGTGTAGCAGGTACAGCTTTCTAAACATCCCCAAGATGTAGAAGAAGAAGAATGCTCCTCTAGAGGGACATTGATTTACTTGTGCTGCCTCGCTCGAAGCATAACTAGTTTTTCTTGTATCACCTCTAAAACACACCGATTTGCAAACAATATAGACGAGAACACAAAAGGAAGAAAATCTCAGAATCGTGATTCAATAACTGAAAAACATGCTTCTATCAAGTTTCATGAGACATGCGGCATTGTGCCCAAGGTTTCTTCTACTTAAGAACTTCTGAAATTGGTAGTTTCACTCAGACATCACTTGAAAGCCAAGGAGAAAATGAAAATGAACATATGGACCAGAAACAGCAGTCCGTAACTTTTCTAGAAAAGGTGGCAGCATAATCGCCATTAAAATCAAACAATCAAATAATTGCAGAACATATAAAACTGACCAAACCAAAACAACAAGTCTACCAGTTGTAGCCAAATATTCTAGCCTGACCCCTGATTCTTGTTCTTCCAATAATAACAATGGGAAGTCCTTCCAATAATCATAAAAACAGAGAACATATATCTGACTCTTTTTCCAATCTAAGATCTGAATTCTCAGAACAACTCTGCAATATCTGACAGACATGGTACAATTCAAAACCATCACGTCCCATTGAGAAAATAAGCAACACAAATGAGAGCGCGCAGAGAGAGAGAGAGAGAGAGTAAATCCAACTGACACGTGAAGAACTGAAAACTAGAGCTCATAGGAGGAGTTGCTTACCAAAAAGTAAAAAGGGTTTTGACTACACTCCTGTAGATTTATGGGTTGTGAGTTTCATTAGCTTTTGATCTTCGTTTGAGATTGTTCCATGATTCAAAGCAATAATATATGATCTGAAACTGAGGATTCCTTGAAGAGCAAGGTTTAGCCTGCTAGATGCATTCAATAGCGAGGTCAAACACAGATCTTCCTACACTTCATGGAAATTACATGAAGCAATAGAATTCATAATGCAATTCTCATTCTCTCAACATGAAATCTAGAATTTGAAAATTCAAAGAGAGATTACTCTTAAGACAACCACTTAAGCTTTCCTGCTAATCTGACCAGCCTACTCTGTTTTTCAAAGTTATTGACTGTTGGCTGATATAATGACTAAAATGCCCCTCAGATGTTAGGCTTGCAAGTAGTAACTTCCAACGGTTGCATCCATCAATGTGGGATGTGGGTGGGATGATCTTGACCATTGTTAAAATTACACGTTAGGTCCACAAGTTTGGTGATCCAAAATTGTTCACCTATTGGACCCTACTATTCTTGGACGTCATGTGGCTCAAAAGGGTACCTATACATAAATTGATCCTAACCATCTCATCATGCCTTACCCCGATGCCTTCATTCTCCTCTATCAAGATCATGGCCTCATTTAATTTAAAAGTTTCTAAATCTTTTCTCACCACTTGTATCCATGTCCATTTAGGCCTTTTGATCCTAACCATCTAATTATAGAATATTTGAATCAAGACCTAGTGGATGAATGATTTAGATCATAGAAAAAATATCATTCTTCCTATATATGTAATAGATGCCTATGAATATAGCGTGTGTGTAGCTCAGTGGTGCAAGAGTGAGCTTTCAATCACGAAGGTAATGAGTTTGAGGCTCCTCAAGAGAGTGCGTGAGTTCACAATTTCAAAAGGAAATAGGTATTCTTGAATACACTTATGAAAATGGTTGCTATTTGCCAACAAATGTCTAGTGCAATGGGTCATATAAAACTTGACATCTTTTCTTAAGTACTAATAGTCACAGGTTTGAGTTGTCACTTTCTCCTTTAGTCAGGGATTAAATTTAGGAGTGTGATGGACTGAGATTAGAGTGAGATTGTCTGAATAATTTGCTTTGTAATTCTTGGCTTACCAAAAATAAATAAATAAATACTATTTGGATAAAGAGTTTGATTACGAGTAATTAATTAATTACGGTTTATTCTTAAGGGTAATTTTGTCATTGAAATAATGAAGCCACGAAGCACTGTCCAACCCTTAAAGACTCAGAAAAGGTCAAAGGACACGAGGTAGGTTTTCTCTGCGGATAATGAAAGGACAAAGACAAGCCTCAAATAACGAACCACAAAGCAAAGTCCGAATTTTTAAATTATGTCAATTGCAACTAAAAAAAAAAATTCTACTAGCTAAAGGCCTCGATGAAAATTAAATTTGATACACATCCTAGACAGGACATAGCTGCACAAGATGAACGGCTCCAATCACTTAAATTTAAGAGCTATATGGTTGCATTTTTTTTTCCCCACAGACCTCATCTTTTTATTTTCGTAAACGTTAATAAATAATCAGAAAAGAAGAAGAGGAATGCTCCTATAGAGCTCCACAACTACTACAGCTCTTTTACTTGTATATAGTAGGACTTACATCCCATTGATCCTTGCCATTCATTCACTTCTCTAGCTTTGGATACTGGTGTAAAATTCTTATCTAAGAAGGCACCTCTAGCATTTAGAAAATAATTCTTTCATCTTGCTTGACAAGGATAGTCAAAGCTCTCTATAAGCAACAATTTGCATTCAATAAACTAAATATAATTTGTTTGATGCTACTAAGTCTCTTTTAGTATGATTTTTAGGCCATAAAATACATAAAGTTATCTTGCATTTTTGCAAGAGGCGTGAAAACAGTCTCTTGCAAAAATGCAAGGGAAGACTTCTCTTGTGGTCCGTTCCTTCCTTTAGATCCTACATACGCTAGAGCTTTGTGCACGGAGCTGCCTTTTTAGATAGTCAGATGATATGTGGGGGCCTGCTATACAAATGTGCAGGAGTTGCACTATTATTGGTGTGTTGTCCCGTTGTATACCAGCATTCCTCTAAAAGTAATATATGAATAAGTCCGTATGGTGCATCTACTGCTGGTCACTTCCATGTGATGTTGACATGGTTGAATGTTGAGGTATCTCTTGCTCTACATCTTACATGGAGATGGGTTAACATGACACAAAGTTGGCATGAAATGAAGTGGAGTGACTGTAAATACTAAGTGGCTTCAGGTCAAGGAGATGGTTTAAGATGAATTGGAAGTGTTATAGTTTAAGATGACATGACATGGCTCGTTCTATCTCAAGCAAGATACATGAGCAAGACTGAATTTTGGGATGAAATAAAGTGACATTCAAACCAGTAATACTGAGTTGAGTTGAGAGTGGGATTTTTTTGTATCTCAAGCACCACTAATAGTGAGCGAAGATCAAACAATTTTTATCTCAAGCACCGCTAATAAGAGATATCACTTCATCTCAATCTAGTTCAAGCACCACTAACAGTGATACGAGTCTGGATGCACAAAAAGTGGGGATCATATGATTGTAGCATCGGGAAAGCTACGTTTTTTATCATATAAAATGGACGGTTTGGAAACCGGGGCATTTGAGGCGACTTTTAGTTAAGAAACATACAAAGCTAAAGCTATTAAATGAACGAGTCATAGGTGGGCGCTTTGACTCGACATGCAGCATGTAGCTGTTTCATGCATCTTTGCAGTTTAGTTTGAGCCACTAAACCCCTACAGGCTTGCACGTTCTGCAAATTGATTGCTTGTTCCGTTCAAAGATGGCAAAGCCAAGTCAAAGAATCTCCATCTTTCCACTGTCAGGTTGGTCCCGTTTGGCTTGCGGTTGCAGTTCCTTCAGAAGCACGCGCGTGGGCATGCATAATTACATACCAAAGAATTACCAAACAAATAATTTACATACACCTTCCTCAATATAAATTTAATTCCTGACTAAAAGGGAAAGTGGCTACTCAAATCTTTGACCAACTGATACTTGAGGAGAATTGTCAAGTTGTATGTGACTACCTGCATGTGCTACCCATTTGTTGGCCCGATGTTTATATTTATGCAGACATGTATGCAAATACATGTAGAAACAGCCTCTTGTAAAAATGAGAGGTAAGGCTGCATACTATAAGCCCTTGTGGTCTGCCCCTTTCCCGAACCCCACATAGGCGGGAGCTTCTTATACCGGGGCTGCCTTTTTATGCATGCAAATACATATAGGTGCCTCTTGAATCTAACATATATACTAATAAGCTAAAGGAACTTTGCATCTTTTCCCATACATAGCCAAGTTAGAGATCGAGCTTTCTACATAGCAGTTCCCAAACAAGCGTAAATTCTTCACGTAGGCCTGCATGGGCATATGATCTGTTGGCCAACACTGACGGGAGAAACGTCAAAGAGTGTCTAAGTTTGGGTCATAATGTAAGCATCATCAAACCACATAAATACGGTTCCATTGCGGGATGGATTGCATTACTCCTGCAAGCCTGCTCATGTTTTCCTAGCTAGCTAGGAGGAATGCGAATGGTGCCGCAACATGGTAACTTGCTGCGTGCCATCCTGGTTTTACGTGAAGGACTCGGTCTTTGATTGATCCTCGTTTATGGGCCAACAATATTTATGTATCTAATACACCCTCACATGAAAGGTTCTTTTTAGCTCTTGCATGCATGGAACCCAATGCTGCTTATCTACCTTATATGGGAAATTAATAAGGTTCTCAAGTGAATATAGCTTCTCGGTCAGTTAGACTCTGATACCATATGATGTTAACTTACTGTTCGACCTAAAAGCTTAAGTTGATAGAAAATGGGTTAGTAATGTTACTTGTCTAACAAAATCCTTCTTTGACTTAATAGAAAATGTGATTGGGGTGAGAGTATCAGTCTCGTTTTTTTCATAATTAAAACCAACCATATGACAGTCTATATGCTGGATTAGTCATATATAGAAGGTCTCTACCACTAGATAATTCTAAGCATTATGTTTCTGAATGATATAATTGTGCACATTATTTGATTTCTTGAGGTTTAGTTTGATAAATTTTAAATATCTCTCTCTCTCTCTCTCTCTCTCTCTCTCTCTCTCTCTCTCTCTCTCTCTCTCTCTCTCTCTCTCTCTCTCTAATGACATGTACATATTTGACACAGGCAATGGGGAGCCTTGGTGTAACAATAGAGTTGTCGTAATCGAGGCAAGGAAACAGTCTCTTGCAAAAATGCAAGTTGAGGCTGCATACTATAAAACCTTGTAGTCCACCCCTTCTCCAGACACCACGTACATGGGAGCTTCGTATACTGGGCTGTCCTTCTTAGATATTTGACAGGGGCATGTTTCTTAGCAGTTTAGTCATTAAGACTGATTGAGTAGCCCACAAATTTCCAGCATGGGCGATGGCGTGGGCAGGTTGCTTGTTCAAAGTAGGGGCAAATTGAGGAATGCTATAGTAAGGTGCGAACACATGGTAAGTTGTCCTGTGGGACCTCACTTCTATACGAAGGGCTCCACCTTAGCTTTATCTGACTTGTTCATCTGAATTCTCCAACTCTTGGTGTCTACTGATTTGAAAGCTATGGGGATTGAATTACTCTAGCATCTGTTAAAAAGAAAATGCTCTACTTCTTATCACAGGTAACGGATGGTTGTTACATAATTCCAGATTATTCGATCTTGACAAATTGGAGGATCCAGATTATTCGATGCACAAGAATTTGAGGCATGACCCAACTAAGGCTGGTCCAGCAGATAAATGGTTTGGATCTCACAAACTTGGAACCTACTCTTTATCATCTCTATCATTTCTAAATCATTCATTAGTGGAAGCTGATCTGCTTGCCTCACTTCTCTTGACTGAGTCCTTCAACTGAGCTGAGACTTTTTAGGCAACTACTAGAATTCTGAACTACGTAACTGAAATATGTGTGCACATTTTGAGCATGGGTAGTGAAGGCATGGAGCGATGCTACATTCTGCAATGCCAGGCACCGGGAGCAATGCGAAGCAGCAAGAACACGTTTCTCAATCTCTATGTTTGTGCTTGGGCCAAGGAAGGAAGCAGTGGAGCCACCTGCAGAATTTGTGGAGTCCAATGTTCCTCGCCTCTATTGCCTGAAGGTTCGGGATTTCCGAAGGACTGGACGCAGGAGAAGCTATAGCATTTTACACCAGGCAACAAGCTCCTGATATAGCTTAACAATGGAATTTATATTTCACAGCACTTATGACAAGCTAGCATCAGTGTTACAAGTTACAACCTGAGCCTAAATCTATTTGCTGACGAATTACAATATAATAATCCTGTTTACAGAGAAAGTACAAGAATATTAATATCAACACAGCTTTCTGAATTGATACATGGGTTGATCACAAATTTGCCAATTCTCTGTGCAGTATATAACGGAAAGCCAAGTTCTGTGATGACCACTCTATGCATTTGGCACCTCTTTCTTTCAGTATACTTTGAATGACTTTCTGTTCAGCTTCTGGCAGACTGTCCTGAACCATCTCTAGAATCCGAGATAAATCTATAGAAGCATCCTTGGCAAAGTAGTTCAGAACCTTTGGTAGAATAATCTTTTTATCCTTGTGGATACAGACACTAGCTTGAATGAACTCTTCCCTGGCAAGCTCAAGCTCTTGAAATATACTCTTTGCTGTATAGAGTCGAACCTGCAGCAAATAGAAACGAGGTTAATGATGCAGGAGTAGAATAGGACTCTAAAGTTCAACCAATATGAATATTTCCCTCTTGGAAATCCCTGGAGATGTGAGAAAAGTTCATAGCATCTCACATTCAAGAAAAAGATGTGCTGGTGCATGCTCTTTGACCTTTTCAATAATTCAAGACAATTCATAATTATATTCTCCTTGGTTATGACAATTAACTGAACTTCACTTAATGAACCAATTGAAACTTCACTAGGATTGTTCAGATTCTTTCTCAACAGAACTAGCTGCTCAAGTTGGCTTGAGATTAAATGGTAGTGTCATTTTAGTAGAAAATACCAGCTCTTAAGGCATTTTCAATAAGCAACATGCATGTTTTAGAGCATAGCTTAGTTCACTAAATAGTGTTCAAGCCTTATAACAGATACAATCTGATGAAACAGATAAACCTCCAGAATTTCAGGATGATTAATAGGAAATAAGATAATTCTTAATAATAATATGAGAAAGAAAAATGACGTAAGACCTACAGTCATACCGCAGGGTCAGAGTATGCCCCTGAACAAAGTGCAAAATGAACAAGTGGCTCTCGATGATCAAGGGTGTATATATGTTTATCTCTGCTACTCCTGAACAGCGTCCTCAGCCACTACATAGAATTGACGAAGGAAAATCATCAATATTTTGAAGGTCAGACCTGTTTAGAGTCAGAGAAAACGTGCAAAAGCCTACTTGATAAGGAAATGAAATGCTACACAAGATGGACCTGAACAATCACAAAATTTTGGTACCACAGAAGACAGTAATGGTTCCAAGATTGACAAGAAAAGGCTCATAAGATTAATACTAAGAATGTATATGGTACTACTTTTTCCTTTTTTCTTGACAAGCAAACCCAAGCTATGTACATGATATCTATAAAAGTGGCAGCATGGGTTTTCAAAATGTTGTATACTAGCATCTGCAGACTAGAAGTTTGGGTAAGATAAAATTCTCTCTCCGAAAGGTAAACTTAAATACAGGAATATCTACAAGATAACAAGTGAATAGCTAACAATTACAGCCAATCAACAGTTGATGGAAAAGGGCCCTAAATATGATAAATATCTTCTGGAAAGGATCTTATACTCAGAATGTACCGGAGCAGGATGATGGGATCGACATCCTAAAATGGAACCTTGGATTACAGAAGCATTTAAAAAATGCCCACCCACGTTGTATGCAGCCTGCTGATGAAATTCAGCGTAATGTTAGAGAAGAAAATCTAAATCCAGTAACTAACATGACTATGATAAGATATGTGGGCATAAACTTTGCAAATAGTCTACCTTTTGGGTAAAGGATGCACCTGTTATTTGTTTCTGAGGAATTCCATATGCCAAATATGCCTGAAAAAGCTTGATATCCATGAGAACCTTATGTTTTACCCAACAAAGGCATAATATACTGTAAAAAGAACTTAATGGCAACTGCTATTTTTGAAATTAAACATAATTTGGGCTTCTGAGGAAATACATGCATCACCAAGGCATTGTGGATATTTATCCAGAAGGCAAGCTTCTCTTCATATTTCATATTTCTCGGGTCAACATTCTCAAGATGCTGAATTAGTGACCTGAAAGAGAAGCAACTTACATATAAGAAAAGAGAGTTTATGATTGACTAGATGATGGTTTTATCTCTCTATACTTATATGGTAATATAGAAATGTGAATATTATACAGGAAACTGTTCTGGTTGAGCACATCACATCTAGAAAATAAATCTTCAATGGAAAATTCCTAGAAAAGGATGAAGTCAACGACTAATGCAAGAAATACTACAAGTGAATGCTTACCTGAAACTTTGCAGCATTTTAGCAGCATAATTAAATTTATTATTGTCCACAGATATCCTTGGGACTTCTAACATGCCACTGTATGGTCCATGTTTCTCTCTAAACCTTTCAAACCCAGAATGATCAACTGGAGCTTCATCATTGCATCGGGGACTCCAATTGTCACAGTTTTCCTGAGGTGAAAATGTGCTGCAGGAGGACAAGGAGGATGTAGGGGATGCTGACAGGCCTATTTCAGGAGGGGACAACTTGGAAAGTTTACAGTATATAGAAGAAATGCATCGGAGAATTTCTTCTGAAAGTCTATCAGGAGTCATAGGAATGTGATCTGCAAGAGAAGTACCAAGATGATCTGCAAGGCTGTGAAGGCTGCGAAGGCCTGAGCATGCAGTCTGCATATCAAGCAAAAGTGCACCATAAGCATGACATAGTTTGGATGAAAATTCAAATCTTACCAACATTTGAATTAAAGAATCCAGATAAATGGATAAAATTTGTGGAACAATCATGATAATAGGGAATTCTGGATGTCAGCTTAAGTTGCAAACTTCTCAATCTAGTCATATGGATCTCAGAACAGGAATGCAAGGAAAAACATGCATACATTTGTAGGATGTTCTCTTGGATGATGGCAAGTGCTATTATCTGTACCAGCTGAACTAACTCTGGCATGCTGGGTTTTGCAATCTCTCAAATTCTCACCATCTTCCAGTCCATGAGATTGGTTTGTGATATCTGAAATGGATGCGCATAGCTGACTGGACTGAACTGCTAAAGTTGTTTCTTGACTTATCTGATGCCTAGCATCATGCAACTCCAGTTCTGAACTTTGGGGTGTCAAAGCAAAGGGAAAAATTCCTGCATAATGATCAAAAGTTGTCCTATACAGCGAAAGAAGATACCGTTCCAAATGCATAACTTCTACCTCAAGCACTGCAATCTCCTTGATCAGCCCAGCAGCAGTCTACATTCATACAGAGGTTTAGGTATTAAATCAAGCCAGAAGACAAAAGGTAAATTGGCCATTCAAATTTGGAGTTTTAAGTATAGAGGAGAACAGATTGCTTTTAAAGAGAAAAACAATGCAATGAGCGAAAGCTATATAATATTTATGTAGAAAGTCGAAAGTCAGTAAAATTTTTGATGATGTTGACTAAGAAGTTCTCATATCAAGGAGATTTTCTTCAACACTGAAAGGCTGCAAAAATGAAATCAGGTTCGTTAGTGCCTATCTGACAAGAGGGGCAGCCCCCGGTGCGCGAAGCTCCCGCCTATGCGGGGTCCGGGGAAGGGGCAGACCACAAGGGCCTATAGTAGGCAGCCTTACCTTGCATTTTGCAAGAGGCTGATTCCACGCCTTGAACCCGTGACCTCAAGGTCACATGATAACAACTTTTACCGTTGCACCAAGGCTCCCCTGACAAGAATGTCATAAAAACCATTTACAGAAATGTCTAGAGATTATTATCATTTCTTACTGAAAGCTACTAATATGGGTCTCAAATTAAAGAAAAACAAACTAAGCATCTTTTATTTTGATGAATAAGAAATTAAACATCCTAACATTATTATTGACACTGTGAAACCCGAATAATCCCAGGAGTTAAATGTAATCCCCCCTACTTTAATAAGTGTGAACACATTACTAGCCAAAGATTTTAACAGAAAGAAAATCAAGATCATTAGTACCAATTCTGTTAACAGCCACTTCAAGTTCATATGCCACAGTATCAGATTCTACCAATTGCACTAGCAAATGAATAATAAAGGGTTAGAGTGCGTACAGAATTATGATGATGGGATGATTGAGCTGACATATTTAAAATATACTCATGGAGTCCAGAAACATCACTGCAATAACAACTACAAAATCATTAGTCTATTAAACAATAAGTGTACCGAAGGAAGTAATGACCAAGAGGCTTCCACCTTTAACTGGTCACTGCCATGTCAAGGATATTGAGAAAAACTCTAGAGGAGTTGCATTTATAATCCATTGTAGCATTTCAAGATTTACTTAGCAGTCAAGATCATAACGCATTCGATATCAAATCTTCATATCATTTCATACAAAAACTCTCATTAAAATCTGTTCAGTGTATTTTACAATTTTGTCAGTAAGTTCTTCATGAATTCCCTTTATTTACCCTTTTTTTTCCTTATATTTTAGCAAAATACACCATATGGTACTTAAGGACCGAGTGATAAGGATTACATAATCCTGTTTATCAGAATAACCCAATCAATAAGGAATATTCCACCATAATCCAATAAACCAGAACTATAAGCATGCCCATAGGGCCCTTAACTTTAATTTTCGGGTCGAAGAAGTTTATACGCAAGATTAGCTAAACCACCATAACAGAGTAAATCTGTATAACACTGACAACATAACAATCAAACCGGAAACAGAAATATATGAAATGAAAACCAGAACATAAGAAGAAAGAAATGAACATAGTTTAGAGGACGGAAATACCAGATTTGAAGTATAGACAACAAAGGAATTCTGAAGTGGGAGGAGCAAGACATACTTGTTGATTTCTAACAAGTGAGTAAAGAAGTAACTTAAGCAAAGTGGATGGGCTAAAACTGGTTTAACTTCCCTGCACAGTACTAGCCAAATATTTTCTTGTTGGTAGATTTCCATTCTTGAGAAAAAACTACAATCTTTCTAAATGATGGCAAACCAAATTTCTGAGCCATAGCATATCTAACCAGATCTTATGCAGACCACTAACGTCTGTCACCGAATTAAACTCTACTTCTCCTAAGCATCTGAACTTACTAGCTTTGGTTAAGTTATGTAATCAACCTGGAATACAAAATGAAGATCATACTTAGTCCCTCAGTGTAGATTAAGCCAGTTGAATGCTCACCTGACTGAACTCCTTTGCCAAGAAGACAAAGATGAAGATGGTAAAGGGATATCATCATCCATCGTTCTCTCAACTGAGTCCTTCTGTGTTCTCAACTGGGTTGTTGTTTCTGTCTCTAATCTTTGAAAATCCTGCACTCCCATTGTAGTTTTACCCAGTTTACACGGCTAAATAGAACGACAAGCTGCAAAGAAGATCAATGGATTAGGAGAGTCAAGATAAGAACATGTCACAGATTATGTTGATTTACTGCAGAAGGAACTACACAAGAAAATCCACAAGGATAAAGGGCATTGTAGAAGACCCAGAAACCTAGAGGAGGAAAGAGGTGAAGCTAGCAAGTTGAAGATCTCAGTAAGAAAAGAACCCACACCTGAAGTCAAGTGCTCAACATTTGTGCATGACCCATGTACATTATATAAAAGAAGAGCGCAGTCTATATAGTAAGAGATGAAATAGGCCTAAAAAAGGCTGCTAGAAGACATTGGAGAAGGAGATGGATAGGAATGGGACAGAAAATAATAAGAGATACTGGATCAGGCAACCAAACAGCAACATCTCTGGTGCAAGTGATGACCCACCATAAAAAACAATAGCGTGGGCCATTAAATATGTTGGCAGTGAGATTGCCAAGGCTTAAATAATCATGGTTTCGATTTCAAAATTGTCATTAGGCAGAGGAAGCCGTCCTGAAAGTGACACTGGCAGAAGAGTAGGTATTTCTGCTCTTTCAAGTCCTGGAAAAAATATGGAAGTCATCTCAAAATATGGAAGTCATCTCTCTCTCTCTCTCTCTCTCTCTCTCTCTCTCTCTCTCTCTCTCTCTCTCTCTCTCACAGTGATGGAAGATGGTAATTTTTTCCTTGTTCAAAGGAAATGGAAGATAGTGCTTAATCTTGAAAGAATTGCTCTAAGTGATGAAGGATGGTGCTTATTCTTAAAGAATTGCTCTTCTCACCTCCTCTCGCTCTCTCTCCAACTGATGGCAGAAGATGGTCTTAATCTTAAAAAGTTGTACCAAACTTCTGCGATGGACGATTCTATTTCCTAGTCGCTGTCATCTTCTTGAGACGACAGTGAAATCTCAACCAACCAGAGAGCAGAGGCCTATGATCATCCAATGGACAAGATCTAAGATCTAAGATCTAAAGAATGAGCCCCACATGTAGTTTGAGCTGTCCCAGCACAGTACGTGCAAAGAGCTTGACTAAAGTCGACCCACCGACATATAAAACAACTGTAAGTGTTATTCCCACGCCCTTGGACTCTCTGCCATAGGACCTGTATTCTTGACAATCTGAAGCGTTCATCTCAACAGTCTTACCATATATGAGAACTGTCCCACCAATCAATGGCAAATCATCTAAACTATATGACTTCTGGGACATCACAAACGGTCCAGATCAGTCCAAATTTTGGTCCTCGCTTCTTATTTGCCATGCCCACTATAAACCCCTCTATATTTACCACACTACCCCCAACATCTCCACCTTCATTCCACCACCTTCCCAACACTATTCAGAAACATCCAAAACCAGCACAAAAAACCAAACAAAAAACTTGGAAAAATCCACAAAAACAAGGCCCGAAATGAAGAAACGACAACGAACCTCGCATTCCGTTGAAGATTTCCGATTTTCTGGCTCGCTGCTGTCGAACTTCCCGACGTCTCTCGATTCTCTGAATCTCTCGTTTAAAATTATCAGATTCTCTTTCTTGTTTCTTTCTTAACCCAGATGCTTAAACGATGTTTCTGCCGCAATGCTGCCAGAAATGCGCGAAGTTTCAAGGCCCAGAAGTCGAGTAGTGACGAAGGAACCTTCGATGTAATTGGAGATGTTACGCATGTCAGAGATTAGGGCTGCGGGGAACTCTGTTTTTGGGGTCATAGGAGGGAATCAAGGTTGGGCTTAGGGTTTATGGGGGAGGAGGAATGGAGGGAAGGAAGAGTAGGTTTTGGTTTTTTGCACAGGTGGAGTGGAGAAGGCGGAGAAGAGAAGGTGGTGTTGGTAGGGTGGGTTAAGTGAACTTCTGGAGTGGTTTTATTAGCAGTTAATGAAGATGGAAAGATAGGTGGAGTAGTCAAAGATCTGGGTGGACCCACTGACTCAAAGTTGCATCTGACCGTCAAAGATTTGAGAAAGGTACTTGTGTGTTCCAAATACTTAGTAATCTCAACTGTGGTGGGCCCATTATAATCAGAGATATCTCAGAAATCTTCCCACAGATCTTGACCATTCGATTGCCTAGATTCTACTGAGTATTGGTTATTAAGTTTTCTGAATGGCCTGGACCATTTTCTTTCAAGAAGATCTTTGATGCATTTTATTTTAGTCTAACAATTTATATTCTTCAGTCTCGAATCAAATCCGTTTTGTAGGCATGAAATTAGAATGATTCCATTCTTTAACCAGATAAGTAATACTTGATCATCGGCTCTAATTGAAGGACCATAACCTAATTTTTTCACACAATTTCTGTTGAGATATCTCAGAAAACTTGTTCATTGTATAGTCTCAATCTTATCATTTGTTAATATTTTTCTGTTTGAAAATTTTGATGGACCCATCTTTCCCACCAAAATACCCATGTATTGGATCGTTTGATGGATAAGATGTGGGTAAAGAGAGGTTCTGATCGCCAAATGTGTGGGCTCTACACGTAATTGTGGTACACTTGACCCTTAAATTTGGTGTATTGTTTCATAGCCACCGACACTAAATAACAACTCTTTAAAACCCGGGAGCAAAAATGTATGTTGGACCCAGCTATTTGGTGATCAGAACCACTCATTATTGGGCCCCATCTTAGGTAGACAATGCTCCAAAATCTTCTCCCCAGAGATCAACACAGACTACTATTCATATTTTGGGATGGCTCAGAAAATCAGAGAGATAATGGGAGGTCCATACTGGTCGCTCTGTTGGTCAAGCCCATGAATCACTATTGACTAATGGCTAGGCTTTTATGAGCAGTCTCATCATTAGATAATCTGATCCGTTCATCTCGTTACTCTGGCTTTAGATGTTTACATGTGCAGAACAGATGATTCAAGTAAGCAAAGATTTACTAAGATATCTTATCCTCTAATTCTGCTGGAGTACTCTTCAATTCTAATTGGGAAGGCCCGTACTAATCGATCCATGGATCGAGATCCAAGCATTCCCATAGCTCAATGCATAAATGGGCCCGCAAAGTTTGTACTGAAAGATAAAGTGGCCTATAGTAGTAGTGATAAGAATTAAATTATAAATCTGCCAATAGATGATCCTTTCTCCATTTTATCTAAGATGCGGCAAAGAAGAGAAACGAGCGGTTGGGATCCCAAAGACCCCACTTTTAGCTGTTTGGATATCCATGTACTAATATACACGGCACCATATCCCTCTGCGCCTGAAAATTTTGAAGGAACTGCTTATAGCTAGAAGAGCGATATCTGTTGTTTGCAGGTCTAAAATGCAAGGTTTTAGATGAGCGGCTAAAAGTACATTGGAGTGCTAACTCTTGGTTGATCAACGTTCATCTTCTGGGCCCACAGATGCCTCATATTTGTCCATCAGATGGTCAAAATGTTGTATTCTGAAGCTAGTCTCAATTTCGTTCCGATGGCCATTCTGAATGGAAAATTTCGGATTTCACTAACTTTGGAAGGGAATTCTGAATTAATTCATTTTTCAGAAAAAGTATATTTTTTTAAAGACAAATGTATATGAAAAAATTGAAACACAAAGTATTTTACCAGAATAACCTGAAATCTAATCTAGAAAATTCTGGATTTCACTCATTTAGGAACGAAATTCCAACATTTATTGAAAGTCCTGTGCATGGAGCGACACAAGTTTTAGTTGTTTTATTTGTTTTACTGGAATGGAATAATTTGGCAATTAATTCCACCCATAATAGTGAAGTTTTGTTCTGCCTTCTAGCGTCTCTTTGGATGTTGGTTTATCACAAACTAGCTTAGTGTCCCAAGCTTATCTTTCTAGACTCCCGTGGGGTACTTAGGTTGGCTTCTCACTCTTTGCTAATAAATAAGTTTGATTAGAATTTCTGAGGAGAATAACAACTAAAGGGGACTTGAGAAAACTCTAGCTTTATTATTGTGAAGATGCTTACAACTCTTGCATAAATTATAAGATGATTGGTTGTTGTCTTACAAATGAGAGAACTCTTCTATTTATAGGTGCTCACCCCCTTTCTACCTCCTTAATGAATGGTGGAGATTGTTATATGTGTATGGTCTAGATTGTTCTATAGAACATTCTCACAAAATGTCTAAAGTCTACTACATTCTAAATCTTAAATATTTATAAGGACAATTCTAGAATTTGGGCCTTCTAGAAATGGGCTTTCCTCCAGAGATCTTCAATAATGGACCTAAGTCCCCCAGAGTAAGTCCATAAACCAAAATGGGCTTCTTTTAGAATTTGTAAGCTTTGTTCATAGACTGTGTAACAACAGTTCGTGATATTATCCCTCACTTGACAACATCAAGGCCCTCGTTGACACATCTTTCTAGTGTCAGAAAATTTGTTGGGTCACAAGTTTCGTGTTTGTGCTGCTTGCACCTCCCACGTTATCTTGTGGTCTTCTCCTTGCACTTCAAACCCTTACTTATTTTGTCTAGTCTTGGTTGCCTTAGGATCCACCTTTTGTTGTGCACTTCCCTGCACAAATATGCACTGTTGCACCATTGCATGTTGTTGTACGTCCTATGTATCTGTGTAACTACCATTTGTTATTGTGCCTCTTGCACATTCTTGTGGCCACTGCAAGTTTTTGTGCCTACTGCACATTCAAGCTTGGTTGTTCTCCTCATGCTTTTTACCGTGGTAACACCTTTGTTGTCTACTAGTTTCTCCACCGAGGTTCTTTGGGTGTGATGTTTTCAAACTCTTCTAGAGCATCCCATGCTAGTTTCTAATTTCTCTATTGTTTTCCCCAACATCGGTGCACTCGTGACATCTAGTTGCAACGTCTCCTCACATGTTGTAACTTTTCCTACTGTCCGTGCTCTCTTGTGGTAACACTATCGTCGTCCACAGTCCTTTCAAGTTCAACCATAATTGTGCAATTTGGTGGCATACCTGATTGCGCTAGATTCTTCGGTTCGAGTTCCTCCTCTTCCTCCTTATGCATCACCATGTCATGTAGGGCCTTTCTCATTGGATAATCTCACTTGAGATGAGCTCTGTTACAAAAGTAGCATGGCCTTGATGGGATAACCTTTTTGAAATATTAATCTCAAAGTTTTCGTGAAAGCTTACCTTCCTTATAGAGCTCAGTACGTCCATCCCCTCGCATTTAAGCTCTTTCGTTGCAGCTTCAAGGGACCCACACCTTGGGTGCTCTTCTTCTAGCTAAGTGGAGATGTCAGTCACAGCTGGCTCCATCTTCGCAAACCTTCACTCCAAACCTGCTCTAATACCAATTGTCACATGCTTAGCTTCTTAGATTCCCATGCATCACTTAGCTTGGCTTCACACTTTGCACCAAGTAAGCGTGATTAGAATGTCCAAGGAAAAGAACAACTGAGAAAACTTAGAGAGAACTCTAGTTTGATTGCTTTAAAGATGCCTACAGCTCATGGGTGAATTCTAAGATGATTGGTTGTTGTCTTACAAATAAGAAAGCTCTTCTATTTATAGGTGCTCGCCTACTTTTCACCTCCTTAATGAAGATTGTTATACGTATATGGTCTAGATTATTCTTTGGAACAATCCTACAAAATATCTAAATCTAATACATTCTAGATCTTAGATATAAAGACAATTCTAGAATTCGGATGGTCTAAAAATGGCTTTCCTCCGTAGACCTTCAATAATGGACCTAAGTCCCTCAGACCAAGTCCATGAACCAAAATGGGCCTTGCCTCTTTTAGAATTTGTAGGCATTGGTCATGAACTGTATAACAATAGTCCGTGACATTAGTCTAGTGCTATTGTGAAGCTTCTATCTTATTTTAAATAAAAACTCCAGCCACCATTTAAAAAAAAATTCAGGCAACAACAGAACAAAATTGACAAGTATGATTTGAAGACGAGACTAAGACACATTGCTGCATAGGCTTTCTTTTTCTTTTCTTTTTTTTAATTTCTAAATTCACTAAAATTTGAAAGACTCTTACATCAAGACAACATATTTATTGAGCAACCTACCTATTGCAAAAAAAGAAAAAGAAAAGAAAAGAAAAGAAATCTCGCTGACAACGGATTCTCACTTGTAGCTTAACCTATGTAGTAAATGACTTACTAGCGACATCTTGATTGTTTTAGTCCCATTTGATCTTCCTAATTACCATTATTATATTTGATGATGGTGTACATATCAATTTTTTATTCTCTCTGCTAGTAATTGCTAGATTTGCTGGAAGGTATGCCGCTTTATTAACTTCATAGTACATGTATAGGACTCTCAGAATTGTTTGGATCAACCACATACATTTCCCCTAGCAATTTGTTAAGGTTCATACCACTGAATATTCTGTCTTGCATTGCTGCTTCCACTATGCCTGAATCTCCTTTTACCTGTAAAGATGAGTTATTCGCTATTACTAAGCCACATAAAAGTGATGTCCATTCTACAACTTCATTCGTTTTTTCTCCAAATAAGACCATTTAAGCTGCAACAAATCTTTCATTTGAATCTTTGATGATTCCTCCACCTCCAGCAAGTCCATGGTTTCCTGTTGATGCTCCATTGAAACTTAGTTTAAATGTCCTATCTAGCAGTGTTTTTCATTTAATCCAATTTGTTAATTTTGTCAGTCTTTGTATCCCTTTCCATTTCTAGTGCATGTTCTATTATTCTTATTCTTCCATAACACTTGAATGAGTATGAACTACCTTTGTTGATTCAATATTTGCTTTCCATGTTGTCAAAATCTTCATTTCAATGAATCCTTTATTTTGGGGAACAATTTCATTTCTTACATTCAAGTGTACCATATTACGTAACAAAATCCTATCTTTTTTAATATAATAGAATCTTAGTTTCTTTATATTCGTTTCTAACAATTTCTTAATAATTTTTTGGTTGCTTGTGGGCCTCCATTTCTAAATTTAGTTCTCTATAAGTGTAACAGCCCGAGGGCCCACACCCTGTAACGATATTGTCCGTACCGGAGTACCCATACACCCCGCACAGTTTTGTTCTTCCCCAGTTGCCCAGGGAAAAGGCCTCATTCCGTGTATCAGAGTGCACAGCGGATATGATATTGTCCTCTTTGGGTCCCTTGCCACTCCGGGCTTCACCCCTCAAGGTTTTGTTCCCTTAGGTCCCTCACCCCTCTTGGGCTTCACCCATTGGGAGGCCTCGTTGCAAGGGAAGTCCTCATCACTCTTATCAAGAGCCCAGTAACTTTCCCCCTAGCGATGTGGGACTAACTCTCAGTCTTTCACCTTGCCTAGAAGCCTGCCAGCCCTCTTGGCCCGCCCTCATTGGCCAAGGCTACACAATAAGCTTTCTTTCAAATACTCTTTACTTTCTTGCATCCTCTAAATATATTGGGTATAGTTTCATTTTCTTCATCGTACAAAGGCATTCTTTCTTTTCTTCCTCTTTTGAGATGTTCTTTCATAGGTCGATAACATGTTACTAGGGGTGGCAAAATATGACATGATACGATAACGCGACTTGAGCCTGACACAAATTTAGCATGTTAGGGTTGATTCTTATTGTATTCATTTCATTTTCGGGTCAACCCACAAATGACCCACCAAAAATCGTATCGTGTTCGGGTCAATCAATGTTGACCCGTCATGTTGACCCCTTCGACACGCGACCTATTAATTCATCGTGTTGACCCATCTAACTCACAAGTTGTTAACTAATCAAGTTGAAAATATAGGATGATTCATCAGAAACTGTCGTATATTACTATAGTAATATAGGACGATTCTTCAAAAACCGTCATATATTAGTTAGTTTACATTTATTTAATCGTATTACATGAGTTGTGTCATGTCAACTCGTTTAATAATCGTGTTGTGTTCAAGTCACAGGTTCTTGACACGATTATTAAGCGGGTTGTGTTTGTGTCAACCCATATACTATAATGGGTTAGTCACGACACGACACGAATACGACTCGCCAACCTGAATTGCTAGGCCTATATGCTGCACATAATGATCTAGATAAAAAAAAATATATATTTTTGGTTGGACATCCATATTTTCAAATTCTATTCCACATATTTTGATTATAATTGCTTTTTGGTTATGTATTGTCATTTGTTAGAGCCACATAGGTCAGTTTGATAGTGAACTTTCATTTTGGCTAAGCCTCCTACACAATTCACCTTCTGCCTTTGTGTGATAGAGAACTATGCTTTTAAATAAGTTTTCAACATTTTCTCTCCATTTTTATTTGCTCAAGGTTCCAGTCTCCCTTATCCTTTATCAATGATTTAACTGATATTACCTGAGGTATTAGTTGTATTTCTAAGTTCTTGGTCAATAATGTCTATAAGCCTAAATTCACCTACTCATCTGCTTGTCCAAAGTTTTAACCTTACTTCCAACCCTTATAATCTAACCCATTCCATTAATAACAATGTCCCTATTCTTCAAAATTACATTCCAATTTATACTTCTTGTCTTAGTTTTTTTCTTTTAAGGAAACTTTTCTTTTTTAGGTATATTTTTGCTATGAATTCAACCCACGTAATTTCGTTGTTGGTTAACACTTTCCATCCTAATTTTGCTAAAAAGTTCTTGTTCATGTTCTCGAAAGATTTTATCCCAAGTACTCCCATTCCTTTTGGTTTGCATGTGGTTTCTCAATTTATTAAGGGTATTATTTTTTTTATTCTGAATTTTGCTACCAAATTAATTGCTCTGTAATTTTTTTACATTCATTAATAGTTGCCTTTGAAAGTGGGAAACAAGCCATTGCGCGGTTAGGGACACCCCAGTGACCGCTTTCGAAAGTTGAGTTTTTTAGCTCTTAATATGTTGGTGGATTTCCAACTAGTCATTTTCTTTTCAAAATTTCCCTTTTTATTTAACTAAATATATTCTTTGTTGGTTTTTTATTTATGCAGGATAATCCTAAGTATTTCTCATTAATTGATGTTCTCTTTATGTGAAGGATCTTTTTTGTTACCTTTTGTCCTTTAAGTGTATATTTTAAGAGAATGTGATTGAAGACTTACTCATGTTTGTAGTTAGTCCTTGTTAGAGCATCTTTGTATGTATGAAAAGAAGGCTTCTTTAATTATAGGATTTTGCCATGCATTCAGACAGACAGGCTTAGGCGTGCCCATGTCATGAACACAAAAGTTATGAATGGACTACTTTCTTTTCCAAAGTTGGATGGTGTAAGAGGAGAATGAAAGTGCATTTACCAGCAATTATTGTCTCCACCCTAATTATATATACCTGCAGCTAGAAGAAAGAAGAAAAAGGCAAATAACTTCAAAGCATGATGAAAGTGATTTGCTACGCAAACACTAGGCTTTAGGATGCAGCCCGACTCCTACATTAACCAAAAGTAAAGTACTACGTGGATGCCGAAATGAAGGACTTTAAGGACTTTCTTGGGTCACAGTACGAAGTTAGAAGAGGTGAACTACAAGGGTCAATAATATGCAACCTTAACTTGCATTGCAAGAGGCTGTCTCTATACCTTGAATCCATGACCTCGAGGTTACACTACGACAATTCTACCATTGCTCCAAGACTCCCCTTCTTCAGCAAGAAAAAAAAAAAAAAAGGAAAAAGAAATTTTTTTTATGAGAATATGAATTATCTAATTTTTTACTTAAAATTTGTAACTAGATCTGTATATAACACTAGAGAAGAAAGGCAAGGGATGAATCATCAAAAAGTTTTTACTTTGAATTTGTAACACGATTTGTAGATAATATTTAAGAATCTGACAAATTATTGGTCAAATATAAGTTTAATTTGGTAAAATTACACTAAATTGGAAATTTATAAAAACTTCTATATTATTTCAAAAAGAGTTGACCGGTCAAAAAGTTGAGACTTTTTTAAAGAATATTAATTAATCTGAAACTTTATAACTATAGTTAAAGTTTAATAAATCTATGACCAATATTGATGTAATCACATTAATATAATACAATGTCTTTAGTCCCAAATTGGTATTTTCAAAATTTTCTTAAGAGTCCATTGACTATATAAATTAATATCTTAGATTGCAAATTTTCTTATAATAGAGGGAATTCTTTAAATGTAGAGAGGAACTTGGAATATTAGAGGAAAAGTAAGAGTAAGGGCAAATACACATTGACTCGAGAAAGAAAGAGAGAAGTACATTTGATAGTCAGAGAGAAAAGATCATAGTATTAAGATAAAATAATCCAAATAGCATGCTCATATACATTAATTTATTAAAAAATCATAAATTAAAATCCCACTAAGTTAATAATAGATAACCTTCCGTCCTAGGCTGTTAATTTATACAACTTTTATTGTACATCTACAGGTCTTCAAAGAAAATGAGACCTGGATGCCACCCAAGGCTGCAAACGATTGGTCTTGACTTGATGGGCTTGCTGCTGACTGAGCGCAGGCCTCACTGACCTAGGACTTTGGCAATGGCAGTTCTAAGGTGGCCGCAGCACATAAATTTTGGCCAAGAATACTACAAGATGAAAATACAAGGAATGTTAAACCGACGCACCACATTAAATGGAGGTTTGTCTTTGGATGATCTGACTCGTTCATTTGATTATTCTGGCTTTTGAGTGACTGGAGAGTCTAGATGTAAGTTTCTCGAGATGTTCAGGGCTAGCATTTCAATTGCACTACAGCTGGGCTGCGCCATGACCAATCTTCTATGGTTCTGCTACATTACAGGGACTGGTTTGTTTCCTTCTTCATCGTGCTAGTCAAAGTAAAACAATGCTTGGAATGATGCCAACTAACCACAAAGATTGGTTGACCAAAACAAGAAAAATCCAGAAGTTGGAGTGGTCCATGAAAGAGTGCTCTAGCAATGGTGTATGACTTGTTACATTCAAGTTTGTCGACAGGGAAACAGTGGTCCTGAACCAAGGTCCTAGAAGGAACAAAACCAACTCTTTCTACCCACTTGGTGGCAGTCACCTTTGACTTTGCAACCCCACCACCACCTTTGCTCTAAAGGTTGGCCGCTTGGATTACAGATTGCAGAATTGGGACAGAGAAGGTCCTTCGGATCCTACTTTACCCACTGTTTAGTTAGAAATAGGAATAAGCTTTATGTAGTTTTCCCCCCTAACCTCAGGAAAATGAATGATAAGTGAAAGTTGTAAACAAATCTAATATTTGCCACACAAAAAAAGAGCAGCTCCGAAGCTCCCACATATACGGGGTTCGGGGAAGGGGCAGACCACAAGGGTCAATAGCATGCAGTCTTACTTTGCATTTTGCAAGAGGCTTTTTTCACTCTTTTAAACCGTGACCTCAAAGTCGCACAATATAACTCTACTGTTGCACAAGGCTCCCTTCAAATCTAATATTGGCTAACAAATATAAACAACTTTGTCCCAAGATTTGGACCTTGGTCATTACAGGGTATTGATACGATGAATAAAGTGGTCTAACTCTAAGACGGATCCCAACCGAAGGTGGCTATTCCCAAACACCCTTCTTAATATAGTACTAAACTCAATCTAGTTAAAGAAGCAGCTACCTTTGCCCCAAAGTCATTTTTCTAGAAGTCTTGAGAATCTAAGATAAGCTCACGGGAAGACAAGCTATGAGAAAGATGAAAGCGGCAACTCAAACCTGTAACTAAGTGTATTTTAGAGAAGATGCCAACTTATCTAGGGCCAAATAATTTCAAACCGCTCATCCTTTTTCTATATTTTAGCTAGGCAGTGCACCAAAAAAATCTTTTCTGTTTTACGCTCTTAAACGCTACATTTTACAATAATAATATCTTGAGCAATCAGAGATTTAAGATCAAATAATAGAGAAAAAAAATTGGGACAGTTTAAAAACTCAACTCAATTTAAAAGACAGGCTAGTCAAATGAACTCGAGGGCACTCGTGGGTGACTCATGAATACTTTGGGAGAGATTCAAAACAAAATCTTATTAATATAGACTTATATTTATAAAATAAAAATGCACACATGAGTTATACGTGAGTTGGTCAGGCCCTAATATCTCATACGAATTTAGAACTATAGTTCGGAGTAGCTCGGCTGATCCAGACCATTCACTTGATGGATGGGGTTTGAAGTGGAGATAACATTATTAGTAAACAGTACATCAACTGAGAGTCTAATCAATTAGTCCATCATCAATTAAGAAAAAAAAACTAGTAGTTGGCACATCCCATTCTATAACATAATGGCCAGGAATGTTCAAATAATGCGATTGTTTGCGTGGGCCTGGATCAAGCTTGTAGCATAATTCTAGATCTCACAAAGAGTATAGTAAGGAGAAAATCCTAATATAAAACAAGGGTGGTGGACAATTATCATCTTCCCTAATAATATTCTCTTCATCATGACATTCCCAGCAGAATTGATGATGAAATGCCCTGGTTTCCCATCGTGTTTCTGGTGGGTGAAAGCTTTTGGGTGAGATGTGGGGTCCAGATGTTCCAATCTCTCGTGTGCGTGTCCTCATCGAAAATCATGGCCCCACCAGAACCTTTTCTTTAAAGCTAGAAATGTGCTAAAGAAAGAGAAAATAGACACTCTTTCAAGGGGGCACAAAAGAAACCATGTCTAGCTGGAAGCCACAAACATGCAGAAAAGGCTATGGCTTTGGAATTATTAAAGAGAAATGGTCGATCCTCAGCCCAAATCTACCAGGTGAAGACAAAGCAGATCTCTCTGCCATGTCTTCCATGCCAGAAATGTAGGTAAAAGAGCCAAGTGAAGAAAATCAGTTTTAGTGTAAAAAAGTGATTCTGGTCATAGTGGAAGAACTCAAAGATCAATCTTGTTTTAGAATATAGTAATACGTGGAGTGTTTTCTTTAAAATAAAATATATAAAAATTAAAAAAAGAAGATAATTACTTCAAATAGTCAAATTTAGGAGGAAAAAAATTCTATTAATATCAAACTAGTGAACAAGTGTTACTGCACATGAGTGATTAATTATGTCTCTAACTTAATAGAAAAAAAAAAAAAAAAAATGTTGGCTTACTGCTTCACTTAAAAGATTAAGCTGATAGGAAGTAGCCCAATAATAGTTATATATTTGACACATCCTCGACTGAAGAGTCCTTTTCTTTTCTTCAGCCGTTAAACCTAAATAATTAATATGGGGATCTTTAGACACGAGATCAAACTTCTCATTTAGTAAGGTTTTGATGCCATGTTGGTTCACCATTGGACCCAGAAGCTTCCGCTGAAGTAGGCCAAAAATAATTCTATGCATGTTTGATACACCCTCGTTGAGACCCCCTTTTCATTTTTGGGCCCTTAAACTTGGGTCATTAATACGGGAGATCTTTGGATTCGAGATCACACCTACCATGCAACCTAAATATTTAAGCTAATTTAAAGTGGACTAATAATAATTATATTTCTAATAGAGAGAATTATTAACAACCACTTGAAATAATCAAAGCTACCACCTTTCAGCAAATAAAAAAAATAAAAAAAGTGAGAAAAATCAATATCGTTCATTGAGTGAAATAACTGAAAACCAACCTTTTTTAGAATTATCATACATGGGTATTCCTTTTATTCCAATTCTCCCAAGTCTGGAGACCTAAAAGCCGAACAAACCATTTATAATAATCAAAATTAGTGAGAGAAAGTGATTATATATCTTTAGTTTTTGTATCATCAAACATGAGTTTATCTCAATTCTACTACTATCTTGCTTCCAAAAAAATTGGAAAATCACTTCAAATAATAAAAAATAGTGAAAGCTGACTATATCTACAGCGGAACAACTAAAAAATCAACCTATAATTGGATTATCATACATGGATTCTTCTTAAAGACCAATTCATGAAAAAAAAAAAAAAGGAGAAAAAAAGAAGATAAGATAAGACCCAGTCCAATATAACAATTTAAATATTCAAAATTAGTAAAAAAAAAAAAAAAAGTGATTATATTACAGTGGAAGAACTCAAGGATGGAGATAATCTTGGATTATCATACATGGGGCCCACAGTCTTAGAATCAAAACACTTGAATTCATCCATCTTACAGAAAGTGTCATGATCTTAGAAGAAAGATACTAAGCTCCTGCCCAGAACTCCCAACCGGGTTTATCATATGAAACGACTCGGAATCGGCGGAACCCGTAACTCGCTCGAAATTGGCTCTGAGATACATTAGATCTCCATCGTCCGTTTTGGACCCATTAGGTAAGACCCCAGCACCAACGGACACAGATTGCATCAGCTTGAAAATTGCGACGTCGGATTCTGTCATGTGACGTCTAACAGCAAAACCAACTTTCCTACCGTTACAGTACATGGACCAAACCGGGACGGAAAACAGAGGCCGAGATCCCGAGTTCAACCCGGCCCGGCTACCGTCACACTCGAGTGCTATCCGTAACAGTCCGTGCTGCATTTCGCGGGCGAGGTAAGCCGTTGGGACGGCGAATTCGAGCAGTAACAGAGGGGTGCTTGAACGGCCCCGCGAATCGTCTTGGATGCAAAAACTGACTCGGCCTTTCCGGTAGCCGAAAAACGTTCCGGTCACTATAGTCGACCCGTGGTTCGAATCCGAGTCGGTCGACGAAGAATCGGACGGCTGGAAACCGCAGCATGGGACCATGCACTCGACTATGGAACGGAAAGATCGCCGGAATCGGACGTCCTTGGTGCAATCGACGGAGGTGGCCGTGTCGATTATGTGGAGAGGGCCACGCTGGTTGCCCAAATCGACCATCCTCATGTTGACAGAGAGAGAGAGAATGAGGCTGGGAATAGTTAGAGGAGCAGGGCATGGAGGAGGATTTAAATAGGGAGGAGAGAGCGTGGGCCCAGGAATCACAGGCAATAATTCTGCCCACGAGGGGGTGGCGGGCCCCTGCGATTGGCTGGCTCGCGTGAGAGAGAGAGAGGGAGAGTCAAATGATATTCGGGGAGTCATCTTTCGACGCCCGGATCTGTTCATCGGATTGATCCAGACAACAAAAGATTTCGATGATTTGACGATCCGACCATACAGCGAATTGTGATTTTGGGAGTTGAGTTTAGACCGTTGTTAATATATAGTTTCACAATCTAGAATTATCCAATTAACCTACTGTTTGGATTACTAGATATTCTCGGCTAAGACCGGGAAAACAAGATAAACGGGTTTGATCATTCAATGATGGGTCTAATTAATGAAAAAAGGGTTGCTTTTAGAAATGATAGTCCAAAGTCCCAACAAAGCACTTTCCTAGAAGCTCCGACATTTTCCATGAATTGGCCTCACCTTAGGATGATCCAACTCGTTCATTTGATTTATCTGGTTATAGATGAATAGTTGGTAACAAACGGTGGAATGGATTACTAAATCTAGCATCTTGATATTGTTCTTTAATCATTAGAAACATACACTCAAAGGCTTTGTATATAAACAATGGTATAAATGAAGCTCCCAAAAACATGATTTTTGAGATGCTACGTTCATCAACTTTATCATACTTTTCATCTAAGTAATATCCAAAGGTGGGGCAGATGAGATGAATGGGTTAGATCATCCATAACTCATTATTCTTCATGCAAAATGTGGGTCCTATATAGGGTTTTGGGCCTAGCATTTCTCTATTACTATTTTCCTCATCATATTTGCGGAGTGCTCAAATGTAAATTACAAGCAATGAAAATCCTAGTCTAGATGCTCTCGTGACATGATACCACCATGATTTAGCAATCACATTTGCTAGGTCATATAATTCCAAGATTCCAAGGTCTAATCACGATTCCTAATCAGAAATTAAGAGAAACATCCACCCGTTCATATCAAAACTTTGATGGGAACTTCTCTTTGGAGCAATTCATTGTCCACTTCTGAGATTTTATGATTAAATGGTTATAAATATTCAAAATCCATTAGATAATCGCAAAGATACGGACCCTTCACTTTGAAGATCCTATTGATATCAATGGCCCCCAAAAATCACACACACACATATATAATATAAGGGCTTTTAATTGCAGTTATTTAGTGCATGTGTAAAGTACATACGATGTTAAATTGGCTGGAAAAATATTAAAAGCAGATAAAGTTAGAGAAAACAGCTGCTTTTGACTTTTTTTCAATCAATCATACGTTGCTTGCACTTTACACATGCATTAAATAGTTGAAATTACCACTCCTCATACATACACACACATATATATTGCTAAATAATTATATAGGTACAATATTATTTGTATTTTGTGAATACAAACTAAGGAAGAAGCACACTCCATTGTCTAGTAAATGATAACCAGTGGCCTAGCTTGTTTTTTTTTTTTCCAGTGGTAGTAAGTTGGATCCAAACAAGTGGTATTGAATTGTCTGATGGAACTTTACGTGCTTGCATATGACAATGAATGGTGGCAGTAAAGAAAGGAAACTGTTATTGTGAAAGTAACAACTTAAAAAAGAGAGAAAAAGAGGTGTGTTATTGCCATCTTAAAGTTAGACATTTCCATCCATGCAGCTTGTCTTACTTGGTAACATAAAAGTGGTAGAAGCGTGCTGTATATGATCATTGTGATAGAGTGAGGCAACATGAGCTGCCTCAGCACAGTTGCTATGGTTACTTGAAAGCAACGTCTCCTAAAAAGAGGAAACGTAAGGGAAACACCTAAGAAACTTACAGAAGATATTAGAGAAACTTGCAAGTTAATATTAGAGAAACTCATAAGAAATGCAGGGAAATTCACGTCCGATTGCCATTCGACCTAAAAGTTTAAGTTGATGGAAAGTAGGTCAACAATATCTATATTTCAGCAAAAACATGTTAATTAAGTGTAGGCTCATTTGCCTTGTATTGGAAATTAATTTGGATTACCCCAAATGAGGATTTCAAGACCCAAACTTGTAACCTCTTGGTTAGTAAGGCTCTAATACCACGTTGAATTGCTCTTCAACCTAAGTTTATTAGGATTCAGATCGATCTAAATGGGGCCTGCTATTTCCTCGAGGTTAAAAAAGGGAGAAAATTAAGGTTGGCTATTAATGGTTAAGTTCATATATGGCCTATAAAAAAAATGGTCAAGTTGGTATATCTATTATATATTAAGTTAATTATTGTTTCCTTGTGTTGTGTCAGCACTTTTGAATTACTTTATTTTACCTTGCGTAATTGGATAAATGGGTCCTTAGAGGATTTGCTCTCTTTTTCAGACACTTGTTGGGTTTTTTTTTTATAGATTATTTCTTTTTATTTTCTATCTGCCTTTCCTAAAATCTCTTGAGAAATAATCATTTATCAAATAGGCATTACTAAATACAATTGCTTTTTCTAAGGAAATTATTTTATATGGTTCTTAATTGGTAATCTAACCTCATCTTAGTGATCCATGACTTCCATCTCTTATGTTTGGGTTAGGGTTTAGAGTTTCTCTCTTCGTATAGTATAGTTCCCAATTTGTGAATAACATTATCTTAATGATCTACGCTGTCTGTCTCTTGTGTTTGAGCAAGGAATTAGAGTTTCTCTCTTTATATGGTTCCTAATTTGGAAATAATCTCATCTTAATGATCTAATCAATTCATCTCTTCCTAATTGGGAAGCCAGTATCTTCTTAATAATCTAAGTCTATCATCTCCTACACTTGGGGTAAAGGGTCAGAGTTATTCTATTTTTACAGTCTCTAAAATATCTCTCTCCCTCTAATCTTTCTTATTTATCTTATTATAATTATAATTGTGAAGCCTTGGCCGATGAGGGCGGGCCAAGAGGGCTGGCAGGCTTCTAAGCCAGGTGAAAGACTGAGAGTTAGTCCCACATCGCTAGGGGGAAAGTTACTGGGCTCTTGATAAGAGTGATGAGGACTTTCCTTGCAACGAGGCCTTTTCCCTGAGCAACTAGGGAAGAACAAAACCGTGCGGGGTGTATGGGCACTCCGGCACGGACAATATCGTTGCAGGGTGTGGGCCCTCGGGCTGTTACAAGTGGTATCAGAGCCAGACCCCAACCCGGTGTGAGTGGCTAGCCGCACGTGGGCGCTCGTGTGTGGTAAGACACGCGGGGACGCGTGTCCCCTAAGGGGGAGAGGTTGTGAAGCCTTGGCCGATGAGGGCGGGCCAAGAGGGCCGGTGCTTCTGCCGGTGAAAGACTGAGAGTTAGTCCCACATCGCTAGGGGGAAAGTTACTGGGCTCTTGATAAGAGTGATGAGGACTTTCCTTGCAACGAGGCCTTTTCCTTGAGCAAGTAGGGAAGAACAAAACCGTGCGGGGTGTATGGGCACTCCGGCACGGACAATATCGTTGCAGGGTGTGGGCCCTCGAGCTGTTACAATAATTATCTTCATAGTATATATTATACTATTAGGTATGTTTTCTCTAAGCTTTTCAATTTATTGTTCTATGTTTTTGCTAAAAATAGGACTTAGGAAGAAAACATTATCTACCTATCTTATTTTGAATCTAGATATGTTATATTCTAAGCAAGTACCCTCTTACATATTACAACTAGAAAAGTCCTAAATTCATTCAACTTATTTTTATTTTCCCAAAAAGGTAAGCTGGTTGCATTTGAATTAGTAGTTTGGGTAAAAAAAAAGAAGAAAAAAGAGTATCCCATGCAAATATACCAGTATATAAAAAGGAGCAGTTCCAGTACACAAACCTCCAGCCTATGCGGGGTCTGGGAAAGGGGCAGACTACAAGGGCCTAAAGTACACAGCCTTACTTTGCATTTTGTAAGAGGCTGTTTTCACGTCTTGAACCCGTGACCTCAAGGTCACATGACGAAAACTTTTACCGTTAAGGCTGTTTCCATGCTTGAACCTGTGACTTCAAAGTCACATAATGACAACTTTTACCATTATGACAAATATGCCAGTAGTATATACATGGATGATAATAGTGATACTTAGTCCTCTTTTCTAAATGAGAGAGAACTGAGAGTTGGGTATGTATGTCCATGCATGGGCAATGATGGGTGGGAGTCGGGCGTGGCTGTTACAGACTCGGACGACGGTGGAGTCAAACTTAGAATGTCCTTCCCTACTACAAAACGAGGAGAAAGGCAAAGCTGCGGTCCTCTCTCTCTCAATTATATGATTTTGTTTTTTGCAGCCGGTCTCTATCAGAGTGCAGTGTAGGCTGTCCTTAAAAGTGAGTGGCGGGCTCATTTTTCCAAGATTTCAATGATCTGAACTGTTTATTTGTGTGATGGCTTAGCCATGGGAAATCTTATTTTTGCATGTCCCTGAGTTCTTCATTTTGCATATTTTAAAGCAAAAACTTGGAGACACTGCACTTCCTTTGGGGCTTTTTGGTGTTTCATCATCCATTTTTGCTCTTTAAAATGCTCAAAACTAAACACCTATAGATGTGCAATAACTAAAAATTTTTGTACTTAAGCCATCTAGGATGAAGCCAATGAGATGAATGGTTTGGATCACGAACAAAATTAAAAAAAGTGAATCTACCTCTCACTTTTAAGGATGCATACGATGAAATCATGATAAGACCAGTTAAAGGGCAGCCTTGGTGCACGAAGCTCCAGCCTATGTGGGATTCGGAGAAGGGGTAGATCATGAAAGCCTATAGTATGCAGCCTTATCTTGTATTTTGTAAGAGGTTGTTTTCACGCTTTAAACCAGTAACCTCAAGGTCACATACGACAACTTAATAAGACCAATTGCATAATATAACTCTCTCTCTCTCTCTCTCTCTCTCTCTCTCTCTCTCTCTCTCTCTCACACACACACACACACACAAATTCAACGTATAATGTGAGCCCTGTACACATGACAAATAACATGCCATACAGTATCTAGCATGAAATTGGCCCAATCAAGACCTTATGATCATCCCAAATGACCATTATTCCTGTAAGCACAATGTAAAAAAGGTAGTCCAAGTGCAGGAAGCTGTCGCAGATGTATGTTCTGGGAAAGGACAGGTCATAAGGGTTAATAGTAAGAAGTTTTACCTTACATTTTGCAAGAGGCTGTTTCCACATCTTGAACCTATGACCTTAAGGTTACACAAAGACAACTCTACCATTGTGCCAAAACTCCCCTTTAGGCACAATGTAGAACCACAATAATCTGTATTCCTACAGTGACAATGAGAACTAGTTAAAATGAATGTTTTTGAGAAAACAAAGAACAAAATTTTGATTCCCCATGGATTCATCAAATCATGTAATGCTAAGCTGGTGGACCTAAAGGGTGCATCGCACCTCAACCAGTCAAGTGTCTCATAGCAACATTAAATGTATATTCTGCACACAAACTGAATGAATGCTCTCTCTCTCTCTAGTCAAATCATGGCAACCTTAAGTTCTTGGACCCATGGAATGCCTTGTGCATTAACCATTTAAGTGTCTCATAGCAACATAACATGTATATTCTCCGTATAAACAGATCATGTGCACTCTCTCTCTCTGTCTCTCCCTTGTCTTCATGGGTGGGGCTAAAAGCTTGCTTGTCTTGCAGCTATCAAGGCTATACTCGATTGAATCTTTCTTGGCAGCTTATCTTCAATGAACAAATCAAATTCAGCTCTACATGTCCTCAAATTGGCCACAAGTAGCTAAATTCCTCTAGATATCATTGTTCATGTTGACCAAAGGCCGTGTGGCCACCAGTCATAACCTTTAACGCTGTTGGGTCTCTTTCATCTGTGATGGGCTTATCTCAGCTCACTCATATCCGTTGGGTTCATTTTATGCAGATGATGTGCACCCATTAATCAGGCCGGAAAGAGATCCTCAACTTCCTAATCACAGAATTATGCATAGTTCTGGTGGCTAATATGTGGTTTTCAGCGAGCGTGGGCACATTGTCTCCTTATTAGTGAATGATCAGAATGTTAGTGATTTGAGACGCTCCGAAGATGATTATGTGATCCAGTATGATGATAATATTATCATCGCCTTCTTTTAGAATCACAAATTTGTCTTGTGATTTATGTTCTAATAAAGAGGAGAACGTTTTTGATGCATCCAGGGATCGAGGTGCTGTCATGATTGGTACATAGAGTTTGGGCTCTCCTTGACACCCTGAAATGTCAAAGGCCCCACTTACTAGACCAACCATGTTATTGTGTTAAAGCTTGTCGACGTGGTTGGTGAATTAGGATGAAATTTCTCTAGGATCCATGGTGGTACTTTTTTTTTTGCCCCCCTCTCAAAGTCATATGCAGGTTCAGCAGGGCTAGTTTAACATTTCACCAAACAGTTTCTGACACTTAAAATTGTGAGTTCTAAGGTATTTAAACCACACGGGAAGTTACATTAAATGTGAGGTGGAAGTGTTAAAACAGATGGGCAGAAGAACTAAAACAAAAGATTCCAAAATGTGACTCATTTTTAGATGTTATTTTTCACTAGCATTTCTTCACATTGCCTTATTTTTCCTAGCAGGGAAGTATGCAATGGAATCAGAAAGAGTCCTAAGCTTTCTCAGAAACTTCACTTTGTGAATTCCAATATAGTAAACATGCTACTGTGAAGTGGAAGGATCATATCCTTTCAACTTTATATCTCTCCCTTAACTTTACAAAAAAAAAAAAAAAAAAAATTCTCAGCCCCCAAAAAATGGGGGAAAAGGTTATCCTATAAAATAAAGGGAATTGATCCTATGCAATCATGATTTCATCACCATACAATGAGGCAATTTAGTAACATTAAACAGGTAGGACCCAGTTGTCAAAGACAACTTAGTCAAAACTCCGAACTTGACCATTAAGAGTCGTGCTTGGGTTTTCATCTTTGGATGTAAACAGAATTAGCCTATAACTTTTGCTTTGCCATTCCTCAATCTATAGTAAGAAACAGAACAAAAAGAAGGAAACAATATAAAAGTGCTTCTATCAAGCAGCTTCCTGCTTGTGGGTCCAAAACAGTGACTTTCAAAACCAGGTTTTGCACGCCCACTTCATTGTCTCTGATTTAATAATGAGTGTTTCCCACTTAGGTCTCCCTTTCATGGCGGTTCTCTTGGCCCAAGAGGTGTGCTTTCCGTCTGTGTAGACCTTCTCCTACTTGTGTCTACTCATTGTGAAAGAAACAAAAATATGAGGATCTGCACCTCCATTTTCATTTTACAAAAGGAAATTCCTTATTTTCTATTTGCGTCTCTTGAATGAGATGCTTTCTTTACATGTTTATTATAAGTTCGAATGTGTACAATCATGTGGTGCTCCAATCAAGTGTGAAATGGTCATGATAGTTGGTGTCCACAATCAATGGATATTAATTACGTTTAAGGACCTGGAACAGCTTTTACCCATTTAATAACCTTGCTCTTATGGTTTAATTATTTGAATGAGTAATAAATGCAAGTGCTCATAGCATTCTTTTGGGTCCAGGCATCTCATCCCCATCATATATTCTTTCTTGGGTATAGATAGATTGCCAGTTGCCTTTACTTTTTGCTTGAATGAGGTTTAGTCTTGATTGATTACTTAAAATCTTTTATATACTGGCATCCTAGGATTATTTTGGTCATTAATCTTTGACGAGTTCATCTTTGACAAAGCAGAAGCTTGCTTTTAATCATTTTGGGCGAATTAGGTTTCTCTGTAAATGTAGTTAATTTTGCCAATTAATCTAAGACTGGTGGACTCCATCCATGATGGGAGGTGCACTGCTAGACAAACATGAGAGAGAGAGAGAGAGAGAGAGAGAGAGAGAGAGAGAGAGAGAGAGAGAGAGAGGAGGACGAGGAATGAATACCTAAACTTTCAATGGAATCTATGATTCTTGAAATAAACCCAGGCTGTGATCATGATGGGGAACACAGAGTTTAGATTCTTATTAAGAATAGAGATGAAAAGCAGATACTGTTGAAACTTCTATCTTTTGATGGTAAAGCTTGTGCCCTCATCATGATATGGATTAGTCAAGGAATAGCATTGGAGATATGTTACACCTGATAGTGCTTATGGGAGGTGTTTTCTGTTGCAGCCACAAGACTTTGGGTTCAACCCCAACTTCCCTACCTATAAAACCTACAAAATATAGAGAAATGAGAATAGTAAAGGATGCTTCCAATCTAATTTACGTTTTCCTAAGCAAATCAGTGCATCCATCAAGTACCAAATTTCCCTTCAGTGATTACATTTGGGGGACAGGTGAGTGGTGTGGGCGGGTGTGTTTTTTGTACTTGGAATCTAATTTCCAAGTGAGAAATGAATTCCTGGACTATGGTTCTGTTGTACTCCTTTCCTCTAGAATTTAATTCTGGTGGTTGTGCTTACGTGAAAACTAAGTCATTCCCCCAAGTGAAAATGGGTGAGAAGTTAATTGTCAACAGTGAGGATTACATTTATAGTTACTTGATAGAATTGAAAGTGCCTGCAAGTACACAGCCACTAAAATCTAATTCTGAAAATCCAATTCCGTCATGACTTAAGGATCAGATTCCAAGTACAAACCCTCCCTTACCCTACAATAGAAAGAAAATATCTTTGAGGAACCTAGATCTACAATCTTGTGGAGGGGACAAACGAAGATGAAAAGACATGTCAAAATGGAATGCAAACGTGGTGTACTATGTTAGTTTTTCACTGTACCACGTGGTTGGGGAAATGGACTAGTGTAAGACGTCTCAGTGAGTGCTCAAATTTCCTGATTCTCTACCATGCATGCGAGGTGATTTACAAATCCCAGCATCAAAATTAGACCCGGAAATTGACCTCTCTCTCTCTCTCTCTCTCTCTCTCTCTCTCTCTCTCTCTCTCTCTCTCTCTCTCTCTCTCTCTCTCTCTTGCATTCCATTTTGACATGTCTTGTCATCTTTGTTTTTCCCCTCCACAAGATTGTAGATCTAGTCATGTAAAACATGTCTCATAGAATGCCCAATGTACAGGATTCTCTACCATGCGTGCTAGGTGATTTGCAATCCAAGCATCAAATTAGACCCTGAAATTCTCTCTCTCTCTCTCTCTTGAATGTGTCCATTTTGCTAATGTTAACACAAGACGCTAATGGCCAGCTTCACATAAGCAAGCCAATAAGTGAATGGGCAATATCAACTTTTTATTTATTGATTGAGAAAGGGACTTCATTAGAAGATCAGAAGAGCCATTTTCAACAGAGATTGTACTGTACAAGAATGATCTACCGACTCCCTTATGGCTAGACATAAGCAAGGAAATCAATAGACCTAACAGTGAATAAAGGAAAAACCACGACCAGCACTCTCCAGAAAAAAAAAAAAAAAAACCTTGGACCGGCCACCGGGCCTCTAATCTCTCCGATGAAGTACTTAAACCACCAAAGGCCTGGACTATCACCATTTTGCACATATGAATTTTGATGGGTCAATTTTAATGATCCGAGTGATTACCTCAGCCATATGTGCATATTGATGTAACAAATAGATGTAATTAGAATTAAGGCATTCTGTATAAAAAATTCCACAAATTCCATGTATTAGTAGTGAATTCAATTACTAGAGTCATTTATTAGTTATATCAACTTGTCACTAATACTAATATACATGGGCACCTGAATGACTATATTGGCTTCTCATAGTCATTTGGATGCACCTGAATGACAAGACATAAGGAACAAAAAGCGGCTACAAGAAAAGAGAAGTAGTCTTGTCCATCTGCCCTTTACATTGTTGGAGTTGATGGGCCGACCTGACATGAAATGTGGGACCCCATTCTATTGTCCACTTGTATTGTTAGGGCCCATCCATTTCCGACCAATTGTCCACAAGAAAGGCAGAGGATGAATGTGGCTTAATTCAGTACCGGATGAAGCAAACATAACATGATACTCAGAGGAAATCTTTAAACTTATCTGGATTGACTTTTGTTCACAGGAAAACGGATAGTTATCTTGAGTGGGACATGCCTAATAAGTGTTTACAGTGGCTAATCTCACCATTGATAGTCTTGCTGGTAAAATCAGAGCAAACGGCTCCAGATTGGGAACGAGGTAATCTGATAGTTCCTTTTGATGGTTAGGGTTCGTCGATGATTCAGTCCTGCCTCGTAGAAGATGAATCGTAAAGGCTCCTGATATATCCATCTCCTTGGCTGATCTTAACCTTCACAACTGCCGAACTTCTAAACTTAGTACTGTTTTCAGAAATTGAGTTGAAAATTTTTCAGTAAATAGTGATAGAATTAGGATCGGCAGATGGAGAGAGTTTTTTGTATGACCCATCTAAGATGGGTGCACAAGATGCATGTCTGCAGTCACCTAATACCTAGCCCTGCATGTACAAACTCTACATAGACTGCAGCTTATCACGGTAGGGTTAGACCCAGCCATTTGTTATCACTAGCTGCATGCCCAGTTCAACTGATCAGGCCTGAAAACAGCCGCGCCCGGTCCAGTGGGAGAGCTTGTCTTCTCTTTGTTCCTGATCTTAAACTCTTTTTCAATGCCAATTCTCTTAATATGGGTTATATTTCAGTGGAAGAGAACCATTATAGAAGTTTGGCGGGTTTCTCTTGAAATATGAATAGTACTATGCTTTCTTTCATCTTTTGGTGGAAGAGGCGCACTAGAGAAGTCACCTGTAGAAGAGATCTTTGATCCCGCCCATCTTATGGGCTACAAATCCGATAAACAGGTTGGATCATTCAAAAAATCAAGGTGTAGAGCACAATAAGTGGCGAGGACTCCACTTGATTACAGTCGTTTCGAGCACGTACTCCTACAGGGACTCCACGCATGATTGATGAGTAACCTTTAGGGCCTGTTTGGCACGGCTGCAACAAACCATGGACTTAGCTTGTTTAGTCTCCCACAACCAGCAGCCTCAAAACATGAACTAAGATGAGTCGCACACAAAATTACCTCACCGTTCACTATTGGATGATAATTGTTCTCTATTCTGAAATTTTTAGAACACAATAAAAAGGGCAGGTCCGGTGCATGAAACTCCCTTGTATGCAGGGTTGACTACAAGGGTCAATAGTATGCAACATCGTCTTACATTTTGCAAACGGCTATTTCCACGCCTTGAACCCGTACCCTCAAAGTAACACGACAACAACTCTAGAACACAATAGAAACGATTAAATCCAGTTTCCCAAACACGCATTAAGGTTTTGACTTGTCAAGTATTGCTGTCAAATGCACACCACAACATGTTGGTTTTTTGGCTGTTAGAACTACAAAATCAGAGTTATAAGACATTCAGACAGGTGCCAACTTTGCTGAATGGCGGTCCAGAGCATGACTTTAGAGGTCGACGGTGCGGATTGTTAGAAAGAGTCCGATCCCGTACTTTCTATTTTTCTTTTTTCTTTTTGGTGGAAGAGCTAATATTATAAATAGCCTGAACCATGATCAAGTCATCAAACAGTAGAAAAGCTCTGTAATATATGAAGGTTTACAGCTCAAAACTGTTTGCTTACAAAGTAAAATATGCTCACCAAACAGGGGCAAGAGGTAAAACCTTATGAAGCTCAAAACAAATATTGGAGCAAAATAGTTATAGAAATTCTAACAAGAACTTGAAGATGTGTGCGTGCGTCAGCTAATGATCATTTGATTGAGGAATGCAGCTTGCTCAGGAAAATATTCCATTAATTCATCCTTGGTCACCCAGACGTGATCCTCACACTTACCAATCTTGTACTTGTTAGAACCAACTACTTGAGATTTGAAAAAGAACCGCTGAAAAGGAATGGGATGACGAGAAACAAAAAATCATTAAGATCTCCCATTCAGGTATTTAATTCAAACCTATCTTCTGAAAGAACATGTAGCCCAGCTGATATTAAATGCAGTAATAACTTTAAAATGACAAGCAAATGCAAGTATTAACATATACCGATGCAAACACTATTCATTGGCAAATGGAGAATCCTCGGTTTATGTTTAGGGAATTCGCATGAGATGAGTTGGTCTCCATTAAGCAGATTTGTTCACAGAGCATTTGCAATTTAGTCCTCGCAACATGTTTTAATGCTTCAATCATGTTCAACTTCAGGAATGTTTTACCAACCTACACAGAAGATTGAGTGGCATTATCTAAGCTGACATGCCTTGGAAGTTTGGTGACTTTGGAGATTCATTGTTCTAAGTATCTTTTGTCCTCAATAATGACTGGATCTGAATCAAAATACCTGTGCATCTGGGCTTTGTGTGTCTGGCATTACAACCGCTGTGAGGCATCAATTAATCTTACGCAGAATAAGCCTCTCATTATTATCAAAGCAATGCCATTTATATGATACTTTCCCATACAAAGGTTTCAAATGAGAATAGAATAAAACCAGAAAAGAAATGGTCAACTAGAGAAAAGTAACCTATCAAATAACTTCAGCCCATTCACCAAATATTAAAATACTTTAACTAGATCAGACATACTAATCAGATGTTAGGGCATATGCAATCTCCCAACCTGCTTGAACTTCAAAGAGATACGATAGTAACTAATGACATCATTCATATAAAGGAGAAAAACTTATTCAGTGGACAGACTGACACCAAAGCAGCTTAACTAAGAAATTCAAGAAATAAAAGAAACTGGTTGAAGTAATAAAGACTAAACAAAACATGGTTGAAATAGTAAGCCATGTCAAACAGTAGGAGTCTTGAACTACAATTAGCATGACACAAAGTTCTAATCACCATAAATAAAACACAAATATAAGAAAGCAAATGATTAATGGACCAGCTGCTTGCTTTTGAAGGGAGTGGAAGACTATACTTAATGCAGAAAGTACTTAAGAAAGTACAGAAAACACAGGATAGCGTGCACACATCCTTCTGTAAGGACCCTCAAGAATAGAGGTAAAACTTAAAATAGGTATATTAATTGAGGCAACTGAAGGCCCGAAGTTCAATCTTGAAAGTAGATACCTTAAAGGATGGGAGGTCAGGCACTTCTTTTGGTTGTATAGCCATGTGAGCAAAAGGTGCGTTCCCAACAAAGTAAGTATGAGAGAGGTCACCAATAACAGATTCTAGTGCTGACTCTGCACACTGCAAGTTAAAATGTTTGAAACTAAACATATAGAGAATTTGAACAGAGAGATACTGTGGTTATTACCTTACGCAATGTCTCTTCACTCTCGTAAATCTTCTCCGGGAAATGCCAAATGGGCTTCTCTGAAGAGGCTCCATAGGCTCTACCATAGAGTATAAGATAAAGTCTCCTATCAAGGGCTCTCTGTAATGACCTTCGGAAAAGGGAATCAACAATTAAGATGAAAAACTGAAGAGGTATGAAATTAAAATTTCTCTTGGAGACTAACTGCACGGGCTTATAGAATGATAACAGTCATAGACTATTAAACACATTGTCTATCTATCATGTCTCAACACAATCGAAGCCATTAATTCCATAATTCAATGGCTACTGTTCCGCTACTAATAATCTTCATGTCTGTCATTTAACCTTAGTAACAGCAAAGCATCCAACATGGCTAATGTAATAATGAATATAGAAATTTAGTTGAATATAAAGTAATGGGATTCATTACCATAAAAGATGTGATACCTAAAGACATGACCCACAGAGGCAGTAACAGTTAAAGATTATTCATTTGACTCTAGAGATGACAAAGAGGCTAGTGGTGGCAGATTTTTGGCCGGCCCTGACCCAAACCAAATGCCTTCATAAATTTTTGCCCTTGATCCAGTTCTGGCCAAACAATTCCTGCTCCTGACCCAACCTATACGGGTCATTTTGGGTTGGTCTCCCAATAAAACCCAGCTGCGGTGGGCTATATTTTCATTTGGCCCTTTCCAAGTAAATTCTTGATAGGTGTTTCTCTATCAGCACAAGAAATAAAAGGTATGCCTAGGTAAGGATGGATACTAGTAGTACAGGTTAATAAGGGTCACATGTTCTGCCCCTAGCCTGACACTTTTGTGTATTTGGGTCACATTTTCTGGCCCTGACCTGACTTGGTTTGTAAATTTCCTGCCACTAACTCAACCCTCACAGATCAATTCATGTTGGGTCTGCAAAAAAATGCCCCATAATATCCCTATTAACTAATAGTTCTCAGATGAGTTACATCCTAACATTGGTCATTTGACGAGCACTTCTCTTAGGTACTTCAACAAAGTGCCTAGGACAATCAGATATAGATGAGTCCTGCACCCAGTCGTTATTGTTATACCTTTATCCATATCCAGATGAGACCTCTCACTAGCCACCTACTCAGTGCAGACAGTTTTAAAGGGCAGAGGTGGATACATGTCAAATCAATCTACATAATTGTACATCACCTACTCTGAGGAGCCGTAGTCATGAATGCATATGAATACAAGGATAATATACTTGGGAAACCAAAGAACAATTTTATGGAAAATGTTGACATTTAAGAGAAGGTCCTGCAGACCATGCAGAATAGGTGTAAAAGAACAATCAGACATAATTGTTTCAGCTTGTACAGTTAAAATCGATATAGAGCTCGCCACTCTTGAAACATTGACTACTAAAACAGTACCACAGACCCCCTGAAAGATGGAAAAGAAATATTAACATATGATTGCTGGGTAAACCTCCATCTTCCCCTGCTTAAATATTTGATGGCAGGATATGCCATAGATAGCATCTGTGAGAAAGGAATAGCTATAGCATGGCTGAAGAACTGGATAAACAACTGATACTAGAACAAGAAATTTTCACTAGTGGAAGTAACAGGCATAACCAGTCAAAGCTAACCCTTAACAGTAATTTACATAATTTTCAGATAAAGGTATATAATTAACTTTTCGGGGTTGACTTGGACTCCGAGGGATATCTTGCTCATTTTAAACTGATGAAAGTACAAGTATATGCAAGGGTACCTATTCAAAAAGGTGTTTTATATTTGCATGGAGCTGCCCTTTTTTTATATTTTAATATGTTTTTTGCTTTATAAAAAAAAAAAACAACAGAAATGCAATGCACAAATTACTCATAACAAACCTAAGGTCCAAATAATTTAATATGCTTTAGATAGACTGGAAATCATTGCCCGTGGAAGAAGTCTTTGTCCAGTTATCTTGCTACCCTAAGGAGTAACTAGTCAGAGGAACTAGACCAGTATGAGATGCATAAACAAGTGCTTAAAGTACACATGGTTGCCAATGAAACAAAGATCAAAAGGCTTACAAATAATGAGATTTTATTTGGCCCAGATCTTGAGCTAAAAGTTGAAAGTGTTCGAATTCTTAGTAAAAATCAGCCTTAGTGTTGATATTTATATTCTTTGATCTGACATGTATTTTGTGAAAATGGACTAATATGTCCATGCCAAATACCATGGCTGAGAGGGAAACTACAAATGCCTGCTAAATGTTTCTTGTGGTCATCCTATATTTGCATGGAAGTTCCAAGAATGCTATGGTTTAAAGCTACACTGACAGCTACTTATCTAAACAACCGTATGCCTTCTCAAGCTCCTGCCTTTTCAACTCATGTTTTAACAGTCATTGTTTTACATACCCATAAAATGTTTCGATGGGTCCATCCTTTTGGGCTATCCATCTTCATAAAAGGGTTACATGCCACATCTAGGACTAGAAAGACAATCCGTAGCACCTCCTATGAGCCCATTCATTCTCTTTTTAAGTCCCTTTTTGCACCAGTTCTTAGATGTTTGCCTAGGTGTCCTTGACTTAATAGAATCCATGTTTGCACGTGATTTGTTGTCACAAACCATAATTAGAGAACCCTTTCTAACATTTCATTGATGTTGTACATGAGTACTATCACTTAGATTGTTACTTGAAACAAAGTGTCAGATGCAGTCAGTTCTTTCATCTGTGACTGCATTTCTTCAGTCTTAAATAAAATCATATAAATTTAGATCTTTTAGAGCTGAGTAGTACAAATCCAAAGCACCAGACAAGTTTTGTAAAGATCAAAGCTTTTGAAGCAATTCTTTACTAGCAAGATACATTTGAAGATGTATGCTAGTTCTGCACATAGATCAGCATCTTTTACATGCAAAATTGGTGCTTTTACCAACTAAAAATTGCTTATTATCATGAAATCTTCATTTTCCAGATCATAGAGTTGTCTTGTTTAATATATATTGCCCTAAAAGATAGTATGCAAATCTGATACCGAAGCAATGATTGTAGCCAAGTAGCAATAAATATCACAAATAGAATTTAAAATAAAGATAAGAGAATCGCAATACCAAAATTGAAAAGCAACTCTAAAAACTGGTAAATTTTGCAAATTAAAAATAATTTTTCAATGAATAGAAGACCCTCAGCCCAATTCCGGTTTCAATTGCAATTCACTTGGAAAAGCTAGTCCTTAAGATTTTTCTCCTCCACAAAGTGGTATGGTTTGCTAGATTGCATTCCAGTGCATTTCATTACTCTCCCTCTGTGAGTAAATGAAGCATCACGTAGTAGAGGAGAGACGTGCCTCTGTTAGCACATCTTCATCTCCTTCAAGATCTATGGTCCAATTCATTAATCTGTTTTGAATTCTTTCAAAAGAATGAGACAGATGTGTTGGGTGTTTTACTGTGAAGTGGTTTTCATCGATGTTCACCACTATTGTCCCAGATACATGTTTCGGACTTGCCGGTGGTCCACATGCAGTGAAACCATAGGTCTTGTTCTCTACATGCAGTCGAGAACAAAGAAACCAAGCGTTTGGGGATGAGAAGGATGCTTAACGCCTTCTACTACATGGATAAATATTTCCTATTTGCAAGATTTACCAGTTTTTAGAGTTGGTTTTGCATCTTGGGCATTGTAATTACCTTATTAATCTTTTCACTTTGGTCTCCAAGATACTTGCTGCTACTTTGGTCACAAAATGTCTCATTGGTCAGCTATTTGATCTCTATACTATGTTTTTGGGTGCAAATTTTGCAAGAAACAACATAGGGATCTAGCAAATGAAGAACTCAGTGATGCTACACAAAGTTTAGCAGTTTTAATACCAAATGGAAGATCTAGTCAGAAATCACATTGCCACAAAAACCCAGTCTTTGTAGGACTTGTTTGGTTCTTTGGATTAATACAAGTCAGCTCTAGAAAATCCAAATATTTCTAATTTGACTATAAGTAGAGAACTACACCCATAAACCAAAGAACCAAAGCATTTCAAGTGACAGGCCAAGTGATTGATTCATGTGAAAGATGGATCAGATGTTGGAGACAGCCCTCCTATGATGGCCCATGGTGACGAATAAACACGAATACGTGGATGCTAAGAAGTTTAAGACATTGGAAAGAATCTTAAAACTTGATCCAAAAAGGCAATTGGAAAGCTCTACATAATTCATTGGCTACTTGTTTGACAAGTTAGTCCATGAGTCTAGACAAGTCTTAGGTACCTTAATAAGAAGGGAAACTTTTAGAGAAATAAAAACATAAATTGTTGAAGACTTTTACAAGGTAGAAATGCCTTGTACTTCTCTTATGACTCTCTTGGTCTCACTAATCCTTTTGAAACCATGTAGCATCCTAAGAAAGGTCTTCAGATAATAAGACTTGACCCTTCTCTTATGACTCTCTTGGTCTCACTAATCCTTTTGAAACCATGTAGCATCCTAAGAAAGGTCTTCAGATAATAAGACTTGACCCTTCTCTTATGACTCTCTCTCTCTCTCCCTCTCTTAAGATTGGAGCACAAGAAGATGGAATATCATTCCATCTCTTTCCTTTCTCCCGTGAGGTCTTTTGATCATATCAAAGAAGCAATGAAAGGCAATATGCCAAAAGTTTAAAGATCCCATAATCATTTGCTAAAAGGTCCTCTTTGAAGAAGAATTTATATTACCATTCATCCAAAATGAAGAAAAAAAGGAACCACAATTTGTATTCCTTTTCTTGTATGTTTTGTGCATACCCAAATGAGTACATTTATGGTCTATAGCTAGCTTTTTTCCTGAGGTGGTCTATAGCCAGCTTTTTTCCTGAGCAGCTACAAGTACCTTCGACTTTTTCAGTGTGGATACTCCTGACATGCTTGTACACAAAGAGGGAACCTGTCATAACGATTCTGCCTGTGGATTTAATTCATGATGGTGCTCTCTAGCTTCTACTCCAGAATAACTCTTACTATTTTGTTTATTGCTAAGTAGTAAAAATGCCCTTATGAAAAATAAATAAGTTTGTTAGATATAAGTCCCAATTTAGCTTCCCTCAGTTCCAAATCAAGTTCCATAGCTGGCCATTCCTTTCAATTGAAGAGATTGCTAGCTGGCCCTGATGTTAGTAACATCTGCAACTCCTTCCTGTGATGTGTCTATCCCCACTTAAGGTTCAACTGAATATGGAATTGGCTCCACAGCCTTTGTTTTTGTAGGATCTCCTGCTGGTCCTGATGTCAGTGATGGAACTTTATATGGATCCAAATGAAGGGATGTCACCTCTACTACCAATGCTTTTTCTAGGTAAATCTATTCTTCGGGATTAAGTAAAGGGGAAAAAGTTCATAAGCATAGTCAACTCAAGAAAAAGAAAGGTCTGGCTATCGAACCGGTAATTAGTAGGGTTCTACTATTCCTGTTTTTGCTCCACTCTTGCCTCATAAAGTAAGAATACTAGGGAGTAAAAGTAGTGGCTGCAGCACGTCGAGGCGCTTCTTCAATGGTCCCCATCTACCCGCTTACCAGCCCTTCTAAAGAACTTATGGGCCGGCAGGCAGCCGAGACAGAATGGATAGTCATTATTAATCAAGCCAAGCCTAGTTGTCGCCAATAGGTACAGACCCAATAGCAGATTCTACTGCTGCCACTGTTGGAACTAATGAAGCAAATGATTGACCCATCCTATCATCCAAAGAAACAAAAAATACCAAAAAGTTTGAATTCACAGCTAATAACATTGATTCAATTGGCATTGGCATAACAGGAATATTTTGTTAATGAGAACATCTTAAACTGCTTGTTCAATGTCAATAATGGAATAAGACCAATTTCAGCCTGCAGATCACTTAAATAAAGCTCTAAGTTCTACTCTAGAGATTAGAGAAATAAAAGTTCAAAATAAATTGAGTCTACTTACTAAAAATGGGCAGCCCAGTGCACAAAGCTACTGCATATGCAGGGTCTGGGGAAGAGGCAGACACAAAGGCCCAAAGTACGCAGCCTTACCTTGATTTAGCAAGAGGCTGTCTCCGCGCCTCAAACCTGTGACATCTAGCTAACACAGCAACAACTCAACCGTTGCACCAAGGCTCCCATTCTAAATTGTGTCTACTTACTGCAACTCAAAAACCATCTTTTCTCTAATAGTAAACTTACAGAAACTATAGTATCTACATAAACCAAGTTTCTCAACATCCCTAAACTTGAGGTTTAATGGTTGACTAAATAACTCAAAGAAACCTACTAAATGTTAAACATCTCAAATTAACAACCTATCAGGTTATCCTAAATTATTATGTTTGCTTGTGGCATTTTGAAGCCGTAATAAAACTTTATCTAAAAGTATAGATAACAATCATGAAAAATCATCATGCTAACTTTCCTAAGTCCTGTGGTTGATGGAGCTCTATAAGACCAATTGCTACTGTTGTTGTTCAGCATGATATTGCAGATCATTGATTTCTAGACTGGGAGCTCAACTAACCCTCTTCTTGTCTTGAATAATCTTTGTCAAATACAGATCATTCAAGAACTTTCTTGCATCACCTACCCTAAAGATAGAACTGAACAATCATTATGAAGTATCTTTTCAGATAACGTAATCTTTCCACTGTTACATCATAAACAGAACTAACCCCAAGAAACACAAAAATTTCCAGCTTTGAGAAGACAAATGAATTGAAAAGATAATCTTTTCTTGAGCCATATTGACTGCTGATATACATTCTGTCCACATTGTCTTCTGTCATGACTATACATTGGTTTTCATTTCTCCCAAAAGAAAAGCACCACAAGTCAGCCCAAATGCATGATTAAACAGTTGACTATACAAGTGCAAACAGTCCAGAAGATCATCAATTTCCTCCAAACATATATCGCCAACTACATACTCTTAGACATTTAAGAACGCTTAATTCTCTTCTCTTGCTACCATCTAAAGAGTCTGTAAAAATTATAGCATAGGGTCTCAACCATGGTTCCTGATACATCTAAACTGTAAACATCAGTAAAAACACAAATGTGCAATGTGTTGATAAATGTGATCAGATCTTTGCAGAGATAAACAGACATAACCATGATGTAATATAAAAACTGTTTTACAATTCAAAATTCAATCCGTCAAAAGCCAGCCACTTTAGAAGAAAGCACCCATATGGGATGCCATTGTTCTTTTCAAAACACAAAAACTACCTTCACTGAAATAAAAGCTTAATTTGCCCTCATACTGGATGAAAAAATGATACCTAGGCATCCTGCTTTCAAACAGCACTAGAAGTTTCTAACAAGCTCAATCTTCTGCTTAAACAAACCAGCCAGTATAACACTTATTGGGTACCTTCTATCATTAGTCTTGTCAGCTTCAGTTATCCTTGGAGCAGGTACATAATCGATTTGATAGTCACCTTTTCCCCTGATTACAAAAAAACAATAGTTACATCAATATTTTTGCTGTAGGAATGTCGAAGTTAAAATTTCAGGAGGCCTATTAGGAGCAATTATATAATACAAATATCATAATCTCCAACAATCACTAATATTCAATAAAGGAAAAGATAGTAACTTTCATTTCCGATGCCAGTATCTCACTAAAAGCAGTCAAACAGGTCAAGAAATGCAAAGAAAGAAATAAGGGAAATGCAAATCTTACAAACAAACTCATTCTTAAGTAAATGCGAAGTCATGATCAAATTCATTCAACGATATATCGAAAAATTTACTCCATTTCGGGCATGAAAGGCCATATTATAATCTAGACAGAATTTTAAATATATTCTAGTTTGCTTAGCATGTACAATCTAAAGCAGAAACCAAACGCAAACAGAAAAATACCTAGCTTCGGATCTTCCTAAAACCTCATCCGGATATTTCCGACGATACTGCTGCCCCCATCGAAATCTGGCATTCAAAAAGTGATGAAAATGCAAATTTACCATGCAGAGCTCGAAATTCTCTCAAAATAGCAGAAACCTCATTGAAATGGAGGGTCAAAACGTTTACTTTCTTCTGAAATTCTTAAATCAAAGTGAGATGGAAAGAAAATAGATAAAACTTACGAGAATTCTTGAAATGCATAAACTGTAGGATCGATCTTCGGGATCACGACCGGCAATCTCTCGAAGAGTACGGAAGCGACAATTTTTTTGGATTGAGAAGTACAAAAACCCCGCTTTCGTACAGACCGAAGAAGCAACGAAGATCTCTGCATTTCTCCACCAAAACTCTGGGGTTTTTTCTGCTCCTTTGAGCTTCTTCTGAAAAACCCTGCTTAAACCCTAGGAAGAAGACTGGAAAAAGCAGGGAGTAAGACTGTAAGAGTCAGCGGCCAATTCAGCAGTGTGTTTCAAATTGACCAAAATGCCCCTGCTGTTTTGAATAACCATAAATCTGATCAAACGGTTCATAATGATTTAAATTTGCAATGCTGATCATATTGTAGACCCCATATAGTATTCTAGAAGAGGTAGCCCATTCATGAAGCCTAGCATATGTGGGGTTCGTGGAAGGGGCGAAAAACATGAGTCTATTGTATGCAGTTTTGTATCTTTACGAGAGGTTATTTTCACCCCTCGAACTAGTGACTTAAAAGTCATACGATCATAAGTTTACGGTTGCGCCTAGGCAACCCCTTCATATTGTCATATCTGCATTTTGGTAAAAGTACAAGTAGGGCCCATATTTCTCTAACTATGATTATAGATGAAAATCATGATTAAGATCATCTAAAGCTACATGATTTTGTCTTAAGTATGATTAAGATCATCAACTTAGGGGCAGTCCCGATGCACAACACTCCAGCATGTGCATGGTCTAGGAAAGGGGGGGACTACAATGGTCTATAGTATGTATAGTGTCACAAGGTCACAGTTTCACTTTTGCTAAACTTGTGCGGCACTTGTGTTCAACTCCTCTTGCTAGGCACAAGTCAGCCTTCCACCCCTCTTCTCACTTGTTAGGGCTATACTCACTCACCCACAAATGCAATAAGAGGAACTTAGAAAGGAAACTCTCCAAATGTATTGAGCTTAACTAAAACTAAGTTGATTACAAATGAGGAGCTTACACCTATTTATAATTATTCCCCTCTATTCACCTCCTCAATGGATGGTTTTGATCATTACATGTGTCAATACATTAAGGGTCCAGATCATCTTCTAGAACCCTCCTACTATTTCTAAATTATTCTACCAATCTCTTCAAGTAGTTAAGATTATTATAGAATATCTAAGTTATTTACAAGGAATTCTCTGGAAACCAGGCCTTCTGGAACCAAGCCTTCTTCCACATATCCAAGAATATGGGCCCAAGTCCTTTGGCCCACATCCATAGGCTAAACAGGGCTTCCGTGTGGCCTGTATGCTTTGGTCATAGGCCTTGCAATGCAAGTTTGTAACATTCCCCCCCACTTGATAATGTTGATACCCTCGTCACACATCTAAGCTGGTCTTGCAAACTTTGCCATTGGGCACATCTCATATTGTCTTATCATCTTCATGAGATGTCCTAGTGTGTCCCTCCCTTTGTACATTGGCATCCAGCCACTCTTATGTACTCTTGGGACTTTCTTTGTATCCTTCATGCTGTGTGCATTCTTGCACGCATGTGAACCCTTACACAGTTGTAAGTTGTCACACTTCTTGTGCTCATGTTTTGCTACCCTCTGATGTTGTGCCTCCTACACACAGGTGTAGCAGTTACTAGCTACTATGGTCTATGCATGTCTTTGCTTGGTCATGTTCCTGTTGGAGTTTTCCTGTTGTAGCACACCCTTATCAACCATTGGTTTCTTGTTGGACCCTTTAGACCATAGCACCTTAATGGCACCTAGATGACGTAAGTCTAGCTGTGCCGACTTCACACTCGCTATGGATCCCTCTACTAGCTGCAAGGCAAATAGCATCTTCCCTTGCCCCTTTCCATCTTCAATACCGGGACCATGCAAGGGGTCTTCTCATTAAAGAAGCTCAATATTTCAAGGTGTGGTATAGGGATGGCTCTAGCCTTGGCAAGGAAATTCATTCCCAGGATAACCTTATAATCATCCAAAGGCACTATAGTCAAAGTTACGGTGCCTTGCCACTCTCCCACCTTGATAGGTGTATGTTTGGCAATTTTAAGTACGGACTTCGCTTTAGAGTTTACTGCCTTGATCCTACTATCATCCTTTTTCATCTTGAGCCCTAATCTCTTAGCCTCCCCTTCTAAGATGAAGTTATGAGTAGCTCCCATGTCTACCATAGCCCATGTGCCTTTGCCATTGAGGCACATGTTCACATACATCAAACTTTTTCCTACATGAACAGGTTTGGTTCCTAATGCCTACCCCATCATAGCATTGAGAGTCTAAGTGCCCCTATCTTAAGCTCCTCGCCTTCATCCTCATCCATTACCTCTGCCCTTTGAGTCATGTCGGCCTTCCATGCCTTCTTCCTTATGACCTTTATGTCCTCCTCACCGTTGCTTCCATTAGAATTGCCCTTTTTCTCCCCTATAGTGCCTTTAGCCCTTTTGTCAAACTCCACTAATTTCTCTACAATTGAGAGTGTAGTGGCCAAGTCTTGCACTCCCCCCTTTGCAACTCTTATTCCACCCAAGGTTGCAACCCATCCATGAAAAGGAACAACTTGTCCTTCTCATTCATATCTAAGATGTTTAGGAGCAAAGTTGTGAATTGGTTGACATATTCACGGATATATCTTGTATACCTTATTAACTTTAGATTCTTTCAAGCCAAATACTCTACATTCTCTGTGAAAAATTGGGCTTTCATCTCTCTCTTAAAGTCTTCCCAAGTGACTATGGTGTAATGACCATCAGCTATGTCACCATATCTTCGTCTCCACTATAGCATCACATCGTCACAAAGATACATCATTGCCACATTCACTTTTATGACCTCCTTGGAAACTTTGGTAGCTTTAAAGTGTTGTTCCATTTGCCATAGAATTTTTTTCCAGTCCTTGGCATCATGATTTCCCTTATAGCTTGTAGGTTCAAGGATCTTGATTTTGGGAGCAAACTCATTTTGTCTTGATCCTCCCCCATTAGTTACAACCTTCTCCAATAGGGCTAGACAAATTTTCACATCCTCTAGGCTAGCTACCTCCTCATGTAGCCCAGTCATCTCACCTTCTATAGTCTTAAGGTGATCAGACATGCCTTTTACCCTTTTCATGGTCTTTGTAGTTATAGTTTTGAATACTTCGAAAGCACTTATCATGTCATCTTGGAGATTATGTAAAGCATCCACATAGGCACTAGATTTGTTCAAGCAATCAAAAAGAGTTTGCTCGAACTTATCAAATCTTTCTTCCAACGTAGTGAGGCAAGCATCCAAAGCCAACTCCTTTGATGGATCTCTAGACTTCTCCCTCCTTGACCTGTGCTGAGTTTCCACAGGCACGTTGCTTACTCCAGACTCACTTATCATGATGTTGCCATGAGCTTTCCCCAATACTTGCTAAGCAACGCTCATGTCAACCTGCTCTAATACCAACTGTCACGGGTTCGCAGTTTCACATTTGCTAAATCGGTGTGGTACTTGTGCTCAACTTCTCTTACTAGGCACAAGTTAGCCTTCCACCCCTATTCTCACTTGCCAGGACTACACTCACTCACTCACAAACGCAATGAGAGGAACTCAGAAATGAAACTCTTCAAATGTATTGAGCTTAACTGAAACTGAGCTGATTATAAATGAGGAGCTTACACCTATTTATAGCTGTTCCCCTTCATCCACCTCTTCATTGAATGGTTAGGATCATTACATGTGTCGATACATTAACGGTCCAAATCATCTTATGGAACCCTCCTACTCTTTCTAGATTATTCTACCAATCTTTTAGAGTATTCAAGATTATTACAGAAGATATAAGTTATGTACAAGGAATTCTCTGGAAACCAGGCCTTGTTCCACAGATCCAAGAATATGGGCCTATGTCCTTTAGGCCACATCCACAGGCTAAACAGGGCATCGGGGTGGCCTATATGCCTTGGTCATGGGCCTTGCAATGCAAGTCCGTGACAACAGTCTTGCTTTACATTTTTGTAAGAGGCTGTTTCCACACTTTGAACTTGTGACCTCAAGATCCCACGACGACAACTTTACTGTTGTACCAAGGCTCCCCTTTGATTAACAAATAGAAAAAGCAGAAAAATGAAAAATGAATTGAAGTCATCCGTTAGTACACATAGATTGCATAGCTACAACGAAGATAAATCATGTAAAGAACTCGGTCACAGTTGATTTAGTTTTCCACGTTTTGCTTTTTAGACTCGAGGAGTTGGCTCAATTCAAGATAATAGTTTGTTTTGGCAGTGAAAATGTAGAATGTAGAAAACTTAAAACCGCATCGCCTTGACCAAGTTATGCACTGAGTTGAAGAAAACTTGGTTTCAAGCTTTCTCTCTCTCGCTCTCAATCAGTCATGGACTCCTACAAGTAACTTCCTGCCCTTCCACCTAAAACCTAGCAAGAACTAGAAACCAACTCCAGCAACCTAAGTAGAGATCACCACCATTTCCTCCAAAAGACCTTCTTCCCTCTTCTCCGCAGCTAGCAACAATTTGTTTCTCTTTTCTTTCTCCTCTCTTCTTTCCGTGTCCTTGTTTCCACAAACTCCTAGCTTCTTCCCAACACCTTACCTCAAACCTACCTTTTACTCAACTCTTCAAAACCTACTTAGACAGCGACTGATCCCTCTCGGTGTTCCTTCCTAGCCTATTTTTTATCCCCTTGATCACTACTGGCAGTCCTTATCCAGGTTGGATACAAGTGTAATACGTATAGCTTGAGCAACATCATATTTGACTATGCAAGACCTTTTGGCTTAGCAGACTCTTCTGAGCGCGAAATCTGTGGGATAACAAGAGGATTTGACATTTGGCATCAAATGAAACTCTCTCCTCTAATCACTGGCAGAGATTTTCCTAATGTAGTCAAATGACTTAGACATGAAAGAGTATCTCCATGGAAATTCTGTCATCTCATTGATAGAATGAACTCAAACTTGTGAAGGCACTGAAGTCTCCTTTATCCATACTCACAGGTCTGCTAAAACGCCCGCAAATTCTCTTGCTAGAGAGGGCTTGCTCCTTCAAGAATTGAGAGTAAGAGGTATGCACTCCTGGTAGCTTTCTTTCTAGTTTAATCACTCTTGAGGAACCCTCTTTCATGAACCATCTAATATTTTTTGTGTCCCATTTTAGCTTCGGTACCACATTTTCCCGTATCTGGTGTTTGCCCACTGCAAAGAAAAGCATATATATGACACTCTGCATTGTTTCACGGGCCTGGCACATCCCAACCAAATCTTACCCCTATGCTATTTCGGGTAACACCGAACCCCGAATCGAGGGAAGTACACCATCAGTGCCATTCGCCCTGTCATCGATACGCTATTCTGCAAAGATCTACCTATGGGATGATCCTTATTCTCATTATTTTGAGGAATGAAATCTATAGCTCCAAAAATGTTCAAAAGACGGTACCAAAAGCTTTTGAAACCGGAGGGTTAGGATGATGCATGAAATCCGGACTATGAGCTACCTAATGGAGAGGGACCAAAATGAATGGTCTAATCACTGAAAATTGGGCACTACGAGCTGCCTACCTAGACATCCGGTTCTAGTTGGTGATCAGCCTACATTAATTATCTATGGTATTTTTCTCACCAACATGGCTAGAATCTGCTGGGGAAACCTCTTGTGATCTTTTAAACAGGAAAAACCATGACGATAGAAGAGAAGTTCAATTAGCCATCTTTTCTTTGCCACAACTTTCATAGGTGAAAAATCTTATTGGGCAGTTTGGCACCGAGGTAATTACCCATGGATAAGCTTTTGCATGGATGAAACTAACTATCAATGCTGAACAGAAGAAGTTGCGATGCTCAAAAGGAATTGAAAAGAAGTTCAATTCCTCATCTTTGCTTTGACACACAACCATCAGAGATTCAAGAACCAAAATCTTAAGCAAATATAGTCCAAGTAATAAATGCTCAAGTTTCCTTGGGATCCCAATTCCAATAAGATACCCATGCCTCTTTAGCCCATATGGCTTCCGAGACGCTCTGCTTGTGGCAATAGCATCCTTGGATGACAATTTACCTAACCCAACATGTAACAACATCGGAATAAGATTATCACTCAATTCGGCCACGCCTGGAGTGATATTTGAGGCATTGAAGAAAATTACCTCATCCGAAATGCAACTTACGTTGTTCAAGGAACATTGTGGCTGATACTTGTGATTCATCTGCTTCGTATGGTTGAAAGACCTCTTAACCTCATTAATCGTGTCTCCAACGACCAGACAATTATCTGACAGCGATCTTACTGTACTTGTTGATTCACCTTCGGCAACATTCTTGAGAATCAGCATACATGATTGAACCGGCATAATAGAGGCATTAAGAATGGTTATTCTATTGCAATCGAGTTGATAAAATACAAAGTCAAACCCAGAACCAACAAACCATGTAAGCCCCCAGGTAAAAGAACAAAACACACAGGCTCCTAATCGCCCAGTTCGACCAAAGGCCGGCACAACACAACAGTCGAGCACGTAGTGCATCTGTAAATTCAAATCAATCTAACAGTGCAGGTGGACACTCCTATGCCCTGTTTTGAAAGTTCATATGCCGAGCTATTCACCACTCTGTGAACATGATTCGATTGACATTGTACAGGGGCAATAGCAAGTTTGATCTAGTTGATCAGGACCCATAAACTCCAGGGGGAGGCTTATCTTCTCTAATCTATCTAATGACATTTGCATTTTCTCCCTCAATGATATGAGGCCCAAGCTGATTCCACACGCAAATTACGATGCATAACGGTGGCATATCTGATTACAAATGCTGGAAATGAAAAGACGAGAGAAATGAGTCTAATCCAATACAGTTAAGGCCCTCTTGACTGATACTTATTTTGTCAGTTTCAACTTATCCTTGGATAAGTTAGGCATGGCACGAAAGGAAAAAGCCATTGCTGGGGTCGACTTTTATTCTCATACTAAAAAACTAATCCCCTTGCATTTTATACTCAACTCCTCCAAACTTGTGCTAATGAGATTGTAGGACAAGATCCAACAACGTGCTTGAAAATAAACAACTTCAGATTTGGGATCGGAAGCCGATTTCGACCATTCTTCTAGAGATTGATAGCTTTCGCACATGCCTTGAGGGGAATTCTTCAAGAAGGCTTCGAGATTGATATTATGTTTCAAGACCTGATTATTACTAGATTGGTCATTGAGTGTCCTTATCTTGAGGTAGTCATAAACATCATCATTAACATAATAGAGATTACCTACATACTCCACTAGAAACCAGGCTTGACATCTGCCAGGAAGTGCGACCAATTGAACCCTCTTTTCTTTCACAAGAATTCTCACAAGATAACGTGGACAAACTAGGATTTGCATGATTCATTCGAGAAAATAACATCTTCGGCTTCCAATATTAGAGAGAACATGCACAACTCATGGAGCACTTTAAACTGAACCCATTTGCCACTATCAGAAGAGAAGAGGCTGACCATTCTGTAAGTATGTGGTGGAAGGTGCAAGGAGCGACTACCCGAATCATTTTATAGTGATGCAGACATTCGGATCGAAGGACAATTTATCCTTTGTATGACTCCAAGGATGATATCTATCTCTTGTTTGGGCCTCAATAGACAAGCTCAAGTTTTAGTAACTGGATAAGATAACGTAATAAAAATTATACACAACCAAGAAGCAATCCATTGCAGCAATATACGATATTGATGTTCAAATAAAAGGGGTAGCCCGGAGCATGAAGCTCCTATGTAAGTGGGGTCTAGGAAAGGGACAGACCACCAGGGTCAATAGTACTAAGCTTTTCCTTACATTTTGCAAGAGGCTATTTTCACACATTGAACCCGTGACCTCAAGGTCACACGACGACAACTCTATCGTTGCTCCAAGTCTCCCCTTCAAATAGAAAGAAAAAATATTCATTCATGTTTTTTATTCCACGGCTGACCGACTTTTTGTCGAATGGACAAATTATAGCTGTAGTTTATGGGTTAGTAAGATGTCGCAAGCGCTTGAAAGAAGAATCCTGACATTTTCTTCGGTAAGTCTTCTAAGGACTCTTCAAATTAAACTTCTTCCTGCTTTTGATACGCATTTGGCTTTGCAGAGAGAACAAACTAGAACCGGATGTCTAGTTAGGCGCACATATGGGAAAACAAACGCTAAGGCAGCATTTTATTGTTAAACCTGCTTTTTTATTGTATTTTTTTTAGATCTAAGACATTCATCTTGTTTGGGCCTTTATTTTAGCCAGCCTACTAGAATTCATGTCAATCAGATTATCCTAACTTTTGCTTTTGTACATTTTTATTTCAATGGCTGTGATTCAAAGTAGAGAGAAACATAAGACCGCAAGCATTCAATAGTAGTGATTTTTGGTGCAGAAGTAATCTAAGAGACTTTAAGATGTTAATCAATAATAAAATCCTTTTTTTACCCTAATTAATGTCTTAAAAATGCACATGAAAGACACATAACCATGATCCCACACGCGATTCTGATAGTGATTGACAGAATGTACTGCAGTGGGACCAAATTTGCAAGTTTGGGCCCTTTCATGGGATGTTTTAAAAGAAGGGCTCTCCAAACAAAAGAAAAAGTATAAAATCCTAGTACATTGTTTTTTCTTCTTGACCTTCTCCATAGATTCCAATCTTGGGTTGTAGCATTTGGAAGCATTAGAGAGGGAACGACTTGGTTACTTGTAGGCACTTGTTCCTTTAGTTCCCTATCTCACTACCCTTCACTCTCTATCATGTACACGTGCATGGAAAAATGGACGTTAAAACTTACGAACTTGGTATCCAAGATGTTCATTTCTTCTGTAGTTGCAAGTGATCAAACAGATCAGAAAATGAAAGAACAAGTAGTTAGAAATTCCATGAGTTACCGATTTGACAAATGAAAAAATTAAACAGACAAATGAACGGCCGGGATCTTTTGATTACAAGGGAATATTTTGGATTATGTTTTCCATTGTCATTGTTAATGTATTACTGACTGAATTTGTGTAGCAAGTACATATGAGAAACATTTGCTGATTCAAACCATTTCATCTGCTGGTTCTCACCATTAAATTTTTTTCAAGCTCTGGACATCTACCAATAAGAAAGCATACCTTTCTCCGTCTTTGGGCTAAGTGCAAGCGCAGCGCAGTATCCGTTCTTAACAGTTAATATCTGATACTATGCGATCATCCCTCTAATATTGATCTAATTTTTTGTTGGGAAGAGCCACCACAGTGGCTTGCAACTTGGGGCTCTTACCCGTCGACCTGCATTGTTGCATGGGCCTGGTGCACCCCAGCCAAATCTTAAATCAAAATTTATTACCATTCTGCCATTTTGTGCAATGCCAAGCATGAACTGAGTGACTTAAAAGTAGACATTTAGTGCTATTAATGGTGATCTAAACCATACATCGTTGCTGTGTAGATACGTTATGCTGCAAAAATCTATCCATTGAATTATCCTTGACTTTATTTGTTGGAGGAATGAAATCAATAGCTCAAAATTTTCAAACAATGGTAGAAAAAGCCTTGAAATCTAAGGGTTAGGATTTTCAATACATGAAACTAACATGAGGTTAGTACAGCAAGAGTTTGGGAGATTTTGGAAGAGTTTGACCGATTTTTTCCTTATCATTCTAAATCATGTTAATCCAACAAGAATATTTACAAGATTTTGGGAGAACTCCACATAACTCTTTATTAAGTGACTACTTATTAACCTAGTTAGATTTTAGTGGGTTTTTAGTTCCAGGGACCATTTTTAGTATAAAATGAGCTATAAACTTAAGTCCACCAAAAAAGGGGGTTGCTTTTTAAGTGGAGTTTACTTTTAGGTGAAAAAATAGTTAGTCAACTTTATTATCATCTATTTTGCAACTGAAAAGAAGAGTATGTACAGTGATCTAATGGATGAGATTTTATGTCAACAAAGCATCTAGTCCATGACTAACACTATGAATGGTCATGATCTTCTAAAGCATGGGCCCAATGGTAGGATTTCTCCCTTTCTCTCTCTAAGTGTTTCTAAAATTAGAAAGTAGGCCCAAATTTTCTTGTTTTTTCAATGATCTAAGGCATTCATCTGATTTGCCCCATCCATCTCCATTGGCCTAGAAACCAAATTTCATGTCATTTAGATGCCTCTAGGTCCTTGACTTTCAGAGTTTTGAAGACAAAAATAGACAATATAACAAAACAAATCTCCAAAACACAAGACAATATAGTCATTACTTTGTCTAGATCAACAGCTACCCCATTGCTGGAAATTATGTGACCAAGATAGCGAATTCATTCCTGTCCAAATTGGCACTTTGCGGCCTTCACAAAAAGGTTGTTAGCACGGAGTATTCAAAAGGTTTTATGTAAGTGAGAAAGGTGGTCTTCCCTAGTGTGGCTACACCAAAATATCATCGAAAAAAATACTAAAATAGACTTGTGAAGATAATCTCTGAAGACATTGTTCATGAGTGCTTGGAAAGAAGGGGGCATTAGTTAGACCAAAAAGCATGACGAGAAATTCAAAATGCCCATGATGAGTTCAGAAAGCAGTCTTTTCTGTCTTTAGAAGCCACACAATTTTGCTAAAAGCTTAAGCGGAGATCAAGCTTGGAGGAGAAAGTTGCTCCATGGAGCTCATCAAGGAGTTTATCTATTATGGGAATTGGTAACTATCTTTGATAGGCTGCTGATTAAGAGTGCGGTAATCCACATACACCAGGAACTGTCTTGCTTCTTGACTAGGATAACCAGGGATGAGTAGGGGCTTCGGCTTGGCCTAACGATTTCATTCTGTAGCATTTTAGCAGCAAGTTGCTCAATCACATTCTTTTGAATTTGAGGATATCGATGAGGATGGAGGCTGATTGGTCCACTTCTTGGATGTAATGGAATTTGATGATCTTGAATGAGAGGAGGGGGCAAACCTACTAATTCTTTGAAGATGGCAAAATAGTTTAGAAGAAGAGAAGTAATGCTGGGATCAGTAGGAGCTTGGGGCTGGGCCTGCAAAGCGTACATCTGATGTAGCATTCATTGCTTACTTTGTCGAATGGTACTTCCCATCTCACTGTCACTGATGAGTTTATTTTGAGAAGAAGATAAACCTCACAGGGTGCCCTTGTTAGAGTTTATAAAAACCTGCATTGTCATTTGAGAAAAATCCCACATGAGTGGTCCCAGGGTACTCAACCATTGTGTACCCAAAACAAGATCATAACCATCCAAAGGTAATAAATAAAAATCAATATGGAAGGGCACCCCCTGAATCAATAGTGGAACATCATTGCATTTGTTGGGTTAATAAGCTTTTCTCCATTGGCAACAATCACCTTGATTGGTCAATCCTTGGAGGGTTGAAGACTGACTCAATTGGCGAGGGCATTGTTTATGAACTTATGAGTGCTTTCGGAGTCAACGAGAATGATCACTACAACTCCTCAGATTCTTCATCATCAGGCTAAGCAACTTCAAGAACAAAGAGCCACTTACACTCATGCCTAGGACGATATTTGTCATTACATCGAAAACATAGACCTTTCTCTCTGCACTCTTAGATCTCTTCTGGGGTCATTCGCTTAGAGGGCAATGATTGCCGAGTGGTGCTGATAGAAGCTGGCTGGACATCCTGTACTGGTCCTCATCATTGAGATGTATTAAGTGCTTCTTAAAGGTAGGCTAATCCAATGGTAGCTGCCAAAGAAGTAGGATTTCCAGCCTTTACATCTGCCTAAATATTATCCTGTAATTCACTTATAAAACAACTCACCTGTTGGGAAGGCAAAACTTGTCGTGCTTGAGAGAGAAGATGTAATGGCCTACATTATTAAGAAATAAAGAAATTACGTTTTTTATGTTATTTTATTAATTAATTTTTATTTATTACGAATTTGTTTGCAATGTGGAGAAAACCGTTACAAATGGCTAAACATGATAATTTGACAGTTATAGAAAAAGGGAGTAAATATACCATTAAAAAATTGAAGAGTTACAAATATGTAATAAATTGGGAAAAACAGTTACAAGGAAAGTATGTATAAAAAGAAACAAAGAAAATGGAAAGAAAAGTTTAGGAATGTGAAACAGTTGGGGTGGAAGAAGAGGAGTGCGTGAGACAAAAAGAAAAGAGAAAAGGAAAGAAAAAGGAAGAAAAAAAGAAGAGAGGAAAAGAAGATCAAGAGGAAAAGCAGAGATCTAAAATTGGCGTCAAATCGATTAGAAGCAGAGAAATTTGCGTTTGAGGAAATCGCATTTTGAGGTAGGGGATCTAGAACTAGACCACGTTTTTCTTTATTAAAAAAAAAACTAAGTTTTGTCGATTGATTTTGGATGAACTTTGCATTCTAATATTCGTAGAAACTAAACGTGTGTATCTTTGTTATTGTTTGAATAGTTGAGAGATAATCATGTTGTTTATGTTTTAATTGATGTTTTTTTTTTCTATGTAAAAAAAGAAAGAAAGAAAGAAGAAGAAGCATGATTTACAATAATGATTTGGTGCACGATTCATATAATGTGAAGTGTTCTTAATATACATCTATATGTTTGTTTATGATTCCTATATTGGTAGTGACGCATAACATGGGATGAAATTTTATTTAATAGAACCATGTTATGGGATAAATTAGAGTAGACTCTAACTATTTCAAATATGATTAGAGGGTAGTTGAAATCTGTAAAACAATTCAAATAACAATTAAGATGTTATAGGTGTATGATTTTAGTATAATCACTGCTGCCGAGTCATGCTTAGAACATGGTACATTGGATTTCACCAATGACACAGTGTGCGAAGTGTTGCTTAGGCCAAGATGTTTAGACAGTGAGCGCAGGATGTTTAGTGTAATATCCTTAATTTTTAGGATAAAATAGGAAATTATTAAATAAATAAAAATAAAAAAATAAAAATTTATGGATGAAATTTTTTCCTGAAAACATAAGAATTAGAAAGTGCTCATCGATACGAATCCAACGCCACCAAGAACGCTAGAAACGGAGCTCAAACGAGGGAGTTATGAGCCGTCAAAGTTGGAAGGGCAAATTGGTCATTTGATAGAGACGTATTAGACAGGGGTCCAAATTGATACTGGCACCCCCGTCTTCCACACGTCTCTACCAGTGCCGGAAAAATCGCCGGAGAGACGTGGAAAGAGGCGTGTGGGGAAGAGTTTCTCTTCCCCAAGACTCTAAAACCCTATATCTATGCTCCTCTAGGAGCCAAAACGCTCCACTTTGAGCGTTTTCTCTGAGTTTTACGCAGAACCCTAGCTTGAAAAGATTTCATTTTTTCGGCGAGTGGAACCCCGGCAACACGAGCAACCACGGCTAGGTGCAAGGTAAGCCTTAAAACTCTATTTTTTAGTATTTATTAAATAGAGAAAATAATAAGAAAACCATTTAAAAATTTGAAAAAAATTAGATTTTTTTAGGAACTTTAGGCACGCTACTGTTGGAGAGTGATTTCATGGATCAAACCTTTTCCTTTTGGAAATCTCACCGTCCAACTAATGCACAAGAGAACCAAGAGCATACCCTTTAAATTTGGGAGTGATCCAACGGTGGATTTCTCCAGAAAACCCAAAAACCAGTACCTAGGGAAGATTTTAGGAACTTGGGAAAAATCATTTAAAAACCATGGTTTTTGGAAAAATCAGTGCAAAAGGAGGGCATAAATGGATTCTAGAGAGAATTCTAAAGAAAATGGCGCAAAAATTACGCAAAACGGAGCTCTGTAGCTCCGCCGGAGGAGACGGAATCCGGTCGTGTTCTCCGGCGTCGTCAACGGCGTCGGCGCCCTGGCACTGACGCCAGGACGCGTGCTGAGACGCACCCAGGACGACGTCACACACATGCACGGCGCCGCTCGTGTGTGGGGAGCGCGCAGGTTGACGGTCGCGGTGGGGCCGGGACGCGGCGCGTCCTGGAGACCGTGACGCACGCGTCACGGTGCTGAAGACGCCCGGCGCGCGTCCCGTTCGGCGTTTGCATCGGCGTGCGTCTTCGTGCGCCAGTGTACGCTGGTGTAAACTGGCGGAAAAGGGGCGCCGCCGGTTTAAACCACCTTATGGTGGTCCGGCAGGCCCCATTTTAGCGTAGTTTTCACTAAAACTTGATTTTTGGGAGCTAGAGAGGTCCAAATCAGGATCCGAAAGAGGCGTTGTGACCGTATTGACGACGCGGACCTAGTTTTAACTAAAAACTTAGAAATGACAACTTTTTCTTTAGAAAAATTTTAAAATAGTGATGTGACATGTACAGGTGCACGTGAATATACCAGTTAAAGGGAGTTATTAGCAAGCTAGTGGTCTCACATTGAGGTAGGTGACGACAACTAATATTTTGCCTTGATTTTTAAACCATGTTTAAACATAGCATTATGTGTGATTGTGTTTTAAAATGTAATTATTATTTACCGTGGATTTCATGCTACATTGCGTACAGGATGGTTATTCCAAATTGAAATCTTTTACTGAATAAACTTATTTCAAATGCTTTTACAAGCATGATGTTAATTTGTTATGCTTAATTAGAGACTTATTTCTTATTATATATATAGAAAATGCATGGATTTACATGGAAATGAGAATAGAGGCTTATTAGCTGGTCCTTTGATAGGCTAACCCCAGGATGAGAGGCATGTCTTGGGGATTGCAAGCTATATGTGCTCTTGAGTTTTAGCATATACATATGATTTCCGTGTTTTATATTTGATGACGGGTGCTCTCGCCCGGTGGGCGTCATGCTAGGAGGGATAGGGCCGGCTACCCACCTTCCGAGATTATGATGTGATGAGTTTGTGATATGATAGACACCTGCCCATAAATGGCATTTGGTAGGGGTTTGGTAACATGGATAGTCCATACTACCGGTCTGAGCCTTTCCATGGGGACAGACGCTAAGTCTCCCGTTATGGTGTCGACGGGGAGCGGCGGTGGTTGATACCCATGGAGGGTTGCCACTGCAGCATGATGGCCCATATTCTTATTATGTGTGCATGTATGATGAGCATGGTTATGGATGATATGCCTGGGTGTGACGACACTCAGAGGTTGACTACGTGTACTCCTGATCAAGGATGTTAGTGCGATGTGGTGGGACCCATTACCTTAGGGTGCCCTTATTCTGGATGTATGCTCCATTTTATTAATTCATGTCATGTTTTAACTCCGTGAATTTCATGTTTTAGCATATGGAATAAATTGGCATTTATTGAACATGGCATTATGATATCACTATCTTCATAAATGTTAGATTTTTCATCAGTATTGTTCATTATTTCTTGCATTTATTACATTAATTGTCTATGTATCTACACAAGCGATAGCTTCTTTGAGGCATTGCTTTGTTTTGCAATGCCTTAGATCTCGAGCGCGATAACGGGAAAGGCAAGGCCGTTGAGAAGCCGTGAGAGCCGCTGTGAAGACCATTTTTCTATAGTGTTAGACAGTGATGTGAGTCATTAAACAGGATTATCATTTGGATTTTTATTATGGACTGCATATTTTATATTGGGATGTGATTTAGATCTTTGGACATATGTTGGACATTTATATGGGATGTTATGATGGATAGACCCTGGGCCATATTATTATTGTCTTTTGGACGTATATTTGATTTAAAATAAAGGCGCCTATTTATTTGACGTTGATTTCTACAATGATTATTTATTTATGTTTAAATTACATGTACGCCATTTTGAGAAAGGAAAAATTAACACCCGGAGTTTTAAGATAGGTTTAGTAAAATGTTAAATAAATCTTTTCTCATGGGATCTCAAATGCTCTTATTTAAAATGCCATTATAAAAAAAAAAAATTATCTTAAAAAATCCGGGGTGTTATATTTAGACAGTGACCAGTTACATAATACAGTAAGGGTTGCTTAGGCACATGATGTTTAGACAGTAGGCGCAGGATGGTTAGACAGTGACCAGTTACATAATACAGTAAGTGTTGCTTAGGAGCAAGATGTTTAGACAGTGACCAGTTACATAATACAGTAAGTGTTGCCTAGGTGCAGGATGTTTAGACAGTGACCAGTTATGCAATACAGTAAGTGTTGCCTAGGCGCATAGCATACCAAGCAGTAAGTAGATGTATACATCAGGTAGTGATTAGGCAGATTGTGCATTGAGTGAGGCTTGGGCATAAAAGTGTTCTGTATATTCCAACTGCTTCAAACAACAAATGAGGTTCATACAATGGGCAAGCAGACAATACTCCAATGCATAAAATACTAGACAAACTCAAGAACAAGTATACCATGAATTTATTGAAATTCAGACATATTGATACCGTGCAAGCACATGAACTCCTAATCATGCACAAGCCAAAATTATCAAAAGTTAAAATGTTAGGTTCCATGCATGCATAATCGTTACCTAAGATTATGTCACATGGATGGTTGGAAGTTCTTACGAAGTAAATCAAAGGCTCAAAAACTTTCATTTAAGAGGAATATGAAAAAATAAAATAAAAATAAATAATATACTAGCTGAACAAATTAGGAGTCTTCACCACTAGGTACTTTAAGTTGTTTGAACCCAAATTTTTGTAGAGATTAGTATCAACCATCTGCTATACCATGTTGTTGATGAATTATGTACCCAAGATGGAACTAAACAGAGATTTCATCTTATGGCCTTGCTGTAAAATGAATGGGTTAGATGCCTTAAAACGTACCTGACAAGCCTAGCAAATAAGTAGTTTAATTTTTGTTTTGTTTCTGTTTTATTATTTTTATCCACCTATATTTAATAGTCAAAGTCATGGTTTTTGCATTAGGTGGCCTACGTTTAGATGATTATAACCGTTGATCCAATGAACAGTACTTTCTTAAATGATGCCTTAGGTTGTACATATCATAGGTATGAGATTGAAAACTTTCAAATGCAATAAAGGGTCACATGGTCTTGATATTATTGGGTCCACATGGTTAAACATGTATACCATGTGAATCTCTATGAAGTTGCAATTAAGACATTTGGCTTTTCATTTGGCTGATTTTATCCAAACAGAAATGCAGCCGGATTGATTAATTGGGATTGATTAATAACTCTAAACCATTTGGTGAAATAGCCCAACAAATGATTTTGACTGGGTGAGTAATAATTATCTGAGAGGTGGACTGGATATTTGATGGTATAGACCGACCACCATCTTAGCTGGGTAGTGTCTTTGATCATAGAAAGAATTTAAAGAAATATAGGATTCTATGTGTTAATTGATCATTGGGCAGGTATATGAAATTAGGACTGCCCGTATTGGGCTTTTCTTGTTGTTTGAACCTGCGTTTTTCAACAAGCTCTACCTAACCTGAAATTTGCATACATAGGTGATACAAGATTATGCAACAAACTCATTACATTTAAAACACCATAAGTGATCAAATCTATAAGAGGATGGGTGATGTACACCAGCACAAACCCAATTGCATCATGCAATGGACGGTTTGCATGGGTGTAGTTATTGGACTTGGCAGTTGCATCATGCATAAAATAATAATAATAATCTTTATGTTTCTAAATAATTATAAATCATATACTTTGATTTTGTGATTTGTTTAAGAGTTGGTATCATTGATAAACACATGAGTACATAGAATTACATTGGAATTTCTTTAGTTCTCCTTTTATGAAGGTATGGTAATGGCATTTCAATTGCTTAATTATCAAAGAAAATAGTGGATAAGTACATTTTGGTTTGATTAGAAAGTAATTTTTGGGTACCATATATGAATCCATTGGCATTGTTTTATTAATCTGAAGGGACATACACATGATTTGGTATTAATAAGAACGATATATCTATATTGCTGGTTGGTATACCTTTTATATGATTTCACACTCCTGTGCAATGAAATTTGAATAAGAAATCAGGAGACTCTTAAGAGTTGATCCTGGCTCAGGGATGTTATATCAAATCGCATGGTTGCTATACTAGGGAGTCAGCTGGCCACTGACTTCCAAATAGGTACCAGCCTATAATAGGCATGTTTGGCGAGGGTATGTTACATGGGAGGACTACCCTTGTATTGGATTGATCCGACTATCCCATGTAGTCGGTGTAGTTAGTGTGGTACCCACTAACGAACACAGTTTGAAACTTTGGTTTTTGCTGCACGTATAGTCAACCTTATATTTTGTTTGGATATGCCGATGCTTGTGACATGATGCTAAGTTCCATCCAGATATATATTTATTATTAATTGTATTTACTTATGAATTAATCATTCAATAAATATGGATTGAATTTAACTCAGATCTTTATATGCATGGATATTACTCGTATTATCAAATATGATGTCATTATGATTATTACATAATTGGTTGATATGAATTGAAAGCTTACGATGTGTCAATGAAAAGCTTGGTAGTACATGCATGCATTTAAAAAAAAAAAAAAAAAAACTTGCATGGCAAGATTTTCAGAGTTTTTGGCTAGGTTTAGATTTTCTATTGGGTAATTCAAATTACTCACCAAACCACCCTACAGGTGAAGAGCAAAAGGAAAAGATTGAAATTGACGTGAAGGAGATTGAGTAAACTCGGAGTTTCAAAGTATGAGGAGATAGAAATAGTGTTGATTTATTTGAAGACTTTAGTCAATTTGTAATAAATAAAATATTTGAACTTTATATTGTGATTTAACTTAGTAATGTTTGGGCTGTGACTAGTAGGTCTTGACTGGCGGAAAAAGATGAACTGTTATTTTGAATATATTGTGGATATTTATTTGACGTACTTGGGTTAGAAGAAGTAATTTCAATATATTATTATATATAAAGTTGAAAAAGAAATTTTTTTATAAGGATCGATCCTGACAAGATATTTCAAAAATACAAAGAAAATCTCTTTATAAAACCCAGGACATCACAGAAGACATTCAAATTGGGTTTGGTACTCACATATGGAGCCAGTATGGCATAATTTGATAAGGCCAGCAAAGAAATCCTAGAACAATGTAGGCCCATACATGGCATGAACGTCTGATTTGAATTTGTCCCAAGTCATATGTGGTTCTGCTTATTTTAGCAGCTGGCACCAAAGTTGTGCAGCCCCCTCAAGATGATAAGAAGCCAATGCCACCTTGCCTTCCTCCAATGTATGTTGGAAATTAAAAAAATTGCTATAAGCGACATACCCAACTGGTTGGATCCTCACTACCATTAAAGAGTGAAAAATCCAACTTAACAAGCTTAGGTGCACTAGCATGAATGCTACCATTTGAAGAAACGAATCATCCATCATGTTCCTACAGGTGAGTGCTCGACCCTGCTTCATGCTTCTTGGGGCGATTAGAAAGTCCTTCCTTGATTGAATTGATAGTATTAAATAGATCAGCAATTCTGTCTACCAAGCATACTTGACTTTGGGTTAGTTTCTCCTATCCAAGGGAAAGTGATCCAAGTCTTGCTCGAGCTTCTCTAGTTGCTGATCCACGCTTGACTTTGATACCAAACTAATGTGTGGCACTGTTAGATGCATTACCGGGTCACTCGTGAGAGCTCAATATGCTTGATGGCTTAGGGCTTTTGTGCAGCCTACTGAATAGACCTGTCCGTTTGACACAGGGAGGAATGAACCAGCAGTATGCTACACTATACTGCGATAGTGGCTCCATACGAGAACAAAAATAACCCCTTGATGACTTATTTTGTGCTACTTATTGAAGAGGGAGAAGGCAAGGCACATTTGCCTCTTGATTTTCCTATCTTCACTCGTTAGAAACTCTCCAATTAAAAGAGTAAGTTACTTCAAGGGAATTTGCAACCTCCGATGTAAAAAACTCGGAGAAAAACCAAATATCTTATTGATAAACAGAGAGACATATTTATAGGAGGATGTTACAGTCATGGTAGCTCAAGTCTTGCCACTTACAATGAAACTGACTCCACTAATTAACCATGAACAACTCAATCAACACAACTCAACCTACATGGCAAGTAAACAGTTATTCTGGCATAAGCACATATCATACACCATTTAGAGGCAAGTTCTGAAAAGAATAAACAAACTAAAGCCCCTCTCACCGACAATGAAAGACTCAGATAGAAAACCAGAAATCTCAGCAGAGATCAGACATAACAATTGCCCAAAATTCATACCAGAGAGAGAGAGAGAACAAAACAAAATGCTTAGATCATGACCGAATGAAGATTAGCTCGCGTCAAAAACTCTAATTCTTAGATCCTGCAAAAGAACCCTTTTGCCAGTTCATTCGCCTCTTGGTCACGTGAGGGAAAAAGTGAAAGGTGCCCCAAAAGAGGGACTTGATTTCATCAATCTATTCCCAACATTTCCCTAGTCTCGTACTATTCTATTGTAACCACCTAATCGTGATAACGGAGTCTCCTTCGAATCTAAATTCTGCCTAGGTTTTCACCCCTCTCTATAAGGCTAAGATCTCCTCCTGAGCGTTCCAATACCAATAGGTAATGCAAAATCAAAGATATTGTCCCCGTGCCAATCTCTTAACCCCTGTATTCGTAGATTCTTGGGTTGTCAAAACATGCCCCATCGAAGTTGACTTTATCGGTTCCAGGAGCAGGGGTCTCCCATTTGGGTTTTGGTGTGCTGTGTTTACGGTCTTTCTACAGTACTAGTTACCACCAGTTCTATCGACCTGCTCAGCCAAAATGTTAAACAATTTTTTAACAATGGAAGCCGGCCTCCTAACATTTCTAAAGATAATATCAACATGAACAAAACTAGGCCTAGCCTTCCGATAAAAGGTTCTCCTATTCCTTTCGAGCCAAATGAACCAGAACACAGCAACCAGAGATAGATTCCAAAGAATTTTAAATCTTGTATCTTGTACACCTTCAAGCCAAACAAACCAGAACACAACAACCAGAGGGAAGACTAAAGCAAGTTATGGTGAAAGAAAGTCTGCAGGTGAAAAGAAGGATAAGTGAAGTTGTTAGTGGCAAACAATGGGGGAAGAAAGGAGGAAAATTTTCACCTTGTCCAAACTGCAAAAAGACAAATCATTTAGAGATATTTTACTAGTTTAGACTAAGCATATAATGCAGAAACTATAAACAATTCGGACATGTAGAAAAAGTTTGCAAAATCAAGAAGGAACAAGGTCAACAGCCCAAGTTACTAAAAATCAGCAGCATGAAGAAACATTTTTTGCTTACACATGCTATACAACAACTTCTAATTCAAAAGCTTGACAAATAGATAGTGGTTGCACTCATCACATGACTTCAAAACTTAGCATGTTCACAAATCTTGACAAATCATACACATCAAGAGTAAAAGTTGGGAATGGAGACTTTATTGAAGTCAAAGGTAAAGGACTTGTTGCTGTGGAAGCTCCAACAAGTACTAAATTTATTATAGATGTTCTGTTTGTGCCATAAATAGATCAAAACCTATTGATTATAGGGCAAATGATAGAGAGGAATTATACTTTATTGTTCAAGATATGACTTGCAAAATTCTAAACGCAAATGACTATGAATTAATGATTGTCAAGATAAAAGGTAGAAGCTTTCCTTTGGTTTGGAATTCTAAAAATATTAAAGCATATCTTAGTTCTGTTGATGATTCATCTTTTTGGCATAAGAGATTTGGGCATTTTAATTTTTCAGCATTGAAATATATGCACACCAATGGGTTAGCTCATAATATGCCTGTCATGCATCATTGTGATAGTGTATGTGAAGTTTGTTAATTGAGAAAACAATCAAAGTTTCCATTTCTGACAAATCATTCTTGGAGAGCTTCGAGGAAGCTAGAACTAGTACTTACAGATGTCTGTGGACCCATGAAAACAGAACCTTTAAATGGTTGTAAATATTTTATTCTGTTTATTGATGATTTTTTAAGAATGTGTTGGGTGTATTTTTTGAAACGAAGTGGCATTTGTATTTCAAAGTTTTAAGGCTTTGTTTGAGAACGAAAGTAGAAGCAAAATCAAAATACTCAAATCTAATAATGGAACCGAGTATATTTGTGATAAGTTCAACAATTTTTGTGAAGAAGCAGCCATTCATCACCAATTGACCTTGACTTATACACTGCAACAGAATTGTGTGAGTGAGAGGAAGAACAAAACCATTATGAAGATGGCTAGATGTCTTTTGTTTGAAAAGAAATTGCTAAAGAAGTTTTGGATAGAAGCTGTGAATATTGTAGTCTACTTGCTTAACAGACTTCCTACAAAGGCTTTAAAAATTAAAACTCCATTTGAAGCTTAGAGTAAGCCTTCTGTTGATCATCTCAGAATTTTTGGAAGCATCTGTTATGCCTATGTTCCATAAATGAAAAGGGATAAGCTAGATTAAAAGGCTGAAGTTAGCATTCATATTGGGTATAGTAGCAATGCAAAATGCTATATAGAATTTTCAATCCAAAAACTGAAAAATTAGTAGTTTGTAGAAATGTAAAGATTGACGAAGGAACATGTTGGAATTGGGAAAAGAAGCAAGTTGAGTCTTTGAATAACAACCAAAGTAGAAGAGATATACATCAAGAACATGATGTTGTTATAGAAGAAGCTGAATTTGATGATGATCAAAACAATGCAGTTAGATGCATTAGATCATTGAATAAAATCTACAGTAGATGCAATGTTGCATTAATGGAACTTGCGAGTTATGAAGAAGTAGTAAAGTCATCAAATTAGAGAGCTGCAATGAAGGAGGAGCTAAAGATGATTAAAAAGAATGAGACTTGGTAGCTAGTCAACAGGCCTACCAACAAAAAGGTAAGGGCAGCCCTGATGCACAAAGCTCTAGCCTATGCAGGGTCTGAGGAAGGGGCGGACCACAAGGGCCTATAGTACCCAGCCTTACCTTGCATTTTTTGCAAGAGGTTGTTTCCACGCCTTGAACCCGTGACCTCAAGGTCACATGATGACAACTTTTACCATTGTGCCAAGGCTCTCCTTCTCCTACCAAAAAAAGGTGATTGGTGTAAAATAGGTATATAGAACCAAGTTGAATCCAGATGGTTCTATCAACAAATTTAAGGCAAGGCTGATTGTCAAGTGTTATTCTCAGAAGTATGGAGTAGATTTTTTAGATACCTTTGCTCTAGTAGTAAGGTATGACACAATAAGGCTATTAATTGCCTTGGCAGCTTAGAAAAATTGGAAATTCTTCGGCTTGATGTAAAGTCATCCTTTCTTAATGGCTACTTGAAGGAGGAGATATTTGTGGAGCAGCCTCCAAGTCTTGAAGAAAGTGAAGACAAGGTTTATTAAAGAAGGCCTTGTATTGGCTTAAAATAAGTTGCTAGAGCTTAGAACAATAGAATAGATGAACATTTGCTACAGCTGGGCTTTAAGAGAAGTCCTAGTGAAGCTAATCTCTATATACAACAAACTTATGAAGACTTATTAATCATATTCCTGTGCGTGGATGACCTTCTTCTAACAAGAAGAAACAAAAACTCAGTGGAAAAGTTTAAAAAAGATATGGAAGAAGTGTTTGACATGACTAACTTGGGTGAGATGTCTTATTTTCTTGGCATAGAGGTCCTCCAAACTAAGCATGGAATTTTTATAAATCAAGAAAATTATGCTAATGAAGTGTTGAGAAAATTTAGGATGAAAAATTGCAAAGATGTTGGCACTCTATTTTTGAATGAAAAGTTAAGCAAAAGAAGATGAATATGATAAAGTTGATGCTGGAATTTACAAGAGTTTGGTTAGTTGTTTACTATATTTGATAGCAACAAGGCGTGATATCATGTTTGCTATAAGCCTATTATCCAGATTTATGCAAGCACCAAGTGAAATGCACTTTGGAGTTGCTAAAAGGGTGCTAAGATATGTGAAAGGAACAACAGATTTTGGAGTTTAGTTCAAACAAACAATATTCAGATGGTCGGTTATGAAAAACTAGGGTGGCTCACCTCAGGATATGCTTTCACTATAGGGTCAAGGATGATAAGTTGGAATTTGAAGAAACAGGATGTAGTGGCTCAATCTACAGCTGAAGCAAAATACATTTCTGCTGTAGCTGCTGTTAATCAAGCCATTTGGCTTAGAAAAATTCTTGAAGACTTGCATTGTCTTGGAGTTTCCAGCAAGAGTAAAAGGGAGGAGTGTGGACGGATGTGACACCGCTAGCTGTGACTCCAATCTTATCTTTTTATTTAAATTTGTTTCAGATTTACTTATAATCATTTTATTAAAATAAATTGGACCTTATCCATTAAGATTTGTTGAGATAGACTTAGGTGTTGAGTTATCTTATCTGATTTGAAAATTTCTGAAGCTTGTATCCCTTTAAAAGTATTGATGAATAAAGTGTGTGTTTTTTATGCATGTTCTTTACAACCTTCTCCCAATTCTTAGCTTAAAATTTTTAACACATACAATATGCATGCTTTATATAATGGCCACCGCGTACAATCAGTCCATAGGATGCATGTGCTAGAACGTATGCTAGATATCCAATGATCATAAAACCATGCTACCAGAGAATCATTAATTGACATGCCTCAATCTTTGAAAATTTTCAAATCAAACGCTAACAAATGCCTAGATGCGTTTTGTTCCCTTCAATTTTGATGTTCATAAGTTCATCAAATTAAAATTTTTGACCATTAACTTATATTCCCACGACATGAGAGTATATTTTAATTTAGAGAAAAGATAGCAATCATGTTCTTTGGATTTGTCGGCCATAGGGATACGAACAATGGTTGGATCACTGTTTAAGTTGTTTAGAATGTTGCTCCCCATGTAAACAATTTTTAGCACTTAGCGATTGCCGGGGCTCACAGGAACAACAACTAAAGTAACTCTCAAAGTTTAATTTTCCAGAAGTCTGGTGGTTGAGGTATAGTTATCAATTCCGCCGGCATGGTATGGAAAGCAGAAGGCCTTAAACTTTTTTTGCCAAATCCAGTACATTCCGTCAGTTCTGGTCTATTTCGATCATTTTGGTTTGGAACTCCAGGTTTCTTATTATTGTTATTTAAAATCTAAAAGTTTCCAATATAGTGACCGGAATTTTGTTCCATAATTAATGGAATTTCAGATCGATCATTCCATTCTAGTAGCCAAAATGGAACGGCCACGGGAAAAGAATTGACAACTATGGGTTGAACCATTGCTTTGCTAAATAAATGGTGGCTGAACCACCAAATTTGGGCTTTTATATTTCTCTGAACCAAGCAGCCAAGGGTTGGTTATGCTCTTGAAGAGATGCAATGGTGTAGAACTTCTCAATCATTTTCCGTTTACTCCTTAAATATATATTCAATAGTGGGTATAGTAGCACCAACAAGTACTAAAAGTAACACAGTTTCATATTGTGAAAATTTAATTAAGACGAGAACCAAATCTGTAGCATGGAGTTTAAAAATCTCAAGGTAAAAGCAACCGAGACAAGTGAAAATTTGTCATAAGTTGTTAGCTCTCTGTAAATGTAAATTAATGCAATCAAGGTAATCGATTCGATGATTTAACAGTTCACTGATGTGCACTCACCAATCAATGGTTAAATTATGCTTCACTTGATTTATTGAAAATGAAATAAGAGATGAAATTTGTAGAGAAAGAATAAGAGGTAAATGAATACTCCTAATGCCCCACTATTGTTAACCTTTTCTAGAGTAAATGGCACATCTTAAGGACAACCTTTCGCCTACTGCTGAGAGCTCGTGGCTCTTAATAAAAATAAGCAGTTAAACAATAAAAAGTTTTAAATATGAACATGACTTTTATCAAAGTCACTTTGAAAGTCAAGAGCCAAATTGGGAAAAAGTTAAACAGAAAAGAAGGCGTTGCCACCCTTTTATCCCATGTGTCTTTCATTTGTGCTTTACCTGCCGTCATTTTCAAGATGTGCAAAATATGACAACCAAGTTTGAACAACCTCCATCACCATATCTGCCATACCTCAGACGAGAGAGAGAGAGAGAGAGTTATGGAGAGTAAGAAGGATTATGCCCTTCATGTTCTAATGCTCCCATGGCTAGCTCATGGTCATATAACACCCTTCTTACAGCTAGCCATGAAACTCACTCGACGGAATTTCTTTGTATACTTTTGTTCTACGCCTATCAATCTCTGTTCTATTGAAGAACGAATAAACCAGCAGGTCTACCCTAACATACACCTCGTAGAACTACACCTGCCTGAGCTTCCATACCTACCTCCTCAGTTACAGACCACAAAATTACTTCCACCCCATCTCTTGCCCACTCTCACGGAAGCATCTGATCTAGCAAAGCCCGCTTTCTGTGACATCCTTAGACTCTTGAACCCCGATGTAGTCATTTATGACTTGATGCAACCATGGGCCGCCTTAGTTGCATCAAGTTTGAACATCCCAGCCATCTTCTTTCTTATCTCTAGTGCTGCATCTGTTTCCTACCTTGTGAACCCAAGTGCAGAATTCCCATTTCCTACTATCTACCTCAATGAGCATGAAATTGGAAAGCACGCTGAACTGGTGGAAATTAATAGAGATCGGATCGGTCGATGCTTCAAGGAGTCCTCAAGGTTTGGCGTCATCAAGTCCTTGAGAGAAATCGAATCGAAATACATTGATTACCTCTCTTGTCTAGTGGGGAAGGAGATTATACCTGTAGGCCTTCTTGTTCCAGAGTTCTCACAACAAGACCGTGACTGCAAGTTTGTTGCGTGGCTTAATGAGAAGGAGAAATATTCAACAGTGCTTGTTTCATTTGGTAGTGAATATTTCATGTCCAAGGAAGAGATTGAGGAGATAGCTTATGGTCTAGAGCAGAGTAAGATGAACTTCATATGGGTAATTAGGTTCCCTCAGGGTGAGAAAATGAGCGTTGAAGATGTGCTACCTTGTGGCTACATGGAAAGAATTGGAGTTAGGGGAATGGTTGTGCAGGGATGGGTCCCACAAGGAAAGATACTTGGACATCCTGGCATTGGTGGGTTTGTGTCTCATTGTGGGTGGGGTTCTGTGACAGAGGCAATGAAGTTTGGAGTTCCTCTGATTGCTATGCCTATGAAGCTTGACCAACCTTTTAATGCAAGACTGGTTGTTGAGCTCGGTATAGGTTTGGAGGTAAAGAGAGATAAAAATGGGAAATTTGACATGACGGGGCTGGCAAGTGGGATAAGAGAGGTGGTCGTGGAAAAGGGAGGAGAGGAAGTGAGAAGGAAGGCTAAGAAGACAGGCGAGGTGATTGGCAAGAAAGGAGTTGTAGATATTGAAGTAATGGCAGATAAGTTATTGGAACTCTGTGGGACGAGGACTAAAATGTTGACAACAGGTAAATAACCCAAAACAAAAGTGTTTTCTTTTTGGTGCTAAGAAGTGTGGCTTATTCATGTAGTAAAGTAGAGATCTTTTATGCAGTGCCTCTTGATTGTGTCTTTATTTTCTTTTTACTTGTTTTGAATGACTCTGATTCTGTTTCGGTGGGAAGATGATCTGCTTGACAAAATTCAGTGTCTAGGACGGCTGCCGCTTTTACATGCTGGGCCCTCCTGTATATCTGACATAAAACAAAATGTGCTTTTACTTAATAATTTCAGTCTGTTCTTACAAGTGTTTCGGGCCATTCTCGTATAAGTTGGGGCCAGTTTCATCTATCAAAACCATCTTTAGCCCTACTAAAGTTGAATACAGGCACACTTAGCTTTGTGATTACAAAACTATACAGGCATAAAAGCAAAAGAGGTTATATACACTGTCATGTTTACATTCTTTAGCCAAAAACAGAGAGATGAGGCTAATGCATAGTGACAATTACTTCCATCTAAACTGCTGACATCCGTGCATCTTAAACTGCAAACCACCTCCAATATTGCACTAACAAGATTATAGAACAAGATCTTGCAATGTGTTCCAAGATAAAGAACTTCAGAAGTGGGGTCAAAAGCCAATGGCCAAAATCGGCATAGAAATAGGTAGGAGGGAGGGCACATGGCTTGAGGAAAATTCTTTACTAAGGCTTGGAGATTGGCATTGTCTTTCAATACCCACTCGTTACTAGGTTGGTCGTTGAGTGTCCATATTAGGAGTCTGTAATTGCATTGATGGACATAATAGAGATTTCTTCCGGACTCCAGGAAACTGTTGACCTGCATTCACTAGGCAGTTCAGTCAATTGAAAACTCCCCTTCTCCATGTCAGTTCTTACAATGTGGCATGAATGCGCTAGGATTTACTGGGTACTCTTTGAGAAAATAGCATCACGGATTTGCAAGTCATGGGTAATGGGGTCACAGAGCACCTTAAATTGAATCCACTTGCCCCTATCAGAGTAGAAAATTTCAATCATTAGGAATTCAGTTCTTCACCGAAGGGAACAAGCATAAACGATTTTGTAGTGAAGTGAAATCCAGGGATCATAGGCCCAGTTTCGATGTAGTGAAAGAACCTCTTTTCTGTGGCTTCAGCAGAGAGTCCCAACTCCTAGTAACAGGATTAGCTACGCAGTCGATTTGAGTATCTACACATTCACAAAGCGGCAATCGATAATTCTAATGCTAAGATGCATGTAAGAAATTGAGATTAATTTCAATGATGCTGTAGCTGCAAGATTTTTCATTGGATAAACAAATGTATTGCTGCTTTATCTGCTTGGCACAGGCCTTGTAATTGAACACCACCGTTTGGAAGAAGAACCATGACATGATTTAGAGCAGCTCTCTCCCAGGATGCCATTATTAGGCTTCTCCATGTTCTGGATACACATTTTAATCTTGAGAAGATTTTGATGGAATGTGGGAGAATATCTCTAATCATCATCATCATTAAGACCTTATCCCAATCAGGGGTCGGCCACATGAATCTTATTCCTCCATTCCACTCTATTAAATATCATAGCTTCATTTAGTCCCAAAGTTTTTAAATCTTTCCTCACCACTTCTATCCACGTTCTTTTGGGCCTTCCCCTTGCCCTTTTAGAACCTTCAACTTGTATTGCCTCACTCCTTCTAACTGGTGCCGTTGTTGGCCTCCTTTGAACATGTCCAAACCATCTAAGTCTAATCTCTCTCATCTTGTTACCTATTGGTGTTATCCCTAAATTTCTTCTAATATTTTCATTGCTAATTCTATCCTTTTTTGTCTTACCACTCATCCATCTCAACATCCTCATTTCTGCAACACTTAGCCTATGAGCATGATGTTCCTTAACTGCCCAACACTCTGATCCATAGAGCATGGCCGGCCTTATAGCCATCCTATAGAATTTTCCCTTTAGTTTGAGTGGCACCCGCCGATCACATAAAACACCCGATGCACATCTCCATTTGTTCCAACCCGCTTGGATTCTCTAGGTAATCTCCCTCTCAATCTCTCCACTCTCATGGATCAATGATCCTAAGTATCGGAAGTGGTCTTTCATGGGGACCTCTTGGTTATCAATCTTGACTGGTGCTCCACTCCTACTCTCTTTGCTAAAATTACATTCCATATATTCTGTGTCTTAGTTCGGCTAATTTTAAATCCTTTCGATTCTAATACTTCTCTCCATAGCTCTAGCTTTATGTTTACACCCTCCATTGTCTCATCAAGTAGGACTATATCGTCTGCAAATAGCATGCACCAGGGAATCTCCTCATACAGATGTTTTGTTAACTCATCCATAACTAATGTGAAAAGGTATGGACTCAATGCTGATCCTTGGTGCAATCTGACAGTGACAGGAAAGCACCAGTCACGCCACTAGTGGTCTTAACATTTGTTACTCTCCCTCATACATATCTTTAATTATGTCTATATACCCTTGAGAAACCCCTTTAACACCCAACACCCTCCATATTAACTCTCTAGGGACTCTATCATAAGCTTTCTCTAAGTCAATAAAGACCATGTGTAGGTCTTTTCTCCTCTCCCTATATTTCTCTACTAATTATCTTAGTAAGAAAATAGCTTCCATGGTAGACCTCCTAAGCATGAAACCAAACTGATTCTCCGATACACTTGTTTCATATCGTAGCCTCTTCTCAATCACTCTTTCAAAAAGTTTCATGGTGTGGCTCATAAGTTTGATCCCTCGATAATTAGTGCAGCTCTGAATGTCTCCTTTATTCTTATAGATTGGTACAATAGAGCTTTTCCTCCACTCATCAGGCATTTTCTTTAATTTTATAATCTTGTTAAATAACTTGGTCAACCAAACTACCCAAATATCTCCCATATGCTTTCAAACCTCTATTGGTATACCATCAGGCCTCATGGCCTTTCTTGATTTCATCTTTCTCAAGGCCTCTTTTACTTCAAGCATTCTAATCCTACATTCATATCTATAATATCCAGTGTTATTTAGATTTATAGTATTTTCAATCCCTATATTCTCAGGGCCATTGTCATTTAACAATTTTTGAAAGTATATTTCCCACCTTTGTTTGATCGCAGCATCTTTGACTAATACCCTTTGATCATCGATTCTAATGCACCTAACATACTCTATGTCCTTACCCTTCTGTTCTCTTACTTTTGCAAGTTTAAACACATCTTTCTCACCTTCTCTTGTTCCTAGTCTATTATAGAGCTCATCATATGCTTTATGTTTAGCCTCACTTCCTATTCTCTTAGCAACGTTTTTAGCATTCTTATATTGTTCATAGTTTTCATTATTTCTAATCTTCTGTCATGCTTTAAAATGCATTCGTTTTTCTTTAATAGCTTTTTGCATTATTTCATTCCACCACCATGTTTCCTTTGCTAATAGCCTTTTACCTTTAGATACTCCTAAGACATCTTTTGGCACTTTTTTAATGGACTCAGCCATATTAGTCCACATGGTATTTACTTCTGTTTCATAATTCCAATTTCCTTCTACCATCAACTTATTTTTGAATGAGGTTATTTTCTCTCCTTTTAAGTTCCACCGCTTAGTTTTTGGATGTGTATTAAGTTCAGTTCTTTTACTCCATCTTTTGATATGAATATCCATAACCATTAACTTATGTTGTGAGGTTAAACTCTCACCGGGTATCACCTTACAATCCTTACATATAGATCGTTCATTATTCCTAAGTAGAAAAAAGTCTATTTGGCTTTTATGAAGTCCACTTTTAAAGGTTATTAAGTGTTCATCCCTCTTCTTAAAGAGTGTATTTGCAATGGATAGGTTATATGACAAAGCAAAATCGAGGATATTCTCCCCCATCTCGTTTCGTTCACCTATACCATACCCTCCGTGTATTCTATCATATTCTTCTTTATCTTTTCCTACATTGCCATTTAAGTCTGCTCCTATAAATATCCCCTCAGTATTGGGAATTTCTTGCATGACTCCCTCCATATCTTCCCAAAACTGTGTCTTAATTATATCTTGTAGCCCTACTTGTGGTGCATATGCACTTATAATATTTATAATCTGCTCTCCTAGAATCATTTTTATTATTATAATTCTATCACTAATTCTTTTAACGTCTACAACTTTATCCTTTAATTCTTTATTCACTATTATTCCTATGCTATTTCTATTATTTTCCTTTCCTACGTACCATAATTTATACCAATCTATTTCTCTAGCTTTAGCCCCTTTTCACTTGGTTTCTTGGATACAAGCGATGTTGACTCTCCTACATTTCATCGTGTCTACTAACTCCAAACTCTTACCTGTCAGTGTCCCTATATTCCATGTAGCGATGCGAATCTTATGTTTTGGAGATATCCTATTTACTATCTCCTTTCTCGACCTCCATGGTATGAACCCATGTCCACTTTTCACTGCACCTGGGTTCTGATGCAGGGCGTCGCTTCCGAGGGGACGCTCTAGCAGCCCTTGCCCATTTTTCACTACACCCAGGATCCGATGTAGCACGTCGCTTCTGGGAGAACGCCCCAGCAACCCTTGCCTATTTTTCATCGCATTCGGGATCCGATGCAGCGCGTCGCTTATGGGGAACACCCTAACTTGAGCGAATTTCAGATTTCGATTCATGTCATGTTGGGGTTGCCATAGTTTTTAAAAGCTGAAGATGATTTTCATTAAAATCATCTTCAGCTTCACCCTTGTCGGCTGGCTACCTAACGTAAGGGTGGCCATATTTTAAGAAGCTGAAGATGATTTTCATTTCTCCCTCACAAACTAATATACAAATGCATATTTATTTGTAAGAAAGAAATAATAGAATCATCTTCAACTTCCCCCTTGCCGGCTGGCTACCTGACACAAGGGTTGCCATCTTTTAAGAAGCTAGAGATAATTCTCATTTCTTCTTCACAAACTAATATACAAATGCATATTCATTTGTAAGAAAGAAATAATAGAATCATCTTTAACTTCCCCCTTGCTAGCTGGCACCTGACGTAAGACCCTCCTCCTTTTTTTATCCAAGCCTGGACCGGCATTGGCTAAGTTGGGAGAATATCTCTAATTACAAATATATATATATATATATATATATAGAGAGAGAGAGAGAGAGAGAGAGAGAGAGAGAGAGAGAGAGAGAGAGAGATCTGCTCCTTGGGATCCAGGATGAGATATCAGACCATGCAGACACATCAGTAGACGTGCTATTAGTACCACATTCAAAAAACATGGCTCCATGGAGTTAAAATATGGAAAGGTATGCCTTGGGGTCCAAGGTGTTTACGTTTTCTTGGGCAGGGGATCAAAAGAAGGTTCACAACACTATTGATCTAAGAGTTGAAGTGCTCAAGTCTAGGAAATCAAATAAAAAGAACAAAAAATTGAACAGCCTGGAGCGATGTTTAGAGACACCATCAGAACTTCAAGACAATGTATTACAAGCATATTTACATATGATGCATGCTTATACTAGCTAGTAGCCTAAAGTACTTATGGTGAATGTTTGGTAATCCTAACCATTCACCATAGATGGACGGTCATGCTAATCTCCTATTCTGTCAACCTTAACTCTGCACTTGTTCAAGATTTTCCTCCATTGCTTTAGAACTATCTGCTTCACATCCCAAACTAGCGGCAGTGCCTATTTTATGATGACCTAGGGAATGAACTTACATGACTGCTGCGCACTCTGATGAACTTTCCTTTGCCTTATGCTATCTACCAAGGCTTGGCCCCATATCAGATGGGAGTCCCCTCTGCTTGATCACTTCGGTACGAGTGTCTACTCTGGCTTAGTACTGTGGTACAATGATCTGATATATCTTGCACCGAGACAGTTATGCAGTGAAACAAGCAGAGGAACAAACTTAGAGCAGAGAGACTAAAACGGTCAGCCCTGGAGCATGAAGCTCCTGCCTATGTGGGGTCTGGGGAAGGGGCAGACAACAAGAGTCTTTAGTACACAGTTTTACCTTGCATTTTTACAAGAGGCTGTTTCCACGCCTTTAACCTGTGACCTCAATGTCACACAATGACAACTTTATCATTAAGAGACTGAATCTCAAAAAAATGGCCAAATAAAGAGAGAGACAAACAATACTCTAGGAAACCAAAACATCAACCTGTGTATAACTATATACCCTCTGTTGCCAAGAATATCAATCTCACAATTAGTAGATCTCAAAACATGAAATAGTGAACCCAAGCACCGTGAATCTACCTTTTAATTCGATTATCACAATCCCAGAATCACCTCAAAAAAATAGCGTCACCGGGTATCCAAGCAATGATTCATTCATGGTATGAGGGCTAAAAGGATTCTCCTGTTGGTATGCCTTTAATCATTACCGGGAAAAATAAAGAACAGAAAATGAGAAGCAGAAAACGCAAGTTTCAAGACCGAAATTGTTCCCATCCATAAAGACAATAAGAAGCATTTCGTTGGATGTGGTGATTCACAGCTACACAAACAAGAATACACATCTTCAACCAGGAACAAAGCGATAAAAGCAACAAATGATGAGTATTGATAGGAGACAACGGCACGTCCATCGCTTCTTGATCACTCAAATTATCACATCGTATAGCCAAATCATAAGAAAAGATTTGAGGCTGATGAAAAATTTTACAGACTGTCTGCCACTCATGTTGTCGAGGTGCGAGAAGGTAACTGCGTAGTTAGGCATGGGACAAAAGGGAAAACTGGAAACAAAAAATTGGTTTCCCTGCATCCAAAACCAAAAACCAGCACCAATTTTCTGGTAGTTAGATGGTAGGAGAAGATCTTACAGCGTGTTCGAAGCACTACTTCAGAGTCAGCGTCCAAAGCCAGAGGCCACCAACTGTACCCATAGTACTTAGATGCTGGGCATATTGCTAGACGAAAATTTTCTAGTATGGTTTGGACATTGATATTATACTTCAAGATCCATTCATTACCACAATGACTCTTGAGTGTCCATATTTCGAGCCGGTCATTGTTGTGTCGATCGACATAATAGATACATGCTTCAAACTCCACCAGAAAACCTGAGGAAGAGCATCCTTGAGGCAATTTAATTAATTGATGACTCTGTTCCCTTACACATATTCTAAGAATGTGGAACGAAGGCACTACGATTTTTAGAATTTCATTTGCGAAAATAGCCTGCCGTATGCTGTACCAAGAGGGGCTGAAGTGTAAGTCCACTTTAGACTCGACCCACTTGCCACTGTCGGAGGAAAAAATTTGAAGCACCATAGACTTGGATTTTCTGCCTGACGGGATGCACAAGTTGATAGCTGTAAACAGGGGTGAGGATTTGGGATAAGAGGCCACTTTGGATGTTATCACAGAACCTGATTTGTTGGGCTTGGGCAGACCAACCCAACTCCTGGTAACAGGGTTACATACGTAATGGACTTGAGTATCTGTACAACGGCAAAGAATCAATCCGTTGCAGGAGTCAATGATACTGATTTTATGATGGCCAGGCAAGAAGCCGAGCTTCATGTCTATAATGCTACTGGGGCCAACTCCTCTAGTCGATGAAGGAACATATTTGTGTTCATTCTCACTGGTAAAGCCATTGGAATTCCACATTTCTTTGAAAAGGCCGGACATTGTTTTGCGCAGCCCATTTTCCACAAACTCGTTACATATTGAACTGTTTCTTGCTTTCGATATGCATCTAAATCTGAAGAGAGATTTCGAGGGCAAGCGAGGAAGTACTTCGATTAAAAAGTCATCACTTGAACCGCTACTAGTTGTTGTCTCTGGCTTCCCCATCCAATGCCTCTCAAGAATGAGCACAACTGAGAGGAATTGAACTACCAAATTTGTATGGTAATAACCTTGGATGCTACAAACCAGAGAGAGAGAGAGAGAGAGCTTTGGAAGGTTTACTTTAGCACTAACCCAGATCACAAATCAAAGGTGCGACCTAATCACCTTATAGACAATATTAAATATTTCTATGAATATAAATAATCGAAAGTAATATACTTGCTGCCCAAGGCGTTTACTTTTTCATAGTTTCCCTGTGATCAAATGGAGTTGAAGAAGCAATTGGTTAGCCATTGACATTACTTGGAACACCAAAATACATCCATGGTTGTATTACAAGCTTAATTATTATTAGAATACCTGCTTATACAGGCAGGGTAAAGTATAAAAGGTGAGAATTTGGGAATCTAAACCATACATGCGGTGGACTTCAATTCAGACAGGCCAGATGCTGAAAAGCTTTTGCATTCAATAATTTTTTCGAACTGTCCAGCCCATTTGTCTACGAGTCCTTAGATAATAAAGCCAACTCTATTTTAATATTCCAAACTATTCTATCTGGTGGGCTGGCAAGGTTTTAACATAATTTAATGACGACGGTTTTAAGTTGTCATTTGAAGAAGGTTCCAATCTTGTGCTATTTTGTGATAGAAACCGTTCGCTCTGTTTATAGCTTAGATAGGATCCCCTAAATTTTTTTGATTTGGATGACCTTAACTGTCTAATCGGTTAACATCTGCATTGTTGTTTGGATCTTTTTTAGCCATCTATTTATAAACACTAGTGCTCAAAATGATCCAACAGAAGAAAACGTTTGGCAAATGTCCTAACTAAGACGTGGCAATAGCTACTAGCACTAGATGCCTTTTTGCTGCATAGAAGTGCCTCTATCATATACCTACAGCCACTAAATATGGATTAAGGGCTCATCCTTTGTTTCCTTCAATGAACACAACTTAAGAGAAGCATTGCAGAGACCATGCCGCTTATGCAAGTCACTAAGAAAACATATCACTGACAATATTTGAACTTCTTTACAGAGAGAAAATCGATGATACAGATCGTATTGGCATGAAACGGCAACAAGCTTCCTGCTTCCGGTCCCATGGTCAATTATCCCATTATTTGGCTAAATTACGTGATAAATATGAAGGTGAGAAAGAAAATCAGAAACCTGGGACAGCTACTTATTTTGGCAGGTTTGACTGTGGCCAGTAGAACGTATACTTGGAGGAGTCAGGAGCGGAACGAAAAGAAAAACTAATGCAGCATAGTATGACAGCTTTACCGCGGAGTATAAACCAGCTCCAATTTTTTGCTCCCGAGGTGATAGGAAAAGACCTTACAAAGTGTTCTAAACAAAACTAGTTCTGAATCGGGGTCAAAAGCCAAAGTCCGCATTAATTCGGAAGTGTGTTGGTACAAACATTGATCAGAGCAGCGACATTTGGATTGAGGGGACTTTTCTAACAATGCTTGGAGATCTACATTATATTTCAAGACCCACACATTACTACAATGGCCCTTGCACCGTCCATATACGAAGCTCGTAATTGCATTGGTCAATATAAATAGAGATGCTGTCCTGATTCCTTCAGAAAAACTGTGGAAGTGCATCCTTTGGCCGTTCAATCAACTAGTAACTCTTTTCCTTCGCTTGAATTCTCACAATTTGGTCTGGGTACACAATGTCGTGTAGAGTTCCGTTTGACAAAATAGCATTCCACAAGTTCACTTCACGGGTTACATGGTCTAAGAACACCTAGGACTCGACCCATTTGCCGCCACTGGAGGAGAAGACACGAAGAATTAGATAAGTAGGGTACTTTTCGTACAACGGTTTGGATATGACTTCATAGTGAGCAGAGACATTGGGATCAAAGGCCAACTTAGTAAGACATTTGCATCAGAAGCGCACCTGCACAAGTCGAGGAACTACGTCTACCAGGCTTAGGCAGCCAACCCACTTCCTGGCAACAGGTTTACAGACAATATATTTGAGTATTCTTACAATTCTAGTCCCAGAATCACAAGGGAAGAAATCGACACTCATGTCTCTGATGCTGGGATGCCCAAATCGTCCTGCTGGTACATGCACATATATTTCGAAGAAGCATTTGGGCTTCGTAGTTTCAACGAACTTGCGGCAAATTGAACTGTTCCACGATTTCGATGCACAGTTATATCGGAAGAGTCTTTGGAGGCAAGCGAGGAAGTGCCGCAATTGAGAAATCGTCACTCGAACTACTACTAACAGTGTCTTGCTTCTCCATCCTCTGTTCTTGAAAATGGACACAATTGAAGGTGTTAATCACCACAATTGTGTTGACGGTTGCAGCAAATCAGAGAGAGAGAGAGAGAGAGAGAGAGAGAGAGAGAGAGAGAGAGAGAGAGAGAGAGAGAGAGAGAGAGAGAGAGAGAGAGAGAGTTAGTTAGTTAGTTAGTTAGTTTACACAGACCCTGGTCAGAAATCGAAGACTGAAGTAGATTACTCGTAGACATTAGTGCTTCTCCATATGAAATGACATGCGCACACACAAAAAAAGGTTCCGAGGTCTCTACTTTTCCTGGGGTTACAAGCCATCAAATAAAGAAGTTGGCCTTCATTAACAATAATGGAGAACTTGACGAGGCGATTATCGAGGAGGACTCACTTGAATTATTTGATAGTTGCACGACTGCATTGAAAGCTGTAAAATGGATACAATTACAATATACTCCTGCTCTAGTCCATTCGCCCGAATTTTATCCATATGGTGCTGCTATCAAACACTTGAATCTTAGATGACCATTGGCCCGAATTTTATGGATGATCCTAACAATGCTAGAATCAACCATGAATACGAATTTTGGGGCACGGATTGTCTAAGGCAGAGTCATTAAGATGATACTTGGTGTTAAACATATAAGTATCATTGGCTTGCTTTCTATCATTTTAATCTTTTAGGTCGAATAGTAAATCAATATGGGATCAAAGCATTACTGATTGAGAGTTTGCGAGTTCAAATCTTTTAAGTTAAATGGTACTGACTAAGAGGTTAGGGGTTCAAATCCTGAAACCCCATGTTAATTACTATTGCAAGGTATATGAGCCTGCGCTTGCGTCCAGGTGCAAATGCCCAAAGCAGATGAGCTTCTAGGGGTGTAGTGACTTATTACAAGGTACGGCTCCACAAACTCTTACAAGCTTTGACTATCCTTACGTATGAGCTGCTTAAAGCGCATGCAAGGATCGTGGTAGTCACTTTGTCCACAGTGGGCGTCATGAACATAGAGAAGTGGAGCGTTTTCCAAGGAAGCCAAGATGCTGCCATGGGAACACACAGACAGCCAATGTCATGGTACCGGCTTGCGTGATCCTACCGACCATGGCTGTCACGTCATGCATTTCCATCAGAATTGTCTCTATATCATTTCCATCGGAATGAACAGCGAAAATGTGAACACTAGGAGGAACTTACAATAAGGAACTGCTTAATTTTATAACAGTTACAAAATGTGAACACTTTTTCAAGAGGAGTTCCCGGCCTTCGATGATCCGGTCGGTTATTCTGTTTGCTACATCTTGGATGACTAGTAGTTACAAACGCATGCTGATTAGATGATTCTATCATCTGCCAAACGCCACTCCAGATATCGGGTAAACAAAAGTCTTTAACTCTTGAGAATTTGTTCATGAGGCATCCAAAGCTGGAGCAATCGGATGAACGGGTCTGATCATCCAATGTGGGGCCTTTTCATGCAAAAGTGGGACGACTTGTAATCTGTTTAGCACTGGTTCTCTTGGTTTTCCATCAAAGCGCTTTATCAATTAGCAAATGAAGGAAGTGATAAAAGATGGAGCCTTGATGTAAAACTGCAAGTCATGGCCCTTATTGTCCGACGTTTGGAGGATGCCCAAAAAGACTGTAGACAGAGAGCTTGCTAGGTCGGAACGTGCCCATCCCAAACATAATACTACTTTCATATTGAGCTTTATGCTGCGAGAGGCGTGTGTAGACAGGGAGTTGGATGAAGGAATCAGGTAGATATTTGTCTAGAAGAACTTTCGATTTTGACTCAACTACAACAACTAAAATGCTTTCTTGATATTGATTGTTGACCTTGGCATCTTCTCTTCCCTTTATGGCTTGTAAATGAAGGCGTCTCTTGGCATCATCTATTCACCGTCACATCCCCACAACTTATGTTCAATCCAAAGCAACATACGATAAGATCATTCAGTACGTGAACTTCTATACATAACTTATCTAAGCCATTCCAAAAATGACGAATGTCATGTATCTTAAAAAAAGGGTAACGTGTCAGAAAACGGGCGCACCTACTAAGTAGACTCCTTGTAAGAGTATAATATTGCTAGTCATATACTGAATAGATAACGCATCGGTGTGAACCTTCATATGACCACTGGTGGCTGAACTGATATCACATCCATTGGATGAACCCAAATATTGGAAAATTGATTAGAAAACTGTAGAGGGTATCCAATGATTCACATTGTAGGGTAGCAATTTCGATTAATAAAGCATTTTATTAGCTTTACTTCTTTTGCTTGACTCTTACACTTAAAAAATGAAAAAAAGGCAACTCGATACACGAAGCTTCTGTCTATGTGGAGTCCAGGGAAGAAGTATACCACAAAAGGTCTATACTACGCAGCCTTACCTTGCATTTTACAAGAGGCTATTTTTATGTCTCAAACCTGTGACCTCTAGGTCACAAGCGACAACTCAACCATTGCACCACTGAAGCTCAACTTTCCAAGCTAGAAAATTTAAATGTGACCAAGACCTTAAAACTCCTAGAAAGTGACCAACGTTATTTCAGGATAATTATATACACACCCTTTTGTTTTTCCTTGTGAACCCCTCACTAAATGGCAAGAACGGTTGTAACTTCAGGTAATCCTACAGTTTTAAAGATTGGATTCTTTTACAATGTTGCCCTTGACTTAATGTTCCAAAATTCTTATCGATTGGATTATCCCTTTGAGAGCCTACCCATTAGTAGGACACCCATGACTAGTCATATAACTGAATCAGTCGGTCCGTTGGATCAATGAATCCAAATGTCCCTGGTTGATTGTTCCTGACAGGTGATTAGTAGAAGATAACCAATGGTCCGCAATGTAATCTAGTAATCAGACTAACGAAGCATTTTATTTAGCGGGTGAATATTTTCAAATCTTTTGCTTGACTCATGCACTAAGCACTTACCTCCAAACATGTTCCCCTTTCTTTTTTTAGGAAGAAAAAGACCACCCATTATTCGAACAGAACTGCTGGAATATATTCGAACACGAGGAAATGTATTAGTGATCCAGACGGTCAAAGTCCTAGAAATGGGTGATCCGCGTTATTCCAGTGATCCAGTCCCACAACCAAGCAGAGATATACCTAGTCTTCAAGAGAGTAAGGTCGGCTTTGTCAAGGTTAAATGAACGGCCATGGGACGTAGTAGTGGCCACGCATTAGACTAGCAGATTATGTGGTTGTTTTTTGCAAGGACCACTCGAGAAATAAATGAACCCTTAAGCAGCAAGGACCAGATGGCGATCCATTTGCAGCGCCCATGTAAGATGGGCTATGTCTCAAAACACTTTGCATCAGGCAGCCCTCTATACATACAACTGAGATCGCTGTCTATGAATTTTCTGGGCTCTCTATTTTACACTAGACAATGGCTGTGCTCATCAATGGTAAAGAGTCTTGAGGCATGACTTGGGTAAGTTGTGGAGCAAAAGAATGATGAGGGCAGTATAGGTGGCGCTTTCTTAGGTTTCTGTTGTGAGGTCTGACCATACTTTTCGATAGAAAAATCGATCCGCTGTTTTACTGTCACTTCTTTTCTATCAGTGACCTTATTGGATGATGCTAGGGTAAGGGGTAACCCAGAAGTAGGGTACCTCTCTTAATACAGATAAGCAAACCTGATGCAGCTCATTGGGAACTGTAAAAGAGCAGCAAAAACAGAGTGATATGAAGATAGATTGGTGTAAAACAAGCAGTGCAAGCATCGAGTATTCTGCAACTTAGAAACAATAGATAACTTAAATTGCTCATTTTGTCAAATTAAATTTGAATCAAACCGAACTGACAACGAAATCAAGAACAACCCACAAATTTCCTATCATCCGAACTTTAAATAACATCAAAATCGAACTTAACCAAACCATGCCTTTTCCAGAAATATTTTCATTTTTCAATTCTTAATGAAGGATTCTTTATGAAATTATCCTGAATTAGATCCTTATTACCATGATTAGCAGAAGATGAACAAAAAGAGAAACTCAATTTCCTTCATTATATACAAACTTCGAGATGTATAAACTTATACATCCCCTCTGCTTCCCATTATTACAAACTGCAATCCGAGACTCATATATAGAACTCCGATACCACAGTATCAAAGTGCCACAAGACCCCCTTGCAATGTTCAAGGCTCCTCCCTCAGCCACCATATTTTTCTTTACAAAATCAAAACACAAAAAATACTTAGAATAACCAGAGAAAAAGATCCAAAAATCTTCTTCTACTGTAAATTACTCAGTAGCAGTCCCTTCATGTATGGTGCTTAATCTCAATCTAAACGACCTAATGGCCAATTTGGCTCGTCGAGAAGCACTTCTCTGCAGCTTCCTAACAGACCCCGATCTCGTAAACCCAGTAGCCACAGTCACCGTGTTAAATGTCTTATACCCATCAAAGTCACCATCTCCATAAACCCCTTGATTCGCATCCGAGACCGGCGAAATTCTGATCTTCCTTGCTCGTCCCTTGTTCTTCGACCCTTGTTGCAGTGCCAAACTTGCCTTCACAGCTAACGCCGCCATATCGGTCGCCGTTAATGGGTTTCGCCGACGACTATTTGGAAGTATAAAATAGATTTGACCCACTTCGAGTTCTTCCTTGAGAGCCATGACCGGAACGTGTTCATCAAAATACAACTTATCTGAATTGCAGACAAAGCATGAACTGGTTTCCTGTTGGAGAACTTGGGCTACTGTGATTGGAACTGAATATTCCTGGAGAGTGCCGTTAATGGAGATTACTTTGGCCGTCGATGGTCTGACGGAGTCGTTGGTTTCGGAGGAGAAGCAAGAACCCATGAGCATTCACAGAGAGGAGTTGAGAATGAGAATGGAAATGTGAATGAAGGGGTGGGGTTATAGTATTTGTAGGGGAAGAAAAGGATAATTGGAGGATGCGAAAGCGTGTATTTTGATTGGGAAGTCGTCTTTAACGAACTACTTATCGCGAAATTTCAATGGATTAAGACGTTTGCAGTTTCCAGGAAAAGGAATGATTTGGTTTGCCTGTCGAACAAGCTACCTGGTTAGCTGTGTGGTCGGATTTGGGCTTTTTGGTGGGGCATCCTCTTGGCAACTCAATGGACTGAGAATCTTTGTTTCTGTTGGCGCTGCTTCTAGATGGGTTTTGACCCGGAGTCATCTGGACTCCGGATTGCTACCTTTCCAACTGTAAAGCATTTACTTGGGATCGACTTAGTGCAGCAACAGGCCTTATCAGCATTATATTTTGATCTGACGATGATATCGAGTTAGTGGGACGAGCGACTGATGGGTCCTACCTGTTTTAGGACATCTAAATCTGGATGCAACTAAGGTAATAGCCAATTAGCCACTTATTTCTTGAGACCAACTTCTGAGGAAGTCATTTTCAGGATCTAGCAAGAGGCAAAACTTCCGGAACCACAGCTGAAAATCTATGTTTTGATCCACGCCACTAAAGGGGACCACCATGGGAACACTAAACTACGCTTTGTGGATCCAGGGTGTAGGATCATCAAATCGAGACAAAACAGGGGCATTTTTGACGAATTTGCGTCTAGCCCTGAGGTGGGTTTTGATTGTGCCTGAGATGTACATACGAGAGCATTTGTTACTAAGACCCCCATGATGCCACGTGGGTAGGTTCAAGGCCGTTAATCAGACGGTTGAATGATCATTAACCCTTTATCCGTAAACATCTCTCCACTAGCAAAGTTTGACAGTATGGATCAATACATAAGACGCTCCGATGTGGCCCCAAATTTGTTCTCATCAGATCTCCTCCCCTCTGGTGGGTCTCCATTTGATATATTAATAAGAAAGGATCAACATGAGTTCAGATCACTAGAGTGAGGTTAATCACATTTTGCATTGACGTATTAACTACATGGGTGGATAAAAATACAAGCGAGACCTACTTGTTTGATGATCAAACCATTTATCTATCAGGTCGTGCTATGAACAAGTCGTACACTCATGAATTCAACCTGATATAAGGATTTGAATAACAACTGTTTCCTACGTGTTCTTATATAGGTTGGTCGTCGTGTCTATCATTATAAGAATTTGTGCGGACAGAGAGATATGTAGGTCAACTTTTTTAATAATCCAAACCATTTATTTTATAAATAAGCTGTGTGAGGAATAAGTTCTGCACCAAAACTCAACATAATATGTAACCTACAGACCTTTCTTAATTTCCTAATTTTTAAGTGGGAAAATTGACGAACGATAGCCTACATCCATCCTGACAACTTCGAGCAAATAGTGGCTTAGCGAATCATCAACTTTAATCATTGAACAACTGTGTTACTTCGACTTCCTGAAGCAAAGAGTTTGTCCATCTGTTGTATCTCGGCACATTTCCAGCATCGTATAACGTCAGACGCCGCTCGACTTTTAGCATTTCTTCCAAAAATAAGGGCCTCGATTGGCAAGGCTCATACAATCCGGTTAATGAGACTACCATAGTTAGCAAGAATCATAAAGAGCAATTCTTTTGTAGAAGTGCGACCCCAAGTAAACTTGCTGGATACGGACCCTGTTTTGCATGGAAGGTCCTACCTTTGGCTGATCCGACTAAAGGCTTAGCTTATTGGATGATTCTGGCATCTGAAAGATTGTAGTTTCAATGGGTGGACTAGAAAGTTAAGAACTCTGTATAAAGTTGCCTACATATCAGTTTCGATTAGACATTGCGAGTCTTCGATGTACGGCAAATAACGAAAGAACGCCAGCTACAAAAATTCAGAGAGATCTGAACCGTTTAATTGTCAGTCATTCCGCATTTACTCTGTGTACCAAGATAAGGCCATGTCTCATTCGAGATACACTGCAAAGATTGTGAAAAGGTCTGGTAAACACATTCCAAATCATGGGACGGTCATTACTAACCAAGTCACAAGCGTGAGTAACGCATCAGATCATCTGAAGTAGGGGCCAACGTCTGCCTGATCTGATCTGTTACTCTTGTTTTTCTTAAATCACATTCGGTACAATCTCAGATTTATAACCATTGGATGATTTGATCTATGCCACCTGCCCATCGCCGGTAGCTAACGTCGAATAATGAAAGCGTCTATTGGTCAAAGATTTGTAAGCGTAAACGTGAGTAGGGAAGACATCGGGTGATTAACGGCACCGATCACCCAACATTTGGACCGATGGACGATATCCCAATTGGTGACTCGGGGGAGGCGACGGGCCCTTGCCCAATGAATTTCATATTGGAAGGTGAAAAGGGTCAAACAGGTGAGTAGTGGGCCAGTCACCACGAGTTGGCTGTTAAACGCTACCAGCTGCACGAAACCGCTCTCTACCCGTCATAAAGTGTCTACCTACACCTGTTAGACATCGGCAGCTGCACGACGAGCGGTTTGGTTGGTAATATGGTAAAGCTCATCGGATTGACTCAATTTATACCGAAAAACTGTCATTTGAAGTCATGGCCTTAAAAATAACTCGAGTACCTTAACCTGCTAGAGTATTTTTTATTTGCACAACATTGAATAAAAGTTTTATGTATAAATTAAACAAATAAAATAGTTAAAGAGTATATACTGCCCTTATAACATTTTTTTTTAAAGAAGATTCAAGCTATCCATCATATAGATACAGAGTATATAAATTAGGCAACCCACGTGAAATCATTGTATTTGAACAATCCTAGTCACTTGTTTTGCATCTTTAAAATTTTGCTCTTAAATTAATATTCATGATTTCTAAGTGAAAGAAATGTGGTGTAAAAGAAGTCATTGCTCGTGAAATTTTACTTCTAACCTATATAAGACATTCTAAAGATAATGAAGGCCTTAGAACGATAAAACATGATCACAACGATTAAGGAATGGTTTAGGTCTTTTGGTTTGGACATGCAAGCATTTAGGTGTACTCACCGTTCTTCTTCAGTTTACCAAGTTTTAAAACTTTATCTTAGATATATAATAACACAACTGCCATAATTTAATAATTAGAAGACTCAATTCAACTTGAAAGTAAGGTGAGTTAGATTATATATACAGAGTCTCAGTAAGAATTTGTGCATTAAGGCTTACAAAGAAGCAAATGTTATATTTTGTGATAGAGGGTGGCTTCTTTTGAAGGATCTAAGCTGTCATCTTATCTATAATGGCTTAAATAGTTTAAGCACCAAATTTCAAGATCATTGAATATTTATAGCATTTTTAGGTGCACTTAAAATAGTAACTACTAATTTTTTATACTTTTCAAAGAAGAAAAGATAAATAGCTTGGATCTAAAGAAGTCACTCTCTATCACAAAAATGGAAGGGTGACTTCCTTGTTAGCACGCTAACTCGTTTCTGAAATAAATATTAAATCTTCACTTGTTATGTACAAGTCCAACCTAGCTTAATTGGTTGTTGGATAACATTATAATTCTAGAGGTCTTGGGTTCTAAGTTATTCCCAAGCTTTTTTATTATCATATTTTTTATGTGAGTTGAGTCGCTCCACTCAACGGGTCAAACCGGGGTCAAACTGCCGGCAAATTGAGTGCGAAACGGTAATGGAAACGGGTGGTCGTAGGTCAAATTTGACATGTTTGTGGACGGTGCGTAGCCGATGACGGGAATGGAAAGGTGCAATGATTTCCAACCTGAAAAGATCAGCCATCGCGTGCAAATGGAAAAGAAAAGTTTCCCAAGAGCCCGAATGGGTCTTTTTCCTTGTTATTATTATACTCCGGTCACTGTATATCGTTCGAATAGTCTATGGTCTAAAACGAGGGCACTCCTCTTATTTTCTTATCTAATTGGTGGAAGGAAAGAAAACGTGGAGATAGAAAATATATGTGGAAGTTCATATCCTTCGTTGGTTTTGATTCCGAAAGGTGAGTTTGTTTCAGAACATTTCTGGGATGGTAACTGCCTGACTGGTACTTTGTATTCTTCTGCTGCTAGATGGCGACTGATACACGAGCTTCCGTCATCAATGAGCTTCTTAGTTACTTCGTCATCTATCAGTTTAAGTTTATTGGCTGTTTCGTCATCTATGAACTTTAGTTTCTTAGTTATTTCGTCAGCGATGAGCTTCTCCGAGGAGGCTGCCTCATGAACGTAGAAGTTTAGTGGGGCCAAGTTTAGATCCCATTCTTAAGCTGCTGGGTCTAGTTTAATTATGTGTGACTTGGCTCGTTGGGACAAAGGTAAGGCCCTTTGGGTGAATGTTAAAGTGTTCGATTTTGGTGTGACCCAATTGCAATGGATCAGTTAGACATCGGCAGTGAGATCGGCGGTGCATTTTCTTTGGATGAACTCTATAAGACTGCCATAAGTGATCGTAACATGTGATGTAGGGCTTGATACTTGGTAGTCCTTGGAGAAAATGGGCCTTCTAATCAAGACAGACTCCACATTATCTGAATCACTGTAATGTCTTTGGTCTTACGAATTTCCTGGGTATGTGAATGGATTTGATTCTTGGTTCTAGGAATCAAAAGTGAAGGGTTTGCCCTTCTAAAAGTCAAGTTTAATTAGCTGTCCAACAGTCGATGGCTGCGCCTTCGAGTCAAGCCCTTAAGGCATCATAGCGTCCAGGACCTGATTTTCCCGCCTCCAACCGTACTTGGGCCAAAGCTTCAAGCCATCGAGTTAACATGCAGAGAACCGCTATCCTCTCTTATTGACTTCACTTACCATGACTCTCTTCCTGCCCATTTTTTTAGATCCAACAACGTACATCCCCTTGCATTTATGTTAATCACTTTTTCTTTTCACCGTAAACCGACCACCGATAAAGAGTCTACTAAAAATTTTGTTGACTTCATCTTGGTCACGTACTCCTGATTCAAGTAATCTGGATGACATAGAGTAATACAAATTAAACCGGTGCAATTGGTCGTCACAGGTTTGAGTCGTCACTTTTTCTTTCAGCCAGAGATTAGATTGAAGAGGGATTGTGAATGGAAGTGCTTGAGTGATTTGCCTTGTAATTCTTTGCTTGTGAAAAAAAAAAAAAAAGATAAAAAATTAAACAGGACACTTTGATTCCATAGTTCAGATCTAGATTAAGGTGCAACTTGCTCCAGTGGGCACAATCTCATCATAATGCAATAAGGAACTCCTGTTACAAACTTGGTCAATCCACATTTGATCTAAGCCGTATTGCAGTTTCTATTTTATTGAAAATTAAGCTAGCTTACAATTCTAACAAGCAGCTGAATGAATTTTTGACCATTTAAAATTTACCTGTTCCTTGAACATAGTTTTAGGCCATTCACAATTAACAAAAAAAAAATTTAAGTGCTTCAAGATTTTTAAGAGAAAGGATGGCAATATTCATACTAAGTTTTTCCTTTTGTTCTCAATTATGGGACTTCTAAATAATCTAATGAGAAAACGTCTACAAACAAGGATTCAAATTGTTTAATCAAGAAATTTAAATAATCGACTGTAATTACAATGTATCTTTAAGGATCATGAGATCTTGCCCAATCTTGTCCATTTCTTTCATCTTTGCTTGCATGTATGCCGCAGCCATTAACATGTATAGTTACGTGCGTCTACAAGGTGGCCCCCTATGACATGTTGTAAGAAGCCTGAAAAAAAGAAAGAAAAGGCTTAAAACAGAGGGGGCAGTATTTGATACGGACACCCCTCTCACTTAAAAAAAAAAACACGATGAATAGACCTAACAGTCTGTTCTCAGTCAGTAGAAGAGACATGTGAGGAGGAAGGAGAAGAGAGGGAGAAGGAAGAGAAGGAGAAAGGAGAAAGGAGAAAGGAGGGGAGGAACTGACCCATCCTCCACCTTCCATTTCTCTCATCGACAACGGGAGGAGGAGATCAATGGTGGAGAAGGTTTGCCAGTTGCAGAAAAAGATAGGGACCAGCATGGCTGATCAACGATGGGAGCCGTTCAACCTCTTCCCCTAGCTACCACTAGCAAAACCCCTATAGTTGCTCATTGATCAAGCAACTTTTTTTGCGGGGAAAAAGGAGAAAACAATACGGGACGCGGGATTTGCTGGCGACGGAAAAATCAAAGGGCAATCTCTCCTTCTCTAGCAACAATTGGAGGTTGAAGACACACCTTAAAGGTAAGATCTAGGATACCAACCTCTTGAATCTTGGTATTTTGCAAAGATCTATGCTTTTTTACCTAGATCTATAATTAGGGATGATCCAACCGTCCAATCCCCAATCTAATCTTATGGATGAGTAATTAAAGACCTGATGTAGCTTTTATCACACTAGATTTACAGATCTAGGCTGAAAACCGATTGGACAATCTCTGCCGTCCGATCGGGTACTGTTTGCACAGTAAATTCTTGATGTCTGATTGATGATTAGACATTACAAATGAATCCTAGGACCCTAAATTAGCTAACATGTGACAAAAAAATTTTTGTGAAATTTGGATAAAAACCTCATGGGAAACCTTGGTTGTCCCATCATATAGGTGTGGAAGAGAAACTTGGCATCATCTAATTGACGATCAGATTCTACCATCATATTTCCTAACTCTTAATTAGTAAATACATTCTGAAAACATATGGTTAGGATACAAACCATGGGAATGGATTGATGAACTGGCAATTTTGATTTGAAATGAGTAAATTTACTTAGAATTGTGAACATGTGAATTGACATTGACAATAAATTCAAAATTTTATTTGGTTAGGTGATCGATAAGTGATCGAAGGAGGAATATAGCAAAATTGTGAAGCACGATAAGGGAGATAGGTAGTTTGGACATCAATATGCTTGCTTGGACTAGGAAAAATCATTAATAACTATCCTATTATGTTTGGAATTGCTTGAAACCTGAGATTTTAGTCTTTTGATTTATGCAGCTATCATAATTGTATTTTCATGCATTTTGTTTAAAATTCCATGTTGTTTTACTATCAAATTGAAAACTGGTATATGAAAATATATTAAAAACTACATGTACTTCATGAGCTAGGAAATAACGAAAGAGGAAACCTCATCTCAACCCAAATTGAGGATTTTCATTACATCGTTATATTGTATTATGATATCTAAATTTCATGAGTTAAATGATACATGAATTTCTGGGATTTTATTAGTTATATCGGCACGTGAGGATGCTTATTATTACTATGTTATAACGGACATATTGGAGTCGGTGGATGCTGTGTTAGGAAGATTGATGACTGATCATTCTCTTTCTTCTGAAATTGTGTATGTGTGATAGATACCTGGCCAGAGGAGCCAAAATCAAGCTCATGTCATCATGGACAAGTCATGGTTTGTGTACTGTGTTTTCCATGATCACAGTGTGGTGAGTCTATCCCCTTGGTGTTAGCGAGATAGCCACGGACTTGATTGGTTCATGTCCATCGCAAAGAGTCTATTATTTTTAGGTTCATATATATGTTGGGCAATATCGTAAGTATGGGGCACTTTGGTATTTCAGGTATATAATGAGTACTTATGACCAATGGCAGGTGGTTGGATTCGAGTGTTTTTATACTAGTAAAATCTCTCAAGGAGATTCAAAGAGTCTGTGTGTATGTGTGTGTGTGTGTGCACTTGTTGAAATACTTTATTTGCATTTAAGCATTTCATTGTTTAAACACATTTCTCTATTGATATTTGATGTATGAAAAGAGTAGTGACTATCTTCCATATCATATAAATGCTTTACAAAGGTTATTATCATTATTTGGAAACAACACGCATGGATGTTAAATTATTGATTTGAACTGATTGAACATGAAAATCATTTGAAATGGCATGGTAGTATTTTCAGAATATCACACTACTTATTTGGCATCATATGCTATAAAATTATACAATGTATGGTTAATTGTTTATTTTAAAGTTAAAACTGCATAAACTTGTATGTTAATGATGTAACTACCTACACAAGCGAAAGTTTGCTGAGATATTGTACTTGTTTACAATATCTTAGGTTTAAAGGACTCGAGCAAAGGGAAAGGCACAGAGTCTTGACTTAGGAGCTACATGGAAGCTATTTTGAGTTAAGGTGAGGTATAGGTAAAGATTTTTTTAAGATTCTTACAAATCTTATGTAATTAAATTTATTTCGTGACTCTATTAGAAAAGGACATGTGGATGTGTATTTATTATCATTTGAGAGAATGACTATGACTAGAGTGATCCTGGGTATACAGGTCTAATTCCTAGCCCTTATGGCATTACCAAAAAATATTTTTTTATATTTAAATTAAATAGAAATGTGTGTGGTTGTGTTTGGAGGGAGGTCTCCATTATTGATTTTATACATACATTGTAATTATCAGGTTATTGCATTGCATGCGTTAAATGCACTGGGTCCACAATATAGGAGAAACTCTATCAGATTTTTCTGTAGAAATGTGTTATTCATTTCTCTGAAAATCCATGTTTTTATAAAAAATAAAATGACATTAGGGATTTTTAAGGTCTTCTTTTCAAACTTATTTTTCCGCTGTTTGGTTTCTAAATAGTTTTTCAAACTCGGGACCCCACAAATAAAAATATTTATGAAAAAGTATTATAAAAACCTGGGATGTCACAGTTGGTATCAAAGCCCAGTCACTCTTCTCACACCCAGTCTCACATGTCCTATAGTCATATAAAAATTAAATAATTAAAAGAAAAAATTAATGTCCATTGGGTAAATCTTGGACAGATGACCCCTAAGAGGAGAACAAGGTCTACTCCTATTTCACCTGCTGTTGTATCTTTCATGTCCTTAGGATAAGGAAATCAAGTGACAGAGATCGTGGCCTAGGTGATTTAGACCTTTTTGCCACATTTACCGCAGAGGTCGACATCGACACCACCAATAATGCCACATGTACTGACACCACCAGCAGTGTCACAGATACCAGCATCAGTAGCATTATAGATACCGGCACCAGTAGCATCACACACACCAGCTCAAACACCGATAGTGACACCAGTCACAGTACCAGTAGAGACACCAACTCAAATATTTGAGCAGGCACCAATCACAGTTGTACAGAGCACTGTTGGTGCTGGTCAGAAAGAGTCCAAAAAGGGTAGACAAACTCCTAGAGCGGTTCCAGCGTATGGTGGGAGCATTCATTGGTGGGGGTGAAGTTGAGGCTACTGAAAGATGGATTTTTGCAGTTAAAAAGGCCTTTAAGGCCATGGAAGTGCCTACAGACAAATAGGTACGGGTTGTCTTTCCACTTCATGTGCAAAAGGAAAAGGAAATAGAATTTATGGAGTTGAAACAAAAAAGCCTCACAGTTTAACAATATGAGCAGAGGTTCACCAGATTGAGGAGATTTGTTCTAAATTCAAGCATGACGGACTCTCAGTTCACAGATCGATTCATTTATGGCTTGAATTGGACACTAAGAAATTTAGTATTATTGACATAGCCAACTACGGTGGCTAAAGTAGTTGAGATTGTTGCTACTATGGAGTAGGACTTTATACAGGGAAGAGCAGAAAAAGAAATTGAATAGAACCTTAGTGTCCCTAAATACTTCAATAAGGGAAAGAGGCCTTTCTCCTTTTCCCAAACTCAGAGGCCTCATTCACACCCATAAGACACAGTAGGAGTCCAATTAAGAAGTTTTGTTAGAGATGTAAGAAGACCCATTTTGGAGAGAGTTGCTCAAAACCAGGATAAGGGAAATTGCAACATCATCAACATCAATATTAGAGGCACAGGGCACCTATACGATGCTACATATGCAATGAGCTTGGGCATATATCCAAAGATTGTCCCAGGAGGGTAGGAGATAAGCAGACTGACAACGTGACTAAGCTGGATGTGGCCCCTCGCAACCAGGGATGGGTTTACGCTATTAAAACAAAGCAAGCACAGTCATCAGATGCGGTGATTGAAGGTACAATTCTTGTTGCAAAGGTGTCATTTGATACAGGGTCTACGCATTCTTTTATTTCTTGTGTGTTTGCTTCATGTGTGGAATTGCGTGTACATGCTATGGGGTTCGGGTTAGACGTGATGACTCCATTGGGAGAGTCAATTATAGTAAAACAGTTCATTCAGGAGGTGCCTATTGTTATCACGAGCGAGAGGATAGACGGGGACCTCATCCTCATTGATATGGTGGATTTTGACATCATCTTAGGCATGGATTGGTTGACAAGATTTTGACCAATGGTGGACTGTTGAAAGAAGAGGATTACATTCTCCTCACTAGGTCGCCCAATAGTCTCATTTCAGGGGAGACAAGATATGATGGGAGTACGTTTCATTTCAGCTTTAAAGGCAAACTGACACATCTGGAAGGGGTGTCGAGCATTTCTGACTAGCGTGATAGCGGTAAATGCTAAGGGACTTCAAATTGAGGAGCTAGATGTGGTCAAGGAGTTCCAAGACATTTTTCCTGAGAAGCTTCTAGGACTACCACTGCGGAGAGAGATTACTTCACCATCGAGTTACTACCAAGGATGGCTCCTATCTCTAAGGCGCCATATAGGATGGCACCTGCCAAGTTGAAGGAGCTTAGAACACAGTTCCAAGAGTTGCTTGACAAAGGATTCATTAGACCTAGTGGATCACCTTGGGGAGCACCAATCCTTTTTGTGAAGAAGAAGGACGGATCAATGCATCTTTGCATTGATTACCGTATGTTGAATAGCGTGATGGTGAAGAACTATTACCCATTACCTAGAATTGACCACCTCTTTGATTAGCTTTAGTCAGCATAGATCTTTTCGAAGATCGATTTGAGGTCAAAGTATCATCAATTGAGAATTAGAGACATGGATGTCTCTAAGACGGCATTTAGGACGCATTATGCCCATTATGAGTTTTTGGTGATGCCATTTGGTTTAACAAACGCACCTACAATTTTCATGGATCTCGTGAATTGGGTCTTTAGAGCCTACTTGGATAAGTTTATGATTGTGTTTATCGACGACATTTTTGTATACTTTGCAAGCAAGGAGGAGCACAGTGAGCACTTGCGCATTGTTTTAGACACATTATGAACTCATCAATTGTTTGCCAAGTTTAGCAAGTGTGAGTTTTGGTTGGAGCAAGTGAATTTCCTTGGCCATGTTATCTCAAAGAATGGAGTGGCAGTTGACCTAACAAAGGTTGAGGCAGTGATGGGTTAGGATCTGCCCAAAACAGTGACTGAGATTCATAGTTTTCTTGGTCTCGTAGGCTACTATTGCAGACTTATTGAGGGGTTTTTAAGAATTGTCGTGCCTCTAACAACATTAACCAAGAAAGACACAAAGTTTATATGGACTGATTGTGACGACTAGGGTTTTCAAATGAAATTTTAAATACAAATTAATTTCTAATGCAAGATCGATCCAACTTGAAATAACTTTTTGTAAAATAGTGCAATGCAGCGGAAAATCTTTCTTTCAAATTCACTTTGAAAAACCCCGAGTGTCATTTTTCTTCTACCAAAAATCCGACAGAGTTTCCTCTATTTTTCGTACATATGACATTTAACGCATGTCATTGCGAAGTACCTGATAAACATTGTTGACAATTTTAAAATATAAATGGAGACTCTGTCTCCTTTTCATACGTCTAATAAAACAAAGATAGTTTACCTCAACACAACACACCTAGAACCTCCACAACACAACCTAGTCACATAAGTCTTCCAAATTCTCATAATTATATCTAATATGACAACTTCAACTCAAAGACCAATTTTTATCCCTGTCCTCTTCCCAAGCTTCTTTTGGTGCACTCTTGTCAATAAGCAGCTCCTATTCCTTGGATGTCCTTTGTTCTACGATACTATCAATATGCCAAACCTGCTTCTATTCTCTGTATCTGAGGCATTGCAAACCATAGCAATGCCTTAGCAAGCAATTGCATGTGTAGGTGGAATAAGACGCAATATTTTATATAAACAGAAATCATTATAATTATATATAGATCAACTTAGCCATGCTGAATCATGCAAACAACAATTCAATTATCATTTAACTTGAAATCATTCAACATTTATCAAAATCATGAATCCATGCCAAGATGGAAGGAATACTAATGCATTAGTACAAAACACATTTGAAATGCAAATTATATAGTCACATGTCAAACTTACAACTCATTTACATTTTCCTGATACCAGTCTTCGCTCTTACGAGCCATTTCACATATCAAATACCAACGTGTTGTTGAGTGTATCAAGTACACAGCAAGTCACTATCACTATTCAAAGGTCTTAACCCTTGATTCTTAACCAGATCAACTCTTGGTTTGGAGTTGGGTGTTATTTCTCATGTTATAGTCTTCAATACAACCTATAATTGTATTCTTAAATTAGACTGATATAATGAGTATCATGAACAATTTATATCACTCAATTTCTTTCGTTAGTTGATCCAAATTCCATTCTTTATTTCATATCTAAAGCTAATTTACAGTTCAGGAATCCACCTGTGACCTCTAATCATTGATCCGACATCACAAGGTGTCTGTTTGAATATTGATAGATCGAACGGCCTAGATCATCCGATCTGTTTCACTTCATATTCATATAATTCTAGTCATCCTATCATTTTTTATGACGAGGAACTCATCTGTGGTGTCTGATTATCAATAAGACATCACGAAGTTACTATGTAAACAGTACCCGATCGGACGGTTGAGATTGTCCGATTGATTTTCAGCCTTGATCTAATATATTTTTTTGTGATCCAAGCTACATCATCCCCTAAATTACTTATCCTTAAGCTTTGATTTGAAAATGGATGGCTAGATCATCCTTAAACTTAGATCACGTGTAAAACCGTACAGAATTATCCAAAAATCAAAATTCACGAAGTGGGTTTTGTAGATCTCACCTTCTACCTGCATTTTCGTGCATTTTCCATCGTTGGATGGGCTGGATTGGTTCAGATCAGTCATGAAGCCTCCAATCTTTGCCGTGAGACGTTCCCCTCTTCAATCAACGGTCAAGATCACGTCGGATCCCCTAATAACCTTGGGGTTTTGTTTGTCTCATCGTGCTGGACAAAATGACCAGACGAATCGTCGATCCAAGCCAGTGTAGTCTCTGGTGACGACCTAGAATTCGGCGACCCAAGAAAACCCTCATTTTCCCTTCCACGCTTGCACGCAGCTCTCTCTCTCTCTCTCTCTCTCTCTCTCTCTCTCTCTCTCTCTCTCTCTCTCTCTCTCCAACTTTTTTCCCCCTCAATTCGTTCTCTGTTACTGAGACAACCTAGGGTTTCCAAGCGCCCCAGGTTTTCCCCTTCTCTTCTTCTTCTTCTTCTTCTTCTTCTTCTTCTTCTCTCTCTCTCTCTCTCTCTCTCTCTCTCTCTCTCTCTCTCTCTCTCTCTCTCTCTCTCTCTCTCTCTCTCTCTCTCTCTCTCTCTCTCTCTCTCTCTCTCTCTCGGCATCGGGTTTCTCCAGCGTCGTCTTCCTTCCCCGTAGGGTTTCCCTTTGTCTGGTTTTTTTTGTTTTGTTGTGGTTGTTCGTTTTGGGAATAGACCTAACGGTCTGTTCTCCTTTCACTTAAACGGGGTGGGGTGCCCGTATCAAATACGGCCCCCCTGCTTAAGGCAATTTCCTCTTCCTTTTTTTTTTCTGAGATATTACACTGATGCATGTGAGATGAGCTTTCAGGAACTCAAGAGGAGACTTACCTCCGTCCCAATATTGACCTTACCAGTAGGCATCGGTGGTTTCATTGTATATTGTGATGCTTCTGGTAAGAGAATTGGGGTAGTGGTAATGCAGTATGACAGGGTGATTGCCTGTGCATCACAATAGTTGAAGACACATGAGGTAAATTACCCTACACATGACTTGGAATTAGCCGCAATGGTTTTGCATTGAAGATATGGCGGCACTACCTTTACGGAGAGAAATTTGAGCTTTTCTCTGATCATAAGAGTCTTAAATACTTCTTCACCCAAAATGCTTGAATATGAGACAAAGGAGGTACATGGAGTATCTTAAGGATTATGACTTTATGACACGGTATCATCTAGGGAAAGCCAATGTAGTGACTAATGCCTTGAGTAGAAAGTCGAGGTCAGTGGTTGCAAATTTATCAGTTAAGTTGATGTTCATTGACAGAGTCATATGAGCACAGGCAGAGGATGTAGAAACCTAGGACTTGTGTGGCAAGGCAGGTTTTGCCAGAGGATAGGATACAGGTGTATGTTTTCAAGGCAGGTTGGTAGTTCCAGCAGTTGATGGCTTGAGCGAGAGCTACTTCAGGAGGCATATAAGTCACGATCCACTATTCACCCAGGAGGTGTAAAGATATACCAAGACTTGAGGCAGCATTTTTGGTGGAATGGGATGAAGAGGGACATCGATGAGTGTGTAGCACAATGTTTGACTTCTTAACAAGTCAAGGCCGAACATCAGAGGCCAGCTGGCATGTTGCAGACCTTAGAGCTTCTTGAGTGGAAGTGAGACCACGTTACCATGGATTTCATTGTGGGTTTGCCCAGGACAGCAAGCAAGCATGATATGATATGGGTGATAGTGGATAGATTGATGCTCATTTCCTTCCCATCCGACAAACTCAGTCTGTTGATAGCTTGACAAAGTTGTATGTTAAGGAACTCATGAGTTTGCATAGTATTTCTCTAACTATTATCTTTGATAGGGATAATAGATTTACCTCAAAGTATTGGCGGAGTGTATAGGAGCATTGGGATCGGCATTGAGATTCAGCACTGCCTTTCACCCACAAACAGATGGTCAGTCAGAGAGGATCATCCAAACTATAGAAGACATGCTAAGGTCATGTGCCATTGATTGGAAGGGTAGTTGGGACAAGCACTTGCCACTAGTGGAGTTTGCATACAACAATAGCATTCATGCAAGTATTTGCATGGCTCCTTATGAGGCACTCCATGGAAGACCATGTCGATCACCTATATGTTGGAGTGACATTGGCGAGAGGCGATTGTTGAAGCCTGAGATAGCTAAACAGTGTGCAGAGAAAGTTTGGTCAATCCAAAAGCGATTGTTGATTGCTCATAGCCACCAAAAGAGTTATGTTAACAAGGGCCATAGGCATGTAGAGTTTGCAGTAGGAGATCACATTTTCCTAAAGATTTCTCCAATGAAAGATGTGATGAGGTTTGGAGTCAGAGGAAAGTTGAGCTCTCGGATCATTGGACCCTTTGAGATTTTACAAAGGGTTGCGCTTGTAGCCTACAACTTGCTTTACCACCGCAACTAGCAGATGTTCATGAAGTTTTTCATATATAAATGTTGAGGAAATATATGGAAGATCCTTCACACATATTAGAGCAAATGGCTACAGAGCTATGCCTAGATCTAATCTTTGAGGAAAGAGCTATACGAATTTTAGATCATAAGACGTAGGAACTGAGAAGTAAAACTATTCCATCAGTTAAAGTTCTTTGGCTGCACCATTCAATGGAAGAGGCAACCTGGGAGGTGGAAGAGCAGATGCAGCAGACACATCCTGAACTTTTTAAGGAATGAGGTAAGAAAAATTTTGAGGACAAAATTTCTATAAAGGGAGAAGAATGTAAGAACCCTGAAAAAAAAAAAAAAAAAAAAACAAAAAGGCTTAAAACAGAGGGAGCCATATTTGATATGGACACCCCTCCCACTTAAAAAAAAACAGGACGAGCAGACCTAACGGTCTGTTCTCAGTCGGCAGAAGAGACGCATGAGGAGGAAGGAGAAGAGGGGGAGAAGGAAGAGAAGGAGAAGAGAGTGGGGGAGAAGGACAGAGGACAGAGGACAGAGGAGGGGAGGAACAGACACATTCTCCACCCTCTATTTCTCTCATCGACAAGGGGAGGAGGAGATCGATGGTGGAGAAGGTTTGCTGGCCGTCGAAAAAAGACAGAGAGAACGGCATTGCTGATTGACAATTGGAGTCGTTCACCCTCTTCCCCTAGTTATCACGAGCAAAACCCTTATGGTTGCTCGTTGATTGAGCAAGTTTTTGGTGGGGACAAAGGGGGAAAACAGTACGGGATACGGGATTGCTGGCGACGAAAAAATCAACGGTAATCTCCTTCTTCGGCGACAATTGGAGGTTAAAGACATACCCTTAAGGTAAGATCTAGGATACCCATATCTTAAATCTTGGTATTTTGCAAAGATCTATGCATTTTTTACCTAGATCTATAATTAGGGATGATCTAACCATCCAGTCCCTAATCTAAGCTTAGGGATGCGTAATTAAAGGCCTGATGTAACGTAGATCACACTAAATTTACAGATCTAAGCTGAAAATAGATCAGACAATCTCAGCCGTCCGATTGGGTACTATTTGCACAGTAAATTCTTAATGTCTGATTGATGATCAAACATCACAAATGAATCATAGGACCCTAAATTAGTTAGGATGTGACAAAAATTTTTTTTGTGAAATTTGGATAAAAACCTGACGGGAAACCTTGGTTGTCCCATCATATAGGTGTGGAAGAGAAACTTGGCATCATCTGATCGACGATTAGATTCCACCATCATGTTTCCTAACTCTTAATCAGTAAATACACTTTGAAAACATATGTTTAGGCTACAAACCATGGGAATGGATTGATGAACTAGCAATTTTGATTTGAAATGAGTAAATTTACTTGGAATTGTGAACATGTGGATTGACATTGACAATGAATTCAAAATTTTATTTGGTTAGGTGATCGATAAGTGATCGAAGGAGGGATACAGCAAAATTGTGAAGCACGATAAGGGAAGTAGGTAGTTTGGACATCAATATGCTTGCTTGAACTAGGAAAAACCACTGATAACTGCCCTATTATGTTTGGAATTACTTGAAACTTGAGATTTTAATCTTTTGGTTTATGCAACTATCATAATTGTATTTTCATGCAATTTGTTTAAAATGCCATGTTGTTTTACTATCAAATTAAAAATTGGTATATGAAAATATATTAAAACCTACATGTACTTCATGACTTAAGAAATAACGAAAGAGGAAACCTCATCTCAACCCGAGTCAAGGATTTTCATTACATGGTTATATCGTATTATGATATCTAAATTTCATGAGTTAAATAATGCATGGACAGGTCATGGTTTGTGTACCTTGTTTTCCATGATCACGGTGCAAGGAGTCTATCCGCTTAGTATCGGCGAGATAGCCACAGACTTGATTGGTTCAGGTTCATATGTATATTGTACAATAGCGCAAGTGCGGAGCACCTTAGTATTTTAGGTCTATAATGAGTACTAATGACCAACGGCAGGTGGCCGAATTTGAGTGTCTCTATACTCGTAAAATCTCTCGAGGAGATTCAGTGTGTGTGTGTGTGTGTGTGTGTGTGTGTGTGTGTGTGTGTGTACTTGTTGAAATACCTTATTTGCATTTAAGCATTTCATAGTTTAAATGCATTTCTCTATTGATTTTTTATGCATGAAAAGAGTAGTGATTATCTTTCATATCATATAAATGATTTACAAAGGTTATTATCATTATTTGGAAACAGCACACATGGATGTTAAACTGATGATTTGAACTAATTGAACATGAAAATAAATTGAAACGGCATGGTAGGGATTTCGGAATATATCACACTACTTATTTGGCATCATATGCTATAAAATTATACAATGTATGGTTAATTGTTCCTTTTAAAGTTAAAACTGTATAAACTTGTATGTTGATGATGAAACTACCTACATAAGCGAAAGCTTGCTGAGATATTGTACTTGTTTACAATATCTTAGGTTTAAAGGACTCGAGCAAAGGGAAAGACACAGAGTCTTGACTTGAGAGCTACAGGGAAATTATTTTGAGTTAAGGTGAGATACAGGTAAAGATTTCTGAAGATTCTTACAAATCTTATTAAATTTGTTTCATGACTCTATTAGAAAAGGACATGTGGATGTGTATTTATTACCGTTTGAGAGAATGGCTGTGACTGGAGTGATCTTGGATATACATGTATAATTCCTAGCCTTTTTGGCATTATCAAAATGTTTTTTATTTAAATTAAATAGAAATGCGTGTGGTTGTGTTTGGAGGGAGATAGAGTCTCCATTATTGATTTTATACATACATTGTGATTATCAAGTTATTGCATTACATGCGTTAAATGCACGGTGTCCAAAATACAGGGAAAATTCTGTCAGATTTTCTGTAGAAATGTGTTATTTATTTCTTTGAAAATTCATGTTTTTATAAAAAATAAAATGACATTCCAGATTTTTAAGGTCTTCTTTTCAAACTTATTTTTCTGCTGTTTGGTTTCTAAATAGTTTTTCAAACTCGGAGCCCCACAAATAAAAAGATTTATGAAAAAGTGTTATAAAAACCCTGGATGTCACACATGTATCCACAGGAGAGACAATAAGCTAGTATCTCGAAGACATGCGAGCCTGAGAGGGAAACGATAGTTCTAGAGTGTAAAAGTGGGTAAGCTTAATTACTTTTAAAAAAACCCAAATTTTGGTAAATTTTAATTTCTACCTGAATTTTGATAATGTGCAATTGCATCCCATCATCTTTGGATTGATATAAGGGATACTTTCATCCCAATCCTACTCATCATCAAATAAATGGCACCCATTTTTTGCTCTTAAAAACCTTGATAACCAATTTTTGATAGTGCTTCTTTGTATCCGAACTGAAGCAATCTCTGTGGCTATGCTCTAAGCCGTAACCCATTATCATCAACCGTATAATGCAAGAAAAAGAAGAAGCAAAGAAAACAAAATAAAGTTACAATAAAGAAATGCAAAATTGCCAATGGTTGTGCCGGTTTTAATGGTTTAAGCTTCTTTCCCAAGTTGCGTGAAAAAAAATGTTGATGGTATTGGTTATGGGGATAGAGATGGTGATGGATCTTTCTTCATTTCAGAAGAAAAAAATGATTTGTCTGAAAATCTGTGAAAGAATTATTTGATAGTAAAAAATGGAATGCGCCTTATACAAAATAGTTTCTAAAAAATAGGTTTTTCAAGGCATAGAAGGGAGAAAATAGTTATGCTTAAAAATGAGTCTTGGAAGGAGAATATGAAATCAGGAGCCTTTGACTATAGAAGTGGGGTTAGCGATAAAAAATTATCAGTCCTTTGCTATTTTAGCGAAGAAGAGGACTTGAAAATATCAAAGATGCCCTTTGCAAATAGATATTCCCACGTAGGTTTGAACATCTTCCGTGGTGATTAGGGTCCAGCTAGAGATAAGAAGTAAAAGAAATGGGAGATTTTGTACGTAATGAAGCCATGCGAGAAGAAAGTAGGCGAAGCCGTCATCAACAGTCTCCGAAGCATGGAATTTTCACACTCGTCATTTGGAAGAAAAAGAAATCAGATTTGCCAGGCTTGTGAAATGAGCTACATCATTAGCTGTACGGTCGGATATAGTGGTGTTGCAACTGGGCCTTTTTGGTAGGTGCGGCTCCTCTCTTGTACTCTGGTCGCCACAGCTTGTCGCGGAGATGAATTGAATGCTAGGTGGACTCCACAATTTTAATTTCTCGTGGGATGCACTCATGGACTCCCCCATGCTGGATTCTCATGGGATCTACTTCGGAATCCGAAATCACTGGAAATGGCTTTCCGTAGTTGATTTTCGACGAACCGTCGGGGGAATTGAGTTCTATTGGTGAATCTTGCAACATGGACGGCCCTTTGGTTTCTTGTATGTTCATTTTATGAATCCATATCTTGTGCTCCACAAAACTACAGTAAGTACCATATAATTTCTTGAAACTTTTGTAAAGGAGTTTGAGCTAAGTACACTTGGGCTATGGCTTTGGCCGAGTAGATCACGTGAGACGGATGTGAATCTGGCTGTTTCTTGCTCATATAAATCCAGGTCTGGCTATAGTGGGTCGAAGCTCCGTTTTAAGAGAATCCGAAGGGACATGATTGTATCTGATACTCATGTCTACAAATTTCATTCCATGGTGGTTGATCTTATCGTATACGAACGATCCGTGCTGCATTGTTATGGATTATAGTGTCGGAAAAATGGTCGATTTTTGTTGTTGGACTATCAATTATAAGGGACGTATATTTGTTGGACATCCTGGAAAGATTCATTCCATAATGGAAAAAGGAACGGAATCAACTTAAAATTCCGACAAATTTTGGTGTTTAGTTTTTATTTTTTTAAATCAAATATTATCTAAAATAGTGACCGAAATTTTGTTCCAAATTTGTTGAAATCCCAGATAGTCCCATTCCCCTAGTCAAAACGGAACGGCCACAGTAGGTTGCAAAAGGCACACACAGCACTGCGCCATGGCTTAGATCATGACTCTAATGGTAGTGGAAGGTGCTTTTCCATGTGCACGTTGTTTTATTTATTCAAGCCGTGAATGGTGGAGGCAGAGATAAAGGGATCACATGACGTTGACTCAGCTAATTGAAGCTGCTTGTGGAGTGGTAGGAGCCGAAAGCAGGGAAAATACATGGAAGTTCATAAAGGGAGCTGATATTCGGCACCCCTTTGATAAAAATTTGGCGGCCTTTTTTGGAATTTTATAGTAAAAGTACATGTGTGATCCAACTTTTTGAGTAATCAAATCATTCATCTTAAGCATCTTGCTATAGATGGATCCAGTCTCAAAAATAACATATTTAAATGATCCAAAATTTAATTATTTTTAGACTACCCCTTTGATACCAATGTGGTCTCCTTTTTTGGAATTTTACAATAAAAGTACATGTATGATCCAACTTTTTGAGTAATCAAATCATTCATCTTAAGCATCTTGCTATACATGGGTAAAGTCTCAAAAATGAAATATTTAAATAATCTAAAAATTAATTATTTTTAGAAGACCCTTTGATCCTAATGTGGTAACCTTTTTTAGAATTTTGTGATAAAAGTACATGTATGATCCAACTTTTTGATTAATCAAATCATTCATCTTAAGCATCTTGCTATAGATGGGTCAAGTATCAAAAATCACATATTTAAATAACCAAAAATTAATTATTTTTAGATTATTTTAAAAAAGGGCAGCCCCGGTGCAAGAAGCTCCGGCCTATGCGGGGTCCAGGGAAGGGACGGATCACAGAGGCATATAATACTGTTAATTTTTCTACTGTTGATTTTTATAACTAAAAAAGAGGAAATAGAATAATCATTTTATGCATGTGATTTTGTGGGTCAAACCTCATTTACTGCAAAATAACTAAGATGAATTGTTGAGATTATCATAAAAGTAAATCCCTTATGTAAAAGTGTGAGAAAACCGCAAAAGGGGGTATGACATTAGTAACAAAAGTTGTGGAATATCACTTCCGTTCAGAAATACTAAAATAGAATAGATGTAGGTTCACCTGTTGCTGAGAAGGTTCCAGTCTTATAACGTGGTGGTGCTATACATGCATATAGTCTATGGTCCAAAGCAGGCCATATCTTTTATTATTAAGTGTTCCCACGACGAGAACATGTAACCGGAGCAAAGTGCCATTTCTGATTTTGTTTCTTTTATTTATTCTGCTTCTTAGTCGTATTGAATCCTACATCATGGACTGTTTGTTATCTGATTGAAGAAAGGAACGTATGGAGACAGACAATGCACAAGGCAAGTTCATTTCCTTCTTTGATTAGGATTCTAATGGTTGTGTTTGTTTCAGCAAATTTCTTGGATAGTGACTGATCGTTAGTTGTTTCGTCATCGATGAGCTTCGCTCAGGAAACTGTGCCCATGGCGGCTGACCACTTTGACGTAAACAAGCTAATTGGTTCCTCCAAATTGACTGGGGCGCACCTCAGTGATCCGCGTGAACTGTGTTTGGTTCCCAAATTTCGGGCTTATGGGACTTTAGCACTTAGTCGAGATGGTTAATTATGTACATTCTCCGAGAATCTGAGGCTGTCTTCAAACCCACCATTTTGGAAAATAAAACTTATTGCTCATGGTCGTGCGACTGATTCCCAAAGTGTAATAAAGACAAATACAATTTGGGTTCATTTCGGGCTGAGCCATTTTTCAGCGATTCCTCTAAAATAGTCGCCTTTAAGTTTGGCTCTCTATGAACATTCAAGTCTCTGTCTCAATCTAGCCAATCTGCAGCACGAACTCATTGCCTCGAGTTGGGATTTAAGTGGGCTTTATTGAGATGTCACACGAGAGCTCTCCCTTAAGACTGCAGGCAAGAGATGCATTAATTGTTCGACAGAAGTGATATACAACTCAGGATGTACAAGTCGACATCTCTCATGCTCATCGATCAGCCAACTGTAAAGCTGATGAACGTGCAAGAGGAGTCTTGCTCGACGAATCCAGATTCAGGTTTCTACTCACTCCGGATTAACCCGGGGATCCTTTTTACAGGAATGGTGTCTCTCTCTTCATCTTTAATGTACTTAGTCATAGTTCAGTGGAAGTGTCTATGTATCCGTAGATTCACTCAATCTCGGCTTCAAGGTTGTAAGGCTACGGGGAGGGCTGTTCTTTCGAAAAATATAACTACGCTTCTTTCTAAAAGAGATGCATTATTCGACGTGTTCCTGGGAGAAGCATTACCTTTGCTTCAGGATGGATTTAACAAATCTCGTGCACAATAGCATCGTTATTCAACTGTATAATGAAGACCTTTTGCTAAGGATTTAACTGTTGAGGGTGCGTGGCTCTATGGATCGATATGTGGTTAATGGACCTTCAAGTTAATCCAAAGAATGCCTCACCAGGCCAGTGAAGTCATAACATGGCAGCACAACTACTTAGGCCGAGGGTTGAAAGTATAGTATAACAGTTGGAGGACCCTAATGATCATATTACTATTGGGGCTGTTAATTGGGTCCGATTATCTGAAAATCTGACCCAGAGAAATTTTATGCACAGTGGTATGAAACTCACCCGAAAGATCATTTTTGGGTCCCATTCTAAATACCGTATTGAGTTAGGGTCACCATGTATATTATCCTTAACCATTGACTTCATTGTCTTACTTCCTTGGCATTTCATTTTACAATCCAACAATGTAAATCTCCTCGCATTCATGAACAACTTGATTTAAAAGTGCTTTATGTTCTTCCAATCCAATGTAATATGAACTTACCCCGGATTAAGGCTTTATGAATTAACTTCTATTTTAATTTAAACCTATTACATATTAAGCTTACGTCTATTAAGTTCCGCTTTGATTTCAGCTTTTGTACGTATTTCAAATGCGTTGTTCATTGTTAATTGGTTGAATTATTTCTTAATCCAAGATTACCTACAGGTACAGAAAGGATCTTCTCTAATCAACACTTGTCTACGTACTTAAAGATAGGCACAGGTAGTTGTTTTCCAGTCAACTTCTCGTAGCAAAGCTTTTGCGGGATAGTAAGCGCGGGTTTGAAGCAAGAAATGAAATGCTTAGGGGTCAGTATCTTCGTGACCAAGCATATAGACTTTTCTCCCGCTCTCGTTAAAGAATTATCCATAGTTCAAAGCACATGTTGTGACCCTAGTATGTTTCTCCTTTTTCTTGACACAAGTACGAAGGGTATATGCGCCTGAGATTTCTTTATTTGTAACGATGGGATAAGTAAGAGAGAAACAGGGATAATGAGGGAGACGGATGTGACAACAAAATTAAGATAGGAGGTTAACACCTATTCTTCGAAATTAAGCTAGTTGAGGAATTCCAACAAGAGAACTTGAGTTCATTTTTTGGCTATTTATGTGAGCTGTTTATTGTATGTCGTATTTTCTTTTTCTTAGTCTCCATTATCAAAATTAGATGTACCTACTAGTAGAATAATCTTATTGGTTTTAGAGCTAAGACCTTCGAGTGTAGCGACGGAAGACGAGGCTCTACCATGGTAGGTCATGGGTTGGAGGCTGCTGGTCGGTGTGTGCGACATTGGGAGGAACAAAAAAACAAAAAACAAAACAAAAAGAAATGAAAGCTATCAAATACGTGAGAGAGAAAGATAGCTTTATTTTTCTTCCCAGCTAAATTAGGTTTAGTTATGCCAAACTAAGCTTTTGTTTTTAGGAGAATGATAAGGAGATGGACTGCAGAAAAATCTATAAATAGATGCTTTCCTTTGTTGGCCTGATACACTGAGGGATTCCTAAGTGACGGAATTTTTGCGGGCAATAGAAATGGTGCCAATCACATGGCATTTATATTCATTACCTCGTATGGAGGGACATGAGATATTCTTCTGCTAGGATTCGAAAGGCAGGTCAGATTAGGATTCAATAATAAAAAGGAAGACACATGGAACATCTGGAAAACTTAATAACGAGATGCACTTCAATTAATGACAAGCAACAATCAGATTATTAGAGCTATCCTCACCAATGTAAGAAACAAATCATATGTGTGATCATATTCTGTGCCCGGAAACACCAACATCATTGATTCATTCCATAATAGAAACTTGAACAATATTATTAAAGTTTTGGGAAAAAAAAAAGTAATATTTTTTACACTTAATGATTAATCTAATTTTTTTATATTGATTTTAAAAGCCCTCAAATTTAACTACTCATAACAATCAAACTCAAATCATAGATGTTGTTCATGGAAACTGAGATTAAGGAGAAAGGAAAATGGGGCAAAATACCTAGGGTCATCTTTTGGATGATTTGAGCTGCTCATCATATTCAACATGCCTTACAATGGTTATCTATAAAAAATTATGACCCATGGATTATTTTAGTCATGTCATCTTTTGTTTTTAAATAAATAAATAAATATTATCAAAGATCTATAGTTCATTATCATTAGAGGGTTCTAGATACTAGGTCTTTGATGATATGCATACATACATATACATACATTCATATATATATATATATGTATGTATGTATGTATTTATATATATATTAAAAACAAAGAATAATATTGACTAAAATCATCAATTGGTCATAAATTTTGTTAGATAATCAATCTAAGGCATGTCAAACATGATGATTGACTCAGATCATCCAAAATAGCCTCAGGTATTTTGCATTGTTTTCCTTTCTCCTTAATGTCACTTTCCATTAATAGCATCTAAATTTTGAGTTCAATTATTAAAGCTAGTTAAATTTGAGTGCTTTTAAAATAATTGAAAATTAAGAGCCAAAGTATGATGTTTTTATACAAAAAACCTTTATTTTTATACCAAATACCCTTCTATTTTATGTTAATATATAAGGTAAAATAATCATTTCATATTTTCTCTTCCTACCTATTTCATGACAAAGAGAAGAAAATTTTTCAAAATCCAGCCACAATTTTGAGAAATATCAAATATAGCCCCACTTTTCTAAAATTTCAAATGCTTAGCCAAGTTTTTCTTCTAATTTTTTAAGACCTAGCTGCCGTCAAGAATTTTTTTTTTGTGTGTGTGGTGATTTTCACACGGTCTCCATTAGTAAGCTCCTTCTTCAAAAAAAAGAAAAAAGAAAGATATTAATATCTTGCATTGAAGTTTTTATATTTATGGTCCTATTATCTATGTAGACAAAGACTAGAAAGAGATATCCTTTTTCTTTCTTTTTTATTTGTACAAGAAAGAGGTATAATTTTCTGATTTCTCTTTCTCTAACTAGGAATGCAAAAGATGTGGGCCTCATCCTTGCAAAAATGATGGAAAAATATGTAAGAGCTATTAGTTGCCAATTCAGCCTAAGGAACGAATTACATAAGAAAAAGCATGCGAGGGGCTATTAATTAGCATTGTAGCTCATTGGATAAATAAATGTGTGTGAGAAGTGAACAAGTTCAACCATTCAAAGGGGGGGCCGTCCATTAAAAATGAAGGCTGCTTTCAAAAGTTCTCCCATTGGAGAATATAAAGGAAAAAAAAAATGCCTCCTTCTAATTTTGGTTAAGTTGATAAAAATATAGTAAGATTTTGAAGAATGTATTTATTTATTTTTTTCATAAGTGTTATAGTAAGAACTTTAAAGAAAGGATTTTTGTGTCTTTTCCTGAAAAACCAGCTTACTCGATTATGTTCCAATGTTAACGGTAGCTGGGTTAAAAAAAAAAAAAAAAGGCTTAGCTGAGTATTTGAAATTTTAGAAAAGTAGGGATGATATTTTATATTTCTTAAAAAGTTGAATAAGCACTTGAAATTTTTCCTAAAGAGTAAGGAATCGTTTATAAAGTTAATATTTTGTTTCATGACGGTAAGATAAATGGCATTTATCATGTATCTCTCCACTATCTTCCAGATACCCAACATCCTGCGATACATAAAAATACACAACAAACCGCTATATTATCCACACAACTTCAACTTCGTACATCAAAAGTTAACAAGAAAGATTAAGCTAGTAATGTACAAATTTGTGTGACGTATACAAGTGACCCCTACGAAGAGGCCATAACTCATATTTGAGACGCCAAGACAAACCATATGACTCAGAAACTTAATCACTGGCCACAATTTTAGCTTATTTGATTAGTAGACGCTTAAGACCATTGATTATTACGATCGCCGAATGCTGTATATCCACCAGGTCTAAAATGTGGTATATCTTTCTTCCACTTCCGTTCACTCAATAACAGATCCTTCATGAATGGTACTCAATCTCATTCTAAAAGATCGAACGGCATATCTAGCACGTCTATTGGCAGTTCTCTGCAGCTTCCTGACAGACTCAAATCTCCTTAATCCAAGACCCACAGTCACCTTATTAAATTTCGTATACTGATCAAAATCACCTTTTCCATAACCACATTGATTCAAATCCAAAAGAGGTGAAATTCCGATCTCCTTTCCTCTTTTGCTGATAGTTGATCCTTGTTGAAGAGCCATACTCGCCTTCACAGCCAATGCCGCCATATCCGTCGCGGTTAAACGGTACTGCTGGCGACTAGCCGGAAGTACAAAATAAATCTGACCCACTGCAAGTTCTTCCTTCTGATCCAAGGCAGGAATATAATCATCAAAATACAACTTATCTGAATCACAAATAAAGCATGCACTGGTTTCTTGTTGGAGAACTTGGGCTACAGTTACAGGAGCTGAATATTCTTGGAGACCGCCAGTAATGGAAATGACTTTGGCCGTCGATGTTCTCACGGATTCAATGGATTCGGAAGAGAAACAAGAACCCATGAACGTCCACAGAGAAGATTGGAGAAAGAGAATGGAAATGCAAGGAAGGACCCTACGTATCAGTATTTATATAGGAGATGTGAACGAGAAAGCGAGTATTGATTGGAGGTGACGTGAGAGGAGGCGTAATTACGGGTAGCTTGTCAAAGGATTATCAATACATGATTTATCAGCAATGACGCGGCTGAGCGAGGAGGAAAGGGATGGTTGGGCTGGCTTGTTGAACGAGCTGCATTTCAGGCCGTACGGTTGGCTTCAAATATCAAGTTGGACTTTTATTTCGTCACCCCAACTGTAAAATCAGGAGACTGGGACCTGATGGGTGGGCATCTCTATTAGTGGTTTTAAGTCTTACCGAGTATGGCTGTATTGCTTTTGAAGAACCACATGGCTAGTCCCAGTGTGGTGCCCACTTTTTGCCGTGGTGGGATCCACATTTAACAGATCGGGCTCATTCATTGAGCTCGTATCTTTTAGCCTCAAAATCAAGATGATGGGATGATCCTACGAAGTGTTTTCCTTGGGGAAAAGATAGCCAAATGCAGAGCAGTGAAGCTGTCCCAACTTAATGGCAGGCCCATGAACGGGACCATCTATATGCAGTTCTAGCTGCGGTCTTGAAGTCCATGCCCGGTTAGCGGGTCTCATCAACGCAAGCGCGAGCGACAGAGGTCGGGACCATCTGTCTGCTTTTGATCATGGAGGACACGGATAAATAATCTGCAATAAGTTACTAGAAAGGCTGGAGTTTAACTTATTTAGTGGAAGATTAGGCCTAGGTCCCAGTTCCTTATGAGCATCTAAATTTAGATCATACAATGGTAAATAATCCAACCCAATTGAACAATCACCATCGCCTGCATCGTTAACCTTATATGATATATGGTATACGTTTTTCTTCCTTCTGTATGAGGTATGTGGACCATGTGAAGGCCATGCTATAAAGATTATAATCATATTGACTTTAGGCAAATTTGAAGCGGCTCAAGAAAGTGGTCAGCTGGCTGTGGAAGAAACAAAAATACGTGGAGGTCCCACCCGTATATCAACCTGTTGCTATTGAGGTCGTCTCTTCCCACTAATACTTATATTATTAGATAATCCAGTCAAATAATACGTGCGTAAGTTCGCTGCTGATTCTCTTCCCTTCCATTCAGTGGATGAATATTGCTGACTCCCTTATCAAATAAAACAAAAAATTTCACATTTTAACAAAGATGAGATATGCTGCCAGGACTAACTTTGGGGACTTGCTTCAAAACCCGCCCAAGATAAGCCTCAATTCTAGCGAAACCCGACTTTTGGGTGATTTGACCTATTTATATTATTCAGTCTCCCTTAGATTGGTTAGAAAACAGAATTCATGATCTTTGGATAATTTTAGCTGTGTTTTATCATCATTATCGTTATCTAAGTCTTATCCTGATTAGGGGTTGGCTACATAAATCTTGCTCTTCCAATCTCCTTTATTAAGGGTCATGTCTTATTTAGTTCACAAGTTTTTAAATCTTTTCTTACTATTTCTATTCATATCCTTTTGGGCCTTCTCTTGCCCATTTAGAGCCTTTAAATGGGCTCAACTTGCTCCTCCTAACTAATGTTGTTTTTGGCGTCTATTAGACATGTCCAAAATATTTAAGTCTACCTTCTCTCATCTTGTTATCTATTGGTGTCACTACTAAGTTTTCTCTAATCGGTAGAGCATGGTTGGCCTTATGGCGAATCTATAGAAATTTTCTTTCACTTTGAATGGCACTCGCCGATCACAGAAAACTCTAGAGGTTCATATTTGTTCCAACCTACTTGGATTCAATGGGTAACATATCTCTCAATCTGTCTACTCTCATGAATTATTAATCCCAGTCAAAAAAGCTAGGAGCTAGACATGGCTTCCATGTAGATATTCTAAATAGGAGTAGTCAAACAAGCTTATTAGGGCAAATCATTCAAAGTTGGGGCTTATATCCAAGTTAGTCCTCAAATTTAGTCAGAATAGCATTTCTCAAATAATAACGTGCTTAAATTAATTTTACGGTCTACCCATGTTAATATCTTATTTCGATGTCCCACCGACAGGAACATGAATCCTATGCAATACTGCCATTTCTGCAGTTATTTCTATCATTTTATTTTCTTCTTTGCAAAGCAAGCTCAGCTTTTTGGTCTAATCCTCATTGATTATATTTTACCTAACTGATTGAGGGAGGACGGTTCGGAGATAAAAAATGTATGGAAGTCCTGCATGGTTGTGGATTCTGAAAGCTGTGCTTATTTAATCAAATTTTGTCGATAGGGACTTTTAGTTAGTTGTTCGTCAGCTATGAGCGTTCTCACAAGAAATTAGGGCCATGGAGGTGACCTTTTCGACATTATCATGGTAATTAAGTCAGCTTAGGTGATCAGGGCACCTGAATGATTTCAGCTTAGTTCGTGTCCCATGTTGGTGGCTATGCGTCAAGCTATTTATCTAAGTTCTGATTTTATTCATCATCTAAAGAAATTCTCCAGAAGCCAACAGACGTACAGAGCAGGAACTTAGTTGCTCTGCCAGTTGCACAGTGTAACCATTACAGAGGCAACCCAAGACAGGAAATCAAAGAAGAAAGGGGCAGGGTTAGGCCCCTAATTAAACCAACGAAACTATAACCGGAAGCCACCATGAGGCACCCTCAACACTCAATACTGACTACAAGCCTCGAGTCGAAGAGACAGAGCACAAACAAATAAGCAAATCTCAATGAATGCAGCGAATCTTCTCTCAATAATTGGTCGAGCAGTCACCCCGTCTCTGGCAAGAGCATCTGCTTCACAATTAGCAGATCCTACGACATGTACATACCTTGCTCGAATTTTACCTATTTCTTTCATGTTAAGATCCACCTGTTCCCAAAATCACTAGGGGGGTCTTTGGACTTGTTCATCCATCGATGACATTTTTGGAGTCTCCTTCAAGCACCACATGCATCATATTCAATTGAGATGCCTTAATAATTGCATGAGAACAGCATTGAGCTCAGCAAGATGAGCATACAAAAACAAAGGGATCGGAAAACTCAAGCAAACAGTAGCCTTCAAGGTCATGGATCAATCCCCCAATTCCATACAGTTGCCCAGGTTGCCAAAGAAAGCCCCATCAAAGTTAAATTTATAGAAACCTGGAGGAGGTTCCTATCTAGACAAAGAAGAATTCTTCATCCTGGTCTCCCTAACCTCATCCCTTCGAATCGTTTGTGCAGTAACTCCTTTTTAGTTCGCAGCCCAGAAGCATATCATACTCGTGATCTTCTCGAGCAGCATTTGAGTTTGCAGTGCTTACCCTGAAAAAATATATAATTTCCTTCAATCCAGATGCACCAAAATGTAGCAATAGTAGCAAAGTGCCAAAGCAAACGATTCCTTTTTATGCTGGCATAGTGACATACTAGCCTTTATTTGTTTCTCACAATGTCGACCTTTCTCATTCTTGAATGATAATAAAAGACATCATTCCATGCAATCAGCTGAAGTACAACCGGTGAAGGAAACCACAAAACCTGTGGCAAAGAAACTATCCATGTAGGAAAGCAACAGAACCACAATCAGAACACAGCCTGATAAAACATCAATTTGGAAAAAACAAGAAGCTTGAATAACTGAGTACCTTTCCTGGTGCCCAAGGAGGTCGTAGTCTCAGCGAGCAATTGTCATTTTCAATTCAGCCTGGCCCATTAGCAATCAAATCTTTCAAGTAGGGAGTCGCAAAGCTGGTTACCAAGTGTCACAACCCCGTCGGGCCCACAACAAGGATATTGTCCCCTGTGCACGTGCATGGGTTTTGGTTCTCCCCCGCGTCCAGGGGAAAAGGCCTCCTTGTTGGAAAGGGAGAGAACCTCCCTTATAACCCACAGACCATCACCCCCCTTAGCCGGTATGAGACTAACTCTCCTGCGTCCCGCCCTCAGACCATCTTGACTCCCCTCACAAGGCCAAGCCTCATGCCATCTTGGCACGGTAGCCATTGACACACCCCACCCACCGTGGGGTCCACAGTAACAATATTGTCCTCTTTGGGCCGGGGCTCGCACGGCTTTGTTCTCACCCTGGCTTTCCAGGGTAAAACGCGTTGTTACTGTGAGAGACCGAAGTCTCGGGCACTCCTGGCCCATCACCTTCCCCTTAGCGGTACCTCCCGTGTTCCTCCTCAAATTATCTTGGGACCCCTCACAAGGCCATCCCTCAAACCATCTTGGCACGGTTCGCCGTATCGGGTTTCAGCTCTGATACCATTTGTCACAACCCCGTCGGGCCCACAACAAGGATATTGTCCCCTGCGCATGCGCATGGGTTTTGGTTCTCCCCCGCGTCCAGGGGAAAAGGCCTCCTTGTTGGGAAGGGAGAGAACCCCCCTTATAACCCACAGACCATCACCCCCCCTAGCCGGTATGAGACTAACTCTCAACCGTCACCCCCTCGGCCTTCTCCGCTTCGCCACCCCTCACAAGGCCATGGTACCTCACAGTGCCTGAGCCGGCAAGGCTAGATCTCTCCCCCTTAGGGGACACATGCCCTCGTGTGACCGAGGCACGCATGCGATTAGCCACCCATCACCACGAGGAGACTGTCTCTGATACCATTTGACACACCCCACCCACCACCATAACTGGAACAACCGGTCCTGAGCGTGGCTTCCGATGTGCGTAGGGAACAAAACCCATGAGGGTGGAACCAAGATGGGTTGAGGGTGCGCAAGATGTGTTGAGGCTTTGGGCCAAGATACTCTAAGGTAAAACCCAAGACCGTGGACAATATTGTTACTGTGGACCCCACGGTGGGTGGGGTGTGTCAAATGGTATCAGAGCCAGTCTCCTCGTGATGATGGGTGGCTAACCGCATGCGTGCCTCGGTCACACGAGGGCGTGTGTCCCCTAGGGGGGAGAGATCTAGCCTTGCCGGCTCAGGCACCGTGAGGTACCATGGCCTTGTGAGGGGTGGCGAAGCGGAGAAGGCCGAGGGGGTGACGGTTGAGAGTTAGTCTCATACCGGCTAGGGGGGGTGATGGTCTGTGGGTTATAAGGGGGGTTCTCTCCCTTCCCAACAAGGAGGCCTTTTCCCCTAGATGCGAGGGAGAACCAAAACTCATGCGCGTGCGCAGAGGACAATATCCTTGTTGTGGGCCCGACGGGGTTGTGACACAAGTTAGTGCAATGTGGCCTATTCCAAAGTAGTGTAACGCAAGCAGTTTAGGCCGATTAAGGGAGCCTTCCTATCTTGGAGACAACCCATCTTTTGTCAAGCTAATTAACCTGTTAGTTTTGGGGTCAAGGGCCAGAACCAAGTTTAAGCGCATGGAGTTAAGTCTCACATTTGGGATTTAACCTGGGCCATTTTCAGCCTAGTACACCTGTTTAGTTGTGACCAAGGTGATCGAAGACATCCAGTGAATGTCCCCATTTTGGACCCAACCTGCAGGCTTCTTGGAATCCTAAAACCAGTCAGTATGGACCTTGGCTCAATTCGCGTATAGTGTAACCCACTTCAAGAACGTGCGCAGTTTGTGTTCAAACTGGCCCATTTTCAGGAATGTTAGTCATAAGTTATGGCCTACGTGGGTCGCCGAGGGTTTGGATATGGTTCCCGTTCTATCATCGTTTTCTTAATTGTCACGTAGTAGGTAGTCAACACTAAGGTCCATCGAGTCAATTTTCCCCCATTCATTTGCCGCCTAATACTACTAGTTAGTTCATGACCTACTGACCTAGATGGTGGTCATCTTTTATTCCTTGATGCGGCTCACACAGGCAGCCTCAGTTCGCTAGCAAAGCTCTTTATTCCTTGATTCTGGCCTTTGCTTTTGCGAAAATTATGAAATGGCAATCACCCCCCAAATGCAGCATTGATAGTAATAGAAGAGCCCAGTTCAATGAGCAGACCTAGTCATATTTTTACCCATGTTTTAGATTCTCCGTGCACCAGATATCTCATTGTCCTAGTCTTCAGATATTCCTAACCATCCGATATTTTATGCTTTTATTTCCTTTGAAATCCATATCGTCTATTCTCCGAACAACAAAGATTAGAATCATCCAAATGGATCACATTTTAGGGCTAGGGGTGAGCTAAGAGACGTTGGGTAGGAAGTTGTGAGGTAAGAGACCTTAAGAGTTAGTCACACATAGCTAAGGGAAAAAAAAACTAGGCTATTGATAAGAGTGGTGAGGACTTTCCTTACAACGACTGGTTTTCTCCTAAAGGGGGAAGAACAAAACCGTGCGGTGAGCTGGTTGTATGGGCAGCTAGTCTACCAAAGCGGACAATATCGTTGCATGTGTGGGCCCTCTGACAGTTACAGTAGTATTAGAGCTGACCTTTAACCCGGTGTGTGGTAGGCCGGTAGATGTGGACGTTCATTCCCTAATAGGGGTGAGGGGTGATCTAGGAGATGCTGGGTAGGCAGTTGTGAGGCAAGAGACCTTAAGAGTTAGTCCTACATTGCTAAGAGGAAAGAAACTGGGCTATTGATAAGAGTGGTGGGGACTTTTCTTACAACGACCGGTTTTCCCCTAAAGGGAGAAGAACAAAACCGTGTGGTGGGCTGGTTATATGGGCAGCCAGTCTGCCAAAGCAGACAATATTGTTGCATGTGTGAGCTCTCGGGCTGTTACAATATATGAAGGCCTAAGTACCTCGTAAATGGGAGACGGCTCAAGGATAGAGAGTTAGTCCTACATCACTAAGCAGAAAGTTGCTGGGCTATTGATAAAAGTGGTGTGTGACTCTCCTTACAACAAAGCTTTTTCCTTCGAGAAATTAAGGAAGAACAAAACCATGAGGGGACTAGTTGTATGAGCAGCCAGTTTTCTAGAGCGGACAATATTGTTGTATGTGAGAGCCACCGGGCTATTACAGATGGTATCAAAGCCAACCCCTGACCCAATGTGTGGCTAGTCGCACACGGGCACTTAGTTTCATGGTTAACATGCGGGGGATACGTGTTCTCTAAGGAGGGAAGATGTGAAGGCCTAAGTATCCCGTACATGAGAGACAACTCAAGGACAGAAAGTTAGTCTCACATCGCTAAGGGGAAAGTTGCTAGGCTATTAATAACAGTAGTGTGTGACTCTCCTTACAACAAGGTCTTTTCCTAGGAAAACTAGAGAAGAATAAAACCATGAGGGGGCTAGTTGTATGGGTAACTAATTTTCTAGAGCGGACAATATTGTTATATGTGGGAGTCACACCATAATGTACCTAAGTCAAGGCTGGGAAGATTAACCGTTCTGAGCCATCAGAAAAACGAGCCAAGGTGAAAGGATGGTCAACTTGAAAACGAAAGCCTTAGAATCCTATACTTGATGGACCTCTAGTCATGCCCAAATGAGACCACATTAATTAGATACTTGAAGTAGATCTTGAACCCAAACTCACCATGGGCCTGGGCTTTCAAATGTAATGGTCGAACTAAAACCATATGCTCATAATCAATATTAATTCTCTCCTAATGACTTTACTCGGTGGCCTCCCTTCTTGGACATTGTCACTCACTCTTCTGACCACTTTCCCTTGCATTCATCCATGACATGATGCTCTTCCAAGTGCTATTTCATCTGCTTAGCTTCTGTAAATGTGATGAACCACGTTGCATACAAAAACAAGTGATAATCGAGATCGAATCTCATTCAATAGAATGACATTAATATTATCAGATTTATAAAAAAAAACTCAACTTGAATACTCATCATACGATTTAGGCTGAGCATCTAAGTCCATATCCAGGTGGCTTACGGAAAAAGAGTTGAAAACGAGCTCGCTTAATACATAATAGTCCATTTATTTGGGTTAAGTTCATCATCTACACATATTCTAAATGCATTGTCCTTAGTCGATTGATTGAAATTTTTTCAAATCTAGCTATGTACACTTAAAGAGAGCGACTTCTCTAAAGACATGTCTCCTTGAAGATAAGTTCTGCTAGTTTGTCTTCAAGTCATGACCTTTTAATTCCAAAGCCATTGCTTGGGCGATAAGCACCTTGCTAAAGGAAGAAAATGAAATACTTACGGGGATCAATATCTATATGACGAAGCATATAGATATTTCTCTTGCCAAGAAGTGTCAAATCAAAGCCCATAAAATTGACCCTATAAATGTCTCCTTTTTTCAATTTTCTTTTGTTGACAGCACCATTACTAAATGCCGCAATTATTTTTGTATTATTTTTTCAGAGAGAGAGAGAGAGAGAGAATCTTATGGGTCAGATACACGCGGCACTCTCTAGTGGGTCAATAATTTTGCTTACTGGCGAGTGGGCCTATTGGGAGGTGCCAATCACATGGAATGTATACTCATTGTATTTTATTTTCGTACTAATCATCTTTTTTTTCAAATGGAGGGACAAGCATTTTCCTTTTTCTTGGCATGCATTTTCTTATGTTAGAAAATTGGTAAGATTAGGTTCAACTTAAAGAAACAAGAATATAAAACAAATTGGTACCGTACATAAACTACAGATAATTCTCTCATAAAATCCAGTTCTTGGAAAATAAGAGTCATTCTCACCAATGTCAGAAGCAAATCATGTGTGATTTCCATTCTGTTCTGGAAACCACTCATCAGTCTTGGTTCCTTCTAAAGGTGAATCTTTGCCAATTATGAAACGAGAGAGAGAGAGAGAGAGAGAGAGAGAGAGAGAGAGAGACCTAGTATCTTACCTTGTTATTTGAATCTCTGAAATATCTCCCAAATGCCCACAGGGTATTCTCCAGTAATAGGTACTGCCATCAGCACCATCAGTTGGCTAACTTTTTCCAAAGAAGAGAAAGTACAAGCGCTTCAAAACATCAGAGAGACAATTTACAATAAAAAAAGGCGGAGAAAAGTGAGGAATTTGATTAATTAAAACAACTTGGTGGAATAATGGCCATTGTGCTCTGTGCATCTCTTTTCTTTTCTTTTCTTTCTCTTTAATCTGGTCACAGAAAGCGAAATCGCCATGAAAGATGTCTTCTTCAGGCCCTTCGGATGGCATGTCGGAAGCAAGCGTTATATCTACGCACAAGCATCTCTTCTTCCTACCTTTGCAAGTTCTTTTTCAATGCCAAATCGCAATTGCCTTGCCGTCATTTTGTAAGTGCTAGACTAGAAACTACAAAGCACTTTGTGGAGCTCCATTTTGTAGTATGATTTTCGACTTTTGAATCTTTCAGAAGTCAGAAACCAGTTTGAAGGGGCTTATGTGATAAAACAAGTGGCTTATTTGTCATCAACATCACCCGTTATTTGCATATCACAAAATACAACCTTTCTGATGAAGTACCATGTAACTTAACCAAGGTATTATTAGGGAAAGATACATCAATTTCAGATTAATAATGATGTCAACATAATTAACTTGGAGAGCCACCTGGTGGGTTCATGCCGAAGCAGCCAATGCATGATACTTGGGTGATCGATGGTAATCTTGATGAACTAATCAAAATACATGGTTAAACGAAATCATTAAATGACCAACATCATAAGTCATGTCGTAGAAGGTTAAGATATGATGCATCGATGACAGAGACAGTTGGTGAATGGTTGATACCGATATGTATTGGTCCCACAATCTCAACAAATCTCACTGATATGAAGCATGTGTAAATCTAGTAGTATCATTTCTTGCATCTTAGAAGGCAAAAACACCTAAGCAAAATCATGAAAATCCTTTCATCAATGTTAACGGATTTCCTTATTTCATAGATCTCAATAAAATGGAGATTAATAGAATGTTTAAATTGAAAAGTTAATGCTTAAACATCAGTCGTTGTCTTTCAATCTTCAAATTTTTGACATTTAATGAAATGTCTTTGAGAAGAGGCGTTATGTCTAAAGACATGTTTGGGGAAAAAAATGAAATAAAAACATGTAGAAGGAAACGTGAAAGTTCTGCTAATATAGGTTTTCATTAGGTACGAAGAAATACCAATAAACATACAAATAACATATGTTATAGTATCCAAAATATCTTGATTGTGATTAGTTTAAATTCCTTCCCAAGAGAAATATGCACTTGACTGGTAAGATGAGATTTACTTGGAGCTGGTAGGCTTTACAGATTACAGACAATGAACCTAAAATTGGAGACTCGACCGAGAAAACAAATTAAAATAGGGATGGATGGTTCATTTCTATCCCTTTGCACTGTAACAGTAATAGAGCACTTGAAGTGGCATTGTGATTTGAAGTAAGGTGATAATCCATTCCATACTTTTTATGCAAAGCATTTCTTTTCTTGTTTCTATAATCCTAGCTCATAACTTGACTTTAATATGCATTTTTAAATTAGATTATTTGTATATAGTATAAAACTACCATTAACAGAGAGCCATCTAACTCATTATAGGGTACAAACACACCATAACCCCACATTGACAACAAAATACTAAAGCCTTAACCATTGATCGTGCAATCCTAAAACCTTAACCGTCAACAGGCCATTTTTATACCTACCAGGTACATCGATATGGTTTTCTTAGGATTAGCTTATCCTAGGAATAACACTAAATTATTACGTTTTTGGCTTATAAATATAATTGTCTATCGTAGATTAAGTTAACCTTGAATCTTATCTGCACCTCAACAAAAGAGGATAAGAGGGGAGAGAGATGGATGTTATTATCTTCAGATGATTATTTTCGGCTTCATAAACCCCGGGTCAGTCTCCATAATCGTTAAAATTTTCTAAAGCAAATCCATCCTTGTAACAAAGCATCCTTTAGCTTAGCTGGGGATTTAGATACAACAACTAAATATTTTTATCCATGTTTCTGTTCCCCTTTAAAATAGCCCTGGGTTAGATGCTTCCCTTGAAGATTCCTACAGTTAGCAGAAGTACCTACTTTTATTACTCTTATAACTCACTGGGACCTGCTAGGAGGACATTCTTGAGACAATGAAATCCGTGACAGTCCTTTTGTGTACAAACAAACACTAATAACCTTTAATGAAAGCAATGCCCCTGTCGCTCCGGTATAATATACAGAAGGATCCTCGTATTCTTGTATTTGGCAAGATTACAGGACTGTCTAGGACGATTGTAACAGGAATGCATCTTCATATCAAGTTGCATCTATAACTAAGCTCATTGAGTATAGAGTCTTGATAAATGTAAACGCTTACAAGGGGTACTGATATAAAAGGGCAGTCCCGGTTCACAAAGCTCCCGCCTATGCAGGGTCTGGGGAAGGGGTGAACCACAAGGGTCTATAGTAAGTAGCCTTACCTTGTATTTTTACAAGAAGCTGTTTCCACGCCTTGAACCTGTGACCTCAAGGTCACATGACGACAACTTTTACCATTGCGCCAAGGCTCCCCTTCGTTTTTCTAGAGAATATATTGAAAAGATCTAATTCATACAAGTTGTTCAGCCTCTCTTAGACTACTCACCTTGTGGAAGGTGACTCTGGAAATATCGTTTCATAGGCTAATTGTTCCAGTGTTGGTTACTGTCGGTTCGCTAAACTTATTTATGAGATTTTCTATAGTCAAGCACACTTCAGCTTGTCTTTCTTTCATGCATGTAGATCAGCCAACTCTTTAGTTGATTCTTTGGCCAAAAAGAAGATTGACATAGGCAATCTCTGCTGGTGACCCCATTTGACATTCATGTTCTGCTTAATCTACATCTTAACTATTTGAGAAAACCTAATTTGGTGACGGTAGCAACGTGCCCGCATAAGTGGGCTGTGAAAAGCTTTTGGACTGATTTTAAAACGTTCCAAACTAAGCCTGACCTAGTTTCTTTTTCTCTCTCTTATGTAAGTGCCAAAACACTTGGAGCCTAATACATAAGGGAAAATGCTAGGTTCAATTGTCCCGGCGAACGTGGCCGGTAACTTGATAGATGGGTCCTTTGATTACGGTACTAGCTCTACACGTTAACAAGGTTTGCACATCACGTAATTATATTTTAGTGTTAAGTCTGCAATCATCTCTCAATTGCCACATTTCTAGGCACTTGGGACTTTCCACTTGGCTTCCCATTGGGGGGCAGTGTATGCGTGGTTCCTTCTTTTCGTATTCTTCTCTTGAAAGCTTGCTAGTTGAAAACTTTTCCTCTCTCTAGTCTATATTATTTGATGATTCTTCACTCAGAGTTCTTCATTTGCTGCAAAATTTAGCCAGCTATTTGCCTTTCATACACAGTATCTCTTGCATGAGAATCTAGATACATCGCCGATTGTACAGGCATATACGCCCAAAAGTTTACATGGAGCCCAGACGTACAGATTCTAGCGTAGATAGGCGATGCGCATAAACTTTTCCATATACGATCTTTAATATTTGTTGGGTAAGATTTACTACTACAGTTTTCCCAGCTCTCTGAGCCGTCCATTTTCACAACATCGTCATAGTAGTTACAAATTTAGAGTTCTTATAACGAGTAGATATTATAATGCATGACCTGCAAAAGATCGATGTGTTCCAGATTGAGCCATTGGCTCATCCAACATCTAGGCCCCTGTATGTACTGTTATCCACGTAGAAGTATTTATACTGATTTACATACAAGAGAGAAGTAAATGATAGACTGCTGCATATTAATGAGATTCGTATCTGTCCTTGTTATGGTCTGGACCAAAAATGAGGTTTTGCCTAAATTTCGATAAAATATCGGCAATATTGGTTGTTATTGGACTATGAAGTAATTTCTGTATGCTAGTTCCTCTTATTCACACTAAGGAGAACGCATCTTTGCGAGGAATTCTTGCCATGAAAAAAGCAAATGTGGGCCATTGATATTCCTTCCATAGCCATCTAGATAGGTCATTGACCTATATAGTTAAATGATTCACAATTTTTAGTCATGTCAGAGCCACGAAGGTGTCTCCCAAATGAAGGGTTCAGATTGAGTTATGTAGCAAGTCAGCTCTGATCATCCTTCTCAAGTTAAACCTTTCATTATCGTCACTCATTCCCTGTCTGAAACAGGAAATCCCACTATTTGAGGAGTTTATATAAATGGTTAGCTCACCTAATACGTAAAGCTTGGTAGGTTCAACATATATATAAAAAGATAAAGTCCGTAGGTTAATTTGGTAATTTTAGAGATAAAATGCAATATTTCTTCGACCAGTCACCAACAAATGACGAGCATGCTGATGCCTAAACCTTATCAAGGGAGAGCGAAAGGTTAGAGATAAAAGCAACCCCACAAACACAATTATTACAATTTTATATGGAATAATTTAAGCAACTTTATTGTAAGAAACCACTAATGTAGATTGGAAGCCTATTCCATGCCCACGCTTATCTGATTTGCATGATTTTGACCCCTCATTTGTGGGTCCCATGTCGAAAATGATATGATCCCAACATTATACTTGGGGGATGATGATCAAATTCCTCTTAGTGGCTTAGAAATGAAAGGTTAATAGATACAAACAGTTGCCAATGAAAGTCTCACAATGGTTAGGCTGAGTGATTTTGAGAGGACGAGCTGCCTACAGTGGTTGATACGCTGAGACACGGCCACTTTTAGCTGGCCCTTGCGAATGATCCAGATCGTCGATTGATAAGGCCTGTACTGGATCTTCAGTGGCTTTAAAACCATACCGATCCATCGAGATCTTACTTCTAGTTTGATATGTTTTCAGTTGGATATGAACCATTGCTTGTACACGCTTAGCATCATATATATTGTCGAACTGAAAATGTATTAACTTGGCGGTTCGGATTGTCAGATTTGCCTGATATTTTGATCATTAGAGACCTAACATGTGCTCTATCAGATGAATGATTTAGATCAATCACAGATGGAGCCTGCTAAGCAAATGTGCAGTGAGGAAACTCGCTGCAGCATTCTTCCTTTTCAAGTTACGTGTAGGAACCACCATGTTTGTCGCGTTTCCTATTTGATGTGTTTTCAGTCGCCAAATGTGACCCATTGCTTGCCTTTCAAAATATAAAAGCAAACCATTCCTTTGATCATTCATATTCACAAAAGGAAATCGATCAACTTGGCAGTTGGGATAATCGAATCTGCACGATATGTTGGTCGTCGGAGATCTAACATATATGCTAGCTATGAGATGAACATTTTTGATCAATCATAAAGGCGGTCAAGCTTCTCATCTTTCATATCACGAGCTCTTCATATAATCATCTCCGTCGTGGGACATCATCAAGGAAAAGCTGAAAAAGGGTCAGTTAGACGTAATAAAATAATTAGAGGGAGAATAAAGGCCCCCATTACCCATGGAGGGGAAGGTGTGCTGAGTCTCCAAGTCATCTAGATAAAAACGTACTTCTTCAGCGACTAATTGGCGAAACACTTGGCAATGGCTGATAAGTGGAGAGTGGTTTCGTGGCCTTGCCCAAAGTGGACACAAAGGTCGAATTACGGCCGTTGCTTTTGAAACGTCACACAAGGGACAAAAGGCGTGCCTCACATGAGATGGGGATGGAAAACTCTTCCTTTTCCTAATCTTAATGGAGTAGAAACTAGACAGCCACGACCTCCATTATATTATTAACGATAATGGAATAAAGAAACAAGCGGTGTGTGTGTGTGTGTGTGTGTGTGTGTGTGTGTGAGAGAGAGAGAGAGAGTAAAGATCAGGGGCATTTGGACATACGGATTCCTCACGGCTCCTCAAGGAGAAGAACGAGCATGAAGCCTATCTCTTTCAAGGGCTTTCGTGTCGCCCAAGTCGCTCATGGATGTCGAAACCTGGATCACGACAGCTTCACAAACTCTTTTGAGTCGATTCTGACTCACCATGTTGTCATTTTAACAGGCATGGAAAGAGTAAAATGTATTCCAAATCTACCCCGATAAACTTCATCGAGTGATTGAATTAACTAGGTTCACGTGAATCGTAGACAATAGTGGTAGAAAACTGCCAGTTTAACAGTTTCTACAATCTCTTTGGCGCGACTCAACTCGCTCGGTTTGATCGACTAGCCAAATTTACTCGCCTGGCTCGATCAATGAAGCTATGACTCAACAGACGAATAGATGCTTTGAGAAGTTTCTTGAATTAATACAAACTCATCACGTTCTGATCGTTCACAATTATTTTGTAGAATGGCCATGAATGGCCTCACAATGCAACTGAACTCTCTTTTGACCAAATGCAGATTAAAATGCTGTGACCAAAAGGAATCGAGTTGGCTAGTCTAGCACTGGGTTGCCCATTTACTCGGAGAATAAGACACTAACGGATGAGTAGTTCTCCTCCTTAAAGCCTAATCTCGCTAATAACCAATCACGTATTTTTGAGACTTGGAATATGTCCCCGCCAGAAGTACAGTACAGTGCCTATCAAGGAAACAAACAAAAGGCTAGTCCCCCTGCATTTCCTCTGGAATTTGGACGATGACTTTCAAAGTGGCTCTTCAAATTCTACCAATATTAAGTCGCCCAAGAAGGCCCAGACTCTGCTCCCGTTCCATTCTTCTGGAACCCTTGTAGCAACCCCCCAACAAGCTACTACCAGCCTACGAGAAAATGGAAAGTCAAAAGAACATTGCCATTATCAAAATAAAGCCGTTTCTTTCATTTCTAGATTTCTACATTGATTAGGATTAGGATAACTCATTTGTAGCTTGTAAGTTATACAAACCAATCAAAAACCTACCACTTGTTACCACAATACTAGCTTAAAGACACTTTAAGTGACCACAAAACTAGCCATGCAAATAGCACACGCAAACAGTTTCTTCACTAAATCCAACTTAAATTGCAATTAAGAACGCTAATTACTACAAAACGCCTTTAAAGGAATCTGTATCCCAATGCACCACGAACTTGCTCTAAAACTCCAGATACTGCGGCCGATTTTTCTCTCACGCCTGTAGAAAACTGTAATGTCAAGAAACTTGTACTGTTACTAAAATGAGTACATTACCATTTGGAACTGCTTGCAATGGGAATAGCGAACCAAGGATAAAATTATCCACGCCCTCGCAGGTGCTTATCAAGAACGTGTCTGAAATTATTCAATTATAAACAGCTTCGCCCAATGCTTTCTCCTGTGGGATTCTTTCTGACGTTCAGACGCAAATACTGTCTGCTTTAGTGTCAGCTTAGCAAAGTGCTTTGGCCCTTGGTGTTCTTTCCGACGTTCCACAGGAAATAACGTCGGGGCCGAGATGGGTACACCTTAATTTGTCAGTTCCTTGCTAAACAAGCACCCCTTTTAGTAATGCCAACGTTATGGAACAAATGCATGGGCTTTGTTGAGAGCCAGAATACCATTATCCAAGAAGTATATATATCCACGTTTCTTATTCCTGTACACGCAGATTATGGCAACAGAACGAAGTAAAGAACATGAAAAGCAGAAGAAACCAGCTATAGTAAATCTTATCTTCCTATATTGTCATTAAACTTTCTGTACATGCACTAAAATACCACTCCCTGATTTGTTATCCACAACCCCCTGTCCAAGACTCCTGACATATCTAAACACATGCAGAGATCCTCCCAAGCTGGATTCAATACCCTGAATAGAGACTAGTTCCTCGGCCTTTATATTTACACAAAATCCAAAACTAGGGTTTCTTTTTCCCACTTTCCCTTCTATACTTCCTATTTATATATTCCCCCATTATTTCACAGTATCTAAAACCCTTTTTTTTCCTTTTTTTTTTTAACCGGAGGCCTTTTACTTATTCCAATGGAGCTCGATGAGGGATACCCTTTCTCCTCCTCGCCGTCCGGTAATTGATGATCGGAGGAGTTACCGGATACATGAAATTTCCGGCCTCATCACCAGAGCTTGATTCTCTGTGACCGTCGGATGAGATGGCGTCGATCATACGGTTGAAAGCTGATGACTTTCGAAGCTTTTTTGGGGTTGATGAGTCTTCCGATTCTGATCCATGAAATCCATCACGGTTGGGTTTGGGCCGGGGATTGAATGTTAGTTCTGGGTCCTTTTTCATGCCCCCAATCTGAAAATGGTGAATGGAATTTAAGTAATTCAGTAAGGCATTGAACCGGAAACAGAGAATATGAAGAAATAAATTAATTTGATTGAAATTGTGAAGAAAAACAAATCGCTATTGCGTAGAACTGCAAGAAAGGAGAGATTTCACGGAAAATAAATCCATTGAGCAGTGAAGAATAAGAAATGGGGATTGCTTATTCATGAAAATTTCATTTATGATTCAAATATCAAATGAGTAATCTCTGAAAGTCTCATTGAGTGAAGAATCCAATAAGAAATCGATATAAACAAGCAAACACTACTAATTAGAGATTCATAGAAGGCAAGAACAGGAAATGTCCAATGCCCAGAATAGAAAGAATCAGAAAACCAGAAGCAGAGGAGAGAAAATCTGAAAAAGAGAAGCCTAAATATAGTAAAAAATATCTAGAAGAGATTGATAGCAGATACCCAAAACAAGAAAACACCACCCCACGATATAAAGATCAAAAGACGAGATGGGTAGCAATCAGAATGTCAAGTACAGTTCAATCTAAGACAAAACGCAATGGAAGGTCCTCAAACCAAGAACAGAAAACAAAAACTTTGGAAGATGCTCCTTGTAGACTAATAAAAAACAAAATGGAAGTACAAAAATCTGTACTTTGATTTTCGGGATTTCCCAAAACAAAGATTGTATAATTCTGAATTACTCACCTTACATCCAAGAGAACAAAACCTGAAAGAATCAAGCAGACTCCTGCCGCAAATCTCACATGTATTGGTAACTCCCTTTCCAGGTCTTGGCTGTGGCCTCGCATTGAGAAAGACAACCTTGGCACTGTTGATAACATAGTGTTGAATACCAGAAATGTCAAGGAATTTCTGAACTTCTGAAATCCTTATAACATTGTGGTATGAAGATCTCCTAATCTGAAATACAGAAAAGAGAATCAGAAATTACAGAAAAACTGGGGGAAGAAGAAAAGGAAGAGATTAGGACCATACTTGAACAATGTGATGATCTTTGTGATGCTTCAAACAGTAAGAACAAAGAGCATTCCCCATACATTCCAAGCAGTACATATTGCATTCACTCTTGTTTGAATCTGCATGGATTTTGCAGGGAACAAAGTAGCTTGTTTTCAGCAGAGGAATCAACCACGGCGGACCCATATCCTCTTCTGTTAATCTTATCATTGGACCAATCTAAAAACAAAACCAAAATCAATAAAAAACCACACATAAAAAGAGAAAAAGGAGCAAGAAACATAATATCCCTGCTTTACCATGACTTTCTTCTGTTTGGTCCTCACAACACCAATCTGATGATGATTCTCTATAGCCAGCTTGTCCAGCTATAAACGAAAGAAAGAGAAAACCAGCATTAGCTTTTCATCTTGTTTCTATTCTTCCATCAAGAAAGCAAAAGAAAGAGGAGGAAAAGAGCAGGAAAAATGGATTTCGGAAGCTCAAAAAGCAAGAAAGTAACCTTTCTAAACGAGTTCAATGGCTGAAAGGAAGAACAGAGAGAAATTGAGAGAAAAGAAGGGAAAGTAGAAGCGGCGTGGTATTGCAGTAGTGTTTAAATATAAGGCGGTTACTGAAAATATGGAAACGTGCCGAGGATTTCCGCCGGCGAATTTATCGACGGAAGAGGATGCAGACCGCAACTGTAATTCCTTCTCCCGACCCTTCCAATATTTTATTCGATGGAAATAAAAGGGGAAACTCTTAAAATGACGGAATTATCCTTATAAAGGTCGTGCCACGTCCCACATAACATGTGTCAATGCTAGAGATGTGGTGTTAGTTTTTGTGCGAGGGCACTGTGAGTAGTCCAGTACCACGAGTTCCACTCTTTGGTTTAGTGTTCTTATTTTCTCGATTAAGGGGCCCTAATTAGGGTTTTAGCTGAATTCCCCAGTTTTTTGGGTTTTTGAATGAGAACTGTAAGTGTTAATTATGCCATAAAGCATTGATTAAATTAAACCGATCATTGTTTGACATGGTATTGCTTATTAGGTGGTTCGTAATAGCTGAGATTTGGTTATACTAACAGATGTCCTGACCATAGTTACCATTTCTCCAAAAACGACTTTCACATACTAATATGAAATCATCCCTAAAATAATGTAATAGTTATGTAAAATATTCAAAACGCTTGATTTTTTTTTTTTAAATACCAATAAGAAACTCATCTAAAACTTAAAAAGAAATTGTTGAAAAACTCTACTAAAAAGCATAAAAAATACTTTTTAATTATATATATATATATAGTAGTAATTTCAACAATGAGTTGCAGGTGTAAAGTGTGAGTGACATGTGATTGCCTGAAAAGAAAATTCTAGTTGCCATTTCCTCTAACTTTTTTTGTTTTTTGCTTTTTCTAGTCAATCAAATGTCACCTGCTCCTTGCATTTGCATAAAATAGTTGAATTTAAAACCACCCCCCTCACACACACACACACATATATTTATATATACTTTTGTATATACTTAAGTTTGATACTATTCTTTTCTTTGTGCCACCACCTTTTCCATTTTCTCTTTTCTTCTTCACTTTCTGTCCTTTCTCTCTTGTTTCACTTTAGTCCCTTTCACATTTCCATTATGTTACCTTTGAGCTTTTTTAAAATATTTTCATGTTTTGCAAATATTTCACAATTTCTTTTCACTTATAGTCTATTGAATATGTTTCACGTACAAGTAACTATGATCTTGAGTAAAAGGATTTTTGCCGTAACAGCTAACTTTTATGTTGCATTAGCAACCAGGCAATGCTTGTTTGTTTAACCTCAACCATTGTAGGACATTTGGTGCTACCACAAATTATTTATCAGCTGGATCAAGAGATACAAACAAAACCTCCTGCTAAAGCAATTATAGCTTGCCTTTGAATTGTGTGGTTTATTGAAATTAGAGGATATGCTAACACATCATGCCAACTTGTTTGCCTTTCAGGGCTGCAAGCGTAGAAGTTGTATGTACAGCTAACAATTTTAATATAAAATAATAAGGAGAAGTGCACTTGCTTGCTTGAATAAAATGTGCAAAACAATGAATGAGTGCATTGTGACTCTTTTTTTTGGAACTTGTTTTTTATTTGTTGCATTCTTCTTAAAGCTGATTGGTGGAAAACACTAGTTCTAGGAAAAAATGTCACGTGGCACTTATTAATTTCTACTTCTTGTTCAAGACAGCAATTATCTTGCTTGATCATTGTACTCATAATATTAATACTCCCTTGTTTTAGTAAAAAAAAAATTATTCTCTTCTGTTTTTGTAGTCGAATTCATACTCAAATGTCAATTGTGAAAGCAAAGGCCTTCTGGTGCAATGTCTTGCAGTGACAAGTTGGAGCCAGAAGAGCCTTAAGCCTCTCACTTGTCGATAGCAGGTTCAATAAGGAGCCTTCCCCTGGTAGGTCATGAAGGGGGACGCAGTCGGTGCATGGAAAAAAGAAAAGAAAAAGAAAGGGTTGTCCGAATACACAATCAGCATACTAAATAAAAAAATGTAATTGTATGGTTGCTCATTAATAGAATGTAACAGTTGTCCTCTTCTGATTGGGCATCACACTTGTAGGTTGACTATGCGAGTCTAGTATAAATGTCTTCATAATTAGTCTTTAATGGTTGAAAGAATCCCCAAGAATCTATCAACAACCAATAAGAAATGAGTATGATTAAGAGCACTATTATAAAAACAATTTAGTTTAGGCATTATCGTGCATTTTTCCTTAATACTGATTAGTAGGTATGTTTTTCTACTAAATCCTACATTATCACTATAAGAATAGCTTTTGTTAAATGTTCCAATCTACCATAAGAATTAATGCATTAGAATTAACAAATAAAGCAAGCCTGGTTGCGGAGACCATCACATCAAACAAAACGAAAGGATGCCCCAAGCCTCTCCAAGGTCAAATTTAGGAGATTCCAGTATAATTCTGCTAATGCTAGATGATTGAGATATGACCATAGCCAATGAAAAGAAAAAGGTTCCACATCAATTATGAAATAGAGGGAGAAGAGCAAAAGATAGGAAGGGAATCACAAGAGACACCAACGAACTTGTCTACCATGCTCAAGAGTTGGTACTTGTTAATTTATCATATAGATCACTTATTATTCTTGGACTCTATATAAGTTTAGAACAGAAATTGGAGTTGGACAATAGAAAGGTCACTTTTCAAGTTTATTTCCCCATTGTTACTAGTGGGATAGGACTCTACAAGTTGCCAACAGAAGCCGGAGTTGGGTAATAGGGTTCACTTTCCAATTCACTAGCAAAATGAAAAAAACTCCATTCTTTTCAGGCTATAACACCTTAATTTTAGGAGTTTCCAAGGGCCTCCGTTTTTCGAATTTAGTGAACTCTTTGAGGGTTCCAAGCCTAAATCCTTTTCATTCATCCATTGACGAAAGATAGTTTTTGCTTGCCATTGATTGATGGTAAAAGCTAATTGTCAGAAGCGAAGCGAGCCAGGAAGGGTCCAACCAACCCGGGCCATTATTTAAGACGGAATTCACTATAGAATTCTTTTTGCCTAATTGATCCCACGAAAATTCTGTCGTGGAGCTCCAGTAAACAATGATTTTGGATCCCAAGAAGATTCCATGATGGTCGAAACGATAAGGTAGATTTGACCCCTAGGTGAACTTAAAAGTGCATCCCAAGGGTGAGAACTGCAGAATCTACAGTAGAATTCAACCCCGTTTCGACTAACACCCCCAGGTATAAATGACTAAGACAATAAGCAAGGATGGAGAGTTAACCCAGAAATAAGAAGGTTCGGAGGACAACAATGGAATTCTCTCAAGCTTTAATCCAATAAAATGTTGATTTATGTTTCAGAAATCTGATTTCTCTTTGGATTCTCAAGTCAATGAGAATTCAACTTAGGAGAAGTGTTTTAGAACTTACCCTACAATTCCCCCTCCATTCGTCTAATCCTAAAGATAATGTTTCCCTCAAAATTATACGGCTTAAAAGGTGCTTTGGTACTTTGTAAGTGACCACCACCTTTTCTTTAGGCAGGTAAGGCAAGTTGCCTGTTAAGTCACTTTATCCACTTTACAAAGCACTTAGAAAGGCATCTAAAATTTATAAAACTAGTTCTTGGGTGACTATGAATCTCTCCCTTTGTTAATTAATCACCCTTTCTCAGGCTTTTGCTTGAAGATATTAGCCCTAACAAAATCATCAATACGTATAGGTTATCTTAAGCCTTACTAATGGCAGCTCCAAAGCACACACACAGCCCAAACCGATGCCTGCAACCCTGTGCCCATCAGGGAACTTCCTGCGCGTGGCAGGATTTGAACTTGGTTCCAGTCGTCGTTTGGGTGTGATCTTAGATATTTCAACGCACTAAAATCTTCTTCGTCATGTTTAGTTGTTATTTCCTTAACTGGGACTGATTATTTTTGACGTATCAATTTTTTTACGAATTTTTTAACTGTAAAACTAATGGTTTATCAAAGACTTTATGAAGATTTATAAAGAAGTAACTTTTTATTTCATTTTGAGAATTTTGAGCTATCAGTTATTTGTAAAGAAAGATACTGGTTATATCATCCAATGAAGCTGCTTTTCAATGATGCGGCCTACACTCACCCAAACTGCGGCCGCCCACAGGTTCATCCTGTGATGTGCACTCGCTAACTACCATGGAGGCTGTGATGAGCCCCCGAAAATAAGGAAGCACGCCAGTTTGTCTTATACAAGGAAATAAAAAAAGAAGATCATACTATAAATAGAAGATATACACGCACGTAAAGGTCCATCTTCATTGATGAACAGAATCAGGCCGTTCTTTCTTTGTACGCCATCTCAAGCATCCAAGAGCCCATTCATTGTTTCTCTGTTACCATTTGAACGAGGATATTGCACTGCTCTAGCTGATCTTCATGGACATCCAGAGCACCATTGTTTCCGAATTAGGATGTTTAATATCTGGTAAACATCCGTGCTTGTAGATGAAGAATAATACTTGTGGACATAGAAAGTTTATGTTTGTGAACTAAGTGCATGGACATAATGAAATCCATGCCGTGGATGTTCAGCTAGTAAAATCTCTTCAGTAGTTCAGTAATTTGGGGCCAATTTTGGATATTTCATTATCGATGTAGATAGTTGGTTTTTCAAGTGTCCACTTTCCCCCTCCCTTTGCCTTTCTAGCATAATTATATCATGCAAGTAATCTCATTAGAGTTGAATTATAGGCCATCTATGATGAGATGAATCAGATGATCACATTGGATCAAGCAAAAAACTTAAAAAAGTAGACCTGTCACCTACTTTCAAGGTTGCTTGTGGGCAAACTTGTTGAGACCAGTTGCATCCTATAATTACTCTCTCTCTCTCTCTAAAAAATAGTATGGTAGTGTGTAGCATGAAATTTTTTGCTACATTTTCACGTAACGATGAAGAGGAGCCTTCTCGCAATGATATTGTTGTCATTGTGTGACCTTGAGGTCACAGGTTCAAGGTGTGAAAACAGCCTCTTGCAAAATGCAAGGTAAGGCTGCGTACTATTAACCCTTGTGGTCCACCCATTTTCAGACCCTACATAGGTGGGAGCTTCGTGTACGGGGCTGGCCTTTCTATTTTCACACAAGAACAAAACTAAATGTCATGGACATCCACTTTTGGACTAGATATCATCCGTCTTAAATATCACCTGAATAATGCTATATCTTCATCTACAAATGCCCTTTAAAACCAATTTAAAAATCTGCTTCAAAATAAGCAGAGCCCAAATTTTCAATTCAAGTACCCAAAATGAAAAGTAAAGGCCTTCTAACGTATTAGCACAGAATCTATACTTTACGAGGTCGTGGGTTTAAAGTGGCTCATAGATCTGTGCGTCTAACATTCAAACACAAGCCAAAATGAAACAACCACCTGACAAGATAGACAACAATATGACTTACAAATTAAATATAGCAGAAAATATGCAAGAAATTTCCATTTAACCACAAAATTCCACAACGTAATTAGTTAAGACTTTTAAAGCATAAACTAGGGCATGAGGAGGTCATTATCGTTCCAAATTTTTTTATTAATATAATTAAGCTTGATCATGGTAGAAATATCATTAGAATTGTTCAAGAGTATCAATCTTTGCATTCTTTATGTGGACATCTAATCATGTAAACTCCTCAAGAGACACCAATTGTGATGCTAGCTGGTAGTTTCGGCCAACCCCCATGACTGCTTGATGAATCTTAAGGTTAGAACTATCAGATAAACATAGGGTCAACTAAGATAGGCGACCATGACTTTTCCAACCGATTAAATCAGTATGCCCAATTACGTCCGTGGCGGCCTAAGTAGTAGGCGGGAAGCGGCCGTTGGGAAAGAGCCTACCGCTATCATTTTAGCTTTTCCCACGAGAATTTTTTTTTTTTATTAGCAAAGAATTACAAAGCAAATGGCTCGCATACACAATCACCTAAATCTAATCCCTAATTAAAAGAGTAAGGTCGGATTGAACCTAAAACCAAGCTTATTTTAGAGAATATGTCAGATTTGTCTACAGCCAAATACACTAAACATTTGTTGGGCATCTACTGAAACTTTAGTGCCTTGTTCTATAGCAAATAAGAGAGTCACCAGTTAGAAAACTGTCTAAGAAGTTTAAGATATCTTACACGAAGGACGCTCCTATATAATGTTGAAATATTATTGTAGAGAAGAGAACGTGAATGAGAACTCAGCCTAAGGCGAAGGCAATCAAGAGCAATCGGAAGAACAAGGCCTGAAGGACGAGAAGATCAGGCATGACTAATCAGCAGCCGACGGCACCTGCTTGGAGAGAATCGAAATTCTGTCTACACCTTCATTGGCCCGATTGTTTACTATTAATTTTCTGGCCTATTAACCAAACAGAAATCCACATGCATATTTCTCAAATGAAATCATAATTTCTATAAAATCTTGTCGAACCACCTCTGGCGCAAAAAACTGACATTAGCAGAATCGCCCTCAACAATAATCTTAAAGTTTTGGAATTTTGTGCACTCCCAGATCGCCATAGTCAGAGCCTGCAAATTTGCACTGTTAGAATCTGCAGTAAATGCTCATATATTTACCAAAAGAATCAGGAGAAGGGTGGCAGAAAACAACTGGGCTTTACTTGTTTAATGATCTAGACAATCCATCTAGTAGCATGCCACATGTGAACCATACAGCAAAATTCGATCCCATATGTCATCCTAAGCCCCTCATTTTTGTCCTTCAAATTGACAGTTAAATAAAAGTTGAATAAAGTGCAATGGACGGCTCAAAAAACACTTTGATTGGATCTGCTTCGCCCATGTTTTTTTTTTGGGTTGAAAATTACGACCTTTGCTTCTTAAAATTCAACAAAAGAAAAGTCGCTCTCCTATCAGCTAAGGTGATTCACGTGGAATAGGGCTTTGGTGTCCTGCTCCAAGTACAAAAGCCAGTCCAAAGTAGGTCCACTTTGAAAAGCTTGCCTTATTTGGAAATGGAGTAGGACTAGTCCTTCCCATGTTATGGTAAATCTGCCGCCTCCTTCACACCGTAAACCAACAAGGGCTGCCACACTTTGTCCAACTAACTTATGCATTCACCGAAGAAATGGTTCCATGGGGCGAACTCATTGTGATACAACCCAGCCACGGTCATTAGAGGATTACCAGGGTCACCTGAGATTCATCTAAACCATTCATTTACTATAGATCCTGCCAAGATGGTCAGAAATTCTAACTTCCATTTGTGTGCACTGTTAGTCTATCATTGCATGCCAACCGTTTGCTTACGTGAAGTTTCGGCGGAGCACTGACAAGTGGGGCTTTAGGATTGTTTGTGATATGATTTTGCTCTGCCAGATGAATAATTTTGATCCATAAAATAAGTGGTATGTAGTGCCAACAAATGTCTATCACAATTGATGGTAGACAGCGGACGCACCTTCCCTCGAATACGCATGGTCACAGAGTTTAAGTCGTCACTTTCTTCATTGACCGAGAATTAGATTTAGGAGTTGCTTATATAAAGCGGTTTATTGGTTCATGCCATATTATTTCATATAAAATTTATAAGGACTGGGGCTAAGGACCCTACCTTTGCCCCATCCAGTGTTTGTCTGATTTCTCCTAAATTCATTATAAGGCAGTTTTGGTGCACGAAACTCCCACCTATTTAGAGAATGGGGAAGGGGTGGACCACAAAAGTCTATTGTCCGCAGCCTTACTTTGCACTTTTGTAAAAAGTTATTTTCATGCTTTGAACCTGTGACTTTAAGGTCACATAAAGATAATTTTACCGTCGCGCCAAGACTTTCCTTTGAAATTTACCATTTTAGCCTCAAAAACATGAATTGTTTTATTGTTGAATGTAGATCGTTGCTTATATAATATCAGGGCCTCCGTATGCAATGACCAAAAACTAAATCGCACTAAATGATCTGATCAGCAACGGTGTTTCTAGCCATTGGGCCTATCCCACAGGGAGAAATGAGGTTAAAGGTAGGGGTGTTAGTATCAAAACTAGAGAGTAAGATATCAGTCCAAGATTCGTAGGAATCCAACGTATGATCAAAGAGAAAAATGCACGGAACAAGTTAGGAGCTGATGTCAGCTTCCATCGGGCCCATCGTATGGTCCAAATTAATCCTATCAGTTTCGACGGCTCAAAAGCCTGAACCGACCAATTGCCGACTTCCTCGCCGCCGCTCCCGGTTAAGGCATCATCTCAATGTTCGTAGTCATCCCGCACGCCTAACTAACACGTGTCTTATCTTTTACTTCATTGTAAGCGTGTCAAAGGAAAAGTAGACACGTCTCACGTGTGGGGTCGAACCTTTCTCTTTTGTCTTGGCACGCACCGAAACTTCTACCGAGTAGAAGCGTGTCCATGGGTGCTTCTTCTACCTGTCATTTCAGGGAAGCCCCTACAGGAATTACATTAATAACCACCATCTTTACTCGATGGACATCAATATTCTTCATGGGGCCCAAGTTTATTTGAGGGCTTGAGGAACTGAGTGGTTGCTAATTCGGCTATGTTTCCACAGATGTAGGATTTTTGTCCTGTTGAAGTTTGCGTGGCAATGTATGGGTGGCAAGGGAACAGTGTCACTTTCCTCCATGGAGAGGATAAAGGGAGAAAATGTATGGGGGTCATGGAATTGTGTGGAGCTGCTAGAATTCAATGTACTTGGCAATTCAGATTATCCATCTCTCATCTTGGATAAGCTGTTATATGATGGATGACCATATTTTTCTTTCTTTTTTAAATGGTAGGGATGAGTTGCCATTTCTCCTTTGGAAAAATGAATGGGGAGATGTTCAATGGAACCTTCATGTCTAATGATCTAAACCGTTTAATGGTTTGAATCATCACCTATCTAAGGTAGTCCTGTATTCTCAAACCTTAAAAACTATGATATCAGATGCTACCTTTTCATAATTTTAGGCATGACTTTTAGAGGGTTTAACCTATTCGTCGGATTACAGACCAAGAGTCACTCCGATTAGATCCTTGTAGTCTATGTTTCTTTGTTCATTGAATTGTAATAATAGTGTTTTAAAATGGAAAAAGTAGAGGCTGGTATCATCGGATTGAGATGATATCTCATAAGTGGGCTAAACATGGGGCTTAGACTTAAAGAGAAAAAACAAAAACACTGATTTTAACATATGAAAACATCAAAACTCTTGTTTAGGATAACCAAAACATCAAATCCTAGGGTCCTTGGCCTTCTACCACAGTGGTGCAGGAAAAGACTTTCCTATGCTAGGTCATTTGTTCAAGCTGCTCATTGGTAATGGGGTTATCCATAAAAACTTGCTCACTTATCCTCCAAGAAAACTCAAACTACAGGGATAAAAGGTAGCTAATAAACACCGTATAAGAGTTCCAATACAATACCTTGAGCATGATATTAACTGCTAATTAAAGGTATCAACTAATTATTGGATTAAAAGTTAAAAAACTAAAAGAGAGAGGAAAATCTCTATCGTGGAAAGCTTTTCATAGCTTTCCATTGAAAAAAGTGTACACTTGTGCCATCACTTATAATTTTTCAATGATCTAAATCATTTATTTGCTTTGGGCTATCCTAGATGTCATATGTACAAACAAAAATCTCATCTAATGCGATACTCCTAAAACCATGCTTGTTAGACTTTTTAGGGTTGTGAAATGGACAGTTTTGAGCATTTCACTATCTCTTTCACAACCCAAAAAGGTCCACAAGCATGACCTTAAAGGTATCAAATAGATTAGATTTTTCTTACAGAGGGCATCTTGGACAACCCAAATTAGATGAATAATTTAGATCACTGAAAAAATATAAGTGGGCCACAAAAAAAGCTACAAAAAAGCTTTCCATGATAGAAATTTTAGAGAGAGAGAGAAATGAGAATTTCTTTCATGTGTATTAATATGTATTGAAGAAAAGTTGAGTTTGGGCTCGCGTTTTTATAATCTTTCTTTGGTCTAAAACTGGCATCTATTTGAAAATTTTAAAATCTTCATTTTGCAGCCTTTTATGAACGTAAAATCGATTGTAAGAAGCTTTTTTCACACTATCCATTATATGAGCATATCAGGCCATAAAATAAAGGCTTAGATATTTCCATTAGAAATTAGTTTTAGTACAAAGAACATGTAATTGAAGCTAAATCATATGAATATTTTAGATCAGTGAAAAATATAAAAACTTGTACTCAATTTCCATTTTTCTTTGATATATATCAATTATTATAATTAGTGTGTATATATGGAAGAAATTCTAAAGAGAGTGAGGCGCCACCAAGAAAGGTGCTAAATAGTTTCTCCATGGCCGTCATTCTGGGCGAAACAGGTCATCTGTTACCCGTCGCTATTGCTCAACCATCTCATTAACTGTACCGGCTTTTTTTCCACACACTTCACGTAAGCAGACATTATCTCAATAGCCTTTATTGCATTTCTTGTCACCGTCCCAACACTTCGAATTTGCTCAATCCATTCTTTTTATGTCGATCACGCAATATATTGCACCATCAGGCGTGCCTACATGCCATGTAGAAATCGTCTTAGTTGCAATCCATCTTCCCACCTATTTATTATGTCAAACATCAAGTACAGTAATCTTCATCTTAATGCTTGTAGTTAGAAGTTAATCGTCGATGATGATGGGGAGTACCAGACCCTGATCATCACTTGATTCTAGTGGTCGTTTATCTAGTAATTGGGTCAGCTCGATCATGGTCTACTGATCTTGTCGAAAAGACCATCTTTGGACTGAGAGCTGTGCTCATTTGTATAGCAGTCAAGTATAATGCCGTATCAGCCAAAAGGCCCTAGCGGCTGGAGTCCATGCATACCGAGTTAACGTTGAGATCATAGACATTGTTTCAGATGATATCAATATTATTATTAGGCAAGATTTCTCATTTTCCTTTCATGTGGTTGGAAAAGGCGAGATGGATGGATCAACCATATGAAAGCACTGTTCTCGCTGGTGCAACCAGTCGGGTCCCTCTGGACCCCTTAAACGGTCTGTTATTTGTCGCTGCCTTGTCCACACATGGTTCGCCCTATTAAATGCCTATCAGTCCATGCCGCTTCGAGACGACAATACTCCTCTTGTAAGTTTTTCTCAGTTGAATCAATTGATGTGGACAAAGTTGGGGAGTTATCAGCCAAATGGACTTCCTTGTGTATTGTCGTATCGATAATTAAGCCAGAGATTACCAACTTACTAAACCAATGTCATGGGCCTAGCCACAATTCAGGTGGAAACTAAGCCAGCCAAGCACAAAGAAGTTACTGTTTGGGCTGTGAGTTCGCTATCTCTAATCTGCATTGCGTAATCGTTCCTGCTCGAGTTCAGTTAACCTGATCGATTACCATCGTTCACAGATTTCCTGTTGCACTGGTGGATGAACATGACCTTCGCAGCATCAAAATGGCCATCTTTGCTAAGCAGTGAAGTATTGACAGAAGTTCAAATCAATGAGCTCTGCAAGTAGGTTGTATATGTGCGTATGAAACAGGGGCTTATGAATGTGCCTTCGGAAACAGTTAGGGAGTTACATTGAAGTCACAAGATATGGTTTAGAAGTTGATGATAAATTCAAAAGAAACTTTCGTCATTTTGGCCATTACTTCCTTCTTTTGTTGGTTTCTCTAACAAGGCCTACCTAATTTCCAAAGCCTCTTTGACATTTGTGCCCGAAAGGGCATGTATCACTAACATACCGTTCCAGCTCCGTGGGGCCCTAAACTGGCGGGGCTTCCAATTTCAGCAAGCTGGCGATGTTCTCCGCATCCATCAGCAAGCATCCAGTCGCATCGATCAAGGATTAGAGCAGTATTCAGTAAGTTATTCTTCTTCTTCTTCTTCATTTTTTACTCTATTCTTAACTGCTGCTACATCAGGTAATCAATGGCAGGATTGACAGAATATGTTGAGAAGAAATCAAACGATTATAATAATTTAATGCATGCTATAGCTCTCTTTGTCAGGCTCCGTAAATCTCCCAGACTCTTTACCAAACACGAAAAATCACTTGAAGGTAAGGGTTTTAACTTCTAAGTGATTTTCTGTTTCAAATAGTTGTGTTCTCACTTTTAGAGGGTTTTTATTTGATAACGAAGGATTTAGTTCTGTTGTGCTGAAAATTTACAGATTTGCCTTTTTCTTTTGGGGTTTTTAATTATTTTTGTTTAGTTCTGTTATTTTTTGGGATTTTCTATTTTGCGGACAAATGATGGCTATTTTGCCTGTTCTATATCTTCTATACCAGCTGCCTTTTTATCATTAGTCTTTAAATTATTTTCTGGAACGAATATCAGGGAATGAAGTATTTCCTATTTGATATTCTTTTTCAACTTTGTTTTATGAATTTACACTAACTACTAACTGATGGATGATCATAATGATTATGAGGTTGTCTAGGAGATTCGAGAGAATCAAGAGACAATGAAATAAGGGAAAGAGGAGATCTGTTGTATGGAACGACTTCCCCGGAGATGATAAGAAATAAATTGCAAAGTGCAAGAACAGCAAAAAGAAAAGTTTTAAGTATACCAACAAAAATGAGAGTAGCTATATGCATAATCACTTGAAAACTTGTTCTAAAGAAGGATCCAAAGACATTAGGCAGATGTTGGAAGTTAAGATGGTCCTTATGAATTTGATCAAGTAGTCTCTAGAAAAAAACTTACAAGGATGATTGTGTTACATGACTACCCATTCAGAATAGTTGAGCATGAAGGGTTTAGGGACTTCATTATATCTCCATAATAGGGTTTAAACATGTGCGAGGACTACTTTTGGAACATTATTTAGAATTCCACAATGATGAGCACGCTATCTTATACAACATGCTTGAGTCCACCGTCGGGCGTGTTGGTTTGACGACTGATTAGTGGACATTCAATCAAAACATTGGATACATTTGTCTGACTGCTCATTTTATTGATGATAAATAGAAGCTAAATAAGAGAATTTTAAAGTTTACCAAAAATCCCACTCCACACACCGGTGAAAATCTTTGTGATTCTATTCTTAGGTTTTTAGTTGATTGGAATATCGACCAAAAAATATTTGCTTTTACTGTAGATAATTGCAGTAATAATGTCCTTATTGGAAGAGAAGTTATCGCAATCCGTTCCACTTGGTGGAAAATATGCCCACGTTCAATGTGCTGCACACATGGTTAATTTAGTTGTTCAAAACAGTTTGAAGGACATCAATCCTATGATTGTTAAAGTGTGGGAAAGTGTGAAGTATATAAAAGGATTTCCTATACACTGTTAAAGGTTCATAGAATGTACAAAGCAAATAGAATTAACAAGCTACAAAAGTTTATCGCTTAATGTTAAAACAAGGTGGAATTAGTGATTATTTATTTACCCTCTCCCATAGATATGTAGATTTGACGATTGAACTATCCTCTCCCGTGAATGTAGATTTGATGATTGAATTACCTATATTTTGTGTCTCTTCTTAAATGTATAATTTTCTCTTTCTCTATATTGTTTTTCTTTAATTTCTTTGAATAGTTTTGACAAAAATATTCTTATGTGTTGTAAGGTGATCCTCGCCTTCCATTATAAATAGTGAAGTGGGTTTTATCCCTAACATATGGTATCATAGTTATGTGCACACAAGGTATTTGGTAAAATTTTCAAGTGAGGTTTCAAAACAAAAAAATAAGCAAGATGTCAAAGATTTCAAGTGCTAAGTTTTTGGTAGAAAAATTTCATGGTAAGGGAAACTTTGGATTATGACAAAGGAGGGAGAAGGATCCCTTGATACAATAAGATTTTCATAGGGTATTTGATGAAAATCTCTGAAATCATCAGGAATGAGTGGACTTGGAGATAGCTGGGAGTGGAAAACTCAGTAATAGTTGTGAGTGGACTCAATGTAGTGAGAGGACTTAAGTAAACGGTAGGGAGATGACTCAGTAGAGTAATATGAAGATGACTTAGTAGAGCAATAGGGAGATGACTCAGTGATCAATGGTGAGTGGACTCGGTGATTTTGTGAGTAACCGATACTTGATAGATAGTAGTATTTTTTGTCTTAGTAGAGGGTGTTTGAGCAAGTGGAGCAGCATGCTCTCTGGGAAAAGCTTGAGATGCAAGCATACAGTTGATGGAGCTACTAAAAAGCATAGACGACCATTGAAGGGGGAGCTAAATCAAAGCCATGATTTGTGCTTTGGGGGGATTGAATCAATCATGGAAAGATTTAGTGTATTCTCCTCCCATGGGTATGAAGGGGGAGAATATTAGTTGGGACCATGTAGATCTATACTCATGTGAGTATGAAACCCCTATAAATATGTAATGCCCGAGCAATTTATACTATTTTTAACGAAAAATTGAACGTTCTATAGGAAATAAACTGTGTTGAATGTTTGACTTTATTTAAAATAGTAAACGAAGGAATTTGTGAGGAAACTTAGTACCATTATATTCTACTCGAAAAATGGAATCCAACGCCTCAAAAATCACCCAAAACGGAGTTCGTATGAGGAAGTTACAGCCGTTTAAAGATAGGGGTATTTCTGAAATTTAAACAAAAAACGTTTTAAATGAAAAAGGACGAAAAACGCAGGCGGCCGTTTTGATAACGGCACCCCCTATCGTCTTCAACCTCAAGAACCCTCCAAAAACCCTTGATCCCGATTTTTCTGGAGGATTCTGCCACTGCCAAGGGCGGCACCGCCATAGCAGGGCTATAAAAAGCCCCATCTCCCCCTCTCCAAAAACCCAAGTTTTTCGGTGTTTTTCCAGCCGTTTGAGACTGGGGTTTCTGGTAAGATCAGAAACCCGTCTCCTCTGCATTTTCTGGCAACGGCCAGGCCAAAGTCAGGCCCACCATGCCGTTTCCGTCTCCCCATTTCCCCTCTCTTCCCTTTTACAAACTTGCTCGATGTTGAGGTTTCCCCTTCTTCGAGTTACCAGCAACCAAGGGCACCACCCGGAAAAGGGCGTCCCCAGGTAAGCCCCTCCTTCCCTTTCCTCCGTTTCACTTCCCCTAGGCCAAGATCCATGCCGGATCTGACCTTTTTCCAGCCGGATTTCTAGGCTGGAGGACATTCCCAAGCCGTTCAGACGGCCCTGCACGAACACAACACCCCGAGCCAGGTCCAGACGACTTGCACGAGCCAGGCATCCCAACGTGCACCTGGGACAGGGTCCCAGGGATGGGCTCTGGGCATACGACAGTGCGTACACTATCCCAGGAGCGGCCCTTAGGTGTGCGCCTGACATAGGGCACGGGTCCTGGCTCGACCAAGGTGCACGGGGTGCCCTGGGAGCTAAGACGCACCATGATACAAGGTGCGCCCGTGCGATGATGCGCATCATAGCGCGTCACCTGAGCATGCATGTGCGCGTGCAAAAACACGGTCCTTGACACGGCCTTTAGGCGTGCACGCACGTGAGGAAACTGGGACACGTGGACCCAACAAGATTTTAAAGCTAAGATTAAAGGACAATTTACAGAGTTAGCTATGGAATAGTAGGTCCACATCATAGGATCCAGCCTGACAATGAATTAGGCAAGAACCAGAGACCCAATGGGCAGGGCTAACGGTCTAATGTATAAATATACTGAAATTAATTAGGACTCCTTGTATCTATTTATACCTAGGAGTTTATAAATGAGACCCAGGGACGGGTTGAGTGCTAAAGGACGCGACTCCAAGAGACTTTGAGGTAGGTGCTCTATCGCTACTAGACTTTTAAAAAGAGTCATGATTGTTTTGAGACTGCATGTTTTAAAGTACAAGTACATGATTTGTTTAGCATGACTTATTTTATGACTTGTTTAGCATATAAATGAATTCAGCATGCATATGATAAATACATTATGCACAGACATATTTTGCAAACAATTGCATATATTGCATGATTTGTGAGCATTGAGTTCTTGAAAAATTGCATATCCTTGAGGGTTACCAAAAGATGCTGGAGTGCCCAAAAGACACTGGGTAGGCAGTTGTGAGGGCCAGGCAGTTGTAAAGGACCCAAAGAGAACAGGTTTTGAAAAAGAGATTTTTTCGCTTGTTTAATCTTATATGATTTGAGTTAGTAAGCTCGTGGGCGCTATGCCGAGGGGTCTGGGTTGGCCACCCAGCCTCTACCACTACTAGGTGGAATGGGTACCACGCCCAAAAAGGGCATGTCCCTACGTCGACTGCATGTGGTACAGGGGCTACCACTGGTGTCACGGCACTGGGTCGATGTGTCATATGCCCCATGGAGGCTATGACGCTGTGTCCTCAGGTACCCGGGGACCACACAGCGGCGAGGTCGTGGGCATAGTTTGGACCCTATGGTTTTGTGGACTTATTTGCATTGCATATGGCATGATATGAGGTTGGTCGACCATACCATACTAGATATCCATGAGTTGGATTCAATGAAGCATCTTATGCATATCATAATGTTATGATATATATGTATATGATACTTTTGATTTTGGATTATGTGATCCTTTAAGTCGTTAGTATTTTAGTTTGACAATGGATTTTAATATCGATATTGAATTTGAGTATTCAGACATGCACATGTTTTGAAAGAGCATATGATTTTAAAACATCTCATGCATTATAAAACTAGTAGTGATAGACTCCTACTGAGTATAATATATACTCACCCTATCCTTAACATTTTTCAGGATAGTTCCACTCACAAATAGACGACGCCTCAGGAGATATTAGTGCTACGAGCAAGTGAATTAAAAAGGAGACAATTATACATGTAAGTAAACTCTTAACCCTTTGGACATGTAGTTGTATTTAATTACAGTTGGGCTGTGTGCTGTGATTGGAAAGACCTGAGAAAAAACATTTATGGTTTCTAAAGTTTTTTCAAAAATTACTTTGATTGTTGTGAGAGCAAATGACATTCGGGGTTTTCAAAATGAGTTTAAAACTAAAAGATTTTTCGCTGCATTGCATGGTTTTTATAAAATGGTTTTCAAATAGGGATGCATCCCGCCTTAGGAAATTAGATATTGTGTTTAAAAATGCATGAGAAAACCCGGGTCATCACAAAATATGAGTTTTAGGTTTTGAGAGAGAGAGAGAGAGAGAGAGAGAGAGAGAGAGAGAGAGAGAGAGAGAGAGTAATGTGGACCGATAGGATGCAAAATGGAGGCTCTCCTCCTCCTAGTCTAAACTAGAGAATATGGTAGGGATGTTCTCCTTCTCCTAGTCTATAATCTGATTAGATTAGTGAATATTTCTTTACTATCTCCCATGAATGTAGATCAAATTATTGAACCACATATATCTTTTGTCTATCCTTAAATGTATATTCTTCTCTTTCTATATATTATTTTTCTTTATTTATTTGAATTGTCTTGGTGCAAAACATTCTTTTGTGCCATAAGTTGATTATCGGCTTTAGCTATAATTATTGAAGTGGGTTTTATCCTTAACATTTAGGTGTACATGTAAGGATGGAGATGCAATCAACATTACTTTTATATTATGGAGTAAAGGAGCTAAAAATCTTGGACAATTTGACGTTACTTATATATTATATTGATTATGTGTATGTTGTCATTGTTCTTAACAATTTGAAAATAATTTTAAGGATGGAATGGTATTATCTTTTAGGTTGGTTCTTAAGAATGGAGTGGTTTAGCTTTTATATTATGCTTAGTTATGCTTATTTTGATTTGTCTTGCTTTCCACATTCAAGATTAAACAACCTTATGATAGATGTAAATGACCAGCACTTTGCATTCCTATGGCTACATGGATTGTTTTAGTATCTTGTGAATTGTTTCGACATGTATTTAATTTGTTCTAGAAGGCTTGTTTGTATAAGCACCACTCTGCAAGTTCTGGAGAAATATGTTGGTTTTAATCATTTTGACGTTGATGTTTGCTTCATTGCTTATTCTTAATGCTGTGCCTTGGTGACTGTGTTTTTTTTCTCTCCAAATAGATAATCACTTGTGTAGGCCATGTGTTATGTAGTCCTTTGATTATGGATTTCTTTTATATTTTTCCTGTTGCTTGGCATATTTTCTAGCAATGCTATCGCCTATTTGGTTGGCAGGAAATATACATAAAGGAGTTTTCTATGGAAGTGTTTTAAAGCTTAAATTAAATTAAACCAACAACCAAAAGTCTAGTTGCTCAAAATCATGAGTATTGGATGAATGTAGCTTCTAAAAAATTGTAATTAGCCCAGTGGTTAAGCTGAGGTGTCTCTCCTATAAGTCTATCACGCGTTCAAGGTAGTACATCACATTCTTTTAGAAAATATAGAAAAGGGTGTTTGGATTTTAAGGAATTTCCCAAGGATAGGTTTGAGAAAAGTGTATATAGAAAGACCTATAAGGGTGTGAGTTACCGATTTGAAAAAACCATTACATGAATCTAAACATAACTCTCAACAGCTCTTTTTCTTAAGAAATTTTTGTTAATAGAGGAGAATAGCTTCCCTGTGGTCGTACAGCAAGGTTGAGACAAAAGGAAGCTAAATAGAGGTGATCGGGGTCACCCTTCAGTCACAGAAAAATACCAATATTCGCTCAATACCACGTTAAATCGACAATGGAAACAGTTATTAGAATCCAAGAATACTTCAATCATACTCTTTGTATGCAAGACATCCGATGTTTGATCAATCAGATAGGTCGGATCATCCGCTGGTGAGATTCCATCATGAAATAGCAAACTGGAAATGATCGTGGACCATGGACTTGTCATGCCGGCCTCTTTCCTCGCTGTCATCGTTCAACTAGTGGCTTGTGAATGGATAATTGAAAATGAAAATGGCAAGCGATTGATGTTCAAGCAAAAAATATCCTCCGATTATGGACCTACGATCTTACATTAAGTTCAAAATTTCGGCCATGGCCGCATAATAAATGGCCCCTTAGATGGTTGAATCTTGTTGGAAGTGCTACATTGACGGATACAGATAGTTATAAAGGATTTTGGACTATTGAATCCCCAAGTTTGAAGTATTCTCTAACCAACTGTTGAGAATTCTGAGGCAAAACAGGCAAACATTTCCCGACTTACCAAATATACCCTATTTCAGTGTCCGAAGTATGTCTGCATGGGTCAGGATTTTTAATGGACTCATCTATTGGGCCCATGCATTCATACGTACCCCTATTCAGAAGTTAGAATTTGCTTTCACTCTTTTGGCAAGTTGGGAGTGGGGAACCACCACGGTTTCCTCCGCAGTTCCTTGACGTGCAAGTCGATCCGCATCTGCGTTTCCTGATCTCATGATGTGTTGAAAAATTACTGAGAGTTTCCCAAGTGGAATCTGGCTTCATCAATGAGGTTTGAAAATGTCCAGGGTGAATCATCCGGATTTGAGAGCTATTTGATGTATTCAAAGAATCTCCCTCAATAATGATATTGCTGATGTCCATGACTTTGATAATACGAATTCCTATGAGAACTGCTACGACTTCAGCATGATTGGCATTCGCCTGTCCTGCGGGACCGAAGTACTTCATCCATATTCTGCCATTTGCATCTCTCGGAAGTCCCCGAACTCCGGCTGGGCCGTTTTGTCCGTGACTGAATCCATCGATTCATTTTCAATGAACCTTGAGGTGGCGGATTCCATTGGGCTTCGGCTTTTCACTCTTCTCAGAACTTTGAGCGAATTCATTCCAATTCCTGATGATTTGATCAATTGACTATGCTCTGAATAATTCATCTGTTTTTGCGCACCCTGCAACGATTAATTTGATCTTACAGAGCAGAGCCGATTCATTTCTCCTTCTCCATAAAAAAATCTTTTATTTACGTTCCTTCTAAATTTCCCAGCAGGTAACAGGTAATGCTGCATTCCATAGAAGTTTTCCTTTCAGCTAGTTATTGATGATAGTGGTTTGGGCTTAAGACCCTCTCACTTGATGTAACCTTTACCAGAATGTGATTACTCCCCTTCAGTCAGCTAAAGATATTTGTCTTGCTTCTAATGTTATGATTACCTCCATGAGACTTACAGCCGATTGTAAGTCCTTCCATGCTCCATTGTTACTTGAAAGCGTTCCTAAACCTTGTATGGGATTGATTGTAATATTTGATTCGGTCATTAGCCATGCTCAACAGTCTAGCCCAAATATTTATTCCTACTTAAGCATTACTAATAATTCCAGTTTTGCATTTGTGTTGTAATTATTACAGAGGAAAGCTTATGTGAGAAACTTCTTTGGAGATGGGTATGAACAACTTCATTTGACCCCACCTAAGAATCAACTGATCATAATGGGAACAAAGAAGCCCCATTCTCGCTAGCTCATGCTTGAAAGAATCCATTCCACTGACCACACCCACATTTGCTTACGTGGAGTATGAAGAAAAACGAAAGTTAATGGCATGTGTGATGATAGGCAAAGAGTATTTGCAAATTTAGAGACTTGCATTGCCTAAGGGCTATATTTGGCAGCAGAATAATCTGTTGTTTGTTATTCTCTGGGGTTGAACACACAATGTTATACAGTTCAAGATAAACAAACAGGGCGTTCTAGAGTTTCTGGCAGCATTTTGGAGGCTGATTAAGCAAAAGTAAGAGGCCCATTAAGCACTGGCATGCCCCCATTTGGTAGCCTACTAGCTGCTGCTGCTTAGCAGTGGGGTTTCTTTTAAGTCAAGGAGAGGCCCTTGCCAAATTATAGCTTCTATGGCCTGAAGCTGGACCATTCGTCCATGATATACAGATCTCTTGGTATGGGCAGAACTTTTTGAGGAACGGCAATTTTGGGTGAAGGTCAGAATGAAGCCCCACAGCGCTTAAAATAGCTGTATTCATACCAACGGTTCTTAGGCTACAAAATCTTCTGGAATACTCAGCTGATTTGGCAAAGCTAAGATCATCTAATGCACAAGTTTGAGGCGTCTTATGTTTGATGGAACCCGTCACGCGGACGGTTCCAATACTTAAATAGCTGGGATCCACATTTACCTGCAGGAGATCCTTATATTCATTGGTGGAGCGCTTGCTATGGATCAATCATAAATAAAAGTTATTCACCAGTATATGATTTTAGGTTTTGATGCACAAAGGGTTAATCATGTAATGGATGCCATTCCCTTCTGATTTTCTTATGTCTATTTAAAGGACACAGCTCAAAAATGCTAACGACGCATAGATTCGTCTGAATTTTGGTACATGGCTCATCCAAAGCATGACCGACGAGATAGACGGTTAGGATCATTCAAAAAGCATGAGCCCAGCTATCCTCTTATCCACAACTATTTTCCCGCATCAACCACATTCACAAATTAGTACAGAAGTAAGAATAAATGATGTTTGGGGCGTCCTCCTTAAAATGAAAGAAATTGTGCTCCAAACAAGTCAGAGAACAGGGGCAAATGTATGGATTAAAAGTCTAAGATCATCCTTAACGAGTAGGTACATCAGCAAGTTTATAAGAAAGAGAATCCCGGAAGGATGAACGTAGATCAGCAAGTAAACTATCAATGTAAGAATAAAGAAGAAATGGTCTCGCTAGGAGTAGAAAAAAGCCCCCTACTTTTGGGAAATCAATGCATTCAGATGATCTTATTCATTTGTTTTATTTCTTTGAAAATATTAGCAAAATTGGACCGCCTTGATTTTTAACTCAAAGGAAAGGTAAAGAATCTAATGGACATAAAATTTATATTCAGCCTGTTTAAGATATTTACAACATAATGAATGGCTAATATCCTTCAAAAAAATTTACCATGCATGCATGTCAAAAAGGGCATCCACTCCGCTTAAGATGACTCTTAAATATCATCTTAGACCATCTTCTTGAAGAAGGGCTAATCAGATGAAGATGGTTTCCTTCCTTCCCTCTTTGTAAGTCAGTCACAATGTCTAGCCTTCATGATATTTTAGTTTCTCCCATTCCTAGCCTTCCTAATATTTTGGTTTGCTCCCATGTCTCGTGTCGGTTCCCCCAGGAGACGACTATTCCTGGTTGGTTCGGATACGCCAACTAAATCACTATCAATACAAGAAAATGCTGTGGGGCCTGATTCCAGACCCCTCTAGTTAGAACCCACCTTTGAAAGTTCTGACCACTTCATCCATGTTTGGATCTTGCAAAAACTTATGCCCATAAGATAGTTTTTAGCTATTAGTTGTAGAGGAATGTTGAACTAACCTCACTATAAGTATGTTGCTCACTATAGGTATGGTCTAGCAACCATATTTTATGGGGCTTACCTATGAATGGTTCAATTTATTCATTTCATTGTTGTATATTGAGATGTCATGTTAAATTTCATATGATTTGAGTCACTCTAGCATTTAAAAAATATTTGAAATGTTTTGCTTAGGTGCAAATAATTTAAAAGTTTCATAAAAATACACAGCTTTATAGTGGCTAAAATCATCCAAATCACATACTTTTTTTCTATAAGACATCTAAATCTAGAGCAATGAGATGAATAAGTCGGATTATATATAGGTGAGCCCCATAAAATGTAGTTGCTAGGCTGCACCTCATAGTGCGGTTAGTTGGTGACCATAATGAAAACTTTCAACTAAGAGAACTAGTAGCTTGAAGCATCTCATTGACATGAATTTTTGCAGGGAGTCTAAATAGGAGAGGTTCAACAAAATGAATTGGTCAGATCATCCAAAGGTAGAACCTAGTTAGAGAGGTCTCTAGTCAATCCCCAATATTCGGCTGGGATAGCATTTCTTTCAAATGCAATTGAGGGCTGGAGATCATTATTGTCAGTCATTACATGATAGAGGCCATTAGTATCTGATGTAGAACAATCATTGAGAGTTATGGAATCCACAAAAACTTATAATCTTATGCCCACATTATACAGTACTCTTTCCTAGCGTGTATTATGCGGTTTGTACTATTGCTGACCTTGATCGAAAGAAAACGAAGGGAGAAGAACATTAGTGAAGTAGTTCCTTTCAGTCGCTCCGAATTCGACAACATGGTGGAAGAAATGAAGCAGAGATTGATGTTCTTTCAATATTGGATCCATCGAAAGCCTTACTCGCTCCAAAAATCACACTCTTGTATGCAAACACTACTGAAATTGGCAACTCCCGAGCATACATTACTTTCCCGAGTCACTTTCTCGCCTACTAGGTACCACCGGAGATTTCTTACGCCACCAAGCGCTAGGAGGCCTTTGCTCATATCCTCCGAATAATGCATCTAGCCGTTACACCTAAAAATTGTAACCTTTCTTCAGTTTTGACTGGTCGGGGAAACAATTTCTTTAGGCCTATGGTTAATTACGAGGTCAGTTGTTTAGACTCGTTTATGGGCCACTGTTAGAGAACCTAGTCCCACAGGCCCAAAATCTACATGTACTTCTGAGAAACCTTAAGAGTTCTTAAACAAATGCAAGAAATCCCACTTAACTCTACATGAAAAAAGTTCTTCATTCGAGAACAATCAAATCTTGAACTATTTCTTGGGCCAATACTATTCATTTGCATGCCATCCTTAATCAAGGGTTCCATTTTTCTCCACTGGACCAACCTTTCTTAGCCTACAAAAGAAAAGCCCAATTAAATTTTGATATGAATACTTATATAATCGGTTCATACGATTACGCTGGGCGACACCATATAATTCATAGGAGGAGCCATGCCACGTGCTCTCATAAACTGGATTACATAACCATGTGTTTGGGAAACTTGTTTTTATAGTAGTTTTCTATTTTACATTAGAAATTCAGTTTAGTTTTCTACTGTGAAATAGAACGAATACAATAAAAACAAATTTTCCAACACGCACTAAGCTTTCCAATTGGGTCCTAAACCAATGTGACTACCCGTTTGCTCAGGGTATCAACTTCCGCAGGCAACAAGATTTTTCGATCCTTAGAGACGTAAATCATGGCCATATCACAATAATGGCGTCTTTTAGTTCTCTCTTTGATCATTATGTTTGAAACACCCAAGAGACAAATGGAGGACCATGCAATTTGTCTTCCTAACTATCCCTGGGAAATGCTGAAGGTACGTCATAACATTACACACTCTCTCGTCTGCACTCCACACTGAAGAGACTAACAGCCGTATAAGAATGTATTTATTAATTGTTGTTCCAAATGTATTTCTGATTTCAATCTCAAAACGCAAAAGATCACAAATTTCTTCAACTGGAGGTATATAATGTCCTCTACTTCTTGGTAAACAATGCAAATGTTCTTTTTTTTAATGTAACAATGCAATGTCACTAAAATTTAGGCCAAGAAAATAAATTAAGTGTCAAAGAGTGGCATTCCGAATTGAACAAATTAAAATCCGACCAGTTGGGCTCACATATTTTATCTTCAAAATGATAGACCTAGTAGAAGAGGCCCACATATTTGGCAACAGATTTTTGGCTCAATGGTGTCTTTAAAGGACCTGTCAGACAAAGTGAAATCAGGAGATTGAATTCTTTATTAAAGCACCTTCCAATTAAGTGAAACTGTGTAACAGCTTTCTAGCTTTATTATCTATGGCAACTGATAAATATATCTTGGTCAGGAACTCTTATACTTTTCAAACTAATTGTATCATTCGAAAGTTGGTGATTACACTTTTGCAAAGAGAGACTCATTTGACCGTTCAAAACATCAAGGTAGTGCTGGGGGGATTGGAAGAAATGCAAAATGTCTTTCCCTCTATATAAATTACTTATAATTTTTTTTTAAACATTTAGGATTCCAAATAGCAATGTGCAAGCCCTCCAATACAAACCGCAAGTAATAAAAGAAAAAACAAAGAAAGGTGGTGATAAAAGAAATAAAATGATTTACATGGAAAACCCTCTCAAATTGAGAGGTAAAACACTATAGGGGCAATACACCAAATCCACTATCAAAAAAGAAATTACAAATCTTCTTCTTTCCAAACTAAGTCTTGCTTAAGGAAATGTATAAGAAATCCCTTCCTTCTTCTCCATTGTCACTCTCTACAATGAAGAGTGAAAACCCACTTCTTTTTTTTATAGTTCTCTTTCCAGGAAGAAGAAAAAAATTAACTCTTTAGTATAAGAAATACACTCTCATATAACCACTCCCCAAAATAGAAATAAGACAAATTGCATTTTAAGTAAAGAGCTAAACTCACTTAAGTTGTGGGGCCCACCTCATGAGATGGAATGGCCTACACACATAACCTAACAATCATTTCCTCCATCTCCTGAGCAAGGGCATCTTTCTTCCTAGTTAAAATGTCATAGTAACCAATAATAATCACACACCATTAAGACCTACAAGGACTCAACAAAGCTCCACCTTATGCTTCGACAAAGCCTTCATCATCATGTTTGATATATTCTTATTTGATTAAATTTTCTTCAACTCCGACAACCCTAAGTTAATCACATTTTATATCTAATGATACCTCAAGTGTGATAGTCATCGAGGGAATGGCTACATTATTAGCTAAGGGTATAGCACTCTAGCTATCATAATTAACGACAAACTTTTCCTACTTTACGCCCAAATCTTTGATGATGTTCTTCATCTACAACATCTCTTTTCTGCAATATGGTTTGGCAACTTAAATTATCATGAAACTGCTCCTCCTATAAATTAAATATATAGGTGGACTTTCTCAAGAACATATATCCTCCCAAGTTGGCATTTCTAAATCTCACAATCTCTAGTTTACAATTTCTAAAACACAAATACATATTGGAAGTACGTTTGAAGTACTAAGAATTCACTTTACTATAGCCAAATGTTCTTTGGCAAAATTAGCAAGAAATCTACTCACAACACTAACTATATTTGCTATGTGTTGCCGAGGACAAATTGATGAATATATCATGCTATCAATTACCAATGCAAAAAAAAACTGTTGTTCATTTCTTCTTTATCCTTCACATTTAAAGGACATTACTTTAAAGCTTAACTTGAAGTGTCTGACAAGAGGGATTATAATTGGCTTTGCATTCTTCATATAAAATCAATCTAACAACTTTTCAATATACTTCTCTTATGACTACCTCAACTTTCTAATCACCCTATCATAGGAGATTTGCATTCCTAAATTTTGGTTAGTTGGTTAGTCCTAAGTCTTTATTTTAAAAGACTGCTCATATCCTTTTTCAACCTCTTAATCACGTGTATGTCTCCATCAACAATCAACATATCATCAACATCAAGACAAAGAATGATAAAGTTATATATTTAAAACTTCTTGTTATTGATACAATAATCTGTCAAAGATCTATGGTAGCCATAATCTACTATGAATGTTGTCAAATTTTTCATACCATTGTCTTAGTGCTTGCTTTAACTTGATACAAACTCTTCTTTAATATGCACTTTACCTTTCAACTTGAAGCCTTCCGGTTGCTCTATGTAAATTTTCTCCTTCAACTCATTATGGAGGAAAGCTATCTTGACATATAGTGCTCTAACTTTAAATCCATAATAACTGCAAGACCCAAATCCACATGAATACAAATAGAGGACATCTTGACTAAGAGAGAAAAGATTTCATCAAAATCGATTCCCTTCTTTTGCTTATATCCTTTGATCTCCAACCTTGCTGTGTATCTCTTTTTGCCATGTTCATCTATTTACTTAAGTATAAGTTTTGGCTTTAAAATAGTCTTGCATGTTAGTCTGTTTATCAAGTCATAGGAATTGTTCTTGTCAAAAGAATGCTTCTCTTCTTCAACACATTTCAACTACTCATCCTTGTAAGTATCAAGTAGAGCTTTTTTATAGCTTTCTGGTTCACTGCAATCCATTGATATAACGTACTCACAAATAGGATACCTTGAAGAAGGAATATGTATCCTCAACTTCTTTTAGGTCCAAAGCAGATGTCTTACTATGAGGAGAGTGCTCCCCTTATCCTCATATTTTTCTTTATCATAGTATTTTACACCATAGACTTCCTCATGATCAATAGTATTTTTGGGGGTTCATCTACTTCTTCTTCATGCCCATTGTTAGTATGGCCTTGCTCATGTGGTGTGGCTACATCACCATCATTATGGTGAAACTCATGTAAAATTGTTAGTAGCTCTACTCTCTTATTAATAATTTTTATTCTAATAGATGCACCAAAGTCTTTAGTAGTTTGCTCTTCCCATAAAATCACATCTCCGCTTATAAGGGATTTTCCATTAATTGGATTCTACAATAGTTACCCAACTTTTCATTCACATAACATAAGAACATATATGGCATGGACTTGTCATCTAACTTTATTCTCAACTCTTTAGCTCCAGCACAAAAGATTTGCATCTAAAGACCCACAAGTAGTAGGTTGTTCGTATGGCTTCACACCAAAATTGCTTGGGTAAATTTAAAGAAGACAATGAAGATCAAATTCTTTCAAAAATGATTTGGTTCATGTGTTTAAGTCAAGCATTTCATTATTACTTTTTATAGCATAAGCCTATACTTTCCTGGATGCATCATTAGTGGAAGTGATAAAGTAAGTACTTCCACATGTAACAATTTTCATAGAACCATATACATTGGAATACCCTCTTTTTAGAATCTTGGAGCATTGTTTAGAGTCATTTCTAAAAAAACAAACTCTACATTACTTTCTAATCAAACAATCACCACATGAATCAAAGTATCATTGACATCTAAAAGGAGGTTCTTTTTTGTAAGATTTCCATCCTTAGATCACTCATGTGACCAAGCCTCTTATCATATAAGTTGATAAGGAGCAATCATATGCAACATTTAACTCTCACTTGCATAAATACCCATTAATGTAAAATAAAATGCCATACTTATTACCTTTATATCCACCACAAGTGTATCTCTTGCCTTACAACATATTCTTCATCATCTAACTTTTCAATAAAGATTAGATTTATGCACAAATCTGGTACATGTTGCACTTCTTTTAACACTAGCTTCCTTTCCACGTTACTTTCAACACATGTCTCATCTATGTTGACAATCTATGATGTCCCATTATGACCAATGTAAACAAAACCAAGCTTTTCAAACTTATAAAAAGTGGAGAAGTCCTTATGTGGATTGGCATAGTAAAGTGTGCCTAATTCAATCACACAATTCATGTCACCATTGATTACATTTAAGCTTTTACTTTCATTTGATTGCCACAATCATTCATCACATTGGTAGTATTTTCTTCTTTTTCTTTTACATTATCCTCTTTCTCATCTTTTTTGAACTTCTAACATTGTTTAAGTGTCTACTATCTTAATAATACTAATATATAATCTTGCTTCTAAACTTCGTCTTGGCTTGAACTTTTCATGACTCATGTGACTCCCTTTGTGAGGTTCTATTTACTTATTAAATTATGAGTTAGACACTCTTAATTACCTTCTTTGTGTTTATTCATCTAACAAACTACTAGTCACATGACTCATAGTTAACACTCCATCCATCGTTGAATTGCTCAATAATACTACAAGGGTCTCCCAACTTTTCTAAGAGAGTTAAGCAATAACAATCCTTGCAATTTATGATCCAAAACCATCTACATAGAGGCCAATAGATTAAGTAGACTTTACACCTCGTTTAGATGTTCTGCTACCAAAGCACCATTTGTCAAATGACAAAGGCTTTATTGGCCGTAGTCATTCTCCCATATAAATCATTTTTAATTTCTTCCATGGTGATTGTGTTGTTGACTCATTAGATACATGATGGAAAGCTATATCATCTAAACATTATCTAATTGTAGCAATTCTCGTCCTATCAAACTTTTTTTGTTCATCTTTTGACATGGTTTCTAACTTACTTCATTCAATGGCTGTGTACAAATCCAGGCAATATAGAAGATTTACCTCCATTAAGACTAATCGTCTTTGTTGTAGTGTTTTTCTTATTGATTCATATGAGATATAATCCCAAACAACAACCAAGGTTTTGATACCACTTGTTGGGAAGATCAGAATAAATGCACAATGTCTCTACCTTTGTTTGAATCACTTAGGAATTTCTACAAATAGTTACGATGTCAAATAGCAATATGCAAGCTTTCTAACATAAACCACAAGTAATGAATGAAAAAACAAAGAGAAGTAGAGATAAAAGAAAATGCTCCAATTTACGTGATAAGTCCTCTCAAATAGAGAGGTAAAACCACAAGGCCAATGCACCATCCATTGTTAAAAAAGGAATCACAAGTCTAATTCTTCCCAAGCTAAGCCTTGCTTGACAACTACTTTCTTTCAAGTATACAAATAACCCCTTTTTTTTTCTCTAATCTCACTCTCTACAATTGAGAATGGAAACTCACTTCATTCTCTTCAGTTCTCACTCTCTTTAGGAAGAAAAAGAAACAATCTTTTCTCAACCCTTTTCTATGAAAAATACACTCTCATACTACCACTTTTCTAAAGAGAAATAAGACAAGTTACACCATAAGTAAAGAGACCAAGTCACTTAAGTTATGGGGCCCACCTCCTAAGATGGAATGGTCTACACACACATAACCCAACAAGCAATTCTTTGCAACGTATGTAGTTTAAGTAGTCTCTTCTACACATTAACAACAAAATTGTTTAAATATCAATTCTATTTTGAAGTTTAGAGCTACTTTAGCACTACTTGCTTTCTTTTGGTGTGCTCTTCAAAATAAAATCCTTACCTTTGATGGTTTTCAAAGAAAGACATTTACTCTAGTTAATAGATGCGCCATGTGTCTTGTGACAACTTGGGCTTTTGAATGACTATTTCTTAGTTCTTCTCCAAATGTGGGTTCCCAAGTTTTGAAAATTACTTTAGAAAATAAACAGCAAAAAATCATTTATATGAAAAGACTTTATAAGACTCAAGTGTGATTTCAAAACATGGACTTAACAATAAAATGATCATTTTATTTCCACCAAAAATTCAACAGTCTCCTCTGTTTTTTAGATAATCTACATTCTTTGCATGGGATGTAATATCCCTGATAAATTATATTATAATATATTAAACAAGCAACCACATTTAAATACATATTTGACAATAAAATATTTATTAAAAGAAAACCAATTAGAATACTTGATTAAATTAGCTAGAATCTATCCAATCACAGTCACCTGTCCATAATTTATTAGCATATGTCCACACATTCCAAAGAATATAAGACATTATATAACAATTTATATAATTCTTTGTTAAATAAAATAGGGTCTTTAACCCAACTTGACAGAGTCCTTCTAATCTCTCCTATAACTCCTTGCTTTATCACCTATATTCTTTCATCCTGTACTATTTCTTCAAATATGAGATATTGTAAATATGTAAACATTTACAATATCTCACCAAGTTATGCTTGTGCAGGTGGAATTAGATGCATTGAAACTTTAAAGTATATTTGATTTCTCAAAATCAATTTATTTTGATAGCACAAATAGATCTAATTAACAATTTGTATAATCAAAATATGATAAACAAGATCCATGTCTGAAATCATTTCATTATTAATTCTCAAGGTATCTTATGTATATATCATATATAAATCTACTTACAACTATTCAAATTATAAAATTCATAATGCACATCGATTTTCAGTCATGGTAAAGTATGATGGATTATAATATGAGTTAAATATCATCAAACTCATAAATTAATTACAATATTCATCTATGGATTATGTGATGACCCGAGTTTTTATAACACATTTTGTAATACATTTTGCAAAGATAGGGCCCATAGTAGTAAAAAAAATTTGCAAAACAAAGCAGTGAAAATTCTTTTCTTTAAAACTTATTTTGTAAAACCCAAGTTATCACTTTATAACATAAGTAGAGTTTTGTACAAGATAAAATTTCATTGAAGGAATAAACTTTTATTAAACTTCAAGATCTATCTAGTGGTTCACAGTACAGCCCGGTATCATTACAATACTTGTCCAAATTACATAATCCAAATTTCAAAACTCATATACAATACAAACTCTCAATACATATAATGCTCTCAAATAAAATACATGTCTTCAGTGGAAATACCCTGATTTATTTCAAAACTCAAATATTTACAATATCTCAGCAAGCTATGCTTGGTATGGGATTAAACAAGTAACATAATTTGACAATATAATCCTAATATTCATTAATCCCATTATTCATTTCTGTCATAAACATGATCATAGATCAATCTCATTTCTATAACCTTTCTTTTATCATTTATGTACATCCTTATACATAATGTATATGAACAAATTCATCAAAATAGTAAAAATATTCAATTGTCATTCCCAACTAAGTTGATCAATTCTTTCAATTATAAGAGATTAGTATATCAGCTAGTTACTATACTGAAAATTTCCTTTTTTCTGGGAATATTAGTAATATATAATTACCTGGCATTTCATTATGCCATATATAAGGCATCTCACTATGCCTATCTCATATGCATCATAGTGCAAAATAAATCAAAGGAACAGCATGCTCGGATAACTGCTCAATAATTCACTCATACCATATTCAGTGGAAATGTAAAATCAATGTCTGTATGGGGGTACCATGGCTATCACAGTGGCAGCCTTCCCATAATTGCCCCACCTTACTTTCTACATTTCTTAGGCATGGAATTCATCATCAACAAATTTCAAAGAGTGGGTCGTCAAACCCTCATAACTCCCCATAGCATAACATTCCCAGGCCTACGCTTGTTTAAAATAAAACCACAAGCCTCCATGCTCATATGTAAAATATTTTTTATATGTATAAGACAATATGTTTGTTTATCCAGGACTGGAATATCTTCTACATCCCTATTCACTTAGGGTTTTCTTCAACTCTACACTTAACCATTTCATATCTATTTTCTTATTATTTGATTAGATCATAAGGATTTAACATAAGGTATTTGCATTATACATGTCAACATTTCTATACATAAGATCATGTATTTAACATGTATCTTTCATATAGATGCATTCATAAAATCCTCCTACCTCAATAGGGTATTCTTACTTTTTGAAGTTCGTCATAATCTTGATCAACGTATATTTGTCAAATCATATATATAATGTCATCTTTCTATCCAAAGGTACATACTACATGGTCTTTTGATCATCCTTAAGTAGGATGATTTGAATCTTTTTTCCTTAAATCACATATGATCAAGGGTTCAAATATTGTAACCTAATAAATCTATATTACAAGTATATTCACATAATAATAATCTACTCTACATTTGTATTTATTTTCTTTTGTTGTTTTTTATCATTCAATATCTCTTCTTGGATTCTTATTTGATCATCCTTATCTTATTTATAATTTTTTTATTAGGATTAGTTAATTTGCTAACATTTTATGTTCTTATTATTATTTCTCAACTAATTAGTGTTAGTGGTTTGAGGATAATTTATTCACTCCTAATTCTAGATAACTCCTCTTATTTTCAATTGACTAAGACTTACCAGCTACATGCTACTCAAAAAGTGGTTACTTCAATCCTTATGTAAGGAGGCTTTTAGACCTCAACAAATGTCACAAAAAGGCGAGGGAAGAGAGAGGCTTTATTAGATAATCCCCTTAACCACAATGTTCAGTGTCCATTGGAGCAACCTTGGCTCAACCTTCTTATTTATATCATGAAAATTTAATTTCTCATTAGGTTACATTTTTGGTGTTTTATGCTCTTTATCATAACTAATTATCAATTAAATCTACTAAGAAATATGACAATAATGAATCATAAACTTCAAAGCATAAAACTAATGTAAATTCAATAATCTAAGGATAGCAATACTATGTAACTACTATCATGATCCCTAATTAATGAAATCAAATTAAACTAGCATGATCTTAAATCATAATTCCATTACTATCTTAAATGAAAATCATATTATAGTCCATACTCAAATTAAACTAGTATATTACTTATCCTAAAGATATTTAAAGAAAATCATGTGTGCTAACATGGCCCTAAGATGATTAAATCTAACTTTCTAATAACATGTAGATCATTTACATCAAAATGAAGAAATAACTTAGAATGGATCTTATAATCATGCCATAAATTAAAGTTAAAATGAATCTAATAATTAAATAAAATTATATTAATCAATTTACATTATTAAAGTTTTTAATATGATCTAATCATTAGATCTTAAGTCCTTTCCTTAAATCTAGGATTTTTACTTTATTATAGGTTCAAAGATCATCTTCACATGTTTTTATCATAACTGATCAATGATCTTATTAGATCTCATCATTTTTAACTCTATCCAACCCATCCATAGGGTTTGATCATGTTTGATCTTACTTATCAAGAAAGTTCCTTTACAAATTTTAGGTTACTTCTACCATAAAGGGTAGATTTCTTAAATTATCATAGATCTATCATATTAAACTCTTAATTTCGCATATCCTTATCCTTATAATATAAATAGATTAGATCCTTAAGGTCTGATCATCTCAGATCTTCAAGATCATGAAAGTAAGAATCGATTTTTTTTAAATAGAAAGTTTCTTGTAATATTTTCCAAAATTTATTATTTCATATGAAAGTATATATCATAAGCTTTTCGTAGCTTCTTTCCGCTCGTGATTTGGTGTTCAGATGACTTCGAAATTCAAGTTTGAAGTTCACAGTCGTTTTAACTATCCATATTTGATCTGGATGTTAGAACAGGGTGGAATTGGTCATCTTGCCCTGTTTTACTAGTGACCATTGGTGGAAATGGGGTGGTGACTTATAAATGGTGAGACAATCTAGATTGGACCATCAAATCACCAGCCCCCTTTTCTCCATCAATCTGGGCCATCATATTTCCACTAAATTGGTTGTTATTTCATACTTAAGGGTTTTGAACCCTTCTAAATCTATTGGATGGCTCAAATTTTCATCTGAGCCCTCCATGATGCAGATCTGGAGGGTTTTTTACCAGAACTTGATTTTCCGAAACATTAACAAAAAATCAAATCCAGTGAAATTAAAAATATAAAAAATGACATAAACTAAATATTGGATGATATCATCCTACTTGATTTGCTCAAAATTGACAAATTGATTCCAAAACAAATAAATCCTCGTTGTATGCCATAACACACTAAATAAATCTTGATTTATATATTTCCATTGATTGAACCATTGGATCTTGAAATTACTTTTGGAATTTTGTATATCAGGGAATTTAGAATAATATGGATGGTGGGATTTGTGAAATTTGATATGGAATGGTGTGGCTAATTGAACTTAGGGCTCTTGGTACTATTATAGAGTGGGAAAAAGAGAGAGATTGGGGGAGATGAAGGAGGAGTTTTGCTTTGATTTTTCACGTGAATCTAAGGGATTTCGTGATGAAGTTGTGAAAAAATTTATGAAATTTTTAGAATTATTTATAGCAACTTTTTTAATTTAAAATTAATTTTTTTTATAAAAATCTCTTTTGTTCTTTTTATTATTTTCTTTATAGGTGAAGTTTCCACCTCTACCTTTTCGTCCACTACAATCTGGTAGTGCATTTCTCAATTATTATTGCTTCTAGAACATTGGCCTACTTTGTGGGCCCCACTTTCATGTGAAAAGATCGTTTTGCCCTTTTATTTATAAAAATGGATATTATTTGTCCAAACTTGGATTTTAGTGTACTTAATGGTACTAGAATTGATTTTTTGAGTACCTTCCTATTTTTCAAATATATTCTAAATATTCAAAATTTAAATCTTGGTTATGGGTAAAAATGACCGTTTTACCCTTTTATGTAAAAAATTGAGATTTTTCATTCTAACTCAAAATTTAACAAAATTAGTGTCATTTGATTTGATTTTTCGTGTACATTCTTAATTTCAGTGGATTGTTGTCGTGAAGGCTATGGTACCATATAGGTAGGGGGAGAGTTGTGGGCTATTGATAAGAGTCGCGGTGCTCTACTAGTAACGATTGGTTTTTCCTTTGCGGGGAAGAACAAAACTGTGATTGTTGTCGGTATATGGGCGATGTCAGTGGAAAGTAAATAATGTCGTTACTAGGTGGGCTGCCTGGCTGTTACAGTGGTATCAAAGCCTAACCCCGACACGATGTGGATGGCTAGCCACACATGGGCGCTTGTGTGAAGACACACGAGGACACATATCCCCTAAGGGGGAGAGGTGAACTGTTACTGTGAAGGATGAGGTACGAAGGTAGGAGAGATTGAGAGTTAGTCCCACATTGCTAGGAGAAAGAGTTTTTGGGATGTTGATAAGAGTCGTGGTGACTCTACCAGTAACGACTAGTTTTCCCTTAGTGGGGAAGAACAAAATCGTGACTGCTAGTGGTGTATGGGTGCCGTCAGTGGAAAGCGGACAATATTGTTACTAAGTGGGTTGCTCGGCTGTTACAGATTTAAACTAAATATGATCCACATGTACCCAGTTACAAATAGGTCCACATCCAAGTATTAGTAGAGTCATCCCAATCACATGTGGGTCCATGTAGACAAGTCAAGAGTAAACACATCATCAAAAATTTAGATTGTGACATGCCTGTGCTCAAGTGAACTAGTAGATCACCTTTTTTAGCATTACAAAAAGGCTTGTCAAATTTGGTGCAAAATTCTCCATAATTTTTAGGTTTGTTTAGATCTTCCCAAAATTACCCCTTACTTTGTTGGAACCTAGAAAACATACCCAAAGGAGTCAAGTTTGCTAAGAAACTTCATCTTCATATAGTTCTTTAGACTATTTAGAATGAAATTGTTAGAGAAACATATATTGTTAGCCCGCTTTCTATCAGCTTAATCGTTTAAGTCGAATGATAATCCAACATGGCATTAGAACCTTCTTGGTTGATAGGTCATGAATGTAAATCCTGAGACCTCATTTATTGCATACACGTGTAAGAGCACAAAAAATAACATTCCACATGAGGGGGTTTGCTAGAGATATAAATATATTTGCTTGATTTCTTGTCAACTGAAGCTTTTAGGTCAAATAGTAACCCAATAGAAATGAATTGTATTATGTGTTGAATGAAGAAAGACAATAATTGTGTGCCTTTGGTATGAGATTTTCCAAGTTATCATCTATTGGACAAGCCAACTAATTGATGCTTTGAGAATGGAAGAAATGATGGGAAGAATCTATTTCTCATGTCTCAAGAGGAGATCAATGGATTGCATCAAAGACCTTATACACAACCCATTATCTTTTTTTAATAAATTTTGATAAGAAACCATTTCACATTATTAAAGAGTTAAAAGTCAAGCTACGATAAATAAAATAAGGTTTTCAGTAAGAGGTTGTGCTAATGCAATAAGAAACATGAAAGGTAAATAATCAAGAAGAGGCTTGGTTGGAATAGACACTTACAAATGTCCTTAGAAATAGACAATATTTTACTCGAAGATTTGAGTTGTTCATCGTGTATGGCGTACAAAACTTAGGTAACCCACAAGAAGTCAATGTGTTTTGGAGGAGCCTAACCACTTATTTTAGGTCATTGAAAAATTAAATGGAAATGGATTGTTTTAATTTTATTATTTTTTATATGTTGGATGGTGATGGTCTTAATTTTTACATAAAGAAACATGGGGTAAAAGCACATAATGGTCATAAAAATTTATTTCTAGCCTATGTAGGGCATTCCAAACATGATGAATGGTTATATCTAAGAATGATAATCAACATGAAAGAAAAAAGGTAGTGTTTACTTTTTAGGATGTGTCTAAGTGTCTACTCATACTTTCATTCAACAGGAAATAATTTGCTGATATGCCTTTTAATAGCAAGCAAAAACCACAGCTTCACTACAAATGTATATCAACGTATTAGTTAAGGGTGGCAAATTGTATTAGCAGGTCATGTTCGGGTTGTGTTGAGATTGAACCATTAGAGTATATAGGTTGACACGAACACGACACAATTACTAATCATGTCAAGAACCCATGACTTAAACACAATCCTTTTATTAAACAAGTTGACATGACATGACTCATGTAACACGATTATATAAAACAGGTTGCAAGTCAAAAGGGTTAACAGGCCATGAGTTGACTGGTCAACACCATGGATTAATAGGTTGTGAGTCAGATGGGTCAACAAGATAGGTTAACAGGTTGCGAGTCAGACAGGTCAACATGAGATTTTTGGCATGCCATTTTCGGGTGAAAGACTTTACCCAAACCCACTAAATTTGTGTTGAGTTCAAGTCATGTTATCCTATTGTATCATATTTTGCCTCCCCTAGTATCAATGGATCTTGAGGTAGAGTGAGTTGCAATGAGATGGTGATGACCTAATATATTTTGAGATGGGATATTATGTAATCAGATGGCTTAAAATAATATGATAGTTTCACTTGAGATGAAGTTGTGAGATGTGATTGGATAGAATAAGATGGAGTAAGATGACATGATGGTCTGAAAGAAAGAATAATAAAAAACTATTATGAGAAATAATATTCCTTTATCCCTTTCCAACTAATGACACCTGTTATTTTTAATTTTACTGTACTTTTTTTAAAAGTTCTACCTTTTTCATTATTTGAATTTTAAATGAATGGTCTTGACATGGATATTACTAAAAAAAAGATTTGCATACTTAGGGTGATCTTATCTTTGATTTTTATCGAGCTATGTTGATTATCAATAATTCATTACTACCCATTTGAAAACTCAAAATAGGTTAGAAAAGCAATCATAAGGTTATTTGGTTTTTGGGACAAGACTCATCTATGGCACAACAATTATGATAAATAGTTTAGGCCATTGAGAAAAGATGTATCCCATTTTACTTTTAGCATAAGATCTCAATTGAGAATATGATAATAATTATAAAGGGACATGAGAATATCATTTCTCATTATCATAGTTACTGTAATATTTTTATATAAATTGAGCACGTGGGCCTCTTTTATGAAACATGTGTGGACCTCCAATAGAATGTTGAAAAAATTATATGTGAGTTCAATTTGCATACTATCTAAATAGATGCTTGTGTATTTGGTCTCATTGAATGTGAGATCTACTTATAGACCTTGCATTTTATAAAACTTGTGAATTAGCCATTATAATAGAATATAACATAAAACTATCTATAGGACTATTTCTAATACGATGTAAATTGAAACTTGTTTATTTAGTCTCACTCAATGTGAGATTTATGTATAGTCCACTTTGCATGAAACTTATATGTGGGCTCAATTTTCATGAAACTTTTGTGGCTCCACTCTAATATAACATAAGCAAAACTTGCGTATGTGGGCCCAATTTAAATTATTCTGTGTAGTCTCATTTTATTAGCTTGTAACAAAATACATGTGGGGCCCACTCGTATAGCTTGTATGTGTCTATTTCTCGTCACTAGTCTACTTATGCTGAAACAAGGTGAAAAAGAAATGATGGATTCTTTTCTCTCTCCTTCCGTCTCAACAATAAAAACCTTGAATTTTTGAGAGAGAGCAAACAGCCTAGTTTTATACTATTGTCTCCACACGAGATGACATGATGATAATCACTTTTTTATTATTCAAACCTCAAATCACCACCTACAAGCAAATGAGATTAGAATTTTAAAACTCAAAGCCATCTCAATTAACACTAACAAGCAAATGAGATTAGAAATTTTAAGATCAAGTAAGCTCAAACACCGGTAACAAGCAGATGGCCTTGAGAAATTTGAAAATCAAGCTGGTTCATTCCAACCTGCCCTATCTCACTTCATCTCCTGATCCAACAACACCATGTATGATTTTTCAGAGTCTGTAATTCGTTTCCAAGCAATTCAACTCTTAAATAACCTCATATATGTGTTTGCACGTGGATCTCAAATGTACTGCGGGGCTCGCACACGTAGTGGGACGACATCCACCGACGAGGATTTTGCGGGTGAAGAATTTATAGTGAAAGCTCAAACATAGTTAATGTGTTCGTTTATGCTATCGACTGCCCAGAATTCAAATTGCATCCTTTCTCACCCAAGATTGACTATTTCAGGTACCTTGAGTCCCGCAACTGACTTGACTGCAAATGCCGTTCGTGATTGGATGGAGTTATCATCGTAGCCATTACGATTGAGGCCAATACTCCTTTGTGTAGGACAAGAAATCAGAGTTTGGGACCTTACAATTGGCGAGCCCTCATCATACACTCTTTCCTAATGTACAATGAGTACTGTTGCTGTTCTTCCTTATCAAGAAATGTAAGTGCAGTAGTTCTTTCGGCCGCTCCAAATTCAAACAATATGGTGGAATAACAAACCAGAGATTGATGTTCTTTCAAGATCGAAACGAAAATGTACCTCGCTCTGAAATTACTGATTCTTTTACGCAAACAATACTGAAATTGGCAATTTCCGATCTTACATTTCTTTCCCGCGAGACCTTAGTTTGCTCATATCCCCCGAAAAACTGCATATAGTCACTCCACCTAAAAATTGTTGCCTTCAGTTTTGCTTACTCAGGGAAACAATTTCCTTAGCTCCGTGGTTACAAGTTGTGTGGATTTACGCTTATATATGGGCCAATATCACAGAACCATGTCAGACTTATGTATACTCCAAAGGCCCAAACTCTGTATGAATTTCTGAGCATTCTAAAACGGTTGCTGTGTAGACACAAGTATACAAGAAATCCCACTCAACTCTATACGAAATTCATCATTCCAGAACAATCAAATTTTCAACGACTTCTTCGGCCAATACTATCTATTTACAAGCCATCCACAATTAAGGGGTCCATTTTACTCCACTGGAAAGGCCACAATAGCAAAGCTCAGTTAAATTTCGATACGTATCCTTATCTAATCGGTTCATACGATTACGCTGGACGACTCCATATAATTCACAGAAGGAACAGTCCGACATAATCGCATAAACCGGATTACATAAGCTTGCCAATTGAGTCCTAGAAGAATAAAACTACCCAATTGTTCATGGTGTCAACTTCCGCAGGCCACAAGATTTTCTTGACTCTTATGGATGTAAATCATGTACATATCACAATAATGGAGTCTGTTTTTCTCTTTGATCGGCATGTTTGAAACGCTCAAGTGACAAATGAAGAGGACCCAAGCATATCTGTCTTCTTAGTTATCCCTTGGGAATGCTGAAGGTAGGTGATGACATTACGTACGCTCGTCTTTACTCCTTTGTGGGGGAGAAACCACCAACCCACATCAGATTGTACCTGTTAATGGTTGTTCCAAATGTATTTCTGACTTTAGCCTCGAAACGTAAGAGATCGAAGACAATTTCTTGAACTTGAGGCATATATTGTCCTTTACTTTTTCTTAAACATTGTAAAGGCAATTAAAGCTTAGGCCAAGAAAACAAATTAAGTATCAAACATGAACGGTGTACTAAAAGATGATTGTAAGATAAGGGTGGCATTCGGAATTTAACAGACTAAAAATCTAACCAGTTGATCCTTTGATCTGGTGCAAAGAAGTGACAAGATGAATCCAGGCTAATTGTGACTAATACCTTAATAGGCGCCGACGGATTGCATTAAAGGTTCTATACATTTTAATTTCAAGAACTTCATATATTAACATACCATTTTACCCTAATTTCTTCAGAGTAACAGCACCATAGTATTAACAAAAAATTTCACATTGTCAGAGAGCTTCGCAGTCGACTATCGATAAAATATAGTTTTCTGTAAGCATAGATGCTAACATAACACAAAAAGTGAAAGATAAATAATCAGCAAAGAAATAGCGCTGTTTTGTACCTTAAACAACATCTTAAATCCATACAATGAAGAATAATATATTAGGTCAGCTCCCTCACTCTAATGTCTTGGTTTTTTCTGCATTGGGTCCTCACAGAGTCACTCAAGAGTCGTTTCTAAGCAATGGCGCTATGGTCCACACAAAGCACACTTATGACCAAAGAGAAAAAGGATGGGCAGCTTCCAATTCTGCCCCGGACAAACTAATGATTAGAGCATTGAAGTCCAACAGACTATTTATGAAGTCACACGCTCAAAACGCACCCTTATGGGTCCTTTCCTTTTTCCACCACTAAAATGACCTTCAAAAGCGTTTTAATTCACATGTGCTGCTGAAACATATTGAAATCGAGCATGATATAGGACAGACAAGACTGTCCGTGACAAGTTGCTATCACCCATGACTTCAATTATTAAGCCACTCCTACTTTCATCCAAATTCTGCAATTTACTCTCTCTCTCTCTCTCTCTCTCTCTCTCTCTCTCTCTCCTAGCATTCTTTTTCTATTACAAAACGATAGTGGCCATGATCATCCAAGGTAGATCTTTCTAGGGACTGGCCCGTGTAAGAAAATGTGCAGTTTGGTTCACCAAAGCTTGGGTCCATGCATTGTACATTTACTGAAATCAAAGGTCAAGCTTGCACTACTGTCATTTGACTCGTGCCCAAGATAGTGATCTCATAATTCTTCCAGTTGTATCATCCACTCTAATATTTTAGTTAAGTTGATGCCAAAGCCAATTCATGCACATGCAAATCTCTCTGTTTTCCTTTTGGATGCAAGTTTTCTATAGTCTAGATTTGCTTCAAAGAGATTAGAAGACAAATCTACCAATAAAAATAACACCAAACGAAAGAAAGAAAAGGGGAAAAAAACAGTTGAAAAGGAAAATAGATGTCACAAGACAACTTTACCTAAATCCATCGGATGTTTGTTTACAAAGAGGCAGCAAAAGCACATCTTCACACAAATCACCGTAATTTTCTTCTTTCCGGCTCTTTTCCTCTTCAATATTCGCCAGTATGTCAGATTCCGAGCTATATTCCAATATGCATTGCGGGGACACAGTCATCTGACACAGCCATTAAATAGTCGTGAGAGATTGTACCGATGGATAAACACGACCTTTAGCCCCAACGAAGAGCAAAAACAGGAGCAGATCTCGATGTAACGTGTTCCAGTGCTACAAATGGACGGTCCCGATCATTTGCTTCTCGAAGTTCTTAACGGTCTCTGCCAAGTTCTTCATGTTGGCGTCATATATGTATGGAAGTTTGTCTACCCACGTGACATTGTTTTTGGCCGCTAAAGATAGGAATTGCCGGCAAGGTTCGCCGGGTAATGATATAGAACCATGGTAGTGGTAGTAACGAATTTTTGTTTCTGTTTTGTGGAGAGTTTTCCCGATGACGTTTTCCGACATGTGGACTCCCGTGGAGTAGGCGTTTCTTGCCTGTATAGCGTATTTACGATCCCGCCGGATTCCGGTTCGGGATTCTCTGAAAACCAGCTTCTCGAATCCCCATTGCCTGAAAGAACCCAGAAAGTTTTGTTTATTAGATTGGTACAAGGAAAGACCCAAATGATGGAATATAAAAAAAATAGTCACGGAAGAAATTGTTTCCTGCTTGGCAAGTGTCAATGAGCTCAACTTTCCGATGCAGCAGCCAAATTTTGATACAAACAGCTGTATTTTCAGCTAATGCAGTTTGGAGAAAGTGGCATAGCTGGATCTTGTGTGGTTTAGTTGGATTCTGGTGCTTGTTTTGTCTTTGTTTTCATACCAGGGAAATGTTCATTCTAGTACAAAAATTCCAAAGAGAGAGAGAGAGAGAGAGAGAGAGAGAGAGAGAGAGAGAGAGAGAGAGAGAGAGAGAGAGAGAGAGAGAGAGAGAGAAAATTCGGATAAATTCTAAACCTCTTCCCTTTGTGGTGAGAAATTGAAAGAAAATCTTATTTTCTGAATCATCAAAACCAAACACCACTTAGAAATAACCTGCATTGTCGATCTAATTTGTTAAAAATTGTGTATTAAAGAACAAAAGGAAAAGCTAAAGCTACAGACAGACACACAGATATCCAAGAAAATGCTCATTCAGCTAGGAATAAAAGTAAAATCCAGAAAGAACTCGGACTAATTCAAAAGACAATATCTTCTCTTGATTTTTGTGGTAAGTAAATTCAAAAATCAATTCCTTTTCTGCATTCAGTGGCAAGTAAATTCAGAGCCCAATTCCTTCTTTTTTTTCCGCAATGCTCAAGTAAATTGAAAACTAAATCTGTTCTTCTGGCAAGTAAATTCAAAACTCAATCGCTTCCACTTAAACAAATTCTCAATTTTCAAAATACTTCAATCGAACCAAAAATAAGTAGCACAATCGAGGAAAACATCAAAGAGCAGGCCTGCATTCTTGATCTACTGCTCGAAAACAGTCCAAACTGTTCACACACAAAAGGGAAAAATTAGAAGAAAATGCACCCGTAAGCCCAACAAAAGCCACAAACAAAGAATAAACCATTTCCCCCATTTCATACCTTGTATAGTTCTGCCCCGGATCCTCCAAACACAGCTTACTCGACATCGGATTCTGCTCAATCGTAAACTGTGTATAATCCTCGAACTCCTTCAAAACCGATTCCAAACTATTCCCATGTGGCACATAAATGTATTCATCCACATCAAAATAAAACGTCCAATTTGCAGCATGTCTATACCGATGCAAACAGTCATTCACCACTAAAAACTGGTTATAGTAATACCCATCAAATTCCTCCTGCCCCCGTATATCCTGCAAAGTAGCTCTCCCAGCTCTTATCCATGGCTCTAAAACCGCCCTTACGTCCTCCTTCCCAACTCCCCCAGCATCATGAAACACGAAATGCGAATTCGGACCGAAGAAATGCGCATGATACGCCATCCATTCACGTATTCTAGCAGCACTCACGTTACCATATAGCGACGACCCACAGTACAAGTACTCGTATTTATACGGTGGCTTGAATTTGGATTCATCGTAAGAATTGGGTGCTTCTTCTAGGGCTATGATTTTCTCATACTTTTTCGGAGATTGGTTGTAGTAAGCATAGAGGATCAATTTTCCACCGTAGTTTTCAGAATTAGGGACTGATGGGAAGGTGCAATTTACGACGACGACGGTGTACACACGACCGTATCCCCAATCGGGTAACATTTTGTAGGATTTGGCTTTTAGTGGTTGGATCGAACGGTTGTTAGAAACCCATTCGCATTTGTACCAGGGCTTAGCGAAAACGTGGATGGGTTTGGATGCCAAGCCTACAATGGCGAAGGTGTTGGGCCCGCCGCGGTAGGCACCCATCTGGACGAAAAGGGACGCGGCGTTGCCGTAGGATTGGAAGACTCGTTTGTTCGGGTCGGTGGGGATTTGGGGGAGGATGATGGGATTTGGGGAGGAGAGTTTTTTTTCTATCGGGCGGAGGGAGGCTGGGAGGGTTACGGTGGGTGGGGGGAGTTGCCAGACGACCATTACGAGGGTGAGGATTAGGATTGTGGCAATGAAAGGTTTCATTTCGAAGCAGGCATTGGAGATGGAGACGGTGGGAGGGGAAGAACCGTCTTTCCTCATGCTGCTACTGCTGCTGCTGCTGCTGCAGGTCGGTCTTTTTTTGAGATTTTTCTTGCTTGTTTTGTTTGCTTTTTCTTCGCTCAAGAGGAAAGATACAATTATGGAGGCTTTGGTTGGGACTTGGTGATGGGGTTGGGTTAGAATTACCCTCAAGGTTGGTTGAAATTGTGGAAGGATCCCTGGGTTCACTTGTGAACCACAATTTTATGCAGTCTTGCTTGTTCATATTCATGGGCCGAAAACCCATCTTTTGAAGGCAGGATTAGGGTTCACTTGGATCAGTTGCTTGGATGAGTTCCGCCTTTTTTTAAAAGGTAAGAATTACACAAAAAATGACTCTCACACGCTCCTAAATTTAATGCCAGGTTAAAGAGGAAAGCAGTCCCTCAAATGAGCCACCAAAGGTATTTCAAGGGAGAGGCCGAGTTCTCCTGTGCGATCCACCAACTACACTAGACATTGTTAGCGCTTGGATGATTCTTCTTTATTTGACATTCATTTGAATTAGTTCCTTGAATTGGCTTATGCTTGAAGTTTGATTTCAATCTGTCCAATTGGCTGATGACATTAGATACTTCAATACTAGTGGATCACCCACTATTGGCGATCGATTTATGTGCCTGCTTCAACCGGTAGGCCAATATACATTGGCTAAAAGTTCATGTAGGGCCCAGACTTCTGCTGATCAGAACCCTTAGTCATCCCGCCGGATCGTCGATGCCTGATATCCGAAAATCCTCTCCATTGACGTGCGATTCTCTTGAGGAAGATGTGGAAGTTATCAGCTACCACTGCAAGACTGAGTATTAATCTGAGTAATATAGTGAAATAAGAGGGGTATTTCCACCTATTGCTTTTCGTGGCTTAATTAATCCAGTGTGGGGTCTAAGTATCCCAAATGATTGACACTTGGCCACTGACTTCCCCTTCCTCCCGCATAGGTGAAACGAATTGAATCTCTCCCTTCCGATGCTTCTTCGAAGTAGAAACAGAACCACCTTTTGCAGCATAAGATAAAAATTTGTTGAAAAAAAATGTCGGTCGATTAATTTTACTTTTAATATAATTCAAACTGCTCATCTGATTTGGCCTGCCTATCAAATTAGTCAGCTATTGGATACCTATAGGCCATTGTTCCTCCACCTCTTGTAAAATAAACGGTTTTAAGCTTATTTTGCGTTAAACCGTCTATTTTACAACCATATAAGATATAGGAAACAATGTTTCATAGGCATGAAAGAGATGTTTGGCACTTGACCATTTGGGGCGAGTCAAATTTGGTCGCAGTTTGGATCATTAAAAAAGTGCAAAACAATGCAACCTTTTGCATCATAGAAATTCTCTTCTCTCTTTGTTAAAATTGCGAGGAAGATCTTGTACCACCGAGTTTGGGTGGCAAAATAGCAAAAGGGTTCAGATTTAGAATAATTTACACTTACAACTCTTTTTTTATGCATGATCAATTTAATGCAGTCCTATAAGATAAATCGATAACTGAAACCTAGGTCCCACTTGCACTTACAGCCAAAGATACCTATGACCCAAAATGGTCCATTGATCTCTCCCTTAGTCTAGCAATTATGGGATACAACTGGTTGTACAGCAGCCTTTTTCATTTTTTTGACAGGCAAGCAAAGTTTTCTTTGGATAACCCCAAAGCAGACGTAGACACCTATGAGTAAAAGTGCGCAACTATCATGACCTTGCACAGGGGTCTTTATATAGGCGTATTGAAATATACAAATGAGAAATGCTATTTGGATTCAGGATTGAGTTTTCATAGTGACTCAGAAACCCCGCCTAGCTAGCCTCACCTCTGGATAATCTAACTTAATTATTTTATCTGGCCTTTCATATTTAGGCTATCTATAAATATCATGCTCATTGGATGTTTCTAAGTACTAATTTTTTCAGTTGAAAAATCAAATGGCTATGATTTAATGACTCAAAATACAAAATAAAATCATCCAATAGTTGAGTTTTGTTTTCAAGCCAATATAAGTGAGATAAAACAAGATGAATAAGTCGGATCATCCAAAGATGAACTTAACTAAGCTATTTGAGTGTGTATACGCGCGTGCGTGAGTGTATAAAATCGTTAAATGTAATAAGGCCAGTAAGGATGCACCGCCAGTTAAGGATTATAATATTGGCCACAGTTTCATCGCCATTTATGGCGTCGGCAATGCTCAAGAATCCTGTGTGGTGGCCATTATTTCTGCCACCATTTCTTTATTCTTTGTCCGACCAAAACCTGGACCTCGTCTTCGCTAAGAAGACCTGTCAGGCTTTGTACTCTTCTATTGCACTTCATCTTACTCAAACAACTAACCCCCATAAACAATAACTCGATCTCTAAATACCACTCTATTTGAGCTTATAGTTGTTTACTACTTTATGCCAGCTCTAAATGAACTCATGTGGAGAAATTGGACGGGATCCATGTTACACTAGCCAATAATAAGCAGGTCTGCGTGGTTGTACATGGGCCAGATCAGAAATTTCGATGGATCCAGTAGAGGTACTGGCCTGAAGTGCAGCTGTTTGTGTGTCTGCATGTTTGGCGTGATGCTTAGAGCTGTTTTGACACGGTTCACCATCTTTCAGACAGCCTGGCATTGTTTGTTAGCTCCGCTCATGATTAAGCATTAGAGTAAAATGATTTAAGCTTTAGAAGAATTTCATTTATTGCAGTATTGATGACGTTGCATTCCTTCATTTGCTTCATGAAACCTTGAGCTGTAATTGTATGGGATGTTGTTGCTAATTACACATGACAAAAGTGGCGCTTATGATACTAGGTAGTGGTGCGTGCAAAGGAGAAAGATTTGTTGGACTAATACCATGATTTATAATGAGGTTTGCATCTTTTCTCCAGCCATACAGCTAGAACGGACACGAGGGACATGGCATATCATTATTTCATTTAATAAGCAATTGATCATAGGAGCCGTGGCACTGTATCGTCAAGTTTTAATTCCCAATAACATTACGAGCAATTTCTTATTGAATGTCATTGACGTTTTCTTTAGTAAACCAGGATTCATTTAATAAAAGGAAATTAGTACACATAATATAATATCAATCGAGTTCATAACTCCTTATATGCAATAATCCTCTCATGTCATTCATAAGTGCAAGTGCACAAGGGAAGCAGCAATTCCATCACTCTGACTCCTTTGTGTTGCCCCGTTTTTTGCTAGATAGTCAACAGCCTTATTGGCTTCCCCCCTAAACGTGCCTAACTCTGCTACAGGATATTCCTTGCAATATCCTGTGGCAGTCATCCTAAGTTTGCATTGATTTTCATATGGTGCCCGATCTGTGCTTCAAAACATTCACGATCAGCAAAGAATCCCCAAATATCAGATGGGATTTTTCTCCCATGTCAACATATGAAGGTCTATGTCCCCTTAGACTTTCCACCAACGCCATCTTCGGTTCATTGAGGGATCTATCTCCGAGTGACTAACTTCTTCCTCAGAGAGAACCTCAGGATCCCTTCGCTCCTCAGCCCAACCCTCATTTTTCGTGCTCTAGCTTTCTCCTACTCTGTTTTCTCCCATCCCTCTCTTTTCCTGCTTCTTAACCTTAATCTTGAATCTCTCCTTCCCCACAATCTTTTTCAGGATAGTCCTATCCATTTTTTTTCCCTGTAGCCCATTGTTTCGTCTGCTCGAATAAGTCAGATTCAAGGCTAAAGAACCTTAAAAAAATGGGGATCATTCCTTGTCCTTTGGCCTAAGATCATGTCTATTTCTCCTCTCTGCAATTTGAGAAGTGCATTTTTCCTTCTTTGTCAAAGACCAAAAGTGACTTGTCATTGGTGTTTGTAGGGGACGGGATGGAAACACGATAAACTCAAACAGAGTGACCACTTCGAAGTCATTGACGTTTTGTTGTGTCACATACGGGACTTGGGTTACGATTTCAAGGCTAATTAAAGACTTTTTGGCGCATCCTATTACCTAAGCCTAGTGATCAAGGGCTTGTTAATGTCTTTGCTATGTAACATATGGCACTTAGGGTTTACTCTTTCTAGCCTAATCTAGGATTCTTTGAAGCAGCCTAACATGGTTTTCTTGGTGCCTGAGATGGATCGAGTGAGCGGCCTTGAGTTGAGATGAGGTGATACATGGATTGAGATAATTTGAATTTGGCATGCGATGAAGTGAGATTACTAGAAATGTCACTTAACCTGTGATATGGTTGAGATGAGTTGGAGGACACAATTGAGAGGAGTAGAGATGAGTTTGCGTACATGGGTTGAGATGCCATGATATGGCTCATTTCCATGTTAGGAAATACTAAATAATTCTCAATTTAAGAGTGTCTAAATAGGGATGGAGATACCCCCTCTCAAACTCCATGAAGAATCCATTCAAGATCTCCTTCGTTATAAACAAAAATGTGGGGCTGTACCCTAGTTGTACACTTCGTTCATTGTACAAACCCTTATTGATTCTGAACTTCATTCGCAAAGGAACCAGACTTTTGACACTTAGCCTCTTTTTTGAGCCACTTTACCCTAGAAGGAAAATGACCCAAGAAAGCGCCAATGAAGATCATCGGAGGAATGAAACCCATTGAACCCTGTGATAGTTGAGGGTTACACATGCACAATTTTGTGTGTCTATATATATATAATGTGACCCCTCACCTCATTCTTGTATATATCTTACTTTTAGCCCTGTTAAATTCAATATAGCCTCTTTCCAAATTGAGCCCTCACTTCATCTTTGCATCTACGTATAATAATTTTAGTGGAGTCTACCTTTGTACTCCAACTATGATTCTTATGGATGAAAAAGCATATGGATTGGATGATTCTAACATCTCAAAAAATATATTTAGACATAGATAGTTTTGAAACTGAAGGGGAGTCTTGGTGCAACTGTAAAAGTTGTCATCATGTGACTTTGAGGTCACGGGTTCAAGGCGTAAAACCAGCCTCTTGCAAAAATGCAAGGTAAGACTGTCTATTTTAGGCCATTGTGGCCCGCCCCTTCCCTAGACCCTGCATAGGCGGGAGCTTCATGCACCGGGACTGTCCTTTATAGATAGTTTTGAAACTTCGAAGAAACAATAGTATCAATTCCATGACTCAATGAGAATTAATTCACTTATTCACAGCTTGAACAATTAGATGAGTTGTCAAATAAAGGGCTCCATTAGAAGTGGTGTATTTGGATGCTCCATGTAAGAGCTTTCATTTAGCATTCCTGTTCCATCTCCTGCAAAACATAGGGGTGGGGTGGCTGAATTTTGGGAGGAGAAGAAAGGCCCATCTCAAGTCAGCTCACTCGTTCAGGTACCACTGCCACCTATTAGGCTTTGAGAAAATGTATAATGGTAAATTTAATTCTTAAAGAAATTATAACATATATAATATTAAAACCTCCAATATAAAACTGCATTGCATACTGTAGGAGAACCTTCGATGGATAAGTTTGTCTAGGATTTGGTAACCTGAACCAAAAGTTCCGTTAGAAACTCCAACGCTTTGAGAAAATGTTGAAAGAATTTCAATGGTGGTGCATCCTTACTCCATACACTTCATTAACTTTTTATGGTCTTAGATGTCACTTTGCCTTTTGACTAATCTACTTTTTCTTCTCTTTTTGTTTTTCAGCAGAGACTAGCCTTACTAACTACATATTTTTAGGAACTTCAACCATGTCACTTTGTCCTATTCGACATAAGGATGCGTCATTTAAGTACAAAACAATCAAAAGTGGGGCATGTTCCTTTAGTTGAGGGTGATAACATCAACCCCTCTTCCTCTATAGTTTATCTTATCCCAAATGTGCTTCTACTAAAACATTATGCTTTTGGATGCTTTCTTGTATCATATGTAGATCATGGCTTGTAACTTCAGGCTGTGTTCTACGACTCAATCTATATTGCAACATTCATCTTGCATTAAGTTTCATTTTTCTCGTCCATTTTTAAAAAAGAAGATAACAATTTAGCGCCCATAAATTCAGGCATTTTGCATAATCTAAAATGTTACTATAGGATTGCAAATAGCCGATTCTAATTTAGTGAACCTCCTAACAAGCATAATGGGAGAAGTGCTTGTTGTCTGCCGGCAGCTGCGTTAGTCATGCGCAAGACCGCAGATGTTTTATTTCCACCTAGAGTTGTATTTTCTTTTCCACTAATGAAATGGAATTGGCTTATGGTCATATGATATATAAATTTGGTTGCACTATTTGTACCTAGGTTACTCATGACCGCACAGGGGTGGTAGGCCTTGGCTTTAGACTCAGAAATGGAAAAAAGTGGTAGGGAACATACATACATATATTCGGAATAGAAAGCTTTTCCAAAAGATCATTCTCAGAGCTCTGACCTCATAACCAGGAGTTCTATATGGTGGTGTTTGGCCAACTAAAAGGCACACTTGGGGTTGTCTTGTAACTGGTTCAATTGATTCTGGAAGTCGACATAGGCATGATCTTCTATGAAGTTTCATGGTCTATCTTGGGCCTGAATTAGCCATACAATCCATTCGCATTAATCGAACTTGGGCTCTATAAAGCCCAAGATTTAGCAATTAGGAAGCCTTAGGACCTTCAGAGAGCCTGCAATTATCTTACGTACAACCAAGAGAAGCTAAACAAAAATTCCTTTAGGAAGCAAAACATCGAAACCTTAATTATCTATTTGACATGGTCTAGGAGCTTGTTAGCCTCTTAAGAATAGATTATGAGAAGAACACCAATAAGACTATCAACTGATTATATCCTGAGACAATCAGAAGATTAAATGATCCATCAGAACGATAACTGATCCTACTATGCCGCTCAAAAACTGAATACTACTCAAAACCGGTGGCACAGCAAGACTGAGTGAGTGCCCTTGAAACAGTTTGGGTCCAGGTCAAGCAAATGCAGCCAAGGCCCATTAACCTGCACGTTCCAGCTCATACTTGAGCTTCCTAGTTTTCTGAAAGGAAAATTTAAAACCAAGGTGCCTGTTGCAGTTGTTTCTAGCAGAAAATACTATGCTGATCTAATGAATCACCACAACTTTGTCCTCTGCACGTGATATTCCCTTGGTTCGATGACTCTAGAGCGCTGATCTCTAAACCACGGAGTAGGCTTAGGAACAAAAGTTAATGATTTTTGTTGGGCTATACTGTGAGAGTATAGTCATTGATTGGCATGGGCCAGAACAATATGGATCTCCAATTAATGATCTCGCATTCCAAGCAAAGGTCACAAATCAAGCCAGAACAGATTTGGTCTCAAATTGAAGCAAATCAAAGGGAGAAAATCAGCTGGCAGTCTCTCTTGGTCTAGTCATCCAATTCTCTTATCTCGGTGCTTGTTCTCTATGTTAAGTTCATTTTAACACCACCATTAGCATCATTTACGCCAACGAGACTGCCAATCTCTAAGAACCTACATGTGAGGCGTGAGTTGATGATCAAGCTTCCAATTTTCAGATCCTATCAATGAACCTACATGCGGTGTTAAGTTCATTTTAACACCACCTCCCTCCCGCCCACGGCCAATTTTCAGATCCTATCCATGAACGTTTGACCCAAGATTCATCCGATTTCCCCTGGACTGACGGAAGCCTAGCATCACCATATCAGAGTAACCAAAGCAAGTATAAATCGCCTAGTGCTCCACCTATTACTTTATTTCTTATTAATAGCCCTAAAATAAATTAGATAAAATAACCCTAAAACCCTGTGGTAATTCTTAAATAATTTTGTTTGAGTTGTAGGATGTCAGTAGCAGGGGTTAATATAACTATCCATCGACCGGATCTCAAGGGATTCATTTCTTCCTAGCTAAAGCGAACTACCATTGTTCATTTGTAGAAATAAGCATGAGCATGATTTGAAGATGAAAATTCGATGGCTGCAACCTGTTGTGCCACAGACAACAAGTGGTGCCAATTGGACGATCGTCAACTGCAATCTGTCAATTGATGATCAACAACCATCCATCTTCTCAACATGAATAAACCACTAACACACATCGCTTTCGAACTATGCCCATCTATATGTCATCAAATCATTGACCGTTGGCATCATATTATGAACCACTTGTATAATGGCCTCTTCCTATAAAAAGAACAAGGATATCAGGAAGTTCTTTGATGGTATCTATCGGCCCCGCTAGACTTATATAATCAGGTGTATGAGATTATGACATATTGTATTTACTGACGATCAGGATTATCTGAGCAGTGAGTGAGGCGTTTGAAATTTTAAGTCCCTGTACCTTCCTGGCAAATCTGCAAATCAAGAAGCATTGAATTCAAAAAGCTGATTTAGAACAAGTCTGATCCCTTCAAACCTTTAAGTGCAAGTCGAGTAACATCATCTCAATATATATATATATATATATAGAGAGAGAGAGAGAGAGAGAGAGAGAGAGAGAGAGACAGAGAGAGAGAGAGAGAGAGAGACAGAGAGAGAGAGAGAGAGAGAGAGAGAGAGAGAGTCACGAAGCTTCCTAACACCTGACTGTGAAAGGTCACTAGTCCACATGTCCACATGCTAGGGGTTTGACCAAAGCCCATTTTGACTTTTCAAGGGAGCCTATAACACAAGGTCCACTGTTTGGACTCTTCAACTTTTGATTGTTAAAATCTTTTGCTTTGTCCAAATCCATTCCAAAACTATGTGATACACCTCTCACACCAAAGAGCATAGAACAAAGTCAAAATGGGAAGTCACTATGAAAGGTGGAGTTTTGAAGGAATCCAAGTTCTCTTGCAAGAAATTTGAAAAATAGATATGCTCTTAATATTCATGCATCAGTTAGAAATTAAAAACAATATCAGGATCAGAAGTTTTGATTGTTAATGTGAAGATTAGATTGCATAAGATTGAGTAGAGAGGTCAACCTGCAAACAAGCACTATCAGGGAAGAAACGCGGATATTGCATGTGTTACTGACCAATCAAGGAATGGAATTCGAAATTTCGTTAATCAATCACAAGGAGACTGAAAAACAGAATCATTGATATAAACTGTATCTAATTACATGCATGGTTATGTTTAGACTTGACCAAATACATAAGTTAATAAAAAGACTACATTTTTAATAACATTTGTGTACCTGCTTGCATTTTGATGATCTCTGGTGCCTTTAGCTCAGATTCCTATGGTGATTTCAAGTTGGGTTCTAACCAATCAAACTTTTTCCATCTCTTGCTCATGTGGCTTCATTGAGCTGACAAAGTTTATAGCTAATATTCTTGTTCAGTTTATTCTTTGCTCTGCAGATAAATCCTGGGTTACATTTCGAAGAAAATTAAACGCAATCTTTGAGAACTTGTGTGTTGACATTATGCAAGAAGAAACATCAAGTCCCTCCCTGACAAATAGCATGGGCATGGTGGATACTTAGGCATGATTGACTTTGATTTTCTAGTTAAATATGGGGCTCCAGATAAACATTACCTGAGAAATAAGCTGAAAACTGCTCGTAGAGCTTTCCCCTGCAAAGTTATTTTATGCCATCAATTTTCTATGAGTTTGTGATGCGTGAAATTCCTGTTTTCGGTAGGTTGTATACTGTACAAAGATTTGAGAGATGTCGGGTCCAATGTCCATTGAGATGGACATCTATGTCTTTAATAGATCTCGGACGCACTATAAAATGTGTCAACTTAGTTTAAGGAACTAACCAGAACAAAATTGCACATTATAATAGCTTATTAAAATCAAATTTGTCAGTAAGGGGTCAGCCATTACAGGCGTTTTACTAGATCAATTTGCATCAGAGACCTAGAATTTAGATACCATAGCATCACATGGAACATAGTGGTGACTTTGAAAGAGGCATCAACATCCAAGGGTATTTGAGCCTGGACAATTATATGTTGTCCCAATAGGCTAACAAGTTGAGACATGCGGATAAGATGGTCTAGCGAATGCAAACGATGGATGAATTTGGTGAGAGTAGCTACCAGGAAACTCCTTTTTCTCTCAGCTTCTAGGATGAGTTCAATACTGGGCAACTCCTCATCTAACATCCCCATATCCCTGTTTACGTCCCTACCAGTTCTTGTCTCCATTTTCCGTAAAATATGATAAGAAGAGAATTAAGGCAAAAAGTTGAAAATTCAACAGCCTCAGAAATCAGTGCGATTCGATGTTGAAACCTATGTTTGTCCCATCTAAATTGAAAGAGGTTCTAAACGTAGTCAAATATTGGACGATATTCCTCTTAAATGCATTCACGGTAGGAAACTAGGATATCCTTCTTACAACAGAATCGGAAGCTTCCAGGTTCACAAACATGTATAATTATAAAGACATGCCGTTCTAATATGTTTTCCATGTGACTTGTTATCAAGGTTGGTGCATACGGTGATATCATTTCTGTCACTGTAACTTGTCAAATAAGACCCTTCACTATCGGTCTATTAAGACGCCCCCGGGCTATAATTGTCACTGTCAGTCTTTTAAGACGGCGTATACAAGCATTTACTTTCATGAACAATGTCTTGCATCAATTTTGGCTCTCTCTGATGTTAGGTGGAATTGAAAACTTACACAATGGCCTCCGGACCAAATGTGCTCATAGTTAACCATTCATCTTCTTAAGTCCTGTTTCGATAGGTCATTCCTAAAACGTTCATTCATTTATTGATCCTACCCCTTGTTTTGTGAGTATATTGTCCATTTCACAACTCCAAACAGATGAGAAAAATTAGGGTTCAAAATCATAAACCAATAAGATTTTGACATACAAAATTGAAATTAATTAATATAATAAGATGTTTAGCTGTACAATAAATTGGAGAAAAAGTAACAAGTAGATTTTCCTACTTCACACAAATTTGTCCCACCCCAAAAAACAATGAACGAAACAAACCCAATGCTCCTCTCCGTTTACTTTGATCCTTGTCAAAAGCCCATATTCAGCTTTCATATACATATCAAAGGGAAAGGCAAAGGGTATTATCATATTGCCACTCCAAAAATTAGGCACCCACCTTGTCACCCTGTCCCATTTCTAGAAGGTATCCCACACAAATCAAGCCCTTCCGGGGTGGTGCGGAATTGCCTAATTATAGAAGTGGCAATGCAAACAGCCACCTATTTTGATGAGACATACCCCTCAGACTGTGTACGGCCCACCCTGACTATCCTGACTTTCCTCTGTAGCATATCTTGATGTCCAGCCATTCCCATAAAAAGACGATGTAATTGGCGTGGTGTCACCGGTCCGAATCGAGCTATCGTCATCCTCGATTGGCCCCGCAGGCCAAACAAATGCCGGTTTGAAAGGTGGCACAACCGGTGATGGCACCGATCTCGAAATAACCTGAACAATCTCTTGCGTTTTGGGCCGTTCACTAGGTGTAGGATGGGAACAAGCTAATCCCAACTTCAAAAGCCTCTCAGCATCTTCCGGCACAAAATTTTTCCTCAACCTCTCATCAACAGCCTCTAATATCCGGCCGTCGCGATGAAGAGACCACACCCAATCAACCAAGAAATGGAAGTGGCCAATGTTGACACGGGGATGCTGCCCGCATACCACTTCGATCACCACAGCTCCGAACCCGTAGACATCGGACTCCCTAGTAGCCTTGCCAGTATGGAAACATTCAGGAGCAATGTAGCCCAATGTTCCGGGGACACCTTCGAGTTCGGCGTAGGAAGTTTTCTCATTGTCTAATGCTCGGGCAAGACCGAAGTCGCCGAGTCGAGCATTGAAGTCACAATCGAGCAGGACATTGCTAGCTTTCAAGTCGCGGTGGACCACCTTCTGATCGTACTCGTTGTGGAGATAGTGCAATGCGGAGCCTACGCCCGTGAGAATGTTGTATCTCTTGGACCAGTTGAGGATCTTCTCTGGGGCATCGAAAAGGTGTTTGTCTAGACTACCATTAGGCATGTAGTCGTAGACCAAGAGCAGCATTCCGTTCTTGTGACACCATCCTAAGGACCATCAAGAGCAAGTCATGGATCAGATGGGGGATAATGTATAGCTGAGCTTATAGAGCATTATAACACAATACAAAGATTGGATTCATAAATGAACCATCCAGATAAATGCTCATAAAATATAGGAAAAATTGCATGATTGAAGTTACAGTTACACCTCGGTAAATCTCCACCACATGGACTGTGAGTTAGTCCATTGATGGAAGAGGGTGCCCGTAACATATTGAGAAAGGCTCTTTGCCTTTATAGATTAATGGTGCTTGCGACAAGCTTCCTAAGAAAGTAGACAATTGAAAGATGACAGCTCTGTTCTCTTTCCTTATTGGTTCTTTTTAATGCACAGTAGATTAGATGGATATTTCTGTTTCTGACTTTGAAGCATCTCGAGATTAAAGAGGACAACTAGGTTGTCGGAGTTGAAAATGTCGTCATCTATAGCGTTCACTTTATTGGGGGTAAACAGTTCAGAACTCAATGATCACTTCAGGTTGTGTATATGTTGAACCAGATGCTCGTGGGCTTCACCATCTCAAGATAACCATCCGACTCAGAGTAAAGTGTAGTCGAATGTTTTTTTATAAGTCAAGATTATCCTATATTTTTGCTAACGTGGCCCGGTGCTCTAGGTAGACGGTTGAGATTAATCTACGCAAGATGTGATTTCCTATTAAGAATATCCATGAACTGATTCAGCAGGTTCTTTATCCATGAAAAATGCTCTCTTGGCTTTGGTTACTAATGAGAAAATAAACATAAATTGAGGGATTTTGAGAGTAAAAAGATGGATATGTTGCCAAAAAATCTAATACTAAAAGCAAAAAATGACAGAAATTGAGAGAAAAGATGGATTCAAAACCATGCTCTTGATCTACCAAATCATTTTTCATAAAAATCAAAAACAAAATCTAAGGGGAAAAACCCACATAAAAAGATGAACCAGTTCTACTTGCAGAGCCCTGCATCTACATATCTAGTCAAACTGAAATTTAAAAAATACCAATCTAATCAATCAAAAACAGTACCAAAAGCCAAAACCTAGAATGAATAGCTGCACATACCTACTAATTTCACCAGATGTTTATGCCTCAGCCGATTGATAATGGTGAGCTCGGCCAAGAAATCATCCTTCCCCTTCAGATTCTCTCTCGAGAACTTCTTCACTGCAACTTCAATATTCTCCTCTGGCAAAACACCCTTATAAACGACCCCAAATCCTCCTTGTCCCAGCTTATTTTTCTCATCGAAATTATTGGTAGCCTTCTTCAAATCATTAAACCGAAACTCCCTTGGAGTTCCAGGCAAGCTCTTCAAAGTGCCCAGAATGTTTGGGTCATCCCTGATCTTCTTTCTATACATACAGTACCCCACAAGTCCACCTGCAACCATTACAAGACACAAGATCGGAATACCAATCCCCAAACCGAGAATCACGGACTTTGATTCCTTCCCTGGAATAAGTTCCACAGTCAGATTCCATGTTAAGACACAGTTGAGCTGAGATGTGTTCCCAGTTGAAGCTGCAAATCCAAAGTAAGATCTTTCTGCCAGAATATTTCTTAGATCCATGGTTCTTCGGATCGCTGGGGAACTTGGTTTTGGGTCTCCTTCTCTTGCTATATAAACACCGAAATTCATGGTATTTCCATCATACTGCACCCAAACTGTGTAGTTGACTGGAATCTCTGGTGAAATTTGGATCCCCATGCTTGAAAGATTGGCAGCGATATTGGAATGGATGCTGTTTATGTCAAGTCCCATGTGATTATCATTCAGATCGAAGCTTTGTTTGAATGTATCTAGCTCTACAGCAACAAATCTGTTGGTTGACTTTCCATCTGTGGTGGAATTGGTTAATCCTAGCCATTGACCGTAGCTATTATTCGGGATTTGGATATCTGGGGCGATGAGAAAAGCGAAGCCTTCACCCGCGGTGCGGTTACCTGGCCGAAAAATGTTGATAAGGAAGGAAGTGTTGAAGGAAGCAAGTTTTTGGCCCTTGTAGAGAGTGAAAGGTTGGCGGTACATGGCTCGGCCAGATCGGTTAGCTAGATTGAAGAGGTCGTTCTGGGTATCTGGGGTTATTTGGAGAGCTCCGCCGGAAATGGAGGCGTCTTGGATTGTAGCGAAGATGGAGTAGTCGCTGGTTTTGAAGGAGCCCCATGTTTCTGAGAAGAGTTTGGATGATTTCATTGTGGAGGCGGTCGGGAAAATGAGGAAAACGGCGAGGAGGAATAATGAAAGTTTTTCCGGCAGACCCATTTGGGAGGTGGTGGAGAAGAAGTCTTTAGGCGGCCGGAGAGTAGGACTGGCTTTGTGCTTCGGGGCTGGTTTTATACACAGAGGAGAGGAGAGAGGAGGAGAAAATATGAAAATACGAAACAGCTGGGATGGCATGGCAAGTCTTATCCTAACTTTGGTCTCTTTAAGGGTCCCTCACTTGATAAGAGGGTCCTTATATGGATAGGCGGCTGGATTTGTTTGAGGTGGACAATATTGGAAATCTGATTGGAACAGGAAAATGATCTAAATCTAATGAGCATTAGAATTATGACGCGTGGAATATCCAAGATGATTTAATGGGCGTATGGTCTAAATAATGACTTCTTGTACGGTGTTTTGTATCTTGCAGAGGCAATAATTTCAGCACATAATTTGCATCCCTAAAAAGTATATTTTGGACCTAGAAATTTGGTGATCTGAACCGTTCATTTTATGGTCCACATATAGTCAGAACTTATCCACAAACGATGATAACCCTTCGATCTGATCTTTACGAGACATTTAATTTACAGTAGCAAACAATTGTGGTTAAGATCACTCATTGGAGATGATGATCGAACTGTGGACCTCCCATCTACTTTGAACGAGTCTAGATCCGTACACTGGTTAACCTGAGCAACAGCAGCTACGGGGTCCTTGCCTGCAGGGCCGAGTAACAAGAGACGACTTCTTCTGTAGTGTCACTGTCACGTAGTTTACCGAAACATGTACATTTTAAAATGTTGACGGAATATATGCAATTGGGGAGGGTGCAGGGATGTAGACTCAAGTTTAGATGATCTCAATCCTCCATCTCCGGTTCACATCTTGATAGGTCAGGCACCAAATATTTTCCCATTGTTTGACCACGTATAACCGCTATGGTTCTAGAATGAAAAGGAGTTGCTCGATCTTATGACCTAAAACAGAAGAGGGAATTGCTCCTCACTTCGTCAAAGTTTTAAAAATAATTACTAGTAAAACCTCAAGCGATGCCGCCAGTAAAATTTTAAACAATAGTGCTAGTACAAACTTAAGAAAAATTGGATTTTATAATATAAGTTAAATGGGAACTACAAGCACGTAGCGAAGGACAACCTTAAAAAGGCAGGACCACAAGGAAAGTTCATTGATCAAATAAATAAATAAATAAATATGTAGAATGGATGGCTATAATTTGGGGTTTATAATTAGCAACTAATAAGTAGAGGATGACAATGGGTCAGGTCGGGCTAGATTTTTGACCAACCTTTACTCTAACTTTAGTTCTTTGCTCTTTCCTCTGACTTGAGCTTAGCACTACTAGCTTAAAAAAAATTTGACCCTAGCCTTGCCCCTTGCTGCAAGCTCATTCGACTCGGGTTCCCTAATTGACCCAAGCTGGCTACAATTTTCAAATTTATACTATAAAATACTTTTACAAAGTTCGAACATTGTCTCAAAATCTACACCATAATGTACTTTTACATCAAGGCCTTAGATTTATAATCACAAAATTTATAACCCTATCCTTGCTCGGTTCATAAAAATTATGCCCGTAACCCTACCCCTTACAGTCACTACGTTCGAGCCAATTATGCTGACCCGAACTTTGTGCCATTCCTAATATTGAGATGCGTGATATATAGTGAGATTCTCAAGTGATAATTCAATCCCTCTAGCCAGCATGATTCGAGCTTATAGACCTAGGAGATTCAGGACACAATCCAGCGACAGACTTCGGCAAAATGCTCAAACCTACCCAATCCAGGACACACATATATCAGGAGGGGAACTAGGTGGCTAATGCATTGGCCAATTACGTTGCTGAAAATGAGGGCTCCTTGATTTGACCATATGACCCTTCAAATGTTGTTTCTGAACTTCAACTATATAGCCCCTATTTCTATCTTCTTCTTCTTTTTTTCTTATTATGTTTATTCTTGGGTTTTTACTGCACATATTTTCTTTACTTAGTTGTCAATGAAATAAAAATTGGCTGGCTTTGTTTTGGGAGGATTTCTGCAGTCAAAAGAAGCAGGTCAAACATTTTAAGCCGCCCATCTTCTACAGTCTGCACATGGCCACAGAAGCACGGAAATGGAAGTCCTAATTTTATTTTATTTTATTTATCTTTCTCTTTCGGTGGGTATGGTGGAACCTCTGTCGATGTATTAACAAATAGAAGAAGAAAATACAAGCATTGCAGGACACCAAAGGCTGCTCGGGAGCCAAAGTATATAACATGTAATAATACATGGGCTGCTAAATTTACTTGTAGGACCTAAGATGGTCATTGATCTAAACCACTGCTTCTGGGCCATATATCCTAGAAGGGGATAACCTGAAAATCTTCACCATTCGATGATCGTATCCCTCAATCAACCTTTTGAGCCATCCATTTTCGAGTACAAAATAATAGAGTTTCAGATAATCCAACAGAAAAAATTTGGACTATCCCCGGACAAATAGTAGCTGGATTTTTAACTATATCTTTGTACTAGCACATTCGGTAGCAACGCTCTTGTTTCTAGCCTTTCAAATGAAACGACGTTCTTTAGTGCCTGCCTGGAAATTGATTTCTGTGAGGAATTCTCATGGAAACTGTTATATGCCTTCAAAGTCAATTTAAACGAATAAAATTCTTTCCACGGAGTATTCCATTCTTCTTGGAAAGAAATTTCCGTCCATTTCTTGCCTAGCAGGGCCAAATTATGAGTTGAAGTTTCTTTCACAGGGGAGCTGATCGAGAACGTACAATCTCAAGGTGATCCACAAGCCAGTGCCAAACTGACTGACCAAGAAATATTTTCTAACAAGCCAATGTAGAATTGTAATACCACGTCGACTTCTAACTTATTTTCTGGGTTGGAATAAACTGCGTTTTGTGTGACGCCTGCATGAGTATGTATATATTTGACCCATGGGTTGGAATATTTATTTATTTGACCACTGGACAGAGACGCACATGCAGTTGCCCAAGCAGTAGCCCAGCTCGTACCAGTGATCACCCATGGGAGAGGCTTCTTCTTGCGTCACTACACTGGAGGGCCTAAGCTCTATGTACCGTTAACTCGAGTAGGACATGTTTCAAGAAATTAACATCAATTTACTCAACAAAAACTTAGCAAATAATTTACTAAATTCTCAAATAGTAATTTAGCTAAAAATTCAGACGAAAAGTTTGAACTCATAAGTGGAACATGATTTTTCTCCTTTTTTTTTCCTAATTTTTCTAGTTGAATTTTAATTTGGCTTACCAATTTATTTCCGAATCCAAATTTTGTAACTATGCTTTGAACTCCAGTTAATCAATAAAAAGGTTTTGCCAAAGCTTTCAAGCATAGTGATGCAAGGAGTCTCTCACTTGAGTAACTAGGGTTCAAGAGCATGTATGGGATTATGCGCGTCTATCTTTCAACAACAAAAAAGATAAAAAGAAAGAAACGAAAATTATTACAATGGTTACTATCAACTAAAATGTTCGCGTAGGGCGAGTTAATTAAGGTCGATTTGTGTGGTCATCCGAGCACTTCTTTCTTCCTGGGGAATGACTCAACAACATTGCATCACATGATCCAAACTCTTAACTATCTTCTTAGTGCTTCTAATCAATTAAGAAAGTCCTCAAAGATTATAGTCAATAGCGAAAGTCAATTGATATCTAGATCAGTACTTAACAACTCTCGATAGTAATAGTAGAATCTTTGGCTCATGACCAGATATACTAAGGCCGGCCAAGTTGCCACTGCCCGGAGGCCGTCTTCTTATCTTTCCACTTCGAACAAGTAATGACTATAAAAACTCTCTTGTTAAACATGGTGCAAAATTATTGTGATTATAGATCTACTCGTTTAGCCATGCTGCATTAGTAGAGTTGTCGTCGTGTGATCTTGAGGTTAGAAGTTCAAAGCATATAAAAAGTCCTTTGCAAAATGCAAGGTAAGATTGCATACTATTGACCTTTGTAGTTTACCCCTTTATGGCCCCCATATGTGAGAGTTTCGTGCACTACTCATTTAGAATCATTCAAACAGCATGGATTTTGGTCCCAAGTCTAAAAAATCAGATGAACGGGCGTAAGATACATTGGACCCGGTACGTAGAAGCGGCCTATCTAAGTTTTACCAATGCATCATATAACAGTACTTTTTTTTTTTATCATCTTATTATTTTAGAATGGTAATTTGTAATATCTTATACTTGAGTCTTATAATCGTTGGTAAATAATGCCAAATCTTGAGTCAAACTATTGACTTTTGTATTTTCTAAGTATAAAATAAGTCTAAATGATAAACTTCTATTCATAGTTTCTTGCATTAGATTATTCAAACTTGACTTACCCTAAAGCTATCAAATCATAAAGTTTTTCTTCATAAAGCTGTTATAATTGATGCCCTTGTTTCTTAGTTTTATGCTGTCCCTATCTTTATGGGTGGACAGATAATATTGCACGTCTAACAACGAAACGCGATTAAAGAATCCAAGCTCTGCCAGCTCAAAACCTGCAAAGTTGTTTGCTCTTTGATTTTGGCAATCTTCTCCGTGTTTCAACCAGGGCCCATCCTTTCAATGATCCAAAGCATTTATCATGTAGGACACATTACGAATGAGTCATTAACCATTTGATGTTAATTTAGGTCTTAAATCTTAGGTATACACAATTATTTCAAGTACACATAGGAATGCATGAACCATTAGTATGATGTTTTAGAACTAGGCTTTGCGATTATGAACTGATTGCTACTCTAAAATTTCGCGTGTGCATATAGACTCACATTTATTAGCATGATGCGGGGTTAAAAAATTAGCTAGTGGATTTGAACCACTAACCTCTTCGTTTTGAGATCGACAAGGCACATAAACGACTTGGCTAGTTAGTGTCAAGTCCAAGTATTGAACTTGTTTTTTCACCCACCACTTTTCCCTTCATCTAGCTTTCTAAAAATCTCTTTGATCCACTTTCTTTTAATTTGATAGATGTGAAATTCGATTTTCTTTGTTATTTTAAGTCAGGTGATGTAAAACTTAATTATAGACTAACATATAGCTAGTCGCTCACAATGATTACTTATACAAGGCTAGCTCAAAGTTGATACAGGAGTAGGTCAATCTGTGATCTGGCAATCTAATTAGATAAACGACCCCAAATTTATTAGCCGTGTGAAACGAATCCGTTGGATTAAGAGTCAAAGCATCTAGACTTTGCCTTAATTTTCCACCTTTCCCCTCCATTGTTGTGGTTTAAAGCAACACTGCCTGGGGAATTACTTTGTTGCTATTATTTTTGGCTTTAGGTAGGTTTTTTCCTAAGTGTGGATCAAAGAAAATGAAAAGGAAAGACGATTAGACTCTTTATTATATCTAATGTCTGAGACATGTTCCCAACTCAAATGCTATTGGTCCTGGGCCGAGTCATGCTAATAATTTAAAGAGCCTGACATATGGCCCCACACTTTATGTTTAGGATTCGATGAAGGGATAATCAAATGCCAAAGTGCCCCTTATCTTTCTTTAAGATGAGGGTACTTTCTTGATTGAAAGATTACTTTATATTTGTTCTCACACGATGCTTTGTGCACGGAGATAAGTAATTTGCAAGCCTTAATAAGAACATAATTGGCTGCTCCAAACTGCTCCTCTTCTGGACGGCATGTTAAGGAGCCCACCCAAACACCAAGAAAATAATCTCCACCTCCATGAACCTAGCCACAATGGTGCTAAATACAATGGAAAATTCTTGGGTAAAAATATATAAAAGAATATTTTTATTTTTATTTTTATTTTTCACATATGTACACTGATTTTTACTCAAAAGCTCACTTAAGGGTTCAATCTTTGAAAAAGCTTGCATAAGGGCCCAAACTTCCTAAAGTATGTCTCTATAAGGGCCGGGTTGATGGGCCGTTAGATTTCAAAGGAGTATGGCAGGTGAATGGGCTTACGTGTCAATCCACAACTGCTTTCATAAGAAATGTAAAAGACCAAATAATTAGGGCTTGATAGAAAAATTGGAGCAGTCCACACTTGGAAAGGGAGTGGGTTTCTGGGATTAAGCGTGGATGAATCAAATTTGGCGAACTATACTTTGTCAAGGTTGAATTTCTTCCTAGCCCATTTGGATTTGAAGTTTACACTCTTGAAGCTCCATTTAACGAACTTGTAAAGCTTCCCAGATTTAAATTAAAGTTGCTTAGTAAAAGAAACCTACAGTTATGCGTAACTATGAGAGAAAGATTACACCCGTTCTGTTTGATTGCTTTTGGCTCTGCCTCTGGTCCTATTTATAGAGGCCAGAGGCGATGTAAAAGTTTTCTAGTGAGTTTCTAATCCTACTTTTCTTTTCCTTCTATGATTAGGACTCCTAATTAGGTTAGGATTACATTTAACTAATTTTCTTTATTTTTTCAGAATTCTTCGGCTTGATTATGGGGATAGACGTCATCACCTACGGTAAAAAACTTTTCATATTTACTTTATAAAAATTCCTTCTTTTATAACTAAAGCATATTAGTAAATCATTAGCACTTTTAGTATATGAATAATTGTAAATAGTGCTGGTTAACCCGTTGAATTTTCTTGACCCAACCAGGGACCAACATCGTGTCACAAACTTTTGCCCCACAACAGGTGCGGGTCACTGATTTACTATCCCAGTCTGATCCAAGCAGGTGTGTGGGGAGACAAGCGATCCCTAACTGTTCACATGTTGTAGATAAATTGCAGCCCAAAAGAACAATTTGCATCACCAACCTGTCAAGAGTCATAGTACATGTCCGTTTAGCACTTGAAGAATCCGTGTATTGGTTGCTAAGGAGAAAGGAACTTGCTCTTTTTAATGGTAACGAACACTTTTTGAGAAACATCTGTGCCAAGTCGGCATTGATCAAAGCCATTTATCTGCCGACGATGCAAAAGTCATCTCATAAATGCTCATTTTATATTACATGGACATTCCTAGTCCCCTAGCCGGAAAGCCCTATTTAGGATGTTGCTAGGAAAATGTAAATCAATCTCTTTGTAGAGGGATCGAAGAGACGCGGGTTAACTCTCGACTGTCCACCACTCTATCAGAATGGATCCACGTATAAATTTTCGTATATGAGGCCAGAGAGTGCCTTTCTCCGTGGACTGGGGAAATGCCTTCCTCTTCCTTGAGAGCCAGTTTTTTGGAATAAAAACCGTTCATTGTTTCAGCCATTGTTCAAAGTTCATACTTAGAAGAATCTTCCCATTGGATGATTCTGGTTTAACATTCTCTGTTAATGGAGAATTTTGGTGCAACCATCGGGTCCAAGCGACCAATGGTTGGGATGACCAAACACTACCTGATGTGTACTTTGATGCAGATGTACTTTGCTTGGGAAGCACCTTTTTGTTTGGAGAAATGTCCGGAGTTGGAACTCGGACTTGGATCTCTACGTGGACCAAACCCATGGCTGCAATCAACTCACCACACCCTCTGCTGGGTAGTAAGTGTGCCTTCTTTTGATACAATAAAAGAAATACAAAGTAAATCAGCCGTATACTCTCTTAAATCTAATTATCGGTCAAAGAAGGATATTGAAATATTGAAAGGGGAAGGCGGTGACACTAACCTACGACCTAAGTATATTTCAAGGAAGATATCAAGTTGTCTGAGAGCAACTTCACTAAACATTTGTACCGGTAACGTCCATGCTGGTCGCTCTCCAGTATAATAGTGCCATGACAAGCAAATGAAAGCCGTTTCTTGGAAATTTCCTCTCTCGACGGCTGCGGCTTGGATATCATTTATTGACTTCAACATTCTAGAGAAACTTCGGTGCAATTACAGGGCGGAGCCTGCTTGAGCACAATTGGAGGGACTAATACTGAAAGATTGCTCGTGCAACACCGGACTTATTTATTTATTTTTTTCCTTTGTTTATCTGGATTTTCTATCTGGATGTTCAACGATAATTGTATTGTCCTGTCCGAAAGAAAGACAAAATTCGCCTTATAGATCCAACGTAGATGTGGTCCAATTATTTTCACCCGAAATTTAGCTTCTTCTACGTATGCCAGTTTTACCTGTTTGAACTTATATATGGATTGGTGAAGATCTTATTTGTTAGATGCCCAATTTCAAGGGTGGCAAACCAGGATCCCCATCATTCTGACTCCCATGAAAAATTATGAAAGAAAGACGATTTCGACCATGTCACCTTTTTTTATATGGTTTTATAAATTTTATCCTCATTTAATTATGATAATCTGGGATTACATTAGCCGTTAAATACAAAATGGTGATCAAAACGATCCGGATTAAGCCGTCTAAGGCTCTAAGCTGCATTGTAACGCAAGTCAGAGTACGCGTATCAAAGACCCACTATCCTATTTCCAAATGGGCCATCTCTCAGTAATTCAAGCATAACCAATCAGTTGCCAACAACTGTCTAGTGTAATGACCGGCAGACAACTCAACATTTCCTCTGAATTATGTTTGATTGCAGGTTCAAGTCACTATTTTTTACTTTAGCCACAGATTATATTTTGGGGTGTGTACGTGATTTATTTTGCCATTCTTCGCTTGTAACTAAAAGAAAAAAAAAAATTTATAACCAATCAGTTGCAAACATGCCAAACAACTAATCTAACAATATTCCAAAAACAAAAATCTAATATAATGCCAAGTATGATCTCATCGAGGAGATGTTCCAATCTTGCCAATCATGGAAGTAGCAAGTACTACTCCCTCGATCAGTTCTGTTGATCAAGACATGACAAGGGGATTGTTATTACGAAAGCTAGTAACAGGAGCTGAGCGACTATGCTAGAGAGAGAGATGGCGGGGTGAATTTGATCAAATGGATTGATGGAAACAACTACCCAATTAGCCGACTTTCAAGTAGATAAACAAGATTGCGTTCATAACTGAAGTCACGTCTCTTTGGGGAATTATTCCGTCTGTTTCCGTAGGTAGTGCGGAGGAACAAGCGGCGGAAAGAGAAGTAGAGCACTGGCCTATTTTTTAGCTTTTCTCGTGGATTGAGACACCTATTTAGTTTGGCCTTGTTCAGATAGCCAAGGTATTGAATCTGATATCAAATAGAGATATGGAGGGCCTCAAATTTAGGTGTCTTTTGATTATAAAATGAATAGTTTCTAATTAAAAGAGAGAGAAAAAATCTTTCTATGCCAAAAACCGTCTATTTCACAGTCTAAAAACACCTATATTTGAAGTCTTCAAAGATCTCCCTTTGATATTTGCTACCTAAGCCATCTAAACAAGGCCAAATTCAAAAAGTAAACCCGTACTCCACTTTTCCTTTTGCCATTCCATGCCTCTACGCTACCAAATACGGAATAATTCCCCCCTTTCTTTGAATTTGTCAAATAACAACAAAACCTTAGGAATGCAACCGCAAAAGATTTGATGTCATGAAATAGAGTTAACCACTTGATGACAAGAGAACTTATACGTGTCGTAATAGATTTCCATTTTTACGAAGGAAAAAAGGTTCTGAAAGAGAGCCACCGATGCACTAAATGAATAAACCAGTTCGAACCATTACGAACTTGACCATATCATGATATGGCCCAAATTTCTTCTCTTCCGATACATAACCCTTCATATTGTGGCCTATAAGCTAGACTGCTATGTACATGGTTAAGCTAACAGATACTAATTTCATGTGCCGAATCCCTCATAAAATGATTAGGATTGCCTATGTAAGAGACTTTGCATATCTATGAAATAGTTTAAGGGCCCTCGCTAGTAAATAATCTGCATCGTCCATCAATATACTACATATGCGGGGATGGCTTTTCTCCTCCACTTTTGGGTCCAAAGTTGGGGTATTGTACATCTTTTTCTTTCTTTTTCTTTTGGTAGCTAAGATGGCTTTTAACTTTTTATGGATGGCCCACAACACCTGAGCGCCTCAGCCCGTGACTTGAGCACAGAAGATGTCCTTCTAGACCACTGCGGTAGAAGGCCTTAGCTCGGGGTATTGCACAATTGCCATCAAACTACGTTATCTATTTTCGGAATATCAAAAAACAGATATACAAAAACCACCTCGAGCCTGAGCCTGCGCCATGCACTAGAAGGTCTTTGCTCCATAATACTACATGATTGTTTTCTTTTGAACAGCAGAAGCATACTTATTACGAAACCTAAACTCAAACGTTAAGCATTCTCAGTAAACATTTGTCGACTTAGTATTGTTCTTTGAGATTAACTGAGAATTGATTGATCCAATATTCTTGCTAGTACTGTCTCACCCTCTCCCTTGACTCACCATCCATGCATAGAAACAAGATCACGTTTGATGGGTTCATCTTAGACTTTTAGTAAATAATGACTCCTAATCAATCACAAGAAGGAAACATATTGGCAAAGGAATTAACGCATGTATTTCAATTTATTTTAATGGTTTTGCTATTTCCAGTAATAAGCTATTCGGAACAACTCATGCATTGTTAGTTAGTTTGTTTTTGTTTTTTTTTTTTAAATTTTACTTTGTCACGCTAAGACTACACACTGAAGAGAAGAGGAAGTTCTAGAGGTGTAGATGCCTCTTTTTCTAGGTATAGTAATTTATTATTATTATTGTATATCTAAGTCATTTATCGTGTTTAGAATTTAAAATTAGCTAATCCATGAGAAATCAATGCATTTAGATATCTTAGCTACTTGTTTTGGATCTTTGCAAAATTGAATTAAAAAGAATGAAAGTAATACTTTACTTGAAGAAACATAGCCGGAAATTATCTGACGGGCATGAAAAACAAAGTTTAGGATATCTATGTCATTTTTAATATGATGAATGGCTTAGATCTAAAAAAAAGTTGTACCATACATGTAGTAAGTGGTTTGTACATCTAACTCTTCCCTAGAGCATTTACTCTTAGCAAAACTCTAAGTATGATTAATTAAAAAGAATTAAATAACAAGAAAGTCAGTCTACAACCCACTTTTCTTTTAATTTTACAAGTCCTCCTATTTACTTCTAGGAGTAACATATAACTCTCTCTCTCTCTCTCTCTCTCTCTCTCTCTCTCTCTCTCTCTCTCTCTCTCTCTCTCTCTCTCTCTCTGTACCCAACTTTTACAACAAGACTTTGACACCTATTCTCAAGAATGCTCAAGTTTAAACTGAAGGTCCAAGTTGCTAAAACACTGAAGGTGGTGGTGCTTCTATATAGATTATCATTCAACCTAAGAGCTTAAGCAAATAGGAAGTTATCCAACAATATCTATATATCTAACACACCCCTAATGTGGAAGATCATTTTTGGCTCTTGCACGTGAACCATAGTGTTGGCTCATCTTACATTGTGTTGGAAATTAATAATGATGGGTCCAAGGATTCGAACTCACAACCTCTCAGTTTGGAAGGCTCTAATACTATGTTAGGTTTTAATTCAACATTTTGAATTAAACTTGAGTTCGATAGAGTTGTTGTCACGTGACCTAGAGGTCATAGGTTCAAGGCATGTAAACAACCTCTTGCAAAAATGCAAGGTAAGGCTATGTACTATAGACCCTTTGAGGTCTGCTCCTTCTCCCGACCCTACATATATAGGAGCTTCATGCATCATGCTTCCCTTTTATTCCAAATCAAATATAAGTTCAGCAATGCTAGTAAAACAATTGCAAATCCATTCATGTATATATTAAGTTCAGCAATGCTAGTAAAAAAATTGCAAATCCGTTCACGTATGTATATAAAGCAAAACAGCAAATGAATTTGAAGATTTAGAACCCATTCAGTTATTTAATGTGACATGTGGGAATTTGGAATGAGAACGACTTTCCTTACAAGAATTAAGAATATGGCAATTGATTTTAGTACATGCAGACCTAAACTTTTAGCTCGATCTGGCTTTCCCTGTGAAACCAAACAAGGCAAATCAAGTTCACCTCCAAATGAATTTTAAACAGTTAGGATTCTACAACTACGTAGATTTTCCATCCATTCGTCCATGAATATAAATGTACGTTGAGAGCAAACTCTAACTTGAGGGTTTCTTTTCTAAACGGCTTGTGGATTCGAACGCACAAACTCTCTGCTGGGGGACAAGGCAGGTATCAACTTGACTAAAGAGCCTGAACTCAACATGAGAATTGAGTATAGAAGAAAGGAAGCAGGATACAACTGCAAACAGACAGTGTAAGGAATCATCTTGAAATATAATTAACAGGAGAAATGCGTGGTGAGGTGGCGTGCGATGCCGCGGCATGTGATGACATGGAATTCTATGCATTAGTTGTTTGCTGGGGTGCTTAACTTATCCCAAGCACCGAACAGAAACATGCCACAACATGCCCATGTCGTCCTCCACACTAAAAAGCAAACCAACTTGGCCTTGACAATGGACAACTAAAATGAGCAAAGATTCTTAATTTGATAAACTCAAGAGCCATAAACCTACATCAGATAATGATGAGGAGGAAAGATTCAGCGAAAATTACTGAAGAAAATTTACTCGTCTTTATTTCTATTATTAGTATGAATCGAATGAAGGCAACAAGAAGTCATTGATTTAAATTAGTCGTCATTTGCGGCTAATCATCTAGCATCAACCACTTAACTCAGAGTTTAACAAAAGTATCTAATCTGACATGCTTTAGAATGCCTTACAACTCACTCTACCATTGAAGCGAAATGCATATGAATGATGCCTCGAGATCTTCCTTTTCTCTTGTTGGATACTAACTTATATTTGTGACTGATTATTGTAATACACCACCTTTTGAAGGCTTGACAAAAGGTGGAAAAAGATTGGCAAGTTTTTCCATGCTGCTTTGAATCGAATAAGAACCTTTCATCGAGGACTTGATCACATGGAAAGCTAAATGGCAAGCACATCTTCTTTTCTCCTCCATAATTACTTTTATCGCCTTCATCGATCACATGAAAGAAAACAGTTGCATTGCTCATGAATATGCTTATGTTTGATCAATAGCTACTATCATCAAAGAGTACCAGCAATGTCGTTCTACACCAAACTAGCTAAGCCTATCCAGTCCTTAGACGTCAATGGCACCTTCACATCATGCTATTATGTGCAAGTCTACCGACAAATGTCTTACGGCAGACTCATGGTAGCATAATTCAAAAACTCAAAACCACTCAACTCTGATCAACAATGACAGTCTGTACTTTGCTTAAAATATAATCAAAATAACAAAATAATCAAGGGTTCTTAAATTATGCTCTTCCATGTCTAGAGAGAGTATGATTCTATTTGATAAAGGTTCTGATCATGCAAGAATTGAATGAAAAGCAAAACAAGCGCATTAATGTGAGGATCAATGGTGTACCAGACTCGAGAAGGGATAGTAAAGTCATTTCGACGAGCAGGAAACCCTAATGGTGAACTTTATGTTAATAGAAAAAGAAAAAGGGGCCCCACATCATATCCAATGGCCTGTCATAAAGGCAAAAGCAAGCATGACTTTCCTGGTATGGTCTATATTTCTTCTTGCAATGCACCAACTCGATTTGAAAGATTACAATCCATCAGGAATCTAGAACTACATGGCCTACCTTGGATTATGGTAGGGTTTTTTCAAGTAAAAGAGAGCAAAAGTCAAGCTTTTCTACTTGCATTTCAGTTCCCTACAGTTGCACCATTACCTATGGTTTTCGAGCAGTTGAGGCCGCCGCCCTTCGCCGAGGGAGGTCACAGGTCTAGTCCTGTTGTTCCGTCGCTTTCATTCTCTCTATGGTTTTCTTCTATTTTGTAATATTTGTGAATAACACGTAAAATTAGAGTCCGCAATCTATGTATGACAATAATTGAGTGTCATTTTAAATATCTTGCTGGCTTCCTCTATCATGCACAAATCAGCTTTTCCTTGGCTTAAATATTCTTCCTCACATTGTTGGAAGTCCATCCAAAGAGTTCTAGGAACCATGAGTAGTCCAATTTTGAAGAAGACAAAAACATTTCTCACAAGGAAATATCCTAAAGAGGGAACACTGCCCATGCCAAGCCCAATCGAAGGGGAAGAACTAGTTCATTTCAGTCACCCACAACATCCTCTCACTGAAATTAGTTTGCCCTACCTCTTTACGTGCATGGGCTGCAAGGAATATGGTGCAGGAAGGCGGTTCAGATGCCAATACTGCAACCATGATCTACATGAATTCTGTGCCCTGGCTCCGCCAGCTCTGCAGAGTCATTCCCTCCACAGCCAACACCCCCTCGTTTTCCAGACTACCAAACCAGGTAAAGCTTCATTTGCATAATTTTTATTTTCTAGTCACAAACAGTTTTTAAGTATAACCAAGTTTTCCAACCACAAAGTGGTCCTAGATCAGCTAATTCGCTTACAGACTCCTTGGAGGTCTTGTAGATAGCAAAATCTCCACTTCAAATCTTATCCTTGTAATCAGCTAGCTTGAGAAATACTACTAGGTCATTTGTACATTGTAAACAAATGATGGATTCTCTTTTATAAGGCTTATGAGCTCTTATTATTTGCATTTACTGCTGTCATGATTTCATTTATAATGGATTTCTCTGTTTATGAATAATTAAAGGTGGGTTTCTACGATCGAGATGCGACGTCTGTGGCAAATCTACTAAAGGATATGCCTTTCGTTGCACCACTTGCAACTACACTATGCATCCTTGTTGCTCGTTGCTCGAACGAGAAATGGATTTTCCAACACATCTGCATGCCTTGACACTCTTGCCTGCGATTGGAACTCCTGTTGCCGATCCTAGTATTGTCTGTGGTGAGTGCCAGCGGAAGCGGGCTGGTCAGGTTTATCATTGCACCATTTGCAACTACTATCTCCATGCCGTTTGTGCCAAGGATATGGTTAACGGGCTCTATGTACATGGCATCAGAGCCCCCGAGAAGCCCAGCATGTTGGGCGCTGCTGCTCGACTTGCTTCTCATGTAGTTTTAGGATTTATCGGAGGATTGATAGAGGGGATTGGAGAAGGAGTTGGTGAAGGTCTTGTTGATGGTACGAGAGGTAAGGGTGGTAGGAGAAAAGGAAAATAAGCAAATTTTACTGGATGTTCGTTCTTCATGTTGGGTAAGGGAGTTCCCTTTGTCTTGGTATTAAACTGTGCAATATTTTGTTTGATTGTGCATCTGGTTAAGCTTCATCAGATTCTTATAAAAAAAGAATCCCATGTACGTAATATTTTCTTGTAAAGTGATAGGCTGTGAGTTATTACATGTAGTTCAGTATTTACTTTGTCAATGTTGTACATGTTTTTCTGATGTTTGAAAAGCTTAAGGCCTAAATAATATTTGTTATGCTTGTTTCTCTCCGTCTTGGATATTAAGGCTAAACAACTGTATATAGCACCGTGACCTCTGAAATTTCATCTAGCTAATGGATTAATCTTTCCATGTACCCATGTAGCTAACCCTGTCTAGAAGCAGAGAAATCTTACATACTATCAGGTGCACCATTTGTGACTTTTAGTTACTATTGAGTATTGATTACTAAAAGAAGCTTCCCATAGTTTGCCAGAAGCTATCAACTCCTTGTATTTTCCTCCTTTTTCTCTTCCAATTGAATCTCGATTACACTGTAGAGAAGTTCCTAATTCTGGTATCTTTCTTAATGATTGATGAAGTTAGTTCACATAAGCATTTGCAGTAAAAGGGCTCACAGAAGCAGCATACGTTCCACTCCTGACCGTCCCTAATCGTAGAGCCTCAAAATTATGGGAGCCCTCTACTGTTAAGTGGGAAATTCAGGTGAGGATCAAAGTTCCATCTTTCACCAGTGATACATTGTAATTGAAATACTTGGATGTAGTATAATCATTACTAGGGCCAAAAAAAAAAAAACTAGAAACCCGAAAATGGAATGGTTTTTTTTTTTTCATTAGTATCTTCTTTATCTGTACCTACAGCAGATCAGTACGCCAAAATGTTTTAGAAATTAAAGACAGAAACACAGATCTAGATATATTCTCGATAAGCAAAGAAAATATTGCCATAAACAAAGATTCTTTGAGCTAACTTTCAAAAAAATAATTCAAACTATAGCCAAATATTCTGAAGACTTCTTTTTAGATTCAAGCTAAGACAACACAAGGATACAAAGCCCTGTTAAGAGAAGTTGGAAGTCCTTCTTTAATTATTTAATCAATGAATCTTGATCTGGCTTCAAGGTTTCTAGTTCAGCACGTCTCATACACTGAGATTGGGCAATGGCATATAGGATAAGTTGGCGAGAGAGAGAGCTGAAAATCCTTCTTTGCTGTTTCATTGTTTGACCCCGAGGAGACTGCTTAACTCTGCATTCAAATGTTTTTACCTGCTTTTGATTGACATTTCTGGAGGCTACTTCTGTCGTTCATTAACAAAAATACCGTCCAAAAAAAAGGAAAACAAAAAAGCACTGATAAAGAGGTTGCAAAAAAGTAACAACATATGAAATGTTTGTTTAACTTGTGTCCGTCTGTAACCATAGTTTCTTTAATGCCATTATATATCCTTAGTTGTCCAGAGAAATTATGTTGCAGGATTGTTGTGGCAATTGGAGGAGAAACAAGTAAAAGAAATTGCAAGAACCTCAAACTGATATGTTGTTTGAAGAGATCATATTCTACAGAGATTTTGTTAACTGTGGAGCTTCTTGTGAAGAAAGCATTTTGTACAAGGGTATCTATGTGTTCATGATAGTTTTCCTTTTTACTTGGTAGGTACACCAAGAAGATTTACATAAAGATCTATTTGAGACCTGAGAGTAATCTGAGTCAAGTTCTGCCTTCTACATTTAACATCCAAGTGAAAGAAAATGAGATTCCAATAAACCAAAGTTGTCAGCGGATATCTTTTTCACTTGCTGATTTTCCAGTCACTCAATAACTGACTACAATGCTCAAGTTCATGCTCTATGGAAACTCTGCTTCTTTGAAAACTTGAGCACCTTTATATGGAAGTTCCTTTTAACCTTTAAAGCAAGTTTCTACTACAGTTTTAACATTTCACATTGATATTCCTTTCTCCTAGCTAGCAAAGGAAAGAATTGGTTACAGCAAATTCAACTTTCTAGCACAAGAAGATTTTATGAATAACTTGTTAAAGTGCATTTTAGGGTTTGTCATAGAGGTCTGAAGATGATTTATGAAGCAGGAGCATTGAACTCGAGGACGAGTTCTTTCAAGGGAAGAAAGTATGATGCCGGAGCATCTTTGCCATTTCTGAAGTCCCTCAAAACGTAGAATGGATAACACGTGAACTTCTTCCTTCTTTCCTAGTTTTTGAGGGGTTCTCGAAATGACGAAGATGCTGCTTCAATTTCTTTACCTAAGCCAAATTTCATTTAGCCTAGAGGTATTTAGTTTTCAATGCGTGGTTTGTTAGTTTAGGCTTGTCTCTAAGATTTTGTAGCATGGGATTTGGATTTTAATTGATATAACTGAACAGAGAAGCAGATGAAAATCAAATATGACTTGATAAGTACTTTGTGTGTGTGGTGATATTTTCCATTCTCCTTCAAACTTTCAAGTTGCTCCAGAGTGTCTAGTTTTTTAAGCACATAGCTGTGGAACCATAGTTGATGTTTGATTTTTTGCAGGTTTGTCTTCCAAAACACAATTGCTATGTTCATAGTCTCGAGTTGAGCTATTGTCTATTCTAACAGGAATTTCTATTGGCGAGACCGTCTGTGGAGCTTGAACCTCGTAGAAAGGGCTTTCTGCTACTTCCGTCTCTTTCAGAGCCTTTGATTGTTAAACTCGATTTGCAACCATGTAAAAAAATGAATATCTATTTTTCCCATTCCATGTTTTTCTTAAGACTCGGAAAATCTCTTAAATGAATCAACTTCTCACATCCACATAGAGAGAAACAGCGATGATAATTCTAATAATCTTGCTATTAAAGTAGAGGTTATTACAAAATTTGGATTTGTCTCCTAAGTTTAAGGAGACGACAGAGGTACTATTAGGCCTTTTATGCATACCCCTGACCATACTCTAGAACCACCCCCTCCCCCTGATCGGACCCACCCATGGTCTGCCAGACGTCGAAACATTGGTTGTGTAGATTTCACTCTGGTTCTCCCAGATCAATCCCATAAATTTTGCTTACTGAATGATGGCTAAGCATAATGTGTGGAGTGCAAAAAAATGGTTGAAAGAGAAAAGGCAAAAGTGGAGTAAAAATATACCAAGTTCTCCAATTGAATGGCTACATTCGCTTGATAGCTAAGCACCATGTGTGGCACTGTGCCAACAAACATGACTAGATTTGACAGCAAAGAGAAAATAGATTATTAGAAACAATAGCAACATAAAGAGACAAGATTACGCGGTTCGGTTATGAGCTTAAAGAATTGAAAAGACCTCTATCGAACTTCAACCGGTACCAAATGCTAAAAATTTCAAGAAGCCCTTTTTGCCAACCTGTAAAACACTATATTGGATCTATATAGAAAACAGATGAAATTACAAACCAAAAGTATCTATTTCTATGCTTCTGGAGTGCTGCCTCCAATTCTCGATGACAATGTGATTTTATAATTGCATAGATTGTTTACTATATTCTTAGTGAAATTTCATATTCAAATATGTTCCGGGTCAACGGGCAAGGTTACGGATACTCTAGCGGGAGTCTAGCTTGACCGAAGTAAGTGATCAATCTATTTTTGGGTGCAATCTCTGATCATGTAATATGTTTCATGCAAATCTGTAGTCTATATATATAAAAATCTGACAAGCATATTCGAAGAAAATGTAAAGAGTATCACCTCATAATTTAGGCTGTTTCGTATTGGCAACATTAGAGAGTCGCAATCATGGGTGTGACAAATAGTACCATGCAATTTCTAATCCATAGCAACATCACAAAATCAGCTTGGAGCACACTAGACATGACAATTGGACTCATTTAGGAGGGTTTATTTACAGACATATGTATGGCATTTTTGAGATATCACGGCATATCTCAAATGTGCACCTTATTTAACTGTGTTATCTATGGCATATGTGAGATGTGCACCTTATTTAACCGCATTATCTGTGGTATATATGAGATGTGCACCTTATTTAATCCCGTTATTTGTGGCATATGTGAGATATCGGTTTTATTTAACTTTTGTCATGTTGATATGTTTGGCATTATTTCAAATATGCCAAATGTAGATTCAAGTGTATATTTGCTCCTCTTGTAGAGAGAGAGAGAAAAAACTGTGTTTTTTAGAGAGAGAAAGAGGGAAGAGGCCATTTTCAACATTCCTTAGGGGGGTTTGCATTCCTCCATGGGCATTGATGATGTGGACCGCTTAATGGACGGTTGTGGTTATCTAATCTTAGGATCTTGTTTGTTGTTTGCCATTGATGACGGGGACAGCTTAATGGAAGGTCTAAATTTGCCACACGGCCATTGATGATAGGGACCACTTAATGGAAGGTCCAAATTTGCTGCACGGCCATTGATGATGGGAACTGCTTAATAGAACTTAAATGTGCCACAAATGACACGCCATTAATCAGGCTGCTGGTCCCACCAGATGTACTACTCCAGTTGGCATAAATTAAACTAAAGTTGGAAATCCTCATTCTTGGAGTCTATGATAATATAACGAATCCAAGGGCTAGAATTGTTTGATATGTGAGATTTTCTCCTCACGACTCGTCTAAGGTGGGGTCCAACAGATAAGTAGAATGGATCACCAAATTGTGAGCAATCCTCTTGTACATTTAGCCGTGCGTTGTTCCTGCCATCTAGCAAGAGGAATGCCATGGAGCCCCACTTTTGAGTCCAACTGCCTTGGACAATCTAACCCATTCATTTGCTTGGCCTAATTTTGAATTATAAAACCCCACTTTTGGACAATCCGACCATTCATCCACTACCCTCTTATGATATCTTGCAAGTTCACCAAGGGAGAATAATATGGTTGCAAGAAGCACTCCTTCTTGCCAATCAATTTAACTTTTTTGCTATAGTCATAAGTCAACCTTTCAGTCTCATTCTTACTTGCTAAGGCTACATTGCATCGATTATGAAATTCTTCTTAAGATCTTTCAATTATGTTATTTAACAAGGAAATGAGAGTATTACACATACAATTTTGCAGTATTTGGTGCCACACAAATGCATATACAACAAAGGTACCATAAAATCCCTAGGCCTTAGGAATATCATAGCATAGATGAATGGCTCAGATCATTGATGAATATTAAGGTGCTAGTTGATATCATGACATATGCTAGAAATGCAGCTTATTTAATTGTGTTCATATCTAAGGCATATTTCAGATATCATAAAAAATATTACTAGAGATATTGCTGGAGATATCACAGAACAAATATCACATATCTGAGATATCATATAAGATATCACAGAATATATGACACATATCTCAGATATCACACAAGATATCATCGGAGATATCACAGGAGACATGCCAACAAAATGCCAAACAGGTGCCGTTAAATAAACCCCCCCCCCCCTCACTTTGTTTATCTTACGCAGAAATAGTTAAAGAAGGTAAAGTAGGAATCTTCTAGAAATTGTGATGTTTCGTTTGTAGGTTGTAGAGGTGAGAAAGGGATTTGGCTTTGTGCATGAGTGCTACATGGGTGCAAGATATAAGATTCTAGTTGCATGATTTGGCAGAAGAAAGAATGGGGGTTGCTGTCAACAGATGCTACATTTGGATTAAGGAAGTCATTAGTATTAGAAGTTAGAATTAAATAATTGGGTATTAATGTGCCATATGCTCTTGAAATTAATAGACAAATGTGGGAGTTCCTAATTCAGACACAGATTTGCCTACGGGAAAGCTCTAGGTAACACATGTGGATGCCTCATAAAAAGATCTAGCAGGTTGATGGATCATAAACCTGATAAGATAACACAGAGTGGTTCCTCTATCTCAGCCCTAAACGCATGGCCGCATTCACTGGCCTAGGTTTCTATCACTCTCCCTCCCTCTTTGGAAGAGCTCCAAGCTGTAATGGATCAGTCTACTTCAGACCCTGACCCTTCAATCATTCGACCGCCCTGATTAGCCGGTTTCTCGAGTGGGCTGGGCGAGCAATAAGGAATGTGTCCTCATCCATTCGATTTGTCTACTGATCAACTTAGCACTCATGATTAGCCCCCGCAAACGAAAGAACTAGCCATCAGAGCCAAAAGAGCAAACCTTCTTGAAGACGAAACAGCATCCGTAGTTATTCATTGATAATCCTTCCAGACGAGAGAATGGATATGCTTAGTGAGGAAATTAGTAAGAAAATTAGGAGAACATATTGCTTGCTTCCTAATTACATGACGGTATATGGACCATGTGGGATCCCATGGTACAGCCAGCTATGTGTATCTTGTACAATCTTTTTTTTTAGCTGTAAAATTGATAATGAAACAGCTGTTTTAATTTCTACTGTCCATTTTCATAGGAAGGAAAACAACCCACGAATGCTTTCACCACCTGCAATCTGAATTAGACATGTTTCTTTTAGCCGATTGAACCATTATGTATTACATAAGTATAACTAAATAAATTTGATCTCTCGAGTTAATTTCATGTGCAGCTTGTAATTAGAGGGCAATCTAAGCAAAAGCCAGCATGGTGCACAAAGCTCCTGCATATGCAGGGTCTAAGAAGGGACGGATCACCAAAAAATCTATAATACGAAATTTTACCTTGCATTTTTGTAAGAGGTTATTTCTATACCTTAAGCCTGTGACCTCACACAGTGATAACTCAACCATTAGGCCAAGAGTCTCCTTCTAAGCTAATCTAAGTGGATGAAATGAATATTATTTGATGCTCTCTTGATTTTTAATATCATGCAAAGAACTTGTCTCCGTAACCTTCGCCTGACCATCTATCTAGAATTACCTTATGGACACGAGAATATTTTTTTTCATTTGGTAGATCATAGTGAATGTTCAGTCAATAGTGAGTTTGTGAACGAATCAGTTTTGAGTTAACAACGAATTTGTGGGCAATCATCCACAAACAAAGCACATAAAGATTACTCCGGCGAGGGATTTCAACTTGGGTCTATGGGGAGAACCGCGATTCCAACCAACTCCCACAACCCGTTTGGTTAAAAGTTAATTGGTTAGGTTAGATCACATGACTTGTTCCCTGATTAACATGCCTAGCTATTTGGGCAGTTTTTTCTGTTTGTTTATTGGCATGACTCTCAGGTAAGAGTGCCCTCAAATCTTGTGTGTTCAAAAAGTTGATGGTCCTGGGATTCTGCAAGTTAAATCAAATGTCACATTTTTCTGTTTTCTTCATCGAAGCGAAACCTGAGACAGCCGTTGCCAGTAGTTGACAAATGCTAACTCTCAATATAGTACCATCAAGCTCAAGAATTAACCTTTTGGGCTGTTTGAATTTGGTTTGATAATCCATAGATTACCCATGAGAAGTGAATTTCTCCCTTGCTATTTGCAACCTGAAAACTAAGTTCTTTTAGAATAAATGGTGCAAGCACTTTGGAGCACCAACTAGCTAGCCCCACAAGCTTCTGTGGTGTATTACAAGATCGTTTCTGCGTTGCCTCCCTATATGGATTAAATCTATAGAAGTAGACCTTTTTCTAATAGGAAAAAGCCAAAGGGGCAGTTTCTGTCAAGCTAAGAGGCAACTTATGGGGCTCATATATGGGGCGTGGACACAATCGAATTCGCTAATCTTGTATGTTGCCAGAAGCCCTTTGCGTCGCCGCTGCTTTTACCTTGATCTACAGTCTAGACCCTTTATTCATGCAACATCGTTTAGGTTCTGTCAGAAAAAGATACCATCGTTTCTTGTTGGACTTCGGTGCACAGTTCACCGTGAAACCAGAGCCAATCGGCTCGCTTCTTGATGGTCTACAAGTCCAAGGGGTCTCGATCACACATCCATTTCCCTGTTTGAGACTGTAAAGAGGAGCATAAAGCCAGATCCTGACGGTACCTGTCGAAGTAATCATCGCTTTTTAGTGGGCCAAGTGTCATAGTCTTGGCGAAAGCTCAAGTAACATGTCTTTCTAGATTGAAGGAGAATAAATTACTAATGTGAAATGGTTATTGGAACAAGATTCTTCGGAAAATTGAACAAGATTTGGATGCTATCCTAGAATTGTGACTAAGCCAACCCACCTGAAATCAGGTAATTCAGGCATCAAGGAGGAAGAACAAACAACTAGTTTATACTAAATCTTGCAGTTCTCATGAAATGCTTTTAACCAATCTATCAAATAAAAATCAGGGCAACATATATACAATATGCATTTTTTTCAGAGACCGAGAAATGATACCAGTTTAAGGGGCCTAAACATGCAAATCACCACAAAGTTACAATGAACCATAAAATGTAAGATATAAACAGACCAACAAGTACTAAATTATCTTCCACTAGGCCCCATTTTGATCCATTCCCTACTACTTGGATATGAAGCTCCCCACCACAGCCCCGATGATGGCAGTTGGATCTCCAAGGATCGCTCCTACGATTACACGAACTGCATTCCCAGCAATCTGGCAACACCGTCTCACTGCCCCTCCTCTCGCGCTCTTGTGATGATTCTCCATGGTGCCTTTGAGACTTGGGATCCTCGTCTGGATCTCTCTAATCTTGTTCTTGTCCACATTTAGGTAGATAGCCTGCCAGCTTTCCACAAGCAATTCCTTCACACAAGCGACATGAAGATTGTAGTTCCCACACTCGGATCGGTAAGACCATCCAAGCCCTTTAAGCCCACATCGATGGCAAGGGCTGGAAAGCTTCATAGTGAGACAGAAATTTCGATCTCCATCATCTAAAGTTTTGGGGAGGTTAGCACAACAAGGGTGGAGATCGTAACCGCACCTCGGACAGTGATAAACAAAACCCAGAACATCTTTCATACATGCATCGCAGACCCGTGCGACCGTGCCAGGCGGCTTCTGATAGTACCGAAATTCACATTTCCTATAGAAAGGGTGTGTAATTGTAGGAGGAGCCAATGCACAAGCTTTGTGAAGATCGAATTCGCATTCGTCACATTTGTACTCCAGACCAATGCCAGCTTCTTTGCATCCATCACACTTAAACGGGGATTCTGTGTATTCGAGCTTGAGATTGTGTTTTGGGTGGTCGGAGTGGAAGATCTCCTTGTCGAGCCTCATCACTTTCTCGTGGTCTCTTTGAACTTGGTTTCAGATATGCGAAGTTGGCTTAAATGGAGGTGAGAATAGATTCTCAGGGGCTCTGTTGGAACTGTCTTTAGGCTTTTGTGAACAGTGAAAGTTGATTTCTAGCAATTATACGAAGCATCTGCTTTGCTTAATTGTCACATGGAGAGAATAACTTCCTTGATGTGGTACAATAAACAAGGGAAGGTGGGTTGAGTGATTCAACAAGAAAGCATTTGGTGGATTCTTTGGCAACGTAAGACTAGAGTTTTTTCTCTTGATAGATTTTATTAGTGTTTTAGACGGCTAAGGTGACTATATTCCCTTGGTTTGGGATGAAACTATGAAACATATCTTGTGGTCATAGTTACACAGTCCAGATTCGGAAATAGTTCGGTGAGGCAAATGTTACTGATATTTGAGAAACACTAGGCAAGAACTTTGGAAAATTCGAAGGAAGACTTATCTTTTCTAATTAGAACACGTATTTTTATCATTAGACTGATCGACTACCATGAGTATACCATGCAGTAGATCAACGGATTTGATGGTCTCTAAATGGCACAAGTGGACCCGAAAATGTGCCTAGTAAGAGAGCGTGACAGCCTGTCTTCTTCGCCTTGTTTAATTATATCTACGCCTCTAAAAAGAAAAGACAAAATTTATCGAGAGATGGTCAGATAAGTGGTTACTACAGTAGGATGTAATCTAATTTCCACTATAATGTTAATTAACTTTAGGTAATACTTCACAAGATTATCAATAGTAAACAAGAATTTGATTAATTATTTGTAGAAGCTGTGTCGAACTGGAAAACCGGATTTGATTTGAAAACTATGAGAGTTTTTAATAATTAGAACTTTAATCTCCTGATGTTTGATATGTTCGGAGAATTACTTAAGCAAGTGAAGAAGATTACAAGATGTTTGTCTTACTCTTCTTCTAAGACAAAGACTATTCTCGTAGCTCACTGAAACCAAAGGGCATCTATAAAGAGAGCTCAGTTGGGGGATTTAGCATTTGATCAGTCTCTGCTTTTGCTTTACTTGGTATCTCTTTTCAAGTAGAGAACAAAGGCGTCTATACCTAAGGTGCATGGAATCGCCTTAATCAATAATCCAGGTTGCAATATTTGTGGGATTATAATTCATATCTAGCTCAAAAGCAAAAAAATAAAAAGAAAGTGGTCTCCTGGACGTAGCTGGAAGCTTCCATCCTTTGGATGAAGAAAGGGAAGAGGGTGGTGTTGGTCCAGACCCATTTCAGTCGGCCGCCGTATTCAACGGTGGCGGGCGCAGCAGTCGGTGCTGACTGCTGACTTCAACAGCGGCGGGCGCCGCCGTCGGCCACCGCCACCGACCTTTGAATTTGTGTAAAACGGGTTGAAAATCAGACCCGAAAATTCCCTATAAATAGGGATACGAATAAGGCAAGAAATAGAACCCCATTCCTCTGTAAAACCCCCGTGTATACCTCTCTGTAAAACCCCAGTTTCATAGTGAAATCATTCTCTCCCGTGGACGTAGGCTTATTGGCCGAACCACGTTAAAACTCTGCGTTTTTTTGTGTGTATGATCTTGGGCGGGGACGAAAATCCCCAACAAGTGGTATCAGAGCTCGGTTCTGCCGTGAAACAGAGGCAGAAAACGGATTTGCAATTCCGGTGGTCGAGAGGAGGAAGAAAACTGTTCATGCTACAGTTGCTACAGTAATCATCATTGCTGCTACAGTGAAAAGCACGTCATCATGTTGCTACAGTAAAAGCATCATCATTACCGCTCTGGCCACGATCGCTACAAGATTACTACGATCGAGTTGGCACAGTACTCAGGCGGGTTCCAACAGTTCGAGTTTCAACAAATACGGAGTTACAACAGTATAGAGTTGTAACAGTACGAGTGCAAATAGTAGCGCATTTGCACAATAGCTGAGTTGAAACAGTAGCGTATTGCAACAGTACCGGGTTACAACAGTTCGAGTGCAACCGTAGCTGAGTTGCAATAGTAACGAGTTGCAACAGTGATTCGACTGGAGTAGACCTATTTTTGGCAGGTTTTCAAGGGGGATAGACCAATTCTTGGCAAACGCAGTGGTGTTCTTAAATTTGTAAGATTTTTCTCTTGAAATTGCTGTAAGTACCCTTTCTTTACTTATGGAGGCAAACATGAGCAAAATGATTTGCTTAAATGGTACTAACTATCACAAGTGGAAGGGAAAAATAAAAGATCTTCTTTTTGTGAAGAAATTACATCTACCTGTTTTTGCTACTCAAAAACCGGAGGATAAGTCCGAAGAAGAGTGGGCTTTTGAACACGAACAGGTATGTGGTTTTATTCGACAATGGGTAGAAGATAATGTTTTGAATCATATTCAAAATGAAATACATGCTAGAACTCTATGGATCAAATTAGAAACCTTGTACGCGTCGAGAACAGGGAATAATAAGTTATTCCTACTTAATCAAGCGATGCACTTGAGATACAAGGAAGGGAGTTCTATTTCCGACCACTTGAACGAGTTGACCGGATGCTTTCAGCAACTATCCGATGTTGGCGTCAGGTTTGACGATGATATCATGGGTTTATGGCTTTTAAATACTTTGCCTGACTCATGGGAAAATTTTCGTGTTTCTCTAGCTAATTCTACTCCAGGTGGTGCTGTGACATGGGAATCTGCGAGAAGCGCAGTTCTAAATGAAGAAATGAGGCGACGAGCTCAAGTTGTCACCACATCACAATCTGAGATTTTGATCTCAGAAAATCGAGGGAGAAGCAAGATCAAAGGACAGGAGAAGAATAATAGAAGCAGGAGTAAGTCTAAGTCCAGATACAAGAATCTGGAATGCAATTATTGTGGCAAGAAGGGTCACATTAAAAGGCAGTGTTACAAATGGAAAGCCGAGAACAAAACAGAAAATGCCAAGCAGGAGAGAAGAAATGATGAGGGGAATGATCGTGTAGCTGCCACTACTTCAGGCCTTGTTGTGATCTGTGATGAAAATGAAATCAACCTAGCCTCCAATGAAATTGGATGGGTTGTTGACAGTGGTGCTTCTTTTCATGTTACCTCGAGGAGGGAGTTTTTCACCTCGTACACTCCTGGTGACTTTGGAGTGTTGAAGATGGGTAACGATGGGCTGTCAAAGGTTGCTGGTATCGGATCCGTTTGTTTGGACACCAACAACGGAACAAGGTTGATTCTCAAGGACGTTCGACATGTACCAGATATCCGGTTGAACTTAATATCAGCCGGAAAGCTTGATGATGATGGGTACTGTAGTACCTTTTGCGATGGACAGTGGAAGCTCTCTAAGGGAGCGCTTGTGGCTGCCAGAGGGAAGAAATCATCTAGCTTGTATGTGATGCAAGCTTCGATTCCTATTAACTCTGTAAACGCAGTTGATGTTGCTGGTTCTTCAGAGTTGTGGCACAGGCGGCTCAATCACATGAGTGAGAAAGGACTAGGTTGTCTAGTCAAGAAGAATTTGCTTTCAGGGCTCAAAGCTACAAAGGTGAGCAAATGTGCTCATTGTCTTGCCTTAAGCAAAGAACGAGTTTCCTTCAAAAGCCATCATTCTTCCAGAAAGCCAGGCGTACTTGAATTGGTATATTCAGATGTATGCGGTCCTATGAAGGTACGCACATTTGGTGGTGCATTATATTTTGTCACATTTATTGATGATTATTCCAGGAAACTCTGGGTCTATGTTTTGAAAACTAAGGATCAGGTGCTTGACAAGTTTAAAGAATTTCAAGCTTCTGTTGAGCGGCAAACGGGGAAGAAGTTGAAATGCATTCGCACAGACAACGGTGGCGAGTATTGTGGACCTTTCGATGCTTATTGTAAGAAGCAAGGGATCAGACATCAAAGAACTCCTCCGAAGACTCCTCGGCTAAATGGTTTAGCAGAGAGGATGAACAGGACATTGATGGAGAGGGTCAGATGCTTGCTTTCTGAAGCAAAGCTGCCCTGCCTTTCCGGGTGAGGCGCTATACACAGCAGCCTATGTTATTAACCTATCTCCAATAGTTGCCTTGAATGCAGATGTTCCTGACAGGCTATGGTATGGAAAAGATGTCTCTTACGATCATTTGCGGGTATTTGGGTGCAAAGCATTTGTACATATACCTAAGGATGAGAGGTCCAAGTTAGACGTCAAGACCAAACAATGCATTTTCATCGGCTATGGGCAGGATGAGTTTGGTTACAGGCTATATGATCCTGTTGCAAAGAAGCTGGTTAGAAGTCGTGATGTGGTCTTTATGGAAGACCAAACCATTGAACACATCGACAAAGCCAAAGTATCAGAAACTCAAAGTTCTGATCCTCTGACAGATTTAGATCCAGTTCCTGTTTCACATACGCCAAGTGTAGATGGCACCAATGACCATGGTGGTGCTCCAGTTGATGTTCAAGATAATCAGGCTGAGGGAGAACATGAAGCTGCTGAAGACATGGATGTTTCGTCAGAGGCTGATGATATTCAGCAAGAGGTTCCTACTGAGGAACCAGCAGTTTCATTGAGACGAAGTTCGAGAGATCGTCAACCCTCCACTCGATATTCATCAGATGAGTACGTACTCCTCACTGACGGGGGAGAACCTGAGAGTTACACAGAGGCAGCTGAAAGTGAAGAGAATGCAGAGTGGATTGCAGCTATGAAGGATGAGATGAAATCCTTACAAGACAACCACACTTTTGAGCTGGTAAGATTACCTAAGGGCAGACAAGCTTTGAAGAATCGGTGGATATACAGGGTGAAGTACGAAGGTGACACTTCACAACCACGATACAAAGCTAGACTTGTCGTGAAAGGCTTTGGTCAAAGGAAAGGTGTTGATTTCGAGGAGATATTTTCTCCTGTTGTTAAAATGTCTTCAATCCGAGTTGTATTGGGTTTAGCCTCAAACCTTGATCTGGAGGTTGAGCAGATGGATGTGAAGACAGCGTTCCTCCACGGTGACTTAGAGGAGGAGATATATATGGAGCAAATGTAAGGGTTTGTTGCTAAAGGCAAAGAGAAGTATGTCTGCAAGCTGAAGAAGAGTCTGTATGGCTTAAAGCAGGCTCCCAGACAGTGGTACAGAAAGTTCGAGCAGTTTATGACCCAACAGGGTTATCGAAAGACTACTTCAGATCACTGTGTGTTTGTGCAGAGATTCTCAGAAGATGATTTCATCATCTTACTACTCTATGTCGACGATATGCTTATTGTTGGAAGAAGCTCTTCAAGGATCAGTCAGTTAAAGAAGGAGCTGAACAAAGTCTTTGCTATGAAAGACTTAGGATCCGCGAGACATTCTCGGGATTTCTATCATTCGTGACAGAAGAATAAGAGGTTATGGTCATCTCAGGAGAAGTACATAGAAAAGGTACTTCAACGATTTCACATGGATAAAGCTAAAGTGGTTAGTACACCTTTTGCTACTCATTTTAAGCTTAGTAAGAATCAAGTTCCAACAAGTGATGCTGAGAAGGAATACATGCAAGATGTTCCTTATGCTTCAGCTGTTGGCAGTCTTATGTATGCCATGGTATGCACTAGACCAGACATTACATATGCAGTTGGTACAGTGAGCCGTTTTCTATCAAATCCAGGAAAAGAACATTGGAATGCAGTGAAGTGGATATTGAGATATCTACGTGGTACTTCTAAGTTGTGTTTGGGATTTGGCACTGGCAAGCCCGTGCTTGAGGGCTACACTGATTCAGATATGGTGGTGATATTGACACGAGGAAGTCTACTTCGTGTTACTTGATTACTTTTCCAGGGGGAGCTGTGTCATGTCAATAAAAGCTACAGAAGTGTGTTGCCTTATCTACGACAGAGGCTGAGTTTATTGCTGTGACGGAAGCATGCAAAGAGTTATTGTGGATGAAGAATTTCGTGAACGAACTTGGCTTTATGCAGAAGAGGTATGCGTTATTTTGCGACAGTCAAAGTGCTATACACCTTAGCAAGAATTCTACTTTTCATGGAAGGTCAAAGCACATTGATGTTCGGTATCATTGGATACGTGATATTTTGGACTCGAAGTCGTTAGAGCTTGAGAAAATTCATACTGACGATAATAGTTCAGATATGATGACAAAAGCATTACCTCGAAGCAAGTTCGAGAGTTGCAGAGAATTGGCCGGGATGGGCTTCTACTAAAAGTCCATACGTGAAGAAACCTCCTTCAGTTAATGGGCATGGAGGGGGAGATTTGTTGGTCCAGACCCATTTCAGTCGGCCGCCGTATTCAACGGTGGCGGGCGCAGCAGTCGGTGCTGACTGCCGATTTCTTCAACGGGCGGGCGCCGCCGTCGGCCACCGCCACTGACCTTTGAATTTGTGTAAAACGGGTTGAAAATCAGACCCGAAAATTCCCTATAAATAGGGATACGAATAAGGCAAGAAATAGAACCCCATTCCTCTGTAAAACCCCCGTGTATACCTCTCTGTAAAACCCCAGTTTCATAGTGAAATCATTCTCTCCCGTGGACGTAGGCTTATTGGCCGAACCACGTTAAAACTCTGCGTTTTTTTGTGTGTATGATCTTGGGCGGGGACGAAAATCCCCAACAGGTGGAACACTAAAAACATTTGTCTACGTGAAAAGCAACCAAATACTCTTAGGAGGAAAGTGAAATTAGCAATTCATCCAAGCTTGGACAGAATAACCAAATTGCACATATAATTACAAAACTTAAATCAAATCTCTCAAGTGATTATTATTTGTTTCTTTAGACGGTTCTGTAAGTTCATATAGGGGCCAGATGGTTGAGGATCCAAAATGTTCACTTTTAGCCCAATGATGCCCAAAGTTCTCCATTGGATGATACGCTCCAGATGATGGACAGTTCAGATCAGCTTCAATCTAGGATCCACATATACTTTTAGGTGTGCGTGTAAATGGTTTACAAATTACAACAACCTCGCATAAAAGCTACAGAATAATTGGATTTTGTTCTCTCTTTTTCCTTTTTTTTCTTAAAACCCTTTCAGCTATAACGAATTTAGACAGCTTAAATGCGGTAATTAAGAGATTATTTATCTTTTACTTGTAGTCAAATTGTAATGACTAATGTCATGCATCTTGCTAAACAAGTTTCTAAGTCACTTTTCTCACCCTGCTATTCTGGCACAGTTGTTGAATGTTTGCGTAGTGGGAGCCGTCTTGGACAATTTACTCTCCCAAGGCTGACGGCCTTGTATCATGTGAAGTACCTGCTTTAACTTTTGCCTGGGAAAGGGATTAAAGAGATGTCGGTCTTCTTTGTATTGTCACCAGAACTTATGGAACGAGAAGAAAACACTTGCTTCAGGCTTGTTGAAGTTGTTAAAGTTGAAAAAGAAAGGGGATCATAATCCAGCTAGCCTTAAAAGCCACCAAGGGTGCTGTGCTGTATTGCTTAGGACAATGGAAGGTCAAAAGAAAAACAGGTAGGATTCTGTTAGTTGTAAAGTCATGCAAACTGTCTCTTTTAACTTGGAGGCAAGGATTCACTAACATGAACTCGGAAACAAATGGTACACTCAAACTGGTGCTTTAGATGATGACTCAGCAGGACGAACACCTCAACATGTAGAAAGCTTAGCAATGGTTAGCTTTGCCTGTACTAACTAGAGAAGCAAGCGAAGAAGCATAAGCCATTTAGGCAGTTTGATATCATACCTATATCAAAGTATTAATGGCTTTATTTTGATGTAACGAGAAAGCAAAAGAAGAGAAACTATATGGCGTCGATGCTTGCACCTAGTAGTAAAGATAATATGGTCCACTCGGGCCTCGATGGCTTGAATGTCTGTACCGAAATAGATTGGCTTCAATTCATTGCAGATGTCCCTACAGTTAAGGAGCCGGTCATAGGCCAATGAGGTTTATACATGCAGCAAAGTTTATATTTATCCCCCCACGGTTTTGTGACCCAAACCTTTTATATTCGGGACTCTATGTGAGAAGTCATGCCCCAAAATTTTCACACATGAGAGAATCCCGAGTTCGTAAACTTCTGAATGGTCAGAATTTTCTTGCCACTGTTTCAAGTTTTCTGAGTAGTCTATTTTATGACCAGAGGAGAAGTTGGTATCCTACCTAAGATGGGTTCATCAGATGAATGTTTGGTTCACCAAGGAAGAGACGGATGATTCCTTCACCAGACCATACTTCCACTGAATTTTATTCTGATTTGGGTTTGGATATCCCAGTTGCCTACCCAAGTATGCGAGGATGTTATAGAGAACACAGTATCAGGAGTGCGACTTAAAGTCTTAAAGTGAGAATAATATGCAAATTTTCCTCCTTATATCAGCCAGGCTCGTAAAACGACGTTGGGCATCCAGGAGGATACAAGCTAACATGTCAACGGGAGATGCAGAATGGTTGTAATATCCAGACAAGAATTGAGCCAGATTTTGGTTACCATCTCGTTCATTGCAGGTAGCTGGCTCTGGTTTGACTAGTAAAATGGAACTTAATACTATTTTCCTTCATTTTCCAATTGAAACAAGCAACCATTTTCTCTAATTTTTTCTGCTTTTGACTTTTTTTCAACCAATCATACGATCACATGTATTTTACACCTGTATAAAATAACTGAAATTAACACCTTATATATATATATATATATATATATATATACATATATATATTGTTGTTGGAGTGAACTACAACACATTTGAGACTATCAACCTTATAGTTTAAGAAATAGAAAATTTTAGAAGAGCCTTGTTTTAATCAACACAAAGATCAAGTTTCAAACATGTGAAGTAAGCTCTATACCGTGACATATTATTCAAGCTTCCTCTCAATTCAACGGTCGTTGCTTCTACTTTTACTCTATTTCTTTTTCTTGGTATCAACCAAGTTGAGCTCCTCTAACCCTGGTTGCCCGCAAAAATGTGTAATATCAAAATTGTTTATCCGTTCGGAATCGGGACTGGGTGTTAACTCCCTGACTTTGAAATTATCTGTAACTAAAGCATTCTCTTCTTAGCAGGATCAGATATTCAAGTACTTGAAATCTCTACTAGAGAAGTAAGAGTAAACTCAAGGTGATTCATAGCCTTATATTGCATTTTCTATGGTGCCCTTAGTAAAAGTAAATTTGCTGCCAAGCATTTGGTGATCCAGACCATTCATCTGTTCGATCCCATCTTATATAAGACACGGCTGAAGAACTCAAAAATCAGCGAACCCTAATCCTTAGATTGGTGAAAAAACTTTTATTACGATCATCTTGAAATGTAACATAAAGAATGGATAACTTAAACCGCCCATTGACAGGGCTGTCAAGCCACTATGAAGAGCAAATGCAAAACCGGTAGCTCTCCAAGTTTAGATAATCCAACCCTCTGAGGGACCAGGTTTTTACCCCTGTTGCTTTAGGAACCTTTTGAGCCGTCCATTTCACAACCTCAAAAGAGAACATTTAGGATCATCAAGTGAAGATTACTTTTGAGATTGCTTCAGTTAAGGTGCAGCCTAGAAGAAAACAGTTTGCATTTTCAAGCCACCCATTCCCACATTTACTCCTAACTCTTTACAAATTCAAGGTTTTCAAACTTCTATAAGTCCAGGTCAAAGCTCTGAAAGAGTAAATCTTTCAAAGTCGCTCTCATGACTAGAAGGAAATGACAGTCATTGGTAAACTAGGAAAACCAAAGATGGTTAGAAAGTCTTATCTTCTGATTTTGACACAGACTTGGTGTTGCACAAGACCCAAGGTTGGCAAGTCTATTTCTTTTTATCAATATAAAATTCTCAACCAAGACCAGTCACATTATCATCTCTCAAAATTGTATCATATCTTTAACCCAATGAAAGCTATACATGCTTGCATCTACTACAATTATCCAAAATCATGCATGGCTGAAAGCATAATCACCCAAGCAATGCAATGAAAAGATCTACATTGTCCAATTGGAAGACTCCCGCTTGTTTAACGTACATCTATGACTCGTTTTGTTTCGATGGCCTAATTGCAGATCCACCCACCATTCCTCAAACTGTTCGTATAACAATCTCTTCAAACAATCAAGGGTACTCAACTCACTGTTCAGAAGAACATCCATGAATAGATCAAACTACACATCCATGATATCAATTCAATCTTCACGTAAAACAGCTTAGGAGTTCGAAGTGAAGACATGAACCGAAGTAGAGCCAGCCATCTTGTGGAGCCTTCTCCTTCTCATGGTCTCTCTCACCTCTCTAACACCATCCCATCTCCCACCCTGAGCCAACAATTTCGAAAGTAACAAATAGTTTGCTACATTCTCTGGTTCCATTTCCACCACAATCTTACCCACCAAGTTCCCTAAATCCATGTCCAAATGTTGTCCACAAAAAGCAAACTGAGACCCCCCAAACAGGTGGTGTCGGTTACACCAGCATTGAAATAATGAAGTCCAAATGCTCCGTTAACTTCCACCCTCGACAGAAAACATCGGCCATGGCTGCATAATGATGCATGTCAGGAGTTAGGTTATACTCTTCAATCATACATTTGAAACATTCTTGAGCTCTCTCCACATTAACACCATGGGAACAGGCAGTGAGGACACACCAGAAGGTTCGATGAACGAAACCACTTTTGCTTGGTACCTCATCTCATCGAATAGTTTCAATGAACCATGCACTGACCATTATTGGCGTAGGACATGATCATGGCAGTCGACACCACCACATTTTTCTCTCGAGTTATCTTGAAAACTTCGGCTGCATACGATGTGGATTCAAATTGAGAATACATATGAATCAGCGAAGTTGCCACAAAAGCATTCGAATCACTAAAACTATTCTTCGTTGCAAAACAATGCATCTCTTTCCCTTGTTGAGGGGACACAACAGCAGGAATTACAGAAGATAATGCGACAGGATCCAGTTTCATACGTCCCTGCTGCAGCATCAAACTAAAAGCTACCAAAGCGTGGTACTTGAGATTGAATTTCGTTTACCCAGATATCAGTGGTTCCAAGTGACCATATCCCTCTTCTAAATTGACGTTTGGTTAAAGATCTTTTCCGCATAACGCAAACATAACTTCAAATACATGTGAATTAGAGTATCGTCCATAAATGACCTCATTGTGTTTACTTATAATGTCTGTAATCCAAGTCTTATAACTAGTGCATCTACTTCCTTGCCACTTCGGAGACAACCTCCAACACACGCAGGCATGGAGAATGATACACATCGATATTGAATCTGGGCCTACTCCAGATGAAGGAAGCATCACCTGAGAGAAGTGGGAAAGATCTAGTAGATCAAGCCCATTGCTTATATAACCAGCCATTTTAGAATTCCAAGAAACAGTACTTCTACAAAGGCATTTTTTCGACATGTAGATGGCAGAATTAATATTGCCACACCCACTGTACATTGAGATGAAAGCGTTTCCGGTGTAAATATCTTACCCCAAATCAAGTGTACGGAGAAGTGCATGGATAAGTTAGCCCTGTGAGAGGCCATTGCAGGCTTTGAGGGCTGGAGGGAAAGTGCAACTATCGGGCTGGAAACCGGCCCGATGCATATGCAAGCGTATTTGGAGGGCTTCGTTGAAGATTCCATGGGCCAAATGGATCTTCATTAACCCATTCCAGTGAAAAGCAGATGAAAGTAAAGGAAGAAGATGTTGAGAAGGACGATCCATTTGCTGCCATGTCCCATGAAGTGATCTAGAGGGTCCGACTTGTTATTGTATGGGCGAATATGAAAAATGAACAAGCAAAGCCTTCGAGGAAATGATATTCACGCTAGGGATGGGAATGGGGCGGGCTCTTTATGGAACCCCATCCGATTCAACTCCTAGGGGATAAAAATTTGCAAACCGAGTAGGATCAGGGGCGGAAAACATAACCTAAATGCATATTCAGTTTCTCTAGGGGCAAAAAATTTAACCCGAATTGACCCATACCACTAATTCCATCCTTAGGACTACGTAATCAGCATACTTCATGCATGTTTAGCAGATTCCTAACTATCTTCTGTTCGTAATGAGTCCAATTATTATCATTAACAACTAAGTAATAGATAATTTTGTCTATCATTAGATTTGGGTTGTGTGTTTTAGTAATTGGCTTGGTTCTAACCAATTTGGGTTGTTTGATTGTGGGATAGACTGTTACTAATGCTTGTGATGCAGTCCTTTAGTTGCCAGGATAGGTTGTTCCGAGATTACAATCTATTATAGGATGCAAGTTAATACGGTTTGCCCTTCCATTATCCATGATAAGATCCACATAAGTATGCCAGGTCAATGTTAATATATCTTAATCAGAATTTAAAAAATAAAAATAAAAAATTGAAAGATTAGCAATTTATAGCCCACCAAAGCTCAAGTTTATTAGGGGACCCAACCCCAAATACTTATGCTAGTTAGGGTCAGGATAGAAATTTTTTTATCGAAATAACATTAAGGGCAGAAATTTATGATTTGAAGATGAGTGGGGCAAGACAACAGCATTAGAGTCAAGGGCAGGCCGACCAAAATCTGCCCCGACCGACCCATTGTCATCCTATTCCACACCAATTTCGACCCTTTGAGTATAGTAATGATAAACTGAAGTGGCACACTTGCATTTAACTCAAGCCAAGTTACTGCCGGTTTTAAAAGTTTTTCCAACTTTAAATTTGAAGTCGTCACTAAATACCCGAGGTACATGATCTAACATCATAGATGGTTGGATCAACTTAATTAGGGCCCACTAGCAAGGCTTGTATAATCCAGTTTGTTGATTATGCCAGATTATTCTATATACATATATGTAAATATTCTGTATAATCCAATAAATTAGATTATATAAGCCTCACCAGTCATCGATCTTAGGTGTGCTTCTTCATTTTGATACAAGCAAAGAATTATAAAGCAAATTGCTCATACTCCTAAATATAATTCTCTGCAACGAAGAGTCAAAGACAAACTACCTGCAAGCTTATACTAACTCCGAAATCTACTTTAAATTTCCTCCATAAGGAAAAAGTGCCACATTGTACCTTCAGCTGCACTAGATGGCTTTTGGTAGCAATTGTTTCCCTTTTTTTGTTACAAGCAAAGGACTATAAAGCAAATCACTCACACACACTCATATACCTAAATCTAATCCCTGCAAAAGGGAAAAGAAGTGACTCAAACTTGATAGTAAACATATCTCACGATTTTGTTCTTCCCAATTTCCTAAGAAAAACACGTTGTGACCATTAGAGTTCCTCAAACTCTTATAAACAGCCCAGTTTTCTCTTCTCAAGCAATGTGAGACTAACTCTCTGTCTCTCACCCCAGCCTAGAAGCTTGCCAGGGACTGAGAGTTTAGTCCCACATTACTATGGAAAAGGTTCCTGGGCTATTGATAAGGGTCCTGACGACTTTACCTTGCAATTAGGCCTTTTCCCGCATGAGAGAAGAACAAAACCGTGCAAGCATGCGTCCAAAGCAAACAATATAATTGCAAGGCATGGGCCCTTGAGGGCGTTACAGTGGCATCAGAGCTGGCCCCCCACCCGGTGTGGTGGCTAACCCCACTCATGGACGCGTGGCCCTTAAGGAGGGGAGAGGTGAACCGTCGCCAATAGGCGTGTTCGCTGAGGGATGGGAGGGACTGAGAGTTTAGTCTCACATCGCTAGGGAGAAGGTTCCTGAGCTATTGATAAGGAGTCCTTACGACTCTACCTTGCAATTAGGTCTTTTCCGTCGTGAGGGAAGAACAAAACCGTGCAGGCATGCGCCCAAATCGGACAATATAATTACAAAGCATGTGCCCTTGGGGGAGTTACGTGCAGTGGGCTATTGTGTCCTGAAAAGTGCTAAATAGTGGTCTAGTCAATAGCCCAACCCAATCTAAATAGCTCTTGTTTCATGGATCAAAAAGTTCTATTCAATAGTCCAGTCCAATCTGAATGGCTTTGGTTACATTTCTTACTTCAAATGTATATTAAAAGTCTAACATGACCCAAACAAGAAGATAATTAGATGTCTACTTGACCGTGTCTAAAGATAGCGTGCAACCAATAGCTTGAATAAAAATTTGGAGTTTAGCAATTTTAACCTCCCTTTTTATTGAAAAAAGAATGGAAATATCATCTCCCAAGCTCAAATGAAAAATGAGGAAGCTCTTGCGTCATGTACCAACCGGCAAAGGAGAAGTTGAAGATGATTTTGTTATTTATTTCCTTCTTGAAAATGAATATGCATTTATATATTAGTTTGCAAGGAAGAAATGAAAATCATCTCCAGCTTCTTAAAATATGGCTACCCTTGCGTCAGGTGTCAGCTGGCAAGGCAAAAGGTAAAGATGATTTTGTTATTTCTTTTCTGCTTGTAAGAAAGAAATGAAAATCATCTCCAACTCCTTAAAACTATGACAACCCTAATATGACATGAATCGAAAATTGGCATTCCCTCAAGCTAGGGCGTTCCCCATAAGCGATGCGCTGCATCGAATCCTAGGTGCGGTAAAAAATAGGCAAGGGTTGCTATTGTGTTCTCTCATAACGACGCGCTACATCGAATCCTAAGTGTAGTGATAAATGGGCAAGGGCTGCTAAAGCGTCCCCTCAGAAGTGACGAGCTACATCAAAACCTAAGTGCAGTGAAAAGTGGACATGGGTTCATACCATGGAGATCAAGAAGGGCACTGGTAAATAGGATATTTCCAGAGCATAAGATTAGTATTGCCACATGGAACATAAGGACATTGACAGGTAAGAGTTTGGAGTTAGTAGATACGATAAAACATAGGAGAGTCAACATCGCTTATATCCAAGAAACCAAGTGGAAAGGGGCTAAAACTAGAGAAATGAATGGGTATAAATTATGATATGTAGGAAAGGATAATAATAGAAATGGCGTAGGAATAATAGTGGATAAAGAATTAAAGGATAAAGTGGTGGACGTTAAAAGAATTAGTGATAGAATTATAATAATAAAGCTTGTTCTAGGAGAGCAAATCATAAATGTTATAAGTGCATACGCACCACAAGTAGGGTTAAAAGATATAATCAAGAAACAGTTTTGGGAAGATATGGAGAGAGTCATGCAAAAAATTCCCAACTCTGAGAGGATATTTATAGGAGTAAACTTTTATGGCCATGTAAGAAAAGAAAAGAAAGGATATGATAGAATACACAGAGGGTATGGTATAGGTGAATGAAATGAGATGGGGAAAACTATCTTCTATTTTGCTTTGCCATATAACCTAGCCATTTCTAATACACTCTTTAAGAAGAGGGATACTTCATAAAAGGCAAATAGACTTCTTTCTATTTAGGAATACTGAATGATCAATGTGTAAGGAATGTAAAGTGATACCTGGTGAGAGTTTAACCTCACAACATAGGTCATTAGTTATAGATATCCATGGAGGAAAAGAAATAAACTTAATATGTATCCAAAAACTAAGTTGTGGAACTTAAAAAGAGAGAAAATAACCTCATTCAAAAATAAGTTAATTAGAAGGAAACTTGAACTATCAAATAGAAGTAAATACCATGTGGACTAATATGGCTGAATCCATTAAGAAAGTGGCAAAAGATGTCTTAGTAGTATCTAAAGGTAAAAGGCTATTAGTAAAGGAAACATGGTGGTGGAGTGAAACAGTACAAAAAGTTATTAAAGAAAAATATGTGTTTTAAATCATGGCAAAAGACTCGAAATAATGAAAACTATGAACAATGTAATAATGCTAAAAAGGTTGCTAAGATAATAGTGAGACTAAACTTAAGGCATATGATGAGCTATATAATATACTATGAACAAGGGAAGGTGAGAAAGATATGTTTTAAATTGCAAAAGTAAGAGAACAGAAGGGTAAGGACTTAGATCATGTTAGGTGAATTAGAAGTGATGATCAAAGGGTATTAATCAAAGATAATGAGATTAAATAAAGGTGGGAGGCATACATTCAAAAATTATTAAATGACAATGGCTTTGAGAATATAAGGATTGAAAATACTATAAACCTAAATAACATTGGATATTATAGATATGAACGTAGGATTAGAGTACCTGAAGTGAAAGAAACCTTAAAAAAGATGAAATTAGGAAAGGCTATAGGGTATGATGGTATACCAATAGAGGTTTGGAAGCATATGGGAGATATTGGGGTAGTTTGGCTGACCAAGTTGTTTAACAAGATTATAAAATCAAAGAAAATGCCTCATGAGTGAAGGAAAAGCTCTATTGTACCAATTTATAAGAATAAATGAGACATACAAAGCTGCACTAATTATCGAAGAATCAAACTTATGAGCCACACTATGAAACTTATTGAAAAAGTGATTGAGAAGAGGCTACATCATGAGACAAGTGTATTGGAGAATTAGTTTGGTTTTATGCCTGGGATGTCTACCATGGAAGCTATTTTCTTACTAAGATAATTGGTAGAGAAATATAGGGAGAGGAGGAAAGACCTCCACATGGTCTTTATCAACTTAGAGAAAGCTTATGATAGAGTCCCTAAAGAGTTACTATGGAGGGTGTTGGGTGAGAAAGGGATTTCGCAGGGGTATATAAACATAATTAAATATATATATGAAGGAACGGTAACAAATGTTAAGACCACTAGTGGCGAGACCAGTGATTTTTCTGTCACTGTAGGATTGCTCCAAGGATCAGCATTGAGTCCATACTTTTTCACATTGGTTATGGATGAGTTAACAAAACATTTGCACGAAGAGATTTCTTGGTGCATGCTATTTGCAGATGATATAGTCTTAATTGATGAGGCAATGGAGAGTGTAAACACAAAGCCAGAGTTATAGAAAGAAGCATTAAAATCTAAAGAATTCAAAATCAACAAAATTAAGACAGAATATATGGAATGCAATTTTAGCAAGGAGAGTAGGAGTGAAACACCAATCAAGATTGATAACTAAGAAGTTCTTGTAAAAGACCACTTCTAGTACTTAGGATCAATGATTCATGAGAGTGGAAAGATTGAGAGGGAGGTTACCTAGAGACTCCAAGTGAGTTGGAACAAATGGATATGTGCATCTAGAGTTTTGTATGATCGGTAGGTGCCGCTCAAACTAAAAGAAAAATTCTATAGGATGGCCATAAAGCCAGCCATGCTCTATGGATCAAAATGTTGAGCAGTTAAGGAACATCATGCTCATAGGATGAGCATCGCAGAAATGAGGATGTTGAGATGGATAAGTGGTAAAACAAAAAAGAATAAAATTAAGAATGAAAATATTAGAAAAAATCTAGAGGTAACACAAATAGATAACAAGATGAGAAAGATTAGACTTAGATAGTTTGAACATGTCCAAAGGAGACCGAAATGGCACCGGTTAGAAGGAGTGAGGCAATGCAAGTAGAAGATTTTAAAAAGGCAAGGGGAAGGTCCAAAAGAATGTGGATAAAAAGTGGTGAGAAAAGATTTAAAAACTTTGGGACTAAATGAAGCCATGGTACTTAATAAAGAAGAATAAGATTCATGTGGCTGACCCCTAATTGGGATAAAGTCTTAAAGATGATGATGATGATGATCTCCCTCTTAGAAATCAAATTTCTTATTGCTAATCCGGCATAATCCCATAAACCGGATTGTAAGCCTTATCAATCATAGTGGAAATATCATATCCCTCTAACTGTGCAAGTGTAAAGTAGAGAGTGACTCTCATTTGTGCAAGTCACAAGTTTGAGTCTGTTTAGTGTGTGTGTGTGTGTGTGTTTAATAATGCCCAAATTCAGAAAAAAGATGCACACAAAAGATAAGGAGTTCGAATCACTATTAAACATCCAAAAATTACATGTACTGATACCTTCTTTTTTTGTTAGAATTACAAAGGAAAGTACTCACACACTCTTCTAGATCTATCCACTCCAAGATGAGATGTTGGGCCGAAACTTGAAACAATGACTTAGCATTAAGAGGAGAGGCACCTCTTTCCGCCAAGCCAAGGGGCCTATTAGGCTTTGAGACACGTGTATTTGTTTATACTCTCCTCAAACTTTTAGTTACGGACTTTGATGGCAAATGGGTGCCGAGACAAAGCTTTTGTTAATCTCTTGTATTTGCTGCTAATTTTTGTTAGTAGTACTTTGCTTGTAAGACAAACTTTTGTTAATATAATATGTTTCTTGCTTGCAAGCACACACAAAAAAATAAAAAATAAAAAACATTTGATGTTTAGGGCAGTTGGTCGAAGACAACATGGTCTCTCTCTTAGAATAGGCTTTGTTACCGGTTCAAGTTACAACTTTTTCTTTTTGACTAGTGATTAGGTTTAAGAGTGTGAGGGTAAGCGAGAGTGCATGAATAATTTGCTTTGTAATTCATCCCTTAAAATAAATAAGCAAATATTTGTAGTTTTACATGCACACGCGCGACAAGTAATAAACGTTCCATTGTTTGTTGGGATTGGAGTATAATCAACAGAACTGCTTTCCTTAATTGAGATAAACTTCCCCGTTAACGACGAGACTATGGCTTGTCTGTTGCAAGTAAATTAATGAAAATTGACTTTTATGGAGAAAGAAATTCTTTGTCAAAAGTGTCCTGCCTCTTCTAATTGAATTACGTTCAAGTCCCAAAAGGTTTATTCCAAGAAAAAATTTTAATCCCTCAATGTGATTAAATTTTTGAGGCATAAAATATTTTTTCATATATAATTAAGAGTAGCACTAATAGATAATAAAAAGGACGAGATTAGACTTAGGTAGTTTCAACATATTATTGGAGATAAAAAATGACACCAATTAAAATAAGCCGATTCATGTTGAAGGTTTTAAAAGGATAAAGAAAAAGCTCAAAAGAACATAAATAAAAATGATGAAAAAATATTTCAAAAATATTGTGACTAAATGAAGCCTTTTTTAAGTAGATACCAATTTATTTATTTTTTAATTTCTAGCCAACCAAATAGATTATCCTCACAAACAAAAATCTCTCAAATACTGGGTAAATAATACCAATTAGTACTTCTACCTTTGCCATAGTCCAAGATTTTTACAAATTTAAAAAAGGAACCTAAGAAAAATGCTAAGCCAATGTGTCTCACCTTCGGATGATCCGTTCCATTGATCTATTTCCGGCTTTTGAGAAAATCACAATGATCATACAGTTCTACCATCCTAAAATTCATGTTTTGGGATCGCATTCAGATTGCTGTCAATTCAAAATTTTTAAACAGTCATTTTCTTACAAACATAAATATAACTATACACGTGGTAGGATTATCCAATCTGTGGAATTTTTGAAAAATTATTCTTCTAAAATCAGAGCAACCGAATAAACGAATCAGATCATCCAAAAGTAAACCACTTTTACATGAAAACGTAGACTGCAGACGACAGTTTAGTGGGGCCGACTTTCTTCCACGATGCAAACCAACCATAAGTGTCAGTCGGAGCAATTTAGCTGTATCGCCAATTCTCTCCAATGTAAGGGCGCATGAGGAATCGTACGAGGATGAAGAGTGGGCCGACCTACTTCCCTCCTTACCTTCCAGTCTACGTTCAGATTTGACCTTCCATCTCCGAATAAAACGCCAAAACAGTAGGCCCCATTTTCCCGCCAAACTCCTCGTGACTTCTCACCCGCCAGCTCACCGCCAAGACACAGGGCCTGTCCTTTTTCTCCTCCGTGCGAGTGCGGACTACAGTTCGGGCGGCTGCTGGGAGTCGTACTACCCACCACCTCCTCCTCCAACAGGCCACGTCTATGGAAGTAGGGACCACCACTGAGACCGCCAAAGGATACTGCGAGAATGGTGGGGCCCTTTGGAAGCAAGCCGTACGTCCTCGTGAGAAAAGCCCATTTATTTTCAACGACGCGCTTTCCACGCAAACCCCTCCATCAGCCAAATGACTTATCTTTCGAATCCGTATCCCTCGATTTTTTTTAGAGGAATTATTGGGGTGCTGGGCCCAGTTGGGATGATCTTGACCGTCTATGTGATTGGGCCCACATTAGATCTCCGGTGACTTGAAAATCATGTTCCATGGAGGATGTACTCACCGGTGGCTTCTTAGCAAGTAAGGGATGGGTAATGGATATTCTAAACTTGTGAGCCAAGATTTTTCACTATTGCATTTTCATTTTTTGAGCATTGGACAACGGATGTTTGCTTTACTTAAGTCAATATTCTCGCTTTGCTTCATCCATATCTTTTTTTAGTGAAGCCGAGCGCTTCTTACCGATGATCTTTACGACCTCATTGGAATAGATTTTGAGCAATGTTTGCGTTACTCTTGCTAACCGCTTCCATTTTTGTCTACATCCCCTCATGTGGGGAGCTTTAATCAAAGCTGAATGCTCCTTAGCGATGCATTTTTACGTCCTACTTATAATGGACCAATGTTTGTGTTACTCAAGTCAACATTCTTGCTTTTACTTTTGTGAATGCATTTTTATGAGATGAACCGTTGATCATTAAATCTCAAGATTTTTTTTTTAAATGGTAGACACATGCATTTACTCGTATGCCCCTTTGAGGAGTCCATGATTGAGAGTTCACTCTTGCACCACTATGCAACTCGCACCCCAAATAGCAAAAATCTTAGTACCATATAGTTTCTACTTGCACAAATCATTAATATCATTAGTGATCCTATTGCAAAGATGCATAATATGTCATTGTGAATCGGAATTCTCCATGTCCTTTGACTATTTTGAGGGATGTAGGCAAATAATAAATAAGATTTTGCGTCCTCATAGAAAGGAACATGAAGCTGGCAAAAAGCACATGCAAACGCCGAGAGTACAAGGACCACTGGCTGGATGCTCTAACCACTCACATCTTCTCCTTAAATTTGTAATCCCAATGAATAGACGGCTAAGATCGGCCAGTCCATTTTGTTTAACAGTTAAGGCACTCAAATAGAAAGAGTATAACCCAGTCATAATAACATTTTATAGGCAATTAGCTTCCTGGTATTAATTTTAAGTACAATTTTTCGATGCTGCGTATATTTTGGACTAGCATGTATTCAAAGGCAGAGCAATCAGATGAATGGGGTGGATCGTGGAATTATCAGAAGGATATGCATGGTATATCGTGTGAAGCTCAATCTAAGCCGCCCATGTACGATCCCTCATTTAAAAGCATTCGTTGAAAGGGACAATAATTTCAAACCATTAGGTGATGGTTCAATGCATCTAGCCAGTGAAACTTGTCCCCACCATCTCTCCATTATACAGCATGTGGAATGTAAGGCCCAGATCACGTCATTGCCATGTGAGTGGGACTCCGAACTGTGCCTCCACATGGGTCTCGTCTGAATGCACATCGCAATCGGATTCCTCAACAAAAATTCCCCCGTCCGAAGCACCTTTTCATCTACTAAAAAGCTCCTTTCCACATTCCACCCGGCACCTCATGTTTAGCACGCTGTACGCCACCTATTCCATGACGACACCACTTACATCATAACGGAAAATCACCACAGATTCACTCTCCCTCAACCTCTCATTTACTAGGAGAATCAGGGGGTCATTCAGGCTGTTCAGAATTGAATTCCAAGTGGAGAAAACACTAAAACAAAGGTATATTGTGGCTCCACCCACTGTCCATCGTCCCATCACATTCTTTGTCCAAGGACAAATTTCTGTCCTACGGAAAGAAAAACCAACCTCCCACTAGGGGAAAAGGCAACATCATTACCGCGCACTTGGCGTTGCCTGTAAGCTCAGACACTATTGGCTATGGAAGACGAAAGGAACAAATTCACAAAACAAGTTGTAAGCAAGAATAAATATAATTTATTAATTTCTCGACACATTGAATAAATATTTCCAATATATAAAAATATATAGTTATAATCGCGTATTCTGATTTTACAGTGATAAAAACAACCGTCAGTTCCTGTAATCGCCATGAAAACAAATAACCTGAAAGGGAAAGACGGTAATAACTACCAGTGGAAACAGTAGAATCAGTAGGGTAAAAAGGAGAGAGTAGACACGCTTAGGTTTTCAACGCCCTTGTCTGTCTGGGTACGTGGAATCATGTTTCTAGTATTTTTCACCCATGATTACTTGCACCCCCTGCTGTGTTTGCTCGTCTGTCGCGTCTTTCATTTGACTAGAGCTTCTGAGTTTCAGTAAATGTGACAATGGGGGTCGCTGTCTCTCATGTGTTATCTCTGGCCTGCTACTGCTGCTGCTCTTCTCAGCATATGTCTATCCTTTCGCAGTATGGTCAACCCTATAAATCATCTTTGCTCTGGCAGAAATCAATAAAAATACAACTTCCCATAACTTCAAATCCAAATCCAAACCTCCCCATTCCAAAAAGACAGCGATTTGACTGAAAAACGGTGGACCAGAACCAAATCGAGTATTTTCGAGTTTGTGGACTTGGGGTTTTCTTTGTAACCTGGGTCTCTCCTTGTCCTGACTAGCTCCACCCGTAATCCACATTCTCCCACTTGAAGGGGGCGACTGAACCAATATATGGAGAGCCTCGTAGGAATAAACATACACAGACACATACAGCAGCAATTGCAAGCATGGAGTGAACGTAGGGTCGTTGAAGCAGCCCAGCACCTGGAATTCTCTTTGAACTTCTTGTCAATGAAATTGCACATCTAGCACAAGAACGGTTTTGCAAAGGTTGAGGGTTTGGTTTTTCCTCCCATGACTGGTCTAAGGAGATCTCGGCATTTGAAACTGTTATAGACACTTGATTGTTCTTCCTGTCTGAGGTCTTCCTGGCCACTAGTCGGTTATAAGAATGGTTGTTTCTCATTGACGCATACATGAATGGAGTCTGCCCACTGTCATCCAAGGTAGTATTCCAGCAGTTCAACCCGAGCTACAATAATTTCAGGGTGAAAATACATCAGCTGTACAAATTTGCAGTAGTTCATATAAATTGTCACTCTAAAGAGTTTGCACAATGTAACGGTAATCTGTTAAAGCAATATAGGATTTGGAAAAATTGGGAACAACAATATCCTAGGTACATTTGGTCAAAACAAGTACCAAATAGTTTGAATAAGTGAGCTGCATCAAATAGTTTCACTGCTTGCAGTAACATTTTGGGGAAGTTTTGTAGGTCATGCAGAGTTTATTACAGTGAAGCATGCAAACGAAAGAAATGGTTTACCTCTTGTGGGTCACTTGTCAGCACATCAACAACCTCAAGGGAATCTTGTGTACAGGCAGCTAAATGCAAGGGTGTGACACCGCCTGGCCCTGCTTGATTTGGGGGGAAAAGGTACACTCTTGAGGTGTTATGGTTAACAGAATAATGGATCAGTAAATCAATCATTTTCCTGCATTTCCTCTTCACTGCCCTGTTCAAGAGGTGGATTTCTGACAGTGTTTCCAATGATTCTCTTGATAAGTCATCTTTTCCATAGCTCCTTTCCACAAATATATCTAGAAGAGTTTTAACAAGAGTAGACCAATCTCTTTCCACAGAAAATGTTAACAGAGGTTTGAATCGAGTATTTGAGAAATCCTCGAGGGGCCTTGCTGGGGTGCTCTTCCTTTGGAAAAGCCATCCAAGTTCGTTTAGGAATTGAAGAACGTCCTCTCTTGATCTTGGCTGCACAAAATCCTGATTCTGGTCTTCTGAAACGGCATCTTCTTCTAACTCAGTTTCAAGGATTCTTATTTCTTGACAGATTGAAGCATCTGCAATTATAAGAGGAAAGCTATTGCCTTTGAAACCATTCTCCACCTGCAGGCACACACATTTAACAGTAAGTATTGTTGACCACATGGATTTCATAACTTCGTAGCTATCAGTCAGAATAAAAGACACTGGATTTGAATGAAAATGTCACTATTCTATTTCAATACCAAACCATATTAGAAGCAAGCAAGGCATGTCCTGCTTCAATCAATTACCTCTATGAAACAACGCCCTAAGACATTGGGAGCTCCACCAGGGAAATCAAAACTCTCTGAACTTGAGTCATCATATATTGTTCCTGAAGAAGATGTTCCTGAAACTTCTTTTGATGTGTATCCTCCCTTATATGTGCAATGAATTCTGCATACAGTCAAAACCAAAGTTTAGTTCATGATTCATTAAAAAGAACATCTAATCGTGTTTTAAGTTCATGGAAAAATTCTGATATACTTACTTAGTACCAGGAATGGACAAATTGCGACCTCTCAAAACAAGAGATGTCTCCTCCCCACTCACGACTGCCAGAGGAGACACGGAGATTAGTTCTGGGGCTCTCCATGTTTTCCATGATTTGCACAGACGAATCTTCCCTGGAGTGCAAAGTATAGATGTTATCATCAGACAGAATTTCCAACTCCAGGAAAAGTTAAAAAAAAAAAAAAAAAAAAAAAAAAAAAAACTTTCAATTAAGACCACTTCTCATTTCATGTACCAAGCAATAGACATTAAAAAGATTGGCTCAAGACAAAATAACAAACCAACAACTTTAATCTTCTCATGAGAGAACCAATCAAAATGGAAGTAATCATTATGTACCATCTTTATGGGAAGCTAGCTGCCTATCTGTCTGAACCAAAAATCTGCCACTGCTCCAGAAATCTGAATCTGAATTCTGAACAAGCAAACTGACCCGCTGAAGAAGGTCTTCTTGAAGCTGCAAACAGAACATACATCCTACAAACAATCAACCACCAGCTTCACTGTATATATCAATATTGTGCTTAAGAAGAGCATTACTCACTTCCTCCCAGGCATTAGAGGACATAGATGCATAAACTGAGAGAACAATGCAACCAGGCCTAATGTAGCTCTCCATTTCAGAGGGACTATGTGAAAGCCAATTCAAAATCTGAAAAGGTGAACAAACAGAAATTATTACCCTTTCCAGCTTATCAGAACTATATATATATATATATATATATAGATCATCCAGTTAATCAAACACTATGATGTCCTTTTCATTTCACTGACCTGTGTCCGGAGTGTCCCTGGGAAATTACTAGGATCCTTGTCAAAAAGTTTGAAAATGATTCGCCCAGTTCGATCCTACGGAGAGAAGTAAAGTTTCATTTTCCCAAAATAATAGCATTTAAAATAACTGTTAAAAACACAAATAAGAAAGTTCTGTCAAATTAAGAACAAGCCATTACCTGTGCATCAGAATTTGAACTAGATGGAGAATGATCTGAACCAGATGAAGAAGTGTAGCCAGCTTGATATGGTGCTGAAAGTGCACCATTTTCAGTTCTTCCATTCGAGCCTCTAAAGAGATCAAGTTGGGAACTCCATCCACGACTCGGACTGGTCTCGACTGTCATATTGTCGTCACCACACATTGACGTCCTCTCATGTTTCATACTTTCACTTGAAGAATGTAGAGGGAACAGTTTCTGCACAACAGGAGGAGATGATGATGATGGAGACCTATCTTCTATAGGATTACTGCTGTCTGAGGAGAAGTATTTCCTGGCTGAACCCAATTTTCGGGAACTATCATCTTCAGGAGAAGAACTGAATAGCTGCAGTGGCAAACTTGACCGAACTTCTTGAGCAGCAGATTCCGAGACATCTCCTGGAGATTGAGACGTACTATTGTTTCTTTCGGCCCCAACCAAAGGAGAGGCAGGGGAATTCTTTTGGAAATTGACAGCAGCCTGCTCCAAACACGCTATCTTAGTTTTATCATCGCTACTGTTGCCACCGAATCCTTGAATCAGTAATCCAAGGGCATCGGGTGAGGATGCTGCCACTGCAGCAGAAAGAACAGCAAGCAAATCCATGGTTGATGGAGCAGACAGCTTTCCGTCCAGTTTGGATGGGTTATCCGATGATGTTTGTGAGTTGTGTGCAACATTTAGATCGAATCTTCCTGGTGCAGGCAACCGTGCAGAGGAGTTTGCAGAAAGGGGTAAAGAGTTTATCTTACTGAGTATCTGTAGGAGACGCTCTTTATCAGGAACTGGTGGGCCATTGACATTTTTATCTACAGAATTCCCTGAAATTAAAAGGTAACCATTGAAATGAGATCCTAAGAGGAAAATGATGATAAAGAAACTGATAACTCTGCCCCCTTCAGCCGATTCTATAAGTAAAGCTTTGCAGTAGAACCAATATCAGAGGGTACAGCGATGGTTAAAATAGATGAAGCCATCATCAGCAATGATAAAATGTCAACCCAATCCACAAACTCCCTCACCTTGGAGCCGTGATAAAATAGTCAACAGATTGACGATATCCAAATTGCCATTGCCTGAATTCTCACTGTTTCCTGGAAGCAACAGCCGGGAGGAAACATCATCAGGCTGTGTTTTCCTCCTCCGCCGATTATGCCCTGCAAGCCTCCTTCTACAGCTTCTCTTCCCTTCATCAAACTCTGACAGTGGGTGAAACCTGCAAAGTTCCATGAAAGAAATGGACCTCAGTTTCAGATCCAAATTTGCAATATGAAACCAAACATTAGCTGAAAAAGGATGATTTCAACTTGCAAATTTCCAACTAAGAGGTAGAGCTTAATTATTCCCGCTTCAGTTCCAATCAGAAAAAAAGATGGGTGAGGAAGAGCAGAGATAAATGAATCAGACCTGGTCCGAACAAGGAAACAACAACAAAATCTGAATTTTAGCTTGCCAATATTTTAACAGAAACAAAGATTACAAATGATGAACCTATTAGCAAACTGGCCACTATGCAAACCCATTTCAATTCCCACATAACATTGACCTAAATTCCTGAACAAATCAGCTGATTACGCATCACATTTTACCTGCTGCACTGCTGGCAGAACCTCTGCATCTGCTGCGCAACAAGCGCCTTGGTTGTTTTGCTATGAAGCTCACAAACCTTGTGCCTGCGGTGATAATCCTTCGCATTCGACAAATCTCCCTTGCAATCATCCACCTGACACATCGGATAGTTTCCACCACCCGGAGATCCGGATCGAACCCGCTTACTAGGTCTTACAACCGGTTCATCAGCCGCATACACGCTGCCTCCTAGCTTCAATGTGAGATTCTCTCCATCTTCATTGGCAGCACTCTTCTTCGAAACCAGAGGCTTCGAGTTTTCCTCCCCTTTCTTTTTCGGCTCTGGTGGTTGTGTCTCCACAACAGTTGTGGCGCTCCCAAGCCGGAGATTCTCAGCCTCTGCAGAAGGTTTCGCCATGAACATGACACTATCCCAATCCCAACCATTTGGGTTCCAATTGTTCCTAGAATTCTGAAAGCTGGAATTCAACCTAAGCTGCTGTTGATGCTGTAGCTGAAGCTGTTGATGGTGGTGTTGAAAACTGGGGTTTTGCCACGGTAGGTCACGCTTTCTCGTCATGTTAGGTGGTTCACAGAAGCGACCTGGAAGTGGCTGGTGAAGGAAAATGGGCGAAGCGACTTGCGCACCGACGTCCCCCTCCATTTTTCTTCACAAATTTTAAGCTTCAGACAAATCCCTGAATCTGCCGACCGACTTCTTGTTGTCTGGGAAACTCGTGACCAAATTCTACAGGAGAAGAAAATATAAAACCAATATCAGAAAAACTTCCAACCTTCCGCCTGATCCTATCCACCAAAAACCATAGTAAGAACAAACTGTAATCAGTAAATTCAACAGAAGATTTTCTGCCTCCTACATCTTTATTCCTCAACAGATTAGGGTTTTTCAGCACAGTTGGACGCTGCAGAGCAAAGACAGAGAAGCAACACCTAAATATTTCAAACTCGGAAAATTTTGATTCAGAAAAGAAGCTCAAAGATTTCCTATAGCTCGATAAAAGCACAGAAAAATGCGAACTTACTGAGAAATTCTTCAAGTTTACTTAACCTTTCTGTGAATATCATTCTTTCAAACAAAACAATGAAAAAGGACAAGATTCCCATACCTTAGAGATTTCTAAGGTTTTTCCTCATCCTTGTCCTGCCGGAAAAACCTATCGATCTCTCAAATCCATAAAACACAACCTTCAACCGACATAAACCTCGAAATCTCCCCCAGTTCTCTTCACAGAAACCTGCTATCTCGTTTCCACAATCCAAAAGAATCGCCCGCTTCCGTCTCCAAAATTCTCGGTCAGAACTGCCACTTCTCTATTGTCAACTGCTTTCCACTCGCCGGAAAATCAACAACATCTAAAATCCAAGTCAATCTCGAGTCCACCGCCGCTGAAAAATTACTGAATCCTGCTTTTCATCATTTCGCTGCTGGAAATAGGAAAGGAAAAGAATTTTTGCGGGAAACATATGGAAACATCGAGATTCATGGCTGGAACTCCAGATCTAGAGATGCAGAAACCAGATCTGAAAATAACTTCCTTTTAGAGTAAAGGTTTTGGCGTTCGAATGAAGTCCCGCGACTGGAATTCTCCTTTTTCTAGGGTTTACTATTCGTCTTCGTCTTCGGATTCTGTCTTTGTTCTTCTTCTTCTCTCCCCCGTCTCCTTTTTCTGTCTCTTTGTTCTACGGACGTGGCAAAACGGTAATTTCGCGTGTCAGAAGGGGTCGTTTCATAATGCGGACCAGCAGAAGAGAGAGCGGACAAAGGAAGAATCGAGGATCCCTCAATCCTTCTTCAATTATTTCAGCGGGGATAAAGCAAGGAATTTCCAACCTCTTTCTCTCTCTAGACTCCTAACTCTCTCACTAGGCAACTCAATTTATTTACAAGCCTTCTTCAATTATTTACAAACAATTAATTTCCAAAACCTCTCTCGCTCTACACGCTTCTGCCTCTCTCGCTTCCTTTCCGTGTCTCTCTAGACTATTCTCTCTCTTCTTTCTCACTCTAGCCTTTTCCTTATTTCATGCCCTTCTCTCTACAGTGAAAATTGAGGAATTTACAACTCTTTTCTCTCTCTAGGCCTTATTTATTCACCTGCTTTCTCGGTTCAGTGTTGTGAAACTAGATAGTTCTAGCCCTTCTCTCTCTACTTTCCCTCTCTAGGAGTCAATCAATTTGTAACTCCTTTCGCTCTTTCTACCCTCCTCTTTCTTTCTCTCTCTCTCTAAACTTCTCCTTCTCTAGGCATTTTATTTCACGCTATCCCTGTGCTCACCAGATTTCCACCCACCCGGAGACATTTGGTTAAGTTTTAGGACGAAAATACCCTTCCGTATTTCTTACATGCTCGTGTAACCCCGTTTCTTCCCAATCTTACCACTTGCAAATGACTTAAATATCCTTATGCGTAGTAGAAGCAACCGCTGCAGTACGTCGTTTTCACCGCGCGTGACGACGCTACAAACACTCTCACGACGATGCTTGAATTTACGAAATTACCCTTTAGATTTGTTAATCTCCAAGTTGGCTCAATTACTAAACCATCCCTGCTTTTACCGTATAATTACTGTCAAGGCCGTAATCCTGCAAACGGGAATCCAAGAAGCTTCCTAGCTTCTTCTTCCAGGGTCTAATTCGAATTAAGAAAATATGCATCCTCTTTACTTTATTTTTTTAGCATTGTTTATTAAGGAAAAAGGGGTAAATTATTAGTTTAGTCAAGGTTTATTTCAATATGGGTCTTATTAAGATGTAACATATCAAGTAATGATAATTAAATCTCAAAACCAAGGATTATTGTATCAACAAATATAAAAAAAATTGCACATATCGATTTGATTGATAAATTTTTGTTTTTAAAAAGCAGTTATACAGATTAAATTATGATGTATTTCTTCATTGATCTCTAAATAAACTTGATTCTAGCAAAACAATAATTATTTTGTTTGACCAACAATAATAAGAAATCAGGAATGATTACGAAGCATAGTTTGGTATTTTTTTTCTACATGTTAAACACACATCCATGCACAGCCTTGAACTCTGGTCACCAAGGCGAGAGACTCCTTTGTACCACCGTGTTAGAATGCTTTGGCATGGTCAATTCCAAATGACAAAGAGGATAGTCAATAGTTTTGATAGTTTCTATTGGGGGCATGAATGGAGATGAATCACCATGTACTCAAGGGAGACCATGATATTTTTCTTTTGAAAGAACTTATTATTTAGTTCTCAACTTTTGGTACCACCTAATTACACGTTTTGTGGACTTTAATTAGTAAAATGTCTTAGTCTTTCCCCAAATAATGTCACTATAAAGAGGTAAAGTTATCTTACTTTCAATTGACATTATTGCCCTATAGTTTTATCTACTGAGCCTTTTCTATATCACATTAAATTAGAAACAAAAAGTGTTCAGTATAATCATAATATCATAAGATCCAATCTCTATATATTGATGGTAGCAAGTATCAAGGTCTCTTTCTCAAGGTTTATTTAGTCATTTTCGGCAGGTAATAAGATAGCCTTACATTACAGGAATATGCCTTTTGACCTTTTCAGACAAAATACATGTTAGAGTTGTCGACATGTAACCTTGAGATCATAGGTTCAAAGCTTAGAAACAACTCCAAACCCCACGTATGCGGGAGCTGCATGCACTGGAGCTGCCCTTATTTGATGAGCATATAAACTTGTGAATGTGATAGTTGGATAGCCGTGGAAGATCAAAAAATCTTGCTCTATAGTTGATGAATATGTTATGTATCGAACATACGACGGTACAGTCTTTTTCATTTGGCCTTTGAGTTGTTGTCTTCGGCATTCCCATGGTTGAGTAGTTTGGATGGTTGTGTCGGGGGCAATGTCGTTTGGCGAGAGCCTACCGCGTCTAACTGTAACCACGTGTCTAGCATTCTAACTTGTGTGGGTATTGGATTCCATGTCTTATAAAAGGAAAATGATAATAATGAGCAGCTCACCCTACGATAAGTGCATTCAAAGCTTGACTTAAGCCTAGCCACATGATGCCAACATGATTTAGATCCTTCATTTGTGGCTTCTGTCTTGGTGACGAGGCAAGACCAAACCATAACTTGAACTAGTTTATCAAAGAACATCACTGAGAATTGTTGTCTAGACTTTTCCCTGGTCATCTATAAACAGATCATTGATCAAGCACTTGCAAATCATCTGACAGTATCGACTTTGAGGTTTTTCTAGTGCACCAAAGCCTGCTATTGCAATGGCACTAGGAGTCTCACACCTAGGTGACCAAGGTTTAAGATTGTGCATGTGTGTGTCTATCTAAAAAGGGCAGTCCCAAAGCATAAAGCTCCCACATATACAGGGTCTGGGGAAAGGGTGGACCACATGGTTCTATAGTAAGTAGCTTTAACTTGTATTTTTGCAAGAGGCTATTTCTATGCCTTAGATCTGTGACCTCAAAGTCCATTATTAGGTTTCATGTGTAATTAGAGTGGAATCATTCATTAAAAAAAATTAAATAACAATAAACAAAGAAATGAATTCCACCACTTTCTTAAGTATGTGTTACCTCCCTAAGCTTTTATGAATTTGAGATGCCAAGATGAGCACTTCTACTTTGTTCCTTTGAAGGATAAGCAAAACGGCTGCAAAGGAGAAGGGGGCGAGGAAATACCAGTTGCAATCCTGAGGGTCATTTCGTCATTTTAGACCAACTGCTTAAAGTCCTTAACCATCATATGTGAAAATGGTAGGGGTACGTTGGTAATTTCATCACTGTACCGGTCTCCACTTGCACGGAAAGAAAAACTTCTCTAAACAGTAAAGTTCCGCTTTTCAGTCCGTTACTTACACCATATAGTTGCCGTTAGTGTGCCAAGGTGGCATCTGAGGAAACGCGTTTCGTATCGGGCTTGTAAATGTCGCTAGTTTCGGACAGTAGCCCGAAACGCGAGACCGTTAAATCCGGAAATAAGGGATGAGGTGACAAAATGATCCCGCCAAAATGACTAAAATAAGCCCCGCATTGTAGTTGCCCATGCGGTTAGCATCAACTTTTCTAACGAAGGATATAAATTGTAACTTAAGGGTGAAATAGTTATTTTACATAATGAGTCCGTGGATCCAACTTGGTCGTCTGATTTTTTATTTATTTTTTGCTATTTGAATCTGCTCTAGTGAATTGTTTCGTAATCCTTTGCTTATGCTAAAAACAAATTAACCAAGTATTGATTTTTTTAATAATGTTGTTGTCTCAATGGGAGCCTTATGACAACATTAAAGATGTAGTCGTTTGAGTTAACTGTTTTATAAAATGCAAGGTAAAATTATGTACTATAAACGTGCGTGATTTATCCCTTCCCAAACTTTGCATATGTAAAAACTTTGAAAACTAGGCTGTCCTTTTCTTTTATATCAATGTCTCAAAATTTAGCTTTCACATCAATACAAAGGGGCGAACATTTTTTTGCTGGCCTTTCACATTTGTCCAACCTTCTCAAACACTTTTTCTATTTATAAATGCTCTGAATTTTCTAGTATATGTTTTACTACTTATATACTCAATTTTCAAACATAATTATATATTAAAAATAGATGTACTATTATTTTCTCAACTATATAATAATCCAAAATCTTAAATATTGGAACAAAAATAGAATTAAGAGTTGAAAACTGCACTTTAATAAATTGCCATGACTAGTTGGACATATGACAAGGGGACATACAACTTGCATCACACGATTGTAGGTTTGGATTGTCGCTTTATTCTTGGGTTAAAGAAAAGATTTAAAAGTGTATATGATCATTTTGTTTTGTAATTCTTTGTTTAGAGAGAAAAATAAAATAAAATAATTGAATTACCTAATTAGCATAGCGAGATCATTTTTGGCCATTGGATGTAAACCCGTATAAACCATGTCATGAAGTACGATCAAGTGGAAGTTGGTCCACCCAGGATGAGCTGGTAGCCGTTACGGTTCCGATATTTTTCAAATTTCGGCTTCCCGATACACGGCACGTATATTCATTTTTCTGACCTTCTCGAAAACAATTTTCTTTTGCAGATACTTCCGAGTATCGGAAGATCTCTTATCACCATTTATTTATTATTTATTCCAATTTTAAAAACTAGTAAATTGGAAAATTGCACATACTGTCATTTTCTACCCATATACCAAATCTAAATTCTAATCTTAATATTCGGGAAAGAAAGCGGAGGTTGAAAACGGCGTTTCGATGAGGAGCCATCGGGAGCTGGATGTACGAAACGTGGCGATAAATGATAGGACCATCGTCGCTTTCAAGGCTCTGAAATTCCAGCTGTTCTCCACTTACCTGGTTGGAAAAGCACCTCTCAAGGGGCCTCCACTGTACGGATTTCTGTTGCACGATCCTCGAAATCTCAGCCGTCGACTGTCATCTCCGTGCGGTAACATCGCTATTTAAATCGTCGCCGTTTAAGTACTGACGGACTGCAACATGGCTCCGCGGTAGTACGCGAATCAGTTGGAAGTAGTACAAAACGGAACAGATATAAGACAGAAGTCCTTATAGGACGCTTGGGTAGAAGTGCCCGACATTTGGCAAGGACGTCCCACCATGCGATGATCAACCCGGTCATCTGATTCATTCTTCCCACTTTGGATATACTGTAAACAAAAGATAACTTATGATTGGATGATTTCAACGTTTAAAGACCACAAAGTATCATCATTGAGATGTTAGAATTATCCACAACCGCAAGCATTGCAAATTAGAAATTAACAGGTTAGATCATTCAAAAGCAAGTCTATGAAAGACGCATGTGCTGGCATCTGACGCAAGAGCCTTCTCTTTTTTCATTCGGACTTAGGATTGGCATTGGCGGAGTTCAAATGTTGAACATATGCACCTTGTAAAGTTGGATCTGTTGAAGTACATTACAATTGCATGAAAAGGCTCTACATCTGGATGATCCAGCTGCTTCATCAACTTTGGGTATTTTTCAACCCAAAATTAACAACAATTGTATGATTATGGTATTTTTTTATTTTTTATGATGGTGAGAATTTGTTTCTTAAAAGTTTAGTTTAATTTGAGGTCTTTAAATATTTTATATATACACAATCTCAAGAAAAGTCCATCTTTAGTATGCTAGACTCGGGAAATCCACAATCTTTTCCAAATTACTAAATATATAGAGCGATAGCAATCGGATGAACGGATCAGATTACCCAAATGTAAGGCTCTGATAGCAAAAGCGAAGGCGCTTCTACAGACAAGCCTTAAGGGCGTCGGTCATTTCTCATAACAAAGAGATAGACTCGAGTTGAGGATTCATCAGATGCTGCGACGAAACATAACGCACAGCTGACGTGGAGTCATACTACGTGGCACCGACATAGACACTTGGCACGCATCTTGTCCTCTTTCTTTAGTGCTGCCCAACCTTTCGGTCGGGCAGTGCCACATCAGCGTCACCAATGTACCTGTTTTATCTCTTAAGCACGATCCTACTACTGTCCCGGCAAGAAGGGTCCATTCAGGCCTAAAAGTAATTCCACCGAGGCGCCGAAATTACTGAAATGCCACTGTAGAAGAAAGAAGACCATGGAGAATGATGATGGCATTTTCCCACCCAACTTTCTTTGTAATTTTCAAACCATTTTTCAGTCTGCTTGTACGAGAGTAAATAAATAAATTTAAAATGTAATAAAATACATGGACGGAAAGGACAAATAAGTGGTGCAGTTGATCCCCCTTTATGAAAAAATACAGTCAAAACTTACCTGTAGTCCCTCAATTGGCTCTTGGACTATAGTTCACTGTTATCAAGCCTAACCATGGCTTGACGTGTTTCATGCGGTCTACATATGATCAAGGACCAAAAATGGCATGCAAATAAACTGGAATTGCTTCCTATGTAGGGTCTGTAAATGATTGGCTTATCCCCCCTTAAATGAATGCAAATGAAGCAGCAATGACCCATGTCGGTCTTGGTGACTTTATGCTGACCTTTGTTCCAACCACCCTCAATGATATGTTTTGATTAGATGTAATACCAGTTGAAACCTACCTTAGATCCTAAAAATGAGTACCAAAAATTAAGGTTTATTGTTTAACATGTTTTAATCATATAGAGACTCATTGCCACATCTATCGAAATTTAGTTTCTAGAGAATTCAAAGCAAACCACCAAAATTGGAGCTAACTCTCCCATCAAAATTATATAACTTATTTCATCCTTTTTTTGTTTCATTAAACTCTAATGAATTTTGTTGTAATCGAATGATGCAAATCAATGTACCATGGGACGTAGCAGTCTAATGAAACACATCTTTCACGTTGGTTCGGAGAATATTTTTTTCGTAGAGAATTTAATTCCAAAGGATAGCCTTGTTGCAACGGTTGAATTGTTGCCGTGTAATCTAGAGATCATAGGTTTGAAGCGTGGAAATAGTCTTTTGCAAAAATGCAAGGTAAAATTATGTACTATAGACCTTTTTTGGTGCACTCATATGAGAAAGCTTTGTGCACCAGGCTGCCCTTTTATGTGAATTCCCCGATTTACTAATACCTTTCTTGTGAATTTGTTTAGTATATCTCGTATGGGATACATCTATACATTGTTAATATTCTATTAATTATCTGTGATCATGTTGTCTTAGTCAATTAACGCACTTTTTACTTAAAGAAATAATATCTTTTAGCTTTCTTTTTTTTCTTTTTTTTTAATAGATTGAGGGACTAGTTAATCGTGACAATACACATGGTGCTCTCTATTTTCTCCGCACAATGAAAGGCATATTATTTTCTCAGGGTGGTGAACATGATATCATTTTGCTCTTAGGGTTCCCCACACTAGAAGTACGATTACAGAAGAAATAAAGCTCATGACAGTGTAGAGCCAGGTTGAGAAACACTGCTAAAGATTACTAAACGTAACTGATACAATAAATATGAGGTATAGGCAAGTAATAACATGAAAGCCTTGTTATGACAGTAGGACTTGATGCCATAAAGGATTCTCTATTAGTGTTGGTGAATCTTCCTTTCCTTCTTGTGGTTGGTTAGGTCAAGTCCACGGCTCCCTCAAACCCCTTAAAAAACCAAAGCAAGAAAGAAATTCGGGGGAACTATTTTCATGCAGAAATCTCATTCCCTTATCCTTGAAAGAAGAATCAAGAGTAGAGTTACGGAAACAGTCGTCTAAAGAGAAAACTTCTTTCTCTAGAGTGTTGTCACACAGCTGCCCGCCTAGAGAGGCAAAGGGAATATTAGGAGGTTGGCATGGAACACAACCAGGTCACTGGATCCTGCTGCATGACAGAACATCGACCGGTTGCCCGTTGTTGCACCGGCACTGTTTGATCCTATAACCTTGCTCATGGACCAATGGAAAAGATGCCTTCAGTGTCATTTTTTTAAGTCATTGTATTCTGCTCACACCTGAATCTTGTATGGCTTGAGAATCACCAAAACCTGTGTGCTACATGTGAGTCCTGGGTATTTTAAGATAGTCAAGATGGTATCTCTTGCTGGTCCAAAATCATTTACTTTTGACTTGAACTTCTTCAGAATAGCAAAATAAAAAATCTTTAGTCTACTTTGAATGATCTAGCATTCTTAGTATATTCAGCTACATGTAGTTTGCCGGTCAGTCTCATTTGCCTTCAATATTTTGCATCATTTCTTAAGAACGGAAGTCCCAAGCCAGAGCCGCCCTACCAAATACAAAAACACCATCAATGTTAGCAACAGAGAGAGAGAGAGAGAGAGAGAGAGAGAGAGAGAGAGAGAGAGAGAGAGAGAGAGAGAGAGAGAGAGAGAGAGAGAGAGAGAGAGAGAGAGAGAGAGAGGTGTATATGTGATTGAATAATAACTGGGGACCAGATTTCAGGCACTGGGAAGAATAGCATCAATTCCAGAATAATGCGGAAGTAGTTTCTTTGGAATCCATTGAACAAAGACGATTGTTTTCAGAAAAATATCTGGCATCCAGAGCCTACAAGTCATAGATTCACAAGACACATTACTCTCTTTTCCTTGTTTAATTCACTGGAAAAAAGAAGAGAAAAACAAACAAACCGTGTATTCGGATGATTTGGATCACCAAAAGAAAGAGAAACAAACCGTGTGATCTAGCCAGCCCTCAAAAGTTGAATGGTTTGGATCACCAAAACATGGGTCCCTCTTGTACTTTTATTTCATATAAAGGGCAGCCCTGTTGTATGAAGCTCCCGCCTATGCAGGGTCCAAAGAAGGGGCGGAACACAAGGGTTTATAGTGTGTAGCTTTACCTTGCATGTTTGCAAGAGGCTATTTCCGTGCCTTAAACCCATGACCTCAAGGTCACAGGACAACAACTTTACCGTTTCATCAAGACTCCCCTTCTTTTATTAGTAAACTGACCTTAAGGCTACAACTCGCTTGAAGGCAGTATAGGAATAAATGGAAGCTAGAACGATTGGAACCTCTATTGAAACCCTAAGAAAGGTAGAAGCAATGAAAGAGGCTGGAACTGCACCAAGGCTCCCCTTCTTTTGCAAGAGCCTGTTTCCAGGTCTCGAATCGGTCGAACTACGCCATGGATCCCTTCTTATATATATATATATATATATCTGTGTGTGTATGTATACATAGAGAGAGTATAATAAGCACATACAAGCAGAGATAACCTATTTTAACCCAAAGTCCACTGTCTTGGAGAGGATCTCTCTCCTATTATAATGTGTGACACGAGTTAGAGAGCACAGCCACAGGGCAAAAGTATACTATCTAGGAGGCATTACTATATATATGACCCAAAGATATAACAACTGTATTCCTTAAAAAGAGCGAGATCCAACATGTTCAAAAGTAAGTAGCAACACCCTCAAATGAAATCACATTCATTGCCTTATAAACAAACACAGCTTATCACTGTGACACAACATATAAGGAAGCATGCAAGAACAAATGACATATAAACCTAAGCTCATTAACAACCAAACCACTCTAATGAGTTAGGTTTGTGACCTACAGCATTCGACCAGAATTCAGTTGACTTGCTCTTAGTTCCTCTTTATATCAGTTCAAACTTGAGAGTGCAATCAGCTTTCATCCCCCATTAATTAAGGTTACAACTTCAACTACAAAATAAGCCCATTAATGTGATGCTGATTTGTGCTAATAAAAATGAACACGTATTTCATATGTCAATTTCGACACTGAATTTTTTGGCTTAAGCAGCATTAGCTCTCAATAATGTCCACACTGAAAAACAAAAATTTTGAATTAGGGTTGTTTAATTTGCAGTTTAAACATAAATAAACAATTATATGAAAAATCTAACATGCTTCATAAGTTGCAATTTGAGTGTATTTCCAATTAGGGCTGTTTGGCATGGGAACAACAATTAATCATCAATGAATAGTAATGTTATTTTCTAGTATTTGCAACCAATTTTAAGAACAAACAACCTAAAGTTTAAATACTTAACACACTATGTTTTGACGTATATATGCCCACTTTTGATTTTAAAAAAACTAAGGTTTTACTGTTGTTTATCTACATTTTAGAGAGCTATAGGGGCTATTTGGCACCCTGATAATTAGCCAAAAAATTTATCCTTGCACAATTATCTTAATAGTATTGGCAGCTGTGCTTCTTCAATCAGGGTGCTCCAATCTTGAGTAGTTCTAGCAGTCAGCTACGTCTATTGGACCTCTTGCAAGTTCTAAGCTAGCTATTCTAGAGTTCACTCTGATCTGCAGAAGCTTGTCCTGTAGTCTTCTTGCAATCATCTTGATCTCTTTGAAAAAAGAAAAAAATAATAATAAATTCATTCTTGCTTGCGTTTCAAAAAGAAAAAATGGCAGCTTAAAAGCACGGATTAGACAACCCTAAAACCATGACATGTTGGTTCTTAAACAGTTTTCTCTATGTTATAATGCTCCCAACAGCAGATGTAAGAAAACTGTTCCATGATAATATTGTCCCCCATTTGTTATCCTTGTGCCAAACAGCCCTTAAGACCTGGTTTATGAAGGGGTTATAGATTCTAATTGATAGGTCCATGCTATGGTCTAGAGGAACACCCTAGCCAGAGTTGCATGTGCCCTACCACAAGTTGACACATAACAATCCAACGATTTCATGGCACCTTTTCTTCTGAGGAGACCACATGATTAAGCTAGTGATAGAAAATTGATCAAATTATCAAAAGGTATGAAGATGGAGACCATTCCTTAAAACTGTCCGGATCATTTCACTAAATATCTTCTGAGATGAGGTCTCACCTAATTAAAATAGCTTATCACCCAACAATTTAACCTTATGGCTAATTGGCCTAATGACAAGCCTGGTTCAGCCCCAATTCAGACTTTGATGCACCGACCCACACAAAAAGTGGACATGACAATTCTAAAGGGGTCTTTTAAATTATGCATAATTGGCTTATATTCTTCTAATCGTACGGTGTTTGTTGGACGATCGACATCAACTAACAAAGATTACGATGTCAATCCCTAATAAGTACAAACGGGGGCCTCCTTGTTTCCTTATCAGACCATTTATCTGGTGATAATATGCATAATTGGCTATGGTTCTTCTAGTAATCACATCCGTTGGACGATCAATTGAGATGTCTTATCTGTAGAAGTACAAGTGGGACCTAGTTGTTTAATTATATGACCACTTGTACTAATATGGATAACTGGCTTTAGTTCTTCAATTCGTACGCATTCATCGGCCGATCGAGAGATGTCGGATCTAAGAGAAGTACAAGTAGGGCCTACTTGTTTTATTATCTTACTACATATTTGGTAGACTGTGATATGAATGTGCGTTTGCCAAAATTCAATCCATTGAACAATTCCATGACTCTAATTTGGCGGTCCTCCATTTACCACCTAGAAAATTGAAGAATGTAAGGTTTATAGTCATTATCAAGTCCTAGACAAAATTAAATGCTTATAGTCAGCTAATGAAATGTAGAGTCCTATTGGATAAGTAGCTTGGAATCATTGAGCATTTAAGTCTCTAAAAGGTCAGCCCGGTGCACAAAAGCTCCTGTAATGAATGGTTCAGATCACTAAATGATTGATCTGATTTATACTGAACAAAATGTCAACTTTATATGTGCTTTGATATTGATTTTGGCTTTTGTCACTATCATGTATTAAGTTATCCATGAATAGTGTTTTCTTCCCTGCTATTTACAGGGTTATTCATACATAGATAAAATAGCCCAAAAAGCTTGGGCCGTTTCTGTTTTAAGGTTGCTAATAGCAGCGAAAAAATTTACTATTCAGGAATAACTTAATCAATGTATTTGTTATTCCTATTGTAAACAACCCCAAAGTCTGTTTAGTAACAGATCTGATCCTTAGCAAAGAAATAAGTTAATGGCAGAATACACAATCACAATTCCTTCTCGGAACTAGTAATTTGATTTTGATAAATCATTCTCGTGCAAGCAAACAAGGAATCCCATGCTAGTGTACAGGGATTGGCTCTAGACAAGTGGTGCACATAATACTAAAATGCTGTTTTGAGCACACTAGATTAACAAACTTATCAGATTCTTGTAGACATTGCACATGATTTGAGATCACCAGTTTTTCTTCCTGAATTTTTATTTTATGTGTTGTGATTTTTTATTTTCAGAAACTATGTACATATATGCGAAGATGCATACACTTATACATATGCTATTGTATGTCCTATTTTAGGCATATCAGCTTGTATTAGTTTTTCTTCCTATCCTAAGCGGTTGTTTTGCTCACCCCCTACAACCAAAGTTGCAGGTGACCTATTAGGTAACTCGAGCATTAAAGACTTAAGAAAGGGGAAAGTACCTGAATCAGTTTAGATATAAGATGAGAATACTTTTGGCTTAGTTATTTGATAGAATCCATGTATAGAATTGCATTTTAATACTATAAATAATTTAACTTCTGTTGACGCATGGGATGACTGTTAATATGGACTATTTTATTTATTTGAATGGTATGTGTGACTTCAGTTGTGACAGTATGAGTAATCATATGGCATGTATCTCTAACCATTCTTAGGTCACAAGACTATTATTTTACATGTATGTGGAGGTTTTACTATAACAGCCAAAAAGAAGTTTATGTATTTTCAAATTTACTTGTATATTATTACTATGATCATGCTTTCTAAAATAAGAAAATTTCAGCTGCTTTCCAACTTAAAATCTATAAATGTTTAAAAAACCCAGGATGTTATAGATTTTGAGGCAGTCTGGTGCACAAAGTTTATGCAGCCTTACTTTGCATTTTTTTTTTAAAACTTTCCAGCTTGAACCCGTGACCTGAAGGTCACACAAGACAACTCTACCATTGCGCCAAGGCTCCCCTTCTTGGTGCACTTAATACTAAAACTGGCAAATACAAAGGAAAATAATCTAAAGTTGAAACAATCCATGTAAGAGGAAGTTAAGTAGAAGTAATATAGGTTAGGAGATGCCAAGATTGCAATTGATAAACATAAGTTCATGACTAGGGTTTAGTGATAATGTTTGCGTAGAACAAATAGAGAACCTTGGTGGCTTGGTGTCTGTTGGATGCAAGAATGCACTACAAACCAACACAAGGAAGGCTACATGGTCCTGGCCCTTATATCTAGTAACACATTTTAATATTCGTCCAAGTATCTTAAAATGAACTTGGAATAGTGAAAAATAATCAAAGAACTAGAGGGTTAGACCATTGCTGGTCCTTGCTATTTGTAATTAATGGCGAATAATGTTGTGGAACTAGAGAACTATGGCAGGGAATGGAGGTTCTCACGTGAACACTGAGGCGGTGTCTCTGATGTGTCATTGCTGACAAAGTATCAAGAGATACTTTTGAATGGAGCATGAAGTTGTAGATTGACGCGAGAGAGATGTAATGCCTTTTGTGTCTTGAGTGAAGTGGAGATGAGATTTCTGGCTTGGACCTGCTTATGTTTGAGAGTTTTCATTTTTCCTTTGCAAATACATAATGTGTCCTCTTTTCTTTCATGGGAAGTGACTGGTGCTTAGGCTTTCTCCTTTGCATAAAGTTATAGAAATGGCTTGAACGAAACAGCAGTATGGGCATCTATAAGTAAGATTTTGTTCGGAGATAGTTGCTAGCTTTTTGAAGCCATAAGCATCTCCGTTGGAGAGGTAAGTCAAGCATTCTCTCTTGGGGTCAAGTTTTGTATATCTGGATAGAAATTTATTTATATATTTACAGGCTATACATTTTGCACCAATAGGATAAGTTGGTCTAGGTTCTTTTCATGTGTTTCGAGAGTTGGCCTTTTTGTAGCTTGAGATTTTGTGATTTGGTTGAGTTTACAATGATTTTGGATGCTTGGCTTGTTTTAATTTATTTAAATATATAGTCTGGAGAAGATTTGAAATTGTTAGGATTTTCATTAGAATTCGTGCCTTTGATGGAATTTATAATGTTCCATTACTCAAATTTTTGTTGATGGACAAGAGAAATGAAGAAGAGAACCTTGCCATGTGGAACAAATCCAGTGAGGACCAAAAAGCAGTTTCTCACTCGGATGGGTCAGCCGAGTACTTCGGATGATTCAGCTATTCTCAATAACAGGCCTGCTTTTTGTTGATAAAACAACAATTAAAATGACAGAGACCATGGAGTTTAAACGTTCAAATAGATATCATCCCCTCTGAAGCCCCCTCTAGCGCCGGGCTGACGCAAACACCATTTGGCTTCCATCAGCCAAGCAACACTGCTGTCGAGGAGAGTCCACCAGTAAAAAATTTCTGCTGGGCTGTTGAAAATTTGATCTGGAAATCTAGAACCTTAGTTGCATTTCAACTTGAAGCGATTTAGATATGTTTTTTCTGATCATGATTCTCTACTCGGGTCAGTCCAAGATGAGTTTTCCATCACTTATTTCTAGTGGAAATGTGCCTTGGATGGCTGTTTCTCAGGTAATTCTTTAGGAAAATTTTAGTCATGGTTTTTCTATCTTGATTCTCTACAAGGCTCAGTCCAAGATGAGTTTTCCATCACACATTTCAAGTGGAAAATGTAAGTTGGATGGCTGTTTCAAAAGTACCTCTTTACTGAATTTGATTCCCTCGGTTGTATTTTTCATACTGTACATTTTCCGTCTGAAGGAGCTTCGACTTTCAAGCAATCATCACGTTGTCACGATTTCCATAGCCCTCTGGTCCCCAGAACCATCTAGCATGTCTCACGTAACAACCACAGGAAGGAAGATAAACATTGATCTGATCTGATCGGATCTCACGGGGAACAAAGTTCAAAAAGCCTCCTGGAACAAAGGCTATTTTTATGATCTTGTAAAAAACCGAAGAATCTTTTGAACCTGCAGTTTTGGTTCATCTAACCTGGACAAGAAGCAAATTAGTGTGAGTCGTGTTGTATGGCGTTCTCTCTCAAAAAGAAAGGGAGTTCAACTTTGTGGGGGAAGGTTGATGGTGTGAGATTAGGCTTACAAGATAATAAATAGTAGTACCAGTAGCATGTTTGCATACTGGACTTCCACAAATATGTAGGCGAAAACTTTAGTATAGAACTTGCAGCTGTGACTAGAGAAACTAGAAGATGAACATAGCAGATGCAAACCAGGAGAAACGGTAATACTAATTGAGATAACATCCTATGGGCGCTTGCAATGTGAATTGTATTTTTATTGACAAGAATAAATTTCATTTAAAAGGATAATAGATACGGAAAAACCAACGTCCGACCTATATGGTCAGACAGAAGTAAACGCAAAGAAAAAAGAGCCTAAAATCACAAGCAAACTATATAATGCAACTCCACTACTAACAGATTCCCCTATCAGCCGTTCCTTTTATACTCAATCTGCCCTTTGGTTTTGGTAGTCCTCCAAGCATGAACAAAGGGTCATGATGTAGGACATAATGGACCATCAGCCTCTATAAGCATTATGGCTCATAAGCCCATGAGTTGAGTTCAAATCAAGAAAGTTTTAAAGGGTAGAACATTCTAGAAATAATTGAAATATAATAATATAAGAAAAGTTTGGAATTGATTGAATATATAGAGTAGTGTAGCTTATAGTAAAAAAGGAGTAGAAGATTCTAGGTCATAGATAATTCTAGTTATGTACTAGAATCTTCTTTCTAGGAGGCACTGGTGTTAGAAAATTTTTTTGTGGTCCTTAACATTTGAGTTCAAAAATCCAACATATGTGTCATAACTGCCCATGGCAGTTATCCTTGATGGAAGAATAAATGCCATTAACCACCATCTCTTAAGAGGTCCCTAATTCAAGCAGATAGATTCCAGGTCTTCATCATCATTCACTGCTGAAGAATCAGAAGATTCCTTGAAACTGCATCAAATCTATTATCTTGGAAAACTGCTATGGCTGGAGGCAAGTTTCCATTCGTTTTGCTTCTGCTAATTATTATTGCCTATTTATTGTAAACATCTGGAATTTGGTTTACAACTAGTTCCAAGAGAGGATGTGTGATCCCTTGTTACAATCCTTTAGGAAGAGGATGAGCAGAAATTGTTGCAACAGAAACTATAGGAGAGAGTAAGCCATCTCATGAAAGTGGAACACTTTGGTCAATGAGGATGACTAATATAGATAGGTAGTTTCTTCATTCTTAAGGAAATGGTTGTGTTAGAATCATCTGAGGCAAGAAAAGGAAGAAATGGAGTTAAGTGGATGTACCATGGGAAGAAGTAAATGATGACGGAATGCAAGATCATCCGGTGCCTCCATCTGTGACAGTTTGCAACCTTTAGCCACCAGAAGGAATGTGTTAGTCACATATCTTCTACATCCCACTTCAATGTCCATCATATATATAACTATCATAATTAATCCCATAAAATAAAAGTATACAGTTCATAAAGAAAGCTCAAATGGTACTCCATTTATTAACTCACGTTACTGTCTATCAGTCAAAGTAAAGAAATCTCTCACTGCTATCATGGTCTCTCAACGGTCTTGCCCTTTCTACTGTGACGCTCGAGATTTAAGGCATTGTAAAACAAAGCAATGCCTCAGTAAGCTATTGCTTGTGTAGGTACATAGACATTTAATGTAATAGCAATGTAACAAAATCAAATAATCATGTTGATACAATGAGTGGAGAAATTTTCTATGAAATATAATTATTTTAAGCAATACAATGAAAATCTCAAAACATCATATACGATAAAACATGCATCTTATGGGTTTAAAACATGATATGAGTTAATGTAAATGAGCATACAACAATAACAGGGCACCCTAAGGTATGTGGGTCCCATGAGCGTCCAATGCACTTGTATAAACAGATAGTGAGTACTCATATCACTCATCCAAGTGTCGTCACACCCACACATACAACAATATCTCTATGCTCATCATGCAAGCATACAGAGCAAGAGTATGGATCGTCATGTCATAGTGGCAACCCTCTAGGGTCTCAACTATCGCCGCTCACTATAACCGGAAACTTAACGTCCATCCCCATGGAAAGGCCTAGACTGATAGTGTAGACTATCCACGTTACCAAACCCCTACCGAATGCCATATGTGGGCAAGTGTCTATCATATTATAATCACATCATAAATCTCGGAGAGTGGGTAGCTGGCCCTACTCCCTCCTAGCATGACATCCACCGAGTGAGAGCACCTGTCATAAAACCCAAAACACGAAAATCACGTATCTAAAAAACCAGAAGCACTCATGGCTCGCAATCCCCAAGACACACCCCTCATCCTAGGGTTAACCTCTCAAAGGACTAGCCACCAAGCCTCCACTGTTCTTTCTCATGAAAACCCATCAATTTCAGTAATGCAATAAATAAAGATAATTTCTAATTATGCATAAATATAGAGTATCAATTTCATGAAATCATCGATCATAAATTCATTCAACATATTATCGAATTCTAATATCTATCATGGCATAAAATGCAGAGTCTCATGAAATCATGGACTAAATAAGCAAATGAAATTCACTCACAATCAACCATAATGCTATGATAACACAAGGTTTTTAAAATCAAAATATAACATTAAATGTTGTCACCTACCTCGATATGAGATCACTCAACTAGCGTATAATCCTCTTATCCTAAACGTTCAGATGTACTTGTCAATACTACAATACTATTTTATAATTTTTTTAAATTAAAAGTAGTCAATTGTAAGTTTTTAAGTTAAATCTAGGTCCGCGTCGTCAAGACAATCACAACGGATGTTTCTGATCGTGATTTGGACCTCTGTAGCTCTCAAAATCAAGTTTTTTGTGAAAATCATAAATTAATATTATTAATTTATATGAGGTCAGGCAGGCCGTTTGCACCGGTTTACACCGACGGCTCAATTTACACAGACGACTAGGGCACCTATGCGAGAGTAGACGCCAAGGAAGACGATTGGGGTCTGGTCGTCCCCGGTGACCCTTTTGCACCTTTTTGCTTGGAATTTTGTGTAGTTTCCATTTTTAACACTCCTTTTGATTGATTTTGCCAAAAACTAAGGTTTTTCTCGATTTTTCTCATAGGCATTAAGAAATAATTATAATTTACTAGTTTCATCATAACTATTAGTGCATCATTTTTGTGTTAAAATCTTTACCCACAAGTATATTTTAATGACATAGTGATTCATATTTATTTGATATGACTTGAATTGGTAAGCTTATCATTATAATTGATGGATTATGCCTCATAATTATTAGTAAGCATGTGTTAGTTGTTTATTTATTTATTTACAGTTATTCAATCTTTGATATTGTCTGATGAAAAATCTGAAGTTCCCTACTTAACTAGTGACAACTATAAAGTCTGGAAAGAGAAAATTCTCCTTCATTTAGGGTGTATGGATCTTGACTATGCTCTTCACAAGGAAGAGCCTCCTAAAATTATAGAATCTAGTACTCATGCAGAGATTACTCTATATAAACGGTGGGAGTGATTTAATCGCTTAAGCATGATATTCATTAAATCTCGCATCAGTACTAGCATCCGTGGGTTGATACCTGAATGTGAGAATGTCAAAGATCTTATGAAAGCCATTAATGAGCAATTTGAGTCATCAAATAAATCTCTGGCTAGCACTCTAATGAACAAGTTGTCATTAATGAGACTGACTGGCACCAGAGGAGTGCGCGAGCACATTATGCGAATGAGGGACATAGCTGCTCTACTAAAGTCACTGCAGATTGAGATATCTGAGTCCTTTTTAGTGCATTTTGTCTTGAACTCTCTCCCTTCTCAGTATGGACAATTTAAAATTTCATACAACACACATAAGAAAAACTGGTCAATTAATGAACTCTTGACCATGTGTGTTTAAGAAGAGGAGAGAGATTAGTTCAAGAAATAGGTGAGAGTGCACATATGGCGACCCATAAAAAGGACAAAAAGCAAGCCATTAAAAGGAAAGTGAAAGGCAAAGCTATAACCCATACTGATAAGAAGGAGGCTATGAGGTGTTTCTTTTGTAAAAAGAAAAGACACATGAGAAAAGATTGCCCTAAGAGGAAGGCTTGGCTGGAAAAGAAAGGTAATCTCAATTCTTTTGTATGTTATGAATATAATATGGTTGATGTTTCACATACCACATTGTGGATTGATTCTGGTTCTACAATCCATATTTGTAATACCATGTAGGGTTTTTTAAATCAAAGGAGACCGAGGGAAAGTGAATTGAGCATCTATTCAAAAAACAAAATGCATTCACTTGTTAAAACTGTGAGAACATATAGGCTTATTTTACAAGCTAGTTTTGTACTTGGTTTGGAAAGAACCTTTTATATTCCTAGCTTTTTAGGAATTTGATTTCTGTATCTAAACTTGTACAACTTAGATTTTCCTTCAACTTTCATGAAACTTCTCTTAATTTATACAAAAATTTAGTACTTGTTTGCAGTGGTACAATGAATGATGATTTTTACAAAATTTATTTAAATAATGATGTCTCCAATGAAGTTATGGATGTGCATGGTAACGTTGAAATTAAGCATAACATTATGAATGAGAAATCCTCTATGTTGTGGCACCGGAGATTAAGACATATCTTCATTGATAGAATCAAAAGGTTAGTAAAAGATGGAGTTCTTGAGACTCTTGATTTTATAGACTTTGATTCATGTGTGGACTATATTAAAGGCAAGCAGACCAATAAGTCTAAAAAGGGTGCAAAGAGGAGTTCTAACATATTAGAAATCATATATACTGACATTTGTTATCCTGACATGAGTATGGATGGTCAGAAATATTTCATTACCTTCATAGATGATTACTCACAATTTATATATCTCCACTTACTTCATAATAAGAGCAAAGCGTTGGATGCTTTTAAAATATATAAGGTGTTGAATATTATCGTAGGTACACAGGGATTGGACAGGTACTTGGTCCATTTGCTAAATTTCTTCAAGAGAAAGGTATTGTAGCTCAAAACACCTTGCCTAACTCACCAGATCAAAATAGCGTAACAGAAAGAAGAAATAGAACTTTAATGGACATGGTGAGAAGTATGCTTAGCAACTCCAATCTTCCTTTGTCATTATGGAGTGAAGCTTTAAAAATAGTAGCGTATATATTAAATTGAGTTCCAACTAAGGTTGTTTCTAAAATGCCATTTGAATTATGGAAAGGTTGGAAACCGAGTTTGAGACATATACGCATCTGGGGTTGTCCAGCTGAAGTTAGAATTTATAATTCATATGAAAAGAAGTTAAACCTGAGGATTTCTAGTGCATATTTTATTGGATATGCTAAAAAGTTTAAGGGATACAGATTTTATTGTCTATCCCATAGCAGTAGAATTGTGGAATCAATAAATGCTAAATTTCTTGAGAACGATGTGGTTAGTGGGAGTGTTCGACCTCAAAACTTAGTTTTTGAGGAAAATAGTAATTCTGATTCAACTCCTACGTTAAGCAGCAGACTGGTTATTATTAATGACACCCATCAAAATATGATGGATATTGGACAACCAATTATTGAAAATCTAAGTCATACTGATACTATTTTAGTAGATCCCATTGATCATCAACTACAACAAGTTGATGATCATGAGCCTCCTCAAGAGTCTAATAATGTACCTTTGAGGAGATCTACTAGAGTAAGGAAGTCAGCGATTTCTATTGACTATGTTGTATACCTACAAGAATCTGTCTATGATATTTGTGTTGACAATGACCCTGCGACATTTTCACAAGCTATGAATAGTAGTAAATCTAACTTATGGCATGATGCTATTGTGACGACCCGGGGTTTTTCAACTCAATATATTTAAATCTTTTCGAAAGGTGGGGCCCCAAATTTTTTCAAAAACCCAAAACAGTGAAAAATAATTTAAATCGAATTTCATTTTCAGAAAAATCCCGAGGTCAGCCATTGACACAAAACAAGATTTTTATTTTTATTTTTATTTTCCAAGTAAACATGTTTAAAATAGATTTGCTATTCCAGGATCATCCACTAATCACCACATTCCCATAACGGATATAATCAAGTCCAATAACATATATACATGCACAAATTCATGTGAAATTAGAACATACCTCTAAATGAGACTTCTCGATCACCATTCTTCTAACTCCTCATGTGTCCTGTCTTTCTTTAATATCTGAGGCATTGCAACAAAAGCAATGCCTCAGCAAGCAAGGCTTGGTAGGTACATAGACATTTAATGTATATCAATGGAACAAAATCGAATAATTGTATTGATACAGTGAGTAAAGTAATTTTTACAGAATATAATTATTTTAAGCAATGCTAATAAAATCTCAAAACATCATATACGATAAAACATGCATCTCATGGATTTAAAACATGATATAATCTCATGTAAATGAGCATACAATAACAACAAGGCACCCTAAGGTATATGGGTCCCACGAGTGTCCCATACACTCGTATCACAGATCATGAGTACTCATATCAAACCTCTGAGTGTCGTCACACCCAGGCATACCATCACATCTTCATGCTCATCATGCAAGCATACCAAATAAGAGTATGGATCGTCATGCCGCAGTGGCAACCCTCCATGGGTCTCAACCACCGCCGCTCCCCGTCGACACCATAACGGGAGACTTAGCGTCCGTCCCCATGGAAAGGCCCAGACCGGTAGTGTGGACTATCCATGTTACCAAACCCCTACCGAATGCCATCTACGGGCAGGTGTCTATCATATCAAAATCACAAATCTCGGAGGGTGGGTGGCCGGCCCTCTCCCTCCTAGCATGACGCCCACCAGGTGAGAGCACCCGTCATAAAACTCAAAATAGGAAAATCATGTATGTCAAAACCAAGAGCACTCGTGGCTCGCAATCCCCAAGGCACGCTCCTCATCCTGGAGTTAGCCTCTAAAAAGACCAGCCACCAAGCCTCTACTTTTCTTTCTCATAAAAACTCATCAATTTCAATGATGCAATAAGGAAAGATAATTTTCTAATTGTGTATAAGTAGATAATCTCATGAAACCATCGGTCATAGTCCATTCAATATATGATTGAAATCAAACAGCAATCATAGCACAAAACTCTAAATCTCATAAAATCATTGATTAATAATAAATATAATTTAAATCACCATCAATCATAATGCCATGATAATACAAGGTTTTAAAATCAAAACGAAACATTAAATGTCGTCACCTACCTCAATTGTCGTTACTTAGCTCGTGTCCCTCCTTCAGTCGAGTCCGAGAATACCTTGGTAAAGTCCTGAATGATGTTTAAACATAAGAGCTAGACGTTATTTCTAGGCTCACATGGTAAGGTTAGATGCATGATTTGTTAGTTTGCAGGTTACTCTCGATATTTTTAGGTTGATCTTTATCTAAGAATGTCCTGCATTTTATTGTATAATTGGGTCGTGTCCAAAATTACGGACGCAACGGTCCTTTTGGCTTGTCGCGGAGTTATATAGGCTCCGAAATTGGATTTTTCAAGGTCGCGCCTTAATGGGCGACCCAATTGTGTACTGGGGTCTGCCGCGCCACGGTTCTAGAGTGCGCTCTACGGCTTCTAGTATACGCGTGCACCCTGGTTGCACCGCAACCAGGTTGGGTCATGTACGCACGTCCGAATGGTGTGCTAAGGTGTGCACTGCGGACGGCATTGCGTGGACGCATCTTAGGCGTAGCCTACCGGCGTGCTTTGGCTCCTAGGACATCCCATGAGTCATGATCGAGCCAAGAAAACTACGCACGCGACGCGTGCGCAAGGACTCCCCCGGGGGCTTGGGTACGTATGTGTGTCAAGCTAGGCGCCCCTTGGACCGCGCCATGCACTCGAGGACGTCCGCACCCCTGGGACGCTCGTGCGCCCCTGGGAGGCGCGCTCTCTCTCTCTCTCTCTCTCTCTCTCTCTCTCTCTCTCTCTCTCTTGACGGGTTTTCACCCGTCTGGTTTTGTTCACGGAAAGCCGGTGATTCCGGCCGGAAGAGCACCCAGATCCGGCGTGGATCTGGGCTAGGAAGGAAAGGGGAACGAAGGTCTAGTTTGGGCAGCCTGGAACGGTGCCCTGGTCGGCGAGTTTTGGAAGGGAACCCGTGTTCTCCGGGTTTCCACGGCATTTCCCCCAGCCGGAAAACACCCAGATCCGGCGTGGATCTGGGCAGGGAAGAATGGAAACTAAATAGGAAGGGTTGAGGGGCTTACTTGGGTGGTTTGGAGCGATGCCCATCGCTAGTGGGTGCGCCCTTTCCCGCTCTGAAACTCCCTGTCGCCGGAAAACTCGAAAATGGGAGAAAACTCCGACTCCGATGAGGTCAAAGGGAGAAGAGGGGAGGTGAAGAGATGGGAATGGCCGGCCTGTAGGGACGACTCGGGCCTGGCCGTTGCCGGAGATTGCAGAGAGACAGGTTTCCGGTTTTTTTCCGGAAACCCGGCCTCAAACGATCGGAAAAGAGGCAGCAGGAAAATGGGGTTTTTGGAGAGGGAAGATGGGGTTTTTATAGCCGCCATGGCGGTGCTTGCACACGGCGTGCCGCCGTGTCGGTAAATCTCTGGAAACTAGGGTTTCCGGAGAAATCGTAAGGAAGAAGAAGACGGGGTGCCGTTATCAAAACGGCCCCCTGCGTTTTCTGTCTTTTTCGTTTTTCATTTAAATTACAGAAATACCCCTATCTTTAAACGGCCGTAACTTCTTCATACGGACTCCGTTTTGGGTGATTTTGGTCTCGTTGGATTCCTTTTTCCGAGACGCATCTAATGGTACCATTTTCAGGACCAAGTTTCTGGGTTTAGTTAAGGCGACTAGTGAAATGACCAAAATGCCCTTATCTTCAAAATTGAACTTTTCATGGGCTTTTAATATTACAAAAATTGGGGTCATTACATTATTACCCCCTTAAAAGAATTTCGTCCTCGAAATTTCCATAAGTTATTATCTTCCAGGTATTTGTCTCTTAGATGATTTCTTGGTGAATGCCTTCCCCCTTAGGAATCAAATCTAGGGTCATCCTCAATTTCTCATTTTTATTGTTCCTCCTATAAGGCCTCACCTATAAGGGCCGTTTTCGCTGCGTACTCTGATGCTTACTCTCATACGTGCCAGTTTAACAATACTCTACTCTAGGCGTAATGCATTTATCTCAAAATCCTCAGATGCTTATACTTTTCTCATTGTGTATAGGATAATCTCCTTGTAGGATCATGCTTCTTTATTCATGTATAAATTACTCTTTTCAAGATCATATTATCTTACTTCTCCTATTTCATTTCGAATATCATAGGATAATCTTTTTTCTTTTTTTTTTTTTCCTCGTCTTCCGTCTAATGATCTCTTCATCATCCACATCTCCTTCTAAAACATCATATTGATCCTTGATCACACACGAGTTGTTGAAAAACAAAATGGACTAGTCGTTGTCCTATCTTGTTTCCTTTTTCAATAGAACTTTAGTTAAGCAGATAGCTGCAAAGTAGGATATCATCAACTTTCCCTTTTATGGATTACATCCACTGGTGTTTCTCAGAAGCTAATGGACCCGATAAGATTCTACTTGCAACAATTGATATAGACATCAAACTACTTTCATCTCTACCGTCACCCTTCTTCTTCGAAAATTTCTTGCACATAATGTCCGTAATTTTGATACTCTACTCAAAGTCTTAAATCCCATATGCTTTATCTCTATTACACTAAAATCATCACCCACTCAACTATTATTATTCCTTCGGATTTGATTGGTTTATCTTCCCAGATGATTCAAGATGAAAGATTTGTATGGATCTATTCTTTCCTCAATAAAGTCATGACCTTTTTCTATTCACCCATTACTTATAGTTGTATCTCTATCTCGTTCTCTCTTTTTTTTTTTTTTTCTTAATTGGTCAAAATCAATGTCTCCATTTGAGTGATTGCATATACTCGATCTTCTTGTCAGACAGGAGAAACTTAATACTTCCAGGAAATGTTGAAGTTTTGTAATATCATCGAAATCCTTAATTGCCTATAGCCTCAAGAAAATTCATACAATGTCTTAATAATGTCATTGATCTTTTGGTCATGCTATACTTCTACTCAAATTATCATTATTAGATAACACTTTACTCTTCATAATACTCCAATTAAGTTATCCAAAATTGCTCTAAGTCCTTCAGGATCCATACCATTGTGATCTAGTACGAAATTTGTTACGCTATCTCCTAGTATCATCTTGTATTCTTATCCCTATTAGACTATCATCAAAATCTTCTAATGACTCTTGTGTTCAAATTCTTTGTCACTCTTCTCAAAGTCCTGCCTTTTACATCCTTCTATGATACACATGTTATATCCCTTTTGATAATATACTCATATTACAGTCGAGATAGCCATCTGGGTTCTTCCATTTTCTCACCTTTGATGAGATCAATCTATTACAGTCGAACTATCTACTAATAAGTTTACTAACATCTTCATTCATCATTCTCATCATAATCTAATCCATATATGAGTTTCCTGTTTGCACCTTAATCCTTAAGTCGCCTTAGACTAGATTTTTGGACAAGGGTTGCACTATTCTCTACCTAATTATTTGTTAAACCAAGTTGTGTTTCACTTATTTATTGATGGTGTGCCTCTTTGTGATTTGATATTATTCGTGTTCTAGTCATCTCTACTACTTCTATTTATACTATAATTTATTCTCAACTAAATCCACTTCACGCTTAGATGAATATAATACTTCCTTAAAATTCTCAAGTTCTCATTTGTTGTAACCATCACTGATCTTGCTCAATTGCAGTTATACTAGCCTTTATACTTTTCAAAATTTATAAGCATAGTCCAAGTTATAACTTGATTTCTTAAAAGTAATTTATATACACATATCTTCTATCATATAGTAAAGTTTTCACCCAGAGAACTGATTCACAATCTTTATTTTGAATCTTTACTCACCATTAACCATTGTACCCTCTAAAGCGTCATACCTACTGTTCTCACATTAGATGTTATATTCACAGTACGGTTTCTCCATTAGCAATCATCTATTAACATGAATATTCTCAACTAGAGATACTAACTCACGCATGCCATGTAGCGATTTCTTACCCTTAGGAGCTTCATTATTCTCATAAGAATTTACTTTTCCTCTAGTTGATCGTTTTTCTTTTTTTCCATGACTATTCATGTCTCCCACTTGAATCATTGTCTATTAATGATATGATTCAACTCTATATATGATTTTCACTCTATCCTTCCACTTACTAGTTCAACTCCTAGCATCATTAAATGGTGTTTATTCTAGTTTCGTAATTTACTAATTGATTTACTCATTTAGCTCTTACTAGTTCTAATTCTCACCTTGATCATCTTTCACATGGACTTTTGGGATTGGCCGTGGAGTGGATGAACCTGCTCTCGATACCAAGCATGTGACTCAAAGGGCCCACACTCGCAACGATATTGTCCGTGTCGGAGTGCCCCATACACCCCGCACGATTTTGTTCTTCCCAGGCTTGCCCGTGGAAAAGGCCCGTTGCAAGGAAAGTCCTCATCACTCTTATCAAGAGCCCAGTAACTTTCCCCCTAGCGATGTGGGACTAACTCTCAGTCTTTCACCTTGCCTAGAAGCCTGCCAGCCCTCTTGGCCCGCCCTCATCGGCCAAGGCTTTACAGCTATGAAGGATGAGATGGATTCTATGACAAACAATCAAGTATGGGATCTTGGAGAGTTGTCTAATGGGGCGAAGACCATTGATTGTAAATGGGTTTTCAAAATCAAGAAAGACTCATTAGGCAACATTGAGTGATACAAGACTAGACTTGTTGCAAAAGGATTCACACAAAAGGAAGAAATTGATTACAGAGAAACATTTTCTCCTGTTTCTAAAAAAGATTCTTTCCGTATCATCATGGCAGTGGTTGCTCATTTTGACTTAGATTTACATCAGATGAATGTGAAAATGACATTTTTAAATGGTGATTTAGAGGAAGATGTTTATATGAAACAACCTGAGGGTTTTATCTCAAGTGCTGGTCATCATTTAGTTTGCAAGCTTAAAAAGTCTATATATGGACTGAAACAAGCCTCCCGTCAGTGGTATTTAAAATTTCATAATATCATCTTTTCATTTGGTTTCGTAGAGAACATTATGAATGAATGCATATATCACAAGTTTAGTGGGAGCAAGATCATTTTTCTATACTTGTATGTGGATGACATTTTGCTTGCAACTAATGATATGTAATTGCAATATGAGGTGAAACAATTTATCTCTCAAAACTTTGATATGAAGGATATGGGTGAGGCATTTTGTGTCATTGGCATTAAGATTGATAGAGATAGGTCTGAGGGTATCCTGGGCTTGTCTCAGGAAACCTATATCAACAAAGTTTTTGAGAGATTTCAGATGCAAAATTGTTCACCTAGTATAGCACCTATTTTTAAGGGTGACAGATTCAGTTTGAATCAATGTCCCAAGAATGACCTTGAAAGGGAACAAATAAATAACATTCCTTATGCTTCAGCTATTAGAAGCTTGATGTATACTTAAGTTTGTACTAGACCAAACATTGCACTTGCAGTTGGAATGTTGGGACGATATCAAAGTAACCCAGGTTTGGACCACTGGAGAGCTGTAAAGAAGGTTATGTGATACCTTCAAATGACTCAAGATTACATGCTTACATATAGACGGACCGATGACTTGGAGGTTGTTGGATATTTAGATTCAAACTTCGTTGGTTGTGTTGATTGTCGTAAATCAACATATGGCAATATCTTCTTATTTGTTGGAGGAGCTATATCTTAAGAAGTACAAAGCAATATTTGATTGCTGCTTCTACTATGGAAGCTGAGTTTGTTTCTTATTTTGAGGCGACCCGATAAGGTATATGGTTGAAGAGTTTCATTTCTGGGCTTCAAGTTGTAGATTCCATCTCTAAGCCATTGAAGATATACTTTGACAATTCAGCTGCTGTGTTCTTTGTTAAGAATAATAAAAGTAGAAGTCATAATAAACACATTGACATTAATTACTTAGCAGTCAAAGAGCACATAAAAAGGAATGAAGTGCTTGTTGAACACATTCGTACTGAGATGATGATTGCAGATCCTTTAATTAAAGGCACACCACCAAAGTTGTTTAAGGATCATGTAACAAGAATGGGACTTTGTTCTCATTTGTTACCTTTTGTTTGAACTATGATGCTATATTTATAGCACAAGTTAGTAATGAAACTTAAATTTTTGCTTTTGTCTCCATTTTGATTTGTATACATTTATGATTGGATGACAAATATTTGTGTTTGGACCCAGAATAAGCATTTGAGGCTTGTTCATAAAGATAAAAATGACACATAAAGGGCTTTTTCAAAGAAGATAATTATATTGTAATACATTGAAAGTAATACTTGTTTGCAAAGGAATGATCGCCGCGATTCATATAATTTATTTCTTTGTTTGAACATAAAGTGAGTTCAACTAGTACATTAAGATTTTTGAATTTATAAACTTACAAATGTTTGGACCAAGTGGGAGAATATTAGAAATTTTTTTGTAGTCCTTAACATTTGAATTAAAAAATCCAACGTGTGTGTCATAACTGCCATTAACCACCATCTCTTAAGGGGTCCCTGATTCAAGCAGTCCTGTTCTCCATCATCATTCACTGCTGAAGAATCAGAAGATTCCTTGAAATTGCATCAAATCTATTATCTTGGAAAACTGCCATGGCTGGAGGCAAGTTTCCAGCTCTTTTACACCTTACCGGCCAACTTCGTTTCCCACAATTGTACTCTGGAAAGTAATTCCCTTGTAGATAGATATAAATGCTTGTATTTGATGATGTTCCTTCTGTAAACTGAGATGCAATTACCTCTTTGTTCATGGTGGCTAGAACAGCACAAAGTTGATTCGGATTGTAGAGTTTTGTCTGCAGTAATCAGTTGTTATCGCCGATATTGAACGATGCAGACTTCTTAAATCACATTTGTTATTTTGCGTTGTGCAGTTATTGTAACTTGTACTTGAAAAACTATGTATTTTCTGTTGAGTTGAGGGTGATTCTTTGAGGTAAGATGATGCTTTTTTATTATTTGGTCTCATCTCAAATGCCAGAATTAATTCTCCATCTCCATACTGCATAAAGCTGCATGGGTTGCCAGATTGAAATTTCCCACATTGTGAGCCCTGCTACTTTTAGGCCATGACATAAGAAGGCCCCTGATATCCGCAGGCCTTTTGGGAGACTTGAAACGCAACTTAGATGTGCTATGCACCGAAGAATACAATGAATGATCTTAGTCATTGTTTGCTTGAGTTTGTAATGATCGGTAAACATTTTCACCGTCCATGTTACTGTTAGGATTGATTTAGTCAAACACACACTAGGAGACGAGGAGATTTATGTGTGGTTCAGCCAAACTCAACCTACGTCCACAAGAGAGGAGGATTCTGCTATCATTTGAACAGATTACATGAGTGAGGATAAGGAGGCTCAAAGCCTCCTCCAACCCTCTCTACATTTAGTTTCTCGCTCACTGGCAGCCACGTCGTCCGAGAACGCAGCTGCTAACAGTTCTCAACTCAAAGAACCATATGCTAGAACTATCCAACGGGTAAGATTTTTGGTGCGTCCCTCATGTAGAATATTTTTGGATGAATCCAAATAGCGCAAGTCCATGGTTTTCACAATATGGTATCCAGAGCAGGACTCAATCCATAAGATGGCCTTATCCCAGGAGCAGTCTAGTCCAGTTGCAAGTACTATTCTTGGGTTCAAGCCGAACTCTTTGCTTGCATCTTGTACTGATGAGCTCTGAAATGCTATTAGAATAAAGGGAGTTAATCTTGTCGTCTGAGAAAGAAACTCGGCCGAGTCCATTCTGGTTTTGGAATTTCTGCATTTTTCTCCTTGGACTCGCCGAGTTTTAATGAGTCAAGTAATAGAGTTTTCCGGTGGCACAAAAATTAATGCCAGAAAACTGGGGTTCAAGACTGCCAAGTTGGTTTGAATCCATTCACCACTGATGGAAGATTAAATGCATGAAAACTGCTACTAAAATTATGAGACAAAATGCAGCCGCTTTTTATCCGCGTCAACCGAGCATTCGACGAGTTGATGGATAAGGAATTGAAGTGCCTATTTGTCTCCACAAATTTATGTTTTGGGTTAGGGAATAATCACTAGGCAAACGTCCAGAATTTAGGTAATCTAATTTTCCAAACAGAACATATTATACGCCATTTGAAAAGATTATTATGCTTGTAAGCAAATTTTTCTCCACAACAATCAAAGGCATGGATTAGTCTATCCAGAAGAACAAAAGATTAGGGATGGATCAAAAGCTAATTGTTGAAGTAACAAGATAATTCTTGGAAAAAGCTTGTTCTGGCTTCAAAATGAATTGAAGCAGAAAGAAAAACATTGCTTAAAAGCTGAAAATTGAAAGAGAAAGATTGCTTAAACTGAAAAGGGAAATGTCAAAATAAAGATAATGAATCGAAGAGATTGCTTAGAATGAAAAGGAAAAAGACGAAAACAAAAAATGTAGAAAAATTACAGCAGACGCGCCAGGTAGGGGTCGAACCTACGACTTTCTGCTTAGGAAACAGACGCTCTATCCACTGAGCTACAGGCGCATTTCTATTTTTATTTGCAAGAGCAATAAATAATAAATAAGTTCTGTAAGATTCAGAAATCTTCCAAGAAATGTCTTCCTGTGACCTTTTCCTCCCATTATTCCTGAACCGTTTATGGCTAGGTTGTTCTCAAATCCAAACTCTCTAACCATGTCACCCTCCAATCAAGCACCATCAAAGAGATCGTGGATGGAGAAAGTGATTTTCATCCACAAAAGGTGATAAATGAAAGAGTTTATAAAAAGCACAACTTGGGCCATACCTATGTGTGAGCCAAACCTTCATTTTATTCCATTAGGCCTTGGCACGGCGAGCCCCAAAGGAAAATTCGCTGCAATTGGACAATTTTGAGGCTTTGATTTGATGGGCTTGGTGATAAATATAGAATGTTGCTTCCTGAGGAATGAAATCAGAGACTGATCCCAAGCACGGCATTCCAAAGATCCACCGAAATGAGTGGGGCCTGCTCATACTTTTGCCTCCTAATTTCCAAGTTAAAGCCCCTTTTATAATTCTACTGGACAATGCACACACATCTACAGTTGTGCTCAGGAGGCTCATTATCTAACTAGGGAGTGCATATTCCCCCACAATCCACACTACAGTCAGTCAAAGAATCTTCCTCTTTTGGCAGCCACATGAGTCCAGACCCATATCTTACCTCAAGACATGCCCACTTCTTTTCCCTTTCTTTTCTTCCTTCGTTTTGGGGCTGCCTGTCTTTTGGAGCCAAAAATGAGCAGCTTTTTGCCTTAGCTGCCATAAATGCTAAAGCCTATGTATTCACCAGACAGATGATTCGAAGAGTTTGAAGTAGTAGCATGTTTGATCAGGCCAAGTTGCTAAGTGGGTAGCAGCCTTTTGCCTTAGTTACTTATGATCCTGTCTTTTTCCTACTCTCTTTTCTGGTTTTTGGTTTTTTCAGGTTTACAAGATATAATAGATGAATGTTAAGTTGGTCTTCCCAGTCAGCTCCTTGAATGGAATAGCTTAAATGCCCATGAAGTTAGACACAACTTTACACCAAATCCTCGAATATCTTCTGCATTGGGCACTCAGAAATGTAAGCCATGGTACCCGTGGTTATTAATTTATTTGGATGAGATCCACCGGCTTATGCTGCCCATTTCTCAGAAACTTATCACTGAGTTAGCAGACTCTTGCGCAAGAAGAATGGGCTAAACAAACTTCCATACAAGCAATGTCCAAAACCTCAGAGAATAATCAAGAACTTGCGCAAAGCCAATTGGATTAAATTGGGCGAGTTAACGATCAACTCGACGAAGATCTGATTGACTCAGAGAGTTGAATGAGTTTCTCTTTTGACTCAATTGTGCAAGTCATGATCGAGCTAGTGAGTTTGTGAACACAGCACAAGAATGAAATCCCTGTTTGTTTCAGATACAAAACATTGCCAAGACTGACTTCAATTATGCGCAGAAGAAACAGAATGTCGTTCAGTAAATATGCTGTATAGATTTCATTTTTAATTTCCTGGGTTTAAGAGAAGAAACATAAAAAGCTGGCTCACAGAACTATGGATTTTGAGCTCAAACACAGCTCCCTTTGGTTGTTCAGCAACAAATTAATAAATTCTCTAATCTGCAATCAGCTGTGGTCAAACCACCTCGGCAGATTTCTTTCCCTCCTTGCTCCATAAAGAATGTAACAGTAGTCTTCAACTTCTTGGAAGTTCTTCCTCAGCAGAGTAAAGGTGTCCATAGTTCGTGAACTTTGTTCTTCAATTACAGCCCCCTCTATCTTGACAGCCCTGAATCAGATGTTGCTACTCGAACTACCAAAGGGCTGGTTACTTGTAATTTCCTCTTCTTCCATGACAATGATCCAAACACATAGCCCTTTGAAGGAGCAATGACTCGGAAATTCACTGTGAAGTTGATCATCTGACCATAGGTTTTAAATCTAAGAAGTTTTGGAGTCACGATCACTTCGATTCCTTTAGGTGGAGATATCACTGCTCTGTAGATACTCCTGGCTCTCCCAACATTGGTCACAGTTCGAGTGACTGAGAATCTATGCTTAAGACCAGGTACTGTAATTGATGGGTAATTGAGGCCCAATGGTGTAGGAGAAGGTTGAGTGCATATGCTGTGATCACCTGTGATTAGACGTAAGGACTCGTCATCATAGCCAATTGAGCAGAGGAAATCTTTGTAATCAGTGGGCTTTGCATCGTAGATAAGGCCAGGATTTAGGACTCTTATGGGTCTTATGAAACCGGAGCCATAATCAAATGGATTTGCTAATCTTTCTTCTGGATCTGCCATGATGGACTTGCGATCTTTATCCAATGTAGTTGCTGCATTTTGTCTTACGTTGTCAGTTTCTTGAGAAGAAGACTAAGTATAGAGTAAAAGTTCATCCTAGTGTCAGAGAAATTTGCTTTACAAACTCATATCGGGTTAAGGGGAAAGTTTTTCTGTTAAAACCTGCGAAGCTCTTTAAAAACCTTCATCGATTTGAAAAACTTGAAAATTAGACCACAACATATACTTTTAGAATTCAAAAGTCAATGTCTCCACTTTGGGCCTTCAACAAAATCAAGTCGAGTTTACTTCTCTATCAAAACAGAATCTAAGGGAAGGTTTACCTGTAGTCATGATTGCCGACTTGATCGCAGAAGGAGACCATAATGGGTATACAGCTTTTATCAAGGCCGCTATTCCTGTTACATGTGGACAAGCCATGGAAGTTCCCGAAAGGATGTTGAAGTTCATTTTCTTTATTGCTGGAGACCAGGCAGCTAATATGTTCAGTCCTGGTGCTGCAATGTCAGGCTTCAAAAGAAAAGTTATCAGAAACTTCTATTCAAACTATCATTGTTCCCAACTTTGACATGGTAGCACATGTGGCTCTTGATTCCTAGTTCAGACCAGCATACCTTCAAAATTTCCGGGGTCAAGGCATTGGGACCCTTGGAGGAGAAAGCTGTTACACGGGGAGCTGGTCGAGATCCCAACGTGGTCTTTGCAGGTAAGATGAGTGATGTTGATTTCCTGGTAACAATTAGTTGATACATTAAGGGAAATATCATTCAAATTGTATACTTAGAGAGAATCACGAACCTTGTGTGGTTAATATAGGATAGAATTCTGTTGCCAATCCCTCCTCCAACAACAGCTGAAGGTATTACAAAAGGGATAGCAACGTGCTCATCTTGTTCATCTATCAGAATCATCCCAACTCCACCAGCGTCTTTCACTACAGTGCTCTTTGCTAATTTCGATTCAGAAGAACTGTCAGCGTGGCGGCAAACCAAAATCTTTCCTCTAACTTTTCTTCTATTTAAAGAGCTATCTAAGCAAAAGCTGTAAACAACATAAAACATGAAACAAAAGCAAGATTAGAGTTCGAGTTTATCGATCAATAATAGAATCATCATGTATGCTAATTACTTGCTCACCTGGATTGATATGGTGTGAAATATCCTGCGGGGGCCTGTGAAGCATCTATGAGCCTTACAGAAGAATTCATCTCAAAAAGAGTGAGGCTTTCGCCCTATGGATATATAAGTTTTTGGTCAGGAAACCTTGTATTAATCAACATTGGCAAACTAATAAATATAAGCAAAATCAATTCCTCACCGTGCAATTAGTGCCATCGCCAAGTATGATATCTGAGGTGAAATCTCTATCTGTCGAGCTTGCACCAACCGTGAGCATCCATGGTGCAAGATTAGTTGCAGATCCTTGAGTAGCATCATTTCCAACAGAAGAAACAACAAGAATTCCATGGCTAGCAGCATGAAACGAACCCACCGAGATTGCATCATTGAAATAATCTCCCTGAGGGGAGTCAGGACCTAAAGATAGAGAGATGATATCGACGCCATCTTTGATTGCATCATCAAAAGCGGCTAATAAATCTGCATCATAGCAACCGGAGTCCCAGCAAGTCTTGTACACGGCAATTCTAGCGATAGGTGCTCCACCTCTTGCTCCTCCAGCCGCCAACCCATTAAAGTTCATGTCTTTCACAAATCTGCCCGCAGCCGTTGAAGCTGTATGGCTACCATGGCCAGAGCTGTCTCTTGCAGATCTAAATTCCACTATCTTTTCTGAATTTGTCATAATTTCACCATTTGGTTCTTCAGCATCATACCCATTCAGAAAATACCTTGCTCCTATCACCTTCCTGTGTAAATAAACAAGGAAGAGGAAAATCCCTTCGCTAGAAATCTTAATGGTTTTATTTAAAGCTCTAGTGAATTCATTAATCAAAACCTGTTGCAAGTTGAAGCATTGAATGCTTCTCCTGTTTGACATTCTCCTCTCCATCTAGAAGGCACCGGAGGCATATGAAGATCACTGAAACTAGGGGATTCTGGCCATATTCCTGAGAAGAGAATGCATCAAATCAGTAATTAACAAATTCCTAGGAAGAACTTCTATTATCTAGTTAGGTGTATCTAATCAAAGTAAGAAATGGGAACTCTGTTGAATTCATTGAAATTCTAAAATCCTAGAAATTTTTGTTGCTTTTATTTCTTTCTTTGGTCGGTAAGCTGCAGAACCAACAGTTGACAAATGGGTAAACTGTTCCCCAGTTCAATCATCAGAAATGATGGGGAATTGACAAATGGGTAAAACGTTCCCCAATACAATCGTCAGAAATGATAAGGAAAGCACTTAAATTAAACAACATAATCATGAACAGATCATTAATCTTGGAGAGAGAATCAGCAGGTGCATTTAATTCTCTCCAGCCATCTGAAATTTGTCACTCTATGAAGTTTTCTGAAGATTCAAATATCAAGTAGAGATCATTCAAATGAACAAATTATATGCAGAACAGAAAATAGACTGAAAGAAGTACCAGTAATGAACTTCTAACCAGAAAACAGTGGCATGCCTCTATATGAATCATGAGCTCCCTCAAAATCAAACAAGTTTAGATACAAGAGGAATTGTGCCACAATTGCTACTGGAAAAAATCTCTGCAAATGTTTAATCCCTTCCAGGAATCATCTTACATTCAGAAGGAACAAATGGGCATAAACTGAATATGTGTTAGTGTTGAACCACTAACATGGATCAATTGGTCTGAGAATATGGGCTCCAAAAAGTACCATTCAGATAAAAAGAAGTCCTCTGCTTACAAAAATAAAGTAGAAATGACTTTTATGGCTGAGCATTACAAGTATTAACTAATAAAACCAGAAATAACGAAAGAGTTGTATTATATCTTCAAACATTTGGATAACTGCTGCACCCACTTATTATAGAATTTGACAGCTTCGTAGCAATTGAACATATTTATCATTCAAAAACTCTCTGCAACTGCCAAAACAATTCAAACAAAAACAGAGCCTCTTCATAAAGACACTAAACATGAACTACACAGATAGGTAATTAGTCTATTTAACGAATTCCACTACAGTAAGTCCCCAATACAGCCACAGACCTGTATCGATGAAACCAATGATGACATTGTCTTGATTCTTTGTAGAAAATCCTGGAATTTCCATCTCTTCGTCATTCAAAAGACCCATAAAATCCCATGAATGAGTAGTATGTAACCTTCTCCTCAAGTTCGGAAACACCGAAACAACTCCAGACATCCCTTTCACATTAAATTACCAAACTTTAAGACCAAAAACATCTAAATTTCAGAATAACAGAATAACACTAGTTACTAACAAGACCTTCAACTTACTGGCCATTTCTGACGCTTGTTCCTCTGTCAACTTTGCTGCAAATCCTCTAAAACCATGTCTATAACTATAAACATGAGATTCTGCTGCTTTCTCCGCACTGCTCAAAGCAGAGTCAAGTCAACAAACAAAGTAAAACCACAAAACCCATGTACAGACTCATTCCTGCCAATTCAATTAAGCCATAACAAACCTTCCTTCGTGAACAAAAGTAAGCATTTCATGGTTTTGCCTCAAAATCTCATCTGGGTCATCATTAGTTCTTCTCCCCATATAAACAACATATACCTGCCAAAAACACCATAAAAATCAAGAAAAAAAGAGAGACCCAGAGACGTGTAAGCACCATTTATTCAATAAAGACGCAATTCACCTGAGAAGAGAAACAGAAACTGAATTCTGCAACAAGAAGACACAGAAACAGATACTGGGTAGAGTGGTGGCATCTCAATCCAGCCATCTCTTGGAAATGAAAGATAGCCAAAGAGAGAGATTGGGATTAAGTAAACGGGGCAGAATTGTTACAGATTGATTGTGGGTATTAATGCGTCTAAAGAGGCGTATTAAGGTGTATATTCATATTGTTTTAAGGCCTGAAAATGAGAAGGTTTTGGAGGCAATTGCTTTTGGAGCAACCAACCTCCTCCAACACCACCTCCCCCAAATTCAGGAAGCCGTTAAATATTCCAAGAAAAAAGACCAAACATAAAAGGATAAATTAGCCTTAGTTCCCACCTTTTTGAAAATTAAAATTAAAATATTTTTAGTTTAAAAAATAATAATATTATATAATCATTAAATATTAATAATGATGATGAAAGTAATATACTAGCCCATTTTTACTTATCAGTCCCTAAGCAATGCTATAAATGCTAACTCTAAAATTATCTTCCATTCAATGATTCTAGCCATTGATTTCTTTATTAGTAAAATAAATTGTCAAAAATTTTATCATCTATTTTATAACTAAAAGTAGCAACAATGAGATCATCTAATGGATGAAAATTTTAGAGAATGACCCCTCTACATCAAGCATAATATTCTAAACGATTTGGATCTTCCAAAATCTAGGTCCACCTGTTGTTGTCCCTTCCTTACCATCTAAGAAGGAGGTTAACAAAAACAAAAGGGGAAATAACTAGGATCACTTCTCTAATAGCAACAACATCAGTACTCAACAACATCAATAAGCTTTAATTTTTTCCCTCATAAACAAAAAAGGGCAGCCACGAACCTCTTGCTTATGAGGAGTCCGGGAAGGGGCAGACCACAAGGGCCTATAGTAGGCAACTTTACTTTGCATTTTGCAAGAAGCTGATTCCACGCCTTGAACTTGTCACCTCAAGGTCACATGACGACAACTTTTATCGTTGCGCCAAGGCTCCCTCTCTTACAAAATAATAAGATGGCTATAGCTTCCAATAAGCTTAGATTTTTGAAGATTCGAATTATCCACAATATTTTTCTTGACTTAGATTACATTCTAAAATTCTCAAATAATTGTAAAAATTATTTCTTTTTTTTTTTGTAAAATAAATGGTAAAACTTTTAACTGTTCATTCTATAGCTCAAGAAAATAATGGCTAGGATAAGCCAATAAAAATGTCTAATCACAATCTCAATTATGAAGAAGCTTATCCTAAGCGATCTTGACTAATGCAGACAATGGGTCCCAATTTTTGAACAAGTGAGGTTTTGATATTTCCACAATTAAATTGACAAAACAAACTAATACAAGCCTCCTATTTATAGAATAATTAACAGCATATTTTTTCTAAAAAAATCAGGACAAGGGGGCTCGTATTTTAATCGTAAACCTTTTTCACAGATAAAAAAGGACAGCCCCAATACACGAAACTCTTGACTATGCAGGGTCCGTAAAAGGAATGGACCACAAGGGCCTATAATAAGTAGCCTTACCTTGTATTTTTCAAGAGGTTGATTTCATGCCTTGAACACGTGACTTCAAGGTCACATGACGACAACTTTTACCGTTGGCAAAGCTCCCCTTCAAACTTTTTCCGTAGATAATGTTTCTATATATTCTAAAAGAGGCTTTGCAAAAGTAGAACTGCAAACTTTAGATAAGATAAACCATAGTTTGGTAACTTTAATGTCCCTAATCAATCAAAATCATCAATTTCCAACGCAAGCTAGCAAAAGAAATGGTGGACCCACAAGACCAACTGATATCTTTTCCTCTATTTTTACGCCTCTTTTCCACGTCTCACATGTCTGTTGCGATCGAAGCCGTTGATCTCTTTTTTTTTAGGTTCGGACAAAGATCCTCCACTTCATATAAATAAAAGGGCAGCACAATGCGCACGAAACTCTTGCATATGCAGGGCTCAGGTAAAGAAGATGTTTTCACACCTTAAATCAATTAGCTCAAGGTTACGTGATGATAACTCTACTATTGGGCAAGGGTTTCCTTCCTCTACTTTATGTTAATATAGAATGATCTAACCCTATCTCTCTTGACTTTATTTATATTAATAATACATATATAATTATAATATGAAATTAATATTATCTTAAATCAATCTTTGTCTCATTTGTTGATTTTCTCAATGTGGCTAGATGTCAAGATGACTCCGTGAGGTAGAAAGTAGGCAGCTCAATTTTCTTATTTGAAGCAGATGCATTGTTTTTCTTCCAAATTTAATATATATAATTATCCTTCTTTAGAAAAATAAATTTTAAAAATAAATAGAAAGAGTAAGATATAGAAAACAGTCTCCATAAAAGTGATTTATAAGAAAAGAAATTTTTTATTATCGACGATCTCCTCGGATGAAGTAGCGAGATCAAGATCGGACGGTCTGCAATATCTGAATATGCTAACTCTTCAAGATGAAATTTGAGAATCCTAGACACAAATTAATTACTCCCAATGAAAGCTTCCTAATGATTTAATAGACTTTCAAATGCGTGACCTAAGAACATATACAGCCACGTGTATAACGTGATCAGGCCTGTCGATTTGGCGGCCCCAGCCGTGTGGCCGGTCTTTTTGTCACTTGTCCTTTGCATGGCAATGATCAATGGCTGAGATCATCGATCGCCGGTATCCCTACACGAGCATGGCCCATCAAAAAGGGTAAATGTATCATCTCACTAAAAGATAAGATTATTGCGCAGATGCGTTTCATTCACAATTCAGTAAACAAATGAAAATGCGTTGATTAGAATTTTTGGACCTTTCCTTTGCTCTTTTAAAACCTTCTCCTTGCATTGCCTCACTTCTTCTAACTAGTGCCATTTTTAGTCTCCTTCAAACATGTTCAAAACATCTAAGTCTAATCTTTCTTATCTTGTTACCTATTGGTGTTATCTTTATTTTTTTAAAATATTTTTATTCTTAATTCTATCATTTTTTATCTTACCACTCATAAATTAGAGGTACATCTTATCAAGTATAATTAATGATCATAATTTCCAAGTCTTAGATGAATCGTTCTCAACTAGTCAAACAACATTATTTTAATTCTTCTAAAATAAGAAAAAGATTACGTTTAACTAAGAAAACTTCCATAATCATGTCCAATCTTGCAATAAGTTTAGGTCTAAGTATATTAATGGGAGACGGTGCGGGACATAATTTTAAGTAAAAAACATCCAAAAAAAACTCAGGTAAAAGAACTTCCAAAGTCATTTCTAATATTGCAGTACTTCCATATATATATATATATATATATATATATTAAGAAATTAAGTTCATACATGGGAGACAGTCCTGGACATTCCCCCTGTATTGCGTGTGACAAGACCCTAGAAATACTCTCTTTTTCTTAAAGATAAAGTGAACCGGATTCTAACTTTTAAGATCAAGAAATAGGAGTAGTGTATTCCATCCCAAGTTTTGATTATTTAAATTGATATGCTCTTCTCCATACAAATATTATATATATATATATATATATATATATATATATATATATATATATATATCTGTGTGTGTGTGTAACTCACAACCAAGAAAATATATGATTATAACAGCTATTTAAATCACATCCCAATTGCTTGTAATAACTTCGAATCGTATGCTAAACAAGGATCATACCGTGTAATTTATCCGATTCAATTAGTCATGCATTAGAAAGGGAGCCTTGGTGCAAAGGTAGAGTTGTTGTCGTGTGACCGTGAGGTCACGGGTTCAAGGCATGAAAACAGCCTCTTGCAAAATGCAAGATAAAACTACATATTATTAACCTTTACAATCTGCTTCTTCTCAAATCCCGCATATGCAGGAACTTCATGCACCGGGGCTGGGCTGCCCTTTTAATTAGCCATGCATTGATTGAGTCAGTTGCATGAATTCAAATGTTATCAAGTGAATAATAGCCAAAGGTGGCAAATATTCCTATCACAAAACAAAGTGATAATCATAACGATGCAGCAAGCATCGAAGAGCCATGTCGGATAGGGCAGGGTTGCTTGGACTTAACCCAAATGGGTTAACATGGCATCATGAATCCTTGGACAAGTTTAGTGGACCAGTGACTTGATTAAACTATGAGAACATACAAATTAATTACATTTACGTGTACCCATCAGTGTTGCAGTGGAATTTACATCCTTTTCCTCCTCGGAAACTTCAAAGGCCGAGATCGGTTTCGAGACTGCGGCGAGCTCCGATCAACGCCATAGATTCTTGTTTCTGGTTGGTTAATTTCATCATTCATGTGTGATGATGTTGATGAGTGGGAGATAATTTTCATGACAATCTCCATCATTCAAAAGGAAATATGATGATGGTTAAGGCAAGCTATAATTGTATCCTGTAGATGCCTTTCAACGAGTCTTAGAAGGCATCCTAGCTATGCTATGATCAAAGAGGTTGACTCTAAGGTAAGAAATGATAATCACGCATGAGCCCTGTTTCTTTAGGTGCTCCTTTTGGCCACTTAGGACGGGGTTCTTGTATGATCAAACCGTCTATCTGATCATGGAGTTTGCTAATTGTTGGATGATTGTGATCCTTTGATTTGTTATCAAATATACATCACTGCATTTGGATATTCCAACCATCCATTTAAAGGGCGAAAATATCAGAGGTTTACAATGGTCGGATGGGGCTAACTTTTGGGGCATACATTGGCATGACATAAAGATAGACCGCTTAGATTATTAGAAAAGAATGGGCCCACTTGTACTTTATTAATTGCCTAGCAACGGAGATTTTCAATTGATTTAGCATGGTTTTGTTTTACCGAATAGCCCCTGCGATGATTATTGTTTCTATTAATTTATTAGATTTTATATCTTTTATAGTTTTTTTAATTGCATATCTTTTCTACTTTCTCTAAATGTTTTTTGGCTCTGACAACCAAAACGTATACATCTTTCTTGTGTAAATTCTCTATTGCCTTTAGCTCAGCACCACAAACATTTCTCCTTTCTAATTTTTTCTACTCTCTGTTTCTCTAGAATATCTTCCACATACATGAAGAAAAATTGTGTTTAGACCCACTTTAGATGTATTTTTTCATCAATCTAAGTTGTTCATATGATTTGACCTCAATCATATGTTCTTAGTACCAAAACTCATTCTAATGACAATATCAAGGCCTTCAAGAATATCTGTTCGAGCCAAATTATGAACATGTTGGATCGATGAAAAAATACAAAAAAGTGAGCCCAAACACAAATTTTCTTTAATACATATCAATATATGCACATGTACGGAAGAAATCTCTCTCTCTCTCTCTCTCTCTCTCTCTCTCTCTCTCTCTCTCTCTCCAAGGTCCTCAAATTGAAGAATATCATTTTTTAATCACTAGGCACTTAAGCAAATTCCAAAAACCTACTACCTTTAAAAGTTTAGTAAGTTTATTAATGTACCATATTGGCCCAAATTGGAAGTAGACACTTCATACTAGCTTAGCAAGAGAATTTATTTATTAGATATTAATTTAGGCGAGTTTGATTGTATATGGTTTTCCTCTTAGCATTGCAGCAGTCCAAGATGATTAAGCGGAGCTCTTATATTTACACACTAAAACTATATTTGGGACCCAACCCACCAGTTCAGTGATCGACACTAATCATCTGCCATACTAAGATTGTCCACGCATTGAGAATCTTTTCCATTAGATGATCCTAGCCCCAACTGTTAAAAAAATGGGTAGCCCGGTGCACAAAGCTCCCATGTATACAGGGTCCGGGGAAATGGCAGACCACAAAAGACTTATAGTACGTAATCTTATCTTGCATTTTGCAAGAGGCTATTTCCATGCCTCGAACCCCTTAACCTCTAGATGACACTGTGACAACTCAACCATTGAGCCAAGACTCTCTTTCTATCCTGGCCCCAACTGTTGTGGGATTCAAAATCAACAGCATAAAAAGTTAAACACTGAAACAAGCAAAAATCTTAACCACGGAGAGAATTAGGATTATTTGTTGGATGATGTTTGCTATGGCCTATCAGACACGGGGTCCGGGGGGACTTTGGCCCAAAGCATATCTAAACAAACATGTAACCCATTAGATAGAGGCCTACAAATGGGCTTCGGCAGCCCATGTTGCATTGTACCATAAGAAATGGACTTTGCCTAGCCGTTGTTGCCCACTTGTTGTGGGTCTCATTGTGTCCCAGTATTCATTTCTAAATGGCCTTAGAGGAACTGGATAGGAAATCTTGGTCCATCATTCCCATTGGGAGAACCACTTTCCACCGTAAAATTCAATTCTCCTAACTTCACAGCAAAACCCATGTTTGGATTCTTCTCCGACCAGCACAGTCTTTGTGTGATTTTCCATTCTCCCTTTCTTCTCTCTCCTCTCCCACCCCATCTCTCTATTTCACCCTTCTATCTCTCTGTTCACTCTCCACCATCACTCTGTCTCTGGCCACATCTCTATCTGTTCTTGAATAAAGCATGAGCTTATCACAGATGTGTTGAGGATTTATAGTCCCTGCTCAAGATCAAGCATACACAAAATACATAAATTTTACGTGGTTCGACCAATATGCCTACGTCCACGAGAAGAGAACAAATTCACTAAGAGAGAGAGAGAGAGAGAGAGAGAGAGAGAGAGAGAGTGTGTATTATAGGATACTTACAAAACAGGAAATGCAAAGAATGGTGTGATACATCGATTTTCAGCTCCTTCATATTTATATGATTCTCATAGATTTATTTTCACTAAAAACCCATTCAAAGTCTTTTGGTGGTGCGTAATAGTTGACAGCGCAGCCAACGGCTACTGTGGCAGTGGCCACCATAGTGAAATTCAACGGCTGCCTTTCTTGACATTAGTGGTGGCAGCCACCACAGTTGACATCGACAGCCACCAAAGTTGAAAGGCAGCGGCCATCAAATGGGATTAGACTAACAAATCTCCCCCTCCAGGGCCATTAACTGAAAAAGGTTTCTTTACGCATAGACTTCTAGTAGAAGCCCATCTCGGCCAATTCCTTATAAATCTCGAACTTACTCAAAGGTAATCCTTTTGTCATAATATCTGAACTATTATCGTCAGTATAAATCTTCTCAAGCTCTAACAACTTCAAGTCCAAAATATCACGTATCCAATTATACCGAACATCAATGTGCTTTGTCCTCCCATGAAAAGTAAAATTCTTGCTAAGAACGCATACCTCTTCTGCATAAAGCCAAGTTCGTTCATAAATTTCTTCCTCCATAATATCTCTTTGCAAGCCTCTGTCACAGCAATAAACTTAGCTCCATTGTAGACAAGGCAACACACTTCTGTAACTTCTACTACCATGATGCAACTCCCCCTGTAAAAGTAATCAAGTAGCTTGAAGTAGACTTTCCAGTGTCAATATCACTAATCATATCTGAATCAGTGTAGCCTAAAGCACAGGCTTGCCAAGGCCAAATCTCAAATGCCACTTGGAAGTACCACGTAGATATTCAATATCCACTTCACTGCATTCCAATGCTCTTTTACTGGATTTGATAGAAAACAGCTCACTGTACCAACTGCATATGTAATGTCTTGTCTGGTGCATATCATGGCATACATAAGACTACCAACAGCTAAAGCATAAGGAACATCTTACATGTATTCCTTCTCAGCATCACTCACTGGAACTTGATTATTACTAATCTTAAAGTGAGTAGCAAAAGGTGTACTAACCTTTTTAGATTATCCATATGAAATTGTTGAAGTACCTTTTCTATATATTTCTCCTGAGACAGTCATAACCGCTTACTCCTCCTGTCACGAATGATAGAAATCTAGACAATCTGTTTCGCAGGTTCCAAGTCTTTCATGGCAAAGATTTTGTTTAGCTCATTTTTTAGCTGACTGATCCTTGAAGAGTTGCTTCTAACAATAAGCATATCTTCGACATAGAGTAGCAAGATGACAAAATCATCCTTTGAGAATCTATACACAAACACATAGTGATCTGAAGTAGTCTTTTTATAACCATGTTGGGCCATGAACTGCTCAAACTTCTTGTACCACTGTCTGAGAGACTGTTTCAAGCCATACAGACTCTTCTTTAGCTTGCAGATGTACTTCTCCTTGCCTTTTGCAACAAAACCTTTTGGCTGTCCATATATATCTCCTCCTCTAAGTCACCATGGAGGAACGTTGTCTTCACATCCATCTGTTCAACCTCCAGATCAAGGTTTGTGACCAAACCCAACACAACTTGGATTAAAGACATTTCGACTATAGGAGAAAATATCTCTTTGAAATTAACACCTTTTCTTTGACCAAAGCCCTTCACCACAAGTTTAGCTTTGTATTGTGGTCGTGAAGTGTTACCCTCATACTTCACCCTGTAAATCCGCCATTTCTTCAAAGCTTATTTGCCTTAGGCAATCTTACCATCTCAAAAGTGTGGTTGTCTTGTAAGGATTTCATCTCACACTTCATAGTTGCAATCCACTCTGCATTCTCTTCACTTTCAACTGCCTCTATGTAGCCCTCTTGCTCTCCCCTGTCAATGAGGAGCACATACTCATCTAGTGAATACCGAGTAAAGGGCTGACGACCTCTAGAACTCCATCTCAATAAAACTGCTGGCTCCTCAATAAGAATCTCCTCTGAACATCATCAGCATCTGACAAAACATCCACATCTTAAGCAGCTTCATGCTCACCCTCGGCCTAATCATCTTGAACATTAACTGGCACACCACCATGGTCATTGGTGTCATCTACACCTAGTGTATGTGAAATAGAAACTGGATCCAAATTGGTCAGAGTATCAGAACTCCGAGTTTCTAATCCTTCGGCTTTGTCAATGTGTTTAATAGTTTGGTCTTGTCACAAGCCCATCGGGCCCACAACAAGGATATTGTCCCGTGCGCACACACATGGGTTTTGGTTCTCCCCCGCGTCCAGGGGAAAAGGCTTCCTTGTTGTGAAGGGAGAGAACCCCCCTTATAACCCACAGCCCATCACCCCCCCTAGCCGGTATGGGACTAACTCTCCTGCGTCTCGCCCTCAGACCATCTCAGTTCCCCTCACAAGGCCAAGCCTCAAGCCATCTTGGCACAGTAGCCATCTCCCGCTTACGAGACACACGCCCCCGTGTGTCACCACACGAGCGACAGTGCGGCTAGCCACCCATCCCCGGGGTTGAGGTTTGGCTCTAATACCATTTGTCACAACCCCGTCTGGCCCACAACAAGGATATTGTCCCATGCGCACGCACATGGGTTTTGGTTCTCCCTCGCCTCCAGGGGAAAAGGCCTTCTTGTTGTGAAGGGAGAGAACACCTCTTATAACCCACAGCCCATCACCCCCCCAGCCAAGTATGGGACTAACTCTCCTGTGTCCCGCCCTCAGACCATCTCAGCTCCCCCCACAAGGCCAAGCCTCAGGCCATCTTGGCACAGTAGGGGGGTGATGGGCTGTGGGTTATAAGGGGGGTTCTCTTCCTTCACAACAAGGAGGCCTTTTCCCTTGGACGCGGGGGAGAACCAAAACCCGTGCGCGTGCGCACGGGACAATATCTTTGTTGTGGGCCCGACAGGGTTGTGACAGGTCTTCCATAAAGACCACGTCACGGCGTCTAACCAACTTCTTTGCAATAGGATCATATAGCCTATAGCCAAACTTATCATGCCTGTAGCAAATGAAAATACATTGTTTGGTCTTGACGTCTAGTTTGGACCTCTCATCTTTGGGTATATGTACAAACGCCTTGCACCCTAATACCTGCAAGTGATCATAAGAGACATCTTGTCCATACCATAGCTTGTCAGGAACATCTACATTCAAGGCAACAATTGGAGACAGGTTAATAACATAGGCTACTGTGTATAATGCCTCACCCCAGAAGGAACTAAGCAGTTTAGCTTCAGAAAGCAAGCATCTAACCCTCTCCATCAATGTCCTGTTTATCCTCTCTACTAAACCATTTAACTAAGGAGTCTTCAGAGGAGTCCTTTGATGTCTGATTCCCTGCTGCTTATAATAAACATTAAATGGTCCATATTACTCGCCACCATTGTCTGTGCGAATACATTTTAGCTTCTTCCCTGTTTGACTCTCAATAGAAGCTTAAAACTTTTTAAACTTGTCAAGCACTTGATCCTTAGATTTCAAAACACATACCCAGAGTTTTCTAGAATAATCATCAATAAAGGTGACAAAATATAATTCACCACCAAGTGTTCGTACCTTCATAGGACTACATACATCTGAATGTATCAATTCAAGCACACTTGGCTTCTTAGAAGAAGGATGGCTTTTGAAGGAAACCCGTTGTTGCTTTCCGGCAAAAGAATGAGCACACTTACTCAACTTTGCAACTTTAAGCCTTGAAAGCAAATTCTTCTTGACTAGACAACTTAATCATTTTTCACTCATGTGACTGAGCCACCTGTGCCATAACTCTGAAAAACCAACAACATCAACAGCATTCACAGAGTTAATAGGAATAGAAGCTTGCATCACATAAAGCTAGATAATTTCTTCCCTCTAACAACCACAAGCACTCTCTTAGAGAGATTCCACTAGCCATTGCAAAAGGTACTACAGTACCCATCATCATTAAGCTTTATAACTAATATTAAGTTCAACCTGAATATCTAGTACAAGTCAAACTTCCTTGAGAATCAACCTCGTCACATTGTTGGTGTCCAAACAAATGGATCCAATACCAACAACCTTTAACAGCCCGTCATTACCCATCTTCAACACTCCAAGGTCTCCAGGAGTGTACGAGGTGAAAAACTCACTCCTAGAGGTAACGTGAAAAGAAGCACCGCTGTCAACGACCCATCCAATCTCACTAGAGGCTAGGTTGATCTCATTTTCATCACAAACCACAACAAGGCCTGAAGTGGTGGTGGCCACACGATCATTCCCATCATCATTTTTTCTCTCCTGCTTGGCATTCTCTGTTTTGTTCTTAGCTTTCCACTTGTAACACTACTTTTGATGTGACTCTTTTTGCCACAATAATTGCACTCCAGATTCTTGTATTTGGATTTGGATTTACTTCTGCTCCTGTTATTTTTCTCCTAACCTTTGATCTTGCTTCTCCCCCTATTTTCTAATATCAAAATCTTAGACTTTGATGCGGTGGAAACTTGAGTTCATTGCCTCATTTTTTCATTTACAACTGCGCTTCTCGCATATTCCCACGTCACTGCACCACCTAGAGCAGAATTAGCTAGAGAAACACAAAAAAAAATTCCATGAATCAGGCAAAGTATTTAAAAGCCATAAACCCATGATATCATCGTCAAACCTAACACCAACTTTAGATAGTTGCTGAAAGCATCTGGTCAACTCATTCAAGTGGTCAGAAATAGAATTCCCTTCATTCTATTTCAGGTGCATCACTTGATTAAGTAGGAATAACTTAATATTCCTAGTTCTCGATGCATACAAGGTTTCTAATTTGATCCATAAAGTTCTAGCATATGTTTCATTTTGAATATGATTCAAAATATTATCTTCTACCCACTATCAAATGAAACCACATACATGTTCATGTTCAACAACCCACTCATCTTCAGACTTATCATCTGGTGTTTTAGTAGCAAAGATAGGTAGATATAATTTTTTCACAAAAAGAAGATTTTTCATCTTTCCCTTCAACTTGATAATTAGTACCATTTAAGCAAATTATTTTATTCATATTAACCTTCATAACTCAAAGTTTTCGACCAATGTCGTAATAGTTGATAGCGCGGCCGACGGCGGCTATGACGGTGGCGGTGGCCACCACAATGGAATTCAACAGCTGCCTTTCTTGACATTGATGGCGGCGCCCACCACAATTGTTGTTGACAACTGCTAGGGTTTAAAGGCAATGGCCATCAAATAGGACTAGACTAACAGGATGAAGGACAAAAGTTGCAAGTCATTTCAACAGAAGTAACAAGTTGCAGTCTTCTATTCAATCTAACATGGAAATTAAGTGGCTCTTGTTTCTCGTCTTTGGTTTTTTATTTACAGAATCCAATTTGTACCCTCTGAATCCTACCAAACTACAATCCTTGCTTTTGTGGGTAAGTTTCTTCACTTAGAAAAGGAATTAAACAAGGAACTAAAATTATATGTATCTTTTGAATCCTGTTTCTTTATAATCATCATATCGAAAATGGAAAAGAGTTTAGCAACATTTAATATCATGGGGGTTACTATTTCACAGAGTTTAGATAGTAAATACAGTTTTTTTTTTTTTTAATTAAAACTATGTACTGTCCTGAATAGCCATGATATTTGGGCTGTTTGTATGCAGGATTGTTTATTGGTTTTCAGTGGATGACTCATAGCATGGTTATTCATCTGGATAGCCCTGATATTCTCCTATCATTTTTCATCAGTATCGGCTTAAAAATCCTTCAATCTTAGAAGGCATCCTAGCTAAGCTATGCTCAAATAGGTTGACTCCTAACGTGCATAGTTTGACTTGGAAAAAGTATAAGTGGGGTCTACTGTTTCAATTATCCAAACCGTTTATTCGGGGGAGCTTGCTGAGGATGCGTCGTACGTACATTATATCCACGGTTGGATGATTATAAGGCTTGTAGCAGGCCTAGCTCATTGGGCAGAGCACTTATATGGTGTTTGCCTTCTTAAATTCCAAGAATTTACGCAATAGAAGTGCATTTCGGATCCCGCAGTTCAGTGATCAATACCGTTCATCTGCTAATCTTAATCTTGAACTATCCCTGCCCCCAGAATCTTTTTCATCGGATGGATAAAATGGTCAGCTTTGGAAGTTCAGAGGTAAAGGAAACAAAATCTTAACCATTCAAAGAGGAATGTTTGGTGTTGGATGATGTTGGGTTTGGCCTATCTGAGATGGGATCCAGGCCTGGCAGTACTTTCCCACTTATTCAAGTGCATATATCATCATGGAATTCATTTCTGTCTTCACTAAATGGTCTTAGCCGGCTCCTGTTATGAGGGTGTGATGGGCTTGAAAAGGATGTCATGGGCCAGCAGATTTCCACTTCAGAATTCAATTGTGTCCTGACTAAATGTGCTTAGCCAATTCATGTTGGAAATGCTTTCTTAGAGCCAGAAATTTTTTCATGAAGATCTGGAAAAGTGACACCTTAGCCTCCTGACCTATTTATTTAGGAGCCAATTTCACCACAGAATTCAATTCTGTCTTAACTAACGGTGGAAATTACATTCTGCCACTGGTTTCAGATATTGAGCTTCCTCTTCTTATCTTTCCTTTCCATGATATCAAGGATATTTCACCTTCTTTCTGAAACAAAAATAGACTAAAAATCAACTTGTGGTGCAGTGACTTCCCCTCCAGGATCTGGGTAAGCTCTTCTCCTCTTTCATTACTTGTAACTAGTGCAATTCCTTGATGGGATCTCTTTCTTCTTCTAAACTTTCCATCAGACTTGGCATATTTTCACTCCAAATGCTTGCTCATAAAGACATACTTCATATTCTGTGGTTTTTGATGAAAACTTGCTCATTGCCAAATTTATTTGTGATTATTAGAACCCAAATCACCACTGAGAATTCCTTTTTGGTAACCCATTCAGAAAAAGAAAAGAAATCCTTACCAATACGAATTTTTTCCCCATCTGGGTTGGGAACCTACTGCAACTCTTGAGTTGCCAACTCTCTTTGTTGGGTTTCTGTTACAAGCTATATTTTTCTAAGAACCAGTTGTTTTTCTTGGGTTGTTGTTCTTCAAATGGTTGGCAGAATCACCAAAACTTGTAAAGCAAAATTCTCAATAAAATTGAGAGTGGACTATTGAGGGATTTAGGCTATCACGTTAGTTCAGTTCTTGAGCAATTGAATTGCCTATAATAAGTTAGGATTTTTGTGATAGCATTTCTTATTCAAGCGCATGTTTTTCACCTCAATGCAAGCCCTTCATTCTGCACACACTGTAACTTGAATTGTTGGAATTGCACTTGAGGATTCTGACACCTAATTTTCATCCAAATGATAAGTAACCCGGCCTTAGTTCTTGATTGATTACCTGGATCTAACTTGATAAGCATAGTGGTTTAGCAGACCAACTTCATGAATTTGAATGGTCCTTGTTTGGATCCCTGAATCAGCAGTTTTGCATTGGTTGAGACAATGAAAAAGCACTTGGTAACTTGAGGAATTAAAGACTCGTTCTTAGTGTTTTGAAGAGTTTATGTTAAGCTAATGAAATGGTAGGGATTTGCAATCTCAATTGCAATCATAGTAGCTGACCTCTGCCATTAATATCATTCTTAATCTGTTCCCAGTTCAGAACTCACAAATTAGTAAACTCCAATTCTTATGCCCGATGCCCTGCCCTGTGACTTGTAAGACCCATATCCACACTATTCGCACCTGAAAACTCCAGGCACAACGATTTGGCATCAGCTACATTCTAATACTGCAAACTAATGATCGTCTCCTCCATGCAAGTGGTGTTTTAAATGTGTCCGGAGTGGGGTATTATCAGATGGGTGTAAAGCCTCCAAGCTTTTTGGCCAAAGTTTGCAAGGTTTAGAATGAGAAAGAAGAGATATATAGAAAATAAAGTGTAAAGTCTAGCTGAATTTGGCTGCCAAACCGAATGATGATATTTGGGCCCTAGACAGATTAGTATGTTTTATTCATGAATCTATGTAATTTCTTTTTGGTTTTTTAGGAAGGAATTCTGGAAAATAATTTGCAGGGAAGAATATTGCTGCTACTGTTTGTGTGTTTTAGTCCTAAGTAGTGTTTAAGCTTGATATTATGCATATTGAACTTGCTGGGAGGAGCTAAGGACTGCAAATAATAGAAGGTTCCTACATAGCAAGTCATTACAGATTTTGAATTTGGTTGCCAGATATGTTGATAATTAATAGGATGAATTCAATTGAGTTTGGACAGAATTATAGATATTGAATTTGGTTTCCAAATCAGATGATCATTAAGTTCAATTTGATCAGTGTAGTCAAAGACCTGCCATATCTTGAGCCGCCACTTTGTAAAAGCTCTGAAAGTCATCTCTGAGAGAAATTTTTCATAACATGTTGGTTTAAAACTTCCGAGTGGGAGTGAGAGTAAGATACTTGATATAATCAATTCTATGTGGAACTTGGCCATCCTGATAGTAAACTATTACATTCGTGTTTGTGAACAGAAAGTTTAAGAAAATCTTGCCATCTATTGATGCATTACATGTTATGCATCGATCGACTCATGCAAAGCATAAAGATAGAGTAAATTTCCCTACGGCATGTGTCCTAGTTGTTATGTTTCCTGTAACTTAAATATCTCAATTTAATAACCAAGCAGGTAACTCCAATGCCCTTCTGGATTGGCACAATTCACTCATGCATGGTTGTTATTAGTCCTTGAACTTCAGCTCATGCAACTTAGTTGTTTTCTTCCCCTGATACATGCGCAGGTCTCTTCACCATTTGAAGGAGTGATGGCTGCCTCGTTGTCTCTATCCACTTCAAATATAACACTTTCTTCAGGGAAAGATCGTCAAAACTATCTCAGCTCAAGACCTAACATACAATTCAAAACCTCAAATGTAGCTGCTGGTTTCAATACAAGCCAACACCTTCAACACCAGCAACTTGGCAGGTTGATTCATAGGTTTAGAGTATCTGCTAAAACAGAAGGTTCAACCAAATCAAGCCAGTCAGACGAGAGAATTCCATCTTGGGCAAGGCCAGATTCTGATGAGCCACCTCCTTGGGCTAGCGAAGAACAGAAGAATGCATCTGAACAAGCTTTTGAGATTCCCTTCTACGCTTATTTGCTTGCATCAGCAATAACTGCCATAGCAGCGGTATTACCTATTGTGCTTTTCTTTCCATTAACTGTTTAAACAAGGGGTTAAAAATGCTTCAAATTTTGACTGCCACAGATAGGCTCCATTTTTGAGTATGTCAACCAGAGGCCTGTTTTTGGAGTCCTGAATTCAGATAGCGTGTTTTATGCACCATTGCTTGGATTCTTTGCCTTCACTGGCATACCCACTTCTGTAAGTTCTACACTTGTATTTGCTACGTCTTTCTCCTTCTATGAGTTTACTACTGAAACCATGCGGAAATGTAGGTTTTTTCTGCTAAAATGCTTCTCTACTGCAGGCTTTCCTATGGTTCAAATCTGTTCAAGCTGCTAATAAGGCAGCCAAGGAGCAAGATCGCAGAGATGGCTTCCTCTAGAAACAGTTGTGCTAGCTTCTGTGTTTTGTTATTTGCAAGAATCAACCGTAAGAATTTGAAAGGCTTGTCATCAAGCGTTCTCCATTATTGGATTAAAGCCATCTGCTGGTGCTGTAACATACATTCAAGGCATTGTGGCCCATAGTTTTATTCCTCTGTTTATATATATATATATGGCAAACTCTCTCTCTCCAAATGACTTCAAAGACCCAAATTGCAGCCAATAAAGATACACCACTCATTTCTTTCCCTTAAAAGGCAGCCCTGGTGCACCAAGCTCCAGCCTATACAGGCTCTAAGGAAGGGGCGGACCACATGGGCCTAAAGTACGCAGCCTTACCTTACATTTTGCAAGAGGCTATTTCCATGCCTTGAACCGGTGACCTCAAGGTAACTTGTTCTATATATACACAACTGAACACTTTAGAGAAACAAAACTTTTACTCCGTCTCTTCTCATTGAATTCCTAACCCTTCCACTTAGTGGAAGGGATGGTACAGGAACAAAAAGAGGTAAAATCTGGTCGGATTCCAGTTATTCTCTTTCCATCCCACCTATCATCATGGTGGTATCCTCGGCATGAGAGATACCCATGGAGTCGATGCATTGATAGAGATTGCTACCAATGCTAAAGGATGGGACACCTAAAAAGCGCAGCCCCGGTGCAAGAAGCTCCTGCGTATGTGGGTTCAGGAGAAGTACACAGCTTTACCTTGCATTTTACAAGAGGCTGTTTTCATGCATTGAACTCATGACCTTAAGGTCACAAAACGACAACTCTACTATTGCACCAAGGCAACTATGAGGAGGTGTTTATTGTAGGATTTGATCGAATCTGCAGTCAACAGCTTATTGATGCAGAATTATACAAGACCAAATAGAGAGGATTGCAGAGCTTGAAGGCAGATGCAGATGCTGATAGAGGAAAAACTAGATGTGAGGAATTTGATTGCTGTAACGCGTAGCAGATATTGGGTCGAGTGCAGTGCATAGCATAGCGTAGCAGATGTCAATTCGTGTGCGCAAATACTTGCTTGGTAAATCTGGCGCTTTTTTATCTATCCAAGCAGATCATTATAAGGCGAGAAAGGTTAGATTTAGATGGTTTGAACATGACTAACAGAGATCAAAAAGCTCAAAAGAATGTAGACGTAAGTGGTAGGAAAAAATTTAAAAACTTGAGGACTGTGAAGCATGACAGATTCATACGACCAACCCATAATAGGGATGATGAACAGCATTTTTTTATTTTTTTCATTTGTGAAAGCATTTCCAACTGGTTTTTTTGTGGATGTCTAATTTTACGTTTGAATTCATGAGAGATGAAACTAGAATATATGTAAAATATTCATTTGTATTAAACAACCTTTTGCCTCAGTTGACTCACATTTATAAAATTATGGATCGTTTCAATATGGCTAATTGCAATGAATGACAATGCCAGTAGTCAAGGGCAAATTAACCATCTAAATGTATTTATAAGAAGAGCAAGGCTCTTTATGCACTCAACCCTACATGGAGCCCCGGCGCAACAGTAGAGTTGTTGTTATGTGACTTTGAGGTCATGGGTTCAAAGCATGAAAATAACCTCTTGCAATATGCAAAGTAAGGCTGCATACTGCTGACCCTTGTGGTGTGCCTCTTCCTCGAACCCCGCATATATGGGAGCTTTGTGCTCTATGGCTGCCCTTTTTTACTCGACCCTAAATCTACTGTGTGTTAGAAAGTAAGATGGAGAAGAAGAAACCAAATGACGAGTCACAAATCTCCAATTTTATAGTATTGACCAATGGTTGTAGGGAAAAATCATTCAAAATCAAATTATATTTAAAAAGGGCAGGAGTGTATCACAAGGGTATATGGTAAGCAGCCTTACCTTGCATTTTGCAAAAGGTTCTTTCCACGTTTTGAATCCGTAAACTCAAGATCACATGACTACAACTCTACCATTGCGCCAAGCCTCCTTTCAGTCAAATTATATTTAATGAACGTAAAATAATAAATCCATTAAAATGTTTAAAAAATAAAGAAAATGTATTAAGTTTTGAAAATGTCAAAATAGATATAAACTTGCATTGATATTCTTTGCTCATTTTTTATTCTTTTTTTGCAAAATAATTTGTTATTTACAAGAACATCTCCAGACTTTGGTGAAGTAAATATTTTTATATTGCCAAAGAATTAAATAGGAAATTGAATGTTTTAACTAGCATTTAAAGTGACCACTATACTGGGTCACTGCCCCCAAAAACTTCTGATTGGTGGAAACTTTTTTTTAACTTGACAAGGAAATCTGAGGGAAATGCTGCTTAACAAAGCTAAGCAATTGGTGGGTCGATATCATCCACTAGAGGATCTTTTTTGGAAGTATCACATAGTTATGATGTGGATCATAATGATCAATGTCATCTTAGGTTCTTTAATCACATCTAACTAAAGCGTTTTGAGGAAACCTTGCAAAACAGTGATATTATATACAAACTATAGTGAGTAACGTTATCAACAGAAACGTCATACTATAGCTTAGCATCTTGTTTGATATTTTACCTTCATTTTTCTTTTTAAAAGCATTTAATTTTGTTCATCGTATATTAGAATGCAAATACTTTTTTCTTTTTTTTTAATCTGTCCCATTACTTTTTATTTAAGCAAACTACTTGGAAGGGGAAAGTGCTACCTCGAACGTAAGCATAAGGAAGAGAAGTGCCTTGTTGTCTGCGACCAACTACGCTAAATGGTTTTCAGCTCCTATTCTCTTACTTCTTCTCTATTCTCTCTTCTTCGTCTTGCTTTGTAACGCATAGCAGATATTGGGTCGAGTGCTTAGAAAAATATACATAAGACTACAACCAAATGTGCATAAAGAACCTTACTCATCTCATACTTTTCCTAATCAAACAATGAACACATTTAGATGCTAAATTTTTGTCCCTTGACTACTGAGTTGTCCCATATTCGAACGATCCAGAATTTTATAATGTAGGTCATCTGAGACAAAAGGTTGTTTAACACAAATGAATATTTTACATATACTCCAGTTTGATCTCCCATAAGTCTGGATTAGATGTACGCAAAAAGTCCTGTTGGAAATGCTTTCACAAACGAATTTTAAAGTTGTTATCTACAGGAATTCGTATAATCGTGATCATGCCCCCATATACTTTGCATGTTTCCGTCTTAAATTTCACATAACTTGTCACAGTATGACCTTCTTGGAACATTTTGTTGGACAGATGAGGATCTGCTTGGATAGATAAAAGAGCACCAGATTTGCTAAGCAAGTTCGCACATGCACACACACGGGGGGAGAGAGAGAGAGAGAGAGAGAGAGATCATATGCCAATCAATGCATGAAATCATCTTATTGTTAACTCTAAATATAAGTAATATATGAAATGCGTTTTCTGTAAGGTATAAATGCTGATCACTAAGTGAAAAGGAGCAAATGGAAGACCCATAAACCTCAAGCCACTAATGAAGAAAAAAGGAAAAAATAGCAAACCCAAAGAAAAAATACGAAAAACCAACCGATTGCACAAAAGAATGGCATGTACCTATCTAAATCCGCACCCTATCTGACCTATCTATACCAGCAAGCATATATTCAGAAGCCAAGGCTGAAGTTGAAAGAAGCAGATCCATTGCCGACCAAAATCAAGGCAAGAAGGAGCACAGCTGTGAGAAGGACCCACATCCATGGCTGAGTTCTCCTCTTGCCCTTGTTGCGAAGAGGCAAAGGAACAACAGGCTTTGTCTTCATCTGCTTAGCTGCTGCCACTGATTTCACGGACTTCCTCACCGTTGTTTCTGGCTTCTCTTTGATTTTGGGTTCCTGGGAAGTTTTAGCTGGGCTGTTTTCTGAGACTGGAGCAGATTCTGCATCATTGACACCATTGGTTATATCTTTTGAGGCTGCCTTCATCCTCTCCTTCTTCCTTGCCTTCTTTTCTCTTTCCTGCACGAAGTTCATACTGCCCTTGAATAGCCAACTAAACAGAGATGAATCTGTTCCACAAATTCTTGATAGCTGATGTAACTTGCATAAATCTTTTGTGAATGCTAGCATTTCTCATTTTAAAACAAGAGAAGTAGCAAGTTATAAAAGAAACATATTGCAGGAGGTAGAAACTGATATTATAAATTTTCACTTAAGATCAGTCATACCGTGAGAGAATTCTACAGTAGAACAACGTCCAGTAAGATTCAGTGCAGTTACCTTTTCTTTTAGTTCAGCTTCCTTCTGTGCTTTGAACTCAGCCCTGGCTTTGGCCTTGTCGGCATTTCTCCTCTTTCTCTCCTCTGCCTCCTTGGCTTTGGCCTTCTCCTCCAACTGACGTTGTTCTTTCAACTTGGCTGCTGCCTCTGCTTTTCTCAACTCCTCCTCCTTCCTCGCCAACTCTTCTTCCTCCTTTCTTTGCTTCTTCTCTATTTCTGACTCCTCTTCTACATCTACCCTGCTGGAAACTGTTGCTAAGATGGTTTCAGCTGAAGTGGGCTTGCCGGCCTTTTTGGATTGAACCGATGGCTTTTTCTGTGCCGTATCAATAGCAGGCTTTATATCTGCCTTTTTGGGTGATGCAGTTCTGGGTTTTTCTTGTACTGATTCTGAAGATGAAGGCAGTGCTGTATTCATATTTGCTGAAGTCAAACGCGCATTATCAACTTTCTCCTCAGCAGGATTACGTAGCACAGGTGGCTCCTCTTCGGGTCCTAGTGACCTTCCATCCAAGGTTTTCAGTCTCCTAACGGTGCTAAACATGTTATTTTGGATGTATTCCTTCCGAAATTCATCATTCTTGTTCCATAGTTCCATAATTTTCTCCACCTAGACCAGATGTTTATATGTTAATAATAAGCGATATCTAGATTGGCCATGTGAAAGAAAGAGAATGATCTGTACCTGATTGCTGCAAAAAGATTGTAAAGCCTCTTTATCTCCTGCAGATAAATAATTTGCAGCTGCATTTTGATCTTCCTTGTACATGCGAAAATACTTATTCTGCAAGTAATAACGCTTTTAGCAAAGGATCAACTATTTAATAGACTTGTAGCATTTCATAGGGTGGAAAGGATATATTCCTCCTAAAACCAAAATGACGAGGACAGTTGACAGTGACTTCAGCAACTAAAGCAGTTTTATTTACTAAAGTCATTTCAGACAAGCAACAGATTCAATGTCAAGGAAGATTAACATTGTTTATCAAATCAGAAAAATGAACTAATGAAATTTGAATTAGATGTTTCCTCAAAAGATAAAAGAAATGCAGACGACACTGTTTATTGGGCACTTTATGTTATCTTGCAGAGCCTCTTGCTCTATTCTTAACAATATAAAAGGCTTAAGAAAGTTTTTAAAATATTAAATGATCAAGCAAATTTTGCAATGCATTCCTCAATTGGACATATTTAATAGATATGATGACTATTTAACGGCAAAGTCTAGAAGTCTGCCTCACTTAACAAAGTATGCACACACATAAAGATGATATGCATAAAAAATCCTCTCTCCAGCTTTCTTGTGGGAGGCTCATTATAAAGCAAAACCTAAATCCAAATGGGCACGTGCACATGCACACAGCAGAAAGAGAGAGAGAGAGAGAGAGAGAGAGAGTTTTAATGTGGATTTTATGGAACTATGGTTTTTAAGAGATAGTATCTTTCCAAAAATCTAGGATGGGAATAAAAAAAGGGAGGTTACCAATAGAAAATGGCCTAAGTATCAGCTGGATGAATTTGATAGGCAGCCGTGGGCTGGCATGCGGGTGTTTATTAACGTGGATTTCCATTTCAGATTTTAGCTCCACCATGAATAAGGGCTGAAGCAAATTATGACACTTATTGAAATGTGACCTATGGCTGCATCTTTAAAAGTAGGAGGGGGTTTGTCTACGTACTTTTGACTGGGCAATAACAACCAACCCAACACATTAAAGAATTATTAATCATAAATTGAGCCCAGCCTGAAATAGAAACTGGAGGCAAGAGATCAATGATCACCTATGACCGGAGATACATCAAAAGGACATTACTAAACTGGAAATAAAAGAGCAGCAACATGTTTTACAAATTAATAATCATCATAAATTAATGGGTCTTGTTTCAGTGTGAAACATAAAAGGACACTAGCAGCTCATGGAAAACCAGGCCTCATAAATAACTGCAGATTAAATGAAGATACTGTCTCTAGCTTCTAAGTCAGTCCAAAGCTTCTAATACTCCAAGATGAACCATATTCTAGTAGATGGAAATCTTGGTGCAGGAGTCGGTTCAGATAGGCTGAACCAGGCACTCAATTGAAGCTACTGTTTCTAGCTCATAAGTAAAGCCTCATAAATAACTGCAGATTAAATGAAGCTACTGTTTCTAGCTCATAAGTAAGTCTAAAGCTTCTAATACCCTAAGAAGAACCATGTTCTAATAGATGGAAAGCTCGGTATAGATGGAGTCGGTTCAGATAGGCTGAACCAGGCACTCAGTTGACACAGCCGATTCCTGGGATTTTCAACATTGTCAGCAGAACCTATAATGCAAAGCTACAACACAAATAAGAAGTTGGCCTAGCTAAAACCTTGTTGACTCAGGGATTGTTTAAACAAATTATCAAGATGGCTCTGATAAGATGTGCTCAGAAATCCAGCATCATTGATGGAAAGTTCGGTATGGTAGGAATCAGTTCAGATAAGCCAAACCAGGCACTCAATTGACACAGCCGATTCCTGGGATTTTCAACAGTGTCAGTAGACCCTATAATGCAAAGCTCCAACACAACTAAAAAGTTGCCTAGTGAAAACCTTGTTGACTTGGAGATTGTTTAAACTAATTATCAAGACGGCTCTGATAAGATGTGCTCAGAAATCCAGCATCCTAGAAGCAGTCATAGAGTGGCTAGAAAATAACAATTGGTGGATTTAGAAAATCTTATAACTATTATCATCATCTGCAATTCAGTTAAGTCTGATGGTATTTATGATGAGTGTATGATAGGAAGATAAAAAGATGAGGGTTTCAGCCTTTCCATCAATTGGGCAGGGATTTGGGGGAGGTGGAGAATGGTTGGTGAAGAATGAAACAACCCAGCATGGGTGCCTCAGATCAGTAAAAATCTCACCAACAAGACAGGCAAGTTGTGGTAGAAAATTTTAAACATCTTCATAAAGACTAAATTGGCCAAGCTAGAATCTGAAATTAGTTCTAGTAATTTTGTGGGTAGAGTTAAACCTAACAGGACTTGTTCTGGCAGTTCCACTGAACAAAGCTGGTGAGCTCTTGTAAAACCCTTTGCCATTCACAAAGAATAGAAATGGGATTATATGAAATGCATAGATGGATTTGCCAGGATGTGTGGTCCATTCTTGTTTTCATACTAGTCCTTTAGAATTTCAACCAAACTAAAGCCAAAAGTTTGTGATGAATGAAATTATGATATCACAGAAAAAGAAAAGTAACACAAAGATTTCCCATCATTCCAATGCATTATCCAGCAAAGAAAAATTTCTGAAACACTAAAAATAATTTCAAACTAATGTATTCAGCCAACCAGTACAGAAGCTTCTAAGTACATATTGAAATAGAACAATATATCATACCTTCTCATACATTTGTTTCTTTAGGCTCTGTAAATGTGCATATGCTTCTTGACGAAGGTCATCTGCAGATTTAAACTGACTTTGCAGTTCTTTCAAAATTTTAAATTCATCATCATTACTCTTTTTAGCAGCATTGGAAATACTTTCGGCTCTTAAAACTTCATTCCGGAGGGAACTCAGTTCCTGCTTCAAAATCTGTGAACAACAAAAGACCAGTCAGTATCTTAAAAGCAAAACAAACTATCAGAGCTGACACTATTTAATAACCTCTGATACCTTGAGGCGCTCTTCGATGCCATCTCTTTGGTCAAATGCCTCCTGAATTTCAGTCTGTGTACCCATATTGGCACTAAGCTGCTCACGGGCCTGCTTGAGTTGCTTGATCTCGCGCAATAATTGTTTTTCTTCTTTCAAATGCATGGTTTCATGTTCCATCATGTGTTTTATGTTATGTATCTGAGCCAATGGTATAAAGTCAAAAGCAATGGATAGATTTGTCTCACATATCAAAACAAAACCAAAGAAGGAAAGACCAAATCCACAATCCGTTTCATAATGAAGTGACTGTAGAGTTTGTTACCCTTTCATCTATGTCATCAACAGAAGTAGCGTTCTTCATCATGTTAATCATTGACTGGACAGAATCTATTTCTTGACGTTTGGCGTTTAATGCATCTCGTGCTGCCCTTTCTTCCAATTTTGCGGCTTGAAATTTCTCACGATATTCACTACTAGTAGCCTAAAAAGGAAAAGAAATCAAGAACTAGAAATGAAAAGAACAAGAACCAATTACTGAGAGCACAACTTTCATAGGGAACATTTACCTTTTTTTGTTGCATTGCCACTCTTATAGAGTCCCTACTTTGAGTCTTCTCATCAACTTGTAACTGAGCAAGTCTGATCTGCGTCCTGATTTTGTCGTCAACATATCTTGGGATTCTAATCATAAAGTTAAACACCTTTCTACCCACCTCCGCTTCTGCCTTTGGTGCATCAAGGGCAGCAGCACTGGTCTCTTTTTCAGAAGAAGGTAGAATTCCATCTGATGCAATCTCTTCGACAGCCACAACATCCTCATGCACAGCTTTGTCACCGTCATCCTTGTTTGTAGTCTGATCTCCATCTTCAACATCAGGCACAATAGTGACACCATCAGGTTTGCTTTCAATGGAGTCTCCACCCTCAGTTTCTAATTTCATGTGAACAACATCAGTAATAGAGACATCCTCACCACTTTCAACAGAGTTATTTTCAGCTTCAGCCTTTAATTCAGGATCATCAGTGGAACAGGTAGGCAAACTTTCGGTATTTTGGACAGAGTCACTTCTAACTTCAGCTTGCAATTCCTTGTCATCAATAGGGATGTTGCTGCTTCTGATGGAATCATCCCTAATTTCATTTTCTGATTTCGAATGATCAACAGGACCAGTAGTCACATTTTCACCCACTTCAGCAGAAGCACCTTCGACACCAGGTCTACATTCACTATCATCCTCCGGACACATGGGCAAGCCACCTAAACTGTGGCCATTCTCGTCAGAACCATTTGTATTTTCAGTTTCTAATCCGGTAGCACCAACAGAACACATAGCGGCAGCTTGACTGCTTTGGATCGAGCCATTTCTAACTTCAATTTCTCGTCCCATATCTTCTGTCTCTGGATTTATATCACCAACAGGACAAGTAGGAAGTACTTTAGAGTCCTTTGGAGGTTCTACTTCTATGTCACGGTTCTCAACTACCTTAGTTTCCACTCCAACAGTCTCAACACAGTTCTTTCTATCTTCATCTTCTATTCCTCCGTTCCCTTGCACTTCTAATTCATTGCTTGTAAGAGAGTCATTCCCTTCTTCCCTGTCTAGTTCCTCACTCTCAACAGCACTATTTCTAACGTCAGCTTCTAATTTTGTTTCCGTTACAGCAGAATCGGCCACTCCCGACCCCTGTTCCCCGCTAACCGGTCCACCCGCAGGAACATCGTTAGAAACTTCTGCGGCTGCAGGATCCTTTCCATTCTCAATTCGATCCAACTCAGCGCCAACAACCTCCCTTGCATTCTCGACCCGATGCAAATCGGATTCATCTGCAACTTCTTCATCTTCAGTATTCTTTCCATTATCAGTTTGATCCAATTCAGCGCCAAGAACCTCCTTCCCATTCTCAACCGGCTGCAAATCGGATTCAACACCCTCCACATCCGTGCTTTCACATTCCTCACTCTTTTCTGGTTCTCCGCCCAATTCCAATTGTTTTTCACCGCCATCAACCGTACCATTAACCTTGATTTCAACTACATTCGGTTCCTCTGGCGAACCGTCAATCTCAACGTCAGAGTTTGAACTAGAAACAACACCCTCAGCAGCACAACTGTTCGCTCCAAAAGTTATCCCATTATCTACCTTTTCCTCACGCAACTCCTCGCCTCCAACCTTCTTCTCCTCATTTCCAGGTTCTGCTGGACCATTTTCCTCCGGGTAAGCGTTTGATTTGGCACTTTTCACCGGATCTACAACACAATCCGCATCGCGATCTCTCTCTCCATCATCATCGCCATTAACGAATTCATAAGAACCATCAGTGTCATCCTTTCCCGCTCCATCAACCTCCTCCACATTCTCATGCGCAATGCCATTGCATTCACACGCATTCACCAGATCTCCACGCGGACTCGAATTCGAACCGCTCTTTTCCTCCATTTCGACCTTAGAACACTCAGGAGCTCCATTACAGTCCTTGATTTCGGCCGTCATTGGACCGACAACGTATCACACCAGAGGAGAAGAGCAGAAGACAGATCTTCCCTCCGTTTTCCTCACCGATCACAGATCAAATCAAGCAAAATTAACAAAGACCAAACGAGATCCTTTGAGATCAGAAGAACTTACAAATTTCGACTGAACGGAATCAGCAAAAAGCCAGATCGAGAGCGAAGAGCGATTTCTAGTACGAATGTGTGATCCGGAGGTGGAGGATCAAGAAGGGAAGTAGGGCTTTGAACGGGTGAAACGAAAGAAAAGGGACAGCGATGTCAAACAGGGAGTCTCCTGTTTTCTGCAAATTCCGCAATTGGAACGAGAGACGTCAGAGGAGAGGAGGCCTCCTTTCTGTTGATTCCGCCCTTTCCGCTGTTTTTCTATTCGCCGCAGGGATATGGTAAAAACGCGTCTATGGAAATTCTTATCCGCGGAATTCACTTTCCATCTTCGACGTGGTAGAAAGTTAGAAACCGACCAACCATACGGGATCTTCTACCGTAGAGCGAGATACGTGGGATGTTTTACTGTAGCTCCTTTGTTTTTTGCTTGATGGGTCTACGTTGTGATAATCACGACCGCTCATATGATTGATATGACTCAGGATTTCTAGTGATTCAAAATATGTGGGGATTAGATTATCTGATTTCTCCAACTTCGATGTCTGGCTGTCGAAAAATCAATCGCGTTGGATTCCTCATGTGAGAAATTGTAATTTTTATCGACAGAAACATAGCTTTTAGGATTCTAAATTCATAAGATTGTTCGAGATGTCCTAGGATGGATATCAATCGGACGAAAGGATTAGATCAATCTTTGGAATAGATCTTGACTTTTTGTTTACTTGGATATCAAAGTCAGATTAATCAAAAGAACGGATTAGATCATTCAAAACTGGGGCCCTCTCAAGCGATTCCTGCAATATCTGACCTCTCTAACCGGCACCGTCGGTCGAAATGAGGGCGTTGGACCCGCTCCTCTCCCGAGTTTATCGGGTGCTGCGGATCACGATGACCTTACGGCGAAATTCTAGCCGTTGATTGCATGAATGGACGAGACTACGAAGCCGCAGCTGTAGGAGACGAACCGTCGTCGGTTGGGTGCTTGTTTTTCGAAGGTGGGTTTGTAGTGATCTGACAGTTTGGACGTTGGTTCATACATTCCAACACTGAACGTCCATGAGATATACGTATAGTTTTTGTGCGTATCTTATACGTATTTCTTCATGAAATACATCTTGATATACTCGTATTTTACTCTTATATCATGTTATGTTTTGCATGTATGAAGTAGAGGGTTTCGTGCAATCATGTTTGCATCTATATTATGCATAGTGTTATGATTTATATACTTAATTGTTGGCATAATCATCAAGGAAATTAACATCAGACGGTTGAGATTATTTTGATATACGAATTATTCCAATTACAGAGGGAATTTGTTCTTGTGTAATTAAAATAGTAATAGTATGTTAAGGCCTGATTGGAAAGCTCTAGAATGAGACCAAACTGTTGCTACCCACAATTAGGGTTTGATAAACATCCCCTTTTGGCTTGTTGCAACTAGGGTTTTGTAGATGACTTACAGAAGAAGTAACAATCTCATTCAGGCTTTGTGATGATCAGGTGTCTTGAGTCATAAATTCTATTACATTGGTTGAGATCTGTTGACTTTGTATACTATTATGTTGTAAACAAACGATCACATCCAGAGATAGTAATTAAAATTTTTGTGAAATCGGTTGGATCCAGTTTTACATTGAGTAATGATTTAAGTTGTGCCACCTTAATTTCTTGCTTAATTAAGGTGACTTATCACCTTAACCTAAAAAGCTTAATCTGAAAAGGTTTTTATACTTTTGAGTTTAGGTGGATATTCGGCAGGAACTTCGTGCACCGAGGCTGCCCTAGTTTAGATGGATATTTGGCGTTCTAGAAGGAGGATTAATGAAAGTGATGGTAATTAAACAAGTTAGGTGACATGATAATCATAACAACATGAACCTTAATTTATAAAAATAGGGAAGTCAACCTTGGCCAGATTATGAGCGGCTACCACTTTGAAGTTCCAATATATGTGGTCCTTGTTTTTTCTCTCTAAGTCCCTCACTAAACTCTAAATATAGTGTGAAAGATGGCTATAACATTAGGTAGGCTTAAATTTCTAAAGATCCCGCTCGTTGATATTGTTTTTCTTGGCTTAGATGGGCAATGTTTTGAAATTCTTATCCATTGGATGATCTTTGCTACTATTTTCATGGGCAATAAAATGGATGGTCAAAGATTTCACCACTTATTTAACAAATAAAAATAGGAGTTGCTAGGATCGGAGAATTTCAGAGCATCGGTCATCGAAGTAAAAGAAACATTATGAATAGTTTGGATCTCCTGGAACCTAGACCCACCAAAAGTTATATGTCATTGCCATTTAGCGAGAGTGCATGTATCACTATCCTACATTATTGTAATGATACTCCAGCTGTTAACAGCTAAGTAGGCTGACATTACCCATTGATTTTTGTTGAACCTGATCTTATAGCTGGAAATTTACAAGAACAGCAGCCTTGATTAATCATGTTGAAGGACAAATGTGGGCCCAACAATTGATTGTCATACTAGACCCCAGGGTAGTGCCTACATAGTTGGCTAGACATGGAAAAATATTGTGTGAATGTGATGACTAAATCTATTGTCATGTTTTACCTAAAATATAAATAAAATTATAATAATCTAATATAAATATATATATATAGCAAGTGTACATTGATGACTAAATTTTATCATACAACTTGGTATATTTGGATCAATTAACTAACAGTAAATTGTAACACAATATCAAAAATTTCCCATTTCTATCATGCATCAAGAGGCACAATTAATGTGCAGTTATAGGCATGTGGGTCACTAAATGAACTGGTTTTCAATGCATAAGCTAGCCAATTTAGGCTATTTCTTCACTACCCATCTCTTACTTATGTCCACATAATGTAAAAAAGTGGCCTTTACATGCAGCTATCGGCAACGTTTACATCTATATGCAATTAATATAAATCCTGAGGTTCTAGGTTCAAGCTGTGTAAATAATCTCTTACAAAAATGCAAGATAAGGTTAGCCTTCCCTAAATCTTGCATATGCGGAAGCTTCGTGCACCAGACTACCCCTTTATGAACATTTGTGCTAGTTTGTAACGTGTATCCAACACATGTGAGCCCACCCGCATACGTAAATATTTCATCCTTATTTGCCTTTATTAAGGAATTACATGGATAATACAGGATATGCAATTCCTAATGCAATCCACATAATTAAGATTATCCAGAAGATATTCTTAACCTGACCCGACCACTAAATTATATTAAAAAAATTGTATCCGTACCGATTCAATCGTCTCAACGAGTAAGAAAAGTCACTTTTTGATCCGTCGATGTCATCCTTTTATCCAGATCTAGAAGTGGACGATTCAGATCGCATCGGCATTGTCTAATCAGACTTTTTCGTGGCTCATCTCGGTATCGCCGACATGTTTGATAATGCAAAACATGCATGTAGTGTTCAAACTTCCACAAACCTTCCTGCTTAATTTATTGAAAAGATTTTAAGGATGGTGAATATGTTCGAGATAATGGTAACAACTATACGACATGGGCCCACCAGTGATTGTGGCTGTAAATTCTGCCGGCCATAACATATCGCACCGACAATCTCTCCGTTGTTGGATGATCTTATCAGTTCATCATGAACGATCAAAGGCCCGATCAAACGTAGTATGATCAATTGATCAATTCTCTCTGGGGCTACGAAAATAATTAAGGTAATTTTAGTATAAAAAAAAAAAGGAAAATTGATCTTTGTCTAAGAAGTAATTAGGATTGCTTCTAAAGTCAGTATGAAGACTAAGTCTGAGAGTCACTTTCATGACTTCTTACTCAAATTGACAAAGACAATGCACCTTCACATGGCTACTAGCATAAACTATACAAATACAAAGAAACATGTACAAACGCCTAAAATATAACGTACAAAGGCATCATTAATGAGTGTAAAGTACGGAAACATGTATTAAACCTCTTCCAGAATGTTTCTTTGCTGATAGAGAGGCCATGACTGAGAGGTTGTGAGTTGGAATTATGAGACCCCTTGCATTAATTTTTAATGCAAAGTAGATGAACTTTGCCATCGACTTAAGTTTTTCGGTTCAATTATAATTCAATACGATGTACGTGAAAACCTTTTTAAAAAAAAGGACAGTCCGGTGCACAAAAGTTGTAGAGTCGTAGAAGAAGAGGACGACAGCGGGTCCATAAGAAAGCAAACTTACCTTAAATTTTTATTTCACACCTCGAATCTATGTCCTCTAAGTCACATATGATAACTCCAAATTAACCATCCTTCCATGATGCTTTCTTACTGGTAGAGAGGTCATGAGTTTGAATCACGAGATTCTAGAGGTAGTGAGCTGGAATCCGGAGACCCCTTGCATTAATTTTCAATGCAAAGTACGTTACCTTTGCCGTGAGCTTAAAACTTTTAGGTTGAATGATAATTCAATACATAGATGAAACCCTTAAAAAACAGGACAGCCGGGTGTACAAAGTTGCAGGTCGTAGAAAGAGGATGACAAAGGGTTTATAAGAAAATAGACTTATTTTATATTTTTGCAAGAGCCTTTTTCTTTCCTCCATGTCAAATAATAGTATCACGACAAAGTTAATGTACTTTGCATTGAAAATTAATAGTATCATGACTCTCATGATTAAGTATGTTGATTCGAGTAAGATCAACTGCATGTGCATAGATTGATTGCTATCAACCTAGTCTTATTCTGATGAACTCGGCTAGACGACGGTAGGATCTAGTCGCATGTGGGACCTAATATTGATGATAGAATTTAGTCGTCACGGTGAATGCGAAAAATTGCACATGGGTTACAGACGAATGCGATCTAAGCCATTCATTCTTCCAGCTCTCATCTTAGATCCTTGATGCTGAAAAAATCCTTCTGCATCGCATCATCTCTATTATTATTAATTTAAATCTGCAATACTGTATCATCTTAGCCCTCCAGCACAAAGAAACAGTGGGACGAGAATCATTTAGATGTAGCTGTAAAGATGGACGGTGCCGATCGCCAAGATACGGTCCCCACAAATAAATTTATACCTACATGTGGATGCTATTTATATTGATTTTGACTCTTCAAACTCACACAATTGATGCTTGCGAAGACGGCATCGTGTCTGGACTTCCCACACTCATCTTCAGTTGACCTTCTATTAAAAACTGAACTTTCACGACAGCCACGACAATTGTGTCCACATGCATGAATTGGCTTAGAACAAACCATGTGAAGCTGAAAAGAAATCAAAATGGTTCGGCAGATCTGTAATCTCTCACTTGGACACATTCTTTGTCTTATTCATAATTAAATCAATCTTAAACTTTAGATGGTCATTGTAACAGTCTAACAGTCACAATATTGTCTATTTTGGGTGCAGTCCGCATAGTTTTGTTCTTCTCCGGTTTCCCAAAAAAAATGCGTTGTTATCGTTAGAGTTCTCCGAACTCTTATAACCAATCAAGATCTCCCTCCCCATGTGATGTGGGACTAACTCTCAGTACCTTCCCACTCTCGTCATCTCAGCCTATCTTGGGCCTTGACCTCAGACTATCTCGAGACATCTCCCTCAAGCTATCTTGGTTCACCCTCAAGGCATCTTGGGCAATGCCTGTGAGTTTACCTTTTCCCCTTTAGGGATACACGTCCACGCCTGCGGCTAGCCCTCCCTATCACGAGGGAACTGGCTCTGATACCATGTAACAGCCTGGTTCCAACGGTCACAACACGTTTTTCTTGGGAAACAGAGGAAGAACAAAACTGTGCGGACTGCGCCCAAAGCAGATAATATTGTGACGTTGGAACCGGGCTATTACAATCACAATGATATATCGATATGGATGCCATCTAATCCTTTATCCGAGGCCCTCGAATTTTCTTTTATATGAATATAACTGCAGATCGACCGTTCGAACATTCGTTACCATTTGGATCGTTCGATTCGGACATTTCTAACCATTCGATGAAAAAATATAAATCTGAACCGTGTCTTCTTTAAGATGTCCTATCGGCCATTTTACGCTCGAGAATATTATCGGTTCGGATCAACCGATGAAGGATATGCTGAAGGTGAGATGCGGATGAAACTACAAACAATTGATGATCAAACGGCTAGCCATGTACGATTTGATGTTCGATTTCATTCACTGGGTGATCCAAGGTTGCATGTACAGGTAAGGGGACTCGGGTTGGTGTCCCAGTAGAGCTACCTTCAAGGGTGGTCCATGTTTCATGAGTAGCTCATCCCTTTCACGGAGGTCCCCCATTAGACGTAAGTGTGTCCAAGGTTCTTCGAGCTATGAAGGACCAGAGGGAATGGTCCACCTACAGTCGATGGACCACGGTGGGTTGCACCCACCAGGTCCAAAAGTGGGGACCTCTAGGCTTTAGCCACGGTAGGATTCACAATGCATGCCCTGATACTCCGCATGATGAAATTCATGTACGAGAACTCAAAAAGAAATAGATCTTGTGAGGCGCCCGAGTCGATCACTCGGTGATGGCAGCTCTGGTGCAGTTGTCCTAAAGATTTACCTTTGGGGCTGTTTGGAGGGGCCATAGGGCCCTAGGATTGGGCTAACTCCATCTACATTCTCATTCCCGTGCACCCAAACAGCCTCAAACTGTTTTGAGCTTCATCCTGTTCTTCTTGACTTCTACTTTCAGCAGGTTTTCATTGGAAGCATTCAAAGAATGAACTCAATGCGCTTGGGTCCAAAGCAACTGGACAAAAGGAGGTCCATGATACATAATCATCATGGAATTCATTTCTGTCTTTCTTTAAGCAAGTGTTCTTTACTCCATGCTATCATAGAAGTACATGTGGATCTCTGTTACTTGGTGATCTAAGTCGTTCATCCTTTAAGCCAATTATTAAACAGCCAAGACCTACCTATTTGACGATGTTAAGTATCATTCAATAAACATTTTTTTAGATATTGTTAACCTTTTCAGAACAACACCGATTAAAAAGAATACAAGAAGAAGGCCTAAAAGAACGTGGATATAAATTGTGAAAGTAGATTTAAAAACTTTGGTACTAAATGAAGCCACGATACTTAACAGAGAAGATTAGAGGAGCAAGATTTATTTGACCAACTCCTAATCATGATAAGGTTTTGACGGTGACGATGATGATGCTTGTTAAGCTTTTCAGAATAAAATTGGTTAGAATCATCCCCAGGATGTTTAGTCCAGGCCCAAATCTTTGGCTGCACCCAAACTCGTAGCCAGTCTTACCAACCGGTCAAGCCTAAGCCCAGCTTGTTGGGCCAACTTAGGCACAATATAAATCAATCGCTCAGCTATTTTCAAGCGAACAATTCAAGATGCTTAATGAATCCAGATCTCGAGATTTAATCGTTTAGCCAGGTTATGCTCATTAACAAAGATGAAGTGAACTCATTGCTTGAATGGAAAGATGCAAGCATGTCCATGTGGACCTGTGGCAAATGCTCTACACATGGGCCTAAGACGTGGTCTCTGAGAAGAAGTCCATAGTGGCAAATGGTCTTTACAGGAGTTTCCCTCCCTAATGCATATTATAATTATAGATGTGTTAAATGCTTGTGTTAATCAGTATAAGCACATGAAGGGCCCAAAAGTTCATGACCCAGACCACTTGTCTTATATGCCATATTTTCGATCCAAGGGCTGATTTAAAGCATATTATTTTTACTAAGTAATGGATGCTTGATATCATCAAATGGTGTAAGATTTGGCTAAATGATAAACGGTTAAGATTTCCAACCAACTGGGCCCAACATATAACTTTGTTGCTCCCGTTCTAAACTTAATGGGGCCAATTATCAAGGCTTGGGCTTAATGCGACGGAGAACTCGGATAATGCATAAATATAATTGGATATAGGGTGATAGGTTTCAAATAATTTGAGAATTTACTCCTCCGTTGTCTAGAGAGAAGAAGAAGCGGTTTCACTAGTAACTCCCCTGTAACAACATGTTCTAAGGGTCCTCAATCAATAGGGGATTGGCTATCTAAAACAGGAGTAACGGTCATATTGATAAGATATACTGTTGTAATAAAAGCATCAGACGAATAGGACTTGGGAACATTCATCTTTATCAAAAGAGCTCTTGCAACGGATGCCTTTTCTGCCTTGCAGCCCCTCAACAAAATATGCACACAAACCCATTTTTGACTCGTTGGTCTTAGTCTCATAGGCAACCGAATGACCGCTCCCTAATTACTAGACCGACCTGCTATAATAATTCCATAAACACCTAGTGAAGGTATGGCAAACAAATAAAGTAGCCCTATGTTCGAATATGACAATACCATGCCATAATCAAAAGGTACAACGGCACGTTACTTTGTGATACATCCGTCCACGCTGAACAGTTAAATCGAGATTTGGTTATGAGTCCCAAGCTTGTGGTTGGTTTGTTACCTTTTTGTTTGCTTGGTTTACTAGCTTTTCATTACAGCATTTCATCGTCTGGAAAATTAAATTCCATGTTAGCTAACCCCAAACTAGATGTCACGAGCCGCTTTTTTGACACACTTTGAAATGAAATGGAGCCACCTCAAAGCACGCTTTCTTACATCACTCAATTCAAAATCCTTGAAGCGATTTTCGACCCTTTTCCATCATCTCGAAATTCATTTCCACAACGAGAATTCCTTTCCTCGTAATCCCAGAGTCCAAATTCGAATCAAAATCCCAAGGCGGTCGAGCCTGCAATTTCCTGCTTCCCCTCTGGAAAAACCCTAGGGTAATAAGTTCTCCATTTCTTCGTCTTCTTCTTCTGCTCTGCTTTGCATTCACTCCAAAAGAACCAGAGAAATCTGAGAAAGAGCTGCAGCAGCTAGCAAATCCAAATCTTCTTCGAAGGTACATCGAGCTGTTATTTTCCTTTGAAATTTCTTCTTTATTTGGCTGTAATTGGATTTTTTTTTTTGTGTGAATTTGTTCTAGTTTTGGAACAGATTATCTATGTCCTTGTATAATTAGGGCAGTGCATTTCGATTTTTGTTTCTTAATCTCTGGCGGTTGTATTAGTTAGTTCTCAAGGGTTCCCTTTGTGAATCTGAGTTGGAAGAAATGATTGGACAAATTGAGAAAATTTCGCTTGTTTTAGTGACATAGTAGGAAATTATTGTATTATGTGAAGTACAATATCATTCTTTGTTGTTCCTAATCTCTTATCGTGCTATCCAGAACTTTTTACTTGTATGAATTCGGAATTGCAACTTCAAAAAAGTCACCAAATTTTGTTCTGCTTCCTTCGTTGTATGAGAAAGTAGGTGGCATTTTTTCTGTGGAATTGAATTCTAAGAACTGATAGGACAAATTTGAAACAACTCGATTGTTTTAGTGACGTAGGAGGAAATTATTTTGGTATGTCAAGCAAATGTCCTTCTTCATCGTTCCAAGTCTCTCTAAAACTCTTGCTTGTAATTTGAAATTTCAAAAAAATTCATCATATTTTGTATTACATTCTGTAGTTTATGAGAAAGTAGGTGGCATACACCATGTCAAGACTAATCATTGTTTTAATCAAATAGGAGGGAAAATTTCATAGTATGTAAAGTGTCGTTCTTTGTAATTCTGAATCTCTTATTGTGCTATCTGGAACCTTTTACTTGTACGATTTGGGAATTGGAACTTTGAAAAGATCACCGGATTTTGGTGTGCATTCAATGGTATGTGAGAAAGTAAATGGTTCGGAGTGACTGTTTGTTAACAATGAAGAGAACTTGAAGTATAAGTCTGTCCTCGTTCTAGTTTCATATTTCTAGCTGACAGCTAGAACAGAGTAGAAGTGGTGTCCTTTTGTGATGGGCAAATTATCAAAGTGAATTTTCAGTTGCATATGAGAAATGGAACGTTGCATATCAAAGAAAGCTAGTTGGATTTTCTTCTTGGGTGTTCAAGGGATGAGTTAAAGATTGCCTCTTGTTATTCTTCTTTATTCAGTGCCTGCAGTAAAGGGCAGCCCCGGTGCATGAAGCTCCCGCCTATGCGGGGTCTGGGGAAGGGGTGGGCCACAATGGCCTAAAGTAGGCAGCCTTACCTTGCATTTTTGCAAGAGGCTGATTCCACACCTTGAACCTGTGACCTCAAGGTCACATGACGACAACTTTTACCATTGCACCAAGGCTCCCCTTTAGTGCCTGCGGTAGATTATTCTAAATGGGTCAGCAAAATAATTATTGACTTCAGATGGCTAATTGTTCTTTATAATGTACTTTTGATGTTCTGAACATTGACAAATGCAGGTCTCTGACCTCTCTGAAGCAACTTAGAATCTTGCCTTTTGAATGACACGAGAAACATTCTATTGTATTATATGCACAAGCAGACATCATCATTTCTCACGTCTAGTTTTATTTATGTAGCCTAATACTGGCACTGCTATGATTGATGTGATTCAGGTTTCTCCATTCCAAGTTTATTGAAATATTAGCCTTCTGCATGTAAAGAGTAGCCCTTTGCAAGTTTGCAACTTAGAGGTGGTGGCATTGTTTTCCAAATGTCCCTCTTCAGCAGATTCTTTTATAGAAGACCTCCTGATGGCTTGCTAGAATTTGTTGACAGGGTTTATGGTAAGCATCTTGATTACTCCAATGAGGGACAAAGCATGCTAAATCATATTTATGTCCTGATGGTCACAAACTTTGTGATTGTGCAGTTTTTGATTCGTGCTTCTCGACTGAGGTTTTACCAGATGGGATGTACCATATTTACTTGCGTGAAATTGTAACTGAACTACATGAAGAATATGCAGATTCTTCTTTTCTTGCTTTCAACTTTAGAGAGGGACAAAAGAAGAGTCAATTTGCAGAAGTACTTTGTGAATATGATATCTCTGTCGTGGATTATCCCCGACAGTACGAAGGTTGTCCACTTCTTCCACTGTCCCTCATTCAACATTTCCTTCGTGTATGTGAGAGTTGGCTATCTCTAAGAAATCAGCAGAATATTATTCTGCTCCATTGTGAGCGGGGAGGTTGGCCCCTCTTAGCATTTCTTTTGGCCAGCTTTCTCACTTACAGAAAATTGTACACTGGTGAGCAACGAACCCTGGAGGTTGTCCATAGGGAAGCTCCTAAAGGTTTTCTACAGCTGCTGTCACCTTTAAACCCATTCCCATCACAACTCCGATACCTACAGTATATTGCTAGGAGAAATATATCTCCAGAATGGCCACCCGCAGAGCGAGCACTTTCTTTGGATTGTCTCATTCTTCGAGCCATTCCCAACTTTGATTCGGATAATGGATGCAGACCTATAATACGTATTTTTGGACGGAACCTCAGTAGCAAGGGTGGTCTTTCCACACAAATTCTCTTTTCTTCCATGCCTAGGAAGAAAAAATCTCTGCGGCACTATCATCAGGTATAACTTTTTGTTTGTGAATAATACAAATCTTGTTCTTTCTTTTATTTTTCTTTTGTTCTATAATTGTATATTTACATCGTTAGAAGATGATCCTTGCAGGGAGACTGTGATGTGATAAAAATTGATCTCCAATGCCTTGTTCAAGGAGATGTTGTCCTGGAGTGCCTCCACTTAGATTTGGATTCAGAAAGGGAAGTTATGATGTTCCGCATAATGTTTAATACTGCTTTCATTCGCTCCAACATATTGATGCTGAACCGTGAAGACTTGGATACTCTTTGGGACTCAAAAAAGCGTTATCCAAAAGGCTTTCGAGCTGAGGTGAATGTTATCAAGATGAAGTTAAAGGAACTCTCAAATATATATATTCTAATTTTGACTTATCAGTCCAGGTTCTATTTGGTGAAGTTGAGAGTATAACTCCTAGAGAGCCAACTGCAACTTTGAATGGTGAAGAGAAAGGGGGACTGCCGATTGAAGCTTTTTCTAGGGTTCAGGAACTGTTCAGTGACGTTGAATGGGTTGATAGCGGTGGTGATGCTGCTTTGTGGTTACTCAAACAAATTTCAGCAAATGCTTTACAAGAAAAACTAGAGAAACTAATTTTAAGTGATGTTAAAGAATTGTCAAGGATGCAGAGTAAAGTGAGTGAACATGCATCTCCTACGGACTCTAAAGAAGAAAAAGATGAGTCTGTGAAATTTGAGAAGGTTTCACATGGTACGGACTTTCCTACACTTCTTAAATTCCTTCATGTTCTAACTTTTGTGATCCTGATTTCTGTGATCCTTGATGACGTTGCAGCTCAAGACCATGGCATCAAGGGGGTTGTGAACCATCTTGATGAAAATCATCTCATTACTACTGCACTTCCGATTGAAGATTCTGAGCCTGATGCTCCTATGTTACCCAAGTCGCAATCAATGTTGTTACAGCCCCCACCTCCACCTCCACCTCCACCTCCACCTCCACCTCCACCTCCACCGCCTCCACCTTCTATTGTTCCCAATAAAGTTTCTCCATATCTGACCCAGCCTGCAGCCGAATTTCTTATCAGTTCAGATGAAGATCTCAAGCATCCTCCACCTCCTGTACCTCCAACCATGTCCAGTGGAATTGCTTCACCCCCATCCCCATTGACCATGTTGAAGAGAAGTTCAACCCCAAATGTAGCACCTCCACCTCCACCTCCGCCCCCACCTCCACCTGCTCCAAGTATGTCCAGTAGAAAGTCTGCACCCCCACCCCCACCCCCACCTCCACCTCCACCTCCACCTCCACCTCCACCTCCACCTCCACCACCCCTTCCTTCTCTCCCTATTGCATCTCCACCACCACCTCCACCAACTCGTCCTTCTCTCTCCATTGCATCTCCACCCCCACCCCCGCCACCACTGCCTTCCTCTACTACTACTGGTAGGGTTCCTCCAACGTTGCCTGTACCTCCATCCACTACTTATAATGGAGCCCCTCCACCACCACCCCCACCCCCACTTTTCTGCAACACTACCAGCAGGGGGCCTCCACCACCGCCACCACTTCCACCTAACAGTTTTAGTATGGTACCTCCACCACCACCTCCTCCACCCAGAACTTCCGGTATGGGACCTCCACCACCACGCACTCCTTCCAGTAGGGAACCTCCATCTCCACCCACTACTTCTAGTGAACCTCCACCAGCCCCTCCACCTCCCCCCAGAACATCTAATAGCAGCGCTCCACCTCCACCACCTACTATTTCAGGAAGAGGACCTCCACCTCCTCCACCGCCACCTATTACACGAGTTGGTGGCCCATCACCACTGCTGCCACCCACGCTCCCTACTACCTCTAGTAAAGGTCCTCCTCCTCCACCCCCACCACCTATGAGTTCAGTTCGTGCTGGACCTCCCCCTCCCCCTCCCACCATCATGAGTTCAGGTCATGCTGGACCTCCCCCTCCCCCTCCACCCCCTTTGGGTTCTGAAAGTGGTGCTCCAACTTCACCACCACCACCTCCTCCCTCTGGTGGTAGTAAAAAAGGCCCACCACCACCACCACCTCCTCAAACACCAAATACTCCTGGTACCCCTCCACCACCACCGTCAAATGGAGGTAGTCGTGGTAGCCAACCAGGTCCTCCTCCACCTCCTGGGGCTAAGGTTTCTGGAGCACCAGCACCTCCACCACCATCTCTTGGAAGAGGAAGAGTGTCAGGTGGTCTAAGTCTTGGAAGGAATCGTGGAGTTGCCACTGCTATTGGACCTAAAAAAGCTTCATTGAAGCCACTACATTGGGTAAAAGTTACTCGGGCAATGCAAGGAAGTCTTTGGGCTGATTCACAGAAGCAAGAAAACCAGTCAAAGTACGATTTATAACATTTTCTACGTCAAAAACTGTCAGACAATTTATTAGTCATGTCCATTCAAAATACTTATTTTATTTCTTTCCCACTAGTTTGTTCGTTGTTAACTATTTTGTCAGTAAGAAAGTTTCTTTGAGCGGTTGCATGCCTGACTATATCATTGTCTCTGAAAATATTTGACAGGGCCCCCGAGATTGATATGTCAGAACTTGAAAGTTTATTCTCTGCTTCTGTTGCTTCGGATGGGAGTGGCACTAATAAAGGAGGAATTAAGAAAGGTTCTAATGCCAGCAAACCGGGGATAGTACAATTGGTACTTGTTGTTTTTCATGTTAGTTTTTGAAAAATATATTGATCCTTTTGAGTCTGAATTCAGGTATTTCATGTTCTTCCTGAATGATACTATAGTCCTTCAATTGAACACTTGCTTTTGATTCTGGTTTGAGTTTGTTTTATCTGCCCTGTTCAGAATGTTAAATTTTCTCATAATCTGTATAGCAAAACTTATGATTTCTGTTTTTTTTTTCCCCCTTAAGTTATTGATGGCTTTGTCCATGTTCTGTTTCTAATTTCACAATGATTTGGCGCTTTATTTGAGATGCTTTTCTGTGACCAAGTAAGGGACAGCCACATGACAAATGTGAACTAAGACTTATTGCCTAAATGCTTTTGGGCATTTGTAGATCTGTTTCAGGCAACATGTGTAGGTTGCTATGGTTTTGTAGTTTTAATTGGTGAACATTAGGTATTATATGTTTGTAGACATGGTCCACAGTCCATCAAAATTGTACTGCATATCATCATCATCATCATCATCATTTTCTCTTCTTTGTTTCTCCTGTGGCACTGACCGCTAACCGGGATAAGGTCTTGATGATGATGTTTCTCCTGCAGTGGACTGTGGTCCTTCCATTTAAAATGTTAAGGGCATTTATAAATATTCCACTGGTGTTCTATATTATAGGGGATCAGTTTTGTACATATTCATTTTCTACTATGAGTTAAGTTTCTATGCTTGCACATATTCATTTTCTACTATGAGTTAAGTTTCTATGCTTGCACATATTCATTTTCTACTATGAGTTAAGTTTCTATGCTGATTCTTACATTTTTATTTTTTCTGTTTTTAATATCATGACAAACTGAAGTGTATGCAGTCTCGGACACATAAAACTTGAACTATTCCTTGAAACTATTGCTTCCATTATGATGATTCCTCGTCGACATTTATATCTATTACACTTCCTAACACTGAACTGACTTTATAACCAATTGTGGTGCCAAAGTAAAAAGTAAAAGAAAGCCGAATGAAATAATCTCCAGTCTCAAAGCAAACCCAAGGTGGGGGTTATCATACTTAGTGAAAGCAAGGTAGGGAGCTAGATAAGTTGTTGAAGATAACAATAAAGAAAAGCATAAAACCACAGGTATAAATTTCAATGCTTTAATGGTCACAATATCAGTTGAAAAACCCTTCATGTAGACTAAATTGCTATTTTAGGACCTGAGGAACTTCCTGAGTAAGAAACCTAATCCTAGTAACTTCCAACTTTTAAGGCGTAAGGAATTTTCTTTAAACGTGAATTCAACTTATACTTTCAAAAGAAACTGACCTAGATCTCCTCCAGAAATAAATCTTGTCTTATTAAAACCATCATTTTACTCATAAATCTTATAAATTAAAATTAGAAATCATTTTAATCAAAAACCTTATCAATCAAAAATTAGAAACTTGAGAAGTTTCAAACAGTACCAACCTTTTGTAGAAACTTTTCTAAGGCCTACGGAAGAAAAAAATGAGTCAACTAGATGTCATGAGGCTAATGACATTTTCTTCCTTTGCATTTGATCCATGTTTCTCCACTTTCAGGTATAAAGGACCTGTTAGTTGGCAGTGGCTCAAAACATAAGGCGAGTTGAGGTTCAGGAAGGAATCATCTAGTACACCGATAGGTCCAAAAAAGAGTGGTAGGAGGTTTAAGTTGTTTTCTATTAAAATTTAATTGGAGAAGAGTTTATTGAGTTTTCATGCTAATTTATTTTGGGATGCTTTTAAATGGAAACTTCTGTCTATAAATGGATTCTAGATCAAGGTTAGGAATGAACTAGGTGTTGAGAGGTTGACTTGGATGTAGGTACAATAGGCACTTCACCTGAGCAAATTAATTGCAAACTTTTCTATTTTTGTCCTTGTTTTCATCAAATCCTTCTCTAGAATTTTCTTTGAAGGTTCATTTGTGATCTTTGCCATTTGTTAATTTGATGTGTTCTATAAGCAATCTTTCTTGCTTCTTGTGGATTTTCATTCATTCTTTGTTATTAAAGACTTGGTTCTTTCCTGTTTCTGCATTTGTTATGATGGTATTCTGTTTTCTGAAATCCTAATATCAAAGTTTTCCATCTTTAGTTTTCTAGGTTAAGTCCCTTAACCTTTCTGCTTAATATTCATGCCTTTACATTTTTTGATATACGTCTGTACTTTACTGCACAATCATAAAATGTCCCTTTGTCTTCTCAGGTTGACTTGCGGAGAGCAAATAATTGTGAAATCATGCTTACAAAAATTAAAATGCCTCTACCTGATATTATTGTAAGTGCATATTATCTTTGTATCTTATTGTAATTTTAGCAAGTTTAGATCACTAAGTGTATATGTTCATAGTTTCATTTGTTCATATTTAAAGTACATGAATATTTGTATCGACAGCTTTCTGTTTAAATTTATTTATTCTTGATATGAGTACTCTGCTGCCACACCTTTCATTTTGTTTAGCTTTGTTTATTGTGTTTCATAGTCCATCAATTGCTGATTGTAATTTAGGAAAGTTTTTATACTAGTACCCTATTTGTCAATTTGTCCCATAGAAGGGCTTGAGTTTTAAAACAGTCCATAGAAGGGCCCAAAATTGTAAGAATGTTCCCCTGAAGTCCATTCTGTCACGTGCTGTTAAATTTTCTTATGGAAGCTGTATTACGTGTCTATCTTGTGGATTTTTTTAAGGGCAAAATGAGTATTTTCCTCTCACCTTTGATAACCACACCCTCTTTTGGCACCTCAACAACCTCACCCCCCCGGCTCATGATCTCATAAGAAACATCAAGATCTAGGAATTCACTATCCGATTCTTTTAGAAACATCAACTCCAATGCAGTGAACACAAAAATTCTATTGAATTCAAATAAGCACTGGCCATCTCACCAGAACAATCAAGGTCTAGCACTTCACCAATTTGCTCATTACTCTTTTTCGGACTCTCCAAAATTGAAGCAATATTAACCACACAATCAGCAGCTGCTGCAACTTCCTTCACCACAATTCTCCCATTGGACCACTTCTGACCACAGATCCGAACTCCACCTTCAAATCCTTTTCCAATTACTTCACCTGAATTGGAGCTGGAGATGAAGGAGCTAGGATTTCTGGAGTTTTCTCTGTGGATTTTCAGTAGGTGCAGAATTTTGGAAAAAGAGGAAGAGGAAGCTTTAGATCTGGCTTCAGAGATCTCAGCTTCAGTTTGTGCAAGAAGATCAATGGCGGATCCAGCTGCTGGTACGTCACCTTCTTCCACCATGATCGCTGTGAGGTATTGGCCTTGTCAGATTTGACTACAACATTTTTGCCTTTTGGGAGCTTCTCGCCTTCAGATTTCACCCAAGAAACAATTTTTGCTTCAATCATGGTGGAACTGACTGCAGTCATGAAATTTTTTTCTGATCTTGGATTTGATCCCTAGGGTTTTGTTCTTCTTTGTGGAGATTTTGGTGGTTCCATGAGGAGTTGCAGAAGGGGAAAGGTTGGAAGTAGAAGGATGAAGGAAGTGCTGATGTGGACTATTCCGACCATGAGTGCATGGAGGTGGAGGGTGGGGTAGGGTTGGTGTTATCAAATATCGTGGTGGGAAGAGTAGGATGAAGAGGAGAAAATGATGTAGGCTTTATAAAAGAATTGGATTTGTTTAGGCTCTTGAATTTCTGGTAGTAGATCCATAATAAAATTTTTTTTTGTGTCGTGTTCTCGATATCGTGCTAGTGGCAAAGATTTTGGCTGGTGTGTTTTGTGGGTCAGATTTACAAAAGGAGATTGTGAGGAGAAGAACGGGGTTTGGGTGCGTAAAGGGGTGCCACTATCAAAATTGAGGATGACTCCACTTAATATAATGGCAAATACCCATTTACCCTTTAAAATCCCATGTCCGAGGCACATGACATGCCTGTCATAAGGAAATTTAACGACGTGACGGAATGGATGTTAGGGAAATGTTTTCACAACTTTGGGTCCTTGCATGGGACAAATTGACAACTGTTGGTACTAGTATGAAAAATTTTCTGTAATTTATTCTTAGAGTGACACTTTGTCCTGCTTTTGCTTGATAAGTGCAATTGATGATTTCTTTTATTATTATTGGTCTCAGACTGCAGTTTTGGCCTTAGATACCTCAGTTCTAGACATTGATCAGGTGGAGAATCTTGTGAAATTTTGCCCGACAAAAGAAGAAATGGAGATGCTAAAGGTACAAAGTAATATATAACTTTGTTTGAACTACTAATTTTACAAAATTATCTAAATCATGCTGTTGCATCTTTGTAAGTGCATATTATCTTTGTATCTTACTATCAAAATGTGTGTATTCAGTTTGTTAGTTGATTCTTTGAGATTTGATTTGTTGCTATTATTGTACTTATTCATTATTGTTTCCCTTATTCTCTTTAAATGGTTATTAAGAGATCACCTAGGAACTGAAGTACTCATAAGTTGCCTAGGACTTAGAATTCATACTTCAACTGTAGGATGAACTGTTCATGGTCCAAAGTCAATATCTTCATCAGCACATATATATCTTGTGCTTTTTGTTTCATGAATCTTTTTGACTCAACTGTTTGGAGGATACCTGTAAATGTACCTCCTCTTTCTACTTAGGTGTGCAGCATCTCTTAGTTTTCAACGTCTGGAGTATAAGGAAATTCTGGTTTGCTCCTGGCTGACTTAAAATTTCTCCTCCCGGCATGAGTATGTTTTCTTATTCGAAAAGCACAGACATCTCATGGTTTTGTGGAAAGTACAGACTAAGAGAAAACCTTTTTTCTTTCGAGAACAGAGAAATCTCTAGGTTTCTAAGCTGCATAATCTACTTTGAAATGAAACTGAAAGTTTAGAAGAAAAAGAATGTATTCTTCTATCTATATTAGAGAAAAAATTACACTAATATACATAGGGAAGCATGGCAACGGACCTGCAATTGAATCCCATGGATTAGGCCAAAGGAAATCCTTTAACATAAGGGTCAAACTATGAATACAGAAACATTTAGAAAATACTTCACATGGAAATGATCCGTGTTCATATGAAATTGCAAAAGTGGTTCGAGGAATGGAGATCAGCCTCTACTCTATGATTTAAGCTGCTATCTTGTAAATTGAAACTAACAAAGGCTACAGTTAGCTTCCATCCCAAACAGACAACAACGGGATGCCATTTTCCTCTATTTGTTAAAGATGGCCTACCCCATTGACCCTTGTGGTCCGCCCCTTCCCCCGACCCTGCATATGCAGGAGCTTCGTGCACTGGGGCTACCCTGTTAAAGATGGCCTACCCCATTGAAACTTTGGAAGAATGTCTCTATTATTTTTCTGCTGGATTGAATATAACATTTTAAGAACATCTTTTCATGGTGATATAAATCCCTTCATGAGTTCCATAATGGCTATATCATTAAGGCTTTGGGAATTATGCAAAATATATTTTTTGCTTGTTTTCCATTAGCAGGTGTCCAGGTCTTTGTTTCTCAAGCCATCTTAGATATTGGAGGTGGGCATTAGCATCGTGGCACCAAGATTTGGTTTCCTCACTTTCTTAGCCTTTTGGTGATGTCTTTATGGTGATTTTTATTTGTTCAGCATGGCGGCTTAGCAGCTTGTCAAATTCCACTATGATCTGTTACCTTGTGTAGTAGTTGTCTCTGTCTTGTTATTCCTGGAACTGATCCAGGAGGCAGATCTGCTAGTGACTGTCGGTCGTTCCTGGAACTGATCCAAGAAGCAGATCTGGTAGTGACTGTTGGTTGTTCCTGGAACTGATCCAAGAGGCATATCTGCTAGTGAATGTTGGTCATTTTCCGTAGTCTAGTGGTTGAGCAATATCATTTAAGTTTGCTCCTTGAAGTAGTGGGATAGTTCTACCTGTTTGCCGGTTGCCAGTTGTTTTCTTTTCTTTTTGCCACAGTAACTAGAATTATTCTTCTAGGCAATATGGTAGGGCCCTGAACTTTGCAGATACAAAAACATAGACTAATAGATGACATTTCATGTTATGACAATTTTCCCTTCTATTTAGGCAATATGCTTTTCTTGTTCTTGACTGTGTTGGAAAATTCTCTCGTTCAGCAATTGGTATTGATTATCAACAATGATTCTGTTGTTCTTGAACATGAACTGGCCTGTTATATACTTGCTGACCCACTCTTCACCCATCATTGTGTTGAATTTTCTCTTATTTGCTTTTTTTTTTTTGAAGCTTTTTTTTAGAGTGTATAGCTTCTTGTCATCAATTAGCAGAAGTGCTCCAAGCTGTGATCCTACTGCTTGGTACAAATTAAAGAAAAACTACTCTTTTGATCCCACTTTGGGAAGCTATACAATTTAATTTCTCTTATTCTTTCCTCGGAAGCGACACGCTGCATCAGAAACCAGGTGCAGTGAAAAGTGGACATGGGTTCATACCATGGAGGTTGAGAAAGGCGGTAGTAAATAGGGTATCTCCAGAACATAAGATTCGCATTGCTACATAGAATATAGGGACACTGACAAGTAAGAGTTTGGAGTTAGTAGACGCTATAAAACGTAGGAGAGTCAACATTGCTTGTATCCAAGAAACCAAGTGGAAAGAGGCTAAAGCTAGAGAAATAGATGGGTATAAATTATGGTACGTAGGAAAGGAAAATAACAAAAATGGTGTAGGAATAATAGTGGATAAGGAATTAAAGGATAAAGTTGTGGACGTTAAAAGAATTAGTGAGAGAATTATAATAATAATAATAATTGTTCTAGGAGAGCAGATTATAAATGTTATAAGTGCATACGCATCACAAGTAGAGTTACAAGATATTATCAAGGGACAGTTTTGGGAAATATGGAGGGAGTCATACAAGAAATTCCCAACACTAAGGGGATATTTATAGGAGCAGACTTAAATGGTCATGTAGGAAAAGATAAGGAAGGATATGATAGAATACACAGAGGGTATGATATAGGTGAATGAAATGAGATGGGGGAGAATATCCTCGATTTTGCTTTGTCATATAACTTGTCCATTGCAAATACACTCTTTAAGAAGAGGGATGAACACTTAATAACCTTTAAAAGTGGACTTCATAAAAGCCAAATAGACTTTTTTCTACTTAGGAATAATGAACGATCTATATGTAAGGATTGTAAGGTGATACCTGGTGAGAGTTTAACCTCACAACATAGGTTAATGGTTATAGATATCCATATTAAAAGATGGAGTAAAAGAATTGAACTTAATACACATTCAAAAACTAAGTGTTAGAACTTAAAAGGAGAGAAAATAACCTCATTCAAAAATAAGTTGATGGTAGAGGGAAACAGAAGTAAATACCATGTGGACTAATATGACTGAGTCTATTAAGAAAGTGGCAAAAGATGTCTTAGGAGTATCTAAAGGTAAAAGGCTATTAGCAAAGGAAACATGGTGGTGGAGTGAAACAGTGCAAAAAGTTATTAAAGAAAAACGGATACGTTTTAAAGCTTGGCAGAAGATTAGAAATAATGAAAACTATGAACAATATAAGAATGCTAAAAACGCTGCTAAGAGAATAGTAAGTGAGGTTAAACTTAAAGCATATGATGAGCTCCATAATAAATTAGGAAGAAGAGAAGGTGAGAAAGATGTGTTTAAACTTGCAAAAGTAAGAGAACAGAAGGGTAAGGACTTAGATCATGTTAGGTGTATTAGAAGCAATGATCAAAGGGTATTAGTCAAAGAAGATGAGATCAAACAAAGGTGGGAAACATACTTTCAAAAATTGTTCAATGACAATGGCTCTGAGAATATAGGGATTGAAAATACTATAAATCTAAATAACATTGGATATTATAGATATGAACGTAGGATTAGAATACCTGAAGTAAAAGAGGCCTTTGAAAAAGATGAAATCAGGAAAGGCCATGGGGCTTGATGGTGTACCCATAGAGGTTTGAAAGCATATGGGAGATATTGGGGTAGTTTGGTTGACCAAGTTGTTTAACAAGATTATAAAATCAAAGAAAATGCCTGATGAGTGGAGGAAAAGCTCTATTGTACCAATCTATAAGAATAAACAAGACATTTAGAGCTGCACTAATTATCGAGAGATCAAACTTATGAGCCACACCATGAAACTTTTTGAAAGAGTGATTGAGAAGAGGCTACGACATGAAACAAGTGTATAGGAGAATTAGTTTGGTTTCATGCCTGGGAGGTCTACCAAGGAAGCTATTTTCTTATTAAGACAATTAGTAGAAATATATAGGGAGAGGAGGAAAGACCTCCATATAGTCTTTATCGACTTAGAGAAAGCTTATGATAGAGTCCCTAGAAAAGACCTACAAGTAGAAGGTTGTAAAAGGGCAAGGGGAAGGCCCAAAAGAACGTGGATAGAAGTGGTGAGGAAAGATTTATGACTTTGGGACTAAATGAAACCATGGTATTTAATAGAGTGGAATGGAGGAATAAGATTCATGTGGCCGACCCCTAATTGGGACAAGGTCTTGGTGATGATGATGATTCTTTCCTAAACTTGATAAAAAGTCCATGATGCTGCTCTTACTATTTTGAAAGCTAATATTTGCCTCTTTATTCATACCTGTTGGTTATATATTGTACCCATCTTGTTGTTCCTTCACGTATATGCTTACTGGCATTTACCATATGTTCCAGAATTACACAGGAAACAAGGAACTGCTTGGGAAGTGTGAACAGGTAAGTTCATATTTCTCGAACATGTTTATTTTCTTTCCTTCTTCTTTTTTCAAAGCACTAGATAATATACTCCTGATAAAATGAATAGATTTACAATGGGCTAGACATTGCCTTTACAGGATTCAATGTAAAATACCCTTTCTTATCTAAGGGATTGGTTAAAGCATTTGCAGACCTCAAGATATGAATAAAAATGAAAAAGCTGATGTGATTGCAGATTGCCGTGGTCTCATCTACTAAATGCAGCAAACTTCTGGAGAGTCTGGGATACTTTACTTAGGATGCATACTCCGATGGCTCTTCTACTCAAACACCCTAAAACCTCTTGGACCCTCTGCTTCACTTGAATTTATCCGTCCAATCAGATTGATCATCCTAAAAAAAGATAGCAGCATCTAACCACACCGAAGGTCAGCCAATTGCCCCTGTTGGCTTCGATTGCAAACAGGATTCTTTGTCAAAATTGCATTTTGTAGAAGCTGCAGGTAGTGGCATTTCCTGTAAGTGTGACAAGCACATCCCAGTCCTTTTTTATGTTGGGAACAAATTGCTGGTGAGCAGCTGAGTTCTTTCTTCTGAAATACAGATGAGGATTTTAATTTCCAAGAAGTCCTAGCCCCCATCTCTCCTTAATATCTTCACCAGAGGTGAGAATAAATACATCTTCAAGAGTAAGAGAAAGTTACAATGAGAATGGCTTCTTTATCCTAGAGAACATGGTTACACAACCAATCCCAGAAAACTCTCTTTGCACACTCTAATAGAATATAAAAATACTAATCTCCTTTTATCCATCTACTGTGATGTAATGATTGGAAAAACATAGAAATACTTACACATCCTCCCAAAATCTTGTCCTTATACCTCTCCCCACTATAAGTTTACTGAGTGCCTAAAGACTTTCTTAATGTTACTTACTGACCACCATTCTCTGGAGTTCCTCCAACCTAGCTTGCATATCCCCCTCCGCATTATTTCCTCACAACTATGGATCTTCCTTGAACATTACTCTTTCCGAACTTACAACCAAGAGGTTGTGGGTCTGAATCCATTCACCATTCAAAAGGGTTCGAATTGACTCGCCATTCAAAAAATAGAGAGTGAAAAGGTCTCCAACAACAAAATCTTGGGCAGACAACTGGCAACTTAGTTAACAAGAGGGATAATGGATTGCCTTAAGGCCACATAGGATCTTGGAGAATTCATTTGCTTATACATTAACTAATATTGAGAAGTGAGGATAATGACATTCAGCCCTCCACCTGTATCCTTTTACCTAGTCCATATCCCGTCCTTTGCATTAGATAGTCCAGGGACAACCAGCCCACCATATTATAGTCCTGCACATGGTGCCTGATGCTCCAAGTTTTCTTTTATACTTGATACATTCAATAAAATAGAAGCATTGCCATCTACAATTTTTGTCTCAAACATATCATTGATAAGCAGCTGATACCAACCATTTGTTTGATGCGTGTCACAGTTTTTTTTGGAGCTGATGAAGGTTCCTCGAGTAGAATCAAAGCTGCGAGTCTTCTCTTTCAGAATCACCTTTTCTACTCAGGCATGCTTTTATAGGGAACTGCTGATGATCCTACTTCATTGTGGCAGACTTATTCTTCATTACATTTTTTTCTTGTACTATTCAGAAAAAAAAAAACATTTTGTTTGTGTAATCTCAGGTAGAGGACTTACGACGCAATTTAAATACAATTAACGAAGCATCCAGAGAGGTATCTTTCAGGCGTGCTTCTTTGAGCTAATTCAAATACTTTTACATGTGTCAGTTTACTTCTGATGCATCAACTATTTCACTTCAGGTAAAAGAATCTGTAAAACTGCGGCAGATAATGCAGACAATTCTAACTCTAGGGAATGCATTGAATCAGGGCACAGCACGAGGTATCAATGTACAACCATGCAAGTGGATAAGTTGTTTGTGAATGTTAACTAGTTAGAACTCTGTTGTAACCTCGTTCTCATGTAACTTGCAGGATCTGCTATAGGATTTAAATTGGATAGCCTTCTGAAGTTGTCAGACACTCGTGCAAGAAATAACAAAATGACTTTGATGCATTATTTATGCAAGGTAATAACCAAGTTTGGAGGAACTGCTTCCTAGGTAGTTAGGAACATTATGGTGTATTTTTACTCAATCACTCTTCAATTATGCTGAATTATGTTGGGTTATTATGTGCTAATCATTTTACAGACTGGCATGCTGACTTAAAGTGCTTAATTACCTGAAATTGACTGCATCTGCTTTATCTGATAATTCACCTGGTATTGAATACTTCATAAGCAAGCTTTTATATTGATACATGGAAAAAGTTAAGTTAGACAAGCAAATGAAGAGCACAGGGTTGATGACTTATAGTGCTTTTTGTTATGGACACTTGAGATTTGCATCCAGAAGGTCATCAAACTTTGAGGGATGAGCAAATTATCCCAAGCAAATAAATATAGACGCGACCAAACTCTTCCATTAGGAATTTGAATTCATTGATGCTGTTCTTTTCCAACTTCTGCTGGTCATTTCCATGCTGCCTATGCACATTTCTACCTTCTCATTGTTTGCTGCTCAGAAATCAGAAAACAATTTTTTGGAAAGGTGAAATCTGGAAACATGTTCTCCATAAACAATTTTTTGGAAAGGTGAAATCTGGAAACATGTTCTCCATAGAATGAGCTACTCTAACTGGATGCTATTTGCTTCATGGGAATCTGTCTATATTATACTCTTTTTTAATGCAAAGTATATCATTTTTAAACTTGGGCTGTATTCTACTTGGCATCTTTTCTAGTAAAAGGTATTTGTCTAATGGTCAATGGAAGCAGTTGTTCAAATAGTTATCTAGTGCCTCTATCGCTTTTGTTATGGGTCTTTCTTAACTTCCAAGCAGAAATTCGTTCCTGCTTTTATGTGCCTTTTTTTTTTTTCCGGCTTTTTCTATGCGAAATGTTGAATAATATTTATCCATTATGGGGATATCTTATTTATAATACACATTTTTATGATCTTTTTATTTAAACATTTCAGTTATGAATACTTTCTTTTCTGTTTCCATTTATAATGATTTCTGATTTGAATGTTCATGTGATTTTGATGCACTTTTTTCTTTTTCTGACATTATTAGATCCTAGCTGAGAAAATGCCGGAGTTGCTGGACTTTGATAAAGACCTGGTTCATTTAGAACCAGCTGCTAAGGTATATTTTGGTAATTTTGATTTCCTCCCATTTTCTTAGTATTAGGACTGTTCTAGCTCAAAAAAAGAGGCTAGCCGTGGTATCCTACTGTGTCTGGATTGAATCTAGCATTTGACTGAAGTGCTTTGCTCTAGCACATGGTTGGTTGTGCCTTAAGCTTATCAATCAAGTCCCTTTAGTTGAGTGGCAAGATCAAAACCCCTCCACATTGACTGAGGTTGATCTGGGTCTCTTAGACTGTTGGTCTACCCATTTGCAGTCTTGTTAGTGCATGGTGTCTGTCTTTCTTTTTCAATTTTCTTGGGTGCTGTAATATGTCATGGTTGGCGTCTTCTGGATACACAACTTACAACATTCATTTGATCAATGTTTAGATCCAACTTAAGACATTAGCTGAAGAAATGCAAGCAGTGAGCAAAGGTCTTGAAAAAGTTGTGCAAGAACTTACTGCATCAGACAGTGATGGTGCCATCTCTGTGGGCTTCCGTAAGGTGAGAAACATTTTTCAATTGGGTACCTTTTCAAAACTCATACCCAGTTTGTTTTCTATGGCTATTGTAGGATATAGTCTTGTGTTTTTATTCATTTTTGTGTCAATTCACTATTTGTTTGTTTGTGACACTGTGCCATTTTATTTAGAAAATTCCAGATTTTAGGTATTACTCGTGTATTTGCACTGTCAAATTTGTTGATTCATATATAATATAGATAATCTGTTGGTACTGTCAATTTGTTTTGAGATAATTGTCATGTGTTATTAAGTGATCTGTTCAATTTATTACGTATGACATCCAGTTCTTCATTCTAACTCGTGATTATTCAGTTGTTATTTTATTTCTTCTCAACATATACTCTCTGCATTGTTATCAGTAGAAGAAGAAGGTAATTTCTAAATGGGTTTTCCCACATAAAGTTGTCTGCTTAAAGGTTCAGTTAATTGTTTAATCTTTGTAAATAATTCTTTAGTCTTGAGTATTGAAGGTCAGGATTAAATAGCTAATTCTTCTATCAGAGCTATGATGGTTTAACATCCTCATTAGTAACCATGCTTCAAGATTCAGTTCAGATACATGAGTACCTACTTGCTGCTTCTAACGTGTGGATAAATTTAGTGCCTAAAAGGTTTCTCTTTCTAATTCAACACCTAGCAGGATGTATCTGTTCATGCTATCCTGTTATTATTCTATGCTACTGGAACGTTTTCATGTGGCAATACAGCTTTGTGTTCTTGAGGTATTCATGGTATTTGAAACTTTTTGAAAACTTTATTTTCAGGCACTAAAAAGTTTCCTTGATACAGCTGAGGCTGAAGTGAGATCACTGATATCTCTTTATTCTGAAGTGGTGAGTTCCTGTTTCTCTTTTCATTCATAAGTGTGGCCTGGTGATCTATTGTTTACTTCTAATTTCAACACTGTTTCTTATAGGGGAGAAATGCAGATTCTCTGGCTCAGTATTTTGGTGAAGATCCTGCTCGCTGTCCCTTTGAGCAAGGTCCTAATTCTTTTTCACTTTATTTTTGTGTATTGTTTTCGACACATTAGCTGTCGGACTGCTGACAATATTTTCTTTTACTTCTTTTTGGGTTGCTTTCAAATGCATGATGCTCCACTATTTTCTGAATTCCCTGGTTTCTAGTACTTCTGGTGTTCCTTTTTCTGTGAGGTTTGAATGTTCTTTACTTGGTATGCTATTCAGAACCTGGTCCAGTCATACTCTCCTCTAGTTTTGTAATTGATCTTCTCAGTTGAGTTTTAGAAAGTCCCTCGACCAAAACACTTGTATGTTATCTGTCGTTGACTATGCTGAAGTGATGAATTATTCCATCTATTTGAGCCTGCCTCCTCTTCATGTTTCATTGTTGAAGGTTGCATTGTGTTGTCTAGACTCTGGGAAGTTTCTGTAGCATACACTATCTTTGTAGCTTAACTTGTTAATTTTTCTGCATATATTGTTTATTCTCATTCTTACCTCTTTAAGAAATATTATAGAATTATTAAATGACAGTCATGGTCAAGGCAGGGAACCAAAACTGGAGCTTGATTTGTGATTTATGAGCATCTGGCTCTATGCTTTTTGCCTGTCCAAACATATACATGTATATGCCTGGGGGTGTTACTGGCTGTATAGGTTTGCACTTCAAAATTTTCGTTTGTTCCCAATCTGAGTTGTAAACAAGAGTAGTTATTTTGCTCTGAAAATGACTAGTTAACATCATACAATGTGTTACTTTGACTTAATTGGGTCTTAATCATGTCATATGAACTGTTCTATGTTTCTCTTATCATGTCTGTGATATGGTAGGAAATCTAACTAAACATATGCTTACTCATGTTTCTAACCTTCAAGGGTAGAAGAAGCCTAAGTTTTCTATCACTTCAGGATATTAGTTTGGAATTTGACTGGTTTAAGCTGTCAAACAGAGCCACCAAATCCACCACCTTATAGTCAAGTCTTCAATGTAGCATAACCAGATATTAGGGTGTCATGCCCAAACTGTAGGTGGGAAATCAATGTAATCATCTCAAAATTTCGCATCCTCACCTTCTACCAAACCTACCCTCCGTCCTGCTGATCTCATACTCTTGATGGTTGGAGGTTGGATATGGAATTAAAGTTTAGTGATTTGCACACGTTTTGGATTTGTAATTTGAACAGGGAAAAGAAGGAAAGAATCTGTGTCAGTAGGGCCTTCTACCTCAGTGGCGCTGTGCTAGGTTATGGGTTCGAGGTGCTCATGTGTTTGGCTACCAATAAAAAGGACCTCTTTAAAGAGGCTTGGAATGTAAGGTAGAAGGAATTACAGTGTCTCCCATATGCTGATAAAAAGGGCAGACCCAGGGCACAAAGCTCCTGTATGCAGACCTGACTCTAAAAAATTCAGAGCAAGTCTCTTATAGCTTCTTTCTACAGGTATTAGAAATTACGTCTTCAGAAGATTATACCTGATAAAGAGACTCACGTGGTGTAAGAAGATATCAGCTAATATAATGAAGCTAGTCGTTGTTGTTAATCCGGTTGTTCATACTGATATGTTGGTATTGCATTTATATGTACTTTTGGCTTGATATCATAGTACCAACTTCTCTGTATGTCTTCTGTAGTTAAGATTGAACCTGTGGCCTCATGGTTGACTCACAAAACACTTTCAACCAAGATACATTTCAAACCCAAACTTGCTGATTATAATATTTTTAGTTTCTACGTTCTGTGAGTGTGAGCTTTTAATACTTGTAAGACTGCAGTTTTTTTATATCTGGACTGTGCAGTGATAATGACATGGTTCTAGTAACCATGGCATGTCCAATGGCTGATATCCTTGGCTGTTATGTTTCATTATTGCATTTTCTCCATTGTTGCAGTGACTTCAATTTTGGTAATCTTTGTGAATATGTTCAAAAGATCTCGTGAGGAGAATGAAAAACAAGCTGAGGCTGAAAAGAAAAAGTTGGAAAAGGAAGCCACGAAAGACAAGGGAACTCCAGCAAAAAAAGAAACCCATTAGCACAGAAATTTTAGTTATTTAAGTGATTAACGTGTTTGCTGAAGTCTGAATAAGAACAATACAGCACCACAAAAGCTCATAACTGCAAAAGATGCCTATAGTCTTTTGATGATTAGATTGTATATTCCACTGAGAATGGAGATGGACCACACTCTTGGAGTTTAGCATCTCCACAAATGCATCTTGAAGGCACACCATAATGATCTTGCTTTGAACTATATAAAAATTCTGAGCTTCGGTGGAAGTGACGACAGGGCTAATAGCAAATACATAGCGGTGGCAACTTTAATCTATGGGTAAGTTTCTCTCTAGTGTTCTTTACTTTGTTGGCTTTCCTGTCTTGCCACGTTTATTATTATTTTTTCTTTTTCAGAAATCCATTGGGTAAATGTAAACCTATTGATAGTTGAAATTAAAAACCTATTGATCGTTTCTGCGTAAAAATGTCTTTCTGTTGCAGACAAGTTCATCATACGGATCTGATGCCAATGCATTCTACATGCGTCAGAGAAGGCGTCAACTATAATGCCTGCTATCTTGAAGTGAAAACTATAATTACAGGTTACATGTACATATAGCCAACTTGAATGAAGGGGGTAGCTCGCCTTACTCTCAGTTTCTGTTTCCCCTATTGATGGTGTAAGTTTCATATGCTTTATCAATTGCAATGATCCGATTCTACATCCATTCCCATCATATTGCTTTACTAGCGAGTAGAGTGACACCCCTACATGGAGCATAACCGGCCGAGTTTTGTTATTTGAAATTTTGAATGTTTGTTTTCTTTTTCAGTCTTCATAAACATAGCTGTGCAATGGTAGAGTTGTCGCTGTGTGACCTTGAGGTCAATGGTTCAAAGCATGAAAGCAGTCTCTTGCAAAATGCAATTTAAGGCTGCCTAGCATTGACCCTTGTGGTCAGCCTTTTCCCTGAACCCTGCATACTCAGAATTTCGTGCACAGGGGCCTTGCTTTTGTAAACATGGCTGCGCAAATTGTTCAGGATCTCCTATACTATCTGCACACAAACTGGCTCTGATTGATCTTTGTAGAAAACGTTTCTTGATAGCACGCAAATATTTGCAAATGATCGCACAGAGGCGTGCATATGAACATTCTATTAATTACTCCTGCAGTGCACAGTGGGACCCACAGTTGAGTGATCTGGGCCCTTCTTACATCTTGATGGGCCTGGCCAGGTTTATCTGGAGGTTTTTAATACACAAGTCACGCACTTTGTGTTGTTAATGTGAAGGTTTGAAAGTTATGTTACAATCAGCGGTTCAGAGTTATTATATGATGGATGGCAGAGTATCCTCTCTTCAAAAAATTATGTCTGCCCATTGTTTCCATGATCCAGACCATTTATCTACCACGGAGATTTAGGATGAGTTCGTACCCGTAGATTCACTTAAGCCTACCATATGCAACCGATTTTAATCCTGTGATTTGTGTTGTGATTAGAAGAAAAGCCTTGGTGCAACGGTAAGAGAGAGATTTGTGTTGTGATTGTGGATCTTATTTTATTTTATTTTTTTACAGGAATGGTCGAGTCCCGGGTGTGCTGTTCCCCACTTCATTGCGTTGGGTAACAAAATCCCACCTTCCGTTGATCAGACCGTTCATTAGATTTGTTTAACTCCCAGTATCAAATAGGAATAAACGGGTCTGATCAATCAAATGTGGGGCTACTATGGTAAAGTGGGTGATGGAGACTCAAGCATTCGAGATAATTGTAGTCTCCCAATGAATAGGAATGCCAAATGCCTCAACTTAGTCCTCTGGTGTGATCTTAACCATTGGACGTTAGATCTTACAAATTACTCGCTAATGAGGTGAATCCGCTGCAAGGACAGGCGACAACAGCGTATGCGCCCCCGCAGGGCCTTACCTTCCCTAAAATTAGGGTTTCTGTGAGCACCAAGGTTTCCATTATAAATAGGCATTCTCATTTATTTCTTTTTCAATGCTCAACCGGAAACCCTAGCACTCTCTCTCTCTCTCTCTCTCTCTCTCTCTCTCTCTCTCTCTCTCTCTCAGTTGATTGCTATGGAGGGTTAGATTTGGTCTATATAGCACTCTGTGTCTGGTCTGAGTTGATTGGTAGGTTAGATTGTAGCAGGCAGACCGTAGGATGAAAGTGGATTACAATTTCTCACGACGGTCATCTGAGGCACCTTATGCTGTCGAGGTTGATATACGATCCTTTCTTTCTGATGGTCTATCTCTTTCTTCCATTTTGCTTGCTTTTCTTCTATTTTAAGGTTTCCCAAGTTTTCGTAGTTAAAGAGCACGATGAGGATGAATGGTATTCGACCGATAAAATTTCATGAACGGAAGAAAACACCCTCCTACTCATTCTGAGTGCTCTCTTTCCCTACCGATGGATTCTCAATTAGGATTTCGGTTTCCCAGCTTTGTTTCTCTTTTCATATGTCGTGTTTTTTGTCCGAGATCGAAAGGTCTTTTTGAGGGGGCCACCTTTTGATTGATCCAAACCGTTCATATCAAGTGTCTTGCGTTGGATGGGCCATGCGACTAAGTGACATGTGCGAGTCTGGCATTGATTTTTGTCTGCCCTGCCCAAATGAGGGTGTGTGGTGGTTGCTACAGAGTTGTGGGATGCACATCATTTGACTAGGATTTTTGGTTTTACAACCAACCGATGAAGAGATCCATGTTGTTCATTGGAAGGGACTGAAGGATAATTTGAAGTTCTCAAAATGGTTATTTGCCAACTTGTAAAAGGGCTTTTTTTATTCTCCTTTAAATAGGTTGCAGTCTGTTTTAAGTATGTGTTTGAGGGAGGTGGATAATCAACTAAGTTTGTAGATGAATATAGTTTAGAAGAACTAAAGGGCTTAATGAAATAAAGTTTGTCATGATGAAGGGTTTCGGTTCCACCATTCATCTAAGTGAAGTAAAAGGCTAGTATTAGGGTACAACAAGCTATTTATTGTTTCCTTAGTATGTTGAGAGTATCACTGGTTAGAGGCACCTACTTTGTGTTTTTGGTGGTGTTAATGGTGCTTGAGACAAGCGATCTGGCTTGGGATGAGATGAGATATGGCTTGAGGTGAATTGAGTTGGGTTGAGAGGACCATAATTTTGCATGTGATGACTAGAAGTATCACTTAAGCTGGGTTGTGATGAGTTGGAGAAGATTGGTTGAGATGACAAGATATGGTTTATTTCGATCTCAAGCAAAACACTGAGGAGGGGGGCTGAATGAGAGAACGGCTCCGCTGGGAAATGGGAGAATAAATCCGCAGCTTTTCTTCTTTGTAGATCCTCACATGCAGACCAAGAGACTTAAGAAAATAATCGTATTTGTACCAAACTGTAGATGGAACTTGTTGAATACACGATTTCAGGATAAATACTAATAGTCAGGAGGACGATTACATATCGCTGCAACAAGTATGATTGAAATTTCTATTCTTTCTCAATCACTGTCTTAGTAATTTAATCCGGAGGACTAAATTTTTATTTGGAAATGGAGTTGTTTATTGGAACATTATGATTTCAGCAGATCTGGAATAAATTGGTTTGAGGTTCTGTTCCTGTCTTAAGAGCTAGAACCTATTTTTTCATTACTGATTTGAAATTGGGAACTTAGTGGTTCTAACGTTAAAAAGGATTGCTAAACCAAAAAGCTCAAACAAAGTGCCAAAACTGAAATGCCATTTCTTTCTTTCTTTTCTTTTTTTTGTAATCAAGGGGTTCCTTTTTTGGATGATTTTTTCAGTTCATCCGATTCATCTTGCGTTGGATTTTTCTAACCAAAAGTACATGAAGTTTTGATGATTCTAGTTTTTCTAGAAGTCCATTTTAGGTTATTGAATTTGAACCATTGTTTACTGATGTATTTTAGCTATCCATTTATTGGTGGCAATGCTAAACCAAAATGCTTAAATAAAGTGCTGAAACTGAAGCGCCAGTTTTTTGTAATCAAGGGGTCCCATTTTTTTGGATGATCTGATCATGCTTTAGATGTTTTCTAACCAAAAACACAAGGTTTGGATGATTCTAGTATTTCTAGTGGTCCATTTTAAGTCATTGAATTTGAACCATTGTTTACTAATGTATTTTAGTTTCCATCAAAGGTGCTCTTTGTAAGAGTTAAAATCATCCAATTGGTGAGAATTTTTTTAGGAAATTCAAAGTAATAGGAATCAAGAACTGGTCCGAACATCCGAAGTGTGGCTCTTCAATACAAAAAGTGGCACTTTTTTTTGCTAAATTTGTTTTGATTTTGAATGAAGGTGTTTTATCTTTAGGAGAAAAGATATATTTTAGGGTTAGTGATATAAGCGCCCTATTTTATCTTGAGGAGCCCCTTAATAAAAGGTATGAATGGTTGTAACTTCTTGTGGGCTTAGATCTGTAACGATTCGAACTATTAATAATGTTTTTCTTGGATTAGATGGGTCATGCTTTGAAATTCTTATATATTAGATGATCTTGTTTTCATTTTACTTGAGTTGAAAAATGGAAGGTCAAAACACAAACCATTTTAATACCGCGTTGTTAGGATCACCCAATGGATAAGAAGTTCACAGCATTGTTCATCTAAACCAAAGGCAAAATTGTAAATAGCTTGGATCTTTAGAAATTTGGGCCTACAAGAATGTAAATAGCTGTTTAAATCATTTTATTGAGGGGCTCAAGAGAAAAACCAAAGGCGCATATATTACTAACCTATTTTAGTTATCTCAAGGAGTTGAGAAGAAATACAACATGTAATTTTATTTGGTGTTGTTTAGGGAAAAAACGACATTCGACATCTTGTAAAAAATGCCAATGCCAAAGCCTTAAGTAAGGTTAGGAGCGAACAAAGTACACAACTCGGCATCTTTCCTAGAGTACGGATGGTCTTAGATTTTTAATTCTTCATTTGTAACAAAAGAAAAAAAAGAAGATAATGAAGAAAACGTATAGGATTTGAATAAAAAACTAATTTTCCCTCAGTTAGCTTAAGTTCAATAAAAGAAATCTGAAGTGAATTTACCCTCAAATAAACTGTAGTTTAATATACAATTACGGGAGGGATAAAGTTTGATGCAATTTTTTTTTGTGCTTATTGAAAAAAAAATTTCAATTATTTTAGCATCTAATCTGAATCAAATAAATATTATTCAATTCTTTACAATGGAGGTTAATATTGGATCATGACTTTCAATTGGAGAACCATACCCTAATTTTTTGGTCTTCTCGATTCTTCGGCTTGTGGTTGCAATCCTACTTGTGTCATTGTTTCAAAAGGGCGTGGGAATATCATTAGTGAATGGAAGTTCAGCATATGTTGAAAACGTGTGGGTCCACTTAAATTCCTGCTTTTATAATAGGCTTTTCTCTCTTTGGAAGACTCCTTTGAGCATAACTTGACTTGGGTTGGCTTAAACATCCTATGAGAATGGTTGGTCATTATCTTTTATCTTTCCTCTGACCTTAGTGACAAATAAAATGATGTTCATCTAGCTTTTATGATCTGTCTGAGTTTTGATAAGAACACACGCTAACTCATTCATCAAGTAAGGAATGACCAAGATAAGTTGTGCAATAAATTTTATACTCATTGAATATTTTTTATGAATACACAAAACAAGTGATTAGATCATTCAAATGAATTAGTTTTTAATGGGTTGCTTATTTTTTATGTTCTAAACATGATGAATGATTTAAATCTGCAAAAAAAGTTCTACCTGCATGAAAAATGAGGCATATACTCTTTAAACTCTTTTTCTAACCTCCCTACTTTTTCTAAGTTTTCTACTGCTTCTTCTTCTTGGAGGATTCCTCTAAATCTCTTCCTCTCTTTAGAGACATAAAGGAGAAAAAGAAAGAAAAACATCCATCCCACCCATCTATTTTCATTACTTTTTACATCACATTGTTCTATCAACAAAGTATATTGCATTAAGGATTTGAATTCTCAGGTTGTGTAAACTAAAAATTGGTTTATTGGGGGAGGAATGCTAAACAGCCTACCATGCAAAGAGCATAATTTTGCTACAAATGATTGGGCCCAGTTTGAATGGTCTGACTCCATTTGTTTGCTGTGATTTGGGTTTCTAGTAGTTAAAAAAGCATGTGAATTTGATGATTCTAGTTCCTCAAATTTTTACGTTTACACGCAAGGAATCTGGTGGGCTAGAAACTTTGTATAAACAAAGGTCCAAACTTGACTCCAATTAAGTACAGGTTTTCCACACAAGGCCCTGGCGATCGGATGGATGGGTTGGATGGAAAGTGATTTGCAGATAATTAACACGCTTATTATGGATGTCTGTTTAGCATTTCTCATATTCGATTAGAATAATATGATTCCAATCTTGACCGTCAGATTGGTATTATAGGTTATTTTAACCTTTCGCTCACAAAATTCAAGGTCATTTCGACATCGAAGTTGTACTGAAAAAGTTTAAACCACCTTTACTTTCTGATAAGTGTTTGATATTTATTGAATTTAATAAACAATAAAGCTTCAAACATTGCTTTACCCACTTAATCTTTAGAATTGGGGTTCAAACACATAGGTTAACTTGTCTGTGGTGGATTGGACAACTAAAAAAAGTATTCTTTTTAGCAAAATAATGATAAGATCCTGTTTAAAGTATGAAAAAGACGTTGGTAGCATTTTCCTTTTATAATTATTCTGGACTTATTATTTAGGAAAATGATATTTACAGACTCCATGAGAAGCAATTACCAAACTCTCAATTGGGGGTTTTGTGGTAGAAATAGCAGGGCCACACATTTCTGAAGAGTCTAAGCTGTTTATCTTGAATTCATGCCTTAGATAGGCTATGTACTGAAAATCTGGATGATTTGTTATTGATGGTTTCAGGCTGTTTCGGCTACTTCTATTTTTACATGTGTCCACCTTAGATAGGCTATACAAATGCAGTTTTGGCTTGATCAGCTTTCCTTATTTTGTCTGCCTGTAAAAATTTATGCCCATTGGACGCTTTTAAGTACGTGTTTTTGTGAGAGTTCTCTTGGAGCCATCACTCAGCTTCTCGGCGGCCATGTCAAAACTCTCCAACTTACAACTTTTTCTGTGGAAAACTCTGTCATCGCTGGATTTTCCTTTGGTGTCATGTTACTAATTTGTCTCATTTTTATGATTGGAAAATGATATTGTTGGTATTTCAGGGGTAAAGAGGGAAAGTCACAATCAAAAGTCCATGAAAAATTGCGGTAACCCACTAGCTCAAGCAAACATAGTCAGTCCTACATGTGAGAGAGAGAGGGGGGTGGGGAAGATGGCAGAATCATCAATTTCCAGTTTCACAATGGAACCAGATCATCTTTGCTTAGCTTCGTTGAGTGAGGAAGAAGTCCTCCCAATTACAGATGAGAAATATGCAGAAGAATTGCAGCTCCAAGAAGTTATCATGTCACCACTTGAATCTTCTCTACTCCAACCTCATATAACTTCAGTTCTCTTGTCAAAGGATATGGAAACTCCAAAGGAAGCAGACCTTATAGTCATCACTGAAACTGGAGAATCATCGGGGGTAGACATGCTAGTAGTCCTCCCAATTACAGATGAGAAATATGCAGAAGAATTGCAGCTCCAAGAAGTTATCATGTCACCACTTGAATCTTCTCTACTCCAACCTCGTATAACTTCAGTTCTCTTGTCAAAGGATATGGAAACTCCAAAGGAAGCAGACCTCATAGTCATCACCGAAACTGGAGAATCATCGGGGGCAGACATGCTAGTAGTCCTCCCAATTACAGATGAGAAATATGCAGAAGAATTGCAGCTCCAAGAAGTTATCATGTCACCACTAGAATCTTCTCTACTCCAACCCCATTTAACTTCAATTATCTTTTCAAAGGATATGGCAACTCCAAAGGAAGGAGATCTCATAGTCATCACTGAAACTGGAGAATCATCGGAGATGGCAACTCGAAAGGAAGCAGACATGTTAATTATTACTGAAAAAGGAGAATCATCGAGGATGCCAACCCCAAAGGAAGCAGACATGGTGGGTATGTCAGAAACAGGAGAACCACCTGGTATTTTCTGCCAGATTTGCGTGGAAGATAAACCAGAGGAAGAGATGCTCAGAAGTGATAAGTGTTCCCATATTTTCTGTTCAGACTGTATAAGCAAACATATAGGGGTAAAGATTCAGCAGCACATAAACGTGGTGGAGTGTCCTGATTTGGATTGCAAAGAGTTGTTGGAGCCTGAATTCTGCCAGAAAGTAATTCCAGCCGAAGTATTTGAGAGATGGGAAAATGCCCTTTTTGAGTCGATGATTCTGGAGTCACAGAAATTTTACTGCCCTTTTAAGGATTGTTCTGCACTTATGGCTGAAGATGGAGGGGTGCTTGTAACACAATCCGAGTGCCCAAATTGTCATAGACTGTTTTGTGCTCAGTGTATGGTTCCATGGCATGTGGGTTTTGAGTGCCAGGAGTTTCAGAGTTTGAAACAGGATGAAAGAGGAAGTGATGACCTGACGGCTGTGGAGCTTGCTAAGAGAAGTAGATGGAAGAGATGTTCAAGGTGCAAGTTTTATGTGGAAAAAACAGGTGGTTGTCAACATATAGTTTGCAGGTTAGTTCACTCTCTCTCTCTGAAATGGGCAGCCCAGATGCTTGGTGATCGGAACTCTTCATGCTGGGTAACACTCAATAATCTTCTACATCATTGGATGATCTTGACTCTCTTATTGGTTAGGATTTAGTTACTTTGGTTTCGGATTTTTGATCTGAGACATACTATTCTAAGATCCACCCAAGAAGGTGAGTGGTTTGGATCACCAATGTCTAGGCCCTCCTTGTACCTTTAGCTGCCCGAAAATGCTTGTTCTTATTAGTGATTACAGTTCCTGTTTCTCAGTGGGTTTAAGCTGAAGAGTATTTTTCAGTATTTGATGATTATTCGTGGCTTCTCTTGCTAAATTCAATTCCTTGTCATTGCTTATGCCAGTAATTCTAGTTGGGGTTTTGTATTTTTTGGTTTATTCAGGTGTGGATTTGAGTTTTGCTATGGTTGTGGATCGGCATGGGGCAATCATGGTGGCTGTGCTTCCACATAACAGGAAGAATGATGGTGATCAATCAATGATTTCTATAATCAAGGAAGAGTGTCAGTATCAAATAAGGCAAAAATACAGTAGAAGTCTGTCGGTGTGTTCATGTGCATTTGTGGATAGTAATTAGTGATGGACGGTCATAATCTCACATTTACATATACTTTTGTCAATGTTTTGGATTTTAAGGTTATATATATATATATTATGAATGGTTGGTAGATTTTTTGGTGCTCTCTCTCTCTCTCTCTCTCTCTCTCTCTCTCTCTCTCTCTCTCTCTCTCTCTCTCTCTCTCTCTTTATAATGGATGGGTGATACGATTTAAATTTGGCAAGGAAAAAGTTTTAGTCAATGCCTTGTGCAGAAAATAGCTCAATCTTGGAGTCTTACCTGGACACTGCCTCCTTCGCAAACCCATCAGCAAGCTCATTTTGCTGATCATTAGATGTGATTGTAGGCGTGCTCTTTGTGGAGTTTCCATTAAAGAGAAAAAATGAGGGAGATGAGTCGTGGTTCAGATGCGGTGATCAAAAGGCACTCTGGGGAAGGAATAAATAACATGAATGACGAAATTTCCGGTCATCCAAAGTTCTGGAATCACTGTTTCCCTCGACTTTTGGCAAGCGCAGCATTCCTATAGGTCTGGCGAGTCGGTAAGTTCAAAATCTTCTAATAAGTAGATAATCCACCTAGTTTTGCCAACAGTTCTCTAGCCCAGTTGGTCACGGAAAAGTAGATATCTTTCCTTCAATTTTCATGGACCGTAGGTTTGAGTCACCGAAAGTAGAAATCTTTCGTTGATGCTTCTAAGTAGGTTTAAGTTGTTGCTTTTCCTTTTAGTTGGGAATTAGATTTAGAGTGTGTGTGAGTAATTTCGTTTGTCCTTCCTAAAATAAATAAATCCAACACTAGTAAGTTTTATTTGTAAGTTGTATTTATAAGTTATTATGAGAGGATATCTATGGACCTCCTAAAAACAGGTAGTGTAGATTTATGCTTAAATTTGTAGGCTCCCTCAAGGGCAGCCCGATGCATAAAGCTCCTATCTTAGGTTTGGGGAAGGGTTGGACTACAAAGAGTTTATAGTATGCAGCCTTACCTTGTAGTTTTTGCAAGAGGCAGTTTCCATGCCTCGAAGTAACCCAACTCTAATATTTCACCAAGGCTTCCCTTCTTACCAATAAAATAAGATGGGTAAGATATGAGAGAGGATACATAGTGATAAGAGAGAAATTTGTAGGCTCCATCTTACCAACAAAATAAAAAGGGAGAGATATAAGATCGGATGCATTGTAAATAAGAGAGAGCATGGGTGAGAGGAGTTTCTGGTAGGCTTCTGATCTTGTTAGTCCCTTAGCAGGGAGGGCATATCTTCACATGAGTTGCGGCAGGAGTAGGCCCTCAAGGGAGTGAAGAGAAGTAGTCTTTTACTCGAAACAGTTTAGATAGGCTATATATCAAATTTCATACCATAGGGTACTGTTAGCCTATGTTCTCGATTGTCATTAATCTTTTCAAAGAACCAAAACAAGTGTTAAAATCATCCTATTGCATTGACTTGTCGAATGTCATAGGATCACACATGTTCCCACATCGTTTTCCAATTGTTTCCAACTACAGGTAGAGCTAAACTTAATGAATGGATGCTCACAGGATTAACACTAACAATGGGGAACTTAGAGTACATGTAAGTCCATTTCACATCCCATCTGCATTAGGCTTAAAACGATCAATATCTGATATTTTCCTAGTTTTGGTTGGCAAGAAAGTGCTTTCCCTGGAAATGCATATATTAGGACATCGATTCTCATATCCACCATTTTCGGTATGAGAACTTGGAATATGAATCACTTTCCCTGAGAATTAAGAAAATGATAATTAATCTCCATGTCGGAGTAAATTTCCAGCTACATTTGGCTTTCCATGTTAACCCAACAAGGGAAATTAAGTTCAGCTGGGAATGGATTTCAATTTTCATCAATTCCCATCAAGATGGTACCAACGAATTTGGAGAAATTTGTGCTTGCGAAGTGATCAATGGACTAAAATTGCAGTTAAAGATGGGACTGGGCACAATTACGTGTATTTAGAAAGCCCTACTTTCTCAATTTTGTTTGATATGAAAAAAAAAAAAAAGAAAAAAGAAAGAAAGAAAGAAAAAAGTTCTCAATGGAAATCTCAAGAGGACTCTACATTCCACGTAAACTTTTCAAAACATAATAGCTATACGTCAGTTTAGACAGATTTTATATAGGAGAGAACATTTGAATGGGAAGGATCTGAGATATGTTCAAGAAGATTTTGTATGGGGCCTTTACCAGTTACAGCAGCTTGAATGTAGAATCCTAACCAAGCTACCATAGCCAAACGCCCATTTTTTATCTCTTTCACCTTGAGCTCTTCAAAGGCAACTGGATCTTTAGAAAGACCCAATGGGTCAAAAAGCAGACCTCCTGGGTAGTTTATGTCACCTGGTAGGTAGATTCCGAGCGGCTCCAAGGCTTCAATGCCACAGTATCTAGCATACTCCGGTCCGACCTATTACAAATATCGAAAGAAGGGTTATAAGAATGCTTAGAATGAAGATTTTGGTTCGGTTCTGAACTTATATAAATAGGCTTAGCTCAACTTATCCAAAATTTCTTAGAATGTACTTCAATGATTTCAATTAAGTAGACCAGAATCATGAGGCAGATGTTTTCATCTTTTGCAGTTTTGGATAAATGATAGTTATAACTTGGAAAGTTGAACATTTGAATTTCCTTTTTCATCTCTGATGAGATGGAAAAATGAGCTTAAGAGAGGCCGGCTGAGGAACAGCAGTTACCATTAGAAGAGCTTGACAAATGGCTATGACTAGAACTCCTTGGCTTCCGGCAATGTGTAGTCCAGGAATTCCAAGGTAGTCAAGAGTGTCGCCCTGATGGAAGAAAATTATTCAAGTCAGACGATGCTATTCCCACTGGTTCATGGTTGATAAACAGAAATCTTCAATGGAAGTGCTCAAAGTTGGCAACAATTTCAAAAGGTATGGGTAGTGAAACAAGTTTGATCAGCATAATGGAATAAACACAAATATTGTTGATGTAGAACTTGAGGGTTGAAAATGCAGCATATATCAGGTTAAAATGATGAAGAAGTAGAACGAAAATTTGCACATCTCACTGCTTCAGGTTTCTCTGAACGCAAATGCATGATATTTTCATGAACAATGGGCTTGAGGCAATTGTTGATGTTTTAAAACTGCAAATTGAACTTCCATGCTGCGGTACTTTCAACTCTTTACCAGTGTTAATTAATCATTGGCTGGTTATCTCTTCAAACCTTGGATTTAGATTCCATGAATTGCAGATTACTAAACTTTCTGCCGAAATAGCCACGGCTGCAACTGTTGAAATCTGCTAATACCAGCTGACACTGCAATGCACTTAGCGAAATAGGGATGGCTTTCCAGCATTAACCCTTAAAAGTGCAAATATCAGCAATGTGCTCTAGGTCTGGTTTGATTGCATTTCCTGGGATAATGTATAACAGGGTACCAACATTTACCTAAACACCCTGAACATGTTCATGCAGGCAGAGAAACAATGAGACAAGGATTTAGACTCTTTATATCAATCATCCTAAAAGTTGGTTCTTCTTCCAAAAGCTTTACAGCACCAGATCGTGGCATACTAAATCTTATCACTCGTCATCATGAATGACTCCTGCTCTGAATATGGAATTTTTTTTGCTTCAAATGATACCCATCAAGAGCAACCAATGCACCCTTTTACTGATGTCTACAAGTATGCTGTAAATTACATTTTCAGACATCTAAAAAAGATGTCGACCTCTAATTAGGCTAAGGTCTTGATGATGATGAGATGTCTAAAAAAAATGGCCACCTTAACTAATGTTAATACATTGATTGACTAACAAGGGCTAAGAAAGCTGCGGGATGCCAGACAAATAGGAAGTACAAAGAGCAGGAATAGAAATGGATTCTATAATGGGATCTCAACGTTTGGGTCCAATTATTCATCACAAATTTGAGGCATAAGAGATCATGTAATTGTCTTGTTTCTCGGTTAATTGTCTCACACATGTTTCATTAGATATTAGGTCCAGGAATTCCAACTAGATGTGATTCCAGGCTTAGGAAATTGAAATAATCCCAGCACTTGAGATGGTACTCAATCATGACGAAAGAAAAACTTTTGGGATTGAGACTCGTGTTATGGATGGATTACATGAGGTATATAGATTAATGTTCAAGAAGTCTTAAAATGTAATCCCATCATTATTTAAATGAAACTGATAATTGAAGGATTTCAAATAGAGACATGTCTTAAAACCATTCTCACAGTGCACATAAAAATGTGCAAGAAACCAGTATAATCAAATAACAATGGAAGAAGGTTAGGTGTACTTCTGCTATGTTCATGCATTTCTATTCCATATTGGTACTTGCCTGAAGCTTTGCGTAGCCAACTCGCCACCAGACAGGCTCAACAAATTGCACAATCTCAAATTGGTCCAACAGTTCAGGAACAAGAACGCCAAGTGCAGCAAGCATAGCCCAACGAGCATGGAGTATTTCAAAGCTGCAGAGAAGTAAAAGAAATTAGTCCTCATCATGGAACATTGAGAAGTTCCCTCATTGGGTTTGGCACATAATGTCCATGTCTGTCCTGGAATTAAAATATCAATATAACTTCATCTAAGTATAACAAATTTTCGGTTGAAGTGGAGATGGTTGACTTGGCTTCATCTTCATATCAGACCTGTACTTTTGGCAACTGCCTTGGCAATTGGACACAGTTTACTTACTTGAAATATTTCTGGAATGCCACAGGGTCCTCGCTCAGGCCTGCAACATCAAATCCATAATCACCTGGAAATTCTCCACTTAGATATTCAGGGTACTCGTACGGGATAGGACCAAGCCAGCGGGGGCGATTCTCTCCGTACCAAAAACTGAACAATAAAAGTTGTGATGAAATGTCACAGAATGCAACTTTTTGGAAAGATAAATTTGGCAGATCTTAAAGTTTGCTTTAAAATGCAATTTCTGCTCCTCTAGTTTCAAGCAATTAAGAGTTGCAGGAAACAGAGTTTAGCATGGAATGGTTAAACTGGTTTCTTAACTAGTTCATTTGTTGCATCTATCAACAATGAAGTGAATTAGGCGTGTGATAACGAACAGTTCTTGAAGTATACTCCGATAAGATTTAGTTGGAACAGGTTAACTGAAAGGGAGTGTGGTGATAGTCTTTCTCATGTACGTGGAAGAATACAATGAATCAATATAAGTGAAAATAGAGAAATACTGAAGAGGCAAAAGATAATAGATTATCTGGTAATAGAAATCCCTAACAAGAATCATTTCAACATCTCTTAGAACTCATCATGGATCTATCAGGAAATGCAGTGCAGTGGATGTATGAGAAATGGAATCAAAAAGCATGGGATTCAGGCTGAGCAGAAAGAAAGCTACTAACATCGAGTCAGAAAACTGGAGAATACTGAGAACAGCCAGAAATCATGCCCTCTGAACTGTGGCATTTTCCGAATTCTAATGGTTCAGCAAGACTGAACTGAAGTACTGGAAAAGACTAATACCAAAGAGCACTACTCGATTCCTTTGGCCACACCCTCATCACAGTCATGCCCAACAGCATGGAGTAGGAGAGAAATACCCTATGAAGAGGAACCTAGGTCATGTAATTATAAGGGAATGACAATGGATGTACCCTTTTATGAGAAAATAAGTTAGGCAGCCCCTGAATAAACTGTACTACAGAGAAACTGACAGGTCCATACGTAGTCTCTAGTTTTATGTATCCACCAAGCAGTCGCTAATGAGAATACAATGCTGACATTAAAAAAACAATTCCTAGGCGAATGAAGCTCATTACAAACTTCTGCATAAAATTCAAAGAAAGTGAAAAACAGCCTTCCCATGGCATGATTCATACGCCGCATTGAGCAGACTGATATGGGCACTAAAACAAACCCCAAAGTTTGTCAGTCTTCTGTTCATATAGAAACATTTCTTATGTGTGTTAAGCTACGCCCTCTCAGAAAGGAGACATACTGTCAATCGGACACTGTCACACGGACACTTAGAAAATCTATACATGAAACTATTATTCAGAACATATTGCAAAGGCTTGCACACATACATAATATGAATTTCTTTTCCAATTCTAAATATAAGGATTTCTAGATCAATTGTTAGTCAGAGAAAGGAATCCTGTAAGGAAATGAACATCGAATTCCTCATCATCTCAGTGTATCTTATTTCATTCAAAATTCAAAAAATTGTTTTAGATTCGGACATGTTTCCACACAAAAATTTCTCTTGAAACAATCAGGCTACTACTGCACCAGAACATCAATTCAGGAGATTAAACACTAGAGAACTGAGAGTTACTGAATTACCTTTCTCTCCTTGCCTTTTCCGCCAACGCTTTGAACTTGGATGAGTTTTCCACAGCTACCTTCTTCGTCTCCAGTAATCGCTGCTGAAGAGAAGCTCCAAGGGAACTGTTGGCTATGGCTTTTACTGCTGTGAATGGAATCGCTGAGAAGATCAACACTCCAGCGAGCTAATACAAGAACCCAGAAATCATAATCAAATTAAATTCAGAATCGCTGAGCAAACAGGTAGAAATGAGGAGGAAGAAGGAGAAGAATGTAGACCTCCTGCCATGATGCTTTACAGACAGAAAACTTGGTTCTGAGATTCAAATAGCGAGTTCTTGGTGTTGGCTTGAAAACAGTGGAAGGAATTCCATTGAAAGAAGAAGATGATGAAGAAGTTGCCGAAGAAAAAGAAGCGGTTTTTAAGAGGAGAGCCATGGCTGTTCAAGAGAATTTGGGAGCTTTGGATGCAAGGGAAAGGGGAGTGGAGCAGGAATACATGTGGTCGGCAGGAGTACGTGTGGGCGCGACAACGTTCCAATAATTTCTTTCTTGGGTCCCCCCTTGGTTTCTTTTCAGACGATTTACACCTTAAGTTGTGGCCTAAATTTTAAGACTATTTTGCATTATACACTGACTTGGGGTTTTGTGGCAAAACCTTGAAAGAACAAGTGGGGCTCACCGCTTTTATTTTTGGCTCGCTAACTTATGGAAAGGCTGGAGACATAGGTAAACGGCAACGATCAATTATACGTGGGTTCTAACTTTAGATTTTTGACGTGATCTATAACAGCAATCATCACTGAAAAATTTTCAATAAAGTCCTCACTTTCTTATCTCTCATTTTTTCCCTCAATAATTCCCAATCTCTTACATATTTTCAATCTTGTGCAGGCTTGTCAAATTAAATAGAAATTTAAAGAATACTTTATCAATGAAAAATGATATTTCGATGCACCCATGTGAATTACTTACTCCCGCTCCTGAATATAGGTCTCAAATGGATGGGACAGGCGGGTTACTGGTGGGTCGTCATGGATTGGGAGTCAAATGGATTCAAGTTGCTCAACCCATTTCATCCTGCCGGTCCTAAAATGTCCAGCCACACCAAATCCATTTTCAATGCCCGGGTTGGTGGGTAAAATGAGTAATTTCATTCAGCAGTTATAAACAACTTCATTTTGTTTGATCTAAGCCGTTCCCGATATTTATAACTTTGGGGTTGTTCTTGTATTACTCTTGACAGGGAGGAAGCCAGTTTCCATGAAGAGATCAGAGGAAGAAAGAAGCCAATGTATGTACCTCATTTCGGCAATGAAAGAAAACCGACCCTCCATCAGTGGATGTGCTTAGGAAAGTATGACTTGCTTGTTCTATAAAATTCTTGGCATCTAAAAGGAAAGGAGAGAGAGGGGAGAAAGATGAGTGTTTTTAATCATTCAAGTAAGTGCGCTTCATGTATACTTGGACGAGCCAAAAGTACAAGCAGAGCCTACCTAGTGAATGATTAGGGCCTTTGCTCTTTAGAAAATGCTATCTGTTAAGTGTTCAATTTTGGTCAGAATACCTCTAATTTAGCATTCAATTAGATTATCTAACCGTGCATATTTATAAAATTTAGCTTGATTTTGAATTTAGCTCAAATTGACCATCCAAATCTTAATTTTTCAAAATCAAGAAGGGGATAGATAAAGGATGACTCGTACAAGGGATAGGTTATTTGCCTTAAAGCAATATACTGAGTCATATTCACAACCGCAGTACAATAATTACTATGCTTATCCTGACCCACAATATCCCAATTCTACTTGGCCATATGCTCTGCATATAATGATTATTATCATGAGCCAATGGATGCACCTTATGTATTCATTGAACCTAGCAATAATTACTGTCCCGAGACAAATTATCAAGATTATAATGGATGGGCTAAGCATCATGAACACTCATGGTCTCAGGATTACCAACCATCTCAAGAAAAACCAACATGGTCATACCCTAATCAACCATACCATGATTATCACAAAAACTAGGACCAACAATTATCGTTCCAACCAGAGGAAGACACATTCGACGAGACCCTTGGGTTATTAGCAGAATCGACTAAACAAGTTCGTGAAGAGATGGGTCGATTACATGCTGCATTGATGGAAAGGTTTGGAGAATTTGAACCAAATGAGAATAAGGATGAACCATCTATTACTGATGATAGGATAGAGAATTCATGTGATCATTTTAAAATACAAAGTCCCCTTCCATCCACAGAAATCTCTAATACATATATACTCGAGGCAGATCTGAGTCATTGTTATGATTCCGATAAAGAGACATCCATTGATGAAGATGATGAATTCATAGAAACCTCCAACACAGAACCACTCAATTCATGTCCTGCTTATTTTTACAAAATTAATGAAGGAACATCCTTTAAAGAGGTAAAGGAATTGTTGAAGATTATACCACCAATGAACACTCCTAAATGGTGAGACATAGTAGAACCCCTTACAGAGCCTCCAATTCAAATTGAGCCTTGTAATGTTGAAGATGTACCTGATTGGGACCTACATACCTTATTTGAACAACCATTAGATAAGAAATTAAGCCCACCTGATTTGTTGCATGTGCCAATAGAACAGAAAAAGAAAGAGTTCATTGATATACTATCCATACATCAACTAACTCTAAGGTACACACTAGACGATAATTAGAATGTAAGCAAAACTATGCCCCCTCCTCTATTAATACAAGAACAATCTTTTAAGGAAGGGTATAGTCAGCTTATACCTCAATTTCAAGAAAATGTAAGGGAAAAGGAGGACCATCCACATCCATATGGTCTAATAGAATTTGAATTCACGGTAGTTCACATTATTATAGAGATTCCACCACCCAAATTTTCAAGGTGGAGGAGTTATATTGATTACCGTGAAATTTTGAAGATATGAGATCATCAGAGTGGTCCCACTCAATTTACATTTGTGGTAGTCTACTGTGTCATAATGCTACCATCACAAAAAATTTCAGGGTGGAGGAAAAATATTGACTATCGTGAGATTTTGAAGTAGCATGAGAAATCTTTGCTATTTCATTGGTGGGATCAGGAAAACTCAATACCAATTGGGTGTAGATTAGGGTAAATTAGGATATATCTGCTAAAGACGTTAAACTTAGCGCTCACTGAGAGGCAACCCAGAGTTTTTCATTTTTGTTGTTTTCTACATCACCCATATTCATTTTAAGTCTTACTTTTTAAACATTGAGGATTTCCTTGGGCGTGTAGAATTCTAGCAAATTCTAGTTCCTTTTTTAGGTTTTTAGGTGATTTCCTTGCTTTTTCAAAAAAAAAAAAAAAGGTAGAGAAATTTTTTGAATTTTTTTTAATGTCATCTCCTTTACTATGATGAGAATTGGATTTTCTGAAGTATAATCTAGATAATTTTAGCTTATTAATGGAATTGAATATGATTAATTCATCTTTTTACTCATTTTCTAAAGTATTCTATGAAAGCAAAGTCTCAAATCACATATGTACACACAGTTGTATCTAGATAGTCTAGGTTGATAAGTGACTATAACTTAGAAATTCTGAAGAAATTTAGTGGAGACCTATAGCCTAAGTGAGTTTTAGAGCCATTCATTCATTTTGAGAGGTTATAAATATTCCTAATTTTCTTCAGTGTGCTTAAACAAAATTGATCAGAAACTCTTAAATTTGGCTAATTACCTGAATAATTAGAATAGTACATTTAAAATTCTAGAAGTTCATTGAATTTGATAGATTATAGGAAACTTAGAAAATGATTTAGGCCATCCTTGTTGTTAACTTAGAGACATAAAGCCTACCCATAAAATATTGTTACTACTAGTTAGCCAATTTGAGACTTTTATAAAAGCCTTTTCTTTTGTCACACAAAATACCCTTTACCCATATTTACCCAGCATAAATTATCCATTACCCATTTTCTTGAAAAAATAAGTTAGAGAGGAATGAAGAAATACCTTTTAGTTGTAATAAAAGTAGAAAAGTGATACCAAGAAAAGAAATATTCTGCAAAGTGATTCAAAAGTGTGAAAAGAAAGGAAAGAGTCTAGAAAAAAAAAAAAGTTTGAAGAATACAAAGAAAAGTGGAAAAAAGAAATATTCACTTTAGTAAAGGAAAGAAAGAGTTGTCAACTTTAGAAGACCTCTACTTATGTTTTGAAGAAACTTTGAATACCCTTATACCCTTTCTTTGGTACATTGTTCTAAGCCTACATTTCGTTTTAGTTAAAGACCTATTGATTCTATAAGAAATATAGTCTTGATGAGGAAATGAATGGATAGAATCTAAAAGAGTGGTATTTCTAAATATTCAAAGGTAATGACATCTGTTCTAGGAGGATCAAAATAATTAAATTCCTTAGTAACTCCAATTCTTCATGAGTATATGTGAGATAATTTTGCTTTTATTGACTCAACTCACATAATTAAAAGAGAGATATGATTTGACCCCTCTATCTGAGAGATGTTATTTTTGAGCGTATGTCATTAGTGAGGATTGAAGTCAAAACATATTTCAGATGGAGTTCAAAAGTTAGAAGTTTACTTAGAGATCAAGATGATTCTATATGTAAACTGTACATGCACTGTGGCGACCCGGGTTTTAATATGCATTATTAAATGAAAAATCTAAATTCCTAAAGTGGGATCCCAATTTGAAAAAAAACAGTGCAATGCAATTAAAAAATCTTTTGTTTTAATCTCATTTTGAAAAACCCCAGTGTCATTTGCTTTCACAATACTCAAAGTAGTTTTTGAAAAACTTTAGAAATCATAAATTTTCCCCCAGATCTATCCAGTCACAGTACACAACCCAACTGTAAATAAATACAAATACATGTCCAAAGGGTTGAGAATTTACTTACATGTATAATTGTTTCCTTTTTGATTCACTTGCTCGTAGCACTAATATCTCCTGAGGCATCTTCTATTTGTGAATGGAACTATCTTGAAAAATGTTAAGGATAGGGTGAGTATATACTATACTCAGTAGGAGTCTATCACTACTAGGTTTGCAATGCATGCTATGTTTAAAATCATGTGATCTTAAAAACATATCCATGTTCGAACAATCATGTTCAATATCGATATTAAAAACCACTGTCAAACCGGAATACTGACGACTTAAATAATAGCATAATCCAAGTCAAAAGTATTATATATCATAAACATAATGATATACATCAGATGCTCAACTGAATCCAACTCATGGATATCTGGTATGGTCGACCAACCTCATGTCATGCCATATGCAATGCAAATAAATCCTCAAACCATAGGGTCCAACTATGCCCACAACCTCACTGCCGCGTGGTCCTCGGATACTTAGGGACATAGGATCATATACCTCCACGGGGCACATGACACTTCGACCTAGTGCCGTGACACCAGTGGTAGCCCCCTATACCACATGCAGTCGAAGCAGGGACATGCCCTTTTTGGGCGTGGTACCCATCCACCTAATAGTGGTAGAGGCTGGGAGGCCACCCCAAACCTCTCGGCATAACGCCCACGAGCTTATCAGCCCAAATCATATCAGGTCAAACAAGCAAAAACCTCTCTTTTTTTCAAAACCTGTCCTCTTTGGGTCCCTTACAACTGCTTGGCCCTCGGCACTCCAGCGTCTTTTGGTAACTCTCAAGGACATGCAATTTTTGCAAGAACTTAATGCTCACAAATCATGCAATGTATGCAATTGTTTGCAAAACATATTTATGCATAATGTGTATATGCAATTATTTACAAAACATGTCTATGCATAAAGTATTTATCACATGTATGCTGAATTAAGTCATGTTAAACAAGTCATATACTTAAAACATGTATTCTTAAAACAATCATGGTTCTTTCATAAAGTCTAGTAGCGATAGAGCACCTACTTGGCTAGGTCGCGCTAACCCCTTTGTCCTCGTATGCTCCTGAACATGGTTTGGGGAATCAAGGTTAGTTTGGCCTATCTTTTATAGGTTTTAGAGTGGTTGGTCTTATTACTTAGGCATTAAGGGTTCATCCCCATGCCTATGGGTGTCCTAAGGTCCTAATTGGGCCTTGGTATCATTAGTTTTCCAAAGGTTTAGTGGCCACGCGCCACCATCCTATTCTAAGGGTCATGCCCATTTGATTGGGCCTTGATCAGAGATTTTATAGTTTGGGTGTGTCCGCGTCGTCGACACGGACATAACGCCTTTTGTGGCGCCTCAATTGGAACTCTAGATATCAAGTTATAAGCTTTTTAGTATCACATGTACATAAGGCTTTTAAGAGTGAAAATGCGGAATGCTAGCGTGCTACGCGTCAGCGGCATGCGCCCCAGCGGCTTTAAGAAGTGAAAAATCCGGATTGCTAGAGCGTTGCGCATCAGCGGCATGCGCCCCAGCGGGTGCGTCTGCAGACGCGCTGGATTTTCCCGCCTGTCTTTTCCTTTTGCGGGTGCGTCCACGGACGCCCCCGTTTGGTTCTCTCGAACGCGATTGACGCGTTTCGTTCCGGCTGGAACGTTCTGTTCGTTGGGCGACCGGGGCATCCTCAAGATGCGCTGTCGAACCAGTGCGGCCCAGGGATCGTCCCTGGGTCCTTGGTGACTCTCCAGGGCTCTATTTTGCATGATTTTTCATGCAAAAACTTAAGGAAACTAAGCCTAGGACTACTGTGAAGAAGGGTTTTGAGGGATCTTGAACATACCTGGCTCGTTGCTGGATTTTTATCCTTGTTTCTCCTCTTGGTTGCTTCTCCAAAATGGGTTTTCTTCAAGCTTTTGGGCTGCCATTAGAGGCGCCCAAGAGCTCCATTTATAGAGCTATAAGAGGGCTCTGGAGGGGGCTCTCACCGCCCTTGAATGGCGATGGAGAAACCTCCAGAATGTCGGTAATTTCTCCTCCAATCACCGCCGTTCTAGAACCCTCTAGGAGGTTGAAGATGAGGGGTGCCCGTATCAAAACGGGCCCCTATGTTTTGCAGGCTAAATCCGTTTTTTAGTGAAAATTATATTTTTGCCCCTGAACTTCAAAGGGCCATAACTTGCTCATTTTAACTCCTTTTTGGGTGATTTTAGTCTTGTTGGATTCCTTTTTCTGAGACGCACCTAATGGTACCATTTTTAGGACCAAATTTCTGGGTTTAGTTAGGGTAAATAGTGAAATGACCAAAATACCCTTATTTCCAAAAAGTGAACTTTTCATTGCTAACTTGGGATTTAAATGTTACAAAATTGGAGTCATTACATGCACACACTCACTCTGAGATCTGAGCTTGAGTGGAATGACTTTGGCATATGGATAGGGTTCTGAATTCTTCAGTCATTTTTAATAGTGTGCTAAAGTTGATATGATTTATTGAAGATAATTATCTGAGAAAAAAAGAGAGGAGTTAACTTAAAAATAAATCTTGAAATCTTGAAATTTAGTTTTTCACATGTTTTGCTTTGGACTAGCAAAATGCTGGTTGGGGGGTGTGTTAAGTGTTCAATTTTGGTCAAAATACATCTAATTTAGCGTTTAATTAAATTATCTAGCCGTGCATATTTATAAAATTTAGCTTGATTTTGAATTTAGCTCCAATTGCCCATCCAAACCTTAATTTTTCAAAATCAACGGTCAGATGATCATTAGAACTCATTAGATGATTATTATACAGTTCAGATGATTCTAATTTAGTATTTTCTTTTGCAGATCAACCAAATGAGGCATGGATGGACAAGATCAAGAATCAATGTTACAAATTATCCATCAAGGATTAACGATGCAGATGGAATAAGCTATTAAAAGAAACTTTGTGTTGAAAGAAGATATTGTGCACCTAGTTGGAAGTCCCTAAGGAGGAAACTAAGTTAGAAGGTAAGTGAAAAATTGTTAAAAGTTGGAAGGCAACATTCACATGGTAGGGAAAAACTTCCTCTTCTTTTCTCAACCTCTTCCTTAATCGTACAAGGCAAACCCCACAAACTCCACTCTCTTTTCTCTTCTGCCCTCTTTCCCTTCTTGTTTTTCTCTTTTTCCTTTCCCATTCCCTTGCCTTTCTTTCTTAACCATATGACCAAGCTCCTCTTTCCCATCTTTTTCTTCTCCCTTTCTCCTTTCTCCTCTCTCCTCTCTCCCCATTCTCTCCCCTTCTTCTCTCTCTCCCACGGCTTCTCCTTTTCTCCTCACCTCCATTCTCTCCTCTTTTTTCTCCTCTCTGTCACGTCTTTCTCCCCCTCCTTCCTCTTCTCTTTCCCATCTCCTATCTCTCACAACTCTGCTCTCTCTCAACCGCACCACCCTTCTCTCTCCAATCTTTCTCATCTCTCCATCTCTCTCAATCCCTCTCTCTCTCTACCCTCCTCTTCACCAGCTTTCTATCCACCTTCTCTCCATTCTCTCTTCTTTCTCATTCTCTCTCACGTCTTCTTCCCTCTCTTCTCTGTCCGCACAACCCAGGCACCACGCCCTTCCCTCTCCTCTTCTCATCCCTCTCTTTTAACTCTTCCCTTGGCTGGCCATAGGAGGCAGCCAGGCCAAACCCCCATCTATCCTCTCCCTATTCATCTTCTCTCATTCTCTCTCTGCGGATTTTCTCATCTGTTTCACCCTTCCTCCCTTACTTGTTTCACCAGCACCTCTCCAGTCAGCACCTCCTTCTCTGTATCGCTGCTCGCCCCAGCCTTTCTTGATCCCGATCCCCATCTCGCATCATCCATCACCACACCAACCCCCCTCTTCTTCCTCTCGTGATCCCTCTCTTACCCGTTTCTCTGCTTCTACCCCTGCTCTCCTTCTTTCACTCTCTCTTCTAAGCCTCACCGGTCTGCACCTCCACTTCCAGAACCAGACGGAGCCTAGATCAAACATGCACCCAAGTACCCAGATCGTCTGTTGCGCCAGTCTGCCTCCTTCACACTTGTCTCCCTCCTTCAGATCAACCCATCATCCCTCCATCATCGGAGTCTCTGCGTCGTCAGACGTCCCTCTTTCTCTTCATCTCCTCCTTCCTCCTCTCTTCTCCTCTTCCTATCCCTCTTCTACCTCCTCTGTTTCTCTCTTCCTTCGTCCTTTTTTTCTTAAAAACCAGATTTTTTCACTAAATTCCATTTTTGCCCTCACACTTTAAGAGCAATTACAAATCTGTTCTTCTCTTTAATTACAACTGTGTCCTCTTTTTAATTACATCTGTGTCCCTGTTTATTCCAGTTCTGTTTTATCCGTCTTTTGCTTATCCAGGAACAAATTAATCTTTACCAGATCAATGAAGGCCTAACCAATCAACGGGTTAGCCTTAATCAAAACAAAATCTTCAAAATTTCCTTTTTTTCTTATCATATTTCAAATTAATTTTACAACGTCATTCTTAGGACATTTCTAGATCTAATTGACATTTCTGATCTTCGATTTGAAATCCAGAAATTAATCTGAACAGTCCAAATCTTGAAATTACAATTTAGCCCATATCTCTTTGAATTTGATGAATTTGACAAATCCGACTGGTGGATCTCTAATCAAGGACGTGATGAAGATATATATGAGGCTGATCATCTATCAGGACATCAGATTTGAAGATTTTGATAGTGATTGATCTAGGAAAGTAGTTTTTTCTTATTATTTGATTTTGTTTTTCTTTAGGAATTGGAAAATCTGTAATTTTGTTGGATATGGTCTATGATTATAATTTCAATAATTTCAGTAATTTTGAGTGATTTATTTTTAATTTTAGATAATTAAATTTTATTGAAATTCTTACTTTTTAAATCAAGTCTCCATGGGATTGACCCATACCTGCATAAGTTATACTAGAATAGCGCGTGCACTTGCGGTTAAACATCAACACTATTCTAATGCCAAAAAGTACTCAATCTAAGAGGGTCCTTTTTTGGATAATCTGATCCGTTCATCATATTCAGGTTGATTTAGATTAGCTAGCCACCAGACTTCATGACCTTTGAATGATTTGAGCCATGTCCTTTTTCGTTTTCAAATCATAAAATGCTCTAACAAAAACAAATATAGTATTTATAGGTACTAATTTTGTTATACATCCTGAAGAGGATAGTAAAAACCATTAGGAATTCATTGTTAGGAAGTTAGATTTGACTATCTGTGCAGATCTAAAGGCCAGATCCGATGATTTGGATTTGATAAGTAAAGACACAACCACAGAGAGAGAGAGAGAGAGAGAGAGCACAAAACGATTAACGTGGTTCAGCCAGATTTGGCTTACATCCATGGGAAAGAGAAAATCTGACACTAGTAGAATCGGATTACACTGAGGAGGAGGATCAAAACTAGATTTTCACTCAGCTCTACTCTCTTTCTTTATCTCTCTCCTTTTCTCTTTAGATCACACATACATTACTTTCCTCACATACCACTTAGACATCGGATCATCCCCTATATATAGGGTTTAAATGATCTGATTTGAGCTGCAAATCTTGATGGATCCGCCGATCTGCTGTAAGATTTTGACTGTTTAATTTGTAGGCGTTGAATTTCAATTTTACTGCACCCATTTTTTACTTTACAGCTGTTGATTTTTCTTATTTTTCTTGTCGCAGCAGTTTCTTTTGACATGGGTATGGACCCATAAAAAACAAACAAGATAACGGTTTAGACCACCCAAAGTGAGATCTGTCATTTCAGCGTCCTTTTCCGCCGTCGTGCTACACGAACTCAAGGCTTGCACCAAAAGTGTCTGTTGAGGAACAATTCCAAGCCTCTGAATTTTAGACATCTTATTGATGGATATAAATCGTTGGCTTTCGTTTTGCCCTTCATTGAATGGGCGCAAAGTAAGAGGTTTGTAATGCTATACCTGGGACAAGAGATGATGGTTTGGGCTAAGCAATTAGGCCTCATTAATTACTTTGTCAGCATGTAATCTTCCCATGGAAACTATCAAATCGGCCAATATATCCTTACACAGTTTGCCTATTCAAATTGTTCCTTTTCTTGGCTGCATATTTAGTAAGCTAAGCACCGAGAAACATCTTCAGAAGATGATCCTACTAAATATTATCCTACAGTCCAACATGAATGGAGCGAAATTAATTCCTAGAAATAGAAAATTTTCTTATAGCAAGAAGGCAGGAAAATCCAGGGAGACAAAGGTCCATGCCAGAAACGTATACACACTGAACTCCATACGAACATAAAACATATGTCACAGACATATTGCCATTGGTGTTATCCTTTAAGTGCTAAGTCTGGACAACCACCGTGCGTTCTTTTTCAGAACAAGTAGAAAAGGATAAGAATTCCGAACTATTTTTCCCTCCACCGGTGCCAGTACTCCATTCTCCGCTGAGTGACACATCTAGTAAGAACTCGGTCTCCTCACGGTCTCCTTGAACCCAGGGATGCACCATTGACCTTCTTAACCCCTCCAGCTCTGCTGCGACCTCTTTCATCGTTGGCCGCTCCTCTCCTTTAACCATCAAGCACCTCTTTGCGAGCTCAGCAACTGCACGCAATTGCACGATTTCTCCTTCATCTGCAACGCGATTCTCTAAAACTTCAAATAGACGGTTTTCTTCCATGGACGAAAGGAAGTACATGGACAGATTCATGTCTTTTTCGGATCCAAATTTTGAAACAGACTTCTTTCCTGTTAAAAGCTCCACAAGAACCACCCCAAAGCTATAAACATCACTCTTTTCAGTTAATTGACCAGTTTGAAGATACTCTGGATCCAAGTATCCAAGCGTCCCCTGTACCAAAGTTATTATTTGGGTGTGATCCAAGGGAACCAGTTTAGAAGCACCAAAATCTGCCACTTTAGCTGTGTAGTTGTTGTCTAAGAGAATGTTGGCAGATTTCACATCTCTATGAATAATCGGCAAAGAAGCTGCTGAGTGAAGATAACGAAGCGCTTCCGCAATTTCTGCACCGATCCTCAAACGATTTTCCCATGAAATAGAAGACCTATGGTGCTCGTCATGGAGATGGTGGCAGAGAGTCCCATTTGACACAAATTCATAGACCAAAACGGGAACTTCAGTCTCGAAACAACAACCCCACAGCTTCACCACATTTCTATGGTTAATCTGTAAGAGAATTGAGATTTCATTTATAAACTGATCGATTTGGATCCCATCAGCTATCCTCGACTTCTTGATGGCAACTACTCTATTATCTGGTAAAATGCCTTTATAAACTGTTCCAAAACCGCCTTTGCCAACAATTCGGTTGTCGTTGTAATTGTTGGTCGCCCTTCTTAGCTCCTCTTCAGTAAAGATCTTTGCTATCTCGCCGATACTTTGGTTACAAGAAATTCGTTGTTGTAACAGCAAACCTCCATTTTGTTGAAAGAATTTCTCTTTCTGTTTGCCAAGCTTCCGTTTTTTCAGTCCCCAGTATACCCAAGAACTAATAGCAAATACAAAGAAAATGCTTAGGCATACCCCTGCATGAACAACTAAGATCAGTTACTGAAATGATTAAAAGCGATTGACGCGAAATTGTGTGCAAGTGTGCAAGAGACTTCTACTTGGGTGCTCATTGGTGCTGTGTGTTCAACATTCAAGAAAGAAAAAGAAGAAGAAAATATGACGAGGACTAATTTGATCGTGACTATGGGCTGTCTATGAACTGAAGTTAAAAGAATAAGCATTTCCAAAATTCTTGTCTTTTTCCTTGGAGTTGCATGCACGAGTGGCTTCAAAATATTCCGAAAAGAGTACTAAGAGCATAATTTACCTAGAGCAACGTGGTCAGTCAAAACATCTTTCTTGCCATTTGGATTGCAACCCTCTCCATCTGTACCGTAATTACCATGCGTGCCGGTTGGGCAAGTGCAATAATATTTCCCTGGCACATTGTGGCAAGTGCCATTTCTTTTGCAAGGATTGTGGATGCACTCGTCAGTATCTATATTAGCCATCACAAGTAAACGATCAATATTGTTAACTAAAATGTGAACAAGAGCGTTAATAATTTTATTTTATTTTTGTGTTATATTTATAACTCTTTTATTGCCATGTGGTACACACTGATATTTAAAAGGAAGAGTGTATATATAAAAAGACGTAGGGTGTGTGAGTTACTAGAGAGAGAGATGCACTTGCTCAAGTGCAAGTAGTATACCCAATGCATGCCACCCGGCACATTTTGTTTGGAAGTTAGAGACACGGATCCTATACACAATCTTGAACCTAATTATGCAAATGAGAGAATCTCCGTAACACTGTATTAGAAGGCTTTGGAGACATGTGGCACTTTTTTACAAAACATGGTTTTTTTATGACATTTTTCTTTGAAGTGATTCAAGGAAATCATAAGTCCCATTTGCTTAGTAGTATTGACTCTTTAAGTCACATGGTGTAAAGAGGAAATTTATAGTTCTATGAGACACAACACAAGTTGTTGTTTAGTTCTCCACCTTTATGATAATAGACCTCACCACTGGTTGATAAAGACTTGTTTGTCTAATCAATGTCTAATACTTAAAGGATAGTCCCAAAACAAAGATAAATATCATTAATCAATAACACAAGATGGGCAATTTTAGGTAAAATGAAAGATGAAGAAAGACTATTCCAAGTAAAAAGAAAAGTAAAGAGGAAAAAGATGATAAATATGTAGGGAATTGATACTCCTTACGGCATTTACTCCACTAAAACACACACACTTTTGATACTTAGGATCCATAATTTATGAATCCAAGTGGGTTAGACCAAATGGGGATGCACATCTTGAGTTTTGTGTCATCAGTAAGTGCCATTCAAACTAATAGAAAAATTCTGTAAGATGGCTATAAGACTGGCCATGCTCTATAGATTAGAGAGTTGGGCAGTTAAGAAACCTTATATTCATAGGAGGAGCATGGCGAAAATGAGGATGTTGAGATGGATGAGTGGAAAGACAAGGAAGGATAGAATTATAAATAAAAACATTAGAGAAAACTTAAAAATAACACTAATAGGTAACAAGATAGGGAGGTTAGACTTAGATGGTTTGGACATGTCCAACGAAGACCGAAAATGGCACCAGGTAGGAGGAGTGAGGCAATGCAAGTAAAAGGTTCTAAAAGGGCAAGGGGAAGACCCAAAAGAACGTGGGTAGAAGTGGTAAGAAAAATATTTAAAAACTTTAGGGCTAAATAATGGCATGATACTTAATAGAGAGGAATGGAGGAACAAGATTCATGAGGCCGACCCCTAATTAGGATAAGGTCTTGATGATCATCCATTGATAAATTTTCCCCTAGGGGCATAGAAAACGTGCAGCTTCCTAAATTAATGTACTCTACAAGCTCTGTATGGATTCAATCATTGTTTCTCCTCGGTGGGCCTAGAAATGCTAGTCATAGTCAAGAGTATTTAGTTGACTCTTCCCCTTCGCCATCTCACCCCCTTTCCTATCTCAGAAGTTACAAATAAGAATGTAAATCACTTACAGACTCACCTAAATTTAAACTAGATCTAATATCTTGGTGATTGTGAAATGTAAAAGGGCAGCTTGATGCACAAAGCTCTCGCGTATGCAGGAATCAAGGAAGGGATGGACAAGAAGAGTCTATAATATGCAGCCTTACCTTGCATTTTTGCAAGAAACTATTTTCACACCTCGAACTGGTGACCTCAAGGTCATATCGCAATAACTCTACCATTGCATCAAGACTCTTGGAAAATGTAAAAAGTGTGACTGGAAAACTGAGACCAAGCATATTCTAGGGATTGCACTTTACAATTAGACAAACTCAAAAGAATAAGGGTTAGGATCATTCAATTAATGACATTCTAGGGATGTCCTATTTATTGGAATTACAAGTCATTTGATCGTCCAAGTTTCTGGCGATACAATCATCTTTTACGGCGCCGTGGCCATCAATGTTGAACTGCCTAAGTTGGTGTGGTGCCGACCTTCTAAATTTCCAATATCTTCATGATATGGGCAAGGACCATAGCTTGTTTCCAAATTGGTCTCAATTCTCTTTGCATCAAGGGTTGTACGATCATGAACAATGGTATTTGTGAAACAAAATAGAGATCTATGTCTATCACATCAAACCAAATCCCATATAAGGATGAAAACTTGCTATGTTATGTAACTGTCATCTCAATGCTAGCTTTTTATGTACTTTTCTTATTGGGTACTATAATTACCAAAATCCTCTCCCAAATTGACAAAGCTTTGCTGTGACTACCACTTGAAAAGAACAACCTTTAAAATCTCGTCGCTTTATGTTCATGGACCGAAGCCGGACACATGATTTCGTTTCTATTAATTTTGTATTTTTCTTTTTTCCTTTCTCTCCCTTTAGATTGAGGCATTTTTCTTTCCTTCTCCTAAGAGTGGCTGCCTTGTCCTCTTCGTCAATGGCTCCTTAAATAGTATAACTCCATGAGGAGGGTTTTTCATAGCTTTGGCTTGGGAGGCGGTTCTTTACCCATTTATAGTTTGGGGAATATACAAATAGTTTGGGTTGACTAATTTGGAGACTTTCAGCTTGAGAGAAAAGAAGGCCTATTTTTAGCAATTTTTTTCTTTCTTTTATTATTCAGTGAAAGGTAAAGTAACTGCAGCACACACCACATCAACCTTCAACACATGTTGGTAGTCAAAACTCCTCCTAAGTAGCCGATGTAATAAAAAACTAGGTACAATTAAAAACAATAGTTGTGACTATGGAACAAGTGCTAGTGTATTGAAGTTTAGGGTATTGTATACCTCTCTCTGTCTCTCTGTCTCTCTGTCTCTGTCTCTCATGTTTATGATTTTCCACTTGTACAAAGTTTCTAACTTGAATCATCCAATCTATAGCCTTTTGTATTACTACTCATGCAAAGTCAGCAAAAGCATGGTTGTTTAGATGTTAGAATTATCCAATCTATAGCTCATTGAATTGCTAAATCTACAAAGTCAGAAATCACATGAATGAATCCGATCATCCAAAGATGAGTTTCTCTAGCCAGAAAACTAATCCTTATAGCAAATTTGATTTGCACTAGAACATAATAGGATTTAAAGAAGAGAAATGCCATCTACACTATGTTCCAAGACTAACTCCAAAACCATTCCTAGTTAAACCCCAACTTTGGATGATCTGACCCAATCATCTTGTTCATTTTGTCCTATTTAGGTTATGTGCAAAAATCATGCCCATTCAATGTTCAAGTTACTAGTTTTTCCTCTCGAAATATTTAATGGTTATGATTTAAACACCAAAAATGCATGGATAAAATAGCCAGCAGACATGAATATTTGGGTCGATCCATTCTTAGGGAGATCAAACAAGATTTACAAGTCAAATCAACCAAAGATGGGGCTAGAGCATGGTTTTGGAGTTAGTCTCAAAAATCTATCCTAATAGTATTTTTGTTTTAGGAAAACAAAAAACCATTTTCTTTGGAAAATTACTGGAAAAGAAGAGAAGCTATTGAGTTTTGGTATGCCCAAGAGGAGAAGAAGACGTACACAGTAAAACTTTTTTGGTGGATCGAAGCTGTTCATAATATTAGGAATGGCATAGCACAAAACTAAATTTTCATGCCCATTGAACAGTTGCAGCCTATGTTTTCATAGGTAAAAATTATGGTCATCCATTTTTATTAATTTTTTCAAAGACCAAACAAGTGATTAAGATCATCCAAACACATTGAGTTTTCATGCATGATTACCTATTTTTGACATTATGAACTTCACTCTCTATTTGATTTATAAATTTTCCTTATTTCAATGAAACACCCTATCATTCAAAAAATAAAAATAAAAAAGAAGACAGCTAGGGGAGTTATTGGTAGGATTTATTAGCAACAATTTGTTGAAATCTTAATTTTTTTGGCAATTAAGTCATAATTAGTAACTTATTTGTCAACATATCTTAATTACGGATGTTTTAGCAAAAATCTCTACTTTCAAAGAATCTAGATTCAATCTTAATATGATCAAATGAATGGACTAATAGCTTAAATCTTTATTTCATGACTGAATTCGATGTGTATGTGTTTGTGTGTGTGGGTGTGTTAGGGAAGAGAGGGAGACAGAGAGAACCTTGGCATCCATCAGGCAGGTAAGCATTTCCTTGATAACCAGGACGGCAAGAGCATCGATGACCGTCTAATTCGTTGTTACAAATACTATTCCTCCCACAAGCATAACTAGAAGAGTTTCTCCGTGCTTCTTTACATGTTACATTCCCAATTGCCCAGTTTAACGCCATCGGAAATCTTCTTTTGTTATCATTGGTGAAATTTTGCAGACGGAGAAGAGATCTATTGAAATTGAAGTATTTCTCATCAACTAAAAACACATAACTACATGGACTGAAATCCCTGGTCCGGCCGTGGTTATTAAAGTTACCTAGCGTGAAGTTGTACTTCTTGAGACCGCTCGGTATCGTGGTCTGGCAGCATCCGATGCCAGAGCACGAATCTATCAAACTCGCATTATTAGTACAAATCGAGGCGCACCCACTTGTGTATTCTTCAATTCCTACCCCGTCGATGTAGGCCAAGGTATCACATCCTATGGCCGTAAACTTGTTGCGGCTATTGGAGAACGAATATGGAGTTCCAGTGAGATCTGTGGATGCAGTTGTTCCGTTCCATTCCTTGGGCGATTCAGAGTAACAATTCCAGGCCATCCAGCCGTCGACTCGCGCGAATCCTTCATCTATTGATATCTCTAGAATCTCAAAATCACTTATAAAGGGTCTGGGAGGACTATACGCGTAATTGCAAATTACGTTGAACCCGTTATGCACGAAGCAAGTGGGTTTATCCATGCCGAAAGGATAGGGAATGGTGATGTTCCCACAGGTTTCGCTGCAACCAGGTTTGGCTAAGGAAGATCCCGGTGCTGCTGCTGCTGCTGCTGCTGACCACGGTAACAGCTGAAGCAGTACCAACTGCAACATCATCTCTCTTTTTTCTGTTCTTGCTTTCGTTCTATCTCTTACATATGAATATTTCATCAACTCTGCAAGGGATTTTGTGCCATTTAGTCTTTGACAATTCTACGTTCTAGTTGAAAGAAAGCTTCACCGAAATAAATGACCGAGTTAGACGTTTGTGGTCACACGGGATTTACCTCATTTCGTCTTTGACGGTCTAGTAGAAATAAAGTTTCGCCGAAGCAAATGCCCCAGGGAATACCCCTCTAGCCTGCATTGGAAAATGATGCCTATCAGTGGCCAATTCTTAAGACTTGACCAATGACAAAACTCTGCATAGACCTTGGTCTACGTAGACTTTGTCAAATACGACAAACAGCGTGCAGGAGAAAGAGCTTTGATGGAATATTAGGTGCTCAGAGATTTTGATGTATACAGATTGTTAATCTAAAATTACTCACACACTGTCATTTCTAAACTCAAACCAAAGAGAAAAGTGGTGATTCAAACATATGACACAGGTATTTCAAGGAGATGTGGAGTTGTCAGTAACTAATTGTGCTAGACATTTGTTGGCCATTGGAAAGATTGTTTGAAGCATAGTATGTACAAGTCAGGGTCATGAAGTCTAATGGCCTGGATCAGCTAGAATTCATGTGGTCCAGTTTTGGGTTTAGCTATGAATACAACAATTTCTGTAAGTAACTCTCTCTGGACCAAAGTCACAAGTCAGATACATTTCGTTGCAGAATTGTCCTCTTATATTTTCAGTTTAACTTTTTTACATTATTTTGATTATTATTGTTATAATAATCATAATTGCTTGTTCTTCTTCTTTGTGGTTCTTGGCTTGATTGATTCAATTTTTTTAATCCTAACAATTGATATTATGTGTCGCTAATGGGTGTTTTTGATATTACGAAGATGAGCATTTTTTCTTTTCTTTTTCCTTTTTCTTTTCTTTTTCCTTCAATTAACCATGAGAGTCATGTCTTGCATGGAAATGTATTTTTTATTCATCGATTCCTAATTCTCCTTTAATCTTTCAATTTTCTCTCATTTCCTCTAAATATGGAGTTTGACCAACGTATGTATCTCTTAAATTATATAGGTGCTAAATTGATAAGAGACGGTATAAGAGAGAGTTATTTCTTTCTATTGTTTTTCTTTCCTTTTTTGGCTCAGTTTTTTCTTGGTTCACAATGATATCGGAATCATTATTTATTTATTTGAATTTTTCAATTAATTTTTTTTACTTGATTTTTTTATTATTGTTATAATAATCACAATTACTTCTTCTTCTTCTTTTTTGTTTGGTTCTTGGTGTGATTAATTTATTTTTGTTTAAATCCTCACAATTGATATTACATGTCCTTAATGGGTGTTTTTGATACTATAGAGATGAGCATTTTTTCTTTTTTTCTTATTTTTCCATATACTTTCTTCCTTTTTCTTTAATTAACTGTGAGAGTCCTATCTTGCATGGAAATATATTTTTTTCTTCATCTATTCCTAATTCTCCTCTAATCTTTCACTTTTCTCTCATTCCTCTCAATACGGAGTTTGATGAAAATATGCATATATTAAATTATGTAGATGCTAAACTAATAAGAAACTATACAAGAGAGTTATTTCATTCTCTTATTTTTCTTACCTTTTTGGACTCAGTTTTTTCTTGGTTTATAGCGATGCCATAATCATTTTATTATTATTTGATTCTTGAAAAAGAGAGATTCCTTTAAATATTAAATTATTATCCTTATTTTATGGAAAGATTCATTGATTTAGCGGGGCCGAGAGGTGGGTTCCTATTGCTTCAATAAAACTAAAAGTTTTCTATAGATTTGGAATGATTTTCCTGTACTGCTTCAATGGATCTAAAGGATTTATCTATATTTAGTGTGCTTTTATATGGGTGACAATTTTCATATAAAAAGAAATTTTATTTTTAACTTAAGAAAAATACTTATAAACGTCATATGTAGTGTAGATAACAAATAATTAGTGAATGTTTCATAATTTATATATAATTTATGAAATTTTCTTAAATATATAATATATTTATAAATATCGGTGCATTTGCACGTGTAGATCACTAGTGTAAGTAAATAGTCAGAGATTTTGACGGATACAGACTATGAATCTTCATGATGCTGACTTAGCAGTAAGGTTCCAAAATTCCCACCTATTGGATCAAAGGCAAAGCCTAGTAACTAGTAAGTGAAAGTCTTTAAGCATTGAACAAATGGGCTCCCCTTCTATTCAAGCATAAGTACAAATAGAATCTGTGAGAACTGAAGATGCCGTTAAACAAGATCAATGGGCTCCACTATTATTTCCTGGGTGTCGTCTGTCGCGATAGAATTCACTGCAAAATTCAATTCTCACTTTGGTAACCCCATTCAAATTCCAACATAACAAAGATTTTGGATTTCGAATAGTATTGATGAGGTAGAAAATAATAGGGTGGAGTGAGAGTTCGTCCGCAGCCTAAGCGTGCAATCCACCATAGAATTTGATTCCATCTTTGCTAATTGCCGCTAAGGTACTCTGTGGATGGGTTGGACAACGAAGCAGAGCATTTTAAACAACATTTTATGATCTTGTTCTTAATTCCCTAACCATCCATGCAAAAGACAAGGTTAGAGGCTTCTATGCATGGCCAAGGAGAACTTGGCTTGGATGAGTAACGTCTTGAGGAGGAAATTAGGGGCAACCATCGTGTCTATCAGCCCATGAATTTATTGCTTTAAAGTGCCCGTGAGGCTCGGAGTTTTAATGATCCAAACCGTTGATCTTCTATATCAATGTTGGTACGCTATGGGCCACTAGCAAATGTCTATTGGATGGTCAAAGTTAATTCATAACCATTATTATCCTGTAAAATTGATATATGATCTTTGTAAAATGAAAATGTTCTTGATAAAGAATGGAACAAATTCGATTAGATCTACATAACAACTGCCAAACGACCCGAAGAAAGGTTCTTTCTTAAAGAAAGAAAAGGCGAATTAGAAAGCCAAATGCTCTTTTTCTTTTTCTTTTTCCTCTCTGAAGGGTTTGTAGATTCTCTCTTCTCGACTTTAACATTTCTAATGTCTGGGATAAAGAAAGTTTTGAGGAAGCAAATGCATTAGGCAGGTGGGCTGACTAGAACTTGATGCCGGGCCCATTACAGTTCAATCGTGGACCACGAGTTCTACAAGAGTCGAGCATTTGTGGTTTTTTCCCGTCTTCTATAAGAAGACTGAACGGCCATAAAGGAATATAGGCGGTCCAGTAACATCATACTCTCAGTAATTGACAGCGAAAGACGTGGACTGTTGGCTAGAGACTTCGGTTGGTTTGGTCTCCCAATATGGATTCGTGAAGATAGATCTCATGGTTATAAGCTTTTGATAGTTCCTGGTCCACAACCCAACTCATAAAACAAGGAGAAATATTATTCAGACTGAGCGACTGAATCTATTTTCCCATGTGGCTTCGCCCTCACCTGCAAAAACTTATTTTCATTGGTTGCCTCTAGCTATAGCTACCAGTTTCCTCTCCTCTTTCTCATTGGCTTAGCCTCTTCTTTATATAGATTTTCCTGAGGTATTTGATTTTGATTCCAATTCAATTTCTTCTCCCTTATTCAAATTGTAGCAATTAGTGTCTTGATTGTCTTCAATTTCTTCTTTTTTCAAGTAGTTTTTTTCTTGATCTAGTCAATTTAATTTGATACAGACCATCAAATTCTAATTTAATTGATTTGCAAAACATAGGGCCAAATTAGAATAATTTAAACTGTACTTTATACATTTGATTAGCTTTGATGATCATTTTAACGTTAACTTTTACAAATCAACAGTTGGATGATCAATTGAAGTTAAAATTAATAATTAATTTAAAATTATAAAATTGTTCTATTAGATGAGCTAATTAATGCCAAACTGTAAGAACTTTGGAAAAAAAAACAAAAATGGCTTAAAATAGAGGGAGGCCGTAATTGATAGGACTTCATGATCACGGAAGAAGGGCTTGGGAGGTTGAGAAGAGTAATTGCAGGTTAGTTGAAAGCCCCCGTCAGATTTCCAATACCAAAAGGGTAAGGAATTTTGATGTTTCCACAAGTTTCATTGCAACCAGATTTGGCTAACGGAAATCCTAATGCTATTGTTAGTGGCCATATTAACAGCGCAAGCACCAACAATTTCATCTCCATCTCTCTTCTTCTTTCTTCTCCTACATATTTCATCAAGTCCCAAGGCAATTTATCTATTCCCATCTTTACAGTTAATACTGTCTAGGATGAGGAAAGTTTCTCGCATGAAAGTGAATGTGCTAGACGACAGGTGAGGCCCCATAGACCAAGGGTGATTGTGGCTTCTTCCTAGTTTCGTCTAAGAAAGAGACAAGGGAGAAAAGTAAACCAATACTAGTACTAAGGAATCTTAGGTGTCGATCCATCAACATCATACCAGACTTTGTTTAATTGTTTTCTTAAGTATGATTGGGTGGTAAGCTTTTCACAACCCTCCTTAGTAAACAAGTGATTGGTCATCATAATTGCCGGAGCCCAAACCTTCATAAATCAGCCATATTGGGGTTATACCAATTTTGATGTTTCCACAAGTTTCATTGCAACCAGATTTGGCTAACGGAAATCCTAATGCTACTGTTAGTGGCAATGTTAACAGCTCAAGCACCAAAAAAATTCAACTCAGTCCATCGTCTCCTTTCTTTCTCCTAATTTTGAATATTTGATCAAGTCCCGGGTAATTTCTATCCCCTCATAATTGTCATTTCTACTGTTTAGGACAGGAAAAATGTTAACAGCAGAAGCACCAAAAAAATTCAACTCAGTCCATCATCTCCTTTTTTTCTCCTAATTTTGAATATTTGATCAAGTCCCGGGAAATTTCTCTCCCCTCATAATTGTCATTTCTACTGTTTAGGGCAGGAAAACCTTCTCGGAGGCTAGCGAATGAGCTAGGCAGTACACTTTGGGGCAGTTCTATGACTCCATCGTGAACCAAAATTCCAAGACTTGGGCGATTGGGGCTAGAAGTCGTCCAAAGACGTCGGTGATTGTACGTTTTCCCGAATGAGACATGTAAAAAGGAGACAAGCTGTGATAAGGAGAAGGAAGCCCACGCCCTTTTATACCAATGTCAGGCCCTCTTTTTAACTTGATCTTACTTTTATATAAGATGCTCTCTTTTATGATAATCACAAACATTATACGAACTCAAAAATAATATACTATTGCTTCTTATGAATTCTAAAATTAATAATAATAATTTATGGTATTAAAAACAGTTAAAATTTTAATATTTTTATAGTTGAAAATATATAATTTTTGAAATATGGTCCATCTATAACAAGATACTTAAGATGAATAATTACTTTAAAAAATGGGCAACTCGTGTACCTTTACCACAATTGCGCTAGACATTGGATGAATTGTTTAAAACATAGTATATCCATGTCAAGGTCGTGAAATCTAACGGCCAAGATCAGCCAGAATTTATGTCCCTGCCAAAACAATTACTGACTCGAAGTCACATCAAGTAGGATGCTCTCCATCCCTCAGGCACCCATAATAACCGTGCAGCTCTCTATCCCTCTCTCCCAGTCAGAAGTCTAAAACATTTTTGTTTTTGTTCTAATGATCATAATTGCTTCTTTTGCTTCTTCTTCTTTTGGGTTCCTAGCGTGATTGATTATTTTTTTCCCTTAAATCCTCACAACTGGTTTATAGTCATGCCGTAATCATTTTATTATTTATTTGATTCTGTTTCGGTTTAACTTTTTTACTTGATTTTGATTATTGTTGTTCTAAAAAATTCAGTTGCTTCCTTGTTTTTTTTCTGTTCCTAGAGCGATTGGTTTATTTTTGTTTAAATTCTCACAATTAATATTATATGTTGTTGATAGGTGTTTTTGATACCACAGAGAAGAGCATTTTTTTTTTCTTTTCCTATTTCCAGTCTTCCATGGAAATGTATTTTTTCTTCATCTATTCCTAATTCTCCTCTAATATTTCATTTTTATATCATTTCCTCTCAACATGGAGTTTGACCAAAATATGCATATATTAACTTGTATAGATGCTAAACTAATTATTTCTTTCTGTTATTCTTCTCAACTTTTTGGACTCAGTTTTTTCTTGGTTTATAGTGATGTCGTAGTCATTTTATTATTTATTTGATCCTTGAAAATTAGATATTCATTTTATATTAAATTAATATCCTTATTTTATGAAAAGATTCCTATCGATTTAGTTGGCCGAAACGTGGGTTCCTATTGCCTTAATAGAACTAAAGGTTTTCTATAGATTTATAATGATTTAGTCTATTGCTTCAATGGAATTAAAGGATTTTTCTATATTTGGTGTGCTTTATTAAAATTATGGGTTTTACTTTTATATAAAAAGAAATTTTATTTTAACTTGAAAACGAGAACAAAAATAATTCTTATAAGCCACATATGTACTGTAGAAAACAAATAATCGGTGAATGTTATTAAAGAAGTATATATAATTAATGAAATTTTATTAAAATATATAATGTATTTATAAATATCTGTGCATTTGCACGGGTAGATCACTGGTGCAAGTAAATGGTCAGAGATTTTGACGGACACAGATTATAATGTTCATAAATCATAATGCTGATTTGACAGATACGACTCCAAAATTCCCTCCGATTGGATCATATCTACTGGATTGATTATTTGAAGCATGGTGTAACTTAGTGTAAGCAGGTTGTCTTGTGGAGGAAATTAGGGGGAACCATAGTGTCTATCAGCACATGAATTTGTTGCTTTAAAGTGCTTGTGAGGCTCAGAGTTTGATGATCCAAACAGTTCATCTTCTATACCAATGTTAGTATGCTATGGGCCACTAGCAAATTTCTATTGGATGATCATAATTAATTCATAACCATTATTGTCCTGTAAAATTAATCTATGATCAATTGTAAAATGAAAATGTTCTTGATAAAGAATGGAACAAATTCCATTTGATCTACACAACAACTGCCAAAGGACCGGAAGAAAGGTTTCTTAAAGAAAGAAAATGGGAATTAGAAAGCCAAAAATCCTAGTAGCCCATTTGTTTGGAGGGTTTTATGTTGTTTTTCTTCTAAAACGTGTGTAGATTATCTCCTCGTCTTTGTCACTTCTAATGTCTGGGAGAAAGAAAGTTTCGAGGAAGCAAATGAATTAGGCAGGTCGGCTGACACGAACTTCATGCCGGGCCCATGACAGTTCAATCGTGAAACGGGATTTCTTCAAGACTCAGCGTTTGTGGTTTTCTTCCCGTCTTCTCTAAGAAGACTGAACGGCTATAAAGAATATAGGCGGTCCAGTAACATCATACTATCAGTAATTGACAGTGAAAGACTTGGCTGTTGGCTCAAGACTTCGGTTGGTTTGGTCTTCCAATATCATTGAGGGAAGATAGATCCTGTGGTTATAAGCTTTTGATTGTTCCTGGTCCACAACCCACCTCATAAAACAACACGAAATACTATCCAGACTGACTTTTGGGACTGAGTCCACTTCCCCTTTATGGGGACTCAATCTAACCCATTCGTCTTCTTGGCCCTCACCTATACACGTCAACTGCAAAAACTCATTCTCATTGGTTAGCCTTATGTCATGGGCTGAGACTTTTAGACTCCCGTGTGGCGCTTAGTCTTGAAATGCGCTCAAGGCACCAAGGCTAAGTTCAGCCTTCAATCCCCCAAACTCTCACTTGTAAGCTTTGGTCACGGGCTTTGCAATGTAAGTCCGTGACATTCTCTCCCACTTGATAATGCCGGTCCCAAGCCCGGATAAAAAAGGAGGAGGGTCTTGCGTCAGGTGCCAGCCGGCAAGGGGGAAGGTGAAGATGATTCTATTATTTCTTTCTTACAAATGAATATGCATTTGTATATTAGTTTGTGAGGAAGAAATGAGAATCATCTCCAGCTTCTTAAAAGATGGCAACCCTTGTATCAGGTAGCCGTGCAGGAAGTTGAAGATGATTCTATTATTTCTTTCTTACAAATAAATATACATTTGTATATTAGTTTGTGAGGGAGAAATGAAAATCATCTTCAGCTTCTAAAAATATGGCCACCCTTGCGTCGGGAAGCCAAAGGGTGAAGTCAAGATGATTTTAATGATTGTAATGATTTTCATGATTTTAATGAAAATCATCTTCGGCTTTTAAAACTATGGCAACCCCAACATGACATGAATCGAAATCTGAAATCCGCTCCAAGCTAGGGCGTTCCCCATAAAGCGACGCGTTGCATCGGATCCGGATGCGGTGAAAAATAGCAAGGGTTGCTGGGCGTTCTCCCAGAAGCGGCAGCGCTACATCGGATCCCGGGTGTAGTGAAAAATGGGCAAGGGCTGCTGGGCGTCCCTCTAAGCGACGCGCCATCGAGAACCAGTGCGGTGAAAAGTGGACATGGGTTCATACCATGGAGGTCGAGAAAGGCGATAGTAAATAGGGAATCTCCAAATCATAAGATTCGCATCGCTACATGGAACATAGGGACATTGGCAGGTTAGAGTTTGGAGTTAGTAGACACGATAAAACGTAGGAGAGTCAACATCGCTTGTATCCAAGAAACCAAGTGGAAAGGAAATTTAAAAAGCTGTAGAGAAATAGATGGGTATAAATTATGGTACGTAGGAAAGGAAAATAATAGAAATGGCGTAGGAATAATAGTGGATAAGGAATTAAAGGATAAAGTTGTGGACGTTAAAAGAATCAGTGATAGAATAATAATAATAAAAATGATTCTAGGAGAGCTGATTATAAATATTATAAGTGCATATGCACCACAAGTAGGGCTACAAGATATAATTAAGAGACGGTTTTGGGAAGATATGGAGGGAGTCATGCAAGAAATTCCCAACACTGAGGAGATAGTTATAGGAGCGAGACTTAAATGGCCATGTAGGAAAAAGATAAGGAAGGATATGATAGAATACACGGAGGGTATGGTATAGGTGAACGAAACGAGATGGGGGAGAATATCCTCGATTTTGCTTTGTCATATAACCTATCCATTGCAAATACACTCTTTAAGAAGAGGGATGAACACTTAATAACCTTTAAAAGTGGACTTCATAAAAGCCAAATAGACTTTTTTCTACTTAGGAATAATGAACGATCTATATGTAAGGATTGTAAGGTGATACCGGTGAGAGTTTAACCTCACAACATAGGTTAATGGTTATGGATATTCATATCAAAAGATGGAGTAAAAGAAGCTGAACTTAATACACATCCAAAAACTAAGTGGTGGAACTTAAAAGGAGAGAAAATAACCTCATTCAAAAATAAGTTGATGGTAGAAGGAAATTGGAATTATGAAACAGTAAATACCATGTGGAATACTATGGTCGAGTCCATTAAGAAAGTGTGCAAAAGATGTCTTAGGAGTATCCCCAAGGTAAAAGGCTATTAGCAAGGAAACATGGTGGTGGAATGAAAGCAGTCTGCAAAAAAGCTATTAAAAGAAAAACGAATGCATTTTAAAGCATGGCGGAAGATTAGAAATAATGAAAACTATGAACAATATAAGAATGCTAAAAACGTTGCTAAGAGAATAGTAAGTGAGGCTAAACTTAAAGCATATGATGAGCTCTATAATAGATAGGAACAAGAGAAGGTGAGAAAGATGTGTTTAAACTTGCAAAGGTAAGAGAACAAGAGTAAGGACTTAGAGCATGTTAGGTGCATTAGAAGCGATGATCAAAGGGTATTAGTCAAAGGCAATGAGATCAAACAAAGGTGGGAAATCTACTTCCAAAAATTGCTAAATGACAATAGAGAATAGAGGAATTGAAAATACTATAAATCTAAATAACACCTTGGATATTATAGATATGAGCGTAGGATTAAAATGCTTGAAGTAAAAAGAGGCCTTGAGAAAGATGAAATCGGGAAAGGCCATGGGGCACGATGGTATACCAATAGAGGTTTGGAAGCATATGGGGAGATATTGGGGTAGTTTGGTTGACCAAGTTGTTTAACAAGATTATAAAATCAAAGAAAATGCGATGATTGGAGGAAAAGCTCTATTGTACCAATCTATAAGAATAAAGGAGACATTCGTAGCTGCACTAATTATCGAGGGATCAAACTTATGAGCCACACCATGAAACTTTTTGAAAGAGTCATTGAGAAGAGGCTACGACATGAAACAAGTGTATCGGAGAATCGGTTTGGTTTCATGCACTGGAGGTCTACCATGGAAGCTATTTTTCTTACTAAGACAATTAGTAGAGAAATATAGGGAGAGGAGAAAAGACCTACACATGGTCTTTATTGACTTAGAGAAGGCTTATGATAGAGTCCCTAGAGAGTTAATATGGAGGGTGTTAGGTGTTAAAGGGGTTTCTCGGGGTATATAGACATAATTAAAGATATGTATGAGGAGCGATAACAAATGTTAAGACCACTAGTGGCGTGGTAGTGATTTTCCTGTCACTTTGCGGATTGCACCAAGGATCGGCATTAAGTCCATACCTTTTCACATTAGTTATGGATGAGTTAACAAAACATCTCGCATGAGGAGATTCCACAGTGCATGCTATTTGCGAGACGATATAGTCCTACTTGATGAGACGAGGAGGGTGTCAACATAAAGCTAGAGCTATGGAGAGAAGCGATAGAATCGAAAGGATTTAAAATTAGCCGGAACTAAGACGAATATATGGAATGTAATTTTAGCAAGGAGAGTAGGAGTGGAGCACCGGTCAAGATTGATAACCAAGAGGTCCCCATGAGAGACCACTTATACTTAGGATCATTGATCCATGAGAGTGGAGAGATTGAGAGGGAGGTTACCCCGAGAGAATCCAAGCGGGTTGGAACAAATGGAGATGTGCATCGGGGTTTTATGTGATCGGCGGGTGCCACTCAAACTAAAGGGAAAATTCTATAGGATGGCTATAAGGCGGCCATGCTCTATGGATCGAGTGTTGGGCGGTTAAGGAACATCATACTCATAGAGGTGAGTGTTGCGAGAAATGAGGATGTTGAGATGGATGAGTGATAAGACAAGAAAGGATAGAATTAGAAATGAAAATATTAGAAGAAATTTAGGGATAGCACCAATAGGTAACAAGATGAGGGAGATTAGACTTAGATGGTTTGGACATGTTCAAAGGAGGCCAACAACGGCACCAGTTAGAAGGAGTGAGGCAATACAAGTCGAAGGTTCTAAAAGGGCAAGGGGAAGGCCCAAAAGAACGTGGATAGAAGTGGTGAGGAAAGATTTAAAAACTTTGGGACTAAATGAAGCCATGGTATTTAATAGAGTGGAATGGAGGAATAAGATTCATGTGGCCGACCCCTAATTGGGATAAGGTCTTGATGATGATGATCTCCATTAGAGTCACGAGCTTTAACCTGTGACGCGTCCCATGTTGCTTCGTGATTATCATGGGATGCCCTGTCACGTCCCTTCTCTTGAACCTTGGCAGTTAGCCACTCTTGCTCTCCAAAGTGATTTTCTTTATCTCCTTCATATTGTGTGCACGCCTGTTGGTAATCACACCTCTGGCGCCCTTGCACTATTGCCTTTTTTCGTTGTGCCCATTGCACCTCTGTGTCGCTGCTTCCAATCACTATGCGCCCTGCTCGACTTTGCTTGGAGTCCTCCTCTTGTGGCTGTTGATTGTTTTACCGCAAGTACACGGGTTATTGTAGGGTAGCTTATGCAAGTACGGGTCGATTCCACGAGGACTTGATTTAAAATGGAGTTTTCAATAAAATCTAATTATTTAAAATTAAAAATAAATCACTCACAATTACTGTAATTATTAAAATGAGAATCAATGTTTAGATCTAATAAACTTCTCAAAAATACAGAATTTCCAGTTCTTAAAGAAAACAAACAAAATCAAATAATGAGAAAAAACTACTTCCCTAGATTAATTTTTATCAAAATCTTCACTTCTGGTCTTCTAAAAGCTGATCCTCCTTTACAGATATCTTCAACCCATTCTTGATTAGTGAGCCACATGTCGGATTTGACAGATTCTTCAAAATGGTCAAGATCTGGGCTAAATTGTAATTTCAAGATTTGGACGGCTCAGATTGATTTCTGAATTTCAGATATAAGATCAGAAGCGTTGGTTATGTCTAGGGATGTCCTAAGAATGAACCTGTAAAATTAATTTGAATTTCGTTAAGAAACAAAGGAGAAATCGAGGATTTTGTTTTGATTAAGGCTAAACCGTTAAGAGGTTAGGCTTTAATTGATCTATCTCAGATTAGGCAGTTTCTGGATAAGAAAAACGCAGATAAAACAAAACTGGAATAAAATGGGACACATATGGAATTAAATTGGGGACACGGATGGAATTAACAGAAAAGGCCAGAATTGTAATTGCTTTTAAAGAGGAGGGCAAAACCGGAATTTCATTAAAATCTGGTTTTTAAGAGAAAAACCAGGAAACCCGATGGAGAAGGAAAGAAACGAAGGAGGGAGAAGAGAAGGAAGAAAGGGAAGAGAGGAGAAGGGAAGAAGAGAGAAAGAAGGAGGGAGGGAAACCCGTTTCGGTTTCCTTCCCCGAGACCGGTTGGAGTCGACGCCTGGGCCGTCGTCTGGTTCTCTGGGCGGCGAAGAGGTGCGTGGAGCAGATGATTGAAGCTTGGCCAGTGAAGTAGATGCTAGTGCTTGCGGTCCAAAATGGGAGATCGAGGATGGAAATCTGGGTAGTCTGGTGAAGATGCTCGGATTGGGCAGTGATAGACAGAGGGGCCTGGGCGGTGGAGCATGGAGAAGAGAGGTATACGATGACTAGCCAATAGGTGAACGCCTACTGGTCTGGCTGGCTGGTGTTCTGGATTTGGTGCGGTAGAGAAAGAGAGAGTGGAGAAGAGAGGAAGATGGAGAATGGGAAGTGGAGGAGAAGCTGGGTGCAGTTGGGGAAGAGAGGCAGATGGGTCTGGGGCTGGGGAGTGAGATAAGGGAGTAGAGAGGAGTGGGATAAGGGGGGAACACGGTTCCTCCTTTCAACCCAGCCTTAGAGGAAGAGAGGAGATGGGAGAGAAGAGGGGATGGAGAGGAGAAGAGGTAGGTGGGGGAGAGGAGAAGGAAACCGTCGGAAAGGTTGGGAAAGAGAGTTCCCTTTTGTGCGTTGGTGGTGAAGGTAATAAGGAAAGTGGTACGTGAGAATGAGGAAGGGAAAAAGAAAAAGGAAAGAAGGAAAAAGAAAGAAAAAGGAAAAAAGGAAAAAAGGAAAAGGAAAGAAAGAAAGAAAAAGAGAAAAAAGAAAAGGAAAGAAAGAAGTGGGGGAAAGAGTTGCCCTTTACATGTTCTTTCCATTTTGTCCATGATTTCTATTCCATCCATCTCCATGGGTGATCTGGTCCATCCATTGCCCTTTAAGATGATCTGCACCATTATCTTTTACTCGTATCTATCCGTGCGTCCTTTGGTTGATCTGCAAAAGAAAAGACTAAATTAGAATTATCTGAACCGCACATTAGTCATCTAATGAACTCTAATGATCATCTGACCGTTGATTTTGACAAATTAAGGTTTGGATGGTCAATTGGATTTATATTCAAAATCAAGCTAAGTTTTGTAAAATTGAACGGTTAGATGATCTAATTGAACGCTAAATTAGGGGAATTTTGACCAAAATTAAACACTTAACACACCCCCAACCAGCATTTTGCTAGTCCCGAGCAAAACATGCGAAAAACCAAATTTCAAGATTTCAAATTTTATTTTTAAGTCAACTCCTCTTTTTCCTCAGAGAATTATCTTCAATAAATCACATCAACTTTAGCATACTAATAAAAATGACTAAAAAATTCAAAACCCTACCCATATGCCAAAATAATTCCAATTAAGCTCAAATCTCAGAGTGAGTGTGTGCATGTACAGTTTACATATGGAATCATCTTGATCTCTAAATAAACTTCTAACTTTTGAACTCCATCCGAAATATGTTTTGACCTCAAGCCTCACTAATGACATACACTCAGAAACAAAATCTCTCAGATAAAGGGGTCAAATCATATCTCTCTTTTAATTATGTGAGTTGAGTCAATAAAAGCAAAATTTTCTCACATGTACTCATGAAAATTGGGAGTTACTAAGGAATTTCATTGTTTTGATCCCTTTAGAATAGATACCATTACATTTGAATATTTAGAAATACCACTCTTTTATATTCTATTCATTCATTTCCTCATCAAGACTATGTTTCTCCTAGAATCAATAGGTCTTTAACTGGGACGAAACGTACAGAAGGGGAGCCTTGGCACAACGGTAAAAGTTGTCGTCATGTGACCTTAAGGTCACGGGTTCAAGGCGTGGAATCAGCCTCTTGCAAAAATGCAAGGTAAGGCTGCCTACTTTAAGCCACTATGGCCCGCCCATTCCCCGGACCCCGCATAGGCGGGAGCTTCGTGCACCGGGGCTGCCCTTGTGTAACTGGGACGAAACGTATGCTTAGGACAGGGTACCAAAGAAAGGATATTCAAAGTTTCTTCAAAAAATAAGTAGAGGTCTTCTACTAAAGTTGATAATTCTTTCTTTCTTTGATTTTTTTCTAAAGTGAATATTTTTGTTTCCATTTTTCTTTGTATTCTTCAAACTTCTTTCTTCTTTTTTTTTTCTTTCTTTTTCAGTACTTTTGACTCACTTTGAAGAATATTTCTTTTCTTGATATCCACTTTTCATTACAACTAAAAGATATTTCTTCATTCTTCTCTAACTTTTTTTCAAAGAAAATGGGTAATGGATATTTTATACTGGGTTAACATGGGTAAAGGATAATTTAGGTGACAAAAGAAAAGGCTTATATTAAAGGCTCAAGTTGGCTAACTAGTGGTAACAATACTTTATGAGTAGGTTTTATGTCTCTAGGTTAACAACAAGGATGGCCTAAATCATTTTCTAGGTTTCCTATAATCCATCAAATTCAATGAACTTCTAGAATTTTAAAGATAATATTCTAATTATTCAGATAATTAGCCAAATTAAGAGTTTGGGATCAAGTTTCTTTAAGCACGCTGAAGAAAATTAGGAATATTTATAACCTCTCAAATTTTTTTTTTCCAAAACGATCAGCTAGCTGGAGCATAGTAGATGTAAGTTTCAGTTCACCCAGACCTAACTGTTCGTATACCGAGTATGGTAATAAGTTTACACTAGATTCTAAATCAAGAAGAGCTTGGTTAATCTTGTAGCTGCCAATAATGCAAGAGTGGGGCAACCAGGTGTTAAGTGTTCAATTTTGGTCAAAATACCCCTAATTTAGTATTTGATTAGAGCATCTAGACCATTAATTTTAAGATTTTACATCAAATATTTCATTTTATCTTTAATTGGCCATCCAACCGTTGAATTGTAAAATTTAGTGGTTAGATGACTATTAAAGCTAATGGACGGTTTAGATTGAGCTAATTGGGTCTATGCATTGCAGATCAGTCAACTCAGGCGTGGACGCTCCAGATCGAATCAAGGATAGTAGATGGAGATCAGATAAGATGGAATTTGAAGAATCCTAGTATAGGACAAAGTTGAAGACTTGCAGAGTTCTAGCAAGACTAGAATTCTAGTGGACCCCACTCTCTCTCATCTCTTATGTCTCTTATCTTATCTCTTTAATCTCCCTTTCCCTCTCTTTCACATCTATATCTCTCACTCTCCTTTTTATACCCCTTCCCATCTCTCTCCAAAAACGTTTTTTCTTCTACAGGAGGCTGGCTAGCTCACCTTTTCCACCTCATTTTTCAGCTTCTCTCTCTCTCTCTCTCTCTCTCTCTCTCTCTCTCTCTCTCTCTCTCTCTCTCTCTCTCTCTCTCTCTCTCTCTCTCTCTCTCTCTCTCTCTCTCTCTCTCTCTCTCTTGTCTTTTTCTCACTATACGTCACCCTACACTACTCACACCAGCATCGTCGTCTCTCTCACTTTGTGTAGCACCATACCATCCCTTTGCTTCGTCCGATCACCGACCTGGCGCGGTGTTGTTTCCATCATGCCTGGGTCCTTTTCACCATCTCCATATTCCACTGGCATCAGTTTCCACTTTGTCGCTCCACGACATCGCACCTCACCGAGCCAGTCTCGCTTCCCCCATTCTCCATTTGTTTCATTGGTGTCATCTCCATCGCCCCTCCACACCAGATCCTGACCCGGGCAAGTCCCAGGTTTCCTCTTTTTCTCCCCCTCCTCTTCTTCCCTTTTCTCTCCTCCTCTCCATCTCCATTGTTCTATCTTTGTCTCTCCTTTGCTTCCCATCAGATCTACTGCCAGGCCGGCCATAGGTAAGTGACACACCTGGGCTGGCTAGCATCATCTCTCTCTCTCTCGTCCTAGAGTTTCCAGTCGCCCAATCTCCTTGATTTCTCACTCGTTTCATCTCCTCTGGCCCCTTGTTTGCCCTGCACAATCCAGCCCTCCAGTACCATGCATCATCTCCTTCATTGAGCAGAGCATCTTAACATCGCGAAAGACGCCAGACGACTGCCCAGTTCTCCACTGGCGACGACCCTTCGCACGCCCAGGCAAGAACCCAGACCAGCAGATGACCCAGTGAGGAAAAACCCATATTGGGTTTTCCTCAACCCTCCTTCTCCGGCGGTCATTCTTCTCTTCACCAGATGCCCTGGGGGAGAAAACCCAACTCCATCTTTCTTCTCTCCCTTTCCTCTTCTCCTCCTTCCTCTATTCTTCTTCCTCTTCTCCCTCTTCCAGATTTCTCCCAAAACGTGTTTTTCAGGTTTTTTTTGTGAAAAACCAGAACCCTAATGAAATTACAAATCTGCACCTGCAGATCTCAGAAATTACAATTCTGTCCTATTTCAAAAATTCCATCTGTGTCCCCAAAAGAATTACATATGTGTCCCTAAAAGAATTCCATCTGTGTCCCTTGGCAGATTTCAAAAATTCCATCTGTCCCTAAAAGAATTCCATCTGTGTCCCCTGGCAGATTTCAGAAATTCCATCTATGTCCCTTGACAGATTTCAGAAATACCAATTGGGTCCCCTGTTTAATTACAATTGTGTCCCTGTGCTATTCTGGTTTTACCTTATCTTCATTCTGACTATTCAAGGACAATGCTATTCAGAGACAGTGCAATCCAAAGACAAGCTTATTCAGGATGCCTTTCAGTTTTATTTTCTGTTTTCTTTGGAATAAATAATTGTGAACATTGCAACAATTGAATAAATCTGGATTTTATTTTTTTGTTAGTTTATATTCTTTTATTAATTGAATTTTATTGAAAACTCCATAATTTTAAATCAAGTCCTCGTGGGATCGACCTATACTTGCATAAGCTACACTACAATAGCCCGTGCACTTGCGGTTAAACAATCAACACCAGGATCCTTGTACTTTAGTGGTGTATGATGTTAAAGAATAGAACTAACCTGTTCAGTAAAAAATGCCTTCTTTTGGACATTTAATTTTCTCTTGATGGTACATAAGTCTTTTAAGAATTTGGCATATGATGGGATTTGTTTTATAGCATCTAAGATCGGTATGTTAATCTTGACTTGCTTGAAAATCTCTAAAATCTCATCATTAGATGCAGACTTTGGGGCTTGGTGCAACCTTTGAGGGAATGGAGTAGGGAATGGACATGATTCAACAAGTGAAACATGGTCCTTTTCTTTAGATTTTTCTTTAGGTTTTTCTACCTTTTCAATCTTTTGAGGCTCATCTTTCTCAATTATTTTACCACTCCTAAGAATAATGTGACTTTAGTACGTGTTCCATGGTAGAGCTAGATGTTTCGTCAGATGCATTAATGCTAACCGCATGCACTCCCTTAGCGTTTGCTTGTGGTTGAGCGGGGAATTTTCCTTTTTCCATATTTTGCATCATTTAACTCATCATATTTTTTAGTTCATTCATGGACTGGTTGGTTTGTTTTACTTGACCTTTTAATTGAGAAATTTTCCTTTCCTAGTTTTGGGTAACTTGATTATCCTCTACATGCCTTTTGGGTGGGGGCAAGTAAAGTCTAGGAGAATGAGGTTGATGAGTTTGGTATGGGGGTGGAGCAAGTAGTCCTTGGTTTAGTTGTTAATGACTCTGGTATGGGCCTGGTTGTGAGACATTAGTATTGGGTCCATTTCTCCAACTGAAATTTGGATGGTTTCTCCAGTTGGGATTATATGTCTCTGAATATGGGGAGAAAGGTCTTTTATAATTATTAAGTGCATTAGCCTGATCATGAAGTACATCTTGAAATGCAAGGATGGTAGGACATTCCTGAGTAAGATGTAATGTACTTTCACAAATGCTACACACTTGTTCATCATTAGTTAAGGTTTTTGTTCCCATTTCCATGGCTTCTACTTTTCTAGCTAGGGTTGCTACTTTGGCACTGATTTTATTTTTTTCAGTCATGGCATACATGCCTCCCCTAGTAGATGTGGTAGTGGGTTTGGGTCTATCTGAATGTTCTACTCTTTCTGAGTCAGCCCAGATCTGTGCACTTTCAGCTAGCCATTCCAAATACTCCTCCACCTCATCTGGTTGTTTATTCAAAAAGTTACCATTGCACATCATCTCTACAAACTGGAGCATGTTAGAATTAAGTCCTTCATAAAATAAGCTGATAATGCGTCACGGTTCATAGCCATGATGTGGGCAAGTAAGCAATAGATCTTTGAACCTTTTCCAGCATTGGTAGAATGATTCTTTATCTTTTTGGGTAAAGTTTATTATCATACGACGTAGTGTATTTGTTTTATGTGTAGGGAAATTTTTTTTCAAGAATTCCCTAGTCATTTCATTCCAAGTCCTTATGGAACCTGGTGGTAGTGCATTAAACTACATTTTTGCTTTTTGCTTTAAAGAGAAAGGAAATAGCTTAAACCTGACAGTATCTAGACCTATATTTTGGGTTCTTTGGGTACTACATACCTCATCAAATTCTTTAAGGTGTAAATAAGGACTCTCACTATCTAGCCCATGAAATTTGGGAAGTAATTGAATTACTCCCATTTTTAATTCTAACACACCAGCATTTTGAGGAAGAATGACACAAGAGGGTGTACTGGTGCGTGTAGGTTGAAGGTAGTCTCTTAAGGTTCGTCCATGAGGATTCTGATAAACATCATTTTCTCCATGGTCACTCTGTTGGTCCCATTCCCTATTTCCATTCCTTCTCCAATTTCTTTGTTGATGATTATTCCTCCTTGGTGGAGATTGATATTCATCATCATTTAGAGGTGGTGGGTCCTCATTCATGATGAGTTGAGGACCTTGATCACCTCTGACACTACCATGGGGTGAGTTACCCCTTGATCGTTGATCAGCCATTGTTGGTCTGTCTTTTTGATCGTACGAGACTAACCTACTGGTTTCGTCGCGTATCCAAAAGGGCATACAATGAAAGATCTTTTTGGTTTTTGATTTTTTTTTAATCCTAAATGATGCAACCTAAATGCCTAAAGTGATGCACAAAACAGGACACAATCAAGCAATCCCCTAAGGCTAGCAAGCATAGATATTTTGATTTTCTTGATTTTCTGTGGGGACAACGCTTTTAATTAGCTTAATCTAATGCTCTTACTCTCTTTAAGAGTTGACTACTGCTTACCAGTTAGGTTCTAACCAAAGCGGTTAATACAACCCTCGTGTAAGGAGGCATTTAGACCTCAACAAACGTCGACAGGAGGTGGGAGAAGAGCGATGCTCTATTAGACAACCCCCAATAACTACAGTGATCAAAAACAGCCGGAGTGACAGTAATTTGTGTTCTATTAAGAGGGTCCTACGAGCATGTGATAACCCTATAGGTCTCTTCTGATTAATTTTAAATTAATGTGAACGAAGAGGTTGCGCGCTTGAGGTGATTATCCTAGGTGGGCCAAGGAGTGGTGATGAAATCCACCCTTGATCTTGTGGGGTGGGGTGCCCTTACTAATTAATTTTCACACACCATGGCAATTCGTTCAACATATAATTCATCTTAAAGCGTTAGACATGTCCTAAATGCAATTGAAAGCAATAAACTAATGCAAACCCTAAGATGCAATAATTATAATAGATGCTTTCTATATGCAATTAACTTCCAAATAATGCAAATTATTCTAAATGCAAACCCTAATCTAGAAAATAAATGAGTGAGAAGACTTACAGTGAGGTTTCTGATGAAGATCAAGTGTGAGCCACCTTGTCCCACACTTGCCCTGTATTATTACAATCCTTTAAAAATTGAAATTAAAAATGCAAATTACAAGGGGCCTCACTACAATATTCACTCAAAAATAAAAAAAATTCCTAATCTAGGAAAGCAAGTAAAATCTATCTAATTGATGAAGCTCTATTCTAATTTCCTGAAAAAGAAAAATAATGATTAGTACTAAATTCAGGAAATAAAGTGGTTATGTACTAAAAATGCGTAAAGATGCACCTAAGAATGCCTAAAATGCAATTCTTAATTTTTTTATTTTTCTGGATTTTTTGGATTTTTAATTAAAATTTATAAAAACTCCATTGCAAGTCCCTGGCAACGGCGCCAAAAACTTTTTGATTGTTTAACCACAAGTGCAAGGGCTATTGTAGTGTAGTTTATGCAAGTACGGGTTGATCCCACGAGGACTTGATTTAAAATGATAGAGTTTTCAATAAAATTCAATTAATAAAAGAATAAAAACAAAGACTATACTAAAAATAAACTAAGAATAAACTAAAACCCAAATTTATTCAATTTCTACAATTTGCACAATTATTTATTCAAAGGACAACAGAAAATAAAACTAAAAGGCATTTTGGATAAGCTTGTCCTTGGATTGCACAGTCCCTGAATTGCAGTCTCTGGATAGCACTGTCCCTGGATAGTCAAAATGTGAATAAAACAAAACCAGAATAGCACAGGGACACAGATGTAATTAGTCTAGGGACACAGATGGAATTTCTTCTAGGGACATAGATGGGATTTCTAATATCTGCCAGGGGTGGACTAGTAATTTCTGGGGTTCTGGTTTTTCACGAAAAAACTAGGAAAACACGTTTTGGGAGAAAACTGGATGAGATGGGAAGAGGGAGAAGAGGAAGAAGAAGGAGAAGAAGAAGGAGGGAGAGGAAGATGGGGAGAAAACCCGAGTCTCGGGTTTTCTCTCCCGAGGCATCTGATGAAGAGAAGTGAGAGGGTAGAGAAGCTGGCCGGGTATAGAGAGAGAGAGAGAGAGAGAGAGAGAGAGAGAGAGAGAGAGAGATGGGCATCGTTTGTTTTGGGTTCTTGCCTGGCCAATGACGCGGTGAATCAGATGGAGCGGTGAATGCCAGTCAACGGTGAACAAGCAGGGAATAGGGCCTGGAAGGAGAATGACCAAATGGCTATGCAAGGCTAGTCTGGGTTTTGGGTAATGGAGATGCTGCTCGCTCCAGTGCTGGTCCAGTGATGGATAGGGCAGAGGCAGATGACGCCTGGAGGAGAAGGGAAGAGCCAGCTGGGCGTAGATCTGGTTGGTGATAGAGAGCAAACGAGAGAGATAGAGAAATCAGGAAAGGGATGTGGAGAAGAAGACAAGGAGAGGAGAGGGGGATTGATGAGAACCCAGGCGTGATGAAGCCTAGGTCAGTGAAAGCAATAAGCAGTGGAGGCTGGGGAGGTAACTGGAAGAGAGAATGGGAGTGGAGAGAAGAGGAAGTAGGGAACGTGAGAGAGAGAGAGAGAGAGAGAGAGAGAGAGAGAGAGAGAGAGAGAGAGAGAGAGAGAGAGAGAGAGAGAGAGAGAGGAGAATGTGCCGGCTGGCCCCCCTTCCCAAGAGGGAAAAAAACGTTTTTTCTCAAGAGAGAGGGGAAGGGGACTTAAAAAGAGAGAGAGACGTGTAGAGATGGAGAGATTGAAGAGAGATGGGAGAAATAAGATAGGAGAGATAAGGGAGGAGAGAGATAAGAGAGGAGTGGGGTCCACTAGAAGTTTAGACTTGCTTGAACTCTGCAAGTCTTAAACTTTGTCCTGTCCTAGGACTCTTCAAATTCCTCTTTTTTTTCATGAAACTTCATCTGATCTCTATCTAATATCCTTAATTCGATCTAGAGCGTCTACGCCTGAGTTGACCGATCTGCAAAGCACAGGACCCAATTAGCGCAATCTAAACCGTTCATTTGCTTTAATAATTATCTAACCACTAAATTTTATAATTCAATGGTTAGACGAACAATTAAAGCTAAAATGAAATATTTGATGTAAAATCTTAAAATTAATGGTCTAGATGCTCTAATCAAATACTAAATTAGGAGTATTTTGACCAAATTGAACACTTAACATGTACGAAGTAAACTTTTTTTGATGGATCAAAGCTATTCATAATATTAGGAATGGCCTAGATAGCACAGAACTAAATTTTCATGCCCATTGAATAGGCCTATGTTTTCTTAGGCAAAAATTACTATCATTCATTTTTGTTAATTTTTTCAAAGACCCAAAACAAGTGAGTAAGATCATCCAATCACATTGAGTTTTCATGCATGATTACATATTTTTTATATTCTGAACATCATTATCTCAATTTGATTTATAAGTTTTCCTTATCTCCATGAAACATCCTATCATTCCAAAAATAAAAATAAATAAGAAGACAGCTAGGGGAGTTATTCGTAGGGTTTATTAGCAACAATTTGTTGAAAACTTAATTTTTTTGGCAATTAAGTCATAATTAGTAACTTATTTGTCAATATATCTTAATAACGGATATTTTAGTAAAAATCTCTACTTTCAAAGAATGTAGATTCATTCTTAATTTGATCAAATGAAAGATTACTAGCCTTAAATCTTTATTTCGCTATTCACGTTCTTCAAGTGACTGAAGTGGATGCGTATGTGTTTGTGTGTGTGTGTGTGTGTGAGAGAGAGAGAGAGAGAGACATTGGCATCCATCACGCAGGTAAGCATTTCCTTGATAACCACGAGGGCAAAGGCATTGATAGCGTTCCAATAAGTCCTTACAAATGCTCTTCCTTCCATAGGTAGAAGAGTTTCTCCGTGCTTCTTCACTTGTTACATCCCCAATTGCCCAGTTTAACGCTCTCGGAAATCTTCTCATGTTATCATTGGTGAAATTTTGCAGACGGAATAGAGATATTGAGAAATTGAAGTATTTCTCATCAACTAAAAATGCATAACTACATGGAATGAAATCCCTGGTCCGGCGGTGTCCTAAGGTCCTAATTGGGCCTTGGTATCATTAGTTTTCCAAAGGTCTAGCGGCCACACGCCACCATCCTATTTTAAGGGTCATGCCCATTTGATTGGGCCTTGATCAGAGATTTTATAGTTTGAGTGTATCCACGTCGTCGACATGGACACAATGCCTTTTGCGGCACCTCAATCGGAGCTTTAGATCTCAAGTTATAAGCTTTTTAGTATCACATGTACATAAGGCTTTTAAGAGTGAAAATGCGAAATGCTAGCGCGCTACGCGTCAGCGGCATGCGCCCCAGCGGCTTTAAGAAGTGAAAAATCCGGATTGCTAGCGCATTGCGCATCAGAGGCATGCGCCCCAGCGGGTGCGTTTGCAGATGCGTTGGATTTTCCCGCCTGTCTTTTCCTTTTGCGGGTGCGTCCACGGACGCGCCCGTTTGGTTCTCTCGAACGCGGTTGACACGTTTCGTTCCGGCTGGAATGTTCTGTTCGTTGGGGGACTGGGGCGTCCTCAAGACGTGCTGTCAAACCAGTGCGGCCCAAGGATCGTCCCTGGGTCCTTGGTGACTCTCCAGGGCTCTATTTTGCATGATTTTTCATGCAAAAACTTAAGGAACCTGAGCCTGGGACTACTGTGAAGAAGGGTTTTGAGGGATCTTGAACATACCTGGATCATTGCTGGGTTTTTCTCCTTGTTTCTCCTCTTGGTTGCTTCTCCAAAACGGGTTTTCTTCAAGCTTTTGGGCTGCCATTAGAGGCGCCCAAGAGCTCCATTTATAGAGATATAAGAGGGTTCTGGAGGGGGCTCTCACCGCCCTTGAATGACGGTGGAGAAACATCTAAAATGGCGGTAATTTCTCCTCCAATCACCGCCGTTCTAGAACCCTCTAGGAGGTTGAAGATGAGGGGTGCCCGTATCAAAACGGGCCCCTATGTTTTGCATGCTAAATCCGTTTTTTAGTGAAAATTATATTTTTGCCCCTGAACTTCAAAGGGCCATAACTTGCTCATTTTAACTCCTTTTAGGATGATTTTGGTCTTATTGGATTCATTTTTTTGAGACGCACCTAATGGTACCATTTTTAAGACCAAATTTCTGGGTTTAGTTAGGGTGAATAGTGAAATGACCAAAATACCCTTATTTCCAAAAAGTGAACTTTTCATTGCTAACTTGGGATTTAAATGTTACAAAATTGGAGTCATTACATGCACACACTCACTCTGAGATCTGAGCTTAAGTGGAATGACTTTGGCATATGGTTAGGGTTCTGAATTCTTCAGTCATTTTTATTAGTGTGCTAAAGTTGATATGATTTATTGAAGATAATTATCTGAGAAAAAAAGAGAGGAGTTAACTTAAAAATAAATTTTGAAATTTAGTTTTTCACATGTTTTGCTTGGGACTAGCAAAATGCTGGTTAAGGGGTGTGTTAAGTGTTCAATTTTGGTCAAAATACCTTTAATTTAGCGTTTAATTAAATTATCTAGCCGTGCCTATTTATAAAATTTAGCTTGATTTTGAATTTAGCTCCAATTGACCATCCAAACCTTAATTTTTCAAAATCAACGGTTAGATGATCATTAGAACTCATTAGATGATTATTATACAGTTCAGATGATTCTAATTTAATATTTTCTTTTGCAGATCAACCAAATGAGGCATGGATGGACAAGATCAAGAATCAATGTTACAGATTATCCATCAAGGATTAACGATGCAGATGGAATAAGCTATTAAAAGAAACTTTGTGTTGAAAGAAGATATTGTGCACCTAGTTGGAAGTCCCCAAGGAGGAAACTAAGTTAGAAGGTAAGTGAAAAACTGTTAAAAGTGGGAAGGCAACATTCACATGGTAGGGAAAAACTTCCTCTTCTTTTCTCAACCTCTTCCTTAATCGTATAAGGCAAACCCCACAAACTCCACTCTCTTTTCTCTTCTGCCCTCTTTCCCTTCTTATTTTTCTCTTTTTCCTTTCCCATTCCCTTGCCTTTCTTTCTTAAACATACGACCAAGCTCCTCTTTCCCATCTTTTTCTTCTCCCTTTCTCCTCTCTCCTCTCTCCTCTCTCCCTCTTCCCATTCTCTCCCCTTCTTCTCTCTCTCCCATGGCTTCTCCTTTCCTCCTTACCTCCATTCTCTCCTCTATTTTTCTCCTCTCTGTCACGTCTTTCTCCCCCTCCTTCCTCTTCTCTTTCCCATCTCCTATCTCTCACAACTCTACTCTCTCTCAACCGCACCACCCTTCTCTCTCCGATCTTTCTCATCTCTCCATCTCTCTCAATCCCTCTCTCTCTCTACCCTCCTCTTCACCAGCTTTCTATCCACCTTCCTTCTCTCCATTCTCTCTTCTTTCTCATTCTCTCTCACGTCTTCTTCCCTCTCTTCTCTGTCCGCACAACCCAAGCACCACGCCCTTCCCTCTCCTCTTCTCATCCCTCTCTTTTAACTCTTCCCTTGGCTGGCTGTAGGTGGCAGCCAGGCCAAACCCCCATCTCTCCTCTCCCTATTCATCTTCTCTTATTCTCTCTCTGCGGATTTTCTCATCTGTTTCACCCTTCCTCCCTTACTTGTTTCACCAGCACCTCTCCAGTCAGCACCTCCTTCTCTGTATCGCTGCTCGCCCCAGCCTTTCTTGATCCCGATCCCCATCTCGCATCATCCATCACCACACCAACCCCCCTCTTCTTCCTCTCGTGATCCCTCTCTTACCCGTTTCTCTGCTTCTACCCCTGCTCTCCTTCTTTCACTCTCTCTTCTAAGCCTCACCGGTCTGCACCTCCACTTCCAGAACCAGACGGAGCCTAGATCAAACATGCACCCAAGTACCCAGATCGTCTGTTGCGCCAGTCTGCCTCCTTCACACTTGTCTCCCTCCTTCAGATCAACCCATCATCCCTCCATCATCGGAGTCTCTGCGTCGTCAGACGTCCCTCTTTCTCTTCATCTCCTCCTTCCTCCTCTCTTCTCCTCTTCCTATCCCTCTTCTACCTCCTCTGTTTCTCTCTTCCTTCGTCCTTTTTTTCTTAAAAACCAGATTTTTTCACTAAATTCCATTTTTGCCCTCACACTTTAAGAGCAATTACAAATCTGTTCTTCTCTTTAATTACAACTGTGTCCTCTTTTTAATTACATCTGTGTCCCTGTTTATTCCAGTTCTGTTTTATCCGTCTTTTGCTTATCCAGGAACAAATTAATCTTTACCAGATTAATGAAGGCCTAACCAATCAACGGGTTAGCCTTAATCAAAACAAAATCTTCAAAATTTCCTTTTTTTCTTATCATATTTCAAATTAATTTTACAACGTCATTCTTAGGACATTTCTAGATCTAATTGACATTTCTGATCTTCGATTTGAAATCCAGAAATTAATCTGAACAGTCCAAATCTTGAAATTACAATTTAGCCCATATCTCTTTGAATTTGATGAATTTGACAAATCCGACTGGTGGATCTCTAATCAAGGACGTGATGAAGATATATATGAGGCTGATCATCTATCAGGACATCAGATTTGAAGATTTTGATAGTGATTGATCTAGGAAAGTAGTTTTTTCTTATTATTTGATTTTGTTTTTCTTTAGGAATTGGAAAATCTGTAATTTTGTTGGATATGGTCTATGATTATAATTTCAATAATTTCAGTAATTTTGAGTGATTTATTTTTAATTTTAGATAATTAAATTTTATTGAAATTCTTACTTTTTAAATCAAGTCTCCATGGGATTGACCCATACCTGCATAAGTTATACTAGAATAGCGCGTGCACTTGCGGTTAAACATCAACACTATTCTAATGCCAAAAAGTACTCAATCTAAGAGGGTCCTTTTTTGGATAATCTGATCCGTTCATCATATTCAGGTTGATTTAGATTAGCTAGCTACCAGACTTCATGACCTCTGAATGATTTGAGCCATGTCCTTTTTCGTTTTCAAATCATAAAATGCTCTAACAAAAACAAATATAGTATTTATAGGTACTAATTTTGTTATACATCCTGAAGAGGATAGTAAAAACCATTAGGAATTCATTGTTAGGAAGTTAGATTTGACTATCTGTGCAGATCTAAAGGCCAGATCCGATGATTTGGATTTGATAAGTAAAGACACAACCACAGAGAGAGAGAGAGAGAGAGAGAGAGAGAGAGAGAGAGAGCACAAAACGATTAACGTGGTTCAGCCAGATTTGGCTTACATCCATGGGAAAGAGAAAATCTGACACTAGTAGAATCGGATTACACTGAGGAGGAGGATCAAAACTAGATTTTCACTCAGCTCTACTCTCTTTCTTTATCTCTCTCCTTTTCTCTTTAGATCACACATACATTACTTTCCTCACATACCACTTAGACATCGGATCATCCCCTATATATAGGGTTTAAATGATCTGATTTGAGCTGCAAATCTTGATGGATCCGCCGATCTGCTGTAAGATTTTGACTGTTTAATTTGTAGGCGTTGAATTTCAATTTTACTGCACCCATTTTTTACTTTACAGCTGTTGATTTTTCTTATTTTTCTTGTCGCAGCAGTTTCTTTTGACATGGGTATGGACCCATAAAAAACAAACAAGATAACGGTTTAGACCACCCAAAGTGAGATCTGTCATTTCAGCGTCCTTTTCCGCCGTCGTGCTACACGAACTCAAGGCTTGCACCAAAAGTGTCTGTTGAGGAACAATTCCAAGCCTCTGAATTTTAGACATCTTATTGATGGATATAAATCGTTGGCTTTCGTTTTGCCCTTCATTGAATGGGCGCAAAGTAAGAGGTTTGTAATGCTATACCTGGGACAAGAGATGATGGTTTGGGCTAAGCAATTAGGCCTCATTAATTACTTTGTCAGCATGTAATCTTCCCATGGAAACTATCAAATCGGCCAATATATCCTTACACAGTTTGCCTATTCAAATTGTTCCTTTTCTTGGCTGCATATTTAGTAAGCTAAGCACCGAGAAACATCTTCAGAAGATGATCCTACTAAATATTATCCTACAGTCCAACATGAATGGAGCGAAATTAATTCCTAGAAATAGAAAATTTTCTTATAGCAAGAAGGCAGGAAAATCCAGGGAGACAAAGGTCCATGCCAGAAACGTATACACACTGAACTCCATACGAACATAAAACATATGTCACAGACATATTGCCATTGGTGTTATCCTTTAAGTGCTAAGTCTGGACAACCACCGTGCGTTCTTTTTCAGAACAAGTAGAAAAGGATAAGAATTCCGAACTATTTTTCCCTCCACCGGTGCCAGTACTCCATTCTCCGCTGAGTGACACATCTAGTAAGAACTCGGTCTCCTCACGGTCTCCTTGAACCCAGGGATGCACCATTGACCTTCTTAACCCCTCCAGCTCTGCTGCGACCTCTTTCATCGTTGGCCGCTCCTCTCCTTTAACCATCAAGCACCTCTTTGCGAGCTCAGCAACTGCACGCAATTGCACGATTTCTCCTTCATCTGCAACGCGATTCTCTAAAACTTCAAATAGACGGTTTTCTTCCATGGACGAAAGGAAGTACATGGACAGATTCATGTCTTTTTCGGATCCAAATTTTGAAACAGACTTCTTTCCTGTTAAAAGCTCCACAAGAACCACCCCAAAGCTATAAACATCACTCTTTTCAGTTAATTGACCAGTTTGAAGATACTCTGGATCCAAGTATCCAAGCGTCCCCTGTACCAAAGTTATTATTTGGGTGTGATCCAAGGGAACCAGTTTAGAAGCACCAAAATCTGCCACTTTAGCTGTGTAGTTGTTGTCTAAGAGAATGTTGGCAGATTTCACATCTCTATGAATAATCGGCAAAGAAGCTGCTGAGTGAAGATAACGAAGCGCTTCCGCAATTTCTGCACCGATCCTCAAACGATTTTCCCATGAAATAGAAGACCTATGGTGCTCGTCATGGAGATGGTGGCAGAGAGTCCCATTTGACACAAATTCATAGACCAAAACGGGAACTTCAGTCTCGAAACAACAACCCCACAGCTTCACCACATTTCTATGGTTAATCTGTAAGAGAATTGAGATTTCATTTATAAACTGATCGATTTGGATCCCATCAGCTATCCTCGACTTCTTGATGGCAACTACTCTATTATCTGGTAAAATGCCTTTATAAACTGTTCCAAAACCGCCTTTGCCAACAATTCGGTTGTCGTTGTAATTGTTGGTCGCCCTTCTTAGCTCCTCTTCAGTAAAGATCTTTGCTATCTCGCCGATACTTTGGTTACAAGAAATTCGTTGTTGTAACAGCAAACCTCCATTTTGTTGAAAGAATTTCTCTTTCTGTTTGGCAAGCTTCCGTTTTTTCAGTCCCCAGTATACCCAAGAACTAATAGCAAATACAAAGAAAATGCTTAGGCATACCCCTGCATGAACAACTAAGATCAGTTGTTGAAATGATTAAAAGCGATTGACGAGAAATTGTGTGCAAGAGACTTCTACTTGGGTGCTCATTGGTGCTGTGTGTTCAACATTCAAGAAAGAAAAAGAAGAAGAAAATATGATGAGGACTAATTTGATCGTGACTATGGGCTGTCTATGAACTGAAGTTAAAAGAATAAGCATTTCCAAAATTCTTGTCTTTTTCCTTGGAGTTGCATGCACGAGTGGCTTCAAAATATTCCGAAAAGAGTACTAAGAGCATAATTTACCTAGAGCAACGTGGTCAGTCAAAACATCTTTCTTGCCATTTGGATTGCAACCCTCTCCATCTGTACCGTAATTACCATGCGTGCCGGTTGGGCAAGTGCAATAATATTTCCCTGGCACATTGTGGCAAGTGCCATTTCTTTTGCAAGGATTGTGGATGCACTCGTCAGTATCTATATTAGCCATCACAAGTAAACGATCAATATTGTTAACTAAAATGTGAACAAGAGCGTTAATAATTTTATTTTATTTTTGTGCTATATTTATAACTCTTTTATTGCCATGTGGTACACACTGATATTTAAAAGGAGAAACGCACTTTCACGTAGCCAATATGGGCCATTGGTTAGAAGAGCACTTTTCTTGGAAGTAGGTCACTAGTTGGAGGTAGTATATCACATTTCTTTAGGGCATCTAGGAAACCTTATTTACACATTGAAGGGGTTGTCTGAAGAATACATTTGGGAAGAGTGTATATATAAAAAGACGTAGGGTGTATAAGTTCCTAGAGAGAGAGATGCACTTGCTCAAGTGCAAGTAGTATACCCAATGCATGCCACCCGGCACATTTTGTTTGGAAGTTAGAGACACGGATCCTATACACAATCTTGAACCTAATTATGCAAATGAGAGAATCTCCGTAACACTGTATTAGAAGGCTTTGGAGACATGTGGCACTTTTTTACAAAACATGGTTTTTTTATGACATTTTTCTTTGAAGTGATTCAAGGAAATCATAAGTCCCATTTGCTTAGTAGTATTGACTCTTTAAGTCAGATGGTGTAAAGAGGAAATTTATAGTTCTATGAGACACAACACAAGTTGTTGTTTAGTTCTCCACCTTTATGATAATAGACCTCACCACTGGTTGATAAAGACTCGTTTGTCTAATCAATGTCTAATACTTAAAGGATAGTCCCAGAACAAAGATAAATATCATTAATCATTAACACAAGATGGGCAATTTTAGGTAAAATGAAAGATGAAGAAAGACTATTCCAAGTAAAAAGAAAAGTAAAGAGGAAAAAGATGATAAATATGTAGGGAATTGATACTCCTAACGGCATTTACTCCACTAAAACACACACACACACAACTCTCTCTCTCTCTCTCTCTCTCTGGCATGTGCATTCATTGGTCTTCTCCTCTTGTCCCGGAAGTATTGACTAAAGAGAGGGTATCTGTTTTTGCAGGAAAATTATTTGAAAACCCCATACTTTTTGTAATTTTTCATTGTACCGTGAACTTCATTTCAAAACAATTGCACCCGGACTTAACTAATTTTCAATGCACTTATTTTGCGAACAGCCTTGAAGCGAGTTAACGATTTTATTAGTGTGGCCTGCTTAGGTGGAGTTTTGAGTGCCAATGGATAGTGCTCCCATCTTCCTCTATTTAAGGCACCCCCGCGATTTCTCTTAACTCCCCATGGGTCTGATCCTAGTAACTCTCTTCTTTGTCAAAAGAATCCCAAAAATCCCAATCTAGAATACTTATATAGGAGAATTTGAAATAGATGAATTGCACACAAATTTCATGAACCCATTTCATCAACAAAAGTAGTAAATAGGTGCTTGAAGCTGATCTACTATCTATCTCTCCTCCGCATATCTCCTCCTAATAGTAGCTAAAAAAATCCCTTGCTTCATCAGAAACCAAGTAAAAAATTCAGTAACATCTCTGGAATGGCCAATTCGATACAAAGCATAGGCAGTATCATTGAAGTCCATCCATGGCACTCTTGCAATAGCCATCTAAATCATTGTACAGACAATGGCCCATAAATCAGCCGTAAATCCCTACTCTTCCCTTCTTGCCTCTCAGATGCCATAAATAGAGGTGTACTCGAAACAACTACCACGTAGCACGCCCCAAATCCTCACAGACGGATACGGTGGCCATTGATCTAGCACCTACCTAGCTATCAATAGGAGATGGATTTCAAGAGACATGTATGATTTTGGGCATGTATCAATTTACATTAGTTGAAACCACTGAGCAAGGATAGGCATATGGCGAGGGAAGAACTGAAGCTAGTCAATGAATATGTTGGTTAACTCATGTTACTCTTGTTATTGAGAATGAGCATCTCTGATACCACTTGATGAGGATAGCTCTGATGCCACTTTGATTTGAGAATTACGCAATAGGACACACACATATATAATAGGAGATGAGAAGATTTACATGGTTCGACCATCTCGGCCTACTCCATAGGAGAGGAGAAAAACACTATCTGATCAAATTACAAAGGAGGAGGAGGATCAAAACCAGATCCTCTCTCAACTCTACTCATACAAATACTATATTTCTTCTCTCTCACGTCTCTCAAACTTATATCTCCTATTTATAGGAATTACAAGTCATTTGATTATCAAAGTTTCTGGAGATACAGCCATCTTTTATGGCGCAGTGGCTGTCAATGTTGAACTGCCTAAGTTGGTGTGGTGCCGACCTTCTAGATGTCAGCTATCTTCATCACATGAGCATGGATCATAGAGGCTCCACTCCAGCACTTATTTCCAAATTGGTCTCAATTCTCTTTGCATCAAGGGTTGTATGATCATGAACAATGGTATTTGTGAAACAAAATAGAGATCTATGTCTGTCACATCAAACCAAATCCCATATAAGGATGAAAACTTGCTGTGTGTTATGTAACTGTCATCTCGATGCTAGCTTTTTACGTACTTTTCTTATTGGGTACTATAATTACCAAAAACCTCTCCCCAATTGACAAAACTTTGCTGCGACTACCACTTGAAAAGAACAACCTTCAAAATCTCCGAAGCCGGACACGTAATTTTATTTCTATTGATTTTGTATTTTCTTCTTCTTCTTCTTCTTCTTCTTCTTCTTCTTCTTCTTCTTTGTTTTGTTTTTCTCTCTCCCTCTAGATTGAGGCATTTTTCTTTCCTTCTCCTAAGAGTGGCTGCCTTGCCCTCTTCATCAATGACTCCTTAAATAGTATAGGTCCATGAGGAGGGTTTTTCATAGCTTCAGATTGGGAGGCCGTTCTTTACCCATTTATAGTTTGGGGAATATGCAAGTAGTTTGGGTTGACTAGTTTGGAGTCTTTCAGCTTGAGAGAAAAGGCAGCCTATTTTTAGCAATTTTTTCTTTCTTTTATTATTAGGTGAAAGGTACAGTAATTGCAGCACATGGCATGTCAACCTTCAACACATGTTGGTAGTCAAAACTCCTCGTAGCAGCCGACGTAATAAAAAACTAGGTACAATTAAAAACAATATTTGTGACTACGGAACAAGTGCTAGTGTAATGAAGTTTAGGGTATTATATACCTCTCTCTGTCTCTCTCTCTCTCTCATGTCTATGATTTTCCACTTATACAAAGTTTCTGACTAGAATCATCCAATCTATAGCCTTTTGTATTACTACTCATGCAAAGTCACGAAAAGCATGGTTGTTTAGATGTTAGAATCATCCAATATGTAGCTCTTTGAATTGCTAAATCTACAAAGTCAGAAATCATATGAATGAATCCGATCATCCAAAGATGAGTCTATTACATGCAAAATGTTCGAGTACTTCTAGCGAAGTGCAACTTTTCCTAGTATTTCTCTAGCCAAAAAACTAATCCTTATAGTAAATTTGATTTACACTAGAACATAATAGGATTTAAAGAAGAGATTAAGATCATCCAACACACATTGAGTTTTCATGCATGGTTACCTATTTTTGACATTATGAACATCACTCTCTATTTGATTTATAAATTTTCCTTATTTCAATGAAACACCCTATCATTCAAAAAATAAAAATAAATAAGAAGACAGCTAGGGGAGTTATTGGTAGGGTTTATTAGCAACAATTTGTTGAAATCTTAATTTTTTTGGCAATTAAGTCATAATTACTAACTTATTTGTCAACATATCTTAATTTCGGATGTTTTAGTAAAAATCTCTACTTTCAAAGAATCTAGATTCAATCTTAATTTGATCAAATGAATGGACTAATAGCTTGAATCTTTACTTCGCCATTCACATTCTTCAAATGACTGAATTGGATGTGTGTGTGTGTTTGTGTGTGTGGGTGTGTCAGGGAAGGGAGGGAGACAGAGAGAACCTTGGCATCCATCAGGCAGGTAAGCATTGCCGTGATAACCAGGACGGCAAAAGCATCGATAACCGTCTGATATGTTGTTACAAATACTATTCTTCCCACAAGCATAACTAGAAGAGTTTCTCTGTGCTTCTTCACATGTTGCATTCCCAACTCCCCAGTTTAACACTCTCGGAAATCTTCTTCTGTTATCATCGGTGAAATTTTGCAGAAGAAGTAGAGATCTATTGAAATTGAAGTATTTCTCATCAACTAAAAACGCATAACTACATGGACTGAAATCCCTGGTCTGGTTGTGGTTATGAAAGGCATGTAGAGTGAAGTCATACAGCTTGAGACCCCTCGGTATCGTGGTCTGGCAGCATCCGATGCCAGAGCACGAATCTATCAAACTCGCATTATTAGTACAAAACGATACGCACCCACTTGTGTATTCTAACCCGTTGATGTAGGCCAAGGTATCACATCCTACGGCCGTAAACTTGTTGCGGCTATCAGAGAACGAATATGGAGTTCCAGTGAGATCTGTGGATGCATTTGTTCTGTTCAATTCGTTGGGCGATTCAGAGTAACAATTCCAAGCCATCCAGCCGTCGATTCGCACGAGTCCTTCATTTACTGATATCTCTAGAATCTGAAGGTTGGTGTCAGATATAAAGGGTCTGGGAGGATTATACGAGTGCTTGCAAGTTACTCTGAACCAGTTATCCACGAAGCAAGTGGGTTTATCCATGCCGAAAGGATAGGGAATGGTGATGTTTCCACAGCTATCGCTGCAACCAGGTTTGGCTAAGGAAGATGCCGGTGCTGCTGCTGCCGACCACAGTAACAGCTGAAGCAGTACCAACTGCAACATCATTTCTCTTTTCTGTTCTTGCTTTCATTCTATCTCTTACATATGAATATTTCATCAACTCTGCAAGGGATTTTGTGCCATTTAGTCTTTGACAATTCTACGGTCTAGTTGAAAGAAAGCTTCACCGAAATAAATGAACGAGTTAGACGTTTGTGGTCACACGGGATTTACCTCATTTCGTTTTTGACGGTCTAGTAGAAATAAAGTTTCGCCGAAGCAAATGCCCCAGGGAATACCCCTCTAGCCTGCATTGGAAAATCTTGACCAATGACAAAACTCTGCATAGACCTTGGTCTACGTAGACTTTGTCAAATACGACAAACAGCGTGCAGGAGAAAGAGTTTTGATGGAATATTAGGTGCTCAGAGATTTTGATGTATACAGATTGTTAATCTAAAATTACTCACACACTGTCATTTCTAAACTCAAACCAAAGAGAAAAGTGGTGATTCAAACATATGACACAGGTATTTCAAGGAGATGTGGAGTTGTCAGTAACTAATTGTGCTAGACATTTGTTGGCCATTGGAAAGATTGTTCGAAGCATAGTATGTACAAGTTAGGGTCATGAAATCTAATGGCCTGGATCAGCTAGAATTCATGTGGTCCAGTTTTGGGTTTAGCTATGAATACAACAATTTCTGTAGGTAACTCTCTCTCTCTCTCTGGACCAAAGTCACAAGTCAGATACATTTCGTTGCAGAATTGTCCTCTTATATTTTCAGTTTAACTCTTTTACATTATTTTGATTATTATTGTTATAATAATCATAATTGCTTGTTCTTCTTCTTTGTGGTTCTTGGCTTGATTGATTCTTTTTTTTTTAATCCTAACAATTGATATTATGTGTCGCTAATGGGTGTTTTTGATATTACGGAGATGAGCATTTTTTCTTTTCTTTTTTCTATTTTCTTATTTTTTTTCTTCAATTAACCATGAGAGTCATGTCTTGCATGGAAATGTATTTTTTATTCATCGATTCCTTATTCTCCTTTAATCTTTCAATTTTCTCTCATTTCCTCTAAATATGGAGTTTGACCAACGTATGCATCTCTTAAATTATATAGGTGCTAAATTGATAAGAGACGGTATAAGAGAGAGTTATTTCTTTCTATTGTTTTTCTTTCCTTTTTTGGCTCAGTTTTTTCTTGGTTCACAATGACATCGGAATCATTATTTATTTATTTGATTTTTTCAATTAAATTTTTTTACTTGATTTTGTTTATTATTGTTATAATAATCACAATTACTTCTTCTTCTTCTTTTTTGTTTGGTTCTTGGTGTGATTAATTTATTTTTGTTTAAATCCTCACAATTGATATTACATGTTTTTTATGGGTGTTTTTGATACTATAGAGATGAGAATTTTTTCTTTTTTTCTTATTTTTCCATATACTTTCTTCCTTTTTCTTTAATTAACTGTGAGAGTCCTATCTTGCATGGAAATATTTTTTTTGTCTTCATCTATTCCTAATTCTCCTCTAATCTTTCACTTTTCTCTCATTCCTCTCAATACGGAGTTTGATGAAAATATGCACATATTAAATTATGTAGATGCTAAACTAATAAGAAACTATACAAGAGAGTTATTTCATTCTATTATTTTTCTTACCTTTTTGGACTCAGTTTTTTCTTGGTTTATAGTGATGCCATAATCATTTTATTATTATTTGATTGTTGAAAAAGAGAGATTCCTTTAAATATTAAATTAATATCCTTATTTTATGGAAAGATTCATTGATTTAGCGGGGCCGAGAGGTGGTTTCCTATTGCTTCAATAAAACTAAAAGTTTTCTATAGATTTAGAATGATTTTCCTGTATTGCTTCAATGGATCTAAGGGATTTATCTATATTTAGTGTGCTTTTATATGGGTGACAATTTTCATATAATTTTTTTTTTAACTTAAGAAAAATACTTATAAACGTCATATGTAGTGTAGATAACAAATAATTAGTGAATGTTTCATAATTTATATATAATTTATGAATTTTTCTTAAATATATAATATATTTATAAATATCGGTGCATTTGCACGGGTAGATCACTAGTGTAAGTAAATAGTCAGATCGATCTAAGTATAGAAATAATCTAGGCTCCACAAATTAATCAAAGGCAAAGCCTAGTAACTGGTAAGTGAAAGTCTTTAAGCATTGAACAAATGGGCTCCCCTTCTATTCAAGCATTTATACAAATAGAATCTGTGAGAACTGAAGATGCCATTAAACAAGATCAATGGGCTCCACTATTATTTCCTGGGTGTCGTCTTTCGAGATAGAATTCACTGCAAAATTCAATTCTCACTTGGGTAACCCCATTGAAATTCCAACATAACAAAGATTTTGGATTTCGAATAGTATTGATGAGGTAGAAAATAATAGGGTGGAGTAAGAGTTCATCCGCAGTCTAACTGTGCAATCCACCGTAGAATTCGATTCCATCTTTGCTAACTGCCGCTAAGGTACCATGTGGATGGGCTGGACAACGAAGCAGATCATTTTAAACAACATTTTAGGATCTTGTTATTAATTCCCTAACCATCCATTCAAAAGACACAGTTAGAGGCTTCTATGCATGGCCATGAGCCATGGCCAAGGAGAACTTGGTTTGGATGAGTAACGTAGGGCCCTTTATTGCTTTAAAGTCTTGTGGAGGAAATTAGGGGGAACCCATCGTGTATATCAGCCCATGAATTTATTGCTTTAAAGTGCTCGTGAGGCTCGGAGTTTTGATGATCCAAACCGTTGATCTTCTATATCAATGTTAGTATGCTATGGGCCACTAGCAAATGTCTATTGGATGATCATAGTTAATTCATAACCATTATTGTCCTGTAAAATTGATATATGATCATTGTAAAATGAAAATGTTCTTGATAAAGAATGGAACAAATTCGATTAGATCTACACAACAACTGCCAAACGACCCGAAGAAAGGTTCTCTCTTATAGAAAGAAAATGCAAATTAGACAGCCAAATGCTCTTTTTCTTTATTTTTTTCCTCTCTGAAAGGTTTGTAGATTCTCTCTTCTCGTCTTTAACATTTCTAATGTCTGGGAGAGAGAAAGTTTTGAGGAAGCAAATGCATTAGGCAGGTGGGCTGACAAGAACTTGATGCCGGGCCCATGACAGTTCAATCGTGGACCACGAGTTCTCCAAGAGTCGAGCATATGTGGTTTTTTCCCGTCTTCTATAAGAAGACTGAACGGCCATAAAGGAATATAGGCGGTCCAGTAACATCATACTGTCAGTAATTGACAGCGAAAGACGTGGACTGTTGGCTAGAGACTTCGGTTGGTTTGGTCTTCCAATATGGTTTCATGAAGATAGATCTCGTGGTTATAAGCTTTTGATAGTTCCTCGTCCACAACCCAACTCATAAAACAAGGAGAAATATTATTCAAACTGAGCGACTGAATCTATTTTCCCATGTGGCTTCGCCCTCACCTGCAAAAACTTATTTTCATTGGTTGCCTCTAGCTATAGCTACCAGTTTCCTCTCCTCTTTCTCATTGGCTTAGCCTCTTCTTTATATAGATTTTCCTGAGGTATTTGATTTTGATTTCAATTCAATTTCTTCTCCCTTATTCAAATTAGTGTCTTAATTGTCTTCAATTTCTTCTTTTTTCAAGTAGTTTTTTTCTTGATCTGGTCAATTTGATTTGATACAGACCTTCAAATTCTAATTTAATTGATTTGCAAAACATAGGGCCAAATTAGAAGAATTTAAACTGTACTTTATACATTTGATTAGCTCTAATGATCATGTTAACGTTAACTTTTACAAATCAATAGTTGGATGATCAATTGGAGTTAAAATTAATAATTAATTTAAAATTATAAAATTGTTCTATTAGATGAGCTAATTGATGCCAAATTGTAAGAACTTTGAAAGAAAAAAAAAGGCTTAAAATAGAGTGGGGCTGTAATTGATAGGACTTCATGATCACGGAAGAAGGGCTTGGGAGGTTGAGAAGAGTAATTGCAGGTTAGTTGAAAGCCCTCGTCAATGGAACATTTGGGATTTCCAATACCAAAAGGGTAAGGAATTTTGATGGTTCCACAAGTTTCATTGCAACCAGATTTGGCTAACAGAAATCCTAATGCTATTGTTAGTGGCCATATTAACAGCGCAAGCACCAACAATTTCATCTCCATCTCTCTTCTTCTTTCTTCTCCTACATATTTCATCAAGTCCCAAGGCAATTTATCTATTCCCATCTTTACACTTAATACTGTCTAGGATGAGGAAAGTTTCTCGCATGAAAGTGAATGAGCTAGACGACAGGTGAGGCCCCATAGACCAAGGGTGATTGTGGCTTCTTCCTAGTTTCGTCTAAGAAAGAGACAAGGGAGAAAAGTAAACCAATACTAGTACTAAGGAATCTTAGGTGTCGATCCATCAACATCATACCAGACTTTGTTTAATTGTTTTCTTAAGTATGATTGGGTGGTAAGCTTTTCACAACCCTCCTTACTAAACAAGTGATTGGTCGTCATAATTGCCGGAGCCCAAACCTTCATAAATCAGCCATATTGGGGTTATACCAATTTAGATGTTTCCACAAGTTTCATTACAACCAGATTTGGCTAACGGAAATCCTAATGCTACTGTTAGTGGCAATGTTAACAGCTCAAGCACCAAAAAAATTCAACTCAGTCCATCATCTCCTTTCTTTCTTCTAATTTTGAATATTTGATCAAGTCCCGGGGAATTTCTCTCCCCTCATGATTGTCATTTCAGGTGTTTAGGACAGGAAAGATGTTAACAGCTCAAGCACCAAAAAAATTCAACTCACTCCATTATCTCCTTTTTTTCTCCTAATTTTGAATATTTGATTAAGTCGCGGGGAATTTCTCTCCCCTCATAATTGTCATTTCTACCGTTTAGGACAGGAAAAGCTTCTCGGAGGCTAGCGAATGAGCTAGACAGGTGGAATCCTGTACACTTCGGGGCAGTTATATGACTCCATGGTGAACCAAAATTCTAAGACATGGGCGATTGGGTCTAGTAGTCGTCCAAAGACGCCAGTGATTGTACCTTTTACCAAATGAGACAGATGTAAAAAGGAGACAAGCTGTGAGAAGGAGAAGGAAGCCCACGCCCTTTTATACCAATGTCAGACCCTCTTTTTAACTTGATCTTACTTTTATATAAGATGCTCTCCTTTATGATAATCACAACATTATGCGAACTCAAAAATCATATACTATTGCTTCTTTTGAATTCTAAAATTAATAATAAAAATTTTATGGTATTAAAAACAGTTAAAATTTTAATATTTTTATAGTTGAAAATATATAATTTTTGAAACATGGTCCATGTATAACAAGATACTTAAGATGAATATTTACTTTAAAAAATGGGCAACTCATGTGCCTTTACCACAATTGCGCTAGACACTGGATGAATTGTTTAAAACATAGTATATCCATGTCAAGGTACTGAAATCTAACGGCCAAGGTCAGCCAGAATTTATGTCCCCGCCAAAACAATTACTGACTCGAAGTCACATCAAGTAGGATTCTCTCCAATCTCTCAGGCGCCCATAATAACCGTGTAGCTCTCTCACTCTCTCTCCCAAGTCAGAAGTCTAAAACATTTTTGTTTGATATATTTTTTTTTTATATTGTTCTAATGATCATAGTTGCTTCTTTTTCTTCTTCTTTTTTTGGTTCCTAGCGTGATTGATTTTTTTTTTTTTTTAAATCCTCACAACTGGTTTATAGTCATGCCGTAATCATTATATTATTTATTTGATTCTGTTTCGGTTTAACTTTTTTACTTGATTTTGATTATTGTTATTCTAAAAAATTCAGTTGCTTCTTTGTTTTTTTTTCTGTTCCTAGTGCAATTGGTTTATTTTTGTTTAAATTCTCACAATTAATATTATATGTTGTTGATAGGTGTTTTTGATACCACAAAGAAGAGCATTTTTTTTTTCTTTTCCTATTTCCAGTCCTCCATGGAAATTTATTTTTTCTTCATCTATTCCTAATTCTCCTCTAATATTTCACTTTTATATCATTTCCTCTCAACATGGAGTTTGACCAAAATATGCATATATTAAATTATATAGATGCTAAACTAATTATTTCTTTCTGTTATTCTTCTCAACTTTTTGGACTCAGTTTTTTCTTGGTTTATAGTGATGTCGTAGTCATTTTATTATTTATTTGATCCTTGAAAATTAGATATTCATTTTATATTAATTAATATCCTTATTTTATGAAAAGATTCCTATCGATTTAGTTGGCCGAAACGTGGGTTCCTATTGCCTTAATAGAACTAAAGGTTTTCTATAGATTTATAATGATTTAGTCTATTGCTTCAATGGAATTAAAGGATTTTTCTATATTTGGTGTGCTTTATTAAAATTATGGGTGCTACTTTTATATAAAAAGAAATTTTATTTTAACTTGAAAACAAGAACAAAAATAATTCTTATAAGCCACATATGTACTGTAGAAAACAAATAATTGGTGAATGTTTATTAAAGAAGTATATATAATTAATGAAATTTTCTTAAAATATATAATGTATTTATAAATATCTGTGCATTTGCACGGGTAGATCACTGGTGCAAGTAAATGGTCAGAGATTTTGACGGACACAGATTATAATGTTCATAAATCATAATGCTGATTTGACAGATAAGACTCCAAAATTCCCTCCGATTGGATCATATCTACTGGATTGATTATTTGAAGCATGGTGTAACTTAGTGTAAGCAGGTTGTCTTGTGGAGGAAATTAGGGGAACCATAGTGTCTATCAGCCCATGAATTTGTTGCTTTAAAGTGCTTGTGAGGCTCAGAGTTTGACGATCCAAACAGTTCATCTTCTATACCAATGTCAGTATGCTATGGGCCACTAGCAAATTTCTATTGGATGATCATAATTAATTCATAACTATTATTGTCCTGTAAAATTAATCTATTATCAATTGTAAAATGAAAATGTTCTTGATAAAGAATGGAACAAATTCGATTAGATCTACACAACAACTGCCAAAGGACCGGAAGAAAGGTTTCTTAAAGAAAGAAAATGGGAATTAGAAAGCCAAAAATCCTAGTAGCCCATTTGTTTGGAGGGTTTATGTTGTTTTTCTTCTAAAACGTGTGTAGATTATCTCCTCGTCTTTGACACTTCTAATGTCTGGTAGAAAGAAAGTTTCGAGGAAGCAAATGAATTAGGCAGGTCGGCTGACACGAACTTCATGCCGGGCCCATGACAGTTCAATCGTGAACCAGGATTTCTCCAAGACTGTGCGTTTGTGGTTTTCTTCCCGTCTTCTCTAAGAAGACTGAACTGGCTATAAAGAATATAGGCGGTCCAGTAACATCATACTATCAGTAATTGCCAGTGAAAGACTTGGCTGTTGGCTCAAGACTTCGGTTGGTTTGGTCTTCCAATATCATTGAGGGAAGATAGATCATGTGGTTATAAGCTTTTGATTGTTCCTGGTCCACAACCCACCTCATAAAACAACACAAAATACTATCCAGACTGGCTTTTGGGACTGAGTCCACTTCCCCTTTATGGGTACTCAATCTAACCCATTCGTCTTCTTGGCCCTCACCTGTACACGTCAACTGCAAAAACTCATTCTCATTGGTTAGCCTTATGTCATGGGCTGAGACTTTTAGACTCCCGTCTAACACTTAAGTCTTGAAATGCACTCAAGACACCAAGGCCAAGTTCAGCCTTCAATCCCTCAAACTCTCACTTGCTAGGGCTACACTCACTCACCCACGAATGCAACGAGAGAAACTCAAGAGAACTTAGAAAGGAAACCTCCCAATGTATTAACCTTAACTGAGTTAAACTAACCTGAGCTTATCTGAGCTGATTATAAGTGAGGAGCTTACACCCATTTATACTTGCTCTCCTCCATCCACCTCCTCAATGGATGGTCCAGATTATTACAATTGTCAATCATCTGATGGTTGAGGACTACTCTAGAACTCTCTCTAGAAAACTCCACATAACTCTTTAACATTCCATCTTTCAAGATATTTACATGGAGTCTTCCAAAACCCAGGCCTTCTAGAATTAGGCAATCTATTATGGGTCTTCAACAACGGGCTTAAGTCCTTTAGACCATGTCCACAAGCTAAAGAAGCCTTCCTTGGAGTCTGTAAGCTTTGGTCATGGGCTTTGCAATGTAAGTCCGTGACATTCTCCCCCACTTGATAACGTCGACGCATCTCCATTAGAGTCATGAGCTTTAACCTGTGACACGTCCCATGTTGCTTCGTGATTATCATGGGATGCTCTGTCACGTCCCTTCTCTTGCACCTTGGCAATTAACCACTCTTGCTCTCCAATGTGATTTTCTTTATCTCCTTCATATTGTGTGCACATTTGTGCACCTGTGCACGCTTCTTGGTAGTCACACCTCTGGCGCCCTTGCACTATTGCCTTTTTTCGTTGTGCCCCTTGCACCTCTGTGTCGCAGCTTCCAATCACTATGCACCCTGCTCGACTTTGCTTGGAGTCCTCCTCTTGTGGCACACTCTCCTTTGTGCCAACAATGGTGTTAACCCCCTTGTTGATCACCATCTTCTCCAGGGACTCATTAGGTCTAAGCAATCTTGCAGCACTTAAGCTTGGTAAGCCTAACTGTATCGTATCAACACTCACTGATTGAGCTACATCCTCTAGCTCTTCCCCCTCTTCCTTGTGTAATGTCAGGTTGTGTAGGACCTTTCTCGTTGGGTAATCTCTCATGAGGTGAGGCCCATCACAAAAGTAGCATGGTCTTTGTAATAACCAAAATAAATAAATAAATAATAAGAGGGTAAAATGGTAAATACGCGTGGGCCTACATGGTGTGGGACCCACATGAGTCTATAAAAGCCAGCCTTGTCTTTTTGTACGGCCAAACTATAATGACGCCAGCAACGACGTGAAACTCCCCTCTCAGACGCACGCGGTAAAGGGAAGACTAGTTCTAGCCGATCTAATCACAGTAGGCCACCCTCTACTATTTTCCTTTTCTTTTCTTAAAGTTTTCGTTGTTTTAATGCCGGAAACGGTGTGGATTGCAGTTTTCCAGTGAAATAGTAGGTGTTATTATTCCTTTCAAAGTAAACCGATGAAACAGTATCAGATCGTGATCTGAACCTTTCATCTTGTGCACGTAATATGAAGAACAAACCCATGAATTTTCATGGTAATCGGACGGCTAGGGATGCTAAAAAACTAAAAAAAAAAAAAAAAAAAGAAGGAGAAATTTTAAGAACATGATAAAAATCGTGTAAAAACACTAGATAATGACATAGTTTGTTGAAAAGGTGCTTAAAAATGGTATATACGTGGAAAACTGAGCAAAACAGTACAAAAATTGCACCATTTGGACACTTGAGCGTCGTTGGAGGTGACTGGAGTCTGGCCTTCTTCTCTAGCGACGGCACCTTGCCAGCGACTGCTCGCCTGCCCACAAGGGTGACTGGTTGGGTTGCACGCACGCGGGCTACGCGTAACGTGTGGTGACACCATCACAACTAGCATGTGCCACGTAGGTGCCACATAGACGCCACGCGGGCTTCGAGTAACGCACGACAACACATAACGTGCGGTGACACCCGTCACAACTAACGCGTGCCATGTAGGTGCCACACTTGTAGGCGCCATGTGCGAGACAGGCTACGCCACACACACACACACACCACGCTCGCACCACACAGCGCAACTAGTGCATGCCACGGGGGTGCCACGTAGGTGCCATGCGACTGACACGCGTGCACCACGCAGCGCCACGCAGTCAACGCTCGTGTGAAATGCACATGGCTGTCATGCGCATAACGTGGACAGCTGCACGCGGTCGTAAGCGGGCGACGCACGCACGCACACACAGGCAACGTGCGTGTGGCTGCACGCGCATAACTTGCACGGCTGCACGGGCGCGCACACGAGTGAAGTGCACGCATGCGCCAACGGCACACATGCATGCACGTGTGGGATGGCACACATGCACAATGGCACGTGCAGCGTGCAATTTTTCTAAATTTTTGGGGTTCTCTGACCTGTCCATTTACAAAAACTTGATTTTTAGGAGCTATAGAGGTCTACATCGTGATCCGAATGAGGTGTTGCGATCATATTGACGACGTGGACCTAGATTTGACTTGAAAATCTAGATATAAATTCCTTTTTAAGGGTTCAACCATTAAATTTCATGAGATAATCTAAGTTAGCTTGATCAATAGATGATCAGGCCTTGGATTTTGATGGTATACATCAAATGTGAGATGATTTAAGGGATTAGAAGGATCAACATTATTGAATTGTCAAATGATAGAGGATTTGTAATGTGACAGGTACATCAAACGGTGCGACATGATACTTCCAAGCACTTGATTAGAGCACCGCACTTATCGAGGTAGGTGATTTCATTCAATTACTTTGTGATTTTAGTAACCATGACTGGATCTCTAAAGTTTTGAGGCATGTGTTTTATGTCTTCTCATGGCGCATAAATAGATCCCTACTTTCGTGTTGTAGTATGACATTTCATTTTTTAATAACTATGTTTACATGTGATGCACTATCTTATTATGGGCTTTGATCGTATTTATTGGGATTATTTATAAAGCCTTTACATGATTTATATCTTGTCAATGATTTATGACGGGTGCTTCCACCTGGTGGGTACTATGCTAGGAGGGTTGTATGGTTGGCTACCCGCCCTCTGACTTTGTGAGGATGATGATTAGACACCGCCCTTGAGTGATACAAGGCCAGGTACGTAGATAGTTGTATCATCGGTACTCCCCCCTACGGGTCCATTCCTTCCCATGGGGACGGAGAAAGTCTCTCGTTTGGGTGTCGACGGAGAGCAACAATGGTTCAGATATTGATGGGGTTGTCACTGCAACATAGTAGCCTATATAGTTATTCTGCATGTTCAGATGGATTTATAGGTGGGGTGAACCGGGGCAAGCCAGGCCTAGTCCGTGAGGGACTTCGTGTAATGACCCCGAATTTTTGTAAATTATTAAGAAAAATTAATAAAGTTTGAATTTTTAGAAATTCTAAGCTGGAATATTAGGTTATTGAAAATTCTCTTTTTATACAAATAATATTATAAATTAAAAAATTAGAAATTATGGATGTACTTGGAAAACTGATCAAAACAACATTAAGTATGTTCAATTCTGAGTTAAAATAAAAATTCCTTAAATTTTCCATTTGGGGGTAAAATGGTAATTTTACCCATATCCCATATCCAAGAAATAAGACCTCAATATTCATGAAGTACTTAGAAATATGATTCCAATGCCACTAAGTACACTTGATTCCGAGTTCGGACAAATATTGCCTATTATTCTCCAATTTTGGAGTTAAAAGGGCAAAAAGGTCTTTTCACATAAAAGTGGGGCCCACAAAGTGAGCCAACGTTCTAGAAGCACCAATAATTGCTCAGTGCATTATTGCTGGTAGTAGAGATTGTAGTGGGAATGGAGAATGCATTAGCAATTAAAAATTCTAAAGTAATAAAATATCTTATCAAAAGAAATGATAAAAAATTTAAATTTGGTTATAAATATGTCCCAAAAATTTTCAAAAATTTTCACAACCTTAACCACGAAATTTCCAAATATTCCCTGTAATTTCAGCCCCAAATTCCCCTTCATCCCTTCCCAAACTCTATTTTCCTTATTTCTCTCTCCTCTTTCTAATTGGAACAAGAGACCTAAATTCAATTAGGCACTCCGTTCCAGGAAGAATCTCATCAATTCCAACGTCCATAACATTATATACTACAATATATACAAAATCCCCAAATCAATTTCAATATCCAACGGTTCCAACAACAGAAAATCACAAAAAGGTGGATAATCGGGCTATATTATCATCAGCCGGTAATTCTCTCAAATTGGGCATCAATTATATTGTTTTTATCCAATCAGGTAGGTGGAACTACTTTCCATACATATTTATTATGTTTTAGTGTAATTTTTATTTTTCTGTAATTTAATTTGAATGAAAAATGCAAAAATAAAGTAAATACCAGACTCTTCAATTTATGGTGATAGAGACTCAGATGGAAATTCTGAGCTTTCCAATCGATCCAGAAGGGTCAAAAACCCCTAGGGTATAATTTTCAAGAAAATCTAACAAGGTTTGGACCCTCAATTGAGAGAGATTAATTCTGCTGGGCCCAGATCAAATCTGGACCCTAGGAACGGCTGTAAACTTCAATTTAAGATTGTGGAGTCATATGAACTCCAAATTAAGATCGGAAAGAAGCTATGGAAAGCTTGTAATGTCTAATTTCTAATGAAGTCATAATATTTCTAAAAATTATTTCTGTATTTTTCTGTATTTTGGAAATAAGTGTCAAATTTCTAAGATCTTCAAGATCTGAGGTGATCAGATCTTTGGAAATTTATTTTAATAATGATATAATAATGTAATAAAGTAATATCTATGGTTAATTTGGGCAGATCTTGGATAAATTAGGGGATTTGCCCTTTATGGTAGAAAAACTCTAAAATAAAAATAAAAAAATACAAAGGGACCCACTTGATCAATGAGATCAAGTATGATCAGATCCTTGGAATGGATTAAATGGATGATATTATGATGAAATCAAGTTAGATCATGGATGAAATGTGACAAAATCAAGTGGATATGATTTTTGGATTTTAATGGATTAAAAGCCTTAAAGGTAATTAAAACCCTTAATCTAAAGGAAAACACCTAAGATCTAATGGTTGGATCATATTTAAAGGTTTATAATAATCTTAATAAAATTAGTTTAATTGTCTTTTATTGGATATAGAAGTGTAAATGTTATTTATATTTTAAGTTTTAATTGTCTTTTATTAGATATAGAAGTGTAAATGTGATTTATGTTCTAAGTTAGAAAGCATGATAGTGTAATCTTTAAATTTTAGTACGATATGCTCTAAATGAGTAATTTGTTAGTATATTTGATTATCTTAGGATCATGTTAGTGTAAATTAGGATTTAAACATGATTTCATTATGATAGAAGATGTGTTTCATAACTTAGGATCATGTTAGTTTTATTTCACTAGCTTAAGTTACATTCAGAGGAAGAATGTTAATATATAGTTATTAAACTTATATTTGATTTATTCTTTCAAGTTGATGACTTACTTATTGTCAAGTTTTATTCAATTGTTAAGTAATTGTTAAGATATAAGGAGCATAAATCACCAAAAATGTAAACTAATGAAATATAGAAATTCATGGACAACTAAGATGAATGAATGATTTTGACTTAATAAGGGCTATAGTTAGTAGGACAATATAAGGAATGATTTATCATTTCCTTGGCCTAAAGTAGGAAAATAATGAACATCCATGGATGACATTGTGCATATCCATAGAAATTAATTAAAATCAATTAGAGAAGGGACTTAAGGTAAAGAGCTCATAGGAACCTTGTCAAAGGTTAAGCTAGTACCACTCCAGTGGACTCTGAACATTGTGTTTATAGGGGGTATACAAGAGCCAAGTGCTTTTCCCTCACCTCCCATTGACGTAAGAGAGGTCTAAACGCTTCCTTACATGAGGGTTGTATTAACCACTTTTTGAGCAGACTTTAACTGGTAAGTACTGGTCATCCTGAAATAAGGAGTTGTCTAGTGATAGGAAGAAATAAATTATCTTCAACCAAGTAAGACACTAACTGGTTGAATAATAATAAGAACATAAAAAGATAGCAAATTATCTAACCCTAATAAAAATAGTAAGTGAGATAAGGATGATAAAAAAAGATGAGATCTTGTATGATAAAAAACAATAAGGAAAAAGAAATATCAATGTAAATTAGATTGTTATGTATGATATAGATAGTATTTGTATAGATGATATTAAACCCATGGATATAGGATATTCAAGGAAGAAAGATTCAGATCATCCTACATAAGGATGATCAAAAGACCATGTAGTATGTACCCTTGATTAGAAAAATGACATTATACATATGATTTGACAGATATATGTTGATCAAGACTATGGCAGATTTCAAGAAGTAAGAATACCTTATTGAGGTAGGTAGATTATTAAGAATGCCTTTACATGAAGATACATGTCTAATACATGATCTTATGTTTTGAAGTATTGACATGTATGATACCAATATATTAAGGTAAATACCTCAAATTGAAATATGATCCAATCAAATGATGAGGAAAATAAGTATTAAATGGTCAAGTTGAGAATTGAGAACAACCCTAAGTGAATAGGAAAGTAGAAAATATTCCAATCCTAGATAAACAGACAGATAGTCTGATATGTATACGTATTATTTTACATACAAGCTTGGAGGCTTGTGGTTTTGTTTTAAACAGGCATAGGCCTAGGGATGCTATGCTAGGAGAGTTAAGAGGGTTTGGCCTCCCACTCTCTGAAACTTGATGATATTGAATACCAAGTCTAAGAAAGGCTAAAAGTCGGGTGGGGCATTTATGGGAAGGCCACCACTGTGACAGCCATGGTTCTCCCATATGGACATGGATATTGTAATTTTCACTGAGAATGGTATAAGTGAATTATTGAACAGTTATCCGGGTGCGCTGTACGGATCAAACTGCAAGCATAGTAGTCCTTGATTATTTTGCATTATGATGCATATGAAATTGGCATAGTGAAATGCCTTAAGGGATGGCATGATGAAATGTCAGGTAATTGTATATTATCAATATTTTTCCCAAGAAGGGAAATTTCAGACAAGAATCGGTTGAGATACAAATCTCTTATAATGAAAGGAGTTGATTAGCTTTGTATAGAAATGATTCTTGATTATTTTTACATTTTTAACGGATTTGTCCTTATACAATATGTATGCATAAAGATGAACACAAATGACAAGAAAATGAGATGTCCTTATAACTAATAGTTATTAATGAATGTGTTTATGATAGAACAAATTATGGGATACTTGAATATTGAGATTATACTGTCAATAACTTACATTCTTATCCCCTACCAAGCATAGCTTGCTGAGATATTGTAAATGTTCAAATGTTTACAATATCTCAGATACAGAAAGGAGACTTAAGAGCTCAAGACTTGAAGAACAATTGAAGAATAAGTAATCAGGGTATATCCCTTGAAACATTGTATTAGAACATATATTGAATTTTGAACTTTGTAATTTGGATTGTATATTTAGACAAGTATTGTAAGGATTCAATGGGTTGTGTACTGTGAACCACTGAATGGATCCTGAAGTTTAATAAAAGAATATTCCTTCAATGGAATTTTATCTTATAAAAATTCTACTTATGTTATGTATGAGGTGGTGAAACAAATTCTACAGAAAAGAATTTCCGCTGCTTTGGTTTGAGAAATTTTTTTTACTCTAAGGACCCTATCTTTACAAAATGTATTATAAAAACCCGGGTTGCCACACTCCGAAGGCTGATGCGGACTGTACAGGAGGGACTCAAAGTTTGTCTTGTTATCATGATTATATGCATACTATCCTGTGGACATAGACTCGTATTGTTTTGATGTACATACCTTTGTATTTTGATCATGCCTTGCATGCCATCCTAATTTAAAATGATACCTGTTTTGTGAAGGTTTATAATTATGAGCGTTTGATTATTTGACATATCTTATATATGTTTCCTTCATGAGAATCATATTGTAAATTTTGTTAAACTTTATTTGAGTGTAATTAGCTACACTCAAATAAAGTTTTGTTAAACTTTATAATTATGAAGGTTTGTTTTGCAATGCCTTAGATTTGGAACATGTAACCGAAAAGGAAAGTGGGCGGAGTAGCGGTGATTTGGAAGAAGATTTGAAGATCATCCATTTTATTTTCATATTCGACCATAGATTAGAGTATGTCTCTTAGACTGGTATTAGACTTTTGAGATTTTACTTAAAGGTTTATACATTTGGATAGATTGGACCCATATTATGGTATGGAGAATGTTAAATCTTAGATGTAAATATTGTGGTGATCATGGATGGAACCTGATGACATTTGACTTGATTTATTATCGTCTTTAATTAGCCTATGTATTTATTGTGGTTTTGAATCGAGCATGCTCAAAGTATCATGGCTTTAATTTTATTTACGATTATAGTTTTTGAACATGGTTGGCCCCCGAGGTTTTCACTTTCAGTCAATTCTTTTAAAATTGCGCTAAAATTTTTCTACTTTAAAATTTCATTTTTAGGGATCCCATTTATTTTCTTAAAACATATTATTATTTTTATTATTATGTGATTTGAGGATTGTAAACACTCGGGGTGTCACAGTTTGATATCAAAGCCTAGGTTTATTCCTTCATCACCACTTTAAGGGTCCAATTTGAGTTACAACAAAGGAGTTTTTGGATTGAGATAGAGATGATAGAATTACTTACATGATATTATATTGAAACATTGGCAGATGGCTCCTCGATGAAAGACAAGGTCCACCCCTATTCCACTAGTCGCTACTTCTGTTGCGACACTTGAGCAAGGGGATTCAGAGGCAGATATAGTGGCCCGTGTGGTTCAGGAGCTTATGCCATGGTTCACTCAATAGATGACATAACAGGTGTAGGCGGCAGTATGGGATATTCACTCTGCCCGCCCAGCGATGGCAGCAACAGCAGAGGGAGACACTTCAGCATAGTCATCCCACCAGGTACAGACAGCTCCTATGCCAGGAGATACAGAGGGAGCATCCTCGAGGCAACCCGATCCATCAGCAAAGCACCTTGAGAGGTTCCAGAAAATGGTACCCTCCTTTTGTGGGAAGGAGATTCAGTAGTAGCAGAAAGATGGTTATTTGAAGCCGAGAAGGCCTTTGAGGGGATGAGGATCCTACCAGAGGACCAAGTGAGATTAGTGACTTACTTATTGATTGATGAGGCTGAGTTTTGGTGGAAGACTCAACAGCAGTCGCACCACCACTATTATGGGAGGACTTCTAGAAGATCTTTGATGAGTAGTACTTCCCTCCTCATGCCCTACATGCCATGAAGAGGGAATTCGCCATGTTAGCTCAGGAGAGTATGACGGTTTAGCAGTATCTGAACCGATTCACTAGACCACGGAGATTCGCATCTACCTCTTTTGTCTCAGACCAGGAGTCTACAGATAGATTCTATCACGCCCATGTCCTAAATAGTGGATTAAACAAAAAAAAATTAATTAAGAACATTAGAAGTCAATAATAAAAATTCATTCATCAGATTGTGCTCGGAGAGAGCTTTCCCACGACACTAAGAATGCGCGAAACAGAGATTGGGAGCGATAGACCCAGGGATTTTACCACTGATGCAGAGAGAGTCCAGATTGATAATGACACCCCCCTCTAATGCACATAAGCCAAGGGGTTACATGGGAGGAGCTCTACATGTGGGAGTGGAACTCACTGCGTGGAGCTCAACTCCCATGCATCTGCAACACAGGAAAACACCGGGAAGAGGGAGCCAAGCCGGCAACCCTCTCCCCTCTCCCCTCATTTCTCGGCTACTCTCTCTCCCCTTTCACCCCATTTTTCCCGGCAACCCACTCACCCTCGTTTCCCTTGTTCTCCCCCTCTTCCAATCAACCTTGCACAGCCTTCACTCCCTCCCCATCCCTCGTTTCCTCCACTTCCATCCTTGCCTGCCAGACACGACCCAAGTTTCACCGGCGACGAGGAGTTGGGTTACCATCTTTAGGTCGCTCTAGCTGCAAGATGGACCTAGGTAAGCCTCCAAACCTTTTCTATTCTTCCCCATTTCCTCTTCTTCTTCAACGCGAATACAACGTTTTTTTGAAGAACTGGACGGTGAAAAAAAAAACACTGTCGAATTCAGAGTATACAGGGTACATAATGGGATTAGATTGAAAATCTAACCGTTCATACTGTTCTTTAGATGTTTCTGAGTGAAACCCCTTTGGTTTCATGAAAATCCGGTAAGAAACGACACCAAAAACTGTAAAAACCAACACCTAGGGTTAGTTTCAAAAACCCTTGAAAAATCTAGCAAAAAACAGTAGTTTTAGTAAAAATCAAAAGGGGAAAATACTAGAAAATGAAAATTCAAGAAATTCCAAGCATTCTCATTAAATTTGGCTGAAAAACGACGTCACCTGTGTCACCAGCGACGACCGGAATCCGGTCATCTTCTCCGGCGACGGTGACATTTTTCGGCGACCCTTAAAAAATTGTGAAAAATGGAATTTTTCAGATATGGACAATTTGCGCCTGATCTTTTCATTCGCGAAGACGGATCGTCGATCAGGAATCGATTGGTCCACAAAATTGCTTGTTAATGCATAGGAAAAATTTAGAACCGTAACATCTGACCATTAAAAATATGATCGGGAGGTAAATTTAGGTCAAATATAACTCCAAGTAACCAGTGGTGATGAATTATCACAGAAATGACTGACTAATTACAGATAAATTGATGAGAGATCCTATCTAGCCGTCCAATACTCGATTAGCGAATGTCAGAGGTCAGGAAATGATATCAGACTATGAATTATGGCTAAAAGCATTGAATTGAAACTTCTAGAGGTACACGCTTGATCTAGACCATCGATGTAAGACCAATGGTGCTAATCCTATTGGATAGCGACCCATTTGTGTGCAAATCCTTAATTTAGATATATGAGGTTAGATCAAGAACATTGTGAATATAGAGCTAGAAGTGATTATAGAAAATGACATGAAATTCAGAAATTTACTTAGAACTTGTGTTTGTTGCAGAGGTTTGAGAGCAGTGTGAACGGTTTGTAGTAGTAGAACCTTGAGTTGTACTTGGAGAGCAGGTAAGGACCCTAAACCCTTGCATTCTTTAAATTCTTGTTTTTATGTTCTCTTGAAATTCACTTTATGCATGTGTAAAATGTATATATTGTCACCTTGGTTTAATGGATGATAGAAATTGTAATTTCTTATTAAAAAGGTCATGTTATAGTATGATTTACTATGCTTAACTGTTGTGATAATGCAAACTGTTATAAAATGGTCAAGCCCAAGATAGTAAGCCCTGAGGGTCGCCCGGTAAGCTATGATGACACTTTCTAATATGGTAATTCCTGAGGGAAAGGGCTACCTGGTTGCTTGCAACTAAGGTGAAGCCGCCCAAGATGGTAAATCCTGAGGATTGGACTGTCTGGTATTGAGCCTCCAAACACGGTAAACCCTGAGGGAAAGGGCTGCCTAGTTCTTTGGAATCATGGTGGAGCCGCCCAAGATGGTAAACCCTGAGGGATGAGCTGTCAGGTATTGAGCCTCCCAAGATGGTAATTCCTGATGGAAAGGGCTGCCTGGTTGATTTCGACTAAGGTGGAACCACCCAAGATGGTAAATCCTGAGGGAACCTGACTTTGGGGCTGCCCAAGATGGTAAACCCTGAGGGTCTGGCTGCCTTGATGATGATACACATAGTGGGCCGCCTAAGATGGTAATCCTTGAGGGAGATGACTATTGAATCCCGGCGAAATGCTAGGCATGTTTAATATTACTAAGAAAATCACTAATGAGTATGCAGCTTTGTTGGATGTAACGCTTATGATTTGCATTTAACGTTAGAATGAGGTTCATGACTTAGTCACTCATCGATTGAATGTCCTGTGGTTGGACACGAATGGGAAATCCTTATGGGGTGTGCTTGTTTGCATGCGATGACTGTTGTGTCATATTTGAATTTGGGGAAAAACTGTAATTCTGCTGTAATACCCATAGGCCTTACTTGATAGCACATGCTACTATGTTGTATATGACTAGTTAAAATGGAAATGAATGCTCATGTTATATTGAATGTGTTTTTAAGCGTAGCAATGAGAATGATTGGATATGCATGGGTTTGGTTCTTTTCCCTTACTGGGCTTCGCAGCTCACCTTATTATTTTTCAGGTACCAGGCAGGCAGAGAAGAGAAAGGTCGTTGAGTGAGTTGAAGAAAGCTTGCTTGAAGATGTTAAATTTTGAGTTGTATATATATATACATGTATATATGTGCTAATGTTGTAAACGAGTTATATCTTATTTTTGACACTGATCCTTAGGCATCATATATGTTTTGTTATGATAGATAGTATGGAGACTGAGTCTCCCTTCAGGAAATTATGATTGTGATATTGTCTATCAGGTGAACCGCATAGCATGCGTTAAATGCATAAGTCCGAAAAATAGGGGAGACTCTGCCGAAATTTCGGTAGAACTCAGTTGTTAAAGGAGAAAAATATTTTACTAGTAAACTGTGACTTGCACAGGACAAGAGCACCTAGCTCTCTCAACACTTTCGCTGTGATATAAATTATGAAAAAAAAGAAGCAAGGCCACGTATGCCTAGCTCGGCCAATCGTTAGGCTTGATTAAGCCTAATCGCGGCCCCGGGGATTGGGGTCGTGACAGATTCGTTGATGGGCTACTACCACAGTTGATGCATGAGGTACTTATTGCACGCCCGACCACGATGACGCAAGCTGCAGACGTAGCTTTCATGCTCGAGAATGACTTAGTACGGAGCAGAGGAGAGATGAGTCAGCCCTCTAAGGGCAAGAGACCCTTTGTGTCCACACAACCTCAAGGGGTCCCAGATCAGCGGTACCCTCCTAGACAGAGGAGAGACCAGAGTAGGAGAGTGTGCCCTCGATGTAAGGGCCGATACATGGGGCAAGCATGCCTAGGACAGGGCCGTCAACCTCAGGGCCCACAGCAGTTCCACCGCTAGCAACAGTGACAGTTGCCTTTCCAGCCGGGATAACCATTCAGATGTTACAGATGTGGTGAGGTAAGGCATGCAATCAGAGACTGCCTGAGAGGTCAAAGACACAAGACAGTGAAGATAGATGCCACTACAGAGGTAGTGCCACGTAGTCAGGGACGTGTCTTTGCCATTACATTGGGGCAGGCACAGGCCTCGAACTAGGTAGTGGAAGGTACTTTCTTAGTAACTAATAGACATGCTGGAGTTCTTTTTGACTCGGGGTCTACTCATTCGTTTATTTCATATGCATTTGTATCATACATCAACTTATGCATACACGAGTTAGCATTTGGGTTAGATGTATTGATGCTGATAGGAGAGGCAGTAGAGGCTACGAAGTATATTGAGAGGGTACTAGTGGAGATATCAGGCATTAAGATGCTAACCTTATCCTTTTAGATATGGTGGATTATGATATCATCTTGGGGATGGGCTGGTTAGCGACATTTTGGGTTACGATAGATTGCCGTAAGAAGCAGATCAGATGTTGTGTACCAGATCGACTAGTGGTGGTAGTCCAGGGTAGATAGAGTGTTAGTGTCCCTTGTGTTATCTCAACCATGAGAGTAGCTCAATGTTATGCTCAAGGTTGTCGAGTGTTTTTGGCTTGTGTCACAACGACTGACAATGAGCAGCCATGGATTGAGGAGATAGAGGTGGTGCGAGATTTTGCTGACATGTTTCCAAACGTGCTGCCAGGACTACCCCCACGAAGGGAGATTGATTTTACCATAGATTTAGTGCTGGGCACAACACCTATTTCTAAGGCGCCCTACAGGATGGCCTCTGTAGAGTTAAAAGAGCTCCAAGTACAATTGTGGGAGCTCCTGAATAAGGGTTTCATCAGGCCGAGTGGATCTCCTCGGGGAGCACCAATCCTCTTCGTTAAGAAGAAGGATAGATCTTTGAGGTTGTGCATAGACTACCGGTTACTGAACAGTGTTACGATGAAGAATAAGTACCCCTTGCCTCGTATCGACGACTTGTTTGACCAATTGTAGTCAGCACAAGTATTCTCTAAAATTGACTTGAGATCAGGCTACTATCAGTTGAGGATTAGAGAGGAGGATGTCCCTAAGACTGCATTTAGGAGTCGATATGGCCATTATGAGTTTAAAGTAATGCCCTTTGGTTTGATGAATGCACCTGCTGTATTCATGGACTTGATGAATAGAGAATTTCAGGCTTATTTAGATCAGTTGGTGGTTGGCTTTCATGGATGATATCCTAATCTACTCTCGTAGTCATGAGGCCCACCAAGAGCATCTTCGCACTATGATGGACACACTTCGCCATCATCGCTTGTACGCGAAGCTCAATAAGTGTGACTTCTAGTTAGGACAGGTGCAGTTTTTGGGACACGTGGTGTCCAAGGTGGAGGCAATTTTGCATTGGAAGAGGCCTACAACCTTGACAGAGATTCATAGTTTTCTCGGTTTAGCTGGTTACTACCGACGATTCATTGAGGGGTTCTCGAGCATCGTCTTGCCTTTGACCACCTTGGCTAGGAAGGATACCAGGTTCATTTAGACTGATGCTTGTGTGGAGAGCTTTCAGGAGCTCAAGAGGAGGTTGACTACGGCACCATTACTGGCCTTACCTTCAAGGTCAAATGGCTATGTGGTGTTTTGTGACGCATCAGGCAGAGGTTTAGGAATGGTGTTGATGCAGCATGATAGGGTTATTGCATATGCGTAGAGACAGTTGAAGACGCATGAGGTGAACTACCCAACTCATGATTTAGAGTTGGCAGCAGTGGTGTTCGTGTTGAAGTCTTGGAGACACTATTTATATGACGAGAAATTTGAGGTATACACTGACCACAAAAGCCTTAAGTATTTCTTTACACAGAGTGATCTAAACATGAGGCACGAAGATGGATAGAGTACCTCAAGGACTTCAAGTTTATCATACAATACCACCTAGGGAAAGCCAACGTTGTAGCTGATGCTTTGAGCAGAAAGTCAAGGGTAATGATCACTAACCTCTTGACTCGATCTAGGTTTCTTGACAGGATTCTTTGGGCACAGATTAGTGATGATGAGATACAGGACATGGTTGATAAGGCTAATTTTTCTAGAGGGTCAGATGGGAGTGTCAGATATAGGGGCAGATTGGTAGTGCTTGCAAATGATCAGTTGAGGCACGACTTGCTCCACGAGGCACACCAATGCCCATATTCTATTCAGGACCTTGGATGACACTTTTGGTGGAATAGGATGAAGAGGGATATTGGTGAGTGCGTGGCAAGATGTTTGACCTATCAATAGGTCAAGGCAGAGCATCAACGACTAGTAGGGTTATTGCAGACATTAGATCCTCTAGAGTGGAAGTGGGACCACCTCACTATGGATTTTATGATGGGCTTGCCGACAACTGTTAGTGGACATGATATGATATGGGTTGTAGTTGACAGACTGACGAAGTTTGCCCATTTCCTCCCCATTAGACAGATGCAGACTGTGGACAGCTTGGCTAAGCTGTATGTCAGGGAGATCGTGAGCTTGCATGGAGTACCATTGACAATTATTTCAGATCGAGAAACACGGTTCACCTCGAAGTACTAGCAAAGGGTATAGGAGGCTTTGGGGTCGACGTTGAGATTCAGTACGGCCTTCCACCCCCAGATGGATGGCCAGTCTGAGAGGACCATTCAGACTGTTGAGGACATGTTGAAGGCCTGTGTCATGGATTGGAAGGGTAGTTGGGATGATCATTTGCCACTAGTGAAGTTTGCGTATAATAACAGCTAGCACGCGAGTATCGGCATGGTGCCTTATGAGGCACTTTATGGCAGATCATATCGGTCTGCTTTGTGTTGGAGTGACGTGGGAGAGAGACAGATCACGAGGTTAGAGTTGATTGAGCAATGTGCAGAGAAAGTCTGACTCATTAGAAAACGATTACTTAGAGTTCACAGTCACGAGAAGAGCTATGCTGATAGGAGACAGAAGGACTTGGAGTTCGAGGCGTGAGAGCATGTATTTTTTAGAGTTTCCCCTATGAAAGGCATGATGAGATTTGGAGTCAGGGGGAACTCAGTCCTAGATATATTGGCCCTTTCGAAATCCTGCGCAGTGGGACCAGTAGCTTATCAGTTAGCCTTCCCCCGCAGTTGGCTAAAGTACATGATGTCTTTTATATTTTCATGCTGAGAAAGTACATGCCAGATCCATCCCATGTACTCAAACAGATTCCCAGAGAGATACAACCTAACATGAGATTTGAGGAGCGCCTTATACGAATCTTGGATAGCAAGACCCACGAGTTAAGGAATAAGACCATTCTTTTGGTCAAAGTTCTTTGGTAGCATCACTTGGCGCAAGAGGCTACATGGGAGATGGAGGACGAGATGAGGCATAAACACCCAAAGCTCTTTCCTTAGAGGTATGTATATATTTAAATTTTGAGGACAAAATTTTTTTTAAGGGGGAGAGGATGTAATAACCAAAATAAATAAATAATAAGAGGGTAAAATGGTAAACACATGTGGGCCTACAGGGTGTGGGACCCACAATGAGGCTATAAAAGTCTACCCTGTCTTTTTGTACGACCAAACTATTTCTCTTGATTTTCATGTTAACAAAGCTGTCAACGATGTGAAACTCCCCTCTCAGATGCACGCGGTGAAGGGAAGACTAGTTCTGGCCGATCTAATCACGGTAGGCTACCCTCTATGATTTTCCTTTTCTTTTCTTAAAGTTTCTGTCGTTTTAACGCTGGAAAACGATGTGGATTGCCATTTTTGGGTGAAATAGTAGGCATTATTATTCCTTTCAAAGTAAACCAATGAAATGGTATCAGATCGTGATCTGAACCATTCATCTGGTGCACGGTAACATGACAAACAAACCCATGAATTTCATAGTGATCAGATGGCTAAGAATGCTGGAAAACTCAAAAAAAAAAAAAAGGAAAAAGAAATTTTTTAAGAACGTAATAAAATTTGTGTAAAAACATTAGATAATGACAGGGTTTGTTGAAAAGGTGCTTAAAAATGGGATCTATGTGGAAAACTGAATGAAACAGTGTAAAAATTGCACCATTCAGACACTTGAGTGTCGCTGGTGGTGACCGAAATCTGATTGTCTTCTCCGACAACGGCGACTAGCCGATCGTTGTTCCCAACGATGGCACCCCGCCGGCGACTGCTTGCCAGCCCACACGGGCAACTGGTTGGGCTGTACGCACGCAGGTGGCGCGAGCACGTAACGTGCGGTGTCACGCATCACAACTAATGAGTGCCACGTAGGCACCACACAAACGCCACACGCACGGCACGCTTGCACTACGCAGCGCAACCAGTGCACGCCACGTAGGTGTCACGTGGGCACCACGAGCGCAGTGTACACGGGCCTGACATGCGCGCACGCGGTCAACGCTCGCGCAAAATGCACGCGGTTGCATGCGTGTAACGTGCGCGGCTGAATGCGGGCGCAAGCGGGGTACGCACTCCCGCACACACAAGCAATGCGTGCGCTGCTACACGCACAAGTGAACAACGTACGCTCATGCACATGGGCGATGCACTATCTTATCATGGGCTTTAATCATATTTATTGGGATTATTTATAGAGCCTTTACATGATTTATATCTTATCGATGATTTATGACGGGTGCTTCCACCTGGTGGATACTATGCTAGGAGGGTTGTAGGGTTAGGTACCCGCCCTCTGATTTTGTGAGGATGATGATTAGACACTGACCTTGAGTGATACAGGGCCAAGTACGTAGGTGGTTGTCTCATGGGTAGTCTCCCCTACGGGTCCATTCCTTCCCATGAGGATGGAGAAAGTCTCCTGTTTGGGTGTCGACGAGGAGCGACAGTGGTTCAAATCCTGATGGGGATGCCACTGCAGCATAGTAGCCCATATAGTTATTCTACATGTTTATATGGATTTATATGTGGGGTGAACCAGGACAAGCCGAGCCTAGGCCATGAGGGACTCCGAGGGCTGATGCGGGCTGCACAGGAGGGACCCCGAGTTAGTATGGTTACACATCGCCGGTGATTGAGTATCTTGGGACATTTTTGGTATTGTTTTGATATAGTGTCTTGTTGATCATGATTGCATGCATGCTATCCTGTGGACATAGACTTGTATTGTTTTAATGTGTGTACCTTTGTATTTTAATCATGCCTTGCATGCCATCCTGATTTAAAATGATACCGGTTTTGTGAAGGTTTATAATTATGAGCGTTTGATTATTTGACATGTCTTGTATATGTTTCCTTCATGACAATCATATTGTAAATTTTGTTAAACTTTATTTGAGTGTAATCACCTATACAAGCATAGCTTGCTAAGGCATTGCTTTGTGTTGCAATGCCTCATATTTGGAACGTGATAGCCGGAAAGGAAAGCAGGCATAGTAGTGGTGATTTGGAAGAAGATTTGAAGATCATCCATTTTATTTCCATATTCGAACATAGATTAGAGTATGTCTCTTGGATTGGTATTAGACTTTTGAGATTTCACTTAAAGGTTTATATATTTGTATAGATTAGACCCATATTATGGTATGAAGTATGTTAAATCTTAGATGTAAATATTGTGGTGATCATAGATGAAACCTGGTGACATTTGACTTGATTTATTATTGTCTTTACTTAGCCTATGTATTTATTGTGGTTTTGAATCGAGCATGCTCAAAGTATCATGCGTTTAATTTTATTTATGATTACAGTTTTTGAATGTGGTTGACCCCTGAGGTTTTCGCTTTTAGTCAATTCTTTTAAAACTGCGCTAAAATTTTTATACTTTAAATTTTCATTTTTAGGGATCCCGTTTATTTTCTTAAAACATATTATTATTTTTATTATTATGAGATTTAAGGATTGTAAACACTCGGGGTGTCACAGTCTTGATAGGGTCGTAACCTTCCATCTACTAGCATAACTTCTAGGATTCAAAGTGCTAGCCTCTCGTGTTCTATGAAGGCTTACCTCCCTTATGGAGTGCAATCTATCCCCCCCCTCCCCCTCCCCCTCGCCCTTAAGCTCTTTCCTCACAACTTCAAGAGACCCAGACCTTGGGTGCACTTCCTCTAGCCAAGTGGAGAGGCTACACACAATTGCCTCCATCTTTGTAAACATTCAATGCTATCCTTACTTTGTAACCAGCTTCAATCAATCTCGCTCAGTTATCAACCCCGTCAAACCTGCTCTGATACCATTTGCCATGGGCTAAGACTTTCAGACTCCCATGCGACACTTAGTCTTGAAATGTGCTCAAAGCATCAAGGCTAAGTTTAGCCTTCAATCCCCCAAACTCTCACTTTCTAGGGCTACATTCACTCACCCACTAATGCAATGAGAGGAACTCAAGAGAACTCAGAACCTCCCAATTTATTAACCTTAACTGAGTTGAAATAACTTGAGCTTATCTGAGCTGATTACAAGTGAGGAGCTTACACCTATTTATACTTGCTCTCCCCCATCGACTTCCTCAATGGATGGTCTTGATTATTACAATTGTCAACCATCTGACGGTTGAGGACTACTCTAGAACTCTCTCTAGAAAACTCCACATAACTCTTTAACCTTCCATCTTCCAAGATATTTACATGGAGTCTTCCAAAACCCAGGCCTTCTAGAATTAGGCCATCTATTATGGGTCTTCAACAATGAGCTTAAGTCTTTTAGACCACGTCCACAAGCTAAAGAAGCCTTCCTTGGAGTCTTTAAGCTTTGGTTACGGGCTTTGCAATGTATGCCCGTGACACTTGGCTGCCAGTTTCGTCTCAGTGGAAATATCAAGTCGTCTTGATTAAGAAACCTTTCAGCTAAGGGAACTAGCAATTAGAAGCATTCAATGGACATGAATTTTTTCACCTAGTGTATTTAAAAGGATAAAGAAGATGAATATAGCAGATCATTCAAAGTCAAAGCCTCAACGAAGGGGTTATAGAGTCGGTCCTCTTGATGGCACTTGTTTAAAACAAGCGATTTTGGCTAAAAAAACAAAAAAATTACTAGTATAAGATACTGTGGTAGAGAATTAAGTAACCGTGGAATGCAGCAGTCACTAGCCGCATTTGTCATGTGTAAGTTGCAGTAGACTTTGTTAAACAGTACAAACAGCTTGAGAGAAGAAACTGCAAGGTCATCCATGGCCTTTTGGGGACTAGGTAAATAGTGACGACTGCCACAAACGCAAACGGTGACCAGGCTGCGATGATTCATCTTCGAGACTCCAGCTTGGACAGACGAGGTTACCAAATCACCCGATGAGGGACACAGACATGGACTTCACAGGCCAGTTGGGTCCTCAATCAAAATTTTCTCCAGAACTCTTGGCGACTTGGGTCATTCCCACTTTGCCAAAAAATGGCATCATAAATGTTAAGGATTACTAAGGAACTTAGGTGGTTCATTACCATCGTACTAGACTTTGACTGGTTCTAGTGATTTTGGCTTTGCAAAAGCTGGTGTTTTGTTCTTTATGTTCAATTTCTCTAGAACACAGATTAAAGACTCTCTTCGTTGAGCTTCTAGGTCCTTCCTTAGATGGACCATGAACCAAAAATGTCACCTTTGAGTGAGCTACTCTCGCTCGCTCGCTCTTACACACACACACTCATCTCGAAGTCAAGAACTCATCTTGTTAACTGATAGGTGGAACATAAATTCCACCTCATCTACTTAAACGGTAACTAGATATTGAGGAAGGCCAGCAAAGAATCATGCACATACATGCACTCAACTTCTTACCAACACATACAAATTAAGATTGGTACAATCAACAATGCTTAAGTTGGGCATATCGTCCTACCTGGACCATTGTATGTACAAAGCTTCTAGCTGTCTGTTTCATGTGATCGGAAGTATAACTTTGTAGATACTGGAATTATGCATTCCGCGCACACACATTTTGCAATACTGGATCTCTCAAAGCCGGATGCCAGATGAACAGGTCAGATCATCCAACAGTGGACCCATGTGCAAAGAACTCATCATGCACATACATGCACTCAACTTCTTACCAACATATACAAATTAAGATTGGTACAATCAACAATGCTTAAGTTGGGCATATCGTCCTACCTGGACCAGTGTATGTACAAAGCTTCTAGCTATCTGTTTCATGTGATCGGAAGTATGACTTTGTAGATACTGGAATTATGCGTTCTGCACGCACACATTTTGAAATACTGGATCTCTCAAAGCCGGATGCCAGATGAACAGGTCAGATCATCCAACAGTGGACCCATGTGCAAATTTGATCGCAACACCTTCAAAACAACAGCAAAAGGTCTTAACCAACTCACCTAGCCCTCATTTATGTGTAAACTAACAAGTCAAATGTCAATCCTTTTCTAAATCCGGGACTTTTATTCCTTGCCTAAAGTGTTCTAAGCATCCTTGATTTGTTTTATTGTTTCATGGTAGAAATATCTATTCAGTATTATCTCCATATGATTTGCATCACCGGGCCATTTGTAAGCTATGTCTCAGTATCTTACATGGTATTAAGCCTAATAAATCCCTACATGAGTACTTCTTCATCTTCATCTTCTTATATCCCTATTTCTTTCAATATCTTCACCATTTCAGAGAACCAATGGATCACCACGGCTATCTCAGTTGGAAGTCTCAATTCGAATACATTTTGATATTCCATGAATATAGTTCTTATGTTGATGGTACGTCTTCTCCACCTTCTAAAGCTCTCCCTAATTCCACTACTGTTAATTCAGCATACACTAGTTGGATCAAACATGACCGCCTAATTCTTAGTTGGATTAAGGCTGGCCACCATTTCGGCTTCTATTCAATCTCTTCTTATTCTTTGTCAGGCATTGGTTGAGGCGTGGTCTATCATTGACGAAAGTCTCTCCTCTTTCTAAGCTTCATATTCGAACTTACGGAAGCAGATTCGCACTCTCTGTTGAAATTTTGATCAGTCCGTAGGTGGTTAATTTATGTTAAACCTCTTTCTGACTCATTGACATATGCTGGTGGAATCCATTCCGGCATCTGAACTCATCGATTGCATTCTTAATGGTCTTGGATATACATATAAGGAATTTATCAATGCTATTCATCTTCGCTCCTCCATCACCTTTGATGAGTTTACTATATAAACTGATGATGAATGGACTTTAAGATGTCATTTACGGAAACTCAATATCTTAGTTATGCATAAAAGTGAAAGTTTTATATTTAACCAAAATGAATAAAATATTATTACAAATCTCACTCTTTGAATATTTTTAAATATAGGACAGTTAACAAATAACCGTCCTATAGAATCTTAAAATATCTATAGAACCCTAAAATATAAGACGGTTATTTAATAACCGTCCTATAGAACCTTAAAATATAAGATGCCTACTTATTAACCATCCATAGGATGGTTAATTATTAACCATCATATAGAACGTATAAAAATATAGGATGGTTTTGTATTAATAGTCCTATCGAACCTATAAAAATATAGGACTGTTAAAACCTTTAATTATATAACGTACAAAATATAGGGCGGCTATTTATTAACTGTCCTATATCAGTTTAAATAAAGGACTATTACTCAGAAACCGTTCTATTTAGTATAAAAGAATATAACAAGTCCCATGTCATACAAGTCAACATGAAGTTTTAGCAAGTTGCATGTCAAACGGATCAACACGACAGGTCCTAATGGTTGACACGAACACAATATGATTTTGAGCGTGTATTTTCTGGGTTGACACGATCAATGACACGAACATGACAGGACTTGACCCTAACTTGCTAAATGAGTGTCGTGTTCGGGTCGTGTTATCATGTCGTGTTGTATTTTGCCAGGCCTAGCTACGTTATCACAACCAATGACAGTAAACTTGTTACTTCCAAAGAACTTATAGGGGCTTCTTGTTAGATTCATAATGGGAACAACATCGGATCCATTCAAATTGCCCGACTTCGAGAAACAATCCCAAGCCATCCAGCCATCAGTTAGCACTTGTCCATCATCTAACAGAATCTCTAGGACTTCATGATCACAAAAGAAGGGCTTGGGAGGTTGAGAAGAGTAATTGTAGGTTAGTTGAAAGCCCTTGTCAATGGAACATTTGGGATTTCCAATACCAAAGGGGTAAGGAATTTTGATGTTTCCACAAGTTTCATTGCAACCAAATTTGGCTAACGGAAATCCTAATGCTATTGTTAGTGGCCATATTAACAGCACAAGCACCAACAATTTCGTCTCCATCTCTCTTCTTCTTTCTTCTCCTACATATTTCATCAAGTCCCAAGGCAATTTATCTATTCCCATCTTTACACTTAATACTATCTAGGACAAGGAAAGTTTCTCGGACAAAAGTGAATGAGGTAGACGACAGGTGAGGCTCCATAGACCATGGGTGATTGTGGCTTCTTCCCAGTTTTGTTTAAGAAGGAAACAAGAGAGAAAAGTAAACCACTACTAGTACTGAGGAATCTTAGGTGTCGATCCATCAACATCATACTAGACTTTGTTTAATTGTGTTCTTAAGTATGATTGGGTGGTAAGCTTTTAACAACCCTCCTTACTAAACAAGTGATTGGTCGTCATAATTGTCGGAGCCCAAACCTTTATAAATTGGCCATATTGGGGTTATACCAATTTTGATGTTTCCATAAGTTTCATGCAACTAGATTTGGCTAACGAAAAAATCCTAATGCTATTGTTAGTGGCCATATTAAAAGCACAAACACCAACAATTTCATCTCCATCTCTCTTCTTCTTTCTTCTCCTACATGTCACATCAAGTCCCAATGCAATTTATCTATTCCAATCATTACACTTAATATTGTCTACAACGGGGAAAGTTTCTCGAACGAAAGTGAATGAGCTATACGACAGGTGAGGCCCCATAGACCAAAGGTTATTGTGGCTTCTTCCCAGTTTCGTCTAAGAAGGAAACAAGGGAGAAAAGTAGACCACTACTAGTACTAAGGAATCCTAGGTGTCGATCCATCAACATCATACCAGACTTTGTTTAATTGTGTTCTCAAGTATGATTGGGTGGTAAGTTTTTCACAACACTCCTTACTAAACAAGTGATTGGTCATCATAATTGCCTGAGTCCAAACCTTCATAAATCAACCATATTGGGGTTATACCAATTTTGATGTTTCTATAAGTTTCATTGCAACCAGATTTGGCTAACAGAAATCCTAATGCTATTGTTAGTGGCCATATTAATAGCACAAGCACTAACAATTTCATCTCCATCTCTCTTCTTCTTTCTTCTCCTACATATTTCATCAAGTCCCAAGGCAATTTATCTATTCCCATCATTATACTTATTGGTGTCTAGGACAACGAAAGTTTCTTAGATGAAAGTGAATGAGCTAGAAGAAAGGTGAGGCCCCATAGACCAAGGGTGATTGTGGCTTCTTCCCACTTTCGTCTAAGAAGGAAACAAGAGAGAAAAGCAAATCAGTACCGATACTAAGGAATCTTAGGTGTTGATCCATCAACATCATACCAGACTTTGTTTAATTGTGTTCTTAAGTATGATTGGGTGGTAAGCTTTTCACAACCATCCTCACTAAACAAGTGATTAGTCATCATAACTGCCGGAGCCCAAACCTTCATAAATCAGCCATATTGGGGTTATACCAATTTTGATGTTTCTACAAGTTTCATTGCAACCAGATTTGGCTAACGAAAATCCTAATGCTATTGTTAGTGGCCATATTGACAGTGCAAGCACCAACAATTTCATCTCCATCCCTCTTCTTCTTTCTTCTTTCTTCTCCTATATATCTCATCAAGTCCCACGACAATTTATCTATTTCCATCTTTACACTTAATACTGTCTAGGATGGGGAAAGTTTCTCAGACGAAAGTGAATGAGCTAGATGACCGGTGAGGCCCCATAGACCAAGGGTGATTGTGGCTTCTTCCCAGTTTCGTCTAAAAAGGAAACAAGGGAGAAAAGTAAACCATTACTAGTACTAAGGAATCTTAGGTGCCGATCCTTCAACATCATACTAGACTTTGTTTAATTGTGTTCTTAAGTATGATTGGGTGGTAAGCTTTTCACAACCCTCATTACTAAACAAGTGACAGGTCATCATAACTGCCGGAGCCCAAACCTTCATAAATCACCCATATTGGGATTATACCAATTTTGATGTTTCTATAAGTTTCATTGCAACTAAATTTGGCCAACGGAAATCCTATTGCTATTGCTAGTGGCCATATTAATAGTGCAAGCGCCAACAATTTCATCTCCATCTCTCTTCTTCTTTCTGCTCCTAGATATTTCATCAAGTCCCAAGGCAATTTATCTATTCCCATCTTTACACTTAATACTGTCTAGGATGAGGAATGTTTCTCGGACGAAAGTGAATGAGCTATACGACAGGTGAGGCCCCATAGACTAAGGGTGACTGTGGCTTCTTCCTAGTTTTGTCGAAGAAGGAAACAAGGGAGAAAAGTGAACCGGTACTAGTACTAAGGAATCTTAGGTGTCGATCCATCAACATCATACCAAACTTTATTTAATTGTGTGTCTTAAGTATGATTGGGTGGTAAGCTTTTCACAACCCTCCTTACTAAACAAGTGATTGGTCGTCATAATTGTCAGAGCCCAAACCTTCATAAATCGACCATATTGGGGTTATACCAATTTTGATGTTTCTACAAGTTTCATTGCAACTAGATTTGGCTAACAGAAATCCTAATACTATTGTTAGTGGCCATATTAACAACGCAAGCACCAACAATTTCATCTCCATCTCTCTTCTTCTTTCTTCTCTTACATATCTCATCAAGTCCCAAGGCAAGTTATCTATTCCCATCTTTACACTTTTGTCTAGGACAAGGAAAGTTTCTCAAACGAAAGTGAATGAGCTAGACGACGGGTGAGGGCCCATAGACCAAGGGCGATTGTGGCTTCTTCCCAGTTTCATCTAAGAAGGAAACAAGGGAGAAAAATAAACCAGTACTAGTACTAAGGAATCTTAGGTGTCGATCCATCAACATCATACCCGACTTTGTTTAATTGTGTTCTTAAGTATGATTGGGTGGTAAGCTTTTCACAACCTCCTTGCTAAACAAGTGATTGGTCGTTATAACTCCCAGAGCCCAAACCTTCATAAATCAGCCATATTGGGGTTATACCAATTTTGATGTTTCTACAAGTTTCATTGCAACCAGATTTGGCTAACAGAAATCCTAATGCTATTGTTAGTGGCCATATTGACAGCGCAAGCAACAACAATTTCATCTCCATCTCTCTTCTTCTTTCTTCTCCTACATATTTCATCAAGTCCCAAGGCAATTTATCTATTCCCATCTTTACACTTAATACCGTCTAGGACAAGGAATGTTTCTTGGACGAAACTGAATGAGCTAGACTACAGGCGAGGCCCCATAGACCAAGGGTGATTATGGCTTCTTCCCAGTTTTATCTAAGAAGGAACCATGAAAGAAAAGTAAACTAGTACTAGAACTAAGGAATCTTAGGTGTTGATCCATCAACATATACTAGACTTTGTTTAATTGTGTTCTTAAGTATGATTGGGTGGTAAGCTTTTCTCAACCCTCCTTACTAAATAAGTGATTGGTTGTCATAGCTGTCGGAGCCCAAACCTTCATAAATTAGCCATATTGGGGTTATACCAAATTTGATGTTTCTACAAGTTTTATTGCAACCAGATTAGGCTAATGGAAATCCTAATGATATTGTCAGTGCCAATGTTAACAGCTCAAGCACCAAAAAAATTCAACTCAGTCTATCATCTCCTTTCTTTCTCCTAATTTTGAATATTTGATCAAGTCCCGGGGAATTTCTCTCCCCTCATAATTGACATTTCTACTGTTTAGTACAGTAAAAGCTTCTCGGAGGCTAGCGAATGAGCTAGACAGGTGGAATCCTGTACACTTTGAAGCAGCTCTATGACTCCATCGTGAACCAAAATTCCAAGACTTGGGCAATTGTGGCTAGAAGTCGTCCAAAGACGCCGACGATCGTACCTTTTCCCGAATGATACAGATGTAAGAAGGAAACTGCTAATTGAACTTCCATGCTGCGGTACTTTCAACTCTTTACCAGTGTTAATTAATCATTAGCTGGTTATCTCTTCAAACCTTGGATTTAGATTCCATGAATTGCAGATTACTAAACTTTGTGCCGAAAGAGCCATGGCTGCAACTGCTGAAATCTGCTAATACCAGCTAACACTGCAATGCACATAGCGAAATGGGGATGGCTTTCCAGCATTAACCCTCAAAAGTGCAAATATCGGCAATGTGCTCTATGTCCGGTTTGATTGCATTTCTCGAGATAATGTATAACAGGGTACCGACATTTGCCTAAACACCCCGAACATGTTCATGTAGGTAGAGAAACAATGAGACACCGAATTAGATTCTTTATATCAATCATCCTAAAAGTTGGTTCTTCTTCCAAAAGCTTTACACCACGAGATCGTTGCATACTACGTCTCATCACTCGCCATCATGAACACTCCTGCTCTGAATATGGAATTTTTTTTGCTTCAAATGATACCCATTAAGAGCAACCAATGTACCCTTTTACTGATGTCTACAAGTATGCTGTAAATTACATTTTCAGACATCTAAAAAGGATGTCGACCCCTAATTAGGATGAGGTCTTGATGATGATGAGACGTCTAAGAAAAATGGCCACCTTAACTAATATTAATACATTGATTGACTAACAAAGGCTAAGAAATATGCGGGATGCCAGACAAATAGGAAGTACAAAGAGCAGGAATAGAAATGGATTCTATAATGGGATCTTAACTTTTGGGTCCAATTATTCCTCACAAATTTTAGGCATAAGAGATCATGTAATTGTCCTGTTTCTCGGTTAATTGTCTCACAGATGTTTCATTAGATATTAGGTCCAGGAATTCCAACTAGATGTGATTCCCAGTGTAGGAAGTTGAAATAATCCCAGCACTTGAGATGGTACTCAATCACGACGAAAGAAAAACTTTTGGGATTGAGACTCGTGTTACGGATGGATTACATGAGGTATATAGATTAATGTTCAAGAAGTCTTAAAATGTAATCCCATCATTATTTAAATGAAACTGATAATTGAAGGATTTCAAATAGAGACATGTCTTAAAACCATTCTCAGACTGCACATAAAAATGTGCAAGAAACCAGTATAATCAAATAACAATGAAAGAAGGTTAGTTACTTCTGCTATGTTCATGCATTTCTATTCCATATTGGTACTTGCCTGAAGCTTTGCGTAGCCAACTCGCCACCAGACAGGTTCAACAAATTGCACAATCTCAAATTGGTCCAACAGTTCAGGAACAAGAACGCCAAGTGCCCAACGAGCATGGAGTATTTCAAAGCTGCAGAGAAGTAAAAGAAATTAGTCCTCATCATGGAACATTGAGAAGTTCCCTCATTGAGTTTGGCACATAATGTGCATGTCTGTCCTGAAATTAAAATATCAATATAACTTCATCTAAGTATAACAAATTTTCAGTTGAAGTGGTGACGGTTGACTTGGCTTCATCTTCATATCAGACCAATATTTTTGGCAATTGGACATAGTTTACTTGAAATATTTCTGGAATGCCACAGGATCCTCGCTCAGGCCTGCAACATCAAATCCATAATCACCTGGAAATTCTCCACTTAGATATTCAGGGTACTCGTACGGGATAGGACCAAGCCAGCGGGGGCGATTCTCTCCGTACCAAAAACTGAACAATAAAAGTTGTGATGAAATGTCACAGAATGCAACTTTTTGGAAAGATAAATTTGGCAGATCTTAAAGAGTGCTTTAAAATGCAATTTCTGCTCTTCTAGTTTCAAGCAATTAAGAGTTGCAGGAAAAAGAGTTTAGCATGGAATGGTTAAACTGGTTTCTTAACTAGTTCATTTGTCGCATCCATCAACAATGAAGTGCATTAGGCGTGTGGTAACGAACATTTCTTGAAGTATACTCTGATAAAGATTTAGTTGGAACAGGTTAACTGAAAGGGAGTGTGGTGATAGTCTTTCTCATGTACGCGGAAGAATACAATGAATCAATATAAGTGAAAATAGAGAAATACTGAAGAGGCAAAAGATAATAGATTATCTGGTAATCGACACCGCCCCCCCCCCCCCCCCCCCCCGGATGTGGGTCTGATCCTAGTAACTCTCTTCTTTGTCAAAAGAATCCCAAAAATCCCAATATAGAATACTTATATGGGAGAATTTGAAATAGATGAATTGCATACAAATTTTCACGAACACATTTCATCAACAGAAGTTGCAAACCAATGCTTTAGAAGCTGATCTACTATCCATCTCTCCTCCCCGTATCTCCTCTTAACAGTTGCTCAAAAAATCATTTGCTTCATTAGAAACCAAGTCAAAAATTCAGGAACATCTCTTGAATACCCAATTCGGTACAAAGCATAGACATCATCATTGAAGTCCATCCATGGCGCTCTTGCAGTAGCCATCTAAATCATTGTACAGCCAATGGACAATAAATCAGTGGTAAATCCCTACTCTTCCTTTCTTGCCTCTTCAGGTGTCATAAATAGAGGTTTACCCAAAATAGCTACTCACTTAGCACGCCCCAAATATGCACAAACGGATACGGTGGCCATGGGTCCACACCTACCCAATTATCAATAGGAGAAGGATTTCAAGAGACATGTATGATTTTGGGCATGTATCAATTTACATTAATTGAAACCACTGAACAAGGATAGGCATATGGTGAGGGAAGAACTGAGGCTAATCAATGAATGTGTTGGTTAACTCATTTACTCTTGTTTCCCAATTGGTCTCAAATCTCTTTGCATCAAGGGTTGCATGATCATGAACAATGGTATTTGTGAAACAAAATAGAGATCTATGTCTGTCATTGCTGGGATTTTTAGCCCCGCCCAAAATCAAGCACACACAAACACTCAAATTTTACATGGTTCGGCCAATATGCCTACGTCCACGGAGATGCAAAACAATTTCACTATAAAATGAAATGATACACGGAAAGAATTACAGGGGTTATTTACAAGCAGTGAAGACAAGGAATTGAGTGTTGTTGATCGATCTTTAGCTTCTCCCATTTATTGGGTTTTTAGAGCTTAATTTTTAACATATTGTTCACAAAAGTCTTAGGCGGTGGTCCATGGTGGCGGCCGTTACAGTTGATATCAGTGTTGATTGTTTAACCGCAAGTGCACGGGCTATTGTAGTATAGCTATGCAAATACGGGTCGATCCCACGAGGACTTAATTTAAAATTATGGAGTTTTAAATAAAATTCAACTAAAAGAATAAAACCAAAGATTATACTAGAAATAAACTAAAATCTAGATGTATTCAATTGTTCCAATGTTCCCAAATATTTATTCCAAGGAAAATAGAAAATAAAACTAAAATGCGTCCTAGATAAGCTTGTCCTTGGATTGCACTGTCTCTGGATTAGTCTGTCCTTGAATAGTTTGTCCTGGATTGCACTGTCCCTGAATAGTCAGAATGAAGATAAGTTAAAACCAGAATAGCATAGGGACACAGTTGTAATTAAACAAGGGACCCAATTGGTATTTCTGAAATCTGCCAGGGGACACAGATGTAATTCTTTTGGGGACACAGATGTAATTTCCTGAAATCTGCTAGGGGACACAGATGGAATTCTTTTAGGGACACAGATGGAATTTCCTGAAATCTGCCAGGGGACACGTTTGGAATTCCTGAGATCTGCCAAGGGCAGATTCGTAACTTCGGGGGTTTCTGGTTTTTAACGAAAAACCAGGAAAACACAGTGGGAACAGGAGAAGGGAGGAAGAAAGGAAGAAGGAAGAAGGAAGAAGGAGAGAAGAGGAAGAAGAGAAGAAAAGGAGGAAAACGATGGGGAGAAAACACGATCTGGGTTTTCTTCTCCCTGTGCCGTGCGACTGTCGATGATGGAATCCGGCAAAGAAAGAGGAATTGGAGAAGGTGGGGAAGAAGAAGATGGGGAGAAAACGGAGAGAACCCAAGTTAGGTTTTCTCCTTTGAATCAAACTGTGAGCAGGGGAGAAGAGATAGTGCGGGTGAAGGAGCTGGAGAACGTGGGAGATCTGGGCAGTGAAGAAGCTTGCGGTAGAACGAGAGAGAGAGAGAGAGAGAGGGCTGCCTGGGTATTTACTGGAAGGAGAGTAGAACGCAATATCATCGGTGGAGCATGATGCCTGTGTGAGATTTGGGCATCTACCATCGCGTGGTGGAGAGAGAGGGAGCTAATTGGGTGATGGGTGCTGTGGAAAGTAGGTGGAGCGGTGATTTGGGAATCAGAGCAGAGGAGGGAAGCATGGGTCATGCTCGACGATGAAAGAGGTTGGTGTTGTCCGGTGCTGTTGTCAGACAGCGCTGGCTGATGGAAGACGGGCTAGGCTAGGCTGAGAGAGAGAGAGAGAGAGAGAGAGAGAGAGAGAGAGAGAGAGAGAGAGAGAGAGAGAGAGAGAGAGAGAGAGAGAGAGAGAGAGAGAGAGAGAGAGAGAGAGAGAGAAGAAGATGATGCCAGCCAGCCCCTCCCAAGAGGGGAAAAAACGTCCTTTTTCAAGAGAGAGGGGAAGAGGACTTAAAAAGAGAGAGAGACGTGGAAAGATTGAAGAGAGATGGGAGAGATAAGAGAGGAGTGAGAGACGTGTGAAAGAGAAGGAGAAAAAGAGATAGAAGAGAGAGAGAAAAGAAAGGAGAGGGATAAGAGAAAAAGAGAGAAGAGAGGAGAAAGAGAAGGAAGAGGAGACAGGTGGGGTCCACTAGCTTTCCTAGTTTTGCTAGAACTCTGCAAGTCTTCAAAGTCTTCAGTCTCTTTCCATGAAACTTCATCTAATCTTCATCTGATATCCTTGATTCAATCTAAAGCGTCCATGCCTGAGTCGATTGATCTGCAATGCACAGGATAAGCATATCATCGACATAGAGTAGCAAGATGAAAAAATCATCCTCTAAGAATCTCTGCACAAACACACAGTGATCTAAAGTAGTCTTTCTATAACCCTGTTGGGCCATGAACTACTCGAACTTCTTGTACCATTGTCTGGGAGCTTGTTTCAAGCCATATAGAATCTTCTTTAGCTTGTAGACGTACTTCTCCTTGCCTTTAACAACAAAACTTTCTGGTTGCTCCATATATATCTCCTCCTCTAAGTCACCATGGAGCGTTGTCTTCACATCCATCTGTTCAACCTCCAGATCAAGGTTTGCGGCCAAACCCAATATAACTCGGATTGAAGATATTTTGACCATAAGAGAAAATATCTCTTCCAAATCAACACCTTTTCTTTGGCCAAAGCCTCTCACCACAAGTCTAGCTTTGTATCATGGTTGTGAAGTGTCACCCTTGTACTTTACCTTGTAAATCCACATATACTTCAAAACTTGTCTACCCTTAGGCAATCTTACTAGCTCAAAAGTGTAGTTGTCTTGCAAGGATTTCATCTCATCCTTCATAGCTGCAATCCACTCTGCATTCTCTTCACTTTCAACTGCCTCTGTGTAGCTCTTAGGCTCTCCCCGTTAGTGAGGAGCATGTACTCATTTGGTGAATATCGAGTGGAGGGTTAATGATCTCTCGAACTCTGTCTCAATGAAATTGTAGGTTCCTCAGTAGGAACCTCCCGCTGAACATCATTAGCCTCTGAAGAAACATCCATGTCTTTAGCAGCTTCATGCTCACCCTCAGCGTGATCATCTTGAACATCAACTATCGCACCACCATGGTCATTGACGCCATCTACACTTGGCGTATGTGAAATAGGAACTGGATCCAAATCAGTTAAAGTATTAGAACTCCGAGTTTCTGATCCTTTAGCTTTGCCAATGTGTTCAATGGTTTAGTCTTCCATAAAGACTACGTCACGGCTTTAAACCAGCTTCTTTGCAGTAGGATCATATAGCCTGTAGCCAAAATCATCCTGCTTGTAGCCGATGAAAATACATTGTTTAGTCTTGACGTTCAGCTTGGACCTCTCATCATTGGGTATATGTACAAATGTCTTGCACTCAAATACCCACAAGTAATCATAAGAAACATCTTTTCCATACCATAGCTTGTGAGGAAAATCTATATTCAAGGCAACAATTAGAGACAAGTTAATAACATAGGCTGCTGTGTATAGCGCCTCACCCTAGAAGGAATTGGCAGCTTAGCTTTAGAAAGCAAGCATCTGACCCTCTCCATCAATATCCTACTCATGCTCTCTACTAAACCATTTAGGTAAGGAGTCTTCGGAGGAGTCCTTTGATGTCTGATCCCTTGCTGCTTACAATAAGCATCAAATAGTCTATAGTACTCACCACCATTGTCTGTGTGAATACATTTCAACTTTTTCCCTATTTGACACTCAACAAAAGCTTGAAACTCTTTAAACTTGTCTAGCACCTGATCCTTAGAGTTCAAAACATAGACCTAAAGTTTTTGGAATAATCATCAATAAAGGTGACAAAATATAATGCACCACCAAGTGTTCGTACCTATAATAACCCAGATTTTTATAAATTATTGAAGAAAATTAATAATGTTTGAATTTTTAGAAAATTTGGGCTAGAATATTAGGTTATTAGAAATTCTCTTTTTAAAGAGATTAAACCATGATTTAAAATGTGAATATTTTGAATGTACTCGAAAAACCTTTTGAAATGACATTAAGTACGTTCAATTTTGAGTTAAAATGAAAAACCTTAATTTTCTAAACATAAGGGTAAAATAGTAATTTTACTAATAACCAAGAATTAAAACATAAATATTTGGAATGTACTCAAAAAACTATTTGAAATGACATTTAAGTATGTTAAATTCTGAATTAAAATGAAATTTTCTTAATTTTCTAAACAAAAAGGTAAAATAGTAACTTCACTCATAACCAAGAATTAAAACATGAATATTTGGAATGTACTCAAAAAATTGATCGAAATGACTCCAAGTACATTAAATTTTGAGTTCAGACAAATAGTGCCTATTTTTCTTCATTTTTGAAAAAAAAGGGCAAAATGATCATTTTACTCTTTAGTGGGACCCACAAAAGTTAGGTAAGGACTGAGATCAGTAATGATGTAAGTCAAGCATCAGCCAACACGCAGCCCTTAGTCGAGGTAGTGGAATTTCCACTCCTGATTTTAATATTTTGAGTGGAATTTAGATTAAAATAAAAAGACAAAAACTGCTTATAAATACCTCTAAAAATTATACAATAATTTTCAAAACTTCACCATGAAATTCTCTAGATGCCTTAAAAAATCAGAGGAAAACTCCCTGTGACGACCCGGGTTTTCCCATGCATTTTTTAAATGCAATATCTAATTCCTAAGGCGGGATGCATCCCTATTTGAAAACCATTCTATAAAAACCATGCAATGCAGCGGAAAACCTTTAGTTTTAAACTCATTTTTTGAAAACCCCGAGTGTCATTTGCCTTCACAACAACCAAAGTAGTTTTTGAAAAAAAACTTCAGAAATCATAAATATTTTTCCCCAGGTCTTTCCAAATACAAAGACACAAATTTCAACTGTAATTAAATACAACTTCATGTCCAAAGAGTTGAGAGTTTACTTACATGTATAACTTTCTTCTTTTTGATTCACTTGCTCGTAGCACTAATATCTCCTGAGACGTCTTCTATTTATGAGTGGAACTATCCTGAAAAATGTTAAGGATAGGGTGAGTATATACTATACTCAATAGGAGTCTATCACTACTAGTTTTATAATGCATGCGATGTTTTTAAAATCATATGCTCTTTCCAAAACATGTGCATGTCTGAATACTCAAGTTCAATATTGACATCAAAATCCATTGTCAAACTGAAATACTAACGACTTAAAGGATCATATAATCCAAAATCGAAAGTATCATATACATATATATCATAGCATTGTGATATGCATAAAATGCTTCATGGAATCCAACTCATGGATATCTATCATGGTATGGCCGACCAACCTCATATCATTGCATATGCAATGCACATAAATCATCAAACCATAGGATCCACTATGCCCACGACCTCCTCGCCGTGTGGTCCCCGGGTACCTGAGGACACTCGGTCATAGCCTCCACGGGGCCTATCACATGTCGACCCAATGCCGTGACACCAGTGGTAACCCCCTGTACCACATGCAGTCGACGTAAGGACTTGCCTCTTTTTGGGCGTGGTACCCATCCACCTAATAGTGGTAGAGGCCGGGTGGCCAACCCAGACCCCTCGGCATAGCACCCACGGGTTTTCTAGCCCAAATCACATAAGATCAAATAAGCCAAAACCTCTTTTCAAAACCTGTCCTCTTTGGGTCCCTCACAACTGCCTAGCCCTCGGCACTCCAGCGTCTTTTGGCAACCCTCAAGGACATGCGATTTATGCAAGAACTTAATGCTCACAAATCGTGCAATGTATGCAATAGTTTGCAAAACATATATGTGCATAATGTATATGCAATCATTTACAAAACATGTCTATGTACAAAGCATTTATCACATGCATGCTGAATTAAGTTATGCTAAACAAGTCATATACTTAAAACATATGTTTCCAAAGCAATAATAGTTCTTTTAAAAGAATCTAATAGTGATAGAGCACCTACCTGGCTAGGTCGCGCTAACCCTTTTGTCCTCGGACGCTCCTGATCATGGTTTGGGTAATCAAGGTTAGTTTGGCCTATCTTTTATAGGTTTTAGAGTAATTGGTCTTTTTACTTAGGCATTAGGGGTCCATCCCTATGCCTATGGGTGTCCTAAGGTCCTAATTGGGCCTTGGTATCCTCAGTTTTCCAACGTTCTAGTGGCCACGCGCCACCATCCTATTCTAAGGGTCATGCCCACCTTTGATTGGGCCTTGATAAGGGATTTTATAGTTTGGATGTGTCCGCGTCATCGACACGAACACAACGGCTTTTGCGGCGCCTCAATCGGAGCTATAGATCTCAAGTTATAAGCATTTTAGTGTCGTACGTACATAGGAGTCTTAAAAATAAAAAGACGGAATGCTAGGGCGCTGCGCGTCTATGACGTGCGCCCCGGCTTCCTTAAGGAACCAAAAAAAGACGCACTGCAGCGTCTGCAGACGCGCTGGGTTTTCCGCCCGACGGTCTCTTTTGCGGGCGCGTCCCTGGACGCGCCCGTTTGGTTTTTCAAACGCAGGGACACGCCCGTTTGGTTTTTCAAACGTGGGACGACGTGTGACGTTCCTATTGGATCGTCTTGCTCGTTGGGGACTCGGGTCGTCCTTAGGTCATCCTGGTTCGACCCTGTCGAACCAGTGCGGCCCAGGGGACGTCCCTGGGTCCTTGGTGGCTCTCCTGGGCTCCGTTTTGCATGGTTTTTCATGCAAAAACCTAGGGAAATCATTCCTGGAACTATGGTGGAGATGGGTTTTGAGCGATCTCGAACGTACCTGGCTCGTTGCTGGGTTTTTCTCCTTGTTTTCCCCTCTAGGTCACTGCTCCACGACTGGTTTTTCTTCAACGTTTTGGGCTGCCATTAGAGGCGCCCAAGAGTTCTATTTATAGAGCTAAGAGAGGGTTCTGGAGGGGGCTCTCACCGCCTTTGAATGGCGGTGGAGAAACCTCCAGAATGGCGGTGATTTCTCCTCCAATCACCGCCGTTCTAGAACCCTCTAGAGGTTGAAGATGAAGGGTGCCCGTATCAAAACGGGCCCCTGTGTTTTGCAATTAAATCCGTTTTTGTGAAAATTATAGTTTTGCCCCTAAACTTCAAAGGGTCATAACTTGCTCATTTTAACTTCGTTTTGGGTGATTTTGGTCTTGTTGGATTCCTTTTTCTGAGACGCATCTAATGCTACCATTTTCAGGACCAAGTTTCTTGGTTCAGTCAAGGTGACTAGTGAAATGACCAAAATGCCCTTATCTTCAAAATTGAACTTTTCATGGGATTTTAATATTACAAAAATTGGGGTCATTACACTCCCCCCATCTCTCTCTCTTTCTCCCTCTTTCTCTCTCCACTTTCTAGAATAGTACAAGAACCCTAAATTCAATTAGTCACTTTGTTCTAGATAAAATTTCACAAATCTTACTGTTCATATTATTCTGAATTCTCTGATCTACAAAATCCCCAAAGTAATTTCAAGATTCAACGATTCAATCAACGGACACACACAAATCAATATTTATTTGGTGAGTTATGACATGAAGCAAAGATTTATTTATTTTGGCATTAATTCTTCACTTCTAAGAAAATAAGATAGGTGGATATCATCCCATATTCATTTTATATCATGTTTGATATTTTTAATTGTACTAAATTTGGTTTTCTATTAATTTTTGAAAAAATCAAGTTCTAGTGAAAAACCCTCAATATATGCATCATAGAAGGTTAGATGAAAAATATGAGTAGTCCAATAGATTTATAAGGGTTCAAAACCCCTATGTACGAAATAACAGCCAATTTCATGGAGATTTGATGGCTCAATTTGAAGCAGAAAAGGGAGATGGTGATTTGACAATCCGATCTAGATCATCTCACCATTTACAGGTCACCACCCCGTTTCCAATGGTAGTTGCTAGTAAAATAGGGTAGGATGACCAGTTCAACTTGTTTTGTCCTATTCTAACGAACATATCAAATATGGACCGTTAAAACAATTGTGAACTTCAAACTTGCATTACAGAGTCATCTAAGCTCCAAATCACAAGATGAAAGAAGTTATGGAAAGCTTATGATGTCTAATTTCATATGAAATAATAAAATTTAGGAAATATTGCAAGAAAATTTCTATTTAAAGAAAATAAGATTTCTATTTCTATGATCTTGAAGATCTGAGATGATCAGACCTTAAGGATCTGATATATTTATGTTATAATGATGATGATATGTAGAATTAAGGATTAATTATGACATATTTACAAGGAATTGATGGAATCTAGCTTTATGTTAAAAAATTCGCTAAAAATTGTAAAGGAACCTTCTTATCAATAAGATCAAGGATGATCAAACCCTATGAATCGTTTGGATGGAGTTAATAATGATGAGATCTAGTAAGATCATAGATCACTTATGATAAAAACATGTGAAAATGATTTTTGGACATTTAATGTGATTAAAACCTTAAGATCAAAGGGATGAACATAAACTCTAATGGTTGGATAATATTAAAAGACTTTAATAATCTTAAATTATTATTTTAATTGTCTTTACTTATTAATTGAATTATGAATTTGATTTATGGTATGAAATAAGATCCATGCTAGCTTAATTCTTCACTTATAGTATAATTGCTTTACATTGCCTTAGATTATTTATAAATTGATAGAGTTGGTAATCTTAGGACTATGTTAGTGTAATTGTTATTAATTAGTATCATTATCTTGGAATGTTAGTAGATTTGGCAATCATAGAGATTATGCTAGTTTAATTTGATTCCTTTAAGTTAAGTACATTATTTACTTAGGTATCATGCTAGTATAAATATAGCACCTTGTACCATTATTCTTAGGTTTACATTGGCTTATGCTTTAAAGTTTATAATTGATTTATTATCAAATCTTCTTAGTAGATTTAATTATTAATTAGTTATGATATAAAAAGCATAAAGCACCAAAAATGTATCCTAATGAGAAATTAGAATTTCATGACACAAATAAGAAATAATGACTTTACTTGGACTTAATTAGTAAGGCTATAGTTAGTAAGAGAATATAAGGAATGGTGCATCATCTCCTTAGCCCAAAGTAGGAGAATAGTAAACTTTCTTGAATGACATTATGGATATTCATGAAAATTAATAAAAATCAAGTAGAGATAAATTTAGGGTATACGAGCTTATAGGAACCTTATGAAAGATTGAGCTAAGGTCACTCCAGTGGATGCTGAACATTGTGGTTAAGGGGGTTTTCTAATAGAACATCTCTCTTCCCCTACCTTCTAATGATATTTGTTGAGGTATAAATGCCTCTTTACATGAGGATTAAAGTAACCACTTTTTGAGCAGACTATAGCTGGTAAACTTTAGTCAATTGGAAATAACATGGCTATCTAGAATTAGGAGTGAATAAATTATCCTCAAACTAGTAAAACACTAACTGATTGAGAAATAATAAGAAGAATATAAAAGGTTAACAAATTATATAATTCTAATAAAAATTGTAATTAAGATAAGAATGATTAAACAAGATTCAAGAGAGATCTTGAACGATCAAAAACAACAAAAGAAAAGAAATACAAATGCAGAGTAAATTGCTGTTGTATGATTATACTTGTAATATAGAGTTATTAGATTAGAAGATCTGAACCCTTAATCATATATGATTTAAGGAGGAAAGATTTGGATCATCCTACTTAAGGATGATCAAAAGACTATGTAGTATTTACCCTTGGGTAGAAGATGACATTATACATATGGTTTGACAGATATATGCTGATCAAAGACTATGGCAGACTTCAAGGAGTAGCAATACCTTATTGAGGTAGGAGGATTTTATGAATGGATTTACATGAGAAATACATGTTGAATCATGATCTTATGTCTAGAAATGTTGACAAGTATAATGTAAATACTTGTAATAAATCCCTTTGAAATCCATATGATCCAACCATTATGATGAGAACATATATATATATATATATATATATGAAATGATTAAGGGTTGAGTTAAGGGAAAACCTTAAGAAAATAGGGAAATAGGAAATATTCCAGCCTTACCTTGCATTTTGTAAGAGGTTGATTCCATGCCTTGAACCTATAACCTCAAGGTCACATGGCAAAAACTTCTACCATTACGCCAAGGCTCCCCTTTGCCCTCCTCGACAATGACTCCTTAAATAGTATACCTCCATGAGGAGGGTTTTTCATAGCTTCAGCTTGGGAGGCGGTTCTTTACCCATTTATAGTTTGGGTCGATTGGTTTGGATTCTTTCTGCTCGAGAGAAAAGGAGGCCTATTTTTAGCAATTTTTTTCTTTCTTTTAGTATTCGGTGAAAGGTAAAGTAATTGCAGCATGCGCCACGTCAACCTTCACCACATGTTGGTAGTCAAAACTCCTAAGTAGCCGATGTAATAAAAAACTAGGTACAATTAAAAACAATAGTTGTGTCTTGGGTACAATTGCTAGTGAAATGAAGTTCAGGGTATTATATATATATATATATATATATATATATATATCTCACCATCCGTTCTATAGCCTTTTGTATGATGAGTCCATTACATGCAAAATGTTGGAAGCCTTCTAGTGAAGTGCAACTTTTCCTAGTATTTCTCTAGCCAAAAAACTAATCCTTATAGTAAATTTGATTTGCACTAGAATATAATAGGATTTAAAGAAGAGAAATACAATCTATATTGTGTTTCAAGACTAACTCCAAAACCATGACTAGCTAAACCCCAACTTTGGATGATTTGACCCAATCATCTTGTTCTTTTTGTCCTATTTAGGTTTTCTTTGAAAATCATGCCCATTTGATGCTTCTAGTTACTAGTTTTTCCTCTTGAAATATTTAATGTTTATAATTTAAACACTAAAAATGCATAGATAAAATAGCCAACATACATGAATTTTGGGATCAATCCAATCTTAGGGAGATCAAACAAGACTCACAAGTCAAATCAACCAAAGATGGGGCTTAGCTAGAGCATGGTTTTGGAGTTAGTCTCAAAACTCTATCCTAATAGTATTTTTGTTTTAGGAAAACAAAAAACCATTTTCTTTGGAAAACTATTGGAAAAGAAGAGAAGCCATTGAGTTTTGGTATGCTCAAGAGGAGAAGAAGATATACACAGTAAAACTTTTTTGGTGAATCGAAGTTGTTCATAATATTACGAATGGCATAGCACAAAACTAAATTTTCATGCCCGTTGAACAGTTGTAGCCTATGTTTTCATAGGTAAAATTATGATCATCCATTGTTGATTGTTTAACCGCAAGTGCACGGGCTATTGTAGAGTAGCTTATGCAAGTATGGGTCAATCTCACGAGGACTTGATTTAAAATTATGGAGTTTTCAATAAAATTCAATTAATAAAAGAATATAAACTAAAAAATAAAATCCAGATTTATTCAATTATTGCAATGTTCACAATTATTTATTCCAAAGAAAATAGAAAATAAAACTAAAATGCGTCCTGGATAAGCTTGTCCTTGGATTGCACTGTCTTTGAATTGCATTGTCCCTGAATAGTCTGTCCTGGATTGCACTGTCTTTGAATAGTTAGAATGAAGATAAGGTAAAACCAGAATAGCACAGGGACACAGTTGGAATTAAATCGGGGACACAGATGGAATTTCTGAAAAAGGACAGAGTTGGTATTAAAATGGGGACTTGTTGGTCATTCCAGAGATCTGCCAGGGGTAGACTTGGAATTCCAGGGGTTTCTGGTTTTTAACGAAAAACCAGGAAAAAAACGATGGAGAAGAAAACCGTAGAGGGGGAAGAAGAGAGGAGAAAAGAGGAAGGAAGGAGAAGGGAAGAAGAAGGAGAGAAGGGAAGAAGAGAAGGAGGATCGTGGGTGCTAGGTTTTCTTCCCCAGTCCGTGCGGTGAAGGAGAAGGAGAGTAAAAACTACTGGGGAGGAAATGGGAGAAAACCCAATTTCCTAGGACCGTCCGGTGAAGAGAAGAAGGGAGGAAAAGGATAAGGGTTCTGGGTTTTCTCTCTATGACCGGCTGGCCTGTCTGGAGAGAGAGAGAGAGAGAGAGAGAGAGAGAGAGAGAGAGAGAGAGAGAGAGAGAGAGAGAGAGAGAGAGAGAGAGAGAGAGCGGTGCGGTGCATTGGAAATAAAGCAGAGAGAGGGAGAAGAAGACAAGGAACGTGGGAGATGAGAGGTGAAGGAGAACGTGAGAGAGGGAAAGAGAGATGGGAAGGTGATGTTGGTAGATGGAGAGAGCGTGAGAGATCATGAGAGGGGTGAATGAGAGAAGGGGAAGAGAGGTAGAGAGAGGAAGAGAGAATGAGGGGGAGAGATGATCCAGCCCAGCCTCCCTAGAGGAGGAAAAAACCGTTTTTGGAGAGAGCGAGGAAGGGGTATAAAAAGGAGAGTGAGAGATAGACACGGGAAAGAGAGGGAAAGGGAGATTGAAGAGAGAGATGAGAAAGAGTGGGGTCCACTAGAAGTTTAGACTTGTTAGAACTCTGTAAGTCTTAAACTTTGTTCTGTCTTAGGACTCTTCAAAATTCACTTTTTTCCATGAAACTTCATCTGATCTCCATCTTGTATCCTTAATTCGATCTGGAGTGTCCATGCCTGAGTTGACCGATCTGCAATGCACAGGACCCAATTAGCGCAATCTAAACCGTCTATTAGCTTTGATGATCATCTGACCATTAATTTTGCAATTTAACGGTTGGATAGCCAATTAAAGCTAAAACAGAATATTTTATATAAAATCTTGAAATTAATGGCCTAGATGCTCTAATCAAATACTAAATTAGGGGTATTTTGACCAAAATTGAACACTTAACATCCATTTTTATTAATTTTTTCAAAGACCCAAACAAGTGATTAAGATCATTCAAACACATTGAGTTTTCATGCATGATTACCTATTTTTGACATTCTGGACATCATTATCTCTATTTGATTTATAAATTTTCCCTATTTAAATGAAACACCCTACCATTCAAAAATAAAAATAAATAAGAAGACAGCTAGGGAGTTACTGGTGGGGTTCATTGGCAACAATTTGTTGAAATCTTAAATTTTTTGGCAATTAAGTCATAATTAGTAACTTATTTGTCAACATATCTTGATTACGGATGTTTTAGCAAAAATCTCTACTTTCAAATAATGTAGATTCAATCTTAATATGATCAAATGAATGGACTAATAGCTTCAATCTTTACTTCGCTATTCACATTCTTCAAATGACTGAATTGGATGTGTATGTGTTTGTGGGTGTGGTGTGTGGTGTGTTAGGGAAGGGAGGGAGACAGAGATAACCTTGGCATCCATTAGGCAGGTAAGCATTTCCTTGATAACCACGACGGCAAAAGCATCGATGAAATACTATTCCTCCCGCAAGCATAACTAGAAGAGTTTCTCCGTGCTTCTTCACATGTTACATTCCCAACTGCCCAGTTTAACACTCTCGGAAATCTTCTTTTGTTATCATCGGTGAAATTTTGCAGACGGAGTAGAGTTCTTGAGAATTTGAAGGATTTCTCATCAACTAAAAACGCATAACTACATGGACTTAAATCCCTGGTCTGATTGTAGTTATAAAAGTTATAGAGAGTGATGTCAAACCACATGTGACCCCTTGGTATCGTGGTCTGGCAGCATCCGATGCCGGAGCACGAATCTAGCAAACTCGCATTATTAGCACAACTCGATGCGCACCCTGTGTATTCATCATTTTCTTTCCCGTTGACGTAAGCCAAGGTATCACATCCTATGGCCATAAGCTTGTTACGGCTATCAGAGAACGAATATGGAGTTCCTCTGAAATACATCAATCCATTTGATCCGTTCGTTCTGTCGGGCGATTCAGAGTAACAATCCCAGCCCATCCAGCCGTCGATTCGCACGAGTCCTTCATCTACTGATATCTCTAGAACGTCAACACCCCCGTCAGATATTATGAAGGGTTTGGGAGGTTTATGTGAGTAATTGCAAGTTACATTGAACCAGTTGCCAGCGAAGCAAGTAGGCTTACCCATGCCGAAAGGATAGGGAATGGTGATGTTTCCACAGCTATCGCTGCAACCAGGTTTGGCTAAGAAAGATGCCGGTGCTGCTGCTGCTGCTGACCACAGTAACAGCTGACGCAGTCCCAACTGCAACATCATTTCTCTTTTCTCTGTTCTTGCTTTCATTCTATCTCTTACATATGAATATTTCATCAACTCTGCAAGGAATTTTGTGCCATTTAGTCGTTGACAATTCTACGGTCTAGTTGAAAGAAAGCTTCACCAAAATAAATGAATGAGTTAGACGTTTGTGGTCAAAAGAACTTAACGGGCTAGTAGAAATAAAGTTTCGCCGAAGCAAATGCCCCAGGGAATACCCCTCTAGCCTGCATTGGAAAATGATGCCTATCAGTGGCCAATTCTTAAGACTTGACCAATGACAAAATTCTGCATAGAACTTGTCTCCGTAGACTTTGTCAAATAGGACAAACAGCGTGCAGGAGAAAGAGTTTTGATGGAATATTAGGTGGTCAGAGATTTTGATGGATATAGATTGTTAATCTAAAATTACTCACACACTGTCATTTCTAAATCCATACCAAAGAGAAAAGCGGTGATTCAAACCTATGACACAGGTAGATATCGAGTTGTCAGTAAGTAATTGTGCTAGACATTTGTTGGCCATTGAAAAGATGGTTTGAAGCATAGTATATACAAGTCAAGGTCATGAAGTCTAATGGCCTGAATCAGCTAGAATTCATGTGGTCCAGTTTTGGGTTTAGCTATGAATACAACAACTCGAGCAACCCCCCTCCCTCCGAAAACAATTACTAACTCATAAGTTTCCTTGAGTAGGATTCTTTCCATCTCTCACACACCCATCACAACTGTGGTAACTCTCTCCCTCTCTCTGGACCAAAGTCACAAGTCAGATCTATTTCGTTGCAGAATCGTCCTCTTATATTTTCAGTTTAACTTTTTTACATTATTTTGATTTTTATTATTCTAATAATCATAATTGCTTTTTCTTCTTCTTTTTGGTTCTTGGCTTGATTGATTCATTTTTTTTAATCCTCACAATTGACATTATGTGTCGTTAATGGGTGTTTTTGATATTACGGAGATGAGCATTTTTTCTTTTCTTTTTCCTATTTTCTTATTTTTTTCTTCAATTAACCATGAGAGTCATGCCTTGCATGGAAATGTATTTTTTTCTTCATCGATTCCTAATTCTCCTTTAATCTTTCAATTTTCTCTCATTTCCTTTAAATATGGAGTTTGACCAAGATATGTATCTCTTAAATTATATAGGTGCTAGATTGATAAGAAACGGTATAAGAGAGAGTTATTTCTTTCTATTATTTTTCTTTCGTTTTTTGGCTCAGTTTTTTCTTGGTTCATAGTGATATCGGAATCATTAATTATTTATTTGATTTTTTCAATTAATTTTTTTTACTTGATTTTGATTATTATTGTTCTAATAATCACAATTACTTCTTCTTCTTCTTCTTTGTTTATTTGGTTCTTGGTGTGATTAATTTATTTTTGTTTAAGTCCTCACAAAGGATATTACATGTTTTTTATGGGTGTTTTTTATACTATAGAGATGAGCATTTTTTCTTATTTTTCCATATACTTTCTTCTTTTTTCTTTAATTAACTGCGAGAGTCCTATCTTGCATGGAAATTATTTTTTTTCTTCATTTATTCCTAATTCTCCTCTAATCTTTCACTTTTCTCTCATTCATCTCAATACGGAGTTTGATGAAAATATGCACATATTAAATTATGTAGATGCTAAACTAATAAGAAACTATACAAGAGAGAGTTATTTCATTCTATTATTTTTCTTACCTTTTTGGACTCAGTTTTTTCTTGGGTTACAGTGATTCCATAATCATTTTATTATTATTTGATTCTTGAAAAATAGAGATTCCTTTAAATATTAAATTAATATCCTTATTTTATGGAAAGATTCATTGATTTAATTGGGCCGAGAGGTGGTTTCCTATTGCTTCAATAAAACTAAAAGTTTTCTATAGATTTAGAATGATTTTCCTGTTTTGCTTCAATGGATCTAAAGGATTTATCTATATTTAGTGTGCTTTTATATGGGTGACAATTTTCATATAAAAAGAAAATTTATTTTTAACTTAAGAAAAATACTTATAAACGTCATATGTAGTGTAGATAACAAATAATTAGTGACTGTTTCTTAATTTATATATAATTTATGAATTTTTCTTAAATATATAATATAGTTATAAATATAGGTGCATTTGCACGTGTAGATCACTAGTGTAAGTAAATAGTCAGAGATTTTGACGGATACAGACTATGAATCTTTATGATGCTGACTTAGCAGTAAGGTTCCAAAATTCCCACCTATTGGATCAAAGGCAAAGCCTAGTAACTACTAAGTGAAAGTCTTTAAGCATTGAACAAATGGGCTCCCCTTCGATTCAAGCATAAGTACAAACAGAATCTGTGAGAACTGAAGATGCCATTAAACAAGATCAATGGGCTCCACTATTATTTCCTGGGTGTCGTCTGTCGAGATAGAATTCACTGCAAAATTCAATTCTCACTTGGGTAACCCCATTGAAATTCCAACATAACAAAGATTTTGGATTTCGAATAGTATTGATGAGGTAGAAAATAATAGGGTGGAGTGAGAGTTCGTCCGCAGTCTAATTAATGCTAAAATAGCGGCATTTTGGCCAAAATTGAACACTTAACAGTAGGAGAGAATTTTTCAATGTAAAACCTAAAGTGTCTTACCTTAAGTTAATTAGAAATTCCTATTTAATAAGACATACTTGCTTTACCTAGCAATAAAGTCTCTTGCAAGGCAATATATATCCTAGGTAGGTACTTTCTTCATATCTTTTAAGCATCGAATATTCTCTTTAAAATGTTTTGTATATTCATTTTAGGATAGAAAGTATAAATAGATAAGATACTCATCTCCAATATTTTGCAACCCAAAATAATTTGAATGACTCATTTGGCAGAGACTAGCTTGCAAACCAAGTGGGGTTGGTGTCTAACACCTTCCAACCCCATAACCAAACTACGAATCTAATCTGTAAAAGATTTATGGGTCTTAGGGCCTTCTCTCTAGGTGGCGTATACGAATTCTAATATTAGAGGTAAAACCTTGGATTCCAACTCTAAATATGCATGGTACAAGAACATAAGATTGAAAACTGGAATGGTCAAAGAGACCCATGGTGTTTGAAGAACCTTTGAGGTGACGTCTCAGGTTGAGTACATACAACTATTGAGCCTATGAAAAGAGATGTGCAAGTTTATAAAAAACACTCAAATCAAGATGACAATATTAAAAGAATTCTCAAAGCCTATCATAACAGATGCTGATAATGAGATGGAACCCTTATTAACATTGCACTTAGAAACTGCTCAAATATCTAATAATAATATAAAAAAAACTTCCTTTCAATTATAATTGTGAAAGGAATTTATATCTAGTGGTTCTCTTGAGATCAATGAGACCTTCGATATTCGGCATATGGAGGCTATTATTATTATTATTATTATTATTATTATTATTATTATTATTATTATTATTATTATTTTATCATTCAAAGAAGTCGAGAATACAAGTGTGGATTAAGGTGTTCATTAGCACAATTCAATAGGGCAAAAACTATCATATTTGATAAATTTTTGGTTTCTAAGTATGACAAATTTTAAAGTCCATCCCACTGAAGCCAAAGAATGAAAAAAGTATTAAAGTGAGTTCTTGGATAAGCTATATCTCATGTTCATGCCACTAGAACCAACACTGATTAGAACCAAGAGGTGTAGAATTGTATGAAGTGATTTGGGTTGTCAATATCTCAATAGTAGAACAATTGTTAAGAACATTTCTATTTTACGTTATATCTTCTATTTATGTTTTATTTAAGAATTAAGCTATGCTAATTAATAGGAATTTTTATAATTGCCTATTACATACTTTCTTTTCATATTTAAATTTAAATTATAATAGGAATGTCTCATGTTCATATCATTAGAACCACCACTGATCAAAACCTTGAAGACAAAGTTCAATTCAATGGTCGTCTAACGATAGGATGCAAGTTGCAATTGTCAGTATCTTAATAATAGAATAATTGTTAAGTTAGAGATTTTTCTATTTTACATTATTAGAAGTCTTTCTATTTATACTTTACTTAAGAATCAAGTTATGCTAATTATTAAGTCTTTTTAATTGCTTATTAGGGTAATATCCTTTTCATATTTAAATTATAATTAGAGATACTTGGTTTTATGCATTGGACGTAAGTCTTTGTAGAAATTAGCCATATATTTCTATTTATGGGTAATGTCTTTCTTTTTTGAAAGAAATTTTCTTTTGTAATGCAAAAATATTTATTTGGCTCTATTAAGAGTAAGGAGATCCAGCTTCTTTTCTAATTAAACCTAAAATAGAAAGCTTGATCCCCTTGAACTGATAAACTTGTTTCTCTTCTTATTTTATTTTTTGCTTCATATCATACATGAATGTGAAAGAGGAATTAAAACATAGAAAACCAGTAGAACTCTATTGTAGTAATGATTCTCAAACATGTGGCTACTTCCGTCTCTAGCAAGAGAATCAATAAGGCCTATTGGTAGATCTTGGAATATGCTAACAAGTAACTTCTTTGAGTCAAGTTCCATCAAGCTGCCGATATTTTTACTCTTTATGCCACTTATTTTATGGAAACATCTTTTGAATTAAAAATTCTGCTGCTTCGTTCTTTATGTGAAGTCCATATAGTTGCTGGCAAGCACCAATTTCTAGAGTTTCATTTCTTTGGGTTATTTGTTTTTGAGCCACCAACAAGAGCAAAGACCATCAAGAATCCATGGCATTACCCATCTAAGTTTAGACCAATTTAGGATGTAAAATCAAACTTGTGAGGAAAATGAGTAGTGGAAGATAATATGGTTATTATCCTCAATGTTGGAATGACACAAATAGCACCAATCAGCTAGGTTGTAGTCATTGTGAGTTGGCGCTCTTTGCCAACCTGCTTTATTTCCATCCCAATCGTTGAACGCTTGGTGGAACATTCCATGACAGGATTCTAGCTATAGGTAATACAGAGAAAGGATAAGTTATCTTATTGGTAACATTAGTCAGTTAAATTATGATTTATTTTCTTGGCCGAAGCTACAGAGATAAACTAGGTATTCGTTTGTAATGCTGAACGAGGCTTGATTGATCGAGGGAGAAGGATGACCCGATCAAACACTTAGCAATGTGTCCTTGTTCTGTTTGTTACTTATTCCATTCGTCTTTATTTACCAACTGTAAGAAATCTATTAGGCAGTTAGGATTTAGAAGTCATTTTTCTGATCTTATCATAAGTTTCTATATTAAGCTTCCTCGTAGTATTAGCCCCTCTTACAATCATTCGGTAATAAATGTGATCGCCACTAGAGTTGGGCGAGGGGTGATTGGAGATGGGTGTGTCAGTGTGGTACACTAAGGGTGGTCTCAATCGTGCACGTCAGGGTTAAAGTCTACTTAATGTGTGTGTGGGTATTTATCTAACAATCTCACGGGTTAAAAAAAAAGGAAGAAAGGTGGTGATTGGAGCTCTGCATAACTGACTAAGGTTGCAACATCCAAGTCTATTGTGATGAAACAGAAGTAATGACTCGATTTCATAATTCCTTAAAAAGAATCTTTCTTCGTCAAGGTGAATGTTGTCAAATAGTCTTCTCAAGGAAACTTTGGGATTGATGAGCATATTAACCAACAAATTTGCATATTTAAAAGTACATATGGGGCTTATAGTCCAACAATCCTAACCGAGGTGTTAAGCACCAAGAAACGTTTCCAATAGATGATTCTGATAAATAATATTCAGTAGTGGAAAATGAACTGAGCAGCAGTTCCTTGAAACATGAAAAGTATGAAGTTCTTTCTTACATGGAATGAATCGGAGAGAGATCATAAACTGGTAAATTCAAAGGGGAAAAATGCCCCACGCCAGAAACTAATACACTCTGAACTCCGCATAGGCATAATAAAATACGTATCACAAACACATTGACATTGATGTCATCCATGGTAAGTTCGGACAACCATGCGTTCCTTTTCAGAGTCGATAGAAAAGGATGCGAACTACCGTAACTCATCGTCCAATCTCTAAGTTTGTCATAGTCTGATTTTCCAAACTGTCTTTTCCTCCACCATCACCGCTCCACTCTCCTTCAGATGGCTTACTTTGTAAGTACTCGGGTCTCTTCATGGCTTTCATGAACCCAGGGATGCACCATCGACCTTCTTAACCCCTCCAGTTCTGCTGCTACCTCTTTCATTGTGGGCCTTTCTTCTCCTTTCACTCTCAAGCACCTCTTTGCAAGCTCAGCAACTGCACATAATACCGCTCTGTCTCCCTCATTTGCGACTCGGCTCTCTAAAATTTGAAGTAGACGGTTTTCTTTCATGGACGAAATGAAGTACATTGCAAGATTCCTGTCTTCCTCAGATCGCAATGTTGAAACTGACTTCTCCCCTGTTAGAAGCTCCACAAGAACCACCCCGAAGCTATAAACATCACTCTTTTCAGTTAATTGACCACTTTGAAAATACTCTGGGTCTAAGTATCCAAGTGTGCCTTGTACTAAAGTTGTTATTTTTGTGTAATCCAAGGGAACCAGTTTAGAAGCACCAAAATCAGACACTTTCGCCGTGTAATTGTTGTCTAATAGAATGTTGGCAGATTTCACATCTCTATGAATGATGGGCAAGGAAGCAGCTGAGTGTAGATAACCAAGAGCTCCCGCAATTTCTGAAGCGATTCTCAAACGATTTTCCCATGAAATAGAGGATGTATGTCCCTCGTCATGGAGATGGTGGAAGAGAGTCCCATTTGAGACAAATTCGTAGACCAAAACAGGAACTTCAGTCTCCAAACAGCAACCCAAAAGCTTCACCACATTTCGGTGGTTGATCTGTAAGAGAATTGAGATCTCATTTATTAATTCATCGGTTTGATTCCTTTCCACTATCCCTGATTTCTTGATGGCAACAACTCTATTATCCTGCAGAACTCCCTTATACACTGTGCCATGACCTCCCCGGCCAATAACTTGTGTCTCGGCATAATTGTTTGTTACCCTTCTAAGCTCCTTTTCAGTAAAGATCTTTGTTGTCTCATCAATGCTTTGATTAGATGAAATTCGTTGTTGTAATAACAAGCCTCCATTTTGTTGGAAGAACTTCTCTTTGAGTTTGCTAAGCTTCCTTTTTCTTAGTCCCCAGTAGAGCCAAGAGCCGGTAACAACCAGAAACAAGAGACTTATACATACACCTGCACGATACAATAGAGATAAGTTGTTGAAATTTCTAAAAAGTTCGAGTTAATGCCAGCTTTAATCAGGACTAACTTGATCAAGATGCTGAACGCGGTATAGCTAGGGAGTAGTTTTCTGAGAAATAATTATTAGTATATGCCCTTTTTTTTTTTTGTTGAATTTACCTAGTTACATACAGTTGAAAATTTGCCATCTAACTTGTTGTCACTAGAGCTACTAACTGAGAGGAAAGTGTAAAGAGAAATCCTATGCAGACTGCGTTAATTTTGGGACTAGCCCTGGAACCCTCCTAGCTATAAAGCCATTGCTGGATTATCTGACCAGTCATCTTTATTCTTGTTTGGCCTTCATGCTCTATTAGTTTTGCCCATTGAAAAATCCAATGGTCACATTTAAAAACTGAGGATGACACATCTAAAATCATCCTAACATCATGAATTTTGATGTCTAATCAATCTAAAGGAGATGGAACAAGATATATGAATGGGTCACATCATTCACGGGTTGGGATTAGCTAAGCAAGGCTCTGGAGTTGGTCCCCAAACTTAGTCTAGATAGTACTTAAGGGGGCAGCCCCGGTGCATGAAGCTCCCGCCTATGTAGGGTCCGGGGAAGGAACGGACCACATGGGCCTTGCATTTTGCAAGAGACTGTTTCCACACCTTAAACCCGTGACCTCAAGGTCACATGATGACAACTTTTACTATTGCGCCAAGGCTCCCCTTCTCAAGTGTAAAATCTCAATTTTGCTATACAAATGAATCACTTTACCTATAGGAGGAAAAGTTTCCACTGCTTTCCCATCTCTTTGGAATTTCTAATTAGATATCACAATTCCTAGTGAGAATTGGAGCAAATGGAAAATATCTCTCTGAGATATAAAGCCTGGCAGCCTCCTAGGGGGGGGGGTTGATGATTGGTCTGTGCGTCAATATAATTGACTTTATTGAAGGTTTTAAAGTAAAAATTGCCAACTTCTCCTTCTTACTATTTAAAATGTCTAAATTGCTAAGTTCTCCTTATTTTTTCCTCTATTTTTTTTATGCATACTTGTCTTTGATTGAATGGGTCTAATACACAAACAAAACCCACAAATTAAAGAGATTGTCATATCACCTCATCAATAACCATCCCAAACACCATTTGATGAAATCTTGAGATGAGTGAAGGTAACTTCTTTATGTTGAATCCATTCTAGAATAGAGAGAATCATATATTAATTAAACCCCTATGGGACGTTCTCAATATTTTTTCATCTTAGGTAGTGAGAACTTAGAAATTTCCGTTGATATGTAAGAATGTTTGAATTCTCATAGAGTACAATTAAAAGATAATTACCTCCAACAATTTGGATGTTCGAAAATTTTTCTTTGGCAGTGCAACCATCACCGTCTTGCCCGTAACTGCCACGCTTGTGGGGTGGGCAACTGCATGTGTAATTCCCTACCTCATTATGGCAAATACCATTTTTGCATATCTCAGGATGAGTGGAACACTCATCAATATCTACACAGCCATAATCAAGTAAGAAATTCTACAATTAGTAGGTGAAATGTAGAAATGTAATGATATTTTTTAGGCAAACATAATAATAAGTTAATAAAGGAAATTGTGAATCTCTCTAAGATTATAAAACCTCCCCTTCACACGTGTATGAATGTGTGTATACATATCATCCACCAAGTGATTCAAAACCTTTCATTTTGAGTGATTTTGTTAAAATAGATGGCAAAACTATTTTAAAATTTGACAAAGAGATGGGTAGTAACTCGCTTGAGCAAGCTAGGTACCTCTTTGTACCAAAAAGAAAAAAAAGTGGCTATCCATGAATCCGATAGCTCATGACAGGCTTGCTCAATGGCCCTTAAACTTGTCTTGATTGGATGCCTTTGGACTATTCATCTACGAGTTGAGGGGTTTTTTCAAAAAATTATAGACAATTGATTTCGATTGAACTATATCCTAAGGATGATAAAAAGTCGTATAGGGTTCCCTATTAATGGCGCTCAACTTTAGAGTCTAGATCCATAGATATATTTTAACTCTGCCTATGTCAGTCCTAAGGCTGTATAAAAAAGCAAGAGGGTTTTGCATCAAGTGTCAAGCGACAAGTAAAGCCCTTTTTAAAAAGTAAAAATAATTTGGTTATTTTCCCTTCTTACTTACAAATGAATATGCATATGAATATTAATTTGGAAGAGAAAATAATGAAAATAATCTCTAGCTTCTTCAAAAGTATGACGAGCCTAATATGACATGAATCGATTGTTGATATTCCTCCAAGCTAGGCATCTCCCATTAGCAACTAGCTACATTGAATCTTGGGTGCAGTAGAAAATGGGCAATGGTTGTTAGCGTGTTTTCCCAAAAGCGATACACTACATTGAATCTTGGGTGTAGTGGAAAATGGGCAGGGCTACTAAAGCATCCCTTTGGAAGGGATACTGCATTAGAACCTAAGTGCAATGGAAAGTAGGTATGGGTTCATGTCATGTGGATTGAAAAGTGCATGGGTAATAGGCTAACTTAACAGCATAAGATTCATAACGCCACATGAAATATATGAACATTGATGGGTAAGAGTTTGGAGTTAGTAGATAGGATGAAATGTAGGGGAGTCAACATTGTTTGTATCCAAGAAACCAAGTGGAAAGAGATTAAAACTAGAGAAATCAATAGGTATAAGCCCTGATACATAAGAAAGGATAATAACAGAAATAGCATAGGGCTAATGGTGGATAAAGAATTAAAAGATAAATATGTAGATGGTAAAAGAACTAGATAGAATTATAATAATAAAACCTATTATAGAAGAAAAGATCATAAATGTTATAACTGCATACACACAACAAGTAGGGTTAGAAGATATAATCAAGATATAGTTTTGGGAAGATATGGGGGAAATCATGCAAGAAATTTCCAACACAGTGAAGATATTTATAAGAGCAAACTTAAATGGTCATATAAGAAAAGAAAAGGAAGGATATAATAGGGTATATGGAGGGTATGATATTGAAGAACAAAATGAGATTGGGGAAGCTATCCTTGATTTTGCTTTGGCATATAAGCTAGCCCTTGCAAATACATTCTTTAAGAAGAAGGATGAACACTTAATAACCTTTAGAAGTAGATTCTACAAATGCCAAATAGACTTTCTTTCTTCTTCTTTTTACTTAGTAATACAAAAAGATCAATATGTAAGGATTATAAGGTGATACCCGATAAGAGTTTAACCTCACAACATAGGTTAATAGTTATGGATACCCACATTAAAAGATAAAAGAAAGGAAATTAACTTAATAGGTTCCCAAAAACTAAGGCGTGGAACTTAAAAGGGGAGAAAATCATTACACTCACAAATAAGTTGATGGTAGAACGAAATTGAAACAATTAAACAAAAGTAAATACCATGTGGATTAATATGACAGAGTCCATTAAGAAAATGACAAAAGATGTCCTAAAAGTATCTACAGGTAAAAGACAATTAGTAAAGAAAAAACTTAGTGATGGAATGAAATGATGCAAAAAGTTATTAGAGAATAATAAGTGTGTTTTAAAGCATAGCAAAAGAGTATAAATAATGCCAACTGTGAACAATATAAGAATGCTAAATAGGTTGTTAAGATAATAGTAAGTAAGGCTAAACTCAAGGCATATGATAATCTCTATAATAGACTGGGATCAATAGAAAGTGATAAAGATGTTTTTAAACTTGCAAAAATAAAAGAACAAAAGGGTAAGGACATAGATGATGTTAAGTACATTAGAAGTGATAATCAAAGTGTACTAGTCAACGATGATGAGATCAAATAGGTGGGAAAGTTACTTTAAAAAATTGCTAAATCACAAGTGGCCTCAGTTTATAGGGATTTAAAGTACAGTAAATCTAAATAACATTGGATATCATGGATACGACCGTAGAATTAAAATACCTAAAGTTAAAGAGGCCTTGAAAAAGATAAAATTAGGAAAGGCCCTAGGGCTTGATGGTATAACAATAATACTAGAGTATTTTAGTTGACAAAGTTGTTTGATATGATTAAAAAATCAAAGAAAATGCTAGATGAATTGAGGAAGAGCTTTGTCGGGCGATTCAGAGTAACAATCCCAACCCATCCAGCCGTCGATTTGCACGAGTCCTTCATCAACTGATATCTCTAGAACCTCAACATCCCCGTCAGATATTATGAAAGGTTTGGGAGGTTTATACGAGCAATTGCAAGTTACATTGAACCAGTTGCCCGCGAAGCAAGTAGGCTTACCCATGCCGAAAGGATAGGGAATGGTGATGTTTCCACAGCTATCACTGCAACCAGGTTTGGCCTAGGAAGATGCCGTGTCTTGCTGCCTGTCGACCACAGTAACAGCTGAAGCAGTCCCAACTGCAACATCATTTCTCTTTTCTCTGTTCTTGCTTTCATTCTATCTCTTACATATGAATATTTCATCAACTCTGCAAGGAATTTTGTGCCATTTAGTCTTTGACAATTCTATGGTCTAGTTGAACGAAAGCTTCACCGAAATAAATAAATGAGTTAGACGTTTGTGGTCACAAGAACTTAACGGGCTAGTAGAAATAAAGTTTCGCCGAAGCAAATGCCCCAGGGAATACCCCTCTAGCTTGCATTGGAAAATGATGCCTATCAGTGGCCAATTCTTAAGACTTGACCAATGACAAAATTCTGCATAGAACTTGGTCTCGGTAGACTTTGTCAAATAGGACAAACAGCGTGCAGGAGAAAGAGTGTAATATCCTTAATTTTGAGGATAAAATAGGAAATTATTAAATAAATTAAAATAAGAATTTATGGATGAAATTTTTTCCTGAAAACATAAGAATTAGAAAGTGCTCGTCGATACGAATCCAACGCCACCAAGAACGCGAAAACGGAGCTCAAACGAGGGAGTTATGAGCCGTCAAAGTTGGAAGGGCAAATTGGTCATTTGATAGAGACGTGTTAGACAGGGGTCCAAATTGATACTGGCACCCCCGTCTTCCACACGTCTCTACCAATGCCGGAAAAATCGCCGGAGAGACGTGGAAAGAGACGTGTGGGGAAGAGTTTCTCTTCCCAAGACTCTAAAACCCTATATCTATGCTCTTCTAGGAGCCAAAACGCTCCACTTTGAGCGTTTTCTCCGAGTTTTTACGCAAAACCCTAGCCCTGCAAAACTTGGATTTTTCGGCGAGTGGAGCCCCGGCAACACGAGCAACTCCGGCCAGGTGCAAGGTAAGCCTCAAACCTATGTTTTTCGTATTTATTAAATAGAAAAACAATTAGGAAAACATTTAAAAAATTAGGAAAAATCAGATTTTTAAGAACCTGTGTGCACGCTACTGTTGGAGCTTGATTTCAGGGATCAAACCTAGTCCGTTTGAAAATCGCACCATCCAACTAGTGCACAAGAGACCCAAGAGCATACCCTTTAAATTTGGGAGTGATCCAACGGTGGATTTCTCCAGAAAACCAAAAAACCAGTACCTAGGGAGGATTTTAGGAACTTGGGAAAAATCATTTAAAAGCCATAGTTTTTGGCAAAATCAATGCAAAAGGAGGGCATAAATGGATTTTAGAGCGAATTCTGAAGAAAATGGCGCAAAAATCACGCAAAACGAAGCTTGTAGCTCCGCCGGAGAAGACGACCAGATTCCGAGGCCAGGACGCACTCGGTGACGCCCGAGGGACGACGTCACACGACGTCGTCGTCGCACGCGTGCGCAGCACCGCGCGTGTGCGGGGGAGAAGCCAATTGGTGGTCGTGGTGGGGCCGGGACGCGGTGCGTCCGGTGCGACGTCTGCGTCGGCGTGCGTCTTCGTGCGCCGGTGTAAACCTGCGGAAAAGGGCGCCGCCGGTATAAACCACCTTATGGTGGTCTGGCATGCCCCATTTGAGGGTAGTTTTCACTAAAACTTGATTTTTGGGAGCTAGAGAGGTCCAAATCACGATCCGGAAGAGGCGTTGTGACTGTATTGACGACGGAGACCTAGTTTTAACTTAAAAACTTAGAAATGACCATTTTTTCTTTAGAAAAATATTAAAATAGTGATGTGACATGTACAGGTGCACGTGAATATACCAGTTAAAGGGAGTTATTAGCAAGCTAGTGGTCTCACACTGAGGTAGGTGATGACAACTAATGTTTTGCCTTGATTTTTAAACCATGTTTAAACATAGCATCATGTGTGATTGTGTTTTAAAAATGCAATTATTATTTACCGTGGATTTAATGCGACATTGCGTACAGGATGATTATTCCAAATTGAAATCTTTTACTGAATAAACTTATTTCAAATGCTTTTACAAGCATGATGTAAATTAGTTATGCTTAGTTAGAGACTTATTTCTTATTACATATATGGAAAATGCATGGATTTACATGGAAATGAGAATAGAGGCTTATTAGCTGGTCCTTTTATAGGCTAACCCCAGGATGAGGGGCATGTCTTAGGGATTGCAAGCTATAAGTGCTCTTGAGTTTTAGCATATACATATGATTTCCGTGTTTTATATTTGATGACGGGTGCTTTCGCCCGGTGGGCGTCATGCTAGGAGGGATAGGGCCGGCCACCCACCTTCCGAGATTATGATGTGATGATTTTGTGATATGATAGACACCTGCCCATAGATGACATTCGGTAGGGGTTTGGTAACATGGATAGTTCACACTACCGGTCTGAGCCTTTCCATGGGGACAGACGCTAAGTCTCCCGTTATGGTGTCGACGGGGAGCGGCGGTGGTTGATACCCATGGAGGGTTGCCACTGCAGCATGATGGCCCATATTCTTATTATGTGTGCATGTATGATGAGCATGGTTATGGATGATGCGCCTGGGTGTGACGACACTCAGAGATTGACTACGTGTACCCCTGATCAGGGATATTAGTGCGATGTGGTGGGACCCATTACCTTAGGGTGCCCTTATTCTGGTTGTATGCTCCATTTTATTGATTCATGTCATGTTTTAACTCGAATTTTATGTTTTAGCATATGGAATAAATTGGCATTTATTGAACATGGCATTATGATATCACTATTTTCATAAATGTTAGATTTTTCATCAGTACTGTTCATTATTTCTTTCATTTATTACATTAATTGTCTATGTACCTACACAAGCGATAGCTTGCTGAGGCATTGCTTTGTTTTGCAATGCCTTAGATCTCGAGCGCGACACCAGGAAAGGAAAAGCGGTTGATAAACCTTGAGAACTGCTGAGGACTAGTTTTCCCTATAGTTTTAGACAGTAATGTGAGTCATTAGAGTGGATTATCATTTGAATTTTATTATGGACTGCATATTTTATATTTGGATGTGATTTAAATGTATGGACATATGTTGGACATTTATATGGGATGCTATGATGGATAGACCCTGGGCCATATTATTATTGTCTTTTGGACGTTTATTTGATTTAAAATAAAGGCGCCTATTTAATTGACGTTGATTTATACGCGAATTATTTATTTATGTTTAAATTACATGTACGTCATTTTGAGAAAGGAAAACTAACACCCGGAGTTTTTAAGATAGGTTTAGTAAAATGTTAAATAAATCTTTTCTCATGGGATTCCAAATGCTCTTATTTAAAATGTCATTATTATAAATATAAAAAAAAAATTTGTCTTAAAAATCCGGGGTGTTACAAAGAGTTTTGATGGAATATTAGGTGGTCAAAGATTTTGATGGATATAGATTGTTAATCTAAAATTACTCACACACTGTCATTTCTAAATCCATACCAAAGAGAAAAGCGGTGATTCAAACCTATGACACAGGTACTTCAAGGGAGATATCGAGTTGTCAGTAACTAATTGTGCTAGACATTTGTTGGCCATTGAAAAGATTGTTTGAAGCATAGTATATACAAGTCAAGGTCGTGAAGTCTAATGGCCTGGATCAGCTAGAATTCATGTGGTCTAGTTTTGGGTTTAGCTATGAATACAACAACTCGACCAACCCCCCTCCCTCCAAACAATTACTAACTCATAAGTTTCCTTGAGTAGGATTCTTTCCATCTCTCACACACCCATCACAACTGTGGTAACTCTCTCTCTCTCTCTGGGCCAAAGTCACAAATCATATCTATTTCTTTGCAGAATCGTCCTCTTTTATTTTTAGTTTAATTTTTTTACATTATTTTGATTTTTATTATTCTAATAATCATAATTGCTTTTTCTTCTTCTTTTTGGTTCTTGGCTTGATTGATTCATTTTTTTTAATCCTCACAATTGACATTATGTGTCGTTAATGGGTGTTTTTGATATTACGGAGATGAGCATTTTTTCTTTTCTTTTTCCTATTTTTTCCTATTTTCTTATTTTTTTTCTTCAATTAACCATGAGAGTCATGTCTTGTATGGAAATGTATTTTTTCTTCATCGATTCCTAATTCTCCTTTAATCTTTCAATTTTCTCTCATTTCCTTTAAATATGGAGTTTGACCAAGATATGTATCTCTTAAATTATATAGGTGCTAGATTGATCAGAAACGGTATAAGAGAGAGTTATTTCTTTCTATTATTTTTCTTTCCTTTTTTGGCTCAGTTTTTTCTTGGTTCATAGTGATATCGGACTCATTATTTATTTATTTGATTTTTCAATTTAAATTTTTACTTGATTTTGATTATTATTGTTCTAATAATCACAATTACTTCTTCTTCTTCTTCTCTTTTTTTTTTGGTTCTTGGTGTGATTAATTTATTTTTGTTTAAATCCTCACAATTGATATTACATGTTTTTTATGGGTGTTTTTGATACTATAGAAATGAGCATTTTTTCATATTTTTCCATATACTTTCTTCCTTTTTCTTTAATTAACTGTGAGAGTCCTATCTTGCATGGAAATATATATTTTTTTCTTCATCTATTCCTAATTCTCCTCTAATCTTTCACTTTTCTCTCATTCCTCTCAATACGGAGTTTGATGAAAATATGCACATATTAAATTATGTAGATGCTAAACTAATAAGAAACTATACAAGAGAGACTCATTTCATTCTATTATTTTTCTTACCTTTTTGGACTCAGTTTTTTCTTGGTTTATAGTGATGCCATAATCATTTTTTTTTATTTGATTCTTGAAAAAGAGAGATTCCTTTAAATATTAAATTAATATCCTTATTTTATGGAAAGATTCATTGATTTAGCGGGGCCGAGAGGTGGTTTCCTATTGCTTCAATAAAACTAAAAGTTTTCTATAGATTTAGAATGATTTTCCTGTATTGCTTCAATGGATCTAAAGGATTTATCTTTATTTAGCGTGCATTTATATGGGTGACAATTTTCATATAAAAAGAAATTTTATTTTTAACTTAAGAAAAATACTTATAAACGTCATATGTAGTGTAGATAACAAATAATTAGTGAATGTTTCTTAATTTATATATAATTTATGAATTTTTCTTAAATATATAATATAGTTATAAATATCGGTGCATTTGCACGTGTAGATCACTAGTGTAAGTAAATAGTCAGAGATTTTGATGGATACAGACCATGAATCTTCATGATGCTGGCTTAACAGGAAGGTTCCAAAATTCCCACCGATTGGATCATATCTACTGGATGCATTGTTTGAGGCATGGTACATCTAAGCGTCTACCAGCCTGGATCAGCCGGAATTCAAATGGTCCAATTTTGGATTCGGAGAATACCACAATTTCTGTGGACTTTACTCGATCCAGCAATCTCTCTCTCTCTCTCTCTCTCTCTCTCTCTCTCTCTCTCTCTCTCTCTCTCTCTCTCTCTCTCTCTCTCTCTCTCTCTCTCTCTCGTCTAATTGCTTACAAAAAGCAGCTATCGATCTAAGTATAGAAATAATCTAGGCTCCTCAAATTAATCAAAGGCAAAGCCTAGTAACTAGTAAGTGAAAGTCTTTTAAGCATTGAACAAATGGGCTCCCCTTCTATTCAAGCATAAGTACAAATAGAATCTGTGAGAACTGAAGAAGCCATTAAACAAGATCAATGGGCTCCACTATTATTTCCTGGCTGTCGTCTGTCGAGATAGAATGCACTGCAAAATTCAATTCTCACTTGGGTAACCCCATTGAAATTCCAACATAACAAAGATTTTGGATTTCGAATAGTATTGATGAGGTAGAATTCGATTCCATCCTTGCTAACTGCCGCTAAGGTACTATGTGGATGAGTTGGACAACGAAGCAGAGCATTTTAAACAACATTTTATGATCTTGTTCTTAATTCCCTAACCATCCATGCAAAAGACACAGTTAGAGGCTTCTATGCATGGCCATGAGCCATGGCCAAGGAGAACTTGGTTTGGATGAGTAACGTAGGGTCCTTTATTGCTTTAAAGTCTTGTGGAGGAAATTAGGGGGAACCATCGTGTCTATCAGCCCATGAATTTATTGCTTTAAAGTGCCCGTGAGGCTCGGAGTTTTGAAGATCCAAACCGTTGATCTTCTATTGTCCTGTAAAATTGATATATGATCATTTGTAAAATGAAAATGTTCTTGATAAAGAATGGAACAAATTCGATTAGATCTACATAACAACTGCCAAACGACCCGAAGAAAGGTTCTTTCTTATAGAAAGAAAATGCGAATTAGAAAGCCAAATGCTCTTTTTCTTTATTTTTTTCCCCTCTGAAAGGTTTGTAGATTCTCTCTTCTCGTCTTAAACATTTCTAATGTCTGGGAGAAAGAAAGTTTTGAGGAAGCAAATGCATTAGGCATGTGGGCCGACAAAAACTTTATGGCTGGCCCATGACAGTTCAATCGGGGACCACGAGTTCTCCAAGAGTCGAGCATTTGTGGTTTTTTCCCGTCTTCTATAAGAAGACTGAACGGCCATAAAGGAATATAGGTGGTCCAATAACATCATACTGTCAGTAATTGACAGCGAAAGACGTGGACTATTGGCTAGAGACGTCGGTTGGTTTGGTCTTCCAATATGGTTTCGTGAAGGTAGATCTCGTGGTTACAAGCTTTTGATAGTTCTTGGTCCACAACCCAACTCATAAAACAAGGAGAAATATTATTCAGACTGAGCGACTGAATCTGTTTGGCAGACCCGTAATTGAAATAAAGTCTTGATGATGATGATGAGAGACTGAATCTGTTTCCCCACGTGGCTTCGCCCTCACCAAGATAGGTCACCTGCAAAACCTCATTCTCATTGGTTGCCATTGCCTACCTGTTTCCTCTCCTCATTCTCGTTGGCTTCGCCCTGTCATTGCAGATGCTAATAAGAAGATGGAACCCTTATTAACATTGCACTTAGAACAATTAATTCGTGAGAAGCTACAAGCTGCTCAAATATCTAATAAAAAAATACTTGCTAAAAAGCTTCCTTTCAATTATAATTGTGAAGGGAATTTATATCTAGTGGTTCTCTTGAGATCAACGAGACCTTCAATATTTGGCATATGGAGGCTATTATTATTACTATTATTATTATTTTATCATTCAAAGAAGTCGAGGATACAAGTGTGGATTAAGGTGTTCATGAGCACAATTCAATAGAACAAAAACTATCATATTTGATAAATTCTTGGTTTCTAAGTATGACAATTTTTAAAGTCCATCCCACTGAAGCCAAAGAATGAAAAAGAAATTGAAGCAAGTTCTTGGAAAAGCAATATCTCATGTTCATGCCACTAGAACCATCATTGATTAGAACCTAGAGGTGTAGAATGGTATGAAGTGATTTCTGTTGTCAATATCTCAATAGTAGAACAATTGTTAAGAACATTTCTATTTTAGGTTATGTCTTCTATTTATGTTTTATTTAAGAATTAAGCTATGCTAATTAATAGGAAATTTTCTAATTTCCTATTATATACTTTTCTTTTTAGATTTAAATTTTAATTATAATAGGAATGTCTCATGTTCATATCATTAGAACCACCACTAATCAAAACCTTGAAGACAAAGTTCAATTCAGGGGCTGTATAATGATAGGAAGCAAGTTGCAATTATCAATATCTTAATAATAGAATAATTGTTAAGTTAGAGATCTTTCTATTTTACATTATTAGAAGTCTTTCTATTTATATTTTACTTAAGAATCAAGTTATGCTAATTATTAAGAGTCTTTTTAATTGCTTATTAGGGTAATATCCTTTTCATATTTAAATTACAATTAGAGATACTTGGTTTTATGCATTGGATGTAAGTCTTTGTAGTAATTGGCCGTATATTTCTATTTATGGGTAATGTCTTTCTCTTTATAACAAAATTTTCTTTTGTAATGAGAAAATATTTATTTGGCTCGATTAAGGGTAAGGAGATCCAGCTTCTTTTCTAATTAAACCTAAAATAGAAAGTTTGATCCCCTTCAAGTGATACACTTGTTTCTCTTCTTATTTTATTTTTTGCTTCATATCATACATGAATGTGAAAGAGGAACTAAAACATAGAAAACCAGTAGAACTCTCTTGTAGTAATGATTCTCAAACATGTGGCTACTTCCTTCTCTAGCAAGAGAATCAATAAGGCTATTGGCAGAACTTGGAATATGCTAACAAGTAACTTCTTTGATTCAAGTTCCATCACGCTGCCGATATTTTCACTCTTTATGCCACTTATTTTTCGCAAACATCTTTTGAATTAAAAATTTTGCTGCTTCGTTCTTTATGTGAAGTCCATATAGTTGCTGGCAAGCACCAATTTTCAGAGTTTCATTTCTTTGGGTTATTTGTTTTTGAGCCACTAACAAGAGCAAAGATCATCAAGAATCCATGGCATTACCCATCTAAGTTTAGACCAATTTAGGATGTAAAATCAAACTTGTGAGGAAAATGAGCAGTGGAAGATAATATGGTTATTATCCCCAATGTTGGAATGACACAAATAGCACCAATCAGCTAGGTTGTAGTCATTGTGAGTTGGCGCTCTTTGCCAACCTGCTTCATTTCCATCCCAAGCGTTGAACGCTTGGTCGAACATTACATGACAAGATTCTAGCTCTAGGTGATATAGAGAAAGGATAAGTTATCTTATTGGTAACATTAGTCAGTTAAATTATGATTTATTTTCTTGGCCGAAGTTACAGAGATAAACTAGGTATTCGTTTGTAATGCTGAACGAGGCTTGATTCATCGAGGGAGAAGGATGACCCGATCAAACACTTAGCAATGTGTCCTTGTTCTGTTTTTTACTTATTCCATTCGTCTTTATTTACCAATTGTAAGAAATCTATTAGGCAGTAAGGATTTAGAAGTCATTTTTCTGATCATGTCATAAGTTTCTATATTAAGCTTCCTCGTAGTATTAGCCCCTCTTACAATCATTCCGTAATAAATGTGATCGCCACTGGAGTTGGGCGAGGGGTGATTGGAGATGGGTGTGTTAGTGTAGTACACTAAGGGTGGTCTCAATCGTGGCACGTCAGGGTTAAAGTCTACTTAATGTGTGTGTGGGTATTTATCTAACAATCTCACGGGTTAAAAAAAAAAAAAAAAAAAAAGAAGTAGAAAGGTGGTGATTGGAGCTCTGCATAACTAAGGTTGCAACATCCAAGTCTATTGTGATGAAACAGAAGTAATGGCTCGATTTCATAATTCCTTAAAAAGCATCTTTCTTCGTCAAGGTGAATGTTATCAAATAGTCTTCTCAAGGAAACTTTGGGATTCATGAGCATATTAAACAACAAATTTGCATATTTAAAAGTACATGTGGGGCTTATAGTCCAACAATCCTGACTGAGGTGTTAAGCACCACGAAACGTTTCCAGTAGATGATTCTGATAAATAATATTCAGTAGTGGAAAATGAACTAAGCAGAAGTTCCATGGAATGAAATCATAAACTGGTAAGATCAAAGGCGAAAAATACCCCACGCCAGAAACTAATACACTCTGAACTCCGCATAGGCATAATAAAATACGTATCACAAACACATTGACATTGATGTCATCCATGGTAAGTTCGGACAACCATGCGTTCCTTTTCAGAGTCGATAGAAAAGGATGCGAACTACCGTAACTCATCGTCCAATCTCTAAGTTTGTCATAGTCTGATTTTCCAAACTGTCTTTTCCTCCACCATCACCGCTCCACTCTCCTTCAGATGGCTTACTTTGTAAGTACTCGGTCTCTTCATGGCTTTCATGAACCCAGGGATGCACCATCGACCTTCTTAACCCCTCCAGTTCTGCTGCTACCTCTTTCATTGTGGGCCTTTCTTCTCCTTTCACTCTCAAGCACCTCTTTGCAAGCTCAGCAACTGCACATAATACCGCTCTGTCTCCCTCATCTGCAACTCGGCTCTCTAAAATTTGAAGTAGACGGTTTTCTTTCATGGACGAAATGAAGTACATTGCAAGATTCCTGTCTTCCTCAGATCGCAATGTTGAAACTGACTTCTCCCCTGTTAGAAGCTCCACAAGAACCACCCCGAAGCTATAAACATCACTCTTTTCAGTTAATTGACCACTTTGAAAATACTCTGGGTCTAAGTATCCAAGAGTGCCTTGTACTAAAGTTGTTATTTTTGTGTAATCCAAGGGAACCAGTTTAGAAGCACCAAAATCAGACACTTTCGCCGTGTAATTGTTGTCTAATAGAATGTTGGCAGATTTCACATCTCTATGAATGATGGGCAAGGAAGCAGCTGAGTGTAGATAACCAAGAGCTCCCGCAATTTCTGAAGCGATTCTCAAACGATTTTCCCATGAAATAGAGGATGTATGTCCCTCGTCATGGAGATGGTGGAAGAGAGTCCCATTTGAGACAAATTCGTAGACCAAAACAGGAACTTCAGTCTCCAAACAGCAACCCAAAATCTTCACCACATTTCGGTGGTTGATCTGTAAGAGAATCGAGATCTCATTTATAAATTCATCGGTTTGATTCCTTTCCACTATCCTTGATTTCTTGATGGCAACAACTCTATTATCCTGCAGAACTCCCTTATACACTGTGCCATGACCTCCCCGGCCAATAACTTGTGTCTCGGCATAATTGTTTGTTACCCTTCTAAGCTCCTTTTCAGTAAAGATCTTTGTTGTCTCATCAATGCTTTGATTAGATGAAATTCGTTGTTGTAATAACAAGCCTCCATTTTGTTGGAAGAACTTCTCTTTGAGTTTGCTAAGCTTCCTTTTTCTTAGTCCCCAGTAGAGCCAAGAGCCGGTAACAACCAGAAACAAGAGACTTATACATACACCTGCACGATACCATAGAGATAAGTTGTTGAAATTTCTAAAAAGTTCGAGTTAATGCCAGCTTTTATCAGGACTAACTTGATCAAGATGCTGAACGCGGTATAGCTAGGGAGTAGTTTTCTGAGAAATAATTATTAGTATATGCCCAAATTTTTTTTTTTGAATTTACCTAGTTACATAGAGTTGAAAATTTGCCATCTAACTTGCTGTCACTAGAGCTACTAACTGAGAGGAAAGTGTAAAGGGAAATCCTATGCAGACTGCGTTAATTTTGGGACTAGCCCCGGAAACCTCCTAGCTATAAAGCCATTGCTGGATTATCTGACTCAGTCATCTTTATTCTTGTTTCGCCTTCATGCTGTATTAGTTTTCCCAATTGAAAAATCCAGTGGTCACATTTAAAAACTGAGGATGACACATCTAAAATCATCCTACCATCATGAATTTTGATGTCTAATCAATCTAAAGGAGCTGGAACAAGATATATGAATGGGTCAGATCATTCACGGGTTGGGATTAGCTAAGCAAGGCTCCGGAGTCAGTCCCCAAACTAAGTCTAGATAGTACTTAAAGGGCAGCCCTGGTGCATGAAGCTCCCACCTATGTAGGGTCCGAGGAAGGGGCGGACCACATGGGCCTAAAGTACACAGCCTTACCTTGCATTTTGCAAGAGGCTGTTTCTATACCTTGAACCCATGACCTCAAGGTCACACGACGACAACTTTTACTATTGCCCCAAGGCACCCCTTGGGTTCGGGGAAGGGGCGAATCACATGGGCCTAAAGTACACAGCCTTACCTTGCTTTTTGCAAGAGGCTGTTTCTACACCTTGAACCCATGACCTCAAGGTCACGACGACAACTTTTACTGTTGCCCCAAGGCACCCCTTGGGTTCGGGGAAGGGGCGAACCACATGGGCCTAAAGTACACAGCCTTACCTTGCTTTTTGCAAGAGGCTGTTTCTACACCTTGAACCCGTGACCTCAAGTTCACACAGCGACAACTTTTACCGTTGCCCCAAGGCACCCCTTCTCAAGTGTAAATTTTCAATTTTGCTATGCAAATGAATCACTTTACTTGTAGGAGGAAAATTTTTCATTGCTTGCCTGTCTCTTTGGAATTTCTAATTAGATATCACAATTCCTAGTGAGAATTGGAGCAAATGGAAAACATCTCTCTTGGATATAAAGCCAGGCAGCCTCCTACTTTTTCATTTATTTAGATGATTGGTTTGTGTGTCGATATAATTGACTTTATTGAAGTTTTTAAAATTAAAAATTCCCAACTTCTCCTTCTTACCATTTAAAACGTCTAAATTGCTAAGTTCTCCTTATTTTTTCCTCTATTTTTTATGCATACTTGTCTTTGATTGAATGGGTCTAATACACAAACATACACAAAAGTGTGGATCAACCCCACAGATTAAAGAGATTATCATATCACCTCATCAATAAGCATCCCAAACACCATTTGATGAAATCTTGAGATGAGTGAAGATAACTTCTTTATGTTGAATCCATTCTTGAGTAGAGAAAATCATATATTAATTAAACCCCTATGGGACGTTCTCAATATTTTTTCATCCTAGGTAGTGAGAATTCAGAAATTCTAGTTGAAATGTAAGAATGCTTGAATTCTCATAGAATAAGATTAAAATATAATTACCTTCGACAATTTGGATGTTCAGAAATCTTTCTTTGGCAGTGCAGCCATCACCGTTTTGCCCATAACTACCACGCTTGTGGGGTGGGCAACTGCATGTGTAATTCCCTACCTCATTGTGGCAAATACCATTTCTACATATCTCAGGATCATTGGAACACTCGTTAATATCTACACAGCCATCATCAAGTATGAAATTCTACAATTAGTAGTTGAAAAGTAGAAATGTAATGATATTTTTTAGGCAAACATAATAATAAGGTAATAAAGGAAATTATGAATCTCTCTAAGATTATAAAACCTCCCCTTCACACGTGTATGAATGTGCGTATACATATCATCCACCAAGTGATGCAAAACCTTTCATTTTGAGTGATTTTGTTAAAATGGATGGCAAAACTATTTTAAAATTTGACAAAGAGATGGGTAGTAACTTGCTTGAGCAAGCTAGGCACCTCTTTGTACCAAAAAGGAAAAAAAAAAAAAAGAAGTGGCTATCCGTGAATTTGATAGCTCATGACAGGCCTGTCTTAATGGCCCTTGAACTTGTCTTGATTGGATGCCTTTGGGATATTCATCTACCAGTTGAGGGGTTTTTTCAAAAAATTATAGATAGTTGATTTCGATTGAGCTGTATCCTAAGGATGATAAAAATCTTACAGGGTTTCCTATTAATGGTGCTCAACTTTAGAGTCTAGATCCATATATATATATTTTAACTCCTCCTATGGTAGTCCTAAGGCCATATATAAAAGGAGGAGGGTTTTGCATCAAGTGTCAGCCGACAAGTAAAACTCTTTTTAAAAAGTTGAAAATAATTTTGTTATTGTCTCTTCTTACTTACAAATGAATATGCATATGTATATTAATTTGTAAGAGAAAGTAATGAAAATCATCTTTAGCTTCTTCAAAAGTATGACAACCCGAATATGACATGAATCGATCTCTGATATTCCCCCAAGCTAGGCATCTCCCATTAGCGACTAGCTACATTGAATCTTGGGTGTAGTAGAAAACGGGCAATGGTTGTTAGTGCATTTTACTAAAAGCAATGCACTACATCAGATCCCAAGTGTAGTAAAAAATGGGCAGGGCTGCTAGAGCATCCCTTTGGAAGTGATGCTGCATTAGAACCTAAGTGCAATGGAAAGTAGGCATGGGTTCATGTCATGTGGATTGAAAAGTGCATGGGTAATAGGCTAACTTAATAGCATAAGATTCATATCGCCACATGAAATATATGGGCATTGATGGGTAAGAGTTTGGAGTTAGTAAATAGGATGAAATGTAGGGGAGTCAACATTGTTTGTCTCTAAGAAACCAAGTGGAAAGAGACTAAAACTAGAGAAATCAATAGGTATAAGCCCTGGTATGTAGGAAAGGATAATAACAGAAATAGTATATGGGTAATGGTAGATAAAAAATTAAAGGATAAATCTATAACATTTATGATCTTTTCTCCTAGGAGCATCTAAAGGTAAAAAACAATTAGTAAAGAAAACTTGGTGATGGAATGAAATGGTGAAAAAAGTTCATCATCATCATCATCATCATCAAGACCTTATCCCAATTAGGGGTCGGCCACATGAATCTTATTCCTCCATTCCACTCTATTAAATACCATGGTTTCATTTAGTCCCAAAATGGTGAAAAAAGTTATTAAACCATGACAAAAGAGTATAAATAATGACAACTATGAACAATATAAGAATGCTAAAAAGGTTGTTAAGATAATAGTAAGTAAGGCTACTCAAGGCATATGATAATCTCTATAATAGATTGGGATCAATAGAAAGTGATAAAGATGTGTTTAAACTTGCAAAAATAAGAGAACAAAAGGGTAAGGACTTAGATGATGTTAAGTACATTAGAAGTGATAATCAAAGTGTACTAGTCAAAGATGACAAGATCAAATAGGTGGGAAAGTTACTTTAAAAAATTGCTAAATGACAATTGGCCTCACTTTATAAGGATTTAAAGTACATTAAACCTAAATAACATTGGATATCATAGATATGACCATAGGATTAGAATACCTAAAGTGAAAGAGGCCTTCAAAAAGATAAAATCAGGAAAGGTCCCGACCAATAAAGGTTTGAAAGCATATGAGAGATACTAGAGTAATTTAGTTGACAAAGTTGTTTGACATGATTATAAAGTCAAAGAAAATGCTAGACAAATTGAGGAAGAGCTCTATTATATCAATTTATAAGAACAAATGAGATATATAGTGTTGCACTAATTATCAGAGGATCAAATTTATGAGCCACACTATGAAACTGTTTGAAAGAGTGATTGAGAAAAGGTTACAACATGAAACAAGTGTATCAGAGAACTAGTTCGATTTCATACCTGAGAGGTCTACTATGAAAGCTATTTTCTTAATAAGGATATTGATAGAGAAATATAGAGAGAGGAGGAAGGTCCTCCATATGTCTTTATTAACTTGAAGAATGCTCATGATAGAGTCCCTCTAGGGTTAATATGGAGGGTGTTGGGCAAGAAAGGGGTTTGCAGGGTTGTATAGGTGTTGAGTGATAACAAATGTTAAGACCACTAGTGATTTTCCTATCATTGTAGGATTGCACCAATGATCGACATTAAGCTTGTATCTTTTCATGTTGGTTACGAATGAGTTAACAAAACATCTACATGAGGAGATTCTATAGTACATGCTATTTGTAGATGATATAGTTTTAATTAATAAGACAATGGAGGGCATAAACACAAAGCTAGAGTTATGGAGAAAAGCATTAGAACCAAAAGGATTTAAAATCAACCCAACTAAGATAGAGTATATGGAATGCAATTTTAGCAAGGAGAGGAGTAGGAGCAGAGCAACATGAAAGATTGATAACCAAGAACTCCCTATAAATGACCTTTTCGGTACTCAGGATTGATAATTTATGAATCCAAGTGGGTTAGACCAAATGGAGATGCACATCTTGAGTTTTGTGTCATTAATGAGTGCCTCTCAAACTAATAGAAAAATTCTGTAAGATGGCTATAAGATTAGCCATGTTCTATGGATTAGAGAGTTGGGTAGTTAAGAAACCTTATGTTCATAGGATGAGCATAGCGAAAATGAGGATGTTGAGATTGATGAGTGGAAAGATAAAAAAGGATAGAATTATGAATGAAAACATTAGAGGAAACTTAGAGAGCACTAATAGGTAACAAGATGAGGGAGGTTAGACTTAGATGGTTTGGACATGTCCAACGAAGGTCGAAAATGACACTGATTAGAAGAAGTGAGGCAATGCAAGTAGAAGGTTTTAAAAGGACAAAGGGAAGGCTCAAAAGAATGTGGATAGAAGTGGTGAGAATTTTTTTAAAAAACTTTAGGACTAAATGAAGCCATGATATTTAATAGAGAGGAATGGAGCAAAAAGATTCATAAGGCCGACCCCTAATTGGGATAAGGTCTTGATAATGATGATCCATTGATAAATTTTCCCTTAGGGGCTTAGAAAACGTGCAGCTTCCTAAATTAATGTACTTTGCAAGCTCTATATGGAGTTTCTCCTGGGTGGACCTAGAAAGCGCCCAACTTTCTTAATCATGCTAGTTGTAGTCAAGAGTATTTAGTTGACTCTTCCCCTTCGCCATCGCACCCCCTTTCCTATTTCACAAGTTAAAAATAAGAATGTAAATCACTTACAGTCTCACCTCAATTTAATTAAATCTAATATGTTGGTGATTATGAAAAGTAAAAGGGCAGCTTGGTGCACGAAGCTCTTGTGTATGCAAGATTCGAGAAAGGGATGGACAAGAAGAATCTATAATACGCAGCCTTACCTTGCACTTTTGCAAGAGGACCTCAAGGTCACATGACAATAACTCTACCATTGCATCAAGACTCCTTGGAGAATGTAAAAAGTGCGACTGGAAAACTGAGGCCAAGCATATTCTAGGTATTGCACTTTACAATTAGACAAACTCAAAGGAATAAGGGTTAAGATCATTCAATTAATGATATTTTCCAAGAACTGCCATCAAGGACATGAACAAAAACACTAATAGTTTTGTTCAGTAGAATATTGACCCCACATTCTACCATATGGGTGTTTGAGAGAGAGAGAGAGAGAGAGAGAGAGAGAGAGAGAGAGAGAGAGAGAGAGAGAGAGAGAGGTGAGGGGGGTTTATTTATATGCTAAACTTGTGTGTTGCGAGGTGTGTACCCACTTTTTATTCTTTTTTGATGATCCAAACTATTGATCACATTCGCTCTCCCTCATGATGAAGGGATACCAAAGATTTCATTCAATAGGCAGTTACAAATTGAGCCCCTTTCAGCTGAAATGTGAATGGTATTAACAAGAATCACTCTCTGCCATCCACACTTCAGCTGGAAGGAGCCCAACTACCCTCTATCTCGGGTTGGTCAGATCTGATGAATGGCTTGGATGATAAGTATAATAAGTAAGTCCAAGAGAAAACATTTTATGCTACAAACCACACCATTAACTAAAATTTAATTGAGAAAGAGAGAGGGATTTCTTCTACATATATGTACATATTGATATGTCTTGAAGAAAAAGAAGTATGGGCGCACTTTTTTATATTTTTTCACCTCAATCAGATGTCCTTGATTCCAGTATTCATGTGTATCTGAAATTTCTGAATTCTTCATCTCTTGGCCTTTTGTGGTCATAAAATGGATGATATGAGGGTTTTTTTTATTTTTTTTACATCATCCATTGTACAACCATAAGAGGCCCAGCCCAAGAATAAAGGCCTTTCATATTTTATTTAAAAATGAGTTTTGACAAGAATATCTGATATATGTCTTCGATCGATGAAAAAATATAAAAACATTAGAGCAAACATTATTTTTCTTCAATGCATTTTAATATGTGAAAGACATTCTCAGGAGGAGAGAGAGAACCTTTACATCCGTCGGGTAGGTGAGCGTTCCCTTCATAACCCTGGTCACAAACACAACGATATCCAACAACTCCGTGTTTTGAATCGATACAATGGCTGTTCCTCGCGCATGCATAACTAGATGACTCTCTTTGGGCTTCTTCGCACGTTACGTTTCTTATTGCCCAGTCCAGTGCCATCGGGAAACTTTTCCTGAAAGCTTCAGGGAAATCCTGACGAGAGACCAAACTTCTAGTTAAGCTGAAGTCTTTGTGATTAGCTACTAAAAACGCATAGCTACACGGACTGAAATTTCTGGTTGTATCATATTCCGTTATGTTCGACACGGAAAATTGTATTCCCTTCAGCCCCTTGGGTATTTCGGGCGTCTGGCCACATCCTGAGCTGGAGCACGATTCCACATCAATAGAATTTTTAGTGCACATAGACACGCACGCAGCTCCGTTTGTTGGGCCGTCGTCGTCGTCCTCTTCTTTAATCCCCACAAGCACGGCTATGCTATCACAACCGATGACAGTAAGCTTGTTACTTCCAGAGAACGTATAGGGGCTTCCTGTGAGATTCATAGTGATAACCTCATCGGATTCATTCAACTTGCCCGACTTCAAGAAACAATGCCATGCCATCCCGCCATCAGTTAGCACTTGTCCGTCATGTAACAGAATCTCTAGGACTTCATGTTCACGGAAGAAGGGCTTGGGAGGTTGAGAAGAGTAACTGCAGGTTAGTTGAAATCCCTCGTCAATGGAACATTTGGGATTTCCAATACCAAAAGGGTAAGGAATTTTGATGTTTCCACAAGTTTCATTGCAACCAGATTTGGCTAACGGAAATCCTAATGCTATTGTTAGTGGCCATATTAACAGCGCAAGCACCAACAATTTCATCTCCATCTCTCTTCTTCTTTCTTCTCCTACATATTTCATCAAGTCCCAAGGCAATTTATCTATTCCCATCTTTACAGTTAATACTGTCTAGGATGAGGAAAGTTTCTCGCATGAAAGTGAATGAGCTAGATGACAGGTGAGGCCCCATAGACCAAGGGTGATTGTGGCTTCTTCCTAGTTTCGTCTAAGAAAGAGACAAGGGAGAAAAGTAAACCAATACTAGTACTAAGGAATCTTAGGTGTCGATCCATCAACATCATACCAGACTTTGTTTAATTGTTTTCTTAAGTATGATTGGGTGGCAAGCTTTTCACAACCCTCCTTACTAAACAAGTGATTGGTCGTCATAGTTGCCGGAGCCCAAACCTTCATAAATCAGCCATATTGGGGTTATACCAATTTTGATGTTTCCACAAGTTTCATTGGAACCAGATTTGGCTAACAGAAATCCTAATGCTACTGTTAGTGGCAATGTTAACAGCTCAAGCACCAAAAAAATTCAACTCAGTCCATCATCTCCTTTCTTTCTCCTAATTTTGAATATTTGATCAAGTCCCGGGGAATTTCTCTCCCCTCATAATTGTCATTTCTACTGTTTAGGACAAGAAAAATGTTAACAGCAGAAGCACTACAAAAATTCAACTCGGTCCATCATCTCCTTTTTTTCTCCTAATTTTGAATATTTGATCAAGTCGCGGGGAATTTCTCTCCCCTCATAATTGTCATTTCTACTGCTTAGGACGGGAAAACCTTCTCGGAGACTAGCGAATGAGCTGGACAGGTGGAATTCTGTACACTTTGGGGCAGTTCTATGTCTCCATCGTGAACCAAAATTCCAAGACTTGGGCGATTGGGGCTAGAAGTCGTCCAAAGACGTCGGTGATTGTACCTTTTCCCGAATGAGACAGATGTAAAAAGGAGACAAGCTGTGAGAACGAGAAGGAAGCCCACGCCCTTTTATACCAATGTCAGACCCTCTTTTTAACTTGATCTTACTTTTATATAAGGTGCTCTCTTTTATGATAATCACAAACATTATGCGAACTCAAAAATAATATACCATTGCTTCTTATGAATTCTAAAATTAATAATAATAATAATTTATGGTATTAAAAACTGTTAAAATTTTAATATTTTTATAGTTGAAAATATATAATTTTTGAAATATGGTCCATCTATAACAAGATACTTAAGATGAATAATTTCTTTAAAAAATGGGCAACTCGTGTACCTTTACCACAATTGCGCTAGACATTGGATGAATTGTTTAAAACATAGTATATCCATGTCAAGGTCGTGAAATCTAACGGCCAAGATCAGCCAGAATTTATGTACCTGCCAAAACAATTACTGACTCGAAGTCACATCAAGTAGGATTCTCTCCATCTCTCAGGCACCCATAATAACCGTGTAGCTCTCTCGCTCTCTCTCCCAGTCAGAAGTCTAAAACATTTTTGTTTGACATTTTTTTGTTTTTGTTCTAATGATCATAATTGCTTCTTTTTCTTCTTCTTCTTTTGGGTTCTTAGCGTGATTGATTATTATTTTTCCTTAAATCCTCACAACTGGTTTATAGTCATGCCGTAATCATTTTATTATTTATTTGATTCTGTTTTGGTTTAACATTTTTACTTGATTTTGATTATTGTTGTTCTAAAAAATTCAATTGCTTCTTTGTTTTTTTTCTGTTCCTAGAGCGATTGGTTTATTTTTGTTTAAATTCTCGCAATTAATATTATATGTTGTTGATAGGTGTTTTTGATACTACAGAGAAGAGTTTTTTCTTTTCTTTTCCTATTTCCTGTCTTCCATGGAAATGCATTTTTTCTTCATCTATTCCTAATTCTCATCTAATATTTCACTTTTATATCATTTCCTCTCAACATGGAGTTTGACCAAAATATGCATATATTAAATTATATAGATGCTAAACTAATTATTTCTTTCTGTTATTCTTCTCAACTTTTTGGACTCAGTTTTTTCTTGGTTTATAGTGATGTCATAGTCATTTTATTATTTTTTTGATCCTTGAAAAATAGATATTCATTTTATATTAAATTAATATTCTTATTTTATGAAAAGATTCCTATCGATTTAGTTGGCCGAAACGTGGGTTCCTATTGCCTTCATAGAACTAAAGGTTTTCTATAGATTTATAATGATTTAGTCTATTACTTCAATGGAATTAAAGGATTTTTCTATATTTGGTGTGCTTTATTAAAATTATGGGTGCTACTTTTATATAGAAAGAAATTTTATTTTAACTTGAAAACAAGAACAAAAATAATTCTTATAAGCCACATATGTACTGGTGAATGTTTATTAAAGAAGTATATATAATTAATGAAATTTTCTTAAAATATATAATGTATTTATAAATATCTGTGCATTTGCACGGGTAGATCACTGGTGCAAGTAAATGGTCAGAGATTTTGACGGACACAGATTATAATGTTCATAAATCATAATGCTGATTTGACAGATAAGGCTCCAAAATTCCCACCGATTGGATCATATCTACTGGATTGATTATTTGAAGCATGGTGTAACTTAGTGTAAGCAGGTTGTCTTGTGGAGGAAATTAGGGGGAACCATAGTGTCTATCACCCCATGAATTTGTTGCTTTAAAGTGCTTGTGAGGCTCAGAGTTTGATGATCCAAACAGTTCATCTTCAATACCAATGTCAGTATGCTATGGGCCACCAGCAAATTTCTATTGGATGATCATAATTAATTCATAAACATTATTGTCCTGTAAAATTAATCTATGATCAATTGTAAAATGAAAATGTTCTTGATAAAGAATGGAACAAATTCGATTAGATCTACACAACAACTGCCAAAGGACCGGAAGAAAGGTTTCTTAAAGAAAGAAAATGTGAATTAGAAAGCCAAAAATCCTAGTAGCCCATTTGTTTGGAGGGTTTTATGTTGTTTTTCTTCTAAAACGTTTGTAGATTATCTCCTCGTCTTTGACACTTCTAATGTCTGGTAGAAAGAAAGTTTCGAGGAAGCAAATGAATTAGGCAGGTCTGCTGACACGAACTTCATGCCGGACCAATGACAGTTCAATCGTGAACCAGGATTTCTCCAAGAGTGAGCGTTTGTGGTTTTCTTCCAGTAACATCATACTATCAGTAATTGACAGTGAAAGACTTGGCTGTTGGCTCAAGACTTCGTTGGTTTGGTCTTCCAATATCATTGAGTGAAGATAGATCATGTGGTTATAAGCTTTTGATTGTTCCTGGTCCACAACCCACCTCATAAAACAACGCCAAATACTATCCAGACTGGCTTTTGTGGACCAAGTCCACTTCCCCTTTATGGGGACTCAATCTAACCCATTCATCTTCTTGGCCCTCACCTATACACGTCAACTGCAAAAACTCATTCTCATTGGTTAGCCTTAGCTGACAGTTTCCTCTCAGTGGAAATATCAAGTTATCTTGATTAAGAAACCTTTCAACCGTTCATCTTCTATACTAATGTCAGTATGCTATGGGCCACTGGCAAATTTCTATTGGATGATCATAATTAATTCATAACCATTGTTGTCCTGTAAAATTGATCTATGATCAATTGTAAAATGAAAATGTTCTTGATAAAGAATGGAACAAATTCCATTAGATCTACACAACAACTGCCAAAGGACAGGAAGAAAGGTTTCTTAAAGAAAGAGAACGTGAATTAGAAAGCAAAAATCCTAGTAGCCCAACTGTTTGGAGGGTTTTATGCTGTTTTCTTCTAAAACGTTTGTAGATTATCTCCTCGTCTTTGACACTTCTAATGTCTAGGAGAGAAAGTTTCGAGGAAGCAAATGAATTAGTCAGGTCGGCTGACACGAACTTCATACCGGGTCCAGGACAGTTCAATCGTGAACCAGGATTTCTCCAAGACTGAGCGTTTGTGGTTTTCTTCCAGTAACATCATACTATCAGTAATTGACAGTGAAAGACTTGGCTGTTGGCTCAAGACTTCGGTTGGTTGGGTCTTCCAATATCCTTGAGTGTAGATAGATCATGTGGTTATAAGCTTTTGATTGTTCCTGGTCCACAACCCACCTCATAAAACAACGCCAAATACTATCCAGACTGGCTTTTGTGACTGAGTCCACTTCCCCTTTATGGGGACTCAATCTAACCCATTCATCTTCTTGGCCCTCACCTATACACGCCAACTGCAAAAACTCATTCTCATTGGTTAGCCTTAGCTGCCAGTTTCCTCTTAGTGGAAATATCAAGTCGTCTTTATTAAGAAACCTTTCAACTAAGGGAACTAGTAACTAGAAGCATTTAATGGACATGAATTTTTTCACCTGGTGTATTTAAAATGGTGAAGAAGATGAATAGAGCAGATCATTCAAAGTCAAAGCCTAAATGAAGGGGCTATGGAGTCGGTCCTCTTGATAGCACTTGTTTAAAACAAGTGATTTTGGCTAAAAAACAGAAAAAAAGAATTACTAGTACAAGATACTATGGTAGAGAATTAAGTAACCGTGGAATGCAGCAGTCACTAGCCGCATTTGTGATGTGTAAGTTGCAGTAGACTTTGTTAAACAGTACAAACAGCTTAAGAGAAGAAACTGCATGGTCTTCCGTGGACTTTTGGGGACTAGGTAAATAGTGACGACTGCCACAAACGCAAACGGTGACCAGGCCGGGATGATTCATCTTCGAGACGCCAGCTTGGACTGTAACATCCTCCCCCTTCTCTCATTAGATGCAGACTTTGGGGCTTGGTGCAACCTTTGAGGGAATGGAGCAGGGACTGGACATGGCTCAACAGGTGAAACATGATCCTTTTCTTTAGATTTTTCTTTAGGTTTTTCTACCTTTTCAATCTTTTTAGGCTCATCTTTCTCAATTATTTTACCACTCCTAAGAATAGTAACAGCTTTAGTCTGTTCCATGGTAGAGCTAGATGTTTCATCAAATGCATTATTGCTAACCGCATGCACTCTCTTAGGGTTTGCTTGAGGTTGAGCTGGGAATTTTCCTTTTTCCATATTTTGCATCATTTGACTCATCATGTTTTTTAGTTTATTCACAGACTTTTCTAATTGAGAAATTTTCCTTTCCTGATTTTGATTAACTTGATTATCCTCTACATGCCTTTTAGGTGGGGGCAAGTAAAGTCCAGGAGAATGAGGTTGATGAGTTTGGTATGGTGGTGGAGCAAGTAGTCCTTGGTTTGGTTGTTGATGACTCTGGTATGGGCCTGATTGTGAGACATTTGCATTAGGTCCATTTCTCCAATTGAAATTTGGATGGTTTCTCCAGTTGGGATTATATGTCTCAGAATATGGGGAGAAAGGTCTTTTATAATTATTGAGTGCATTAGCCTGATCATGAAGTACATCTTGAAATGCAGGGATGGTAGGACATTCCTGAGTAAGATGTGATGTACTTTCACAAATGCTACACACTTGTTCATCATTAGTTAAGGTTTTCGTTCCCATTTCCATGGCTTCTACTTTTCTAGCTAGGGTTGCTACTTTGTCACTGATTTCATTTTTTTCAGTCATGGCATACATGCCTCCCCTAGTAGATGTGGTAGTGGGCTTAAGTCTATCTGAATGTTCTACTCTTTCTGAGTCAGCCCAGGTCTGTGCACTTTCAGCTAGCCATTCCAAATACTCCTCCGCCTCATCTGGTTGTTTATTCAAAAAGTTACCATTGCACATCATCTCTACAAACTGGCGCATGTCAGAATTAAGTCCTTCATAAAAGAAGCTGATAATGCGCCATGGTTCATAGCCATGATGTGGGCAAGTAAGTAATAGATCTTTGAACCTTTCCCAGCATTGGTAGAATGATTCTTTATCTTTTTGGGTAAAGTTTATTATCTTACGACGAAGTGTATTTGTTTTATGTGTAGGGAAAAACTTTTTCAAGAATTCCCTAGTCATTTCATTCCAAGTCCTTATGGAACCTGGTGGCAGTGCATTAAACCACATTTTTGCTTTTTTCCTTTAAAGAGAAAGGAAATAGCTTAAGCCTGACAGTATCTAGACCTATATTTTGGGTTCTTTGGGTACTACATACTTCATCAAATTCTTTAAGGTGCAAATAAGGACTCTCACTATCTAGCCCATGAAATTTGGGAAGTAATTGAATTACTCCCATTTTTAATTCTAACGCACCAGCATTTTGAGGAAGAATGACACAAGAGGGTGTACTGGTGCGTGTAAGTTGAAGGTAGTCTCTTAAGGTTCGTCCATGAGGATTCTGATAAACATCATTTTCTCCATGGTCACTCTGTTGGTCCCATTCCCTATTTTCATTCCTTCTCCAATTTCTTTGTTGATGATTATTCCTCCTTGGTGGAGGTTGATATTCATCATCAATTAGAGGTGGTGGGTCCTCATTCATGATGAGTGGAGCTTGATCACCTCTAACATTACCATGGGGTGAGTTACCCCTTGATCGTTGATTAGCCATTGTTGGTCTGTCTTTTTGGTCGTACGAGACTAACCTACTGGTTTCGTCACGTATCCAAAAGGGCATACAATGAAAGATCTTTTTGGTTTTTTTATTTTTTATTTTTTCTTATCCTAAATGATGCAACCTAAATGCTTAAAATGATGCACAAAACAGGACACAATCAAGCAATCCCCTAAGGCTAGCAAGCATAGATATTTTGATTTTCTTGATTTTCTGTGGGGACAACGCTTTTAATTAGCCTACTCTAATGCTCCTACTCTCTTTAGGAGTTGACTACTGCTTACCAGTTAGGTTCTAACCAAAGCGGTTAATACAACCCTCGTGTAAGGAGGCGTTTAGACCTCAACAAAAGTCGACAGGAGGTAGGGGAAGAGCGAGGTTCTATTAGACAACCCCCAATAACCACAGTGATCAAAAGCAACCAGAGTAACAGTAATTCATGTCCTATTAAGAGGGTCCTACGAGCATGTGATAACCCTATAGGTCTTTTCTGATTGATTTTAAATTAATGTGAAAGGAGAGGTTGCACGCTTGAGATGATTATCCTAAGTGGGCCAAGGAGTGGTGATGAAATCCACCTTTGATCTTGTGGGGTAGGGTGCCCTTACTAATTAAATTTCACACACCATGGCAATTCGATCAACATATAATCCACCTTAAAGCGTTAGACGTGTCCTAAAATGCAATTGAAAGCAATAAACTAATGCAAAACCCTAAGATGCAACAATTATAACATGTGCTTTCTATATGCAATTAAGTACCAAACAATGCAAATTATTCTAAATGCAAACCCTAATCTAGAAGATAAATGAGTGAGAAGACTTACAGTGAGGTTTCTGATGAAGATCAAGTGTGGGCCACCTTGTCCCACACTTGCCCTGTATTATTACAACCCTTTAAAATTGAAATTGAAAATGCAAATTACAAGGGGCCTCACTACAAGATTCACTCAAAAATAAAATTTCTAATCTAAGAAAGCAAGACAAATCTATCAATTGATGAAGCTCCACTCCAATTTCCTGAAAAAGAAAAATAACAATTAGTACCAAATTCAGAAAATAAAGTGATTATGCACTAAAAATGTCTAAAGATGCACCTAAAAATGCCTAAAATGTAATTCTTAATTTTTTTGGATTTTTCTAATTTTTTTTTGAAAATTTTCTAATTTTTTGAATTTTTTTTGGATTTTTAATTAAATTTTATAAAAACTCCATTTCAAGTCCCCAGCAATGGCGCCAAAAACTTGTTGATTGTTTAACCGCAAGTGCACGGGCTATTGTAGTATAGCTGTGCAAATACGGGTCGATCCCACGAGGACTTGATTTAAAATTATGGAGTTTTCAATAAAATTCAACTAAAAGAATAAAAACAAAGATTATACTAGAAATAAACTAAAATCCAGATGTATTCAATTGTTCCAATGTTCCCAAATATTTATTCCAAGGAAAATAGAAAATAAAACTAAAATGCGTCCTGGATAAGCTTGTCCTTGGATTGCATTGTCTCTGGATTAGTCTGTCCTTGAATAGTCTGTCCTGGATTGCACTGTCTCTGGATTAGTCTGTCCTGGATTGCACTGTCCCTGAATAGTCAGAATGAAGATAAGTTAAAACCAGAATAGCACAGGGACACAGTTGTAATTAAACAGGGGATCCAATTGGTATTTCTGAAATCTGCCAAGGGACACAGATGGAATTCTTTTAGGGACACAGATGTAATTTCTGAAATCTGCTAGGGGACACAGATGTAATTCTTTTGGTGACGCAGATGTAATTTTTGAAATCTGAGAGGGGACACAGATGGAATTCTTTTAGGGACATAGATGGAATTTCCTTTAGGGGACACAGATGGAATTTCCTGAAATCTGCCAGGGGACACAGTTGGTATTTCTGGGTTTTAACAGGGGCAGACTTGGAATTTCTTCAGGGGTTCTGGTTTTTCACGAAAAAACCAGGAAAACACGTTTTGGGAGAAATCTGGAAGAGGGAGAAGAGGAAGGAGGAGAAGAAGGAAGATTGCGGGAGTGCGTTGGGAGAAAACCCAGATTGGGTTTTCTCTCCCGTGGCTGTCTAGCTACTGTGGAAACCGGAGAAGAAGATGAGAAAAACGCCGGACTAGTTTGTGCGACTTTTCAAACTGCCGGAGAAGATGGCGATGAAGGGAGAACCGCTGGAGAAGGAGGAAGAAGAAGAGGAGGAGGGAAAGAGGAAAAATGATGGGGAGAAAACCCAGAACGGATTTTCTCTCCCAGGACCGTGCGACTTGGAGAAAAAGAGGAGAAGAGGAGGAAAAGAGGAAAAACGATGGGGAGGAAAACCCAACTTGGGTTTTCCTTCTCCTCTTTGTGCGGCTACGCAGAGGCTGAGGGCGGTGGAGCCGTGGAAGATGGGAGGAGAAAAGGAAGATAGAGCCGGGCTGGAGTTGGGATCTTTGGGCAGTCCGATGCAGTGAAGGAATTCGGGGGGATGTGACAAAGAGCAAGAGATGGGCGTCTAGGCTTGCCGGCTGGGCAATGAAGAGATGGAGAGAATTGGGCAGGGGAAAGGAGGTTGATGCTGGTGAGAGAGAGAGAGAGAGAGAGAGAGAGAGAGAGAGAGAGAGAGAGAGAGAGAGAGAGAGAGAGAGAGAGAGAGAGAGAGAGAGAGAGAGAGAGAGAGAGAGAGAGAGAGAGAGAGAGAGAGCCCAGCCTGCACCTTCCTAAAAGGGAAAAAAAAAACATTCCTTTTGGAGAAGAAAGAAGGGTCTTTTAAAAGAGAGATAGGGAGAGAGGGATAAGAGAGAGAGAAAAAGAGAAAAGAGAGGAGAAAGATAAGGAAGATAAGAGAGAGAGAGAGAGAAAAGAGAGATAAGAAAGAGAGTGGGTCCACTGGAATTCTAGTCTTACTAGAACTCTGCAAGTCTTCAATCTTGTTTTGTACTATGACTCTTCAAATTCCATATGATTTCCATGATTCAATCTGGAGCATCCATGCCTGAGTTGACCGATCTGCAATGCACAGGACTCAATTAGCAAAATCTAAACCGTCCATTAGCTTTAATAGTCATCTAACCACTAAATTTTACAATTCAACGGTTGGATGGCCAATTAAAGCTAAAATGAAATATTTGATGTAAAATCTTAAAATTAATGGTCTAGATGCTCTAATCAAATACTAAATTAGGGGTCTTTTGACCAAAATTGAACACTTAACAGTGTGCAATGCGACTTTTCGTGAGTGCGTGAGTGTCTGTGAGGGTAAAAAGGTGAAAGCGAAAGTGGTACGCGTTGTTCCCATGAGTGCCTGAGCGCCTGTGAGGGTGAAAGGGTGAAAGGGTGAAAGCGGATGGTATAGAGAGCTGACCCCACATTGTCGTTCATAAGGTTTGACTGTGTATGATGTTAATACTTTTGACATGCATTCATGTGTTTCTAGAGTTTCTCGGATTGTGCATGTCCTGATATCATGGTTGATGATATCTTATTTATTTCATGGACTTTGTATGTCCTTCATTGCGTAATTTAAGGCTTTATATTATGTTTGATCATCTTATGATCTTTATGCCTTGCGCCATGTGATTTTTTTTTTATTGAGTTTAATTTGAATGTATATCACCTGCACAAGCATAGCTTGCTGAGGCATTGCTTTGATTTACAATGCCTCAGATACAGAGAGTGACAGCAGGTTGACGTGCTGACAGAGCAGGTAAAAGTGATGGCAGCTTTCCAAATGGGCACGTACGATGTTCAGAGATGACCAAGTTTGTTCAAGACCTCACTTTGGGTTTTGAGTATGGACTGTACTTTAGTTAAAAATCTAATGTGACCTAGATGTCAGAATGTGGATTTATGTTGGATGTGATGGCCGTATGGAGGGACCCTAGGTATTTGGTAGTAGCTATATTTTCTTATCCATTGTTGGAGTACATTTTATTGCAAACAACCTTGGGTTGTAGATGGGTGTGGAGACTGAGTCTCCCTTATGATATGTATTATACCTTGTTTATCAGGTGATTTTGTATTGCACTGGTCATGTGCAATGGTCCAAATTACAGAGGAAACTCTGTCAGATTTTCAATAGAAATGGTATCTCATTTCGCTGTTAAATTCGTAGTTTTGTGGTTGTATGACTCCCTGGACTTTTGAAGAAATGCTTTCGCTTAAGTTTTTATTTTTGGTCACTTTAGAAATCAAAGTTTATAAAACAGGGATCCCGACTATTTTTGTAAATTATTATTATTCTAGTGTGTATAAAAACCCAAGGTGTCACAGTTTGGTATCAGAGCCTAGGTTTAATCCATCACAGCCACTCCAACAAATTCAAAGGTCACATACAATCCATGAGATGAGGCAGTTTCCTAAATATGAGTTACAGTGATATGTCATATGAGCGATGTCGATGATCTTGAAATAGATAATGCCATGGAGATTGGCAAACTTTCTTAAGAAAATTGCGACCTTAAATACTTGTATGAGCACAAGGAAGTGCATTTGTCAGGAAAGTACATGATTCTTATAATCATGAATCAGAGTAAAGATTTTAAGGTAATTCTCTTAGTGAGAACTTTAATATATGATAGACGATATATTCAATTGCATTGCTTTTGATAGCCAAGTTTCTAACTTGGATTGTGCGTGTAACTGTTGGAAAAAGACTAACAATTTGTGTAATGATAAGAGTATGATGAAATTGGTGAAGGATCAGAAATGGTTTGAGAGTAGTGTAGTGTTAGTTTAAACTTGAAGCAGATTTATTGACAAATAAATTGTAATATTGGAAAAATCATTTGGAATTTGATGAAATAGGATCTTAGTGCCCTATAGATGAAATATCACATTTTGAGACGAAAACTGGTGAGTTTAGTGTATAAATAGGTGTTGGAAGCTGATCGTTAATGAAAAGTAGATGCTTATAAATTGTTCTGAGGGTTTTCAATTATGATAGGAAACATAACATTTGAAGGAGATAACAACACCTTTTGATAATATTTAGTAGCTATGATGTGAATTAAGTGGAGAGAGATTTATTGAAGTTGATGTGAAGAATGGATATTGCTATGAGAATAAGGTGGAAAAAAAAAGAAAAAGAAAAGAGAGTTTTAATTATGATTTGGAGGGCGTAATAACTTATTTATGGAATAATTCTTGAATAGACATGATTTTGTAATAAATCAACTAGAAAGAGAAACATACGAAGTGAATGAGGGGAGACGAAATTAATTATGATTGATTTACATCTAACACTGACAGAGATGATAATGTGGTTTCCTAAGATTAAGGAAGTATTATAAAGGTAAATTTCCTTGGGTGTGAAATAAATCTTGTAAATGATTTTGATTAATATGACTATGAAATAATTCATTAGTTCAAGAAAGTGAAATAGCGGAAGTTAGGACACTGAAAACATAATTACGAGGATTTTAAGGGTGGTTATTTGAGAAGATGTGTTCCTCTACCGCTGAGACTTGTATCTAGAAGGCTCGTGGGAAGGCCTGTGATAATTAGTATTTTTGAAAACTAAGAGAGTTGGAACTTGAAGAGAAGAATGAGATGGTTCAACGATACTAAACTAGCATACTCAGTTGAAGACTTGCCCTAACTCCTTCACCATGAAGAAGGAGACCATGGATAGATTGTCATATGTTGACAACTGTATTGAGGAATCAGATGATTGTGTTACATTTTATACCGATTGCAAGGTTGCAGACATAACCTCTCTATATATATGAGGGATTCTTTTAGGGCAAGACTAATTGCAGAAACTCGGACATGGGTAGTTTGAGCCAGCCTAGTAAGGGCAAGAGACTTTTCATTGACATGACTATAGAGGGGGTTGAGCTAGAGACATTTGATTAAACTGTGCTGGAATGCAGAAGAGAGACATAATGTGTACAAGTAGTGGATGATATTCTTTTACCGATTGTCCCGGTGGACAATGAGTTAGACTGATAGACATTTAAGATAGGGTAGAGATGGCCTCACGTTAGTAATGATGATCCATCATGATACCTTTACATTTACGTACATGTCACGCTTTTGACCATCATTACCGTTACTTGTAGTAGGCACCTTGATAAATGTGCCTTTATATGTATTTAAAGATCCTCGGGTTGGAGGTTAGGACACTGATTGGCAAGTTATTGAAACTTATAAGTACCTCTAACTAGTACTAGTGAAAGATGATGATAAGTGAGAGGATAGATACTGACTTTATTGTCCTCAATTTGAGAGATTATGATATCATCCCTGTGGATGAATTCCATTATTGGAGGATAACTGATTGCAGTGAGAAGAAAGGTACTTTTGATAAATCAGATAACTAGTGATCTCACTCCTGAGTAAGAAGGGGTATCATTGAGATTTGCATTAACCTTGCCTTGAAGGCAAAATAGTGCTCATATGATGTACCGAGTTCGGGTTTTGTGATTGTTGATGTTAGAAAATGACTACAGATTTAGCACACAGAGGGTGTGAAGATTTACAATCTTCCTAAGGAGGTTTCAGGATTTTACGCTATGAGATATTGATGTTTATATTGATTTGGCATCAGATATAGTGTCATTTTCTAAAGTGCCATACAGGATGGCCCTGGCTGAGTGGGAAGGTTTCAATTAAGGTAGTTGTTCGACAGAGACTAATAGACCTCGTGGGTCTTCATGGGATGCACTAACCCTCCTTATAAGGAGAAAGATAGATTCTTATTGCTAAGTGCGGATTGTTGATTTTTGATAGCTCCACAGTAGAGAATTGATATTCTTTATCGTATATTGATGATCCCTATGATCAGTCTTGGATTATGCATAGTATTGGTGGATATTGATTTGATGTTTGGTTATCAATAGCTGATGATTGTGACTGAAATGCCTTTGAGACAATTTTTAGAACTCGTTATGATTGCTATAAGCTTTGAATCATATAAATCGATAAATTTAGTACACTGATGTACGTATGGGTATAATAGGCTGAATTTCTAAAGTTTGTTGAGATGAGTTATGATTATATAGTGAATAATGTTTTCTATATATTACGACCTTGCTGAGCATAAGAAGTTCTTGTGTAATATTCTAAGTATCTAAATGACTCATCTTTCACTATAAATGTATGTGAGTAGGAATTATGGCCAAAGAAAATGAATTCTCTTGACCAAGGTACCTCGAGTGATAGAGATACAGTTTATAGGGACTGTGATAATTTGGGACTAGTTAAACTAATGACTAAGGTTGATAGCCTTCTTAGTCTGGTGAATAGTTATTGCTGGAAGATTGAGTTCTCCAGTATAGCAGTGACATGGATACTGTTTTATATATACACATGAGCCTGATCTCTCATGTGTGAGAGGTGTGAAAATAAAGTATGCTAAGTATGAGAGGATTTTCTTTGGTGTAATCAGCTTAAAATTTTGGCTTATACTTGTGAGTAGCCGGTGAGGGCGGCCTAAGAGGGGGGTCGATGAGGGCGGGTGTGCAAGGCACCGGCAGGCTTTTAGGTGGCGAGCTTCTAGGTGGCAGGCTTCTAGGTACTCACAGTATGACTGTGCTATATGATTATTATTATTATTATTGGCATGCGATTACATGTTACTGAGCTGGTATGCTCTGATGTTGATTGGCATGTGGTTGCCTATTGCTAAGCTAGTATGCTCTGATTTTGATTGGCATGTGGTTGCCTGTTACTGAGCTGGTATGCTCTGATTTGATTGACATGTGATTGCCTGCTACTAAGCTGATACACTAATTTTGATTGGCACATAGTGGCCTATTGTTGACTTGGTATGCATTGATTTCGACTGGTATATGCTTGCTTGTTGCTGAGCTAGTAAGCTCTGATTTGATTCGCATATGATTGCTTATTGATGCATAGAGATGCATTGGTTATGATTGGCACATGTTGCCTGTTCAGGGGTTGATGTGATATGGTTTGATAGATATACACTACCTAATTATGAGGTAATATGTGTTGGAATGGATTTGAAATGGAATTGACTATATATGAGTCGTGACACATCAAGTTGGTTGACATGGTGATTTAATTATGCTAAAGATGTAAACAAATGATTAACTCTTGGATAAGAGTATAATTGGTGCAAATGGCATTATATGTGTGGTTATTACATGTTTTAACCACAATACAAGTAGTAGATTCGGAATGGCTTGAAATATACATTGGTTTATATATATGAGTCGTTATCTAAGGAGAACGTGATATGAAACTGTTTATCGACATTGGTTCTAAAAGGATGATACTATATGTGGGTCTTATGATACCATACAATAATATCATGTGGGGATGTTTTTAGAATTATTAAGGAATGGCATGAAAAGAATTTCGAGGACGAAATTTTCTATAAGGTGGGTAGGATGTAACATCCTTCCCCTTCTCTCATTTTTCTGTGCCCCTCTATGCTGTGCAAGCCAGCGGAAAAAGCTACCCCCGGCAACCAATTCACGGCGAGGACGCCGTCAATCTTAGAAAGACCATTAGGAGTGACCAACTAGATTGAGGTAGGCCAACCCCCATGCTTTTCCCCATCTCAAATCGTTATGCTTGTTCATTGTTTTAGCACTGAAAAACGGCGTGGATTGCCGTTTTCCGGTGAGGTGCATTAGTATTGTTTTCAAAATAAGTTGATGGAACGGTGCCATATGAGAATCTGGGCCGTCCATCTTATACGTGATGATGCAAGAAACAGACCCATGAAGTTTCGTGACGATCGAACGGTTAGGGAAGCCATAAAACCCAAAAAATAGTATGATGGGAGTTTTTGGAAACGAGACAAAAATCGTGAAAAAACGATAGATTTAGGAGGAGATTTATGAAAATGGAAGGTAGAAATGGAATGTACGTGAAAAACCGGACTTAGAGGTGTAAAAATCACAAAAAAACGGAACACCTAGGGTCGCCGGCGACGGCGAACCAGTCCGGTCGTCGTCTCCGGCAACGGTGACCGGAACAGGGGAAAAATGCAGGGACGAGGGGGTGCCATGTCGTCTCCGAAAGCGCACCACGCGCCCTGTTCCGTCCCCCAAGCGCAGAGCACAAAATTCCCTATAAATAGGGATACCAAGAGGGCAAAGAACAAACACATTCCTCCGTAAATCCCCGTGTATTCCTCTGTGTAAAACCCCTGTTTTTCATAGTGAAATCATTCCCTCCCGTGGACGTAGGGTTATTGGCCGAACCACGTTAATATCGTGTTTTTTGGGTGTGTGATCAGTCCGTAGGTGGTTAATTTATGTTATACCTCTTTCTGACTCATTGACATATGCTGGTGGAATCCATTCCGACATCTGAACTCATCGATTGCATTCCTAATGGTCTTGGATATACATATAAGGAATTTATCAACGCTATTCATCTTCGCTCCTCTATTACCTTTGATGAGTTTGCTATATAAACTGATGATGAATGGATTTTAAGATGTCATTTACGGAAACTCAATATCTTAGTTATGCATATAAGTGAAAGTTTTATATTTAACCAAAATAAATAAAATATTATTAAAAATCTCACTCTTTGAATATTTTTAAATCTAGGATAGTTAACAAATAACTGTCCTATAGAATCTTAAAATATAGGTTTGTTACTTAATAACCGTCTTATAGAACCCTAAAATATAGGACGGTTATTTAATAACCGTCCTGTAGAACCTTAAAATATAAGATGCCTACTTATTAACCATCCATATGAGGGTTAATTATTAACCGTCATATAGAACGTATAAAAATATAGGACGGTTTTGTGTTAACAGTCCTATCGAACCTATAAAAATATAGGAATGTTAAAACCTTTAATTATATAACGTAAAAAATATAGGGCGGCTATTTATTAACTACCCTATATCAGTTTAAATATAGGACTATTACTCAGAAACCGTCCTATTTAGTGTAAAAGAATATAATAGGACCCATGTCATACAGGTCAACACGAAGTTTTAGCAAGTGGCATGTCAGACGGGTCAACACGATAGGTCTTAATGGTTGACACGAACACAATATGATTTTGAGCATGTATTTTTTGGGTTGACACGATCAATGACATGAACACGACAGGACTTGACCCTAACCTACTAAATGCTTGTCGTGTTCGGGTTGTGTTATCATGTCGTGTTGTATTTTGCTAGTCCTAGCTACGTTATCACAACCAATGACAGTAAGCTTGTTACATCCAGAGAACTTATAGGGGCTTCCCGACTTTGTTTAATTGTGTTCTTAAGTATGATTGGGTGGTAAGCTTTTCACAACCTCCTTACTAAACAAGTGATTGATCGTCATAACTGCCAGAGCGCAAACCTTCATGAATCAGCCATATTGGGGTTATACCAATTTTGATGTTTCTACAAGTTTCATTGCAACCAGATTTGGCTAACAGAAATCCTAATGCTATTGTTAGTGGCCATATTGACAGTGCAAGCAACAACAATTTCATCTCCATCTCTCTTCTTCTTTCTTCTCTTACATATTTCATCAAGTCCCAAGGCAATTTATCTATTCCCATCTTTACACTTAATACTGTCTAGGACAAGGAATGTTTCTCGGACGAAAGTGAATGAGCTAGACGACAGGTGAGGCCCCATAGACCAAGGGTGATTGTGGCTTCTTCCCAGTTTCATCTAAGAAGGAACCATGGAAGAAAAGTAAACTAGTACTAGAACTAAGGAATCTTAGGTGTCGATCCATCAACATTATACCAGACTTTGTTTAATTGTGTTCTTAAGTATGATTAGGTGGTAAGCTTTTCTCAACCCTCCTAACTAAACAAGCGATTGGTCGTCATAGCTGTCGGAGCCCAAACCTTCATAAATCAGCCATATTGGGGTTATACCAATTTTGATGTTTCTACAAGTTTTATTGCAACCATATTAGGCTAATGGAAATCCTAATGCTATTGTTAGTGCCAATGTTAACAGCTGAAGCACCAAAAAAATTCAACTCAGTCTATCATCTCCTTTCTTTCTCCTAATTTTGAATATTGGATCAAGTCCCGGGGAATTTCTCTCCCCTCATAATTGACATTTCTACTGTTTAGTACAGTAAAAGCTTCTCGGAGGCTAGCGAATGAGCTAGACAGGTGGAATCCTGTACACTTCGGGGCAGCTCTATGACTCCGTCGTGAACCAAAATTCCAAGACTTGGGCGATTGTGGCTAGAAGTCGTCCAAAGATGCCGGTGATCGTACCTTTTCCCGAATGATACAGATGTAAGAAGGAAACTGCTAATTGAACTTCCATGCTGCGTACTTTCAACTTTTTACCAGTGTTAATTAATCATTAGTTGGTTATCTCTTCAAACCTTGGATTTAGATTCCATGAATTGCAGATTACTAAACTTCCTGCCGAAATAGCCATGGCTGCAACTATTGAAATCTGCTAATACCAGCTGACACTGCAATGCACATAGCGAAATGGGGATGGCTTTCCAGCATTAACCCTCAAAAGTGCAAATATCAGCAATGTGCTCTAGGTCCGGTTTGATTGCATTTCCCGGGATAATGTATAACAGGGTACCAACATTTACCTAAACACCCTGAACATGTTCATGCAGGCAGAGAAACAATGAGACACCGAATTAGATTCTTTATATCAATCATCCTAAAAGTTGGTTCTTCTTCCAAAAGCTTTACACCACCAGATCGTTGCATACTAAGTCTTATCACGCGCCATCATGAACGACTCCTGCTCTGAATATGGAATTTTTTTTGCTTCAAATGATACCCATCAAGAGCAACCAATACACCCTTTTACTGATGTCTACAAGCATGCTGTAAATTACATTTTCAGACATCTAGAAAAGATGTTGATGAGCCGTCTAAAAAAAATGGCCACCTTAACTAATATTAATACGTTTATTGACTAACAAGGGCTAAGAAAGCCGCGGGATGCCAGACAAATAGGAAGTACAAAGAGCAGGAATAGAAATGGATTCTATAATGGGATCTTAACGTTTGGGTCCAATTATTCATCACAAATTTTAGGCATAAGAGATCATGTACTTGTCTTGTTTCTCGGTTAATTGTCTCACAGATGTTTCATTAGATATTAGGTCCAGAAATTCCAACTAGATGTGATTCCCAGCATGGGAAGTTGAAATAATCCCAGCACTTGAGATGGTACTCAATCATGACGAAAGAAAAACGTTTGGGATTGAGACTCGTGTTATGGATGGATTACATGAGGTATATAGATTAATGTTCAAGAAGTCTTAAAATGTAATCCCATAATTATTTAAATGAAACTGATAATTGAAGGATTTCAAATACAGACATGCCTTAAAACCATTCTCAGAGTGCACATAAAAATGTGCAAGAAACCAGTATAATCAAATAAAAATGAAAGAAGGTTAGTTACTTCTGCTATGTTCATGCATTTCTGTTCCATATTGGTACTTGCCTGAAGCTTTGCGTAGCCAACTCGCCACCGGACAGGTTCAACAAATTGCACAATCTCAAATTGGTCCAACAGTTCAGGAACAAGAACGCCAAGTGCCCAACGAGCATGGAGTATTTCAAAGCTGCAGAGAAGTAAAAGAAATTAGTCCTCATCATGGAACATTGAGAAGTTCCCTCATTGGGTTTGGCACATAATGTGCATGTCTGTCCTGAAATTAAAATATCAATATAACTACATCTAAGTGCAACAAATTTTCAGTTGAAGTGGAGACGGTTGACTTGGCTTCATCTTCATATCAGACCTGTATTTTTGGCAACTGCCTTGGCAATTGGACATAGTTTACTTGAAATATTTCTGGAATGCCACAGGATCCTCGCTCAGTCCTGCAACATCAAATCCATAATCACCTGGAAATTATCCACTTAGATATTCAGGGTACTCGTGCGGGATAGGACCAAGCCAGCGGGGGCGATTCTCTCCGTATCAAAAACTGAACAATAAAAGTAGTGATGAAATGTCACAGAATGCAACTTTTTGGAAAGATAAATTTGGCAGATCTTAACGTTTGCTTTAAAATGCAATTTCTGCTCTTCTAGTTTCAAGCAATTAAGAGTTGCAGGAAACAGAGTTTAGCATGGAATGGTTAAACTGGTTTCTTAACTAGTTCATTTGTTGCATCTATCAACAATGAAGTGAATTAGGCGTGTGGTAAAGAACAGTTCTTGAAGTATACTCTCACAAAGATTTAGTTGGAACAGGTTAACTGAAAGGGAGTGTGGTGATAGTCTTTCTCATGTACGTGGAAGAATACAATGAATGACTATAAGTGAAAATAGAGAAATACTGAAGAGGCAAAAGATAATAGATTATCTGGTAATAGAAATCCCTAACAAGAATCATTTCAACATCTCTTAGAACTCATCTGGATCTATCAGGAAATGCAGTGCAGAGGATGTATGAGAAATGCAATCGAAAAGCACGGGATTCAGGCTGAGCAGAAAGAAAGCTACCAACATCGAAATGGCAATGGATGTACCCTATCACAGTCATACCCAACACCATGGAGTAGGAGAGGAATACCCTATGAAGAGGAACCTAGGTCATGTAATTATAAGGGAATGGCAATGGATGTACCCTTTTATGAGAAAATAAGTCAGGCAGCCCCTGAATAGAACTGTACTACAGAGAAACTGACAGGTCCATACACAGTACCTAGTTATATGTATCCACCAAGTAGTCACTTATGAGAATACAATGCTGACATTAAAAAACCAATTCCTAGGCGAATGCAGCTCATTACAAACTTCTGCATAAAATTCAAAGAAAGTGAAAAACAGCCTTCCCATGGCATGATTCATACACCGCATTGAGCAGACTGATATGGGCACTAAAACAAACCCCCAAGTTTGTCAGTCTTCTGTCCATATAGAAACATTTCTTATGTGTGTTAAGCTAACGCCCTCTCAGAAAGGAGACATACTGTCAATCGGACACTGTCAGAGCGACATTTAGAAAATCTATACATGAAACTATTATTCAGACCATAATGCAAAGGCTTGCATACATACATAATATGAATTTCTTTTCCAATTCTAAATATAAGGATTTCTAGATCAATTGTTAGTCAGAGAAAGGAATCCTGTAAGGAAATGAACATCGAATTCCTAATCATCTCAGTGTATCATATTTCATCCAAAATTCAAACAATTGTTTTAGATTTGGACATGTTTCCCCACAAAAATTTCTCTTGAAACAATCCGGCTACTACTGCACCAGAACATCAATTCAGCAGATTAAACACTAGAAAACTGAGAGTTACTGAATTAACTTTCTCTCCTTGCCTTTTCTGCCAACGCTTTGAATTTATATGAGTTTTCCACAGCTACCTTCTTCGTCTCAGGTAATCACTGCTGAAGAGAAGCTCCAAGGGAACTGTTGGCTATGGCTTTTACTTCTGTGAATGGAATCGCTGAGAAAATGAAAACTCCAGCGAGCTAATACAAGAACCCAGAAATCATAATCAAATTAAATTCAGAATCACTGAGCAAACAGGTAGAAATGAGGAGGAAGAAGGAGAAGAATGTGGACCTCCTGCAATGATGCTTTACAGACAGAAAACTTGGTTCTGAGATTCAAATAGCGCGTTCTTGGTGTTGGTTTGAGATAGTGGAAGGAATTCCATTGAAAGAAGAAGATGATGAAGAAGTTGCCGAAGAAGAAGAAGTGATTTTTAAGAGGAGAGCCATGTGTCACGGGGTTGCACTTTCACCTTTGCTAAACCCGTGCGGCACTTGTGCACAACTCCTATTCACGGGCACAAGTCAGCCTTTAAACCCCAAACTCTCACTTGCTTGGGCTACACTCACTCACCCACTCGAGCAATGAGAGGAACTCAAGAGAACTCAGAAAGGAACTTTCCCAATGTATTCACTTTAGCTGAACTCTGAGCTGATTACAAGTGAGGAGCTTACATCTATTTATACTTGCTCTTCCCCATCCACCTCCTCAATGGATGGTCTAGATTATTCCAAATGTCTACAATCCAACGGTTATGGACTATTCTATAACTCTCTCTAGAGAACTCTACACAACTCTACACACTTCTCTAACCCTTTACCTTTCTACATATTTAAAGAGACTTCTAGAAACCGGGCCTTCTAGATTCAGGCCAAGTTCCATGGACATCCACAAGCAAGCCCGAGTCCCTAAGGTCAGGTCCATGTCCCAAGTGAGCCTTCTTTAGAGGCTGCAAGCCTTGGTCACAGGCCTTGCAGTGCAAGTCCGTGACACATGGCTGTTCAAGAGAATTTGATAGCATTGTGTGCAAGGGAAAAGGAGTGTAATGACCCCAATTTTTGAGATATTAAAATCCCATGAAAAGTTCAGTTTTAAAGATAAGGGCATTTTGGTCATTTCACTAGTCGCCTCACTAAAACCCAGGAATTTGGTCCTAAAAATGGTGCCATTAGATGCGTCTCAGAAAAAGGAATCCAACAAGACCAAAATCACCCAAAACGGAGTTAAAATGAGCAAGATATGACCCTTTGAAGTTCAGGGGCAAAACTGTAAATTTATCATAAACGATTTAACCTGAAAAACACAGGTGCCCGTTTTGATACGGGCACCCCGTCGTCTTCAACCTCCTAGAGGTTTCTGGAACGGCGGTGTTTCAAGAAGAAACCACCGCCATTCAAAGGCGGTTAGAAACCCTCCAGAAACCTCTGTAAAAGCTCTATAAATAGAGCTCTTGGGTGCCTCTAATGGCAGCCCAAAAGCCTTGGAGAAAACCAGTCGTGAAGCAGTGAGCAAGGGGGGAAAACGTGGAGAGAAAACCCACCACGAAGCAGGTACGCACAAAAAAACCCCAAACCCATCTCACCCACAGTCCTAGGCTTGGTTTCCCTAGGTTTTTTTCATGAAAAACCATAGAGAATAGGCCTCTAGGGAGCCACCAAGGACCCTGGGACGTCCCCAGGGCCGCACTAGTTCCTCAAGGACGAACCAGGGCATCCCAAGGACGCCCCGGTCCCCCAACGACGGAGACGGCCACTCCAGACGAGACGCGTCGAACGCGTCTGAAGAGAGAACCAACGGGCGCGTCCGTGGATGCGCCCGCTAAAGAGGAAGACGCCTGAGAAAGTCTCGCGCGTCTGCAGACGGGCAGCGCACTAGCGAGGCGTCGTTTTTTTGGTTATTTGAGAATACTGGGCGCACGTCGCAGACGCGCAGCGCCCTAGCATTCCTCCTTCTTTTTGTCTTTAAGACTATAAGTACATACAATGTTAAATGCTTATAACTTGAGATCTAGAGCTCCGATTGAGGCGCCGCAAAAGGCGTTGTGTCCGTATCGATGACGCGGACACATCCAAACTATAACATCCCTAATCAAAGCCCAATAAAAGTAGGGCACGACCCTTAGAATAGGATGGTAGCGCGTGACCGCTAGGACTCTGGAAAACTGAGAATACCAAGGCCTAATTAGGACCTTAGGACACCCATAGGCATAGGGATGGACCCGTAATGCCTAAGTAATGAGACCCAAATGCTCTAAACCCATCAAAGATAGGTTAAACTAAACTTAAGTCCCCAAACCATGTTCAGGAGCGTACGAGGACAAGAGGATTAACGCGACCTAGTCAGGTAGGTGCTCTATCACTATTAGATTCTTTTAAAAGAACTATTGATATTTGAGAACATATGTTTTAGATATATGACTTGATTCAGCATGCATATGATAAACGTTTTGCACATAGACATGTTTAGTAAATGATTGCATATACATGTATGTTTTGCAAACTATTGTATGCATTGCACGATTTTTGAGCATTAAGCTCTTGCAAAGATTGCATGTCCTTGAGGGTTACCAAAAGACGCTAGAGTGCCCAAAAGACGCTGGGTAGGCAGTTGTGAGGGACCCAAAGAGGACTGGTTTTGAAAAGAGGTTTTTGCTTGTCTGCATGATAAGTGTAGCCTTAGCCGATGAGGACGGGCTGATGAGGGCGGGCCGATGAGGGCGGGTCGATGAGGGCGGGCCTATGAGGGCGGGCCAAAGAGAGCTGACAGGCTTCTAGGCTGGCAGGCTTCTAGGTTGTCAGGATTCTAGGCAAGGTTATGACTTTGAATGCGAGACTAGCATTGCATGCATGTTTTGCAACCGATTTCATAAATTGCATGATTTACGACGAAGAAGTGTCATATGCCCCGTGGAGGTATATGATCCTGTGTCCCTAGGTACCTGGGGACCACACGGCGGTGAGGTCATGGGCATAGTGGAACCCTATGGTTTCGTGGATTTCTGTGCATTGCATACAGCATGATATACGGTTGGTCGACCATACCATGATAGATATCCATGAGTTGGATTCCATGAGGCATCTATTGCATATCACGATGACATCATATATATCTATGATACTTTCACCTTTGGATTATGTGATCTTTTAAGTTATAAGAATTTCAGTTGATTTTGGATTCTTATACTGATGTTGAACCCGAGTATTCAAACGTACGCATATTTTGAATTTCAGTTGATTATGGATTTTCATACTGATGTTGAACTCGAGTATTCAAACATACGCATGTTTTGAATGAGCATATGATTTTGAAACATCTCATGCATTTATAAAACTAATAGTGATAGGCCCTACTGAGTATATTATATACTCACCCAATCCTTAACATTTTTCAGACATCACTAAGTACTCAAGGACAGGATACGTCCGTATATATCATGGTTTAGGACAGCTTAAAGAGGACATCTATGTTAGTGCTATGAGCAAATGAATCCAAAAGGAAACAAATACCCATGTAAGTAAGCTCTCAACCCTCTGGACATGTGTTTGTACTTAGTTACAGTTGAGTCATGTATCAGGATCGGATAGACCTGGGGAAAAAGCATTTGTGATTTCTAAAGTTGTTCAAAAACTACCTTAGTTGTTGTAAAAACAAATGACACTCGGGGTTTTCAAAATGAATTCCAAATAAAAGATTTTTCCGCTGCATTGTACTAATTTTTTTCAAAACGGGATCCCACCTTAGGAATTTAGATTTTTCATCTAAAAATGCATGAGAAAACCCGGGTCGTCACAAGGAGTGGAGCAGGAATACATGTGGTGGGCAGGAGTACGTGTGGGCGCCAAATTTCAATCTGAATCTCTTACATATTTTCAATCTTGTGAAGGCTTGTCAAAATAAATATAAATTTAAAGAATACCTTGTCAATGAAAAATGATATTTCGATGCACCCATGTGAATGACTTACTCCCGCTCCTGAATATAGGTCTCAAATGGATGGGACAGACGGGTTACTGGTGGGTCGTCATGGATTGTGAGTCAAATGGATTCAAGTTGCACAACCCATTGCATCCTGCGGGTCACAAAATGTCCAGCCACACCAAATCCATTTCAATGCCCGGATTGGTGGGTAAAATGAGTAATTTCATTCAGCAGTTATAAACAACTTCATTTAGTTTGATCTAAGCCGTTCCCGATATTTATAACTTTGGGGTTGTTCTTGTATTACTCTTGATAGGGAAGAAGCCAGTTTTCATGAAGAGATCAGAGGAAGAAAGAAGCCTATGTATGTACCTCATTTCGGCAATGAAAGAAAACCGACCCTCCATCAGTGGATGTGTTTAGGAAAGTTTGACTTGCTTGTTCTATAAAATTCTTGGCACGTACCTAAAAGGAAAGGAGAGAGAGAGAGAGGCTGGGGGAGAAAGATGAGTGTTTTTAATCATTCAACTAAGTGCGTGTCATGTATACTTCGACGAGCCAGAAGTATGAGCAGAGCCTACCTGGTGAATGATAAGGGCCTTTGCTCTTGGGAAAATGCTATTCTGATGCCAAAAAGTATGCAATCTAAGAGGGTCCTTTTTTGGATAGTCTGATTCGTTCATCGTATTCAGGTTAATTTAGATTAGCTAGCTACCAGACTTCATGACCTCTGAATGATTTGAGCCATGTCCTTTTTCGTTTTCAAATCATAGAATGCTTTAACAAAAACAAATCTAGTATTTATAGGTACTAATTTTGTTATACATCTTAAAGAGGATAGTAAAAACTACTAGGAATTTACTGTTAGGAAGTTAGATTTGATGATCTGTGCAGATCTAATGGTCAGATCCGATGATCTAGATTTGATAAGTAAAGACAAAACCACACACAGAGAGCACAAAACGCTTAACGTGGTTCAGCCAGATTTGGCTTATATCCATGGGAAAGAGAAAATCTAACACAAGTAGAATCGGATTACATTGAGGAGGAGGATCAAAACCAGATCATCTCTCAACTCTACTATCTTCCTTTATCTCTCTCTTTTTCTCTGCATATCACACATACATTATTGCTTTCCTCACACACCACTCAGAGATCAGATCATCCCCTATTTATAGGGTTTAGATTATCTGATCTGTTCTACAAATCTTGATGGATCTGCAGATCTGCTGTAAGATTTTGACTGTTCAATTTGCAGGTGTTGAATTTCAATTTACTGCACCAATTTTTTACTTTACAGCTGTTGATTTTTCTTATTTTTCCTGTCGCAGCAGTTTCTTTTGACATTGGTATGGACCCATAAAGAACAAACAAGATAACGGTTTAGACCACCCAAAGTGAGATCTATCATTTCAGCGTCCTTTTCCGACGTCGTGCTACAAGAACTCAAGGCTTGCACCAAAAGTGTCTGTTGAGGAACAATTCTAAGCCTCTGAATTTTAGACACCTTATTGATGGATATAAATCGTTGGCTTTCGTTTTACCCTTCATTTAAAGGGCGCAAAGTAAGAGGTTTGTAATGCTATACCTGGGACAAGAGATGATGGTTTGGGCTAAGCAATTAGATCTCATTGATTACTTTGTCAGCATGTAATCTTCTCAAGGAAACTATCACATCGGCCTATATATCCTTACACAGTTTGCGTATTCAAATTGTTCCTTTTTTTTGCCCCATATTTAGTAAGCTAAGCACCGAGAAACTTCTTCACAAGATGATCCTACTAAATATTATCCTACGGTCCAAAATGAATGGAGCGAAATTAATTCCTAGAAATAGAAAATTTTCTTATAGCAAGAGGGCAGGAAAATCCTAGGAGACAAACGGTCCATGCCAGAAACGCATACACACTGAACTCCATACGAACATAAAACATGTGTCACAAACATATTGGTATTGGTGTTATCCTTTAAGTGCTAAATCTGGACAACCACCGTACGTTCTTTCTCAGAACAAGTAGAAAAGGATAAGAATTCCGAACTATTTTTCCCTCCACCGGTGCTAGTACTCCATTCTCCTCTGGGTGACACATCTAGTAAGAACTCGGTCTCCTCACGGTCTCCTTGAACCCAGGGATGCACCATTGACCTTCTTAACCCCCCCAGCTCTGCTGCCACCTCTTTCATCGTTGGCCGCTCCTCTCCTTTAACCATCAAGCACCTCTTTGCGAGCTCAGCAACTGCACGCAATTGCACGGTTTCTCCTTCATCTGCAACTCGATTCTCTAAAACTTCAAATAGACGGTTTTCTTCCATGGACGAAAGGAAGTACATGGACAGATTCATGTCTTTTTCAGATCCAAATTTTGAAACAGACTTCTTTCCTGTTAAAAGCTCCACAAGAACCACCCCAAAGCTATAAACATCACTCTTTTCAGTTAATTGACCAGTTTGAAGATACTCTGGATCCAAGTATCCAAGCGTCCCCTGTACCAAAGTTATTATTTGGGTGTGATCCAAGGGAACCAGTTTAGAAGCACCAAAATCTGCCACTTTAGCTGTGTAGTTGTTGTCTAAGAGAATGTTTGCAGATTTCACATCTCTATGAATAATCGGCAAAGAAGCTGCTGAGTGAAGATAACGAAGCGCTTCCGCAATTTCTGCACCGATCCTCAAACGATTTTCCCATGAAATAGAAGACATATGGTGCTCGTCATGGAGATGGTGGCAGAGAGTCCTATTTGACACAAATTCATAGACCAAAACGGGAACTTCAGTCTCGAAACAACAACCCCACAGCTTCACCACATTTCTATGGTTAATCTGTAAGAGAATTGAGATTTCATTTATAAACTGATCGATTTGGATCCCATCAGCTATCCTCGACTTCTTGATGGCAACTACTCTATTATCTGGTAAAATGCCTTTATAAACTGTTCCAAAACCGCCTTTGCCAACAATTCGGTTGTCGTTGTAATTGTCGGTCGCCCTTCTTAGCTCCTCTTCAGTAAAGATCTTTGCTATCTCGCCGATACTTTGGTTAGAAGAAATTCGTTGTTGTAACAGCAAACCTCCATTTTGTTGAAAGAATTTCTCTTTCTGTTTGCCAAGCTTCCGTTTTTTCGGTCCCCAGTATAGCCAACAACTAATAGCAAATAGAAAGAAAATGCTTAGGCATACCCCTGCATGAACAACTAAGATCAGTTACTGAAATGATTAAAAGCGATTGACGCGAAATTGTGTGCAAGTGTGCAAGAGACTTCTACTTGGGTGCTCATTGGTGCTGTGTGTTCAACATTCAAGAAAGAAAAAGAAGAAGAAAATATGATGAGGACTAATTTGATCGTGACTATGGGCTGTCTATGATCTGAAGTTAAAAGAATAAGCATTTCCAAAATTCTTTTCTTTTTCTTTGGAGTTGCATGGACGAGTGGCTTCAAAATATTCCGAAAAGAGTACTAAGAGCATAATTTACCTACAGCAACGTGGTCAGTCAAAAAATCTTTCTTGCCATTTGCATTGCAACCATTCTCCATCTGTACCGTAATTACCATGCGTGCCGGTTGGGCAAGTGCAATAATATTTCCCTGGCACATTGTGGCAAGCGCCATTTCTTTGGCAAGGATTGCCGATGCACTCATCAATATCTATATTAGCCATCACAAGTAAACGATCAATATTGTTAGCTAAAATGTGAACAAGAGCGTTAATTATTTTATTTTATTTTTGTGTTATATTTATAACTCTTTTATTGCCATGTGGTACACACTGATATTTAAAAGGAGAAACGCACTTTCACTTGGCCAATATGGGCCTTGGTTAGGAGAGCACTTTTCTTGGAAGTAGGTCATTAGTTGGAGGTAGTATATCACATTCTTTTAGGGCATCTAGGAAATCCTATTTACACATTGAAGGGGTTGTCTGAAGAATAAATTTGGGAAGAGTTTATGTATAAAAAAGACATAGGGTGTGTGAGTTACTAGAGAGAGAGAGAGACATGTACTTGCTCAAGTGCAAGTAGTATACCCAATGCATGCCACCCGGCACATTTTGTTTGGAAGTTAGAGACACGGATCCTATACACAATCTTGAACCTAATTACGCAAATGAGAGAATCTTTGTACCACTGTATTACAAGGCTTTGGAGCCATGTGGCACTTTTTTACAAAACATGGTTTTTTTATGACATTTTTCTTTGAAGTGGTTCAAGGAAATCATAAGTCCCATTTGCTTAGAAGTATTGACTCTTTAAGTCACATGGTGTAAAGAGGAAATTTATAGTTCTATGAGACACAACACAAGTTGTTGTTTAGTTCTCCACCTTTATGATAATAGACCTCACCACTGGTTGATAAAGACTCGTTTGTCTAATCAATGTCTAATACTTAAAGGATAGTCCCAGAACAAAGATAAATATCATTAATCATTAACACAAGATGGGCAATTTTAGGTAAAATGAAAGATGAAGAAAGACTATTCCAAGTAAAAAGAAAAGTAAAGAGGAAAAAGATGATAAATATGTAGGGAATTGATAGTCCTTATGGCATTTACTCCACTAAAACACACACACACTCTCTCTCTCTCTCTCTCTCTCTCTCTCTCTCTCTCTCTCTCTCTCTCTCTCTCTCTCTCTCTCTCTCTCTCTCTCTCTCTCTCTCTCTCTCTCTTTGGCATGTGCATTCATTGGTCTTCTCCTCTTGTCCCGGAAGTATTGACTAAAGAGAGGGTATCTGTTTTTGCAGGAAAATTATTTGAAAACCCCATACTTTTTGTAATTTTTCATTGTACCGTGAACTTCATTTCAAAACAATTGCACCCGGACTTAAACTACTATTTTCAATGCACTTATTTTGCGAACAGCCTTGAAGCGAGTTAACGATTTTATTAGTGTGGCCTGCTTAGGTGGAGTTTTGAGTGCCAATGGATAGTGCTCCCATCTTCCTCTATTTAAGGCACCCCCGCAATTTCTCTTAACTCCCCATGGGTCTGATCCTAGTAACTCTCTTCTTTGTCAAAAGAATCCCAAAAATCCCGATCTAGAATACTTATATAGGAGAATTTGAAATAGATGAATTGCACACAAATTTCATGAACCCATTTCATCAACAAAAGTAGTAAATAGGTGCTTGAAGCTGATCTACTATCTATCTCTCCTCCGCATATCTCCTCCTAATAGTAGCTAAAAAAATCCCTTGCTTCATCAGAAACCAAGTAAAAAATTCAGGAACATCTCTGGAATACCCAATTCGATACAAAGCATAGGCAATATCATTGAAGTTCGTCCATGGCTCCCTCGCAATAGCCATCTAAATCATTGTACAGACAATGGCCCATAAATCAGCCGTAAATCCCTACTCTTCCCTTCTTGCCTCTCAGATGCCATAAATAGAGGTGTACTCAAAACAACTACCACGCAGCACGCCCCAAATCCTCACAGACGGATACGGTGGCCATTGATCTAGCACCTACCCAGCTATCAATAGGAGATGGATTTCAAGAGACATGTATGATTTTGGGCATGTATCAATTTACATTAGTTGAAACCACTGAGCAAGGATAGGCATATGGCGAGGGAAGAACTGAAGCCAGTCAATGAATATGTTGGTTAACTCTGTTACTCTTGTTATTGAGAATGCGCAGCTCTGATACCACTTGATGAGGATATCTCTGATGCCACTTTGTTGTGCAAGATCTTTCACAGATTTGGAAACTAGGATCTCTGGATTTGAGAATTACGCAATAGGACACACACATATATAATAGGAGATGAGAAGATTTACATGGTTTGACCATCTCGGCCTACTCCATAGGAGAGGAGAAAAACACTATCTGATCAGATTACAAAGGGGGAGGAGGATCAAAACCAGATCCTCTCTCAACTCTACTCATACAAACACTACATTTCTTCTCTCTCGCCTCTCTCAGACTTATATCTCCTATTTATAGGAATTACAAGTCATTTGATTATCAAAGTTTCCGGAGATACAGTCATCTTTTATGACACAGTGGCTGTCAATGTTGAACTGCCTAAGTTGGTGTGGTGCCGACCTTCTAGATGTTAGCTATCTTCATCACATGAGCATGGATCATAGAGGCTCCACCCCAACACTTATTTCCAAATTGGTCTCAATTGTCTTTGCATCAAGGGTTGTATGATCATGAACAATGGTATTTGTGAAACAAAATAGAGATCTATGTCTATCACATCAAACCAAATCCCATATAAGGATGAAAACTTGCTATGTGTTATGTAACTGTCATCTCGATGCTAGCTTTTTACGTACTTTTCTTATTGGGTACTAGAATTACCAAAAACCTCTCCCCAATTGACAAAACTTTGTTGCGACTACCACTTGAAAAGAACAACCTTCAAAACCTTGTTGCTTTATGTTCATGGACCGAAGCTGGACACGTGATTTCGTTTCAATTGATTTTGTATTTTTCTTTCTTCTTCTTTTTTTCTCTCCCTCTAGATTGATGCATTTTTCTTTCCTAGTCCTAAGAGTGGCTGCCTTGCCTTCTTCGTCAATGACTCCTTATATAGTATAGCTCCATGAGGAGGGTTTTTCATAGCTTCAGCTTGGGAGGCAGTTCATTACCCATTTATAGTTTGGGGAATATGCAAGTAGTTTGGGTTGACTAGTTTGGAGTCTTTCAGCTTGAGAGAAAAGAAGGCTTATTTTTAGCAATTTTTTTCTTTCTTTTATTATTAGGTGAAAGGTAAAGTAATTGCAGCACATGCCATGTCAACCTTCAACACATGTTGGTAGTCAAAACTCCTCATAGCAGCCGACGCAATAAAAAACTAGGTACAATTAGAAACAATATTTGTGACTACAGAACAAGTGCTAGTGTAATGAAGTTTAGGGTATTATATACCTCTCTCTCTCTCTCTCTCTCTCTCTCTCTCTCTCTCTCTCTCTCTCTCTCTCTCTCTCTCTCTCTCTCTCTCTCGTATCTATGATTTTCCACTTATACAAAGTTTCTGACTAGAATCATCCAATCTATAGCCTTTTGTATAACTATTCATGCAAAGTCAGCAAAAGCATGGTTGTTTAGATGTTAGAATCATCCAATCTGTAGTTCTTTGAATTGCTAAATCTACAAAGTCAGAAATCATATGAATGAATCTGATCATCCAAAGATGAGTCTATTACATGCAAAATGTTCGAGCACTTCTAGCGAAATGCAACTTTTCCTAGTATTTCTCTAGCCAGAAAACTAATCCTTATAGTAAATTTGATTTGCACTAGAACATAATAGGATTTAAAGAAGAGATTAAGATCATCCAAACACATTGAGTTTTCATGCATGATTACCTATTTTTGACATTATGAACATCACTCTCTATTTGATTTATAAATTTTCCTTATTTCAATGAAACACCCTATCATTCAAAAAATAAAAATAAATAAGAAGACGGCTAGGAGAGTTATTGGTAGGTTTATTAGCAACAATTTGTTGAAATCTTAATTTTTTTGGCAATTAAGTCATAATTAGTAACTTATTTGTCAACATATCTTAATTACGGATGTTTTAGTAAAAATCTCTACTTTCAAAGAATCTAGATTCAATCTTAATTTGATCAAATGAATGGACTAATAGCTTGAATCTTTACTTTGCTATTCACATTCTTCAAATGACTGAATTGGATGTGTATGTGTTTGTGGGTGTGGGTGTGTCAGGGAAGGGAGGGAGACAGAGAGAACCTTGGCATCCATCAGGCAGGTAAGCATTTCCTTGATAACCAGGACGGCAAAAGCATCGATAACAGTCTGATGTGTTGTTACAAATACTATTCCTCCCACAAGCATAGCTAGAAGGGTTTCTCCGTGCTTCTTCACATGTTGCATTCCCAATTGCCCAGTTTAACGCAATGGAAAACTTGTTGCGACTATCAGAGAACCAAGACGGAGTTCCAGTGAGATTTGTGTATGCATTTGATCCGTTCCTTTCGTTGAGCGATTTAGAGTAACAATCCCAAGCCATCCAGCCGTTGATTCGCACGAATCCTTCATCTATTGATATCTCTAGAACCTCAAGATTGCCGTCATATATAAAGGGTCTGCGAGGACTATACGAGTAATTGCAAGTTACGCTGAACCAGGTATCCACGAAGCAAGTGGGTTTATCCATGCCGAAAGGATAGGGAATGATGATGTTCCCACAGGTTTCGCTGCAACCAGGTTTGGCCTAGGAAGATGCCGGTGCTGGTGCTGGTGCTGCTGACCACAGTAACAGCTGAAGCAGTTCCAACTGCAACGTCATTTCTCTTTTCTCTGTTGTTGCTTTCATTCTATCTCTTACATATGAATATTTCATCAACTCTGCAAGGAATTTTGTGCCATTTAGTCTTTGACAATTCTACGGTCTAGTTGAAAGAAAGCTTCACCGAAATAAATGAATGAGTTAGACGTCTGTGGTCACAAGAACTTAACGTGCTAGTAGAAATAAAGTAACGCCAATGCAAATGCCCCAGGGAATACCCCTCTAGCCTGCATTGGAAAATGATGCCTATCAGTGGCCAATTCTTAAGACTTGACCAATGACAAAATTCTGCATAGAACTTGGTCTCCGTAGACTTTGTCAAATAGGACAAACAGCGTGCAGTAGAGAGAGTTTTGATGGAATATTAGGTGGTCAGAGATTTTGATGGATATAGATTGTTAATCTAAAAATACTCACACACTGTCATTTCTAAATCCATACCAAAGAGAAAAGTGGTGATTCAAATCTATCACACAGGTACTTCAAGGGAGATGCCGAGTTGTCGGTAACTAATTGTGCTAGATATTTATTGGCCATTGGAAAAATTGTTTGAAGCATAGTATATACAAGTCAGGGCAATGAAGTCTAATGGCCTGGATCAGCTAGAATTCATGTGGTCCAGTTTTAGGTTTAGCTATGAATACAACAATTTCTGTAGACGATACCTCGAGCAACCCCCTTCTCTCAAAAACAATTACTAACTCATAGCAGAATCGTCCTCTTTTATTTTCAGTTTAATTTTTTTACATTATTTTGATTATTATTGTTCTAATAATCATAATTGCTTCTTCTTCTTCTTTTTGGTTCTTGGCTTGATTGATTCTTTTTTTTTTATCCTCACAATTGATATTATGTGTCGTTAATGGGTGTTTTTGATATTACAGAGATGATCATTTTTCCTTTTCTTTTTCCTATTTTCTTATTTTATTCTTCAATTAATCATGAGAGTCATGTCTTGCATGGAAATGTATTTTTTCTTCATCGATTCCTAATTCTCCTTTAATCTTTCAATTTTCTCTCATTTCCTCTAAATATAAAGTTTGACCAACATATGTATCTCTTAAATTATATAGGTGCTAAATTGATAAGAAGCGGTATAAGAGAGAGTTATTTCTTTCTATTATTTTTCTTTCCCTTTTTGGCTCAGTTTTTTCTTGGTTCATAGTAATATTGGATTCATTATTTATTTATTTGATTTTTTCAATTTAAAAATTTTACTTGATTTTGATTATTATTGTTTTAATAATCACAATTACTTCTTCTTCTTTTTCTTTTCTTTTTTTGGTTCTTGGTGTGATTGATTTATTTTTGTTTAAATCCTCACAATTGATGTTATATGTCCTTAATGGGTGCTTTTGATACTATGGAGATGAGCATTTTTTCTTTTTTTCCATATACTTTCTTCCTTTTTCTTTAATTAACTGTGAGAGTCCTATCTTGCATGGAAATATACTTTTTTCTTCATCTATGCCTAATTCTCCTCTAATTTTTCACTTTTCTCTCATTTCTCTCAATACGGAGTTTGACGAAAATATGCATATACTAAATTATGTAGATGCTAAACTAATAAGACAATACAAGAGAGAGTTATTTCATTCTATTATTTTTCTTACCTTTTTGGACTCAGTTTTTTCTTGGTTTATAGTGATTCCATAATCATTTTATTATTATTTGATTCTTGAAAAAGAGAGATTCCTTTAAATATTAAATTAATATCCTTATTTTATGGAAAGATTCATTGATTTAGCGGGGCCGAGAGGTGGTTTCCTATTGCTTCAATAAAACTAAAAGTTTTCTATAGATTTAGAATGATTTTACTGTATTGCTTCAATGGATCTAAAGGATTTGTCTATATTAAGTGTGCTTTTACATGGGTGACAATTTTCATGTAAAAAGAAATTTTATTTTTAACTTAAGAAAAATACTTATAAGCGTCATGTGTAGTGTAGATAACAAATAACTAGTGAATGTTTCTTAATTTATATATAATTTATGAATTTTTCTTAAATATATAATATATTTATAAATATCGGTGCATTTGCACATGTAGATCACTAGTGTAAGTAAATAGTCAGAGATTTTGACGGATACAGACTATGAATCTTCATGATGCTGACTTAGCAGTAAGGTTCCAAAATTCCCACCTATTGGATCAAAGGCAAAGCCTAGTAACTAGTAAGTGAAAGTCTTTAAGGATTGAACAAATGGGCCCCCCCTCTATTCAAGCATAAGTACAAATAGAATCTGTGAGAACTGAAGATGCCATTAAACATGATCAATGGGCTCCACTGTTATTTCCTGGGTGTCGTCTGTCGAGATAGAATTCACTGCAAAATTCAATTCTCACTTGGGTAACCCCATTGAAATTCCAACATAACAAAGATTTTGGATTTCGAATAGTATTGATGAGGTAGAATTCGATACCATCCTCGCTAACTGCCGCTAAGGTACTATGTGGATGGGTTGGACAACGAAGCAGAGCATTTTAAACAACATTTTATGATCTTGTTCTTAATTCCCTAACCATCCATGCAAAAGACACAGTTAGAGGCTTCTATGCATGGCCATGAGCCATGGCCAAGGAGAACTTGGTTTGGATGAGTAACGTAGGGCCCTTTATTGCTTTAAAGTCTTGTGGAGGAAATTAGGGGGAACCATCGTGTCTATCAGCCCATGAATTTATTGCTTTAAAGTGCCCGTGAGGCTCGGAGTTTTGAAGATCCAACCGTTGATCTTCTATTGTCCTGTAAAATTGATATATGATCATTTGTAAAATGAAAATGTTCTTGATAAAGAATGGAACAAATTCGATTAGATCTACATAACAACTGCCAAACGACCCGAAGAAAGGTTCTTTCTTATAGAAAGAAAATGCGAATTAGAAAGCCAAATGCTCTTTTTCTTTATTTTTTTCCCCTCTGAAAGGTTTGTAGATTCTCTCTTCGTCTTTAACATTTCTAATGTCTGGGAGAAAGAAAGTTTTGAGGAAGCAAATGCATTAGGCATGTGGGCCGACAAAAACTTTATGGCTGGCCCATGACAGTTCAATCGGGGACCACGAGTTCTCCAAGAGTCGAGCATTTGTGGTTTTTTCCCGTCTTCTATAAGAAGACTGAACGGCCATAAAGGAATATAGGTGGTCCAATAACATCATACTGTCAGTAATTGACAGCGAAAGACGTGGACTGTTGGCTAGAGACGTCGGTTGGTTTGGTCTTCCAATATGGTTTCGTGAAGGTAGATCTCGTCGTTAGAAGCTTTTGATAGTTCCTGGTCCACAACCCAACTCATAAAACAAGGAGAAATATTATTCAGACTGAGCGACTGAATCTGTTTTCTCATGTGGCTTCGCCCTCCCCTAGATAGGTCACCTGCAAAAACTCATTCTCATTGGTTGCCATTGGCTACCAGTTTCCTCTCCTCATTCTCGTTGGCTTCGCCCTATCATTGCAGATAATAACAAGATGGAACCCTTATTAACATTGCACTTAGAACAATTAATTCGTGAGAAGCTACAAGCTGCTCAAATATCTAATAAAAAAATACGTGCTAAAAAGCTTCCTTTCAATTATAATTGTGAAGGGAATTTATATCTAGTGGTTCTCTTGAGATCAATGAGACCTTCAATATTTGGCACATGGAGGCTATTATTATTACTATTATTATTATTTTATCATTCAAAGAAGTCGAGGATAAGTGTGGATTAAGGTGTTCATGAGCACAATTCAATAGAACAAAAACTATCATATTTGATAAATTCTTGGTTTCTAAGTATGACAATTTTTAAAGTCCATCCCACTGAAGCCAAAGAATGAAAAAGAAATTGAAGCGAGTTCTTGGAAAAGCAATATCTCATGTTCATGCCACTAGAACCATCATTGATTAGAACCTAGAGGTGTAGAATGGTATGAAGTGATTTGTGTTGTCAATATCTCAATAGTAGAACAATTGTTAAGAACATTTCTATTTTAGGTTATGTCTTCTTTTTATGATTTATTTAAGAATTAAGCTATGCTAATTAATAGGAATTTTTCTAATTTCCTATTATATACTTTTCTTTTCAGATTTAAATTATAATTATAATAGGAATGTCTCATGTTCATATCATTAGAACCACCACTAATCAAAACCTTGAAGACAAAGTTCAATTCAGGGGCTGTATAATGATAGGAAGCAAGTTGCAATTATCAATATCTTAATAGTAGAATAATTGTTAAGTTAGAGATCTTTCTATTTTACATTATTAGAAGTCTTTCTATTTATATTTTACTTAAGAATCAAGTTATGCTGATTATTAAGAGTCTTTTTAATTGCTTATTAGGGTAATATCCTTTTCATATTTAAATTACAATTAGAGATACTTGGTTTTATGCATTGGATGTAAGTCTTTGTAGTAATTAGCCGTATATTTCTATTTATGGGTAATGTCTTTCTCTTTATAACAAAATTTTCTTTTGTAATGAGAAAATATTTATTTGGCTCGATTAAGCGTAAGGAGATCCAGCTTCTTTTCTAATTAAACCTAAAATAGAAAGTTTGATCCCCTTCAAGTGATACACTTGTTTCTCTTCTTATTTTATTTCTTGCTTCATATCATACATGAATGTGAAAGAGGAACTAAAACATAGAAAACCAGTAGAACTCTCTTGTAGTAGTGATTCTCAAACATGTGGCTACTTCCTTCTCTAGCAAGAGAATCAATAAGGCCTATTGGCAGAACTTGGAATATGCTAACAAGTAACTTCTTTGATTCAAGTTCCATCACGCTGCTGATATTTTCACTCTTTATGCCACTTATTTTTCGCAAACATCTTTTGAATTAAAAATTTTGCTGCTTCGTTCTTTATGTGAAGTCCATATAGTTGCTGGCAAGCACCAATTTCCAGAGTTTCATTTCTTTGGGTTATTTGTTTTTGAACCACTAACAAGAGCAAAGATCATCAAGAATCCATGGCATTACCCATCTAAGTTTAGACCAATTTAGGATGTAAAATCAAACTTGTGAGGAAAATGAGCAGTGGAAGATAATATGGTTATTATCCCCAATGTTGGAATGACACAAATAGCACCAATCAGCTAGGTTGTAGTCATTGTGAGTTGGCGCTCTTTGCCAACCTGCTTCATTTCCATCCCAAGCGTTGAACGCTTGGTCGAACATTACATGACAAGATTCTAGCTATAGGTGATATAGAGAAAGGATAAGTTATCTTATTGGTAACATTAGTCAGTTAAATTATGATTTATTTTCTTGGCCGAAGATACAGAGATAAACTAGGTATTCGTTTGTAATGCTGAACGAGGCTTGATTCATCGAGGGAGAAGGATGACCCGATCAAACACTTAGCAATGTGTCCTAGTTCTGTTTTTTACTTATTCCATTCGTCTTTATTTACCAATTGTAAGAAATCTATTAGGCAGTTAGGATTTAGAAGTCATTTTTCTGATCATGTCATAAGTTTCTATATTAAGCTTCCTCGTAGTATTAGCCCCTCTTACATTCATTCGGTAATAAATATGATCGCCACTAGAGTTGGGCGAGGGGTGATTGGAGATGGGTGTGTCGGTGTGGGACACTAAGGGTGGTCTCAATCGTGCATGTCAGGTTTAAAGTCTACTCAATGTGTGTGGGTATTTATCTAACAATCTCACGGGTTAAAAGAAAAGAAGAAGAAGAAGAAAGGTAGTGATTGGAGCTCTGCATAACTGACTGAGGTTGCAACATCCAAGTCTATTGTGATGAAACAGAAGTAATGGTTCGATTTCATAATTCCTTAAAAAACATCTTTCTTCGTCAAGGTGAATGTTGTCAAATAGTGTGATGACCAGGGTTTTCTCATGCATTTTTAAATGCAATAACTAATTTCTAAGGCGGGATTCCTATTTGAAAATAATGCAATGCAGCGAAAAAATATTTTTATTTTAAACTGATTTTGAAAACCCCAAGTGTCGTTTTCACAACAAACAAAGTAGTGTTTGAAAATTTCTTTAGTCATAAATGTCTTCCCAGGTCTATCCAGTCACAGCTCACAGCCTAACTATATATAAATACAAATACATGTCCTTAATATTTAAATGCTCGTAACTTCTTCATACGAACTCCGTTTTCAGCATTCTTTGAGGTGTTGAATTCCATTTTTCGAGTAGAATCTGACTGTGGACCTTTTTTTTTTTTTTTTACCAAATTGTATATGTAAACATATTATTTTTAATATTCCAAAATAGAACTTTAAAAGTCAAGTTATGACATTCTTACCCCCTACAAAAGAATTTCGTCTTCGAAATTCCATAAATTATTATCTTCAAGTTATTTGTCTCTTAGACAACTTCTTGGTGAATGCATTCTCCCTTAGGACTCTGAGTAAGAAAATACTTTTGCTTCGTCCCATATATCTAACATCCAATACCTCAAGTGAGTCAATAAGTAAGGAAATTTCTTCCTTGAAATTCTTTTCATATTTTCTTTCAACCAATACCGGGTACATTCTCAATTTATGATTCCTCTTAATTTCTTCCACAAGGGCTTGAAGTTCAGCATATCCTTGCTTCCGCTGCATACTTTGATACTTAGGGGGGTTTATTTAACGACGTATGTGTTGCGTTTTTGTTGACACATCTCCTGTGATATCTCCTGCGATATCTTCTGTGATATCTAAGATATGTGTCATATGTTCTGTAATATCTTGTGTGATATCTAAGATATGTGGCATTTGGTCTGTGATATCTCTAACGATTTTTGTGGTGATATCTGAAATATGCCTCAGATATGAAAAACATATGCTTCTCAGATATCATAGTTAAATAAGCTGCATTTTTGACATATGACATGATATCAACTAGCACTTTGATATTTATCAATGGTCTGGGCCATTCATCTATGTCATGATATTCCTAAGGCCCAAGGATTTTATGGTACCTTTGTTGTATATGCATTTGTGTGGCACCAAATACTACAAAATTGTATGTAGAATACTCTCATTTCCTTGTTAAATAACATAATTAAAAGATCTTGAGAAGACTAATTTTCTATCATTTTCCTTCATTATCATTGAGTCCTTGGAGGCCCACCACGGACATCGTTGTGGTTGTTGATCTGGCGGTTTAGACGGTGATGATCTTGGGCATTCAGTGCAATAAGGCTGGCAAATGATCAATTGACATTTAACAAGAAAAGGTCCGTTGCTAGACTGTACACGTCCTTGTTAACTGGAATCACATGTTTCCTAACAAAACTTGTGTCTCCTTATTAAGGGGCAGTTTGGTTGCTAAATGCGTAGACAAGTGAGTTAAGATATGCAGTTGTTGTTGCATGTGTTTGACCTTTGGCTGGAGGTCTTGATTAAAGAATGGGATCTTGATTTGGCATGATTAAAAGGAGAGACTCCAGATACAATTCATACTTTAATGGCAGTAATTGGTCTACATACATTTTCACCTTCAATAAAAGTTGTCATTGATCATCAAGAAAGAAAAGATCATCTTGTCATCATACAAGCCTGACCCTGTTTTAAAAACAAAATAGATCTTTAAATCAAACAAGGCAAAAGGTTTGAATCATGACCTAATAAGAATTATATCCAAGAGTTCGTGCATAAGACCATCATCAATTTTGAATGTCTCGCTGCATGTAATAGATGCAAGATTACTGAATCATCGACAGCGGATAAACAGAGTAACCGGCCACTTCTGACTAAGCTGATACAGGGCCACCCACACCTGCACGGATTCTTAATATTTTTGTGCGCTTGCTTCGCTCCGTAACATCCACTAACCAGTCTATGCCATCTTTAATACCCATTCTGCATTTCAAAAGGTTAAAAGGATGAGTGAGGAAGAATTACCATGTCGTGTATTTCACTCTTTCTAATAGTTCTCCAAAAGTCAGATGTGTACTTCTTCATTTGAAATTCAAGTTTCTGTTGTACATGGAGCAGATTATTAGTGCTTTTGAAGGGTCCATATTACAAGGCAATGTAGTCACGAGTCTGCTTGTTCTACAGAGCCAACATTGTAATTGAAGCAGGGCAAATGGGTTTAACTCCACTTACCCATCATATGTAGACACAGCTTCAAACATGTATAATCTTTCATCCAGCTCTTTCAAATCCAAGTATCTCGCAAGTTCTTCTGCTGACACAGCACCATCGAGATCCTGCTCTCAAATCCATCAACATAGTGCTAACAAACCAGATAAAAATATATGCATAAACAAGAAATCTAGCAAGGTTTATAGATTAAAAGTTGCAAGGTGAGGATACCAAAACTCCAAAATATATTTTTTATTTTTTCGTTTCTTCTACATTTAACAGTTCTCATGTCATCTATATTCTGAGCTAGAGCACCATTTGCTTTATCATTTTTTCTTTTCAACATACGCTTTTGAACCAATTATTACAACTGGTGTTATTGCTCAGCAGCACCAATCAATCGAGGATAATAGTAGTACCTGCTTGTTAGCCAATATCAGAAGTGGAGCTCCTTGCAGATCTTCATGCCTAAGTACTTTCTCTGATCGCAAATTCAAGACATCAGTCCAATGTCAAATCACAAAAATGATGTTCTCCAAGTACTGAGATCTATTCTGTAACCAGAATTAGGCTAATATAACTATCACTAACATTTGCACGAATCATCAAGAAAAATCACATACCCAACGCAGACTTTGAATCTTCAAAACGAGATGGACAAGCAGCATCAATTACATATATTATAGCATGTGCCTCCTCATAATACTTCTCCCAAATGATCCTAAGTCCAACCTGCCATTATAAAATTTCAAGCATTGCCTTGAGAAAAGTCATAAGACGAGAAAGCTATGACAGAGCAATATCTAGCACCACTTACATCTAAAAAGACATGTTAACACCTAGTACCACCTCATCTCTGGGATGATTGATGGACTATGTATATATATATATATATATATTCATTGATGTGTCGCAAATGCATTATCCTAATCTATAGTGCAAGCTAATGCTTGTATGTAGGTCATCTATGACTTAAGAAATTGGCTACAACTTTGCTAAGTGTTAATTTTCAAATTCAAGAATCATGTCTTATAATCACCCAGGATTAGGTTTTCATGGTTCCTTCAACTTGCAATTGGATCATTCAATGGTATAGATCATACCAGAAACTAGAAAGGCCAAGTTCGCTTTGTGCTTGAGAGGGTTTTGACCAAATAAATTAAAGTCCCTTCTCATATTTGCACACTATGGCTTGTGGCTTGGCAATGAAGATCATTAAAAATGCCTACAAACCATTACAATGTTTTTCAAAACATGTAACAAGAGGTCACAATAGGGGAATTGGCAGAGAAAAACATGTAACAAGAGGTCAAAATGGAGAATTGTAACACCCCGAATTTTTAAGACATTTTTTTTTTTAATAAGAGCATTTGGGATCCCATGAGAAAAGCTTTATTTAACATTTTACTAAAACCTATCTTAAAACTCCGGGTGTTAGTTTTCCTTTCTCAAAATGGCCTACATGTAATTTAAACATAAATAAAACAATCCGCATATAAATCAACATCAAATAAATCGGCGCCTTTATTTTAAATCAAATAAATGTCCAAAACACAATAATAATATGGCACAGGGTCTATCCATCATAACATCTCATATAAATGTCCAACATATGTCCAAACATCTAAATCACATCCAATATAAAGTATGCAGTTCATAATAAAATTCAAATGATAATCCTCTCTAATGACTCACATCACTATCTAAAACTATAGGGAAAACTAGTCTTCAGCAGCTCTCAAGGTTTATCAACAGCTTTTCCTTTCTTGGTGTCGCGCTCGAGATCTAAGGCATTGCAAAACAAAGCAATGCCTCAGCAAGCTATCGCTTGTGTAGGTACATAGACAATTAATATAATAAATGAAAGAAATAATGAACAGCACTGATGAAAAGTCTAACATTTATGAAAATAGTGATATCATAATGCCACGTTCAAATAAATGCAAATTTATTCCATATGCTAAAACATGCAATTCACGGAGTTAAAACATGACATGAATCAATAAAATGGGGCATACAACAAAAATAAGGGCACCTTAAGGTAATGGGTCCCACCATCGTACTAATATCACTGATCAGGAGTACTCATAATCAACTTCTGAATATCGTCACACCCAGGCATAACATCCATAACCATGCTCATCATACATGCACACATAACAAGAATATGGGCCATCATGCTGCAGTGGCAACCCTCCATGGGTATAAACCACCGCCGCTCTCCGTTAACACCATAACGGGAGACTTAGCATCTGTCCCCATGGAAAGGCTCAGACCGGTAGTGTGAACTATCCATGTTACCAAACCCCTACCGAATGTCATCTATGGGCAGGTGTCTATCATATCACAAAATCATCACATCATAATCTCGGAAGGTGGGTGGCCGGCCCTATCCCTCCTAGCATGACGCCCACCGGGCGAAAGCACCGTCATCAAATATAAAACACGGAAATCATATGTATATGCTAAAACTCAAGAGCACTTATAACTTGCAATCCCTAAGACATGCCCCTCATCCTGGGGTTAGCCTATAAAAGGACCAGCTAATAAGCCTCTATTCTCATTTCCATGTAAATCCATGCATTTTCCATATATGTAATAAGAAATAAGTCTCTAACTAAGCATAACTAATTTACATCATGCTTGTAAAAGCATTTGAAATAAGTTTATTCAGTAAAAGATTTCAATTTGGAATAACCATCCTGTACTCAATGTCGCATGAAATCCATGGTAAATAATAATTGCAATTTAAAACACAATCACACATGATGCTATGTTTAAACATGGTTTAAAAATCAAAGAAAAATATTAGTTGTCGTCACCTACCTCAGTGTGAGACTACTAGCTTGCTAATAACTCCCTTTAACTGGTATATTCAAGTGCACCTGTACATGTCACATCACTATTTTAATATTTTTCTAAAGAAAAAGTGGTCATTTTTAAGTTTTTAAGTTAAAACTAGGTTCGCGTCGTCAATACGGTCACAACGCATCTTTTGGATCGTGATTTGGACTCCTCTAGCTCCCAAAAATCAATTTTTAGTGAAAATACTTCATAAATTAATATTTATTAATTTATAGGGTGTTTGGCGGGTGCACTGGTTTACACCAGCGGCCCTGCTTTACACCGGGTTACACCGGCGCCCAATGTACACTAGGTTACACCGGGTTACACCGGCACCTAGTTTACACTGGGTTACAAGGGCAGCCCGGTTTACACCAGCGACGCGGAAACCGGCGCCTGAGAAGACAACCGGCTTCCGGTCATCTCCGGTGACCCTACAGGTGTCCAAATCACTTAGTTTTTGAGCCATTTTGTTCCAAATTTTGTCTAGTTTCCATTTCTATTATTTTTTTGCATTGATTTCTCCAAAAACCATGTTTTTTGAACGGTTTTTCCCAAGTTCCTAAAAACATCCCTAGGTACTGGTTTTTGGGTTTTCTGGAGAAATCCACCGTTGGATCACTCCCAAATTTAAAGGGTTTGCTCTTGGGTCTCTTGTGCACTAGTTGGACAGTGCGATTTCCAAACGAATGAGGTTTGATCCGTGAAATCACGCTCCAACAGTAGCATGCACAAAGTTTCCAAAAAATCCGATTTTTTTCCTAATTTTTAAAATGTTTTCCTAATTATTTTTTCTATTTAATAAATACAGAAAAATGGAGTATTGAGGCTTACCTTGCGCCTGGCCGGGGTTGCTCGTCTTGCCGGGGTTCCACTCGTAGAAAAACTCAGACCTTGCTAGGCTAAGTTTCTGAGCCAAAAGAAAACCCAGAGGAAACGCTCAAAGTGGAGCATTTTGGCTCCTAGGGAAGCATAGATATAGGGTTTAGAGTCCTAGGGGAAGAGAAACTCTTCCCCACACGTCTCTTTCCACGTCTCTCTGGTGATTTCGCCGGACTGGTAGAGACGTGTGGAAGACAGGGGTGCCGTTATCAATTTGGACCCCTGTGTAACATGTTTCTGTCAAAAGACCAATTTGCCCTTACAACTTCGACGGCTCATAACTCGCTCGTTTGAGCTCCGTTTTTCGCGTTCTTGGTGGCGTTAGACTCGTATCGACGAGCACTTTCTAATTCTTATGTTTTTAGGAAAAATTTCCATCTATAGATTTTTATTTTTATTTATTTAAAAATTTCCTATTTTATCCTAAAAATTAAGGATATTACAGGAATTGGCAAGAATCCAATGTGCAAAACCAAATAGTCCTAAAATGAGGTTACATGGAACATTTGACAAGCAGTGCAACACAACCATGATCCTACACACTACTGAATGAGTTATGAACAAACAAAACAAGTATTTTTAACAAAAAATGAAATAACACTTAAGCCTAAATGTTAGAAATTTGCGTTGTTGAGGAGTCTGGGTAATTTGGGACATAGCAGGCATAAGATGCAGATGAAGACTGCACGATTAAGTACTGCATCTTACTCTTTTCCAGCTGTGTTGTTGTTAGCACTTTATATCACATAACGTTTTTTGACGAAAAAAGCAGCCAGATCATTTTGATTGTTAGCATTTATATTAAACAATCTTTCTGAAGAAGATAGTGGCAAGATCAATGAGGTTGCCATCAGATAAAACTGAGCCAAAATTATATATTACCTGCTACTATCTTTAGCCGTTTACTTTTCTTTTCATATTTTTCTGATGCCTGCATCATAAGTGTCAAATTGTCTTCTGCAATCACATGAGACCATGTTGAACATAGACAGTCTGGTATATGACATGCTATCCTAAAAGAAACAAACACACAGTTCATTCAAAATTATAGGAAGGTAAATTATGAGATAGTTGACATTATGTCTCCATTAATAGGGTTGGATCAGAGTTCAAATTGTAAAAGATACAGCAACCAAGCGAATGGGTGCAACACTTTGCATACCTGACCTCCTAGGTCCCAGAAATTTCCAAGTTAGCTATGTCAACAGAAATTTCCAAAAAAAGAGTAATGCCATTATAAAAGCAAGGGAAAGTGATATTAGATCCAAAATATATCTTGAGTGAGTTATGTTGACACATGAGCTTGCTACCAAAAGCTTGTTTGCATTTACTCGAAGAACTAGACTTCCACTAAACCAAACTGAGTTCTTACCAAAAAACCTGAGAGATTCAGCACATTGATTTGATAACTTGAGACACCCTCTCAAAGAAAACATGAGCCATGCTCATGGTAAGAATCAGATCCTCCTTCATCCACTCTGGAGCCATTCTCTTGAAACTTCCTAACGAGAAAACATGATAAAGCAACTCTGCATACCCTAAATAAGAATTATCTTAATATAGCAGAACTTGAACCTTAATATTGAAATGTTGAAGAAAACCCAAAAATGGGAAGTCATAAAAAAAGAAAAGTTGTAAAAATCAAACGGTTCAATTGGAAGATGGAGACGATTTTGGTCAGATCAATTGATTGTAGGGCTAGAACTCGAATAGCTTGAATCACCAACTGGTGAAACTCACAACTGCTTTTGCTGCAACAATTTCTCCTAAGAAAAGTGCAAAAGAAGAAAACGGTGTGCCATTATAAACACGAGGTGTTCATGTCAACTGTTGGTCTTTAATATCTGTCTTATCGGTTAAGTGCTTGCAGGACAATAAGAGCCAAACCTCAAAAAAAGAAAAGTGCATAATTGTTACGAAATAATATCCGTTTCAACCTAACAACCCAACTCCTCTTGGCATTAGCTCAAATCTAGCATTTCCTCGTTGAGAATCGTAGAATTGTGATGTTACCACAAACATGAAGATGCTGTGAAGATAGTGACACATCTTTCATCATTATTGTCCTTCACTGTTATCTTAAATTAACAGGAGCAGTATTGGCATTCTTGAAAAAATAGACAGAAAGTAACTGCAGACTTATTCAGTGCATGATAATCTTGATGTAAAGGTATTATCAGAAAACAAAGTTCTCCTTTTCCCTTTTCCTGAAGTAATTCAGCCCATTTAAAGATAATAAAAAAATACAAGAGGAAATAGCAAAAGACTATCGAAGGGTAAAACATATTATAAATTCTAGCAGACCATGCATGCTCGTTATGTCATTAAGTTCCTCAAATTTGCTTGATTAAAGTTTCTGGTATTGACTGCCCTATGTACATGGGAGATATGCTGACACACAAGATTAACTAGGCAATGCATCATTTATGCCAATAAAAACTTGTGTGCCTTTATACAGTCTGATTTTGTCATATAAAATAATGGCCAGAACTCTAGCCTTTTCTACAATTACATAATAAATAATTTAAGTGACAGCAGATTAGACCAATTCAGTTTGCAAAAAGATTCACTAAAACTTGGTTGCCAAACTACTAGCCACCAAAGACAATTAAGTTAAGATAATGTGATATAAAGACTGAGGCTAAGGCATACACATCAACCTCAAGCATCTTCCAGGGCTCGACTTTACCCCAAATAACAAATTACCGAATAAGGGTCAGCTATTGGTGATCCTCATAAGTGGGTAAGCTATTTAAATTTCTTTTGTTAGCTCATACTAATACAACATATGAAACTAATAGCAGCAAAAGTTCTAACAGGACTACAAAGATAGAGATATACTTAAACCGCATTAACCAAGGCTAAAACAATAAACTAACACAAAAATTCAATCTTTTTGACAAAAAACAACTCTTAAACCAGTGGTTCATGAATTGCATAACAATAGAAAATCATATGAAACGAAGCCAGTGATAATCAAATAGGTCATAGAATTCGAAATGAAACACATAATACTCTTGTTTTCAGAAAACAATTTCATGAAGAATCAACCAAACCAACAAATTAATGAGAACTTCCACTTTGATCAATAATAATAAATGAATGTAACCTTTGGAGACTTCATAAACCACACCAATCCTTTTCACATTGCTGCTCCTCAACGAACGAAATCAATAAAAACAATAAAGAGGAAGCGCTTACGAATCATTCTTGATGAAACCCATATACAGAACCGATCAATAAATACAGCACAGGTGATACCTCATAGAGATATAACGTCTATAACCACTATTTGACAAAATCCAATATCAGATAAACTACTTTTCCTTATCAAACCCTCAAACTGATCGGAAAAATCACAAGAAGGGGGTGTAAGGAGGATGAAACTTGGATCTGGATTTTCGATTTGCTCGATGAATTGGAAGAAAACGTGTGAGAATCGATTCGAGGATGTCCAGAGGCAAAAAGTATCAAAATGCAGAGTGCTCCGGAAACGGGACAGGGAATGAGAAGTGGGTTTTTGCAGGCGAACAGGTTTTCCACCTGGGCTGGTGAGAGCTTTTCTTGCCAGGACCTGGAACCGAAGGAGACTTCTCTTCTTCAAGGGCAGCCTTAGCAAACTTTACACTAAAAACTGCATTCGGCATATTACAATAACACCAAACATATCAAAATGATAAAACTTAAATAAGCATGATATCTAAGATATGTCAAAGATAACGTGGTTAAATAAACTCGATATCTCAAATATGTCGAAGATAACGCGATTAAATAAACCCGATATCTCAAATATGCCAAAGATAATGTGGTTAAATAAACTCGATATCTCAAATATGCCAAAGATATCGTAGTTAAATAATATGCACATTTGAGATATGCCTGTATATCTCAAAAACGCCTAATATGTGCGATTAAATAAACCCCCCTTAGTTTCTTTCTTGCTAATTTAATACTTCTTCGCTGCGTACTCTAATACTTAGTTACTTTCTTGCTAATTTAATACTTCTTCATACTTTCAACTTTCCTATAATTGGTATATTCCAAATCTTTATTCCTTTGTATCTATAATATATTAATATTTGTAACTGTCTTCTGATTCGCTCCATTATACTCAAATTCTTTGTCATTCTTCTCACATTTCGTCTTTTACATCTCCTATCGTACTCATGTTGTATCCCTCTTGCTAATGGACTCATATTATGATCTTTTCTATGATGGTAAAATAGCCCTAAGGTTCTAATTATGCCATTTAAGTTCTTCGATGTTCTCACTTGATTGATCTAATACAAGTCAAAGTCATCTACTGGTAAGTTCACTAACATCCTTATTCATCATTTTCATCATAATGTAATTCATATACGAGTTTCTCTGTTTGTACTACTGCACAGCAATCCAACAAAAAGCACCTTGGAGTTAAGCCATCCAAGGCCTATGAATTTGCTAAATCTATCTTCTTTATAGTGCATTTCTTTGTGGTCTAATATTATTTCTTACTCTAGTCATCTCTACAACTTCTATTTATACTATTTTTTCTTAATTTTCTTGATTCTCTATGACCCTTGGACATGTTGGACTGGCTGTGAATGGATAAAACTGAGCTCTAATACCAATTATGACAACCCGGGTTTTCTCATGCATTTTCAACTGCAATAACTAATTCCTAAAGCGGGATCCCTATTTGAAAACAATGCAATGCAGCAGAAAAATCTTTTTGTTTTAAACTCATTTTGAAAACCCTGAGTGTCATTTGCTTTCACAACAAACAAAGTAGTGTTTGAAAATTTCTGTGATCATAAATGTCTTCCCAAGTCTATCCAGTCACAGCTCATAGCCCAACTATAAATAAATACAGATACATGTCTTTAATCTTTAAACACCCATAACTTCTTCATATGAACTCCGTTTCTGGCATTCTTTGAGGCGTTGATTTCCATTTTTCAAGTAGAATTTGACTGTGGAACTATTTTTACCAAATTGGATATATAAACATATTATTTTTAATATTCCAAAATAGAACTTTAAAATTCAGGTTATTACAAATAGTCTTCTCAAGGAAACTTTGGGATTCATGAGCATATTAACCAACAAATTTGCATATTTAAAAGTACATGTGGGGCTTATAGTCCAACAATCCTAACTGAGGTGTTAAGCACCAAGAAACGTTTCCAGTAGATGATTCTGATAAATAATATTCAGTAGTGGAAAATGAACTGAGCAGAAGTTCCTTGAAACAGAAAAAGTATGAAGTTCTTTCTTACATGGAATGAATCGGAGAGAAAGATCATAAACTGGTAAGATCAAAGGCGAAAAATGCCCCATGCCAGAAACTAATACACTCTGAACTCCACATAGGCATAATAAAATACGTATCACAAACAAATTTGACATTGATGTCATCCATTGTAAGTTTGGACAACCATGTATTCCTTTTCAGAGTCGATAGAAAAGGATGCAAACTACCGTAACTCATCGTCCAATCTCTAAGTTTGTCATAATCTAATTTTCCAAACTGTCTTTTCCTCCACCAGCACCGCTCCACTCTCCTTCAGATGGCTTACTTTGTAAGTACTCGATCTCTTCATGGCTTTCATGAACCCAGGGATGCACCATCGACCTTCTTAACCCCTCCAATTTTGATGCTACCTCTTTCATTGTGGGCTTTCTTCTCCTTTCACTCTCAAGCACCTCTTTGCAAGCTCAGCAACTGCACATAATGCAGCTTTGTCTCCCTCATTTGCAACTTGGCTATCTAAAATTTGAAGTAGACGGTTTTCTTTCATGGACGAAATGAAGTACATTGCAAGATTCCTGTCTTCCTCAAGATCACACAACAACAACTTTTACTGTTGCACCATGGCTCCCCTTCTCAAATGTAGATTCTCAATTTTGCTATGCAAATGAATCATTTTACCTATAGGAGGAAATTTTTTCACTGTTTCCCCGTCTCTCTGGAATTTCCAAGTAGATATCACAATTCCTAGTGAGAATTGGAGCAAATGGAAAACATCTCTCCTAGATATGAAGCCAGCCATTCTCCTACTTTTTCATTTATTTATTTTTTCCTTGGTGGTGGGTGGGTTTTGGGGATTGGTCTATGTGTCGATATAATTGACTTTATTTATGGTTTTAAAAATAAAAATTGCCAACTTCTCCTTCTTACCATTTATAACATCTAAATTGCTAAGTTCTCCTTATTTTTTCCCCTATTTTTTATGCATACTTATCTTTGATTGAATGGGTCTAATACACAAAAGTGCGGATCAACCCCACAGATTAAAGAGATTGTCATATCACCTCATCAATAAGCATACCAAATACCATTTGATGAAATCCTTAGATGAGTGAGGATAACTTCTTTATGTTGAATCCATTCTTGAATAGAGAGAATCATATATAAATTAAACCTCTATGGGATGTTCTCAATATTTTTTCATTATAGGTAGTGAGAACTCAAAAATTCTCGTTGAAATGTAAGAATGTTTCAATTCTCATAGAATAAGATTAAAAGATAATTACCTTTGACAATTTGGTTGTTCAAAAATCTTTCTTTGGCAATGCAACCATCACCATCTTGCCTATAACTGTCACGCATGTGGGGTGGGCAACTACATGTGTACTTCCCTACCTCATTATGGCAAATACCATTTCTGCATATGTGTATTAATTTGTAAGAGAAAATAATGAAAATCATCTTTAGCTTCTTCCAAAGTATGACAACCCTAATATGACATGAATCGATTGTTGATATTCCCTCAAGTTAAGCGTCTCCCATTAACGACGAGCTACATCGAATCTTGGTGCCTGTGAAAAATGGGCAATGGTTGTTAGCGTGTTTTCTGAAAAGCGATGCACTACATCGAATTTAGGGTGTAGTGGAAAATGGGCAAGGCTGCTAGAGCGTCCCTTTGGAAGCGATGCTGCATTAGAACCTAAGTGCAATGGAAAGTAGGCATGGGTTCATGTCATGTGCATTGAAAAGTGGGTGGGTAATAGGCTAACTTAACAATATAAGATTCATATCGCCACATGAAATATATGGACATTGATGGGTAAGAGTTTGGAGTTAGTAGATAAGATGAAATGTAAGGAAGTCAACATTGTTTGTATCCAAGAAACTAAGTGGAAAGAGACTAAAACCAGAGAAATCACTAAGTATAAGCCCTGATACGTAGAAAAGGATAATAATAGAAATAACATAAGGGTAATGGTGGATAAAGAATCAAAGGATAAATCTATAGATGGTAAAAGAACTAGATAGAATTATAATAATGAAACTTGTTCTAGGAGAGAAGATCATAGATGTTATAAGCGCATACACATTACAAGTAGGGTTAGAAGATATAATCAAGACATAGTTTTGGGAAGATATGGAGGAAGTCATGCAAGAAATTTCCAACACGGTAAAGATATTTATAAAAGCAAACTTAAATGGTCATGTATGAAAAGAAAAGGAAAGATATAATAGGGCACATGGAGGGTATGGTATCAAATAACAAAATAAGGTGGGGGAAGCTATCCTTGATTTTGCTTTGGCATATAAACTAACCCTCGCAAATACATTCTTTAAGAAGAGGGATGAACACTTAATGGCCTTTAAAAGTAGATTCCATAAATGCCAAATAGAATTATTTATTTTTTTGCTTAGTAATACCAAAAGATCAATATGTAAGGATTATAAGGTGATACCCGATGAGAGTTTAGCCTCACAACATAGGAGAAAGGAAATGAACTCAATAGGTATCCAAAAACTAAGTTGTGGAACTTAAAAGGGTAAAAAATGATCTCACTCACAAATAAGTTGATGGTAGAACGAAACTGAAACAATAAAATAGAAGTAAATACCATGTGAATTAATATAGCAAAGTCCATTAAGAAAGTGGCAAAAGATGTCCTATGAGTATCTAAAGGTAAAAGACAATTAGTAAAGAAAACTTGGTGATGGAATGAAATGGTGCAAAAAGTTATTAGAGAATAATAAGTGTGTTTTAAAGCATGGCAAAAGAGTATAAATAATGACAACTATGGACAATATAAGAATGCTAAAAAGGTTGTTAAGATAATAGTAAGTAAGGCTACTCAAGGCATATGATGATCTCTATAATAGATTGGGATCAATAGAAAGTGATAAAGATGGGTTTAAACTTGCAAAAATAAGAGAACAAAAGGGTAAGGACTTAGATGATGTTAAGTACATTAGAAGTGATAATCAAAGTGTACTAGTCAAAGATGACGAGATCAAATAGGTGAGAAAGTTACTTTCAAAAATTGCTAAATGACAATTGGTGTTAGTATATAAGGATTTAAAGTATAATAAACCTAAATAACATTGGATATCATAGATACAACCATAGGATTAGAATACCTAAAGTGAAAGAGGCCTTGAAAAAGATAAAATTAGGAAAGGCCTTGGGGCTTGATGGTATACCAATAGAAGTTTGAAAGCATATGAGAGATACTAGAGTAATTTAGTTGACAAAGTTGTTTAACATGATTATAAAATCAAAGAAAATGCTAGATGAATTGAGGAAGAGCTCTATTGTATCAATTTATAAGAACAAAGGAGATATATAGTGTTGCACTAATTATCGGAGGATCAAATTTATGAGCCATACTATGAAACTTTTTTAAAGAGTGATTGAGAAAAGGTTATGACATGAAACAAGTGTATCAGAGAACTAATTCAGTTTCATACCTGAGAGGTCTACCATGGAAGCTATTTTCTTAGTAAGAATATTGATAGAGAAATATAGGAAGAGGAGGAAGGTCCTCCATATGTCTTTATTGACTTGGAGAATGCTTATGATAGAGTCCCTAGAGGGTTAATATGGAGGGTGTTGGGCAAGAAAAGAGTTTGCAGGGTTATATAGACATAATTAAATATATGTATCGAGTGATAACAAATGTTAAGACCACTAGATGAGAGACCAGTGATTTTCATATCTTTGTAGGATTGCACCAATGATCGACATTGAGCTTGTATCTTTTCATGTTGGTTACAAATGAGTTAACAAAACATCTACATTAGGAGATTTCATAGTACATGCTATTTGTAGATGATATAGTTTTAATTAATGAGACAATGGATGGCATAAACACAAAGCTAGATTTATAGAGAAAAACATTAAAACCAAAAGAATTTAAAATCAGCCCAACTAAGATAAAGTATATGGAATGCAATTTTAGCAAGGAGAGGAGCAGGAGCAGAGCAACATGAAAGATTGATAACCAAGAACTCCCTGTAAATGACCTTTTCGGTACTCAGGATCAATAATTTATGAATCCAAATGGGTTAGACCAAATGGAGATGCACATCTTGAGTTTTGTGTCATCAGTGAGTGCCACTCAAACTAATAGAAAAATTCTATAAGATGGTTATAAGACTAGCCATACTCTATGGATTAGAGAGTTGGGCAGTTAAGAAATCTTATGTTCATAAGATGAGCATGGCAAAAATAAGGATGTTGAGATGGATGAGTGGAAAGACAAAAAAGGATAGAATTATGAAGGAAAACATTAGAGGAAACTTAAAAATAGCACTAATAGGTAACAAGATGAGGGAGGTTAGACTTAGATGGTTTTGACATATCCAACAAAGACCGAAAATGGCACTGGTTAGAAGAAGTGAGACAACGCAAGTAAAAGGTTTTAAAAGGACAAGGGGAAGGCCCAAAAGAATGTGGATAGAAGTTGTGAGAAATTTTTTTTAAAACTTTAGGACTAAATGAAGCCATGATACTTAATAGAGAGGAATGGAGGAAAAAGATTCATGAGGCTGACCCCCAATTGGGATAAGGTCTTGGTGATGATGATCCATTGATAAATTTTCCCTTAGGGGCCTAGAAAACGTGTAGCTTCCTAAATTAATGTACTTTGCAAGCTCTATATGGATTCAATCATAGTTTCTCCTGGGTGGGCCTAGAAAGCCCTTAGCTTTCTTAATCATGCTAGTTGTAGTCAAGAGTATTTAGTTGACTCTTCCCCTTCGCCATCTCACCCTCTTTCCTATTTCACTAGTTAAAAATAAGAATGTAAATCACTTACAAACTCACCTAAATTTAAACTAGATCTAATGTGTTGGTGACTATGAAAAGTAAAAGGGCAGCTTGGTGCACAAAGCTCTCGTGTATGCAGGATTTGAGAATGGACAAGAAGAATCTATAATACGCAGCCTTACCTTGTATTTTTGCAAGAGGACCTCAAGGTCACATGACAGTAACTCTACCATTGCATCAAGACTCCTTGGAGAATGTAAAAAGTGCGACTGAAAACTGAAACCAAGCATATTCTAGGGATTGCACTTTACAATTAGACAAACTCAAAATAATAAGGGTTAAGATCATTCAATTAATGATATTTTCCAAGAACTGCCATCAAGGACGTGAACAAAAACGCTAATAGTTTTGTTCAGTAGAATATTGACCCCACATTCTACCATATGGGTGTTTGAGAGAGAGAGAGAGAGAGAGAGATGTGGAGTTTATTTATATGCTAAACTTGTGTGTAGCGAGGTGTGTACCCACTTTTTATTCTTTTTCGATGATCCAAACTATTGATCGCATTCGCCCTCCCTCAAGATGTAGGGATACCAAAGATTTTATTCAATAGGCAGTTACAAATTGAGCCCCTTTCAGCTGAAATGTGGATGGTATTAACAAGAATCACTCTCTACCATCCACACTTCAGCTGGAAGGAGCCCAACTACCCTCTATCTCGGGTTGGTCAGATCTGATGAATGGCTTGGATGATAAGTATAAAAAGTAAGTCCAAGAGAAAACATTTTATGCTACAAACCACACCATTAACTAAAATTTAATTGAGAAAGAGAGAGGGATTTCTTCTACATATATGTACATATTGATATGTCTTGAAGAAAAAGAAGCATGGGCGCACTTTTTTATACTTTTTCACCTCAATCAGATGTCCTTGATTCCAGTATTCATGTATATCTGAAATTTCTGAATTCTTCATCTCTTGGCCTTTTGTGGTCATAAAATGGATGATATGAGGGTTTTTTTTTTTTTTACATCATCCATTGTACAACCATAAGAGGCCCAGCCCAAGAATAAAGGCCTTTCATATTTTATTTAAAAATGAGTTTTGACAAGAATATCTGATATATGTCTTCGATCGATGAAAAAATATAAAAACATTAGACCAAACATTATTTTTCTTCAATGCATTTTAATATGTGAAAGACATTCTCAGGAGGAGAGAGAGAACCTTTACATCCGTCGGGTAGGTGAGCGTTCCCTTCATAACCCTGGTCACAAACACAACGATATCCAACAACTCCGTCTTTTGAATCGATACAATGGCTGTTCCTCTCGCATGCATAACTAGATGACTCTCTTTGGGCTTCTTCGCACGTTACGTTTCTTATTGCCCAGTCCAGTGCCATCCGGAAACTTTTCCTGAAAGCTTCAGGGAAATCCTGACGAGAGACCAGACTTGAGACCAGAATTCTAGTTGAGTTGAAGTCTTTGTGATCAGCTACTAAAAACGCATAGCTACACGGACTGAAATTTCTGGTTGTATCATATGCCGTTATGTTCGACACGTAAAGTTGTATGCTCTTCAGCACCTTGGGTATTTTGGTCGTCTGGCCACATCCTGCGCTGGAGCACGATTCCACATCAATAGAATTTTTAGTGCACATAGACACGCACGCAGCTACGTATGTTGGGACGGCGTCCTCTTCTTTAATGCCCCCAAGGATGCCTAAGCTGCCACAACCGATGACAGTAAGCTTGTTACTTCCAGAGAACGTATAGGGGCTTCCTGTGAGATTCATAGTGATAACATCATCGGATTCATTCAACTTGCCCGACTTCAAGAAACAATGCCAAGCCATCCCGCCATCAGTTAGCACTTGTCCGTCATGTAACAGAATCTCTAGGACTTCATGTTCACGGAAGAAGGGCTTGGGAGGTTGAGAAGAGTAATTGCAGGTTAGTTGAAAGCCCTCGTCAATGGAACATTTGGGATTTCCAATACCAGAAGGGTAAGGAATTTTGATGTTTCCACAAGTTTTATTGCAATCAAATTTGGCTAATGGAAGTTCTAATGCTATTGTTAGTGGTCATATTAACAGCGCAAGCACCAACAATTTCTTCTCTATCTCTCTTCTTCTTTCTTCTCCTACATATTTCATCAAGTCACAAGGCAATTTATCTATTCCCATCTTTACAGTTAATACTGTCTAGGACGATAAAAGTTTCTCGTATGAAAGTGAATGAGCTAGACAACAGGTGAGGCCCCATAGACCAAGGGTGATTGTTGCTTCTTCCCAATTTTGTCTAAGGAGACAATGGAGAAAAGCAAACCAGTACTAGTACTAAGGAATATTTGGTGTCGATCCATCAACATCATACCAGACTTTGTTTAATTATTTTCTTAAGTATGATTGGGTGGTAAGCTTTTCACAACCCTCCTTACTAATCAAGTGATTGGTCATCATAATTGCGCCCAAACCTTCATAAATCGGTCATATTGGGGTTATACGAATTTTGATATTTTCACAAGTTTCATTGCAACCAGATTTGGCTAACCGAAATCCTAATGCTACTGTTAGTGGCAATGTTAACAGCTCAAGCACCAACAAAATTCAACTCAGTCCATCATCTCCTTTCTTTCTCCTAATTTTGAATATTTGATCAAGTCCTTTCTCTCCCCTCATAATTGTCATTTCTACTGTTTAGGACAGGAAAACCTTCTCGGAGGCTAGCGAATCAGTAGACACGTGGAATCCTGTACACTTCGGGGCAGTTCTATGACTCCATCGTGAACCAAAATTCCAAGACTTGCGATTGGGGCTGGAAGTCGTCCAAAGACGTCGGTGATTGTACCTTTTCCCGAATGAGACATGTAAAAAGGAGACAAGCTATGAGAAGGAGAAGGAAGCCCACGTCCCTTCTATACCAATGTCAGACGCTCTTTTTAACTTAATCTTACTTTTATATAAGATGCTCTCTTTTGTGATAATCACAAACATTATGCGAACTCAAAAATCACATACTATTGCTTATTTTGAATTCTAAAATTAATAATATAAATTTTATGGTATTAAAAACAGTTAATATTTTTATATTTTTATAATTGAAAATATATAATTTTTGAAGCATAATCCATCTATAACAAGATACTTAAGATGAATAATTACTTTAAAAAATGGGCAACTCGTGTACGTTTAACATAATTGCGCTAGACATTGGATGAATTGCTTAAAATAGGGGTGGCAATTCGGGTTGGCGGGTCATGTTTGCGGCGACACAAACACGACACGATTAGAGTTATGGGTCGACACGAACACGACACGATTAATAGTCGTGTCAAAAACCTATGACTCGTACACGACCCAGTTCTTAAAAAAATAACACGACACGACCTGTGTAACACGATTAATTGACTGAGTTGTGTTGGATACACGGCACGACATAAAACGACTTGATTTCCCTATTACGACTTAGTAAAAAAACTGCTCCCAAGTGAATGGAGCCAAACCAACCACAAAACATAGGATGGTTATTTTACAACAGTCCTATAAAACACATAACATATAGGACGATTATTTCACAACCGTCCTATATGTTATGGGTTTTATAGGACGGTTGTGAAATAACCGTCCTATATGTTATGGGTTTTATAGGACGGTTGTGAAATAACCGTCCTATATGTTGACACAACCGTCCTATATGTTATGGGTTTTATAGGACGGTTGTGTCATAACCGTCCTATATGTTATGTTTTATAGGACGGTTGTGAAATAACCGTCCTATATGTTATGTTTTATAGGACGGTTATGTCATAACTGTCATATATGCTATGTTTTATAGGACGGTTAAGGACTAACCGTCCTATTTTTACACATATGGATATGGTTTATTAGTACTTTACCAATCTGTGAGTTTGACTATGATGTGTCAGACTTCCAATGACCAGTCTGCGTGTGCCGGCAAACGTTCTAACCTTGGCGCCGGCCTGCCTGACAGGGACAGATAGTTTTCTTTCCTCCAATTCCAAACTGGCAAGTGGCAACTAGAGTTAATGAAACTTACACTTCAATCATTTGTCAAATATTTTGAGTCCTTGATGTTAGATCCGACGTGTGGGCCCCCCTTGTAGTGGCGGGAAAACAAAATAAAAACTGAAAACATAAAGGTTTAACTAATTAATAATTATCTAGGTCTACTAAGTCAATCTAGTCTAAGGCAATTGTTTTGTCTTTTTGTATGTAAGTAAGCCCAATTCCCATATCCAATTATCCAATTAAATTTGAAGTCTTATGCTAAAGCTAAGCTGCTAAAGCACCCTAGCCTAGCTGGTGGTTGTTTGCTATAAGCCTATAACTATAGGTTATAACCTACGACTTAGCTAACGTATTACACCTTGTCTCTAATTTTCTTATCAAATATTTTAAGATTAGCTACACATTGTCGATTTACAAACTTACAAGTTACACTTAGTAGAAAATTAGTTAACCAAGTTTTGTAACTTGTACAAGTACAAGTGAAGTGAGAGACTAACTAACTATCATATATTGTATAAAATTATAAATACTAATGATTTTCTTATATTAATTTCACATGTCATCACCAATTGATCTAATATATCTCTTTTTCATCAAATTCATGAATATCATGTATCTAACTTATATAACTCAATATTTGTTTCTCTTTTCTAACTCCTAATTGATCATAATAGATTAGGAATAACTCATTCATCCATGATCCATCATTCATGCAGAGTAAAATTTAGTAACTCCCTTAGTAATATCATTCAACATGTGTTTTTTCTCTCATGATTATTATTCATTTTACCATCAATGCCACTTCTTTTCAATTTTCACTATAGAGTATAGACCACAATCCATAATTAATTTTAGTTTCACCAAAGTTATCATATCAATATCCTTCTAATTCTCTCTTGATTAGCTTTTGTGTTAATTCAATACATAACTCATATTCTCTGATCTCATTCTCACCTCACATAATGAATTAATTACATAGCTAATAACTATTCCCTTCATATACTCATTATCCACCAATGAGATAACTATATAACTCTTTATATACTAATTCTCAAGGCAATTGTTTTGTACTTTTGAATGTAAGTAAGCCCAAATCCAATTATCCAATTGAATTAGAAGTCTTAAGCTAACGCCCCTACACAGTCGGTTGTTTGCTATAACTATAAGTTATAACCTAAGACTTAGCTACACCTATACACTGTTTCTAATTTTCTTATCAAACATTTTAAGATTAGCTACACATTATCGATTTACAAACTTACAAGTCACACTTAGTAGAAAATTAGTTAACCAAGTTTTGTAACTTGTACAAGTACAAGTGAAGTGAGAGACTAACTAACTGTCAAATATTGTATAAAATTATAAATGCTAATGATTTTCTTATGTTAATTTCATATGTCATCACCAATTGATCTAATATATCTCTTTTTAATCAAATTCATGAATATCATGTATCTAACTCATATAAGTCAATATTTGTTTCTCATTTCTAACTCCCAATTGATGATAATATATTAGGAATAACTCATTCATCCATAATCCATTGATCCATCATTTATGTAGAGTAAAATTTAGTAACTCCCTTAGTAATATCATTCAACATTTGTGTTAATTTAACACATAACTCCTATTCTCTGATCTCATTCTTACCTCACCTAATGAGTTAATTACATAACTAATAACTATTCCCTTTGGACCGTTCCTATACTCATTATCTACTAATGAGATAATTACATAACTCTTTCTATACTCATTCTCAACTCTCAAGCTACTAAGTTAATTACATAACTATTTCTATTCTCATTCACTCATTTTTACCTAATGAGTTAATTACATGACTCTTTCTTTACTTATCCTCAACAACTTTTGAATTGAGTATGAGTTACTTACATAACTTTGCTTTTTTAAGCTAATCCTTAACTGAGATCAGATGAGTTAAATACATAACACTTACTTTACTCATCCTCAACCTCAACAACTATTGAATTGAGTATGACAATATGAGTTACTTACATAACTTTGTTTTTAAGTTGATACTCAACTGAGATGAGTTAATTACATATATGCTCTATCTTTTGAAGCTCATCCTTAATGAAATTAAGATGAGTTAATTACATAACTCTTTCTTTACTCTATACTTAATAACTATTTTTATTTAAATACATCCTCAACTAAGATTAATTAAATACATAACTCTTATAGCTTATATGACGGTTATGCAACAACATGTTAACAACCATCCTATAACTTTCTAATAAATAAAATAACCATCCTATATAACTTATAGGACGGTTATAAAAAAATCGTCATATATTTCATTATATATATTATAGGACGGTTATTTAAAAACCGTCCTATATTGTTCTATATATCATTTTTCACCTTGATCAGCCCTAATTTCAAATTTTCAATCTTCCAGCGGTCCAAACTACTGAGAAAGTGAAAATGACCATTCCTCTTCGATGTTTCACAGATCTAAGCAAAATAAGGTATGTATTTATGAATTTTACAATCTGTATACAGTTCTATAAAAAACATAAAAGCCTGCACCCTTTTTTCAATTTTTTTGTTTTTTGTTAACTATTTTCCATAGATCTTGATGGGTTTTAGTCTGAGAAGGTGAAAACGACCATTCCTCTTCGATCTTTCACAGATTTAAGCAAAAAAAGGTATGTATTTACAAATTTTATAATCTGTATTTATTTTTTTCAATTTTTTTTGTTTTTCGTTAACTATTTTTCATAGATCTTGATGGGTTTTAGTTCTATGTGTATGAGAAACATTCCATTTGAGTTTTATATTTCTTTGCTCTAGATTTGAGTTTGTTTTTAGGTTTTTTACTGTTTTTTCGAAAAAATCATTTACAAAAATAAATAAAAAAGTCGTTGTTTTTTCGTATTTCTTCATTGAAAAGTATTTCTATCCACATACAGAGCTTTCCCATGTTGTGTATTCATGTGTGATAATGTTTTCATCTCTCTTTTTTTTTGTAATTTAGTTTTTTTTTTAATTTTTCCAAAAAAAAATAAGTTACGAAAATTAGGAAAATTTTGTTATTTTTTATATTTATTAGTCAATACCTATTCTTATCCACATATATAGCTTACTCATGCTTGAATCTTCATGTATTAATGATTTTTAACATTTAATCTAATTTTTAGTAATATAGGACGGTTCTTGAAGAACCGTCATATATAACTAGCAATATAGGACAGTTATTCTGGAACCGTCCTATATTACTAGCAATATAGGACGGTTCCTGAATAACCGTCCTATATTACATGAGTAATATAAGACGGTTCCTCAAGAATCGTCCTATATTTTCAACCATTCCATAGGTTAGAATCATGTCAAGGTGATGATTAAATAGGTCGCGTGTCAAACAGGTCAACACGACGGGTCAAATTAATTGACTCGAACACGACACGATAAGACTCGACCCGAACCCGCTAAATTCGTGTCGGGTTCGTGTCGTGTCATATTTTGCCGCCCCCAGTTTAAAACATAGTATATCCATGTGTAACACCCCGGATTTTTAAGACAAAATTATTATTATTATTATTATGGCAATTTAAATAAGAGCATTTGGGATCCCATGAGAAAAGATTTATTTAACATTTTACTAAACCTATCTTAAAACTCCAGGTGTTAATTTTCCTTTCTCAAAATGACGTACATGTAATTTAAACATAAATAAATAATCCGCGTATAAATCAACGTCAAATAAATCGGCGCCTTTATTTTAAATCAAATAAACGTTCAAAAGACAATAATAATATGGCCCAGGGTCTATCCATCATAACATCCCATATAAATGTCCAACATATGTCCAAACATCTAAATCACATCCAAATATAAAGTATGCAGTCCATAATAAAATTCAAATGATAATCCTGTTTAATGACTCACATCACTGTCTAAAACTATAAGGAAACTAGTCTTCAGCAGCTCTCAAGGTTTATCAACCGCTTTTCCTTTCCTGGTGTCGCGCTCGAGATCTAAGGCATTGCAAAACAAAGCAATGCCTCAGCAAGCTATCGCTTGTGTAGGTACATAGACAATTAATGTAATAAATGAAAGAAATAATGAACATCATTGATGAAAAGTCTAACATTTATGGAAATAGTGATATCATAATGCCACGTTCAAATAAATGCAAATTTATTCCATATGCTAAAACATGAAATTCACGGAGTTAAAACATGACATGAATCAATAAAATGGGGCATACAACAAAAATAAGGGCACCTTAAGGTAATGGGTCCCACCATCGTACTAATATCACTGATCAGGAGTACTCATAATCAACTTCTGCATATCGTCACACCCAGGCATAACATCCATAACCATGCTCATCATACATGCACACATAACATCCATAACCATGCTCATCATACATGCACACATAGCATGACGCCCACCGGGCGAGAGCACCCGTCATCAAATATAAAACACGGAAATCATATGTATATGCTAAAACTCAAGAGCACTTATAGCTTGCAATCCCCAAGACATGCCCCTCATCCTGGGGTTAGCCTATAAAAGGACTATCTAATAAGCCTCTATTCTCATTTCCATGTAAATCCATGCATTTTCTATATATACAATAAGAAATAAATCTCTAATTAAGCATAACTAATTAACATCATACTTATAAAAGCATTTTAAATAAGTTTATTCAGTAAAAGATTTCAATTTGGAATAACCATCCGGTACGCAATGTCGCATGAAATCCAGGGTAAATAATAATTGCATTTTAAAACACAATCACACATGATGCTATGTTTAAACATGGTTCAAATATCAAGGCAAAACATTAGTTGTCGTCACCTACCTCAGTGTGAGGCCACTAGCTTGCTAATAACTCCCTTTAATTGGTATGTTCAAGTGCACCTATACATGTCACATCACTATTTTAAAAATTTTCTAAATAAAAAGTGGTCATTTCTAAGTTTTTAAGTTAAAACTAGGTCCGCGTCGTCAATACGGTCACAACGCCTCTTCCGGATCGTGATTTGGACCTCTCTAGCTCCCAAAAATCAAGTTTTAGTGAAAACTACCATCAAATGGGGCCTGCCGGACCACCATAAGGTGGTTTAAACCGGCGGCACCCTTTTCCGCCGGTTTACACCGCCGTACACTGGCGCACGAAGACGCACGCCGACGCAGACGCCGAACGGAACGCGCCGTGCATCACGGTCGCCAGACAACACATATACAAGAGCTGGTAACTTGTGCCTTATAGTCAAGAAACGAGTACAAGTCAAAGATGGCCAGGGACAATTACGTTACTCGGTACCATCACGATTTAAGACACGAGGATCTCCTTAGATTTGATCAACAGTCTGGACTCTGACAAAATCCCAGGACCCACCTGACCAACTGTTCAGATTCGATAATGAAACCGCAGTTGGAAATTGAGCAGATGCAGTGGATCTACATTTGGCTTTGTCAGAAAGGATTTTCCTATTCACTAAATTGCCTTAAAAAGTCATCCAGTCAAGATAAGGTTGATTAATAGCAAAAAAATTTCCAGCTGTAAGAGAAAAACGTCGTCCATTACCCTGAAAAGCCCCTCTGAAAATCACGCCTTTGAAAAATGCTTCCCCTCTCATAAATATGTTGTTTTTTATTAGTATTTCTGTGCAAAAGCAAGATCACCCAGCAGAATAACAAGGAAATTTGTTTTAATTACATTTCAACGGCTCCGGCTTGGAGAATGCAGGCCCCTTGGGTGTGAGAGGCGTCTTTAGAGATTGTGATAGCAGCAGCCAACAGTACTGGTTGCTTCAGTGGGCTTCTGGGATATAAAGACTAATGAAGCGGAGCTCCTTGCACTCAAGAGTGGAATTCTAAACTGGCCATTTGAAGAATTCGAGAAACTTTTGAGCACCATGGAGATTTTTAGACATTAGTAATCATGTGAGCCTGCGTCGGAAAGGAAGTTTTCTTTAATCATATTCTAAGGTCTGCAAATCAACTTGCAGACAATGTGGCTAAAGATAGGGTGCATAGAGACTCTCTTTTGATCATATTATTGGCTTTATTGATCTTGCATTTGGCCCTTGAGCCATCTTGTTTCTTCTCCTTTCCCACTTGTCTGTGTATTTTACTACTTTGTACTTTTGGACCAACTCGGTCTTTTGATCAACAAATGAGTAAATAAATAAATCCAAATAATAAGATTGAGAGGAACAACTGTAATAAATTTGGAAATATTACGCCTCTATATACTCTTGTAGTGAATTCTTTTTCCTTGACCCAGTCATAAATTTCAGTGGAAGTTTCTCATCTCGCACTTTCTTATTTGTTTGTGTAACGTGTTTGTTCGGTGCAGGAACAAGCTGAACTGTCTTGCATTTGTTTGCAGCCCCCGGTTACGCTGGTGATTTGTGTTACATCGGTGATTTGGGGTACTACGTCAACAAGGAAAAGAAAGACGACTTTTCCGGAAACACATTGGGTTTGCTATCACACCAGCGGATACCTTTTCGTCCAGCAGTCACACTATTTACGAAGCAGGAACTCAAAAGGGCAAGCAAAAACTTCAGTGAGAGCCAAATAGTTGATCAGGAGGTTATGGTACATTTTATAAAGGAATACTAACGAACAACGAGGTAGTTGCGATTAAAATGTCCAAAACAGTGGGAAGGACTCCAAATGAACAGTTCGTGGATGAGATTTATATTCTTTTACATATTAATCATCAAAATGTGGTGAAACTCCTTGGCTGTTGTTTAGATTATGAAGCCCATTGCAAGGTTATAAGTTTATTCTCTAATGAAATTATCTTCAACCACAATCATGACGAGGACCAACGGACCTCTCTTTCATGGGAGAACCGTTTAAGAATTGCAGCTGAAACTGCAGAAACGCTTGCCTATATTCATGGGCTCAGTACCAACCTTTTATAGGGATTTCAAGTAGACCAACATTTTGTTAGACGATAGTTGTATGGATAAAGTGTCAGACTTTGGAGTCTCACGGTTGATTCCTTTGGATGATTCTGACTTAATGTGACACCCCGGGTTTTTCACAATAATATAATAATAATTTTAAAATTGTATAAGGATTCCTATTTAAATCTTGGATTTTTAAATTGACCAAAAACAAAATTTTAAATAAAAAAACATTTCTTTCAAAATCCTAAGAGTCATACAATCACAAAATCACATATTTAACAGTGAAATGATATCTCATTTCTACAAAAAAACTGACAGAGTCTCCTCTGTATATTAGACCATCACACATAACATGTACAATACAAAACCACCTAATAAATACAGTAACATGACATGACACTTAGGAGACTCAATCTCTATGCCCATCCATCCAAATCAAATAAAATACCCAATAAAAACATATACGCTAACAATGGATAATAAAGTCAAGACATGACAGAATTGCTCAGGGTCTATCCATACAGCCATCACATTCAATAAGAATACATCCAAATCACAAAGTTCATACTAAGATATAGTCCATAAGTCATAAATGAAGTAAGATCTAAACAAATCTTATAGTTTTTGAAATATCTTCTATACATTACAAGAAGTCCATCGCCTTTGTCTACTCTATCAACATGTCAAACCTGCCGCTACTCTCTATATCTAAGATATTACAAACCAAAGCAATGCCTCAGTAAGTAATCACTTGTGTAGGTGACAACATTTAATTTCAATTTAAAACATATGTAGTATGGCATATAAAGCTATGAGTTTTTGATAAAGTTCATGGTTATGCAACATTTATATAAAAGTTATATCATTTGTTATCAAGAACAAAGTGATGCATTAATAATAAGTCAGAATCACCTACAAAAAAAATCAATAAGGATATGGTTTCTCGTATAAATATCAAAATATAATATTCAAATACTACAGCAAACATAACAATGAACAATGCATGCTCATGCAACTAATAAAATCATTTTCAATCAAATGCATCATAATAAGGCATGAATTCATATAATAAATAACAGAATATGCAAGTCAGCCATGTCTCTAGAGTGTCCTACCACACTCTCATATTTGGTCATAAGTACTCATACCAAACCCTAGGTCCCTCACCTGTAGCTCACACACTAGGTAGTTCACTTAGCCTATAAGCCCTCCCACATAGGCTTCTCCCTCAGGTGCATCGTCACACAATGGGTGTAACAGGATATAAACATTCCCTTGTGACATACTACATGAGCATATTGAATAAGTGCATCGATTGCTATGCTACAATGGTAACCATTATATGGTATCAACCACTATCGCTCATCGTCGACACTAAAATGGGAGACTAATGTCATGCATGGGGGATAGTTGGACATGCGTGGGTGGCCTACCTATGATTACCACAAACCGCAAGCAGTTTGTCCACACATCAGGGCTAGTGTCTATCATCCATAATTTCAATGGGTGGGTGGCCATCCCTACAACTCTCCTAACATCGTATCCATTAGGTAGAAACATCCCTCATAAATCAACGAAAATACAAAACCAAGTATCGGTGATTAATGCATAACCATCCTCAATAAAATCAAGTTAATAAAGTATTTTTTATTGAAAATCATGCATCTAAGTCCATGTCTAACATACTTAATTAATTAAATCAATGCAACATAGAATATATCAAGAAACCATGCATAAATCATGCACATAAAAAAGTAGCATACATATAGGCAATATATGTTGAAAAGTAATCTTAGAAAAATCATGGGTTTCACATACATATCCATGCATCACACAGTCCATATAAATAAAGCCGTCTAATAAATAATCATGATTTATAAAATCATATAATACTAAATATAGTCACCTACCTTAGACAAAGTAATACTCATCTGAACCTCCCAAATCAATCGAACACAACTCTAACATGGTCTACCATAATTCTGTCACCTAGATACATATCACATCCAGTCAAACTTAGTTTCTAATTTATCTAACTTGGATTCTTAATTATACAATATTATATTTCATTTTCCAATATACAGTGTTCAAGACCATCCAATGATTCCCAGCCATGAAATCTCAAGACAGGGCCCACCTTAATTGGCTAATAATTCAAATCATACTTAATCGGGCCCACTCATAACCATTTGATCCTTCTTCTTAATTATATCATTTCATATTTCAGAGCTACTAAGCTCAGATCATATCAATATTAGGTAATTTATCATTTAAATCAACTAATCAGGCATTATTATCTGGATTTCATGTTCAATCTTATCTAATTACAATCAAATCAACCCATCAAATAATTAAGACAGTAATCTTACCTCGTATAAGTACATCTAAATAACATCCAATTGTCCACTTAGCTAGATCGTCCACCGATCGCCTTAACCATGCCCGATCCAGATATCCATGATGATCTAGTTCAAATTCTTTACCTGAACATCCCAAATCAAATAACAATTTAGTAATTCTAACCAATTAATCTAATTAAGAATTCTAAACAATTTGAATCATCAAATTGAATCCAATTTCATACTTGGATTTTTAGTTGATCTTATCCGTTGATCAAGATTGACTAAATCATCTGTATGGATATTTTAGATCTAAAATATCTTATGTGGATCTTAATCTATACTTAGTAAGGATCATAATGGACTATTTAAATATGAAAATAATGTCAAAATATCTCATATCAAATGATCTGAAGTTTGATCAATAGTTTGGTCAAATCGACAATTAGATCTTCCCTTATCGATGAATAGAAAAATGGGTATTGTTCCTCACATCGCCAATATCATAAGAGTTATCTCGGATCTCCGAGATCCTTCCTGGATTAGTCAGAATCAAAGGTTGAAGTTCAAGAATGCAATAGGATTGGGTAAGTCAACTTAGCTCCCTAAAATGAGTTGGAGTGAGTTGACTTGGCGAGTCAACCTGACCAACTCGATAGTACCTAGAAAACAGGGCAGAGGGGAAGACTGGTGGTTGGTAGTGGCTGTGACAAGGTCACCACCTACCTGATCTCAAGGGGAAGACAGAGGGGAAAAGGCGGTCTTGGCTCACCTACCCTCCCATGGGCTGGCTGAGCCAATGATAGAAAAAGCAAGGGGGAAAGGGGATCAGCTTTGGCGCATGACCGACCTGTGCGTGCTGGCATCACAGGCTGGCTACGCTACGAAGAACCCCAATGAGGGAGGGAAAAAGGAGAAGATGGAGTGGGGAATCCTACCTGAAAAAGGGAAGGGGAGCAGATGCGTGGCTGGCTGCTTGGAGGGAAACTCGATCTAGGTTTTCCCATTTTCGTATGAGGAAGTGAAGAGAACGAAAAAAAAAAAAAAAAAACAGTGGCTGGTCTGTTTGGTCACCGCCCAACCCAACCAGAGGGGGAAAAAAATCCATCTGTGGCTTGCTTCGGTGGTTGCACAAGGTCGAGAAGAAGCGATCAGGGCCTCCCCACATCACCGGTGACAAACCCAACAAGGGTTTCAGTGATGAGGTTTTCATGGACAGAAATAAGGCACCGAGAACCTAATCTGAAAGGACCACACGCCAATGCCGGCAACCCAAAAGGCTCAGCTATGCATTGTCGTCATGACAACAGGTGTCTGATGACGAGTTTGAACTAAGGGGGGCTGATCTCTAGGTTTCTACTCTCCTGCATTCCCCCCATCTAATCCTATTGTCAATCCTCATCTCACAACAAACAAAGCAAGGGGGTGCTGTTATCAATTTTGGTCCCCTATCGATTGTAAAACTTTTAAAATTTTCACTCCCAATATCCGTTTTGAGCAAAATTAGTGTCATTGAATTTGTATCGACACGTATATTCTAAATTTGATAATCTTAAGTCCAATTTTTGAGTTTACAAGGAGGTTATTTTCATAAAATTCAATTCCCATGAAATTAAATTTTGATTTTTATCTCCATCAAAATTATGATTTGATACATAAAAAATGACCCAAAATTGAGGGTAGTTACATGCTTCCCTCCTTATAGGAATTTCGTCCCAGAAATTATTTCCACGTTATCCTTCAACAATTAAAAAAAAAATCCCCATATTACAAGAACTACAAATCATACCAAAATTTTCAAAAGTCAATGCCAATAACAATTTCATGCAACGCCATCTCCTTAAACAGTAACTCATATATATATATATATATAACCAATGTATATTTCAAGCCATTTCGGATTCAAATAGCTCATAATATGGTTAGAACGCATCATAATCACATATAATGTAGTTATCATAAACCATACTCTCACTAAGAGTTAGTATAAGCAAATCACTATTTCAATGAAATTTGAAGTAACTCGACTCACATATAGACAATTCTATGCCAAATCTATTCTAGAACACATTACCTCACTAATAAACAATATATATCAATCAAACCATATCATATCAACTCATGAACAAGCAACATGTGCCAATAAAACCTAAGCATATCTGTTCACTTACAGGCAATCTATGCCAAACAAAATTAGAACACACCAGCTCACTAGTAGGCAGTTAGATGCCAATCAAAACCGGTCTATAACACAATCATACTATGAGCACCTAGAAGCTTGTCGCCTAAAATCTCGCCACCTAAAAGCCTACCAGTGCCTCCTACACCCGCCCTCATCAACTGCCCTCATCGACTACTCACAAGTATATGTCATAAACCAATTTCTAATTACTCATAAGAAAATGGTTTATACCAAATACACATCTCTTTCATGCTTATCATCTAATGAGAATTCAAACTCATACATAAGAAACATAAACAACATCCATATCACTACTATCTTGAAGAACTCCATAACTCAAGGATAGTAGTTTACCAAACTAAGGAAAACTATTAACCTTAGTCACTAGTTTGGCTAATCCTAGTTCATCACAATCTTAATAAACTATCTCTCTATCAATAGAGGTATCTCGGTTAAGAAAGTTCACCTTCTTTGACCATAATTCATACTCACATGAATTTACCACAAAGGTGACTCTTTAAGATATTTAGAATAATGTACAAAGATTTCTTGTACTCTGCCAAGCCATGGAGTATACCAAAACATCATCTCCTAACATAATCATGACTCATCCAAGTAACCTTTAAAATAATTTAGTCTGCCATATCCCTACATGCTGTCAGTGCATTTGTTTCACCAATTAATATCACCTAGAATTAGTAATAATCATAACGATTTCTAATAATCATCCTTAAGATGTCTTACTCCACAATCCTCATTTGGTGGTAATCATACTTTAAATCAGTCTCCATAAACGTCATGCACCAACCACAATAGATCAAATAGATCGTTAGTACATGATAGAGGATATTGGTTCTCTATTGTTGTGGTATCAAACAAATGAATCTGCTCATAATAAGAAGGGTCTGTCCCTCTTTTATGAAGAGGACAAATGCATTCCATGAAGATCCTCTAAATCTAAACAAACTCTTGTCAGTTAACTTTCGTAGCTGGAACTCTTCTAGCTTAATCGAGGTCATCCTATATAACACCTTAGAAAATGACACTATGTCTGATGCCAAATCAATATTAACATCAATTTCAAGGCTAAAAAAATTCCTAAAACCTCTTCAAGAAGATCATGAATTTTTGCACATCATCTGTGTGCTTAATCTATGGCTGCTCTTTATCATCTACTATCACACAATAAGGAGGACTCGATACATCAGAAGAACACCATATTGCCTTCAAGGCAAAGTTAAAACAAACCTCAATGACGTCCCTTCTTACGCAGGAGTGAGGTCAATAGTTGTCCAGGTATACTAAAAGTACCTTTCTTCTCTCTACAATCATCTGTGCTCCAACAATTTGAATTTATCCCATGGATGATATATTAATAAATTAAAATGAGTACGATAAGATTAGTATCTATCTTCTCATCATCATCGCCACCAATGAGATTAGTGTCAAGACTTCCAACCCCAAAGATTGTCATATATATATATATATATATATATAAACAAGCAGGTTCATCAAGGTGCTAACACGTAACTACAAGGGTGACTGGATCTTAGATCAAGGAGGCTCATGGTATGTCTATCAGCAATCAAGAGGGTACCTTCCACAACTTGGGTTAAGGTTTGTAATCATCTCAAATAATGGCAATAACCAATCACTACCAATGTGGGGTCATTTTTGTTTTGTCTCCCATATCAATTTGTATGAGTTATTGTCCTTTGGGATAGTCTTTAAAGGAATGTTCTAACTCCCCACAACTCATATAAAGAATTGCCACTATAATGGTGGTTGTTGACGCTATTATCACTACTACATACACCAACTCTGGGACATAATTGTCCGGGTGCCTATCCTTACAACTAGTACACCTTCTCTCATCCACATTCAAACATCGCCTGCTCTATTGTCATTAGCTCCATGGCCTTTGTAACTGTATTGATAAAAGGTCTCTTCACCTCACTAAACTAACTCAAACTACCCATGTTCGAGTCTCCGCAATCAAACCCTACTTCTAAGAGAATCCTTCTCTAATATAGAGACCATGTCTGCAACTTTTGTCACCAATGTAGGATGTGCTACAATCACCTAATTCCTCAATCCAAGCATCAACATAACATAATCCATTTGCAGCCTCCTTACCCATAGTAAAGGAGTTAGGGGCAAGTCTCTTCATGTAATAACCCCAGTTTTGTAATATGATTGAACAAATAAATAAAATTTCAAAAAAATAGGGCTAGAATATTAGGTTATCAAAAGTTTTTTTTTATTTTTTATAGAGATTAAATCATAAGTGGAAACTTAGATATTTGGAATGTGCTTAAAAAATTGATTCCAATGACTATAAGTACATTAAATTTTGAGTTCGGATGAATAATTCAGATTTTTCTCAAATTTTGAATTAAAAAGGGCAAAATGGCCAATTCAATTTATAACCAAGAGTTAAGACATGAATATTTGAATATACTCAAAAAATCAATTCGAATGATTATAAATACATTAAATTTCGAGTTCGGATGAATAATTCCTATTTTTTCTCCAATTTTGTAAATAAAAGGGCAAAACGATCATTTCACATTAAAGTGGGGACACAAAACAATCTAATGGTTTGAAAACAGCCATCATGAGTCAAAGAACTACCAATTGGTAGTGGATACGGAGGTAGAAGTGGGAATTCCACTCACAAATAAAATATTTAAGAGAAAAAATTTGTAATTATGAGGAGAAATTATTTAAAGATTCCCAAAACTACCTATAAGTAGCTCCTAAAATCCTCTAAAAATCTTTATTTAATCCATCACAAAGTGCCCTAACTCCCCCTAAAAAAATTAACTAAAAAATCCTCCCCTATCTCCCCTAATTTTCCTTTCTTTCTTTCTTATTTTTCCTTGTAGGCGCGTCCCCAGACGCACCCAGCGCTCCAAATCAGTTGGAACCATCGGGCACATCCACAGACACGTCGTCCCCCGATAGGTTAGGGTTTCTACCCAAAAATCCTAAAGCAATTAGCCATCACCAATTAGACCAGTTTTGCATGATCCAAACCATCCAATCTGTTTGGAACACCCTGATCTACAAAACCCCTAAACTAATTTGAAGATCTAATGGTTCAATCAACGGGAAAACTCAAAACAAGATTTATCCAATAACCTATCTTCTTTGGCATGGATTTCTTATTTTCGGCATCGTTTTTCACTTATGGACATCATAGGTAGGTGCATCATCTCCCCCTCTTCCATTTTTAGTAGTTTTTATTGATTAACATTCACTAGATTGGATTTTCAGGCAAGATTTTTTGGTGAATCCAATGCCAGTGATACAGTATGAGATCTCCATCACAGAGTGCTCAGATGAAAAATCTAAGCCATCCAATTGATCCAAGAGGGCCAAAATCACCTAGGAAGGAGATCTCAAGCGATGATTTGGAGATTTGGGTGAGGATTGAGGAAGATGGGTGAATGGTGATCTAACGGTCTAGATATGAACCGTCTCGCCATTCACTGATCACCGCTCCCCTTACTTCGATGATCACCAATAGCAGGGATGGGTCGCTGGTTCTGTTGAGTACCCATTGCCCAGAAATGATCTGGGCCATTAAAATTTTGAACTGAAATCTTGTTTTTAAGATTCTGAACAATCTGAACTCCAAATTGAGATCGAAAAGATGCTATAAATTCCTTATGATGTGTAGAATTGACTGAACTAATAAAAATGAAGTTTTAATCACAGAAATTTTCTAATAATGGAAAATATGATTCCAATTTCCATGATCAGTAAGATATGAGATGATTAGACCTTAGGATTCTAATCCATTGATGATCTAATGATGAGGGAAAATGGAATTAATGGTTGGATGTGACTGATCTATGAAAAATTAAAAATTATACCCTTAATGGAAGAAAATTCCTAAAAATGACTATGGATCTTCTTGATCAATGGAGATCAAGAGTGATCAGACCCTATGGATGAGTTGGATTGATGTGATGATGATGAGATCCCATGAGATCATGGGTCAGATATGACCAAAATGTGAGGATTTGATCTTTGGACCCTTAATGTAATAAAATCCCTAGATCTACCAAAGGGACATAAAATCTAATAGTTGGATCTTGTTAAAAGCTTCTAATAATCTTACTTGATTAGTTTAATTGTCTTTTATTTATAATAGAATTGTAAATTTGATTTATGTTATGAATTAGAGGGCATGTTAGTTTAATTCTTCAATTTTAGTATAATTGCCTTTAAATTTCTTTATATTGTTAAAAGATTTGTAGATTTGATAATCCTAGGGCCATATTAGTTTAATTATTAAACTATAGCATGATTTCCCTTTAATTTCATTAGATTATTAGTAAAGATTCATTTATTTCATGACGTAGGATTCATGTTAGTTAATTATCATAGTATAGTGTAAATGCTCTTAGAATTATATAAATTTACATTATGATTTAAAGTTTATGATTATTTGATAGTCAAATTATAGTGTAAGCATCTCTAATGGTTTTTAAAATTAGTAGATTTACTTGTTAAATTAGTTGTTATGCTTTAATGTTCATGAATCATTGAAAATGTAATCTAATGAAATATAGAGCTTCATGGACAATTGAGATAAATGAATGACATGAACTTAATCTTAGTAAGGGCTATAGTTAGTAGGACAATATAAAGAATAGATCTCCATCTCCTTTGCCCAAATTAGGAGAATAATAAACATCCATGAATAATAGTATACATGTTCATGGAAATAAGTTTAAATCAATTAAAGAAGGGACTTAGGGTAAAGAGCTCATAGGAAACTTGTTAAAGGTTGAGCTAGTGCTACTCCAATAGACTCTATAGTTGTTATGAATGGTATACAAGAGTCAAGTGCTTTTCCCTTGCCTTCCATTGACGTTTGTTGAGATCTAAACGCCTCCTTTCATGAGGGTTGTATTAATCACTTTTAGAGCAGACTTTAACTAGTAAGCATTTTGAGATAAGGAGGAGCTATCTAGAATTAGGAAGAAAATAAAACATCTTCAACTAGTAAATCATTAACTAATTGAGTAATAATAATAATAGAAAAGGATAGAAAATTACCTAATCATAATAAAAATTGTAAGTAAGATAATAAGATCCATAAGGAGATCTTGAATGATCAAAAACAATAAAAGAAATAAATACTTCTCGATGTATGATATAGATATTACTTACAATTTAGATAAAATAGAACAGAAGATTTGAACTCTTAATCATATGTGATTCAAGGAAGAGAGATTTAGATCATCCTCCTTAGGGATGATCAAAAGATCATGTAGTATGTACAGTTGGATAGAGAGATAACATTATATTTATGATTTGACAAATATACGTTGATCAAGACTATGAAAGACCTCAAGAAGTCATCATCATCATCATCATCAAGACCTTATCCCAATTAGGGGTCGGCCACATGAATCTTATTCCTCCATTCCACTCTATTAAATACCATGGCTTCATTTAGTCCTAAAGTTTTTAAATCTTTCCTCACCACTTCTATCCACGTTCTTTTGGGCCTTCCCCTTGCCCTTTTAGAACCTTCAACTTGTATTGCCTCACTCCTTCTAACTGGTGCCGTTGTTGGCCTCCTTTGAACATGTCCAAACCATCTAAGTCTAATCTCCCTCATCTTGTTACCTATTGGTGCTATCCCTAAATTTCTTCTAATATTTTCATTTCTAATTCTATCCTTTCTTGTCTTACCACTCATCCATCTCAACATCCTCATTTACGCAACACTCGGCCTATGAGTATGATGTTCCTTAAGTGGCCAACAGTCTGATGGATAGAGCATGCGCGGCGTTACAGCGATCGTATAGAATTTTCCCTTTAGTTTGAGTGGCACCCGCCGATCACATAAAACCCCGATGCACATCTCCATTTGTTCCAACCCGCTTGGATTCTCTGGGTAACCTCCCTCTCAATCTCTCCACTCTCATGGATCAATGATCCTAAGTATCGGAAGTGGTCTCTCATGGGAACCTCTTGGTTATCAATCTTGACTGGTGCTCCACTCCTACTCTCCTTGCTAAAATTACATTCCATATATTCTGTCTTAGTTCGGCTAATTTTAAATCCTTTCGATTCTAATGCTTCTCTCCATAGCTCTAGCTTTATGTTGATACCCTCCCTTGTCTCATCAAGTAGGACTATATCGTCTGCAAATAGCATGCACCAGGGAATCTCCTCATGCAGATGTTTTGTTAACTCATCCATAACTAATGTGAAAAGGTATGGACTCAATGCCGATCCTTGGTGCAATCCGACAAGCGGTGACAGAAAATCACCGGTCACGCCACTAGTGGTCTTAACATTTATTCTTTGCTCCCTCATACATATCTTTAATTATGTCTATATACCACTGAGAAACCCCTTTAACACCTAACACCCTCCATATTAACTCTCTAGGGACTCTATCATAAGCCTTCTCTAAGTCAATAAAGACCATGTGTAGGTCTTTTCTCCTCTCCCTATATTTCTCTACTAATTGTCTTAATAAGAAAATAGCTTCCATGGTAGACCTCCCAGGCATGAAACCAAACTGATTCTCCGATACACTTGTTTCATGTCGTAGCCTCTTCTCAATGACTCTTTCAAAAAGTTTCATGGTATGGCTCATAAGTTTGATCCCTCGATAATTAGTGCAGCTCTGAATGTCTTCTTTATTCTTATAGATTGGTACAATAGAGCTTTTCCTCCACTCATCAGGCATTTTCTTTGATTTTATAATCTTGTTAAACAACTTGGTCAACCAAACTACCCCAATATCTCCCATATGCTTCCAAACCTCTATTGGTATACTATCAGGCCCCATGGCCTTTCCTAATTTCATCTTTCTCAAGGCCTCTTTTACTTCAAGCATTCTAATCCTACGTTCATATCTATAATATCCAGTGTTATTTAGATTTATAGTATTTTCAATTCCTATATTCTCAGGGCCATTGTCATTTAACAATTTTTGGAAGTATATTTCCCACCTTTGTTTGATCTCAGCGTCTTTGACTAATACCCTTTGATCATCACTTCTAATGCACCTAACATGCTCTAAGTCCTTACTCTTCTGTTCTCTTACCTTTGCAAGTTTAAACACATCTTTCTCACCTTCTCTTGTTCCTAGTCTATTATAGAGCTCATCATATGCTTTAAGTTTAGCCTCACTTACTATTCTCTTAGCAACGTTTTTAGCATTCTTATATTGTTCATAGTTTTCATTATTTCTAATCTTCTACCATGCTTTAAAATGCATTCATTTTTCTTTAATAGCTTTTTGCACTGTTTCATTCCACCACCATGTTTCCTTTGCTAATAGCCTTTTACCTTTAGATACTCCTAAGACATCTTTTGCCACTTTCTTAATGGACTCAGCCATATTAGTCCACATGGTATTTACTTCTGTTTCATAATTCCAATTTCCTTCTACCATCAACTTATTTTTGAATGAGGTTATTTTCTCTCCTTTTAAGTTCCACCACTTAGTTTTTGGATGTGTATTAAGTTCAGTTCCTTTACTCCATCTTTTGATATGAATATCCATAACCATTAACCTATGTTGTGAGGTTAAACTCTCACCGGGTATCACCTTACAATCCTTACATATAGATCGTTCATTATTCCTAAGTAGAAAAAAGTCTATTTGGCTTTTATGAAGTCCACTTTTAAAGGTTATTAAGTGTTCATCCCTCTTCTTAAAGAGTGTGTTTGCAATGGATAGGTTATATGACAAAGCAAAATCGAGGATATTCTCCCCCATCTCGTTTCGTTCACCTATACCATACCCTCCGTGTATTCTATCATATCCTTTCTTATCTTTTCCTACATGGCCATTTAAGTCTGCTCCTATAAATATTCCCTCAGTATTGGGAATTTCTTGCATGACTCCCTCCATATCTTCCCAAAACTGTCTCTTAATTATATCTTGTAGCCCTACTTGTGGTGCATATACACTTATAATATTTATAATCTGCTCTCCTAGAATCATTTTTATTATTATAATTCTATCACTGATTCTTTTAACGTCCACAACTTTATCCTTTAATTCCTTATCCACTATTATTCCCACACCATTTCTATTATTTTCCTTTCCTACGTACCATAATTTATACCCATCTATTTCTCTAGCTTTAGCCCCTTTCCACTTGGTTTCTTGGATACAAGCGATGTTGACTCTCCTACTTTTTATCATGTCTACTAACTCCAAACTCTTACCTGTCAACGTCCCTATATTCCATGTAGCGATGCGAATCTTATGATTTGGAGATTCCCTATTTACTATCGCCTTTCTCGACCTCCATGGTATGAACCCATGTCCACTTTTCACTGCACCTGGGTTCTGATGCAGTGCGTCGCTTCTGAGGGAACGCTCTAGCAGCCTTTGCCCATTTTTCACTACACCCGGGATCCGATGTAGCGCGTCGCTTCTAGGAGAACGCCCTAGCAACCCTTGCCTATTTTTCACCGCATCCGGGATCCGATGCAGCGTGTCGCTTATGGGGAACGCCCTAGCTTGAGCGAATTTCAGATTTCGATTCATGTCATGTTGGGGTTGCCATAGTTTTAAAAGCTGAAGATGATTTTCATTAAAATCATTAAAATCATTTTCAGCTTCACCCTTGCCGGCTGGCTACTTAACACAAGGGTGGCCATATTTTAAGAAGCTGAAGATGATTTTCATTTCTCCCTCACAAACTAATATACAAATGCATATTTATTTGTAAGAAAGAAATAATAAAATCATCTTCAACTTCCCCCTTGCCGGCTGGCTACCTGATACAAGGGTTGCCATCTTTTAAGAAGCTGGAGATGATTCTCATTTCTTCCTCACAAACTAATATACAAATGCATATTAATTTGTAAGAAAGAAATAATAGAATCATCTTCAACTTCCCCCTTGCCGGCTGGCACCTGACGCAAGACCCTCCTCCTTTTTTTCCGGGCTTGGGACCGGCATTGGCGGAGGTAGGTGGATTTTAATAATGCATTAACATGAAAGATACATGTTTTGATACATGATCTTATGTCTAGAAATATTGACATGTATGATACCAATACATCGTGATAAATACCTTAGAAATAATTATGATCCAACCAAATGATGAGAAAATAAGTATAAAATTGTTAAGTTTAGAATTGAGAAAACCCCTAAGTATATAGAGGAGTAGAAGGCATTCCAACCATAGATAAACATATATATAGTCTAATATGTAAAAGAATTATTTTACATACAAGCATAGAGGCTTGCGGTTTTGTTTTAAATAGGCGCATACTTGGGGATGCTATGCTAGGAGAGTTATGAGGGTTTGGCCACCAGCTTTTCAAAACTTAATGATGTTGAATACCATGCTTAAGAGAGACAAAAAGTTTGGATGGGGCAATTATGGGAAGGCCACTACTGTGACAACCATGGTCCCCCCATACAGACATGGATATTGTAATTTCCACTGATGATGGTATAAGTGGATTATAGAGCAGTTATCCAGGCGCTAGAATGCAGCATGGTAGTCCTTGATGTATTTTATATTATGATACATATGAGATAAGCATAGTGAAATGTCTTATGTTATGACATGATGAAATGCCAGATAATTATATATTACCTGTATTTCCCAAGAAGAAAATTTTGCCAGTATAGGAACTGGCTGAGTATTGACCTCCTATAGAAGAAAGTGTTGATTACAATTATTGACCCCACTGGGGTGTATTGAGTTGTTCACCTTAGTTGGGAATGATTATTAATTATTTTCACGATTTTAATGGATTTATTTATACACAATATGTATGTATAAGGATGAACACATATGACTAAGTAATGTGATACATATAAATGGATTGATTCATGAATATGTTATGATAGAAATGTTTAATGAGATTATTGAATATTGAGATTATACTGTCAAATTACTATGCTTCTTTAATCTCCTACAAAGCATAGCTTGCTGAGATATTATAAATGTCTGAATATTTATAATATCTCAGATATAGAGAAGGAGAACTGAAAGATCAAGACTTGACGATACTATTGAAGAATAATTAATCAGGGTATATCTCTTGAAGATTTTTTATTGAGAGCTTTGTAATTTAGATTTTGTATTCTGGACAAAGTATTGTAATAATACAAGGGCTGTATAGTGAATCGCTGAATAGATTCTGAGGTTTAATAAAACTATGTTCCTTCAATAGAATTTTATCTTGTATAAAATTCTACGTATGATATGTATGAAGTGATGACTTGGGTTTTTACTAGACAAATTCTAAAGAAAATATTTTTTGTTGTTTTTTTTTTGAATTTTTTTTACTACCAATGGTCCTATCTTTGCAAAATGTATTATAAACATGTGTTAAATCATGCACACTAAAAAGTAGTATACATATAGGCAATATATGTTGAAAAGTAATCTCATGAAAATCATGGGTTTGGCAAACATATCCATGCCTCACACAATCCATATAAATAAAGTCGTCTAATAAATAATCATGATTTATAAAATCATAGAATATTAAACGTAGTCACCTACCTTAGACGAAGTAACACTCATCTGAACCTCTCAAATCAATCGGACCCAACTCTAGCTCGGCCCCCATAGTTCCATCACTTGGATATATAACATATCTAGTCATACTTAGAATCCAATTTCTCTAACTTGGATTCTTAATTGCATAACATTATGTTGTGTATTCCAATATATAGTGTTTAAGACTAACCAATAATTCCTAGTCATGAAATCTTAAGGTGGGGCCCGCCTTAATTGGCTAGTAATTTAAATCATATTTAATCGGGCTCACTCATAGCCATTTAGTCATTCTTAATTATATCATTTCATATTTCAGAGCTACTAAGCTCAGATAATATTAATCTTAGTTAATTGATCATTTAAATAAACTAATCGGGTATTATTATCTGTATTAAATGTTCAATCTTATCTAATTATAGTCAAATCAACCATCAAATGATTAAGGTAGTAATCTTATGTAGTATAAGTACATTTGAATAACATCTTATTGTCTGCTTGGTTGGATTGTCCACTGATCACCTCAACCATGCCTGATCTCAGATATCCATGCTGAGCTAGTCAAAATTCTTCACATGATTGCCCCAGATCAAATCATAATTTAGTAATTCTAACTAATTAATTCAATTAAGAACTCTAAATGGTTTGGATCATCAAATTGAATCCAATTTCATACATGGATATTCAGTTCATCTCAGCTATTAATCAAGATTGACTAAATTATCTCCATAGATATTTCAAATCCAAAATATCTTATATGAATCTTAATCTACACTTCATGAGGATCATAATGGACTATTTAGATCTAAAAATAACGTTAGATCATTTCAGATCAGACAGATCAATGGTCTGGTCAAATCGACAATTAGATGAATGGGAAGATGAGTATTATTCCTCATGTCATCAGGATCACAAGGGTTATCTTGGATCTCTGAGATCCTTCATAGATTGGTCAGAATCAAATATTGAAGTTCAAGGATGGAATAGGGTCGAGTGAGTCAACTTAGCTCCTTGAAATGAGTTGGGAGTGAGTTGACTCGGCAAGCCAACCCGATCAACTTGTTGGCACTAAGAAAATAGGGGAGAGAGGAAGACTGGTGGCTGGCTATGGTTGTGACGAGGTCACTGCCTACCTGATCTCAAGGGGAAGATAGAGGGGAAAAAGGGGTCCTGACTTGCTGGCCCTGCCATGGGTTGGCTGAGCCGGTGACGAAAAAAGTAAGGGGGAAAGGGATTGGCTCTAGCACGTGGCTGCCCTATGTGTGCAAGCGTCACAGGCTAACTGCGCTGTGAAGAACCCAGATTAGGGAGGGAAAAAGGAGAAGAGGGAGTGGGGAATTTGGCCTGAAAAGGGGAAGGGGAGCAGATGCATGGTCGCCTACCTAGAGGGAAACCCGATTTGGGTTTTCCCATTTTTGCAGAAGGAAGGGAAGAGAACAGAAAAGAAATAGGTAGCCAATTTGTTCAGTCACCACCCAACCCGACTTGAGGGGAAACAAAAAATCCATCTGTGGCTTGCTCTGGTGGTTGCGCAAGACCGACAAGAAGGGATCAGGGCCTCCCGACGTCGTCCCTAACAATCCCAACAAGGGTTTCGGTGATGGGGTTTTCGGGGAGAGAAATCAAGCATCATGAACCTAATTTGGAAGGACCGCACACCGGTGCTGGCAACCCGAGCAGCTCAGCTACACGTCGTCGCCATGACGGCAAGTGTCCGATGATGGATTTGAACGAAGGGGGGTGATCGTTAGGGTTTCCTCTCTCCTGTATTCCCCCCATCTAATGGGTGATTGTTAGGGTTTCCTCTTTCCTGCATTCCCCCCATGTAATCCCATTTTCATTCCCCGTGTCACAACAAACAAAGCAGAGGGGGTGCCATTATCACTTTCAGCCCCTATCTATTGTAAATTTTTTGAAACTTTCACTACTGATCCTTGTTTCGTGTCAAAAATTAGTATCATTGGATTCGTATTGATATGTACATTCTAAAATTAATAGTCTCAAGTCCTATTTCTGAGTTTACAAGGAGGTTATTCTCATAAAATTTAATTTCACAGAAATTAAGAAATTAAATTTTATGAGAATAACCTCCATCAAAATTATGATTTGATACATAAAAAATGAGTTAAAATTGAGCGTTGTTACACGTGACCACAGTAGTTGTAGGGGCTTTAGGTTTCATGGACCCCCAATATTTTCATACAGGCCGATTGACAGCTAACAGTGGCGTTTATAGATTTAAAGTAGTTCTTGCTGAGCCCATAACTGGGGAGAACGCAGTTTCTTATCAGGGATCCGAGGAAAAGAGAAATGTAGCTGTGTATTTTGTTTCCTCAATGAAAGAGGATCGTGTCTTTCGGGTTTTAGATTCTCAAGTTGTGCGCAGAGATGGTGTGTACCAGCTCCAAGGAGTTGCCAGGCTCGCATGCAGATGCTTGAGAGTGAAAGGAGAATAAAGGCCAACAATGAAAGAAGTTGCAACCGAGCTTGAGATGTTGAGAAGGTCTAGCGAGAACCCTACTGTCCAACATAGCCTTGGTGAGATCAAATGCTTAGTGAAGCATAAAAATTTTTGGCTGACAGCATGATATCACTAAGAAGCAGTGTCTCCGAAAATTCAAAATGTCCAACAAAGCCCAAACTATCTGGATGCCTTAGTGGACATCCATGGTTCGAGGGTGTAGTGCTGATGTGATTGGCTCCAAGCCAGGTGAAATATCACAATTTTGTCCTAGCAATGTGTTGAAATTCATTGCAGACTCTTACTTGCACCAGAGGACCTTTTGACAATACACAGGCAGGTAGGCTTCATGGCACACTCATAGTTTTAAGCAGGAATCCGGCTATTGATATTGGAAGCAATACATCACCAGCCTCTGTTCTGAGAACTCAAGCAGAAGTCATTGTTCCCACTCAGAATATCCCCAAGAAGGACTTAACAATAAGATCCACTGATAAGTGATAGCTGTACTGAAGTTGCATCTGCATCTAATGCCATAACGAATGCTGAAAATTCTGATCCTGTTATAGAACTGGAACCCCTTTTCGGTACCACTGATGCAGCAAGCATCCCAGAGGTTGAATGCACAGCTCTTCTTACAGAACAAGTACACTTCGAAGCAGGACCCTCTTCTTCTCGTGTCCAAGCTCTAGAGATCACAATGTCATCAGACGTCTTAGAGTTGAAGCGCAGATGGTTTAAAATGCAGGGTAAATTCTCCTGGGTAAAATTGCAAGGTGTCCTTTCAACAGTATTTCCGAGATGAGACCTGAAGCAATGAAGACATATGACTTTATTAGACGGATGTTGATTAAAGTGCTTTGGAAAAAGAGCATCACAGAACCTGTGAGGCTGAGGATGATTTAAGAGCAGTATCCAGTCTTCAGATGTGTGAGAAGCATGTCAAAGAAGCTTAGACAAGGGTTGAAAAGGTTCAGCAGGAGTATCAGACTTCAGTCTGCAGGGAGCAACACAGAGCAAAAAGAATGCTTCTGACATGTCAAGTCTACGGGCAGAAATTGCAGAAGAACGGCCACTGACTTATGCTGCCGATGTCAACAAGAATGGCAGTCGATGTCAACAAAAGCAGCCGCTGACTGAAGACTTGGAACTTTTTTGTTGTAGCCCTGAAAATCCCCATAAATAGGGATGATTGTGGGCAGTTGTAATCATCCTCAAAACTTATATACTTCCATGTATATTGTAGAGGGATAATTGATCCTGATTGTATTTTTATCTGATTAGTGGATTGTTAATCTTCTTCCGTGGACGTAGGTATTTTGGCCTAACCGTATTAAAATCGGTGTTCGTTGATGTGTGCTTGATCTTGGGCAAGGCTAAAATCCCAACAGAAATTGCTCTACTTGGTGACAAACTGCAGTCCCTTGACATTTCACTTGCCAAGCGAGAGAAAAGGAGTATAGACTTGGAAAAACATGTCCTCACTGCCCGACGTACTGCCTCAGATCTTTACGGAGCTGTTAAAGAGACTCAGCAAGAGGTTTGTAATGCTAAAGCCAACCTTCAAAATGTGGAAGCTAATATAGCAGAGAGAACTATAGTCTTCCAACCCTCCAAGGAGCAGCTGGATGAGGCTCGAAAGAGCGTGAGTATCCTCAGTTGGATATGAAACTTTTCTGTTACCTCATTAAATGCTAAAGTTTTAGCATAAAAAGGTCCCTGCTCATTCGTATCAAACATACACCATTTAGATTTTGATGGAGAATTTTCTGTTCCCATACACACCTGCAGTAAGCTAAGATGGCTAAATTTCTGTAGTTGTTTTCTGGGGCTTTTAACAATTCAACCTTATATAAAAGAAGAAGAATATACCTGAAACTTTTGCAGAATGTTGTATCAGAAGCTGTAAAGAATTTAAAGCAGGTAATACCATAAGAATGATCTCTTGGCCAGCAGTGGTAGGCTGATCATACAATTTCAATAGACACACTTCAATAATATGTATCTCGACTTAGCTGCAGAAATTGCCTACTTGATCAACTGCTTATTACAATCACAAATCAGAAGCCTTTGGGGGAGTTTACCAGCTGGTCATGAAAAAGTTATGGCCTTCACTGAAGGAAATGAACAACCTGATGGTGGAGTATATAATCAATACTGCTGAAACTAAAGAAAACTTCAGTTCGCCTTTGGAAGAACTGAGGGCAGACCGCCGGATTCTTCAAACTCATTCCACCTTGCTGATTTATTCATGATAGTGTAATGGCAGCTAAATTCAAAGCTTCTTCTTTGACAAGTGCAGGTTTTCACCTCTACTCTCACTCGCAGTGGCAGCGGGGTGGTGGCGGAGTGAATTTGGAGGTCCATAATGTGTTATCAATGTAGCTCAGGCATAGCATACAGAGATATGAGAAGACTCAAGTTTGTCCTCTGAATGTTACAAAGATCCATATTCTGATGGAGATTTCTTAAGATGAATTGCGCAATTGTCACGTGACTTGAGGTCACGGGTTCGAGCGTATGAACAGTCTCTTGCAATGCAAAGGTAAGGTTTCACACTATTAACCCTTGTGGTCTGCTCCTTGCCACTCCTTTCCAAGACCCTGCATATGAGGGAGCTTAGTGCACCGAGCTTGCTTTTTTCTATTTTTAAGATTGAAGTAATGATTTGAACTGTCTACAAGGCTCCAGGGCTCTGTCTAAGAATTCATCCTTTTGCCAAAGGGAATTGACAACCATACTAACTCAAAGCCCCTCATTTTCCGTGAAGGAGCTCAATTCCAGATGATCCTGCACGTTCATCTGATGTTTCAAGCTTTGGATATTTCCTGGGTGGCATCATCCTTAGTTACAAAATTCTTCAAATAATTGAAATTTTTTTGAAACAGTCCTCATTTTTTTAATCTCTCAATTTAAAAAGATCTCATATTCTTTAAATTCAATAAAATCCATCCAATTCAATGCGCATTTATTAGATCAACCACTAAGTTAATAATTTGTTGAATTCTAAAATATTGCTCATAAATATAGTTAGAAATCCAAATTATAATAAAATTACATCATAATCATACTTTATTTTCTGACTTATTTTCAAACGTTTTCTTAATATTTTGAATATTTGCCTTGCCCAGCCTTACTTTTGTTAAATGGGGCCAGCAACACACGCACCCACTCCCCGAGTCTTTCTAGCAAATTTTTACAGATTGGATAATCCTGGACATCCAAATCTGGAGCAATCAGAATGCGTAGGATCATCGAAAGGTGGCCCCTCAACCAAATTGGGCCTCATACGGTGTGTTCGTCCACGTTCATCTGATTCCTTAGGCTTGGGATCATTCAATTGTGAGAGCCTTTCATGCAAGTAGGCACTCACTCTGGACATCATTACCGATTGGATCATTCTAGACCACCAAGGTTGGCTCATCCAAAGGTGGCCACTGAAAGGTGTTTTCTTTCAGCTTCCTACAACCGCGAAGTCCACTTCAGTCAACTCCTGGTAAGTTTCTATCCAACGACCACCAGCTCTAAACTACTATCTTCTTCTCCAATCTACAGTCGACCGTGTCTTCATCCCTGGCAAAACTTTTACGCGGATACCCAACTTTTGATTTGACCCCCCATCAGGGAAGACGAGAAAATGAAAAAAGAAAGAAATTGGCAGAGGGGAAGCCCACAACGAAACTTCCATGTCCTGAAACCTGCATAAAGCATTCCCCATTCATCTCTTGTTTACACAGAACAGCACATTTCATTCTTCAGGAAGGTTAGTATTTCTTCTCTTTTCCTCTTTCGGGATTTCCATTTTAATGTTTTTGTCATGTAGTGATTTAATTTTATGTACGGTATTTTGTGGATGAAACAAAGACTCCAGTTTGTGTTCAGTTGGTCCTTCTTAACTAGATTCTCTGTTCCATTTTCTCTATGTTTCTTCCATGCTCTGTATTTTCTGAGTTATGTGATTCTACGTATGTCTGTGGTTCTTCACAGAACCATTTATGCTCAGGTTTTTCAATTTTCTGATCTGGATTCTCAACTGATGAAGAGGAAAATCCTTTTCTCCTCTTTTGGTTTATCAGGATTAATCTGGGTCTATTGAATAAAGTAGAAGCAGGGCTTTTCTGATATGTACCCTAGAAACACCTGAAGTTCAAAAACAATTTCTTCCAGTGATCTTAACATATCATTTAGGACATTGCGACTGTAGTAAAAGACCTGACTTTGCAAATTCAGACATATTTGATAAGGGTGAGAAGTAGCAGACAGGTTGGTTAACCGGGATCTGGATACTTCGTCTGTTCTTATGTTCATGGAGGCCCAGGACATGAAGTCTGTTATTGAAACTACATCTGTATTCAGACCATGTAGTATCTACTTCATCTCTAGCCTTCTGGGTAGTTTGGGTTGGCTAGACCTATTTCTCTACCCTCTTCTTATTTGGCAGCTCTTTTCTCCTTCATCTTGTCTGTATTGGAGCCTTTCTTTGTTTTTCTTTGAATGGGCAGCAAAAAGGTAGATCACCAATCAGCAGGAGGGAAAGAAAGAGGAATAACTATTTGTAATTTAAAACAAACAATTCCGTGATATTTCTAACATTATTTTAATTAGGTAACTCTGTAAGTAATTCCTTTCGCCAGACCTATACATAGAATTCCATGGAGGTTTTTCATCTTACACTGCTTTTTTTTATGTGTAGGATTTGGATGCAGGAGCAAGCTTAAGCTTCTTGTTCACGTTCGTCAACATCTCCTGATTATATTGCTGATCCAGGAACAATGCTAGTCAGAAAGAAAAAGATGAAAGAAAAATTCTTTCAAAAGAATGGCGGCTTGCTATTGCAACAAAGGCTACCTTTGCAGCCCACATTCATGCTGTTTACCCTGCTAGAGCTCGAAAGGGCAACAAAAAACTTTAGTAAGTCCCAAATTCTTGGTCATGGAGGTTATGGTACCGTTTATAAAGGAATGCTACCTGAGAACAGGATAGTTGCCATTAAAAAATCGAGAATGGCAGATAGTGCCCAAATTGGGCAATTTATAAATGAGATGTTGATTCTTTCACAGATAAACCATAGGAATGTTGTGAAACTCCTAGGTTGTTGTTTAGAGTCTGAAGTTCCGTTGCTAGTTTATGAGTTTATCTCTAATGGAACTCTCTTCAGCCACATCCATAGAAATGGCCAAGGACCCTCTCTTTCATGGAATATTCGGTTAAGAATTGCTGCCGAAACTGCAGAAGCACTTGCCTATTTGCACTCTGCAGCTTCAGTGCCAATCATTCATAGAGATTTCAAGTCAACTAACATCCTCTTAGATGATAATTACACGGCTAAAGTAGCAGACTTTGGAGCCTCAAAGTTGATTCCTTTGGATGATTCTGATTTAACCACATTAGTGCAAGGAACCTTAGGTTATTTGGATCCCCAGTACTTCCATACTGGCCAATTAACCGCAAAGAGTGATGTTTATAGCTTCGGAGTGGTTCTTGTGGAGCTCTTAACATCGGAGAAGGCAGTTTCTTTTGAGAGATCAGAGGAAGACAGACATCTGGCTACGTATTTTACTTTGTCCATGAAAGAATGTTGTCTCTTTGAGGTTTTAGACTCTCAAGTTCTATGCACAGGTGGTAGAGTTCAGCTCCAAGCAGTTGCTGAACTTGCATGTAGATGCTTGAGAATGAAAGGAGAACAAAGGCCAACAATGAAAGAAGTTGCAGTCGAACTCGGGGTATTGAGATGGTCTAGTGAGATGCCTTCTGTCCAACACAACGTTGGTGAAATCAAATGCTTCCTTGATGAGCCAACACAACTTTTCACTGGCAGCGAGGTATCCCAGAGCAGTATCCCTGAAAATTCACTTGTCCAACAAAGCCCAGATAGGTCTGGATGGCTTAGGGGGCATCCATGTTTCGAGGGTAGTGCTGCTGAGGTTGGGTCCTGTGACACCTCGGGTTTTTATACACACTAGAATAATATTTTCCAAAAATAGTAGTCGGGATCCCTGTTTTTTTGAAAGAAACATTTCTAAAGTGACCAAAAATAAAAACTTAAACAAAAGCATTTCTTTTAAAGTCCGAGGAGTCATACAACCACAAAACTACAGATTTAACAGTGAAATGACATATCATTTCTACCGAAAATCCGACAGAGTTTCCTCTGTAATTTGGACCATTGCACATGACCAGTGCAATACAAAATCACCTGATAAACAATATATAATGCATATCGTAAGGGAGACTCAGTCTCCACACCCATCCACAACCAAATGTTGTTTTCAATCAAATACACTCCAACAATGGATAAGAAAATACAATCACTACCAAATACCCAGGGTCCCTCCATACAGCCATCACATCCAACATAAATCCACATTTTTACATCCAGGTCACATTACATTTTTAACTAAAGTACAGCCCATACTCAAACCCAAAGTGAGGTCTGGAGCAAACCTGGTCATCTCTGAACATCGTCTATGCTTCGCCGGAAGCTACCATCACTTTTGCTTGCTCTGTTGGCACGTCAACCTGTTGTCACTCTCTGTATCTGAGGCATTGCAAATCAAAGCAATGCCTCAGCAAGCTATGCTTGTGTAGGTGATTACACTCAAATAAAGTTTAACAAAAGTTTATAATAGGCTTCTCATAAAAGAAGCATACCCAAGAAATGTCAATAACCGAATGCTTACAATTACCACTTTCACAAAATAGATATCGAGTTAAATCAGTATAGCATGCAAGGCATGATTAAAATACAAAGGTAAGTACATCAAAACCATAATAGTCTATATCCACGGGATAATATGCATGCTATCATAGATAACAAAATACTGTATCAAAACGATACCAAAATGCTCCAATATACTCAATCACCGGTGATGTATATCCATACTAACGTTGGTACCTCCCGTGCAGTCAACATCAGCCCCCGGAGTCTCTCACGGCCTAGGCCCGAATTGCCCGGTTCACCATACATACAACATCATATAAACATGCACAACAATATGGGTTACTATGCTGCAGTGGCAACCCCATCAGGGTCTAAACCACCGCCGCTCCTCGTCGATACCAAACGAGAGACTTTCTCCGTCCCCATGGGAAGGAATGGACCCGTAGGGGGGACTACCCATGATACCACCCCTACGTACCTGGCCCTGTATCACTCTAGGGCGGTGTCTATCATCATCCTCATCACAAAATCAGAGGGCGGGTGGCCAACCCTACAACCCTCCTAGCATAGTACCCACCGGGTGACAGCACCCGTCATAAATCATCGGTAAGGTATAAATCTTACAAACCTTGTAAATTCATTATAAATAATCTCAATAACACAATTAAAGCCTGACAAACATTGTCATTTCCAGATAGAAAAGTCATGCTGTAACATGAAAATAGGGATCTAATTATGTACATGAGAAGATATAAAATACATGTCTCAAAGCTTTAAAATCCATTCATGGTTATTGAAATCATGAAATAATTGAATATAATCACCTACCTCGTGTGGCGAGTTCATCCATTGTCCACTAATTGATCGATCTCGTACACTTCAATCTATACAAGACATAAAAATTCTTTTCTTAATACCTTCACTTACATATAGTTATGATTTAACTATCTGGTCTTATGTCCTTATATCAAGGGTTGGATTTACCTCTAAATTTAGTATTCTCCACAAGATGACAATGACTGATCAACTATATATAAATGATCCATATATTAAGATTGGCTAAAGATGGTCTAATCCACATTTTTCAGGTAATCCGATGGTCCACATTTACTAAGAGTGGTCATATCCACCCTTTTCAAGTGATCTAACTGTACATATCTACTAAGAGTGATCATATCTACCTTTTTTAGGCAATCCGATGGTTAAGATCTACTCTACTTGCTCATATCCAGCTAATTTAGGATCGTAGGAGTCATCCGTAATGTCTGATTATCCGTTAGACGTTGAAAAGTTACTGTGTAAACAGTAACTGATCGGACGGTCCAGATCGTCCGATCTATTTTCTAGCACATATCTCGAATTCCATCACATATGACTTATCTTAGGCATCGATCTACCCATTACTAAGCATGGATTTACAATTTAACGGTTGGATCGTCTTTAAATTTAGATATAAGATCAAAATTTACGAATTTATCAAAATTTCAACAAATCAAGATCAGGGTTTTGTAGATCTTACCTAAAGAATGCGTAGCCGTGCTTTTTCCCTTCCTAAGCGTGCTAAATTGGCTCCGATCTGCTGTGAACGATCCATCCCTAGCCGCGCGCACTGTTCATGGCTCAATCCGCAGCCATTTCTTCTCCGTTCATAGCGAATACAAAGGGGTTTTGCTCCCAACTTCATGCTGAAGAGAATGAACAGCTTTGAGCCTCAATCTATGCCGCCATTTTCTCCGGCGACCTCTGCAACTCCGAAAAAATTGAAACCCTACGTTTCTACTCCTCCATTATGGCTGGGTTCTATTCTCCAGCACACAATCTCTCCTCTCCTCTTCTCCTTTTCTTTCTTTTCTCCTCTCTTCCCTCTTCTTCTCCTTCTTCTTGTTTTTCTTCTTCTTCCCTCTTTCTTTTCTTCCCATCGGTTTTCCCCTTTTCATCGGGGTTGGGTCTGTTTCTCAATTTCGTTTAAGTGAGGGGGTGCCGTTATCAAACACCCCCCCCCCCTTTTTTTTAAAAAAAAAAAAACGAAGATGTTACAGGTCCAAACCAGGTGAACCAGCACAATTTTGCCCTAGCAATGTACTGAAAGTCATTGCGGAGTCTTGCTTGCAGGAGAGGAGAACTACTGACAACATAAGAGCAGGTAGAATTCATAACACAATCAAAGTTCCAAAAAGGAATTTGGTTACTGCTATGGGAAACAATACAGCACCAGCTGCAATTTTGAAATCTAAGCCAGAAGTCGTTCCGACCAATAACATCTCTAACAAGGATTTGACAGTGAGCTGTAGAGATGTTGCACATTTAGCCGAAGCCATGGCAAGAGTTGAAATTTCAGATACTGTCACAGTACCTGAACCCTCTATTACTCCTGTCGAGGCAGAAATCATCCCAAAGGTTGATAGTGGTCTAGCTACAGATGAAGTGCCACTACAGTCAGGACCGTTCTCTTCTTTTCTTCTAGCTCCGGAGTTCACCATGTCATCAGACATCTTGGAATTGAAGCATCAGATGGCTAAGAACGCAGGCCAAATTCTTTTGGGTAAAATTGCAAGATGTCCATTGAACAGTCTTAGCAAGGTGAGACCTGAAGCGCTGAAGACCTATAACTTTATCCTGCAGATGGACATTGACTGCAGTGCTTTGAAGAGCATGGTAGAGCCTTTGATCAAGGCAGCAGAAGATATAAGGATGGTTGAGGATGATATAAGTGCAAAAATGGATGATCAGATACATGAGGAGCATGTCAAAGAAGTTCAGGTAAGAGTTGAAAAGGCTCAAAAGGAGTATCAGACTGCAGTACAAAGGAAGGAGGAGCTACTCAAGGAGTGTGAACAGAATGCTTCTGAGATGTCAAGGCTGCAGGCAGATATTGTTCTTCTTAGGGACAAACTACATTCCCTTCACGTTTCCCTTGTGGAGAGAGAGGAAAATAGCAAAACCTTGGAAGAACACATTGACTCTGCACGATCTAGTGCGTCAGATTTGTATGGAGCTCTTAAAGAAGCTGAGCAAGAGGTTTCTACTGCTAAAGCTAACCTGCACAATGTGGAAGCCAATGTAGCAGAGAGGATCAGAATCTTGCAAGCCTCCAAAGAGCACCTGGATGATGCTCGAAAGGGTACAAGTATGCTCAGCTGGATGTGAGTTTTTCTATTTATTCTTCAATTTTTGGAATTTTACTACAAAAACCACTTTTCATTTGTATAAGACAAGTATCATTTGTATTTTAGTGCAAAATTTTCTGTTTTCTCATTTTAGTATCACCCATTCTTAGCTAAGATGCTCAAAAAAATTTCTCATTTAAGATGGTTAAAAATCTGCATCCTGTTTTAAGCTGGGGTTTTCAACTGCTCAACCTCAAACAAATCAAGGACACTGCATAGTAAACTTCGCTCACTCCAGACTGTAATAAAAACTTCTGAAGGCCAAGGCAAGTAATACTGCAAGAATCATCTGCTGATCTGCAGTAGGCGTAGTAAAAACTTCTGAAGGCCAGGGCATGTAGTAGTGCAAGAATCATCTGCTGATCGGCAGTAGGCATCAGAAGTGATAAGCTGATCTTATCGTTTAAGAGGACCTTGCTGAACTACATATTACAATATTGGTTAAGAAGCCATTAACCCCGAACCCTCCCACTTCCTCATGGGGGCTAGCATGACCGAATTGTATGCTAGCCAATGGAGTTCTCATAACAGTTGTATTTCGGGACCTTTTTCACCGGATAATATTTCCCATTGCTTAGGATTTTAGAAAAGCTGTACTTCAACTAGCTCTACGATCCGTCCATTTCTTGATAGAGGTTCATACGAGTTAGCATCTTCCAATAAGATAGACTTTTTGGTGCATGGCTTATCTAAGATGTTGCCCATTGCCCAACATGAACAGTGGATCACCATATAAATCCGTCCATTGTTCCTTTTGTTATGTGCAAGTCTGGAACCCAACTAAATGAAAGCTTACCATAGGAAAGCTCCCATTTTAAGTTAATATATTAGTTAAAACAGACTGCAAGCTTTCACAAAAATTGGAGGGCTGATTTTCACATGTTGTCATAATACCATAGAGAGCTAATAACAGAAGTGATCAATTTCTGTAGATGTCCTCTCAATCTACTTATAAGGATTTCTTTTTACAGGTCAGATGTATGTTATTCTTCAATCCAGGTATAATTATCTTATCCCCTATTTGCAGTCCCAAAACACTGATGAAATATTTACACATAGATAAAGCAGTTTTGGAACAGCGAGTATTTCCTCTGAAATAATTTTATCTATGTGTCATGCATGACCACCCATAGCAGAGGATAAAATAACTATCCGTGGATAATTTTATCCGACATGTGCAATACCTATGCCAATCTTGCGGTTTCCCCAGATCTTGAACTCTCTGAATCTGCATCAGTCAACATCGTTTCTCTTTTCACCTCCCTCAAAAGGCTTAAGCAGCCCATAAGTGACCACCATCGCTATCCACCCTCCAATCAGCACCCTGATCGCAGAGATCCCGACTCGGGATCCACCAAGGTGAGCCCCAACTGCACCGAACATCGCCAATGCTATTGATGTCACGACAGCCAACACTGCCATTCTTGTTTCATTCTCTCTTATGAAAACTGCCGTTGCCAATGGCACCAATGACCCCAGCATGAAAGCAACTGCAGAAGCTGCCGCTGCCTTCAGTGGATTCGGCAACTTCTCTTCCACATTTACTATAACTTCTTTTGTACTTGCATTCAAGTCCTCCGTTATTACTCTTATCATCGGTGATCTTCCTGGCGACATCACTGGCAATCTCCGACCACGTGTAATTGCCGATGACTCAATGTCAGGCGACATAATTGCACCACCAACATTTGGTTCCTCGACGTTAGTTCTCGTAACGGGTGATTCTCCAGTTGCACCTGCTATATTCTTCGAACTTGCTCCGCCATTTACCATTTCAATATCTCTTTGGGTGGCCACTGAAACAAATTCTCCAACAGCCATGCTGCATGCACCGGCAACAGCTCCAGCAAGGCCGGAAAGTATCACCGTACTTTGATCCTCTTTTGCAGCACCAACTCCAAGCATGAGCGAAGTCGTAGAGAGCAACCCATCATTTGCACCGAGGATTGCAGCACGGAGCCACTGAGCCCGTTGTAGTCTATGACCTTGGGTTTTATCATGGTTGTCGATGGGAGGGACTTCGAGCTTGTGCTCACCACACGTTCCCAAGGGTTGAGATGACATGGAAGAAGATGATTAAAGGGAGTCAAGTAGGAATGTGGTTTGCTATGGTAGACCACATTCTTGGCTCGTGCATATATAATATAAGGAAATGGGTGTTAGAACCCAAGAAACTGGGGATTCTTTGTAGGCTTATTGAGTGCTAGAAGTTGGTACTCCTCGGATGTATCTGCATAGGCGGTTACGTTGAAGGACAAAACTAAGGAAGGCGATGAATTCTATAAGGAAAATAAGTTAGTTTCTCTCCATCTTCGTATCAGACAAGGGTATGTAATGCGTGGATTCTGTCTGTTTACTGTTTGGATGCGTTAAGAGAATCATAACGATTTAGGTGGGGTTAACTATTGGTCTAAGAATGGATATGATAAAGTTGCTTCAGGTCAGACTGGAACATAAGGGATCCGCTAACTGATGATCGGATGTCCATTTGTCGTTGATCCACCAAGCTTAATTAGAGTGCTGCCAGTAAAAGTTAAACCATTAATCGACTCTCTTTTTTTCCGACATCTATCGTTATGGCATGAGACTGAACTATGATGACCACATCTCCATGGTCTACCAGTTCAATCGTCTTGATAATGCATACACTTCTTGATGTGGGATTCAGAAGTTGATTAATATTCACCATAGCGTTTCTCTCAACTTAATCGCCATAGAATTTCTCATGTGGACTATTGCACATAATTGGATTTGCTAAAAGTATTTTTAGGTCAAATGTCTCATATGGTGTTAGTGGTGCTTGAGATGGAGCTGAGCTGAGATGGGAAAAGAGGGTAGAGAGAGAGAGAGAGAGAGAGAGAGAGAGAGAGAGAGAGAGAGAGAGAGAGAGAGAGAGAGGGACGCTAACATAAAATGAAATCTTTGCCAAACACTGTTCACACTTCAGAAGGAGAGAATCGACCTTTGATGTAGCCTTTAGATGAGATTATGGGTATTCCACACATTAGGAGAGGGCAAATTTGCTGAACAGAATGTGGGTTGAAGAGCCAACACGTCAAAAGATGCCCTGATTATGATATGAAATGCATATTATGCTCATGTAGCATATAGGAAACCATTCTTATGACTAAAAGCATAATTGTAGATTCGGGACTCATCCGCACTACTTTAGAGCAGAGTCCCAGTAAGAGTCCACGCAATAATGTAGTCATCCGCAGTCAGAGAAAGAGAGGGGGTCTGATCAACCAAGTATGGGACCATCAGGGTAAACTGGAGGCACAGTACCGTAACTTGTGTGTTGTAGTGCAGAGCATTCCTCAATATGAAATACACTAGTGTCTGAAAAATACTCTAGCATTCATCAGGTTCTCTCATTTTTAGAGTCTAGATGTCGAGGATGGTCGTTCACACAAATTAGGCTTTATAGCAGACCATTAGATCTTTAATTATCAAATGCTTAAATGCGTAGTAGGAGACATCACATGAACAAGTCGGATCACAATTTCATTAAATGAATTGCATGACCCAGCTAAGCATCATTTGAGAATCTCCAAATATGAGTTTTTCTCTTACTATATTTTCATTGAGAATGGCCAATATGAGAAGGGGAGCATTGGTGCAATGGTAAAAGTTGTAGCCATGTGACCTTGAGGTCACGGGTTCAAGGCGTGGAAACAGCCTCTTACAAAATGCAAGGTAAGGCTGTGTACTTTAAGCCCTTGTGGTTTACCCCTTCTCCGGACTTCACATAAGTGGGAGCTTCGTGCACCAGGGCTACCCTTTATTAGCCAATATGAGATTGTTTTCTTATTACAGTAATTTCTACGCTCATGCACAAGTGTGTCACACCCCGTTGTTGGGATGGATGCCACTACACCGTGTATTCGGATGACTTCCTTTTTCGAACTTGCGACCTAATATACCAACGGCATAGATGTCTTTTGTCTGCAAGCAATTATAATGTTTATTTTTCTAAACCTTATTCTTACAAAAATACAAAATCAATTGTATTCGGGCAAATATTATGGGGTTGTCAAATCACAGGAACAGAATGGATTGTCGATTTTTAATTTTTGCAATTAAAACTAAAGCAAAATTAAAGTAAATTAAACTAAAACTTATATAATAGGGAGTGTCATAGAAATTGTGAATTCTCCATAAGAATCATCTACAAATTACAGGAATTACTTATCTAATCCTATGAGGAAAACATTTGCTCACACATAAAAATTATTCCATGAACATCTAACCTAAGCTACATTTAGTAGAGTTAAAGCAAGATAAAAACATTAAAGTCCATTCTTACAAGAACCTCTTATTATGAAATTATTCATATATCAATTTTCTAAATTGAAAAGCTATAAATTTGAACTAGAAATGTGAACACTCATCTTTGGCTTCTTTACATCTCTATGCTTCATTATCTAGCTATTCATTATGAACAATCCATGCAGTATGCTTGAAGAACTCTTCATTGTCAATCTTCGTCTTTTCTTCTTCATTTAAGACATTTTTCTTCTCTTTTCTGATCTAAGGAGCAGCAAGAATCCAACAAATTTGAGAGTAGGGTATTTTTGGGCTTATATAGAGAGGTTAGCCTTCTAAATAGCAAGCCTTCTAAAATCATCTAAAATAGTGCAAAAGTAGAATATTTTTTGCTTGGTTAAACTTTCCTATTTAAAAAAGAAAAGTGTTTCCCTTTTAAGATAATAAATAAGTAGTTTTGCAAAAATAATAAGAAACTTGCTTATTTAAGACACTTTCTAATTAGGAAGATTTCCAATTAAGAAAATAATAGTCAGAGAAGGAAACTTTCCAAATTGAGAAATATCCACATTTAAAAATTTTCTAAAAGTGAAAAGTATAGGCATTTTGATCTTAAAATTTCTTTGCTCTATTTTTACCATCTACATAATCAGATGGGCCTCACCTTTGTTGATCGGACCTATCTAGTTGATTTCTCCAACTTTGAACTACTGCTCCAGAAGGAGTGAAGATTGAACGAGCTTGAAGTCTAAAAAGACGCACTCGTCTGATCATAGTACATGGACGTGGAAACGTCTAAAGAACCGTCATGACCCATGAGTAAGAAGCTTGCTTTTGAGTGTTAAAATCATCCAGTCATCTTTATATTTAGGATATGTCCAGAACCAATCGGATGAACGTAACCGATCAACCAGAGTTGATCCCATCTTACACCCACCAACGTGCTTGTTACCTCTTCAAGCCCGTGAATGAATTAAATAACAAGTCATTTGTTGGGAATATCCCAAAGCAAATTATTCTTTTGATCTCATCCACTAAATAAAAAACATTACACATGGCTTGCATGTGCACCCTCCTGTCGTTTTGCTGATCTCAACTTCTTGGTAACACTAAACAAGACTGACCAGCAGGCAGCAGCAGAACATGGCTGCCACACAAACACCTAATATGGTAGAGGAAGTTTGAATCAAAGAGCAAGAAGGCCAAGAAACTTCTTTAGATGAAATGGGAGTTTATAGAACTTGCAACCAAATTCTCCGCGTCTCATTCAGAACTTAGCTCACAGCTTTGGACCCTCCACTCCCATCACCTTCATGGATACATCCCAAGTTTCTTCCACTAACTTCCATGAAGCAGAGAAAGAACTAAGCCATGAATTGAAGGAACTGATCTCATCCCTCCCAAGAACGGAAGGGTGGCGACCACAAAATCCTTTCTACTTGTACCATGGCTTCTGGTACCCAGCCTCTTACATACAGTCAACAATGGCACTGCATCGACACTATCGGGCACGCCCCAGCGATATCATACTAGCCACAACGCCGAAATCAGGCACAACTTGGTTGAAAGCACTCGCTTACGCTGTAGTGAACCGGACCCGTTATGCCATCACTCAGCATCCCTTGCTCAATACTAACCCCCACGACCTTGTCCCTTTCTTCGAAGTGAAGCTCTATGCACGTAGCCAAGTTCCTGACCTCTCCAAACTTCCCTTTCCTAGAATTTTCGCGACTCACATTCCCTACACATCGCTAGCAGAATCGTTGATAGAATCCAATTGCCGGATCGTTTACTTGTGCCGGGATCCCAAAGATAGTCTCATTTCCATGTGGCATTTCGCCAACAACAAGGGTAGAGAAGAATCTCCCTCTCTAGAAGAGGCCTTTGAGAAGTTCTGCAATGGAGTCTCCCTCAATGGTCCATTCTGGGATCATGTGTTAGGATACTGGAAGGCAAGCTTGGAAAGGCCTAAGAGGGTCTTATTTCTGAAGTATGAGGGAATGAAACAAGAACCAGAGTTTCATCTGAAGAGGTTGGCGGAGTTCTTGGATTACCCTTTCTCTTCAGAGGAAGGGAAAGAAGGGGTGGTGGAGGCAATATCAAAGCTGTGTAGTTTCAAGAACTTGAGCAATTTGGAGGTGAACAAGAGTGGAAAGCTCGAGGGCGGGGACGAGACTGAGAAGCGGATTTTCTTTCGGAAAGGCGAGATGGGTGATTGGGTGAACTATCTATCGTCTGAGATGATAGAGAGGTTAGATCATATTACGGAGCAAAGGCTTCAAGGTTCTGGTTTGACCTTTAGCCTGTGCTGAAGTATTTTGGTACCATGGATCATTGGTGAGAGCATGTTCCCTGCCGGTTTTTTGTTGTATCGCTGTTTATTTGGTTGTAGCCCACGTAAAAAGGCCCAAATTGCATAATTTGGTGTACTCGAGTGACGTTTTCTATTGTCATCTTCAAATCACAAGATCTTGTTAGTTGCTGGCATCTCTGGTGGATTCGTCGGTTTTGTTTGCTAACCTATGAAATTTAGAAGGTTCGATACTTGTAGAATTGGTAGCCACTGACTAGAAATTAACGTGTACTTAGAAATCATGGAGCCCAATTTTCTTGGACAGTAACGATTCCAAGGTTGAAATTGCTGCTTGGGCTTTTGGTGGTGACCCATGCAAAGTGAAGCCCCAACCGAAGAAGAATAGGATAAATAGATGGTCACTGTTTTATTCTCAAAGAAACACTTGGGTATAGGCATCACTGGGTATGAAATTTGATCCCTAGCCTATCTAAGCCATTTTGAATATGATAAAAGGATTAGATCTACAAAATGAAGTTACACCATAAATAAAAAGAGGGGCATAGACTTTTTTACATGCCCTTGAGCCTGTATGCTTAAGAAAAGACAGTCAGTGCAGAAGCTCCTTTATATACAAGGCCTAAGGAAGCAGCGAACGACAAAGGTTCTACAGTACAAAGCCTTACATTTTTTCAAGAAGCTGTTTCCGTTCCTCAAGCCCATGAACTCTAAGTTATGCAGGGACAACCGTTGCTCGAAGGCTTCCCATCAGCATGTAATTGTAATCCTTACATGAGGGAGAACATTATTCCGGTTACCATGTTTGGGAGCACATGTACTCCAAGGGCCATTGGCTTTCAGTGCACCTAAAGGACACATCTTCATCATTCAATGCTATTAGTATACACCGCACCCACGATTCTCTCGGCGTATACCTGCTTCATAGTTTTTTTTTTTTTGTTGTTAAACGGCTCTTCATAGTTGACTTTGGAAATATTCTTTATGTCCTGAGGAATGCTCTAGTACACACCGGACATATTCTCCAAATGGAGCATTAATTTTTTCCCTTTTTTTTTGCTAGCATTCCTTAAGTGGAGGGAGAATATTGATTCCCATTGCCACATTCAACGGCCCATATGTCTCCACTCCAATAAAGATGCTTTTTGGTCCATAACCTACATAAATGTGCCCCATAGAAGTTTTCTCAGTTTATGGAGAAAACTCTCTTTCAGTTTATTAGAACCACACATCTAATTTCTCTTACTGTAGATTCACGAATAATCCCACAACAATGCTGATTGGATGAATTTTGGAAATTGAAAATGTACTTTTATTCATAGATTAACCAAACTGGGGCCAGCATAATAAAGTGGGGGCGCATCACACTTGAGTGTTGGGGATAGGACTCAAAGTATTTCTCTTCTAATGGAAGAAATATACAATGGACATGCATGTTTTTTGAGGAATTGATTGCAACCTAGCCAGAAGCAATTGGCTGGGGGCTCAACAAATGTCTAGTACATGTCTCCTAGATATGGGATTAAATTTTAAATTAAGTGAGAGTAATTTGCCTATTAATTCTTTGCTTGTAACCTAAAAATTGAATGATCAAAACCATTGATTTAGTAGTTCTTTTTGTTGGCTTTTTAATAACGAGTCGATGTGACATAGGAATTGTGCGTATTATCAGCAAAAGTACATGTGAAATCGATTTGACATAGATAGACTTGTTTGATGGACAACACACAAAATAACTGTATATGCACTCTATTGGCTTGATATCCCGGCATAGGTAAGCGTAAACCCATCCCCTTTCTCTTCCAGGCCTACTTTCTCAGTCAAACACAATGAACGTCCAAAACCACCACGCAATTGCATGTCAGGAATCCTCGCCGGAAAACACATCCAATTTTCCGACCAACCTCCTTACCAAGGTGAAAAACAACTTGATTTTCCGATCAAAATGGTCGGAGCTAAACGGAGCCATGGGTGACTTGGGCACCTACATACCCATAGTCCTAGCCCTGACATTAGCAAAAGATCTTAATCTCGGTACCACTCTCATATTCACAGGCCTCTACAACATTGTCACCGGCATGATCTACGGCGTTCCAATGCCTGTTCAACCAATGAAAGCGATCGCAGCCGTTGCCATATCCAACGGAACAGATTTCGGCATCCCGGAGATCATGGCAGCCGGTATTTGTACCGGAGGATTTCTGTTTGTACTGGGCGTCACAGGACTGATGCAGTTTGTGTATCATCTCATTCCTCTGACTGTTGTCAGAGGGGTTCAGCTCTCACAAGGCCTTTCATTTGCTCTAACGGCTGTTAAATATGTGAGAAATGTTCAGAACTTCTCGAAAGGGAAGGTTGCTGGAAAAAGACCATGGTTGGGTTTAGATGGGCTGATTTTGGCCATTGTTTGTGCCTGTTTTATAGTGATTATTAGTGGGGTAGGTGAGGAAAGAGATGAAGATGAAGAATCAAGGCCAAAGAAGGGCAAACTGTGGAGATTTCTCGCGGCTCTACCTTCAGCTTTGATTGTGTTCTTTCTGGGTATTGTTTTAGCTATCACAAGAAGGGTTGGAGTAGTGAAGGAGATTGAATTTGGGCCGTCTAGTATAAATTTGGTGAATATATCTAAAGGGTCATGGAAGGATGGCTTTCTCAAAGGCACCATTCCTCAGATCCCACTTTCATTGCTGAATTCTGTGATTGCTGTTTGTAAATTGTCGTCGCATCTGTTCCCAGGTAAGGAATTTTCGACAAATTCGATATCGGTGACCGTCGGATTGATGAATATCACGGGTTGTTGGTTCGGGGCCATGCCCTGTTGCCATGGGGCAGGCGGACTTGCTGGGCAGTACAAGTTCGGAGGAAGAAGTGGTGGGTGTGTTGCCGTTCTGGGTGGAGTCAAATTGGTGGTGGGGTTACTAGTTGGGAGCTCAATTGTGAAGGTTTTGACTCAATTTCCTGTTGGGTTGTTGGGAGTTCTGCTTTTGTTTGCAGGTATTGAATTGGCTATGGCTTGTAAGGACATGAATTCGAAAGAGGAGTCGTTTGTTATGCTTGTGGTTACCGCCGTTTCGCTTGTGGGGTCAAGTGCTGCAATTGGGTTTGGATGTGGGATTGTTGTACATGTTTTGCTTAGGCTGAGGGAGATGAATTTTGGCCATGGTTGGGGGCGGAACTAGGGGAGGACGTTGTTGAAATCATTGTGATTATGTTGCTACTTATCTTATAAGCAAACAAATAAACAGTCTGGGAGAGAGTTTTTTGTTTGGTCGCATTGCATGCATAATGAAAAAGAGAACCGCTCGTCGAACTGTGCTTCGGTACACGTCTTTTAGGCATTCCGTCGAATAGTTGGAGAATCAAGTTTGGCATGAACTCATGACTCAGCTTTTGTATATGTTGTTAGGAGGGGAGCCTTGGCACAACGGTAAAAGTTGTCATCATGTGACTTTGAGATTATGGGTTCAAACCATGGAATCAATCTCTTACAAAATACAAGATAAGACTGCCTACTATAGGCCCTTGTGGTCTGCACTGGGCTGACCGGACTGGACCGGCTAATCTAGTTGCTCTACCTTTAGATATCTCATTCACAAAAATCTAAATCTCTCTCTCTCTCTCTCTCTCTCTCTCTCTCTCTCTCTCTCTATATATATATATATATATATATATATATTTGTTTTTAGTTTGCCTATGAAAAATCATATCAAATCGATGATCTAACTTTTGTTTTATCATTATATGTTATTACCATAGTTATCATTCAAATCACAAAGAAACATACTGAAAGCATCTAATAGTAGTTTTTGCAGTGAGAGTAATTTAAGGGATACCGAAAGATATGAATGGGTTATATCTTTTAAAAATCAAGCACAAATTATATAAAAAAGTAATATCTGAACATAATACATTACCTTAGCATTGAAAATACTAGGACTCTATTTGAAGTAGGCCCTTCATGGAAAAAATGGCTGGAGCTTTTGGGAAGTGCCTTCAAGCTGTATTCCTTCTGTTCTTACTCTCGAAGTTGTTTACTTATTCACAAGGACCACAAATGAATAGGCCGTGGTGGTAATTGAGTCAAAATTTTGGTGTGAGCATGCATTTTAAGGACAAACTAACTCGACTTTATCTTTGAATGATCTGATTCATTCATCATGTTTGTCGTTTCCTAGATTAACTAAACATCAAAATTCATAAGTTATGGATGATTTGAGCTACCCATTTAAAAAACTTTTAGATAGCAACCATTAAATTTATCAAGTAAAAAGACTTAGAAGCACTTATTGTACTTTAAGTTCTACAAAGAACAAATTAGCATGCCAAACAAGTTAAACGAGGCACATCACAAAAAAGGAAGGTCAAACCTGGACAAGAGTTTTTAAGATTCTTGTCCACTTAATTAATATTTATTTTAAGTGACACTTAATCATTGACATTAGAATCTTTGAAGTCATCTACTGCGCAGAGCATGGTAAAGGGAAAAGGGTATTATCCTGCAAATAATATAATATAATTTCTTTTTCTCTTTTTTTCTTTTGATTTATTAGAGTATCCAACACCCACTTTTGTAGGATCTGACCTTTTGATCTGGCAATTGAAAAACCATGGCGATTGGATAATTCTAACATATGAAAAAGTATACATTTGATTACAAGAAACGGACGGTTAAAAACTAACTATAAAGTAAAAACAACGGTACCAATTTCGGGATGCTAGAACCAATGTGATTTTAGTATATGAGATATCGAAAGATAATGCAATCGGATGAACAGGCTAGATCAACCAAAGGTAGAGCCCCTTTCAATAAACATACAAACTGCAAGGGGTGCAGGTATCAAAATTCAGAGGCAATTTCGGAATTGTACAAAATCAACAATTAATATGACACGGTATAATCCACATCCGCCCAAACGGATAACGATAATCAGTACATGATTAAGTCTTAATCTTAACTTTATTTACAAATACAGCCCCTAATACGTTAATCAAACCAACAAAGAGATAATCGACGGCCGAGATCGCTCAATCTTCATAGATCCAGCACTCATCCGTCTCCGGATTCTCCTCGCAGAACGATTCCAACGGATCTTGTTTCTCCATCTTCCTTCTCAGATCAGCTTTCGCCTGGCTGACTTCTTCTACTTCGTCCCACGCCACCTTGCATTCGTCGCTGGTTTGGTTGCCTTCGCAGACCTACTTCGCTTCCAGACCTGCCTTCGCAGACACGTTATAATCCACATCCACCCAAACGGATAACGATAATCAGTACATTATTAAGTCTTAATCTTAACTTTATTTACAAATACAACCCCTAATACGTTAATCAAACCAACAAAGAGATAATCGACGGCCGAGATCGCTCAATCTTCATAGATCCGGCACTCATCCGTCTCCGGATTCTCCTCGCAGAACGATTCCAACGGATCTTGTTTCTCCATCTTCCTTCTCAGTTCAGCTTTCGCCTGGCTGACTTCTTCTACTTCGTCCCACGCCACCTTGCATTCGTCGCTGGTTTGGTTGCCTTCGCAGACCTGCTTCGCTTCCAGAACCTTCTTCTCGATCATCTCCGTGAGTTGCTTATCTCTTCTGATCGTTCCTTGGTATTTCAACACTGCCATGGGCTTGAACGGGGAAGTTGTGTTATGCCAGGTTGTGATACGAAGGGCAAGGGAGGAATTGGGGAAGAAGGAAGTGGATCGGAGAGGGGAGAGAGATGAATGGTTGGGATTTGGAGATCGGGAGGAAGCGAGGATTGAAATGGAGAGGGAAGCCATTGATGGATCGTATAAAGGAAGATTCAGGAGGAGGAAGAAGGAAATAATTGAGTTTGGGAAGGAAAACGGGGAGTACGGGAGTTGGTTTGGGTGATTCTAGAACTTGGCTAATTACTTAAATGGCCCTTGCAGAGTGCTTTAAATCGGAAATACAATCTCAGTTTAGGTAACGGATAGAACCAATCCGATCGTCAAATTCAAGATCCACGGGAAGTTATCTGCTTATATCGGCAGATATCCATTTAAAAGGGCAGTAAATTTTTTGAAGAAACTATTTTGAGTTTGAAACTTTAAGTAAATCATGTTTCTTTATTGAGTTCTGGTAGGCACACACTCTTTGGGCGTAAGAAGAAGTCCACGGGCACTTTTTTTCATATAGGATATTTCTTTTGTAGATTAAGTTATTGATCTTGCTCTAAATACATAATTCATAAATTAATGTATTGGGATGATTCTAATTATTTATTTTAGGTCTTTAAAAAATTAAAATTAAAATAGATGGTCACTATTTTTTACGTCAAACAATAAGTTAAAGCATGCAATGAACCTCAATTTTAATCTTTGAGTCACGTTTCTAAAACTTACATGCTAAAAATTAAAAGTCCAATAAAAAAAACTTTAAATTTAGATTATTTGAAAAATAATTTTATCAACTAATAGCATGTCATAATTTTTAAAAATTTTGATTGCCTAACAATACATTCGAACTACTTTATTTTCTTTTAAAACTTTGTAATATTAATTTAAATCTCTTCAGAATTTTAGAGCATTGCCTTAAAGATCCTTTAATTCTTTTGAACACATTGCATATTCATGCACGTCAAAATCATGATCAAAATCATATTTTATTGACCATTAAATTTGTATAAAAGTTTTGGTGTGAGCAGCTTCCTTTTGATTTTGATATTTGAATTTTATTGCATGGATCAGATCTTGCTTTCCTAACAGATGCTATCAAAAGCTCTAAAGTACGCTATTTTCTTACAAGAAATCAATCTCTACTAGTGAAGCAATTGAGGTCATACTTTTAAAGTGTGAAAATAGTCTCTTACAAAATATAAAATAAGGTTACTTACTATTGTAACAATCCAAGGGCCTACACCCTACAACGATATTGTCCGTGCCGGAATGTCCATATACCCCGCAAAGTTTTGTTCTTCCCTAGTTGCCCAGGGAAAAGGCCTCATTCCGTATATTAGAGGGCACAATAGACACAATATTGCCCCCGCAGGCAACGATAGCGGCTCAGGGTTTTGTTCCCTCCATTGGGAGGCCTCGTTGCAAGAGAAGTCCTCATCACTCTTATCAAGAGCCCAGTAACTTTTCCCTTAACAATGTGGGACTAACTCTCAGTCCCTCACCTTGCCTAGAAGCCTGCCAGCCCTCTTAGCCCGCCCTTATCAGCCTACCGTAGTCGGCCAAGGCTTCACTGTAATGACCCTGAATTTTTGTAACTTATTAAGGCAAATTAATAAAGTTTGAATTTTTAGAAATTCTGGGCTGGAATATTAGGTTATTGAAAATTTTCTTTTTATGAAAATTATATCATGAATTAAAACATATATATTATGGATGTACTTAGAAAACTGATCGAAACAACATTAAGTACGTTCAATTCTGAGTTAAAATGAAAATTCCTTAATTTTCTCCATTTGAGGGTAAAATGGTAATTTTACCAATATTCCATATCTAAGAAATAAGACCTCAATATTCATGAAGTACTTAGAAATACGATTCCAACGCCACTAAGTACGCTCGATTCCGAGTTCGGACAAATATTGCCTATTATTCTCCAATTTTTGAGTTCAAAGGGCAAAAACATCTTTTCACATAAAAGTGGGGCCCACAAAGTGGGCCAATGTTCTAGAAGCAACAATAATTGCTCAGTGCATTATTTCTGGTAGTGGAGAATGTAGTGGAGATTGTAGTGGAGAATGGAGAATGCACTTGTAATAAAAAATTCTAAAGTAATAAAATATCTTATTAAAAGAAATGATAAAAAATTCAAATTTGGCTATAAATATGTCCCAAAAATTTCCAAAATTTTTCACAACCTTAACCACGAAATTTCCAAATCTTCCCTGGAGTTTCAGCCCCAAATTCTCATTCATCCCTCCCCAATCTCTATTTTTCTTAATTCTCTCTCCTCTTTCTAAGTGGAATAAGAGACCTAAATTCAATTAGGCACTCCGTTCCAGGAAGAATCTGATAAATTTCACCGTCCATAACCTCCTACACTACATTATATACAAAAGCCCCAAATCAATTTCAAGATCCAACGGTTCCAACAACAGAAAATCACAAAAAGGTGGACAATCGGGCTATGTTATCATCAACCGGTAATTCTCTCAAATTGAGCATCAAATATATGTTTTTTCTCCAATCAGGTTGGTGGAACTACTTCCCATACATATTTTTTATGGTTTAGTGTACTTTTTATTTTTCTGTAATTTAATTTGAATGAAAAATGGTAAAAATAAAGTAAGTACAAGAGCCTTCAATTTATGGTGATAGAGAGCTCAGATGAAAATTCTGAGCTTTCTAATAGATCCAGAAGGGTTAAAAACCCTTAGGATACAATTTTCAAGAAAATCTAACAAGGTTTGGACCCTCAATTGAGAGAGATTAATTCTGGTGGGCCCATATCAAATCTAGACCCTAGGAACGATTGAAAACTTCAATTTAAGATTGTGAAGTCATATGAACTCCAAATTGAGATCAGAAAGAGGCTATGGAAAGCTTGTAATGTCTAGTTTCTAATGAAGTCATAAAATTTCTAAAATTTATTTCTGTATTTTTCTATATTTTGGAAATAAGTGTCCAATTTCTAAGATCTTCAAGATCTGAGGTGATCAGATCTTGGAAATTTATTTTAGTGATGATATAATAATATAATAAAGTAATATGTATGGTTAATTTGGACAGATCTTGGATAAAATAGGGGATCTACCCTTTATGGTAGAAAAACCCTAAAATAAAAATAAATAAAAATACAAAGGGACCCACTTGATCAATGAGATCAAGTATGATCAGATCCTTGAGATTGAGCAAAGGGATGATATTATGATGGAATCCAGTTCGATCATGGATGAAATGTGACAAAATCAAGTGGATATGATTTTTGGATCTTAATGGATTAAAAGCCCTAAAGGTAATTAAAACCCTTAATCTAAAGGAAAACACCTAAGATCTAATGGTTGGATCATATTTAAAGGTTTATAATAATCTTAATAAAATTAGTTTAATTGTCTTTTATTGGATATATAAGTGTAAATGTGATTTATGTTTTAAGTTTTAAGTGTCTTTTATTGGATATAGAAGTGTAAATGTGATTTATGTTCTAAGTTAGAAAACATGATAGTGTAATCTTTAAATTTTAGTATGATATGCCATAAATGAGTAATTTGTTAGTAGATTTGATTATCTTAGGATCATGTTAGTGTAAATTAGGATTTAAACATGATTTCATTATGATAGAAGATGTGTTTCATAACTTAGGATCATGTTAGTTTTATTTCACTAGCTTAAGTTACATTCATAGGAAGAATGTTAGTATATAGTTGTTAAACTTATATTTGATTTATGCTTTCAAGTTGATGATTTACTTATTGTGAAATTTTATTCAATTGTTAAGTAATTGTTAAGATATAAGGAGCATAAATCACCAAAAATGTAAACTAATGAAATATAGAAATTCATGGACAACTAAGATGAATGAATGATTTTGACTTAGTAAGGGCTATAGTTAGTAGGACAATATAAGGAATGATTTATCATTTCCTTGGCCCAAAATAGGAAAATAATGAACATCCATGGATGACATTGTGCATATCCATGGAAATTAATTAAAATCAATTAGAGAAGGGACTTAAGGTAAAGAGCTCATAGGAACCTTGTCAAAGGTTGAGCTAGTACCGCTCTAGTGGACTCTGAACATTGTGGTTATAGGGGGTATACAAGAGCCAAGTGCTTTTCCCTCACCTCCCATTGACGTAAGAAAGGTCTAAACGCCTCCTTACATGAGGGTTGTATTAATCACTTTTTGAGCAGACTTTAACTGGTAAGTACTGGTCATCCTGAAATAAGGAGGAGTTGTCTAGTGATAGGAAGAAATAAGTTATCTTCAACCAAGTAAGACACTAACTGGTTGAATAATAATAAGAACATAAAAAGATAGCAAATTATCTAACCCTAATAAAAATAGTAAGTGAGATAAGGATGATCAAACAAGATGAGATCTTGTATGATAAAAAACAATAAGGAAAAAGAAACATCTATGTAAATTAGATTGTTATGTATGATATAGATAGTATTTGTATAGATGATATTAAACCCATGGATATAGGATATTCAAGGAAGAAAGATTCAGATCATCCTACATAAGGATGATCAAAAGACCATGTAGTATGTACCCTTGATTACAAAAATGACATTATACATATGATTTGACAGATATATGTTGATCGAGACTATGGAAGATTTCAAGGAGTAAGAATACCTTATTGAGGTAGGTGGATTATTAAGAATGCTTTTACATAAAGATACATGTCTAATACATGATCTTATGTTTTGAAGTATTGACATGTATAATACCAATATATTAAGGTAAATACCTCAAATTGAAATATGATCCAACCAAATGATGAGAAAAATAAGTATTAAATGGTCCAACCAAATGATGAGAAAAATAAGTATTAAATGGTCCAGTGGAGAATTGAGAACAACCCTAAGTGAATAGGAAAGTAGAAAATATTTCAGCCCTAGTTAAACAGACAGATAGTCTGATATGTATAAGTATTATTTTACATACAAGCTTGGAGGCTTGTGGTTTTGTTTTAAACAGGCATAAGCACAGGGATGCTATGCTAAGAGAGTTAAGAGGGTTTGGCCACCCACTCTCTGAAACTTGATGATATTGAATACCAAGCCTAAGAAAGGCTAAAAGTCGGGTGGGGCAATTATGGGAAGGCCATCACTGTGACAGCCATGGTCCTCCCATATGGACATGGATATTGTAATTTCCACTGAGAATGGTATAAGTGGATTATTGAACAGTTATCAAGACTCATTTGTCGGATCGAGGCAAGCATAGTAGTCCTTGATTATTTTGCATCATGATGCATATGAAATTGGCATAGTGAAATGCCTTAAAGGATGGCATGATGAAATGCCAGGTAATTGTATATTACCAATATTTTTCCCAAGAAGGAAAAAACCCAGTATAGTAACTGGCTGAAATACAAATCTCCTATAATGAAAGGAGTTGATCAGTTTTGTATGGAAATGATTATTGATTATTTTTACAATTTTAACGGATTTGTTCTTATATACTATGTATGTATAAAGGTGAACACAAATGATAAGGAAATGAGATGTTTATATAAATAATAGTGGTCTGTGAATGTGTTTATGATAGAATGAATTATAGGATAGTTGAATATTGAGATTTTACTGTCAATAACTTACATTCTTATCCCCTACCAAGCATAGCTTGCTGATATATTGTAAATGTTCAAATGTTTACAATATCTCAGATACAGAGAAGGAGACTTAGGAGCTCAAGACTTGAAGAACTAGTGAAGAATAAGTAAAAAGGGTATATTCCTTGAAACATTGTATAGAGAGCGTGTATTGTATTTAGAACTTTGTAAATTGAATTGTGTAATTGGACAAGTATTGTAAGGATACAATGGGTTGTGTACTGTGAACCACTGGATGGATCTTGGGAGTTTAATAAAATCATATTCCTTCAATGGAATTTTATTTTGTACACAAATTGTACTTATGTTATGTATGAAGTGGTGACTTGGGTTTTCAAAACAAGTTTTAAAATAAAAGAATTTCCGCTGCTTTGTTTTGCGAAAAAAAAAAAAAAATTTACTAAGAAGACGCCCTTGTCTTTGAAAAATATATTATAAAATGTGTTTAAAAAACCCGGGTCGTCATATTCACAACTATTAAGCTTTATGATCTCCCCTTTCTTGGAACTGTGTAAGCTTTGTGCCTTGGGCTGTGAGCTTCATGCCATGGGTTGCTCCATTTAAAGATTCTAGTGGGCTTTTCTCTCCATCTCTAAATCCAAGAAACGCGCAGATCATTGGAAAAATGAAAAGAGTACGCCCAACATGTATTTTATTTTTATTTTTAATGTTAATCTATTGTTTGTCATTAAAGAAATTCTTCCCTCCGAATTACACAATGCAATCAGTTGCATCCATTCTCACAGATAGCTTTGCACCCGTGTATAAGAGGATGGGCCTTGTTTGTGATCATCCATAGCAAGGCTTAGCAAATCAACGGTTTTGATCGACAAGTTGGCTCCAAGGAGGTCTGATTATAAACAAAGTCACTGTTACGATCCAAGCAGAAGAATAATTTTCGGGCCCACATGAAAAGAAAAAAGGTCCGTGTTAATCCATACCGTTACCATCAATAGACAAACCCACATTGTTTTGACTGGCAAAGATATGCGCAACAAGATCCGATGGTTCTCATTGCAGCGTTGCAACGCAAACCGAGATTTGTGGATCAAGGTCTAGGATCATCCGACAAAGACAATGTGGGCCCAAAATGTGCTTGACAAGGACCACTACGGCTATTAGTCTATTACCACAGGTCCCGCTCCGATAATGGCAACGGTCACTTTCTCACACATTTGAAATTTGAATTCTCTCTCACCCTCTCTCTCTCTCAAATTCGAAAACCTAGAAAGAGAAGAAGAAAAAAAGAAGAAGAAGACGAAGCAGAAACGCAGAAGCTCCAATGGAAAATCTCCCAACAATCGATCCAGAGACAGAGTTTTTGACCTCAAATCAACAAACAGGTAACGAATGGGAGCTCTACAAAGAAAACGTAAGACCTCTGAAACGAGGCCGCAACATTTCCCGTCTCAACGAATCTCTCAAATCTCAAACTGATAATCACCTCAGGAAGTCTCTCCTCGAAATTCGCAGGTTTCGGTTCTATATCCCTCTTCCTGTTCTTCTTGCAAGAACATTCCGACTTCGTTCTGGTGTATTTAGGATTCCTCTAAATGGATATGTCTCTTTATAGGAAGATGATTGAAGCAATCGATGAGTATAAGGGAGAAGACCCACTTCAGGCCTGGCTCCAGTGAGTAATTGGGAGAAGAACCAGTTTAGATTATTCTTCTCTGATTTTCTGCTGATTTCTTCTTCTTTTTTCTTTTTGTAATCTTGTTGTGGAGTAAAAGCTAGGGTTACTGGCGTGAGTTTTGAGATTAAAATAATATGAGTGCGTTATTTGATTTGCTGAAATCTAATGCTATGATGTGATCCTGCTTCTCTTATTACTCATGTTATGCAATCAATAAAGTTTACACAGGTTGCTCCCATCCATTTATTTGAATCGTAGCGTTACGGGGAAAAGGCTAGTGTTTCTAATCTGGATTCGATTTATTATATCTAAAGTGTTGATTTTGATTTGTAATTGTAATGCGATCATACCCTCCTGATTTCTTTATTTGTCAATCTGTTAGTGGACTTTCAGTACTATGATATACAGTTGATAAGGTGTTAAGACAGGTCGTGATAGAAATGTCTCTTTGGATCACAATATTTCTTATTTGAAGGAGTGTAGAAGTTCGAATCATTCAATTACATCTGCTTGTTTGATTGGAGTTTAGAAGGTTCTTATAGTTGCCAGTTTTGTAGTTCGAAACATTTTCATTCAAGTACATGAACCATATTTTCTGCTTAAACGATTCTGTTCTCTGTGTACTTTCTAAAACACAAATGAAGGATTTCTCATGGATAATCTAACAAATTGTTCTCTATATTTTGTAGGTTCTGCTTCCTTTATGCACTGAAAACTGAATCTTAGAATTTCTATAGCTGTTTCAGGAAATATTGTTATAATTTACCTTTATCATGAGCAGCTTTGGGAAACAAAATATATAACTTGTATTTGTACCATTCCATTTTAGAACATATAAATATTTCTTGTGCCATAGCAACATTCAGAATTAAGATTAAATCATTCTGAGAGTTTGCTTGCAGTGAGCTATCTGATGACAGCTAAATCTACCTCTGCTTCCTTTTTCTTTAGGTGCATCAAATGGATCCAGGAATCTTTCCCATCTGGTGGAGAATACTCTGGACTCGTTTTGATATACGAACAATGTGTGCGTGCCTTTTGGCATATGGAGCAGTACAAGGAAGATCTACGATATCTCAAAGTGTGGTTGGAATATGTGAGTTCAGTTATTATTGCCCAATCTCCCTACTCTAACTGTTACATGTTTATTTTACTTTCTATTTGTCCTCCTAAAACTTCTTCTGGTTCAAAAATGTATTGCAGGCAGACAATTGCGCTGATGCTGAAGTTATATACAGATTCCTAGAAGCAAATCAGATTGGGCAAACTCATTCTGTGTATTACATATCATATGCTATGCATATGGAAACCAAGATAAAGTTAAGAAAAGCAGACGAGGTTTTCAATCTCGGCATAGCTAGGTGAATACACTGTATATCCATTTTTTCTATCTTCATCTTGTTCAACATATTCTGCAAATGTAGTCCTTACCTGTAACATTCATAATGCATCACTAGTACTCAATTCGCCTGGAGGTTTGTTTTGAATTAAATTTTTCTGGCTCATGGTCATATGGAAATTAAAGAGGTTCAGTTGTGCGATTGTGATGAACATTCTAAAAGACTGAAATGTTGAAACAAAATACTGATGCAGAATAAAAGAAAATGATCTAGCTCGTGCAGTACAAGGACAAAATGAAGTGAGAAGATCAAAACTTACTTTCTGTTTAGATAGTTATTTGGTGATTTTCTGGGGTAATCCTAGTATAACTTCCACTCTGTCAACTTCTAGGTTTGCTCCTGCTTCTGCAATCAGCATAGTATCTACATCCACGAGAATATAACAGTTCAAAATAGTTGCTCGTACCAATTAACTTTTAATCTTGTGTCTCGATTTCAACTTCTGTTACAAGAATGATAATTTTTTATCTTTAGGTACCTTCTTCGTTATAAGAGATCCTCCATACTGTTATGTGTTTTGCTGATATATGTGTCATGCAATATGAGTTTGTTCTGTGGCTTATGTTTTTCCATTACTTTTCTCATGTCTTAGGAAGGCACAACCTATTGAAAAGTTGGAAGCTATTTACAAGAAGTTTTTGTTACGTTCGACAGGAAGATGCAAGACTACTGAAGTATGCCATTTAATGCTTTGGAGTTTGATTTAGTTCTATCTTGCATTATAGCATTCATTCACTGTTTATATCTTTATTACTTATAGGATGAGCAAACAAATAATCAGTTACCTGTTAGAAGATTCGGGACCACCTTGACCACAGGAGGATCCAGTAAGTCTTCTTTATAACACAGACCATCAAAGACTTATCCCTGCGAACTTCAAATACTTATCCCTGACTGCTTTCAATTTTGCAGGAGGACAGGCTATGCGGAGATCAGAGCAGACTACAGGGATATCAGATCTTGCAAGGAGAAAGGCGCTACAAAGGTGCGAATCTGGCTTCTTATAAAAATTGTAGCGGTTACTTGCAGGTTCTGTGTCCTTGTTTTATTAATTTATTCAGTATTCATGAATATTAGATTGAGTGTTCTTAGTTCTAAATAAACTTTTAACTTCTAGGTCAAGTCTTCAAAGTTGTAATATTAATTTGGCCATGGGGAATTGGTTTTGCACATGTGGTTAAAAGTTAAAACCAGCAACCACGTCCTAGAAAACTTCCTGTTTGTGTGTCAGAAAAGTCCTTACCCAGCAACTCTCAAACTTATAGCATGTACCTGTCTAAGCCTCAAGAGTCTTTATGATGTTCTTAACTGGTCAAGTCAACCGGGAACACTAAATACTAATGGGTTTGAGTAGTGTTTAGGTTGACTTTGCTTTTGGCGGGTGCTTCAAGCATGTAGAGCTCACAGGGTCCATGACGACAAAGTCTGAGTTCTGTGTTCAAAGTTCAGACACAATTACTAATACATTTTCTTATTTCTTTTGGCAGGGTTGATAATAACGCACCGCTTTCTGTTTATAATGATGCAAATGCACACACTGCTGGAAGGCATCAACCAGAACCTTTGAAGCGTGACTCAACATCTTGGCATACTCTTGGAACCCGTATGGAGAGAAATAAAGAAAATACAACCATCCCCACAAAGTGGAATTCGTACAAGGTTTGAACTTCATATTGTTGTTTTCCTCCTGCTTGTCTTAACTGCTTCTCTTATGCTGAAACTCAATCTAACTAATACCTGCTGTCCATGCTTCTATTTCTCAGATCCCACAGAGAAATGGAGGATTAGGAACACAACCAGCAGTTGCCAGCTCTTTTATTGAGGTTTTTGTTGATGAGGATTGTGCACAGTAAGTAAATATGATAGCTTTGAGGGATAGTACCTAATAAGGCATGTTCATCTGTTTCATTCCATTGAAACTGCAGCTAGGCATTGTAAACACTGAATTTGGTATCTGAAAAAATTTCTCTACTGAACATTACTGAGGTATATATAACTTGGCAGTAGGAAACCTGACATACTCCACTATTATAATATAGTTTGGAAAACTTTTGAAAATATTTTAGTCGAGGAAAGCCTTTTTATTGCAATGAGTGGTTAGTGTTTAAATTTGTTAATCAATTGAATGCTTAGATCAAAATTTTGCTTCTAAACAAGAACCAGATCATCCACTGCATCCCAACCAATGTGTTTGTTTCTGATGAGTTTGTAGTGTTGTCATACCTTTGTTCTTAGCTGCATTATTAAGTTAATGTTTTGAATGCAAAACAATGGCATCCTTATGAAAATTACAATTAAGGTAGGATTAGGTCATTCATAGTAAAGCAAGGTCATGATTTAATGAGAATACTAATTCTTCTCTTGTGACCATCAATGGGTTCTACTCGTGTTATACTCTTGTGACCATGACGAATACTTATTCTCTATGGACCAGATCACAATCAAATGCTACTGTTAGCGACTTTGTAGAGCCCTCAATCTTGCAGCTTAGGCGAGGTGATAGCCGAGATCTCAAAACGTAAGATACTACCATTGTAGGATCCTGTCTTTTCTTAGTAATATCTATCTTCCAATGAGAATACAGATCAGCTTTATACTGTTTTGAGCAGGGAAACTGAGCTGCTCAAACAAAACCCGTTACGGAATTTTCCTCCAACCAGTCTCCCGAGGTAATTGGTGGCCACACCCATGATTCTTTATGCGAGTATTCTGGCTCAATATCTGGTTCTTTTTAAAGCTTGATGTTTTAATTCATGTTGTTAGTCTGCATCAATTTTTGTTCTCATATATGTACTCAAATATTTGAGGAGGGTAGCTTTTCTCTTAAAAGCTGTTAGACTGTGTCTGTCCATTCACTTTGTAACTGTGTACCAATTTGTATTCTAATTCTTGTACTCTGAATAATTGAGAGAGCAACTGTGCAATCATAATTTATTGGCACGTTTTGAACTTTTCTCACTACATTCCTATCCTTCATTTTTTAGCTGTTATTTTTGCACAGTTGGTAATGTTTTCTATATAACGCCCTTTGGCGCAATAGTAGAGTTGTCGTTGTGTGGCCTGGAGGTCACAGATTCAAGGGATGAAAATAGCTTCTTGCAAAAAGATAATGTAAGGCTACTATACTATAGACTCCTTTGTGGAGATCGTGGTTTCAAGGGATGGAAATAGCCTCTTGCAAAGATATAATGTAAGGCTATGTACTTTAGACCCTTTCTTGAACCCGACAATATGCAGGAGTTTGGTGCACAGGGCTGCACTTTATTGGTGATTCAATTGCCAGGCATAAAATACTTTCCACAGGGAAGTAGTACTTTTCTCGTGGAAATAAATTTTTATCCATTTTCAGCCAACCAAATAGACAGCTGAGGTGTATAAGGCAAGTAAATGTGAAGACCATATATTTTAAGGTTTCAAACCATTATCTTCTGGCCATTGCCCTACTAGCCCTCTCCTTGTTTTTCTTTTGGTATAAGTGAATAATTACAAAGCAAAATCACTCACACACACTCCTAAATCTGATCCCGACCAAAAAGAAAAGCAGCGACCCAAATCTGCAACCAAGCATTTGTATTCAGGGGAGAGACAACTATGCTAGACATGTGTTGGCGTCGCCTTGTTTGCCAAGCTTGTGTCTTATGATTTTACTAAAAGCAATTTTAGTCAAAAATTGCCTATACAGTTGGCGAAAATTTAGACCCAAGAATTCTAAAAACTTGGTGTCTTCACGACTTCAGCAACAAGGAAATAATCAGCACGGCAACAGGGAAATAATCAGCACTGTCTAAATTCATCAAGCAGAACCACAATTATGAATACTGTAGAAGAGTGCAACAAAGACGGCAAGTAAAGCAGTACAGTTGCCACTTATGCATGAAGGGACCAGCCATTGAATCATCTGATTCTGGATGTTTTACTAATTCAAACTGCGTTTGTAACAGATGATCAACTTCAGCAACAAGGAAATAATCAGCAGGGCAACAGGGAAATAATCAGCACTGTCTAAATTCATCAAGCAGAACCACAATTATGAATACTGTCGAAGAGTGCAACAAAGACAGCAAGTAAAGCAGTACAGTTGCCACTTTTGCATGAAGGGACCAGCCATTGAATCATCTGATTCTGGATGTTTTACTAATCCAAACTGCGTTTGTAACAGATGATCATCTGTTGTGCACTTCATGCAAAGGTGGGCACTCACTCCTTGCGTTACTGTGCCACTTTTAACTACAGCATTTCTCAGCTCATACTCAAAAGAATTATGGATTCCTGCAATAAGGGAATTAATATACAAGCTCACTTACATCAGACTCAAGAGACCTTATGGTACAATTGCACAGCTCAACTTCATTGGACAAGTTCCAATCTGTAGGATTTAAAAATGGATATTGAGTCTTAGAGATTTTCAGCTGTGTTGACATAAAAAGTAAGGAGAGAGAAAGGCTCCCATTGGCTTCACCAATAAACACGTTACTGGAGGCAATAATGCTGTAATACACAAATGTTTTCCATAGTGAATGAAGCTTTACTGAAATAAAATGATTACTTTTCCCAACATGATAAAATTCATCCGCAAGCTTTGTACACCTATTGGCAAGTACTCTGTAAAAGTGAACAAAGTAGAGCAACGTTTCAATGAATGTGTTTCCCTCTATAACAAGAATGAATTTCTCTGAACAGCTGGTACAGTTAGTGTGCAGGTTAGGATGATGAATGATACAATCCTTTCTGGCAACTGGTACATCCTGTTTCTCTAAATATAATGCAGCTTTAAGTTCTTAAAGTTGATTCCACTTCAAGTATCTCAAGTTACAAAACTGGAAGCTTAATTTACAAGGATTTTCTTTCTGGAGATGCTCACAGAAGGACAGATCTTTAATGCGGCCCGTTTTCCTACGGTTGTTCAGGAGAACAGTATATCTTCATTGCTTGTCGGCTCCTGTGTAGTTGTAACAGGAAGGATAGTGAGGCTCCACATATCACAGGATTCGCCCAAGATCTTTACACCGCTGCTGTCGAAGCAAATAAACCGACAAACCCTCATCTATATCGTCCGATGTCTCTATTTCCTCCGGCACATTTTATTTTTCAATTTCTAACTGTTATAATTGCAAGCAGTACATGAAGAGTAATAAAATGTCCAAGAATTCAAGATTCTCTGCCACAAAGATGCAATGTGTGTGTGGGTGTGTACCCTAATTTCTAGGTAATTTTCCTCACATTAAGGTACTTCATACATATCTGATGTTTTTCTGTTGTTGACCTCAGACAGTGCAGTTTCTGAGATTATACACCATTGAATGGGATTTGTGATTCCCCAGAAGAATAGGTGATTCCTTGAAAATCTCTCAAATTGAAATCCTTTACACCAATAAAGTAAAATCCCAGAACAGTTTTAACTATTACCAGAGAAAATCTTCTACCACAACATTTAGAAGGGCACATATTTTTGAACCCTGATTTTCCAGGTAATTTTGCTTACATTTAGGTATCTTATGCAAGGCAGATGATATTCCGTTTTGTTGATATATTTCTGACCCTACGAAATAAGTGCAGGAAAACCTTGGAAACTGTTTAAGGACCAGACGCGATGGAAAACTTAAAGACAGCAGAGCAAACTTTCCCCACCCAGAACAGTGTAACTATTACCAGACAATTTAGGCAGCTATCAGTTTTCTCAATTTTTTCCCCTTCACAACTATCATTTGTTTTTGGTATTTAAAATTATTAGTTCCTAAATATATATGGAGAAAATTATTTAGAACAACGTAGACAATATATGAATAATATGATAAATTCTTCCACCAATCTAATTCTGCACTATACTAATGTGTCTTAGGAAGTAAAAATTTAAGATATTTTCTAAAATTAAGGTATTTCCTACTCTTGTTCCTAACAGAGAAAACAGTTTTTCCAAGAGAAAGTAATCTACAGCACTAACTGTTGGGGATTTTCGTCCCCGCCCAAGATCATACACACAAAAAAACGCAGAGTTTTAACGTGGTTCGGCCAATAAGCCTACGTCCACGGGAGAGAATGATTTCACTATGAAACTGGGGTTTTACAGAGGTATACAGGGTTTTTGCTGCAGGAATGGGGTTCTTTTTCTTGCCTATTCGTATCCCTATTTATAGGGAATTTTCTGGTTTGATTTTCAACCCGTTTACACAAATTCAAGGTCGGTGGCGGTGGCCGACGGCGGCCGCCATCCGTTGAAATCGGCGATTAGCACCGACCACGCGCCCGCCACCATTGAATACGGCGGCCGCTACCGAAAATGGGTCCGACTAACAAATCTCACCCTTCAAGCCCATTAACTGAAGGATGTTTTTTCACATGTGGACTTTTAGCGTAAGCCCATCCCGACCAATTCTCTCGCAACTCTCGAACTCGCTTCGAGCGTAATGCTTTGTCATCATATCTGAACTATTATCGTCAGTATGAATCTTCTTAAGCTTTAACAACTTCGAGTCCAAGACATCCCATATCTAACGATACTGAACATCAATGTGCTTTGGCCTCCCACGAAAGGTAGAATTCTTGCTAAGGTGTATAAAGACTTCGACTATCGCAGAAAATAACGCATACCTCTTCTCGCATAAAGCCAAGTTCGTTTATGAACTTTTTCATCCACAATAACTCTTTGCATGCTTCCGTCACGGAATAAACTGGCACTGTCGTAGATAAGGCAACACACTTCAGTAAATTTGATTGCCATGACACAAGCTCCCCCGCAAAAGTAATCGAGTAACTTTGTAGACTTCCCTCGTGTCAATATCACCACCATATCCGAATCGGTGTAGCCCTCAAGCACGGGCTTGCCGGCTGCCAAATCCCAAACACAACTTAGAAGTACCACGTAGATATCTCAATATCCACTTCACCGCATTCCAATGTTCTTTCCCGGATTTGATAGAAAACGACTCACCGTACTAACCGCATATGTAATGTCTGGTCTGGTGCAAACCATGGCATACATAAGGCCCTAACAGTGAAGCTATAAGGAACATCTTGCATGTATTCCTTCTCAAAGATCACTTGTTGGAACTTGATTCTTACTAAGCTTAAAATGAGTAGCAAAAGGTGTACTCACCACTTTAGCTTTATCCATGTGAAATCGTAGAAGTACCTTTTCTATGTACTTCTCCCGAGACACCATAACCTCTTATTCTTCCCGTCACGAATGATAGAAATCCCGAGAATACGTCTCGCGGATCCTAAGTCTTTCATAGCAAAGACTTTGTTCGACCTCCTTCTTTAACCGACCGATCCTTGAAGAGCTTCTTCCAACAATAAGCATATCGTCGACATAGAGTAGTAAGATGATGAAATCATCTTCGAGAATCTCTCGCACAAACACACAAAGTGATCCTCAAGTAGTCTTTCGATAACCCCCGTTGGGTCATGAACCGCCGAACTTCCCGTACCATGCCCTCGGGAGCACCGCTTTAAGCCATACGTACTCTTCTTCGGCTGCGGACATACTTCTCTTTGCCTTTAACAACAAACCCTTCGTCTGCTCCATATATATCTCCTCCTCTAAGTCACCGTAGTGAACGCCGTCTTCACATCCATCCGCTCAACCTCCAGATCAAGGTTTGAGGCCACCCAATACAACTCGGATTGAAGACATTTTAACAACAGGAGAAAATATCTCCTCGAAATCAACACCTTTCCTTTGACCAAAGCCTTTCACGACAAGTCTGGCTTTGTATCGTGGTTGTGAAGTGTCACCTTCGTACTTCACCCCGTATATCCACCGATTCTTCACAGCTTGTCTGCCCTTAGGCAATCTTACCAGCTCAAAAGTGTGGTTGTCTTGTAAGGATTTCATCTCATCCTTCATACCGCAATCCACTCGCATTCTCTTCACTTTCAACCGCCTGCAGTGTAACTCTCAGGTTCTCCCCCGTCAGTGAGGAGTACGTACTCATCTGATGAGTATCGAGTGGAGGGTTGACGATCTCTCGAACTCCGTCTCAATGAAACTGCTGGTTCCTCAGTAGGAACCTCCTGCTGAATATCATCGGCCTACGATGAAACATCCATGTCTTCAAGCAGCCTTCATGTTCTCCCTCAGCCTGATTATCTTGAACATCAACTGGAGCACCACCATGGGGGTGGCTCCCATCTACACTTGGCGAATGTGAAACAGGAACTGGATCTAAATCTGTCAGAGTATCAGAACTCTGAGTTTCTGATACTTTGGCTTTATCAATGTGTTCAATGGTTTGGTCTTCCATAAAGACCACATCACGACTTCTAACCAAATTTCTTTGCAACAGGATCATATAGCACACTAAACTCATCCTGCCCATAGCGATGAAAATGCATTGTTTGGTCTTGGCGTCTAACTTGGACCTCTCATCCTTAGGTATATACAAACGCTTTGCACCCAAATACCCGCAAATGATCGTAAGAGACATCTTTTCCATACCATACCGTCGTGAACATCTCGCATTCAAGCTGCAACTATTGGAGATAGGTTAATAACATAAGTGCCGCGTGTATAGCGCCTCACACCCCGTATGAACCGGGCAGCTTTGCCTCGGTAAAAGCAAGCATCCGACCCTCTCCATCAATGTCCCGTTCATCCTTTCGCTAAACCATTTAGGCCGAGGAGTCTTCGGAGGAGTTCTTTGATGTCTAATCCCTTGCTTCTTACAATAAGCATCGAAAGGTCCACAATACTCGCCAGTTTGCGTGCGAATGCATTTCACCTTCTTCCCCGTTTGCCGCTCAATGTGCTTGAAATTCTTTAAACTTGTCAAGCACCCGATCCTTAGTTTTCAAAACATAGACCCAGAGTTTCTGGAATAATCATCAATAAATGTGACAAAATATAATGCACCACCAAATGTGCGTACCTTCACAGGACCGCATACATCCGAATGTACCAATTCAAGTACGCTTGGCTTTACGGAAGAATGATGGCTTTTGAAGGAAACTCGTTCGCTTCCCGGCAAGACAATGAGCACATTTGCTCACCTTTGTAGCTTTGAGCCCCGAAAGCAAATTCTTCTTGGACTAGACAACCTAGTCCTTTCTCACTCATGTGGTGAGCACGCCCGTGCCACAACTGCGAAGAACCAGCAACATCAAGCTGCGTTCACAGAGTTACTAGGAATCGAAGCTTGCATCACATACAAGCTAGATGATTTCTTCCTCCGGCAACCACAAGCGCTCCCTTAGAGAGCTTCCACTGCCCATCGCAAAAGGTACTACAAGCATGCCCATCATCATCAAGCTTTCCTACGATATTAAGTTCGGTCGGATATACGCTACATGTCGAACGTCCTTGAGAATCAACCTTGTTCCGTTGTTGGTGTCCAAACGCAGAGCATCCGATACCAACAACCTTTGATAGCCCATCGTTACCCATCTTCAACACTCCAAAGTCACCAGAGTGTACGAGGTGAAAAACTCCCTCCTCGAGGTAACATGAAAAGAAGCACCACTTTGTCAACAACCCATCCAATCTCATTGGAGGCTAGGTTGATTTCATTTTCATCACGGACCACGACAAGGCACTGAAGTAGTGGCAGCTACACGATCATTCCCTCATCATTTCTTCTCTCCCCGCTTCGCATTTTCTCGTTTTGTTCTCGGCTTTCCACTTGTAACACCGCCTTTTAATGTGACCCTTCTTGCCACACAATTGCATTCCCGATTCTTGTATCCGGACTTAGATTTACTCCTCGCTTCTATTATTCTTCTCCTGTCCTTTGATCTTGCTTCTCCTCGATTTTCTCGAGATCAAAATCTCGGGAGTGATGTGGTGACAACTTGAGCTCTGCCGCCTCATTTCTTCATTTAGAACTGCGCTTCTCGCATTCCCATGTCACAAGCACCACACACGGAGGCACTAGCTAGAGAAACACGAAAATTTTCCCATGAGTCGGGCAAAGTATTTAAAAGCCATAAACCCATGATATCATCGTCAAACCTCGACGCTCAACATCGGATAGTTGCCGAAAGCATCCTGGTCCAACTCGTTCAAGTGGTCGGAAATAGAACTCCCTTCCTTGTATCTCAAGTGCATCGCTTGATTAAGTAGGAATAACTTATTATTCCCTGTTCTCGACGCGTACAAGGTTTCTAATTTGATCCATAGAGTTCTAGCATGTATTTCATTTTGAATATGATTCAAAACATTATCTTCTACCCATTGTCGAATAAAACCACATACTGCTCGTGTTCAAAAGCCCACTCTTCTTCTGGACTTATCCTCAGGTTTTGAGTAGCAAAAAGTGTAGATGTAATTTCTTCACAAAAAGAAGATCTTTCATTTTTCCCTTCCACTTGTGATAGTTAGTACCATTTAAGCAAATCATTTTGCTCATGTTTGCCTCCATAAGTAAAGAAAGGGTACTTACAGCAATTTCAGGAGAAAAATCTTACAAATTTGAGAACACCACTGCGTTTGCCAAGAACTGGTCTATCCCCCTTGAAAACCTGCCAAAAATAGGTCTACTCCAGTCGAATCACTGTTGCAACTCGTTACTATTGCAACTCAGCTACGGTTGCACTCGAACTGTTGTAACCCGGTACTGTTGCAATACGCTACTGTTTCCACTCAGCTACTGTGCAAATGCGCTACTATTTGCACTCGTACTGTTACAACTCTATACTGTTGTAACTCCGTATTTGTTGAAACTCGAACTGTTGGAACCCGCCCTGCAGTGCGTACAACTCGCATCGTAGTAGTCTTCAGTAGCGACTTTGTGGCCGACAGTAATGATGATGGTTTACTGTAGCAACATGATGACGTGCTTTTCACTGTAGCAGCAATGATGATTACCTTGTGGCAATCGTAGCAGAACAGTTTTCTTCCTCCTCTCGACCGACGAAACCGCAATTCCGTTTCTCGCGTCTCTGTTTACCTGACAGAAACTCGATACCACTTGTTGGGGATTTTCGTCCCCCGCCTCAAGATCATACACACAAAAAAACGCAGAGTTTTAACGTGGTTCGGCCAATAAGCCTACGTCCACGGGAGAGAATGATTTCACTATGAAACTGGGGTTTTACAGAGAGGTATACACGGGGTTTTTACAGAGGAATGGGGTTCTTTTTCTTGCCCTATTCGTATCCCTATTTATAGGGAATTTTCGGGTTTGATTTTCAACCCGTTTTACACAAATTCAAAGGTCGGTGGCGGTGGCCGACGGCGGCGCCCGCCACTGTTGAAGTCAGCAGTTGGCACCGACTGCTGCGCCCGCCACCATTGAATACGGCGGCCGCCTGAAAATGGGTCTGGACCAACACTAACCTCACAGTATGACCATGTTAGCTTGCTAGGAATTGTCCAGTAAGACACTTATTGCCAAATGTCTGATGCCAACAAATAAGCCGGTGCCTTTATACAGCATATTGTCAACAACACCGACCAATGCTAAAATGCCTCTAAGTACAGCCATCATAGAAATCTGATGCCATATACATGGAATTTCTAAGAAAAAGTACCTCTATTCTTTACAATACATGCCAACAAGAGCAGGAGGGAGACAGAGAATGGATACCTTAATAGTAGCAGAACCAGCCGCAGATGGTTTCAAATCTAGAGCATATTTAAAATGGAAGATGGCTTTCCCTTGCATACCCAGTCGCATATATATCCTGCCCATCAATGCCCAGGTGCTTCTTTCACGAGGAGCATACTCTTTCAGCTGCTCTAGATCTTTCAAAGCCTCATCAAGTTTTTGAAGCTAAATAGTATATTAGTCTTCTGATACATAGGTAGGGGATTCTTTTTATCTGCCAGAATAGCCTTTTCTATATCTCCAGTGCTTCATCATTTCTCTGGCGGATGAAGGAACACAACAGTTATCATGAACTGTTTTACACTCAAAAAGAAAAAGCTCCCAAACTAGGAAATTCAGAAACTTTCGCCATTCTTCAGTTTCCTGTAAACAATAGTTACCTGCAGCCTAATAGGATATCTAAGAAAAATGCTCTGACCCAAAAGATACATATGCAGTCTCTGGCTGTATTTTCCTAATGTAGGTAAAATTTTATGAAAGGGAATCCCCTCTGCCATGATAAAAAAAATGCACGCTGGTTGACAAACAAGTGGGTTATGATTGTCCAAAGCATAATATTTTGGTCAATGCCACGTCCATATGTGAACAACAGAGACAATGTCTTTCATCACCAAACAGTTGGGCACCACATGACGCTCTGATACAAGTGTTTTATTTGAAAAACACTACTTATAAGAGTTAAGAAGCAAACCTTTGAAGCATGTAAAGCCATTCCTAGATTACACATGATAACAGAAGAATGTGTATTGATTTGGAAAGCCTTTCGGAAATGATGCTCCGGAAACTCATATTTCTCTTGGCGAAGGTATACTGTTCCAAGGCCGTACCAGGAATAATATTGCCTAGCATCTACACCAAGGGCACTCTGGTAGCATCTTATTGCATTCTCAAAATCCTCCAAGGCTACATGCCTGCGAAGAAAGTGAACAACTTCAGCAAAGGTCTCAACCAACAACTAACAGTCACAGGAAATATTTAAAATAGCAGAACATAATATGTTAGCCTCGTAGACGGAAGGACAAAATAGTAAAGAGCAATTGATGGGCTTCCATACTCATGGCCACAAAGGGTGTGAGCATAAGCAAATCTTGTGTCCAGATGAATAGCACGCTGCAAGTTTTTTAGAGCAGTATCATGATCTTTCTACAAGGCCTAGCAGTTTCCTATGGAACACCGATGGAGACCATCATAGCATTTTATTTTATTTTTTCATATTATGTTACAGTTAAGTTTACTTGGGATATTTACCACTAAGTGTATTAGGTTTCTTAGTGAGTTGTGACTTAAGTAGGGGCAATTTTATCTTTTTCTAGATTATGGTTGGATCTCCCCTACCTACGATCTCTTTCTCTTTTGTTTGAAGAGTTTTTGATTAATAATGAATAAAAATTTCGTTAGACTTAGTGGATTCCCTGTTTTAGCTTTCTTCCAGTGGGCAGGAAGTTGCATTCGGCACAAAGCTGAATTACTTTTGTTTCATCTTGTTCTGCATGTTGGTACTTTCTATCTTGTCTTTTAAAGGACAATTTTTGAGCTGCATGTGTTTATGTGATTTGCGTCGGTAATAACCTAAAATTCTTATCCTGCAAAAAATTCGTGAACCCTAAATCCAAAACTTAATGAGGACCGTTTGTCAATTAGAGGGACAATCCAGATAGAAACTTCGATCTTACCTTAATTGATAGAGATCTAAGGCAGTCTATGGATCCTGTAACTCATTGTAGGCTAGTCATGCTTAGTAAGACTAATTTTCTGCATGTTGAAGTATTTGTTGCAGTTTAATTTATATTTTCTTATTTAAATTAATTATGGTCTAATCTTAATAGATAAATTAGGTCATTTTGCATGTTGTCCAACATCAAATTTAGTATCAAAGTACAAGGTTGCTTAGGATCTGCATTAGTTTGCATTTGTACTCCTCCCGACGGATTTACATTAGTTGGCATTTATAAACACCCACGATCGCCCCACCCCCGCGGATTTGCATTATTATTATTTTCATGTTTCGTGCTCCCCTGCTAAGCTAACCACGTGGCTCGACCCTCGACAAACTTTGGGAAGCACGTTAAAGGTCATTATATTTAGTTGCATTCTAAAGGTCTTGTGTGCATATAGGTTTAGGGTACTTCCCATAGAGTTGTAGGGTGTTTTGTTGTCAAGTGTCAAGGCATCCAAGTATATGTCTACCTATAGTGGTTAGTCCTACCAGTCAATAGATTCATGACTCAGCAAAATCCTTCAGGAAATTCAAGCCTAGTTGGCTGAGTTGAATGATAGTGTAATCAGCCATCATGTTGAACTGACAGTGCGATGAGATGATCAAGGTTCTCACATTGCGACCTTAGAGTCGTAACCTGAACCTCTCATAGGTAATGTGCATGCTAGATTAACTATGCAGAAGTGAGGTAACCACATAGTAGGTGATAATCACCATCATTGCCATTTATGTGCCATGTATCTCTGAAAATTGGACCCTGAAATCTATCAAGCTTGAGGCCCTTACCTATGATGGTGAACTAAATCCAAAGTAATTTATTGACTCGCTTTTGAACATGGATCATTAGTTTGATTGTTATAAATGTTTACAGAGCAAAAGTCAAGTTGTTAAGATTAAATTGATTAGTGTTGATTGTTTAACTGTAAGTGCACGGGCTATTGTAGCGTAGCTTATGCAAGTACGGGTCGATCCCACGAGGACTTGATTTAAAATGATGGAGTTTTTAATAAAATTCAATTAATAAAAGAATAAAAACAAAGACTATACTAAAAATAAACTAAAATCCAAATTTATTCAATTTTTGCAGTTTGCACAATTATTTATTCAAAAGACAACGGAAAATAAAACTAAAAGACGTCCTAGATAAGCTTGTCCTTGGATTGCACTGTCCCTGAATAGTCAAAATGTGAATAAAACAAAATCGAGACATATATGTAATTAAAGTGAGGACATAGTTGGAATTAAATCGGGGACACAGATGGAATTCTTCTGGGGACACAGATGGAATTTTCGACAAAGGACAGAAGAGGAATTAAATTGGGGACATGTTGGTAATTCCTGAGATCTTCCAGGGGCAGATTTGTAATATTCTCGGGGTTATGGTTTTAAACTAAAAACCACGAAAACGTGTTTTGTGAGAAAACTGGATGAGATGGGGAAGAAGGAGAAGAGGAAGAAGAAGGATGGAGGGAAGAGAAGGAGGAAAAGCCTCTGGGGAGGAAAACCCAATTTGGGTTTTCTCTTCCGTGGCCGTCTGGTGAAGGAGATGGAGGAGAATCTGGTCAGAGAAGAAGAGGAGGAAGAGAAAAGGAAGAGGGAAAGAGAGGGGGAAGATAGAAGAAAGATAGAGGAAAACCCAACTTGGGTTTTCTTTGGGCTGGCCGGTGAATAGAGATGACACCGGAGAAAGGGAAAGAAAACAGAGAGATTTGCCAGAAAACTGGAGGAGCAAGAGGAGATGGGTTGGGGGCTACCGTACTTGGTGCGATCTGGGCAGTGCACAACCAGTGAGGGGTGGTGTGTTGCCAGAGAGAGGAGATTGCGGTGAACAAGGAGAGAGAGAGAGAGAGAGAGAGAGAGAGAGAGAGAGAGAGAGAGAGAGAGAGAGAGAGAGAGAGAGAGAGAAGGGGGGTTTACGGATTTCCTCCTTTCCAGCCTAGCATCGGGGAAGTAAGAAGAGAAGAAAGGTGGAGAGAAAAAAAATTTGGGACAGAGATGGTGCTTGAATTGTGCGTACAGAGGAGTTAAGAAAGAGAAAAGGTTCCAAGGAGGAGAGGAGCAGAGGAGAGGAGAGGTGAAGGAGAACGTGAGAATGGGAGATAGGGGGTTGGTTCTACCAATCCAGCCAAGGAGTGGGTGAGGAAGTTCCCCCAAGAGGGAAAAAACTGTCCTCTTTGGGAAGAGGAGAAATGAAATATAAGAAGAGGGAGAAGAGAGACGTGGAAGAGTGGAAGATTAGAGGGAGAGACGTGTAGGTGAGAGGGGGATAAGAGGGATTGAGAAAAGAGAGGAGAGAGAGAAGGAAGATAAGAGAAAAAGGATAGAGAAAAAGAATTGGGTGGGGTCCACTAGAATTTTAGTCTCGTTAGAACTCTGTTTCAACTTTGTCCTGTCCTAGGATTCTTCAAATTTCATCTGATTTCCATGAAACTTCATCCTCTTCATCTGATATCCTTGATTCTATCTAGAGCGTCCACGCCTGAGTTGATTAATCTGTAATGCACAGGACCCAATTAGCGAAATCTAAACCGTTCCTCAGCTTTAATAATCATCTAACCACTAAATTTTACAATTCAATGGTTGGATGACCAATTAAAGCTAAAATAAAATATTTGATGTAAAATCTTAAAATTAATGGTCTATATGCTCTAATTAAATACTAAATTAGGGTTATTTTGACCAAAATTGAACACTTAACAATTAGTCAAGCAAGACTCTATTAGACCAATTTGGAGTGTCAGCAAGCTGTAGCCATGTGTCCATCCATTTTCACTTGGAGAATATGAAGGACAGGCTGATAGAGAAATTTATTCCCTTGTCCTACCATTCTAGGTTATTAGATCAATGACAGAACTTACGCCGAGGAAGTCTCTCTGTCACTAAATTTATTGCCCAGTTCGATGAGTTTATGATGAGATGCAATATAAGGGAGGATCCCTCTGCGACCTTGTTTAGGTTTATAATAGGCCTTTGCCTTGAGCTTTAGAAAAAACTCATTTCCCATGATATAAATTTTTTAGATTTATGCCTATTGGATAGTGTAAGAATTAGAGTGATATCTCAAACCGCAAACTGCTAAGCAATGAATCCGGGGCTAAATCTACATTTGGGAATCAACAACCTCGAACTTAAGCTACTTCGATGTCTAATGTTGGTAAAGGAAAGGTTGTGTCAGAAGAGAGTTCAAGTGTAAACAGCAACACTAGGTGTTATCGATGTCAAGGATTTGAATATGTTGCTATACAACTTTAAGAACTACCACCACTAATTTCTCAGACAGCAATTGGAATAAACAAAAGCCACAAATTTATTTCTTTTAGGTAATTCTAGTATTAAAGATGAACTTTTCACCCAAGTGATAGTTCAACCTATGAAAAGTTGTCTCTTAGCCCCCAAGAAAGCTACTTGAATTTTGTGGTTCAGTTCAACTCAATTTTCCAAACAGAACATGCCCCTTCCATTTTATTTAGGTTGACAGATTAGAGCCTCTATAGTTGCCATCTTGAGGAAATTAAAAAAAAAAATGCAAAAAAAAAATTATAGAAAAAAGTTACTTTTCTAACCAATAACTACAATCTTTTTTCACTAGGACGCATCAACCGCGTGCACCTCCTATCTTTTAAAGAGTATGGGTTCCCATTCTCATAGTCAGATTCCTAACAAAATACTGAATATTTAAATAAGAAAGCTCATATTCCCACACTCCTTTAGTAATGAGCCATACCCTCTTGTGGAGTTTTATCATACTTTTATCTAAGGGGTCACTTTCATAATAATCTCAACTATTTATCTTAGCTATTTTGTAGTATATGAGGTCTGACCCAAAATTCACATACATTGGATGATTATACTATTACTTCTTTTGAGTTATAAAATAAATGGTACAAAAATTAACTGTATTAAAAGAAAATAACAAAAATCTATGATAGGATCGTTTAAAATATGTGATTTTAGAGATATGGCTTATATAAAGCAAATTGCTAAAGATGAATGGTTTGATCACACAAAAAAGTGGACCACACATGTACTTTTGCTATAACATCCCAAAGTCAGTAGTTAGCTCCCTTAAATAATTATATATATAAATGTATGAAATTAGTATCTAAATTACTTTGATCGAAAGTAAGAAATCAACATGGGGACTTCAGGCACAAGGAATGTTAACTTGACTACAAACGAAAGTATGTTTTCTAGAGCCCCACATTTGCATGATTTGACTTGTTTGCCTCTTGTTCCACATTTGGATATCTAATGAATAAATAAAGCACGTGGATTGGTTGATTCTAGATTTAAAATCTAAATCATTACTCATCAAAGTTTCTAAATTGTTTGTTTCAAAGCACACTTATTAGCAGTCCTCTCAGGAGCACATACTAGTAGTTTTAATACATACTTCAAGTACAAGCACATAATAGTAGTTTTAATACATACTTCAAGTACGAGCACATAATAGTAGTTTTAATACATACTTCAAGTACAATACTATACAAAAGCTATGAAGGTAATCAAAATACAAGAAAAAAGCTCTTCTTTCTTTTATTACTTGAGAGTTCATATGGATGAAAGCCTCATGTATGGTGAGAGAAAGAAGTGAGGAATCCTCTTTTAGACTCTTACCTCCCACTCCAGTTGTTGCTTCATGTTCTTTTATTTTGAGATAAATGATAAACTAGGACTCTTTAACGATGCTTCAAAGTAAGGCTAACTCTTGAGATGAAATGTGCCCCATTTTAATTAAAAGTCTAGATAACTGCCTTTGACCTGTAAAATGCATTAACCACTTGCTCAGGTTAAATGGAACACATGTCATCTTGAGAGGGAGCCTCGCTTGAAGGCTTTAGTTAAAGAGCCTTGGCATGCCACTTGCTATTTTCAAATGAAGTTTCCTTTAACAGCATTCTAAGAGCCTTGCAAGAGTACATGATCAAGAGGAGAGAAAGGAACACACCCCTTTTTCACCTATAAAACCTTTTTTTTTAGATCTAAGGACTTCATTATGTTCATAATACCAAAAATACAAAGTATCATTGGCTGAGTGGCAATTACCATAGGATCAAGGTGATTTAATTTTGCAATGAGTTGCTGTTGCTATGAAATTTGAAGGAAATATGTTGTTACCATAGTTTGCAATCACTCGTTAAATAGACAAAATGGAAGGATGGAATCGACAAATCTTATATTACTTTAAAAATTTACTTCATGCAATTTATCTTTCCTTTTTCTTTTTGGTTACAAGCAAAGAATTACAATGTGAAATGATCCAAATGCTCTCCTAATGCTAAGCATTAGCTTATGGGCAAACATGTGAGTCCTCGTCGAAAGTCATCTAGCATGGTCAATTGTAGACTTTATGATGTTTGGTTTGAGGTAGCATTTTTCACTTGTTAGGGAGATTTCATGTAGATTTATGTATTAACATATATTTATAGGTAATTTACTTCAAAACTCTTTCTAGCAAAAAAAAAGAAAGAAAGAAAAAAAAGCCCAAAAAGAAAAAACCACCTATGCACAAAGGAGCTTTCACCTCGTCAAGATGTAGGATCGAACCCATGACTCTGCGAGCTCCTAATCTGACTTGTGTATATATTTCAAGTTAGTCTAGGGAAGTATCTCAATACATGAACCTATGTTTTTGATCATGCGCTAGTGATCAATGCATCAGATCGATGCATATTGCATATTAATAGACAATAATTTAACTTTGTACCAGTGAAACTTGTAATAGGTACCAATTGCTTAAGACCAGTCTCGTTGATTTGTCCATACAACTGTTTGGATCATAAAAAATTTAGACCCTACCCGATTAAACTTGAAACTTTTTCACTATGGCTGCCACTCTCAAAAACCTTTTCTGATCAAGTCAGGGATATGAATGGTTTAGATTATTGAAATGTTCTGTCAAGGATATAACGTGGACGAGTATTTTAATGCATGAGCTTATTTAGGAGGTGATTTTCTTAAAATTATTGAAATTTTTTTACAAGGAAAGCAATATAATCACCCTCTATTTTTTATTCATTGGCCCTCTTTTATGAAGATTCAAATAGTTTATAAGATTGCACCTGAGTTAAATGGTCATGTTTTGAAATTCTTATCCATTGAACGATTTTAGTTATTGCCATCTTTAGTTATAAAATAGACCATAAAACTTTTGACCATTTATTTTACAATTGAAGAAAATATTGGCTGAAGTCATTCAATGGATAATTTCAGAGTATAAAACATGTAAGCCAAGGACAACTTATACCAAGACCCTTTTGATTTACAACTGTCTATAACATTAGTGAAGGGCTAATTAATAAAAAAAAAGGCGTATGGGTGTGGTCAAGGGTGAATCTTAATCAGAAGGTGGTAAGTTAGAAACTCTTAAAATGTGTGAGTTTTACTGCTCTCCTTTTTATATTCTCCTATTCTTCTTTTTGTAAGAAGGGGAGATTGGCTACCGTAGAATTGTCGTTGTATAATTTGAAAGTCATGAGTTTGGGGTATAAAAATAGTCTCCCACAAAAATGCAAGGCAAAGTTTATATACTATAGACCCTTTTGTAGTCAAGCAAGGTTGCATATGTAGAGACTTCGTTAACAGGGCTGTCCTTTTTACTATCCTACTTTTTGAGAAATTGGACATCCAATGACAGGGGATAGCATATCCATGAAAAAGCTTATCCCAGGATAGTTCTCCCATGCCAATGCAATACCAAGAAATTCCGGTTCGAACCCGCAAAAAACAAACAAACCGGTCCTTTAAAACCCAGACATTTCACAGGCCAAACAAAGGATAGGAAATCGGGAAAGAGGAAACCAGAAAACCCTTCCTCCTCTTCTTCCACATTCCATGAAGGAACTCTGAAACCCTTCCTTCTTCATTCCCCCAAAAGCGCCTCCAAACGACGACCGGATTTCAGTTTCTTCAGAGCGATTGCCTCCATCTTCTCTCAAGAATCGTAGATTTTATCCCCTTTTCCTGCAGTTTAGGAAGAGGATTTTTGGAAGATTTGCAGTTGTATTGCTGCTGCAAACAGGTGCATCCATTGGGAAAAGGTCAGTTTCTACAAAAACTCTAACTTTTCAATCACAGTGAAACTTTAGTTTTAGAATCTAGGGTTTTGGGCTTCCTCTTAGCTGTATGTCACTTTAAAGTAGGAATAATCACCTTCTTCTGTCTAAGCTTCTGAATACCTGGGGTTTGCTTCTTGCATCCCTCGTTTGATTAGTAGGAAGCGGAAGCTTAGGTTTAATTTTTGCTACTTACATCGATGGCGGAACACTTAGCTTCAATCTTTGGCACGGAGAAAGACCGTGTGAATTGCCCTTTCTACTTCAAGATCGGCGCTTGTCGCCATGGCGATCGATGTTCTCGGCTTCATAATCGTCCCACCATTTCCCCTACGTTACTATTGTCGAATATGTACCAGAGACCCGATATGATCACTCCTGGCCTTGACCCACAAGGCCAGGCGATCGACCCTAATAAGATCCAAGAACATTTTGAGGATTTCTATGAAGACATCTTTGAAGAACTCAACAAATTCGGGGAAATTGAGAGCCTGAACATTTGTGACAATCTGGCGGATCACATGGTTGGAAATGTGTATGTTCAGTTCAAGGAGGAAGATCAAGCTGCTGCTGCTTTGCAGGCCTTGCAGGGGCGGTTTTATTCTGGACGCCCTATCATTGCTGACTTCTCTCCGGTGACGGACTTCCGAGAGGCAACATGCAGGCAGTTTGAGGAAAACAGTTGTAACCGGGGTGGTTATTGCAATTTCATGCATGTGAAGCAGATTGGAAGGGAATTGAGGAGAAAGCTGTTCGGTCGCTACCGGAAATCGAGGGGCAGTCGAAGCAGGAGCCGAAGTTTGAGTCCCCGGCACAGGAGGGAATTGGATAGGCGTGGTGGGGATTACCGTGATTATGGGGACTATCGTGGCAATGGGCGAAGGAGTGGGGATCGGCATGGGCGCTATGACATTGATGGAGGCAGACGGCGGTATAGGAGTCCAAGACGGTCTAGAAGTCCAATTAGAGAAGGGAGTGAAGAACGCAGGGCTAGGATTGAACAGTGGAACAGGGAAAGAGAGGAGAGGCGATGATTGGCTTCTTCTTTTGTTTTCCTGGGTTTTAGGGAAAGAGAGGAGAGGCGACGATTAGCTTCTTCTTTTGTTTTCCTGGGTTTTGTTTGTGTTTACAGACAAACTGATGAGGATAGGGCTGCTTGTGGTATTATTTTGCTCATTATGGTAATAGTTTCTGTGATGCATGGTGAACCTTCAAGTTGGCTTTATTGCGGGATGAATGAGAACATGGATATCTGACTTTTTTTACCCTTTTTCTGGTTGGTTGTGAGCATTATAAAGTACAACATTATATGGTTTTAGATTTTTTTACCAATGTCATCATGCTTATTTCTGCACTTAGGCTATGTTAAGATCTTTCTGGTGGTTCTTTGTGCTTGCCATTATGTGCATTTATCTGATAATCATGTGCCAGCATGCAATTTTATGTTTTCCCGATCAAGTTCCTGTTGTTTACATTAATTTATTTTCCTTGGTGAATATATATCCTTAAATCCTTGGATGATGTGGTGCATACAGAAAAACACCAGCTTTGTTGGAATTTTGAAGTGATTATCAGGGGCATACTCCAATAATCTAGAGAAATTTACTTGCACATCTGAGTAAATCCTTCTATTCTAACTGCTTCTAGTCACTACCTTATGTGTTCTGGTGACTATAAAATATGCATTGTTTCTTTCTGTCTGACAGAAAAGTAAATTATTCCACTGACTATTTCAGAGTTCAGGTGAATATTTTCAAAAGTTACAAATTCATAGTAGCTTTGCTGGTATAGCTGTAGGATGCATCGGTGGAGCTTCTTGTCTGATATTTTCTTTTCCAGATCACTTTCTGGGGCAACATCAGCCAAAACTTTAGAGCCCGTATAAGCAAGTGTTCCTCACAATTAATTGCAAGATAATCTCAAAGTCTCTGTTATGCAATATGGATATAATGTTTTCATGCATCTCGTGAAAAGAGTTTGCTGTATTACCTGCTGGTTCTTAGATGAACTTTCCCTTCTTTCAGTTTATTCTTTCTATTCATTTTGCACGGTAAATTTGCCTTTCTTTATTGTACATCTATTGCCGGCATGAAAGCTCAGATTGAAAATGCTGATATCGTCCAGTCTCACCATGTTGAAAGAAAGAAAATGAAGCATAATGTGAAGTAGTTAAATTATTTAAGCAAGCATGACTATTGATAATGTGAAATGATTGAAGTATTTACCTATGTTGACATTTGTATGCATTCTTCTGCTGCAATCATACTGTTAAGTTGCATAATACTTTTAAATTGAAATTCTTTTTGCTTGGAGGACCATTTGGATGTTCTTAGTTCACATAATTCTGAGGTTGAAGCTTGTCATTTATGGTTGGCAGCTGTTCTTGAGTTGTTCACTGATGTAATCGGATGTCTGGACAGTCATCTTGGATCCACTCGCATTTTTGATGCGGATATATGATTGTCAATTGTCTGTGATTTGCTTGAAATATGCTTATGCCTAGAAATGCAAGTTAAGTTGAAGTGTTTGTATTTTCTCCACTTTAGTGGCTTGGTGGCTTCAATGTCATTCATTCCTTCCTTTTTCCTTTTTTTTTCCTTTGTGGACTTTAGGTTTTCTCATTTCTCATTTTCTTGCTTATAAAATTATTATAGTTTGCCTTACTCTCCCAGGACTTCCTTTTCTGCTTGTAGATGTACATCTGGACATGTTTTACTAGCATGAATCCTTATGGAAAACCAGAACAGTGTGTGGTGAATGTGGACCGAGTTATCCTCTTTATTGGAAGTTGGAGAATGTGAAGTCATAAGTTGTTGCCTTCTTATCATCGTGTGTATACACGTTTAACTTGCTTCCAGACCCAGTTAATGAGTTAAAGGTACAAGAGTTAAAGGTCTGACAGAGAAGCCATCTTTCACTGGATAATAGGATACTTGTCTCTATAAACTCTTTTTATACACTAATCATTGATATTTGAGATACTAGGTGCAGCTGCTGACGTCATGTGACTGAAAGTTCAATGCAATTTTGGGAAAGGGTGGAAGGCAAGCGCTCCAGGCAGATTTCTTAATGGAAACTTTGTGAACATCAGAAAGAAAAGGAAGCTTTTGGCTTCAGAGCCAACGTAACACCGGAAACGGTCCATTAGTTAGGAGGGATTAATACAAGCAGATTTTCCAACTGCAACTTTGTGTGCATTGGAAAGAAGTGGAAGCATTTGCCTTCAGACCCAAAGCAATGGTCTAAACTCTATTGGATAGTAGGGGGATTAATACAAGCACATTCCTAACGGCAACTTTGTGTGCATTGGCAAGAAAAGGAAGCGTTTGGCTTCAGACGCAAAGTACTGGTCTAGCGGATAGTAAGGGGATAATACTCTTTAAAGTAGAACTGTTATTGCCTAATAGTGGAGCTATTAAGGGATTGGATGAACAGAGAATTTCATGGAGGTTGAGCTTAAGTTAGCTCTGTCCGTAATTCTTAAGCTACGAAACAGTGAAATGTTATACTGGAAAGCAGTGAATAAAAGCCTTTTGATGATTATGAACGAACACCTTGTGAAAGAGGCATGCAGCTCTACAGTTTTTGATCTGGGGATGGGATGGTCTGTTTAGAGCTCTTCAGCTACCAAACAGGACGACATGTGATATTGGAAAATAGTGAACAAAAGCCTTCTGAAGATTATCAATCGACATGTTATGAAAGTAGGGTTGGAGTTCTGTGTTTTTATTTGGGGATTGGATTTCCAATTGGGTGTTGGATGAATCCACTTGATCCCTATGGTAGAGTAAGGTAATGGTAGGAGAACTTTAACGATTCAAAACCTTGAAATTCATGATTCAAGGTTTCTTGTTGCTTGTAGTTTGCTGTAAAATCACTTAGGTTGGGACTTGATGGATTTTTTTCCTGCTCTCTTTGCTGCTTTCATTATTTTTATCTTTGACTTCAGTTGCTATGATCTTTAAGCTGAGGCAATTTTGTCTTCTGAGTACTGTGTCACTTGCCAGGTTATTAAGTGTTTCTTTTATCGCAGGAGAGATCTCTGATAGTTACAAATTTGCCGTTTGTGCCATAGGTTGGGCAAACTGAGGTGTGTTTGCTTGTGTGCAAACTTAATTAGGCGTGGATCTTTGTAACATTCCCTTTGTGGCATGCTATCTATTTGGTTTGGTTGTCAAGCCAGATCAAGTATCTGAGATTTCTCACCTTACAAATCCTTGATTTCTTCCTGAGAACTAAGATGCCACCAATCTACCAAATAGATCCTGCTACCACTATCACTTCTTTTGTCCAATCTAACTGATTGGAAACAGAAGTTGATCCATGAAGTCATTTCATGGAAAACTGTTGGTGATGGTTGCTGAGGAGTGCTGAGCCTCTTGTGAAGGGAGCTGGAGGAATGTGTGCAGGACTCTCTGTAAATATTGTGATCAGCCTCAAACTTAATTAATGGTTTTGCTTTGAGGTTCTGTTGACCTTCTTACGGTTGTTATTATGCTAGTGCTGTAGGGAGTTTAAGAGACGCATTCTTGTGATTGATACAAGGAAGGGAGTCTGCTGCCTGGATATGTGAAAACCATAAACTCTCAGTCATCATCTCAGGGAGTTTATTTATTTTGTTGAAACTCTATCTGTTTTCTTCTGATCTACAATGCCCCATTAGCTACTCATCTGAAGGGTCAATATATGTGGGAGGTGTTGATGACAGGATGAGTCTTTATCCTCTGCCAGGGAGCTTAACATGCAAGGGTATGATGGTGACTTGGGATAGTGGCAGGACACTGTAAGAATCTAATTATCCTTTATGATGTATAAGAAATTTTTTCTTGGCTCTTCCTGGTTAACTAGGTGTGTGTTAAACTGCAATTATTTTGTGGTTGATTTTAGGTAAATATAGGTCAAGACAATGTTCCTTTGCCCTTTGATCATTGACTGGCAGGAAGCAGGAAGTTAGGATGCAAAAGTCTGAACAGGACAGCGAATAAGATCCTTTGGGTATTGAAAATTCTGTTCCTCACAACGTTTTGAAACAGGAGAAGGTCCACGACCAGAAGATGTAAATACGGCGGGGGGCAGAGAAACGCACTGCTACATTTGTTCTCCATAACCCTGCTTCCTGATCGTATACAGTCAGAACCTTGCTCTTTTAACATGAGATGGTAAGATCGCCTATGAGCCGCCAGTCATGAGATTCTTTTGTTGACACTGATTTCAAATCCACAGTGATCTCGTGGATGCATGTGGGGAGCTTGATCATGATTTTGTTACTGGATTTAGAGCAGGAGTGTATGTCCATAAGTGGATCATCTAGACCAGGGAGGGGCCACCGATCCATCAATGGTATGGTTCTAGCCAGGTAACTGACTGACCCGCTTGTTTTCTGGTGTGAAGATCAGCTGGACAGGGGTTTGTTGATACCAAAAGAGTCCTTGGCCTAATGCGCATGAACTAGAATGGGGACAATTCGGGCAGTTTCATAGGAGGTTGGACCACGGAGATAGTTGGACTGTGTACAGTTGAGCTGTGCAATCCTCTATTCTTTTACCCCAAAGGGGGCCTATCTTATGGTGAAATTGAATCCTATGATACATTTTGTTCTTTCCGCCCTCTAGTCGAAGCCACTCTTAAATTCACCTGCAGGTGAAATCTGTCGTGTTAGAATTCGGTATTGATTCTACCTCAAATTTGTAATCTTAGTTGGTTCTCCATGGTGGATTTTCGATAGCGTCAGCCGAGGTGGAAATGAATTCAACGGTGCCTCCGCTTTGATTGACTGCATGCAAGTTTTCACCCCTGCTCTGTAGATGAGATTTACAGATTTGCTCCTAACCTCTAATTCACCATAAGATGATAATCAATCACGGATTTGATGGATTACTCAGGAACATCATAACCTCTAATTCGAAGCACAAAATACCAGTCAACAGAGTTACCGGATTATCGTTAATCACGGTATCGAAACACCACTCGACAAAGTTACCGGATTTTATGAAATATCTATGACATTCATCTTCTTCTTGGGTGGAAGTATGATATTCATTTATCTTGTTCTTTGATCCTTAAGTGGGCACTTCCTAGGTTGGAATTATTCGATTTTATTGAAATTTAGTGACTTGAACAAGAGTCACAGCAAGTAAAAACCTTCAATTTAATATACCATAGGATGGCTGTAAGTCCAGCCATGCTTTATGGATTACAGTGTTGAGTAGTTAAGGAAAGAGTATAGTTGATTGCAGTGTTGGGTAGTTAAGGAAAGAGTATAGTTGAAATGTGTAAGTTGAGAGGGATGGGTGGCAAGAAAATAAAAGATAGAAAAAGAAATAAAAATATTTATACAAATTTAGGAGTAGCATTAATAGGTGACAAGATGGGAGATGGTAGATTTAGGTGATTTGGACATGTCCATTGGAGACAATAAATGGCACTACTTAGGGTTGAGTTGATTTGGGTTGAAGGCTTTAAGAGGGCAAGGGGAAAGGCCCAAATGGACATAGATAGAAGTGGTGAGAAAAGATTTAAAAACTTTTGAACTAAATGAAGCCATGACACTTGATAGAGGGGAATGTAGAAATAAGATTTGTGTAGTTAGCCCTTAATCAGGATGACAGATGATGATGATTACATAATATACTAACTAATCACATGCTTTCTAACCGCATAATTTCCTTCTTGTCCATTCATGGGTCGCAAAATGATGCCATTATAGGCAGAAGTGATACAAACAAAGACATGATTGCAGTGATAGTATGTAGTTCTAGCAAAATCTCTTGGCATTAGAATTTCACATGTGGATTCTTGCTGTCAATTGTCCTCTTTGCTTCTTCTGTTGGTTTCCCTACAAGCTCAGGCCATTGCATCTTTTTCCCTAGAAATTATGTACGCCGCAAGCACAATTTAAAAAGCTTTGTTATTTTATTTTATTTATTTCTTAAACATTTGAGTCCTTTTCATATGTCGTACTAAACCTTAAAAAGACTTATCTTTTCTAATAAAACTCATCTTTTTAGAATTTTTTCATTTTTATTTAAAACCTATATTCTTTAAAATTATCATTTTTATGTGTTTTTCTTCTTTTTTTTTTATTATAAAATTTTATATATAGACCCTTTTGTCTGGCCCTTTCCAAACCCTGCATAAGTGGAAGCTCGTACATCAGGCTGTCCTCTCTATAAATTTTTATATATGAATTTTTTCAAACATTTAAGCTTAAACTTCAAATTTGCGTATAGTAAATAATTTTTTATTTAGGATGATGATGTTTCATTACGTCTATAATATAATTTTATGCCTAAAAAGTTATTGAATATACTGCCATTATTTTCTTTTCTCTTAATTTTTTTGTAACTTGAAAATTTTCTATCTTTTCCAGCCTTTTTCTAAAATTTTTGACTTTTTTCCTCACCGACATTAGAACATTCCTGATGAATGGACAAATAAAAATAAAAAAAGGAACCAAATATGCAAGATCCTTAGCAAATTAAAAACTAGGCATAAGTCGAGAAATACTTTCCTACTGCCAATAAAATAAAAAAACCTCAAGAGTTACACAATGGGGACATCTATCACAAGGAGGATTAAGATTTCTTTTCCTCATTTTTCATTTGGTTGGATGGTGTACTGCTCATACTTATGAGTCCTAGTAAGTGTAGGCGCTAATGAGCGTATGATAATGTAGACTCTTATATATACTGATATATTTTGTAGATCAAAGCTCTAAATATCAAATTTCATGGCCTTTGGACGCTAGTAGTTTATGCTTCTTTAAATTGAAAATCAGAATCATCAATTTTTTTCAAAAACCTCAAAACCAGTGATTAGGGTCATCCAATTGCACTGGTTTTTCATCTGTTATCCAATTTCTGTGCCCAAAGATGATGAATAGCTTGGATCTTCAAAAAATAGTGCCTAGAGGCAGAGTCTATGTTATAAATGCTTACGAGTATCTACTCTAGCGAGACTCTATACTTAGTGACCCACTGAACTTTTGCAGGTTGATGAATAAAAATTTAATTACTTTAACCACTACGTACATCTTTCACATGTATTAGCATTTGTTTTTCACATGCTATATTTTAAGACGAGGAAGCGACATTCCCAATCCTACATTTGCCTTACTCCTGCAATTTAACGGTTTTTACTTTTTTAGTCATAAACTACTAACTTTTAAGAGAGAAAATTGAAAAGAGAATCATAAATACTGAAAAAGGCATTAAGGACATGTACTAATATCTCCCATAGTCAACTGTTTAACATGGTGTTCGTGGTTCTTGAGATAAAACAAGATGACATGGATGAGATGATATGATATATAGCTTGAGATGACCAAATTTGACATAAGATGAAGTGAATTGAAATAAGATGATTTTCATTTCAACTCATCTCAATGGCCATTAACGGTGAGACGAGGAGATACTATTTCAACTCATCTTAGCTCAAGCACCACTAATAGTAATATGGTCTATATCATTTCATATCATGTTTGATCATCTCATTGCAAGCACCAATAACACCCAGTAAATGACTTTGTATGTTTCATATGTTTTGACATGCAACAGTTTCTTAGTATTAATTGAGAGAGCTGTTCATGCCATGAACGATGAGAGGAGCCTAGCCTATATAAAGAGCTTGGAGGCTAACTTTGCTTAGCGTAAGTTCTTTCTAAACTTCTCTTGACAAGTGCTATTTGTCTCTATTTCACTCTTTCTCACTTATTCTTTCTTCTAGAGCTACCTTTTGCATGAAGGGCCTCACTTTTGAATGATCAGATGTATGTTCATCTGATTCTTATTGCTTTAGATGTTTCTTAACAAACACATGAAGTAAATTTGGATGATTCTAACATTTTCCAAAAAGTCTATTTTAGGTCATTGAATTTGAGTCATTGTTTACTAATGTTTCTAGCCACCCATTTATCATTAACAAAGGACTCTTTGTTAGATGATAAAATCATTTACTTGGTAAAAAAAAAAATTAGTAGTAAAAATATAAAGAAAGAGGAATTAGATGAACTGGATCATGGAAAATGGAGCCCCTTAATGTAAAAGGTGGAGCTTTGGTTTAGCATTCCTCTTACTTTATATCTTTTAATCTCTTCTTACTTTGGGAGGATTAATAGCTCTTGCATTTAATGTTTTCTTTTTATCTGCAAATTCAAAGAACAAGGAGCAGTCCCATTTTCAATGGCCTACACATTCAAAGAATAACGAGTAGTAAGCCAACAGCAACTAAGGACAGCAGCGGGGCTCACTAACTTTGAATGAAGTATATGTTTGGATGGGTTTATTTTCAATTGGAACCCATTATTTCAATCATATAAAAAACCATTGGCCTGATGGGACTTATCAGCAAAATTCGCCTTCTTTACACCCGACCAACCTGCATATAATGTTTTCAGAGACGGTGAAGTTCAGCTGATAAGAATGTTGACGTTCATCTGCTTAATACGAAGGGAGGGAATGAGACCGTCGCCACATTTTGGAGAAACTCATTTGCTTGATTTACCCACTCGTATTGTCATGGAAACGGTGCTGATTTGGTTCGGATGTTGGAGCTTTTCATTGAGGTCAGAGTCCACATGTGGATTCTTCTAGTTTTGGGTTTTGGTTGGGCATCTGTGGAGATCTAGAGCTCACCAATTCTGAGCTTTAGCGTTCATGAATGATGACTTTGCCCAGTAGAGATATGGAAGTCAAGAATGGAAGGAATGCCAAACCCGATAGAGAAGAAGTTGCAAATGTTTGGCATTCATGAATACAAAAAAGGCAGGAAATCCTGCTTTAGTGTAGAATCTATGTATTACAATCCTTGCCGAGTTCTTTCCATCAAGGCTGTCATTCGTGGAATTGCCAATCCTAGAGGATCGAAAAATCTGGCGACTTTCAACTTCGGCAACCGTAGTGTTTTACTCCACAGTTTCCGGCGTTCACAATTATTAGATCTAGGTTTTCCCGCAGCCTACAACAGCTACTTCCTCCTCCTCCTCTTCTTCTTCGTCTTCCCCGGTCTCCGGCGTTCACGTCTCCCACGACTACGATCTAAAGAAGAAGAAGAAGAAGAATTTATTATTTATATAATTTCACGAATTCACGAATGAAAACTTCTAAAGAACTCCAGGAATGCAAAAATACCATTCCTGAATGTTAAAATTTAGAGCAGCATTCATGAACGGTGGTGATTATTCGTGAATTCTAGGCCATTCAAGAGTTTTAGAACTCTACAAGGCCCATATATTGGTTTGATTCTTTTGGGTTTTTGAGGTTATGGGCTCAAAGTGTGAAATTAGCCTCTTGTAAGGCTGCCTGCTATAGGCCCTTGTGGTTGGCCCCTTCTCCGAAGCTAGCATAGGCAAGATCTTCGTGGACTGGGGCTGCATTATTATTATTATTATTATTATTATTATTATTATTATTATTATTATTATTATTATGTGTTTTTGACTTTTGCACTAGATTAAGGTTGTTTTCAATGGATTGTTGTTTGTAAAACTTGTTCATTTAATGGGGTTGAGATTTTTCTCGTTGAAATGAAAGAAAATGAACCACAAATATTTTTTATGTATAAACCTCAGAGTGTGTTTTCAAATTTGTTGGCGAGGGCTATTTTTCAGAAGTGTTATTTGAAAAAAGCTCACAACATGAAAGAAAAAGAGCAACTCGCCATCGACTTCTCATAGCTTCAACGGAGAAGACAAACCCAATTACCTCTTTCTTTCCCAGCCATTCTAGTTGATTTTCGAAAATGTAATATCCTTAATTGAAGTCACCATTCTCTTGCTTAATCTGAAGATTTCACAAAAGATCAGAGTACTCCCATTCAAAAATTCATAAAATTTTGAAACATAAATTTTCAGGCAGTATCTGTTGAATGCTGACAGCGAGAACCAACTGAAGCTCCTGTTCAAGTTAGAACAGAAAGAACTTGGAGACATTAAAAATTCCCTGGTGAAGTTTTGAACTTGTTCATTCCAATCAAAATGCCTATACAACTGAGCATCACCAAAACTACTGCTTCCAATCAAAATGGCTGTAGACTTGCTCATCCAGTCTACACCCTCTCCATAAATCAAAATTTCAGGAAAGCATCTCTATAATCAAAGTTCCAACAAAACAAAACAACTAAAATAGAGAAGATATCCATCTACCACCAACTAAAATTTATAGAAGATATAACTACACCTTAGCTTCTCAGGAGTTGGATCATCTCCCTGAGAACCAGATGATCCACCTGTTCCTCCTTGCATATGTTCATCAATCTTTGATTGAGCTTTGCTAGCTGCATCCAGCTTTGACTTGATAGCATCTATATCCTCACCAGCCGTTGCTGTCCTCAAATCAGCTACAGCAGCCTCTCTCTCGCAGCAACTTCGGCTGGGATCTTCTCCCTGTATCTTCTCAATGCTTTAAATGGTAGTATTTGCCCAGTTTCTGATATCAATCAATGCTTTCTTCTGTTGATCTTTTTGAGCATGGAGTTCTGCCTCCACCATCTTCTCAATCTCATCCTCTGAAAGCCCACCTGACGATTAGATAATTATCTGCTGCTCTTTGCCGGTCGCTTTATCTCTGGCTGAAAGGTTAACAATGCCATTGGCATCAATATCAAAAGTTACCTCAATCTGGAGCATGTCTCCAACTCTCGCTCACCCTGCAAAACCTTGACTCCAACTTGGGTTTGCTTGTCAGCATGCCTCCAACTCTCGCTCACCCTGCAAAACCTTGACTCCAACTTGGGTTTGCTTGTCAGCTGCAGTCGAGGAGACTTGACTCTTTGTTTGAATAGTTGGGTTTCGGTTGATAAGCCTTGTGAAGGTTCCTCCAAAGTTCTCAATTCCAAGGGAGAGTGGGGTGACATCCAGCAGTAGAGGCTCCTTAACATCAAATCTCCATATGCCACCCCAGATGGCAGCTCCCATGGCTACTGCCCTATCAGGGTTCACACCCTTGGCGACCTTCCAAAGATCTCTCAAGCTACTTCTTGGACTTTGGGGACCCTTGTCAACCCACCAACTAAAATAACCTCATCAACATCTTTCGTGGAGATCCCTTCATCTTTCAAGCAGTTATTACGGGGATTCTTGGTCCTCTATATCAGACGATTCACTAATGATTCAAACTTTAAACGGGTTAGTATGTTGTTGAAGTGTTTCGCACCCGATGCATCAGCAGTTATGAAAGGGAGGTTTATTTGTGTCTGGTTGGTGGAAGAAAGTTCTAGGCATGCAACATTTTAATGGCTTACAAACATCTTGACGCCAAATTCCAGATAACCATAGAATCAAAACTCGAGTGTGGACACGCTTTCGGCATTAAACAGGCTGAAACTGCATCAACTCGGCCTAGCTATTTTTTTGAGACCATTCATTACAACATGCTACTCGTTCAAAAGGAGTTTCACTGGCTCAGAGTAGTTTGGATTCTACTGAGACACCATATAAAGCCAGTTTTTTTGCAGCATAATGGCTTGCTGATCTCAAGGGGTCTTAACGGGAAGATACGAAATTGCTACTCTACAAACGCAATAGATTGCCGTATAGCATGCAGATCACAACCTTTCAACCGGCTGGCTTAGATTAAGAAACTGACTCCATGGAACTACCCAATGGGTCCAAGAGATAAAGAGGGCAGCGGTTCGCAGTACTAGCAGCTCATATTTTTCATTGAATTTGCGTGCGTCTTCACCATATAACTTCTCCATAGATCTACACGCCAATGTTTTACCGAATTGAATCTTGACATGCCTGGAAAAGAGTATGTACAACAAACTGTTAGCGTGTCTGTCTGCGTACTTGTACGTGCCCATGCTGGCTGGCCGATGGAAAAATTATAGGAAAAGTCCAACGTGCAAGTTCACTCCCTGTCGCATTCAATGCCTGCTGCTGACGCCATCAGTAACTTGACTACCTCATGAATTGAATACCTGTTTTGGAGAATTGAGACCCAAGATATGGTGCCATGTCTGTATATAAATATCCAACCAAAGTCAAAGACTCACATTTACTGCTTTCGCATATAAACTATACATAGACAGCTACACATATCTGATAAGTTCTACTGCTGTATAAATACAAGCATATGCTCATGCAATTCCTCACGTATTACACCGTATCACATTCACAAAAATCTGCTGAAAAAAGCATGGGAAGATGGATGATGGCATGTTAAGCCCCTGTAGCATAGATGAAGACAAGTAAGAGATAAGGCAGTTGCAGAGAAAAGGAAGCAAAACTACAAGATAAGAGTAATGAGTTGGCAATCATTTAATGCCCCTTGAGAGCTTCATCTCTTATTAAATCCCGGAGTATCCTTTTCTTTTCTTTGCAGATGAACTGGTTTGTGTTCAGATATCAGCACAGACCTGCATTGTGGAAGCAGACAGTTGCAACCCAATTTACTGTTTGTGGAGATGCTGTTTGCCGTACTAGATAAAGGCTCAAATGCTTGCAGTTTGATCTAGAGCTGAACTGCTAATAATTGGGACGAGGAGAGGCGACGGTTCAAAGTTCCATCAGACCAAATGAGTACAGTGGCAATTGGGCACCAGGACGCACATCTATCCGCTGTGCAAGGAGAAGAATTTCAGCAAGCACCACTTGTTCCAAGATTAGATCGCCTTGATCGTCTGGTAATGCACCTTTGGCCACTAAAGATTTCCTGTTTATGAATCAAATTGTTAGAAGTTAAAATTAGGAAAAAGTGTATTCTTTTGAAAAGACGATCAGCATTATCAATGAAACAAAAGATAGAATACGAGAACAGGAGTCCAAAAGGTGAATGGAATCTTCCACAAACCTATAATTGTGAAATGATACAAAAGGAGATGGATGAAACAGCTCCATAATTTTCCAACTTAATTTCTGTAATGAAGATTACATGTTGATAGAAGAGTTTGGGATTGAAAGTAGAATATTGATTCACATTTTTGCAACTCCTTCAATTTTTCCCCATCATAAGATATTTGAGGTTTTAGTGCACATGTTAACTTAGACATTGCCATCTATCTTCTTTAACATAACTCGGTTTTGCAGCTACACTATCTTGAAGAGAAACATAATTTATCTGAAAGGCGCTCGAACAGTTACAGTGAAACAAAAACAGAGGGAAAAAAACAATGCAAGCCTTTATCATCTGTGCTGGAGGAAGTTTATTTCAAAGGTACACTCTTGGAGCGAGTAGCAATGCTTGAGAACCGAGTGCTACAGGTAAATGACCTTTACAAATTATTTGCAAAGCAACAGTTCTATTTGGAACCAGAGGTTACTAAGTCTGTTAGTTTTCAAGATTCCAAATAAAATTTTCAGCATCAATCCATCCAATGGGGACTCAAATGCATTTTAAATGTTCATTGCAAGTTCTGAGAACACTTCAAGCTAATACAGAAACAGCAGTTGAAGAGCGATGTTCTGGAAAAACAGTACGAGGGTATTTATACATGGACTCTACAATTCTACCGGATTCTGAAACTTATGCAACAGCACACGCTCATAAAAAAATTCAAGTAGTGTTGTTTGGCCAAATGCTCAAGTTGTTAAAATCCATGCAGGTCAATTCGTCAGTTAATCCTCCTCTGACTCTGAGAATCAAGTCTTACCACATCTCTAGATACCTGATCCTCCAAATTCTGATGTTTTCTGCATCTGTTTCCAGAAGGCTACCACTTCCAAATTCATCAGTTGCAAGCTTTTCGATCCACCAGTAGCAACTTTACTCATACAATTTAGTGGTTCTGAGCAGATCATCACGAGTAAAAAATGTCAAAGAGCAAAATTTTCATGGGTCTGATTTGGTTGACAAGATCAGATTTTTTTAAGATATGAAAGCAGAATGAGCGAAATTGTTAAGCGTTTATTCCAAACTCCATATTATGACTGTGCTGCGTTTTTCCATCAGCTGAGCCTAGAGATGGAAGATAGAAGTATATCAAGCTCTTCAACAATACGAACTTTTGAAACGCATGGGTTGCTGGAGAAGAACAATAAGGAACTTCCTAGCACTCTGCTGGAAAGACAAGACCCAAACAAGATTCAGGTAAGTAGCTGCCAGAAATGAGATTAACACTATCTCATTCCTCATACAGGTTAAAAGAAATGTGGTGATTTTGCAGGGGAAAGCCTTGCAAGAAGGATGGACATGTAAACCCCAAGCCCACAAGAGAAGCAGCAGACACAAAGGGACGCTTCCAATAAAGCGTTCTAGAAAATGGTTAGGATGGCTACAATTTTGATGTTGATGGCTATTTATGACACACACAAACACTGTTGTGATGAATAACAAATGCATTATTAGCCTCAAATGCTTCAACAAACAAAAGATGTGTCCAATTGCACCTTTGTATATTTCAAGTTTTGGGTTCATAAATGGTGGACATGAGAAATAGAAATTCTTCCAGTGATGAAGCACCAACAAGAGGCCTGAGCCAGAGAAACATTTAAATATTCTTAAGCTTCCCAAATCAGCAATCCCTTTGAAATCTAGACTCAGCATAGAGTTTACCATGTATTTTTATCCACTCATTGGAAAAATATGAACATACACTACTATGACAATAGCAACTTTTACCTATTCCCAATCTAAATAATGCAAAGCAAGCTATGGGTACGCATGGTTACCAATTCTTTCCACTATACTCTGATGCTCATAGGAGAAACTTAAATGTAATATAAAGAGAACCTAGAAGTAAGATGTAGGCACCCAAACTTTCACTTTTTTTGAAATCACATGACACTTAACTAGGTATTAGGAAAAGATGTGATGGGCATCCTGAGAGGAGGATAGTTCTGGTAATGATAGCCTGTAACTAATCAAGTTATCGGTTGTTCCTGCAGCACTGCAGATTTAAACTCAGGAAAGTAGATACACAACTAGCAGTTGAAAAATAATGGCTAGCTCCACCATTAAAGGGCCGAAGAAACATACACAAACTATGTTGAATGTTCTAGTAATTAATTATGAGAGGCCAAGCTTGTAACAAGTGGATATTTGGTTTAAGTCCCTCAGAAAAAACTTGGACTTAGGGCAAATACGAGGTTTAGGTATATTGGACTGGACTTGGGCGATTCCATGATTATGGAGCTAATTTCTCTTCTACTAAGATGAGTCAAGAGAGCCTCTGATGGACTCAATATGACAAAACACAGACTTGTTCAAGAACTCAGATCAAGGCAAAACCTAGACAATATTGGCAAGCCAAGGATTCACTCATGGAGTTCTTCAAACAATAGAATGAATTAATTCCAACAAAATTGGGAAAAGAGAATTGATAGCAAAATGTAAAATTGTTACCTGAACCAGTTGGGTCTAAGACTTTTCACTGTAAGCAGTCCAGTCTTTCAGCGTGAACTGCATAGTTCCATGTGATGAAGGGTCCTCCAATTGATACCCTAGATTTTGATTCTTCTGCTTAATTCTTGAACTTCCGCTGCAGAATTTATAGAGGAACACAAATTCCTGTAGCAAGTGTCTCCAACAACAACTCAGTTGGAGCTATGGAATTGTAGGTTCTCAATCACAAATGGGTTCTTCTATCAGAAGTTTCATTTTCTCCTCAAGAAATTTGAGCACATCTTGTCTGTCTTCCTTCAAAAGCAACTTTCTCACCTGGCCAAATGTTGAACCTGGCCGTCTAATCGCCTTCTCTATCATCTCTTCCAGAAAAACACAAGCCTTGTAACTTCACCGTTCTCGCACAGCCCATTTATGAGAACAGAGAAAGTGTGCATGCTTGGCACAAACTGCTTCAAGCCCATGTATTTCCAAACTTCAAAGCCAGGTCTAGCTTAACACTTTCACAGAACATTTTTATCATCATGGCATATGTATCTGAATCAGGTTCACAACATTTGATCATCTGACGGAAAACTTTAAATGCTTCATCCTTCCCCAAGGTTTATCCGACTGTTCTAAATGATATTATAGGCTCTCGCATTAGCAGCAACGCCCTTACGGTCCATCTCCTTACACAGCCACGCAGCCTTAATTCCATTCATCTCCATCCCCAAAAATGTATCAATTGCATCCTTGATTCACTTCTCAGATCCATAAGTATGAACTAAAACGATATAAATAAATGAAGTTGGCCTACAACCTGTCGCATCCATATCCCTAACGACATTAACTGCTTCCTCAACTCTTCCAGCCTTGCAAAGAAGATCAACTATGATTCCATATGTTACAATATCAGGATCAGGATCACGACCACTCTCAACCATCTAGCCGAACACAGCCCTCGCTCTCGGTAAGTTTGGATCCTTGCCCCATCTCTCAAGCAGGACACAATGCCTTTGAATCAGGATCAAATCGATTCTTCATAAAGCCTGACATTTTTGGTCTTACAAAATGCACTCAGCTAACTATTGAATTCTGCTAAATTTGGGGTGACTTCATATTTATCCTTTACATTGAAAGTATAGATTGCTTCATCCACCTTTTGCGCCCTTGCCACCTTCCTCGTAATCACACCAAATGTCTCAATATTTAGAATCCCTTTGTTATGCATGCTGTTGAAAAGATCCCACATTATCTGATACCTCAATGTCGGCCTCCTTGGATATTTTGCATATCCAGATCATTATTTATTATCATTTAACAGTGAAAATTGTCTTTTTTTCTTCTTATAAGTTCATTGAAAAGTTCTATTTAATCACGACAAATATATTGACGTAAGATAACACTTCATTCGATAGCCGAGGGGTCTATTATTGTAAGGAAGATTTTTAAGTCAGAAAATCCAACGGATACAATGACAAAGTCCGTTCCAATGAGTAAGTTCAAGCTTAAGTTGAACTTGATCAATGTTTTTTAGAGTTGATAATTCAGTGTGGCTACACACAAATTGGCCGGTTGATCGAGCCAAGTAGAATCGTAACTAAAGGGCAACATTGGTGCACAAAGCTCCTATGTATGCGGGGTTTGGGGAAGGGGCAGACCATAGCGGTCAAAAGTACACAGTTTTATTTTGCATTTTGCAAGAGGCTGTTTTTATGCCTTAAACCTTGACCTCAAGGTCACACGACAACAACTCTACCGTTACGCAAGCTCTCCTTTAAGTTTCGTAACTAAGATGACTTAATGGTGTGTGTAGTTGATTGTTTGTGAAAGCCGGTGGTGGTTGCGGAGTTTGTAAATAGGTGGGATGCAACATGAGTCTTCAAGGTGGAGAATGTTATGTATAGGTTTCCTTGCGGGACTCATGTCTAATTAGGAAACTATCTTTTCTTCTTATTACGAAGGTTTGGGTTTCTTAGGGAGTAGAGAGAGAGAGAGATTGTAATCTTTGGGGGTGCCACGTTTGGCTGTGGATTGTTGTTCAAGGCTTTTATTTTTCTCTTTTAATCTTTGTGTGGTTCTTTTATACCAGATACTGAAGACTATTTCATCATTGCACCATGGAGTAAGTATATTGCCGAACTACATGTATCTTGTCTTTTTCTTATTGAGTTCTATTGATCATGTGGAATAGTGTTATACTTATATAATGTAATTATTGTTGGTGTACTTTCTATCAGTTTAAGTTGTAGGTTGAATGGTAATCCGATAAGGAATAGCCAGAAATTCTATCATTGTGACTATGAGCATTGACATTGAAATGTAGTTTTTTTGTTCTTTGACTTGCTCAGAAGAAGCCGACTGTGAAATAGAATCAACTGCCTGTATTTGGAGCCGGTGTTAAATTTCTTCTCACTTTTCCATTATATTACGGTTCTAGTTGCATATGTCAAGCAAGTTTCCAATGAAATGCAGTTCTTGGGACAAACTAAGTAGAAATTATAATGAGAGAAGGATGTTTTGATGGCTGAATTTGGTGTTATTGTCTTAAGAGGAATGATAAATCCCATAAAATAAATATAAATATAAATATATTGTTCCCTTTTTCTTTTCTTTTTTGGTAAGGTGACTTAATTTTAAACCAAAACAGAAATTACACAGATCTGGGGTACGCAGTATCCCAAGCGTCTTCAAATAAAGCTAATCTCAGGAAGTTAGGAACATCATTCTGCCAAACAAGAGTTTCTGAGAAGGAAACAACATGGTTAGCTATAAACATATTGTTCTAACTCTTGAATAACTTTGTGCTAAAATTCCTAGGTAATCTAGCTTCATAGCCTGAAAGAAAAATCTACAATGCTTTGTAGAACCTAGATGTTAATGGACTTGTCTAAGCTCAAAGCCCTTTCTGTCGCCTGTCACCCTATCTCTTATCTGTTACAATTTGCAGTACATAGACTGTGTAGTTGTTTTAATTGCTACAACCAATATATGATTCCTAGATGTGTCAAAGAGGCAGTTGATTTGCAAACCAAATGCCAGGCGCTGGTTCATTGTATTGGGCAAAAAGCTGGATAGGTTACACTATTATGTTCCTGGTAATATAGGTGTTGCGCCATGGCTTTCTATTGCAGTGATGCAAGGAGGAATCTCTCCCCTGAGTGACTAGGGCCTGAGGTTTTACATTGGGTGTATGTCTAACTTTCCAAAATACAAAAATTAGAAATGTTATAGCAATCTTTGAGTCGCCACTTTAGCTCTAGATTAAATTTAGGAGAATGTGCGAATAATTTGTCTTATAATTCTTTGCTTTCACCTAAAAAAGAAAACAAGATAATTGTTGGATGTCTAAAGGCCCAATTGGCAAGATCAAGTTTTGCACGTCATCATCATCATCAAGAACTTATCCCAATTAGGGGTCGGCCACATGAATCTTATTCCTCCATTCCACTCTATTAAATACCATGTCTTCATTTAGTCCCAAAGCTTTTAAATCTTTCCTCACCACTTCTATCCACGTTCTTTTGGGCCTTCCCCTTACACGTATGATATATTAATATATATCCAATGATAGACATACAATTATTATAGGCCCGCTTCTGATATGCTTGAAATTTTAGATTGAATGATAATTCAACGTGATATCAATGGGATCAGGGCCTTGTTGATCGAGCCATTAGGTGTTCGATTTCTGAGACTTGTTTATCAAATTAATTCTCAATGCAAGGTAAATGAGCCTGTGCTGGGATCCACATGCAGAGACCACAAAGGGGTCTTCAACATGAGAGATTCACAATGCATAAACTAGATTATATAATTATATACAGAGTAATCATGCATAATCATATAAACCAGATTGTGAAAGCCTCACCAATAGTAACTTAAGCATCTTAATTAAAGCGAGATTTGAAATATAAATGCCAGTTTCTGCACCTGTTATCCTTGTCAATCAAGGCATAGAATTGTCAACAGAGCAGTGCAGCGCAATTAGCGTGTAGATGTTTGCTCTGATTCATTAATAAAATACATTTAACTTGTATTTCAAGCCAGTTACTTCAGTCATATGACCACAATGGTGGGAGACAAGGTTAATCTACTCCAAGGGCTTCTTTCTTAGTTTTTCTAGTGATTAAGGAGCCAATTTGGCGATGTTAAGATTTTGATCGTATACATGTTGAAGACTCCATCACACTTTCTTAAGGCTTACTGTATTGACATTTTTATGTCATGGAAATAGAATACAAAGTAGATTACTTCAACTACAAGTACTTCCACTCTCTCTCTCTCTCTCTCTCTCTCTCTCTCTCTCTCTCCAAGTCCTTCATTTTTGGACAAATTAAAGTGAAAAAATATAAACACAGAAACGTCACTCTGTTTCTTTTTTATCTGATTTCCAAAAGAAAAAAGTACTTAAAATATCCAATGGACCTGGGCCATTTGAGATGGAGTAAATCAAACGAATGGTTTACATCGCTGAAAAGATCAAGATTGAAAACAGCCGCAATCTTAATTGTTCTTTTTTTATAGTTTCTAACTCACGGAGGTGTATCTGTATTAAGGAAATGATCTTTACATGGAAATGAAAGAAATCAGAGTTATTAATGAAGAAAATATTGCAGAATCAAAAGTAGCTTTAGTTTGTGGTGAGATGAATGAACCACCAGGAGCTTGTATGAGAGTTGGTTTGACTACCCTAACCATGGTGGAATATTTCCGGGATGTTAATGAACAAAACGTACTTCTATTTATCGACAATATCTTCCGTTTTGTCCAAGCAGGATAAGAAGTATCTGCCTTGTTAGGTAGAATGCCTTCTTCTACGGGTTATCAACTTGCCCTTAGTATAGAAATGGGTTCTTTACAAGAAAGAATTACTTCTACCAAAGAGGGATCTATAACTTCCATTCAAGCAGTTTATGTACCTGCTGATGATTTGACCGACCCTGCTCTTGCTACGACATTTGCACATTTAGATGTTACTACGGTACTATCAAGAGGATTAGCTGCCAAAGGTATCTATCCAGCAATAGATCCTTTAGTTTTAACATCAACTATGCTCCAACCTAGGATTGTTGGTGAGGAACATTATGAAACTGCACAAAGAGTTAAGCAAACTTCACAACGTTACAAAAAACTTCAGGGCATTATAGCTATCTTTGGGTTGAATGAATTATCCGAAGAAAATCGTTTAACTGTAGCAAGAGCATGAAAAATTGAGCGTTTCTTATCACAACCCTTCTTCATAGCAGAAGTATTTACCGGTTCTCCAAGAAAATATATTGGTCTCACAGAAATATTTACAGGGTTACAACTGATCCTTTCCAAAGAATTAGATGGTTTTCTTGAGCAGGCCTTTTATTTGATGGGTAACATCAATGAAGCTACCGCAAAGGCTATGAAATTAGATGTGGAGAGCAAATTGAAGAAATAACCTTAAATCTTTGTGTACTAACTCCTAATCGAATTATTTGGGATTCAGAAGTGAAAGAAATCATTTTATCTACTAATAATGGCCAAATTGGCGTATTACCACGCTCCTATTGCCACTGCTTTAGATATAGGTATTTTGAGAATACGTCTCAATGACAAATGGTTAACGATGGCTCCGATGAGCGGTTTCGCTAGAATAGGCAATAATGATATCACCGTTTTAGTAAATGATGTGGAGAAGGGTAGTGATATTGATCCGCAAGAAGCTCAACGAACTCTTGAAATAGCTAAAGCTAACTTGAGTAGAGATGAAGGCAAAAGACAAGAAATTGAGGCGAATTTAGCTCTCAGAGCTATTAGAAAATAGTACAGCCACAATGAAACTAGTTGCAAGCAGTAATTACCCTCTCAAGTGTTTGTAACAAAAGACCATTAGTAAAAGATTACTAAATTCAATTTCACAGATCACAGCCGGTAATTTGGGAAGCTTGTGTATTTTTTTGGTGGAAAGATTATGCTTTTCAGAAGACATTTAGAGAATGCAAGACTTCTGTTCTCTTTAACCATTCAATTAAACCCCAAAACACAGAAATCACTGAATCGCCACATGGCGATCAGTGTTGCTCCATGAATAATTGATAATACAGCTTAACAGATATAGAGGACATTAACTTACAGGCCCAAGTGTTGTATCTACCCATAGACTTCCATAACGAAATATCCATCATATAACTCTGAGTACAAGATTCCATTCCCTTAAGTCATTCACCCTTTTTACATGCTTCCCTACAAATATAGTCTGACATGAAAATCCATGCACCCTTTTCCACCTTCCATCAGAAGCTAACCCTTCCCTTGCACCCTCTCTTTCCATCAGAAGCTAACCCTTTCCTTGCATCCATATGGAGTATTCCTTAAATTGTCAAGCACCATAGATATACCAGAGGACTCAGAGAAAAGCACTGTACTAGAGATCTTTGTAAAGGTAGAGCATATGAACCCCCTGCTAGAAGGACAAGTGATATATGTACAGACATGGGAAGCATCCCATTCCTCAAAGGGAGGCCTCTCGGGTTTTTACTTAACTACAAGTGATCACATAACCGGAGGATTAAGGAGCCTAAGAGCCACAAAGTAGAACAGCTTCCACAATCAAAGAATTCTTAACTTGAGATCAGCATTACCAGTTCTAGCTTGGTGCTTTTCAAAAAGCTCTTGGAGGGCCACAATAAACCGGGTCTGAACTTCAGTTATCTGCCAAACAGAGAACAAAATCGTTGGCGTTAACAAGACTTGACCCAAAATTTTCATCTACATAAAACAGAACTTATAAGAAAGAAAAATTTGCCTACTTCAGTGCACCGTGGACATCCTTCCAATACATTTACATGCACGCATACTTCACCCAAGATTTTCTCATCTTTTTTAAAGGAAATTATGATGTTTAATATAGGTCATTTTTAGGTAAGACGTTAGCATATGTGGGAGCTTCGATACATATAGTAAATTGAAAAAAAAAAAAAATTATGATTTGTGATGAGCAAGGAGATAAGTTGCCTCTCATTGGTGAGAGCTAGATTGCCCCACATACAGGTTATCTACATACAGATACAGATTAGATAAGGAACCGGATATTGCAGAATTTATCTTGCTCATCATACTGAGAATTTCAGTGAGTCTCTCTAGGGTAGTAGAATGTCATACTTATTTTACTTTTAACATTAAGGTTGCAAGCAAATGAATAGTACTATCCAATCGCCACAAAATTTCACCATTCAGCAATTTCGGGGCCTTCAATTGGTGCATCAGACAAGTTCATATATACCGTTAGTCATGGCTTAGACTGTATAAATAAGTGCAGCAGGCAGAAACCAGCCAGAAATCTGGAATCCTTTGTTTATGGGCTTGTATTACATAAACACTCCCCTTTCTTGCCCCATGAAAATTGCCAAATATAAGTGTGAAAAAGTTCTATAAAGGTAAATGCATCACACAAACAATCACAAACCAAACAAGACAATTAAGTTTAAACATTTCCTTACCTCTTCAATTGTTGGTTGTATGCTTTGCTTGACCTCAATGGGTCTACCAACTACAATATGCATGGGATGCTGAAAAGGTATAGGCGACCTACACAGAAGGAGCAAGTTACTACTGGAACGATATATCATTGTCAGCATTAACAAACTAACGCTGAACATGAGCGTTTTTTTTGTTTCTGTAAGAAAAAGAAAAGAAAAAGGGCATAATCTTTCTGTCTTCCAATTACATTAGATAAATATGAGAAATGAAGAATATTACCCAAAGACTCCCCAGAAGACAATCGGAGTGAACTTGATCGCTCTAGAAATGCGAGCATACAATTTCCCACTTGGCTTCCACCACCTGTAGACATTACTCTGCTCGTGCAAAATTAGAAATGAGGTATTTATTCCTGACAACAGATATCCATAGATATGACACACTAAGCATGGTGATTCGACTGGTTTCTAGCACCATAACTTGCAACCAATATCATACCTACTTCACACAAAAAAAAGCAGCTAGCACTCCTATGATTGATGCTCCATGTGTATATATATATCAGGTATCAGGTCTTGATGATGATGATGATGAGATATATATATATATATATATATATATATATATATATATATATCAGGCAGTCATGCATGGGTATGCATGCACGTTCAAATATAACTGGTCCTCTTATATATGCATGCGATCACAAAACATACAGGCCATGCCTATACCAACAAGAAACCATGACGGGTGCACATCATGAGAAGCAATCAGATGGTCAAGATTGGAGAATATAACTAGTTGGCAACACTCCACGCATAATAAGAAGCTTTCAACATTTTCTCATGCAATTACAAGGAGAAATATCCTATACCTGACCGAAGCAAAAAACTGGAACTATAGGCCGGCCCATCTCCATCGCAATGCGGATGAATCCTTTTCTTGCTTTAAGGAATGCAATCTACAAAAGGGAAACAGCAACAAGTAAATGCTCATGATGCAAGACGACATAAAGGCAAAACTACTATCTACAGAAACATCTTAGAAACTGACAGTAACCTGTCATTCCTTTGATGCATGGATTAACAAACAAGAGGCAGAACTTGCTCAGTCATCCACTCCCACAACCCACTGCACCATCTTCATGACTCTGGTGAAATTATTATCTCCAAGTTCTTTTGTGTGTGTGAGAGAGAGAGAGACAGAGAGGAAGGGGGGGGGGCGGGGGGTCAGCATCTGCTTTCCTCCACCAGTTCCAAAACCCGATAGGTTTTGAGTAATACAGAGATTGGTTATGGAGAGCTGAAGGAAAGGCTGAGAGGGCAGAAATGGAGAGTAGGCAAGAGAAAATCATGTTTTTGATGAAATCCAAAAACTGAAACTGCCGAAATGATGACCTTGAGAGGATCCCTCGTGGCTTCTCAAGTAAAATGGCTTCCTCTTAAAATCAGTTCAGTGGAAACTGACTGATCTAAACACATAATTTGGACCCTTGTTGCTGTTTTCAAAGTGATTTTGCACTACCAAAGATGTTATCTTCTTGCATTGCAGTCTCTAGGTTATGAAATCAAGATAACCAACTTTACTTTTCAATCTATTCAAGAACTTGTTCTAGGAAGCCTACCAAAAGAAAAATCTGGTTTGAAAACAATAATTTGTAAGCAGCCAGTATTTATTTGATTTAAGTCACTTCTGTAGATAACAAAATTCTCTGATATTCTGAAATGTCATGTAAAAGAACCACATGGCCTCAAAAGCAAAATCTCACATTCTTAATGCTGTAGGAAAATACAGGTTCCAATGAGAACTATGGACATTGCAGATCATGTGTTATCCAACAGGAAATTTGCTGTTCCAATTGGTATGTTTAGAAAGAAATACAGGTTTAGAAGGGAAATGAAGATACTTTAAAGAATGGTACCCACGTAACCAATAAAGAGATTCAACGCTCAAGAATAATTGCTATTAATGCCTTGTTTAGAAGGAGTTCAATCACTCAAGACCACACTATAATGTGTTCAAGCCATGAAGCAACACTTACGAATTAGGATTGAACTTAAAAGGAAAAAAAGAAGAAGCAAGCAACATATTAATACCTCAGAACCATGCTCCATATGAACAAGCTCCCGGACACCACCTGGTACAATGATGCAACTATAACCAGCAGCTAAGTATGAATGGAAGTTCTTCTTTGTTGCTGGTATAAGCCCCAACCATGTCCATATTTGCCTTAAGAATGGTGTATGGAAAACCTGGTGTTTTCTTGTCAACAATAAGAACAAAACAGGTGGAGATATGGAAAAGACTCTTGGCCATTTGGTTGGGTAACAAAGAAACTTACAGCAGTGCTAGCAAGGACCTTGATCTTTGGCAAAGGCATGAAACCACTAAAATTGGCAAGAGAGACAACACCAATTGGTAAAACTGAATGAGGTTCGAAACCGAAAACTGCATTGCACATAGAGTGGAATCAATCACATAAACCATCACTGCCAGGAAACATAAGAAAGCTAGACACAGAAGAAGATGAAAAATAGTAAATTTAAAGGCATAATTAAAAGTAAACAAGTAACTATAAAAGCCTGAAGCATCCTTGCCTAAAAAGTGCCTTGTATGTCCATAACTGCAAGTGGAAGGTGTAGTAACTGAAAATGACTAACTAATGACGCAGGCTACTTCCGAACAAAATGGTAAAAATCTTCAGCCATCAGACAATTTTCATAAATACACATTGAGACTAACTAGTACCTTTATACTATATCCTTGAAATAGCTATAACTATAACAATTTTAGACTAGTGCCTCACCTAAAGATTCCAGGTTGCTACTTCACCAAAAGAGACCTCTACCCATAAGCTTCCCCTTCCCACTCTGTTCATACAGATTAAAATCCCAGAATTCCATGATATCTGATTTTGGATACACAGATTAGACAATAATCAGGAAAAACTTTTCAAATCTCGATTTAAACTGAATATACTAAACTTCCTTTTTAACCATAGAGCTCCACGACCTATAGGACAAAGATTGTTTCTGTTACTTCCATCCAGACGAGAAAAAATTATGGGACTGAAAGAATCTCATTCCTTGAGAGTTTATTTCAAGCTCTCCTCTTCCTCCTTCCCCTTGATAGGATGCTTTAACATCAGAGAAATCAAGGGTTTTTTAGATCACATATTCCAGGTGTTACACTGAAAGGTCTCTCTCTCTCTCTCTACTGAAACCTTTTCTGTCACAGCCGGCTCTTAGATCCATGAGCAAAGCTGTACTAACTTGGACTTCTCTTCATTTACCCTTTTGGAATTAACTTATGTACAATCTCCCTCTCCATTCTGCCTGGTGTTTCATTAACTAATCAAAACTCCCAAATTAAAAAAAAAAAAGAAAAAAAAAAGAGCAAAAAATTCTTTATTAGAGCTTAAGCCTGAGTCCTATTTTCTATTCATTATCCTTTTGTTTTCTGAAAATTCCCCTGCTTATTATTTTTGCTTTCTAACCTTCAAACTTAATAAAATAAATCATACTTCTTAGTCCAATCTAAACCCGAGTACCAATTCCCAATCTGTTTATTTAATCCAAACTTAAAAAAATAACTCGTAATTAAAACTAATCCCCATTCCTAATCAAAAGAAAATGGCATCAAACTGAAAGGTACTAAATACACAGACCAACAAAATTGGTACAGGAAAATCAGGAAAAATCTGAAAAATGAACTGACAACAGCATACCATAAGCTTGATTTGGGTCAAAATCCTTAACGTCCTCTACATGAAGGGTTACAGGAAAATACCCACAAGCATATTTGCAAATATACCTGAAAATTCCAAAAAATAAATATGCAATCCATTCAAAGCACAAAATAATAACCCACAAAAGCATAAAAGAAGCCAAAATTCCAAGAATTTACCTCGATAGTTTCTGCCCAAATTTACTTTTATCATTGACAGGAATCAACATTAAGAATAAAAGCAACCCAAAAATTCTGAAAAAAGGAGCAAAAATGGTTAACATCAGCACCAAACCACACGGGCAAAACGGGAAAGTCGAAAATGGGATCAAACGGAGAAGGAAAGGGACGTGTACGGACGCGAAGGCGAAGGGTGACGGAAGGAGGAGGAACGCTGTCAAAACTAACACGACGTTGAAATGAATCCCCCCCAGCCAAAGAGCCATGGCTATTGGGGTGTGAACAGCAGAAAACGCCGTTCCCCGGAAAACCGTCGGCTCCGTAACGGCGGGGACGGAGGGGTGACGGCTTCGGTTAATCTCCTCCATTACAGCAGCAATGAGAGAAGGGAGGAGAGAGAGAGAAGACGAGAGAGCTGGAGTCGTTTCTCATCAATTTTAAGTGTTCATATTTCTTCGAGATTGTGCTTGAAAATCCACGTGGCAGCAACCCATGTGCTTGTGCCACGTTGAGGTTGGCCGATCTCGGTCGGAGCCAACAAAAAGGCGCTTTTATAGGTGGTGAAAGAGTAGTCCTGCCCGGACATTGGAAAAAACCCTCTGAAAAGAACGCAGCCGCTTTGGTGATCCCAACTGTTCATCATTTTCGGCCTCTCCTAAGCATATATCCAAAATCTTTCCATGAGAGGCATCTCAACCCTGATATTTTAGTTAAAAATTCCAACAAACATGACTAAAAGTGAACTGAGGCATGGCTAAAATCACCCTGAAATTTGACAAATAATTAATTTAAGCTAAGAAAAAAATATGATATAGGGATATGATCATCCAAATAAGGGCTGCATGTGTATAGCATCTGTAGATTATTTTAACTCTGGCATAGTCAAATCATATCTCAAAGTTAGCTTATCTTATCCCAAGGACCATTAACACCTATGTGATGGGTTAAGTTGTTATGGAGTAGATAATTCTAGTGTTTAAAAATTTGCATGGAAAATAAAAGAATTGGAAACTTTGATGAACAACTAGAAAGTCACAACTTTCCAATCCATATATTTTTTTCTTATTGGACTTGCTAAAGCAATGATGTAAATGATCCTGATCCTGTAGAGGTAGGTTTTAAAAGGTGGTCAGTAGACCCCCTCAAATGGAGCTTCCATTTTAGCAATCCTCTCGTTTATTATGGATTGTGATATTTGATACCTTTGTTTTTCTAGGTGAGCCCCTTAATAAATGGCTACAAACAGCTATAACTTCACCTTGTGTAATATTTTTCTTGAGTTAGATCAATCATGATTAGCAATTGGTGCCTTTAGTTGTAAAATGCAGAGTGAAACATTCTACATATCAATTTTCAACTAAAGAAAAATAGCAGTTAGCTAGGATCATCGATAATTTCTAAGTATAAGCAATCAAAGTAAAGGAAAACGAAGTGAATAGGTTTGATCAACCAAAGGTGAGCCTCATTATGTAAGTATGTGGGGCATCATGCAACAACAATTGCCACATTATTGTGCCATAGAATATCATTTCTCATGGAAAAATGCTAAATAAATAATATATGAGTGAGTATTTGGGTACTAATTTATGTGGAGCCCACCTTTACATGATTTGACTCATTCATAGGATTGCTCTAGCTCTAAATGTCTAACATATAAGAAAGCATGTAGATTCAAGGATTCTAGCATCTAAACAGTTGGAATTAGAAATAGATGAATTGAAAACTTTGAAAATCTACTGTGATGCTAGAATTATCCTATCAATATGCCAAGAGTTTAAGCAAGAACTCGTTAATTTGCAAGGGAAACTACATCAGATCTCCTCCTAAGATCACGATCAAAATGCTAATGAGATGGGAAATTTTTAGAGATCATGCTTGAACACTTCCAGGCTGCCAATTCTCGGGAAATTTTTTTTTTTCTAACTTTGAAGTACTGTACTTTTTAACATTAACGTAGTTTTCTTTGAAAAAAAGAAAGAAAAAAAGAGAGAAAATGGTTCACTAGACTATCAACACAAAAGAAGGCAAAGAGAGCTTGGAAATCTATTCATGATCGTTCTAATCAATGTTTTTTTTTTCTGACAATCAATATATTTTGATCTCTATCTTTTTACACATGATGATTTTACTGTATTATCCATGATAAGTAATGATTACTTTCTGCAATCAATATTCTCAATTTGGAATTGGCCTTTAAAAATCCGCTTGCATGCTTACCAAAATAAAAGGGTTGGCTAATTTGGAAGGATGAGGCTCATGAAAACCGGTGAGTTGTCATGGGTTTAAAGCATGGAAATAGCCTTTTGCAAAAAATGCAATGTAAGGCTGCTTACTATTGACCCTTATAGTCCACCCCTTCCTCGGACCTCACATACACCGGATCTTCCCTTTAAACTCTTGAAAACACCCCATGACCTTTGTATTTTAGTTCATTTTGTTGGGGTGGACCCACTATGGTCCATGCCCATGTGATGAAGATAGTCGACATCTAAAATGTCGGCACTGTCCCAATGGAATTCAATATTGACGACCAGCAGCGCCATAGGATGAAGACTTTACTGCCTAGAAATCTTGACATACACACACCAGTAACTCCTATAAATAGGAGATTTCATATCATGAAAGTGGGAGAGATGAGATGTAGTGTTTGTATGAGTAGAGTTGAAAGAGGATTTGGTTTTGTGAAACCAACAATTTATAAAAATAGTCAGGATCCCTATTTTAAAAACTTTAATTTTCAAAGTGACCAAAAAACAAAAACTTGTATTTCAAAATCCAGGGAGTCATACAACTACAAAACCATAGATTTAACGGTGAAATGAAATACCATTTCTACTAAAAATTGAACAGTCTCATCTCTATTTTGGACCATTGCACATGACAAGTGCAATACAAAATAACCTAATAAACATAATGTAAGACATGACATATAGGAGACTCAGTCTGCATACCCATCTACACAATCAAGTACTATTTTCAATAAAATGTATACTCTAACAATTAATAAGAAAATCAAGCCATCACATTTAACGTGAATTCATATCCTCACTTTTAGGTCACATTGCAATTTACATTAAGATAAAGTCTATAAACAATAACTAAAATGCGGTTCTAAACAAACCTTAGCATCTCTAAAATGTCTTCGATGCTTCACTGGGAACTGTCATCACTTTTTGCTAACTCTATCAGCGCGTCCACCTATTGCAACTCTCTATATCTGAGACATTGTAAATAAAGCAATGCCTCAGTAAGCTATGCTTGTGTATGTGATTACAAGAAATAAAACATGCAATAAATACTTTGCAAAGAGTACCAATATCATGTCAAGTATCAATGAAGTAAATCATTTATAAGACAAATAAAATCATTAGGCATTTAGAATGTAATGCTCATGAATCTCATAAATCTGAACGAAACAATTAGGATCAAAATATACGTTTCATCTAAGGCAATACAATATCAAAGCAAAACATCATAGCATGCAAAGCATGATCAAAACATGGATGAGCATCCATCAAAAGCAATAAGAATCAATGTCCACATTGAAATATAATGCATGTCATGATAAAGCAGGTCACTGTACAAAAGCAAGCCCTAAGAGTGTTCCACGACACTCAATCACCGGTAATGAGTACTAATACCAAATCCCTGGGTCCCTCCCATGCATCACGCATCACCCCACAGAGTCACTCACGGCTTAGGCCCAGCTTATCCCGGTTCACCATACGTATAAATACCACATGAGCATATAAAATAAGAGTATGGGTTACTATGCTGTACTGGCAACCACACCAGGATCTAAACCACTGTCGTTCCCTGTCAACACCTAAACGGGAGACTTTCTCTGTCCCCATGGGAGAGAACAAACCCGTAAGAGGGACTACCAATGATACCACCAATGATACCACCACTCAAGAGTGGTATCTAATCATCATCATCACAAAGTCAGAGGGTGGGTGGCCAACCCTATAACCCTCCTAACATAGTATCCACTGGGTAGAAGCACCCATCATAAAAGCAACAAAACATGTTATAAATCTTGAAAAACTCCCAAATGAAATAAACCTCAATAGGGTGAGTCAAAATACATGATAAAGTATAAACCATCACCTATGAAAACATGAATAATTGTATAATCAAATGTTAGCTACCGAGGTGAAGTAATAAACACCTTTTAATAAACATGGTGGGGCGTAAAACACATGCCTCAAGAATTTCAAGTGAGAAGTCATGATCATGAAATCAAGCAAAAATCCCTAATGCAATCACCTATCTTAGATGAAGAACCACTTGTCTATACCTCTCAAGTCCCGATGAGACTACAGTTTAGCTTAATCACCTCAATACTCGTACCTGGATACACAACATATCCATCACCAGTGGGGTTACCTTTTTCCGGCCTTGCACACCCACCGGAGTAGGCCATAGGTAGAGAACCCCCCTTCCACTCGATCTCTCTTCCTTGGCTCTAGTAGGGGCATTTTTTGTGGTGATGACAGGGAACCCAGATCGAGTTCCACCCCCCCCCCCTAATCTTCCATTTCTTTAGCATGTGAAGCCCCTACTCCCAATGACGTGGCCAGCATCGGCATGAACAAAACCCTTTTCCCTGGGTTCCCCTTTCTTCGGCAATGGCAAAAAACCCAGATCGGGTTTTCCCCCAAACGACCGGCAGGCCACCTATTTCTCCTCTAACACCACCCAATCCCTCTTCTTTTCCTCCGGCAATGATTTTGGCCGGATCTGGGTGCGTGTGAGGAGGGTACCCAAAATCCCCATCTCTCTCTCCTCTTCCCTCTTTGCCCTCTATATTGGGTTCCTACCGCACGGCCAGCCAGGTACACCTAAGTGCGCATGGGCTAGCTGGACTGCTCACTCCTCCATCTTCTCTTTCCCTCCCAATCAGGCAGCATTGCATTGTAGCCAGCCCAGTATGCCTATGCGCACAGACCAGCCACACGGGCTCCCCGTTTCTTCCCTTAGCCCATTTTCCCCCTTTCTCCTTTGCTTTTTCGACACCAGCTTAGCCAGTCCATGGGTAGGCCGACGAGCCAGGACCCTTTTCCCCCTCTATCTCTCCCTCATGGTCGGGCATAGGCGGTGATATCACCATAGCCACCACCGGCCATCACCTCCCCCTCTCCCATCTTCCTCTGTTTTTCCTTTGCTGGAGAGTTAGGGCTGAGCTAACTCCCCGATTCAACTTGCCCAACTCGATTTGGGGAGATGAGTTGACTCAGTTAACCTATTTGACCCCTTGAACTTTGAGCCTCTGTTTTGGACAATCCAGGAGGAATCTTAGAGATTTGAGAGTATCCTCACGATCCTTGTAGCATGAGGAACGAAACTCATCTCCCCATTTCTTGATTAGAGAAGATCTAGCTGTCAATTTGACCAAACCTTTGATCGGTGGTCAGATCATTTGATCTATGATGAAGTCTAGTGATGCTGAGAGGATGAACCGAACCATTGTGGAGAGAGTAAGATGCATGCTCAATATGGCTAAGCTACCTATGCCATTCTAGGGTGAAGCTGTGAAAATCGCCTGCTACTTGATCCACAAGTCACCATCAGCACCACTAGACTTAGAAGTTCCAGAACAGAAGTGAACTGGCAAGAAGGTGACCTATGCACACCTGAGGGTGTTTGGCTGCAAAGCCTTTGCACATGTATCTAGAGAGATGAGACAAAAGTTAAACCTGAAGTCTACCCCTTACATCTTCATTGGGTATAGAGATGAAGAATTTGGATACAGATTATGGGACCCTAAGTCAAGGAAAATCATCCGAAGCAAAGACGTAATATTTCAAGAGGATCAGTTCTATGAAGATCCTAGAAAAGCTAAAGATATCAGCACTGCAGCTCTAGTACCAGACTTAGCACATATTCAAATTGACTTAGAAGTTGCACCAGAAACTGAACCAGAGGCAGAGGAGCTTGAACAGGGGGAGCAACAACCCCCTATACCAAAAGATGTTACGACATCAAATGTTGAATTATCATCGCATCCTGAAGCAGAAGCTTAGCCAAAGATGTCAACAAGAGGCTGTATTATGATTCCATCACAGAAATATCCTGAATCATAATATATCATGCTCATTGATGAAAGGGAGCCAAAGAATTTCAGCAAGCTCTAGCGCATGCAGACAAGGACAAATGGGTGCAAGCTATGCAAGAAGAAATTAGGTCATTAAAGAAAAATCAGATATATGAGCTAGTATCACTTCCCAAGAGTAAAAGAGCACTAAAGAACAAGTGGGTCTTCAAGGTGAAAAGAGGAGGCAATGGAGAACCAATCAAGTACAAAGCGTGATTAGTCATTAAAGGTTTTGAGCAAATGAAAGGAACAGACTTTGATGAGATCTTCTCGCCACTAGTGAAGATGACATCAATCAGGATTATACTCAAATTAGTGGTAAGACACAACTTGAAGCTTGAACAAATGGATGACAAGACAGCTTTTCTACATGGAGATCTAGAAGAAGAGATATACATCGAACAACCAGAAGGTTTCGAAGTTGATAAAAAGAAGCATCTTGTATGCAAGTTGAAGAAAAGTCTGTATGGCCTCAAGCAAGCACCAAGACAGTGATACAAGAAGTTTGACTCATTCATGATGAGTTGAGGTTTCAAAAGAACAACTACAAACCAGTGTGTGTACGTCCAGAGATTACCTGAGGGTAAATTTGTCATTCTACTACTCTACGTAGATGACATGTTGATACTTGGACTAGATATGACTGTGATAAGTAGGTTGAAGAGAGAGTTATCTATGGATTTTGACATGAAAGACTTAGGAGCAGCACAACAAATTTTGGGGATAAAAATCATACACGACAAGAAAGCAAGAAAGTTGTGGCTGTCACAGGAAAAGTACGTTGAACGAGTAATCAAGAGGTTCAACATGGAGAGTGTTAAACCAGTCAACACTCCACTAGGCAATCATTTCAAATTAAGCAAGAAGACCTATCCCTCAACATCACACGAAACAAACAAAATAGTTATGATTCCCTACTCATTAGCACTAGGGAGTTTAATGTATAGGATGGTGTGCACAAGGCCGGATATTGCTCATGTAGTAGGAGTTGTGAGCAGATTTCTTTCAAATCCAGTCAAAAATCATTGGGAAGCCGTGAAGTGGATACTGTGTAATGGTCCACATTTTTTTAGAAATAAAGAAACATTATATTTTTTAAATTATGCAAAATTTTAAAGTCAATTATTTATTATTATATAAAAGTGAGTTGAAATAAACCTAAACAAATTTCTTAATTTTAACTCATTAAATAAATTATGTATGGTTAGAATATTACTAATAAATTTTTTTAATCTAGCAAGAGTTGACGACCTAAGCTAAGCGTAACTAAGCTGTCCTAAGTACAGCTTGTCAAAGTGAGGTTTGGATTTCAAGTCACCTCCTTAACCATTTTTAAGAAGAAATTACGTTTTTATATTAGTTAATTTTATTTTATAAATTAATTATTTGGGTATTACGAATTTTTGCCATGTGAACATCTAAATATGGAAACCCACATGATACCTTACACATCCCATGTGAGGGAGAAGGGAGAGTAAATTAATTAGAAAATTGTTACAAATAACTAACATTTGATGATAATCTGACTATTATAGACAAAGGAAGTAATAAATAAACAGTTATAAATCTAAGCCTTTAGTGATCCAACAGCTCAAAATAAAAGATGTCGAAACTAAAAGCAATCTGATGATTGAGATTAGAAAACTCATTTAAACTAAGTAATAAATAATAAGTTACAAATGTATAAAAGAAAAAGGTTAAAAACTAAAATGAAATAAGGAAGTTTTCCTTATTTCATTTCTACATTAAACACTTGAAAGAAAGAAGAAAACGCAAAAGAGAAGAGAAGAAAGAAGAAGAAGAAGATTTTAGGGCTTTTTGCATGAAAGCCCAAAAGAGGAAAACATCAGAGGAAGAAGGGTTTTCTTTTTTGCTAAAAACACAGGGAAGAGAGGGGAAATTTTGGGTTTTCTTCGTGAAGAACCAAAGAAGAAGAAGAAACTAGAGGGCATAAGAAGAGAAGGAGAACTAGGGCTTTTGCGTGGAAGCCCTAGAAAAGAAACCTGCAGAGGAAAAAAGGAAATAGCGTTTACAGGTAAGGAGAAAATGGGTTTTTACTTGTTTAGATTTAACTTTGATTTTTTTATTTTATTTTTCTAAAAATCAGTATCTATATGATTTGGTTTATTTTGATTTTTTCTAGTTATTAATGACATAAATATTTGAATCATGATAATGATACAAACCTATTCTTTTAAACACTCCAGGCAGTAACTATGTTGTATTGGTAACATAAACATCTAAATCATGTTTTAGATGATACAAATCAATTGTTCTAAAACTCTACGCAGTAACTAGGTAGTTGAGATAAATCTGAAATTTTACTGGGATAATTAGTTTAAAACTTTGAATCATGTTTTATAGAATAACAAACTATTATTTTGGATTTACAAACAGTAATTGTGTAGGTTAAATTTTATGAATCATGCTTTGTGTAGTTAGAAATCCATTGTGTTAAATTAGTAACTATAGCTTGATTATTCCTGTGACTTGATTGTTGATGTAATTAGCAACTATTGATCATTAAAAAAAAAAAAAAGAAATTTCTGGTAACATATGTAGTTTTTATACAACAGAATCCTAATACTTTGTATGTTACGCAGTAACTCTAAATAGTTACGAAAACTTTTCAGCATAAGTTTTACTGATTCTAGTATAGAAATCCATAAATATTATAGAGTTAATAATTGATTTAGTATTATATAGTGTGTGATCTGCTATATCTTTGATTTTGTATAGGACATTTTAAAAAAAAAATCAGGTTTCTTATAGGTGTTTTTTTAGCATTAGTTATGCAATAGAAAGATTAATCATAGAACAAACTATCTTTGTTGTTTCTGATCCAAGACTTGATCGTTATGTGTCATGATCAAAGCTAGTTACACTTCTATCGAATAACAGATCTACTAGTTACTTGTCTTCTCATATCGTATAACAGTTCTTTATAAATTCTAACGTGTAATAAAAATCATAAAATTGTAAAAAGAAATAATACGAGATTTGGATTTTGACCACTAAACCTCAACCTAAAGAATGACTTTAGTAATCACATGTTGTTTGCTTTAGTTAATAATAAAGTATTTCTAATGTAGAGTATAAGTTACAAACACTATAGTCTAACATAGAGCAATTTCTGTAAAAGATTTAAGTCTTTATGATCCTTTATAAATTCTAGTCCTATTAATAGTAAATTTTATCACTTTAAATTTCATTATATAAAATATATGTAGTTAAGCTTTTGAAAGTAAACGTTTCAAATGTATGTTAAAATGGGTATATAATGTAATGAGTATCATTTTAGTAGAAAGTGTTAACTATGTACATCATATTTAAGCTTCCAAGTAATTCAAAGATGAAAATCTTTTGATCCCGATATAGTAATAGTTTAAAGTAAAAGATTCTATTGTAATCAATTTCAGCACAAACCAATCAATGCTTGAGGATCTTCTTATAATAATTCATAGCTACATTAAAATGATGACTTTGATAAGAAGACTATGGTAAGTAAAGCATTAATAAAGGAAACCATTAGCAAAGAAGGATAACCAAAAGATAGAAATATCATAACTAAGGTTGATCATCTCATAAGGAGTAAAACAAAAATATTTTGTAAATATAACAGATTGAAAAGTCTCAAAGTAAGTATAATGGACCTTTATATTATTAATCACATTTTTAAAGTAGGACTCATAGTTGTTTTGAGATTTAGTATTGAAAATTTCATGTTACACCTACTACTACGTTGAAATTTTAGAGATAAAAAGAATGGTTTGGACCTTATTAATTTATTTTCATTAAAGGGGATTCTTGTTATGAATGACTTCTCAAGGAAAGTGATGCATACAGAAATGTTTCAATGATTTTCTAGTTAGAATTCTATTGTTATGTCTAAAGACAAAATTTAGTTAGGTTGGATGACCAGTTAGACATCAAGTATAGGATTTAGCTTGACTTGTAAATCAGTCTCTTGAGAATTGTTTTACACCGGGTGAGTGGTTGGTTAGACACTCAAGCTAACTATGTATGACATAGGACCAGCTTGGCCCCTAGATCCTTTTGATATAGATACCATTATATGATTTAAAGGTGGAGGACATGGGATAGACTCCATCCTGTATTGTTCCTTCCCATGGAGGTGGTGTAGTGGCCGTGGTATTCGGGCACGATTCTGATACATAGCAGAGCCGCAGCTTGCTGGTGGGTATTATGTTTAAAAAAAAAAAATTTATGTGAGACATGTTCACACATGTCAAGATATCCTGGAATATTAACTATGATAGTTGATGTTTCAATAGATTGTGATTAATGATGCTAAATTCTTTTATTAAAATCTCTATGTCATTAGAGATTTATTGAATTTTATGAACAACATCTTTAGATGTATTAATGTTATACTTCACAATTCTATTCTAGGTAATTTGATGTATATGAATACTAATGGAGTTAATATGAAAATCTTATATCTTATAAATTATACTGAATAGATATAGATTTTGATTGACATGGTTTTATCTAACCCTGTAAATTCCCATTGTGAGTCGTCGTACTCACGCCCCTTACAACCAACAATTTTAGGTGGAAGTTCTAACAAGGAGAAAAAGGAAACTAATTGAAGAGATCTTTAAAACTAACAAAGGGTGTGACACCATTTACTTTCTAATTGAAATAAAGAGTTGCCTAGTTGTTATTAAAGATACTTTGTTGTACTTAATAGTTGGTAGATTTTGACTAATGAGTGTATTTTGGGCTGTGACTAGTATATAGTTCTAAAAGAAAGAAAATCTTTAAATCCTTATATTATATTAAATCTTATGAATGCTATCAGGTATTTTTGCAAAGTATGCATTAAATGCTAAAGTCTGAAAAATAGAGAAAACTCTATCAAATTTTAGATAAAAATGTATAATTTTAGTATTTAGTTTCAAGAAAGAAAAAAAAAAAGGGGGTCAAAATTTTGGGTCGCCACACTACGATACATGAAGGGCACATCTAAATTGTACTTGTGCTTCAGAAGTACAGATACACTCCTAGAAGGTTACACAGATGCTGATATGGTTGGAGATTTTGATGGAAGAAAGTTAAAATTAGAGTTTATCTTCACTTTTGCAAGGAGAGGTGTGTTGTGGCAATCCAAGCTGCAGAAGTGTGTAGCTCTATTGACAACAAAAACTGAATATATTGTCGTAGCTGAAGAAGGCAAGGAAATGTTGTGGATAAAGCGATTTCTGCAAGAGCTCGGTATCACACAAGAAGAATACAAGATATATTGTGATAATTAGAGTGCTTTAAACTTGAGCAAGAACTCAATATATCACGCGGGCACCAAGCATATCGACATATGATATCACTGGATACGAGAGGTGACAGAAGAACAAATGCTAAAGCTGGAAAAGATTCACACCGATGAGAATCCTGTGGACATGTTAACAAAGATAGTAACCTACGAGAAGCTACTGTTATGTAAAACTATAGCAGGCGATGGAGGAGGAGAATTTATAACGTCCATCCCCATTATCACACCTGAAGAATCCTGCAAAATAAGAAAATTCGGTTAGATGTAATCCCAATTTGATTAGAAGTCCTAATCAGAGAAGGAAAAGGAAAGAAGAATTAGAGTCCTACTAGAAAACTTCTACACCGCCTTTGGCCTCTAGAAATAGGATTAGAGGCAGAGCCAAAAGGCATTGAGAGCAATCAGGTTGTACATCTCTCTCAAATAGTGAAAGTGTTCCCCCTCTCGTTTCGTGGACATAGGTTATACATAGCATAACCACAGAAATCTTGTGCGTTTCTATGTGTGATTGTGTGTTTCTGTGAGGTTGATCCTAACTATTACCCATAACAAATAACTGAAGCAAAATGGACTTTTTACTTGGGACAGGACTGGTTTTTATTGGGTAATTTGTGTGGAGGGTTTAGGTGAATTTTCGTGATCCGGAAGCTGCAAGGAGGGCATGTGTTGATCCAGCCCCATTAATTGATGTTTGAAGAGCTAATTGCAGAAATCAATAGCTGCGTATTGTTGCTGTTCATGCGTGAATAAGACGATTGGAAATCGATTGTCATCGTCTTTTCATTGTGCCCCCTGCCTCCCACAACGTCTGCAGCCCATGCCAATAAACCGGCCATTCTCTCTGTTCATTGCCGCTGCAAATGTGACCGGCGGCAAGGAATGAGCGTTCCTTTTCTTTTTTTTTTGGAGATTTGAGTTTTCTTTGTTCTTTGTTTGTCTACCTTTTTTTTGTTCTTTTACTCAAAAACCATTAAAGAAAAAAATTAAATTAAATATTAGCTTACAGGTTCCGAAACACAGTTCCGTTGATTATCACGAGTAGTGGGTGAAGTACGTCTGATGTTTCCACGGTAGAGTGGACCACCTCGATAAAAGTTGATAGTAGGAGGCCGTTCTATACATTTATTCCTATGATAAAAGTTGAGAGTAGGTGGCAGTTGTATACATTTATTCCTACGATAAAAGTTGAAAATAGGGGCTGTTCAATACGTTTGCTGGGGGGGCGGTTCTGCAATTTAGGGGTGGCAATTCAGGTTGGCGGGTCGTGTTTGTGGCGACACGAACACGACACGAATAGTGTTACGGGTCGACACGAACACGACACGCTTAATAGTCGTGTCAAAAACCTATGACTCGTACACGACCCGGTTCTTAAAAAAAATGACACGACACGACCTGTGTAACACGATTAATTAATTGAGTCGTGTTGGATACACGACACGAAATGACACGACACGACCCGACATATTAAAAAAACTGCCCTCTCAAGTCAAGTCCCAACTCCCAAGTGAATAGAAGTTATAGAACGGCTGCCAAGACCCGAACGGGCCAAATCCCAAAACAACCACAATAAAATAAACTAACATATAGGACGGTTATTTCACAACCGTTCTATAAAACCCTAACATATAGGACGGTTGTAACATAACCGTCCTATATATCATTGGTTTTATACGACGACTGTGAAATAACTGTCCTATATATATATATTACAGATTTTATAGAACGGTTGTGAAATAACCGTCCTATATGTTATTTTATAGTACGGTTATTTCATAACCATCCTATATGTTAGGTTTTATAGAACGGTTGTGAAATAACCGTCCTATAGTTTACTTTTTATAATTTTATTCCACTCCACCGTTATGACTGATCTTCTCGATTCTCGACCGAATCAGTATCTTGAATCTTTGATCACACGAAGCAATGACAATGAGGTTCCGAGCGAGAAAATCAGAATTGAATAGCATGGGTCTTTCGGTTATGAAGAACTAGACTTTCAACTCAAGTTACCAAGTACCAACCCCCACATAAATTGTTAGGAGGGAATTCATTTCTCCAACTCCTTTCATGCTCATTGTCACCGGGTCATTGCTATATCCATTGAATTACTGGTGACTGATCCACCACACCACACGACAAGTACATAGACAACCAAATTACCAATAATGTTCCAGTAATATTTTGTTATTTTATTTAGTAGCAACACGAGTTCTTTATAGTTTAGTATTACACCACTCGGTCACTCACTTGACTCACTTCACAAGTTCACAATTCACATGATATGTGAAAAAAAGAGACCGAAATGAATCAAATAACCACAATAGTAGTAAATAAATATGGATTAAGTAGCACATGATGGAAATATACTTCCATCAATGTATTATGTATCAAACACAACAAATTAAAATAAGTCATGAAAATTATACAAATTAATCAAAATGAATTGATCCAGAGTCTTCAATTGGTTGAAGTGATCCTGCAGTGCTACTTATGCTTATAATGTCCTCGAAGCTCATCCACTAAGAATCGTAATGGTAGAGTCTACAATCATATAGAATAAACAAGCATTAGTTATTACTAAGCTCATATAAAATATAATGTAAATATAGAATTATAAACTATTACCTTTCAATCCATATAGCCAATCTCTCACACAAATCAATGCTTGCACGGTTTCTGGCTTTAAAGTAGATCTATATTGGTCAAGAACCCGACCACCAACACTAAAAGCAGACTCCGATGCAACTGTAGATATAGGAATGCTCAAGACATCACGAGCCATGGCAGCAAGTTCAGGATACCTAAAATCAACATTTGAATCAAATATAAATGTAAATAAGATTACACAAAATAGTGTTTACATGAGATTATTAGTCAAACAACCTCGTATTGATTGCCTTTCCGAATGCAAGAATGTCTAGCTTTGACTCTTGCAATCTTGGTTCATCTAAATAAAGCTCCAATTGTGATTTTTGCATAGCCAAAGTACCTCCTTCACCTTCAAATGAATCAAATTCCTAATGCAAATGCAATTATATTATTCAACGTACAATAAGACAATTCATACTTCATAGCAAATTTTAATATGCTAAGTAGTAAGCGACATATAATGAAAGATACAATTATAAATAAAATCACCTTCATGACATCTAAAACCTCTTGACTATATGACATGTTCTCGTCTATCATCGCACTCGCACCTCTAGCCACTTGTGTAGATGAGGAGGAAGGAATAGGATAAATCTTAACCTTATATTCATTGAAGAGAGAGAATAACTTTTCCCTAACTTGAGCAAACTCCAAGCAGCCACTGCCAAACAATTTCTTGTACGAGAATTCCACAAAGGAGAGCTTGTACCGAGGATCCAACACACATGCAATTGCCAAAATGGTGCTGAATTCAGACCATTACTTTGAAAACTTGGCAAACATTTGGGTGGACATACGCTTCATATAGTCATCATCACTTCTCATGTATTGTGTTAAACTCAAATAAATTACAAATGCTGCACGAAAGTAGAGATTTGCAGTGGGATATTTGGATCCAGAGAACATGCAGTGGCATCATAAAAAACTGCCAAAAACTTTGAAATTTTTGTAGCCTTTTCCCATTCAATGAAAGAAGGACAATGCTTATAATTTGAGTCACTTAGTTCTAAGTGACAAAATGCACGTTGGTAACAAAGAGCACTTTCAAGCATCAAATACGTTGAATTCCATCTTGTAGGACAATCTTGTCTTAAGCCCTTTTTTGTCTCAATTGACATGTGATTCACACACTCTAAAAATTTTTGTTTTCTACTTTGTGATGCTTTGACATACTTGATACTCTCTCTAATTTTTTGAATAGCATCATCAATTTCTTTCAAACCATCTTGCACAATCAAATTCAAAACATGACAACAACAACGTAGATGAAGGAACTCTCCACCACAAACAAGAGTGTTCCTGATGTTTAATTGATGCCTTAATGACTCAACAAGAATCATTAGAAGAAGCATTGTCTAAAGTGATTGAAAAAATCTTTTTCTCAATCCCCCATTCTACCAATAATGAGTATAACTTTTACGCTAATAATATTCCATTATGTGGAGGTGGTAGGAAACAAAAATTTAATATCCTCTTTTGTAAGACCCACTGACTATCTAGAAAATGTCTTTGTGAGACTTATATAACCATCGATAATACAAGAAGTCCACAAATCCGATGTCAAACTTATCCCTTGCTAGGTGCCAATTCTAACATCTCTTTTATCTTTCCTTTTTCTCTTTTATACATTCTCGTAACATCTCGCTTTTCGTATTTCTACTAATCAAGTGCAAATCCGCACGCAAATATTTCAAGAGAGTTCTAATTCCATCATACTCAACAAATTGGAAAGGCAAATCATGCATAACAACCGCTGCTACTAACTCACGATAAACTTCAGATCAAACTTATTATCCGAAGCCGCACTTAGTGACACCGACATACTCCCCGACTTTGAGATAAAAGCAACCGGCCTATATCACGAGAAGAGCTCCGTTGACAAGTCTTTATATGACGATTTAAGTTACAGACTAAATTTGCTATCGCAAATGTATATTGCGTAGCACTTCTTGCATTTACACCTTTGCCTTCCATCTTCTGATAGAGGAAGGTGTTCAAAAAAATTCCAAACTGGAGACATTAGTTTCCTATGCTTTTTACCTCTATTGGATTTTGAAACTAACTCCACGTTCTCCAAATCAGCAAACTCATCATCATCGTTGTTGTGGTGTAGCATATTCAAGTTATCAGAAACATCAGTGCTCCCAACTTCAACTTATGCCTATATTGCAAAATGCAAATGACAAAAAAAAATTAGTTCACACTGACAGTAAACTAAACACTTCAGAGTTCACCAACAATTACTAATAAGTAATAAGTAATAAGGGAAGGGAGTGAGTGAGTGAGTGAGACACTGAGACTTGAGAGTTGAGACTCGAGAGTGAGGAAATTGAGAGGAATGAAAAGAGTCAGACTCATAATTTCATAGAGAAATAACAAAAACAAACACATGACATACCCGTGGTGCTATAGTAGGGGTGCTGCTGCTCATCCCGTTAGAACTTAGAAGGGTTGATGTTTGAACTTGAAGAAGATATCTGATTCTCGGTCCTCTCTGAGTCTGAAAGGGAAATCAAAACAGATGTAAAATTGTAAATTATAAAAGCATTCGCAAACCTCGCAAGCCTTCAACTTCAACCTTGGGTTGGTAACGTTGGTTATGTTACTTATGTATTACAAGATAATCTGGTCCTATATATATTTATAAAATATAGTACGGTTATGTATTAACCGTCCTATATTTTAAAAATATAGAACGGTTACTTACTAACCGTCTTATTTTTTGTAAGCTTTAACATATAGGACGGATTCATGACTAACCGTCCTATTTTACATAATAATATAGGACTTCTGGACCAATCGTCCTATTTTACATAATAATATAGATGATTCTACAGACTAACCGTCCTATTTTACATAATAATATAGGACGGTTAATTACTAACCGTCCTATTTTACACATGGTTTATTCCTTCATTACCAATCTGTGAGTGTGACTGTGAGTCTCGTGAGACCGTGGACCGTGAAGTCCGTGATGTGCCGATTTTCGCTCAAGTGACCACCGCTCGACAAAGACTGATAGCCTTCTTTCCTCCAATTCCAAACTGGCAAGTGGCAAGTGGAGTTAATGAAAGTTGAAACTTACACTTCAATCATTTGTCAAATATTTTGATGCCCCTAGTTATTGTCCTTAATGTTACTTAACTAAGTTAACTTACTTGTTAGATAACTTAGATAGTTAGATGTCATGAATCATGATAGATGATCCGAGGTGGGGCTGGGGCCCCTTGTAGACTTGTAGTGGCGGGAAAACAAAATGAAAGTTGAAAACTGAAAAGAACATAAAGGTTTAACTTTAACTAATTAATAATTATCTAGGTATACTAACTACTAAGTCAATCTAGAGTCTAATCTAACTGCCTAAGGCAATTGTTTTGTCTTTTGTATAATTGTATTGTATCATGTAAGTTAAGTAAGCCCAAATCCAATTATCCAACTATAAGCCTATAACTATAAGTTATAAATAATCGTATAACCAATTTCTTATCAACCATTTTCAGTTTAGCTACACATTGTCACATGTCAATTGTTACAACTTACAAGTTACACTTAGTAGATAAGTTAACCAAGTTTTGTAAGTTGTACAAGTAAAAGTGAAGTGAGAGAGAGACTAACTAACTGTCATATATTGTTGTATAAAATTATAAATGCTAATGAATAATGATTTTCTTATGTTAATTTCACATGTCTCACCAACCAATTGATCTAATATATCTCTTTTCAATCAAATTCATGAATATCATGTATCCAACTCATATAACTCAATATTTGTTTCTCATTTCTAACTCCCAATTGATGATAATAGATTAGGAATAACTCATTCATGATTCATCCATGATCCTTTGATCCATCATTCATGTAGATATTGTAGAGTAAAATTTAGTAACTCCTTTAGTAATATCATTCAACATTTGTGTTAATTCAACACACAACTCCTATTCTCTGCTCACATTCTCACCTCACCTAATGAGTTAATTACAATGTTACATAACTAAATAACTAATAACTATTCCCTTGGGACCCTTCCTAGTTCCTATACTGTACTTATTATCCTCTAATGAGATAATTACACAACTCTTTCTATACTCATTCTCAAGCTACTGAGTTAATTACATAACTGTTTCTATTCTAGTTCAGTTCAGTCATTCTTACCTAATGAGTTAATTACATGATTCTTTCTCTTTCTTTACTTATTATCATTTATCAATGTTATCATCAACATTCAACAACTTTTGAATTGAGTATGAGTTACTTACATAACTTTGTTTTTAAGTTGATACTCAATTGAGATCATCAGACATCAGATGAGTTAAATACATTATATACATAATTAACACCAACTTTACTCATCCTCCCCGACCTCAGCCTCAACAACTATATTGAATTGAATATGATAGTATGAGTTACTTACATAAGTAACATAACTTTGCTTTTAAGCTGATAGATACTCAAGTAACTCAACTCAACTGAGAAGTCTGAGCCTGAGATAGTGAGATGAACATAATACATATATGATATATGCCTATATGCTATTGCTCTGTCTTTTAAGCTCATCCAAATCATCCTTAACTTAAGGAAATTAAGATGAGTTAATTACATAACTCTTTCTCCACTCTATACTTAATGACTAGTTTTATTTAAGGACATCATCAACTAAGATTAATTAAATACATAACTCTTATAGCTTATACAACTCCCATATTTCAATATATAGATGGTTATAAACAAACCATCCTATATTTAAATATATTATAGGACAGTTATTTTAAAACCGTCCTATATTTAAATATATTATAGAACGGTTATTTTGAAACCGTCCTATATTTAATATATTATAGAACGGTTATTTGAAAACCGTCCTATATTTGATTATGTTATAGAACGGTTATTTGAAAACCGTCCTATATTTAAGTATATTATAGAACGGTTATTTGAAAACCGTCCTATATTTAAGTATATTATAGAACGGTTATTTGAAAACCGTCCTATATTTAAGTATATTATAGAACGGTTATTTGAAAACCGTCCTATATTTAAGTATATTATAGAACGGTTATTTGAAAACCGTCCTATATTTAATTATAATTATAGAACGGTTATTGAAGAACCGTCTTATATTTAAGTATATTATAGAACGGTTATTGAATAACCGTCCTATATGGTTCTATACATATAATATATCGTTTTCACTTTTCACTTTTCACCTTGGTCATTCTCAGCCCTAATTTCAATCTTCCAAATTCCAACCCAACGATCCAATCCAACCTATACTGAGAAGGTGAAAACGACCATTCCTCTTCGATCTTTCACAGATCTAAGCAAAGAAAGGTATGTATTTACGATTTTTTGCATCTTTAATGTAATTTCGTATACAGTTCTGTTACTTCTGTAACCGTAAAAAGTAATAAAAGAACACAATCTGATAATAAAAAAAAAACCTCTGTCTGGTTTCTCTGATCCTTGCCTTGAACTTGTTCTGTCATTTCGTTGTCAAACACCTATTTCTCAGATTTTGATTTATGTTGTCTTTCATTTGAGTCTGGAAACGGGGTTTGTTGGGAAAAAGATGGATGAGCAAAAAAAAACGGACCTGGAAGCTTGGAAGTGGAATGGGATTATGGGAGATATCAGATATGTATGTTCCTCTGACGGAAAAACCAAACATATAAATTATAAAGGTTCTGAGTCTTCTGACTTTGCCCATAGTTCATTAGTGTTGAATCGGTGAATCCCGATAGATAGGTTCACAGAGATCTGCATCTACTGAAATAGTCTCCACTCTCCAGCAGAAATGTAGAGCAGACTGAGCAGTAGAAGAAGCAGGACAGATGTCAGAAGATTGAGGGAGAGAGACATTAAACTAGTTCTTTCTTTTACAAAATGGAAAAAAACATTACCTTTATCTAATTTATCACAAACTAGCTACAACTTATATCCCAATTTCTTCTTTGCCTTAAGGGAGCCCTAGAAAAAAGAACCAAATCAAGAAAAATCTCTCAAAAACTAAATTAACATATCTCATATCTGCATCAAACAATGTCAGATTTTCAACATTTTTGATGTGTTGGAACTGTTGAAACAAGAGGAATGATTAAGTGATAGTTGACCAAAATAAAAAATAAAGGATGAAGGAACATAACATATTTTTTAAATTATGATTAGACTGGAATGAATGTTTTGAGATAGGAAACTTAATGAAATGGCCAAGTCAAGCTACAAATAATGAATGTTATACAAAAACAAAATATCACATTTTTCTTTCCACTCTGCATACTGGAATGGCATACTTCTAGGGCTATGACACTATGCCAACATCACAAAAAATGGGAACATGCATAATTGCTTGTTTGAAGAGATAGAGGGAGCAACAATCTGACCTTGTAGGAGGCTTCCAGTATAGTCTCCACTGTCAAATGAAAAATTTGTGATGGTTTTCAAGGGTGCTACTGCTTATTATCCCTGTATAATTGTATTCCTCTTTTCTTGTCTAACTGTAGTCATTTTTATTTTGAAGCAAACATGGAGCAAGTAGAAGAGGTAGGAGAGGTACAAGTAGAACAATTACAACACACAGAAGCTGGACAATCAAGGCTATCAAGCACATGTCCATCAAGAATACCACCTATGGTCGTTGTCAAGAGAAAGTTCAGGGGGAGGGGCCCAATGCAAATGGAACATATAAATAAGAGAACCTCAGTTGGAATAAAAGAAACAGTACAATTCAACACTAAAGGCCAACCGATTGGTGGTGTTGCACATGCCTATGCTAGCTTCATATGTTGCCCTGTTAGAAGACTTGTGCCAGTATCAGTGACTGATTGGAGACATGTATCTCCACAAGTCAAAGATTCAGTATGGGAAATGGTCAAGGTATGTAAATTCTTCCTACATATAACATAATATGTCCTTTATATTTATATGTTTTGTTTTTGTTTGCATATGAATCACGATAAGATACACAAAGTTGCTGCAATACTCACTAGTTAGTCACTTTAACATGCTTCTTCTTTTGTTTTGTAGTCTGCCTTTGACGTATCTGATGATTGTAAGAAGCAAGCCTTGCTAGGAGCTGGTGAAGCTTGGAGGAAATGGAAGAGTGAGCTTGCAAGGAAGTACATACTTCCAAATTCTCATGATCCTTCTACGCTTCACATGGTCCCTCAGTTGTATTCCTGCTTCATTAACCAGGAAGCATGGAATCAATTTGTACAGTATAGGCTATCTCCTGATTTTGAGGTAATCACAACTTGAACTAGCCAAGCTAAATTTTGAGTCTTGTAATTATTATAATTGATTGTATTTTGAATCTTTGATCACATTACTTTGATGTCCAGGCAAAGCATATAAAAGGACAAAAGGCTCGTGCACAGAACCATACGCCGCACCACCTTTCAAAGGTTGGCTATGCACGATTAGAGGCAGATGTAGTAAGTATATCATGTCACATTCCATTTTTCTAATCATATTAGATTATTATTTTTATTAACTATGACTTAGTGTCTCTTATAATCTTATTACAAAGAAAAGAAGGCTGGGACAACGGATCCCATCGACCGTGCTATTCTATGGACAATGGCACATTCGAAAGGGCGTAACTCCCAGACCTTTGCCAACGAGACAACTGCAACAATTGCTTCAAGAATTGTAAGTGGTTTAAGACTTTAAGTTTTATACTTTTACTTTATTTGCATACTGCCTAGTTAAATACTTTTATACTTTTATACCCTTGCATAGTATATTATTTAAATATTACATATATAATAGTGATTTTATCATGTTATGATCTTTATGTGTGCAGGAAGAGTTGACCCAAGAACAAGAAGAAAGTGCAACTACAGGGACTCTTAGCAAAGACCGCTGCAAAGGGGGACATCCCGTATAGGGCAATGGGCAACAAGAATGAGCACCCCGGCTGTAAGGGGCCAAGGTCGGGGTGTTGTTCCTTCCAAATTTTTCCCCAAACAAAAGGCTCCTACGCTACAAGAATTGGAAGAATGGAAGAAGCAAACAGTTGTGGAGATATATAGCATGGTCAAAGATCAACTATTGAAGGAACTCCAAGGTGGCCGAAGAACCTCATGTGAGGATGTTGGCGGCCCTCAAGCTGTAGCTCAACCTCAAGGTCAACCAGCAAGAAATAATAATAGTTGCACTCCTACTCCTACTCCTCTATCAGATGAAGAGGTGGCAAAACAAGTACTCCCAATCAGTGAGGTATATATATTCACTTGTTTAGTTTTACAATGTTACTTATTTACTTTTGTTTTTAGTTTACACTTTACATTACATCACTAATTATTATATATATATGTCATTTCTCAAATGCAGGTGGGTCGATGCATGTTGCATTACATACATTTGAGAACCATGTGGCTGTGGCAACACTGTACGAGGTTCGGCCCATGACTTCCGCCACCTTGCATGGTAAGTTGATGCCTCCACACACTAAGCGTGTGTGCATCACTACTGCCATTCAACCAGATGCTCCCCTTCCATTTCCAGTCGAAGGGGATGATGTTGAAACTGTTGGGGATGCAATTGGATATCATGTGTGTTGGCGTAGAAACACATAAAACTAATGATATCCAATTCCAAGGTACATATATACTAATTGTAGTCATGGCTTCATTTTCTCCTACCTTTTTTTAAGTCCTCCTAAACTGTTCATTGATTAATATTGTCTGCAACATGTCGGACAGTCGGATCACGAAAAGCAACACAAGGGGCAATTGAAGCAAACCTTGCGTCAAGCAAATCCTGTCATAGTGGCAGGTGTAGCCACATCCCAGCCTTCTCAAGTAATACTAGTTCTATGTTTTTCCATAGTCACTACTCACAAGTCATAAGTCAGTAGTACTAGTTCTTTAGTTCAAAACACTTGTAAGGTGCTCACTAGTCACTACTCACAAGTCACAAGTCAATAGTCACAATGTTATTATTGTTATATTATAAAATATTCTAATTTTACCTCACCGGGTTTCTTCTTTTATATCTCATAAGTATATCAAGATATGTCAGTATATATTCATTACTAATTTCTAAAATGTTACATGATTACATTTACGGTGTAGGTATCGGTGGAGGTTCCACCTAACACACCTCCATTCCTAAGGGTACTGCATGACCGGCCAATGAAGGCAACACAAATACAATGAACCCCGTAAGGATAGAGGCGGTGTGCTTTCAAACGATGTGGTTGAGGTTCCACTCTTCAAGGAAGACCTCATAGCCATATGTAATCTGGATCAATTGGAGTACATGCACATCATAGTCTATATAGGGTACGTCGTGTAATCGCTCTATTAGAGTTAAGACTTACCAATCAATGTAACATTACTTAATACTTGCTTTTTTAATAAAACTTAATAATTATTTGACATTAACCCAAATTTCAAATGCAGTTATTTGCATGATAGCTTGCATAGACTAGAGGTCAAGGACATTTACAAGTTCCTTGACCCTTCTCTTGTCTTTCAATTGGCCCATTTGCCTAAGGACAAACAAAGTGAAGATATCATTCTGGTCTCATGACTTGTGCGAAGGGGCAAGCATTACTGATTCCCTACAATAGCGGGTACGTTGTAACATAGGTTGCTTAATTATGCCATTTTAATTTCACAATTCATAGTTTCATACACATGAATACTACATCGATTAAGATTAGAGAAAATTCAATTGAACTATTATTTTTATAGGTCCCATTGGATGTTGCTAGCTTTGGATGTGCATGGTGGCCATGCAATTTTTTTTTATTCATGTGGAGCACACATTCGAGAACACCTTATGGAAATTATAAACAAGTAAGTCTTTATTATTCTTTTTATTATAATATAACTACTCACCTCAAGAACTATAATAATATTCATAATCTAATGCTTTTTAATTATATGTGTGTAGAGCATGGTATAAATGGGCAGAGAGGGAAGGCATTCACCTCCCACCAAAACTCAACGGAAGAAGGCCAAGGTACGCTTACTAATTCGCTCTTTAGACTCTTTCATATAATTTTAAACCCGAACTTGTTGGAAATTATATTTTGAAACTTTTATGTTGTCTTTGGTGGCATTGTTTTGCGAGTGCCCTCAACAAAAATCAGATTGGGAGTGTGGATATTATGTTCTTAGATACATGAGAACCCTCATTCGCAATGGAGTTTCGATCTCACAATTGAGAAAGGTAACACTTAGACTTACCGACCAAAGTTGCACTTTTGATTTGTATATTTCCCGACTTAATTCAAGATTACATGTCTAATCTCCGAACTAAGTTATTATATGTTTCTTGTAGGTGGATTTTGGAACCAAGAGTTACTCCCAGTTGGATCTAGATGATATTAGAATGGAATGGACGGATCATATTATGATTTTTAATTTGTAGTTCTAGTGATGTAAAATTGTAAATGAATGTATATTATCATTCATGTATATACATTTTACTCAAATATAATACAAAGATCAGTTCATTTCAATGAATGTGTTCTATTTTTATTTTTATTGAAGTACAACGTATCAATGTATGTGCTTTCTTTGTTTCAAACTTTCAAATTTCAATGATGTGATTGTGAAGTTGGTGTTTTGATCAAATAGATGGGTTAATCATCAATTTTCAATGATGGCTTAGATCGACGGATGGGTTGTATTGTATCATGTATGTACATACAATCTACAAATACAAGATGGGTGGTTGATATCATATCATGTATTGTATCATGTATTGGAGAGGGAGTCATATATGGAATGGAGGTTGATGATTGAAATTACTTGATATATACTGAAGTTGTAGATATGATTCATATGAATATGATACCAAAAAACTTTCAAATTTCAATGTTGTGATTGAGAAGTTGGTGTTTTGAATGGAGACTGATGGACATCCCTATATATACAGTAATTTCATTCATTCTTTGAGGAATGAGGATAAAATTAAAAATGCCAAAGTTCGTAATGATTATGCATTGGTGCACACTGGGCCTATTGTCAATTAGTATGATATAGACATGGAGATGGTGCTAAGTGATTGATATATTGGGCAATTGTGATGACTGGAGCCCATGATTCTGAGCTACCAAGTTTCTGACAATCGCAACACAATTATTTGTGTGAACAGAAAGAGGGATGAGGAAGTTCCACTAGTTGTAATTATATCATGTTTGCAAGCTTTCACTTATCTCGTTGCCAATCAAATGTGTTTTATCGAAGCTTGCAAGCCGGAAGGTCAAGTTGCTTGACTTACATTTCGGGAAATCCTGCTTCATTCGGATCTTGAATCACGATTTACGGATTATATTTTGTGAATTCCTGTTTATAGTTTGTCACCCTCATGTCTTTGCTTTCTTTTCATATTCTCTAAGATGCACCCGAACGAGAACCTGGAAGAAGTCATTCCTCTGAGAATATCTTTATAGTATATGTGTGAGAATAACTCATTAACTCTTAACAGTGGCTCTAGAAGAACCCTCCATTCTCCAATATAACTTAGTAATATAGGACGGTTAGTGAATAGCCGTCCTATATAAATAGTACTATAGGACGGTTTGTGAATAGCCGTCCTATATAACTAGTAATATAGGACGGTTTGTTAATAGCCGTCCTATATATATATATATATATATATATAACTAGTAATATAGGACGGTTTGTGAATAGCCGTCCTATATATAAGTTATATTATATTTATAACTACTAATATAGGACGGTTTGTAAGTAACCGTCCTATATAATATAAATACTAATATAGGACGGTTACTCATGAACCGTCCTATATTTTCAAGTGTTAAGGTAATAAGGTCATGAGTGGGTCGCGTGTCAAACAGGTAGACACGACGGGTCAAATTCATTGACTCGAACACGACACGATTTTTGGCGTGTCATTTTCGGGTCACCCGAAAATGACACGAACACGATAAGACTCGACCCGAACCCGCTAAATTCGTGTCGGGTTCGAGTCGTGTTATCGTGTCGTGTCATATTTTGCCGCCCCTAGTTCTGCTCACACCTATACTAATTAATGTAGACGTCCCCAAGGATGAATCCGATAAAAACCAGCAACTGTACGTGGAATAACCAATTGAGTCACTCTACCAGTTAGACTTACTGCAAAACCACAGAGAAATGTTATTTGGACCAACTTCAAAATCCACATAGCTAAGCCCCTTCTTTGAATAATCTGACCAGCACATCTTGTTCGGCAATGTCCTCTCGTCTACTGAATGCTAGCTACTAGTTAATAGTTATAATTTCAACATTGAAAATGTACGGCTAAAATATCCAACGGACATGAATTTAAGTATTTGGCCAATTTAAGATACGTCAAACTAGGTATCCAGGTCAGATCTCCAAAGTAGGGCCTAATATTTGACTAAGATTTACAAAACATCCCGAACCTCAGTAATACATCCTAACCAACTTGCTTAGTGGCTAAATATGATTAAAAATTTAGAACATATACACAAGAAGATAAGTGATATTAGAAAGTCCACTCTGAGTATTCTCCAGTCACCCACGAGGGGCTTTCAGTTAGCTGGACTCGCCTCTTCTTTAAACAATGTGTTGTAGATAATATCCTTTATACCTGTCCAATCTTACTTCAACCCATAGTTCAAAAGTTCAAAACCTCTCATGTCTTGGGCCATACCTCCCCGAACAGCATCTCCTATGAATGATCCAAACCTCTATATGAAGGGCAAGATGGATAGCTCAGACTCCTAAAGCGTTCAACAAAGCAACTGAGTCAGAAACCGAGCAGATGGGAAGGTTAACATCGTTCAATGGAGAACATTTACAGGAAGCCGCCGAGGTAAGTCCTAATCCAGAAAATGAAGTGTTTGGATTACCAACCTATGAGATCCACGTGTAACTTTTAGTGAGGCTGATCAGCTGAATATTAAAACTCAGAGCAAAGGCCTTCTAGCGCAGTGGCAAAAGAAGGAACTTCTCTATCGAAAATGAGGACTTGAGGTTCATGATCATATACATGGGTGAATAGAGAAAAGAAAAGGAGAAGATGAAAAATAAAAATAGTTGAAACCAAATTTTAAGAACTCGTGAGTCAACTTAGAAACTCCTCCAAATTAACTGGTCTCAACAGCATAGCGGTGCAAAGAGTCTGTCACCTAGGTGACAAGTTTCTAAGTTGTGCCGTCTTACTTTCAACAACAGTAATAATAATACCGAAATACATTAAATAAGGATAGGTTTTGTAAAAAAAATGTAATCTAAAAAGGTCTACAGGGCCCCTAACCAACTCAACCAGCACCTGTAATGTGAAAACAAGTGATATTTTCAAGAACATTAGTCTCTTTAACAAATATTGTTGAAAATCCAGGCTGAGTTTTCTCCGGTTACGTATGAGTTGATTCAAATAAAATCGGCTCACCCCACTTTGGATGAGTCAATTTTTTGAGTTTTTCAAGTACTTATAAAACTGAATAGTCATATACCTTGACAGTTTTTGCCCTCATTTGTTTTCATTATTTACTGGAACCACAAGAGAAGGGAAGCCTTGGCGCAACAGTAGAGTTGTCGTTGTGTGACCTTGAGGTCACGGGTGGAAACAGCCTCTTGCAAAATGCAAGGTAAGGCTGTGTACTATTGACCTTTGTAGTCTGCCCCTTCCCTAGACCCCATATACATGGCAGCTTCGTGTACCGCGGCTGCCTTTTTATTGACAGAAACCACCGCTAGCAACATGAGAACTGTTTTAATGGGCTCAATCATGCATACATGGTTCGTGTTGGCCTTGGAAGGTGCCTTAATCCTTGTCATTTTTCTAAGTAGAAAGTGTTTAAACATCATAACAAAACATAATAAAAAGCCTCTAAAAAAACACATAATAAGCCATTCAACTCTTGGATTGTCATTCAGGGTAACATCAATAGTCTTCTTTGCGTTTCCTAATAACCACTAGTGATTTCTTACTTTTACTCCAATCGTTTATGGCATTAATGATATTCAGAGACGCAAATTATTGGAGATGCTCCTTTTTCACCGGAAAGCCTAATCTTTAGAAGATTTAATCCATTCAAATTATTCAGCCGCTTATAATACCTATACACCAAAAGTCACCCCAATTTCATAATCTTAGCCTATCTTTTCATTGAGTCATCTGATTTTTAAACTGAAAAAAATTAGTGCTTATAGTCTTCTGATTGGTTTGATTTTTCATATGTAAATATTATTGTTTGACCAAAATTACTTTCAAATTTTTGAGAAGCAAATTCCATTGATTTTTCATGTGTAATCTGCTTGTAGTGCAATAAAAATCTATTAAATCACAGTAAAACTATCTATTAAAATATTGGTTGAAGAAACATGAAAACAAATGAAATAAATAAAACAAAGCATAAATGTACCAGAAATACTGCAATAATTTTATTCTGGATTATCGAGATATAGGTCACCCCGTTCACAGGTACATCAAGACTATCATCAATATGACTGATAGGTATTGCTTAAATGGTTCTAAAACGGATAAATTTATGCCGAGATTTCGTGAAGAACCTGGTGGATATCTTCTACAGATGGATGAAAATATCTAAATTTTCAACTGGGGCATTAGAGATTTTACTAAGAACTGATTCGATTACAAGGAAGGAAATTGCATCAAAGCACCATTGTTCCCTGACTTTCATAAAATTTTCAACTGGAGATCAGCATGACCAAGCCTAGCTTTGTGCTTTTCAAAGAGCTCTTGAAGAGCTACAACAAAGTGGCTGTGAACTTCAGCAACCTGCCCAATCAAACAAGACATTTTACTGTACGTTATATGACTGAATAATTTTATCCATGTCTTCGCAGGGATATTTATTAGATAAATCATCTAAGAACAAACAAAGCCAGCTACAAAGGCAATTTTTATGACAATTACCAAGATTTACAGCAAAGTTCACGATAACTCGATCTAAAAGGCGAGATAGAAAGTTCAAACATGCAAGTTCCTCAAGGTGGAAAATTAACTTGTGAAATTAGACACAAACCTGAGTTTTTAGACTGTTTGTGAATGTAAAACCAAGGGATATAACAAATGCAGCTGCAAGTACATGATGGACTAGCTCAGGTTTTTGATGATTGCTATTCGGTTTTCTACGCTGGATCTTAGGTTGGGCTGTAACAAAAGTCATCTCCATACCCAAACCAAAATTGTCTTCCTTGTAAAATAGACGACTTGAAAATTTTCAAGGCCAGAGTGATAGAATTTCGACCAATATGGCTTGTATCATTAGATGCATTAGATTTTTCCGGCAAGGATAATCTAAAGCAGGGTCCAGTAGATGAAAGTTTTGAGTAACCAAACATCTAATGCTCACACTTTTTATTAGCTTCTCATATGCATCAGTTTGGTTTACACACACACACACACCATTTCTCTGTAAATCATCAAATAAACAAGAACTTCAACGAGGATCTTCATACCTCTTCAATCGTTGGTTTTGGATTCTTCTTGAGCTCAATGGGTTGACCCACCACAACATGAATAGGCTGCCTATAAGGGAGAAGGGATCTACACAAGGAAGGCTAGTTATGTTAGGAAGCAGACTGTAACCATAAGCAAAGTTGTATTGAATATATACGTCTTCTTTTAAGATTGCATAAAAGAAGTGGACAGAGAGGTTTTGTAGATACCCAAGAATTCCCCAGAAGAGAATTGGAGGACCTGCGAACGCTCTGTAAATGCAAATGGCCAATGCCCCACTTGGCCTCCACCACCTGTAGACGTTAGTCTGTTCCATGGGAAACTGGAATAGGTAAGAAGCTCCTATACACCATCTAGAATGACAAGTTTAGTTGTCCAGCTAAAAGTACAATTGATCCAAACCATTAATCTTCTGGCTTCCATCTTTAACATGGCGTTCTTTGAAAATTCTGTGTTAGATGATCATAGCCTTTGATATTTTGGGTTGTAAGACGAACAGCCCAAAATTTTCTAAAAGTATGTGAATGATCATATGATCAATAATAGAGTTCGGATTGTATGACACATGTGATTTCTGGACATGATATGTCTATATAAGATTCGGAAGATGAACTGTTTGGATGACAGATAAAAACCCATTTATAATGCTTACAAAAATACAAGTACCTGAGCAAAGCAAAAAACTGGAACTAGAGGTGCGCCTGTCTCCATAGCGACACGAACGAATCCCTTTCTGGCTTTGAGGAAGGCAACCTATAAAGATCAAAAGCGAAAGAATTTGTTAAAAAAAACCTACATTTAATAAGTTTTAAGCATGTGAAGAGATGAGCAAATTTCTCAGCTAATGAAGTTGCTAGAAGTGGAATAGTCAGAGATGATCTTATAGTTCTGATCTTATTGCTTTTTTAACTTTTTATATAGTTCTGATCTTATTGCTTTTTTAACTTTTTCTTCTTGCAATCAGACCTTCTCAGTAGGAAATCTGGGAGTGCAGAAGCAAGCAGTTATTGAAGCAAAGACAGGTATTGCTTTGGCGGATAAATTTAAACATACACATTATTATTAATGAAGGCAACTCTAAGGTCCTGATTAGATGGATTCCAAGTTCAAACGTTGAAGAATGGAAATTTGCTAACGTTCTCGATGAGATTGAGGATTTTTTGTGAGTTAGACAGTCCTCCATTAACCACATTCATAACTCAGGTAATGAGAAAGGCAATTCTCTAGCAAGAGATGTGGCCATACACGGGCTGAGAATGATGATCACGGAAAGAGGTCACTCATTCTCTAGATACTTTGTATTGCTCTACTGTATGACGTAAACCCCTAAGCTCTATTTTTCTTTTGATTATTTCAATCCTAGATATCTCTAGTGGCCAGTTACTTGCAGCTTGCTGGCTCTGAGAGATCTTTAGGTTAGTTAGTAGTAGCGTATTTTACCGTCTGCAATCTCCTCAATTGCTAATTTTAGTAAATTGTTTGCTTTCCAAAAGAAAAGAAGTAAACTATCTATTAACCTATTATCCTATGTCTTAATTCTACTTGAATATTCCCAACAAGTGAAAATGCTTGCAATCTCCTCAATTGCTAATTTTAATAAAATTGCTTGCTTTTCAAAGAAGGGGAGCCTTGGCCCAACAGTAGAGTTATCGTTGTGTGACCTTGAGGTCACGGGTTCAAGCTGTGGAAACAGCCTCTTGCAAAATACAAGGTAAGGCTGCATACTATTAACCCTTGTGGTCCTCCTGTTCCCTGGATCCCGCATATGTGGGAGCTTCGTGCACTGGGCCTGTTCTTTTTTTGTTTGCTTTCCAAAAGAAAAGAAATAAACTATGTACTAACCTATTATCACATATCTTAAATCTAATGGAGTCTTCCTAACAAGGGCAAACAACCCCTGGAATTTTCACAGAATGAGAAGAGGTACCTTGTTGTCTGCTAACAACTGCACTAGATAACTTTTGGGAATTTGCAAAGGATTAACATTGTAAAGAAAGATATTATTCGAATTGTACCTCAAAACCATGCTCCATATGAGCAATCTCCCGAATTCCACCAGGAACTATTATGCAACTGCAACCAGCGGTTAATTGCGAAACAAAGTTCTTCCTTGTCACCTTTGTAAACCCGAGCCACGAAAATATTTGCCGTACGATGGGCATGTGAAGCATCTGATATAGTAAGGAAAGTAGTTGCATATATGGAATTAACATGGGAAATGATTTTGATTTCTGATAGAGGTCATGGAGGAACACTTACAGCACTATGTGCAAGGACTTTGATCTTCGGAAGCAGCATGAAAGCCGTAGAGTTGACAAGAGCAGCAAAACCAAATGGTAAAATGGAATGTGGCTCAAAACCGAAAACTGATTCAAGCATAGGGAAAGAAGAGTCAACTAGCTAAAGTTATGTATAAGTTATTAAGCCTATGAAATTTTGAGACTAAAACAACGTAAGTGCTTGTTTGGTTGGCAGGAAATGGATGGAAATTGTTTTTTAGAAGAAGAATTTCTTGTGAAAAGTGTTTTATAGCTAGAAATTGCATTTGCGCCCAAAAACCTAAAAAATTATAGGTCATGAAAGATATTAGGGTCTAGATGGGAAGCAAGAACAGCTTACCATAAGCTTGATTTGGATCAAATGCTCTTATATCCTCCACATGAAGGGTTATGGGGAAATACCCACAAATGTATTTGCAAATATACCTGAATTCACAAAAAATAAATATAGACCTAAGTTCATTTCAAGATATATAAAACAAAGAAATTTATTTAGTATTAGTTGGTGTACTACAGTGGGACTATAGAAGGAGAGCCTTGGCACAATGGTAAAAGTTGTCATCATGTGACCTTGAGGTCACAGGTTCAAGGCGTGGAATCAGCCTCTTGCAAAAATGCAAGGTAAGGCTGCCTACTTTAGGCTATTGTGGTCCGCCCCTTCCCTGGATCCCGGGGCTGCCCTTTTACTACAGTGCGACTATCTCTTTCTTCTTTTCCCTTTTTTTTTTCTTTTGAGAAATGCTATCTAGACAAACTTCTAGATGGACTCCAAAACCCCGCCTAGCTAAACCCCACATTTGAATGATTTGGCATAATAATCTTGTTGGGTATCTCTATTTAGGCTATCTACAAAAAATAATGCACATTAGATGCTTCTAGCTACCAATTTTCTCCCTTGATAAATCTAATGGATATGGTTTAAACACTGAAAACGCATAGCTATAATAATCAAACAAGCATAAATTTTGCCACTCATCATATCTAAGGGGGCCAAATAAGATGGTTATGTAGGATCATCCAAACGTGAGGCTTAGCAAGGCAAGGTTTTAGAGTTGGTCCAAGAACTCACTTTGGACAGCATTTTTCCTTTTCTCCCCTCTTCTCTCATAAAAACAATATTGTAAGTTCCCATGCAGTGCCCTACCTTATCGTAATCTATTTTACTTGTTGATATTAGTTTCTAACTTCATAGATTATTAGTCCAAAATTATGTGGATTGGATGAGTCTAGCATGTGAAAAAAAATGTACTTTTGATCATAGAAACTAGGGTGCAAATAGTTGCTCCCATGAAACAATCTCAATTGGGAAAAAAATGAATAAAACCAATCAACCAAAAATCGATCTTTCATGCAAAAGTGAGGCAATATATGACAACTTTCTTTTCTTTTAAAAAGAAAAATATATGGGCACATACTCAACTGTACCAAAAAGTTACCAATTACTTTTTATTAATTTTCCTTTTTCCTTGATTTTGATGAAATAAATGAAAACAAAAAATGAGAGAGAGAGAGAGAGAGAGAGAGAGAGAGAGAGAGAGAGAGAGAGAGAGAGAGAGAGAGAGAGAGAGTCCACAATTTCTTATATGCTTTGTTTGAGGCCCATGATTACTAGATCTCAATTTTCATAGTGTTTTAAGAGGATTTGCGTTATGAGTCTTAAGCTAACTTCCTTTCACGAAGAAACCATGGCTTATCAACTAATTTTAGGTTTAGGATCCAAATCAAGTTTGAGCTGTAGTTTTTTTAGTTCCTAAGTTCCCCTTTGGGGATTTTACTTATACCAAACCATTCATTAAGAGGTTAGCTTGGGAAACATAAAGTGAAATGACAAGAAGATAGGGACGACAATGGGTGTGGTTACTTAAGGGGACCCGGCCCCAATGACCCTAAGTATTAGGGTTAGGGGCAGAATAGTTTCGACCTGAGAAGGGCTAGGGTAAAACAAGGAGAGCTAGGGTCAGTGTGAAAAAACTAGGAAACTAAGCAACTTATATTGTTTATTTTAAATGATAAAAATGCTCTCATTAAAAAAAAAAAAAAATGAAATACAAGTACAAGGGCATTATTTGTTGCCATATAATAACTAAACTTGATCAAAACTCTAATTCCTTCGTGTAGAAGTACATTATGGCATAGGTTTGAAAATTATTTTTGAATGTTATTGAAATAAATTATGGCATAGGTTTGAAAAATAGATTAGAATGTTGTAGAAATCTAGGGTCAACTAGGCAACCAGACCCAAATGACCCCTAAGGGATAAGGCTAGGGTTGGGTTAGGGGCAAGAAAAAGATCTAGGGTCCAGGTCGGTAAAAGATATGGCTCAATCGACCCATTGCCATCCCTGGAGAAGATGCTTTGAGCAAATTATATAAGATCCTTGAAGCGGTTGTATCTTTGGTAAGAATACTGGGCGATCAACGGGCTATGGCTCTATAAGGATTTCTTCTTTTGGCTAGTAAGTGTTCCTGCATTTTAATTTATATATTTTTTAAGGCCCAAAGGATTGGAATTTTAATATCATAGAAACTAATATGTGAGACAAAGAAGGAAATTTTACTTGGGAGATATACTTGTTCAGCGGTTTTGGATTTGGTTGCACAATTAAGGTTTTAGGTGAACTTTCTTAACGAACCAAGCATGCAAAAAAAACATGTCCACACCAGCTCTCTCTCTCTCTCTCTCTCTCTCTCTCTCTCTCTCTCTCTCTCTCTCTCTCTCTCTCTCTCTCTCTCTCTCCAAAAATGTGGGCCTTCAATAGGTGGAACGTGCAAGGTGTTTTGGGACAAAGAGCAAACACCGTACAACGTGCGAGGTGTTTTGAGGGAGAACGAATCCGATAAATGACTAGATCATGAAAAAGCTTCCAACAATAGGCTTGCTTTTTGTTCTCCACTCAGTACATCGCACTAGGTGCATGGATAAAAACCCTCTCTCTCTCTCTCTCTCTCTCTCTGATTCGCTGCAAATTTGGTCGGAGGCAAGATTTCAACCTTTCTTTATTTATTTCATATTATGGTTTTCTTTTTCTTTTTTGACTTTTTTCTTTTATGCAATCAAAATCAACAATAAAAAATTATTTGTTGGCCTAAAATTCAATTTCGTTAATATTTTTTATGGAGTCGTGATCGGAAGAGGTCGTTGCCAAAGTTGGCTTACTCCGACGAAAAGTGATAGTTAAGAGGCTGTCCTTACATTTTTTTTTTTTTAAATTAGAGTAATGAAAAGAGAGTTGATTCGATCTTCAGAACCGAAAGATTTGATAATCTAAAATAGTAAACTAGAATAGCTTCAAACCTTGAAAATATTTGTTCCCATTGGCTTCCACCATCGACAGGAATCACCGTTAAGAATATAAGCAACGCAAAAATTCTGAAAAGAAGAAACAAATAAGGCAAGATAATCAACTGTTCAAGGATAACTTGATCCATGGACTAGACACCGAAAAGACAGTAAGTGTACTTACATGAATGCAAGGGGTGACGGAGAAAGGAGAAACGCCCCAAGCAGTAACACTACGAGTAAGTGGATAGAGCCAAGGCAAACTGCAAGCGATATGGAAGTATGGAAGACCGAATATTCAGTTCGCCGGAATACCGCCAGCTTGGGGACAGTGGGCTGACGGTTTCCGGCATTCTTCTCCATTGCAGAGAGAGAGAGAGAGAGAGAGAGAGAGAGAGAGAGAGAGAGAGAGAGAGAGTGTGTGTGTGTGTGTGTGTGTGTGTGTGGTTAGTGGAGAAACAAGCTGGCTGGCCATGCCCCAAGTATATAAAATTTATGAGCTCTTATCTTTCGGCATGGCCTCATGGCAATTAGTTTCCGTCTGCAACCTACTCTGTGACCTGCAGTTGATCTGGACCGTTCATGTAATTTCTCCAACTCAAAATCTGGGAGGCTAACATTAGAGCACGACAAAACCCAACAGCTATCTAACACCACTTCGTATAGTCGCCCTCGTATCATTTGCCACATAATCTGACTCTCCTAACTTTGGATATGATATGCTCAAAGATCATACCAAAGGAAGCCAGTAAAATTTATTTGTTTTAGTGTTTACATGACTTTAATGCTCACAATGAGCTTATGCACAGCAACATCCACCCTAACATGGACCGAATTTAGAATTCCATAACCTTTTTCTCCAAAAATGGAATCAGTTGGATCTGAAACCAAAGCTTTCCTCTTTTATCTGGGTTCAATGCAGACCTCCTTCGGAGGGTTCTTTTTAAGTTAGATTTCGATGGAGCTAGCAAGAGAAATCATAGAATTGTTCCTGTTGGAGGTCTTGTTCGGGATCATTTGGACAAGACAAGATGACTGTGCAATACAGTATTTTTCTGACAGGAAAACAAACAATTTTTGTTGAATGTTGTGCTCTATTGTTTGAACTAAGATTCAGAATATACAAGTGATGCTTCATCGATCTTCTCTTGTGCTGTCTGACCAGGTCTTTAGGGAAATTTTTTTATTTAAATATCTACTGGTATTTTTTACCCTAGATGATTTTGTCATGGTGGCCCACCTTGAATGATCGGGCGTTCATCTCGTTGCTCTATATTTTGATGTCTTACAGATTAAAAAAAAAAAAACATGCAATTTGGATGACTGTAGCATCTAAAAGTTATCTGAAATGTGGTGCTTACATGATAATTTAAAAACTTCATAAGAAATGGACATTTTTTGTGGTAAGAATCATTCAAATTAACTAAATGCTTTTTTCTTTATATGACATAAATATAGAGCAACAAGATGAATGAGTCGGATCACACATAGTACGCCCTTTAAAATCTGATAGCTAAGCCACAGCTCATAGTGCAATCAGTTAATTATTTCCTAGATAAAAATATCCCTCATGGATATATCCCAATGAATACTGATAAGAGTAGATGCCATGAGCATGAGATACAGTAGAATCTGCCTGTAGTGATGGTTTTTGGTAGATCTGATATTCATTCAGGTTCAGCCTAAAACATATATTAGGCAACCTGATAGAAATGGATACATTTGGACGATCTAATCATTTGTTAAGTAATCGATAATTTAATTTCTAATTCAAAGAAACGTAACCTAAAGGCATTCAAAGCATAAAAATTTAGTGTAATGGCCTTAGCCTACATAAGTTATTCCGAAAATAATAAACGGCTTAGTTGTACCAAATATCGCCACTAGAGCTTGCGTCTACTCTTATCAAGACTAATATACCTATATTTTACTATTAAAAAAAAAAGGCAGCCTTGATGCACAAAGCTCTCGCATATGCAGAGTTGGGGAAATGAGCAGACACAAGAATCAATAGTACGCAGCCTTGTCTTGCATTTTGCAAGAGACTGTTTTCATGCTTTGAACCTATGCAGGTTTTAATGGCCCAAGCTGCTATGAAGACACATGATAAGGACTAATTTAGGAAGCATCTAGAATTATCTCTAAGTCCCTTTCTCCCTTACATGCGAGCTAAGTTTTCTATTAATCCTCTTCTATTCTATTCCTTGTTAGAAGGCCATTCGGTTGCCGTACTTCTTTAGAGACCCTCTATGCTGCATAGGCTGATAGATTCATCCAAAGCAAGTTTTGGCTCAAAAATGCACCCCTTGCAACGTAATGTTAATCTCAAATCTAAAATCGTCCTTGTGTATGAATAACATTATAATTATTATTTTTATGTCTGAAATATCTTTATATATTATATTTTAAAAATAGGACATGCTTGGTAAAAATATAATTGCATGGAACGGGACGGACATTCGAGTAGCTAGCTGATCGGTGCTTGTGATGGAGTGTCTTCTTAACATGAGATGAAACGGGCTATGCTTGAGATGGAGTGAGGTCTTCTTAAAATGAGATGAAATAGGCTGTATCACGGTGCTTGAGATAAGATGAGTTGCATGAAAAGGTGTTTCCTCCTCTCATTGTAAGTAGTGCTTGAAATGAATTGAGATGAAAATAATTTTATCCTAGCTCATCAGTAGCAGTGCTTGAGATGAAATCAGAAACTCCAATCTCAACCCAACTCACAGTTAGTGGTTTGTATATCATCTCCTCTCAAGCCATATCATGTCTAGTTCCATTACAGAAAGTCAATTCTTCTAGTCCCAAAGTTTAACCCACCCCTACATTTTGCTCGAGATGAAAATGAGTCATATCTCCTCTTACTCATGTTCAACTCAATTGTGATATTCCCAATCATCTAGTCATGCCGAATTTGGATCATCTCAAGCCATGTTACTCCACCTCAAGCACCACCAACACCATGTAACAAAGTACCAATGCTTTCTAGTACATTGTCACGAGAGTCTCTCACCTAGGGGTTCAAGACTCTGCATGTCCCAAGGAGTCGTCTTTTGCCTAGGTGACCAGGGTTAAAAAATGTGCATGATCGAGTTTCTAAATTTCAGTCAGAAAAAAAAAAATTTTGATGTGTTATGGAAAGATAAAAGGCAAAATATTCAAAATTTAACGGCCAATACCACTGTAACTTTTTCCTTTCTCATGCTACAAATGAAGCTCCGTTGATACAACATTCTCGATCTTTAGGAAGGGAACTGCAGTGTGAACTTCCAGCAAGATTTTCTTGGTGGAGGAATGGGTGTCTACATAGCGGTCATTCACCCAGATTAGCGGAAGAGTTCTGAGGTATTATTTCCTTCAAACTGATTAAAACCAAGCTTAGCGTTAAGTTAATCGATCACAAGCCAGTAATCGCAGAGGGGATAAGAGGCAGAGGAAGTGATTGGCAATTGCTCACATCAAACTATCCTTACTGGAAATCAGCATGGCCAACCCTGGCTCTTGGAGTGTGCAACGAACTTACCATGGACTTCAGCAACCTGATCCAATAATCAAACAAGAAAGATGAGTCATGAGTGTGTTATGTTAGATTAACAGCCAAATCATACAAATGTGATTTCAACTTGCCTCTGCAGAGGTACATATTGTGTGATCAGCATCAAAATACTCCAGAACAAGCAGGTAGAATTCCGACAAATGTAGAATTTTTCAGACATGTAAATAGTGAGATACATAATTTTTCATAGAACCCGACAAGAACCAGTGTCATTGTCCAGTTTGTAGATTTTGCTTCAGATGAATGTAATGGTAAAATGGTTCTAAAGTTCACGATGAACAAGGATTTGGAATTTCATACCTTTTCCATGGCTGGATTTCTTTCCACAATGCAAACTACCATATACTTTGCCTCAAATGATAGATAATCAGCAAACTGTCGAGTCTATATAAGTAATCTCAACCAATCGTGTTTTAGAATCAAAGTTGATTCTTAAAGGAGGGAATAGGATAGTTTTAGTTTATTCAAATGATATGGAAATGCGTCCGGGAAGAGATGCACTGACATGGCAAATTTCTATTGGTAGTATCACAGGTTTAAGGTGTGGAATCAGCCCCTTGCAAAATGCAAGGTAAGGCTGCCTACTATAGACCCTTGTGGTCCCCCCTTCTCCAGACACCGCATAGGCGGGAGCTTGGTGCACTGGGGCTGCTCCTTTACTATCACGAAGCTGGACGTCTATCACCGGTGTTCCTACCAGCACTGTAAAGATGATAAAAAGGCTTCCTTTTCGCCAGTTTGGACGCTTCGACAACAAGATCAAATAAATGTTTCCCTTTACCTCCATTGTAAAGCACCTAACCGAACTATTATTTTTGTAGGACCAAATGTGGAAAGATTACCTCTTCCATTAGTCACGTCTCTTGCCACTGTAAATGCTAGTTATGCATCTTGAGCAAGGATATTTGATTATGATCAATGGGTGGTCAGGTTACTTGCCACTTGATATCTCAATAATGCTTTCCCTGCTTTACAATTTGAACAATAAGTTAATCAGAAAGGATCCTTTTGCACAAGTTCTATAGCTGTTTATACACTGGAAAGTCTGGAAAGGACCATGGCTTCCCCTGCTAAAATACTTGTTGGCATGTCCACCGATGCTGATTTGAGTGTTGAGCTTCTTTCATGGGCGACTGGAGTTGCCGCCCGTCCTAATGACACTGTGATCGCGCTACATATTCTTGGTCAGTACATTCATATTTACAATCACCATATTCTTGTTCAGTAATTCAATTTGTTCAGATCAATGACATCTGTTCATCTGCATTGGATGACTGAATCAACAGTTGGGAAAAATGAGAAGAAACTCGACTTCATGCTCCAAGCAAAGGCATACGTTATGTCAACACTTGGAGAATGCAGATATATTGCAAGATGCATGCCTATGCTGGTGAAATGGCCTGCACTAACCCACAAATTTGAGCTCGCAATGTGGAATATTTCAGGTGCAATTGGAGGCAAAAGTTGGACAGAGCTCCAGTGTTGGAAAAGGTCTTGTTGGGAAGCAGCAGCCCTGGGAGCTGCATTTCTTGTTGTTGGCGGCTCAAGAAACCGATCGCAGAGGTGAGTCATCGCCAAAAACCAAATCATAAGTAAGAGACAAGGCTTTGTAACTGTTAATTTTCCGTATCGTCTGTGTTGCGAGTCAGAACAACACTTCAAACCACCAAGTACTGCTTCAACCATGCTCCAGAAGGGTGTTCAGGAATAGCAATCGGAAAAGGCAGGCAGCATCTGCAAGGCTCAGATTCAGAATCCATACTTCGTGAAGGTTACAGTCGAGCCTAAAAGAAGTGATTTGCAAGTTCAAATACCAGTGAGTGGTGACCCATTCACTTACATGGCAGGATTCTACCAGCAAGCCCAAGTAACACGGTGCCCTGTTTCTCTCTCTAAAAATAACGGTTTTCATTTGATTTTTCTCTCTCTCTCAAAAGGAACGAATTTTACACTACAAACACAATTTGACATATCTAAAATAACACCAAATATATCAACAATGACAAAGTTAAATAAACTTCATATCTAACGTATGCCCAAGATATCGCCTTTAAATAAATCTGAAATCCTACACATGCCGAAGATATCTGGCGCGAACCTCATTAAAGGGGCAGGGTTTAATGGAGCCTGCCTGTGGATGATGCTGACCGTCTGTAGGATAAGAGATAGGATCTCGAATTGCCTATTTGCCGGTCGAAGGTGAAATTCGCTGTTTCTAACCGTCCATATTAAAGGATCATAAAAACCATTTGATTGGATGATAGGATTACTACGACCTTGGCCGATGGAAATCTAAAATAGGTGACTGTTAAATGGAAGATCAGGGCGTAATCTTAAAATACCAACTGATAGGGATTTGACTTGGGCCTGGATATAGATTATTTGAAATCCCAAATCTCTCCTTTGGATGATCTGATCATTCATCATTTTTGGCTTGCTTTAGATTGGCTCTATCCATCAACATTCATGATCGTTGGATGATTTTAGACATCATGTTTCTCATTTTTAAATCAGAACCATTGAAACTTTTAACTGAAAGAGCTGGCAGCTGAAGGCCTCCAATGGGCATCAATTTAGCGGAAAAGCCTAAATAGGGCTAGCTGAACAAGATGAATGGTTTAGATCATCAAAATGTAGAGCCTATCTTATTAACTAGAACTCACTTTAAGGTGTATTGTTTTTCGAAGTAAAATTGACCTGGATGCCAACCGTGTGCTTGCTCGGCCCTTTCAAGCAACTTTTAGCTTGACAGCATTCTTTGACCGGACGATTCCATGAGAACGGCTGGATAAACTTAGCTGGGCCAACTCACATGCAACAGCACAATCATGGCCGTTGATTGGTAGCCAATATGACATGAAGGATACGAGCAGATGATCCCAAATTATCCAGTTAAACCCTTTCAAATAAGTATGATCACATGGTGGAACGTCACCTTGAATGGGAGCAACACTCTGGACCAAAACAATTCCAAGGCTAGATTGGATCACAGGCTGCGAGAATCCAGTGATTCAAACCATTTCTCTGCCAGACCATTGCATGGATGAGTAGTAAACCAAATGTTCAGCCTTGCCAAATCAAGCATTGATGTGCTACAGAATTTATCGAGGCTTATAGTTGGCAAGGCTTATAGCTAATCCAGTTTATTGGATAATGCGTGATTGTTATTAGTAGAAGGCTTAAGCGTGCGCATTATTCTCTATAAATCTACTTAGAATAGTCCGGCATAATCCAGTAATCAGGACTGCATAAGCCTTGCCATAAGTTCAGAAACAATTAGTCACCCTGAACCCAGCATCTCAAGCTAATTCTTTCTCAAGAGCACGGTAAGAGCATTTCCCTCCAATTCCCCATTTGGCATTACTTTATACAAGCTGTATAACTTGAACTTGAAACCGAAACTGCAATAAAAGGGCAGCCCGGTGCACAAAGATCCCCCGCATGCAGGGTCTGGGAAGGGACAAACTACAAAGGGTTGATAGTATGCATCCTTACCTAGGATTTTTGTAAGAGGCTATTTACACGCCTCAAACCCATGACCTCAAGTTCACACAAGACAACTCTACTGTTGTGCCAAGATCTCCGAAACTGCAATTTCTATAGCAAAAGCCTTCTACTGCAGTGGTGCAAAGAACCTCTCTCTTAGATGATCAGGGTTCAAGGCTGCGCATGGTTGCCTGTCTTCAACATTCAAAACGAAAAAGAGCAACTGAAATATCTCCAAAAAGAAAGCTGCAATCAGAATGTGTTTGTGACCCTGATAAAAAGATGTTCTTGTAATTATTTGCCGCAACTGATACAGTGAGACATCTCATAGTACTCAAAAGCTCAAGCAGCTACAAAACACGCAGCTCCGAAAAACATATAACCTTAAAGTATGTCACAAATCCTAATTTTGTGAGTGTGACCCCAAGTATAAAAATATGATAGGCAGTTAAAACTGACGAAAGGGTAGAGGATCCAGATAGTGTTTGTGTGGAAGGATGTTAAGTTTTGTTGCTTAGAAGGGTGTCTGGCCATTGAGAGAATATGTGGACATCAAGGTGAGAACATCCGTAACAGAAGCCATGGAACTTAGAGCAGCTTTCAGGATGTCTTGCGAGCAGCCTGGTTTCACAATGGTTTTCACCTGAAATGGAAAAACCAAGCATTAGATATGTGCAAAGAATAACAGTTCTCCAGATAAAGAACAGTTTGTGTTTTCTTTTCTTTGTATTTCTTTTTGCATTGATCTTTACTTTAAGACAGCAGGTATCAGTGGATTCATTTCAATCTGTAAAGCAGGTACAATGTGTACCTTCAGGCACATGCAATGTTAGAGAAACCCTTTTCTAGGAAAAAACTGAAAAGAAGTGAAGAATTTAGTAAAAGATTGCAAAAAGTAGCAAAACCAGTAAATAACACTCAAAGTAAATCACTAAGCAATCAATCTTATTCACTTTCAATAGTTCAAACTACAAAAACGTAGAAATATAAAATAAAATTGGTCGTTATGCCTCACTTTAACAGACTAATAGTGCATCATGATAAGACATGAAATATTTGTCTTGAATACTTCCATGAGCTACTACAGGGTAAGCTCCTAAAACTACAGACTGAGATTGCATAAAGATATAACATGAATATATTGGTCTAGAATGTTCTCCGTACACACTGTGACCACGTATTAGTGTCATACCTGCTAGAGCTACAAGCAAATGCAAGAATGGAGAAGCAATTGCTTTGAAAAAAGACAAATAAAGGTGAAGCAGAAAAGACCACGAAAGCAATGGTGTCTAAGACCAAATATGGGCCCACATGTACTTATAGCCACTAATTCATGCATCATATAGAAGCTCTGTATGCAGATACAAAATGGATAAGTTGAAACAGTCATTCTAACATATAAAACGGATAAGACTACTTACATTAAGAAAGAAAGAGTAGGCAAAAAAAGTTTTGACCTATCAAGAGGGTATAGAATTGAGTAAACAACAAAGGTTAAACAATTAATAAAATGGGCATGAAAGGACCTTGTCAAGATATTCCTGAAGCTTCTTTATCCGGCCCATGTAGTCTTGATCTTCAACAGACAAGGAGATAGCCTTAGCCTCAGCTCCAGGACCTTCAAATTGAAGTGGACCGGGGTTTCTGTAGATATCATCCATCAAGAATCTCATTGCATTTTGTGCCAGTAGCCTGCAAATGAAAGCTAAATATGAGTTCCCTAGCACCAGAAAGATCACAGGCAGAAATCAGCAGATCTTCTTCTCTCTATTAACTGAAATAACAATATCAGCTTCAATGATGCATTTTTGTTTTCAAAAAATTATCAAGTACTCAGTATTTGCTACTGATAATGGTTCAGTAAAGTGATGTTAGGTTTCAAGAGATAAGAATTGCGAAAACTCCATTTACTATGTATGTGGTTCTAATTCAAATGACTATGAGAACCTCTGACCAGAGTTCCCATACTATATTATGACAGGGAGATAGAGAGCACATTCATTATTTTCAGAAATATAATAACATAAAAAAATCCAGAGCTATAGCTATATAAACATACTCATAAGCTTTTCCTCTCAAATCAACAGTAGCAGGATTCACAGCAGGTTTTCCAATCAAGCCGGACCGAGGACCACGTGACCACCGCTTCACAGTCATCATTGCCTGAAATTAATCCATACGAAATGTGCTGTCAATTCTCTAGTTCATGTGACATAAGAACTTCAATAATGCACGATGAAATAGCCAAAAGGAAAACAAATTAGTAGGAAGAGGAGTTTGTTTTTAAGGAGCAAATATCAGATAAATAAAATTGGATGACATAAGGCATGTTTGTCAGATATTTCAATCTCCAGGATTTGCTTTGAGAAACAGATATCAGATAAATAAAATTGGATGAAGGTCACGGGTTCAAGGCGTGGATCAGCCTCTTGCAAAAATGCAAGGTAAGGCTGCCTACTTTAGGCCATTGTGGCCTACCCCTTCCCCGGACCCTGCATAGGCGAGAGCTTCGTGCACCGGAGCTGCCCTTTATAAGGCATGTTTGTCAGATATTTTGATCTCCAGGATTCGCTTTGAGAAACAGAAGAATCGAGCTTTCTTATTCTGATAAGAAAGAAGCGAGGTCTCACTGTAATTGGGGCAGCACCACATCGCCACTTGTTCACGGGATTCTTCAGGTTGGTCACAGTTGCCATATAGCCATTCAAACCAGCTGCTAGAATGTGATAGCAGATGTGCCCAAGAACCTGCATGAAAGTGGCCGTTAATCAATACTGGGACTATTTACAAAACTGAGGAACTAAGAACAAGACCGATAGTTGGTGAGGACATACATAGGCATAGTCACAGTCAAATTTTGATGGCAAAGAACCCCGAGCTTGATAGCCAAAGAAGTGGCAGATTGCATTGAATTTCTTTCCTTTGTATGTACCTTCTTTCTAGAGAGATGTTCAAATATGTCAATATCAAAGAATATTGTAAGGATGAAAACAATCTTGATAAAACATTAAAACATACCAATCGCTTGTTCATTTCTGTCTCCACCAACTGTGCAAGAAGCTTTTCTGTCTCAATCTGTACAAGAAATCATAAGGCAGAAATCATCAATTAAAATAATAAGCTTATAGCATCTTTAAACTTTTATAGCCAAGACAACAGACTTAAAAACTTGTGCAGTAAGAGACAACTTGGCCTGCTTATAACAAGAAGAAGAAGAAGAACAGCAATTTTGGGGGGGGGGGGGGGAAATGCTACTTAAATACCTGGGATAGATAACTTGGCCTGCTTATAACAACAACAACAGCAATTTTGGGGGAAAAAAATTGATAGTTAGATACCTGGGATAACTGAGCAGAGTCATCTGATTCGGGATGAAGAAGCAGCTGTTGATTAACAAAAGTAGATGTCTTTCAGAGAAGCAATGATGAACAGTAGGGTCAAAGAAATTTAGAGAACAAAAAGAAGCTGTCCAGAGCAATTTTTAATCAAAATCGACACGAAGAAGTAACCTGTCGCTTGATAAAGGAAGGTAAAAATTCAAATAAAGCAGATGCCCAAGGTGATAGCTGTGTGGAAATATTATCAACTGAAACACCTTGTCTGTGCAGATCATGGATTTCCTAAGACAGGACATAGCACCAATTAAAAACATAAATGGTTAGCCACATGTTAAATAAAGTAGACAGAAGCCAGTACAATACAATCAAGCAAATAAGCCATTAGATATGCAGAATTACGAGCTTAAACAAAATGAACTACCTGCAGTAGAGCATACACTTCAGGAATGCTCTCTATAAGCCCTTCTGGTAGAAGAATGACTCCATGATACTTATCTGCTCGAAAGACATAACACAGATTAGGAAAGAACAAAAAGCCAGCAGCAAACAATATGATCATTGGTTCCAACCTTTCCCTGCCCTGGCTTGAACAGCATCGCAGATTTGCTTAGTCAGGTCAAAAAGTGTAAGCTTTGATGCAGCCACCTCCTCTCCAAGGATTACCTAAGAATGAATACCAATAGTCAGACCTAGTTAGTAAAAGCAGACGATCATGAGTAGGTAACACCAATATCAGATGAAAGATTATTTCAGATAGGGAAAGCTGACCAACCATATTTGGATGCGACTGAAGAGTGCACTCCAAAGAAACATGGGATGCCTTCCTACCCATGAGCCTAACAAAATAATAATACTGGGAGAATATACCGAGATAACTAATCAGAACAAGATTAAGAAAGATGTATAATTTGAGAAAATACATGTACACGATCAGAGTGAGAAGAAATTCCTAAATGAGAAGAAAAAAATGTGAACGTGCCCAGTAAAAATCATAAATATATAAACAGATTCTGTGAAATATGATATTTCTTTGCTAAACTTCTTCAATGACCAGCAAGATCAAAATCCACTATATAGAAATCACTATGATTAACCACTCAGTCCATCATCCATGCAGCAAGAAACCCCTCTTTCTGGTTTTGGAAATGAATAATTCATAATAAATACCGGTAACATTTGTCTGGAAAAGCAATACTATGTAGCAGGATAGCCATTAACGAAATTATGTTGAGACATCAGAAGTCAATGTTGAAGAAGAAAGTGAGAAGATACTTTTCATGATCCCAAAAGCTCTATTTTGTCCCTTATTATCAGCTCCATAAGACTATTCATCAGGTCTACCATTCATGCAGTAGGAAGGCCCCTTTTTGGTATTGAAATAATCAAATCACAACAACTGTCAACATCATCCATCGGTGTACATCGCATCATTAGGTGGATGGATGGAAACTCACCAAATTATTTCTAATTCAATTTCCAAATCAAAGAACAACCTACTTTGACAACAAATTTGCATACATATCATAAAATATTATCCATGACATTTGCATGTTCTACTTTTTGCAGTGTTTCTTCTTCACTTTCCTTTTTCTCCCTCCACAGAAATCACGAAGTAACCAAGAAAGACAAGAGTAGGATCTTTCCATAGTCAACCAACGTTACTGCTTCTGACATATTCTTGACAGTTAACATTTTTTCCGACTCAAAACATAATTAGTTCGTAACAAGTGAAGAGAGCAAGACAAAGATATCATATGGAATTTCAGTAAGCTAAATACCTTCTCAGCAGAAAGAGCGTCAGTGCAGACATTGCTAATAAGCTGGGAATTAACCTGAAAAGGAGATGAAACAAGAAACAAGCTTCAATGCTAATGCTGGTAACTTATATTACAGGTCAGAACTAACTATAGCAAAAGAAGGATATATGAGAAGCTATTTTCAGTGTCATGTTATAAGTGCAAGGAGTGATTTGTGGATCTTCCAAAATCAAAATACCTGTGGGTCTCCTTGAAACAATTTTTGAGCATATAGAGAGAGTGCACACAGAGGGAAAATGGTTCTAGATTAAAAACAACATATCCAAAATCGAGAAAATATAGGCAAAAGAGAACTACAAATGGCACTGACTGGAACAGACAATGTAAAGAATAAGGCTTCCAATTTTGACTCGGATTTAAAATATAAGTGCCACTTTTAGGCACATTCTAAGAGACATGTTGTAAAACAGTAGTAATTTCAGCATCATTTTACTAAAATCACAAACAAGAATTATGAAAAAATACCTTGCATATGGTATCAAAACCAACATTAGTTTCAACAAACTGGTTCTTCAGATCACCATTCAAAGTAACGGGAACTCCTACCACCTGCAAGGCCATATAGTACACCAATCTCAGATAATATTATTGGAAATCCCAACATCTTCTTCTGCCATTGCTGAAATATCTTGTTAATCAAGCATCAACAAGATATCTGTAATTCCATGAAGCTTTATTGGTTCGAGAATACAGTTACCCAACCATAAGTTGTAATCACTGAATGAAATTCACCTTGGTTAAGCAGCACACTAGTGATACCTTTGTAGTACATTTTCTTTCTGCAAATGTCTCTGCCAGCTGAGCAGCATCTGTGTTGGATGTAACACCTCCAATGATGACAAGGGCATCCAGCTTCAAAGCATGGCATGAGCTTAATGCAGCATTTACTTGTTCAATTGTTCTTATTTGATCTTTTGTCCGACCAAGCAGATCATAACCACCTTCCCATGCAGAAAGGAGGGGGAAATCAATATAAAGTTCTTGGATTGCTACAATGTAAGATGTTTAGAAGATATGGGCAAAGAAAATAATGAGAATAGTCCCTTTAGCAAAGGACAAATTCTGAAAAAGCATATTCTCCACCTTTGACTGTTAATTTTTGGAATGCTATCTATATACAGCCAATACATGTGCAAGCAATTGGTTTGTATGACAAAACCAGTTGTATTGCTGCCTAAGAAATGTGTAACAGAATGACAATGCAAATTATCAAATCTAGTGGACCAGTTATTCTGGCAGACAATAGGCTACCTCCACCTTTTCAAACTAATTGAAAGGCAATTACAAAGACAATATACAGTGGTATATCTCTCATAGAAGTAGAAAATGATGAAAGAACAGCTACCTTGATTTTTGTAGGTAGACAGTAGATCATCTGTGATTTCCAGAGTTTTTTGAGCAAATAGACCTTCAGTACCACCTGTTACCAGAACCAAAAAGGCATAAGCAACAGAGAAAATATTTCAAAATTTCCATCAGAGTGGTATAAGAACAGCATGAATCCGGTGAAGTGAAACAGCAATAACATGCTCACAGCATACAGAAGAATAATTCAACAGTCTCAAAAGGAAAAACTAGTTCCATCCAGAGTAAATTGCACAATATCAGTGAAAATATTTTAAAAATCTCATCTGACAAGAAGAGGCCAACATGAATCTGGAGAAAATGAATTGCATTACAAGAGATACTGAATTAGAAATTAACAGGTTCAAAAGGATAACTAATTCTGTCTCCTCTATGGAAAAGAGACGCATGTCATTAGCAAAATGCTTCAATTCAAACAATTCCCATGGACACTGTCTTGTAATGAAGCTTGGAAAAGCAAGTAAAACCAGCCATAAGAAGGCACAGAAGAATAAATAGTGCCATACAGCAAGCTGAAGATGTCCTGGGACAGACATGAGTTCTTGTTAGAATTGAAATAAGCCGCATGAAATGTCTTGCATTGGGAAAGAAAAGATCAACTCATGTGAGTTACAAACTAGCAGAAGAATACTAGAATTTTATTTAACAAAACCATCAGGAAACTTCTAGAGAAGATGGAAAGTGGAAAAATAAGCTTAGTACCAGAGCAGCTGAAAACAATTATGATGGATGCAAAAATGAAACATAGGTTTTATAAGTCATATTGAGGCTGGCAGCACTGCAAGAGATTTAAAAGCAAAGGATAGAGCCTTGATTGTCCGAAACTCATGTTCTGTTTAAGTTGTTTATCATAAGAAGAATCGGCAATGACAACAAAATAGCATGCTCTCATAGTTATGTAAGATAGATATATTTGTGTGTGAGATATATGGATGCATGTGCATGAGTGTCTCTAGAGAGCACAACAGAAAAGCGTACTCAACCCAAATGATATTGCCACCATGTCACAAGTTCTACCAATCAACCAACCAAGCAAACCAGAGTTAAACTGATATCATTGTACAAATAGAAGATACAGTCAATGGGATGGCTGGAAGAAAAATATTGATGGTGACCACACACTCTAGAAGCCACCTAAGTACAGAACTGAAGATAATAGAAAAGGCTCATAGATAAATATTCTAATTAGGAATCAAAAATACAACACAAAAACTACAACAAGCCTTCACTAAGCTGTTTGAAAATTTTAATTGTCTAAATCAACCAAGGATGGAAGGAATCATGACATCCAAAAAGGACAAATACCAAAACTTTTGACTGCTAAAAGTGCTTACCAACAAATCCAAGCAAAGTACTGCTGGGGTTGTGACATTTAATGGCATCATGAAGGCCCCAAATAACGTTATGCCCTCCTGGAGATTGTCTACCGCAGAAGACCACTCCCACCCTGTGATGAATGATTTGAATATGAAAGAAACAAGTATTTACACTCAACATGCACCTCTGCAGAATAGAAATAGCAGAGAAAGGCACAAAGGGAAGTGCTGTATCATGCAGAAACAATACTAGAAATTATTGCTTATCTAAGTAAACAAAAAGAATAATGATCTAAAGTCTAAACTTCTACAAACAAGAGAATTTACATTGATCTATGACAGCAACATTAAGACAGAAATATGTCATATGACATAATCATTCAGGAAAAGAAAAATGTGCAACTGGACCACATAAAAGATTAAATAAATGTCGCCCATAAGCACACTATACTAGGCCACCTAACAATTCAAAAGGTTCAAGATCATCAGCTTCCAGATCTGTTCATATGGAATATGGTTTCATGAAATTGAAAAAAAATCAAAATAAAAAAATTGAAATCAGAGAGAGAGAGAGAGAGAGAGAGAGAGAGAGAGAGAGAGAGAGAGAGAGAGAGAGAGCTAAAAGTTAGAAGAATGCTTGACTAGCTTAATTCAAGTCTAGGTTTTAGCATGACAAGTGCATGACCAAATGTCAACAAGGTCTGACAGGATCCACAGAAGCTTCATAAGTTGCAAGTTGAGTGCATCAGTGAGGTGTGAGTGTTAAGAAATCCTTAGCAGTGGGCTGCCTAAACTTCAAAACAACACGATCAAATCAAGTCTGGTGATAGTTCTTCTGTCAACCATCACCTTCCAACAGAGAGAGTTAAATACAAAGCAAGCAGAGAAGATACTGAAGATGAAATTATTTTGTCTGGCTAATACAGACTGAAAATGCATTTGACCAAATTTGGTGGTATTCCAAGTTTTCTTGTTGGAATGCAAGAATCTCTCTTCCAAGGGAATTAGGCAAAAACTTAGAGAACACTGGTCATCTTATCCGATTTAGCTGTTCAGTGAAATCTGAGGTCTGTGCTACTTCCATTTCAAGATGGACTGTTAATCAAACTGAACCAGCAGCATAAGTTTGAGTTTATAGCTTTCAGAAGGAGAGGAAGGAGTGGGTTTGAAACCGAAGGTTATTTTCAAGAAGTCTTTTTCTGGCCATTAGATGTGGATGGTGATAATAGTGCTTATGGATCATATTTTGAAGCCTTCCAGTGCCTCCCCAAGTCCAAATTAAGTTGTCTTTGGACTTTAGCAGTTGAATTTCTTGCACTTGAAAATAGATGCATCTATGTGATGATAATCTGGATTCCAACAAACATCTCAACCTCCTCCTCTCATGGTGAGAAATTTTCAGTGCTTATTCCTTTGAATGGATGGATGCATGTTGCAATTTTCATTTAGCTAGCTAGCAATGTGCATATCATTTGACAAACAAAGCAGGAGATCATAGGACTGCTTTAGTTTTCTGAAAATCTGCACCTCCTGTAACTTTATGTTTTGTTCCTCTTTTCATCTTTATAGATATTGGAGTTTTAGATAACATTGCCATAGGCTGTAAACAAGTACAGTATACAAGTATTGAAGCAGTATAGAACAAGCAATGACAATGCATACTTGACTGGTGGATGTTTTTCTATGATCTGAGCATCAGGTACTTGAGCGGTAGCCCTCAGAAAGTGAACCAAAGGCTGACCATATGTGTGGGGATACAACCGGCTAATTGAATGGGAATCGGACGGATCTGCAGCAGTGGTAGGATCACCAAATTCTACCCTCACAGTAGTTCCCTGTTAAAAAAAAAATACATATAAAGTATTGACCGTTGACCAAAACACTAGAACATTGTAAGATCTCATCATAGTAAAGATCTTCACAAGAAATAACATAAAATGCTTAAATTTATACATTGCAAAATAATATCCTACAAGTATATTCACAAAGTTCTCCAAATAATTGAATTTTGAAAAAAAAAAATAGAACAATTTCTTGATGTCCCTACTTTTTCTGAAATAATTCTGAAGTTCTTAGATTTTTCAAGTTTAAAGCAAATTCTAAGAAATTAACATGAATTTATCGTATTAAACAAAAATTTCACAAATAATTTACCAATTTCTCAAATATTACAGGTAAATCTAGTGAAAAATTCAAATTAAAAACTTAAATTCACATCAGAAGAATTATTATCCTCCAATTTTTTACAGAATTTTTTGCAAGTGTTCCAAAATTTTTGAATATCTGCCTTCCTGAATTATTCCTGAATCTGTACTTTGTAACTATGCCTATAACACCAAAGAGTAGCTATCAGGCATGGAAGCAAGTTTAATACGAGCAAAAAAAATAATAAGAGAGATCATATGTTTTGAATGAAACAAGATAGGGGTTCTCTCCACCAGAAAAGTGAACAGCCTTAACCCCCATTCATTCTGTTTATCCTATTTGAGTATTTTCACCATTTCGGCAAACAGTCATAAAACAAGTTAGAAGGACAGAACAATTTTCAAGGAATTGCCTTCAAATCCCAAGCAAAACAAGTACACCATAGCAAGACACCCATCATAGGTAGGAACAGAATTCCAAAATCTTTGAACTGTTATGCAATGCTAGTTAACAATTTAAGTGAAAAGGCTTAACCTCTTTTCATCCAAACGTCCCTTTTTAAGAAAAGGAGAAAAGGTAATATTCACAATGATTAGGACGGGATAGTACTGTTTGATCTTATTATGTAACTTCTGTAGCGAGAACCCATTTTATCAGTCGAATAGATGCAGCATAGATAATCGAAAGAGAAGTCCGACAGATAGATAGTTTGAAAATGAAATTAAGAAACAAATATGATTAACTCAAAAGTACATATAAATAGAAAAGTTTGTCAAGGGATGACTATCTATCTAATTCAATAAGCCCACACTTCTTAAATGCAGGCTTCTTCTCTAAATCGAATAACATAGAAAAGAGTAATCATCTAGAGTTGTACAGCACGTGTAGATCATATTAATATACTCAACTTCTCATGATTAAACTCTGGTTTCTAATCCTCAAATTCCCATGATTGGACTTCGGTTTCTCATCCCCATATTAAATTTACTCAACTTCCCATGATTACCTCTGGTTTACTAATCCTCACGACTCAAACATTCAACAGATTCCTCCAAGCAACTAAACAAGCGAATCAAATCTACAAAACTACCCAAACAAACTGCAAATCACACCGATCCAAACTCAATCCACTAGATTCCTAGACTTCAACTATAACGCTTGCTAACCTACCAACAAAATCAAACCCAAAGCAAGACAAAGCAGAAGTCACTCAAATCCATCTAAACAACCACCACGGCACACGATCTAGTATCAAAGAATCCATTTCTACAAACAAACATAAAAATAAAAAATAAAAAACCGGGTCTTTCGTGAACAAGAACAAAAAACACAAACCAAATATGGAGATTTCATGAAATAGACATTACGGCATAAGATCCAATGCATGCCAGAAAACAGAGGAGGGGAAGAAACGTCGAGAGAAAACGAAGAAAGAAAAGAGAAGGTAAAATCCTAGAAAATGACCTGGAGACATGGAGGAAGTCCTGGTTGGTAGAGAGTTCTGTGTTTCTGCAGTTCTGAAAGTTCTCTGGGAATGCCGTAATCCGAATCCATTTCTCTACTCTGCTTTTCTGTGTTCTTCCACCTAAGTTTTTCTGTTAGTTCATTTTATACTCCGGGGGCGATAGCATCGAGACGCCACAGGTTTAGCCTGCAACGATGAAATGCCACTTGTTTTGGTGTTATTTACGGAATTGACAATGGATCAAGTTTGGTTTGTCCCTTCCCGTCCACTAGGAGGCTTTTCGTTGGAGATTTTGTGGGCCACCTCTAAAAATGGGATCACGTCAAATCTCATTGGTTGGTTGGAGATCAGCATGCTAAGCTTGTTTGGGCACATGTCTATCTTCTTTTCATTTTTTTATAAGCAAAGAACTGCAAAGTAAATCACCCACACACTATCAAACATGTACTTCTAAATCTAATCCTCGGCCAAAAGCAAAAATTGCAACTTGTTGGCTCCTTCTTTCCTTTCTCACTACAAAAATTCTTTCGTTTTGATGGGGTTTAATAGGCGTGGTCATATGATTTGGTGTCCCACCTATACTTAGGACTAGATTGGGATCAAGCCAGTTTCCATAGGGTCACACATGTTGCATTGGGGCACATTGATCTAACAAATTACCACAATTCTTTTTGGTTGCTAGATCAGCCTCCAGCACTGATTGCCCAAAAGTAAGGTTCATTCTTGCGTCACTGCCCTGGAAGGCCTTTGCTTAATTTTTCTCTCCGTTATTACTTTACTTTGATTGATCGATGATGTCTTATCAACCACTGTAAAGAACGGATGATCTCGGCCCTCTATCCTAGGATAACTCATCCAAACTTAAACACAGTAACAACCAGATGATCTTGGCCCTCTATTGCTCCTCTAAGTAACTGCAGCTTGAACCCAGTGACTAACCCTGTGCCCGATGTAACAAGTATCCCAATCTACAATAAGACCCAACATGGAATTCCTTCTTTCATTGAGACCGGCCACTTCTATATCTCCTCAATCAGGACAGCGAATGTTGTACCAGGATGGCATTGAACGTAATTCTTCTGTAATAATAGGGATATTATTGTAATTGAAACTTTAACCCACGGACTCACCGATCCATCGAAAGAGAAGGGACACCCCCTTGCTAATACCTACCTAACTACCAAATTCACTGCGGCGCCTGCTCTTTAGCCGGCTCCATCTACCGCCATCGGCTCAGGCTTACCAAACCTCACTGGAGGCAAGTGCAACAACCGAGCCTTTATTTCCTCCGCCGAGAAGTACGTGCGTGGTGTCTGCCCGTGTAGATCGGTGCAGTCATTTAGTGAATGCGTGGCCCACGTTTTTTGGTTATCGAATCGCTCATCTGTCGGCCCACATCTTAGATTAGACCATAACCAAGGACTTGCCGTCGATGATCCAACCAGTGCTATTATCGAGTAAAAAGGAGATGGCTGGGACCAGTTAGATTTTAACCAATCCGAGGGTTAGGATCATTTTTGGAGAATTTCTGAAAACGATTTATGGGAAAGACCAAAGGCGATGAGTAGGACAGATTTCTATTTCTCTACTAGGAGATCAACGGTCAATTATCAAGTCCAAATCAAGACGCGTACATTTGTGGAGATTGTCAAAGCCCATAAGCTTCTGGTCAGGTGCTACATGGAGATCCCTTTCACGAGATCAAATCCAATAAAATCAATGGTTGATATCTTCCGAGGAAGGGAATGAGAAGTTTGATCTTGATCAAGGGCTAGGATCATCACATGAAGGTGAAATCAATGGCTATAAGATGTAGTTATGGTTTCCCACATGGCCCATAAAAGTTCATTTCTCGGATACATCCTGATTCCGATCAAATTTCCTGATCTAAGAAAATGCAATCTGTATTGTCCTGTCGTTGATTTCACTTTGAAGTTGATGGGAGCCTCATCTAGGATTCCACGAGGAATTAAAGATCGGATTTTGTTCACGTGACTCTTGTGCTAGCTCATGATGCCACAAAATCAGCGGTCATGATCGAAACGATGGTTTTCGATCATGTTTAGCTCATAAAGTAGAGTCTAAGTTGGTAGAAGGTGACCAGCCATGTCCATCACGAGAAAATAAGTAGGTTGAAACAAGTAATTAACATGAAATTAGAGTCATTATCACAGCAAGAGTGTGAGATGTAGTGTCCGAAAATATTAGAGAAATGCTATTCGGACTGAGCTTCTCTGTCAAAACCCAAGTTTGTATATTGAGGCTCATTCATCTTCTTCACCCTCCCCTAAATAGGATGCGAGCAAAAGATCATGTTCATAGGTTGCTTCTAGCTACTCGTTCCCTCGGTCGAGAAGTCCAATAATATTATACTTTTTAAACGAGAAAATTAGTAGCTGTAAGCATCAAATGGAGATGAATTTTCGGAATTAGCCTAAATTGGGGAAGGTAAAGAGAGACAATGATTCATATCACTCAGAGGTGAGGCCTAGAGGGAAAGGATATGAAATCCGTCTCCAAACTCCTTTGCAATGGAATTTATCACTTTGCCCTTGAAGTCTGTTTATTAAGATATGGTCCTCTTTTTGTTATTTCTCAATTACATCTAAAATACCAAAAGGGCAGCTCCAGTGCACGAAGCACCCGCCTATGTAGGGTCCTTCTAAGACGGGGTGAACCCCAAGGCGTATACCAACAAACTAAAATCAGCGTTCCCTTTTTGTTATAAAGCCAGTGGACTAAAAGACTAAAATAACCTTCTTTGGAAGCCAAATTTAAAGAGACGTCATTCTTTCATTTGAGAAACGCTATCCAAACTCATACAGTTAGGCTTTAGTTTTGGGTGATCTGAAGCAATCGTCATGTTTTGTCTCTCTATTTTTGTTACAGGCAAAAATTTATGCTCATTGAACAATTCTACCTACGAGTTTTTGCTGTTGAAAAATTCAATTGTCATCATTTAAAAACTCAAAACAGACATTCCAAACACCGTAAATTGGTCAGATCATCCAAAGATGCAGCGCCTTGGCGGGTCCAAAAACAGTCCTATATGGTATTATCTTTTTGTTGGGTCCTCAAATAACAATGGGTTAGGAATTGATTTTGAAGGTTTTGTAAGGCATCTCATCGAACACCGGATAAGAGGAAATGTAATTGAAGAGAGAAAAATGGAGTTCTAAAAGAAAAGATATTTACATGACCCAAACTAATAATCCGTGATCTCACTGCATCTACTAATCTTCCATATAATATTTATTTAGTATGAACAGAAAATCAAAATCTCAAACTGAAACCCCTATATCTGGTTAGAATTGCCTGTCATATAATTTTTCTCTGAACAAAAAACTGTAGATGGAATCAAAATCAAAATCTCAAACAAAACCCACTAAATTCTGGTTCTAATTAATGTTGATCTTTTGAAGAAGAAAGAAAACTCTACTAGATAAATGTTGCGCACTTACTCGCACACTCCTAAATCTAATCCCTAGCCAAAGAAGAAAGTAGTGACTTGAACCTATGACTAACTATGCTAGACATTTGTTAGCACTCCTTTAAGTAGACATGGATATAAATTATTTTAATTAAGCTTATAATATAAATAATAGCAAAGAAATTTTTTATTATTCCAAAAGTGCTTAATCCATGATTAAAGTGATGTGTGAAAGATATTGATGAATTATTATTTTTTTCAAAAAATACACTTCTTAAGAAAATTCAATTTAGAAGACCATGAAGACTTTCATTTTCTTAGTGCTGTCGGTGGAGGAATCGAAGACGATAACATTGGAGGAGGCTGGCTGCATTCAAAACACATGCTAGCATGTTCATATAATTAAACTAAAAAAAATTAAATCACTCCCGATTAGAACAAAATTGGCATTATAGTATTTGATTCTCAATGAACTGTGTATTACTGGATTGGTCAAAATACATGCTAGCATGTTCATATAATTAACAATAAGAACAATTAATTCTTTGAGAGACTATAAAATAAATAAAAAATTATTAGAACATTTGATGAGGGCACTTCTATATGTGTGTGTGTGTGTGTGTGTGTGTGGGAAAAAGCTCTAATTATCCCATACAACGACTAGCAAATAATGATTTGGATAATCTTCTTGTTGGGTCTAAGTGTACTTTTAAAGTTAAGATAGAGTGTGTATAAGGTCATGCTAACTGAATTCAATAAGATGGTGAGAGTTTTTGGGCAAAAACCAGCTCTTGTTATTTTATCTATATTATATATAAGAGGAACTCCCTAGGTCGACCATAAGTGACCAACTTAAGTATGTATTTTCAACATATGATATAGATAAAATATATAAAGAAATTTTAGGTTGGAAGCTGAAAAGATTGCATTTCATTGGAGTATAATTTAAATTTTGAACTAAATCATCATCATCTCTCTCTCTTTCAAGCATTGGCACAACTTTAGAGTTGTTGTCGTGTGATCTTAAGGTCATAGATTCGAGGCACGGAAATAGCCTCTTGCAAAAAATATAAGGTAAAGCTACATGCTATAGACCCTTGTGGTCCGCCACTTCTCTAGACCTCACATATATGGGAGCTTCGTGCACCAGGCTGCCCTATCTCTGTGTTTCACACCATAAAAAAGGAGGCCATTCTAACTTTATATATTCTTGAGGATGCCAATAGGATGGCAGACAGCCTCGCTAAACATGGTGTGCCTCCAATGATTTCAAGGCATGAAAGCAGCCTCTTACAACATGCAAAGTAAGAATAAATATTATTGACCCTTGTAGTCCTCTTCAAGCATGCTAACCAGTCTAGGCATTGCATTGGCTAAGGCATCTCTTTAGAACAAATTCCTCTCTTTATGTTTTCTAGTTTGCTTTTCCGGGGTGGTTTTGTCTTTGTCTTCTATCTTGATTGGTGGACTTCTCTTGCTCTCACCTATGAGGTGGCCTTCTTTTGACTCAATAAAGAAGATTGTTGACTTGAATACCTTAGTGAAATGGGGTGTTTGTTTTACCATTACCATTACAGTGTTAGTGTTTCTTGACATAGAATGAGCTGGTGTGAGACGAGATGACTTAGCTTGAGATGAATACATTTGACGTAAGATAGTAAGATGATTAAAAATTCAAAATAATTGTGAGTTAAGATGAAATGATTTTCATCTCAAGCACCATTACCAGTGAAACGAGGACATACTATCATCTCATCTCATCTCATCTCAAGCATCACTAATCCACTATTAAAGACCTCTAAAGACATGATAAGAAAGATACAACTACCATTAGATGTTTTTCCTTTTTTAGAGATAACTAAATGCAAGTTTGTATAGTTGTTTGATGATCATGAAAATTTCATTTGCTGGAATCTTAAAAGTTTGAAAATAATTGCCAGACCTGATCTAAGGGTTATTATATTTTTGCTGATTTTTTCATCTTTGTTTTCACCTATGATTTCTTCTAGTTTAGAAAAAATCATTTATCCAGTTGTCCATTTCTGTGAGCAATTAGTGAACATCTTTGGAATGATAGAATCATCCAATCATGATAATGTTTGGAATACAAGATGTCACAGTCAAGAAATAAAATTGACGGGCGTGCTGAACTAAAATTTGGGGCCACTATATAAAAGTCGAGGGTTGTAGACGAAGGCTAAATCAAAGTGCTTGTAAGCTCTTGTGTCATAGTGCTCATACTTTTTCTATAAAGAGGTCCACCTATAGATGATTTACTGGTTAATTTAATTTCTTTTGCTTTGGATTTCTTCTGAAAAAATTTCTTTTCATGGAAGGCTAGAAACTTTCAAAACAACCGTCCATATTTATAAACAACAAACACGAACTCCAACATGAAAATATGCATGATTTTGGACCACGAGACATCCAAAGCTAAAGGATTTAAATGAAGCATGTAGATCATCTATAAGTAGATCCTACATGCAAAAAATAAGAACCCTTGTAAAGTTGTAAGCGTAATTTAGCATTTCTCCTCTCCTGCTAGATTGCATCATTTGCAATCATTCTTAAGCCAAGTTAAGGATTCTCTGCGGTTCCTATGCAATATTAATTCATCGAATTCTAAGCATCTTGTACATTGTTAGGATCATCTTCTTCATCACCGGTCCCGCTATATGACTGGTTCAGATCATGTTGGCATCATACAGGTGGCCCACACAAGAACCGAGGTCAGGACTGTAATTGCACACAAATTTTGGAACTTGAATTTCAAAAATTGCCGACCGTTGAGAAAAGAGACGAGTATAAGAGAAACGCTCCCCTGCTTCTGCAACGTTCAAATCTTGTTCTTGTTCTGAGAGAAAGAGGAAGAAGGTAAGAGGAAACCAGAAAAATTCCCATGGATGCATACGAGAAATTGGAGAAGGTTGGAGAAGGAACTTACGGGAAGGTTTACAGAGCAAAGGAGAAAGCTACGGGGAAAATCGTTGCTCTCAAGAAGACGCGTCTTCATGAGGATGATGAAGGAGTTCCACCAACAACCCTTAGAGAGGTTTCACTGTTGAGAATGCTCTCCATTGATCCCCATGTTGTCAGGTATTTTTTCATTTTTGATCTGGGTTTCTCTGTTGAGTGCTTTGTCTGTGGGGGTTTATTTCGGTTTGATTAAATTTTCTGTTTCTTATATGGGTTTTCGATCTTTTGGCTTTCTGAATTTGAGCCCGGCTTTAGGGGTTGCATTTCTTGATTAGCGTTACTTCTTAGTGTTTGCTGAAACACTGCTGGGTTTCATTTCATGATTTGGGTTCTTCTAAATGTTTCTGGAAATAGCTGCTGCTGATTGTTTGTAATTTTATATTGTTTTGTTTGTGTCGATATTTGTCTGTTTGATTAGTGTTGCTATCCGAGTCAGACTTGGACTCTGGTGATTTCATTTATAGTCTGTGGTTTTTTTCATTTTTACTTCCTTTTATATGACTTGGGGTTTTATGTCTATTTGAAATGTAAATTAATGTGTTGTTTGTCAAATATCTACAGATATCTGGTAGCATTCTTTTTTCTTCTTCTTGTGATGATGTTTTATGGTTTCTAGGGTGTTCGTTTACATTGTTGCGATCTTTGTCGGCTTGATTTGATGCATATATTGGTGGTTTCTTATTCTTCTTGTTGTCACAAATGTCTCTTCCTCTGTTTCTTGTGCTTGATTTTCTTCCAATTTGCTTCTCTTTATCTGATTCGCATTTTGGTGGATTTTGGTTCTTCTGCTTTTTGGGAGATGCTACTTGCTTTGTTTCTTGAAGTAGTTTTTTGTTCCAATTTGCTTCTCTTGTTCAATGGGTAAGATAATGTTTTCGGTGTTCTTCCCGAGATGAATGTTTTCTGTAATAGCTGTTTTGAAGTTTTTTTTAACCTGTGTTTCTTCCTGGATGATTTTATGCAGGCTGTTAGATCTAAAACAAAGTCAGAATAAAGAAGGGAAGACTGTTCTATATCTGGTTTTTGAGTATATGGACACTGATCTTAAGAAGTACATCAGGAGCTTTCGTCAGACAGGAGAGATGATTCCTGCCAAAAATATAAAGGTGAGGATTTACTGCTCTGTATCTTCATCAAGCTTATAGCATCAATTCTTAACATAATGTAGAAGTGATATTAAAGCCACCCAGGAGTATTTGAAATTTGTCTTAACAGAAGAAATCTAAGAAAATCTTTACAAAAGATGGTGCATTCATTCCACAAAATAAATATCACCTCAGAGGATTGGGTTTCTTTCTTGAGTTAGGAAGGTAACTGTTGAGTCGTAAGCTGCACTGGAATTCATAGGATTTGGTGTTCTGAACGCAGAGTTTGATGTACCAGCTATGCAAAGGAGTTGCATTTTGCCATGGTCATGGGGTACTTCACAGGTATTTAAGCTTGCAGTATCTTTTGGATACATGGTTATCATTACCCTTTTTAGGTTAATCTTCCTCTTCCGCTTTATGCAATCAACACAGGGATCTGAAGCCTCACAATCTTCTAATGGATCGGAAGACGATGATGCTTAAGATAGCAGATCTCGGACTTAGTCGAGCATTCACCATTCCGCTCAAGAAATACACTCATGAGGTATGAGCTGCTGCAGTGATTTTGAAAACCAAAAAACTGATTTAGTCATGTCAAGCAACATGTCACCCAATGAAAGCAAACACGGTATGTTGTTTGTGCTAGAGTATCTGAAATGCTGCTTGCGCATTGGCACAAAGTTCCTTGTCAATTTAAACGGAGGATATGTTTCGGCAGTGTAGTGATACTATTTTATATGATTGTACCAGATCCTGACACTATGGTATAGAGCACCTGAAGTGCTTCTGGGAGCTACCCACTACTCAACGCCAGTAGATATGTGGTCTGTTGGGTGTATATTTGGTATGAACAACACCTATTCATTTAGGTTGTAGCTTTCTTGGTGGGAAGCTGCTTAGATTCGTTGAATTTACGAAATTCTACTTAATTGCAGCTGAATTGGTTACAACTCAAGCACTCTTCCAAGGAGACTCTGAATTGCAACAGCTCCTTCATATCTTCAGGTTCAGTTTAGTTTGCATCCAGACCCTATGCTTTTTGTTTTCTGCTAAAAAGATAATTGTTTTCCTTCTATGTTTTATCATCCTGAAGCATGCAACCATCTACTGATGCAGGTTACTGGGTACTCCAAATGAAGAAGTGTGGCCAGGAGTGGGCAAACTAACAAACTGGCATGAATATCCGCAATGGAAGCCAAAGGATCTGTTAACAGCTGTTCCTGGCCTCGACGCACTTGGGCTAGATCTCCTCTCGGTGGGTTGTGTCCACATAATATATTATGATTGAAATATATATAAAAAATTAAAAGAGAGAATAGGAAGAACACAGAGGGAAGCGGGAAGCTAGGCTATCCAGGGATTTATTCAGATCTGTTCTTTAGTTTCGTTTGAGAACGTACTGGTTTAAAAATGAAAATTTCTGTTTTGCAGAAGATGTTGCAGTACCAACCTTCAAAGCGGATATCTGCAAAGAAAGCCATGGAGCATCCATACTTCGATGATCTGAACAAAGCTTATCTTTGAAAACCCAGATGAGAGGGCCGTAGTCAACCATATATTTGCATGATCTTTCAAGCATGACTAATTTCTGCATATGAAACCAACCCCGGTCTCATTTGCTTTTATTTTTCCTTCGAGTGCTTGCCTCAAGCAGTTTGGGCATCGTGTGAATGCTGTATAACGGTCCGAAGTTGATGATGCTTGTTATCTGACTTACAGTCGTAGAAGCTTGTAATGTGTGTGAAGATTGCAGTCTTCACATTTTTCATTAGACGTAATGTTCTCTCTTCCCAACCATGTCTATTTTGTTCGTTCAATTTCTATCACTCTTTTAGTTCTGGAATTAGAAAGGTTAATGGATAAAAAACTATGCAGACAAGGGCGGAAAAAAAAATGCATTTGCTTTTGTAATCAGTGTTTTTTTCTTTTTCGTTTTTTCTTTCTTTTCTTTTATCTGTTGGAGTCAGTATTGCAAGAAGAGGGAGGAAGCCTTGTGTTGCAAGAAGAGGGAGGAAGCCTTGTGCAACCGTATAGTTGTTGATGTGTGACCTGAAGGTCACTGGTTCGAGTAGTAGAAATAGCCTAAGGCTGCGTACTATACCCTTTGTGGTTCGCCTCTTCTCTGGACTCCGGATAAGCAGGAGCTTTGTGAAACCAGGCTGCCATATTTTCCCTTCTTTTTTTTTCTTTTTTTTTTTTTGGAGGAGGAGCTTAGGCTGGTAGGCCATACTGAGAAGGAATTGTTACACTTCAAGTTTTCAATAAAGAGTAGTCCTGTTAAGAGTAGATGGGGGGCCTGAACCTTTCTTCAAACGGATGGTTGCTCAAGTACAATATCAGGAATGGAAGTGCATTCGGGTCCGTGTCCATGGATCATAGGCTAGCGATCTTTGAAGAATATTTGGTGAAGGATCTTTTTATGTTATGTTTAACTAACTGCTTCCTAATACTACTCTTGGTCTCAAGGGTCCTTCCTATTATATCAATTTTATTCCCATGGAAGAAGCTCAGAGAAGACACGTTTCTGTATTTAGCAATTTTACAAGAGAATGAATGTTAAGTGCAAATCCTTGATAACAAGCATTGTAGACAGTCTGCCCCTTACTGCTCCTAAATGTATGGTAAATACGGAAAAGTGTCTAAAGCCAAATCCTTAGATAACATGCATTGACAAAACAGTGTCCCCAATTGCTCTTAAATGAGTTAGTTCACCGTTCAACATAAAAGCTTAAGCATCAATAGACAACGGGACAAGCCAATAATAGTTATTGCTATAACAAAATGAACTAACACGTAGAAGGAAAATGGAAGTCCAAGTTGGGATTTTGTCAATTTAATATTTAGAAAACCACGAAGGGGAGCCTTATTGCAACGGGAAAGTTGTCATCGTGTGACCTTGATGTCACAAGTTTAAGGCATGGAAACAGGCTCTTGCAAAAATGTAAGGTAAAGCTGTGTACTATATAGACCTTTGTGGTCCACCCCTTCTTTGGACCCTGCATATGCAGGAGCTTTGTGCACTGGGGCTGTCCTGATATTTAGAGAACTACAAGAAATCAAAAGTTTTGCTTTCCCTTTCTTGTTTCTCGTTCCATTACTTCCATGCTTGTTCTGTTCTGTGATTTATTAGCAAGGGTCTTACTTCCTCGCAACCCAAACTCCTCTCGTCGACTAGTGCAGGCAGATCACATTTTGGCCGAAGAGAAGCAAAATGCCTTCTTTATAGCTGACTTATTTGTATGTTTTATAGGGAAGTCATGCTGGTGGAATGGATGGCACAAGAACAGTAAATATTTAAGCCAATACAACACAGAAGAAATCATATTTGGTGGAATGGATGGCACAGGGAGCAAAACGTTGATTGGTTTCCCAATCAGAGAAGCCCAGGATCATGATCAGAAAAAGCTAATTGCTTCCTCATCAGAGATGCACAACATGGTTGTCCTGTTAAATTCTGAAGCCTGAAATGGTTCGTTCTGGCCTGCCTCCCTGTGGATTCACGTGGCCTAGGACAGGAACCTGAAGCACAATTTCTTGATGCAACTAGCTCATTTTTTGCATGATTTGGATGCCCCTAGATATCCAAAGTTAAGATGAATACGAACTGATGGTATGTAGAGCCATTGTACCAAAGTGGAACAAGATGCAGACATGTTGGAGCATTCAGTACCAATTCCTCAAGATTATGCTTACTTTTATCCTATTGGGATGTTGTTATTGTAAAGCTTGAAATGTGTTTAATCTAAGCCATTGTGCTTTTTTTATTGCCCTTCTAATAAAATACTATCCTTATTTTACATTCTACCAAACTTTGTGCACGGTTCTATTCATGCAGTTCTTACACGTTATGCTCAATTGTGTGAATAAGTACACTGTATTTGTTTGTGCAAATTAGTTCATAATATGACTGGTAAGATGAATCCATATGAATAGGATGGCTGCCCATCTCAAAGCCTCGAGTCCCCTTGTTGGCGACCAACTACGCTGGATGACTTTTGGCAAGAAAGAGGTATTTTGAAAAAGTAATTTCTCTTTACAAGTGACAAATTTTAAACAAATCACTCACATGCACTCCTAAATCCAATCCTGGGTACAGTTGAAGCTTGAGGAATGACAAATGCAAGTGCGCACTTAATATTCATAGATTTTGACCTCTTTTATAGTATGCCGGATAAATAAAGGAACGATATCAAAGAGACTGTTGGTTTTGTCAACGACAAGAGGAATGTTAAACCAAAGCACTGAACAAAAGCACCAAACCAAAGAGTCCAAACTTTTGCATGAAAAAACCCACGTTTGGATTATAGTCCGACTCGTCCACCTGATCATCTTGCTTTGGATATCTATTAAACAAAAGATCAGGACGATTGGAGACCTCAATGGTAGTTAATACACAGGAGAATGCTATCGTACAGAGGCGAAAACTTAGGACAAGGCTTCTATGATGCCCCGCATTCCCTTCATGGGCTCACATTTGCTTATCCCACCTGTTCATTTGTTTTTCTTATATCCAAGAACCAGAGTCACTGAAGAGTCTACCATGCACATCCAATTATCCTAATTGCTACAAGATAAATCTAGTTTACATAATCCAGTTCCCTCGTGAAAAAGCGCAGAAGTCCTTAATTGCAACCAGTAAGACATGAACATCCTATTTCTACCCATTTATCTCAAAAAGTCTCATGATAATATCTCAAATATTCTTCTTTCCACCTACCACCATCACAACTATTGATTGGAAAAAAATATAAAATTCATTCCCTGAGCCAAATTTTCTTATAAGAAGACCAAAAAGCCAATAAAACATATGCAACCCATCCCATCTTAACATTATTTCTTCTGAAAAATCATCCAATCCACGTATTTTAATATCATTCCAGTCATATATCCTCTCTTTTGCAATTCTCTAATAAGGTCAAGAATCCGGGAAAAGGAACACCAGATACCTGCTTTGTAGTTGATGTCTTATACATTTGTATGTTTTACGGGGAAATCATGTTGGTGGAATGGGTGGTACATGAAGAGTAAAATGGTTAATACAAATTTGAAGAAATCTAGCCTTTCAAAAAAAAAAAAAAACAAGAGAAAAGATCCCTGGAAAGAATCAAGAGACAAGCCACATGAAAAGTGTTGACCAGAGTGTGAGTGAAACAGAAGACAAGGCATAACACCATAGAAGAATAACAGCACATTCACTTTCACCAGCTCCAAACAATTGGGTAATTGTACCTGCAAAATTATCATACTTATGTCAAGAATCTTGAGTTACTTGTGTAAAAAAGGACTTGTCTTGGTCAGAACTTCGTCCATGGGATTGATATAATATTTTGAGGGAGCCAACTGATTGCATCACATTAGCGAATTGTTCAACTGGCTATTGCTTAGAACACTTCCTATACGATTGTGAAGCATCTTTAGAATACATTGAGCATATAGGTGACCTGCTTATATACTATTTTCACTTCCCAACAAAGAATGAAGCGTACCTATGTTCATTGCTGGTGGAACTGCAAATTGCACCAGAAGAATGAACTGGTATAAAGGGTCTGAATTCACCAAGCCAACATGAATTGCACCTTTAATTATGGCTATACCCAACAGAGGCAAGGCAATGTAACGAACGGCTATAATTCCAATGATGATTGAAACTCGCATGCTTGACCCATGTATTCCTGGATGATAAGAAACGCGTATTAGTCTACACGCATGGTCCAAGAAAATGCAAGGATTTCCTCAGGCTTACATAAATGAAGTATGAGATAAACAACACCAACTCGTTTATTACCCTTGAGAAGGTTTCCTCCCATTATTAGGGTGGTTGCTGGAATAGCTCCATCACTGGCAACCAGAAAATGGAACAGAATAAGTTTTGTAAATGAAAAAGGTGTGCGTGTAAATTCTGAAAGAAATGAAGAAATTAGACTGGACAGTGCCAGAGCTCGTCATTTGTAATATATCTAAGCAACTGAATGAATTAAGGAGTCCTCTGCATGATACAACATGACCATAAATATCAAAGCTCGCAACCAACAAAAGAGGCAGTGCACTCATCATATAGTCACAACAAAGGGATTTGACATTGCACCTAATATACTACATCTCGAGTAGCAGAATAAATTATCATACATATAACTAATATTTGCAGTTACAAGTTCAACGTCTTCTAAAAGCAATAAAAATATGTGATGATCATGTACATAAGACCATTCTTTTGGACAGATAAAGAATGAATTTGATGTGTGCAGAAGTTCTTATGTAGGGAATTAGAAAAGCATTGAGTTCAATCCAGAGTTTATGATTTACCTCAACAAAGCAGCAGAGTCTTGGATCACACGAAGAGGAGCAGATTCGCCAATAAGTGCTCCTCGGAGTTGAGGAATCACTCCTACAATAAACCCAATGATCTAAAGAAGAAAATAGATGGCAGTTTAGCTAGGGACCATGGTTTACCTACTTATAATTTGCCAAAGATAGATCAAATTCAACTTTGTTAAAAGCATGCACTAGCTAGAGTAATTCTCATTGAACATAAATGGCGAGTTAGTTCGGCCACTTTTCAAGCTTGATCAAGGACACAATACTGGGTAACTGTGTTCAATATATTATATCATGTCTAAATCTTTTAACTAATAATTGAAGTATCAAATATGGTTCCTGGACAAGGTAGACCATAAAAAAATTTATTGATCATTTCAGTTTGCAGTCAACTAGCAATTAGTGATCTGAAAGGGACCACATATTGTATATCAAGATTGAGTCCTGTCATAACGCTTACTGAGATTATCTCTGCAACTAAGAAAATCTGCAAGAAAAAGGTCTTGTTAATTATTTACTCCTTACCAGTAGTTCTGTTTCCTATCTACAAGACCACTATGAAGCTAGTGTCTGAAGGGGAAGCTCCAATTATACCAGCTTAAGAAACATAGATGGAGGCTCAGATTCTCAATCTTTCATGATGATACAGCCTTTATGGAGAAAATGCCCTCTGTATGTTTGGTCTCAGTTCTCTTGCTATGATTGGGAACAACTCCAATGGGTGGCATAAAGAGTTTGGATTAATATTCCAAATCAGAAGCTTGGTAACCTCCCATGTTACTAACCCAAATGAGAACCAACAGATAGAGTATAACTTCACACAACTGTCTCTTCCTTTTATATTCACCAGCACATCTGCTCAATGAAAGGACATGATCTACTGTAACTTTCTTGGTACAGAAAATTTGAAGATGATCTTGACATAGAAACCCATGCTTTTTATCCTAAAAAGCATCATTTTGTGCAACTATGCTGTGTAGAAGAGTGGCTAATACTACAGTAAATAGATGATGGATGTATCTGTACTGTGTTTCTTTTCCAATGTTCTTGGAGCAGCCAATTATGAGGGAAATTGAAAGTTGTAGGTGTTTATTGCGATGGGACATTATCAGGCCCCAGCAGAACTATTGGAGAGATTATTTGGATGTTTCAAAGGACATTATGGAGTGAAACCGGAACATTTTATGGCATCCTCTTTCAAGTCTCCACTACATGCCACTGGCAATAAATTTCAAGCATTAGATAATAGAACAAGCTGAGAAAGAGTCTCAGTTTAGCTTTTATACTTAGAACTGTCTTGCAGGATAGATATTCTTGGATAAGAGTATTCCTGAATTGCTTTTTGCGTTCCAGTACTCCAGGATATATGCCTAGGATTCTGCAGTATTCAAGTGCTCACAGAATTGCTTTTTGTATTCCAGTATTCCAGTACTGGGAACAAATATCTAGAGATAGAGATAGAGGCCTTTACCATGCGAATAGCCCTATATGAAGGCTAATTCTGTCATCTAAAATTAAAAGAGGCAAGACGGAGTAGCAGAGGATCTAAGAGCTACTCAAACCAATACAGTAACACCCTGTCAGGACCACAGGGTGAGGGCTGACAAGGAGATTTCCACCTATGAGTAACAAAGGAAAAACGTTCTCATTTGCTAAACCTCTTTTACCTTTTCCTTACATCTCTAAGTAGTTGAATAATAGTTTATAAAAATGCCCTACAATTAGTTCAATCTTTGATTTTCTAGCTAAAAGAAGCTAGATGAAATATTATAATACATGTTTCTGTTCCTGTAAGAACAGCTGGCAGTTCCAGTATGCCTCAGAAAGATTAACACTATTGAAACAACAAATTAAACCAATGAATCAGTTCAGGATTTATCAGTTTATTGAGCTATATTCTCAAGTTCAAGAGTATTATGTCCTTTTACATGACAAACTCCTACATCTGTGAGGCGGATTTGAAGCATTCTTATATAACAAAAATATGAATAGAATTTTATAATACCCAACCATAAGCAGCAAAAGACTTCAAATAGTGATCCTCGCTACATTGTCCAAACGCAACATAGTATTCAGAATTCTGATAAAGAAACTCAAAGGCAAGATATGCAGATTCCAGATCCACACATATGATATAAGAGTTGCTATAGCAGAATGTCAGCAAGTTCTCGTACCACTCCAATCGTTGAAGGTGCAAACAATTTCTTCAAGTCAATAGACCCTGACAGCATCTTCAGGAATTGATTAAACTTAACTGAAACTGTTGCCTGGAAAACCACTCATAAGAAAAATCAGAAGAGGTTAGGTAATGCATGTGTCTCCTTTTTATTGAAGAGAAATCAACTGTGCCAACAGTTTAACAGAAAAACTATCCATTAACTAGAAACTAGTCCTTTCTAAGACAGATGTTGAACAGTCTTGTTTGTTAAGGTACAAGTTTAATAGTTTTCTGGTTTTTTTGTAATAAAACTTCAAAAAGTACAAAACAGAAAGTTAAAAGACAATCTCAAAATCAGCCTGCAAAGATAAATAGACTAAGTCAATGAATTATCTATATTTAACATCAGAAACTATGAGCTCATCTTTAGTAATACTGTAACCTAACACAATCGGCAAAATGGGTTATTCACAAGAGGCTGCCGAAGTCTACAATAAGAAGCACTTTATGGTGAAGGTTACTTAAAAGATCTATAGCAAATATTTGCAGGCCGGTAACTACATATGAATGAAAACTTAGGAAGTAAAATATATTCAGAGCAAATATGAAGTGCGTTCGTCAAACACTTTAAAGATGAATATAGCAATCAAATTTAACTGACAATGAACAAAATAAATGTGAGGCAGCAAAGCAGTCCTTACCTTCTCATCCATTCTAATGAAAGATGGAGACGATAGCTCTACATAATGATCAGCTATCAAGGACTCCTTTGCTGAAATAAGCCCACCTTTGCACCCCTTTGGGAGTAACTTCGCAGTTTCTCCAGAATATGTTGTATTAGAATTCATGCCATTCATCCCCTCTTCTATTGTGATGTTGCTTGAAGATACCCGTACAATATTGTATACATAAGACCACAAGAAAATGGCACCTATCTAAATAGTCACAAACAGAACACATAACTGGAAATTAGTTCTTTATTAATAGGATTTCACATGATAACGTGTAAAAAAGAAACATATGTAGAAACTATGCAGATGTGGTACCCTACTGAACTTTCCAACACAACAGAAGTTTAAATTGTAGATTCAAGCACAGCTGGTAGATTCAGGGCCGATGTGCATGTAAACAGAAACTTTCGTATTTATTCTTAGTCATACTAATTACGTGCAACGGATCGAGGTCCCTATAGTATATAATCACAATCATAGAATGTGATGAACTTTTCATATAAAGATCATACCGCCATAGAAAGAGAAACATATGCCATTCCATATGTATGGCAGACATCAGCAGCACCAAATGGACTGCCTTTCTCCTTGCAGATTGCTGGGATGATAATGAGTAGCATGTTGCCCAAGTTTCCTGTTGCAAAAATCAAAGCCAGGAGGATTGATTTTCCACCTTGAATAACAATAGTGCAAGAACTTGAAGGAAAAACTTCCTACTAAATGAATGATACACTTTTTCCAGCTTTGACTCCAATTATCTTGTGGATATTACAAAGATACAAGTGCACAAGAACTGATTCACAGAGTTATGCTTGCACAAACCCATCTTGCGTCAGTTAAAACACGTCTGAGTGAGGAATATAATAGACAACTCAGTTCTATTGGTCTCATCAAGTGTTTTATGGGAAAAGTGACCAAGGAGACCAAGATCAAGTAACTTCTTATTTCCCGAACAAAAGGCATATGCGGCAACTTAGTGACCAAGGAAAGCTGGGTGAGATTTCCTTCCTTTCTCTCACCACCCCACGCTCTCTCTTCCCGCCCTGCCCCCCTACCTACATCCCCCTATCAGTATGAACAAGCTGCCAGTAACTGGTAATGCAATTTTCTTGTTGGCAGGACAATGATACAAGCAAAACACAGTCAAGAAGTTGGACTGCAGCTTCACAAATTGATCTATTTAATTCAATTAGCTAGAGCTTTATAAACCACAACCAAGACAATGTTCAGCTAGGCCAAGTTATTTTCATAAAATCTAAGCTCAGACCCATTAAACCTCCATTGTCTCAGATTGGATTCTGAGAAAAGAGGCAAGATTCTCGACATTAGCTTTTTAATAGTCTTTGGTCTAGATATATTCAACTATAAATTATCAGGACAAATCAAAAGCGCAAATCACATTGAATAAAAAGCATGAATCAAATTGAATCAACAGTGAAGATAAATTTTTTAAAAAAATTAATTAAAGCATGAATCACATTGAATCAATCTTTCAAAGAAAGAGTGAATGAGGATATGATGTGAACTTATGAACAAAAGGACATTCGTCTGGTGTGCTGTCAAGCTCTTACATAAATCCACTACTACAGTAAAGCAAGTTAGCAAAATAAATGTCTAACTCTTCATAATATAAAAGGATTTGATGCTCAAAATATGAATTGCCCTACTATGGTTGTCAAAAAATAACCCATATACGAGTTTATACAATTATACAGATTCATACCAGCAGCACAGCAACCCAAAATAAGACCCCTCAAATGGGAAGGAGGTCTTGTGATCCGGATGATGACCCACCCAAGTGCTGAACCAATCATAAATGTGATAAGGATATTGACTGGCATGTACCACCTGCAGAATAAACAAGAACTACTGGATATAGGAAGACTAGGATAACAGTATAAATCAGACAGTTGAGAGGACAGGAAGAATATAAATCTCTCAATATATATTAGCTCTTAGCACATACCCAATAACTGCATATATGCTTTCAGGCACACAACATAACCATATTTGCATATATATCCAAGGCTGTCCAATAAAAAATTTCCAAGTAAATGTTGGACTTCTTGCATGCTCAGGGACAACATCAATCTAAAGTTTGGGGCTCATCTAAGGACATAATAGTTAATTCGACCTCCACAACATCAGCTGAACTTCAATGATCCATCATGACAAAAGAATCTTTACTTATTCCAACACTAATAAAATAAAAAAGCCAATAACCAAGAAACAGAATCTCATTGTAATTATTTCAACCGCAATGACCACCAGGGTTAGAAGAAACTCACAATGAAATCATGCTTTCAAATGTGATTGTTTTGGCTAGATTAGTAGCCACAAGAGCTGGATTAAATACATAAAATACGACCTGTCCAAAAGCATAAGTTTAGAAGTTAGTTAACAGATTTATGGAGAGAGTAACAAGTAATGTCATATGTATAAAGAGCTGAAAGAACAATATAAAGAAACCTCTTGTTTTTTCATTTTTTCATTTCAGTTTTAAACAGAATAAAAACAAGATCAATGATTTGACAGAGAAAAGGTGTAAGTGCCTTTTTGCAAGTGGATTTAAGTCAACCCACTTGTAACCAGGGCCCATAGGACTTGGCTAGTTGAAGAGAAAACATTGACCTCAACCACACCAAGCCAAACTTTTCCATTAGATCTGGATGATCTACTCAATCCATTTGATATAGCGATGGTAACCTGAGCAGAGATACAAGTATGGTCAGTATAAGTCCTTTTTCTTTTGTTTTTCTTTTTTTGAATCTTGAACACAAGCTCACATGAGCAGCCTCGAACTCTGGTCACTCAAAAGAGACGCTTCTTGTGCCTCTGCATTAGAAGGCCTTTGCTCTTGGTCAGTATAAGTTTGTATAGTAAAGGTGCATAAAATCTTACTGTCTAGCCATTAGTACCCCTCATCTTCACAGAAAATTCAATTTCACCAGGTCCATTTCAGAGACAGCAGGGCAGTTGTTACACCATTTGCGCAGGTTGCTACTTATGCGACAGGGAATTTCGCTACCTTATGACAGTTAAGAGTTACTGCCACCGTTTACCAGGCATTCCATTCAGAGCTTATAACACTTTAAGGCAAGTTTTGGGAAAGATTCAGAACTCATTGGGAATCTTCTCCTGTTTTAGGAAGCAGGTGCTATGGTTCACCATCTGTTCTTACATTGCAGTAGCATTCAATTAGTGTGGAAGGAACTCTTAGGGTAGTTTAATATGTCATGGGTGATGGATTGTGCTGATATCAATCAATGGCAATTATGGGAACTACTGTATAGGTCTGGCAAAGGCAGAATGTCATGGGGTTGCTCCTTTGCAAGGAGGCCTCGTATAAAGAGAATGGTTTCTAATTGGTTTGCAACTGCACTCTGTATGTCGGTTAGTCATCAGACCAGATCAGTAGATGTTGACACTTATTAGGGGAGGACTCTGACACTAGACTAACAATCAATCAGAAGCGGCAACCTCCTCCTCCTACCTGCACCAAAGCCTTCTAATGCAGTGGCACAAGGAGTCTCTACGGGCAACCAGTTGGAGGCTGTGTGTGTGTGTGTGTGTGTGTGTGTGTGTGTGTGTGTGTGTGTGTGTGTAACTATGAAAAAAAGAGAAAAAAACTATCCTCCTAACTCAGGCAAAGACAATATTGATGGATCCAGTTGGAGACCTCAAATTTGCTGCTCCTATTGGAGTCTTGATTCTACTAAGGCCATAGCAACGGCTGCCAGCATGGAAAAACTTGTGAGTGATACATTTCCTGACTTCTACCTATTTTGAATTGAAGGTGATCACAGGTTGGCTTAAAGACCCAGCACATGTCGGATGGAGATAAATGTGATCGAGGAGATTGAGGACTGTCTTAGCCACAGACCATATTACTTTGAACCTGATTCTCTAGTTAACAAGGGCATGGTACCTAGTTCTCTTTCTAGTCCTGAGGTTTTGTAATTTATTTCTTCGTTGGAACAATTTTCCAATATTCAGTAACTTCCTGTTGTTTCAATATCATGCCATATTCTACTGCCATCATCTTCTGCTTTACAAACCCAAAACTATGCATGAAAATATCAACAAAAGGAAAGATCTAGAGAACAAGCAATAAAATAAAAACAAATGTGAAACCAACACAAGAAAGCAGAAAAATTACTCACATTGTTCAAATGTTTCCTCGCATCTTCACCCAAAATGCCCACGTAAGTCGTGGCAAGAAATGACCCAACACCGGTCACAATAAGCACTTTCAGGACTGGCACAGTTGCAGCAATAAAAAGCTCCAAAAGCCCCATTAGAAACTCTCCTCCTCAACAATCTTCGTCCTATCTCTTCTGCGAAATCACAAACCGACATCAGCTTCTACCTCTACGAAGTACCAACTCTTAAGGAAATCAAAGGCGGGGGATTTCATTAAATAGAAACTCTATCTTTCACACTCCAGTAAATCAAAAGCAAATAAAATGATATTTCACCAAGCAGAAAACTTGTTTTATTCATATCTTTACAAGAAAAAACCAAAAGGAGGAAAAACTTTGTCTTTCCATTCAGATTATAAAACAACAAATTCCAGGAAATGAACAGGTCGGATGTAATCAAGTTCCGAAAAACTCAAGACTCCTTACCAGGTTTCCCAAAAAAAAAAAAAGGAAAAAAAAAAATGCTTTGTCTTTCCACACAGGGTAGTAAAACAACAAATTCCAGGACATGAACAGAAAAGTTAGAGGATGCCATCAACTTCCACAAATACCAACCAATCCTCATTAAACCACAATACCATTTTCAGAAACTTAGATTTTAAGAGTGAATCAGGCCGCAGGGGAAGTAAACACGACGAATATCTAAACCAAAAAATCACCAACTTATTCATGCAAACCTTACGTAAAATCGTGAAAAACAAACTGCGTCTTCGCTAAACTGAAATGGGTACCTCCATGAAACATCTGTAAGAACTAAAACAAGTCATTGAAGAAAAACAGAATCATTACCTGCAATGGTTCGCACTGAAAAGCAGTCATGGAATCAAAATGATTCTGAAAACGTGAACTTAATCATGACACATACGTCAGTGAACAGGGGTATAAGGTAAAAAAAAATTAAAATTAAAAAGGCAAAAAAGAAGATTATTCGGATGTTTATCAGAACGATTGGTTTGTCATGCGGTTTGAGGAGGAGAGAGGGATGACTGGTAGATGTAAAGATGGCTGAACTGAACACGGATCATCTGTACCTGGCCATCATGCCTTCGCATTTATTTCGGTTTGCAGCCAAAGCATACTGGGGCCCATGAGGATCTTAAGAAGAGAAGAAGTGGGGGCCAAAGAATCGTGCGACGACGCAGCTTTAAATTCTGGCAAGCTAAACAGAAGATCTGGAGGGGCAGCTAAGTAGCAAGCAGATTTAAATTCTCGCATATCCGTTTATCCGCTAAAAGTAAATATTTACAATAGAAAAATAAAATCCATTCTAAATTAGATGGATAATTATCCAACCCTTTAAATCCAGACTCTCACCGATTTATCCGTGGCATCCGTAAATACCCCATTTAGAAAAGGTAAAATGGGAAACATAAAATTTTGGCCAGAAGAAACTTAGAATGAGTTTTTTTTTTAATTTAAAATGAAAATGAGAAATATAGAAATCTACAAAGATAAGATAATATTCTCGTCTATAATTAGTGTTCAATCCATTTTAACATGGACCCGGATTTGACCCGCTTGCCTATTTTGATTTTACTGTGGAGGCGGTAAAAAGTTTTACGTGTCTAACCGTTCAGTTGTCTAAGAGGACACACTTCGTGAGGTGTGTCTTACAAGCATTGTACTTTTTGCATGAATTTGGATGATCGTATCCGTTCATATAATTTCTTTCTTTGATTTCTAATATGTTATTAAAATTGGTGGATTGGATTATTTTAGCATCTAAAAACATATTTTTATCACAAGAAACAAATATTCAGAATTTGTATATATTAAACTCGAAAGTTCCACCGTGAAAAACATTTCACTTGAGAACTATTCGATGGACAAGATCTTTGCAACATAACCAGATGGTTAAGATCATCCAATGCTATTATTTTCTTGCTAAGATAGAGCATCCAGTGATATTATTTTCTTGCCAAGATATACAGCAATCGCGTTTTACATGCATGCACCTACTTTAAGAATTCTTCTAGTTGGATACTAAAAAGGTTCAGGACACAACATGGCTGGGCCTTACACTTAGATTATCTAACCTATTTATCTTTTTTGGCTTGCTTTATTTAGGCTATTTGTACAAATTTATGCCCATCGGATGATTCTAACTAATCGGTTTTATGTTAAAAGTTTCAATCCTCATAGTATAAAAATATAAATGACGTAGCTCAAATCATCACAGTAATGAATTTTAGTGTGTATCCAATCTAACATATGCCAAACGATAAATAAATTAGATCATCCAAAAGTAAAACTTAGCTACACTATATCTCGACAACAAATCATTAATTTTTTAGCTTTTTGCAAAGCACAAACCTTGTGCACTGATCTATATGCATGCACAAACACCTTATAAGAACTCTACTTCAAGAAAGGGATGCTTGACAACATTCATATCTTCTTGGCCGCCACCAAATGAAAGCACTTAGCAGCCTCTTGCAAAGTGAAATTGAGGTATCCTTTCACAAAAGTTAGGCCGGCTGCTTCTTTGCTCATTTGTTCAAGAGAGGAAGCTGGACTCTCCAATCAAATGAAAAAGAGGCATTAATTGGGTTCAACCAACTTGCTTTTGTGAAAAGGACAGGGGTCTCCATCAGAGCATGAACCTTAAAATACTTGGCTTGGAAGGGATTTTCTAAAGATGCTTTGCACCTTGCCACAGAAGATGAGAGAGAGACTTAGAATACCTCATTTTCTACGTTAGAATACTCGTACTGACAATGCATCCCCTTAAAAAATTGATGTGCAAGTGGAGGCGCAACCGCACAAGTAATAACAACACGGGTGAGAGACTGAACCAGAATAGACATAGGAAAGTGGGGCGAAGTTGCTGTTTTTGTGTGTATGTAAGTATGAGAGAGAGAGAGAGAGAGAGAGAGAGAGAGAGAGAGAGAGAGAGACGCACTTGTTCTTGCTCAGCTCAAGTAGGGACTGCTTCATGATAAGTCCATGTGAAGCACATGCAAGTGCAAAGTTTTATGGTTCTGGATAACAACGGCACAAAAATCATGTAGATTGGATGATTTTAGCATTTTAAACAATATAAGTTTGATTGTGGGCATTAGAATAAGCAGCAGCGCATTCAATGGCCAAAATACTTTTTTGACACTAGAACGGTGTAACCAGTATCATTTCCAGGCTATATGAAATAAAAGGATCAAGGAGACAGACCAGATCAAACAAATTGAGACAACTTGGACCGTCCTTCCCAACATTTTAGAATTAGGTTTTTACATTTCTTGTTTTCTAATAGTCATATTTTTGGGCTTACAATTGTTTAGCGCAGTTGGTCATAGAGAGCTTGACATCTCCTTTGGAATATGGTTGGTTGCAGGTACAAATTACTTTCTGCTTTGGCCAGGGATTAGATTTAGTGAGATAATCTTTGTACTTTGCTTTGTAATTCTTTGCAGTAAATCTTTTTTTTTTAATTTAAGGCTTACAAGTGCTAAGACTTGGAAAACTCCACCTTGATTAAATGATGGTAGGCTTAGCCCCTTTGTATGTTGTGTCCCATGTAGGGTTCCACTAAGAGGAACTGTGGTTTTGACTTTGTTAGGTTCAATTGTACAGGAAGAGTAGTTTAACACTTAATTGAGAGTATTATGCTAGGGACTATTGATAGAGTTGATTAGCTTAGCTCGATCAAACACTTAGCAGAATGTTAAGCCTATGTGCAGCCGTAAATCTTTGGAACTTTGAGTTTAACCTAAATTTATACGGCCTTCTTTTTTTCTGTTTCTTTTTTGTGCCTTCTCTCACTCTTGAAGGAGAGCCTTGGTGCAATGGTAGAGTTGTCGACATGTGACCTTGAGGTATAATATCCTCAAATTTTAACCCTAAAATAGTAATAAAATAAAATTAATTAATTAAAAATTTTATGTATATAATTTGGTTTTGAAACTACTAAATTTAGAAAGTACATGTCGATAGAAATTGAACGGTATAAAGAACGTCGAAAACGGAGTTCGGATGAGTGAGATATGACCATTTTAATTTACAAGGGTAAATTGGTAAATTTTTAGGGACGTTAATTAGAGGGCGTCGTTTTGATAACAACACCCATTTCCATTCTCATTCCAACTCTAATGGAGGAAGGTGGCGATCTACCTTTCCTTTCAACAAAATTGGATTTACAACTACATAAACACATTCCCCTTTCTATTCCCACGCCAAACAACCAAAGAAAAATCCTAGTTTTCCCCTGTGCACGCCGCAGAAATGAACTAAAGTTTGCATGCTTCATAGGGCTCCAATCTCTCATCTCCGGCTCTAATCAGGTAAGCCACATACTCTAACTTATTTTTCACATCATTTTCTAACTTATTCCTCACAGACCTGAGCTAGATTTGGGCTAAACGACCGTTGGATGGCTTAGGAAGTCAAAACCGTAGAGCATTGTTAGACCCACGTTAAGGACACCTCAGATGGTAGATCTGAGCCGTTCATTATGATATTTAGACCCAAAAATCTTAGGAATGGTGAAAACAGATAAAAAATTGGAGCCTGAGGCTCCAATCAAGTCAAAACAAGGTGGACAGCTGGAGTTCATTGTCCCCGATGGATAGTGGACCCAAGACGTCCACCGGGACACACAGGGGCAGATGGCGCACAGGCGCTCCGTCGTGCACACGCACAGTGCACCACTATCCCGGACGACCAAAACGCACCGCACGTCCTACAATACGTGCACTCTAGGACATCTGTTTGCGCAAGTGCAAACACCCATCCGACGGTGTAAACCGGTGTAAAAACCTTCCGCCTATGCAAACCAGTGTAAAGTTCAATTTTGATCTGATTTTTTATCTGAAATGGTTTTTCTGAGATTCTGGAGGCTATAGAACCCGATCTTCGATCCGAAAGGTCCGTTGGAACTGTCTTGACGATGTTGACATGATTTTAGCACTAGAATATTGATCTAATCATATCTAGTTAGGTCAAATTCATAAAATAGTATCGATTCACTTGGATTTAGTCGATCAAAGGGTGATCAGGCCGCAGGACTTGGACAACTAGATAATATATGATACTAACTGAGAGTCTCAATGATCAGATTAGATGTAATTACTCTAGTAATTGATCTAGACCACTGATCTAACCTAGATCTTGAGAAATTGTTGATCTAAGGATAATCTGACCGTTAGATCAAGGGGTAAACTATAGATGCACACAAAATGGAGTAGATGAACATGAGATAGGACTGATTAGTAACCAATAACTTTTAAATTAAGGACCAAATCATAAATAGAGATCTTATAGAACGATCCAACAGTTGGATCACCGCATATTCCACTGAGAAGAAATAAATAACACAAAATAGTACTGTGATACTAACAAGTACATCTGAATGTGCGAGCTAAGAGGATTACATGATTGAATTGGGTTATCTCTCATTGAGGTAGGTGACGACATTTAATGTTATGTTTTGATTTTTAAAACTTTGCATTATCATAGCATTTATGGTTGATTGTGATTGATTGTCATGCGTTTATTTATTTTGAGATTTTGTAAGATTCAACGTTTTATACTATGATCGATATTAAAATTTGATAGTACATTGAATCGATTTTCATGATTGATTGTTTTATTAGATTGATATTACGTATCTTATGTATGATTAGTAATTATCTTTCCTTATTACATCACTAAGATTGATTGGTTTTCATAACATTGATGGTAGAGGCTTAATAGCTAATCCTTTGAGAGGCTAACCCAGGAATGAGGGGTGTGCCTTGGGAATTGTGAGCCACGATACTCCTAATTTTACGAGATACACGATTTTTGTGTTTTATAATTTATGACAGGTGCTCTCCCTCGATGGATGTCATGTTAGGAGGGAGTAGGGCCGACCACCCACCCTCTAAAATTGTGATGTGATTTATGATGTGATAAACACATGCCCACAAAATGACTTTTGGTAGGGGTTTGGTAATGTGGATAGTCCACACTACCGATCCGGACCTTTCCATGAGAATAGACGTTAAGTCCCTCGTTATGGTGTCGACGGAGAGCGGCGGTGGCTGCGGCATGATAATCCATACTCTTGTTTTGTATGCTTGCATGATGAGCATGGAGATGTTATTGTATGCCTGAGTGTGACGACACTCAGAGGATTGATATGAGTACTCACGATCTGTTAGCCGAGTGTATGGGACACTCGTGGGACCCACGTACCTTGGGATGCCCTGTTTGTTATTGTAAGCTCATTGATAGTGGATCATATCATGTTTTACATCTACAAGATTATCATGTTTTATATCCATGAGATGCCTGTTTTATTGCATATAATGTTTTAAGGCTATATTAACATTATTTATGATATTTATATTTTCATGAATAATTGATCTACACATTATATCCATATTGTTATTAGATTTTGTTTTCCCTCATTATTACATTAAATGTCTATGTACCTATACAAGCAATAGCTTGCTAAGGCATTGCTTTATTTTGCAATGCCTCATATCCTGAGTGCAACAGCAAAAAAGGTAAGGTTGTTGAGGGACAGTGATAGCAGTGGGGACCACTTGATTTGGCGAATGGATAGCTTGACGTGAGTGATTAGATAGACTACACATTAAACCTATTTATGAACTGTATACCTTCATTAGATGGATTTGATTATAATATTTATATATATTATGGACATGTCTTTAAGTATAGTGGATTATTATGATGAATAGACCTTGGGTAACATTATTATACTTTTTGGATATTTATTGTTTTGAAAATAAAGGAGCCCTTGATTTTGACATTGGATTTGATACTGGTATTGTCTTAAATATATTGTTGCGTACTTATATTTTATGTTTTAAATTGTGGTCGTGATGTTTTTGAAAAAAGGAGATAACACCCGGAGGTTTTTCAGTAAATGTTCTAATAAAATAATTAATAGAATCTTTTAATTTTGGGATCCCGACTATAATAATTATTATTATAAAAAAATGTTATAAAAACCCGGGGTGTTACAATTGGTATCAGAGCCCAGTCTATTCCATCATAATACTTACAAAGGTCTACTTATATGTAGATGACAGTCCTTGAATCGTAGTTAAAGAAGAACTAGGAGAGAGGAACTTACACTTAGTGATATTTGAATCCCTGACAGATGACTCTTCGAAGAAGGACAAGGTCTAACCCTGCTACGCCAGTTGCCCCACCTGTTGAGTCATCTTATCAAGGGGATCACAATGCTGAGTTAGTGAATAGGGTGATGCTAGGGTTGATACCCCTCGTACAACGGCAGATTAGGATTGCGGTTTAGGTTGTGAACCCTAACCCTGCGACACCGCCTCCAATGACACAAGTGGATTTGTCTATTCATTCTACCCACCAAGTGCAGGCACCACTAGCACCTAAGACCACTAAGGGTCATGCTACGAGTGATTCTAAGAAGATAGATAAACTATTAGAACGATTCTAGAAGATGATGCCACCATTCTATGGTGACGGTGATACTGAGGAGGCTAAGCGATGGTTATTTGAGGCAGAGACGACATTTAACGTGATAAAGATTGCACCAGAGGATTAGGTCTTGGTAGCTACTTACCTACTGAAGTGTGAGGCATGCTTTTGGTGGCAAACTTTTACACGTACATGACCAGACCCTACAGAGACGATGACATGGGATGCCTTTAAGTAGGCTTTTGATACGCAGTACTTTCCACTTTATGCATTGCAATCACTGAAGAAAGAGTTTGCCACCCTGGAGCAGAGAGATATGACAGTTTAGTAGTGCTTGTACCGATTTACCAGATTGAGAAGGTTTGCTCCTGAAGCGCTTACTTTAGATAAGGAGGCAACAGACAGATTTGTGGATGGATTAACACCTTGGCTGAGAGATCAGGTGACTACTTCACGACCCACTACTGTGTGAGATGCAGCTGACATGGCCTCCATGCTAGAGAAGATTTCTCTTAGGACTAAAGGGAGCACGTACTAGCCCACTAAGGGCAAGAGACCTTTTAGTGCTATGCAGACACATAGAGCTCTAGGTTATCAACCACAGACCAAGCCAAAGAGAGACATAGAAAGGAAGAGATGTGACAGGTGTAAGGGTTGACACCCTGGGCGATGGTGCAATAGATTTGACAGGCCACAGCATCAGAGGCAGCCCCAATAGCAGCGACAACACTAGCCACCTTTCCAAAGACAGCCACACTGGCACTTTAGCTGTGGAGAAGTGGGACATTTCATTAAAGACTGTCTTAAGGAACAGAGAGAGAAGTAGGCCGAGATGGGTGCAGAGACAGCTACTGCACCACGTAGTCAAGGATGAGTGTTTGCCATCACATCAGGGCAGGCACAGGCCTCAAACTACGTCGTTGAAGGTACTCTTATAGTCTCAAACCAACATGTCAGGGCCCTCTTTGACACAGGGTCCACTCATTCTTTTATGTCATGCATTTTTGCATCTTGCCTTGATGTATGCGTGCATAAATTAGCATTTGGATTGGATATTATAACACCCAAGAGAGAGATAGTAGAGGCTACTGAGTATCTCTGACAGATACTTGTGGAGATATCAGGCCTGAGGATGACTCAAATTTCATCTTATTAGACATGGTCGACTACAATATTATATAGGAATGGATTAGTTAGCTAACTACTAGACTACCATAAATAGTTGTAAGAAGCAGGACATTTTTTATATACCTGGGCAACCAAAAATATTATTCCAGGGCAGAAAAAGTCTGGCAAGTGCATGCATCATCTCTGATATGAAAGCGGCACTGTTCTATTCACGAAGGTCCAGAGCGTTCCTCGCTTATGTGACCGTTGAGGATAGGAGGCAGCCACAGATTGACGATATTAAAGTTATCTATGAGTTTGCAGATATTTTTCCCGAGGAGTTACCAGGATTGCTGCCAAGTAGAGAGATAGACTTCACCATTGACCTAATGCTAGGTACATCGCCTATCTCTAAGGCACCATACATAATGGCCCCAGTAGAGTTAAGAGAACTCAAAGTACAGTTGCAAGAGTTACTTGATAAGGGTTTTATCAGGCCCAGCAGCTCTCCATGGGGAGCACTAGTCCTTTTGTGAAGAAAAAGGACGAGTCATTGAGACTATGCATTGACTATTGGTTTCTGAATAGTGTCACTATAAAGAACCGATACCCTTTGCCACCATAGATGATTTATTTGATCAGCTTCAATCGGCACGAGTATTCTCCAAGATAGACTTGAGATCAAGATACCATCAGTTGAGGGTTATAGAAGAGGACATCTTGAAGACTGCTTTTAGGAGTCACTATGGTTACTATGAGTTTTTAGTGATGCTGTTTGGATTAACCAACGCACCTGCAATGGTCATGGATCTAATGAACCGTGCCTTCCGAGCTTACCTGGATAAGTTCATGATTGTCTTTGTCGATGACATCTTAGTTTACTCGCCTAGTCATGAGGCACACACGGAGCATCTTCACACGATATTAGACACACTGCGTCAACATTGGTTGTATGCCAAGCTCAGTAAATGTGATTTTTGGTTAGATCAAGCGCAGTTTTCGGGCCACATGGTATCTAAAGATAGAGTGGCCATAGACCCAGCAAAGGTTGAGGCAGTGCTACATTGGGAGAGACTTAAGACGGTGACAGAGATACGCAGTTTTCTCTATTTGGCATGATATTATCGTCGGTTCGTTGAGGGATTCTTGAAGATTGCATTACCTTTGACTACTTTGACCAAGAAAGACACTCAGTTCGTTGGATCGATGCCTGCGAGGAGAGCTTTCAGGAGCTCAAGAGGAGGCTTACTACTGCCCTAGTGTTAACATTACCATCAGTTGTAGGCAGTTATGTAGTTTGTTGCGACATCTTGGGTAAAGGATTATGAGTAGTGTTGATGCAATATGGAAAGGTAATTGCCTATGTGTCGAGACAGCTTAAGACACATGAGGTGAATTACCCGACACATGATTTGGAGTTAGCAATAGTGGTATTTGTACTGAAGTCCTCTAGACATTATCTATATGGCGAGAAGTTTGAGGTATTCATTGATCATAAGAGCCTCAGGTACTTCTTTACTCATAGTGATTTGAAAATGAGGCAATGTAAATAGATGGAATATCTCAAAGACTTCGATTTTATCATACAATACCACCCAGGGAAGGCTAACGTCGTTGCAGATGCATTAAGTAAGAAGTCTGGAGTAATGATTACCAATTTGTCGACTCGGTTAAAGTTTCTCGACAGGATATTAAAGGCATAGGGCAAAGATAAGGAGACATGGGATCTGGCAGACAGAACAGATTTTATGAGAGAACTGGATGGAGGAGTCAGATTCAAGGGTAGGTTGGTGGTGTCGACAAATGATGATTTAAAGCGTGAGTTACTTCAGGAGACACTCTAGTCCTAGTATACGATCCACCCTAGCAGTATGAAGATGTATCAGGACCTCAGAAGACATTTTTTGTGGTACAAAATGAAGAAGGATGTTGGAGAGTGCGTGGCACGATGTCTGACCTATCAGCAGGTCAAGGCAGAGCATCAACGACCAGCAGGGTTCCTTCAGACATTGGATCTCCCTAAGTGGAAGCGGGATCATATTACCATAGATTTCATTGTGGGCCTTTAGAGGACTGTTAGCAGACATGACATGATATGGGTCATTGTGGACAGATTGACCAAGTTCGCTCATTTCCTTCCTATCAGGCAGAAGCCAATGGTGGACAGTCTAGCGAAATTGTATGTCAAGGAGATCATAAGTCTACATGGAATTTTCTTGACGATTATATTTAATCGAGACACTTGGTTTGCTTCGAATTACTGGAAGAACGTGCAAGAGGCTCTAAGATCGAGGTTAAAATTTAGCACATCATTCCACCCTCAGACAGATGGTCAAACCGAGAGGACCATTTAGACAATTGAGGATATGCTACGGGCTTGTGTTATGAATTGGAAGGGTAGCTGGGAGGATCATTTACCACTAGTAGAGTTTGCCTATAATAACAACTATCACACAAGTATTAGCATGGCTCCATACGAGGCACTTTATGGCAGGCCTTGTCAGTCACCCTTATGTTGGAGTGATATAGGAGAGAGACACGTAGTGAAGTTCGAGTTGGTGGAAGAGTGTGTAGAGAAAGTTCGACTTATTCAAAAGAGATTGTTGACAGCTCATAGCTGTTAGAAGAATTGTGCTGATAAGAGGCGAAAAGACCTAGAGTTCTCCGAAGGTGAGCACGTATTCTTAAAGGTTTTCCCTATGAAAGGAGTGATGAGGTTTGAGAATAAAGGAAAACTTAGCCCCAAGTACATTAGACCTTTTGAGATTTTACTCAGAGTTGGGTCAATAGCATACCAGCTAGCCCTACCACCACAGTTGACAAATGTATATGACGTCTTCCATGTATCTATGTTGGGGAAGTATGTGCCAGACCAATTGCACTTGCTGGAGCAAATTCCAGGAGAGTTACAGCCTGATATGACATTTGAGGAGAGACCTGTGCGTATATTGGATAAGAAAGTCAAGGAGTTGAGGACTAAAACTATTTTATTAGTCAAAGTCCTCTGGTAGCATCATTCATTGCAGGAGGCAACATGAGAGATAGAAGAGGAGATGAGGAGGATCCACCCATAGTTATTTACATAAAGGTATGTACTGAAATTTTTAGGACTAAATTTTTATAAGGAGAGAAGGATGTAATATCCTCAATTTTTATCCCTAAATTAGTAACAAAATTAATTAAAAAAATAAAAAAAAATTATGCATAGAATTTGGTTTGAAAACACTAAATTTAGAAAGTACACGTCGATAGGAATTGAATGGTATAAAGAACGTCGAAAACGGAGTTTGAATGAATGAGATATGACCATTTTAAGTTACCAGGGTAAATTGGTAAATTTTTATGGATGTGAATTAGAGGGGATCGTTTTGATAACGACACCTCTTTCCATTTCCGTTCTGGCACTAATGGAGGAAGGCGGCAATCTGCCTTTCCTTTCGAGAAAATTAGATCTACAACTACATAAACACATTCCCCTTTCCATTCGTACACAAAACAACCAAAGAAAAACCCTAGTTTTTCCTTGTGCACGCCGCGAAAATGAACTAAAGTTTGTATGCTTCATAAGGCTCCGATCTCTCATCTCTAGCTCTAATCAGGTAAGCCACATACTCTAACTTATTTTTCATATCATTTCCCAACTTTCCCCTCACAGATTTAAGCTGGATTTGGGCTAAAGCCATGGTGGGATAGTGATAGCGGTGAAGACCACTTGATTTGGCAGATAGATAGCTCGACATAAGTGATTAGATAGACCACAAATTGAACTTATTTATGGACTGTATACTTTCATTAGATGGATTTGATTATAATATATATAAAAATATATATTATGGACATGTCTTTAAGTATGGTGGATTATTATGATGAATAGACCTTGGGTTACATTATTACTCTTTTTAGATATTTATTGTTTGAAAAATAAAGGCGCCATTAATTTGGACATTAGATTTGATACTAGTATTGTCTTAAATTTATTGTTGCGTACTTATATTTATCTTTTAAATCATGGTCATGATGTTTTTGAAAAAAAGAGATAACATCTAAAGGTTTTTTAATAAATGTTCTAATAAAATAATTAATAGAATGTTTTGATTTTGGGATCCCCACTATAATAATAATAATTATTATTATTATTATAAAAAAATTGTTATAAAAACCCGGGGTGTTATATGAGGTCACAGGTTCAAGGCTTGGAGCCAGCCTCTTGTAAAATGTGAGGTAAAGCTGCCTATTATTGACCCTTGTGGTCCACCCCTTCTTCAAACCCTGCATACGCTAGAGTTTCGTGTACCAAGATTGCCATTCTCACTTTCTCTCTGTCTATTTACAACAAACATGGGTGGCCTGACGAAGAAAATGGGTGAATATTTATGCTCCCTTTATAATATGCCAAGTTACTTTGCTGTGCAAAAAATCAACCAGTTTTTATTTTGTGTGTGTTTTTAGGCATGCGTTATTCATGTCCTGTACCTTAAGCTAACGTGACTAAAAATGACCTTCAATTATATGTTGCGCCCTTAATGACGTGCACAATTTTTTTCTATCACTTTAGAAGGGGAGCCTTGGTGCAACGGTAAAAGTTGTCTTCATGTGACCTTGGGGTCACGGGTTTAAGGTGTGGTATCAACCTCTTGCAAATGCAAGGTAAGCCTGCCTACTATAGGCCCTTGTGGTTCGCCCCCTCCCTTGACCCCGCATAGACAGGAGCTTTGTGCACTGGGGCTGCCCTTTTATTTTAAGTTACACTTTTAAAGGGCACACAATCACTAAAAAGTTAGACTAAAGTATAAAACAATGTTTAACTCTCTTGTACTCTCGCTACAAACGTTTGTTTTCCAAAAATGGCACTGGTTAGAAGTAGTAAGGTAATGAAAGTAGACGATTATAAAAAGGCAAGGGGAAGGCCTGAAAAAATGTAGATAAAAGTTGTGAGAAAAAATTTAAAAACTTAATACAGAAAAATAGAGGAAGAGAATGTTTGCCTTTCGTTGGGAGGTCTTATTTGTGTCACAACTTATAAAGTCAACCTTAGAGATAGCTTGTTTGATAACTAGTAGGTTTTAAATGGAAAGTTGGAACAAACAGTCACTAAACCCACCCACAGACGGTAGCATCTTTTTTGACTTCTCAATCTGGAACTTCTACTAGTATAGAACTTATCATTGGATTGAGATTGCCCAAAAGACAGTACTTTGGGTGATTCCAATTGCACTCGGAAAATGGTTTGACCACAAATTATCAAGCAATCGGAAAAGGATCACTTTAGCCCAGTAGGTCCAGGTTTGACAAGTAGGTATCCTAGCAACAATAGTAGGGCACACAAATAATCAATGCTTAAGAAATACTTAAGAGGATAAGTATTTTGTTGTCTTTGATTCAAGGACCAAGATCAATGGATGAGGTGAGCCATGTCGTTGTGCTAGATTAGTTATGCTTGCCAAGATGTGCGACTACGATCATGCTACGTGGTTGTGCATCCCTATACGTAAATATGTGCTTCTTGAATGAAAATAACACTCCTTAATTCGTCTTCTATTCAGCTTGGACGAGAACATGAATCCCATTCTTTTCGAGTAACACTTAAAACATACAAGACTTATAATTAAAAAGGTAGCTTGGTGCACAAAGCTTCTGCTCACCTAAGGTTCGAGGAAGGAGCAGACCACAGAGAGTCAATAGTATGCAATCTTACCTTACATTTTTGAAAGAGATTATTTTCACTTCTCGAACTTATTAGTTAAGTATAAATTACATCATGCAAGAATATGAAGTTTTAATAGTATTTGATAGACAGGCTTGGCATCACAAGAGCTAAGGCCATCTACTGTGGTGGTGTAAGGAGGGCCTCTCCCTATGCGTAAGTCATTGGTTCAATGTTGCCATGGGTTAGAACCCTAGCTTGCCTACTAAAAAACAAAGGATTTAGTATCACAACTTTGAGACCTATGTTGGTTGGCATGCTATTTCTATTAGGCTAGAAGAGGCTATCCTTAAGATTTGGAGGCAAAGATTGTTGGGTAATGTATACAGGTTCATTCCCCTACAACTTAAGTAACTTTGAGCCTCTTATCACTCACATGACATGACCTATAATGGAAGATTTGCAAAATGGCTTGTTGGTATGTCAATGAATTGGTCCACTAAAAAAATGAGATTTTAGAAGTTAAGGGTCTAGAGAGCAAAACAAAAGGTAGGAAAACTCAACCATCTCCCGAAAAGAGATGCAGCAATCTTAAAGAGATAATTATCTCACTTGCAAACATATCTGCCGGGATCAAATATACAGCACTTCGAGTGCTTTCCATGGGATAACTCCAATGCCTACTTTAGCAGTACAATTGCACTGTACGAGGTCGGCACCTTAGGCATGTACGTGGACCGCCACAAGACCTCCGTGAATCACACTTCACTTCAACAATGACAAACCTTAGAAAGTTGAAACTAGACAATCCAAGTCCACACTTTAATGGGCAAAAGTCCATGTTCGCATGATTACCAGATAAGAGAGGAAATCCATTCTGATGTGACTCTTCCTTTGACAAACATTCTCTTTTGAATCTTTGTCAATAGTCAATACAAACTGTATGGGAGATGGAAGTATTTTATGCCTTATTACTACAGATGCATGAAAAGCCAAACTTGGGTTTGACCCTCATGATATTGGTCTGATGTAGACCCTTCATTTAGTGGGCCATAATTCAAGGGTGAAGTTATTTCTACTGTGTGATTGAATTGCTATAAAAGTTCAAAGAAAGTGACTAAGTTGGCCTTGATGAGTGTCATTGACATGTGTGAGTGAATGCAACCAAGATTCTTATACAACTTAATTAAATTAAACACAAAAGGAACCTGACCTTCCAACTTTCATAGCGACATGTCCCAAGACTTAGGAAGTCATAGCGACATGGTGGCATGATTTTGTGTTTTATGGCCATTTATTGTTTTATATTGGTGGATAAAGAAAAAGGAAAGTTATGGTGCAATGGTAAAATTTTTATCGTGTGACTTTGAGGTTACAAGTTTAAGGTGTGAAAATAATTTCTTACAAAAATGCAAAGGAAGACTACATACTATAGAGCTTTGTGCATTAGGCTACTTTTTTACCGTGGAGATAGAGCGATATGATTAACATTTCATCGATATTTTACAAATGTTACCGATATTGTGATTGTCTTAACAGATATGCCTACAATTTATTTTACAGTATGATAAAGTCGGGTGACTATCTTATCGGTTACAGGGCAAACAAACATGTATCGGCCATGTGGATGAGATGTACAGTCATATTGGCCTTATCATTGTATTTTATTGCTAATTTATCATTATCCATCAGCGGACATGACCGATATGATCAACATTTTAGCGATATTTACTAAGAAGACGACCTTTTAGGATACGAGATAAGTCGGACGGACAATATTCGTACGAATCGTACATGAAATGATTGAAACCGTAACGATATTTTTCTATAATGTGTACATTCATCTTCTTCTGTTTCCTTTTCTAGTAGTGGAATTGTAAGCCTATCCATTTTTATACTAAAAGCTTGTCCCTGTGTTGTTCCTCGTTAACAAGTAGCAAGAATTCTAAACTTTGAAGGAGAAGTGAAACTATGAGACGCATCTCACGTGAGGAAGCACATGGAGATCCATCAATCCCATCCATTGATTTAAGAATGGCCCACAACCTTTCCTATTTAGATAAACAATCCCAACCATCCCAAAAAATAAAATTCGAGAGTTAAACCCCTATTTGAAAAGAAAAAAGTGCTTGCCAACGAAAGTCTAGCCTAGTTAGTCACAAATAACTTGACATTTCTCTTAGAATATGATTGGTCATAGGTTTGAGTATCACTTTCCCTTTTGTTGAGATTAGATTTAGAGTACATGTGAAGGGGAGCTTTGGTGGAACAATAAAATTGTCGTCGTGTAACCTTGAGATCATGTGTTCAAGGTGTAAAAACAGCTTCTTGCAAAAATACAAGATAAGGTTGCTTATTGTAGACCCTTATGATATGCCCTTTCTTTAGTTGGAGCTTTGTATCCCGAGGTTGCTTGTGTGAATGATTTATTTTGTATTTTTTCACCTTATAGCAAGAAGAAGGGCCACAAAGAGGATAGTATTCTTCATGATAGCACTACTCATCCTTGTCCAGAGATTGCATAGATTGTTTCCCAATATATTTATAGTGAACAATCATAACCATTGATGTGGTATTGCTATTGAGAAAGTGTGACTTTTTTTGGTAGTTGCACTAGCTGAACCAGATGCTAGAATTATCCAACCTTTCCCTAGTCATCAAAGGCAAGAGCAATTAGACAAACGAGTCAGATCATTCAAAGGTAGGCCTCTTCCCAAAAAATATTTGGTCACTCTGCGACCAGGCGCGTTACAAAAATTTGGTTTATCTTCCTCAGAAAAATTACACCTGAAAATCAAACAATCAAAATTAATCCAACAAGTTTAACATGGTGATTTTAAAGTTAGGTTAAAAGAAGGGGTAGTGGGATCCATCATTCTAGCGTCTAGATTATTCTTTTATTACGAAGATGCAGATCGTATGACTTCGTACACAAGGGATTCTGTTAGGTTTTTTGAGAAAATGTAGACCATTAACTTTTATTGCACCATATCTTGACGATGAGATATCGATTTAGCATGAAATTGAAACGGGTCTCCAATTGATGGTCTGCAAATTTAACGGCGTGGATTCACGAATCTATTTCTCAATCTGGCCCAGAAAAGTGGCTTTCTTGGTAGTCAAACTCTCCCTATTTGTATCTCTGGTATTCTATTTTCTCTCTAACAAATTTTCTAGTGAGTAATCAAATGTAATTTTCAAAAAGAAAAATTTAAAACTAACCATAAGTGTAATTTTCTTATAAGAAACAAGACTACTAAAACTGGGTAATAGCTTGATTAATGAACAGCGGGCCTACACCAAAGAATCTAAATCAACGGTCTAAAGTTTCCTATAGAAACCTATAGTGGGGTCATGGATGAGGTGTTGGAGACATCCAATCGAGATAAAATTAGCATCATTTGGAACAGCCTTGTCATGAACTGCTAAATTAACGGATTGGATCATGCAAACATCGCACATTTAAGCTAGTGAATCCGCGAATAAATCCAACCGACCAACATTAAGAAAGTGGAACCCTCAATCTCAAAATAAAAGCAGTAGGTCCCATAATGGAGGGTCCAGATCACTTGCATCCTCAGTGCGGAATTCCGAATACAGGAGTTGGACTAGCATCATACTAAGCCCGTCTCATCGTAATATTTCACTTCGGCTTCTTAAATGAAACGGTAGAAAATCCCAAGGACACACGGCAGACAAATTTCCTACTTTCTCTTCACTCTGCGAGGCTGAGCGGATTAGGGTTTTCTGAAACGCCCAACTCGAAACCCTAGAAATCCATCGAACGCTTTAGGCTCCTCCATCACTGCCAAAGGTTTCCAAATCAGGTAAATGATGTCTCAATTACTCCTCAATGCAGTTGGAAAAAAATTCTTTGCAGTGAATTGAGATGATTTTTTCGGACGTATGAAATCCTGAACCATTGTTACTGCAATCGAGTATTAGGCTTGTTAACAGATTGCATGATTTGTTAAATCTGAAAATCTTGGTTTTAGAGCCGTTAGTTTGTTACTGGCTGGATTTTTGTCTGTCATGGAATTTTTGTTAAAATTTTTTTTTGTGATTTGCGAGGATATATGGAAGAAAACTAGGGTTTTCATGTCATTTTAGTAGATTCTTGGTAAATGATGCACCAATTTTTTTATTATATCTTTTTCTCAATGCAGTTCTGAAAATTTTCTTTGCACTTAGTTACAATGATTGTTACCAATGTAAGAAATCCTAGATCTTTACTCTTGAAATTGAGGCTTAAGCTTGGTAGAAAGTGAGAAAGTGTGGTTCTAGAGCTGCAGATTGTTACTGGTTACGATTTCTGTGTCCGTAATTGAATAGATTAGATTTATTAATTTTTTTTTGAAACTTCTTTGATTCGCTTGGTAAGCAGGTTTCTTGATTTATTGATTACTGAAAAAAATGGGTTCTGGAGCTGTCGATTACTTTTCGATTTCTGTCTGTCTTGGAATTTTCTTTTTTGAAATGGGCAGGAAAATTAAAAATACAAAGGTAGGGAATTAGTATTTTCATGGTAAATAGTGTCTCAATTTCTTATTAATGTCTTAATGCAGTTTGGAGATGCATGAAATTCTAGACTTTGCCCTGAAATTGAGTTTTAAGCTTTATAGATGGTTTTCATAACTTCTAAATATACTGAGAAAAATTTGTTTAAAGAAGCTCTAGATTGTTGCAGATTTGATTTCTCTGTCTACTGTGGACTTGTTTTTTGATTTATTTATTTACATTTTTGTGGTTGGCATTAATTGGAAGAAAAAAGATGAGAAATAGGATTTTCATGTGATTTTTTCATACATGCTAGTTTTTTCTGTCCTGCAGAGAGATATTTTTTGGTGTATTTCTGGAGACCGGTGTGTTAGATCAAAATGAGTGAGGCAAAAGATAATGAGGACTTAGGGCAAGATTCTTTTGAAGGTTCTGACAATGAAATGGCTGAGAAAGAAGGTCATGAGATGAGTGAAAACCATATAGAAAGCGGTCAAGGTTCTGAATTGTTTGGTGAAACTCATTTTGGTGATGGCTTTGTTGCTGTTGAACCATTTCCGGAACCAGATGTGGAGGAGGAAACCCACGATAGTGATGGTATGTTGGAAAACGACTATGGCAATGTTGGAGATGCAGTTGATGGGATTTCAGAACTGAAGGAGGAAAAAGAGAATGATTTGGTTAATTTTAGGCATGCAAATGGGGGAGAAGGTATGGAGATGAAAGGTGAATGGAATGTAGGGAAGGTTCATTCTGAAGAAAACTGCACTGAGGAAGCCCCGCTGAAACAGGAGACACCACATGGGGTTCACGCTGAGGGTTTGAATCAGTCCTTCGCTTTGCAATATGCTGAAGGTGAAGAATCAGGGACAGAGGAGGAACAAGCGGCATTCATGAGGGAATTGGAGAGCTTCTTTAAAGAAAGGAGCATGGAATTCAAGCCGCCAAAGTTTTATGGCGAGGGATTGAATTGTCTCAAGTAGGGTTTGGCTTTGCATGTTTTTCGAGGTATAATTTGTTTTCAGAAATTTGAGCTTGGACTAAAGTTTTCTATGTTTTGTGGGACCAAGGTTATGGAGAGCAGTGACCAGATTGGGAGGTTATGATCAGGTACAATCTATTCTATTTATTTCTAGTTGTAGTCCCTTTTTTCTTGACACCTTTTCCTATCAATTTTGGAAAATAGAAGGACAACTGGAACTTAATAGATGCCAAGTTTAAGCTGATTTGAACTCAATCAATTATCGTCTTTATTTTCTTGAATTAAAATTTGGTTACCAATATCTATTGATATTTTTGCGGAAGTTGTTTCCCTGAGGCAGGTCTTATTTCTGCAGGTGACCTCATGTAAATTGTGGCGTCAAGTGGGAGAGTTGTTCAAGCCCCCAAAGTGAGATGCTACATTTGGGTCCTTTTTTTTTTTTTGAATATCTTGACCATTTTCTTCCTAAATGTGGTATGCACATTGTTTCAATCTTTGAATTAATTCACATTGACATCGTCCTTTTCGGACTGGTAATATGTAAGTGAATCGACTCACTGGACCTTTTTGATATGTTATCCTTGTTGAAATGACTCACAAAATTAGGGAGGGCATTAGTTGAGCTACCTAGCAAGGACCCATGACAAACTATGAATCACAATTTATCAATCATGTTTATAGAATCTATCTTTGTGGATGTTTTGCTAAATTAGAATTCCTAAGCATCGTAATCCATGCAGACTGTAGCTGAGTTTTATCTGTAATATCCTTATGTTTGTCGTGAAGAACCTGTACAATCTGAATTGTCTACAAGTAGTTAATAACATTTTTGATGGGATTAATTTCTTCATTTCAAAAGTTGGGCTTCATATCAAGAGAATAGATTACACACATATGTATATGTGTATGTATATCTATATCATGTACATATGTATGCATATGCATATATATAGATATGCATACACACACATATTATATAAAGGAGCTGGCCATGTCATTTGATAAAATTACTTTTGCATTTTCTGATTTTTAGCATTCATTAAATTGCAACATAGTTTACCTGCAGAATGTTCTAACTTATGTGTGGGTCCATGTGACACCCCGGGTTTTTCCAAACCTTTTCCCCATAATAATAAAAATAATAATATATTTTAAGAAAAACAAACGGGATCCCTAAAAATGAAAATTTAAAGTATAAAAATTTTATCGCAACTTTAAAAGAATTGACTGAAAGCGAGAACCACGGGGTCAACCACATTCAAAAACTATAATCATAAATAACATTAAAACTTTGATACTCTGAGCATGCTCGATTTAAAACCACAAGAAATACACAGGCTAATTAAAGATAATAATAAATCAAGTCAAAAGTCACTAGATTCCATCCATGATCACCACAATATTTACATTTAAGATTTAAGAATTCTCCATACCATAATATGGGTCCAATCTATCCAAATATATAAACCTCTAAGTAAAATCTCAAAAGTCTAATACCAGTCCAAGAGACATACTCTAATCTATGTCTGAATATATAAATAAAATGGATGGTCTTCAGGTCTTTTTCCAAATCAACGCTACTCCGCGCGCTTTCCTTTCCAGCTATCACGTTTCAAATATGAGGCATTGCAAAACAAAGCAATGCCTCAGCAAGCTATGCTTGTGTAGGTGATTACTCTCAAATAAAACTTAATAAAATTCACAAGATGATTCTCATGAAAGAAACATATAGATGACATGTCAAATAATCAATTGCTCATAATTATAAACCTTCACAAAACAGATATCAAGTTAAATCAGGATGGCATGCAATACACAATCAAAATACAGAGACGTGTCTATAAAAATAGTACGAGTCTATATCCACAGCAATAATATGCATGCAAATTATGATAAATAAGACTCTATATCATGACAATACCAAAATCATCTTTAGCTTTTTAAAAACTATGGCAACCCCAACATGACATGAATCGAAAACTGACATTCACTCAAGCTAGGGCATTCCCCATAAGCGACGCGCTGCATTGGATCCTGGATGCGGTGAAAAATAGGCAAGGTTTGATAGGGCGTTCTTCCAGAAGCGACGCGCTACATCGGAACCCAGGTGTAGTGACAAGTGGACATGGGGTTCATACCATGGAGATCTAGAAAGGCTATAGTAAATAGGGTATCTCCAAAACATAAGATTCGCATCGCTACATGAAATATAGGGACACTGACAGGTAAGAGTTTGGAGACAGGTAAGAGTTTGGAGTTAGTAGACATAATGAAATGTAGGAGAGTCAACATCGCTTGTATCCAAGAAACCAAGTGGAAAGGGACTAAAGCTAGAAAAATAGATGGGTATAAATTATGGTACGTAGGAAAAATAAATAATAGGGTATCTCCAAAACATAAGATTCGCATCGCTACATGAAATATAGGGACACTGACAGGTAAGAGTTTGGAGACAGGTAAGAGTTTGGAGTTAGTAGACATAATGAAATGTAGGAGAGTCAACATCGCTTGTATCCAAGAAACCAAGTGGAAAGGGGCTAAAGCTAGAAAAATAGATGGGTATAAATTATGGTACGTAGGAAAAATAAATAATAGAAATAACGTAGGAATAATAGTGGATAAGGAATTAAAGGATAAAGTTGTGAATGTTAAACGAATCAGTGATAGAATAATAATAATAAAAATGATTCTAGGAGAGCAGATTATAAATATTATAAGTACATATGCACCACAAGTAGGGTTACAAGATATAATTAAGAGACAGTTTTGGGAAGATATGGAGGGAGTCATGCAAGAAATTCCCAACACTGAGGGGATATTTATAAGAGCAGACTTAAATGGTCATGCAAGAAAAGATAAGGAAGGATATGATAAAATACACGGAGGGTATGGTATAAGTAAACGAAACGAGATGGAGGATAATATCCTTGATTTTGCTTTGTCATATAACCTATCTATTGCAAATACACTCTTTAAGAAGAGGAATGAACAATTAATAACCTTTAAAAGTGGACTTCATAAAAGCCAAATAGACTTTTTTCTACTTAGGAATAATGAACGATCTATATGTAAGGATTGTAAGGTGATACCCGGTGAGAGTTTAACCTCACAACATAGGTTAATGGTTATGGATATTCACATCAAAAGATGGGAGGAAAAGAACTGAACTTAATACACATCAAAAAACTAAGTGTGGAACTTAAAAGGAGAGAAAATAACCTCATTCAAAAATAAGTTGATGGTAGAAGGAAATTGGAACTATGAAACAGAAGTAAATACCATGTGGACTAATATGGCTGAGTCCATTAAGAAAGTGGCAAAAGATGTCTTAGGAGTATCTAAAGGTAAAGGGCTATTAACAAAGGAAACATGGTGGTGGAATGAAATAGTGCAAAAAGCTATTAAAGAAAAATGAATGCGTTTTAAAGCATGGCAGAAGATTAGAAATAATGAAAACTATGAACAATATAAGAATGCTAAAAACGTTGCTAAGAGAATAGTAAGTGAGGCTAAACTTAAAACATATGATGAGCTCTATAATAGACTAGGAACAAGAGAAGGTGAGAAAGATGTGTTTAAACTTGCAAAAGAGAACAGAAGGGTAAGGACTTAGAGCATGTTAGGTTTATTAGAAGCGATGATCAAAGGGTATTAGTCAAAGATGATGAGATCAAACAAAGGTGGAAAATATACTTTCAAAAATTGTTAAATGACAATGGCCCTAAGAATATAGGGATTGAAAATACTATAAATCTAAATAACATTGGATATTATAGATATGAACGTAGGATTAGAACACTTGAAGTAAAAGAGGCATTGAGAAAGATGAAATCAGGAAAGGCCATGGGGCCTGATGGTATACCAATAGAGGTTTGGAAGCATATGGAGGATATTGGGGTAGTTTGGTTGACCAAGTTGTTTAACAAGATTATAAAATTAAAGAAAATGCTTGATGAGTGGAGGAAAAGCTCTATTGTACCAATCTATAAGAATAAAGGAGACATTCAGAGCTGCACTAATTATCGAGGGATCAAACTTATGAGCCATACCATGAAACTTTTTGAAAGAGTGATTGAGAAGAGGCTACGACATGAAACAAGTATATCGGAAAATCAGTTTGGTTTCATGCCTGGGAGGTCTACCATGGAAGCTATTTTCTTACTAAGATAATTAGTAGAGAAATATATGGGGAGGAGAAAAGACCTCCACATGGTCTTTATCGACTTAGAGAAAGCTTATGATAGAGTCCCTAGAGAGTTAATATGGATGGGTGGTAAAGGGGTTTCTCAAGGGTATATAGACATAATTAAAGATATATATGAGGGAGCAGTAACAAATGTTAAGACCACTAGTGTCGTGACTAGTGATTTTCCTGTCACTGTCGGATTGCACCAAGGATCGGCATTGAGTCCATACCTTTTCACATTAGTTATGGATGAGTTAACAAAACATCTGCATGAGGAGATTCCCTGGTGCATGCTATTTGCAGATGATATAGTCCTACTTGATGAGACAAGAGAGGGTATAAATATAAAGCTAGAGTTATGGAGAGAAGTATTATAATCTGAAGGATTTAAAATTAGTCGAACTAATACAGAATATATGGAATGTAATTTTAGCAAGGAGAGTAGGAGTGGAACACCAGTCAAGATTGATAACCAAGAAGTCCCCATGAGAGGCCACTTTCGATGCTTAGGATCATTGATCCATGAGAGTGGAGAGATTAAGAGGGAGGTTACCCAGAGAATCCAAGTGGATGGAACAAATGGAGATGTGCATCGAGTGTTTTATGTGATCAGCGGTTGCCACTCAAACTAAAGGAAAAATTCTATAGGATGGCTATAATGCCCACCATGCTCTATGGATCAGAGTGTTGGGCAGTTAAGGAACATCATACTCATAGGATGAGTGTCGTAGAAATGAGGATGTTGAGATGGATGAGTGGTAGGACAAAGAAAGGATAGAATTAGAAATGAAAATATTAGAGGAAATTTAGGGATAGCACCAATAGGTAACAAGTTGAAGGTTCTAAAAGGGCAAGGGGAAGGCCCAAAAGAACGTGGATAGAAGTGGTGAGGAAAGATTTAAAAACTTTGGAATTAAATGAAGCTATGATATTTAATAGAGTGGAATGAAGGAATAAGATTCATGTGGCCAACCCCTAATTGGGATAAAGTTTTGATAATGATGATGATGATGATGATCATAATAATACCAAAAGTGTCTCAAGATACTCAATCACCGGTGATGTGTACCCATACTAACTCTGGGTCCTTCTTGTACAGCCCACATCAACCCCCGGAGTCCCTCACGGCCTAGGCTCGGCTTCCCCTGGTTCACCCCACAGCTAAATCCATATGAACATGCAGAATAACCATATGGGCTACTATGCTGTAGTGGCAACCCCATTAGGATTTGAACCATTGCCGCTCCCTGTCTACACTTAAACAGGAGACTTTTTCTGCCTCCATGGGAAGGAACGGACCCGTAGGGGGGGCTACCCATGATACCGCCACTTACGTACCTGGCCCTGTATCACTCAAGGGCGGTGTTTAATCGTTATCATCACAAAGTCAGAGAGCGGGGGGCCAACCCTACAACCCTCCTAGCATAGTATCCACCAGGTGGAAGCACCCCTCATAAATCATCGACAAGATATAAATCATGTAAAGACTATAAATAATCCCAATAAATACGCTCAAAGCCCATGATAAGATAGTACATCACATGTAAACATGGTTATTAACAAAAATGAAATGTCGTGCTATAACAAGAAAGTAGGGATCTATTTATGTGACATAAGAAGACATAAAACACATGCCTCAAAAACTTTAGATAACCAGTCATGGTTACTGAAATCATGAAGTATTTGAATGAAATCACCTACCTCGATAATTGAGGTGCTCTAATTAGACGTGTAGAAGTGTCACGTCGCACACTCTGACGTTCCTGTCACATCATAATCTTCTATCACTTGGCAATTCAATGACATCTATCCTTCTAATCCCCTCGATCATCTCACATTCAATGTATACCATTAAGGTCTAAAGCCTAATCATCCCTTGATCAGCCTAGTTTAGATTATCTAATGATATTTAATGGTTTAACCCTTAAAAGGAATTTATATCTAGATTTTCAAGCCAAATCTAGGTCCGCGTTGTCGATACGATCGCAACGCCTCTTTTGGATTGCGATTTGGATCTTTGTAGCTTCTAAAAATTAAGTTTTTGTAAATGGATGGGTTAGAGAACCCCAAAAATCCAGAAAAACTGCGCGCCACATGTGCAGGCGCGTGTGCCGTTGATACGTGAGCCGTGTGCTCGCGCATGTGTTGTTCGCTTGCGCGTGTGCGCTGGCGTATGTATCGCTCGCCCATGTGCATTGGCGCATGCATCGCTCGCTCATGCATCGCTTGTGCACTACGCGTGTGCATTGCCTGAATGTGCGCGGGTGCAGCCGCGTGTCACGCGCGTGGCGTGCTCGTGGCGCTAGTGTGTCGGGGTGTGGCGCTTGTGTGGCACTTGCTGGTTGCGACGTGTGTCGCTGCATGTTACATGCTGCCGCGCGTTACGCAACGCAGAGCGTGCGCGCAGCCCAACAGTCACTTGCTTGCGCTGGCTAGCAGTTGCTGCTGGGTGCCGCCGCCGGGAACGATGACCGGCTCGCCATCGTCGCTGGAGACGATGGCGAACTCCCGTTGCTGCCGGCGACATTCAGGCATCCAAATGGTACTGTTTTTGCACCGTTTCGCTTTGTTTCTCACGCAGATATCATTTTTAAGCACCTTTTTAACAAACTCTATCGTTATCTTGTGTTTTTACCTGAGTTTTATTACTATCCTAAAAGTTTTTCTCTTACTGTTTTCTGAGTTTTTCAGCATCCTTAGCTGTCCAATCATCATGAAAATTCATGGGTTTGTTCTTCATGTTACCATGTACAAGATGAACGGTTCAGATCACGATCTAATACCGTTTCATCGGTTTACTTTAAAGGGAATAATAATGCCCACTATTTCATCGGAAAACGTCAATCCACACCGTTTTTTGGCGTTAAAACGATGAAAACTTTAAGAAGAAAAAGCAAAATCGTAAAGGGTGGCCTACTGCGATCAGATTGGCCAGAACTTATCTTCTCTTCACTGCGTGCGCCTAAGAGGGGAGTTTCACGTTGTTATCGGCGCCGTCAACACGGAAACTGAGAGGAATAGTTTGGCCGTACAAAAAGACATGGCAAGCTTTTATAGCCTCATCGTAGGTCCCACACCTTGTAGGCCCATGTGTATTTACCATTTTACCCTCTCTTATTATTTATTTATTTTGGTTATTACAGTCCATCTCGTGGATACTGCAAATCTTGAAGTCTTATGTAATTGAATTATATCGACTACTAATTTGAGTATTTTGTGCCATGCTATTGAAGAAGCTTCTTTCTTTGGCCCCCTCTTTGTTCTTTTCGGTTGTTGTAAGTAATTTCTCAATGAACACTTTGCTTTTGCAGGACATGCACTACTGTTTCTTGGTCATTTCGATGTTTCTATGAAAAGGTACTGTTTGAGATGCTTCAGTTTACTTTCTCATGTTCTTTGAACAAAGGGTAAACCAGTGTTTCTTTGTTAGGTGGGGTCATACATACTACAATCTTATTATTATTATAAGTATAGCAGCATACAGTGATTCAATATGTGTGTATTTGTACTTGTGTTTTACTGAAGTCCTGTTGAGAATTTAGTTTCATATGTACTTAGGTTGATGCTTCAGCTATTGTCATTGTAATGCTTACTGCAACATTTATTTTTTGGTTTACTATATCAAGAACAAACACAGAATCATGTTATTTGCTTACGAATATTCTATTGATGATTAACGAACGGTTTTGGAAGTTGAAGATAATTCTGGATTTCATTATTCATCAATGGGTTAACTTGAAAGAGAAGCTATAAATCTAAATATGCTGAATGAGACATCCATACCACATTAATGTAGTAGAAGACCTTTTAGCTAAGAGAACCTTTCTTTAAGTATGATGATTTGCATGTTTTCTGGAGCTTAAAATATTTACCATTTTCCAAATTCCTTCTAGCCCACTGCCTGGCAGAAACTAGGCTCCTCTACAGTTGACCATAGGTCGCAAGTTCAAGGTTGGTACCCTACATTCCATTAGCGTATGGGATTGATTTGGGAGTATGTGAGTGGCTTTGCTTTCTTTGTTTATTCTTTGCTTGTACCCAAAATGTGTACCTTTTCACTTGGGAATCAAATATGAGGTATGGGATATCTTCATCATCATCAAGACCTTATCCTGATTGGGGATCAATCACATGAATCTTGTTCCTCCATTCCCTTCTATTAAATGTCATGGCTTCATTTAATCCCAAAGTTTTTAAATATTTTCTCACCACTTCTAGCCACATTCTTTTGGGGCTTCTCCTTGCACTTTTAGAACCTTTGATTTGGATCGCCTCACTCTTAATTGGTGCCCTTTTTGGTTTACGTTGGAGATGTCCGTATCATCTAAGTCTAATCTCTCTCATCTTTTTACCTATTGGTGCTACTCTTAAGTTTCATCTAATATTTTCATTTCTAATTCTATCCTTTCTTGTTTTGCTACTCATCAATTTCAATATTCGCATTTTGGCGACACTCATCCTATATATACATTATTCCTTAATTGCTCAACACTCTGATCCATAGAGCATGGCCAACCTTATAACCATCTTATAGAATTTTTTTTTAGTTTGAGTGACATCCTCTGATCATACAAAACTCTAGAGACGCATTTCCATTTGTTCCAATCCACTTGGATTCTCTGGGTAACCTCCCTCTCAATCCCCCCACTCTCTTGAATTATCAATCCCAAGTATCAGAAGTATTCTTTTAGGGGGACTTCTTGGTTGTCAATATTTACTGGTACTCCACTCTCGTTTCTCTCCTTGCTAAAGTTGCATTTCGTATACTCTGTCTTAGTTCGACTAATTTTAAATCCTTTAAATTCTAATGCTACTCTCCATAACTTTAGCTTTGTGTTTGCGCCCTCATTTGTCCCATCAATCAAAACTAAATCATCTGCATATAATATGCACCATGAAATCTCCTCGTGCATATATTTTATTAACTCGTCCATAACTAATGTGAAAATGTTTGGGTTCAACGTTGATCTTTGGTAGTGATAGAAAAATCACTGGTCTTTTGCTAATGGTCCTAATGTTTGTTACCACTCTCTCATACATATCCTTAATTTTGTCTATATACTCCTGAAACCCCTTTCTTGCCCAATACCCACTATATTAATTCTCTAGGAACCCTATCATAAGCTTTTTCTAAGTTATAAAGATCATGTGGAGGTCCATCCTCATCACCCCATATTTTCCTATCAATTGTCTTAGGAAAATAGCTTCCATGTTAGACCCTCTAGGCATGAAACCAAATTGGTTTTCCTATACACTTGTTTCATGCTGTGGCCTCGCCATCATTCTTTCAAAAAGTCTAATAGTATGGTTCATAAGTTTGATCCCTAGATAATTAATGCAACTCTGTATGTCTCCTTTATTCTTGTAAATTGGTATAATAGAGCTATTCCTCCATTCATCAGGCATTTTCTTCGATTTTACAATCTTGTTAAACAATTTTGTCAACGAAACTATCCCAATCTCTCTCATATACTTTAAAACCTCTATTGGTATACCATTAGGCTCCAGAGCCTTTCTTGACGTCATCTTTTTCAAGGCCTCTTTCACTTCAGGTATTCTAATCTTATAGTCATATCTATAATGCTCAACGTTATTTGGGTCTATGGTACTTTCAATTCCTATATTCTCAGGGTAATTGTCATTTAGCAATTTTTGAAAGTAACTTTCCCATCTTTGTTTGATTTTGTCATATTTGATTATTACTCTTTGATCATTACTTCTAAGACACTTAATGTGGTCTAAGTCCTTACTCTTCCTTTCTCTCACTTTTAAGAGTTTAAATGCATCTTCTTACCTTTTCTTGATTCTAATCTTTTGTAGAGATTATCATATGCTTCGAGTTTAGCCTTACTAACTTAGCAACCTTTTTAGCGTTCTTATATTGTTCAAAGTTTTCATTATTTTTAGTCTTTTGCCATACTTTAAAATACATGTTTCTCTTTATTAACTGTTTGCACTTTTTCACTCCACCACCAAGTTTCTTTTGTTGGTTGCCTTTTACTTTTAAACACTCTTAGCATCTTTTGCCACTTTCTTAATGGACATGATCATATTAGTTCACATGGTATTTACTTCTATTTTATCATTCTAGTTTCCTTCTATTGTTAACTTGTTTGTAAATGGTGCTATCTTCTCTCCTTTTAAGTTCCAGCACTTAGTTTTTGGACACCTATTAAGTGCATTTCCTTTCTTCCATATTTAATAGAGATGTCCATAGCCATTAATTTATGTCGTGAGGTGTGACTCTTATCAGGTATCACCTTACATCGTTACACATTGATCTTTCAGCATTCCTAAGTAGGAAAAAGTCTATTTGGCTTTTATATGCTCTACTTTTAAAGTTTAGTAAGTGTTCATTTCTCTTCTTAAAGTATGTGTTTGCTATAGCTAGGTTATATGCTATGACAAAATTAAGTATAGATTCCCCTAACTCATTTCTTTCTCCAATATCATACCCTCTAATGTACCTTATCATATCCTTCTTTTTCTTTTCCTACATGATCATCAAAATTGTCACTTAGTTTTTGGACACCTATTAAGTGCATTTACTTTTTTTCATACTTTAATAGAGATGTCTATAACCATTAATCTATGTTGTGAGGTTAGACTCTCACCGGGTATCACCTTACAACCCTTACACATTGATCTTTTAGCATTCCTTAGTAGGAAAAAGTCTATTTGGCTTTTATATAGTTCCCTTTTAAAGGTCAGTAAGTGTTCATCTTTTTTCTTAAAGTATGTGTTTGTTATAGCTAGGTTATATGCTGAGGCAAAATTGAGTATAGTTTCCCTTATCTCATTTCTTTCACTAATACCATACCCTCCTATGTAACTTTTCATATGCTTCTTTTTCTTTTCGTACATGATCATTAAAATCTGTTCCCATAAATATCCCCTCTATGTTAGGAAGTCGTGCATGATTCCCTTCATATCTTTCCAGAACTCTTTTAATTCTATCCTTTAACCTTACTTGTGGTGCGTGTGGACTAATGACATTTATAATTCTCTCTTAGAACAAGTTTTATTATTATAATTCCATCACTGGTTCTTTTAGCATCTACAAATTTATCCTTTAATTCTTTATCTACTATTATCCCTACGTGATTTTTATTATTGTCCTTTTCTATGTAATAGAGTTTATACCGATCGATTTCACTAGTTTTAGCCTCTTTCCACTTGGTTTTTTTGATACAAGTGATGTTGACTCTCCTATGTTTTATCGTAACCACTAACTCTAGACTCTTACATATCGATGTACCTATATTTCACATATCGATACAAATCTTGTTCTCTTGACCTAGCCTGTTTGCCCATGCACTTCTTGAACGGTGCGGGAACCCATGCATGCTTTCCACTATACCTGGGTTTTGATTTAGCGCATTTTTTCCGAGGGAACGCTCCAATAGCCCTTGCCTATTTTCCACTACACCTGGGATCTGATGCAGAGAGTCGCTTCCAGGGGAACGCTCTAGCCCTTGTCCATTTTCTACTGCATCAGGGATCCGATGCAGTGCGTTGCTTATGGGAAACGTCCTAGCTTAAGGAAATGTCATAAATCGATTCATGCATGGGGTTTGCCATGCATTTTCTTTGCTGGTTGGCACTTGATGTAAAACCCTCCTCCTTTATCCAGGCTTGGGACTGGCTGCGTAAAACCATATAGAACTAAAACCACATAGGTTGAGTTAGGCATCGGATATACATCCTAAATAAAGCCCCTTCTCCCAAACTACTATGCTTGGTTTATATGCATCAGTGGACAAGTGCTGATACAGTTGCTTAATTGCTGTATAACTCCCCTTTTCATCATTTTGGTGTTTTACAAATAATTGTTTCTTCTTGTACTATGCAGTATTGTTGAAATTGATCCATCTCTTCTCAAGAGGGGTCTATTTCTTTCTGTTAACTACTTACTATGAGTGTTTATTTGCATATGTTCACGTTTATGTCTCATGCTTTCTAAAATTTTCTTTGGACAGGCACTACTTGATTATGAACGCCATAAAATTCGTGGTGGTGAGCTCCCTCCCCCTGCTACTACTATCACAGATCCCATGGGCGTCGATAATCAGGTTTGTGTTGTCATCCCTCTTTTTCAGGTTGGGCCTGGATATTATTGATTCATATAAACTGATCTATCTCGAGTTTTCAATTACACCAATTAGTTTTAGATTATTTGAAGTTGTGGAAGGGTACAGTAGATTATTTGAGTCCAGGGAGATGTACATTTTGTCATTTTCACCTGCAAAATGCAAATGTGCATCTGCTGTATAAAGTTAGTTTAGTTTCTAGATGCAGATTTTTTGTGTCATGTTTATAGAATCTTTAACAGATGGATTAGGAGTTGTTTGATATGTATTTTTAAGTTATTCGATGCTATTTCTATGAAAAAGTTGATGGAGACATCAGTCTATCTTTGAACTGGTGAAGTGGCAAGGATTGTTGTCCTTGCTACTCAACCCTGGCATCAGGACATACGTTTACCCTTTGACCAAAGCAGACTGGTATGAAAGCCAAAAGGAAGCATCTATACGTATGAGATGTATTTGCATGATTGTCTGTGCAAGTTTAATACATGAAGTTCTGAGCCTTTATTCCTTAAGCCAAGTTGTTCAGTCAGTCAAACGCTGCATACCTGCCTATATCCATAGCCTTGGAGAACTTACTCTTGGTACCAGTACCTATCTGCATGCAGACCATTTGTAGCTTAACATGCTCTCCTAGCAGCTGGACAAGGCATAAAAATTATGACTGAGACGATGAGGGAGTACATGTGTGTACCTGTGAGTGATATTCATTCCTATTAATCTATGAGTCCAGCCATCTTAGTGTTAAGCATTGCAAAACTGGAATTGACTGTGGCATGGCATCACAGTCCACATTTACTGGGATCCCTAATGCATACGGGGTTCGACGATCTCTCTTGACTACCACTGATCTGAGAGAGCACAATCTGCTTGTACTTTCTGTGCCCACCGTTCAACTGAGGTTGGAATAGGCATATGTACGCCAAGCTGTCCAACTTAGTGATAGGGATCATATTAGCATTTATGGGCTAAACTTGGGCTTAAAGTGCCATACTTGAAACCCCATAAGAGTGGTCTGCTCCAACAAGCCCATTCTAGAAGTGTTGACCAGATAGCATATATCTCTATAAGATTTGTGTGATTTACAGGATCACAGAACTTGACTAGACTTGATTGCTTAGTTTCTATACTGCAAAACAGCAGAAAAGTTGACCTCTGATTGGTTGTAGTTTCCATAAATGTCTATGCATTATAGGGTAACCAAAGTTGACCAGATTTGATTAGCTTTAGGTACCATACCTAATTATGCATACTAAGAAGGTGTAACTAGTAGATCTGGAAAGTATTGGCTGTAAGCTCTATAAATTTGATGTAGAGTCTTTAGGATCAATGAAAAAGTTGGAGATTTTGCAGATGCAACAGTACGTGTGTGATGCATTGTCCTTTGGAGTGATTCCAAAGAGAACTCGCAATGGTGTGACTCCATTTGTGGTCCTCAAGCTGTTCATGTGACTTCCCTATGTTTGTAGGCATCTTATCATAGTTGTCAATTTAGTTTCTTGTCGGATGAAATTACTGATATTTCATTTTCAGTGAAAAAAGGAGACAAAGTACATGATCTCGGTTTCCATCAAATATAGGATAATCTCAGTCATATTGGCTGTTTTTTCCAGCGATATCATATTTCAGCTGAAATATGGGTTGAAAATTCTATCTTTCCTTTCTTTTCTTTTTTCTTTCTTTTCCTAACCTTTTAATATCATTGGTTTCAACCAAAAAAGGAAAAAAGGAAAAACATTTTGGTTAACCAGGACAGCTGTACACTCTCCTTTATTGTCTCCTTATTACCCTATTTCTATGAAAAAATCACAAGACTTCCATTGTTGTCTCATTCCTACTTACCTTACTGTTATGGGTAAACCACAAGATTTCCATCACCTAATTTAAATGGAAACATATATCTTTTATATTAGATTTTTTAAAATTAATTAATTAATATCAAAATTTCAGCTTTTTGCATGGACCGAAATGACAATCGAAACTAAATTGCAACGACGCATCCTATAGATGTGATTCCTATAGTAATCCTAATTATTTGGAGTGATTCCAAATACATTTTCTTTCTTCTTACGCCAGTTCTTCTGGTTTTTGTGGATGTTGCTTTATTGTATTTCTACAAGATTTCAATTGTTTGGGTTGAATTTTGGAGCAAATTCCTCTGAAATCTGTTCTCTAGCCTTGTCGTAGATCGTATTAGTATTAGAGCTATGGTCAAAATGGCTACTGGTAGTGGCAGAACCTGCAAGGGGAGATTGAATGAAGTCAAGTGGATGAATTGCTTCTGCGACTTGTTGAAAAGTTGGAGAATCTTGATAATTGGATAGTGTCTACTAGAATTGACGATTAAAATATCTTGTTAGATGGAAAGGACGACCATTATCTTATTGTACATGGATCAATGTCGAAGAGTTTCAAGTACATAAATCTTGATCTTTATGATCGTTATCATTTCTTTTACTTGATCTGGTTAAGTGTTTTCAAGGGGGTGAAAGCCCACAAGAGTAGTCTGCTCCAATTAGCTTACTCTAGAAGAGTGACCAAATAGCATATATCTCTACAGGTTTTTTCTCATTTATAGGAACACAGAAGTTGACGGCACTTGATTTCTTAGTTTCAGTAATAAGTGTTTATGTAAAAATAGTAGAAAAGTTGATCACTGATTGGCTCTCTATTGTCTTATCAATCAAAACTATGTTATTTGCAAATAACATGCACCATGAATCTCCCCATACAGATGTTTTGTTAACTCATCCATAACTAGCGTGAAAAAGGTATAGGTTCAACGTTGATCTTGGTGCAATCCTATAGTGATAGGGAAATCATTGGTCTCTCCGCTAATGTTCCTAACATTTGTTACCGCTCCCTCATCATCATCATCAAAACCTTATCCATACATCCTTAATTATGTATATAACTCTCTTAAAACCCCCTTTCTCGCCCAACATCCGCCATATTAATTCTCTGGGGACCCTACCATAATCTTTTTCTAAGTTCATAAAGACCATGTGGAGGTCATTCCTCCTCGCCCTATATTTCTCTATCAATTGTCTAGGTACGAAATAGTTTCTATGGTAGACCTAGGCATGAAACCAATATACTCGTTTCATGATGTAGTCTCTTCTCAAGTACTCTTGTCAAAGTTTCGTGGTATGACTCATAAATTTGACCCCATGATAATTAGTGCAATTCTGTATGTCTCTTTTATTCTTATAAACTGGTTAGTTAGAGCTTTTTTTTCCATTTATCTAGCATTTTCTTTGATTCTAAAATCTTGTTAAACAACTTTGTCTGCCAAACTACTCCAGTATTGCCCATATACATCCAAACCTCTATTGGTATGCCATCGTGCCCCGCGGCCTTTCCTAATTTCATCTTTTTCATGGCTTCTTTCACTTTAGATATCTTGATCCTATGGTTGTACCTATATAGTTCAATGTTATTTGGGTTTACGGTTCTCTCAATCTCTATATTCTCAGGACATTTGTCATTTAGCAACTTTTTAAAGTAACTTATCCACCTTTGATTGATCTCGTCATCTTTTACTATTACCTTTTGGTCATCACTTTTAATGCATTTAACGTGATCTAAGTCCTTACTCTTCTGTTGTCTTATTTTTGCAAGTTTGAACACATCTTTCTCACTTTTTCTTGACCCTAATCTATTATAAAGAATATCATTTGCCTTGAGTTTGACCTCAATTGCTACTTTCTTAGCAACCTTTTCTCTTTAATAACCTTTTACACTTTTCACTCCTCCATAGTTTCCTTTATTGGTTGCCTTTTACCTTTATATACTATTAGAACATTTTTTGCCACTTTCTTAGTAAACTCGGCCATATCAGTCCATGTGGTGTTTACTTCTATTTCATTATTCCACTTTTCCTTCTACCATCAGCTTGTTTGTGAATGATGCTATTTTCTCTCCTTTTAAGTTCCACTACTTCACTTTAGGACACCTATTAAGTTCATTTCCTTTCTGCTATCTCTTAATGCAAATATCCATAACCATTAACCTTTGTTGTGTGGTTCAACTCTCGCTCGATATCACCTTATAATTCTTACACATTGATCTTTCAGTATTCCTAAGTAGGAAAAAGTCTATTAGACTTTTATGTAGTCCACTTTTAGAGGTTATTAAGTGTTCATCCCTCTTCTTAAAGTATGTGTTTGCTAGAGATAGGTTTTATGCTAAAGCAAAATTGAGGTAGCTTCTGCCATCTCATTTCTTTCTCCAATACCATACCCTCCATATACTTTGTCATTTCCTTCCTTTTCTTTTACTATATGATCATTTGATTCTGCTTCTATAAATATCCCGTGTTGGGGAGTTTTTGCATTACTCCTTTTATATCTTCCCAGAACTGTCTCTTAATTCTATCTTCTAAACCTAACTGTGGAGCGCATGCACTTATAACATTTACAATCTTCTCTTATAGAACAAGTTTTATTAGTAGAATTCTATCACTGGTTTTTCTAACGTCTATAACTTTATCTTTTAATTCTTTATCTACCATTATTCCTATGTCATTTTTATTAGTGTCCTTTCCCATGTACCAAAGCTTACACCCATCATTTGCTCTAGTTTTAGCCCTTTTCCACTTGGTTTAATAGATACAAGCTATGTTGACTCTCCTATGCTTCATTGTATCTACCACCTCCACACTCTTACTTGTCAATGTGCCTATATTACGTGTGGCGGTGTAAATTTTATTTTCCTGAGCTAGTCTTTGTAACTGAGCATATCTCTAGAATGGCGTGGAACCCCTGCCCACTATTCACTGCATTGAGGATTTGATGCTGAGCATCGCTTACGGGGAATGCCCTATTATCCCTTGCTCATTTTTCACTACATCCAGGGTCTGATGCAGAGCATCGCTTACGAGGGAATGCGCTAGCATCCCTTGCCCATTTCCCACTGCATTTAGACTCCTATGCAGTGCGTCACTTATGGGAAATGCCTTAGCCTGAGGAAATGCTTTAGTTTTTAGATTCATGTTAAGGATTTGCCAAAAGATTTTATGCCGGCTGGCAACCTAATGCAACCCTCCTCCTTTATCCAGGTTTGGGACCTGATTCCCATTGTACTATTCTAATTATTTGGAGTGATTCCGAATACATTTTTTGTTCTTGTTCCAAATCTTTTGGTTTCTGTGGGTGCTGCTTTACTGAATATCTACAAGATTTCAACTATTTGGTGCAATCTTCTTTCAGATTTGTTTCTTCCCCTTGTCCTGCATCACTTAGTTTATATGCTTAAATGAGTTACTTCTTGTTGAAGATTTCTGGGTGCTTCATATTCTTGAGTTAAAACATGACGGCACCATGATTATTAAAGAAGGTTTTAGGATTATCTTGACTCTTGACTTATACATTCAGGTGGTTATATTGAGACAAACGCATTTATATGAAGGGTCATGCACTGAGTTTTCCAGCTGTCAAAATATTGAGATATAAAATTGGTAATTTTGGAGAATTTAGTTTTCCTTGGTTTATTTCGATTTTATGAACTTGGGTGGTCATGTTCTAGTTATTCTCATTTATATTCCTGTAGTGTATCTGATTTTGTTATTTCTTGAAATGATTCAAGCAGTTTCAGTATTGCTTCGACTTATTTTGTTTCTTTCTTTTCTACATATTTTCAGTTGAAGAGTAATCTTCAATCATCAGGGTACATCATATTGCTAAATGGATCATTTTTATGAAGTGTCTACACCAAATTTATATTAGCTTGATGGTTTCTACATTTGTGATCTATGTTTGGCCAGAGGAGTGTTCTCATCAATGTAATATTAAAGGACTATTAAATATGTAGGTTAGGAAACCTTGCCCAGAAAAAAAGGAAGAGAGATAGAGAGAGAGAGAGAGAAAATCTTTCGAATCTGAGTAGGGTGTTCAGGCTATGAATTCCAATTTCCAAGATCAGATGAATGAACTGTGACAACAATGTAGATCTTTTCGGCCAAGTTAGTAGACTTTGCGCAATGTAAAAGCAGGGTGTGAAACAGTGTGTTTCATGCCCTTATACCAAATCTTTGATTGAGGCACTGTTACATCACCAATATATCTGACCTATTCTAGAAGAAGAAGGCAGTTACTGCTGCAGGAGGGTTGTTACACTTGAGGGGAATCAAGTGGCTACAAGCAGGGAAAGCAGGGGCTCCGGGAATTGGAGAGTGGGAAGTACTAGGAAGGACTTATGTTCTTGGCCTTCCTGTTCATTTCTTTTCTTTCTTCTCTAAGTTTCCTTTGTGATTGGGTTGATCATTGATCCATTGTATTTTGAATCCTTCATACAATAAACTTTAGCTATAGTCTTGCCTCTTTACTGGTTTTTTATCAGAAGTTCAGACCAGTAGATCCATCAGGCACCAATTGCTTGTCCTACAGTTTCCATTCAAGTCAGGCGAATGAAATGTAGGAGTCAATTCGTCTTAAACATTACAACTACTGGCCTATAGAATCATCCATTGTGGGGAAATTGTGGACAAAGCTATACTATTCAAATGGGTTGATTGATGAAACGAGAGTGAAGTTGACTAGAATGAGGAACACCCGGATCCTTCAATGATTGTATTTCTGGAATATCCAACTTGTGATGTTTATGTGGAATTGAGGAATCTTTCTGGTTCTAGATGCTATTCTGAAGGGGAAAAGAAAAAAAATAAACATCTTTTGGGGTGGGGGAGGTGTGTTGGATGTAAGGAATGACATGAATGAGAAAATCAGAGCTTTCTTGTTTGAGTGTGGATTCTCAAGCTATGTTGATTGAAGAGCTTTAAGGTCTGACCCATAAACAAAGTACTTTTTCTTCCTGCACTTTTATATTGCTGTACTGGTTCTAGTACTTCTGTGATGAATACATTAATGCTTGGTTTAACACTTTGATGTGTTCATTAGTCCTCGAATTACTAGTATTGTCATCCAAAGTTTGTCATTTGAATTTCATCATTGTCTCAGCCAATTATCTGGAGAAAGGATGGAGAAGGATTCTGTAAGGGATAAGTTCCTGTTTTTGGCTCCTTTCGGTGCTGCTGCAACTGCATTAGCTTATGCAGCTGATGCTTCATTTTAGACCATCTTGGTTTATGTTGCACTGTGCCTTATTTCTTTAGTTCTTAATACATACTATAAATGGGAAGCATTTGGCCAAATTGAAAAAAAACACATATTTGTATAAGAAGAAGATAAGTTTGACATTTTATATATTAAAAATGTATATTACGGAAATGTGTTTTATAAGGGAGAAGTTCCTGTTTTTGGCTGCTTTCTATGCTTCCGCCTCAGCATTAGCTTATGTAGCTGTTGCTTCATCTAAGACCATTTCAATTTATGTTGTTCTATGCCATTTCTTTTGTTCTTAACACATCTATAAATGGGAAGCATCTGACCAAAATAAGAAATCATTGATGTTTGTACAAGAAGAAGACAAAGTTTTGAGTAGATTTTATTTATATTAAAAATCATTTATTGACCCTCCAAAGGTGCGCTCTGCATGATGTCTGATACTATACCTTATTTCCTAAGCCATCCTGTACTACTAGGTTGTCAGAATTGTCAAATTGAGGTTTTGCAATCGTGTTTGCTACATTCAAGCTTGGTGGTATGCTGAGGGGAAATTTAGTTATGTGCTAGCATGAGGAGCTTTAGAACTGTTCTGAATGTTCCATAAGTTGGACTTCTATTTGTGTTTTCATTTCTATTTGCGAAAAGGATAGGTTGCTCCTGTTATTGCCATTTTCACATGTCTTTTCCTACTATTATCCTGCTATCACTATTTTCAGAATAGATAAAAGAAAATACTAAGAAGGCGAGGGACTTGTATGCTTAAGGGAGAAGTACAAATCAATAACTGCCATGTATTTTTCTATTGGAACTTGTGTTTTTTTCTTCAAGTAGTTCCAAGAGAAAATGCGACTAGCAAAATGACCCATTTTCTCCTTTTAGCTTTGTAATTCGTGTGAATTTCTTCTCTACAGGCAGGTGGCAATCAAGCTTCTGGATCTGGTAGGGCCAGAAGAGATGCTGCAGCTCGTGCTATGCAGGGTTGGCACTCTCAGCGTCTACTTGGTAATGGTGAGGTTGGTGACCCAATTATTAAGGTTTGTGAAGGTTATCACATTAAAGGAGGCAATGACCTTGGGCTTTTTCTTGTTTGACCACATTTTCTCTTTTTATGGTATTTATCCCTACAACCTATTTTCTTTGTAGGATAAGAGCTCAGTTTCTTTACCTAAGCGTGAGAAGCAACTTAAAAACCTGGGTATGGGTTTTGGCCCTTAAAAAATTGAATTAGTTTTCTTGATTGAATTGATTCATTGGTTGCTTGTTCTGAAATTTGTTAGTGCTTCAGGTGTGTCTAAACGGAAAAAGCCATCCAGCCTGGAGCGTGCTGTCAAGGTTGCCCGCAATAAAGGAGCAAAGCAACGGTTAAGATCCTTCTACTGCTTTTGTGTTTCTGTTTTTTATGTTCCATTACTTGGGTAACTAACTAATTCATGATTTTTATATTATTTTGTTTTTTGTAGTCATTGTTTCTGTTGTCCACAGTTCTTCTTTTTCTGTACTTAAAAAGCCAATTTTATTCTGTTCAAGCAGAGTATATTGTACAGCATGCATGTATTTTTCTTTTGAATGTTGCACATACACCCCTGTGGAGCCTCAAAGGCATGACCTTTTATATACCTCATAAGACGCTCCTTGTGCCACTATGCTACCGGGCCTTGCCCTCTCCCCTTCTGTCCTTCTTTCCCTCTGTTTTCGTTTTTCTTTTGTGGAAGATTAGATTTCCTTGCACTGCTTATGGACAAGGATGGTGCTGGTATGTAAAGTTCGTTGTTCGCAGAGTATGTTTTCTGAAGACTTCCATTCTGCTGGCTGAAATGAACCAATCCATTATTTATTTTAACTGTGTTGTAGTTATGTTAGGTGGGTGTAGAGTTTGAGAATTTATGATAGAATTTAGAATTTGATGGTGGAATTCTAAATTGGGCAGTAGAGTTTTCTAATTTGACAGAATTTGGAGTCGGAATTTGACTTTGATGCCGTAGGCTTTTAGAACTCTGTTTTTGGAATTTACATGTGGAATTCTCTCTAGTTCAAAAGGGTCGTTCATTTTTTCTTCTGAATTCCGATTTTCAAAGGTGGATTTAACGGAAGATGATTTTTCTTGCTGCTCTCTCTCTTTCCCTATTAATCATGCTAATCTGTCGTTGATGTCGTGGGCCTACTTCCTTGAAAAATAAGGTGCATGCATAATGGATAGTCATTATGTAGCAAGCTACAGACCAATGGGAAAGATATTTGTCTCTCTTTTATCCCTTTCTATATGCTCTTATCTATCCCTACAATCAAGGGATTGAAACTGCCACGGGGACATTTACAAGAACTACCCACTTGTTCAAATCAAACCATTGATACCTAATTATTTTTTTATGTGATATATGCCATATCCTTTATTCTAATAATGTTTTAGGAAACAAAATTCTTAATATGATATATGCTTGGATATTATTGTTTTATGTACGAACATTACTGTCTTGTACATGTTTGGTATATATATTTATATATGTTTAGCCTTCTGGGATACAAACTTCTTGGATATATTTGTAATCTTGGACCCTATATTTGGCAAGTGCTATTAGACGCATCAGCAGGAATGGCTGATTCTATGAAATTTTTCCTTGGTTAGTGCATGATTTGGTACACATTTGAGGATAATTGTATGGATCTTGGCCCTTCATTTAATGAATGGCCTTGTGGTGATATAGTTTTATATTAATTTTCATCATCAAGGGAATTTTTTTAATTTTTTCTTAAAAAGAAAATTTAGATCTTGAATTTAGTGGCTAATTTGGACATTTTATTCAAAAGATTGCCGAGGTACTATCATTTGGTAATTTGCGTTAAGGGTCCCACTTTTGGATGATCTGCCTAGTTCATCCAGTTGCTCCTACTTCCAATGTCTAGTAGCTTAAAAAGTATATTGATTAGATGATTCTAGCATCTGAATGTTATACTTTTGCTCATATTAAATGGACTGAACTCTAAGCTCGTGCATTCTGCCCAACTGCCATCCAACTTATGCCCGAATTCCATTTTAAGTTTCAAATTCCAAGTTCTAATTTCAAAATTTGAAATTCTACACCCACCTTATAACAAAATCAATTAGTTTTTCTTCGATTCAGAGATCCTCATAAATAATCAGTTCCTTGTTGTTTTGGTTACATTATGGCAGTTATGTTATAACAAAATATCAGTTGGATTTTCTCCGATTCAGAGTGTCCTTGTAAATAATCCGTTCCTTGTTGTTTTGGTGGCTGCATTATGGCAGTGATGGTCCAATCGTGTTCGCACCTCCCAGATTGGACAGAATGGAATCAACTGTAATGGATGTTGGACCTATAGCCGACTGGGTGAAGATCAATGTGCGGAGAACTGTAAGTTCTCTATTACAGAATACATGGAGAATAATGATGTTCTTATTGACTTATTGTAGTCAAGATTTAACTGTTAAGTGCATGTATGCCTCTTTGCAGAAAGACTGCTTTGAGATCTATGCTCTAGTTCCTGGGCTTCTGCGTGAGGAGGTGAATACTTGCTTTATCGCTCTCTTCTTACTGTTCCTGTTTGACAGATGTCCTTCCTTATATTGGTGCTTGCCTGTGCGTGGAAATTTTCGCCAATTATGGGTTAATGCTGATACTGTATTGAGAAGCATTACGAGATGGTGGACAAGTGAAAATGTCATATGTTGGTGGATTATTACTCAAGGCACCTTGTATAAGTAGAAATGTCTTCCATTTTGATTTCAGGTACGCGTTCAGTCGGATCCAACAGGCCGCGTTGTTGTTTCTGGTGAGCCAGAAGATCCTGATAACCCTTGGGGTGTTACCCCCTTCAAAAAGGTCCACCTTTGTTTTATAATTCCACGAAGCTTTTACTTTGTTAGTTTCCGTTCCTGCATCATGTAGAATTGACTTCCTGTTTCCAGGTTATCACCTTGCCATCAAGAATCGATCCACATCAGACATCTGCAGTAGTCACCTTGCACGGGCAGTTGTTCATACGTGCACCTTTCGAACAGCCAAATCTGTAGGACATGGGGAACTAGCCGTCCATGTCAGAAATCCAGACAGTCCAAAGTCAAATTTCGCGGCCTTTTGGTTTCTAACTCCTGCTCAAGCATTCAATGTTTTAACTGTTACGCAGCACATTTCTAACTCGTACATTCTACAAGCTCATTGCCTTAATCATTACTACATTATTGCTATATTCAAATTTATGTTAAATAACTTATTATTTTTCATTATTTCAGTTCCCTAAATGACACGAGATTGCTGGGATGGGTTTCTGACTTGTGTAGTGAATTCGGCTCATCTGGTTGCTCGATCTACAGACCAAGCTGGAGTTGTCTGCTGAAACATTGGCACTTCTAGTATTTGCAAGACACAGAATGCATGTTTGTGAATAGTGATGGATGACGGATATTTTACTTCTAACTTGGGTTAAGTTTTACTGTAGTTGTCTCTGTAGATGTCACTTCTAACTGGGTTTTAGTTGGATCTTCCTGGTCGTTTGCTGTAGACTTGTGTTTCTCACTGAACGCAATCTCGGTAGTGGTTGATGTAGATTCTATTCATGCAGTCATGCCGTAAATATAAAAACCAAATGCATGTATGAGAAGCACATTCACCCTGCTCATTCTACTGCGTAAATATGTTGGTATTGGTGTCTGACTAGGGCGCTTAACCGCATTGGTTAAGTGCACATCTCTGAACCAAGAGGTTGTGGTATCAAGTCTTTTGCTTACCTATCAACAATACGAAGAAAAACATGTTGGTTCTGGTGTGCAACTTGTGTAAACTGCATTATGTTGTATTTTCTTTACACATTACTGTTAAGGTTGGGGGCTGTTCGAATTGTTTCCTGGTCCTGGTGAGAGACCACTGTGTTCCTGCCGGTCCAACAAAGAGGTGAAGTAGTGCTCTTGAACTTTCCATTACTAAGGACACGCTTCACCTGGAACTCGTCATTAAACTTCTCAAGCTCTGTATGATCCTTGTCCGAAAGGCTGTGAAAATTATGCTTCCATGTTTTATGCTTTTACTGCTGTGTTTTTGTACATTTTTCGTTTAGGTAAACGCTTGTGCTGATTGAATGTATATAGCGTTTTGAGTCTTCATGCTAATATTTAACGGACGAGGTGGCGCTGGCTGAACTACGCGTGGCGAATTGCTTCAGCTATATCTCGTTATGTCCATGTCAAACGATTTCCCTGTAAGGTCTTGCACTTGCAACTTTAAGCTAAGATTGGCTATTTACTTGATGATTACATTTAATCTTTTGGATGTTTCCGAGCAAAACAAGGGCAGAGATCTGACTCATCAGCTGGTCTCTGCCCTCATGATCGTCATCCTTGAAGTAGGGAGTTTTTGTCCGTAAACATCGGATCAGAATCGAACCGTTACATTTTGTTGTGAGACGAAGCCCAAATGATGTAGTTTTATATATACAAAACTAGGATAAGTAGGATGTTCCTCTTAGCTTCTTATAATACTTTTTTTGATAATCAAAGCGCGTTTCTTTTTGGGCGTAGTGCCCTTAATTTTACTATGGTGCAGCTGGTCGCAGACAATAAGGCATTCCCCTTGGAGTGCACTTAATTGGAGGTTCAAGTGATCATTTTTTCCTTTTGAAATGTGTCAAGTCATTGGTTTCCCCTTTGGCTGAAGATTATGAATTTAGAAGGCTGTGCTTGCTTGTACAGGAAAAAAGAAAAGCATTTGCTTATGTCGCAATTGCTTGAAGTATAATTTCAGGTAATAACAAACAAACGCATCAAATAAAGAATGCTTAAGCTGGAAACTTATGTCTAATTTCATCCTGGTCTTTAGCAATTGCTTCATGTATTTGGCTCAAAGAAACAAACAATTGCTTCATGTATTTGGCGAAACACAAAATACATTGTGTAAAGCTCCATCGCAGCTGATCACTTCGTGCAGCAATTTCTCTTACGGTCAAAAGAGTCTTTTACAAATACGTTGCAACTAACCTTAATTCACAGAAGAAAGATTGGTGAGGACCTTCTAAGTAGTTGACTTCTATCAGCTGGTGTTGTAAACCAAAGATCTATATACCTGTTTTCAAAACCTAAGTTACAACAGTCTAAATCAAATCTCTCAGTCCTTCCACAAAGGATGCTCAAAACCACATCTCCACGACATTTCTTGGACTAAAATAATGAAAATCACCATTTGCCACAGATCCAACGAAACCCTAGTGTCCATTTCCACACCAACTTCGCTTTCCTTTTATCTGAATTCAATCCACTTTCTGAGTATCTCAAGGAAATTGGAATCCTCCAAGTTCTGCTGAGGCTCCTATCTCTTTGGATGGATTAATGGCTATACAAAGCAAAGAAATTGTAATAGAAATCAAGTACGCCCAAACAAACACTATTGTTGGTGTTTTCGCTCTCCTTCCCACGAGTCCTTAGCGAAGGGGTATACATGAGCCAAGACCCCGAAGCTGAAAAAGGCTCCACCCATAAACTTACTCCATTGAGGAACCTGACTGTAAATAGTCCTAGAAAAGGCCACTGCAAGTGCAATTATGTTCACCATACCTACAACAATTGGTGGGATCATCAGGGACGTCCAGTCACTTTATACAAGTCTGCATGGATGTCCTCCTCATCCTCAGCCGCTGATTTGGATTTCAATGTGAAAGATATCTCAATTCCTGCAGTCACTTTAAGTAATCCTTGTATAAGAGCTGCAAGATGAGCACTTGTTCCTGATATTAGCCAAAACTGTTCATTCCCCACCCATTCCTCTAGTCCAGTTCCTGACCACTTCACTTCTAGAGCAGCTAGAGAAATGAGTGCTATGGTTATAATGAGGAGGTACACGAGGAATGTAACGTTCCATGTTTGTACTATGAAGTGTCCTGAGAAAAGGGAGACCACGGAGGAAGCAGTACACGATGAGGGATGGCGACGTGAACGTGTAGATTCCAACGTTGAGATAGCTCAATCTTTGAAGGAATTTCAATCTAGATGACCCAAAGAAGGCATTGTTTTGGAGAAGAAGATCTCGACAGAGCCCGTAGCCCACCGGAGGACTTGGTGGAGTCGATCAGTGAGATTGATCGGGACCGAGTTACGGATGCATCACGTTTGGTTACAGACTAGACCAATCGCCCTCCGCGGTTGTGCATCCGATAACCGGTAACCACATCTTCCGTCACTGCGCCATAGATCGACCCGACTCGTTCGCCCCATTCAGTCTCGTCCTCGTACCTGCATGAGAGGGGGCGGATGAATATTTATGATTTAGCCATCTGATTAACTTGTAATCATCAATTAGGGGGCTATCATATAGGAAATAAGCGGCATATACTCTGATATTTGATGTATCGTTTGTTACATGCACACGGAGAACAAACATACGTACCAGCAAGAGATGACCGAGACGGCCCCAGCAATCGTAGAGGCATCGAGTGGCCCACGAGGGACTCTGAGAGCACCAGGCGGCCTGCGAAGCTTGACTGAAGGATGATCGGTGATGGGCCGACCGCGGAACTCTGCGCAGAGAGCATTTGAGTTGCCGAACCGCTTCTGCATCAGAGCTGCATTCATCTCTGAATGGAGCTCTTCTGGCTTTAAAATGTGCATATCGGTGCCGACTTGCTCAGCATGTCGGCACTGGGTGTTTTCGACGAAGATCTTTCCCTTGGTGGTGGGTTGAACCCGTACAAAGCAAATCGACGGAAGAGGCAACCTGTTCCGACGTACACCTGACCCTGCACAGGATACCTTGAAGATCAATAAAGGACAAACCAACACTCTTTATATGATGAAAAAGGATTGGATTTCACCTGTACACCGTCTAAGGCACACATGTTGCCATCGAAGAAGAACGTATTAAATCAATGCCTTCAAACCTCTGAGGATATTGGACGTAACAAATCCCGTCACCATGCCGATCCATCATGAAGCACATTCCCTCGCGGATTGCTTGACAGTTTTAGATATGGTGGTCGCAATCAAGGTTGAGGATGAAGGGACCATTAGTCAACATCGCAGGGTTCTAACCAAGCATTCATGGCTCCGGCCTTCTTGTTATGATCATAGCCGGGTCGCTTCTCACGTCAGACGTAGACAAACATCGGCAGGCAGATGTCCACATCGGTGAAGTCGACGATCTTGTCCTCCTAGGTGGCTTTAACATCAACTGGAGGCGTAGCACATGTAGGGGATAATTTGGTTGCCAGTTATCATGAGACAACATTACTTTGAATGATGATGATGTTAAGAAGGGCAAAGTTACCTGCAGAATTCCTGCTTGGTCACCTTTTGCATGGTCAGGGAATGAGGCAGCCCAGTCCCCATCAGTCTCTCTCATGTGCTTCACCTTCTTCATCTCTTCCCTCGCATTATACTCATCGGATCTCCTCCTAATCGAATCTCCCAACCCATTAATCCTGACCTTAAACTCATCATACTCCCTCTTAATTCTCCTTCTATCCTTAACAAAATCTGACCTACTCTTGTTCTTAGTAGGGTCCCCCCTTGACATTAAAGTAGCTATCAGGATTCCTTGGCTGATTGTCGTGTTTTCGGCAGAATCGGACGCAGATATCGGCAAAGCTTTCAGCCTCGGCCATATCTAATGTAAGCATTGCCCCTCCATCATCCGATACGTAACAAGAATAATGTCTACAGGATAATCAATAGCCAGGATCCACAAGATGGTGTTGACAGTGACAAGGGGTGGCTCCTTCTCTAATGTAAGCATTGCCCCTCCATCTCATATGGCTGGATCCAGCCATATGGGGTTGAATCCACCAGTGAATAGAGAATTTGAAACATATTGCTCTTCACCCTTCACTGCCGCTGATGCTTCCATCAGCTGATTATCTGGCGTCGGAGGAATGTGTACCGTATAGTTCATATATTCACACGATAATTCCCCGGAAATGTCAATGTCCTCTCTAAAGAGACATAGCGGCCACTGGAAGTACGGCGAGCGAATTTCACCGACTGCCCAGTTGAACTCCGGTTGCTTTGAGCTCCACTCCAGTTTGGGTTTCGAATTGTCTTTTTATTTGACGGATTATGATTGAGAGAAGCCATCTCTTATTGCTGATCGCACCAAAATTGTAATCTCTAATAACGCTAGTGTTTTCAAGAATCATGGTATTCCATTGGAAAATCTAAAAAAAGGGGCAGCCTGGTGCATGAAGCTCCCGCCTATGCAGGTCCGGATAAGGGGCGGACCACAAGGGCCTAAAATCTGATCTGCCAAAATAAATTATGTGTAATATAATGAATACAATGATGAAAGTTCTCTTATTGTTGTTCGCACCAAAATAGTAAGCTCTAGTAATGCTAGTGTTCTCAAGAATCACGGTATTCCATTGGAAAACCTGATCTGCCCAAAGAAATTATGTGCAAATAATAGACCAGTTTTCATTGACAATATTTTCTTCCTGTAGACAGCACCAAAAATTGATTTTACTAGGAGAACATATGAACCTAATCAGGGCCACCCACATGACATTAAATGATCTTGGCCTTGTAGTTTATAGGCCCTATAATAGCTTACAATTGGACAATAAAGATATGAACACCGCTGTGATTTCTTTTCTTTTTTTTCAAATATATTTTGAATGGTAAGATGGCTGTGATTTTATGGATTATCTCATTGGCTAATCGAGGTCACTTTATGAAGGATTAGGATGATGCTAACATCATGTTGGTGCAACCTAAGGCTTTAATTTGGTACTAGAGAACTTGCTAAGTGTGAAGATAATAAGTTATCCAAACTGTTTTTTGAATCCCTTTTTGTTTCTCTATCTAAAGCGAGGTAACAAAGCATACATTGTGATTTTCTCCTGCCATTTACAGCCTCAAAATATACATAAACCTGTTTAAGAATGAAGGCACGAGGTTTTAGGTCTATCTCATCTATGTTTGAATAATTTTATCAATGTTTCATGGCAGAAATGTGAGGGATACGATTGTTATCGACGTAAAAGTTGATCCACGGGTTGTTATATCCGTGCCAAACATTCCCAAAGCAACCCACTCACAGAATTTATGAATTTCATTCTTACTTTGAATGGATTGAAGAACTAGTACTACGTACCTTTTTATGAAACATATATGAACCATGACGCCCTTATTGTAAACCATTTCGATTTTTTCCTAGTCTTAATCCAAATCTCATCGCAAAGAACATTCATTAATCTTTTTTGCCACAACCTGGTATCGTAAACATGGTACCTTTTCCTCTATGGCAATCGGTGGCGAGTACCCCCGTCGATATCCCTACCACTTGAGTGAATCTAAGGATAATTCCTTCAGATCACTTGTTTCTAACTTGAACCCAAATGCAGAAACCGTTTCATTTCTTCAAACAAGAATATACCTTGAATTGGGTCCTTGGAACGATGTCGAAATCTGGTTATGAAGCCCAAATTAGATGGAACAAAAAGGTAGATATTGGTGATACGATCTGTTGGAAGTAAACCAAAAGTATATATGTGGGCCTAGGTATATGGTAGGCCCAGCAACATGGGTGCATCCAGTGACATGAGTGGGCCCATCTTATCCCTTTTTCTTTCAGTTATGGGCTTGGCCCTAAGTTTTACACAAAAAGGCCCATAATCTAGAAGGCCTATGTTCTAGAAAGTGTATAAAAGTCAACAAATCTAGATTAGTCTTTAGAAATATCTAAGATAAATATTTATGGAGTTGTGTGGAAGATTTAAGTTGTAATTTCTAGAAAAGTGTTAAACATTAGATTAAAAACACTTGGAATAATCTCTACAATACATTAAGGAGGTGGTAGGTGGAGGACAAGTATAAATAGAGGTTTACTTCTCATTTGTAAGCAAGTGAGAAAGAAGAGAGAAAGAGGTGAGTGAGAAGTGAGTGAGAGTATGAGGAAGTGAGTCTTGTAAAGGTAGCAACCTTATATTTGTAATTGTTCTTGAGTGAATTTGAGAGAAATTTTCTTCTTTCTTTAGTGTTTTCTCTTTTTATTTCCCTCACATATCATAGTTGTGGGTGAAGGGTTAGCAAAGCCAACATCCAACACGATCTGTGTCCTAAGGGAATGAAAGCAAAGCAAAGTGAGAGTATGATTTAGAGAGAAAGAAATAGGACAAGAGAAACTTTTGGACCATATATTGTGGATGGTGACCAGGGCTAATTTGTGATTTAAGCTATTTAACTAACGAAGTTTGAGGAGAAGATTTTTGGAGAAGAGTGCTTGAAGATGTGTAGCTATTTCATGCACGATTCTTAACATGTTCCACTTTTATAGCAAGTTGGTTTTCACTGGCCAGGAAATGCTTAAGAGTAAAACGGAATTAACACTCTCTCGCTCCTTTGCACTGCACAAACTCAAGCCATGGGTAAAGGTTTCATTTACAGGAAGTTGAGATAACACTGAGGATTCTAAAGGTCTGCTAGTCAAGATGGAGTTGAATTCTGTGGTGGATTCTACATTTTGTTGTTTCGTGAAATGCACTCTTGGATGCATCTATGAGTGAAATGTACAATATTAGATTCCAGCATTTGTAGATTATGTCGAATCCGAAATCTTTCTTAGTTGGCTATCCTAGTGGATTTGCAATGGAACTGGTCAAGACGGATTTGAATTTTATGGTGAATTCTGTCTTCACTAACAACGTCTAAGTGTTGAAAGGCACATGATCTCACCTAATCTTTGTGCAATACTCCTGTTTTCCCTTTGATTTGTTGCCTTCCGAATTATCATTTTCTTGGTCATTTACCGTCTTATCGGTTGCTACGTACACCATCATCTATGAAAGGTTCATATAAGAATTTCTACGAAGAGTAAACATAGGTATCATCGATGGAAGCTCAATGAAGGATTTCTGCTATTGACATACCGCTTGGTGTGAGAATAAAAAGCTGCAAACAATGTCTTTCCATGAAAAAGCATCTTACTTATTTAAACAACCCCAAGAAACACAGGCTGTTTGTCCTTAAACAACCCCAGAAAACAAATATCTCATTAGCAGGAATAACATAACCATAAACGGATAATTTTGTCAGCGGTTTGTTACCTCGTAGCAGTGGTCTCACAAGGGCTAGCAAGGCTGGAGATGTGAGGTCACACATATTGGATTATTTAGAAAGCACTTCTCATGGTTAGTGAAGCAATTTATGCCGATGGTTCATAAAAAGCAAATTTAATCCATCAATTTCACTGTCTGTTTGATTGGCAGGAATGGACAGAAACTGATTTCCATGAAAAATATGAATTCTGAGTGGAAAGTGTTCGAGGCCTTGAAAATTAGATTAAGCCAAAGACCCAAAATTTTATATCACAGAGAGTTCCTTCTTCTGTGAAAATCAATCTGTTCATTTCCTGCCAATCAAACAGGCCCTTGATTTGTGGATGTTGTCCATTCAATGGCAGGCCCGTACCTAAGCATTTTAACATGCATAGAAATATCCTCTTTAAGCATGACTGGGGATTAGTCGCTGCGGAATTCGGATTCTATGTGAAATTCAATTTCGTAGAATTCACCCTGCTGCTTTCTATACTATCTAGGCTCCCTCTTGTCATCCTCTGGAACAGATGCTGCTCATTTGGTCGTCCACCATGTGAATGGGGTAGAACTGGAAGGCCATGACACAGGATGGTCTCCATCTGATTACAGCCTTTCAGATAAAGGTCCGATTGCTCAAAAAAATGGTATTGAGATGTTTGATCTCACTCAAAGCTTAAATAAGCTGCCATATATACATATATATTTATTACATTTGAAGGTGTACTTTAGGCCCTTGTGGTCCGCCCCTTTCCCAGTCCCCACATAGGCGGGAGCTCCGTGCACCGGGACTGCCCTTTTACATTTGAAGGTGGCAATTACCAGGAAAAGATTACAGCAAAGGATCAAATATATGACACATGAAAAATAATTTAACAAAAAGATACTTTTTCATCTTTAGATGAGAGACAAACTATCAGGAGATGCGTCTGCGAAGGATGCTAAGTCCAGTTCTTCATCAGAATCCATTACCTCATCGAATTTGTAATAAGAATTGACCTGCATGAAACATTTTTAGGTAAATCATTATGTGTGATTAACATAAATTGATGTTAAACCTATTTGGTTTATAATATAGAATAAGGATATTAAATGTCAGGTTGACATCTAGATATTGGCATTGGGTGTATGGGAAAACCCTATTTGAATTTACCCAAGATCTTTAGAATTCATTTATTTCTTTCAGGGGTGGCTCGCTTTGGGTTTGGCGCATTTCATGTAACAGGCTTGTATAGTCTCGGAATATGGGTGTCCGATTCTTATAGTCTTTGCAATTCCAAATATATTTTGAACTCTCCCTCATTGATAGAGAGCAAGCACATACAGAACAAGTTGGTCACTGATTCCCTAAACCCGAAGATGACAAATAACCAGTCCACGGTTATTAATTTATTGCAGATAGGGAGATACAAATGATTGTACATATGTATGCATTTGTGCATGTAACTTTGTAGAGGAGAGCGTCATGTTGCAGCAAGAGATAATTATGTAGTGATCTTCTCTTGTTCATATTCCTTCTAGTGCCAACGACATTGCCCTATAGTTAGACCTATGGTCCTTGCTATATTCCACCTCTGCCCATTCTCTGCAATCTAACTCCCTTTGCTTCATACTACTCCTTTATGTACTCACAAAATAATGGATGGAAGAAAAAGATCTCAAGGCAACCAAGACCTCAAATCACATATCAAGAAGGGAGAGTTGCTCACCAAGCAGACTCGTATAATGTTTTGAATGCCAGTTTACTTACTCTAAAGATGCAAATAGAAATGGAAGAGAGTTTCTTTACACCATTGGCCTTGGTGTTATGGCTTCAAAATAGTGAAAAATTGGAGTAGAGAAATCTGAAGAATCCAACACAATATACGCTCCCTTATTATTATATCTGTCCTTAGTTGCCTACAGGGGAAGCAAAAGATAGACGATCAGATAAAGTTTAATGTAAAAAGCAAGGTAAGGCTACGTACTATAGACCCTTTGTGGTCTGACCCTTCCTCGCATTCCGTCCACGAAGGAGCTTTATGCACCAGGCTGCCCTTTTTTTATTCATCCAACAATAATAATCACCACACAATTAATCTAACAAGCAAATATAATGCTTAGTATCCCCTCACAATCAAAGGTAACGTGCACAACAATTACTACCAGCAGGGAATAACTCAGCCTAAAAGCTTGAATATTTTCTAGTTGTGGAACTGGTAGGATGAAAAGAGGTTTCTGCGATGTTACAGTTAGTGTTATTTAATGCAGTAATAATTTTGTGGCCATGTGCAAAAGTATGTAATGAAGTTGGCAAGGTGTAGATGAGCTGGAATTGTCATTACATATGATCAAATTCTTGGAGAAATCTTATGTTCAGTTCAATTTTAGGCAAATTACCATGTCTATGTTCTCGTCATGTGTGTGGCAACCTTCTAACCACTACATGCCTCGAATTTAGGTAAGAATTGTGGTTGTCAGACATGGTATCATGAGCAAAAGTACCTTATGAATTACCAGCGTTGCAAATGTAGCTAGATAATATCTGTGTGATACTCTTTTACAAAGTAGCTAAGCTCACAAAAATTCCAGTTCAGTTTAACAGGAATTATCCTGCCTTTGTTCTCTTGTACCTAATAAAGATTGCTCTTCTGGGAATTATTGAATTTGTAATTATAACTTATTTGTGTGCTGCATCATTGTGTGCTGCATCATTTTGTAACTACCTAAGCTGACTGCCTTTTTTATATCATCTCGTGTTTATTTATACAGATCAGCAAGCTTTTAGTAAAACAGGATATGCTTAAAATGGCATGATGAGCTGGTAATCTACATGCATTCTTTTTACTAGACTTGAGATCTGTCATGTATGCCCAAAGCACATCAACTATGAAAAGTAAGTTTATAAAACAGTTGAAATTCTAATGTGAACTACATTATAAAAAGCCATGAAGAAGAGAGTGGAAGCTTTTTTTGATGTTCATTTATTTTAAAGGCAAGAACAGGGATCTCAGTTTTCAAGGAAAAATGAGAAAGGGCACATGTGCATACCTGAAATTGGGGATAATCAGGAGCACTGAAAAGAGTGATCAACTTTCCCAATTCTACCTCAGTGTCAATTGTGTATCTGTTCTCTATACCCGAAAGACCAGGTCGCTTCTTCCTTGCATCGGGGCCTTCATGTGACCTTATAATTAACTCTAGTTCCAGAAGTGGGCAAATTCTTTTCAAATGAGAATCAAACGACCAAGATTGATTATATAAATGATGTTCTAAATAGGGGACAAATCAAACAAGATAAAAACCCACCATTTACAGATGTCTTTGTAATTAGTTCTGCATTACTTTATTCAGATGGACACAGAACCGAACAAAAGAATAGCAACATGTAAAAAGACAGCCTGGTGCACGAAGATACTGCATATGCAGGGTTTGGGGAAGGGCAGAACCACAAAGGGTCTCTCTAGTATAAAATATTTTCTACGATGATATGCCCTCCAACAGACAAAAGATGCCTTCTTCTCATCAATGAACTTTCATCTCCAGCTCATCCAGTTTAAATGGCAAGATTCAAGGAAACCCATAGTTTGAAGCACATAAGGTATCCTGTACTTCAACACTGCATATTAGGTTGAGAACACAACCCCCAGGAGGGAAATGAAGTTCTGTGATCACTGGTCTAAAGTGTTCAACATGGTAGTAACCCCAAAGACATAGTAGTTTCAGAGATATAATGCAAACCATTTGTTTTGTTTTGTTTTTTCTTCTTTCTTTTTTTGAATGGTTTTTATGTATACTATTCATAGCTAGAAAGAACAAAACAACCTATTATCGGCGTCTTCGTATGCATTTAGGATAAAGAAAATATTGGATGAAGTTGAGCTTTTCCAGAAAGCAAATTGGACTCCACCTGATTACAGGAAGTTGACCATAAGAACCCAAAAACTATACTCAGTTCATGCCAAATCCATAGCCCATCCTTCTACATATAGCAGCATGTGATTTTCAGACCATCATAACATCCTGAATGGGGAATAGATATAAAATCTAACTGTTCAAATGAAGGCAAAAAACATAGCAAAAAAACAGGTAAGGTAAACAAATAAAAAAGAAACGGATCAAGTGCTACGAGTGTCCAAACTGTTAATGGGTCTCATGGATTTCCCATGGTACACGATCATGGTTACCTATTGAGATAGTGTCCTCACTAAATGAAAGGGTCTATACTTCAAATGTACTGTGGCTTAATGAAGACAGCTAGAGCAAAGCATCACATATCACGTACTTATTTAGAATCAATAGCAAAAAACTGTTTAGGTCATTGTCTATATGACATGAACAAACAATAAAGACATATAATTATAGTTGCAAAATAAGAAGCCCAAGTGCGCAAAAATGTTTCTTTAGGCCCTCCTCCATACAATCAGGACCCTACAAGAGACTTATTCCTCTCTCTATGTTTGGAGAAAGACTCAACTTCATTGATGGATCATACCACAATACATCTCAATGTATCAAATTAGCACCTTCCCGCAGAGGATTGAGATCTGTACGCCTTGCTTTTTGTTAATTCCTCTAAAGACCCAAGAGCTATTGAGTTCACATCTGGATTTTGTACAATCTTTCAACCCTTCTTTCCCTTGGGGCCTCTTCGAAGAGACAATTGTAATGGTTCGGAAAAGGCCACCATGAGCTGTATAAACCCGTCCACCAATAATAGAGGCCAAAGGAAGTCCTTCAAAACATCCTAAACATTTTTTATAAGCATGTCGGCCGTGAACTCCATATTTAGCCATCATCTCTTTCTCAAAGCCAAATACTGACGTGCAATAGTTGGACTCGTGATTTCCTTGGAGCAGGAACACTCTATGTGGCAAAAGGACCTGTAAGCCAGATGAGAAATAGCAGTAAAAGATTGGGAATCATACATTGCAATTGAAGCATGTCTATCATACATTGAACATATCCAAAACCAAAGTGCTAGTTAACTCAAAGAAGTTAGATTCCTTAAACATCACAGGTAGGTACGTAAAGTAGCTTCAGATAAATATAATTACTAATTTATATTGTCCGAGCCACAACAATCACATGATCATCCCAAGTGAAGAAGTAACATATGACAAAGAGCGTTGGAAAACCCACTCTATTCAAGTAACCTACTTCAGTAAGGTAAATTATGTACATGCATAGCACATTTACGGATTCAGAAAAGCTTTAATCACCCTAAATGAGTATCCTAGTCAATCTACAATTTCAACAATGAAACTAGGAACATACATATAGTACCCAATGCATAGCAGCATAAGAACTCCAAAGTAAAAAAGCCTATAAATGTTTAAGTTGCTTACGTTAACACATTCCAACTCCAAGTATATCATCACAAATGGAATGATCCAAGCTAATTTCAAGACATATCAAGAAAATGCAGCTCAAGTGTACTGACTATTCATAAATTACACAAGCCCCACGTAAATTTATAATGAAAACACAAATCATATTAAGACAATACCCTTTTACCCAATTTGCATAACAATATCAGAAAGGAACATAGAATCAGAAAACTTCTTATAACATGAAAAGGAGATTAATTTCACATCTTCCAAGCCAACAAAAGAAGAAAGGTCTCCAAACTTCGATCATTGAATGGAGTGGGCACCGTCTGATGGTTTTGATCATAGTAGGACAAACTAGATAAATGAACTTGGAATGTGGACTCATGGGTCGTTTGTCATTCGTACTCTCCAACTAAGAAGAAGCGCCCATAAAATAACAGTCCTCTTGTAAGTTGAGAGCTCATGTTCCTACCCTTTTAGTACTAATCCCACATCCTCTTTTGCATATTTATCATATTTTTATCTAAAGGCTTACTTTTATAATAATCTCAACCGTTCATCTTAGCTGTTATATAATAGATAAGGCCTGAACTAAAAATCACATATGTTAGATGATTGTACTACTTTAAAAAAAAATCCAAAATCAATAAAAAATTCAACTATATTAAAAATAGCTAAAAAATCAATGTTTAGGTCATTTAAAATATGTAATTTTTGGATTACTCAAAAAAACGAATGACACAAACTTTTACCATAAACCTCCAAAAAGGATATGGCTTTAGTACCCAAGGGGTGTGGTAATATTAGCTCCGTTTCAAGTTTTATGATAGATTCATATGCTTTCAATGAATAATATGAATGGTTGATGATACAAGTGGAACTCACCTATCCGACAATCTGCATCATTGTTTTGTAGGCCCCACTACGAATTATGCATGCAAGAAAATTCAATTTTATCAAAAGACTGTAACTCCACAGTGTCAACCTCCCCCTTGCAACTCTTTAATGCCTATTTGGTTGGCTGTAAATAGACAAAAATTGATTTCCAGGCAAAAGTATTTTATGTGTTGAAATTATATTATGTTAGAAACACCAATAAACGTCTAGTGAAGTTGGTCATAGACAACTTGACATTTCTTTGTTTGGTTGCTTTGCAATTCTTTGGTTAGACCCAAAAATTTTATGCTATGAAAGATTTTTGGGACTTTGTGCAATTTAATTTCAAGCCCTAAAACGCTATTTATGTAGACAACTTTTTCCAACATTTAATTTCTGTCCATTTCCTGCCAATCAAACATTCACTTATAAGAGATAGTAAAATAAAAGGGCAGCCCCGATGCACGAAGCTCCCACCTATGTGGGGTCTGGGGAAGGGACGGACCACAAGGGCCTAAAGTACATAGCCTTATCTTGCATTTTGCAAGAGGTTATTCCCACGCCTTGAACCTGTAACCTCAAGGTCACATGACGACAACTTTTATCGTTGCGCCAAGGCTTCCCTTCTATAAGAGACAGTAAAATGCATAGTGAAAATTGAGAAAGGTAAACTCCTCATTCATTAATCCATGAAAAAGTACAACCTTAACATTTGGGCTATTATGGCAAGTTCTCAAGATGACCATGCATGCTTAAAGGCGTTATTTGCCATGTCTTGCTTGATTCATATCTCCCAAAGCTTAGTTGTGAGGTCAAGCTTATAAATCACCAAAATGGCATTGGGTAACTATCAAACTACTAAGAAATTAATGTCCCATAAAGTTATTCGAGGAACTATATGTGGAGCAATTAGGCATAAATTGATACCAACTCCTTAGAATTTGGTAACTTCAACTTCATTAACAACTACTTATGAATTGTTTTTAGGCCTACACCCTTTATCTAAATGGTCAATAGGGGAAGCCTTGCACAAAGCAAGATTTAGTCAATGACGTGTTCAGAGCTTGTACACGCGAAGGTATTAACTACAGAAATCACTGGTAGATCATCATCAATGGACAGTACATAGATGTCAAAATGTTTGACATATAAGTATTGTCGACTTACTTCTTGTGAGCTTAAGTTTTTAGGATGAATGATAATTCAATATGGTATTAGAGTCTTATTGACTGAGAAGTTGCAAGTTCATCAACCCACATTAATAATTACATAATAACAAGATTGAATATTGCAACAATGTCTGCTTTGAGAGAGTGGTATAATATGGTCTTTTTAAGAGGGAAAGTTTAGGCCAAAGCATCAAGCATTTCTTCTTGAAATGAATAGTTAAGATAAACAATGAAGTTTTAAAAGGAACATTTAAAATTATAGGATTTTTTGATGCAAAATGGGAAGAAATGAGATTTTGTAGTCTTAGGGGGTTTATTTAACTACACATCTTGTGCGTTTATGTTGACATATCTTGTGTGATTTCTCTTGTGATATCTAAGATATGTGTCATATGTTGTGTTATATTTTCTGTGATATGTAAGATATATTTTGTGATATTTTTGGTGATATCTGAATATAAGTTTGAGAGATATTTTATTAATATTTTCTAATAAAAAAATACGCCTTAACCAATTAGAATGCAATGACCCTCAAAGTATGGGTAAGTCAGAGCCATTGATGTAGATAAAAAATTATCAAATTCTCATCAACCTCAAATGGATGGCCAGCACAAGATGTAAATATGCACCGACCATTCATATCTTTTAGGTGGGCTTAAGCAACTGCTGTTCAAATTTACTTTAGGTGGGTCCATCTATGAGCAATTTGGCTCCTTCTATGTACTTTGATCAGTAATTTGATGGCCGTCGAATTTTCTATAACAATATTAACATTAAGCACCACTAACTATAATCTTGGTTGATTTGCAAATCTTTACTACTAGTGGCTCTGCAATCATGATGACTTAAACTGTCACTAGTTGCGGATTGTGTAAGCTTAGCTAGCAAAAAAGTATCCTAAATAGAAGAATGGTTAAGATCACTAGATTATGGCCCAACTTGTGTTTTTATCAAGCAACATTGTTCTATTGCCCTACACACTAAACTATACAAAAATACATTTGATCAAGTGGTCAGGATTCACCATTGATTTCTTAGCAATAAGAAATATGTTCCAACTCTTTCCTAGTGAATGGTCAAAGATCTATCGTAGTAGGCCAGCTTGCATGAGTCGTGTAATAGAAATCCCATATGCATGAGTGAAAGCATTATTCCCTCTCTATTGTAGTGAGTTTCTTTAAGGTGAAGACACTTGTCACTTCTCTTTTTAAAAAAATGTGTTTTCAATTTGATTTTTCTCTCTCTAAAAACAACCATATTTTACACTATAAAGAGGATTTGCATATCTCTGATAATGCCAACTATATCAACTATGATACTATTAAATAAACCTGATATCTCACATGTGTCCAAGATATTGCAGTCAAATAAACATGATATCTCACATATGCCCAAGATATTTTAGTTAAATAAACTTGATATCTCACGTATGCCTAAGATATCATTATTAAATAGCTGCACATTTGAGATATGCTATGATATCTCAGAAACTCTCAAGAAACACAGTTAAATAAACCCAACTTATTAGTTGCAGTCAAGGATTTTGTGTTTTTTCATGAATAATAAGTTTAGCCTTAAGATCATAAATTATTTTTTTGAGTGGATAGTGTTAAATAGAAGATGAGATGGCAACTGAATCTTTCTCTCATATTCCTCTTACAAGTAGATGCAATTTCAAATTCAAGGCAATATTAGAAATTTTACTTGTGCACCCCATTGGTTGCAATATGGGACAAATGGTCCTTTCAACTTAAGTTGATCTAGTCCATTAAGTCACAACCAATCCATTTTAAAAAAGCTTAACTTTAATTCATTTGAAAATTGGATTTTACTAAATATGAGACACCCGTTGCACTTCTATATCTAAAGCCAAGTCTTCCCTTCCCAAAGTGAACACTTACAAATTTGGTTAAGAACATTTGGGCACCCAAATTTCTATTTACCCGGAGGAGAGTCTAGGGGTATGAAAGGAATTTCCAAGGTAGATAGCATATGCCACTTGTAAATTTTGTTAATTACTGGAATTCTTAGGTAAATAATTTATAAGTTAATCACTAGTATTCCTAGGAACAATTTTTTTTTTTTTTACAAGCAAAAAGTTGCAAGGCAAATCATGCTCTCACTCGCTCTCCTAAATCTGATCCCAAGTTAAAAAAGAAAGTGACTATTTGAACCTGCAAATTGTGTGCCGCCAAAATGTGCCAGCCATTTGTTATAATACTGAATACAAATATCCCAGCATCTAGCTGAGAAGCCATCGTCTACAAACATGTGAATCACATTGCTAGCAGAAGTGTTCTACTATAATGTCAAAGAACATGGCACTTTAACATTCCAAATTACATCCAGCCATTATAATTACGCAGATAGACCAAGACACACATCATTTTCTCATGAAGGACAACATAAATTTAAGGACAATATTTTATGGAAAAAGTAGAACAAAGGTTAGAGTCAATAAATGTCTAGTGTAGTTAGTCACAAACAACTAAGCATATCTCCTGAATGCCTTTGGTTGCAGGTTCAAGTTGCTGCTTTTCCTCATCCAAATTAGATATTAGGAGTGTGTGTGAGTGATTTGCTTTATTATTCTTCTTCATGTTTTGAAGATGACCAGCACTCCTTACGGACCACCAAACTGTAATATGTATTTAGGGTTTGAAAACATAATTTCCATTGAGTCGGAAGTGTATTAATACATGTCACAATCCTACTCATTGGGTGTAAGATGCAATGGGATAGAAAGTAACTAGAGTACAAGTTATCAATACAAATGTAGAAAACTAGTGCATTAAGAGAAACTTCCCACTATTATCTCATGTGACACATGTCTGCAATACCGAAGCTAGCTAACATAGCTGATGCATATAATGGAATCTTGTAGGGAATAGGGACCCGAGAAACTTGTTGCCGAGGAACAGCAAAATACCAACCTTAACAATTGCTCACACCTGTAAAAACACGTTAATTAATTAAACTAAAGATTACCGGTTCTTGTAAACAATGAGAAGAACAGAAAAACAAAGAAAGGGTGGGTAGCAGCAAAAACAAACATAACATAATGGTAGAAAGGCATTTAGATGTCGAGTTTTGCACTTCTGATGAAGTGGCCTTTGGCAGTTTTGATTAAATAAAAGAGGATTAGGTGAAAAATGTTTTAGTAAGCAAACATGTATCAGACCTGTATTTCGTAGAGAAAGGTCAAATTCAACGGAATATTACACCTTCCACGAAGTTGTAATCTTGTTAGACGGAAAGTCATCAATAATGCTATTCAAGTTCAGGTAAGGATTAAGGGACATACCTAACTCAAGGCATTCACGAGTCTATCGGAATATTTTTACCCATAAGCCTCCATCAGCAAATGTTAGTGCTAAACATGGAGCTCATGGTACACCTATCTCAGCGACTTGGTATGACCCTTGTGTCATTGATATTGAGCTTTCTGATCCGGGTTAGAACTGCTGGAAATGAATAAACATTTTTCCCTCTTTGTGCAAATCAATGGACACCAACAAATAATAATTTAGAATGTAATGAGCTGAATCATAAGTTAAAATAAGTAATCAAGATCAAGACACCGTAATTTTCACATAGAAAACTCTTTAAGGTGAAGGGAAAAACCATGGGACCTAAGTCCATACAAATCTCACTAAGTAACAATGGGAATACAAAAATCCTCTCTGACAACCCTAGAGGAATCCAAATCTTCAATAGACAATACTTTTGGAATAATAATAATTAGAATGTAAAAAACCTCTCAACTATTATAGCCATAGAGATCTTTCAAAAGTTACTTTGGAAAACACATCGAGTTCGTAGATTGTGCACATTAAAAATCCGAAGATTAATCAATAAGTAACTACTATCAACGGCGAAAAAATAGCTTATAGAGGCTTAAAGTAAAATGATTCTTCTCCTCCTTCTTTCTTGAATTCTTCTCTTTCTCCAAAAGAGGCAGAATCCTGAAAGTGGAACTCTTTTTTTCTCATGTTTTCTCTCTGACTTTGTTCCCTAACAAGGAAAACCCAAAAGAGCAAAATCCATATCATCTCTCTCTCTCTCTCTCTCTCTCTCTCTCTCTCTCTCTCTCTCTCTCTCTCTCTCTCTCTCTCTCTCTATATATATATATATATATATATATATATATATATATATATATATACCTAACCAAGATAATAACATGCAATATATAATGTAATCTTTTAGCAGAAATTCATGGGACCCACTCTTCATGAGGAAATCCCAACAGACCTGCTCTCACCTACATCATTTTGAGCAAAAGACATCTCTGCAACAGCTTTGGTTATGTGCAGCTCTTTTTTTGTTATTTCCTCTTTATCTTGTGTGCACACTTATGTAAGATTATTTCCTTTTGTACCCCAGGTCTGGCCTCGCTTTGTTGGCTGTTTTTAGGGTTTGAACTCCCTATACAGCCTCCATTTGTAATAACTTTCATTATATGTTTTCTTTTCTTCTCTCCAATACACCATTGAAAAAAAAAGGATTAATGGAATAACCAACGAGTAAATGCAAACCAGGTTTGAATTCGGAAAGTATTAGGAGAATGGTGGTAAATAGCAGGGAAATTTTAAGGTTTGCACAATTTATAGATTCTCTCCCTTGAACTTGAACGCTAATCTTATATGAATGTTCTACTATATGATACTTAAAATAGTAAACAAAGTTTCCTTTTCCTTTTCCTCTTCCACTCATTCTTCTACTATTCATGTTCAGCCTCACGAACGTGACTTTACCCAAGCACATTGGAATCCACCTAATTAGCAATATTGAATATTCATGATTATCATGGGCCTCCACTAGGCAGGTAAACAATGCCTACTTATTCACTAAAAGGCCTTTCTTTGAGGCTCATATGGAATGTCTGTAACTCTAATCTTTTGTCTTTCTAGGAAAGAGAGATTAGGTCGTAGGATCAAATATTTCTTCCTCACATGAATGGTTAAGATGAATGACATAGTGGCCAAAAAAGAAAATTTGAAATTGTAGAATTTCCAAGACATAATAGAGTACCTTTTTAAATGAGTAAAAGAGCAGTCCCCGTGCACAAAGCTCATATTCGGGGTTTAGGAAAGGGCAGACCACAAGGGTCTATAGTATGCAGCCTTATATTGCATTTTTGTAAGAGGCTGTTTTCACACCTTGAATACGAGACCTCAAGATTACATGACAACAATTTTACCATTGCGCCAAAGCTCCCCTTCTACCTTTTCAAATGAGTAATGTTGATAAAAGATGAGGTGGCAAGGGATATGTTAGAACTTCTATAGATCCACCGATTGCTTGTAATCTGGAACAAGATGGGCACTTTGACTTGGTTGATAAAGACCATTTTAAAACGCACCTGTTTAATTATCCAAACCATTTATATTTGTTGGCCATAGATGCATCAAAATTCAATCTCATCATGAGATTTTAAAACTGTAATGCCTTTGCTTCTATTTAGGCGGGTTAGGATGGAGGTAGAAAAGACAATGATCTATGATCTATATCTTTCAACAAAGCCTCCACAAATCAAAGCCTTGATCTCCGTATGTGTAGCATTTTGGGTTATCTTCCATCTATAACAAATCCTAGTAAACCAATGGTTTTGATCATTAGACGAGTGGGCTCCATCATCTATAGTTCTCTCAATCTCAAGTAGTTAACTTTTTATAAGTATTGTAATTCCAAAGTTTGATTTCTGGCACGACTCAGCATTTAGCAAAGTAAATAATCTTAAACTTCCACAGATTATTGACGAAACTTGTTTTTAATTTGGTATATTTTCGTTGAATGTGGGAAAACATAATCCGATTACAAAGCACCATGTCCAAAAATCAAGTTGGGATCTTTCGATAAAAATCAATCAATTGGTTACTTGTAGGGTGAAGATGCACTTGATCCGTGTTCCCCACATTGAGACCCTGACTTTGATATGTGGGGCCCGTTCTGGACCCTAGCATCCTGGCGTGTAACACATTGTGATATGTATTCCTTCTATTTAACTCAACATTGGTTGGTCAAACTGAGCTTTTGGCGTGTAATACACTTCAATCGGATGTGCAACCATTGCAAGTTGTTCAGATCCCAACCGTTGGCTAGTCAATTTGAGACAACCGGATTTCCCAGACGAGGTGTGTCTCAAGCTGCATCAGCTACTAAAGACAGAACTTATAATTAACACTTTGCTTGAGATTTCATTAAGGGGAGAACGCATGAAATTTCACCAAACCTATACTACGCAATTTGTCTTCATCAAATGCTCAGGAACCCCTCATGCATCATCACGAGACCCACAGAATCGGGCGATGGCCGGCACTAAAAGATCACCCAACAAACAACGACTAGTGAACTCCAGCGTAAGCCTAAGTGGCTTCCTTTTCTTGACGGATTACGATGCATTAGTACTGGTGTGATCACAACCTGAGCTATTTCTCATTTATCTAGAAACGATGGCCATTTTGTTTTCGTAGTAGTACACGTTTAACATAACCCCGAGAGCGTTCGGCACATGATTCATGCACGTAAAAGGGTCCCAAGAGCTCGACCTACTCACCATTTGACAGGTGACAATGCAATCCACTTGTGAAGGGATGAAATCAGTCAAACGAGTTCCACTTGAGATGATGCTCCACCTACTTAGATATTAACAATTTTGATATAATATGATGTAATTAAGCAAAAGGAGTGGGGTTTGATGGACAACCAATCTGACATAGATGTTCCCTTGATCTTCTTTAGGGCCTAGTATAGCTTTTGGTCCTCTCTGCCTTTGGAAAGCATTCAAAACCACTCATTCATTCACCAAATTGCAAAGGAGAGATACCATTTTTCTATAAAAAGGAACGCTCCACACTCCTTTAGGAATGGACAGAATACCAGTTAGCCATTTTAACTAATGGATCCACTACTTAATGTTGTTCTTCATTTACCTTTGAAAGTATTACAAATGCCCAACATGTCCTTTGGGGTAAGTCACTTGAGGGTATCTTCTCATATTTGGAGGGAAACACTAGGTCTGACCTAGTTAATCCATTCAGTCACTGGAAAGGATTAGGGTTTATGGTTTACTTCAAACCTGAGATGAAATTAATCTGTTCAGAGGTGAAACAAGTGTTTAATATAGAGAAAATACTCCCAGTGTGCACTAAATTAATTACAACTACGTGATCCGAGACACTGAATTTGCTCATCGAGAATCAGCATATTCCCTTGACATGGTAAGAATTTTATGATCAACTACAATAGCGCACTCCATTGTTTCCTGATCTAGTACAGTAAGGATAAATTATCGTCGCCAATCTTGATCGCTACAGCACAAGTTGGCTGTGCTTTTGGTGATCCAACCATTCATCTGAGACCTTATTGCGGGTACACTGTGTCCCCTATATACCATGCATTAGACAATCCTCTGATTGCTCGAGATTTTTAATTAGCATTCTTGTTTAAGAGCTGTCCATTTTATGTTCCAGAACAGTAAATGCTAGGATTATCCAGCGGATAAGATCTACGGATACAACTCCGCGAACACAGAGCTTATCGGAGGAATAATTTGGATCCTAACTCTAGCACCTTTGGTCGGCGGTCACCATATAAAAAACTCATATCCAATTTCTTTTGTATCATTCTAAAAGGACACATATGGAATTTACTCGTATGAAAGGGCATTTCTGTCCGATAGGCCAAGGAAAACAGCATTGGAATTTTCTATAGCCCCTTAACTTTATCCTTGATTCCTTCGTAGCCTTCTTCCTGTATTCAAATGAGAAATGTCCGGACTCGGGAATATAAAGCGAGAGCCCCTTCGTAAAACTTCTTTCTCAAAGCCACCATTTTCAACGTTCCTTCCTTCCCACCGAAATTTTTCAAAGGGCCTTTGCCACAAAGTCTCTACAAAGACCTTTAAGCCAAACTACCTTCGCAAGACAAATCTGCATTTGCTTTTGGTTCCCTTGAGCCATGGTTCTTATGAGCTACTATCGGTCCGGTAGCGGCCGGAGATGGCGTCGGTTAAAGGGCTTTCGGATGAACTCCGGAAGGTTTTCCGTTCATAGACTTCGAATCAGGTTCGTTGATTTCATGCGGATTTTGATCAGATGGAAGTCTTTGTATAGTCGGACGATGCAGGCTCTGAAGAAAGGTCTGTGTAGTCCAGGAAACACTAGTCCAGGGAACACCAGTAGAATGGGTCTTGTACGAAAGGGAGGTTATGCTAGCCTGCCGGAATACAACTTAAGGTCATATGGGCCCTCAAATTCTTTCTATGCTGAAGCTATTGCTGATTGCTTGGAGTTCATCAAGAGATCGTCGGTTCAAGTGGATGATAGTGCGGCGACAAAAGGCCGGTGAAAGTGCAATCCTTTGAGTTGTGTTGTGGTACGTGAGACTATCGATTGGTTTAGTCTTTTTGTATGTTTTCTCTTTCCTTTTTCTTTGTAATTTTTGACAGGCAAGATGGAATCAAGCCTGAAATCCATCTTGCTCATGTATAAACACGGACTTAGTTGGAAATCGGAGAATCCAAATTTTGTTCATTTTTCTTCTTATTCTTGGGGTTATATATTTGTGTTTGTGGTAAGAGTATGTGATTTCTCTGGAGGTTGTAAATATGAATAAGGAAAATGAAAATGAAAGTGATATTGAGAGTACTTGTTTTGTTCATTTCTACATGTCTTCTCACTTAACATTCTCATCCTTTTTTCTTTCACATACTCAGAAGAGTTCGGTGTTGTTTCAATCGGAAAAGTACCGGTACAGCCGATACGATGTGAATTTAATCGTTTTTGTATGTTAACTTCTTCTTCTTCCATTTTTTTCATCTTTTTGGGTCTCCACCTCATCAGTTGATGACTTCATAAGTAGAGATAGACTTTCACCTGCCAATTGAAATGGTGGCAGTGACCAAAACAAGTGGGGCGGCAATAGCAGTTCCAAGACTTTCTTTAATACATCATGAAAATTCACTGGTCTTTCTAAATTGGTTCTCCGAGTCTTCTTTGTATAGTTGAACACAGAAAAAACTAAATTTACCACCCCTGGGTTTGAAATTGACTCACACATTGTTTGTTTTTAAGCTTGATTTTTTATGACATGGGTTGTTGCCAACTAGCTAGCAATTGTATGACAGATGATAAATAACCAAATTTAAAATGAAATGGGCAACCAACATATGAATAAAACTACGCCCACGCGTTTCATTTCTACTTATTCTTTTTCAAATGCCAACATCAGCTGAAATAGACTAGTATTTATTTCCCTTTAGATGTTTTATGTATCATGTGGGCCATCTTGGAGTTGATCTACAAACTGTTGATCTTTATGGGTTTTCTCTTAGATAGGCAATGCCGTAGAATCCTATCCATTGAAAATTCAAATTGTTAATTTTCGTGACGCCTAAATGGATACACTGAAAATTCGAAAAAAAAAAAAATGGTTTAAGAATCTGGACTGAACAGAGGGCTAGGGTTGTTGAAGCAACCAACTTAGGGGTTGGGTCCGGTAGATGATTGGCTTGCACGTCGCATTTGTACTTTTGGATGTGCAACCACCATACAAATCCTTCACAAAACTTGTTATAGAGCAGGAAGGCATGTAGATTGGTAGACAACAGTGCCAAAAGTGTAAGCTGGAAGTCTTCTTTTTTGGCAACAACGAGTTGGGAGTCAGTTATCAACGAGGAGAATGGACGGCTAAGATGTATTTGTTCTTGATCCATTCTTAGCAGTTGAGAAAATAGATAGTTTATATCATTTGGTAAATGGCCGACACCAACTTAATCTCGTGGGTGTTAGAGAACATTCATTCGGAAGCTAGCCAGAAACACCTGAAAGACGTTTCTTTCTTCTTACTAATGTTTACATTATTTGGCTAAGAGAAGGAAAGAGCCAAGAAGATTTCTTTTGGCTGTCGTTTTCTAGTGGACTTCTATGATCGAAGTCACCTACCATCAAGGGTTTATGCCAAGGGCTGAATCTCAAGTTGGCTTCAGCTGTTTAGTCATTGAAGAATCCAAATCATTCATCTGCTGTCCTCCATCTATCTTAGACAGCTCAGAAAGTTAGAATTAAGCAAATAGTGCCATTAGAATCTTGAGAATTTCTTGATACCCCCACTTTATGTTTAGTGGACTTTTCTAAATTTTGAACGGTAGTCCGTCAACCACTACACAGAGACTCCTTTCAACCTACAAGAAAAAGCTGTGGCTAGTATTGCATTTCTCCATGGAGATCTGAAGTCATAAATGATGGCCGAGCTAGTCGCCTCGATCATGTTGATGAATGCCAGCATTCATTCACACACACCGGAATTCAACGAAAATGGGGAACCAAACACCGTAACTCGCCATCCTCCCCGTTCTTTACTCTAATCACCATTCTACGTGGTAGTTTGGGTGATCATAATCAATCAACAGCTACATTAGACTTCTGCTTCTTGATCACAATGGTCTTAACCGGTTGTCTCTAAGACATGGATTTGAGAGTTTAGGATCGATCTGATATTTACCCGACTTCGATATTTTCAGGCTCAATTATATTAGTCCCTGTAGAAGGGAGCCTTGGCGCAATGGTAAAAGTTGTTGTCATATGACCTTAGTTCAAGGTGTGGAATCAACTTCTTACAAAATGCAAAATAAGATTGCTTACTATAGGCCATTGTAGTCTGCCCCTTCTCTGGACCCCACATAGGCGATAGCTTCATGCACCGAGGATGGCCGCCCCTAACTATATTAGCCCCTGTCAAATGACAATTTATGGTCGCCATCATCGTACAGATAATATTGTGTAATTGAATTCTATGGGGGAGTTTCTGCAAGTAAAAAGAAAAAAAAGAAAAAGAAAGAGAAAAAAAAAAAGAAAAAAGAATTCTCTGGTGGAATCAAGCATAAACTAGATCAGATCACTCTAGGCACAGCTGTGCCTGATATATGCTTCCGTACTGCAACTCTATATATGAGGCTCCGAAGTTTACCAAACCAAACCATCTACTAATTGTTGCCTTGCTGGTTTCTTATGTTGTCTCCCCATCGCTGGGCAGTGTTGAATTTCCAGGTGGCATCTGCAGGTGTGTCTTACCATCCTAATCATTTGATCAGAATCATGCAGTTTCTCCACTGCTGATGCAAGACATTTTCTCTGGCAACAACAGGACAATAATCGATCATTTTAACACGGGAGAGTGAGAGTTATTGTCTACACTTTTAGGGATAACAATGGGTATCATTTTTCTAGTAAATACGAGCCCTCCTACCCATTTTTTGAGTGATCCATTTCGGTCATTGGATTCGCCTCCTCAACACGAGGTAACAAAAGCGTCTTCTATTGAAGACTTCTAAGTCGCACGAACGATGTTCTAAGGAAAGAGTTATTCTGCTGTCACTGTTCATTTTTCAACCATAATTGTCTTAGTCGATGAGAGATTTTGCAACGGTAGAGTTGGCACAACGTGTGACCTTGAGGCTAGAGTTTAAGATGTAAAAATAGCCTCTTGCAAAATACAAAATAAGATTCTGTACTATTAACTCTTGTAGCTTGCCCTTCCCCATACCCTACATATGCAGGAGATTTGTGCAGTGGACTGCCCTTTAATTGTCTTAGTGGATCCTAAAAGATGAGAGATTTTGCAAAGCCTCCTATCTTCCGGGCGTGAATTGATGAATGCATTATATCACTCCAAAAATGAGGGAAGGTGCGTGCAAGAGAGAGACGATATTTATCGTTACCTCAAAATGTCCAGAAGAATAGTTTCTAGAGAGAGATGAGATAGATGTTAAGTACCCATGATGAACACTAAAAGTTCATGCTTAGAAAACAAATATGCATATGAAGAGGAAACGGCAACTTGCAGTCAACTTATTTTGATGAAGAAAAATCTACAGATGTGAGCACTAGTTTTTAAGTCAACAACTACCGCATGCTAGACTCTTTACAATCCATGAACGACATGTGCCACAACCATCAACTCACAAACGTCTCTCCTAATAACACCTCATTTCCTCAGGCTAAGGGACTTCCTACAACAGCACTCTCGACTTTCTCTTACATGACAACTAGCCCACTCAAATTAGAGAAGCAGCAGCCTCCTACAATCTCTGACGTGCTCTCAGAAACATTGACATCTGAAAAGCAAGAGAAAATAATAAAAGAAATAAGTGACGCCCCTTCCAGTACTCCACTTTTTATTCCATTTTGGTGGCAACCAGAAAAAAGATCCAGGTCATGCAGATTTCATCTGGTTAGTCTAAGCGACAATTCCAAGTTATATAATTTCCCATATCTCACGTAAGAAAAGTAGGACTTCATGTTGCCAGGTCCTTGCTTGATTACTACTACTTCTGATTTGGTTCCCTTAAATTAGTCATATATAGACAGGAGGTACTGCCCATACTAGAGAGTATATAATTGGCGTATTGGTTAAGTTCTTAACACACAGCTAGATGACTAGTGACGAGCACATGCCATTTGTGAGAGAAGGTTTTAGGCATGGATAGGTAATATCTCTTTCGGCACAAGTATCTGCAAGTAAAAGTCATTTTATTAATATTTGAAAACTATATATATATTTTTTTATTGAAACTTACCATTTTGATTTCTTTTGTTTACGGATATGCCGCTCCACTTTTCGTCTTTGACAAAATCTTTTCTACTTTTTCATGAATTTGTCTTTCATATTCTGGACGCTGTTTTATTTATATATAGTATTGATAAGTCCCACTTGTCTCGCCTGATATTTTCTTAGAGGAATATGCTCTTCAATCTTAATGTAACTTCCTTGTGTGGAAGGTTAAACGCCAAGGGTCTCTTTGGTCATCAACCGTGTGTTCTTAACTTTAGAAGGTTTAGGATGAATCAAGCAGTTTATCATTCATTACTAACTCAAAGTCTCTCTCTAAAGAAAAGGTTTTAGGACCTATAGATATCCAGAAATCAGATTCATGGCTTGGTTATGGGTTAGAAGGTATCAAGCACTAAACCCACCCAGTCTATACACTGGTCTCTACGAGTTGGTCTTATTATCTTGGGTTCAAAGAGATGAAGATGGTTGAACTATTTCCTCTTACTTTTTGCCCTAGAATAAATGCATCGAATTTTTTATAATGATGGAAAGAGAATGTGCTTGAGGCATGCAAAAAGAAAGTAAGTGAATGATATTTAGCCCTGGAAGGGTTCTAGTTGTTACATAAAATAGGAGCCTCACCCTTTATGGGCAATTACTAAGATAATTAAAATCAAAGAAAGAAATCTTCTTATGCTTTATGTTAGAGGATTCTCTCCTACTATGAGAGTAGGAAGAATCTCTAACCAAGCTAGGAGAATCTTGAGGAAAGGAGGGAGCTTGGCTCCTCTCCTCCCTCTCTCATCTAAAGATAATTCCTAATCTACTCTACTACGAGATTATTTTATAAAGTAGAAAGTCTACCTTGGGAAGTAAGAAAGAAATAATCTCTTACTCCATATGCAACTACTCTAAGGTGCAAAAAGACTGAAAATTGGGCAAGAAGAAGAAAAGAGAAAGTATGATTGCACAATATTGAATAAAATACAGGAGAAGACTATAAGACTGTATAAATAATTGAGACCATAAAATTAGCTCTCTTCTAAGTATCCTCCAAGAAAGAGAAATTTACTCTTTCTACTTCATCTTAGGACCCTAAGCTTTTAGATCTCTAGATACCTTCTTAGGAAGTATTTTCAAGAACAATCTTGCCTTACTCGAGAATGGCTTGATTATTTCTTGGGATAACATTCCTTTATATAGGCTTCTAGTGATTACATCTAAGGCAAAACTATTGGAATAATCAAGGACATAATGATAAGGATTTGCATTGATGCGTATGATGATATCATTTGGATGATATCATGAAGGGTGAGGTATCCTTCTAAGGGTATAATGACAAAATCTTTTCGTGGTGAGGTGTCTAGGATGATGTTACTTAGGTGATGTAATGAAGAGTAAGGTGTCCTTATAAGGGTAAATAGCAAAATCATTTGGTGATATGGTGTCTAGAATGATGTTACTTGGGTGATGTCATAAAGGGTGAGGTGTCCTCTTATTCTTAAGGATTGAGGAAGCTATATGTATAAAAAGGACTATGAGAAATCTTTTAGAGAGATGCTCTTTAGATTCTAATGAATTTCTAAAGTTCTTGAACAGTGACTTAGTTGAATTTGGTAGGATTTTGGGTGATTCGTAGAATTTGATAGGGATTAATTGAATTAAGCTTTACTAGGAATTACAAGTTCCTAGTGGCATTTGAGCTCTTCTACTATCACATGAATCCTACTTGAAGTTGATATAAAGGTTGGTCCCCAAAGATAAATTAGATCACTATTGGAGACTACTTGGATGCAAGACTATACAAAGGAGAGTTCCCATGCCATGCATTTAAAGTCTCCTCCTTTTATTAGAGCAAGGAAGGCTTTCTAACTAGGCTAGAGTATCCTTAGGAATAATAGAGCTTGACTCCTATCCTTCCCATTCTTCAAAGAAATGCTAAACTATTCTATTCAAATAACAAGAATATTATACTAAAGAACATGAAATTTAAACTAAAAAGCATGAAATATATTCTAATATCTTACATGATATACAAAGGCTATTCTAAAACATAAGAAGGCAATAAATTAAATCAGAGAAAGGAAAAGAGATTATACTTACTAGGTAGGAAGAGAAATATAAGAAAACCTAAAAGCCAACTAACTCCAGAGACACTCAAAAGGACTCCTCAGAAAATATAAAGCTTTGGTGGAAGCCCCTAAGATTTTACTTGATCAAGTTAATCACTCTTTCACTGTTTAGCAAGGTTTTTCACTCTTTCACTATCTAGCAGAGTTTTCTCAGCCTTATATGAGCTGAGAAAACTATCATGAATGATCCCTTAGTTGGATCCCCTTTGTAAGTATGGATCTTTACATCCCAAAAATTAAGGTAATCTAGACCCCTTTCCCATGCTTTACAAATTCACAATCTAAGTAAATAATACAAAAGAGTAACATGACACTACAAAATTAATGAAGCTACAAAATTTCTCATTTTCCAATACGTAATCAAGTACTCTACTCATGACAAGGAATGAAGCAAATCTATTACACCAATAGTTCTGTATACATCCAATTAAATAAGAATGTAGTTTTACTCCAAAACGAAATGCCATGAATAGTACTAACGAAGTTTTTTTTAAAGATGAAAACACATGTGTACTCAAACTACAATAGGTCCTTGTGAAGTAGCACATCGAGGAATAAGAAAGCTTGGCTCTCCTGTAAAAGGATTTGGCTGTGACCATGAAGTCGAATGATGTATTTCACTAATTTTCAAAATTCATGGCCTAAATTTTTTATAGAACATCAACCCAATATCATACGTAGTATAAAAGTCAATGAATGACACCAGGATTGCAATTCACACAAAGGCACATCATCAATTTAAAAGATCAACAAAGGATTTATCAAATACTCTTCATTTCAATTGACATTAAGAAATATCATAACAAAACACTAGAATGACCTATTTCCACCCTCATTGCCAACTTTCCATATTTAGTGGAATTTCCCTTCCAGATGTCTTCTTATTATCACATTACACTGTACCAATGAGTACATTCTCCAATGAAGCCTCATTTAATACAAAACAAATACCCATTTTGTGCCTCATTCAAGTCTCAAGGGTTACAGAGCTATCCAAGGAGTACACCTCCCAATGGATCCTCACTCAAAATAAATTTTGAATACCCACATAAGCTTCAACAAGCCTCAAAGGGTATAAGAACTATTCAAGGAGCATGCCCTTCACCAATCTAAGCTTCATCTAAGTCTTGGGATTTGCAAAGCTATCCAAGGAGTAAACTCTCCAATGTATCCTCACTTAGAAAAAATGCACATGCACCGCCATTCCTTGCTCATACAGTCCATATGTCTTATACAAGTGCCACTCTCTGTAGCCACCTCAACCCTAAGATAGGCTGTTCATATAGTTCATGAGTCTTACACTAGGACTAACATGCCAAGTCACCCCTATATCCAAACCATAAAAATAAATAAATACAATATTCATAGAAAGAACACAAGTTGTTTAACTATAATTATTATTCCAACCATTATTACAAGGAAATTCAATTATTAATCAAGCCCTTTCAAAAATAGAATAACCAGCCAGGTGTTCAATTCGAGAAACTTCTAAATAAAGGCAAGGAAAAAATGCTAAGTTATTCTCAGTTATTGAATATAAATTTAGAATAACTAGCAAAAATTTCAGCATTAAGACATTCAAATATCAACAAGAAGAGAATAAGTCACTTGTATATGTATATCTAAATTATAATTTAGGATACTCAAACTATGGAAACAACATTACTTTATTATTGGCTAGGATAGTGCAGGCAAGTTAAGAAAAATACCAAGACAAATAAGATTCCCAAAAATGAGAAGCATAAAACACTTAGTTATCCTTCGATGAGGAATCACTTTAGTTCTAAATAAAACTATACATACTATGATCCTATCACAAGGAATAAATCAAATGGGGAAGCACTTTTTATAACTATAGTAAAAATTTTAGATAAAGCATTAAACATCCCCATAACTAAAAGAATAGCATTATTTTTAAAGATATCCTAACATAACTAACCCATTATAGTTGTTCCCTTCAATAAAGTCTCACTAGTATATCACACATTATAAGAGATCTTATTGCTCATGACATTGACAATAAGACCATAACATAAAAAATTTCAACACTCTAACTCGATAAGTTAGTCTTGCTCACACTCCTTTAGAGAAGTCTTTAAGTTAGCTTGAATTAAACCAAAGTTGAGATTACTATACAATTGTGTCTCAATTATAACAATATATAAGGTGCTTAGTAGGAAGCTACTCAGAACAAATAACAGAGTTAATTATATTTTGTTGTAATTGAGACACAATTACACAATAATTTCTATCTTAGCTCAACCACAACCAACTTGAAGACTCCTTGTAATGCATGAGGGCCTAAACATCAAAGCCTTAACTCAATCTTCACATGACATCCTTCTTATGCATGAGAAAGCTGCTTTGTTATTTGATCATTCTTGCTGCAATTCCTTCAAAGTAAAATTTGGGCTATAATACCACTTTAATGCATTCTAGTGCTCCTTCTCTAGAATAGCAATATATTTGCTAGTCACACTAACTACATGTAAAATGTCAAGCCTTCTTTATACCATTGCATAATAAGACAACTCATTACATTTGTTTATGGCACATGAGATAAACTCAACTTTGACATTTTTAGTAGGACATAACTTACAGAGAACTTGAAATGATTTACAAAAGGATACTTACCATTTTAATATAATTTATCTTAAACTATTCTAGCACCTTGTTGACACATTTCTTCAAGAAAGTACAACTTTCATGCAATCATGTCCTTATGTACTCTATTCTAAGAATCTTCTTTGCAACACCAAGATCATTCATATCAAATCCTTTGATCAACAAAAACTTTGAAGGTCTACTTCAGACACTTCATTTGCAACAATCAACATGTCATTTACACATAACATAAATAGGATATAAGAACCATCTACCAAAACCTTAAAGTAAACCCAACTAATCTTGTGTGCAGCTACCTTGAGTTAACTCACTTTGTCAACTCTCTAAGAGGGCTCCTTAACCTATTCCATGTATATAGAAAGCTTATGCATTCCTTTTCCAAACCTGTGCATTTCATTCCATACACCTTGTTATTGGGAACCCAATAAAGTAGATCACCTTTAAATCATTAGATTAAAAGCCTTATCTAATGCTTGGGATAAAAGACACTAGAAATAATAACCTCCACATTAGCTTTTCTCACAGCTTCATTGAACATCAACCTTGGACAATCATATATTATGCACTTGGAACTCCACATTTTCTTCAATGAAGATACCTCCCTAAGGGTGCTCCACCAATCTTTAACAACATTAAAGATCGATCAACTTAAAGTAATACTTAAACTCATGTGTTTTCACTGGCTTTGTGGACAAGCGTGCAATAATTTTTGGAGCAAAACTACTTTTTTCCAAACAGCTCTACTTTAAACCTTGTGGAAAGTCCTTTCACCATCACATTGTGAAATTTTTTTTTGAAATTTATTTATTTGTAAAATTTTCATCTATAGAAAATTTTTCAACCAAAAGACTCTTGAATCAAGAATAATCTCTCTCAAAACTATGACAAATTAAGAGAAACCTGACATCTTTCTTATACAAGGAAAAACTCTTTTCCCGCCCAACTACTCTTACTTCAACTCTTTCTAAAACAAACTTGGACTCTAAAACCACTTCTTGTGATTTTAATAAATCTCATTTACACAATTGACATACACAATAAATTAAACACAAGCACTATATAAAGATCATGTGGTTTGGCATAACCACTTACGTCTATGTGGCATATAATCTAATTTTTGTCATAATGAGAAAATAGATAGTACAACCAAGGACAAAAGCTTGATTTCAACAAAATCACCCCTTTGATCTCACTTACATGTGCACTCTATTTGTCTCTCAAACCTTAAATAAGAACCTTCACTTAAAGTTGGAAGCCTTGATCCTAGGATTAGTTTGTAATGGGACTATGTATAAGCCTCTCATAACCACCTCTCTAAGTAACCACTTTTACTTGCCCACTACTCCTTATATATTACCATAAGTGAGACATAATTTCATAACAGAACCAATCCATCCAACTAAAACTCTATTCTCACCCATCTTACTATCAACCCACCAGTAATAATTTCTTCCTATTATTGCACACAAAAATTCTATATACCCCAATCAGTTCAACTCCCACTTTTTCTCAAAGAATTATCTTTAATAAATCTATCAACTTTAATATGCTAATAAAATTGACTACTAATTTCAAAACCCTACTCATATACTAAATAAATTCTAGTTGAGATTAGATCTTAGTGTGTGTGTGTGTGTGTGTGTGTGTGTGTGTGTGTGTGTGTGTGTGTGTGTGTGTAGATAGTTTACATATACATTAATCTTTATCTCTAAGTAGACTATATCTTTTGAACTCTATTTGAAATATGTTTTAACCTCAATTCTCACTTATGATATACATTAGAAATACAAACTCTCAGAAAAAGGTTCAAACATATATCTCTTTTGAATATGTGAGTAGAGTCAATAAAAGTAAAATTTTCTTACATATATTCATGAAGGAAATAGAGTTACTAAGAAATTTAATTTTAATCCCTTTAGAAAGGATAATACGTCATTACCTTTGAATACCTAGACATATTACTCTTTAAATCATACATATTCATATCCTTATAAAGACTATATTCCTCGTAGAATTAATAGGTCTTATATTAGGACAAAACATAAACTTAGGATAAGGTACAAAAGAAAGGGATATAAAGGATATTCAAAATTCTTCAAAAATAAGTAGAGGTCTTCTACTAAAGTTGACAATTCTTCTTGACTTACACTAATGTGAATATTTCTTCATTTTTTCACAATTTTTTTATTTCATTTATTTCAGACTTTTCTTTAGCACTTTTGAAGATCTTTTCCTCATATTCAATTTTCTACTCTTGTTGCAACTTAAAGAGTATATCTTTATTCATCTCTAACTTATCTTTTGAAGAAAATAGGTAATGGATAATTTATACTAGGTTAATATAGGTAAAAGATGATTTAAGTAACAAAAGAAAAGGCTTATATAAAATTCTTAAATTGGCTAACTAATTGTAAAAATAATTTTGGGTCTTCAAGTTAACAACAAATATGGCCTAAATCATTTTCTAGGTTTTGTATAAAATAATAGATTAAATAAACTTCTACAATTTTAAAAGTAATACTCTAATAATTCAAGTAATTGATCAAATTCAAAAGTTGGTAGGATCATATTTAAATTAGACATGCTGAAGAAAATTTGCGAATATGTTAACCCCTAAAAAAGAATCAAATAGCTCTAAAACTCATTTAGATTATATGTCTCCACTAAATTTCTTCAGATATGTTATAACTACTTATTAATTTAGACTATGTACATGCAACTGTGTATACAAATGTGATCTGAGACTTAGCTTTCATGGAAAATTTTAAAAAATAAGTAAAATGATGATGAATTAATCACTTATCATTCCATTAATAAGCTAAAGTTATCTAGATTATACTTAAAAAAAACCAATTCTCATTATAGTATAAGAATTGACTTAAAAACTTTCAATTTTTTAATTCTTAAATAAATTTTCAAAATTTTCTTCTTTTTCCTTTTTAAAAAAATTTAGAGAAATCAACTAAAAAATAGAATTTGCTAGAATTCTACACCTCTAACCTGAAAAAAACATTTTCCCTAGTTTTTAAAAAGCGGTACAAAAAATAAATATGAGTGGTGCAAAAGATAACTCATTTTAAAATACAAAAAATGATATAGAGAAATCAAATCCACTTAATCCTGATAAGTAGGGTCATCTAGAGTTATAGACTCAACTTTTGAATTCTCATATTCTAGCAAAGGCTTTAACATTGACCATTCACTTTAAAATAATAGCCAAACTAAGCTTCCTTGAAAAAAGGTGAAGCTTAGAATTATGCAAAAGAACTTTCTGGAATAGAGTAAAAAAAATTTCATTTATGTTTTGATTATGAAAAAGTTTCATCATCCTATTACTCTCATATGCTTTCTATCTGATTTCCTCCAACTCATTGAGTTGGAGTTTTCTATGTGAGTCTACTTTATCCATATTGAAATTAAAGGTCTTTATTACTTAGTAAGTTCTATATTCTCCAACAATAGTGTCAAAAACTTGTTTATTATTTTTTGCAAGTATACGAGCTATTGTAGTATAGTTAGTGCAAGTACAAGTCGATTTCATAGAAACTTGACTTAAGAAAGATGAAGTTTAAATAAAATTTAAATTTTTACAATTTAATACAATAAAAAAACTAAATAACAGTGAAATATAAACTCAGATCTATTCAATTAAGAAAATTTACACAATTTTAGATTGAAAAAATAGAAAATTAAACAAAATATCAATTGAAATTCACTTCCCTAACTCGATTGTACCAAGGTTCTTCAATTTTGGCCAATCTGAGTTGATCAAACTTTATCAATCCATTCTGGAGGTCTTTGATTAATAATTTAATGAATGGATTATGCAGATCTTTTAAAAATCTAATTATCTGGATCAATAAAAAAAAAATCAAGATTAGATGACTTAGATTGAGTTTTTGGATTTCAGATTTAAGATCAGAACCGCTAGATTAACTAGGAGTGTGTTTTGATGAGGATCTAAAATTTATTTGAAAATCTGAGAAGAAAAAGATTAAGGACTGAATTGATCATGCTGTTTAAAGCTAAACTATTACTTCGGTTAGGCTTTAATCAAATAAGAACTTGTTTGATACTTTCTAGATTTAGTTTGAGAATAAAATAAAGTTGGATAAGATAAAAAAAAAAGAAAAAGGATAAAGACAAAATCAAGATAAGGACAAATTCGGAAGGATGTATAAGGAATCAAATAAATCAAGCTAAGGGCAGAATTAGAATTTTTGCTAAAAATTCATCTTCTTCTCCAACCCATAACCAAGAGGAAAGGCGGGAATGCATGAAGCTATTTCAAAGAGCTCCCTCTGCTGTTTGAATCTTGAAACAAAGGGAAAAAAATGAGATTTGGGGGATTTGAGAGAAACTCAAATTGATTTTCTTCGTGATTGTGCAATGAGGGTTCTTGGATGAAAATTCTATGAAAATCAAAGAAGAATGTAGGTAGAAAAAAAAGAGAGAGTTAAAATAGGTGAAGGAAGAGTAGGGAATGTGATTGGATTGAGAAACGACAACAGGAATGGTAATAAGCTTGATTGGGACTAGCTAAAAAATGCAAGGAATGAGAAGGGAAAATAATCTGGGAATGAAAGATTGATAGTGAACAAAGGAAAACATGATGAATGAAATGGGGAAATTGAAGAGGCATTTTGGTACGGGAAAGGAAACATTGGTGAACAACAATAAAATAGAGACAAACTTTGGCTAGTAACAATAGGGAAAATTGGTAATGACAAAGGGGATATTGATGGTGATGGATAGTGGTGTTACAAAGAAATAGAAAAAGAACCCAATGATCAACTAGGAAAAAAAAAGTGGGGGTTGAGAGAGAAGCTTGAAGGGAGAGATGGTTGAGATGGTAGATGGCTGCGGTTTTACCTGCACCAAATGAAGGAGAGAAAGTAGAAAGGTTTTCTTCTTTGCCTTAGGTCTCTTTTTCCTCTACCATATGGTTCCCCAGGTGGAGTGCTCCTTCTAAGTGTTGTATTTAGTAGTGCTCACCATCCTTTATATAGACCTTTCCTTAAAATTTGAATTTGATTCGAAATAAACCTCTCTGCTTCTTATCCAATTTCAAAGTTTGTTCTCTAATTGTCTTTAATTTCTCTGTTTTCTTAGTAGTTTTCTCCTAGATTGTATCTTTCATGATCTTATCCATTTAATTTGATTTGAATCATCCACTTTTTTTTGGATTGATCTGTAATATATAAAATTTAATTAGACTTATTCTAATAATGGTTTAATCATCTTATCATCTCTTGAATGATCAATTAGAGCATATTTAATTTCAAATTTTCAAAATTAGATGATTTAATTTGGTACTAATTAAAGAAATTTTAGTTAAAATTGATTGCTACGTGAACACCCGCCGCCAAAAGTATTCTTCCCTTTCATACCGAAAGCCCGCTGCCGCCCACACAGCTGCAATCTACACAGCTCGATCCGAACTCAAACCCATCCTCTTGGAAGGATGGATGGCCAACGGAATTGCAACCGGTGGCCAGCTCACCACTACTTCCGACGTCGAAAACTTCCCTGTTTTTCCAGAGGGGATTCTGGTTTTCGAGCTCATGGATCGTTGCAGAGCTCAGTCCGTTCGGTTTGGCGAAATATCATTACGGAGACCGTGTCGAAAGTCGATTTCTCGAAGCACCCATTTAAGATCTTTGCCGATACGAAAGTCGTAGAAGCGGATTCGGTTATAGTCGCCACCGGCTCTGTTGCTCGCCGGCTGGAGTTTCCTGGTTCTGGAGATCATGGGTTCTGGAACCGGGGAATTTCTGCGTGTGCGGTTTGCGATGGGGCGGCTCCAATTTTCCGGAACAAGCCGTTGGCGGTGATTGGGGGCGGAGATTCGGCGATGGAGGAAGCAAATTTCTTGACGAAGTATGGATCTTAGGTTTATATTATTCACCGGAGGGATACTTTTAGAACGTCGAAGATAATGCAGAGTCGGGCACTGACGAATCCGAAGATTAGTGTGATGTGGAATTCGGAGGTTGTGGAGGCGTATGGAGGGGCGGAGAGGAAGGTTTTGAGTGGATTGAAGGTGAAGAATGTGTTGACTGGGGAGATATAGGATTTGCCGGTTTCGGGGCTGTTTTTTGCCATTGGGCACGAGCCGGCCACGAAGTTTTTGTATGGTCAATTGGAGCTGGATTCAGCTGGGTATGTTCAGATGAAGCGGGGGTCGACGATCACGAGCGTTAAAGGGGTTTTTGCAGCCGGTGATGTGCAGGATAAGAAGTATAGGCAGGCAGTTACTGATGCTGGATCAGGTTTCATCTGTGAATTTGTAGTGCTAGCTGGTTTGGTAATTTTGGTTGGTTTTGAACTTTGGAATATATTCTTATATGTTGGTATTTTGTGATTTTTGGAATGCTAAGTAGGATACTTAAATAAGTAGTTTTTCAATTTGATTATTGTGTTGGTATGATTGTTATATCCAGAAGCCGTTCAGTTTTTTGGCTTAGTTTGTTTTGGCTATTATCTATGCACTGTCTCATGCTATTAGGCATTGTTTTGGTGAAACACTGGCTCGTGGACTGTAAACCTTATTTGACCTGAAAATATTCCGGTATTAGAGTCTTATAAACATTTCCCATAGAACATTTCTTTATTGTTTTGGAGAACGAAGTGGTCTTTAACAAACAGTCTATTCATTGAAATACTTTGCAAGTTGACTAGTTATCCTTGGAATGGATGTTAAGTGTGAAACTGAAATGCACTGTTGGCATTGGTTTAATCTACTATCTTGTGGGACTTAGCCATTGTGCTGCTGGGGAGGTGTTTACTTGATGGACTTTATTTTGACATGTGTGCAACATGTAATCTAAGCTTTGAATCATAGATATATGTATAGTAGGTGATATGTCTTTCCATATCTTGAAGGAGAACATGTTTGTGGAAGGCTTAACAATCATTTTTATCTGAAGATATAAAAGAATCTTTGTTCAAGGAGAAAATTCTTATCTATAAATTTGGAGTTGAAAGGCAGTTAGTATCACTCACTATGACATGCTTCATTGATGAGATTTAGATGCACTGAAGCATATCGGTTACATCATTCAGTGACATCCTGTCTGAATCCAATGAAATGACTCGTGGTTATCCATAAAGAAATTCCTTACTATTAGGGGTGGCAAATCGTGCTGGTGGGTCTTGTTGAGATTGACCCATTAGAGTATATGGGTTGACACGAACACGACATGATAAATAATTGTATCAAGAACCCGTGACTCGAACACGTCCCATTTATTAAACGAGCCGACACGACACGACTCGTGTAATCATCATCATCATCAAGACCTTATCCCAATTAGGGGTCGGCCACATGAATCTTATTCCTCCATTCCACTCTATTAAATACCATGGCTTCATTTAGTCCCAAAGTTTTTAAATCTTTCCTCACCACTTCTATCCACGTTCTTTTGGGCCTTCCCCTTGCCCTTTTAGAACCTTCAACTTGTATTGCCTCACTCCTTCTAACTGGTGCCGTTGTTGGCCTCCTTTGAACATGTCCAAACCATCTAAGTCTAATCTCCCTCATCTTGTTACCTATTGGTGCTATCCCTAAATTTTTTCTAATATTTTCATTTCTAATTCTATCCTTTCTTGTCTTACCACTCGTGTAATATGACGGGTTAATAGGTCGCAAGTGAGATAAGTCAACATTAGGTCGCAAGTCAAACAGGTCAACATGAGTTGACCCAAATATGACACGATTTTTGGCGTGTCATTTTCTAGTCGACTAAAAAATGACACTAACGCGATAAGACTCGACCTTAACTTGCTAAATTTGTGTCTAGTTCGAGTCGTGTTATATCGTATTTTGCCTCCCCTATTACTATATTCTATATCTTTTTCTGTCAATGTCTGCCTGTTCTTTATATTCGTAGTTTCATTTGAAGTAAAACTACCTCTTTCTTTTTGTACCATATTCTTCATGTTAAGATCCTTGTTTGGATGAACTTATGGATAATCAGTTTTTGATAGTTGATGAAGAAGAGCGGATGCGTACCTTTTCCTTATTTGAATGGGTGAACTTTTTGTTGATATTATGAGTTTGAAATAACAACAACAAGGAAAAAACTGTTGTATGAAATAATATCATTTGACTAGATATCAATATTTCACAATGGACTGCATTCCATGAAAACCAAAAGCTCATTTTGTCAAGTAGAGAAGGCAAAGCATTACAGAAGGGCTGATCTTTCTTGACAATCTTGGATCTCAATATCCCAACATTCAATACTGTCCTAAAGTTGAAAATTCAGTCACCAGGCTTCTCTGAACATCTAATTGTGATTGGTTCCCTTGCCATTGTGGACTTGCTGGCTTTCCTTTGTAATATATGTCCACATTAGTTCACTATGCCTGCTGGTGCTTCTCAACAAACAGTCCAACCCCTGGTTGTCCTCTTTCCCATCTTGACAAAGTTGGCTGCTGCTTTTGGAACACTTCCATGCACAGTGATCACCAACATGAGTGCAGCAAACCCTTGAGTGATTTGGGCTTTCTTTTTCCATCTTGCCTTGTGTCCAATGCCTCTTTGTGGCTAGACTTCCTCTCCATCTTTATTTTCTTGATAGTTGACTGAATATCCTACATTTTAAAAAAAGAAATTCAACAAGGACTCTTTGAGATCGTCCCATCTCTGGACAGTACTAAAATGTCCTTCACTATTCTCCATGCTGCTGGAGCCAAGCATCACATCATTAGCAAGATATCACCTGCAGCCTGGCGTTACTGCCTTTGATTAGTATTTGCCGCTTGAAAGAGTTACAACCTTTTGGCATTCCTTTGTCCAATTGGATGTCTTCAGTTCATGGAGTCAAAACACTGAAGAACTAGCAGTTGCCAGTCCATATTTGGCTACTGCTTTCTCCTGGAGAGAAGTGATGCTCTTTAGCTCATCTATCTGCCGATTCAGTATGTAGTTGATACTGGTAACACAATGTTGAAGTCCCTTTGACAACTCTGGTTAGCTCTTGCCAGTTTGCCTGCAAGGTTTATGGCCACTTTGCTTTGTAAGGCCATAGTTAAGCTCTATCTTGTCATCTATTCTTTAAGTGAGGTAGGCACTGTGGTCTTCTCAACTCTTCATCCATGGAGTTGCCCATTCTTTGGTTGGGGAAGAAGCTGCATGCCGACGACACCCACCCTGTTCCTTCACTGTCACCATCACCCTGCACCCCCATACCCCCGCCCTCTCTTAATGTGGTCATACATGATGTGCTTTCAAGGCTGCCTCAGAGCTTATGCTGGCTGCAGTGTCTGTGCCCTGCAATCTATTTTAAAGTAATCTAACTGGTGTTAATGGTCTAACAGTTCCAAGGGAATGAGACACCTGAGGAAGCATACTGGAGGTAACTATGGCTTGTTGAGACCGTTGCAAACTCTTCTATTTTTTGTGCCTAGTTGTAATGGGGATGTCCGGGTTGCACAATCTCTGAAGAGATCAGTTCTTCCAAATTGCAAGCAGCATGCTGCTAATGTCCAAATGTGTACATAAACTGTATTTCCTTATTCGACCATATGGCTTAGCTAGAACCCAGGGAGGACAATGTGCAGGTATGATAGTGTGTTTCTCTTCTTCCATCTTATAGTCTAACAGCCAGATCGATTGGATAGGATGGACTGGGACATTGACAGCGTTATCACCGTTCAACTACCTTGACCTAGAAACACCTTGATCTGACACCAAGTTAAATATTGTATACAAGGTTTTTGCTTCGATTGAACTATTGTTTTTGACATGCTGTCCTCATTTCTGTTATAGTAGGATAGCTTTCTGGTCTGTCTGAGCTAGTGCAGCTTCTCACAATGTGATGGTGCAGGTTGCATGGCCACCTTGGACGCTGAACACTTCTTACAGGAGATCGGATCTCAGCAAGGGAAATCTGATTGACAATCGTTTGATCTTTCAGACGAACTATCAGAGATTTTTTCAAAGTAAGCAAAGGCCAACCTGTAGAACGAAAGAAAAGGATTCAATCCAGGTGTTCCAAGAACCTTTTGTTTGCTCGTGCTCAAGATCGGTTGTGGGAGCCTTATCTGATGCTTACCACGAACTGATATTTGTAATTGATTTCAGTTTCATGTCAATTATGTCGATTAGGCATTTGGTTTATATTTTTAAGCACCCAGATGCTTGTAGTAGCTCATTCTAATCAAAATCATTTCAGATAGAGCATAACGTTTTAGTAGCTCATTTAAATCCCTGTAGATCTGTGATTGTAATTCTATAAGATAGCTTCGGTTATGATGATGTTTCTTCTCCCCATTAACCTTTCGTCTGTCGGATCTTTAGAGCCTCCCTGTTCAAATGGTTTTTTTCTGTTTATAGGCACTATGATTTTAGAAGCATATGAGCTTTCCATCAAAACGGTATGAAACCAATGATTTTATTTGTTAATGCTAATCTGGTAGGATAGCATTTGTAGACTGATCAATTATGTTGATATGGTGGCCAATAAGTTCTAGATTGATCAATTATGCTGAGATGCTGGACCGGCATGTTTGTAGCCCATCACAGCCCCTGTTACCCTCATTGAGTGAAGGTGATATCCTCGTAAATAGTCGCTATGTTTTCTGGTCCTGGTCCACTAGACCAATGGTCTAGATCGTCGCTTCAAATGAGATATGGCGATGAGCGTTTCTTACCGAATTTAACGAGGCCACTCTTTAAGCTTGGTAGCTCTAGAATTCAACGTGGCAGGCATTATGGTGCCCTCCTTGTTACATTTGGCTGGAAGATTTAAGGAGATTTAGAAATTAAGGTATAATTTCAGATAGTTTCTCTAGTAACTCTTTGCTGGTTTTTTTTTTTTTTCTTTAATAATAAAAGAGAGATCCGTAATAATAACTTATACATTCAAAATAGCCCAAATTTGATGGTTAAAAGCCAATAAGTAAGCAACAACTTGGGCTTAAATATTCAACAGGGACTAAATCAAGCAGATTTATTCCTTTCTCACCAACAAATGTCTGGCATAGCGCAGTTTGTTGCAACAACTTGGCATCTGGCATCTCCCTTGAAGTACGTACGATTTAATTGCAGGTTCGAATCGCCACTTGATCGTAGGTTCCAACAGCGACTTTTCTCTTTGGCCAGGAATTAAATATAGGAAGGTGTATATGAGTGATTTGCTTTGCCCTGTACTTAAAAAATAAAAATAAAATTATTCTCTTATCATTATTTTCTTCAACGGCTCTAATCAAGCAAGGCCCAAAAGCAAGCTCTTAGGCTGAAACTAATGTGCTTTTCTTATATGCTTATGGACAATGGAAAAATTGACACATTATGCAACCGAAAGTTCGGGGTCCGATTCAGCATTTCGCCCATTCACTAATTAAAAAACTATATATAACAATGCATTTTGAAATAATCATCGATAATTTTCATGAAACTATCTGATACAGGCGGCCTGTTTTCTTTAAGTAGAAAACAAATAAAAGAGAAAAACAGTAAGAAAAAATCTGTGTTCTTTTCTTCCTCTCTTTCACGTACCCTCCTTTCAGCTTAAATACAAGAAGAATTGTAACTGCTATTGAAGTGGGGATGGACAGGTAACTAGTATAGGGATGTCAATTACAACAACTAATATTAACTGTCACTAAAGTGAACATATTACAATAACTGGTTGTAACTGCAAAAAAAGTGGTAGAGGTGCTGCTAGGAAAGTGGCCTGCGTGGCAGTTGTAGGAATTATGCAGGTAACAATGGTGCCCTTGTTGGAAGAGCATTGTCCTCAATGCTGAATACTGGGTAAGCAGTTTTTAGTGTTCATAACGGTAGCTATCTTGCTTCGGTAGAGGAGATTCCATCCCAATGAATTAATACCATCCGAAAAACTTGTGAACCACATTTGTGGAGACAAACATCAAGCACCTTGTCTAGAACTGGCATGAGAGTGGATGATATTAATTCATTGGGATGGAGTGCCTAAATTGAACAATAGTCTGTCGATATGGTTGTAGACGCAAATAGACCTGATCGCCCACATTGCAACTACACTCTTGGTGGCCTTTATGGAATTGCTGCTTCATGCGATGCTGGGCTGTTGTGAGATTGTCTTTGAGGAGAGATAGAATGTCACCCGGTTGAGTAGAAAGTCGTCAACGTCTGGCACCTTACTTGTAGCAGGAGCATATGACAATAGTCGTGGGGGGAAAACACCATAAAGGGCTTGATAAGGATTGAAACCTATGGTTGAGTGTGTGTTTGTATTGTACTAATATTCAGCAAAGGGCAACCATTTGCTCCAATTAGAAGGTTTTAAGCCTACAAAACAACGAAGGTAAGTTTCAAGTGTGTAGTTAAGCACTTTTGTTTGGCCGTCTGTTTGTGGATGATAAGAAAAAGACATTTTTAGATTGACTCCTTGAAGTTTAAATAGTTTTTGCCAAAAGTTACTTCTAAAGATTCAATCTCTATTTGAAATGATGGATTTTGGTAATTCATGCAGTTTAAATATTTGGAAATGGAAGAGGGTGGTCATTGTTTTGGCTGTGAATGGACGTGTAAGGGCGAGAAAGTGAGCTAATTTTGACAGTCGATCCACCACGACATAAATGGTTGTGTATCCATTTGATTTTGGGGGACTTTCAATGAAATCCATAGAAATATCTTGTCAAATTCGAGAAGGAATGAGAAGTGGTTGGAGGAGTCCATATAGTTGGATTGAAGAGGTCTTCATCTCTTGACACGTGGAGCACTTTTGGACAAACTAAAGAACAAGTATCTGTTGTTGCGGCCAATAAAAATCTTTTAATATCTGCCTTAGAGTTTGGTGATAACCCGAGTGTCCTCCCTGTGGGCTCAAGTGCAGGGCAGTTACAACATCCTCTAAGATAGATGAGTTTTCTGAAAACACCAGTCGTCCCCTAAAAAATAGCAAATCAGCACGTTCAACATAATTCAAAGGGTCGAGTTTACCAGTACAAATTTTTTTGAGAAGTTGTTGATATGCCAAATTGTCTTTATTGAGATTGTGCAGTATGTCTAACCACTTTGGAACGACTAGTGATAGACCTTGGTAAGAAGCTCGTGAAAGAGAGTCAGCTGCTTGGTTGTGTGTCCCTTCTTATGCTTGATTTTAAAGTAGTAACCAAGTAGTTTAGTAATCCAACGCTGCTGTTGGGGTGTCCCCACATGTTGCTCTAATAATAATTTTAATGCTTGCTGATCTGTTTGGATGAGGAATGGGCGTCCTAAGATATACGGTCTCCACTTTTGTACAGTAAGGACCAATGCAAGAAGCTCTTTTTCATAAGTGGACAGTTGCAATTGTTTTCCATATATGGCCTGACTAAAATAAGCAATTGGGTGATTATTCTGCATCAAAACAGCTCCAATGTTAATTCCATATGCATCACACTCTATAATAAATAATTTGTTAAAATTTGGTAGCGCTAACACTGGCAGGGTGGTGATTGTTGACTTCAATTTGTTGAATGCAGTCGATGAGTCCTTGGTCCAACAAAAATTATTTTTCTTTAACATAGGCCCTTCTGGTCTGCCCCTTCCAGAAACCCCGCATAGGTGGGAGCTTCGTGCACTGGGGTTGCCCTTTATAGTTGTAAGTGGGGCCACTATGATTCCATAATTTTTTTTATAAACTTGCAATAGTAACCTGCAAGTCCTAGAAATCCACGCAATCCCTCGAGAGAGTTTGGTTTGGGCCAATCTTAAATACACTCAATTTTGTGTGGGTCTACTTTCAAACCATTGGATGAGATGTTATGTTCCAAATAATCTATGGATCCAACCCCAAACTGACATTTGATTTCCTTTGCACAAAGTTTGTGGGTCTTCAATAGTTCAAGGATTATTCTAATGTGAGAGAGATGAGTGGTGAGATTAGGGTTGTAAATAAGAATGTCATTAAACAAAAAAAAAACACGAGAACAAACTTACGAAGATATGGCTTGAATATATAATTCATTATGGATTGGAAGGTGGCATGTGCATCTAACAAGCCAAATGGCATAACCAAGAATTCATAATGACCTTCATGGGTCCGAAAAGCAGTTTTGTGAATGTCAAAAGGGTGGACCCTTATTTGGTGGTAACTAGACCTAAGATTCAATTTTGTAAAGACTGTGAACCTATGAAATTCATCAAACAAGTCATTTACATGGGGAATGGGATAACGATCTTTGATGGTTACCTCGTTGAGAGCACGATAATCAACACATAGGAGCCACGTGCCATCATTTTTTTTAACTAACAAAACTAGAGATGAATATGGGCTTTGGTTGGCATGTATGATTCCATCTTGAAGCATAGAAGAAACTTGCTCTTTGATTTCATTTTTTTGAAAATGGGCATACCTATATGGGGGAATATTTTTTGGCGAAGTTGTAGATAGAGGAATCTTGTGGTCATTGACTCGAGGTTGGCGGCAGGCCATGTGGGCTATCAAAGATGTCTGCAAATTCAATTAGGAGTGGACACAGGTTAGGGTGCACTTCGTGCTTGTCGGTTGGAGTGGATCCTGTAATTATTTGAAAGAAAAGACCTCTAGTTAGTTGAGTGCGTACACCAGAAAGAAGTGATAAACATGACTTTTGATTTCCATTTAGAGAGACCCTACGCCCATTATGGATATACTGCATCTTGAGATTTTCAAAATCCCAGGTGATGGGTCGCAATTATCGAAGCTAATGGATGTCTAAGACGGCATCACAACCTACTAATGGCAGAAGGAAAAAATTGACGGATACTATTGTACCTTGTAAGTTTAGTTGGACTCGTTTACATCTGCAAAGGTCAATTTTTTTAATAACAAGGGTAGATTGGACATTTTTGTTTGGATTAGGGACAATTGGTGGTTTTGTTACTAGAGAGTTGGGGGGCCCAAATGGTAGGATAGGTTTTTTTATGCATTCATGGAGGCGGGCCAGGCCAATTGCCTCTATTAGAGTTTTGGGTCTGAGGAGACGTAGTGTTTGCTAGATGTCATCTCTGAGTCCGCTAATGAAAGTTTGGGTCAAGAAATGTTCACTGAGCCCATCCACATGATCTACAAGGGCCTCAAATTGATCTTGATAGGCTGTGATGGTGGATATCTGTCGTAATTTGGTAAGAGCACCAATTGGATCATCATACTCAGTGGGCCTAAATCTTTCCTCTAGTGCTTCAATGAATTGACCCCAATTATCTAATTGCCCTGCATGCAACAAGTACTTGTACTATTGAAGGGCCTTGCCCTTGTGTGAAAAAGAAGCATATAAAACTTGTTGCTTAGCTTGAAGGATCCATCCTGTTGGGTCTGTATAGCCGTCGTACTTCAACAGGTCAATCTTAGGTGGCTTGGCACCCAAGGAAGATGCCACTGTGGTTGAAGAAGAAGCTCTTGTAGGAGGTTGAATTGCATGTGATGCCAATTCAGATTAGACAAACCTCAAACCTGGGTGGATAAATGTCACGCCCAGGTCCTAGATGGTAGATTAAACCGTAAAAATCAAGGACATTAGACGTTAATGATGAAAAGGCCATTCATCAGATTGTGCTCGACGAGAGCTTTCCAACGACACTAAGAACGCGCGAAACGGAGATCGGGAGCGACGGACCCAGGAGTTTTACCACTGAGGCAGAGGGGGTCCAAATTGATAATGGCACCCCCCTCTAACGCGTGTAAGCCATAGGGTCGCATGGGAGGAACTCGACACGCGGGAGTGGAACTCACCGCGTGGAGCTCTACTCCCACGCGTCTGCAACTCGAGGAGGGGGGAGCCAAGCCGGCAACCCTCTCCCCTCTCCCCTCATTTTTCCGGTGACACTCTCTCTCCCCTTCCACGGGATTCCGGGCATTCCTCTTCCCTCCCCAGAGCCCATCTTCTTGGTTCCCCAATGTTTCTCCAGTGCCAGGGAAGTCGGAGGTGACAAGGATCGGAGACGAAATCCCTCATTCTCTCTCTCTCTCTCTCTCTCTCTCTCTCTCTCTCTCTCTCTCTCTCTCTCTCTCTCTCTCTCTCTCTCTCTCTCTCTCTCTCTCTCTCTCTCTCTCTCTCTCTCTCTCTCTCTCTTGTTCGTCCCAACCCATCGCGGTTGACGCCCCTTCCACCCGGAATAGAGCAACTGGACGGGGACTCTCCCTCCCAATAGCTCGTCTCTGTAAATCCCTGAGCACTACCGTATCAATTTTGGGCCTTCCATCGAAACCAAAAATCGATAACGGACTTGCCCTAGGTTCTAATGCCTAGACCCTGATACGAAGAAGAAGGAAATCCCCTCTCAAAGAGACCCCTGTCGGCAGATTCATCTCCAGGTACTACACGGCAATTTTGCCTGAATGGTGTTTGATTGTATACCCTTCAATGTTGGGTAAATACGAATGTCATGATTTGGCTGGTTACCAGCTTTGCATCTCCAAATCCTTCGCACTGATTTCTCATGCACAGTTTCACTCCGGTGCTTGATGATCACGAGAGGTTACCGCATGACTCCCTTAACTAGTATTGTTTGGCTGAAAATCTTCACAAGCCAAGGGGCCTTGCTGAGCAACCATTCAACATTACTGCTAGGAGCAACAATTTTATTTAAAGCCTCTATTAAGGAATGAACTGCAATGTCGTAAACATGATTGGTTGATGATCCTTCCTCTCGCATGTATAATGGCTGATTGTTGAATCGTGAGATTAAAGATTCACCACCATTATTTTGCAGTTGAAGGGCATGTTCATCTAATGAAGTCCCAATCTTAGCATTTTGTGTCCACCATCTTAAGATATAATGAGATGGGAGGCTCAGAATGTTCACAACTTCGAAAACAATATATGTTTACAAAGGATGCCTCGAAGATTCAAATACTGATGCCCACAACTTGCTCTTATTTTCAAGCATTGAACGCGACAAGAGGGTTTGAGAGCGGTGAACGGCCCTAGCAAGAGAACTGTGAATTGTACGCGGAGAGCAGGTAAGGACCCTGAACCCTTGCATTCTTTAAATTCTTGTTGTTATGTTCTCTTGAAATTCACTTTATGCATGTGTAAAATGTATATATTGCCACCTTGGTTTAATGGGTGATAGGAATTGTAATCTCTTATTAAAAAGGCATGTTATAGTGTGACTTGCTATGCTTAACTGTTGTGATGATGCAAACTGTGATGAAATGGTCAAGCCCAAGATAGTAAGCCCCGAGTATCTCCCTAACAAGCTATGATGACGCTTTCCAAGATGGTAATTCCCGAGGAAAGGGCTACCACAGTTTGCTTGTAACTAAGGTGAAGCCGCCCAAGACTCGTGAATCCCCGAGGATTGACCGTCTCGGTATTGAGCCTCCCAAGACGGTAAACCCCGAGGGAAAGGGCTGCCGGTTCTTTGGAATCATGGTGGAGCCGCCTCAAGATGGTAAACCCCGAGGGATGAGCCGTGTATTGAGCCTCCCAAGATGGTAATTCCTGAGGGAAAGGGCTGCCTGGTCTTTTAGGATCACGGTGGAGCCGCCCAAGATGGTAAACCCTGAGGGATGAGCTGGCATATTGAGTTACCCAAGATGGTAAACCCTGAGGGAAAGGGCTGCCTGGTTGATTTCGACTAAGGTGGAGCCACCCAAGATGGTAAACCCTGAGGGAACCTGACTTTGGCGCTACCCAAGATGGTAAATCCGAGGTCCGTCTGCCTTGATGATGATACACATAGTGGGCCGCCCAAGATGGTAATCCTTGAGGGAGATGACTATTGAATCCTGGTGTGATGCTAGGCACGTTTAATGTTAATGAGAAAATCATTAATGAGTATGACTTTGTTTGATGTAACACTTATGGTTTGCATGTAACTTTAGAATGAGGTCCATGACTTAGTCACACATCTATTGAATGTACCGTGGCAGGACACGAATAGGAAATCCTTATGGGATGTGCTTGTTTGCATGCGATGACTGTTGCGTCATATTAGAATTTGGGGAAAAACTGTAATTCTGCTGTAATAAGCATAGGCCTTACTTGATAGCACATGCTAACTATATTATATATGACTAGTTAAAATGGAAAATGCATGCTCATGTTATAGTGAATGTGTCTTTAAGCGTGGCAATGAGAATGACTGGATATGCATGGGTTTGGTTCTTTTTCCCTTATCAAGCCAGCCTCACCTTGTTATTTATTTTGCGTGTACTAGTCAGGCAGAGAAGGGAAAGGTCGTTGAGTGAGTCGAAGAAAACTTGCCTGAAGCTATTAAATTTTGAGTTGTATATAAACACATGTATATAAGTGCTAAACGAGTTATGCCTTATTTTGACACCTATTTCCTTATGCATCATGTATGTCTTGCTTGGATAGATAGTGTGGAGACTGAGTCTCCCTCCAGTAAATTATGACTGCTATGTTGTCTATCAGGTGAACCGCATAGCATGCGTTAAATGCATAATGTTCGAAAAACAGGGGAGACTCTGCCGAAATTTCGGTAGGACTCGGTTGTTATAGGAGAAAATATATATATATATATATATATATCTAGTAAACTGGGACTTGCCCAGGACAAGAGCACCTAGCTCTCTCAACACTTCGGTCACAGGATATAATTATGAAAAAAAAAAAAAGCGAGGCCACGTAGGCCTGGCTCGCCCAATCGTTAGGCTTGATTAAGCCTAATCGCGGCCCTGGGGATTGGGGTCGTGACAATAAAGCAGTCAACTGCTCCATGACCCCGTGCATTAAGTGCTCAAGATTTTCAGATTTCTGATCGACGTGGACAAGACTATCATTGTGACAGGATATGATTTCGGAAACATCCTTGAGTTTCTAATTTGGATGGTTGGAAGATGATGGGTTTTGATCAGGCATGGCATCTGATGGCTCTGATACCAAATGATACAAGAGAACTGTATCATTTTCTTTTCTTCCTCTCTTTCATGTACCCTCCTTTCAGCTTAAATACAAGAAGAATTGTAATTGCTATTGAAGTGGGGAGGGACAGGTGGCTGGTATAGGGATGTTAGTTACAACAACTAATCTTAATTGCCACTAAAGTGGTTATATTACAATAACTTCTTGTAACTTCAACAAAAGTGGAAGAGGTGCTGCTAGGAAAGTGGCCTGCATGGCAGTTGCTGGAATTATGCACATAACACTATCATGAACTACATTAATGATTTGGAGTTAGATTATTAAGCCTTATTCTAAGTACCATTTCCTAGAAGGGGAACCTTGGCACATCAGTAAAGTTGTCGTCATGTGACCTTGAAGTCACAAGTTCAAGACGTGGAAAGAGCCTCTTGTAGAAATACAAGGTAAGACAGTGTACTATAGACCCTTGTAGTCCACCTCTTCCTCAAATCCTACACAGGCGAGAGCATAGTGCACCCAGGCTGCCCTCTTAGTACCATTTCTTCCCGAAGCATCCACCCACAGATTGGAATTTGCAACCCTATTCAAACTGTTTCCTTTACCCTATCAGGTTGGTGCTCTCTTTATCTGTGAGAAACTGTTCTGTTGGTCATGATTGTGTTAGAATTCATGTGGTCCATAACATTATAATTCAAAAATCTAATAGTTAATGGTTAACTACTCATGGCAGTTATCCTTGATGGAAGGATAACTGCCATTAACCATCTATTTTTCTTTGATTTAAAGGGGTCCCTGATTCAAGCAGAATACTTGCTCGACTGCCATCATCGTTTACTGCTATTGAATAAAAAAACTCCTAAAACTACTACAGATCAACTAATAATGGTTGGAAGTAAGTTCCCATTTACTGTTATTCATTCAATTTGCTTTGCTTTGATTTTGATTTACTGTAAACATAGTGGAAATGGTTTACATGTGGTATCATAGTGGTAATTATCTATGCCTAGAAGTTTTGCAGTTGTTTGTTTAATAGATTACGATGATAAATGAGATTAGATAGATCAAAAAACAAAACTACATATTTGATTTGATTTGAGTAAACTGTCAATTTCATTTTTGCATAATGAAAACCAAACTGTGAAATATAAAGTGAAAATAAGAAATCTTACCTTGTCTTCAAAGTCTGAGGATTTAAGACTTAGGGCTTTGGGAAGATGGGAAACGAGGGTTTTATGTTTCAAAGAGAGATGTTGGTGGAGAGGGAGATTAGGGTTAGATGATATATATATATATATATACATATAATTTTTATATTTAAAGAGAGAGAGAGAGAGAGAGAGAGAGAGAGAGAGAGAGAGAGAGAGAGAGAGAGAGAGAGCGGGGAAATTTGTAACAATATGTGCTACACCCATATAAAGTTTCTCATACATGAATACATGAACAAATGATTAGAATTAATTATTCATTAAAGATTTGAATTAATTGACTATTAATTTAGAATTTTTTTAAAATTAGTCAATAATTATAGTTTAATTTTAAGACATTATTAACGTCATAAACTATTTAGTTTTAATTTATGGTATGCTTATATAAAATTGTCTTGATATGAAAATTATTTTCTGGATGTCATGTGATCAATATGTATTTAATATTTGAGGAATAGTCACAATATCATTAAATATGGAAATACATATATTAAGTATAAAATTAAAATTGTTGATCACATAAGTTTTAAATAAAATCAAATTCTAATTAAATATATTGATATAGTAATTTTACCTCACAGGAAAATTATTATATTATTATGATTAATTAGGATGAAATAGTAAAATTATTTTTTTATTTCTTAATTAGCCCACAAGTATTAAGAAATATTTAAAATTTACTAGTTTCATCATAAATGTTAGTGAATCAATTTTGTGTTAAAATCTTTGCCCATAGGTAGATTTTAATGACATAGTGATTCATATTTATTTGATTTTACTTACATTAGTAAGCTTATCATTGTATTTTGATGGATTATGCCTCATAATTGTTGGTGAGCATATTTATTTATTTACAATTATTCAATCTTTAATATTATCTGATGACAAATCTAAAGTTCCCTATTTGAGTGGTGATAACTATAAAATCTAGAAGGAGAAGATTTTCTTCATTTAACGTGTGTGAATCTTAACTATGCTCTTTGAAAGGAAGAACTTTCTGAAATTACAAAAATTAGCACCAATGCCGAGATTACTCTGTATAAATGGTGGGGGGGGCTATCTAATCACTTGAGTATCATGTTCACTAATTCTCTAATCAATACTAGTATTCGTAAGTCGATACTTGAATGTGAGAATGTCAAAGATCTTATGAAAGCCATTGATGAACAATTTGAGTAATATGATAAAGTACTAGCTAACACCTTCAATGAATAAGTTGTCATCAATGAGACTCACTAGTACTAGAGGAGTGCGCGAGCATATTATGAGGATGAGGGACATAGCTACTCAGCTGAAATCGTTACAGATTGAGATTTTTGAGTCCTTTTTAGTGCACTTGATCTTGAACTCTCTCCCTTCTCAGTATGGTCTATTCAAAATTTTATACAACATACATAAGGAGAAACAGTCAATTAATGAACTTTTTACCATGTATGTTCAAGAAGAAGAGAGATTAGTTCACGAGATGGGTGAGAGTGCATATATGGCGATCCATAAAAAGGACAAGAAGCAATCTATCAAAAAGAAAATAAAAGGCAAAGTTGTAGCCCATACTGACAAGAAGGAGGCTATGAGGTGTTTCTTTTACAAAAAGAAGGGACACATGAGGAAAAATTGCCTTAAAAGGAAGGTTTGGCTAGAAAAGAAAGGTAACATCAATTTTTTTGTATGTTATGAATCTAATATGGTTGATATTTTATATACCAAATGGTAGATTGATTCTGGTTCTATAATCTATATTTGTATGAAGGAGACCGATGGAAAGTAAACAGAGCATCTATTCAGGAAACATGATGCGTTTACTTGTTAAAGTTGTGAGGACATATAAACTAGTTTTAAAAACTGGTTTTGTATTGGATTTGGAAGGAACCTTTTATATTCTTAATTTTTCTAGGAATTTGATTTTTATATCTAAACTTGTCATACTTGGATTTTCCTTCTACTTTTATGAATCTTCCTTTAATTTATATAAAAATTAAGTACTTATTGGAAATGGCACAATGGATAACAGTTTATTTAAAATTCATTTAAATAATAATGTCTCCAATGAAGTGACTATGCATGGTAACACTAATATTAAGCATAACATCATGGATGAGAAATCTTCTATGTTGTGGCACCAGAGATTATGACATATCTCCATTGGTAGAATCAAAAGGTTAGTAAAAGATAAAGTTCTTGAACCCTTGATTTTACAGATTTTGATTCATATGTGGACTCCATTAAAGGCAAGTAGACCAATAAGTAAAAAAAGGGTGCTAAGAGGAGTTCTGACATATTAGAGATTACACATATTGATATTTGTTGTCCTAACATGAGCTTGAATGATAAGAAATATTTTATTACCTTCATAGATGACTACTTATGATTTATGTATCTCTACTTGCTTCATAACAAGACTGAAGTGTTGGATGCTTTAAAAATATATAAAGCAGAGGTAGAGAAACAATGTGGCAAACAAGTTAAGATCATAAGATTTGATAGAGGTGGTGAATATTATGATAGGTATACAAAGACTTGACAGGTACTTGCTTCATTTGCTAAGTTTCTTCAAGAGTAAGGTATTGTAACTCAAAACACCTTGCCTGGCTCACCAGATCAAAATCTGTAGTAGAAAGAAGAAATAGAACTTTAATGAGCATGGTAAGGAGTATGCTCAGCAACTCCAATATTTCTTTGTCATTATGGAGTAAAGCTCTAAAAATAACAACGTATATATTAAACTGAGTTCCAACTAAGGATTTTTCTAAACATCATTTGAATTATGAAAAGATTGGAAATCGAGTTTAAGACATATACACGTCTAGGGTTGTCTAGCTACAATCCATATGAAAAGAAGTTGGACCTGAGGACTATTAGTACATATTTTATTGGATATGCTAAAAAGTTTAAAGGATACAGATTTTATTCTCCATCTCACAGTAGTAGAATTGTGAATCAAGAAATGTTAAATTTCTTGAGAATGACGAGATTTGTGGGAGTTATCTATCTCAAAACTTAATTTTTGAGAAAAATAGTGTTTATGATCCAACTCCCACATCAAGCAACAGACTGGTTATTATTAATGAAAATCTAGGTCAGGTTGAGCATCAACTATAACAAGTTGATGATCAAGAGCCTCCACAAAAGGCAAATGATGTACCTTTGAGAAAATCTACTAAAGTACAAAAATCAGCAATTTCTACTAATTACATTGTCTACCTACAAGAATCTGATGATGATGTTGGTGTCGAAAATGACCCTGAGACGTTTTCACAAGCTATGAATAGTAATAAATCTAAATTATGGCATGATGTATGAAAGATGAGATGCAATCTATGACAAATAATTAAGTATGAGATCTTGTAGACTTGACTAATGGGGCGAAGACCTTTGGTTGTAAATGGATTTTTAAAATGAAGAAAGACTCATTAGGCAACATGAGCGATATAAGGCTAGAGTTGTTGCAAAATGATTTACACAAAAGGAAGGAATCAATTATCGAGAAACATTTTTTCCTATTTGTAAAACGGATTCTTTCTATATCATCATGACATTAATTGCTCATTTTGACTTAGATTTACATTAGATGGATGAGAAAATAGCATTCCTCAATAGTGATTTAGAAGAAGATGTTTATATAAAATAACCTAAGGGGTTTGTCTTAAGTGATGGTCATCATTTAATTTGTAAGCTTACAAAATTTATATATAGACTAAAACAAGCCTCCTATCAGTGGTATTTAAAATTTTATAATGTTATCTCTTCATTTGATTTCGTAGAGAACATTATGGATAAATGTATATATCATAAGGTTAGTGGGAGCAAGATCATTTTTCTAGTCCTGTACGTAGATGACATTTTACTTACAACTAACGATATGTGACTGCTATATGAGGTGAAACAATTTCTCTCTAAAAACTTTGATATGAAGGATATGGGTGAGGCATCTTATGTCATTGGCATTAAGATTGATAGAGACAAGTCTCATGATGTCTTGGGATTGTCTTAGGAAGCCTATATTAACAAGGTTCTTGAGAGATTCTGGATGAAAGATTATTCACCCAGTATAGCACCTATTATTAAGGGTGACAAATTCATTTTGAATTAATGTCCCAAAAATGACCTTGAAAGGGAACAAATTAAAAATATTCCTTATGCTTCAACTGTTGGCAGCTAATGTATGCTCAAGTCTGTACTAGACTAGACATTGCATTTGTAGTTGGAATGTTAGGAAGATATCAGAGTAATCTAGGTTTGAACAACTGGAGAGTTGCAAAGAAGGTCATGAGATACCTTCAAGGGACTAAAGATTTAATGGTTACATATAGATAGACCAATGACTTAGAGGTTGTTGGATATTCAGATTAAGATTTCGCTGGTTGTGTTGATTCTCTGAAATCAATAACTGGATATATCTTCTTATTTACTGGAGAAGCTTTATCTTGGAGAAGTACAAAGCAATCTTTAGTTGCTACTTCTACTATGGAAGATGAGTTTGTTGTTTCTTGCTTTAAGGCAACAAAACAAGGTATTTGGTTGAAGAGTTTCATATCTGGGCTTCGAGTTATTGATTCCATCTCTAAGCCATTGAAGATTTATTGTGACAATTTAGCTGTTGTGTTCTTTGCTAAGAATAATAAGGGTGGAAGTCAAAGTAAGCACATTAACATTAAGTTTTTAGCGGTTAGAGAATATGTTTAAAGGAATAAAGTGCTTGCTGAATACATTTGTACTAAGTTGATGAATGCCGATCCTTTGATCAAAGGTATGCTACCAAAGTTATTTAAGGATTATGTAATGCAAATGGAACTTTGTTCTCATTTGTTACTTTCTGTTTGAACTATGATGCTATACTTGTAGCATATATTGGTACTGAAACTCTGAATTCTTGAATTTGTCTCTATTTTTGTTTGTATACATTTATGATTGGATGACAAATATTTATATTTGGACCCAGAATAAGCATTTGAGGCTTATTCATAAATATAAAAATACCACACAAAAGGCTTTTCAAAAAAGATAGTTACATTGTAATACATGGAAGGTAATAATTGTTTATAAAGAAATTACCACCATGATTCATGTAATTTATTTCTTTATTTGAGCATAAAGTAATTTTTTACTGATATGTTAAGATTTTTTGAATTTATAAAGTTACAAATATTTAGACCAAGTAGGAGAATGTTAAAATTCATGTGGTCCATAACATTATAATTCAAAAATCTAACAGTTAGTGGTAACTACTCATGGCAGTTATCCTTGATGGAAGGATAACTGCCATTAACCATCCATTTTTCTTTGATTTAAAGGGGTCCATGATTCAAGTAGAATACTCTCTCAACTGCCATCATCGTTTATTGCTATTGAATCATAAAACTCCTAAAACTGCTGCACATCAACTGCTAATGGCCGGAGGTAAGTTCCCATTTACTGTTGTTCATTCAATTTGCTTCCATTTGATTCTGATTTACTGTAAACATAGTGGAAATGGTTTACAGATCGATCCTGTTGCTGATATGGACCCAACAACTACTGAGTTGTTCATATTCGTCTATCCTGATAACTCAACAGCAGATGCCATGGCTAGAAGCTTGTTGAAAACATGCGAGATAATGTTACTTATTTTACCTGCTGATCAGTAACTCTACAATTGCTTTGTTTTACAGTTACACTTGTGCAGGCGGCAATGGTATTTTGCAACACAAGGGAAATGGGTAACGTGTCCATATATCCATGTTCAGCAAGCATGAATTATCACTAATGGGCACCTGCATAGCAGAAGCTGCAGAAAATGGCTATCTGGGATCAAGAAGGAGATGATCGCCCATGAAAAATCCATAGATTCCAGATAAAAGCCCGATTGGCGCCATTAGATGATCCAATTTATGTGATTATGTCGGATTATTTCACAAATGTGGAATAATGCAGCATAATCACATAAATAGACAAGATTATATAAGCCTCGCAATGAGGCTCCAGGTACTCCTAGTAAGCTTACCATGATTCGTGGCAAGAGAAGCGGTACTCACCAGATTAGACGTTTATATTGCCCTTTGCTGGTTCGTTAATCTCTTATTATGATTCTTACCAAGAGAAGCAATTCGGCATGTGGGGAGAGTTGTATATGTTGCAGCTACCTTTCTGTTCTAATGACACAGTTGACCTCTCTTTGAAAGCCAGCTCTGGTGTTGAATCCCATTTTTTCAGGCTTTTAATCTGCTTGAATTAACTATGCAAGTAAGAAGAAAAACAAAAAGAGAACGGATTATATCTGCAGCTTGTGCAATAGTAGTGTTTTACACTCCTTTTCATCATCCATGTTACGACATGCCTAGATATGGACTATATAAGTGTGCGACCCTTAGTCCCTCTCCCTCTCTCTAGAGCTGTTTCCATTCTTACAATTGTATCTTAAGCCTTAATCCCTATGTCAGCTAGCTTAGGGTTAGCTTAAGGCCTTTCATCTTGAAGTCGTATATGTATGCCCGTAAGAAAGGAAGAACATTATTTTTGTAGATTCAGGAACCAAACTCTTTGCATGCATTTTATGAATCACTTTTCACAGATCAACCCATGATGAAGATGGATTATGCATGCAAACTGAACCATCTCCAAACGTCTCTAGCTAGCAGATTCATTTGGCCAATAATGAAGTGTGTGCCCCAGTCGAGGAGCACCTTGCATATACCCCTTTACAAATAAAGAAAGCTAAATTACTTTTCCCACTTTTTTGAATGGTGGAAGAAGACAGACTACTGAGGAAAAAAGAAAGAGAAGAAGATGCAAGTTTAGTGTAGCCTAAGACCTTGATGTCATGAAGAAGGAAAATGAGGTAAGCTTTCCAAACATGGTAAATCATAAACTTCCAACAAATAATTTGGTTAATTACCTTAGCTTTCTTACTTTGTTAACTTCACTAGTCTACCCACATTAGCTTAACAGATATTTCCCTTCCAATTTGGGTTGTCATAATTTGGAATTCTTTAGAAAGGAGTTAGCATAAACCTGCGAATTTAATGCTCTAGATGCAACTTTTGGAGATTTGGAGATCGACCTGCTTTTTCTCAGGTTTTATGGACGCCTTGGTCGTCTATTTTGATGTTTAAGCAAAAAGAAAAGCTTCCAACAAAAAGGAGAAAATGTTTACCTTGTTTTTTGTCGGCAAGGAGAAAATACTTACCTTGTCAATTAGTAAATCTAGACATTGGCTAAAGAGCACATAGCTTATATTCCCTTTTGACTGTCTAGAAATGGGAAATTTATAGATGCTGAGAAAACAACTTACATATGACAGTTGTCATGCCCATGAGTTATTATATTCCCTTTTGACTATCTAGAAACGAGAAATTCATAGATGCTAAGAAAACAACTTACTTATGGCAGTTCTTATGCCCTATGAGTTTTTTAATGCCTCGAATTCAGTTCCAATGTCTTAGGCCTGCAAGGTTCATTTATTTTGGTCTTTTGTCTGTGTTTTCCTTCACAGATTCTTAAGTACTGTTAGCTGTATCAGCTGGAGATGAGACAAGGATGATTCTGGATGTAGGAGTGAGTTAACAAGAAAGAGCTGCATGGTTCTTGACAAAAATGTGCAGCAAGTTTGAGATAACAAAGAAGTGGGTTCATGAAATCATAAAGATGTTTATTTTATGCTCAAGGTAGCCATGATATGCTTATTGTGCTCTTATACTTGATAGATGAAACAACACAAAATGGTTATAATAATAATAATAATAATAATATATTATTATTATTATTATTATTATTATTATTATTATTATGGATTACTTAATGTAGGAAAAAGATGAATGAGTTGGCGCATTCATGGGTAAGTAAAAACTGATTTATAAAACTGCTGAGTTTTGTAGAAATGATGAAATAGCTTGTTTGGCAACTGAAGTTTCCTCACTCGTAAATTTTGCTTCCTAAATGGTAATCTTTTGTTGTGCATGGTGTGGCAATTTATTTCATCTATGGGTACTCGGGGAGTTGATCTTAATCAGCTGAGATGAGGAGGTTATTTTTCCTTCCTCTACCTATTATAAAATATTATGAACAATGGTAGGCCTTAAATTGAAATTTATTTGTGGCCATTGACTACCGACTACACTTATAGTAGGTAGTTTGGATTTGTCAATGCTAAAACTCTCTTGATACCAAGTAGTGTGATGCAAGTTTATTAAGAGAAATGCATGCCAAAATGCAGTAAAGAATCTGAAAAATAAAAAGTGATTAATAGCCCATCTTCACCAATAATTGTGGACAAAACTTACTTTGGTTCATTCCTACCAAGTTAAATTATGCAGATTATATGCATGCACCATCTCTCTGGGTATACAATGGAAAGTGGAGGGTGTGAACGACGATTGACCAGCTGTTGACCCATGCTGAAGCATAAGAAGGTTGATCAATATACAAGCTGTCTGAAACGTGTGGGATTTCGAAAGATGGCTTGAATAAAAACCTCACTTTTGGAAGTGTTGCAAAATATAGAATTTGAATCAGAAGTTTATTAGAAAATTAAAGGCCAAGAAGTACTATTCTTGGAGCCTGATTAGCCATCATAATGTAGATTGAATTTGAAGAGAATTCAAAATACAACGTTGACAAATGCCTAAAATCAGTACAATTGTAGTACAGTGGCGCAAGAGTGAGTCTCATTGAAGGTCACGAGTTTGAAACTACTCAAGTGTGAGTGTGTTTGTCTATCAATAAAAAAAGCCTAAAATCTAAATAGATGGTAGATAAGAAGGGAAATCATATGTATCAAAACACTGAAGATAAGCCACTAAATTCTAGATTCAAGTCTCATAATACCTGTTCATACCATCATCGGAACATATATTTTATATAGAGACAAGCAGATTGATATATGCATGGATGCTTCTAATTTTAGATCTATGTTTCCATGCATAGATAAAAAGAGAAGGATATATGGAAAAGAAGGAGAAATAAACCAAAACATTAACATATAAAGGCTTGTACTGGTTTGCATTTTAACAAAGGCTATGTTTGTTTAGCGTTTTGAAAAGACAAAGTTGGATCTAAAAACCACTTAATTCCGTTTGTTTGTTTGAAAATGAAAATAGATGTTTTTATGACGTCTGAACCAAATGTATGTTCATCAAAAAAAAAAAAAAAAACTACAAATCTATGCACATGCACTATACACTATCAGACAGAGAGAGAGATGCCTTTGTTTCATCTTGTGTATTATTCTACTCTTATTTCAACATTTCTCATTCCCTTCTATTTTCAAACATTATTTTTGGCAATTTCTTAATTGAGATGATTCTTTCCACCCAATTGGGGAAACGAAAACTAATTCAAGTTAGATTGCGTGACTTTGAAGTATAGAAGCATAGCTTTTATAGACTCCGCAATGCATTTTGCCTATGCTTAACTCATTGTCATACCATGTTGGAAGTCTTGAAGATGAAACATGTTGAGATGATTAGACTAGCAAGTATTTGTTGCAGTATGACATGTGTCAAACAAAGCAGTGAAACGCCTCTAAAATGTACAAAATATGAAACACATCTAACATCTAGATGACAGAGTGAACGACGTCTGCATTTTGCACTAGCCATGCTCAAATAATTTGCTTCCATTTGTGGATAGTAACACACAAAAGTTATTTGATCAGGAAATGCACTGTCTGAAGGCCAATAGGCGTAACAGGACACCACAAGCTTGAAAATATGGAAAAGAATCCATGTTCTAGGAGGAAAAACCTGCAAGGGGAGCCGTATCTCAAGTTTCAAGGCACGAAAGTTCCAAAGTTGCAGCCTCACGTTTCTGTCAGCTACTTTTTCTTTTTCTCTTTTTTGGAAATGGAAAGAAATTCTTTTAAGAGCCAGTCTGACATAAATTCTCTTTACCTAAAAACGTACATGAAGTGGTGGAAAACATATGTTGAAAATCATGCGGTCGAGTTAATAGCTTCTCAACAGTTTTTATCCCTGATTGGAAAGTTGCAGCAGAACTTTCTTTTTCCTCTGCTGTAACGTTTAGTCAGCAAATTGGAAGTTGGCAGAAGGGCAGAGAGACTGACCTTCCTTTATCTTTTTCCAACTATCATAGAAAGAAATAGGGGCTTCTGAGGAGAAATAAAGAAAAAACCAGCTCCTTTAAGGTTTTTCACTGTTGAAAAAGCACTATTTTCTAACAACTGAAAAAAACAAGGATATCTTCACATGGGTACTGTTCACAGATCTAAATTTGGATCTCTTAAAATCAGAGCTGGCTGTGCTTGAAATGCATAAGAAATATAGAACCAGGAACCTACATGAAGTACACATTAGAGTATGATCATCTTCTTGTGCTTTTCATTTTTCTAAAGAGATTCATTGATATGCTGCGAAGCTGTTCTTTCTATTCAAAGAGAAACGAGGAATTGTGCCCGTACATACAACATTCAAAAGGAGAAAGAAATGAAAACCCTTAAAATGTGCACCAGCACATCCTGTACACAATATCTGCAGATTAGTACAAGGAAGTAAAGAAGAAGAAAGAAGAACAAGAACGAAAACGGTAAACAATAATCCAAATGATTTGTACATGAATTGTGAGTCCACTGACCTGAAGAAATTCTCCAAATCTCTTCCTCCCAATTGTCTCTTCTTTGTCCTTCGCCTCCTCCTTCTTCTTCATTCATGTTCTTTTTCAGTCCCACTTGAGAGATCCAGAACTGTACTGCCAAAAAGCTGATGTTCCTCCTCATCGATAGGCCAAATCAAATCCTCCTACGACTCAGAAATTGAAACGCTTCCTTTCGAAACAGAAGGTCTAATAAAGCCTTAGAAAAACTCTAAACCTGTCTTTATACCCAAGTAACTCAGAACCAGTAACTCTAACTCCACTACCACCATCCATGATCATTAAAATGATGGTGGCCTATTATTAGTGCCACCCCCACCCCAGCTAAATGCATCCACAGGAAATGGATAATTACCAATATTTACGCCCAAATTATAGAACGAAACACCACCAGGTCCACCACCACCGCTTCCACCGCCACGACCACCATCAGTCAATTGCCCATTCCCACCTGTCACACCGGAAGAACTCGATGCCGTAGGTTGTACCTGCACCGCCAATTCATCCTCCTCCAATGGCAGTCGCTCAAAAACTGCATTTGCAAATGAAGCAGCCATCAAAACCACCGTTCCTGCTGCTATAAGTGGCCCCACCACGCTTCCTCCCACAACTTGCCCCTGACCACCACCCGCCAAAAATATTGTCAAACCGCCGGCTCCTGGCGGTGCTGGCGGTGGAAGGACAGTACCGGACAGTGAAAGTATATCGAACCGCCCCTGCAACGTAGCAAAGGTTCCCGGTGGTGCAGCTGGCTGCCGGAGTGTGACGTTGGCCACCGTACCACCGCCGCTCAAGACGCAGACCCCGCGCCCACGACGGCGGGCGTATGTTGAGATGCACTCAATTACATCGGCGCCCGTGGTGACTTCGAGAACGTGGGATCGGAGAGAATTTGGGCTGTCCCGGGTTACAATTATTGGTGGCTTGGCTTTGTTCTTTGATCCGGGTGGACGGCCGCGAGGGCGACGACCGGGGCCGGGTGCACCGGAGCTGGTTATGGGGGTGTCGGTATCAGGTTTGAGGTCTTCTTTTTCTTCTTCGTGTTTGGTACTGGTTATCTGGGGTGGTTCATGGTGTTCATGTTGTGGATGTTGTTGTGAAGGAGGTCCTTGCAAGTGGAATTCAGGTCTGAGGAGTTGATGGACGTAGCGAGATCCTGGGCCTGGTTCCAAACCCGTCGCCATCGCCACATCTATTCTTTCCCACCACTTGCTTGCCAGCTTTAGTAAATCTTCTCTCTCTCTCAACTCGGAAGAGGTAGGAACAAGACCCAGAAGCTGGAGAAGCCTGTTTAGCCTTCTCTATCTTTTCTTTCTATGGGTAAATGAAGTTTCTACTATCCATACACCTTGCCAAGTAAAAGCTTCAAATAGGGCTCAAATCTTCATCCTATAGCTTGAGCCCAAGATGTCCAAGATGCGTTGCTCTTGTAAGCGTTTCTGTTTAAGTAGTTCTTCAAAAACCCTGAAGATCACTTTCTCAAATCAAAACTCAAATACTAATAGCAAAATGAGCTCTCTGATATACTAATTTAGTCAATCAACAATTATAGAGAAGGGAGCTGGAACTATAGTAGATCCTGGTATTTCTTTGTCCTAATCTTACCATATTACAGCTTCAAATCTCACATCACTGTTTTCACATGCAAGCCCCTCAAACCTACAATCCAAAAAGAAGAATGAAAGCTTAGACTAAAGCCCTCAAACTAAGAGCTTGTTCATTGCCATCCAATATATGAATCCTCTCCTCTTTCTCTTTCTCACACCTCTGTAGAGATCAGAAAAAAAGAGTAAACACAAGTTCTCTCAAAAACCAAAAGCCATGACTTGCATCTACCCGTTCTCAAATTTTGAGTTCTCCACTGCCCAGATTCAGATCTCTGGCTGCAGCAGAGAAGCAAAGTAGACAAGAAAGGAAATGAATCCGGGACAATATGAAGATGGAAGAACAGCATCAGTGCAAACTGCTAGATCATATAGAAAAAAAAAACTTTTTTGCTGAGAAATTGACGGTTTTAGATGTCTGATTGGAGCTTTGAATGACAGAAAGAGGCTTGAGAGAGGAACAAGAGAAAGTAGACGGTGGAAAGCGTGCATAGGAGAACTAAAGGCGGAAGCAATTACAAAGATAAAAAAAGGTAGTGGCATATGGGGAGCAAACAGAAAAAAAAAAACTTATAAAATTGCAAAGAGAAGGGTGGTGTAAAGTATATGTACTAAGGTATATATACTAATTCTAATGTGATATGTGTATGTATCTATGTTTAGGTAAAGTAATATAATAAGGGGGTACAAAAGATGCATTAAGTGTTTTGATTGTCCATTTAACCTCGGCTAGTGGATTCTAGGTTCACTTAGCTTTCGGGCATGAGGACGTTAAGATATGAACCTAGACTAAGAAAAGGACTTCTCGTTCCTGAAATCCTCCTTTTTTTTTTTCTTCTTCTTTTGTTTTTTTCAAAGTTTTGGGTTAGGGTTTGGATAGGAGAAACGTAAGTGATAGTTGTAGATCCCTTTTTTTCGTCCCATATCAGTTTGGGGGCCTGGACAATATGTAGCTCGTATGACCAAAATGTAATTTTCTTTTTTTTATACATTATTCTTTTTAAAAAGGGAAAAATACACTTTAGCCCTTGAAACTAATGATATTTTAGTAGTTAATGTACCTATAAAACAGTTTAGTTGCTATAACTATCGGTTGGGTTGCACTTAGTCCTTCTCTTAACTTTTCCTTAGGAGAATTAATGATTGGTCACCGGAATTAAATTATTTTTCTTGAACTTCAAAGACTAAATTGTCATAAGTGAATATTTTTGGAACTAAAGTATCATAAGTAAATAGTTTTAGGGACTAGAGTTTTATTTTGTCTTTTTTGAAAAATAATAGACTATTCACTATAGGGCCTAACCTTTCCATAAACAGCATGACTAAAGTGCACCCAAACCAATAGTTTTAGGGACTAAATTGCTTTTCTAGACCTTTAAGAACTAATGTGTCATAAGTCAATGATTTTAGGGACAAAAGTATAATTTTTTCTTTAAAGAAAAGGCCAATAGTAGGTGTGTGAGTGTGGCACAGTTGTGTAGGAAGGAGTATCATATTGTGCAGGATTGAGAATCGTAAAGAGGGTGTGTAGTATGGTTATTTATCTAACAATCTTACTATGAAAAAAAAGGCCATTAGTGGTCCATAATAATATATTGGATCTTAATTTTGACTGACATGCCCGATTTTAACCAATATGGGCTGATATTGATCTATAACAAGATGTTCAAATTTTTTTACTTCTTTTTTGCCAAGGACTAGTATTACAAGTGTACCAGCATAAGAGTGTATCAAGATGGAAAGATATGACATTAGTAGTCATATTAAATCTATTCATAAAAGGAGGTTCTATGTTACTTGATTTCTTAGTAAAAAATCTTTCTTTTTCCTTTGTTCAAGTTTTTATTTGAAGAGAAAAATATGGGGATTAATTAGGAAAATAAATTTGTAAAGGAAAATGATATTTCCACCCATCAGATTCACCTTACTCTTGCCCCGGCCCTGCTAGGTTTTTTGGGCATTTATAATTGTTTTTATGAATTTTTATTATCAAAGTCAATATTTTATAGCTAAAGGTACCCAAAAAACCAACAAGGGGGCTAGAGTAAGGTAAAGCAAGGTCAAGAGTATCATTTTTTCTCATTTGTAAATCACAATGTAAAATAAAATTTGCAATACCACAAATGAATATTGATACTAATCAATTGCTGATCATCACTAGCAAAGATTTTGTAAATTATATATTTTTCTAATAACTACTTTGTCTAAGATATATTGCTTGAATGAATTAGCTATATGGCTTTTAATATAATGAATTGGCATTTTATAAGCTTATATAACCTTATTTCATATTTAGATTATTTTCTTCATTTTTAATCACGATGATCAATTAAGATTGTTCAATTTTTAAAAAATATTTTTAAGTCTACATTTTTATATTACTATCATTGTTAGACAAGCCAAATTTCTATGATTATGATCCTAATAGAAGTCCTTTTAATCCTAAACATTTCTATACCACTTGAACTAGATTATTGATGAGTATTGTAGTGATCAAGGAAAGATCAAAGAGAAATAAAGAAGGAAAAGGGATGAACAAGAGATGGATTATTGGAAGTAGGAAGATGGTGATGAACTAGAAATGATTCTTCAACTGGAATTCAATAATTTTAACTAGTGATTTATCAAAGAGAAATAAAGAAGGAAAAGGGATGAACAAGAGATGGATTACTGGATGTAGGAAGATGGTGATGAACTAGAGATGATTATTCAACTGGATTTCAATAGTTTTCTCTAGTGACCTACTAAGGAACTAGGAGAAAACTAAAAAACAAGGTGCTTCAATTCGAGTGGAAGAAGACTCCAAGATCTAGCTCAAATTAGAAAATTTTCATTCATCCCAAGATCTAGCTCCTTTTATAGCTAATTTTACAATGTTCTTACTTCCTTTCTCACTTATCCTCTTACTAACAAACTAACTACCACAACAATTTTCTCATTGAACACCAAATTTACAACCTCTTTTCTTAACAGTAACTACAACTTGTTAGTTACTGTCTGAAATCATTTTGCCAGTTAACATAACTAATTGTTAGCTATTATAATTATTTACTTTCTCAACTTAACTACTCATTCGCAAAAATTCCTACATGAGCTCTTAGAAATGGTTTTTCATGGATTGAAGCTACATTTGCACACATCAATGTCAACTAGCTCCACTTGTCTTCAGTTGTGCTAGTCTTGCACTTCTTCTTAGCACTAGCTGCTCTAACTTACTATTAGAGCTCCCTTTAGTGGCTTGAACCTTATCAATTATTCGATGATCCTAGCATCCAAATTGGATACAGTGAACTTAGGAGGTTAAAATTGAGGCAAGAAATATATCTCTCAATCTAATATCATCAACCAAAACTGAGACAATAAATCTATCTCTCAGTTAGATGTGATCACGCAAAATACAACCTAGTGGTCATTTTATGTAGCATTGTCTTTTGTATGTGTTCTGAAAGGCTAAAAGTTTGCCATTTTGAGTGCCATAGTAAGCATTTTAGGATTAGAGATAATCTTAGACCAAGAAGTTCTTGATGCACTTAGTGTAAATATGTTGCAACTAATGATACAAAACCTATGTTCTCATCTTCCTCTTTAGCAAACAGCAGTTACTTGAAGGAAAGGTCTCTCTCTCTCTCTCTCTCTCTCTCTCTCTCTCTCTCTCTCTCTCTCTCTCTCTCTCTCTCTCTCTCTCATGTCACCTTATGGTCATTAGTCAAAACTACCATGGCAACCATATAGCTGTCAAATAGCTAGACAAAGACTGAAATTTTGCCAGTTTAGAGGCAGCCTATGCAGCAACAATAAACCATTATTGTCCCCACCAAAGGAAGAGATGAGAGCCCACTTGTGGATCAAGCCGAAGATCTTGGCAACTCTCATGGCCCCGTAGGACGGACTGTGGCAAAGTATTACCGCTTTACGAGCCACATTAGTTTTGACCCACAATGTGGCAGAGGTGTACTTCAGCAATAGCCATAGTCAATGAATAATACCTACTATTCTTGCAACATTTCTAGTATCAAATCAGCAATTTCTTAACTTTCATGGCATAATCACTTTCAGAGAGAGGGAAAACAAAGAACATGGTGTATAATACTACCAGAAAAGAACGGTGTAGATGTCAACTTCCATTTGGAGATGGTGTTCATATGTGATATGTCATAGGGAAGCAAGTGGGATGGAGATGATTATTTAAAGGTTTTCTTGTGACCAAAGGCTTCCTAATGATCCATATTTTGGCCATCCAGACCATTCATCTTGCATGTCATAGAAACTAAAATTTTGCAAATTGATATCCTAACTGATACAAATAATATAGTAGGGATGGAGATCGAGCATCAACATAAAGGGGTGAAAACATCAACTCTGCTATACAAGAAAAGAAAAACAAAGGGAAAGAAAAAAAAAGCTGCATTAATATTGATATACATGTGTCTTATATAGTGTATGCATACTTGCACCCACTTGGTGGCCCCTCAAAGACCTTGACAAGAAAACATAAGTGTGTTTGGAAGTCATTGTCACTATCCTTTTCTCACCTCAAAATGCATCCCCTCTCTTGGTGTATAACTTCTAAAAAATTCCTTGAAACCTAGTACATAAAAGTATAATTCCTTACTACTACTATTTCCTTTTTTAAAAATAGTACATATATTTACCTAGCTTCCTTAAACAAATGACTTCAGCACCAGCATCCTTTTTGGGTACATAAAAATGTGTTACAAGTTACATAGAAAAATCTATCCAAACCAAATATTCCAATTCTTATATACTTCTATATTTGTATATGTTCCTCTAGTTTTAATATACATACATACATACATACATACATACATACATACATACATACATACATACATGTGTGTGTGGCCCAATCAGAACTATAAGAGGGGCGTGGAGAGAAACATTTGGTGCTTCTATTCAATCATTAAATGGTTGACCCGTTTGTGGTATAAGGAGATGAGAACCACTGATTTAATCTAGTTGTAAAATTTAGTCACCTCACAAATATTAAAAATAGGAAAAAAGAGTAAAGAGCAGTTTATAATTACTTCTCCTTTTATATGTTCTTCCTCAGCCAATCCTAGCATCTATTCTCCATCTAAATCTCATATTTAAATATAAATTTTATTATAAGGTTGACGTTTCTTTTAGGTGGGTGAAAAGTATAATATCCTGACATGACTAACATAAACATCTTTTCCTGTCATATTATAAGGATTGCTCACTTGACTTGCTAATAGATAGTTTTCATTAAAGATATTTTAAATAGATAATTTCAGCGGGGCTTTTGAGATCACCAAAAGGTAATAATGTTATGGAAATTCAATTGAACAAAACCAACTTTTTACTTACAATGAAGTGGTTAAAAGAATGTAGCTTGAAAGGTATGTCGTAAAAGGGTTTCTCCTTTCTAAAGGTAATATATGATATTAGCAGTTTATCTGGTTATCTTTACTGTACAGAGTTCCTTGCATGAGCATGATTGTTCATTCTTTTTCTGAAACTGTCATACAAGTATATGCACACAAAAAGACTAGAATTTACATGATGGACAGAGCTTGCCCTATATACAATGATGTAGTAAGAACATTCCTCTTAACATGGCAGGAGGCAAGATGAAATGCTGATTTAAGTACATGAGAAAACGTAATAGAATTACATGCTGCAATCTGTAATTTCAGACAACTCAAGCCCTAACTTCGATGATCCCGGTTGAGATTCATTAATGACCTATGAGCATAATTATTCATTCATCGACTGCATGAACATCATCTAACCAGCGTCCACTCCATTTACCATTAACAGCTATTTCATTGCACTGCCCATTAAGAAATAAGCTCCAAAGAAACTAGGCAACTTCAGTTGAGCAATTTCAGTTGAAACTAGATCAGGATTGTCTAGTGAAATGCTTGATGAACATCCATGATAGGAGATGGGTAGTTAGTGGAATGATGAGCATACATGTTACATGCTAGTCTTAATGTTACGGGATTGAGGAGGTCGTTTTCCATTTGGGCAGAACAGTAAGAGCATTGACTTAAGTTAATTCAATTACAGCATGGTTGGTTCATCATTGTTACAAGAAAGATTAACAACCTATATTCATTTAGTATCTAGCGAGAAGGAGTTCTTTCCCACATACAATGAATGACCTTTTCGCACATCGAAACTGTTATTAACTACATTCCGTAGTAAGAAACGCCATGAACCGATTGATGCTCATATAATTAAGCAGTTATTTTATTAGTTCTTTTTAATGCTGTTTGATCGATTCTTCTCCATAGAATCATAACTCCATTTCCTTGATCCAAACTTACAGTGAGCAGTATCTACTGAACAACATTTCTATCCAGTTCTAATATTTCGATCCCCCCTTCTAGGAGACAAGACAACCAAAAGTGTGTGCAAATATGGAAGACAGCACTGGGGATGGTTTTACTTCTATATCATATATCTGATCAGGTTCCCCGAACGCCTTCAACATGTGAAGATGAAATACTTCAGATTCAGTGTAACAAGAGCTAACTTGTTAAAAACAGTCAAAATAGCATAAGAAAGTCCAGATTAGTGGTTGTGATTAATTTAATAGAGAGCCCACCACGTGGATGGCTCATTTTGAAATCAAACAAAGGTGGGATTCACGTGCATGATAATGTCAAGGCTTAGGAAACCATTTTTCTAGATCTAGATATGTACTTTCTTAAGTTAATTAAGTTTCTTAAAAGACTATACTAAATAGTAAATCATTATGTAAGTAGTCCTTTTAGGTTAAACAAGATCGACTGTCTTCATAGATAGGAATAGACTAGGAATTTACTCATAAAACTTTACAGGATTATGATGTTTACACTCACTGTAGAACTTGAAGTGCAACCCTAATTCACTGGATCCAAACTCACTGTAGATTATACTAATGTGAACAATTTAAATAAAGACTCCAAACAAAGGAAAAAGAAGCTTAATTATGAAAATCCCATGAAGGCTTATATACGATATATATTTTTTTTAATTAATATCATAATACGCACAAAGAACGTATAGTTCCCTACTAATTGAAAGGTTGAACTTCAGGAAGGGGGACCACTGATTAAAAAATAATACACATTAAGCATGACATGACTCTAGGACCAAATTATCAAATTAAAGCATAAGCAAGTTGTGTATGACTTTAATAATATATATTGTGCCAGTGCAGCGCCTTGTCAGCATGGGGACCACCCCGCAGACACTGACCTAGTGATCGTGTTCCTTGATCCAATTTGATCCGATCACATCTAATCGGACAGAATCCCTAGGTTGAAGACCTTTAGTTTTGCTGATTGTGACCTAATCCCCTCTATTATTCTAGCATTATTGATAATAAAAAACATTCTTTTATTAATCTGTGGATGGGAATTGAAGGAAATGTTTGCATCCTCTGGTGTAAGTTGTAGTCTAATGATCCATTGGGGGTGGATTTGTAGAGGACTTACATTATTGTGTGGATTGAGTTAGGTAAAGAACAGTTGGGGGTTTAGGGCACACCTAAATTGAATTGCTCTTGACGTTGAACGTTGAGAATTTTGAAAAGCTGGAAATGGACGTTGGATCTTGGTGGCGCCCAATAGTGGACAAAAGACAAGTTGTTTTGAATGGGCCTGTGGGCCCTATGGCACGTTGCCTTCACGTGAAGTGAGCTTCCACGTAGGCGTAGACTTGTATAGAAATCGCACTAGATCGTGCTGCTCAATTTAGTGGGCCCAATTTCACGTGAATGTGCTGGAATTGAGCCATAGGGGTGGTCCCGAGCACGAGTGACAGTTAAAAAGGCACGTGAGATGTTATTTTATTTATTTATATTATTTTAACCTCTTTTCTTTTTCTTTCTTTTTTCTGTAATCAGCTTTTGCTCGTGGGCTTGGAAGGGTCTGACGTGGGCTTGTGGGGGAATCACGTCAGGGTTTAAGCTTTTAAGAAAATGTTAACCACATGGTTAAGGCCTTTAATTGGTTTCCTTCAACGTAAGCACCCACATGGTTAGCATGAGAAATTGAGTGTTAAAGTGGGGTTCACAAAAGTAATGGGGTTGGAGGCTATGCATGGGTGCGTGGGTCTAACTCTCAACAAGAATAATAAAGAATAAAGTTTGAAATGATATAATATACACTATATTTTTATTGGTAGGAAATTAACGAAATAATGGTCTCTTGGAGGAGCATATCGGTCCAAGTAAGTTGTTGTAGCATTCATACCGGTGCAAATATGGGCCATATCAGTCTGTGAAGGCTAATATGTGCTAATGATATTCATTGTTTCAGTGAAATTCAAATTTAGATCTATGTGATTTCATAGAACTCAATTTATTCTGCCTGATAAATAAAGGTTTTGGCTCTGCCGATTCACAATCAATGCTGCCATTTTGTTCCTTGCATGTTAGGATTATCTTAGTGATACTCTCTCTTGGATTATGGGCCCCAATAGATCAATGGATGTGATTGAATTGCTAGCTATCTGTCAGAGAGAGAGAGAGAGAGAGAGTCGTGTGATCTTTAGTGGGAGGGACTCCCCATAGTAGGAACTGAACAAGGACATGTTCCAAGAAGACAGGTGCTTGGGATAGATATACATGAACCTGCTAATCATGAGGAGACAATCTGGATAAGATTTGTATATACTTTGGACTGAAACTATAATGGCATCGGTGTATTATTTCCTTTAGCAGCCTTGGGGGCAATGATGGATCAAGTCAAGTAATTATATTATATGAACAGTTCATTTTTGGAGATGTTGGCATTAGTTATTTGATCTTTAGTTTATTTTCTGAACCATTTATTTTAAGCTTATAACATAAATGCACTGTTTTGAGTCAAAAATAAAAGAAAAAGTGCTTCCTTTTTCTTTTCTTTTTTTTGTTGTTCGATCGGAGGATGAGCACTGAGCCTGTTTTGCCCCTTCCTTTCCATTCCTGTTTAACCAACCATCGGCTTTGAAACGTATCCTAAAGAAAAGAAAGATCATAAAAACCAATGGTTATAGTATTTCGAAATGACTAAAGGATTATTTTAAACAAAATTTGGCTGAAAATAACAATAAATTGTTCGAAGTAAATGGCAATAACCATACTATTGGACAGCGGATTCAGCCATACCATCGGATGGCAGATTCAGCGAAGGGTATTGGGTTCTTTGGAGGGATCAGTAACTCTTCCTTTGTTACACAGACTGCACCATGATATCCATCCATGCAATTGCCAATAGAGGAACAGAACCACAGCGTGGTGGCTATTATCCTGTGTTTGTGCAGATCGTAACCTATTGATGCAGTCCTAAACCAATCTCGACCCAAAGCGGATTGGCAGTTCAATAAGTTTTCGTGATCAATGGATACGCTGCAGATAATCGACTTAACGTTATACAAAATTAGTTCACCCGATCATCAGTTGCCAATTAGATAGAATCATCTAGTTTTGGAAGGTAACGTTTAGAACCTCCTAAGAACTGCATATGACCAGACCCCAATTGCACCAAGGATTGGAAAACCCCATCGATGTGGTAAAGGGGTTTCTCAGGGGTATATAGACATAATTAAATATATGTATGAAGGAGCGGTAACAAATGTTAAGACTACTAGTGGCGTGACTGGTATTTTCCTGTCACTGTTGGATTGCATCAAGGATCGGCACTGAGTCCATACCTTTTTACATTAGTTATGGATGAGTTAACAAAACATTTGCATAAGGAGATTCCCTGATGCATGCTATTTGTAGACGATACAGTCCTACTTGATGAGACAAGCGACGGTGTAAACATAAAGCTAGAGTTATGGAGAGAAGCATTAGAATCTGAAGGATTTAAAATTAGCCAAACTAAGACAGAATATATGGAATGTAATTTTAGCAAGGAGAGTAAGAGTGGAACACCAGTCAAGATTGATAACCAAGAAGTCCCCATGAAAGACCACTTTCGATACTTAGGATCATTGATCCGTGAGAGTGGAGCGATTGAGAGGGAGGTTACCCAGAGAATTTAAGACAGTTGGAACAAATGGAGTAGTACATCAGGTGTTTTATGTAATCGACAGGTGCCACTCAAACTAAAGGAAAAATTCTATAAGATGGCTATGATGCCGGCCATGCTCTATGAATCAGAGTGTTGGGCAGTTAAGGAACATCATACTCATAGGATGAGCGTCGCAAAAATGAGGATGTTGATATGGATGAGTGGTAAGACAAGAAAGGATAGAATTAGAAATGAAAATATTAGGAAAAATTTAGGAGTAGTACCAATAAGTAATAAGATTAGGGAGATTAGACTTAGATAGTTTGGACATGTTCAAAGGAGACCAACAAAGTCACCAATTAGAATGAGTGAGGCAATACAAGTAGAACGTTCTAAAAGGGCAAGGAAAAGGCCCAAAAGAACATGAATAGATGTGGTGAAGAAAGATTTAAAAATGTTGGGACTAAATGAAGCCATAGTATTTAATAAAGTGGAATGGAGGAATAAAATTCATGTAGCCGACCCCTAATTGGGATAAGGTCTTGATGATGATGATGATGATGATTGGAAAACCCCGCGATGATATCTGACCCAACAGTTTAGAGCGAAGTAAAGGACCTGATGGACCAGATATGTCCATGATCCACAACTTATAGAAAGCTACATCAAGCAAGGAGGAAGTGGAGATCTTTGGGACAAGCCTAACCTACAGGAGAGAGATGCTAGCACTGGGAGATCCTAATAGCTTCTTAGGGCCTGATTACAGGCTTATATAATCTGATTTACCGTATTAGAGTATTCCATATAAATTCATGGGATAAATCAGATGTCATCCGATAAGACGGATTAAACAAGCCTTGCCAGTCAGGCCTTTGGTTGTCAATGGGAAAAAAATCATGACCCACGACTTTCATCTTGTTCAGGACTCGTGCCAAGTAATATTGACCTCAACACCGGACAGGGTGAATTGCTTCCTAGCAAATTCTTGCTTTGTCAAACTTATCTTGCAATGGCATCCAAGATATCTGATTGCCTGCCAGTCCATTTTTCACTATGGACTAGTGATGTCGTTCAAAGGGGAGCCTAGGAGCAATGGTAGAGTTGTCGTCATATGACATTGAGGTTATGATTTAAGGCGTGAAAACAGCTTTTTGTAAAATGAAAGGTAAGGCTACGTACTTTGAGCCTTGTGGTCCCCCCCTTCCCCAGACCCCGTAGAAGCGGGAGCTTCGTGTACTGGGGTTGCCCTTCTTACTAGTGATGTCGCCTATAGTAGCAGCATCAGTAGCAGTTTGGATTGCCACAGATGAAGTGGGGCCTAGATTGCACTTTAATTTGCAAAGTATACAATCATAGATATCCCATATTCATCTCATTGCATACAAATTTTTTTTACCATTAGACCTAAAAGCTTAAGCTGATAGAAAGTAGGCCGGTAAGAGTCATATCTATAACACACCCAATCACTCAAAAGGCCCTTTTTAGGCTGTAGCACATAGATTTGAGATATGAGAGGTTTCATGACTCGAACTTACGATCTTTAAGTTAATAAAGCTTTAATACAATGTTTGTTTACCATTCAAACTAAAAGCTTTAGCCAATAGAAAGTAGGCCAATAATAGCTGTCTCTACCATTAATCCCATTAATTGAAGTCATCCAGCCGGCAGGTCCAATGCTACATCTCAGCTGGTCCCTAATAACACACTGATTGGGTTATCCTAATGGTTCAATCCAACGTACAATGGATGATCAGCTAACGAAACCACAACGAATGCTCAAATTGAGCCATACCTAATAGAGTAGCCTGAGGCAGCTCCATGCTAATTTTGCCAATTCCGTCCCATTCACAGCAGGCTCTGTTCCGTCATGAAAAGAGGAACAGAAATTACCTTAAAATTTTTTTGATCCATTCCATCCTTTTGGGTTCATTTGGCCTGGTCCGGTCCCAAGTTCTAGTATACTTTAGTCTATTTAATTATTTTTATTTTTAAAATTTATATATATATATATATATATATATCTGGAACAGTAAACAAAATTTTGTCCCAAAACGGAAAATTCTAGATCATTCCCTTGTATGAAGTTGACAACTACAGACCAAGGTGCACAATCAATGATAAATCAAATACAGTAGACAAAGATAAACCAACAACACAAATCTCACACAAAATTCAGAGTTGCCGTATGGACTAAACAAGTGCCTGTTTGGTTGGCAAGAAATGAACGGAGCTTGATGTCTAGGAAAAAGAAATTCTCCGTGAAAAGTGTTTTATGCCTTCAAATTAAATTACACCAATTGGTCGGCAAGAAATGAACGGAGCTTGATGTCTAGGAAAAAGAAATTCTCCGTGAAAAGTGTTTTATGCCTTCAAATTAAATTACACCAATTGGTCTAATCCAATTTAAAGGCATCAAATGTTTTTCAATTTCAAAATCGATTTTCATCCACTTCCTGCCAACCAAACAGGCAAGCCAACAGAAAAGTTTCAATAACAGAAGCCTATGAATTTTAGAAGCCAAAGAACATTATTTTCCTAGATGATCAGATCATAACAGCTATGTTTGGGACTGCTCTCTTGATTGATACAAGAGATTAAGAAGCCAAAAAAGGAAAATGAAGAGTAACCAAGCGGGTTGGAACAAATGGAGATGTGCATCAGGTGTTTTATGTGATCAGCGGGTGCCACTCAAACTAAAGGAAAAATTCTTTAGGATGGCTATAAGGCTGGTCATGCTCTATGAATTAAAGTGTTTGGCGGTTAAGGAACATCATACTCATAGGATGAGCGTCGAAGAAATAAGAATGTTAAGATGAATAAATGGCAAAACAAGAAAAGACAGAATTAGAAATGAAACTATTAGAGAAAATTTAAAGGTAACACCAATAGGTAACAAGATCAGGAAAATTAGACTTAGATGGTTTAGACATGTTCAAAGGAGACCAACAACGGCACCAGTTAAAAGGAGTGAGGCAATACAAGTAGAAGGTTCTAAAAGGACAAGGAGAAGGCCCAAAAGAATATGGATAGAAGTGGTGAGCAAAGATTTAAAAACTTTGGGACTAAATGAAGCCATGGTATTTAATAGAGTGAAATGAAAGAATAAGATTCATGTGGCCGACCCCTAATTGGGATAAGGTCTTGACGACGACGACGACGACGATGATGAAGGTCAAAAGACTATCTTGTTCATGACCTTCAACATCAGCATTCCCTTTTGATCTTTGTTCTGATGCTAATTCAGAAACTTCCATGAAGTGAACAAAGTTCTCATTTCCTAAGTGCGGTCCAAGTAATGTCTCCAAGATGCCCAGCAAAGTTGCAATTTTTCCCTAGTCATTCACAGAATCATGACTACAAAGACGTTTGACCAAACTTGGCTTTATGGGTTACTTCATTACCACAGAAAACTGGTGTTGCCCCTTCCTGAAGGTGGAAGCAAATTGGACATAAAGTTGTCTGTCACTAGACTACGAAAGATGCAGACAAATATTCGGCGACTGAAGATGACAATGACACCGCTGTATACTGTATGAAAAACAGAAACTTAAGGGGCTGTGTTTCAGGGGGATAACAGTCCGTAGATTTAGATCTGCAAATGGTACTTGTCCCCCCTCTGATTTGCAGTTTGAAATAATATAGAATTAATTAACAGACAGCCCACAGTTTTAGGCTTGCTTTATCTACATTTTAATAATTTTACATATGTTTTAAGGCTGCAATAGCAAAGGAGAAAATACTATCCACAGGCTGCAATGCAGACGTTCCCTTGACACTAGCCCCTAATTTCTATTTTCATGGTCAATGGGAGTGACCAGTCATTGTGCATCAAGACTGCAAAAACTCAATATTTGCATGAAAATGAAGATCCATGATTTTAACATGAAGTTGCATATCAAAGTACGGCTATGTGGGATACAGAATATATCAGAAAATGTTGTAAGCTGTGTCAGATGAACCTTTTAAGGCTATTACATAAACTGACAGGAAGCAACTGCATAGGCAGGTTTCGTGGTAGTCTACTAAATAAGGCTGGCTTTCGGTCCGGATCTTCCAAAGTAGGCTGAATTCTTTACATTCAGCTTAAGAGGCATTTGATCCCATTTGGCTTTTCATTTTGCAGCTGAAGAAGTTTCACATCTGTGTTCTGTAAGACAAGGTGTGCGTGTGCATTCTTCAGGCCATATAAAGCCTTTGAGACCTGATAAAAGCAAAGCTAGCATTGCAATAAGCTAAGAATTGATTCATCTTGCATTAAAATGCTAATCCGAGCCAAATGAGTTCAATATAACGAAGATGACCAATACATTATAATGTTCTACACATGAAACGAGTATATTAGAAAACTAGTTTGGTTTCATGCCTCGGAGGTCGTCTACCTCCTTTGACAATTGATGGAGAAATATAGAGATAGGAGGAAGGACCTCCACGTGATCTTTATTGACTTAGAAAAAGCTTATGATAGGATCCTAGAAAGGGGTTTCGCAGGGAAACATTGACATAATTAAGGGTATGTACGAGGGAGCGGTAACAAATGTTAGGACCACTAGCAGAAAGACCGATGATTTCCTCATCACCATTGGATTACAGCAAGGATTGGCATTGAGCCCATACCTCTTCATGTTAGTCATGAATGAGTTAACAAAACATTTACATGAGGAGATTCCATGATACATGTCATTTTCATATGATATAGTATTGGTTGATAAGACAAGGAAGGCGTAAGCACAATGCTTGAGATGTAGAGAGATGCTATAGAGTCTAAAGGTTTTAAAATTAGCTAAACTAAGACAAAGTATATGGAATGTATTTTAGCAATGAGAGGAGTAGGAGGGAAGCACCAATAAAGATTAATAACCAAGAAGTACCCCAAAAAGACTACTTTCAATATTTGAGATCAATAATTCATGAGAGCAGAGAGATTGAAAAGGATCTAACCCAAAAAATCAAGGTAGGATGGAACAAATGGAGATGTGCCTCTAAAGTTTTATGTGATCGACGAGTGCCACTCAAACTAAAAAGAAAATTCCATAAGACGACTATAAGACAAGCCATACTCAAAGTGTTGTGCAGTTAAGGAATAACATAGACATGGGAGCGTAGGCGAAATAAGGATGTTAAGCTGGATGAGTGGCAAGATAACAAAGGATAAAATTAAAAACAAAAACAATGGAAGAAACTTGGGAGTAGCACTAGTAGAAACAAGATGAGAGAGGGAAGACTTAGATGGTTTGGACATATCTAACGGAGACCAAAAACTATATCGGTTAGAACGAGCGAGTCAATCCAAGTCAAAGGATCTAAAAGGCAAGGGGAAGGCACAAAAGGATGTGGTTAGACGTGGTGACAAAAGATCTAAAATCTCTTGGACTTAATGAAACAATGACACTTGATAGAGGTGAATGGAGGAACAAGATTCATGTAGCCAACCCCTAATAGGGATAAGGCTTTGATAATGAAGATGATGATGATGACTAACAGGCTTACAAGAGCTAATGGTCCCAGTAAATTATTGAAAACTTGAATACTAGGACAGAAAAAAAACAGAAGAATATGATTGTGTACAAACTGAAATGGGAGACGATCTAGAATGGAACAAGACAAGTGATCCCTGGTCAAGCAATAAGTTCGAAAGAAATAAAGATAATACAAATCATTTCTTAGACATGCCATTCAAGATGAGAGATCCATATATTCCACAGCCATTCAAACATCTGCTTTGCTGGTTGGGAAGGAATGCAGATGCAAACAACATGAACGCTCTTCAAATATCAGCTGGAAAGAGACATTTCAGGATTAAGAGCATAATTCATAGATTTAGATAACAGACTCAAGAATACCGCATGACCAACCAGCTGATAATCCCACAGTACCAAGTAGATTCATACTGAAATATAGAAGAGTTAAGATACTTCCCCTAGTGTTTACATTGCTTCAGTATGTAATTCTTTATCTTTCTATGGATAGGGACCAGCCAGGAAATGGAGATCCATTGTTCTTTAATTTTTTACAGTATTCAAGTTCTCCCTCCCAAGGCAATTCTGCCCCTGCTTTCAGACAGCTTGATTTCTAGCACTCCTTCAGCACTTCCTTTTGTAGGCTTATGTTCCATATAATCTTAACCTTCATGAGTAAATTCAATGTTAAGAGGGAATCACCACAGGTGTTCCATGTTTGTATAGATGAAAAATAGCTGATCATCCATATGTCTTGCAACACACCTAAATCTGTGGGTCAATAGGTGAAAGTTGAAGCAGTCAGGTTTCTGTATGGATCCAAACATGGACAGACTAAGATTTTTCTTACCAGCAACTCTTTGTTTAGGAAGGAAGAGAGCAACATAATGCACTTCATCATTCCTCCACTAGGCAGTTATCACAAAACAGTCAACTGGGAGACTGTGGCTTAGTTGAGAAGGTCAAGCAGATCTCTCATTCTCAAGTCATTCTTAAGCTCTGATGCTCTCCTTGCCGAGGACTTTTTCATGTCCAACCTTAATTGTTCTAGCCGAGCAATCCTAGGGAGACTAGTATTTGTTGCCGAATTCATGATCATCAGTTGTCAACCAGGACAGTGTACTCCTGTCCTACTGGTGTCAAGGACTCCAATGAAGCTTAAGTTTCAAACTTCAAGGTTGGTGTCAGTCTTTTGGCTCAATCTCACCTTGAATACCCCTAATTCTGGCCGTGATCATAGTAATGTTAATCATTGACTTCAGATTCCCAGGTCACTAGGAGATCTTCAGCGACCTTACAGAACATCAAAGAGTAGGGAGGGATTTCTGCCTCTTTTAAGCACACAGATGGTCTGCAATTGAAGTCTCTAATTAGTTGTATGTGTGTGTGGGTGTGTGTTGGTGGGTGGGTATGGGACCAGCATACCTGTAATATTTCTAACTACACAATGTTTATTTGCAAGGACCATATCCAAAAAAGGGCAGCCCAGTGCACGAAGCTCCCACATGTGTGGGATCTGGGGAAGGGGCAGGCCACAAAGGGTCCATAATACACAAGCCTTACCTTGCATTTTTGCAAGAGGATGTTTCCACGTCTCAAACCCGTGACCTCCAGTTCACATGGCGACAAATCTACCATCGCACAAAGGCTCCCCTTCAAGGACCATATCCAACTATTCTTTTTTTTTTACTATGAAGCATAACACGCACACGTGTGTTCTGCTCCATAGTTAAAAAAAGAAAAGTAGGGTAAGGTTCTTACAAATAAACATTGTGTAGTTAGAAATATTACAGGTGAGCTGGTCCTTTTACAAGAGATGTGCTTCATGTATCACACATTATGGATACTGATATAGTGTCTGTCTCATGTCCTTTCAATGTGAATACGATGAACATCGTCTTTTAACTTTGTGTTGCCAACTTCAAATGTTTTTTGCTTGATCTAGGGATACAAATAAGTTTTGGGGATTCCCACGGAGTGACCAATAGAATGAAGTTGGATCCAAGAAATTTCAGGATTCCTCCACTGGACATGCAATTTTCATTGGACATGCATGTTTTTTACAGGATTGAGGAGAAAGGTTGTCATATATGCATACTTTATGGTTTCTTTTTCTATATTGAATAATATTTTGTCATTCAATTATTGCTTACATGCATTATATTGTTTGAATATTTTGTACATGCAATAGGTTAAGACTAGTCAAGGTATTCATGGTTTTGGTCCATCTTCATTTTATTTACTAAATTTTCCTTTTGTTTTCTTTCTATTTAATGTCTTATCATTATAGAGTAATGTTTTACATATTTGAACATGAACCACATATGCATGTAAATTGGTTGACGAGCCATGTGTTTTAGGAATTTTCACTTTCTCAGGAATTGGAAATTTCAGTCTTGACACATGTAAGACTAGTCTTTCTTGTTATACTAACCTTCCATTTTTCACTATGGACCTGCTTTTGGTTGAGACTTCTTTTCACACTTCTAATTCAACCAGTAACGAAAAGAACTTGGTAATCAAGATGGGCCACTATGCTTGTCAGCACATTAAGAACCCAATAAATCACTCTTAAAACTAGGAAATTATAGTTTTGGTCAAAGGTAAATATACTAAAGACATATCCTTCAAATTTTAGAATCATCATAGCGAGTATCACCAGATTCACAATCATAACTGTGACATCAATGAGACTGAGACCTGACACCAATTCAGTTCATAACTGTTGTTTTCGCCTTTGGCCAATACACTGACCAATATTGAAATTTTGGGCCTTGATTTATAGCACAAAGTATTGGACACACAATTTCTCCAAATAAAATATAATATAAAAAAAGATTCCCAACTTTTTTTTACAGGTTTTTCAATTATGACTTGCTTGGTCGGAGCATAGACGAGTGAGCAAAGCCCAAGAAAAAGGGAACCGCGTCATAGAGCAGTCAACTAGAAGTAGAAAACCGCTGGCCTGAGAGAAGGTGGCCTCTCTAGAGAAACATGGAAAATTTTCTCTTCTTTCTTTTTTGATTTAGGTTTTTTTTTTCAGGGGTATAGAAAAGTGTTAGAATTTTAAATTTCGGAAAAAAAAAAAAGATTAAATAATACTAGGCAAGAGTTTCAACCACATTCTCCAAACACCAAATCAGATTCTAAATACCAAATGGATTGTCCATAGTCGTGAAGATTAAAGTTAAAGACTGCCATGGAATAGAATTCAGAGCAGGGAGAACCGCCTAAGGGATTTAGTAAAATCATAAAGCAATTAGTTAAAGAGTTAACAGCCAGCAGATGGTCGGCATGAATTAGCTTGAACTTGAAGCCCACTTAAGGAATCTCATAAATCCAAATTTGGCAGCATCTGTATAACATAAAAAGTAAGGTTCAAAAGACTATTTTATTCCAAGATGAAGACTGAATTTTATTTTCATTTTGTCACAATAATGCTTAATATGAAGTCTGATGAGTACAACATTCTGGCTAACAAAGGTAATTCTGTTTTTCTAATAGTTGTACTTTGAAGAGTAGAGCTAGTTATGTTGCCATACAGTCATTGCTCAGGTTGTAGTACATGAACATCATCTGCTGCAGATTTATCCCCATAACTAGTTGAACTGCCACTGTCAATTCCTGCTATAATCAGTTGCTTCAGATTATCATTCAATTTGGGCAATGTTAAAGAAGAAAACTTAGGTGATACATTTTAAAGGAACTTGCCTCGAGAATGTAAAAATAAAAATGCTGAAACACCACAAAAACATAAAAAATACAAAATAACACTGATTAATAAAGAAGAGAGGATGTATGTCATAGAAGAATAGACACCATGGAAGAATTATGGACATATTAACTAATTTATGATGGGGACCATACCTGACTTTGCTTGACTGAGAAGATTTACTTCAAATTAGTCAATGTTACTATTCAAGACTAAAGCAGATTCTCTGATGAATCCTGTTAAGATTTGACTTTTAAAGAGAGATACTTTATAACCTTGTGGAAGAAGAAGGAGGAGAGATGAAAGGGAGTTGTTACATAAAACTACAGTGTTTCTAAGTTCCAATGCATGTTTCACGAAAACATTGGGGTGCATTATCCCATATAAGTTATTACTGACACTCCCGAGGCATGCATAACTTATCTGTTAAGTAGGAACACCTTCAGCTCCACAATCAAGTCCTCATGAAGATCTCCAGTAGGGTTTTTTATTATACATGCAATCTTATCATGACATGAATTGTAACTGACAATTAAGATAACCATTTTCAGCATTTGCCCTGATGTAGTGCTAGTTGGTCTTAGTTTGTTTTGTTATAGCAAGAAATTAGTCAATGTTAATGTTCAAGACTAAAGTAGATTCTCTGGTGAATCCTGTTAAGATTTGACTTTTAAAGAGAGATACTTTATAACCTTGTGGAAGAAGAAGAAGGAGAAGAGATGAAAGGGATTTGTTACATAAAACTATAGTGTTTCTAAGTTCTAATGCATGTTACACAAAAACATTGGGGTGCATTAGCACTTGTAAGTCATTACTGACACTCCCGAGCCATAACTCATCTGTTAAGTAGGAACGCTTTCAGCTCCGCAATCAAGTCCTCATGAAGATCTCCAGTAAGGTTTTTTATGATACATGCAATTTTATCATGACATGAATTGTACTGACAATTAAAATAACCAGTTTCAGAATTTGCCCTGATGTAGTGCTGGTTGGTCTCAGTTTGTTTTGTTGAAGCAAGAAATACAGGGAGCTTGACAAGGGAAAAAAACAAGTAACAAATGACTTCCATAATACTCAGTATTTAGCAATGTAAATTGGCTTTTAGTACTTGGTAGTTTATCAATCATCATAAGTGTTATTGGTTTCAAAGCTCATAAAGGGTTGACATGATTCCTCCCTCTTACACATATAACAAGAAATTAATCAGCACTACCCACAGATGATGCAAGGAGCCAAGGATTTTGCAATTATTTAGCTACCCAAATGGATTTTGTCTTGGGAATAAAATGGAAGTTCTTTATTTCTAATACATGACAGGCCAAGTCTCACGACTGTCCTTCAATTTTGGACTTTCTCATTTCAAGGGAGAAGGGCAGATAATTGGTGTTTCCTTTCATCGCTCATGGATTTGGTTGCAAGAAAGCTTTCTAAATCTAGTTGGTAAATTGTACTGCATTTGGGTAAGTATTGATAAACTTTTCCAGCTACTGCTATATACGTTTCGAGAATAAGTAACTTCCTTCAAAAATTGCTGAGAATTTAGAGCTGAGAAGTATCGACACTATAATAATTAGTTATCACAATTGACATTTTGTGAGAATTGATGATACATCACGTAAAAATAAAAGTGATATTCCTTGACATGCTCGCATAGAGCTAGAGCACATGTAGGGCCAGTTGAAGCACGTTATTCATTGAGGCAAGTTGACCCACTTGATTCTGGCCAAGTAGCAGGTGAAGGTAGTTCTCTAACGCATCCGAACGAACCCCTCTAAGTGTATACAACTCCTATGGAGCTAAAAGGGTGGGGATTTCCTCGATGACTTAAAGCGGTATCAAGTTTCAAATCATAAGATGACGATGTGATTGTACCAGCTAATCAAGGAATAAATTAAAATGATTTCACAACTCCTCTTTGCCCAACTGGGCTTTGATTTATGAGGTTTTGAATACAATCAAGAATTTCTAACTTCATGGATACGCCACTTTAAAGATGAGAGCTCCTGTGGACAATTCCTAAATTCCACCCATCTATTATTAGCATATGATAGTACGATCAGAATAGGAACATAAGAAGAGAGTAGCCGAAATGAGGATGTTGAGATGGATGAGTGGCAAGACAAGAAAGGATAAAATTAGAAATGAAAACAATGGAGAAAACTTAGGCGTAGCACCAATAGGTAACAAGATGAGGGAGGGTGGACTTACATGGTTTTGGATATATTCAATGGAGACCGAAAACGGCACCGCTTAGGAGTGAGTCAATCCAAGTCGAAGGCTCTAAAAGGGCGAGGGTAGGCCCAAAAAGACATGGTGAGAAAAGATTTTAAAAAATTTGGACTACATGAGGCCATGACACATGATAGAGGGTAATGGAGGAACAAGATTTGTGTAGCCAACCCCTAATAGGGATAAGGCTTTGATAATGATGATGATAGTACGATCTGATTGTGTACCAAAAATAATCCAAGGGTTTGAACACACACCCTCTCCCCCACTCTAATACAATTGTAAACATCACAACCAGTGACCTATAACCTTTCTTATCTAAACTATGGCAATTGAAAGACTAAATAACACTTGGATTCCTACATATAAAGAAGGAATGTTTAATACCTTTGACAATCAATTGAGTTGTCTTTTTCGTTTGTTCTGAGAACTCGTCAAGTAGTCAAGAAACTTTAATTGAAGAAGCTTTTCAGTCAACGAGCAGGACAGCTGTGGATTATGGTAATGGAGCTTTTAAGTCTCTTTTCGACAACATCAATCTTGGATTGGTCAATCTCTATTCTGAAAACGGACTTAATTGTTACTTAAAAAAATGCCCACAATAGTCTAGCAATGCACCCCCATCAGGCGATCCCCTAATGTGGCAGCAACTTCAGTAGTTGCTACAGCAAATGCCCTTAAATCATTAAACTAGCATTAATGGCAAAGCAGTAAGGGAAAGGCTTTGAGTCATTAGCTAGAAGGATACCCTCCAAAACCAACTTCACCCTAATTGTTATTTGATTAAAACACATTACAATAAACTTTTGGTAATGCCTCACATGCGCTTTCATCTAGAAAATCCACACAAATGCTTTTGAGCTTGGATGACAGAACTAGCCAGCCCCTTTTCTGAATGAACTTTTGTTGCAGGCCTGAAGCAAAATGAGTAGAGAATAGAGTTAGTGCTTATCCATACCAGTAGCTTCGACATTTGAACTCCAACAGTGTACAGGATTCTTAATTACTGCTCTTCCTATAGGACGCTGGCCTAGCCAACAAAAGTGTGCACACTAGTGCTCTACTCTAATATAAGCTTCTAGTTAGCTCATTGAAAATCTATTATTCATTGGCAGTCCAGCGCATGCAGGACTTTGATTTGCTATGTGCACTTCCTACGCTTTTTCCTACAAAGTTGAACCTAAATCATCTCCGTCAAGCCAAAAGATAAGAATAGCCAGAGCCTTACTTAAAAGCAACAGAGTATAGCCAAAAGGCTCAAAGGTGATAGTTCTGTAGGTTTGATGGTTCCATTTTCTCTCTTTTGTAGGCCTATTCTTCCAATTCCTATTTACATTATTCCTCTTTTGATTCAATTTGTGACAAGCAGCAATTCCCATCAAAGCACAAACGGGCTTGTACCTACCAAGCCATTACAAAGCACTCTCTGAGGGCATGGAATACAAAGTGTTGCCATTGCGTGTTAGCACGATTATGGAGTTTTGAAGTATAGAAACTTTACGTCACAAGGGAGAAGGGTGTGAGAAGGGCTTCTTTGAAGCTGTAGTGCAACAACCAAGCAACTTCAACTTCCTAATAAGGCCTTGCTTGGTGTTTTGGTTCTAGACTCGATTAGAGAGGTTTTCCCTCTAGCGATATCAACTTTCATTTCAAATCCTCGCCGTCCATCATATTTGTTCTTGTTCTTAACTGATGCTCAGGTTAAGCTCTATCTCTCAACCTTGTGGGGTTAGGAATAAAGCATCTAGAGGTTGGCACATTTCATTGGGCATCGAAAAGCATTGGGAACCCCATTTTCTTCTCTAGTCCATGCTGCGATACCAAACCTGATAAAATCACACCATACCAGCGAAAACATCAAATCAAAGGTCTCTTTCACGTGAGTTCCTTCTTGTGGCTTGAAACAGTTTTCCCTCCTGCTTATTTGACAACTCCCAGTCCAATATACACTTGATGTTCTCTTGATCCATCTAAATCACACAACCTTGCTGATCCAGCATGGGAGATACACAAAATCATGAGAGAACTACTAACATCAGGAACTGATTCACTCGTGAAAAGTAATTTTCATGGAAAAATCAATCTGATTTGTTTTGCAGTGAAGATTACTGATGGCAAATTTTTCCTATGTATGACCAAGCTGTCATTTAATCTCACATGTGACAGTAGTTGGAAAGAAGTCCAGCTTTATCCATTTATCCATCAAAATTATAAAAAAAGAAGGCGAGCTTGCTTCTTCTTCACGTGTTTGATTTCTTAAAGATTACTCTGTTAGGTCTGCTCACAAAGGGTCGGAAATGGATCTACTTGCTTGCTTGTGGACCACCTAAAGAGCTAACCTTTGTTCTATTGGTTTGGTAGTTGCTGCTAAAACAACAGTAGGAGGCACACTCTAGGTCCAATGGACGAAGAGGGAGAAATAAGTAGTGATCAGCAGAGATACAAACGTAGTGTATAATAGCTTTCCCTATAATCAGGTGGACCTTAGCTTAGCTTAGTCTAAGTGGGAACCTAATTTTGATCCGAGGGAAAGAAGATGGAGTCCAGAAAATTTGCACAAATAGGATCGCAAACTTGACCAATCCAGCAACAATAATGGAACCAGCAGAAATTAGTGGATTCATGGTAAGCTCCTCGCACCAAAATGAAGAGTTAGTGAGCCATATAATATGCAACTATTTCACATGGTTCAAGGGGCGCTTGAGTCAGCTGTCGAGTCCTGGCTGCATCTTGACCTCTATCTAATTTTAGCCCAATTCCCCCTTCACACTATGCTAATTGTCCACTTTCCAATAGTGATTTCTATATTATATATGGACGTGTCTAAGAGCATATCAGTTGAAGTAGATTCTTCTTTTTTATCAATAAAAATCCCTTCCTAAATGCCCCACCTATTAGTAAATGAACAAGTAGTAAGGAGCACGTAAGCTTGCCCCCTCCCCAAGCCTATTACCAAATAAAGAAAGCCAATAGATCAAAACTTCTAACAGTAAAACTATCTTGTAACCCCAAATTGATATAAGTGGACAGAATAATCAGCATAAATCAAACCATATCAATACCAAAATTAGATTGATTGAATTGCAGACAATTTTGGAAGGAGGGACTTGAACCCTCAACCTCATTCTTGGCGAGGCTATGCTCTACCATGAAGCTATTTCTGCCAACTCCAATAGTGGCGGAAAATGTGACTTAATTAGTCCTAGTTACTCTTCAAGATGGAATGGAAGAAAGGAGGAAATTCTCTAACAAGGAAAAGGATCCAATTAGTTCAAGAACAATTACAAAATATTCCCAAGAAATTCATCTTAGTCTATTCCTTGACAGGGGTAGTTGTGAGCATCAAAACGCATTTCAGGCCTCAGGCTGAACCTTGTTGCTCTTCAAAAACTTCTGAAAACACTGGTATATAGTCTTTACAAGGTTCAGTAAAACTGAGGATCTTATTATGCATTCCATTAAGGCAAAATGGAAAAAAATCTACTCTTAGTATTAATTCATTTCCATACCTTCAGATACTACTCGTTCAATTGAAACAAAAGACAACAAATAGGAATAAGGACTGCATGTCTGGTAAAGCTTCCAAAAACAAATGAATTTTCAGTTTTTCATCTTCCACCTTGCAGAAAATGGTTTTGGAAGCAACCTTTATTCTCTTCATATGAGTACAAAGGGCAGCCCCGGTGCACGAAGCTCCCACATATGCCAGGTCCGGAGAAGGGGTGGACCACAAGGGTCTATAGTATGCAGCTTTACCTTGCATTTTTGCAAGAAACTATTTCCACGCCTTGAACCCATGACCTCAAGGTCACCAGATGACAACTTTACCATTGCGCCAAGGCTCCCCTTCATATGAGTATGCAAAGTGGATAAAATAGGAAAGTGAATCCTGTATTCCCGGCTTCATGAAACACTACTACCACGTTGTTCACATTCATGCGGCTGAACGATAATCACTCCTGCCAGTGATCAATAAACACCTAATCTGGCAAGCATTAACTATGCCAAGCTTGCCATTTTCATTTTCTTCTGGTAGGCTATTATAAAAACATAATTCAGCACTATCAAAGCAACACAACTGTAAACGACAGTAACAGGGAACCTTTATTCAATTCATATCAGTGCTCACAAAGGGAGAAAATGGAAAGTGACTCCTGCATTAAGCTGTTCCATCAAATGCTACTACCCGATTCTCTACATTCGCGGGGCAAGTTTCTAATAACCATTCCCGCCAATGTTCAATAAACACCTCTGATTTTGCATGCATTAACTGGGCTAAACTTTCCAGTTTCATTTTGTTCAAGTAAGCTTTGATAAAACACAATTCACCACAATCAAAGCCACAAAAATATGAACAACCAAAACAAGGAACAGAACGATCCAAACTAAAACAGTCAATGTTAAGATGTCAGTAACTTTCAACTATATTTCAAAACCATTGTCAATAAAACAAATCCAGACAAAAACCATCTCACCATTCATTCCTCTGATTTCTTATTTTCCCGCCTTTTTCCATATATTAAACCAGTTTCCTGCAACCAAACATTCCTAACCACTTAATCCCAAACAATAAAAGTTGAACATAAAAATCAAAACTTTCCAACAGATTACCTGTGGATCAGGAATTGGTTTTCTCTTCTCAACATATCGATACCTATCCGAAGCTGCAGCAAGAGCAGCCCTTTCCTGAAATCCATTAAACCCACCCATGACCCCTAAACCCTAAACACCAAAAAAAAGCGCTAAAAACAAGTTCAAAAAAATTATAAATTACAGAAAATGAATTACCTCCTGTTCTCTTTTGAGATCTTGGGAAGGTTTCACCCAGAGGAAATATGCTAATGTGCACGCAACTGCCCACGAAGCTAAATTGCTTCCTCCTCTTAAACCCCCCATAGAATTTCCTACGAAAGACCTCACATTTCCAAAAGTTCTTCTCCAATTGCTCGTCATCTTCAGAGAAATGCAGATCAATTTCGAGAATTCTGAATTCTGGGCCTTCTCTTCAGGTGGATTCTCTTTCTGGGTTTTATTAGTCGAAAGCGATAATAGGAGCGAAGATATCTGAGAATTGATAGTCACCGCATGGAACAGCTGTAACTTTATTTCGGTTTATTTAGGAAGCCGCAACGTGTTATTTGGATTTGCCACGGTCCGAGATTCTAAATGGACCGGTCTGAAATGAGAATTAGAATGGAAATTTCTAATAAATAGGCAAGATTGGGCCATCCATGACTCTTTGACGTTCTCTGTTCTCTAGCCCCATGGAAATTACGTGGGGAGCAGTGAATACCTAATATTGCCGGAGCCACGAAACGTCTAGAATAAATGGTTAGCATCTTCTTGAAATATGTTTGGTAGCTGATTTGATCGGCTGAAGTTTGCATTTAGGGGTATGAATTATTTGCTTTGTAATTCTTTGTTTGAAAAAATTATTAATATCAACAATCCCAATTAACTCATATACTGTGATGTTGGCCTAACCCATTGAAATATTTTGGTGATATAACTCTCTAAAAGATGTATGACATTTTTCTCATTTGCAATTCTTCTTATTCACCCTCCATTAGACAGGCGATGGCAAAAATACGCTCATCGGATGATCATAACCAATGTTACTTTGGACAAAAAATCGCTACTATTAAAGGTTTAAATAATTCAATTGACGTGATTTTTCACCGTAAGGATGCCACATCGATGCCTCCAGCGGAGGCATGCCTCGGTGTATCATTTCTCCATCAACAATGCGAAGCAAATAAATTGTATCTACGATTTGATGGCCTATATAACTCAATTGGACTATAAGAACTCTCCGAGTGCACAATGGGTTTGGGCCAAATAAGATACTGGATCGAATGTCCCATCCCTTGGCTTGCATCGGTCTCATGTGGGTTTGCAGAATGATCCCAAGATGCATCAAGATGAACGGTTTTGGACGTCCAACTATGTGGGACCTAATAACATTTAGTTCTTGCAAATCCGTTTGCCCTAACACGTGCAAACACCACTATACGTTGATTGTGATTGTATTTTGTAGATCTAAGCTGGGCTCAGAAAAGCTAGAAATCAAACTTGATAATCATTGGACGCTTTAAGCTTATGTTTTTTTGTCAAAATTTAAGACCATTATTTTTCATTCAAGTGGCTAGAATTATCCCAATGCATTGATTTTTCATAGGTTACATAAGCCATGTACATCGTACGTATATTGACGTCTAGGATCTTCTAAGGGCAGCATTGATTTACTACTTATATGTTTACCTTCCCATAGAAAGACTTGTAAGTAGGCAGTGAAGGCAGAGACCGACCAGTCTTGAGTGGCCCGATGGTGCTAATGGGTGTGGTTGCAAGTTCACATGAAGCTGGGGCCTGGCACTCACCAGATCAGCCCCACGGATGGCCCATTGTTTCATAACCTCCGCCATCCTTAAGATGCTATCTCTTTGATCAATCCATTAGAGATATCTTATAGTTTATTGGTAGGTGAACTGTTAAACTACTTCTTCCATGATTTGGGTAATGGGTTGTCATGGTGAAGGGCCCATTATTTGGTGGGCATTTTGTAGGTGCCCTCCTCAACCAGGTTCGAAAAGCCCAACCTCGCTTGATTCATGCCCTGGTATGTCATTGCCTGCAAATATTTTACACATGACATGAACTGGCTTGAGAGAGAGAGAGATGGGCCATGCACCAGCTGCCTTCTTTATAAAAAACCATTCTTTGTAAGTCATTGTTATTCTGAGAATTCCATTTCCGAAAGTTTTGTTGGAGAAAGCGGATGGTTGCGTCTTCTAATTGTCATGTAAAGACCACAAATTAGAGGACTCAGATTATCGTGTTACAGAGGTAGAACTTTAATTGCTCACTGGCAAAGCGTATAAAAAATCCGGTTTTGTTGGCGACAATCGGGCCGTTTGTATCGTTTAACAACTGGGCTGTCGTGTTAAACTTGTTCCAGTGTTTCATAATCCACCCCATATCCTTGTTTTCTTATGGAGGGACTGCACACAGCTCCGTTGAAACCTGTTTGCTTATGTACGGCTATTGGAGGTGGGCTCAATTTTGGACTGTCAAAGCCATTCCGTGGCCTACGAGAAAATCACTTGTACAGTGAAGTTGTGCTTGTTCTTTTTCTAGCTTCTTTCTCTGTGGACAAGGAACTTGTTCTAAGACTGCTGGCGTCTATCGATCGGCAACCCCAAACAAGTATTCCCACTTCTCCCACCTCTCTCTCTCTCTCTCTCTTCTCATAGTACACATAATGGGTAGACTAATGATAAGGACAGCTCTGATGCACGAAGCTGGTCCGAGGAAAGGGCAGACAACAAGATTCAATAATACACAATTTTACCTTGCATTTTGCAAGAGGCTGTTTTCATGCCTTGAACCCGTGACCGCAAGATCACATGATGAGAACTCTATTGTTGGTCGCAACAAGCAGAGAGTGCTACCTCAAACCTCCAACCAAGAATAACAAGAAGAGTCTAAGATTAACTATGCTAGATAGCTTTTTGCGACCAACATTAAAATTGCTAAGTTGGAGCCGTGCTGTTAATTATAGGTGAACGTAGAGCTAGGTTGTTAATAGATGCATGCATATTTAGGAATGGACATTACAGCAGACCAGCAGCCTCGTTAAAGCTGGCAAATGCAATAGATGCACTCCATGAGGAAATGTGTACTTGGTTCATGTATGGCCTTGCGGCAGTCTGGTTCTCCTGCCAAAACCTGTGCCAATTGCGAAGACACGATCACATGCACTCACGGGGACCATAATTTCCACCAAAGGATTGCAGTTAAAAAGATAGTCCTAGTGTACGAAGTTTCTGCATATGCAGAGTCTGAGGAAGGCATGGACCACAAGGGTCAATAGTATGTAACTTTACCTTGTATTTTGTAAGAGGCTGTTTCCATGTCTTGAACCTGTGACTTCAAGGTCACACGACTACAACTCTACTATTGCGCCTAAGCTCCCCTTCACCAAAGGATTACAGTTGGAAAAACAGAAAAAAATCCATTCGTCAGTTTATCTATTTTGAATCCGCAAATTTAGATAGAAGAAATTAGATTGTTTAGAAAATGGACCAAACCAATCTGGTCTGATAAATTCATGATCCACACGGCTTTATCCACAAATATTTATTTGAAATGGCTTATTAATATTTAAAAAATGAGAAAAAAAAAATAGAATATGTGTTTGAAATGTATAAACCATTCATTATGCTTGTAATTACTTGGGCCATAAATCAAATTTCATGCCCTTATGTGATACTCGCTTATGTTTCTTTGAGTCAAAAATCAAAATCATCAATTTATCAAAGACACAGAACACGTGGTTTAGTTCATCCAAATGAATTTCTCATAGGGAGCCTAATTTTTCGTATGCCAAACATGATGAACTGTTCAGATGTTTCAGGTGTGATTTCTAATGGCAAAGTCTGTGTTATCAGATGTAACAAGCGTCTTCTCTTACTCGTACCTTTCTTTTTTAAAAGGTTAACAATCATTCCTTGTTATCCAAAACTTATCTATGGTTCCATTATCCATGGAATACTATATGGGTTCAATTTCTCCAATCCATTTAGATCTAGATCTGCACGAATTGGATCGGATTTGATCTATTAATCTACTATTAATCTATTTTGCTAGCTCTAACCAAAAGTCCCAAAATTGATGGAACACGTCGAGTTAATTTTTTAAACTAATGTCTCGTACTATTGGCGGCCTCTCTTGCCTAGCTACTTTTTGTGACAACTTGCTTCTGCAGCCATCCGCCGACGAACGACTCTAAGTAGTTCACACTTATGGACTAGATAGTCCTATCCACTTCTTGTAGTAGCTTTCAGTCTGGTACCTGGTTAGACCTTTTCCACAAGTTGCCTCTGCGGGATTTGAACCCTTGATATGATAGCCCCTACCAGGATTCAGACCCCTGAAATGTGGTCACGCCGATGTCCTTGCCTCTCATACCATAAGTTGGCCCCATTTATGATCATTTTGGGTTCCATGATACTAAGTCAGCCAGTCACGAAATTAGAGGAACGGGCATCACGAGCATCATACAATTCATACAATGTGGTAGTGCTTTATATGGCAAAATCCTAAATGGGTAGCCCTGCTGCACGAAGCTTTCATGTATGCAAGATTCAAAAAAGGGCGGACCACAAGAGTTTATAATACATATTCTTATTTTGCATTTTTGCAATAAGCTATTTTCACATTTTAAACCCGTGACCTCAAGGTCACCGAGGCTCCCCTTTAAATGACGAAATTCTTCACTGACTTAATTACTTTATGCAACTGCGTTCGGAATGGGAAAACTTTTCTAATGATGCATGTGCATTTTTTCCACCAGTACAAGTGAGCCATACTTTTCCATACATAGAGCTTTGGCTTATTCATGGGACTCACTAAAAGTGAGCTGTTTTATGAGTGCTCTCTCTCTCTCTCTCTGTGGAGTTTCAAAACGATGGTTAAAACATTTCTACATGATAACTTCTTTTTTAACTCTCCATTGCCACCGTTCGATGCCGATGGAGACGAACTCGATATCGGTCAAGACGAAACTGATGTCAGTGTATGTGCCAAGGGGCCCCAACTAACTTACTACTCTAGTGCTGCATCACCCATCATCCAAGTTATCTATGACATTGAATCTGTTGGTCCTCCATCTTCACTGTACACGCATGCTGTTCCTTGACCATACTACAGAAAAGGACTACTCTTAACTGAGCTCGGTCCCTACCTAGTGCATGCCTACCAACCCTTGGAAGCTTTTCTTGACATTATGGGTTGTGTCCAAGATTCTACGTGAACATACTTATTATTACTAGGCTCTTTGAAAATATTGAAACCAACTAGTGTAATTGCGCTGAAGGATCATATAAATACACCCAACTAAACCCACTTATTCATCCCTTACCCACTTAGAAACAAAGACAAAAAGAAAAAACCCTAGTTTTCTTTTAAAAGGACAAAGAGCAAGGTTATTCTACATTTTCTTGAACATTAATAATGATCCAACTCAATACTACATTAGCATAAGATTTTAGTAAATGTAGACAAGCCATGCATATATATATATATATATATATATATATATATATGTATGTATGTATGTATGTATATCACATAAAAATAGTGAATTCCAATGACTCCTTCTAACAATTCAGTGAGGTTGGATGCAGGCTTCGGCAGCATATTTTACAGGAAAGATTCCAAGAATCCAGAGTTTTGACTCAATCAACGTTTGCCACATTTGTCTGGAAGTTTAGAGATCCTTATTCATGGAATAAGTCTTGCTTATTCTTGTCATTAGCATAGGTATTATCATTAGTGTAATTGTATGTGTATTTATTTATGTTCTAGTGTGGAATGCATCTTCTGTCCACTATCACCACCATCCAGGGTTAGATATGAATAATTCCTAGATCTTTGGTATTTAATGTAAGGTTACTTCTATTTATTGCTCTTGTTATTATCTATGACATGAAACTTAGGCTTGGCACCCACGTCTGTGTTCTATGTATTAAAGGCAAGACAAGGTCAAGCTGGAAAACTTGACATGGTAGACAATGCTTAACGTTTTGGGTAGCATTTCTCTCCTTTCATATCCCATCACCCTGGCATGGGATCTTAAAACCGGGATAAACTATCCTTGAATAATGATCTTATTCCTTCTTGTTCGTGGGCATCTCAAGTAGTTCCTCTCTTTTTTTCTTGCATTGATAATTTTTTTTATAGATGAAAGCTACTTATCATATTCAGAATGGCTTAGATAGGCTAGAGATAAAATTTCATGTCCATTGAACACTTTGTATCCTGCATTTTTATAGAAAAAATTATGTCCATCTATTTTTTATTTTTTGAAAGACATAGGGTCATCCAAATGCATTAAATACTCATGGGTTATCTAATCTGGGCATGATGGACATGAAGAATGACTTAGATCTTCAAGAAAAAACTGTCCAATTTTTTAGACGTGCCCATAAGCATCTCCTCTATTGGGAGTGTTGTTCATCGTAATTTTATCCATGTTTTAAGACTGTAAATAGTAGGATGTAAAAACTAAATCCATATAAATCTTGCAGTAAGGCTGCATATTATTAACCCTTATGGTCCCCCCCTTCCCCATGCACAGGACCACCCCTTTTTTAGTTTTTCTCTAGGAAGATGTAGAAGTGAACCAAGATAATAAAAAGATAAAGTAATACACTTAAACAACTGTAGCATCTCTTTTCAGACATAAAAAAGCGATCAGGATTACAGATGATCTCCATCCGGATTCCACAATCTGCAAACCAACAGCTGTTGTAAGACTGGAGAAGACCAAATGAGCCAGAAAAGCCATTGACAAAGGAGTACCACATACTTTGATGCATTGCGATGTAGGTGAGCATGGTCATTTAAGCACATGGTGGGCTCTAAGTTCACATGCTTGCCGAGTGAAAAACAATGGAAAATCTGAGATTCTCTGCCTGGCAGTGTCCCACCCGCTCACGTGAACAGCCAGGACCGTACAGGAACTGCATTTAGCAACGTAATGCCTTTTGCATCTTTTGGGGGATTGTGATATTAGTTGCAATTTTTGGATAAATTTATCAATGTTCTTGTCCTTTCTTTTTGTTTAATGGATGATCAACAGAGAGCGGCTGTTCTTATCTAATGTACCAACAGCGCAACATGTTACTACGTTCTCTTTGAGGATACACCCTTGCTCTCCAAACTGTACTGGAACTATGGTTTAAGGGATAACAATTCATACATTGAGTTGTCCATAAATAGTGATTTCCTTTCTTTTTTATCTACAAAGAAATAATTTTTTTCTAAGCGAAACTGCTGGCCAAGAATTACAAAGCAAATTTCTCACACTCACTCCTAAACTTAAAAGGGAAAAGCGACTATTCAAACCTGCAAAGTTGTTCAAACCAATAGTACTAAACATTTGCTCTCCTTTTCTTGCCATTTGCAGCCTTCTTAACAAAATTATGTAAGAACAAATATTTTCAATAATTTTATGCTTGTTTTAGAGACCCATTAGCAAGGAATAAGATTATTATCCATGGTTAAATTTATCAACAGTTTGGTATTCATGTGCCAAAAGCCCAAATTCATGCGCAAGATTCGACCCTATTTGAAGATTAATTGTAAGCCTTTGATTTCTTACACGATGCTAGTGGTTTTTGAGATAAGATGAGCTGAAGTGAGATGAGATGATATGATATATATATAGCTTAAGATGATTAAATATGGCATGACATGAAATGAAACGACTGAAAAATTCAACCAACTATGAATTAAAATGAGATGATTTTCATCTCAAGCACCACTAACAGTGAGATGAGGAGATATTAGTTTCTCTCTCATCCTAGCTCAAGCACCACTAATAGTGATATAGTCTATTATCATCTTATATCACTTCAAATCATCTCATTTTAAACACCACTAACACCTTGCTAGAATATTAATTCAAAAGTTACTCGAATTTTCGGATAATTGCTCAAATTGAAACAGTTGAATATCAGTGAAAAAGTTCCATTAGCTCCAAGCAGTTGGTAAGATCTACGTATGGATCATAGCTTGGACAATAGTTGGAGTCTTGAGTCTTAGCTGCCTTCCACCACAATCGGTTTAGGGTTCAAGTGGTAGGTCATGAGTAATAGGTCGCGGCTTCAAGTAGCTTGTTGGTTTATAATTACCCATGAACTCATTTGCCTGACTACCACAAAAATAAAGTTGAAGTAGGGGACTCTCTTACTTCCTTCAAAATGTCCAATAACCAAGGCTTTAGAGTGATCCAATGGATGAGAAGTTTCGAACGGGCGATCTGAGATTATTTGGATTAGATGAACTGCTTGGATCACTGAAAAAATGAAAGAAAAATGGGGGCAACATCTAATGATTTAATTATTCTATAATCAGATGTATAGAATATGATGAAAATTTCGAGATTTTTGAAAAACCTTACTATTTAGGCCCCTCTTTAATTGGAACTAGGATATATCCGTTACCTGTTGCCATTCAATTGAGCTGTTCGTTGCATCCTGTATCAACTAAAGAGTCAACTCTTCTTCTTTTTTCACTCAAGAAACTAAAGAGTCCACTTGATAATGTGAAAGATTAGAAAGCCAAACGTAATTTTTGGAGCCATCATAAAAGCTTGAAGAAGAGACGTGTATGATATCATGATGTCATATTGGGTCCAGGTAGAGAGACTTTCTAGAACCAATTCCACCGAAAACATATTGTTAGATGTGTATTATATATTTTTTATATGAAAGGGCTCACTTTGAATGATCCAACGCGTTCATATGATTGTTTCCCTTTCAAATATCTTACGAACAAAAAAATTACTAGAAGCGAATGACTCTAGCATCGTTAAATCATTTTATTTCTAAAACTATAATTTTTGAGATGCTAAAATCATCCAATCATAGGCTTAAGAGCCCAGATGAATGGGTTGGATCATTGAAAAATGGCCCTGTGTTATTCTCTAAAAGATTTGCACTGATTATGGGGTTAGTTCATTTATTAATCAAGGTTTTCTTTAAAGGTAAGATCATCTAGACGAATAAGATTAAAGAAATAAAGGAAGATGAACAGCACCGGATGCTACTTAGCTTTATTTGACTGATTCCAAGGTCACTTTTTTATGGCCTTTCTTTGCTAGAGCTTTCTAGTTGTTCCTGGTTTGTGTTCCTCAGAAGCTAAGCTTGCCAGTGGAATCACTTTGCCTATCTTGGGGTGCACTAGAACCTTGCTAGCAGAACTGAAGGGAAAGTAACACTAACCAGGCCCATGTTATTTGAATAGTATAAAAAGCTGAGCACAGCCATAAAGCAAGAAAGTAGGATCTGTTAGCTTTCTGCTTTGCTTCTAAAGACATTGATTAAACTTGTTTAATAGACAGAGTTTGATGGATCTTGGAAAAGTTTAGAGACTTAAAAATTTCTGATTGAAAGAATCTTTCTGAAATACCCACCAATTTATATTTCATTGATTTGGTAATCTGGGATTATTATTATCTCAAGCACATGAGAAGTTCGATCGGGACTATCAACTTGATAATAGTGTTCTTCTTTTTTTTCTTTGGGAAGAGCTAATTTTATAGATAGAGTAAAAGCTATAATAGTCTTTGCAACCTTGTGACGTTACGATCCACAAAAATGTAATTAAGTAAAAAGTCTGATGGTTCATCACCTCAAATATTACAGTCCTTTGATCCAATAATATCACCTCAAAATATGTGACTTGATATCAAGTCTGACTGTTGTGCAGTGGCCATAGTCATTTTATTTCTTCGTGATGATGCAACATTCCTTCTTGATAAGTTGTCCCATCCAAATTAATGACTTTTATATTATTAGGGATTTAAGTACCACCTGTAAGTCTCCTTACACAATCAAATTAATGAGATATAAAGTGGTAACAATTTTTAATTATTCTAATAATACAACCCATTATAACCCGTTGTTTGTTTGTGGGATTTGGATCTTTAATTTAGTAAGTAATTTCATGGAGATACATGCTGAAAATGGTAATATATGGGGGGTGCTCTAATGAGTGGATTAGAATGGACAATTCAGGAGGAATGAGCTAAGTCTAGATTCAGATACGGGTTCAAAGAGTCATTAATTAGTAGTTTGGTATTCCATTAAGTGTGGGACTCGTGGATAGAGGATCCAGATCACAACGACATCAGCCCAGGCTTCCTGTCTCGAGTACCTTCTGTGGGTCGCTTTCTTTCTGCGGAATTTCTTGACCTTCTGTCTAGATTCACATGATGCAGAAAAGCAAGATCTAACTTTCCTGTAGTACACTGAGAAAAACAATCTGCCCTTAGATTTTGGCACTGCCACTCGTTACCTCATTAAAGACTGATTCAGTGAGCTTTACTTCTTTGGTTTTCTGTAACCAGTTCCAGGAATCAGAAGTTTATTTCTCAGCTACTAAGGAATGTTTCAATAGGGTGCAGCAGCATCTTCATATAATTAAGGAACCCCCCAAGTCACAAGAGAGACCCACCCTGTGGATCATCCTATCAGCCCATAACAAAAATATTACAAGGAACTTGGTGAATTATCCTACATAATTAGGAAGGTGCTATTTTTGTAATAAGTGTGCTGAGCAATCCAGACCATTCATCAAGTAGTTTCCATTGTTGGATCTCCAAAAGATGAGACCCACTGAACCATAGAAGTCCATGAAGTGTTAAAGGGTGCGGTGCCATTATCAAATACTGAACCCATAGATCATTTTCCTGTCCGTAGTACAATGCATTGGTGGCCCATATCTAACATAAACAAATGGAGAAAGAAAAGGCACAAGGCACAACAACATGGATTACAAAATCCTACAATGGGATTCATATACAAAATGAAAAGAGAGGAGGCAACAAAAGCTTCAAATAGCTAAAACCCAATGAATGTTCCTTCTTCCTAGATACAGACTGATGTGAAAAACAAAAGGACAAAAGAAAGAGAAAAAGAATAGGTTAATCACATGGAAACAAGAGACAGCAAGAACAAGCAGTGCAATGAAGACCAGCTGTTAGATCCCCCTTTCACCGTTTCCCGCCTGGAATTCAATTCTCAAGGCAGGGTTTCACACATCTTCAGTAAAAAGCACACAAGGGGATGAATAAAAAGTTACAAGAGACTTTTACGGCTTTTACATTTCAGCGATAACATTTTTTTTAATGTTAATTGCAGTGATAACTTGGCTGCTTCTCTGTTTCCTCCCCTTGTTTTGTTTCTTTCTCTGTCTTCCTGTCTCTCTCTCCGTCAATCACTCTAGGAATTTTTATTTTGTTTGGTTTTTCTTTTTATTTTTCTTCTTTTTGCTTTAAGGGCCCAATCTCAAGGCGGGGGTAGTCCTCAGGATGCAGCATTGCAGACATCTCTGCTTGATCTGTTGTATTTCATGTGGCTTTTCACAAGCTGACCAGCTGCAATAGCAGACATGAGGGAGAGTTCTCCTGCTAGTACTGCACCTGCAATGACAGTTGCCAAGAGCCTGGAATTTGCTCCGGGTGATTCTACATTTGCACCCTTGACACCAAGAAGATTCAAGCAAGCTGACTGAGATGAAAGTTGGGTACCACCTCCAACTGTACCCACCTGAAAATATACAATAAAAAGGCAGAAAAAGAAAAAGAAAATTTATTAGACTGAGAGCTCAAGATACCATAATTTCTTGTTGGGTTTTAACCAAATCAAGAGAGAGATGAAGAGAGGCAGTACCACAAATTATAAAGTCAAAGAAATACAGGGAATATTACTTGACTTTTGGTTATTTTTCTAAAAGAGGAGGAAAGAGGCGAGTAATGGAGGAGAATCGGGTCGGATACATATGTGAAGAGCATTACATCACAGGTTGGGAACAAACAAGAAAGTACTATTTGTTTTTCTTGTAAGATGTCTCATATGGAGAGGGCTTTCAAGGTTCAGTATGGATCAGTCGTTATATTTGGAATAAGACAGAACAGTTTTGATATTTACACCAGAAAGGACAGTTAGATCTGACAGATTTAGGCAGAGTCCAGTAAAATATTGTGTAATTCCTGTACAATTACCGGAAACTTTTTTTTGGCAAAGAGCAAAGGTCTAAGGAGAAAATCTTTTTGCATCTATCACAGCGGAGCACCCAATTCCACAGAAAGCCTGGACCGCTTGCCTGGCTTCTTTGGAAACAGAAATAGGAGACAAGGGACAAGCCATGGGTTTCAACAGCAGCAGAGGCCTTGGGTTTCTTGGTTCCTTCTTGAGCACTAGTGCAGATCAAACATGTAAATTAACAGTTATGTATGCAGGCAAAAACCCCACATGACCTTTGCACATTCTGGAGAGAGAACAACTGAAAAAAAAGAAAAGCAGAATGGAAAAGAAGTTCTGCAAAACAAAAATGATCCAATCAACAAAAACAACATAGACTATAAGCAGTAGACTTTGGATAAGGAATAGAGGAAGTTCTAGTAGTGATACACTTCAAAACCACTTGCAGATTGAAGAAATAAATAAAACAGAAAATTCATCTATGTTATGAATGTAAAATAGAAAAACAGTATAAGATAGTAGAATCCCAAGTCAAATCTTTGGAGAGACTAGTGGTAAATGCTGTATCTTAGAACCCAAGCACTCTCCCAAGAGGAACAGAATAAAATCAAAAGAGAAGAATGAGTTACCTCGATGGAAGGCATGGTGACAGAGACATGGAGATCCTTTCCACCATTAACAGCTTCCATCATGGTGATGCAGTGAGAGCTCTCAATATTTTGAGCAGGATCTTGGCCAGTGGCAATGAAGATTGCAGAGACTATGTTACTGGCATGAGCGTTAAAACCTCCCAAAGCTCCAGCCATGGCTGACCCAGCAAGGTTCTTCAGCATGTTCAGCTCCACCAGTGCAGGGACATTGGTCTTCAACACCTTGTTCACCACTTCCTCCGTGATAATTGCTTCACAAACAACTGATTTCCCACGCCCTTCAATCCAGTTGACAGCAGCTGGCTTCTTGTCTGAACAGAAATTGCCTGACCAATTTGGAAATATGTCAAATAATTCAATTAGCAAAGAGATTTAACCAATAAAAGATTGAGAATCACAGTGAAATTTCTCCCAAAATGATGATGAAAAAAGGCATCCGTGAGGAATGGGTATCTATCAAGAACACTTGATAAGATTGCGAAGATACATACTGATGAGTTCTGATGATCAAAAGAAAATCTTTGTCACGTAATGAGAAGTAATATTACGTAAACCCAAAGATTTAAGAACCCCAGTTACAGTAAGAAATTTATACTGCAGCACTGACAGTACTGTAACTAGAACAATAATTCATAAGGTCTGTATGATGCAATAAATAGCCAAAGAAAAACTTGGTATTCAATCCGTCCTCCAATCCATTGATTGAAAGAGAAAAACAGAACTAACATTTCCCTAGATATTGAAAATAGTTCCTTTATGTTTCAGTTCTCTGCAAAAATAAAAGAAGAGAATTTACGACAATTCATGAGCCATGAGGTCTTACCAGAGATGCCAAGTACATCCATGTCAGGAAAATCAGCCTGCAGGAAATCCAAAACATTCTGCACTCCTTTAGAAACCATATTCATTCCCATGGCATCTCCAGTACTGCAGCTGAATCTCATGTACAGATTCTTCCCTGCCATTGAGCATTGAATCCCTTGAAGCCTTGCAAACCTACTGGACCTGAATCCCATAAAAGAAGAGAGAAAAAATAAACCAACGAACTAACTGAAGATTGTGCCACGGAAATGAAAATTACTGGTGTAGACAGACTTAAAAGAAAATCAACAACAAAAAATTTATAATTAGAATGCATAAAATCATTAAAAATATTTGCCAAATTAAGAATTCACAAATCTTTAAAACATCATAAAGGAAAAAGTAAGAAATTAAGAACATAAAATTAAAATCTCCATAAAGAGCTGGCAAATAGCAAGTGTATACTAACAATTCAAACCAAAAAAAAAGAGTAAAAGGAAGCCTAAATCCTGGAAGAAAATTTCAGAAGAAAATCATAAAAATAAAATAGAAAATCCACCGAAAAGGAAAAGTCTTTACATTCAGCCCGTCAACATCCAACGCACAGCAAAACCGTAAGACGAAAAGCAAAGCCTATTCAAAAGTTACACATCAAAACCCCGAAACAAGAAACCTACACATTTCTCCATCAAAACATTAATCAAATCCATCACCCGAAACACCCAAATTCAAAATAGAAAAAACCAACCAAACACCAAAAGTTAACCTCCAAATACCATCAGAAATCCACCGATAAAAATTCCAAATTTGCAGTAAAAACAGAAACCAGATCATCATCCTAACCAATAAAAGACCTCATTTTCCAAACCAGAACATTACAAGATTTCATTTTTCCTTCAAAAAACAAGACCAATCAATATTGATTATATAAACTCAAAATTTGCACAAAAAAATAAGAAAAAAATGAAAACCCAGATCATCATCTCAATCAAGAAATCACAAAGTTGCCCAAAATAATGACAAATCAACATTCCAGTTTTTTCTTGAAAAACAAAAACGAAAATCCCAATTCAGAAAAGACAAGATTGAAACAAACCTGTTAAAAACAACAGCGAGAGTCTCAAAATTAATCGGTTCCTCCAAGAAGAACTTCAACTCAGCAGCCCTTTTCGCAGTCCCAAACCGAACAACAGGCGCTCTAGTCATTCCATCCCTCATCAAAACACTATTGGCTCCCCCAGAAGCACAAATCGCCTTACAACCTCTGTTTGTACTTGCTACCAAACACCCTTCTGTAGTAGCCATCGGCACTGAGAATTCTCGACCGTCCAATAACAATGGCCCTGCAATTCCCACCGGAATCTGCACATAGCCAACAGGCATCTCACAACACTGCCCCAAAATCGATTCATAATCAAAACCTTCAACCGGAAGCCCATCCAAACTCGTCCCAGTCATAATCTCAAGCGCCTTTCGACGAATCTCAGCCGCACGTTTACAATCTCCCAACTTTGATTCAAGAGAATACGAGGGTATAGTTCCGGATACAACTGCAGATACAATTTCCGCGTCATCGCCAGAAAGAGTCTGTTTCTGAGAGGGAGAAATCGGTGGGTTCGGGATTAGAATCGGAGATTGACGAGAGTGGTCGATAAAATCATCCCATTCTGAAGAAGTTGGGCGAGAAATGAAGGATTGGACGAAATCGATGCCGAAAAATCCCAGAAGATAAATGATGGAAGCAACAAGAGAAACTATAGCGGTGATTTCAGAGAAAGTGAGAACGTGGAGAGGAGTGGAAGTGCGGATCTTCTCTCTCCAGCGGCCCATGAGGAAATACGCTGCGGCGAAGAACAAAGGGAAGAAGAATTTGTTGGTGAGGCGGAGAGGGAGAAGGAGGGCGTCGGAGGCTTGGGGGGATTTGTCCCCGGAGGAGGCGGGTTCGCCCGAAGTCCGGGGAGGTGAGTGGAATTTCCGGCGGATGTCCATTTCGGGATCTCTCTCTCTCTCTCTCTAGGAAGACGGAGGAGGGAGAGAGGGAAGCGAAAGCGCCGAGGAAGTTCTTCGAACGCGGAGGGGTTTCATAAAGAGAGAAATGAGGGAGCGGAAGCCGGGACACACGCGGGCCGTGGCATAAGGCGGGGGGTGTTCGTATCAATAATAGGGCCTGCTTCGTTTGCATTTGACTGGTTGCTAGTAAGACGCAGCTTTGTGTCTAGACTGGACTAAACGGCTTTGTGTTTAAACCGCGTTTGATGTGTGAAGGGGAAGTAATCCAACGCCAGTTACGTGTCATGTGCTCAGGGACATGCGAGGTGGTGCTGACTGAGAGCGTCTTCGTAAGTTTCTCTCCGAATGAAATTTGGCATGACATGTGTGGAAGAGAGAGAATAAGATGACTAAGAGAGAGAGAGAGAGAGAGAGAGAGAGAGAGAGAGAGAGAGAGGCTGTTCCTCGTTTTTAATTAGTGGCACGTGCACATGTCGCCAAGAGAGAGAATCAGGTGGGCGAGAGGCAAAATAATTATTTTTAAAAAATAGGAAAATCACCTATCTTTTTCTGTTATTAAGAAGAGAAAAGATGGCATTAAGCTCCCACGTATCCCGAGTTTGGGAAAAGGATTGAGCACAAAAGGTTTATGCCACACAACTTTACTTTGCATTTTTGTAGGAGACTTTTTTAAAGCTCTTGAGCCTGCGGCATGCAGGTCATAAGGCGATCACTAAACTTTCTTTTAGAGAGAATGCTATAATATCTTACAACTTAATTAGTTTTATCAATTTTGAACTTTTTATTTTGTTATTTGAAAGAGACATTCTAGGTTGAAGACCCATTGCCCTAAAATGCTCCTCACTTTTGCTTAAAAGAGGAGCTTACTTTTGGATAATCAAGCCGTTTCATCTCATGGTTCTAACCTTAGTTATCTTGGGGGAAAAAATCATAATGATAGAAAAATTTTGACACTAAAAAAACCTTAATTATAGGAGTTGAATATATGGAGAAGAGGAAAGACCTCTACATGGTCTTTATCAACTTAGAAAAAGCTTATGATAGAGTCCCTAGATAGTTAATATGGAGAGTATTGGGCAACAAAGGAATTTTGTGGGGGTATATAGACATAATTAAAAATATATATGAATAAGTGGTAACAAATGCTAGTAGCGAAGCCAGTGATTTTTCTGTCACTATAGAATTGCATCAAGGATCGGCATTGAGTCCATACCTTTTTACATTGGTTATGAATGAGTAAACCAAACATCTACACGAGAAGATTCCTTGGTGCATGCTATTTGCATATGATATAGTCTTAATTGATAAGATAAGGGAGGGTGTAAACACAATGCTAAAGTTATGGAAAGAAGCATTATAATTTAAAGGATTTAAAATCTATATAATTAAGACAGAATATATGGAATGCAATTTTAACAATGAGAGTAAGAGTAGAATACCAATCAAGATTGATAACTAAGAAGTTCTTGTAAAGACCACTTTCGGTACTTATGATCAATGATTCATGAAAGTAGAGAGATTAAGAGGGAGATTACCTAGATAATCCAAGTAAGTTGGAACAAATGGAGATGTGCATCTGGAGTTTTGTGTGATCGATGTATGCCGCTTAAACTAAAAGAAAAATTCTATAAGATGGCCATAAGACCAACCATGCTCTATGGATCAGAATGTTGGGTAGTTAAGGAACATTATGCTCATAGGATGAGCATCGCAAAAATGAGGATGTTGAAATGGATGAGTGGTAAGACAAGAAAGAATAAAATTAGGAATGAAAATATTAGAGGAAATCTAGGGGTAACACTAATATGTAATAAGATGAGAAAGATTAGACTTAGATGATTTGCACATATCCAAAGGAGACTGAAAACGGCACCACTTAGAAGGAGTGAGGCAATGCAAGTAAAAGGTTTTAAAAGCGCAATGGGAAGGCCTAAAAGAACGTGGATAGAAGTAGTGAGGAAAGATTTAAAAACTTTGAAACTAAATGAAGTCATGGTATTTAATAGAGAAGAATGAAGAAATAAGATTCATATAGCCAACACCTAATAGGGATAAAGTCTTGATGATGATGATGATGAATATATGCTGTTAAAAAGTTGGACTTTATAGTTGCAAGATATTTTAGAGAAGCAAATATAACAACTAAATTGATCTTGCTTAATATTATATCATTTGTAATGATAGTGCAGGGAAAGCCTATATAGGCTTATAATGATTATCTTCTTCAATTAATAAAACTAGTTTGTGTTGGTCTTAAAACCCCGCTTACTTATAAAAAGAAAAATAATAATAAATACTACAAATTTCAGCTGCTAAAATTATTTGATCTACATAGTATTTGAATTACTAGATATCCAAGGCCAGAACAATGAGATGAATGGTCCAGCATCTAAAGATGAACTCTCTTGTAGAGAGAGAGAGAGAGAGAGAGAGAGAGAGAGAGAGATTTCAGTAAAATTTGATGACTTGGAGTTAGAATAAAATAAGCAACACATTTAAGAGTACAAATGGGGCCCTCTAACTTCTAATAAGCAACACATTTAAGAGTACAAATGGGGCCCTCTAACTTCTCCAATTAAAGTAGGGATGAGCCCTTCTTAAGCATGCAGTAGGTAAGGTTACAAATGGACTCCCACATTTAATGCTCAAGATTGTTTATTTCAAATATAATAATTATGGTCAAAGAGGAAGAAATTAGGACCCTCACTCAGCCATAATGCGGTGAAGTGTCATTCCTCGATCTGATCATAGTTAGTTCCTCGGTAACTTAGGTTTTCTTCTTTAGTTTCTTTTTTGGTATTTTTGCTTGTTGCTTAGTAGATTAAACCAAAATTAAGACCCATCTGAATATTGTGAGTCTCAGACACTAAAAAAATATAAAAGAAATAATAACAAATTACCTTGCTTTAGAAAAAGAAAAGAAAAGCAAAAACCAATGTGTATTCAACAACAAACTCTCTTTAAATCAAAGGCTTAGGATAATGAGACCTGGAGTTACAAAGTTTAAAGTCAAGAAAAAGTCAGCCAGTTAAAGAGTCAAAAAATATTGGAAAAAGTTGAAAAAAGATGGTAAATTTTAAGAATTATAAAAATTAAAAAAGGAAAACAATAGCAACCTATGCCATGAGCATAAAATTATATTACCATAGGCAAAGTGAAAAATTATTACCTTAAATTAGAATTACATTTTTATATGCAAAATTAAAGGTTAGGATTAATATATTTAATAATAAAAAATTATGAAAAAGTCTTAAAAGTTGGTACTTTTTAAAATAATAGGTTTAAAACGGAAAAGGATAGCTCTTTTTAAAGTTTGACAAGACAGATACAAAATTCAATTTTTTGAGAAAAGGTAGAAAAAAAAAAGAAGCTTTTATGTTACTATAATCGAAAATAGCAGGCTCTACTAGTGAATGGTAGGAATCACTCTCAAAATTTCCCACTTGTAACTTTTGCCCGCTATTACTTTTGGCGTGAAAATACGAGCATCTGTCCTGAAAATGTGCGCATCTATCCTGCGTGTTGCGCCTGCAAAGTGATCCAAACTTTTACCTCATTCGCGTCTTAGATTCGCCATTTACTGAAAATCGGAAAATTCTCTCCAAATTTCGTTGGATTAGGTCAATCATCCAATGAGTAATTTTCATGTTTTTAATATTTTCTTTTTCTTTTGTTTTTTCTTGGAGTGTGGACGCCCATAATTTGACATGGAAAATATGAGCGGGCAAAGGTAAGAGTCCTGCAAATCTGATTGATCCCAACAAGTTGCTGAGGGTGATCCATGGACCAAAATCGGAACTCATTGGATAATTCTAGCCCTCTGATTTGTGGGCTTTTAATTGGACGTTTAAAAACGAAAACGAGAACTAGTAATCGTGAAAAGAAGCAGAATTTGGATTTACTCATCCACAGCACAACCCATCAGAAGAATGGTTTAGATCAGCGAAAACAGTGGGTTGCAGTGATCCGAACCATTCAATCACGCAGGTGGCGGAGAAAACTTTGCCAAGATTGCCTGTTACATTAGCTTAATTGATCTTTGGGGGCTGAACAAAGGCCCTTCCAGTGCAATGGCACAAGAAGAGTCTCTTAACTGGGTGATTAGGGTTCGTCGGCTCAAGGTTGTTCATGGGTGTGCCTCTAACCAACATTCAAGGGTAAATAAAACAAAATAAAATCCTTTATGGCCCTATAAACAAGGGATAGGTTGATAGAAGGGTGTATATATCACAGCCTATTAGAGTAATCTGGCACTTGAGATTAAAGAGTAGGAAAAGAAATAAATATAGCGATATTTTTATTTGTCATCGCCGTATAGGCAATTTGGGGATTTACTAATCGCGTCGTAATGTCATCTTGTATTGTCTTCGATACTATTTTTCCTTCAAGAAAATTTTCTGGAATCCAATAATCAAACCCAGCTTACAAGTAATAGCTTCTCAAAACATGTTACTTTCCTCTTTCTGTTCGATTGGACAGCTAAAAGCATTAAAACTAAACCATGAATTAAATACAATTTTATCAAGTATTTAATCTTTATATATATAAAATAGTATCCAAACACAGCCTTAATCGTTCTTTCCGTCTATTTTCCAACCAGAATTACATTAGACTAATTAAAAAGATATGTTTAAAAGAGAGTGTTGACAATATGACAGCAAAACTCACTAGAGCTACTCAGAACTGCGAATCCTAAGATGTTTTTTAACCAACTACCTTTTGAGTCACGTAAGATTTATCGTATCATCATCATTAAGACCTTATTCCAATTAGGGGTTGTCCACATGAATCTTATTCCTCTATTCCACTCTATTAAATCTTTTGAATCATGTAAGATTACATATGATTAATCTTCGGTCCTAAATTTTGCTCAGTTGATATATGATTGGTTGAAAAAAGGTAAAAAACAATTATTTTCTCTAACTTTTTTGCTTTTAATTTTTTCTCAGCTAATCACATGTCACCTGCACTTCACATCTGCATGAAATACACACACAAATATGAGGAGTGTTAATTTAAGCTGTTTCATGCAAGTGCAATCAGTATATGACATTTGATTGGCTGAAAAAAAGTAAAAAACAGAAAAAGGTAAAGAAAATGACAATTAGAGACTTTTCCTTAAATGACAGACACACCAACTAAGGACAGCTCCAGTGTATGAAGCTCCTATGTATGCGAGGTCCAGGGAAGGGGTAGACCACAAGGGTTAATAGTACGTAGTCTTATCTTGCATTTTGCAAGAAGTTATTTCCATACCTTGCACTCATAATCTTAAGATCACACGACTAAAACTCTACTGCTGCACCAAAGTTCTTCTTATGCAGATACACCAGCTATAGAAAAATATTATAAGCACTACAGCATTGCAGGAACTCGTTAAAGATTTTCACATCCTCTCAGATGGAGCAAGATCAGGCCTAAGAACAGGTAATACGAGATCGATCCAGGTAAACCACCAACAGAAAACAGCTAACATCAGACCTAAACAATATTATATGACTTCGAAAAATGAACATATTTGCAAAATACAGCAGACCGATCAAGAACAACAATACATCAAAGGACGATTAAATTAGTACAGATCAAAACACCAAAGACAGTGTAGATATAATCTGCAGAGGGAATTCAATGCCTTCCTCAAAAAAAAGCAATGCAGATGATTGCACCACCTTTTACTCACAAAAATAAATAAATAAATAAATAAAAATTCAAGGTAAAAAATGGCTGTTCTATAGGAACTTGACGTTGACTGCAACTTACATGCAAGAAAATCCAAGGATTTCGGTTGCAAAATGAATAACATCTCTTTCAGCTGGTGAAAAATGAATAGTAAGATATGGCATGAAGAGAACTTTAAACCCTAGACGGTGAAGCTTTGAGGCATGAAAACAGCGTCTTGCAAAAATGAAAGATAAAGCTGCTCACTATGAACTCTTTGTGGTGTGTCCCTTTTCAGACCCTTGCATATGTGGGAGCTTCCTACACTGGGCTACCCTTTGTATAGTTGAATTATCATCATTAACCAAGGTGTTAAGCCAACTCGTCACTTGGGTGTCCCGCCACACATTCTTTTAGGGCCCAAATGTACCAATTACAAGTACAAATCCCATATAAGATGAGGGATTTTGGTTCTTCAAATGTATATGGAGTTTTGCATGTTGATCGGATGATGATATTACGCCTTGAAATTACATGTATGGCCCAGATGGTTCGTGATCCGAACAGCATTTTAAAGGAACATGAGAGCCCTACATAGTGATGGAAACCAAACTGAAAAATTCTTGCCGCATCTTAGAGACCATAAAGCAAGAAGATCTCCCTGGATGATCCCAACCATTATTATGTAGTAAAAAATGAATCGCTCATAAAATTAATTTTGGAAAAAAGAAGAGAAGAAGCTAATACCTTAATAAATTGATGACTATTAGCCTACATTTCTTTTGAGTTAAGAATTAAGATAGTACATTATTATTTAATTTTTTAAAGACTTAAAACAAGCAACTAGATGAAGGGCTCAGATCTCCCAAAAACTTGCTCTTTCGTAAAGAAAACGAGGGGGGCTTCGTAGGGCTCGGGCCCGGAGTTTGTCTTTCAGAGGACGAAAAACATACCGTCCGGAACCTAGTACGCACGGCTGCCAAACTCAAGTTTCCCGCGGGAGGGCCGTGGGAGACTGCTTGGTCGCTTGATGGGACTACGTGGGAGGAAATGAAGTATGGATATGTCGTAATCTAGCTCACTGAAATGTGGGTCCCGGAACATCGCATCTTTAATGTGGACCTCCCGATTTGGTTTGTCACACGCCACAAAGAAATCTTGGTGGAGGGTCCCTGTTCAGGGAAGTTAGGCTTAGGCTAGCACATTTCACAAGTAGAATTATTAGTTGAATGTTTTCGCTCAATCATTGTGGGACATTTTGTGCAAAAGTGGGGCACCATTTCCTAACAATCGTCGCGGATAATTAAGCCCATCGATCTCCGGTCCCACTTAGTACCTAATCAAGAGTCATAATAAAAGAGATTCTTCGAGGCACTAATTGCATGATCACGTCGAAATACATTATCAAAATGAGCCGTTCACTCCTGTATAGTGGGCCTACGTACAATTGATCTATGCCGTTTATCTGACTCTTAGGATGTTAGATATCTAAGCATCATTTTATAAATGCACCAATAGATATCACAATCAGGGGAGTTAGATGAATGGTCTAGATCAATTGCTTATGGGCCCATCATACATAAGTGGAGGGTTTCTCCATTTTTGGGTTTTCCCCCTCTATATGTTAGCATTCCTCTATCAATTTTAATATTAGGTGTGGTGGATGTGATTAATTTGCTCCCATATGGTGCATGCACATAATATGTGCGGCGTCTCATAAGGCATTTTTTGGCATGTGGGACCTTCTTCTCGACATTTTTGACGGATTCGTTTTTTCAATATTTTTGAGTACTCATGGAAATTTCATTTAACACCCAACTGGAATTAGATTTCCATCTCAAAACCGAACAGCGGAAATCTATGGAAAGACGGAAATCAATTTCCATTTCCATCTGGCGATTGAACAGGTCAGTGTGGGTAGGATTGATGGATCGGTGATTGATCCTGCTCTTGAGGAGTCTTTCATCACCCATCATCTCCAGCCCATGCGTACGTCATCAGATATGCATTAATCCGGACCATCCATCTGTTGACATAAATAGGATTCCACCAACTTGAACTGGAAGACAGTCTAAGAGGTCCACTCCCTATTCGTTCTTTCAAACGTGGACTCCCTTCGGACTGGTCCATGGACTAGTCAATATTGCTTTACATCCTGCACGTGATCACTTGTCCATTATTCTGGACCGTCCATCTGTTGGACTAACTAGAAATTGGGGTCCCACCAACTTGCACTAGAAAAGAGCATAGCTGTACATAAGTTCCTATTCTTTCGTTTCAAACTGGTCGATGGACAAGTCGACGTAGCATATACCTGCCATCAATAATACGGCCGATTGTGCTCCCGGTGCAAATGGAGAAATCCAGACCGCTGAACAGAAAGGAAGAATAAAAAGCAAGCCTTCCTGTTTTTCTTTCCAGAAAAGTGTAAGCCTACAAAAAGGATGACATCAGCCCATCGTAATTAAATAAGGATTTATAATACGTTGCCTTAAGTTGTATTTTTGTTAGAGGCTGTTTTTACGTCTTAAACCGTAATATGAAGGTAACACAATGACAACTTTACCTTTGTGCCAAAGCTCTCCTTCATAATAATTAAACAAAGGAAAGCAAATTTTTTTACTTGGTGGTTTCTGAGTTGTATTTTACAAATTAATTGGCCATTCGTTGTTGTCTTCAACCTAAAATTAGGGCTTGGAGTCCTTGCCTTCTACGACAGTGGCACATAAGGGGCTTCCCCAGTTCGGTCATCAGTTCAAGTTGCAAAAAAGGGGCCAGTTTTGTTAGCAGTAAATGGACAGAAATTGATTTCAATAGAAAAAGAAATTATCTGTGAAACATATTTTTATATTTTAAATTAAATTTTAATTGAAGAAGGAATTTCTATATGGTGGAGGTGCATAATATTCTCTCGAAGATAGAGGCAAAGCCCAACAAAGATTCATTAACTTCACCGGATAGACCCATACTAGGGCATGGGTAGAGTTAAAATTTTGAGTATCCTCCTATCTTGGGAGTTGGTGAATCCAATGGATTATTCAATAACTAGAGAAATGGCACATGCACACCCTACTTTTATTTTCTTGGGAATATTATATATTATGTACCTCTACCATGAAAATGTAAAAGACTTTTGCGGACACTTCTTTTTCTATGGAAATCAATTTTCATTCATTTTCTATCTACAAAACAGGCGCTTAGCACTCCCATGGTTTTCTTATATTTGTATCTTATTGTAAAAAGTAATATAATTCGGGTAATCTATTTGGTACAAGGATACCTAAATATGAATAAAATTATCCATGAATAGTGATCTTAGGTGCCTTCTATGGTGACCCCTGAGACAAAATAATAAAACTATTTAACCATAAATAAGCAGCTCTAAACCATTATTTTTACTATTCTTAAATAATTTACCTTGCTAATCTTACATCTTAGATAGCAGAAACCCATTCTAAGATATATATATATATATATATATATATATATATATATATTCAGCTATTTAATGCAAGTACAAAGAGTAGATAATATTTGATTGGTTGAAAAAAAGTAAAAGGTAGAAAAAGTTAGATAAAATAGCAATTCGAAACTTTCTCTCAGCCAATCAAATCTCACTTGCTCCTTGCACTTAGAGAGAGAGAGAGAGAGAGAGAGAGAGCGCTTTGGAACATTTTAAATAACTGGGTCTATGAGACCGGTGTCCATGCTATGCATCATTATCCTTTCTTCCAGATTAAATAAGCCATTAAAATCCAATTAAGAAGTGTTTAACTGAGTGATTAGTGGGATTATTGAAATATGAAAGTGTAGAGAGAGTTGCTACATTTTAAATAACTCATGAGACCAATGTCTATTCTATACATCATTAATCCTTTCTTCAAGATTAAATAAGCTATGAACATTTACTTAAAAAGTGTGCAACAAAGTGGCTAGTGTGATTATTAAAACATGAGGTGATGATATATAAATATTTTTATACTTGCATTAGTTCCTTCCTTCTATCTTCCATTATTTAAGTGCCCATTTATTCTCTGAAGTTGTAGGATCGTGTAACTTGCTTGCTTATTAGGAGATCTTTGGCTTATAACCCATTAAAAATGAGAGATTTAAGAGTGCATCTCTCTCACCTTGTATTGCAAACATTGTATTATATAAGATTATAATCATCCTACCCATAATTCATTTGAAAAAGAATCAAAGATCACAAGGCAAGTTACATATAGGAAATTCTTGTCTGGAAAGCACATGATATGCTCAGTTTAAGTCTTAAGAACCCTTATATGATGTCAGAATAAATAAAAGGGATAGTTCACAAAGTTCCAGTCTATGCGTGGTCAGAGAAAGGGGCAGACCACAAGGGTCCATGTTATATAGCTTTACCTTGTATTTTTGCAAGAGCCTTTTTCCATGCCTTGAACCCATGACCTTAAGGTTATACGACGAAAACTTTACCATTGTGCCAAGGCTTGCATCCCGTAGGTCATGCAACACGAAAATGACTCCAATCAACCATTGATGTACCATTTGTTCTTAATCATACTCCAGGAAATTATTGACCAGATAATCGAGATTGTCTAACAGACATGATTTCTACTTGATTAGACTCTGATTGGATTAAAAAATGGTTTTAGATCATCCAATGTATCATGTGATGGTCTTGGATTAGCCTTTTTCATGCACTTGTAATCTAACAAAGTCCTCGAATCATATCATTTTCTATAGACATCTAGGGCTAGCTTTTTTTAAGGTCCCACGAGTTTGCTCCTAAAATAGCAAGTTGCAAACAGGTCCACCCATTTAATTTATTTCAATGTGGAAGTTATAAGGGTATCTTAAGATTAATGTGATACCTAATTTCCACTAATATATCGAACTCATGCCTGGCAAGGGTATAACAAACCTTGTTTTAAAGTATACACGGGTGGTGATCTTATATCTCATTGGCAGCCTGAATCATTGTTTAACAGTGGCAAGGCTTATACAATCCACTTTATTGGACCATGCCCGATTTTTGCATATAAATTTCCAAAATCCAGCAAACCCGATTATATGAGCCCTGGCAATCTGGCACCAAGAAACCCTAGGTTCTAGGATTATAATTATTTTTTATCTATGTTTATATAGTTATATGCCTGTTTTGGTACTGCAATTAATCAGTCACCTTAGTCATGCATGCATGCTTGACTAGGATGGGTCAACCGTGGAAGCTCAAGTTAGTATGTTAGGAGAAAGCGGTAGAAAATACTGTAAAATGATTTATGATTAACACGTATAAGTTTTATTATTTATATTTAACAGCCTCTTGCAAAATGCAAGGTAAGGCTGTGTACTTTAGGTTCTTGTGGGCCACCCCTTCTCCAAATTTCCATTAGCGTAAGCTTCGTGCACCTGGGCTGCTGGTTTTTTACCTGCAAGTTTCATTGTTTATACTAAACTCAGTAACAGCGTGGTGTCTCAAAGGAACAACACAATTTCATTATTTAAACGACGACTGAACTGAAGGGGCGATTGGCAGGGCTTTTCTAGTCTGGATTAATAGTATAAACTGGTTATATAAGCCTGCCATTTTGGGCCAAAGTAACAGCAAGCAGCAGGACTAAATGCTGTGTAGATCCACCTGTGAAGTGGAATAAACAAATTCTAACCTTCGCATTTGTGACGTGTAAATGGTTAAGCAAACTTGGTTTAGTAGGAATCATCACAATCAGGACAAGGCTCATAGGAAATGGTCTGAATCGCCAAATACTTGGAGCCATTCCGGTGAGATTAGTGTGAGTTGATCTGCTAGCTGGATGCCCCGAGTGCAAACAATAGGCCCTTGTGCAGCGGGGCGTGCAGGATTGAATGGAAGGCTGCCTGCAATATCGCTAGTCATATGAATTTCAAGTCATTAACAGATGAAAGTCACTCCATCGAGACATTTCCAAAGTCTGCAGTTTTATTTTGCATTTTGCAACAGATTGTTTCCACGCCTTGAACCCATAACCTTAAAGACGACAACTTTATATATATATATATATATATATATAGTGATTACAATTGCAAGTCTAAATCCTTTACATGTACGTTGGATCCGGTTGTTTGGTGATCCCAACTAGTAGGCTGCTAAGACTCATGATGCATACAAAAATCTAATCCCAACAATCAGATACCACAGGATTTTATTGCTATTTTTTTGCGAGCCATTCATGTTAGAGCCCATAACAATTATGGTTAGGAGTATCATATGAATCCTGCGGTCTGCCCTTTCCCCAAACCCTATATATGTAGGAGCTTCGTGCATCAGGCTGCCATTTTTTTTAGCATCAGATGGAGAATCTTTTGAAAGATGCCTTGTTGACAAAGTCTTAGATAATAAACACTTTGTATCACCATGCATGATTAGTATGATGTTTCAGTTTACCAGCGTTTCTCTTAGGCATCCATGGATTTATTTAGCAGCAGTTCCGAAGGTTGACCTACTCGTAAATCTTCCCATGTTTAAACTCTTGGTTTTTACGCATGCAAAAGATTTCACAACCCTCAAGCTTGTTACGAGGCAATTCGCAAGATAGATGGTGACAATTCTCTTAGGCCCTTGTGGTCTGCTCCTTTCTCAGACCCCGCATAGGCAGGAGCTTCGTGCACCGGGCTGCCCTTTATCGTGACAATTCAATAACATTATTTATGATTTTGTGATCGTCGCGGGGCCATGCACAAGATGATACCAATGTGATCATGGCATAGACCGATCCTGCGTAAAGTTCTAATATTTCCAAATAATAATTGGAATCAATGATCCAGATATTCTACTGCTTCCAAATAGTAATTGGAGTCAAAGTTCCAGATGTTCCCTACCAACTTTTCATGACGTTAGTAGAAGTCTCAGAGTGGATATATGAACCCACATAATGGGTGGAAATTGACCTTCAACAACTATTAACATTTGTATATTTCAGAAAAAAAAAAAAAAAATGCACTAAAAACAGCACTCGACGCCCTTCACATTTGACTTCAAAAAGCCCTCCAAAATTCTGGTTTTTTTGGTTTGCTCACTCCTGGTTTTTAGGAAGAAGATTCAAAGTAAACTTATATGCGCATGAAGGGTTTGGAGAGGGACAAACCACAAGGGTCTGTAGTAAACAGTCTTATCTTGCCTTTTTCCAAGAGACTGTTTTCACTCCTTAAACTTGTGACCTCAAGGTCACGCGATAATAACTTTACTGTTGCGCCAAGGTTTCCCTGCAATAATCTAGTGGCAACTCATTCCAACTCAATAGAATCTAATCACTAAGAGTGGTGTTATAAGCAGCAGCTATTTGTTGGGATTGGATCTATATATTCAATTTTAATCATTAAAATTGCCCATTTTACATTTTCCTTTGAAAAAAAACTAACATTGAAAATGCATAATTAGAAGGCACTTGCTCAATCATCTGAATATCTCGATCATTTGTTGCTCCTGGCAATGCCCCTAAAGTCTCTTCCGACATACAGCCGACCTAATTTCAGTTTGTAGACTGCAAATCAAAGGGTTAGATAATCTGATGAAGGATTTCCACACTTGTACTTTTGCCAACTTGTATTTAGTATTTTCCACAAGGAAATATAAGTTCAAGCATCTTAGACCAGCCTTCTGTATGGATATAATCATTATGTCAAAATTTTAACGTAATTATTCAAGATTAATATGTGTTTATTGCTATTTTTTTTATCTCAGTTTATTTATTCCCGTGGATCATGCATACTCACTTAACATGATTATAGTATACGAATCTAAAAGATATTGGTCATCAGTTATTATGGAGAAAAGAAACGTGGAGGCTCCAAACGAGTTACACGCCCAAGGGAAATTCCCTTGCTTTACCCGTCCAGATAAAGTTAATTTAATCTTTCAATAATAATTCATCTATTTATATCCAAATCAACATTTACCAAAATTTATACAAGAAAAAGGGAAAAAAAAGAAGAAAAAACTTATTCTAAAATTTTAAGTTCTGGCTTAGATTTTGCAGCTCAAACATTGAAGTTCTTCTCCCAACCAAAAACATAACAAAGTGACAGACATGGGGAATGCAAGTGCGCGCTTGTAACTTATCAGCTCTCACAAACAAGTGCCCTCTATGTGTCTCTGACTTCAGGGAGCAGCGGATCCAGTTGAAGTGCCAAAAATTCAGAGTGCACTTGTTCATGATAAGCTGCAAGTGCGTACTAGTGTTTATCGTGAATGTGAAAATAATATAGCCTAATGGTATAAATTGGATTATGAGTCTCCGTATGGAATGACTTAGTTAGGCTACCGATTAAATTTCATGCTCATTGAATGTTTTTAGCCTGTGTTTTTGTGATAAAAAATAATTACCATTCATTTTTATTAATTCTTCAAATACCCAAAACAAGTAACTAAGATCATTAGAATGCATTTATTTTTATTGGGTTGCTTATTTTAGGCACGAAGAACATAATGAACAGCTTACATTTAAAAGAAAAAGTTCATGATAAATGAAAATAAAAGGTCGTAGACTTCTTCTCCCTCTCAAGGAGTATAAATTTACCTGCTCTCCTTAATTTAGTGATGCTAAAGCGGGCCCTTCATAACCCTTCATAGGTGGCTAAGCATATTGTGGCCAGGCAAGGGTGTAAATTGGGCCTATTGGACAAGAGGCCAAGTCTTGGGCCCATCATTGACTAAGACTGGTCTCCACTTAGCCTCATGCCAAGCCCAAGTGGAGTGGGCTTATGTTCCTCCAATATATGTTCTTTAGTGAAGACATAGGACAGCACTGACACTAAACTTCCGCGTATGTGGGGTCTAGGTAAGGGATGGATCACAATGGTCTATAGTACGTAGTTTTACCTTGCATTTTTGCCAGAAATTATTTTCACTCCTTAATCTACAATGTATGCTCCACATATTTGGCTGTATTTTCTTGTCTGAACATTAAAGCACCGGGCAAATTATTTTCTTCGCAAGCTAAATTATTGAGGACTCAAATATTGTGGTTTGAAATCAGATGGATATTTGGGCCTAGTCTCTAGGCCCATATATAACAATGGGTCTTGGTTGCGATTGATACTTGCGTAGACAATGGAATTTCTATCTTGCAGTATTTGATTGGTTTGTGGTAGAATTTGTTTTAAGATGTCAACTTGGACTGATGAATCAGTTCAAATGGCCCACTCAAAAGTATATTACATTTACTGGGTGTTAGTGGTGCCCGAGATGGAGTGAGGTGACTTGAGATTATGATATAGGATGGTCATATCACTGTTTAATAGTCCTTGAGCTAGGTTAAAGGTAAAGTGATATCTCCTCCTCTCATAGCTAGAGGTGTTCGAGAGAGATGTGGTCATCTCAGGTCAGCTCAAGTCTTCTCAAACAATATATCATCTCATCCCATTTCATATAATCTCCAACTACTCTCTCCAACACTACTAACACCATGTTAGATATTTGGACAAGCTCAGGTTTATCCGAGCCCATTTCCAATAGATGGGCCTATCATTAAGGCTCAAGTTAAGGACCATTGCCTGCCCAATGCCGGCCAATAGAGAAGCCTACCGGCAACCATGCAGACGCTGAGTTTTTATTTTTTTATTTTTTACAACCGATGAGGTACCTTTTTTTTTTAGTTTTTAACAACCGATGCACAGCATGGGTGTAGTGACTGGAGACCAAAAAACTTTAAAAGCAGGCTTACTTTTTGGAGCTTCTCCATGATTCGGTAGTTCATCAGATTGGCCCTCCCTGAAATGGGAGGTACCAAAAATGCCATTCAAGGGGCATTTCAATAATGGGCCCTCAATGACTAAAATGTGAACAATGTTTACTCTCTTTTCTGAAACAACCTTAGATTTCATATATTGGGGTCCACCGGAGATATTCATTATATGTCATTTTTTGTATCTTTTCATCTTGGGGGAGGGAAAATCTAATGAAAGGCTTGGATGACGAAAAAGACTCCAAAAAATGAGCTCCTTTTTTGTACGATTTCATTTTGAGAGAGGGCAAATCTAATGAACGGCTTGGACGATAAAAAAAAACTCCAAAAATATAGGCTTGCTTACCATGGCTGTATTAGATGCATGTTGTTAGACTCTTATTGCCTGAAACCACAAATCATATTATAAGGTCTAACCCCTCAATCAACCTTACAAAGGATTAGGCAGTGATCATCCTAAGAATTTTTTTTCTTAAAATAGTAATCAGAGTATTATCAATAGATGTGAATGGCCCAAGAAACAATTATCAGTGAAGTTCTTGCTACCAAAAATCAACAACTTAAAAATGGCAGTCTAGTGCAGAAAGCTCGGAAAATGAGCAGATCACAATGGTTATGCATCTATACCTTGCATTTTTATAAGAGGTTATTTTCATGCCTTATATCTGTGTGATCTTCAGGTCACATGACAACAACTCAACTATTCTACAAGGCTCCCCTTGACCCCTATTTAACAACATGTTCTCGTATTCCCTTTCTCATTAATATTTAATACCAACATGCTTTAAATTAGAGGATAATATTGTGGACTGTAAACTGGTGTTTGCGCATGCAAATCAGCACACATATGATGGAACCGTCCATCTCCTTCACCACACGTGGGATATACCAAATGTCAAAAAAGATCGGCTACTTTTACCATTTAATTTCTTGTACTTCCTCAGCCGTCTGTTTTTCGCTTTTGGATGATGATGATTAGGATCATCTTAGTGGGAATTCTTTATTGTCCATGCCCATCTAAGATGGGGACAAATAGAGAAGGCCCCACATGAACTTTGACTCTTTGGAAATTGTTGTACTGATCTACATGCATATATATTGGATGTCTCTACAAATAGCAAAGTGTTCCGGGCTTAGCTTCTCAGACTCCCATGCGGCACTTTGCTTGACTTCTCACTCTATACCAACAAAGTAAGCCTCACTAGAATTTTAAGAAGAAGAAGAACAACTGAAGGGGTCTTCAAGAGAACTCTAACTTTATTGCTCTGAAGATACTGACAACTCTTACATTAGTAGTTGATTATGAGATGTCTTACAAATAAAGGAGCTCCTCTATTTATAGGTGGTCACTCCCTTCTCATCTCCTCAATTAATGGTGGAGATTATTATATGTGTATGATTCAGATTATTCTCTAGAACATTACTACAAAATATCTAAAGTCTACCATATTCTAGATCTTAGACATTTTTACAGTCACTTGTAGATTTGAGGCGTTCTAGAAATGGTCTTTCCTTCACAGACCTTCAATAATGGACCTAAGTCCTTCGGACCAAATCAATAAACCAAAAATGGCCTCTCTTAAGCCTGTGAGCCTTGGTCATGGACTGGATAAAAATAGTTAATGACATTTTCACCCACCTAGTAATGTTGATGCCCTTATTGACACATTTTTTCTGTTGTTGGAAAATTCGTTGGGTCACACGTTCTATGTTTGTACTACTTGTATCTCCCTCGTTATCATATGGTCCTCTCCTTGCACTTCAAAGTCTATTTTGTTGTATTTAACTTTCATTGCGCAGATTTCGAATTTATTTTGTATGCTGTTTGCACATTTTCGTGAATACTATTAAGCTTTGTACTTCCTGCATATTCACGTTGGGTCTTGCTCCTTCTTGAGCTCCTTAGTTGTAGCATGCTTCTCTTCATTCCTTTGACCATGGTAATACTCTTGTTGGCTATTGTTTTTGCCTAGGGTTCTTTAGTTGTTATAACCCTTATGGCAGTTAGGCATCGTTGCAACATACCTAGCTGTACCATTTCCACATTTCCTATAGAGTTCTATCCTTTGTCCTCTTGTATGGCGACATCCTTATTGACTATTAGTTTCTCTCGGGGCTTTGTAATGTTTTTGAACTCTTCTAGCACACCCTTGCTAGTTTCTAATTTCTTTGTTGTTTTCCTCAACATTGGTATGCATGTGACATCTAGGTGTTGTAAACCTAGTTGCAACATTTCCTCACTTGTTATAACTTCTTCTTGTTGTAGCAGATCTCCTTCTGTGCTCTTTTGTGTGGCAACACTATTGTTGTCCACTCTTTTTTCAGGTTCAACTATAGTCACACAATTTAGTGGTGTACCTGATTGTGTTCGATTCTCCGATTCAAGTTCTGCCTCTTCCTTCTTGTGCATCACCATATTGTGTAGGGCTTTTCTCGTTTGACAATCTCACATGAGGTGAGGTCGGTCACAAAAGTAGCATGGCCTTGATGGGATAACCTTCCATCCACTAGCATAGCTCTTTGGTTTTGAATTATTAATCTTGAGGGTTTCGTGAAGGCTTACCTTTCTTGTGAAGCTCAATCAGTCCTCCCTTTTGCCCTTAAGATCTCTTGTTGTAGCTTAAGGGACCCTGACCTTGGGTGCTATTCCTCTAATTGATCCATCTTGACAAGTTTAGATTTCAAAGATGAGACTAAGTCTTTAGACTTACTTACCTCTCTTATTCCTCTAAGCATCTTTATTAAAAAGATTCACATTTGAGATATGGGAACCGTCCACCATCTTCTCTTTGCTAGGATATGACCCTTTGCTTCTAACCTAGCTATGATACTAAATGTCACGGGTTTAGCTTTTCAGACTCTCGTGCAGCACTTAGCTTAGTTTCTCATTATATACCAACTAAGTAAGCCTGATTAGGATCTTAAGAACAAAAAACAATTTTAGAAGACTTGAAGAGAACTCTAACTTTATTACTTTAAAGATGCTTACAATTCTTGGATTGATGGTTGATTATGAGATGTCTTACAAATGAGGGAGCTCCTCTATTTATAGGTGCTCAATCCCTTTCCACCTCCTCAATGAAGAGTGGAGAATGTTACATGTGTATGGTCTAGATTATTCTCTAGAACATTCCAACAAAATATTTAAAGTCTACCATATTCTTAATCTTAGATATTTTATGGTTATTTCTAGAATTCAGGCCTTTTAAAAACATCCTTTTAGAAAAGGCCTTTGTTAAAGTCTATGGGCCTTGGCTATGACTGCGTAACAATCGTCAATGGCCTTAGCTTTGTTCAAGTCTACGGGCCTTGCTATCCAGCGAAAGAAAGGCACGATACTCACATCCATAATGGCCTTCTCACAAAAGAACAGCTCGTGTGTATTTTTGCAAGAAGCTGTTTTCAGACCTTTGCAATAAGGCACCCATTCCCATAATGGCCTTCTCATCTATAATAAAAATCCATAGATGATGTCTATCCAAAGAAAACCAAACCGTCGCATCAATTCCTCCCACTCTTCGTCAACTTTCTCTAACCCCTAATCTCCGAGCCCGCTTCATCTGACCGGTTGGATGAAGACAGCATCTCCACAAAACCATCGCTGCCGCCCAATCATCCTCCTCAAAAGCGAGAACCAATCCCAGCCGATGGGACCGGACTAGTTGCCGCTCTTGTTTCTGGGTCCATACCTTCCCACTCACACGAATCCAAACTCAGAGACTGCAAACGTGCAGCTGACATACGTCGGAAGGCGCTTCAAGTTACAACCAATCGATCTCTACAAGGCCTTCCAACAGACGGTTTCGATTACTATTCCATTTTGGGGCCAGTGCTGTGAGATGCCAATTGGGTACGTTCAGATTCCTGTGGGGATAGCGGGACCACTTTTATTGGATGGTAGAGCATACTATATTTCCCTGAACACTACTAAAGAATGCTTGGTGGCCAGTAGAAGTAGAGATTGTAAGGCGATTTATGCTTGTGGTGGGGCCAAAAATATGGTGTTGAGGGATGGGAGGACCCGGGCCCAGTTGTGAAGTTTGAAGCTGGGACGAGAGATATTGAAGTTCTTCTTGGAGGATCTTTTGAATTTTGAGACTTCCAAGATTGTTTTCTATTATAAAGATGCAAACTAAAAAAAAAAATGAAAAATAAGAAACACACAGTTTCCTTAGAATTAAGATACGTGCTTGGGCTTAGGAAACCATTTATTCATTTTTTTTCTTTTTATTCTAGGCCTCCTCACGTTGCCTTTTACACCTCCAACGAGCTGACTGCACAATTTAACCCGCACCGAGGCTCGCCATCAGACCCAAATTTGTAGCGCAACATAATTCGATACATGCACAATACGATCAACCCAATCATGCTCCACGCTTACAACATTTTCAAAAAGTATAGTAGATTTACTAGGCTTCTAGGGATTAAATGTGCATTGGCTGGGAATAATATGTATATGAGGTTTACTTGCTGTACAGGGGATGCCACGGGGATGAACATGGTCTCTAAAGGAGTCCAAAATGTCTTGATTTTCCTGATATGGATGTCATTGGGATTTCTGGCAATTTCTATTCAGACAAGAAACCAGTTGCAGTAAACAGGATTGAAGGCAGAGGAAAAACAGTGGTTTCCGAGGCAATAATCAAAGAGGAAGTGGTGAAGGTCCCGAAAACCACTGTTCCCGCACCAGTGGAGCTTAACATGCTCAAGAATCTTACTGGGTCAGCTGTGGCTGGAGCATTAGGTGTATTTAATGCCCACGCAAGTAATATTGTCTCTGCAATTTTCGTTGTCACAGGCCGAGAACCAGCACAGAACATCAAGAGTTCTTACTGCATTACATGGTGGAAGCTGTTAATGATGGAAAAGATCTCCATATCTCTGTCACTATGCCTTCCATTGAAGTGGGCACAGTTGGAGGAGGGACCCAAATCGCTTCCCAGTCAGCTTGCCTGAATCTGCTTAGAGTTAAGGGTGCAAGTGTGGAATCAGCAGGAGCAAAGTCCGGGCTTTTGACAACCATTATTGCAGGGTCATTGCTAGTAGGAGATCTCTGTCTTATGTCTGCCATTGCAGCTGGACAGCTGGTGAAGAGTCATATGAAATACAAAGAGATCAAACAAAGCCACATGCCAAGCTGTCCAGTGAGCGAAGCCCATATGAGAAAGACCCATTAGGCTAAAAGGAAACCCGCACACGGTAAATAAAGCAAAAACGACAGCCCAGTGCACGAAGTTTCCTTGTATGCAAGGTTTGGCCTTCAGTATCCATGTAATTGTCAATCCAATATCTGGGTTGCGTAGATGTTTGTGAAAATTTCCTCCTCCTGTAATGAAATAATTCCAATTATAGCTGATCGGAGCCAGCTTCTAAGTACCATTTTTCAATTTCGTTTCAACGCAGAGACGGTAAACCTTATTCATGTTGATGCACTCCTAAGCAAATATTGGTTCAATCTTTTCTGTAGTTCCTTTTAAGTTCTTAACTATGTCAAATGGCCTAAGATATATAGCTTGCAACTGACACGCGACGTCTCCGAGGATCCGAAACTTAATTTTTGGAGAGATGAGCTTTACATGACATATAGTTGTGGATTTATTTGTTATACAAATTCTTAATTAGCAACAAAGCATTCTAAGTGCAGTGGTGCAAGGAATCTTCCATGGTTGGAGGCTGTGCAAGGGGGTATATATTTATCATTTAGGAAAAAATATAAATACTAATTTAGATGGAAGAATCATATAGCAGACGTGTTTGAACTTTGGACTGCCAATGCGAGACCGGGGAGCAGCATTTCTAATACTTGGGTTCGGTACATAGTTTAAAAGCCCACTCCACTATAAAGTAGTGCAAGTTGGGTTAACTCGAAGCCAGTCGTAGCTGACTTAGAATTACTTGAGTAATTTTTTTAATAATACTTTATTTAATTCTGATTATATTTATAAATTTTACTTTTAGTGTACATGGAGAGAAGCATTAGAATCGAAAGGATTTAAAATTAGCCGAACTAAGACAGAATATATGGAATGTAATTTTAGCAAGGAGAGTAGGAGTGGAGCACCAGTCAAGATTGATAACCAAGAGGTCCCCATGAGAGACCACTTCCAATACTTAGGATCATTGATTCATGAGAGTGGAGAGATTGAGAGGGAGGTTACCCAAAGAATCCAAGCGGGTTGGAACAAATAAAGATGTGCATCGGGGGTTTTATGTGATCGGCGGGTGCCACTCAAACTAAAGGAAAAATTCTATAGGATGGCTATAAGGCCGGCCATGCTCTATGGATTATAGTGTTGGGCAGTTAAGGAACATCATATTCATAGGCTGAGTGTTGCAGAAATGAGGATATTGAGATGGATGAGTGGTAAGACAAGAAAGGATAGAATTAGAAATGAAAATATTAGAAGAAATTTAGAGATAACACCAATAGGTAACAAGATGAGGGAGATTAGACTTAGATGGTTTGGACATGTTCAAAGGAGGCCAACAACGGCACTAGTTAGAAGGAGTGAGGCAATACAAGTTGAAGGTTCTAAAAGGGCAAAGGGAAGGCCCAAAAGAACGTGGATAGAAGTGGTGAGAAAAGATTTAAAAACTTTAGGACTAAATGAAGCCATGGTATTTAATAGAGTGGAATGGAGGAATAAGATTCATGTGGCCGACCCCTAATTGAGATAAGGTCTTGATGATGATGATGATGAAGATGAGTGTACATGGAACTACCAAATGAATTGTCTAAGATTTGCTTTATTGTTGTGTGGGAGATCTTGGGTTCAAATCTAAACAGAAAAGAAACATTTTTCCTACATAGCAAATTGACTTGACCAGTTATTGCTATCGAGTCAAGTAAATTAAATGAGTTTTCCAAGTCAACTAGCTCGCACCGACTGACTATTGAACTGATTGCCAAGCTCCACTAATTCAAAAGAGCAATGGTACAATCATCCAATATGTGGTTTTCAGAAGTCTTAATTTAATTAGTGGGACACATGTATCATGCTCACTCTTTATAATAAGACTTCTAATTTGGTTTCCCATGCTTTAGTTAGGGTTTTCAATTAATAGACTTGCTTGGCAAGCTAACGGTGACTTATAATCCTAGCCATTCAATGCTTGACTCCGACCTTTCTTGCTTTTTGACCAGCAAACCAGTAAAAGTTGGTTAGGTTTTTATTATTATTTCTCTTAATTTAATTGTGGGACACATGTATCATGCTCACTCTTTAAGTCGTAGCTACTTTTATATAGAGATGACATAATTGGGAAACCACTTAAGATGCCAACTTTTTGGGACTACATGAAAAAATTTATGTGCGGACCACACCGTTAAAGTTGAAGACAGCTTCCAAAGGGATCATGAGGTTTTGGTTGCATGCCAAATGCATATCTCATCCTCAGATATAGTCTACAGAAATGAATGATCTACCTTTTCCTGAAAACCCTTAATAAAGCCTCCAGATGATGAATCTAATACCATCCAATCAAGACAAAATCAGAATCATTGCGATGACAGTCAGATTAGCGGATTCGATTATGGCAAATTGGCATAAAAAAGTGCGGCTCGGTCAAACAAACTGGTGCCTTTCTAGTTATCATTTTTTTTATAATTTATTCTTCCTAATTAACTTTTAGAAGTGAAATCTTGGAAAATGGACATGTGTCTCAATGTATCCATGCTCACTATTAATTAAATTTACTTGAAGATCATATGTACCTTCATGTTTTAGTGATGGCCTTGAAGGGGATCCTTGGAGCAATGGTAGAGTTGTTGTCGTATGACCTTGAGGTCACAAGTTCAAGGCGTGAAAATAGTCTCTTGCAAAAATACAAGGTAAAATTATGTACTATAGACTTTTCTCTGACTCTGCATACGTGGAAACTTCATGCATTGGGTCTGCCCTTTTTGTTTTATTGATGGCCCTGAGGTACTATTCTTATACTTCTTAATTATTTAATTAAAATAATAAATAATAGTACTTTTACAATTTCCAATACATAGACACATACATGCTAATAACAATAACTACAAAGAAAATGTATATTTTGAAAGGTTGAGTAAAAATCCCCCATATACGAAACGTTAGAGTGCATGATAATTATTCATAAATTATTGAGGCATCGAACTACTTGATGTTGGGTTGGTGATTCCAATCCGCAGGGTGTTTTATTTTGCTTATAACAAGGCAACATATTCTCCTTTCGATCGTTTAATTATTTTATTCTGGACAAACTTTTAGAAAAAAAAGTTTGAAGAAAATAAAAAAGAATACAAATGTCAATTTTTACAAAATACAATTTACGTGTTGAGGGCTTCCATTATTCAAAAGGCTAACAAACGCAAAAGAAAAAAAAGGAATTCCTAAGAGTAGAAAGAAAAGAATGTTACAGTTGGTCGTAGACAACTTGGCATTTTCTTTAAAATACACTAGGTAGCGAACACATGGATATCTCCCTTGGAACATGCTTAATTGTAAGTTCCACGTGCCACTTTTTTCTTTCATGCAAGTGTGTAAGTGATTTGCTTTTTAATTCTTAGCTTGTCAAAAAAAAAAGAAAAAAAAAGAAAAGAAAAGAAAAATATTGATAGTTCATCTCAAGAATATCTAGCGAAACACTCATTGATATGTCGGAACATAAAGTTTTAGCTGCATTTTCTTTTGCATTTTTTTGAAAATGTAACAGAACAATTAATCCGAGAATTATACCTGAAATGGAACTGAATTAACAGCTATGATTCGTTGCGTTGTGTCCATGACAAAACTAGTCTTAGGTTAGGAAAAAAAAGTATATCCAGATTTTTTCAAACCCTTAAACCGGCATCTGATTCAGACGCCAAGTCCTTTGTTTTTCTATTAGATCAGAGTGGTTCAGGTCTCCATGTTTTGTCCATCCATAAAAAATCATTGCAATTTGATATTTCTAATAACATTATGTTTTTATTTTTAAATGTTAATTATTCTAATTTAAAAAAAGAATAAGCATAGGCTACAAGCTTCCAATCTGAATGAATTTTAATGTGCAGGTAATCTAGAAGATTTGAACAAGTTGAACGAGTTAGATATTCTGAAAAAATCAAGCCTAAAAAACAAACACTTGGTATCAAACATCAGACGCTAGTTCTTCTCATCCTACCCATTCTTTTTTAAGCATCATCGATTGAGCATTCTTCACTTAGGAGACATGATAAATGCAAGTGCACACTTGCAATTTATCCACCACAAGTGTGCACTATGCGTCTTCATCGATCAAGAGCAACGGGTGGTTAAATTGCAAGAGCAATGGCAATGCGCCTGAGGTAGCAGTTGGATGCTTCTGAGGTTCAATCAAAAGGTGGTGCCGAAGTCCGTTGATGCATTACAAGATGGAGGGAACGACCATGTCTCCCTCGCATTTAATGCCCCCTCCTCATCATTCAATGCAATAGCATATGTCCCTGCTGGCTACTTGTAATTATCATCTTTATGATTGTATCTTTGTTTATGTAAAACTTATCTTCTAACTTTCTACAATTACTTTTGCTTGTAGTCATCTACCTTCTAACTATGATTTCTTTCGCTCACCGCTGCCTGATGAATTTGATTTGTAACCATATCTACATATGGTAATGTTTCTTTCTCAGATCAGTGCTCTTCTACGAACTTCATATTGGGGACTTTGACATGGCTGAGAGATGAAGTTGAATCCAAGTAAGTGGTTTTGTCTTTCCTATTCTCATTCGAGTTTCTATTATTTGTTTCACTTCATTTCTTTGGAGCTAATGGATCCTTATTGTATTTATTCAATTTTGCTGAGTTCTCTGTGATTATGCTCATTTAATGGCATATGTTTGCCATTTTCTGATGAAGGGGCAGACTATTTTCTGCTTATGGGAGATTGTTCTTGCAGATTCAAGATAGGACTTTAGTTTGCCAACTTGCAAATGGTAGAAGTGCCACAACCTTAATTGACCCATTCCTTGCCCATGAAATCGTTCAACACTGATCTGTTATGTGCTGGAGATAGTTGTGGTGTATGATATATACGGTTGGAACATGTGAAGTTGATTGTCTATCCTACCTTTATCTCTTTGGTTCAGGCATGTATAGAACAAGTCATGCTTTATCTTCCTCAAAGGTTGAAACCAAGTTGAAGCATATAGTCTTCTGAAACCAAGTTGGAGCATACAATCTGCTTATTCCTGATTTCAAAAGCTGTACTATGGTTTCAAGGCCTCATTTTCTGATTTGATCTTTAATTCTGAACGAGGGTGAAAGTTCCGGTCCAATGTCTTTGCTATAAGAATAGTGATACTAGTGTGCTCTTTAAGTACTTGCTTTCTCTTCTTTGTGGTAGATGGAGCGAAGACTGGAGTTGAGCCAAGTTTAGTCAATATGTGAATCTTGTATAAATGAATGCCAAAAAGCCTGTATCAGAGTTCCTTCTACTTGTTCGTTCTTTTGCAGGTATGGAGTGTCTTACGAATGGTACAAGGATTCTCCAGTTCTGTGTTTTATTGGGATGATGATCTCTGCAGTTTTCATATCAACAGTGAGATATTTCTAGCACACCTTTCACAGATCTAACTCTTGATGACCACTTACACTGCATGGTATCTAACAGTGGCTACCCTCATCCATGGACAGTCAATATATCTTCTTTCAACATAGCTTGTAAAACATGAAAATACCACAAACTCATTACATCCTAATTCATTGTTTCTCTTTATCATTTTCAATGTTGGATCTCTTTTAGTCAGTTTCACAGTATGCATAACTCCGGCATTGGCGCATATGATAACCTTCGGCCCTTCTTCTGCAAGAGAGGTTAACTTTTTTACGATACTTTTCATGTTCATCCGTATATACTTTGGAATTTCTCATTATGCTTTGTCCTTTTCAGTTGCATGGTATTAATTGTTTTCTTTAATATTTTTTTGTACAGAATGCAGTAGAGAGACCACCGTCATTTGTAGGAGGTTGGCCTGGCATGTACTCCATGAATTTATTTGTGGTGGGGTGGGTGTTGGTGGTTGGATTTGGGTTAGGAGGGTGGGCTAGCATGCTCAACTTCATCCAACAAGTGGACACATTTGGTCTATTCACCAAGTGCTATCCGTGTTCCCCTCACAAAGCTTAGTTTGGTTTTCCTAATTTCCAACGGAGGAAAAGTATAATATTGTAAAGGGTGTGGTTCTCTTGTAACAAGTAATTGTTTTCCCAAATGAAACCCGGTGGGGGTTATCTTAATTCTTGCTCTTCACATTCATTATTCAAACTCATAAATTTTCACTAGCATAGGTATGCAGTTTGCAATCTACCTGCTGAAATTGGCACAATTTTTACTGAATTCTCCAAGTGTTGATATAATGTATGCCTTTGCTTGGCGCATGGAGTCCACTTTCTTCTCATTTTTCCCGACTATTGATTCGCGGTCATCAAATGCCGATGAACAGTTGTCATTGATCTGAACAGTTGTCGTTGATCTGAACAAATTGTAAATATGAATGTACTGATCAAGAATAACTAGTGCGATCACAGTGTCATTAGGACGAGCTGCAACTCTAGTCGCCCATGAAAGAAGCTCAACACTCTGAATCAGCATCGGGGGTCATGTCAACCAGTATTCTATAGCAGGGGAAGCCATGGTCCTTTCCAGACTTTCCCGTGCATAAATAGCTATAGAATTTGTGCAGGAGGATCCTTTCTAATTAAACTTATTATTGTTCATAAAGCAGGGAAAGCATGTGTGACACCCAGAAATTTCTAAATCTTTTTTCCAATATATATAGTAGTAGTAAAAATTTTATTTTTATAAAATAGGCAAGATCCCTGAATTAAAACTCAAAATTTATTAATTTTTAGCAACATCAAAGAAAAATACCCAATAAAGAAAACCCCGGGAGTCATTCGCACCCTAAAACCCTAATGATGAACAAAATCAATTTTAGACACTCTGAGCATGCTCAAATTTAAAACCACGATAAATTATGCAAGCTGTAAAAAGACAATGATAATAAAAGTCTCAAAGCTCCAGGGTCCATCCATAATCACCACATCATTCATGCGTAAGTATATGCATACTATATAGTGGTATGGGTCTAATATATCAAAATATACAAACGTCTAGGTAGAGTTCCAGAAGTCCAATACAAGTCTAAAGGACGTACACTACTATATCTCTGAACACGGAAACTATATGGTCCTCAGGTCCTCGTCTAGATCCACGTTAGTCCACCCGCTTACCTCTCTGATTGTTGCACTCTAACTTTGAGGCATTGCAAAACAAAGCAATGCCTTAGCAAACTATGCTTGTGTAGGTGATTTACACTCAATACAATAACGATAGGAAATCACATGGCATGACGCAAGGTATGGAGATCATGGTAAATCTCATAAGATATTATACATACACAAAACCTCATATTTACACAATGAAAGATATACAAAATCCATTATATAAATAAGGTATCATCAATCATGGTGTCAAGATATGCAAAATCTGAGAAAATAAGTAGATATAGGTAAGCCATAACCATGGAAATCTATATCCAAAGAACAACATGAATGCATGTTAAAAGCATCGAAACATCATATATGGTCAAGCCCTCTTGCTATATGTGATTTTATATTGTTTTTGGTAAATTGAATGTAAATCACCTACACAAGCATAATTTGCTTAGGCATTGCTTTGTTTGCAATGCCTCAAATACAAAAAGTAGCTATAGGTTGACGCGCTGATAGAGCACGTAAAAGTGATGGCAGCTTTCCAGTGAAGCATGAAAGATGTTCAGAGATGACAAGGTTTGTTCAAGACCTTACTTTGGGTTTTGAGTATGGGCTGTACTTTAATTAAAATTATAAGGTGACCTAGACGTAAGAATATGAATTTATGTTGGATGTGATGGCTGTATGGCGGGATCCTGGGTGTTTTGCCGTGACTATATTTTCTTATTCATTGTTGGAGTATATTTTATTAAAAATAGCATTTGGTTGTAGATGGGTGTGGAGACTGAGTCTCCCCTATGATATGTCATTTTTTTTTTTATTAAGTTGTTTTGTATTGCACTGGTCATGTGCAACGGTCCAAAATACAGAGGAAACTTCATTGGATTTTCAGTAGAATGGTATTTCATTTCACCGTTAATCCCATAGTTTGTGGTTGCATGACAGTTTGTGGTTGCATGACTCCCCGAATTTTGAAAGAAATGCTTTTAGTTAAGTTTTGTTTGGTCACTTTAAAAGTCAAAGTTTTTAAAACTGGGATCCGACTAATTTTGTAAATTGTTATTATAATGTGTATAAAAAAAAAAAAAAACCGGGGTGTCACAGCATGGTTTAGATATGAAGTGGTGAGTGACCTGACAACCCATTGATCACAATCAAATATCCTTGCTCAAGATGCATAACTAGCATTCACAGTGGCAAGAGACATGACTAATGGAAGAGTAATCGTTCCACATTTGGTCGTACCAAAATAATAGTTCGGTTGGGTGCTTTACAATGGAAGTAAAGGGATGAACATTTATTTGATCTTGTTGTCGAAGCGTCCAAACTGGCCTTTTTATCATGTTTATAGTGCTGCTAGGAACACTGGTGTTAGACGTCCAGCTTCGTGATACTACCGATGCAAATTTGTCACTTTCAGTGCATCTCTTCCCGGACTCATTTCCATATCATTTGAATAAACTAAAACTATCCTATTCCCTCCTCTAAGAATCAACTTTGATTCTAATAAAATACGATTGGTTGAGATTACTTATATAAGCTCTACGGGTTGCTGATTATCTATTAGTATATGGTGGTTTGGATTGTGCAAGGAAATCCAGCCAGCCCCGTCTTCTTAATTCCGCAATTGTCTTTGGCAACACAATGACGATCATTTCATCTATAGAAAACATTAGGACTTGTTAGTTATAAATCTGGAAATAGGCACACACACAGAGTAGATGACTACTGTCTACTATTGATCTTTGTGGTCAATCCTTCCCCGGAACAAGTTATCTTATGTGAACAGGTTATCCAAGTCATTGGTTGATGCATTAATTTTTATTACAAAATAATAAAATATTTTTCATGATGAATTTCAAGTATCACCAAAAATATCACCAAAGATATCGCAGAACAAATGTCACATCTCTTATATATTTCAGATATCACACAAGATATAATAGAACATATGACACATATATCAGATATCACATAAAATATCATCGGAGATATCGCAAGAGATGTGCTAATAGAAACGCCAAGCATACATCATTAAATAAACCCCCCATTTGTCACTTCTCCTTTCCATTTTCTTTGCATAGTATTACTTTTTACCTACCAGAAAAAAAAAATGTTGGAAAACAAAATCAAAGAAATTGAATGCTCTAATCAGCCTTACTAGGAACTACTCCATTTAATAAAAGGTTAAATTTTACATTAAAAAAATAAAAGGCTGAATTTTGCATGGAATTCTCTAACAAGGGACAAAGAAGATTTTTTTTTTTTTTTTTTTTTTTTTTTCTGAATGGTAGTTATTAAATTAGAAAAGACTATCGACAAAGATGATAGAATAACGAGAAAGTACAAGAAAAAAAATTGCAACACACAAAGGCTACGCTGCCACATATTTTATTTACAATACCATCGGTCTATATTTTCATTTAGCCACTTGCAAGAAAAGCCACCTTAGAACGAAATGCATGGTCTCCTTAGACCTACTCCCACAGAATTTGGTAGGCTTTTCCATGTCTTTCCAAGATAATTTATTTGCCTTACAAGGTTTTTCTTTTATTCTAGTGGGACTTTCTTCCCTCACTACACAGCTTTACATGTTTCTTTGTTTGATCTATTGTATTTCATGTGACTGTTCACGAGCTGTCCGGCTGCAATAGCAGACATGAGAGAGAGTTCTCCTGCTAGAACAGAACCAGCAACGACGGTGGCCAAAAGCCTGGAATTTGCTCCTGGTGATTCTGTACTTGCACCCTTAACTCCAAGCAGATTCAAGCAAGCTGATTGGGAAGCGAGTTGGGTCCCTCCTCCAACTGTGCCCACTTCAATGGAAGGCATAGTAACAGAGATATGGAGATCTTTTCCGTCATTAACAGCTTCCATCATGGTGATACAGTGAGAGCTTTCTATGTTCTGTGCTGGATCTTGGCCTGTGGCAATGAAAACTGCGGAGACTATGTTGCTTGCATGAGCATTAAAACCTCCTAATGATCCAGCTACCGCCGAACCGGTGAGATTCTTGAGCATGTTCAGTTCCACAATTGCAGAAACAGAGGTTTTCAGGACCTTCTTCACCACATCCTCTTTGATGATAGCCTCACAAACAACTGATTTTCCACGCCCTTCGATCCAGTTTACTGCAGCTGGTTTCTTGTCGGAGCAGAAATTGCCTGTTACAAGAGAAAAAATACCAAATAATTCAGTGAAAAATGCAATAAATAAAGGCTATCTGAAACCCCATAATAGCGATACCGTTAGAAAAACTAAGCATGGAAGTGGACGGACGGAAACATAAGTAATACGGTAAAGAATGAAGGGGTTGTTAGGTGATGACTGCCCATGTACTTTATAAACTTTTTGAGCCGTTTATATATTGGACAATACAGTGATGGCTAGGATAACCTAGTGCATAAGATTATCTGGTGCATCGAGCATCTAAGAATTTGAATCCGAAAATGAATGGTTTAGATCATCAAATATGGGCGCCGCATAGAAAATCTATGATCAAGGGTCTTACCAGAAAGGCCGATTACATCCATATCAGGAAAATCAGCCTGTAGGAAATCCAAGACGTTTTGGACGCCTTTAGAGACCATGTTCATCCCCATGGCATCTCCGGTACTGCAAGTGAATCTCATGTACAAATTCTTCCCTGCCAATGAGCATTTGATCCCTTGAAGCCTCGCAAATCTGCTAGACTTGTTGAAAACAATGGCTAGCGTCTCAAAATTCATCGGATCCTCCAAGAAGAACTTCAATTCGGCAGCTCTGGTCGCAGTTCCAAACCTTACAACTGGGGCCCGGGTCATCCCATCCTTCAACACCATGCTGTTGGCCCCACCGGATGCATAGATCGCCTTGCAACCTCTATTTGCACTGGCCACCAAGCATCCTTCCGTGGTGGCCATGGGGATAGAGTATTCTCTACCGTCCAATAAAAGTGGGCCCGCTATCCCCACAGGAATCTGAACGTACCCAACTGGCATCTCACAACACTGGCCCAGAATCGAGTCGTAATCGAAACCGTCAATTGGAAGGCCCTCTAGAGATCGGTTGGTCGTAACTTGAAGCGCCTTCCGCCGGATGTCTGCTGCACGTTTGCAATCCCCTAGTTTGGATTCGAGAGAGTAGGAAGGGATGGCACCCGACACTATGGACGAAACGAGTTCGGCATCATCGGCTGGGATTGGTTCTAGTTTCTGGGGAGGAGGAATGGGTGGTGGAGATGGTTTTGCTGACACGAAGTTTTCTCCGTCCAACGGGTCAGATGAAGCGGGCTCCGAGATCAAGGATTGCAGAAAGTTGACACCAAAGAAGCCCAGCAGGTAAATGAAGGAAATGAAGAGTGAAAGAACAGCCGCGAGTTCGGAGAGAGTGAGGAGATGGAGAGGGGCGGAGGTTCTAATCTTCTCCCTCCAACGTCCCATAAGGAAATAAGCAGAAACAAAGAAAAGTGGGAAGAAGATCTTATCGGCGAGGCGAAATGGGGGGATGACTTGATCCGATGGTTGTATTTTCTTGGGATTCAAATCATCGTCGGTAGTTTTGGTTACAAATGAGAAGGCCATTTTTTTAAAAAAAATTTTGTAACGGATTGAAGTGAATATCCTTCCTTTCAGTCTATCTCTCTCTCTCTGTAGATTCTGATGAATGAGAGAAGAGAGAAAGAGAGAGAGAGAGAAAGGACTGATACTGATGGAGCTCCCCATACCTTGCTATTTATATACCTTTAGAGGTAACGCTGGCAACCTCCACGCCATATTTTTCTTTGTTTTTTATGCCCCAGAAATGGATGTTTGAAAACTCGTGTTATTTTACTTGAGTGCTTATTCTTGTATGCCCCTGCAGATCAACGCATGAACTTATGCACGTCAAAAAATCATGTGGGGCATCGAGTTTTAGTAATCCGAACAGCTTATCTTCTGGACCATTCCTTAAGTAGCCCATGAAGGGTAAAGGATCAGATCCGATTGATCCACAGTCCTCAGATGAACGGTTGCAATCGTTTGCTAATCCATGAACTGGTATGCACGCGCACGCACCATATAAGAACTAATTTTCATAGGTCAAATCTGGTCTGCGCCTGTGTGGTGGCCTGTTTTGTGGAGGTGGTTGCGTTGCAAGACCAGTGTTGAATAGTTAAATGAAAAAGGAAGAAGGAAGAGAGTCTACAATTCTTTTAGGTCCTTTGCGTGTTTGGTTCTTACGACCTACTTTGTGTTGGTCTCTGGCAAACACCTCCTTAGTTCACCCTCGTTTGACTGATAATTAAGGTTCATTGGACGTAGGCTATATCAAGAAGAGAAGTTTTTGGCGCAACTGTAGAGTTGTCATCCTGTGATCTTGAGATCACAGGTTAAGACGTGACAACAGCCTCTTGAAAAATGCAAGATAAAGCTGTATACTATTGACTTTTGTGGTTCGTCCCTTCCTTGAATCCCACATAAGTGAGATCTTCGTGCACCGAAGGCTGCCCTTTCTGTATATAGGCTATATCAAGCTAATTCTTTTAGGTCATCAAAATTTGAAGAGAACCATTGTAAAAATTGCCTTCTAGATTTGAAAATTAAGCTGCAGAAGTTACTGATTAAGTGGTTATGCATTTAAAAATAAATAAATGGTATTTTAGAGGCTAACCTGGAAACATTATTTTATTACTGTAGAAAAGGTATAGAGTTACGTGTGCGCATAAACTTTTACTATCATAATATAATTGATAATGAGATAAAGATCAGAAGGCAAGAAAGTATGTCAAAGGGGAATCCTTTTATGGGGAAGATCTAGTTGGAGAGGTAATCAGATGCTGCATTTGCTTCTCGCCAAGTATGTGAAACTTTCCAATGCACTTTCATGAATGTGTAACATGGTTTTGCCATGGTCTAATCATGTGGAAGCTGCAATATACAAAAGAACCTAGCCATCCAAATAGTTTCTCTTTTGTTAATCTCTATGTCCAAGGGTCCAGATCATTGTGCAATTTGTGTTTCATAATCTGTTTTTATATTGAAGAATTCCCCATTTTCATTCACAATTATAATGGGTTTTCCAGGTTAATCTGTCTTGAAATGTTGTTGTAAGGGAAACTGCTAAAATGGTTGGTCGGGCATGGACCCAAGACTAGCATTTATATTGTACAAGTCTACAACCTGTTACTTTTACATGTTTTCTCTTTTCTTTAGCTGTCGTTCTGCTATCATGTTTCTGCTGATTTATTGTGCATTTGAGATCCATCCGTTGATCACCATAATGGGTAAGATCATTGGCGACCAAGTTGATCTCTTGTCATCCTGCATTGGAAAGGGTAAAAGAAAGTCACGGTAGAAGTAGAAAAATGAACTAGAATGACCACAAGGGTCAATATGCAATTTACCTTGGTCTTTTTTTCAAACATGAATTCTTCACCGCAAGGTCACACCACGACAACACTAACATTAACATAGAAAATTTGTAGAAAATTTTCAAGTTATTCAAGGGACCAACCACCCAAATAAAGTTTGAAATGATGTTAATGCGAATTTCATAATGTATGACTTGACTGTCTAATCTTTTTCTTTTTCTCTCGAAAGGCTGAATGTGCAATCTAGACCATTAATCTTGTATACCATGACGAGACGATGAACAGCAAGATTCTATGCAGAAATAAATAAATAAATAAATAATCCATCCACCAGATTAGGGCCCACAAAAGAAAACAAAGGTTTCGGATCATCCGTGTATCATGAAGGTGGTGTTAAAACGGCACTACACTTGACAAGATTAAGCATGATACCAGTTTCCATGTGTCGTTTGCTGGCCTACAAAGTGGTAGTTGGAGAACGTCGCTAGAGTCGGAACCACCACCTCTTTTGGCCTTTTCTTTGTTATATAATCATTTCCTCTCACTATCTTCTTCGACTGATTACTCCTGCGTGGGTCATTGATGCAGAGCCTCTCTCTCTCTCTCAATTATACGGTGGTTTGCAGTGCCACATTTGTCCAAGCAATAACTCGCAATAACTCCAAAATGTGCCCACCTTATAGAATATCCAAACATTCACAATATTTTCAACGATTTAGATGGCCTATCACCTAGACATTATTATCTTATCCATTGATGACCATAGAATATGCTGCTTCCAGTTCTAAAATATGGACAGTTTTAATGTTTACCGACCCTTTTAATAATCAAATAATTAGCAGTGTCTTGAATCATTAAATTACGGTTTAGATATTCTAAAGGGTAGACCCACTTGAAATCACAGCTTGCAAAGCATAAAGTCCTGCCTTGGTCCCCGAACCCATCATATAATCTCTCTCTCTCTCAAATACATGGCACTCCTAATAAGGAGAAAATAAAATCCAGTAATTAAGGATCTAAATCGTTCACTGTCTGAAACTTTTCTTACATTGACTGAGCCCAAGACCTGGCATCTATCAAATGATCCAAGTCGTTACTTTCTCAACAGTTAAACGTCTTCTCTCATCATTTAATGTCAAGCCTTAAACTTAGTCAGTTGCCTAGTGTGACCAAGTAAACGTAAACAAATTCACAGCCGCCTGTTGCGACTAGGAGCATGCAGTTTACACCAGACAGCAAGAGTCAGTGGAGTCAAAATCAACGAGAATACTGGAGTGAGTCCATTTTGATAGTGCCACGTCCAGCCCACCAACTTAGTCGTTCCATTTATATAATTCAAGATAAGAATCTAACCACCTGTGTTATTTCATTGCCATTAACTTGTAATGCAGTAGGAGGATCTATCAAACTTTGAAACCCAACTTACACGGCGTAAGGGATCTAAAATAATAAATTAGAAATTCATGTTCAAAATGTGAAATGGAAGACAAGATCAAAATTAAAGTTTATTCATCTTTTTTCAAGAAATAATCAATTTAAAATGCGAATTATTGGGTAATTTTTTTATTAAAGAAATTCAGAAGAATTCAAATCTACTTATTTTATATGTTCGGACCATTCACCGAGTCATCTTCAATTCTTAAGGTTCGCTTCCTGACTGGATAATGGCCGGCTACCTAATTTGGCAGTAAGAAAGCTAGAAGCTACTCGCAAATGGATTAATAAATGTTTTAAATTGCTTGGTTTCAGAAAAAAGCTAGGGTTTCTAGGGTTTTGCCTATAGTGTGTTAATAAAAATTGGATGGCAATGTGGGTTGATCCACAACTACAAGCTACGGTGGTGTTAATAGTTCTAAAACTCTACGAGTCGACTCGAAAAACTCATCTGACTACTCCATTTCGTAGCAAATAGAGTTACTCGACGGGCCAATTGGGTTCCTAGCCAACATGGTAGGACTGTTCGTTTGCTTAGAAATGAAATTTTAAAATATATCGACAAATTAAAAAAACTTGCTCGAGTCTCATTTGAGTTTTTCTGAGTCATTTACGAGTTGGTATGAGTTAACACAGCTCGCTTTACTTTCAATCTGACTCGCTAGGGTTTCCAATGAGTGAATTCTATGATTCTGTCATCGACATTATAAGACGAATAGCAGTAGTTATCAGTATCAATATCCTAAGTTCCATATTCGTGGAAATTATGGGATCAGCTTGATTGGAGTATAGGTTTGCTCCTGCTACTGCAAATAAGTTCATGACTCGTGGCACAGTTGATCAGATACTGGTATTAACCAAGTCTTCTATAAGATTGTCGTCGAGAATAATGGTTCAAGGAAGAATGGGAGACGGAAGCTTTGATGCAATAGTAGAGTTGTTATTGTGTAACTTAGAGATCACCAGTTTGATGCATGACAACAGCATGCATGAGCTTCATGCACCAGTTGTTGTCCTTTTTAATAATGGTTGAAGGAAAATAGTAGAAGGGGAGCCTTGGCATAATGGTAAAGTTGTCATCACATGATCTTGAGGTCACAGGTTCAAGACATGAACATCCTTACCTTGCAAAAATGCAAAGAAAAACTGCATACTATAGACCCTTGTGGTCCTCCTCTTCCCCAAATCTAACATAGGCGGCAGCTATTGTGCACGATGAATCTCCATCCATCATTGAAATGGACAAGAACCTATAGAAATGATGGAGTGGCGAAAGGAGAGCATGACCCTCTACTTGTTTGATGGAATCATAAGACCTAAAGGAATTGAAGAAAGGAAGGAGAAAGGTCTACCGTATAGAAATTAATATAAAGCAACGTTGAGAAAGTTAGGCATTTGCATTTCAAAAGAAGAGAGTATGCATTTGAACACATATACAATCAAACCTACATTAATGCACCAGATCTCATCAGAGCTCCACAATAAGCATTCCAACTACCAAAAAAGAAAAAAGAAAAAAAGAGAACCCGGTATATGCAAAATATACGTCCATAAGGTAATCAATAGCTACAAAGAAAATATGTCGTTAATTTTAACAAATGTGCATAAATATTTAACATAGTAAAGTTATATTCATAATGTATATTCAAGTAACATTAAACGATGGATTGGGCATAGTAAATCATACTTTGCACAAAGATTAGTCTAATCCCAATTTTGAGGAAAATTAAGCAAAGTGATTAAAGATTTTCTATGAGGAAGTCTACGATTACCCGTGCATAATTTCAATTCCAATCTACCCAAATAAAGGGGCATCGTTTATATGCGTTGCTAAAAAATCTTAGGTGGTACATCCGTCAGAGTAAACTTGGGATCATTTGATGTCAAAGTCTTCTATTGTCTCATAAATTCTGATTTGATAGTGACTTACTGTCCTTTGCGTCCACATATATAGTCAGGTAATTGGGCAGTTCAACCATCTTAGTCAAGCAATTACAGGAGGAACACCTTGAAAAGGGTATAGGAGGAATGTAGATACTATTCTTATAATATTCAACTATCTTCAACGTCCTTGCGATAGTTGTCGAGAGTAATTGGAGATTTAAGCCAACTTAATTGAATAATTACATGGGTCACAATTTGGAAAAGGATGCATGGAAAAGAAGTGAACAATTTTGAAACATTTATTCCGAGAAAGCGGTCAGTAGAAGGTGTAAGAGTCGTGTATATTGTTTTGTGCAGGTTCCACCATTTCGGATGATCTTAGACCTTTGATCGAGGGTGCGCAAATGACAAACTTTAACACGTTTTTGACTAATGATTCTTCGGAGCCTTCAGTGAAGTTTGAATTTGGATCTTGCTGGTCCGCTCGGTGTAGCAGATTCAAACAAGGCAGCCGTTCCATCCATTCTTGCACGAGGTACGTGCTTGGAGATCGCTAAACCTCTCTCCTGTGATTGTTGAATGTGAGTCAATGAATATTATTACCTAGATGGTGTTGGATGAGTTGGATGAGGGCGTACGAAAGCAAATAAAGGCCAGTCATGATACACGAAACTCCAGCATATGTAGGGTTCAGGAAAGACTAGGTTCTTCAATTTCTTTCGATTTTTTTTTTTTTTTTTTTCCTTTTCCTTTTTTCTGGTACTTGAGATAGAAACAGTAATTAGTCATGGCTATTTTTATTTAGTCAAGATAAAGACATACAACCAGTCCAATCTGAAAACGAAAATTCGGTTCAAGATGTCGCCTTCGGCGGCTGAGAGAAGGAAGCAAAATTGCGACAAAGGGAATGAAACAAAAGAAATTGTTAGTATATTTAGGGAAGCACCAAAGTGGAAAAGCAACTTTTACAAGTAACAACAAAGTCTGCAATCACGTCGTATTAGCGGCTAAAAGTATAATCGGAACCACACTCTCAGTGTGATCTAACGGCCATCTTTCTGTAAGCCTCCATGAGTGAGTCATGGATAGAATTCTCCAACTATTAACTAATCTAAACCTTTGATTTATGGACAGTTTTTCATGAATATAACCTCTGTCATTTATTCTCTCTTGCCTTCTGCGTGAAAGGCAACGAATTAGCAGCTTAGAATTGTCATGTGGGTATGAATTTTGGTGCATGAATCATCCTTGGCAGCCTCTCAGGTGGACAATTTGGACCACCAGAGGAACAAGTTGCCGGTTCATGGTCTTCAAGTGAAAACATGTACAGCAATGAAGACTTTTCTTTTCTTTTTCTTTTTTGAAACTTGGATTTTGTTAGAAAAAGAAAATCAAGTAAATAAAAAAGCCTTCCAATATGCTACCTACGGACTCTTGCAAACTCAAAAGAGAAAGCCTTATAACTCAACAAGAGGTCCATGGATGCCTAGATACATCCCCAATCCGAGAAATACAAAAGCTCTCTCTCTCCCAGCCATGTGCAGCACATTTTGATTCCTAGAGTAGCTGGTCGCCTGGCGTGGCCAAGATGATATGAAAATGTGAAGCCGCCCATTGCGACTAAGAAAGCAGAAAGGACTGCACATGAAGAAGACTCGTTTGGACCTTTTCTATCATGCAGGGCCAGAAAAAAGTTGTTGAGGTGAAAGGAACCAAGCAAGTGGATTCTAAAACAAATAGAAAATTCCTCTGCCATTGACTCGTACTTTCTCCCGTTCATATTTTCAAGTATCCATCACATAACATACAATGTGTGGACGCCTTCCTGTCGGTTTCCATGCAAGCAGGCATGCATTAAATATTACAGCTTTTGGAGCACTCGTGAGATGATTGCCCATAATTTAGCTGACAGAATTACAGATGGGCCCATTTTCTGGCTGATCTAAATTAACCATTGGGATTTGTAATTAGCTATTGAAGTCTTGAAGGTGTGAATGAGATCTGAGGCCTCGATTATCAGAATGGATTGGATGTTTGGTGTGTTGCTTATCCATAGCATCGCCTAAACAGGTAGATGAGTTAGGATTACTAAGAGTAGTGCATCAAACTAGTAGATTTCCCAGTCATATTTTCCAAGCCAACAACTAAAAACAAGATATATTTTGTCTATGAGATCTGTCGAATTTGGAAAAAAATATATTTATTGATCTTCAGTAGAACCAGAACATGATGATATCTACCCAATATACACGAGCAAACTGTTCTTGAAGAATCAGAAATTGAAAAAGATAACCTTGACAAATTAGAATTTCCCTCCTTAAAAAAAGTCACCTACAGGACTGAGTTGTGTTTTCCTTCCTAGACAGCTTTACATGCATCTTTGTTTGATCTATTGTATTTCATATGGCTCTTCACAAGCTGCCCAGCTGAAATAGCAGACATGAGAGAGAGCTCTCCTGCTAGAACAGCACCAGCAACAATGGCGGCCAACAGCCTCGAATTTGCTCCTGGTGATTCCACACTGGCACCTTTAACTCCAAGCAAATTCAAACAAGCAGATTGAGAAGCTAATTGGGTACCACCTCCAATTGTACCCACTTCGATTGAAGGCATAGTAACAGAGATATGGAGATCCTTTCCATCATTAACAGCTTCCATCATGGTGATACAGTGGGAACTCTCAATGTTCTGGGCTGGATCTTGGCCTGTGGCAATGAAGACTGCAGAGACAATATTGCTTGCATGAGCATTAAATCCTCCTAAAGCTCCAGCTATGGCAGATCCGGTAAGATTCTTTAGCATGTTAAGCTCCACCAATGCAGGGACAGTGGTTTTCAGAACCTTGTGCACTACTTCCTCTTTGATGATCGCCTCACAAACAACTGATTTTCCACGTCCTTCAATCCAATTTACTGCTGCTGGTTTCTTGTCTGAGCAGAAATTGCCAGAAATCCCAATGACATCCATGTCAGGAAAATCAGTCTGCAGGAAATCCAAGACATTTTGGACTCCTTTAGAGACCATGTTCATTCCCATGGCATCTCCAGTGCTGCAGGTGAATCTCATGTACAAATTCTTACCAGCCAATGAGCATTTTATCCCTTGAAGCCTTGCGAATCGACTAGACTTGTTAAAAACAATAGCCAGAGTCTCAAAGTTCATCGGATCCTCCAAGAAAAACTTCAATTCGGCAGCTCTCATCGCAGTACCAAATCTCACAACTGGGGCCCGGGTCATCCCATCCCTCAGAACAACACTGCTGGCCCCACCACAAGCATGGATCGCCTTACAACCTCTGTTTGTACTGGCCACCAAACACCCTTCCGTAGTAGCCATGGGAACCGAGTATTCTCTACCGTCCAATAGAAGAGGACCCGCAATCCCCACGGGAATCTGAACGTACCCCACTGGCATCTCACAACACTGGCCCAAAATCGAATCATAATCGAAACCATCGACTGGAAGGCCTTCCAGGGACCGGTTAGTCATGATCTGAAGAGCGTTGCGACGGATCTCAGCCGCTCGTTTGCAATCGCCGAGTTTCGACTCGAGGGAGTAGGATGGTATGGACCCAGAAACTACACCGGCGACTATTTCAGCATCATCTTCTGCAATCGGTTCTTGCCTTTTGGGTTCTGCGGGGATTGCGGTGGGCATGGGAGGGGCAGGACAAGATTGGATGTCATCATTGAGAACTTGATCCCACTCATCGGATGAAGCGGTTCCAGAGATCAAGGATTGGAGAAAGTTGACGCCGAAGAATGCGAGGAGGTAAATAGAGGAAATGAGCAGTAAAATGATTGCTACGAGTTCAGAAAGAGTGAGAAGGTGGAGAGGCGCGGAGGTTCGGATCTTCTCCCTCCAACGTCCCATCAGGAAGTAAGCTGAAGCAAAGAAAAGTGGGAAGAAGATCTTATCGGCGAGGCGGAAAGATGGGAGGATTTGATCCAACGGCTGATTTTTCTTAGGAGTAGAGGGAGTGAAATCATCGGTGGCTTTCTCAAAGGATGCTGGGTATTTCAGTGATGCATCCATGGTTGGGATTCTCTCTCTTTCTTCTTTCTCGCTCTAGATATTGAGCTGAAGATGTAGAGAGAGAGAAGGAAAGAAGGTTTGAGATTGGTAGCACTTCCCTGATTTGTGCTTCTTAGAGTTTAGGGTGATATTTATAGAATTTTTGTACATTTTTCCTTTTTTTGTCCGGTCGTACATTCATACTCTTTGGAAGAATAATCCAAAGCAGCATGTGCTTGTTGGGCAGGGACGATGGTACCTGGTCCCTTCCACGTACTTTCACAGTCAAATAGAAACTAAACTAGCATATCGATGGGCGTGCACGTATCAAAAGTGGGTCTGCAGATTTATCTAATTTAATGTTCCCTTCCGATATAGAAAACGGAACTGGACGAAATTTCAGTCAAATGTGGCTCCTTCTGCCCGAACCGGAATTCCTATCTTTTACTGATTTTCTGAACGTAAGTTTGAACGGTGACTGAGTTGAACCCATAACCTCTTTATTTTATTCTTTTTCTTTTTCCTTTTGTGTGAGTTGTGATGGATCCATATAAATGAAGAACTCATCAATGTAAATGAATAATGCTCCAAAGTATATAATTCTTGAGCACTTTGAACCATATTTCTCTCCTTCCATGTGTTATTTTTCTTTGATCCTGTTTAGCTTGTCCCACGGAGGTATTTCTGAAAATTTTAAAATAATTTTTAGTTTTATTATATGTATTTTGTTCAATGAATATGCCCTAAAAGGATTCACTTCATACATTCTCTCATTGTCAACCACTTGCAGTTTATGTCTCAATTTCTTTGAGTTCTAATTGTATTCGAATACCTTTTCTACCATTAATTCTAAATTTCTCTCGCTCTCTTTAACATTTTTTTTATATTTAATTTGTAAATCTAATTTAGTACTCTCCTCATATTGTTATCTTATGTATTATTTGTCAAATAAGTGGGGTTGTTAAGAGTCATTAAGTTGTCTCATGTTTTTCCTAAAATTTCTTCTATTTTTGACGCAACAGTAAAGTTGTCGTCATGTGACCTTGAGGTTACGGGTTCAAGACGTGAAAACAGCCTTTTATAAAAATGCAAGGTTAGACTGTGTGCTATAGACTCTTGTAGTTTGCCCTTCTTTGGACCTCATGCTCTGGGGATGCCCTATTCTTCCCTTCTCCTTCTCTCATATTTTTTATCATGAGCACTGCAACTTGAGGAATACTTGAATCTTGTGTGCCTCACATAACCCATTCATATAATTGCTCTAGGTCTAGATATCTTGAATGATAAACATCACCAAGATTGCACGATTCTAATATCTACAAAAGGAATTTCCAGCTTGTTCTTTTTAAATCATTCTTTAAAGAGTGTTTAAAATCGTCCGTGTTTGAATGAATATAATTATATATACCTTTTAACTTTCATATTTATCCAATCAGTACTATTTTGGGATTATTGGTCGTCTACAATAAGAGATTAGATAAATTTCTCTAATCAACCAAAGGTGAGGCCTATTATGATAAAGTGGGGTGCATCACAGCAAGTTGTGCGATGCATGTAGGATTCAAATATTCCTCTATTTGCAATGCTCATCTTACATGTGTCTCATTTTTTGAGATTTCTCTATATAGTGTGGTTTGTTAAAAAAAAATTTCAAATTTAAAAGGTTATAAAAAAATATAAAGTTTGAAAAATGTCAAGGAGATAGTAGTCACTGGTTAGGAAAGCTAGTCATTGACCCACCTGTACCATGCCTGCACGATCAAATGGGTTAATCTGTCAGCTCATGGCAAGCCTGTCACAATTAATGATGCTGATTTTGTTTTGATTGGATGCCTCTAGATTCTTTATCCATAAGATCTTCTAATTTTTTTTGTCATAACTAAACCATTTGATATTTAATGGACCATGATATAAATATATTTAACACTTAAGAGTGACCATGATACATGTGCTACATTTTAAAGATGCTTCCTTGAAGCGGCTTTTATGACTGCAAATCTTTCTTGGTTTTTGATCAGAAAACCACTTGGGAGTTGCTGATGATCTTAGTAAACAGCAATCTCTTTGCGATCTTCATATCAGAAGTAATAGTAATGAATAAACGGGGGTATTATAATTAACTAAATAGTAATAGAATAAACACTCTGTCACTAATATGGAGTCAAATGCTTCGTTACTCGTCAGGAACCATTTTTAAGTGGCTGAAAATGTTGAACGGCGTTCTCTCCATTTTTTTAAAACTCAAAAACTTGAGTTTGAGTTAGCTTGAAGCTACTTTTGGTGTTAAAAAATTGTGCAAATTTTTTCTAAAAAAAATTTCTCTAAATTGCATACATAAAGAGTCCCATAAGAGTCCATGTTCTCAAGAGGCGTGGTAGAAGTCCAGATTTATTTTTTCATGCATGGTAAGTATGTTTCTGTTTCCTTGATTAGATTTAGCTTAGCTTTAGTTTATTTGTCATTTTGGGAATGTCTTACATAGGCTATAAATCAAAATTTATGCCAATTGGCAGTATTTAACTTACTTTTATTTAGATAAAAAATCATTACCCTCCATTATTATTATTATTATTAATTAAAAGATTAAAAACAAGTGGATAGAATCATCAAATATAGTGGCCAGATTAGATCTATAGAAACAAGTTCATCGTGCTTGAAAAAAGATGCGTGGACATCTTCCCATGCTCTTTGGCATGGACTCTTACTTAGACTCTCCTTTAAATTTTTACTTCTATTTTAATAATGAGAGTTTGGCGAATTGTTTAGGATATTTTTCTATGTTTTGGGTGGTATTGTTAGCTATCATCAGTGTATTAAAAGAAGGGAATGTGATCTTTTTCACACAAGACAAGCATATTCTTGTCAGAAGCCTCTTCAGCATTACGCATGGTGCAACAAGGAGTGCTTTTAGGACCATCCATAGCGGCCTGTTCTGGGGTTGAATCAGTCATCAAATTCTTATGCATATATTAATTTACTTAATAAATAAATTACTTTTGTGGTTCCTGAATGGCGTTCTGTAGGTTTTGTGAATTCAACTAAATTATAATGACAAAATTGCCTAACGTGTACTTTTCCAAAAAAAAGAAAAAGAAAAAAAAAACTAGCGTGGATGATTTTATTTCATTATAAGAACTTAACCCTAATATTTTTCATAAACTCGGGAAGCCAATATGAGCATTCCAATGGTGTAGAAAATTTTGATAAAATATCTTTAAGAATAAATTGAAGGGGAGTCTTGGCATAATGGTTGAGTTGCTGCCGTGTGACTTAGAGGTCATGGGTTCGAGGCATAGAAAGAATCTCTTACAAAATACAAGGTAAAGCTGCGTACTATAGATCATATGTGGATTGCCTCTTCCTTGAAACCTACGTACACAAGAGCTTCATGTAGCGAGCTGCCCTTTATATTGAAGAGATAAATTGTTATTTTTAAAATAGTGAGTAGCAAGTATATTATGTTGTCTATTCTCTGCAAAGATAGGACAACTAAACAAAGGTCCATCGACGTCGTCAGGCCAAATTGGATACTTTGACGCCTTGATCAAGTGGATGTTGTCCACATTCCATGTAGGACTTATGACTGATGTTTTGGGACTGCACACACAAAGAGTATAGATAAAAACCGAGTGGCCAAATAGATGGCTTCGATCTCGTAGCTAAGCTGCCAATCAACCCGTTTGCTCAGCTTTCTCGTTTCATATATTTAGCAGAAGAATATATTAGATCAACTGTGATCAACAGAATTAGCACAAAAATGAAATTGACCAATATGATGAAATAAGAGGAATGTTTTGCATTGACGGAGATCCGTTCATCTCATTGCTTCATTGATGAGCCTACTCATGGTACAAAGTACAAACAGCACGCAGATTCTTCCAAGCCAATGAGCATTTGATCCCTTGAGCCTTTAAAAACAATAGCTAGCGTCTCAAAATTCATGCGATCCTCCAAGAAGAACTTCAATTCAGCAGCTCTCATCGCAGTCTCAAATCGCGCAACTGGTGTCCGGGTCCTGGCCCCAACAGATGCATAGATCGCCTTACAATCCCTTTTTGTACTGTCCACCGAATATCCTTCCTTAGTAGCCATGGGAACCGAGTATTCTCTACCGTCCAATAAAAGTGGGCCGGCTGGCATCTCACTACAACAGCCGAAAATTGAATCATAATCGAAATTGTCAATCGGAAGGCCTTCTAGAGACCGGTTAGTCATGATCTGAAGGGCCTTGCAACGGATCTCAGCCACTCGTTTGCAATCGTCGAGTTTGGCCTCGAGGGAGTAGGATGGGATGAACCCAGAAACTACACCGTCGATTATTTCAGCGTCGTGTTCAACGATCGGTTGTTGCTTCTTGGGTTCTGCAGGGATTGCGGCGGGATTTGAGGGGAAGGAGAAGATTGGACGTCGTTGATGAGAACTTGATCCCACTTGTCCGATGAAGTGGATCCAGAGATCAAGGATTGGAGAAGGTCGACACCCAATAAGGCGAGGAGGTAAACGAAGGAAATGAACAGCAAAATGATTGCTACGAGTTCAGAGAGAGTGAGAAGGGGGAGAGGGGCGGAGGTTCGGATCTTCTCCCTCCAACGTCCCATGAGGAAGTAAGCAGAAGCAAAGAAAAGTGGGAAGAAGATCTTATCGGTGAGGCGGAAAGAGAGAAGGACTTGATCGATGGTTGGATTTTCATGGGAGTGGAGGGAGTGAAATCATCAGTGCCTTTCTCACAAGAGGTTGACTATTTTGGTGGTGCGTCCAAGCTCGGTGTATGCAGTATGAGGAAGGTGCCTTACCTTGTATTTTGCAAGAGCCTGTTTTCAGGCCTTAAAACCGTGACCTCAAGGCCATATGAAAACAACTAACTTGCTTTCTCTCTAGAGAAAATGGTTGGAAAATGTGTAAGAGAGGAAATTCTATTTGCTAGAATCTTAAGGCACAATGTTATAAACACATCCCACTAAACTAATAAGTCTAAAATCATTTTCGTGAATAATCCCCTCCTTAGGTAACAAAGCAATAAACAAAGTTCCCAAATGCTTATCTAGAGAATTTAGTTTCATAGAACTCCTTAACCACCTCAAATAAATCACATTTGAAAACCTTCCACCCTTCTTGGATCACCTTAATGCAAAAACCATCTGATCCAGGTGTCTTCTCACCATTACATTGAAAAACAGCCCCTTGAATATCTTCTTTAGAGAACATGTCATCCATCTTTCTTCTTTGGCTTTCAGAAAGAGAATTAAATCCTAATTAGATGGAACAGCAGCATAAATTTCTTTGCAAGTATACAGGATAGAAAAGTACTGAATAAAATGTGAAGCAATTTCCTTTGGATCTTCAGAAGTGGCGTCATTAATTTCAGAGCAGAAATGTAGTTGTCTTCTTCTAGTTCCTGCCATAGCATGAAAAAACATACTGTTATTACCCTCAGCTTGAAGCCAAAAGACCTTGGCCTTCTGTCTCCATTGAATTTCCTCCAACAACTCAATATGAGCAAGCCCATTTTCATAATTGATTTTCTCCTAGAACTCATCATCACTTGGTTCAGAAATCTCCTGCTTTGCAATCAAAATTTCAAGTTTCTGTTTGATCTCGCTTTTCTGTTATATAGTATTCTCCTTCTTTTCTTTAGCCCATGTTCTTAAACAATTCTTGGTCTCTTTCAGTTTGATAGCAAACCTCCTATCGGCCGTGTAAGTAACATGAATATTATTCTAGCAGTCTTTCATAATCTCCAAGCATTCCTCATCCTGCAACCAGGCAAACTCGAAGCCAAATGGTAGAGGTCCACATGGTTTAACTACAGAATTCACAATCACAGGTGACCATATTATAGATCCAATTACTGCACCAACTTCAGGAAACGCCTCAATCCGATCAATTGAAACCAAGAATCTATCGAGTTTACTGGGTATAGGTCTTCTATGTTTATTAGACCAAGTAATAAGTCCACCTGATAGAGGTAAATCAACCAGCCAATTCACATTGATAAAATCATTGAACTCTCTCGTAGAGTTAGAAACAGAGTGACAAGTATTTCTATCAGACATGTCCTTGATGGCATTAAAATCACCACATACACACACCAAAGAAGTTCCATTTCTCGTTCACCTCCTTGAGTTCCTCCTAGAGTTTAGCCCTAATATTATCAATGTTAAGGGAAGGGGAGCCTTGGCGCAATGGTAGAGTTATTGTCGTGTGACCTTGAGGTTATGGGTTCAAGGCGTGGAAACAGCCACTTGCAAAATGCAAGGTAATGCTGTGTACTATTGCCCTTTGTAGTCTACCCCTTCCCTAGACCCTACATACGCGGGAGCTTCATGCACCAAGTCTGCCCTTTTATTATCAATGTTAGGGGCATAAACTGCCAAATAATCCCCTGAAATCCAAAGTTAGATTGAGATAGAAAATTATCTTGCCTCTTCTTCCAACACTGATAGATTACTCGAGTTCCATGTAAGCAAAATTCCCCCATAAGCTCCTTATGATCCAAAATCTCCTTTTCAAACTTTGAGTTGCAATTGTTCGAACTTGCTTTACTATGAGATGTCATACTCATTGAGAAAGCTCTTCTTCTTCTTCAGATTTCAAAACACCTTGAAGGAGAAATTAGGAGAGCTTAACTAAAACTCACTTAAGAAGTAAGAGATAAGAAAGGCAGCCTCGATGTTTGAAGCTCTATCATATGCAAGGTCTGAGGAAGGGGCGGACCACAAGGGTCAATAATACATAGCCTTACTTTCATTTTGCAAGAGGCTATTTCCACACCTTGAACCTGTGACCTAGAGGTCACACTGCGACAACTATACCATTGCACTAAGGCTCCCCTTCTTAAGAAGTAAGAGATATAAGAACTTAAAAATTAGATAGAGGCCAATGAGGGTGACTGATTGATAGACAAATCCTAATCTTACCTTCGCATATGATGGTACGATGACCAAAAAACCTAATGAAGTTTGCCTTGGGTATCATTTTCTGCAACTATCATCGGCATCCATTCTTTTTGAGAAAAGATATTTCCATGCACCTTTGAGGAAATTAAATGGTAGAATTGAGTTGACTCAATTCAGTTGAGTTACCTAAGTTGCCATAAGAAGTTGACAATATCTTTCTAGAGATTATTCTTCCCATGTTTGAAAACTATACACCAAGCTAGTAAATAAGTTAAGAAAATTTCTGCAATCAAACATGGATGCTTCCTGACTTGACTCATTGGTTTCGATATCCAACACAACTATTTCGAACTTGGCTCACTGAGTTCTAATATCAAGCATTTTACATATAATCTATTTTTTTGGTAGGCAAGTGGTGTTTTTTGGATAACCCTAAACCATGAGTGACTTGAACCGTGACCTAGCACAAGAAAGCCCATTCTTATGCCACTACTATTAGAAAGAAATCAGAAACCAAACCATGACATTAATAAATTGTAGGAATCCCAACCTACTATAATTCATAGATGAATCAAGGATCGTATCCCTTTTAAGTATAGAAACACTAATGTATATATTAATGGTAATGAAATAAAGAATTCATTGAGTTCCTTTTTTTAATCAAGTCTTACATGGTATCAGAGACGGCAAGATAAAGGAGTTTATGGTAGCCATCCTTTGCCACAAGGTAGCACCTCCCTGTTACAGAAGTTCATTCCAAGCCAAGACAATAATTGTTGGATCCAAGCTCCTTGATAGAATCTCTGTTTGGTTTCTTCATTGGAGATTCAACCATTCTCACCAGGCATGGCTTATAGATGGTTGACCCATCAATGACCGTGCACAAAATTTAGCAAATGTGATTTTTGGTTGGAACAAGTGTAGTTTTTAAGCCATGTGGTATCAAAAGGATGGAGTGGCAGTAGACCCGACCAAGGTGGAGGCAGTGTTACACTGGGAGAGACCTATGATGGTAACTAAGATACGTAGTTTCCTTGGTTTGGTAGGGTATTATCGCTAATTCATCAAGGGGTTCTCAAGGATTGCATTACCTTTGACTACCTTGACCACAAAAGGCACCAAGTTTATCTAGACCGATGCATATGAGGAGAGCTTCCAAGAGCTCAAGAGGAGGCTTACTACTGCACCACTGTTGGCCTTGCCTTCAGGTTTAGGTAGTTATGTGGTCTATTGTGATGCTTCGGGTAAGGGCCTATGAGCGATGTTGATGCCACATAGAAAGGTAATCACCTATGCATTGAGGCAGCTTAAGACACATGAGGTGAATTACTCAACTCATGATCTAGAGTTAGTAGTAGTGGTATTTGTACTAAAGTCCTAGAGACACTATTTATACGGGGAGAAGTTTTAGGTATTTACTGATCTTAAGAGCCTCAAGTACTTCTTCACTCAAAGTGATTTGAATATGAGGTACGCAGATGGATGGAATATCTCAAGCACTTCGACTTAGCCATGCAGTACCACCCAGGGAAAGCTAACGTCGTCGCAGATGCCTTGTGCAGGAAGTCCAGAGTGATAATTGCTAACCTATCGACTTAGACTAGATTTCTTAACAGGATTCTATAGGTAGAGATCAGGGATATGGAGACTCAAAACCTGGCAGACAAGGTCAAATTTACTGGAGGACCAGACGGTGGAGTCAGGTTCAGGGGTAAGTTGGTAGTATCAACAGATGATGATTTGTGGCACGAGTTACTTCGAGAGGCACATAAGTCCTAGTATATGATTTATCTCAAAGGTATGAAGATGTACTAGGACCTTAGATGACACTTTTGGTGGAATGGGATGAAGAAGGATGTTGGAGAGTGTGTGGCATGATGTTGGACCTATTAGTAGATCAAGGCAGAGCATTAGCGACCATACAAGTCGCTTCAGATATTGGATCTCCCCGAGTGAAAGTGGGACCAACTTACTATGGATTTCATTGTGGGCCTTCCGAGGATTGCTAGCGGACATGACATGATATGGGTTATTGTTGATAGATCGACCAAGTCCGCTCATTTTCTTCCTATTAGACAGAACCAAACCGTGGATAGCTTGACAAAGCTATATGTCAAGGAGATCGTGAGTTTACATGGGGGCCCCTTGAAGATCATTTCAGATCGAGACACTTGGTTTACCTCGAAGTACTAGCAGAGTGTGCAAGATGCCTTGGAATTGAGGTTGAGGTTTAGCATAGTGTTCTGCCCCTAGACAAATGGCCAGACTGAGAGGATCATCTAGACGATTGAGGATATGTTGAGGGCCTACGTCATGGACTAGAAGGGTAGCTGGGAGGATCATTTGCCACTTGTTGAGTTTGATTATAATAACAGTTACCACCTGAGCATCGGCATGGCTCCATACGAGGCACTTTATGGCAAACCTTGTCGGTCACCTTTATGTTGGAGCGATGTGGGAGAGAGATGCATAGTGAAGTTTGAGTTGGTGGAACAATGTGCTGAGAAAGTCTGGCTTATTCGAAAATGACTATTGACAGCCCACAGCCACTAGAAGAGTTATGTTGACAAGAGAGAGAGGGACTTAAGAGTTTGCCGTGGGTGAACATGTATTCTTAAAGGTTTTCCCTAAGAAGGGAGTGATGAGGTTTAGAAACAAGGGAAAACTCAATCCCAAGTACGTTGGTCCTTTTGAAATCTTATGTAGGTTGGACCAGTGGCATATCAGCTAGCCTTACCATCGTAATTGGCAGGTGTACACGACGTCTTCCATGTGTCCATGCTGAGGAAAAACGTGCCAAACCTGTCTCACATACTTGAGCAGATCCCAAGAGAGGTGCAACCCAATTTTACATTTGAGGAGGGACCTATAGAGATCTTGCATAGTAAGGTTCAGGAGTTGAGGACTAAGACCATTCCATTGGTCAAGGTCCTTTGGCTGCACCACTCGGTGCAAGAAACCACATGGGAGACGGAGGATGAGATGAGGCAAACCCACTCGAAGCTATTTGTATAGCGGTATATGTATAGAAATTTTGAGGATGAAATTCTTATAAGGTGGGAAGGATGTAATATCCTCAAATTTTATATTCAATTTTTAATAATTAAGTAAAATATTAAATATTGTGAATTGAATTGAGGATTGAAATAGCAAGATTGGATTGTACTCGAAAAATAAAATCCAATGACACTAAGAACACCCAAATCAGAGTTCAGGCTAAAAATTTGCCCAATTATTTCACAAAATGGCAAAATTATCATTTCACAAGTAGGGCACACAATACACTGATGCGTGTCCTAGAATTTAGATAGATCAAAATAGATAAGGAAACATATTAATTACGTGAGTAATCCTGATTATCTCACTGTAACTGAATTTAAGGGAAAAACTCTTCTTTCCTAAATACTATTCATCATCTTCTTCTCCTTCGATTCTCTCCTTTTTTCAGGATAAAATGTGATCGGATCTAACTGTGTTCAACACCATAAACGAATTTCACCTTCTTCCATGGAGTTGTAGCGACTGATGGCCTGAAGAGCATCGCAATCGTTCCTTTTTCCCTCCATCTCTCATTTTCAGGTAAAACTATCAAGAACGGATTTTCCACCGATCTGAGAGGTATGATTCAGTTTCCTTCTTGTTCTTCCCTTCCATTGGCTTTCCTTCATTGCCTTTATAGTTCCCAACACCTAGATTAGATATTTCATGTGGGTAGGGTTTGAATCTAAGAAAAACCACAACATAGTAGAAAACTCATCTTAAAGACAACTCAGATGGATGATCTAAACCATCCATTGGATTCAAGGACCCTCAAAACCTTAGGAACAACAAAAAAAGAACAAAAAATCAGATCATGTGGCACTTCGATTGAGCAAAAATAGTGTGGACAATTTGAGCGCATCGTCCTCGATGGACTTGGCCCAGGATGCATCCACGGGACGCTCAGACTGTGATGCATGATGCAGTGTGTGGAAACTGGGAAGCACATAGGGTGTATCCTGGGAACGCCTATTTATTTTAGTTTAAAATGAATTCGGCCCAGATTTTGATTCGGACTATCCAAAAATAAATTGAAATGTTCATTTTGCAATTGCAGGGGCTATATAAGCCCAATTTTTTTATCCAAAATTTCCATTCGAATTGTCTCCATGATGCAGGCATGATTTTAGCATCAGAATCTTGATCTGATCAATCTAACCAGATGAAATTTATGAAATATTATCTAATTATTTAGATAGAGCTGATCATAGGATAATAGGCCTTAAAACTTGGACAATTAGATGATCCAAGGCATGAATTGAGGGATATAAGGATCAGATCATGTGTATTGACCATAGAAATTGATCTGGCCATGATTTTGGAATTTGTCAATCAGAGAGTGATCTGACCATCAAATCAAGATATAAATTATGGATATATGCTAGAATGGGTAGATGAACTTGAAATTGAACCGATTTGTGATAATTAAAGTTAAAATTAATTATTTAATCATAAATAGAAGCTTTAAAGAACAATCTAACGTTTGGATCACCATGAATTCCATTGAGATGGAATGAATTAAACCTTTTGTGATCAGGAGACATTAAATTGGCAAATTACCACTCTGATCAATGATCAAATAAAATAGATGAGTATTGAATGTTATGAAAACTGATTTAATAAAGATAAATCAAACGATCTAGATCGTTGATGTAGATCAAAAGCTAGATTAGGGGATCATTATACAAATTGATATATAAATGAATACAACTTAAGAGAAAAACTTATAATGAATTACATTGAGGGAAATGAATGATGCAAAATAGTATTGTGGTATTAATAGGTCCATCAAAGGGAGTGGGTTGAGAGGATTGTGCACTTGATTTGGTTGCTTCTTTCATTGAGGTAGGTGACAACATTTAATGTTGCATATTATTTTTCTAAAATCTCCCACTATTATAGCATCTTAATCGACTAAGATTGTTTGTAATATGGTTTCTTTATTATGTGTACTTGTGATTTATAAATTATTATGTTATGATTTGATATGAGATTTTGACAGCGCATTAAATGAATTTTTATGATCAATATGTTTTATGGTATTGATACTTGTGGATCTTATATATGAATTATGAACATCTCTTCTTTATTGCATCATTGAGATTGGATGATTTCCATAGAATTGATGGTGGAGGCTTAGTGGCTAGTCCTTGAGAGGTTAACCCTGAGATGAGGGAGTGTCTTGGGATGGTAAGCTATAAGTACTCCTGGTTTTATGAGAAGGCTTTGGTGGCTAGTCATTTATAGGCTAACCCCGAGATGAGGGGGGTGCTTTGGGATGGTGAGCCACAAGTGCACTTGGTTTTATGAGATATGTGATTTTTGTATTTTTGTAATTTATGATGGGTACTCTCACCCGGTGGATGTCATGTTAGGAGGGATTATGGCCGGCCACCCACCCTTTGAATTTATGGGATGATAGACACCTACCCACAAATGGCACTAGCTAAGGGTTGGTATCATGGGTAAATCACACTACCGGTTCGGTCCCACCCATGTGGATGGACGATGAGTATATGGGACGCTCGTGGGTCTCACATATATTGGGTGCCCCGCCTATTGACATTATGTTCATGTGAGATTTTATTAGATCATGCTTTACATCTATGAGATCCATGTTTTATTACACTTGATATTTTGCTACTCATATTGACATGATTTATAGTATTTGTATTTCAGAGATATTGTTATTTACACTCATATTAGTTTTTACTATTCTGTTATTCTTTTTATGACATAATATCATTACATTAAATGTCTATGTACATACACAAGCAATAGCTTGCTAAGGCATTGAATTGTTTTGCAATGCCTCAGACACTAAGCGTGATAGTAGGATAAGAAAAAGCATGGAAGGACATTGATAGCAGTGGAGACCATCTTTATCTTTTTGACAGATAGTTCGATTTGAGTTGTTAGATAGACTCCATTTTAGGTTATCCTTTATAGGCTTTATATACACATAATTTAGTTTGATTATGACACTTATACACTATAAACATGTTATTGAGTATGGTGGAATGTTATGATGGATAGACCTTGAGCTGTGTTAGTATGTTTTCTGGATACTTATTATTTAAAATAAAGGTGCCTTTGGGTTCTAACTTTGGTTTTGATATCGGATTTGGTATAAGTTCTTACAACATATATATTATTCTTGAAATTGTTTGGTTATGGTTTTTTCTTTTTGTTTTTGGGAATGGTATAACACCCAGGGTTTTTAAAAGAATGTTTTGATATGATTAGTATTTTTTTTTTTTTTCAAATCAGGGATCCCGACTATATTTATTAGTACTACTTTTATTATTATATAAAAATGTCTTAAAAACTCAGGGTGTTACAGTTTTCCTCGCCGAACATTACTATTTCTCTTGAATGGTCTTGTCGTCAACTTCATCATTAGAAACCACGTCAACGTTCCTATCATAGGCGTCATCACCTAATCAGGTTGTCGTCTCATCCCATGACGTCTCTCTTTGTCTGTTGACAAATTAAGGTATAACCTAATCTGATCTTTACACACACACATACATACAGACACACACACACACATCAAGTCAGAAAAAGGCGCCTCCCTTCATTTTACTACTGCACCCCCCATTTGGTCTCTTCATTTTTTTTTTTAAAGCTCGCACCTCCCACCCCCTCACTTTTATTGACGTCCCTGTTTCCGTCATTAACCTTAGTACATTCATAACTCCTTAACCACCATGAGCTCACACACTTTTAAACTCAAATCCATTAATATTGAACTAGATGACAACAATTGGTTGTATTGGTCAAAATCAATGATGTCTATCCTTAAAAGCAAAGGACTCTGGATAATTATTACAAAAGAATCCTCACGACTATCAAATGCACAAAAACGTGTAGACTGGGAGCAGAAAAATCATTACGTCATTGCTATAATTCCAATAAATTGCACTCGACCAATTGCTATGACAATCGTTGACTCTAATCTTGCTCAAGAAGTATGACAGTACCTTTGATCTACCTATATTCAGACTGACTTTCCAACACGTTACCAATTAGAAATTGAGACTCGTCCTTTACGACAACAACCTGGGCAACGAGTCTTTAAGTTTCATGCACAAATGCAAGTGCTATGGGAGCAAATTTCACTTATCAAACCAACATGGACCCACTCTTACAGGGAATATCCACAACTTCGAGAGGGAACTCATCTCTTTTAGTTTTTTATAGCACTTATTGATGAGTTTGAAGCCATCCATAATTCCATTCTTCATTGCTCGCCATTGCCAATAGTACAAAGCATTCTTCTTGAACTTAGTGCAAAACGGACCTAAAAAGGCCTTTCGTCTAAATATCCAACAGATATCACACTTGCATCTATCCATCAACCCAAATATGCTAAACTGGTCACTAGTAGTAAAAATTCTTTTTGTACTTGTTGCAAAAGAGGTCATTGCAAAGCTGGCTGCCTTTGGCTTCAATGTCGCAACAAGGAAAACTCATCTCATGATGCTATCATCACTTGCCCCTCTGTTTCACAATCTACCACATCTCCATCTACCACAGGTGTTTCTCTCTCTAAAGTTTATGAAGTCTTTTATGACCTCTTCAGTCAGGTTCTTTCTGGTAATGGTCTTTTTGGACTCACAAGTATCAAACCACATGACCTATACTCCACATGTTTTTTCCTAACTATTTGCCTTAAGCAATCATATATCCATTCACATGACCAATAATACCCCATTGTCTGTCACACACATTGAATAATCAAAACTCATAACCTGACACTACATAATGTTTTATTAGTTTCTCATCTTACCATGAACTTAATATCTATCAGCCAGTTATGTGACCAAGGCTATCATGTATCCTTTAGTGACAACAAATATATTGTGCATGATCCACAGACTGAGAAAATATGTTGGACAGGGATTAGAAGTGGTCGCCTTTACTCCCTTCAGTCTCTTTACTTACCTATATTATCTCACATTGCAGCTTCAACTCATCTTGAATTATGGCATGACTGATTAAGTTGTCCTTCTCTTTCTCGTCTTAATAAACTCATTTCTGATGGATCATTGAGTGGGGTAACCACAATTTAAAACCTTCATTGTGAACATTGTATGTTAGCAAACAACTTGTCCTCCCTTTTTCACGAAGTTCTATTAAAATGACTGTTGGTATTATTTGGTCTTCCACTGTTGATAGTCTTAATCATGCTAGATATTATGTCTTGTTCATTGATGATTACTCACATTTTACATGGATTTATGTCATGAGTTTAATATCTGATGTTTACCAAAATTATATGAACTTCACCAACATTATCTACACTCAATATTCCAAACAAATCAAAATCTTTAGGTCAAATTCTAGTTTCATTCACCTCAATTTCTAAACCTGCATTATATGGTACCATGCCTCAGCTTTCTTATCCTGATACACCTCAACAGAATGGTGTCTCTGAGCGTAAGCATCAACTTATAGCTGAAACCATTCAACACTTCTCTTCTCCTCCCAACTTCCTTTATCATTTTGGGGAGAAGCTATGTTAACATCAGTCTACCTCATTGATCGAACACCTATGCCTCTCCTCTACAATAGGACACCCAATGAACTTCTACATGGCACTCCACCATCCCATCATCATCTCAAAAAATTTGGATCCACTCGTTTTGTACTATTATCTCATAATTAACATACTAAACTTTCTCCTAATCTATCTTATGTGTCTTTATAGGGTATGGTTCCGAACAAAAGGGATTTCGGTGTTATGATCCAAACACTCATCAAATTTGCATTTCCAGGAATGTTATCTTCTGGGAACAAATCCCATATATACCTCTTCCTTGGAATTTCTCCACCTCTCCTGTCACCTTCTTTGATACCTTCCTATAAACTTATCCATTGTCTAATCCCATTATTGCTCCTAGCTCATCTTCCTCACCTCCATCAACTTCTCCCACTCTTATTGATTCTCCTTCTGTTGCTCTTGCAAAGGACATACCCAGGTATCATCAAAGCACCTATCATCTTCTTGCTAAACTTAACGATTACTACTATTACGCCACTAATTCTCTTGACCTCCATGAGCCTCAAACTTATAGGGAAGCGAGTATGCAACCTAAATGGGTGCATGCCATGCAGATAGAATTACAACACTCATTAAGACCAATACATTAAAACTCACCTCTTTGCCTCTAGGGAAAATCAGTTGTTGGTTGTAGGTGGATTTATAAAATTAAGACTAAAGTAGATGGTACCCTTGAAAGATATAAGGCATGTCTTGTGGCTAAAGACTTCACTCAGGAACATGAACTTGACTATGATGAAACACTTGCTCCTGTTTCTCACACGTTTGCGAATGCTTCCTTTGTGGTGATTTACATGAAGAAGTCCATATGGAGCCTCTATGTGGTCTTCCTCACCCACAAGGACAAGTTTGTCATCTTCTTCGGGCCCTCTATGGTCTCAAGCAAACACCTTGAGCATGGTTTGAGAAATTTTCCTTCACTATTACTTACTTTGGTTTTCATCATAGTCAAAATGACTCTGCCCTATTCATAAGCCATAGCAAAAATGGAGTTGTCTTTCTCTTACTTTATGTTGATGACATGATTATTACTAGGAGTGACACCGCCAAAATTACTTCCACCAAGTCTTTTCTCTCCCACATATTTGAGATGAAAGACTTAGGCCTTCTTAGCTACTTTTTGGGTATTGAGGTCCAACAAAATCACAATGGATATCTTCTTTCCCAAGTCAAGCATGTTTCGGAGATTCTCAACCTTCCACATTTCTCGGATGACAAAACTTCAGACACTCCTCTTGTTGTTAATGTCAAGCTTCGACCGTCTGATGGTGAACTACTTTCAAATCCAACCCTCTATCATCAACTAGTAGGGATGCTTGCATACTTAACTATTACTCGACCAAACATTGCTCATGTTGTTTATGTGGTTTCTCAATTTATATCAACCCCTCGTACTGATCACTATGTTGCTCTTCTACATATTATTAGATACATTCGAGGGACCCTACACCGAGGACTTCTACTTTCTTCCTCCTCAACCTCTACTCTTCGGGCATATTCTGATGGTGATTGGCGTGGTGATGTCATAGATCGCAAGTCTACCATGGGATACGTTCTCTTTTTAGGTGACTCTTTAATCTCTTGGAAAAGTAAGAAACAAAATATTGTCTCCCGATACAGTACAGAATATGAATGTCGGGCTCTTGCTAACACTACTTGTGAAGTCATCTAACTACGAAGATTGTTGTCAAATCTTAGTATTTCACAGACTCATCCCACCAATCTATACTGCAATAACAAAAGTAAAATTTATTTTGCTCATAATGTCGTATTCCATGAACACACTAAGCACATTGAGATTGATTGTCATCTTATACGTCAACATTATTATAAAGGAACAATTATTCTCTCATATATATCCACCACCGATCAAATTGCTAACCTTCTTACAAAGTCTCATCCATCTCCATGATTCCATTTTCTCTATTCCAAACCTACTATAATTCATAGAGAAATCAAGGGATAGTATCCCTCTAAGTATAGAAACACTCATTTATATATTGATGATAATGAAATGAAGAATTCACTGAGTTCCTTTTTTAATTGAGCCTCGCAACCATAATGGAAAGCAAGGACTCCATATTACAAACAATCTGTGGTAGCAATTCTTCTCGTGTGTTTGAGTTACTGACTTGATTATCCACCAAGTATATTAGTGGGGCACTTGCCATAGATAATAGGAGCTACTTCTTCCCTATGTCTTTTAATATCTATCTTAGAGGTGTGTTAATTCCATTTTGTTTAGGTCAAAATCACTAGATTGTTCCATTCCAATTGGCAAATCCTATCATTTTAACATATCCTAGCATATTTTAATCAATTTTTAGTAAATTATGGTGTATTTTGCTCTTTAATATATATATATATATATATATATATATATTTGAAGAGTGGTAATTTCAGCAAAGAGTTGCAGGTGTAAAGTGCAAGTGACATTTGATTGGTCAGAAATTTTTTTCTAACAGTCATTTCTTCCAACTTTTTCTATTTTCTACTTTTTCCAGCCAATTAAATGTTACCTGCCCCTTGCACCTGCAAGAAACATATGAAATTATGTGTACATATATATATATATATATATGTATATATATGCAATGAAATTTTGCTTCCAAATTATTTTCAAATTCCTTACCAAATAGCAATATTCAATATTTTCCATTGTAATGGTCAAAATGGAATAACCATTGATATTGAGTACAAACACCATATGATTTGTAGATAATCCTAGCAAGATTCTACTCTCAAGAAGCATGAAGGGGCAAGCATGGAAGGAGTCTAAGCCCCCTTTTTATGCATGGTGAAACTTTTTTCGTAGATTTAAGCCATTTATCATCCTTAGAATAATTTAGATAGGCTAGAGATCAAACTTAAGTCTACTGATTGTACTTAGTCTATATTGCTTTGAGTAAAAAATAAGAACCATTCATTTTTTAAAGACCCAAAACAAGTAGTTAGGATAATCTAAATGCATTAATTTTTGGTAGGTTACTTATTTTTATATTTTGAACACGGTGAATGGCTCAAATATTCAAATAAAGTTTCCTCATTCCTAATAGTTGGTGCATGCTCCTTCCATACCTCATGAGCATGGACTCCTACCAGACTGTCTCTGGTACTGTTTTTTTTTTTTTTTCCCCTCACTCTTTTTTATTGACTTGTTGGATTTTCACTTGCAACACCATATAACTTCCACGCACATGATATTTCACCTCTCAAATTGATACTGATATGCAGCATTCACAATGCAAGTATGCTCTTTCTATCAAAGAACTTCAACCATTCAAAATACAAAATGACATGCAGCAACCCTCTTTTTAAGCCACAAATTCCAACATCGAAGGAAGGTCAAGCGTAGCTTGTTGCGCCCTACTCGGAGAGGCCACATTTGTAAGGTCGTCGTCCATAGCTTACAAAATATTATAAATAACAAGCAACAGAGGAAGAATCCACCTTTACTCGAACACCAAAACACGAAACGAAGGAGAGGGAGACGAGTAGCAGTCTCTCTACCATTTCTCTTCTTCCTTTCTTTCTCTATTCTTCCAAGTCTCATTTGCTTCAATCTGAGATCGAGAGATAAAGAAAGAAAGAGAATCTCACCATGGACTCTCCAATAAAAAAGCAAACCGTGGTTCTCTCCACAAGTAAAAATACCTTGGGTCATGTCCTCTTCCCATTCCGCCTCACCGATGCAATTTTCATCCCCCTTTTCTTTGCATCTGCCTACTTCCTTATGGGACGTTGGAGGGAGAAGATTCGGACCACCGCCCCTCTCCACCTTCTCACTCTTTCTGAACTCGTCGGGATTATTTCCCTCATCATTTGCTTCGTGTATCTGCTGGGCTTCTTCGGCGTCAACTTTTTCCAATCCTTAATCACCGAGAACAGCTCATCTGACCCATTGGATGAAGACTTCGTCTCTGGAAAACCATCTAGACCGCCCATTTCTCTTGCCCAAAAACTAAAACCAATCCCAGCCGATGACGCCGAACTCGTTTCTTCCGTAGTTTCAGGGGTCATTCCTTCGTACTCTCTCGAATCCAAACTCGGGGATTGCAAACGGGCGGTAGACATCCGTCGGAAAGCGCTTCAAGTCACAACCCACCGATCTCTAGATGGGCTTCCATTTGACAACTTCGATTACAACTCGATTTTGGGCCAATGTTGTGAGATGCCAGTTGGGTACGTTCAGATTCCTGTGGGAATCGCAGGCCCGCTTTTATTGGACGGTAGAGAATACTCTATCCCCATGGCCACTACGGAAGGATGCTTGGTAGCCAGTGCAAATAGGGGCTGTAAGGCGATTTATGCATCTGGTGGGGCCAGAAGTGTGGTTTCAAGGGATGGGATGACGCGGGCCCCAGTTGTAAGATTTGAGACTACCATGAGAGCTGCTGAATTAAAGTTCTTCTTGGAGGATCCTAAAAATTTTGAGACGCTAACGATGGTTTTTAACAAGTCTAGCAGATTTGCAAGGCTTCAAAGGATCAAATGTTCATTGGCTGGGAAGAATTTGTACACAAGATTCACTTGCAGCACTGGAGATGCCATGGGGATGAACATGGCTTCTAAAGGCGTCCAAAACGTCTTGGATTTCCTGAAGACTGATTTTCCTGATATGGATGTGATTGGGCTTTCTGGTAATTTTTGCGCAGACAAGAAACCAGCTGCCGTAAATTGGATTGAAGGGCGTGGAAAATCAGTTGTTTGTGAGGTCATCATCAAAGAGGAAGTAGTGCACAAGGTTCTGAAAACCACTGTTCCTGCACTTGTGGAGCTTAATATCATAAAAAATCTGACTGGGTCAGCCGTGGCTGGAGCTTTAGGAGGATTTAATGCCCACGCAAGTAACATTGTCTCTACAATTTTCATTGCCACAGGCCAAGATCCAGCACAGAACATTGAGAGCTCTCACTGTATCACAATGATGGAAGCTGTTAATGATGGAAAAGATCTTCATATCTCTGTTACCATGCCTTCTATTGAAGTAGGCACAATTGGAGGTGGTACCCAACTAGCTTCGCAATCAGCTTGCCTGAATCTGCTTGGAGTTAAGGGTGCAAGTATGGAGTCACCAGGAGAAAATTCTAGGCTGCTGGCCACCATTGTTGCCGGTGCAGTTCTAGCAGGAGAGATCTCCCTCATGGCTGCTCTTGCAGCTGGTCATCTTGTGAAGAGCCACATGAAATATAACAGATCTAAGCAGGATCTATGTAAAGCTTTCTCGTGAGAAAAGGCCAATGGGAATTAGACAGATAGAAGAGTGAATTAGTGCAATTTTAGAAGAAAACCATCCACCTCAGATAGAACAACCGTGTATATTCTTGTAAAATTTATTTGACATTAGTTGTTCTTTAAGAGGAAAAGGGTATGGCTGTAATTTGGAAAGCATGAATTTGGATTTCATTGAAATAATATCACCCTTTTCTTCATTCCATGTTCTTTTTGACTTATTCTTAATAAAAAATTTAAAATCCTGATCCAGAAGATCACAAGACACATATTAGTAACTATATATATACTTCGGAAAATTGTCATTGTTGTTCAAGATCCGCTATGAATTATGATTGATCTTAATGTATTTAGTATCATTTACACATAGCTCCAATCATAATGGACGTAAAATTCCTGCCTTCAAGTGGGTATGGACAAAATGGTTGGAACAGTGCACTTAACTTCAAACTGCGGTGCCCTTGAGAAGTCTCTAATAGTGAACATCAAACTGGGGTACAAATTTCCTGACGATTTGTGTCTATCAATCACTAATTGCGTTTATCATGGTTAGAAGGTGAGTTAGTTATGAAACTTCTAGTTTGTTGGATTTCAATGTGTCTCCAGCTCTAATTGGGAAGGGCCTTTGAGATTTCTCAGGGAGATGATGATTCAAATCTATCAACGTCGCAAACAGTAACTTTGGCTTTCTTAAGGTATGTTGCTGTTATTATAACTTAATATACTATTAAGTTCAGTAATGGCTACACGGTACTCACTCTCCTCAACACCTCCTAATTAAACGCTCTCTTCTTGCTCTTTCTCAACACTTTCCCAACTTCCAATTGAATAGCAATTCTGGCCAAACAACTGACAAACGGATAATTCTTCAAAAACTTTCCCTCTTTACTCTTCTTCACCTTATTCCCATCCTCCTCAATCATACCCATCTCAATATCTCCTCTTTTAGGTTTTTGTAATTCCATCAATTTTTTGTCATAAACTTTCTTAATTTAAGCATTAATTCACTCACTTCTTTCCATCCAAATCACCACCACATCACTACAAGGGGAGCTTGCTTGATTTGCATATTGGTTCTAACCCCATGTTCAATAGCCTAAACTATACATAGTGTATAGTTTTGACTATACAATCCATCGTTACTATCTTCATTTCTTCATTTACAAGATTTATAATTTTCTCAATCAATACAATTTTGGATCCCTGTTTTGATTGACACAGCAACACCTTCAAAACTCACAAATCTTCTATTAGAATCAATTTCTTGTAGGATGGTAAGGTCATGTGCTTAAAGTAGAAGTTGTTGATTTAAGAAGGAGATGGGTTTTTTTAGAAAATCTGAAGTCATCAAAATATATTTTGATTTTATGGCAAGGACATGCATTTGAAAATTTGACTCCAATTTGGGTTTATATTGGTCATTTTTAAAAAAAAATTGAACATTTTACCCTCGCATGAAAGGCTTATGAAGCCATTATGTTAAAAGTGCCACACAAAAGCCCTACATTGAGTCACTTAAATTTACTTCAAAATACAAATAAGACATTTTCAAACTTAAGGCCCTTAAGTGAAAAATCCTATGAAGTTTAGGTTATTGAAATGAAAATTCTTCTAACTTAATATTAACTTCCTATATTCTTAAAACAAGATTATAAGATTATTAGACTGTGTGTTGGATCTCATATAATAATGCAACAAATTAATTTTGATATTACTTTGTTGAATGTTAATGATCATAAGTTATTTGAAGTAGATACATTTCCAATGTTATTTAACAGGTCTTGATGATAGATAAAAATAAATAAAAATTTGGTTTTATAAGATTATTAGTAATGGAGTAGTGATGATAATATTCCTTCTCTAAATTCTTACATTAAAGGACTACTATTGATATATTAGTAATGAAAATACTCTATGTTTGAAGGACTACTAACAACATGTTTTTAAGAAAATATTCTGTCACTAAATTCCTACTTGACAATTTTAGTGGTGAACATTCTATCTCGCTAATTTTTACAGAAAATAATAGCTTTTAGTACCAATGAATTATTATATGAAATTTTTTATTAAATGTTGATGATCATAACTTTTTTGATGTCGATACCATAATTTCCATTGCATTGCCATCCAATAAGTTTTGGCAACAAATATACAAATAAGTTTTGATTTTATAGGATAACTAGTAATAGATTAGTGATAAAAATATTCCATGTCTAAATCACTATGAGTAATAGATTAGTCCTGAACATGACAATTCTTTTTGAAGGTAAATTTATTGATAGCGGGAGAAAAGCCTTCCCCACGACAATACATAATCTAGTTGATAGAAAGTACAGTCAAAAGAATACCTTAAAGGCATCAAGACTCATTAAGACATCTAATTCTCACATTCCTTAATGATACTCCTTCCTTAGCCAAACTATCCGAAACCTCATATTTGCTGATTGTAGTGCATGAGAAAAGGAAATATTTGAGTTTCTAATCAAGAAGCAATACGATCAATATGATGCCAAAGCCTCTGTGGATCGCATTGTTTCACTTCATCCATAAAACAATATTGGATGAGTCACCTTCCACTATGAGGGGAGATAATCAAACTGTACAGCAGATTTTCAGTCCTTCCAAGAGCATATAAATTTCCACTTCACCTATTTAATCAAAAGTAGTATCGCCATTTGCACTTCTAAGAACTTCACCTACGCCCGCTAGTCTCGGATTTGCGAGACTTGCCCCTTCAAATTTGAGTTTAGAAGACTCTGAGCTAGGAGGCTTCCCTCGTGGTGTATTATTATTTTTCTTTTCGCCATATGCTGATAATTCTTCCCATTTCCTTAGAATCTCGCTGACAGATACAGTCCGAGAAATCTCTGAGAAGCGATGCCTATCTTAGAGCCTTTTCATGGAGGTCTTTTAAAAACTCTTTATGCTGAAAGCAAAAAATGTTCCTCTCATTCCAAATGCACCAAACAGCTGAACAAAGGGAGAGATTCCATAAAAACCTACCTCTCTTGCTGAGTCTTGGTATGACCGTTGTTCAAGAAGGTCGTCAAAGCCGCTTGGAAAAACCCATTCCAATCCGAATTTAATAAGATTCCTACTCCAAACTTTTTCTACCTTACGGCAATGCAAAAATAGATGATCAAGAGTTTCAGATACCCTCAAGCAAAGAGAACAGCAGTTTGGCCCATACCATCATTTGGAGATTAAGTTATCAAATAAGAGTTTTATCGAGAGTAATATCCCATGTAGTGAATGCGACTTTAAGCGGCGCCTGTGGGTTCCAGATGATTTTTCGAGGTGACCGTATAGTTGCTCTTAAGGCCTTATCATGTGTCATGGGCTTAGCTTCTCAGACTCCCACGCGACACTTAGCTTGGCTTCTCACTCTGCACCAACTAAGTAAGCCTGCCTAAAATAAATCTCGAAGGAGAAGAACAAAAGAAGAAGACTTTGAGAGAAATCTAGCTCTATTGCTTTGAAGATGCTTATAACTCATGGATAAGTTTTGAGATTGTTGGGAGAAAGCTCCTCTATTTATAAGTGCTCACCCCCTTTCCACTTTCTCAATAGAGGGTTAGGTTCATTACATTTGTCTGGTCCTGATTATCCTCTAGAAAATTTCTATAAAATATCTAAACTCTACCACATTCTAGATCATAAATATTTACAAGAATAATTCTAGAATATAGCCTTCCAAAAACTGGCCTTCGCCTAGAAATCTTTGATTGTAGACCAAAGTCTTTCGGGCCAAGTCCACAAACCAAAAGGGACTTTTCTTAAGGCTTGTGGGCCTTAGGCATTAACTGTGTAACAATAGTAGGTGACATGTGATATGGCGGTGTGCAGAGAAGGTGCAACTTGGATTGCATTTCCAAACTAATCGGTCTTCTTTTTGCTGATTTATCACGACAGCTTTTGATCTCTCCTTCCAAATATCCAGCTCTTCCGACTCAATCCCTCTCAGTGGTCTATGAGGCCGAAAGAAGAAGTGCAATTTAACTCCAGATCTTTGTATAGCTCTTTGAATCCTTGGAAAGAGTGAGTGGAGAAACTCATTTCCGAACCATAGATAGTTCCAAAAATCAATCCCGTCTCCTGTTCCCGCATGAAGCTTTGTAAGAAGATCACGATTAACTTGTTTCAGAATTCGAATGTCCAGCCTCCTTACATTTTTGGCCTGCAAACAAAGTTGCATCCAATAATATTGTATTTTCTTTCTCTTCACGACCCCATACAAAAGTTCCTTGATTTTTCTCGACGCAATTTTAAAGTCGGGGGAGGACATATAATAAATCGGAACATTTTCCATGGAAGCCTTCAGAGTGTGAGTCTACCACCGTCCCTTGATAATGCAGCTTTCTTTCAAAACGAATCTTTTTTTTGAAATCTCTGTACCACCTGCTCTGAAAGAGATGCTTTTGCCCTTGAAAAATTAAGTGAAAGACCTAGAAAATTAAGGGGAGCCTTTGTGCAACGGTAGAATTGTTATCATGTGACCTTGAGGTCACGGGTTCAAGGTATAGAAATAGCCTCTTGCAAAATATAAGATAAGGCTGCGTACTATTGGTCCGCCCCTTCCCCGGACCACGCATACACGAGAGCTTCATGCACCAGGGCTATCTTCTTTTACCTGGATAATAACATAAAAATCTAGATCTTTTGCACCCACACTTTAGAAGCCATTAAATTGAATTCATTCTCATCCAAATTGATTCCTAGTAATTCGCTCCTCCAAATTGATGTTTTGGCATTTGATAAGCTCATATGTCTTGAAAAAGATCCACAAATTTCTTCTTTGAATCTCGTTATATTCTCCAATGACCATGGCATTATCTGCATATTGCAGAGGAGAAGTTGTTAGACTTGAGTTTTCGAACCCTCGAACCTTTAAAAAGAGTGCATGACACAACCGTCTTCATCAATTTGTTAAAGACTTCTGCCACAAGCGAAAACAAATATAGAGGCAGGATCTCCTTGTCACACTCCTCGCAGGCTGTTAAAGACACCTTTTATATAAATTAGTGACAGACTTTTTCATCCCTAATTTATCTCAGAAAATTTTGAAAAATATTTTTAAATGAATCCATTTTGTTTTTAATTAACCATGTAGGGAAAAAGAATGACTAAAAGAAAAGAAATCAATTAATGATTCATCAAAGTTTAATTTGATTCAATGACCAAAGTCAAGCGAGAATATACAGTTAGGAGACGTTGAACAAAAATTAATTTATTTGCATTAACCTTTCGAGGGGCTCATTCAAGGCTTACTCGAACTACTAAATAGAAAATGAGAGCTTTGTGATGAACAAATCCGTTACAATAATTTATCACCATTTTTTTCTACAACAATAATTTTCCTACGTTTTTGGTGATAAATTTATTCTAATCAGTTTTGCCTCCATTTGAGTGACGAATTTTATTCTAATTACTTACAGAATTGTCCGCCACCATGTTAGTAATGCTAATATAATCTGTCAGTGAACTATTAGCAACGGAGATATCGGTGATAGATTTTTTTCTTTATTAATTCATAACTGGAAGTCAGGCTATGGTAAGGATTTTTAATTAATTTTTGTAATTTATTAGCACTTATTTGTTCTCAAAATGTTAGACGGACAATGCTGATGAAAATTAGAACCGCCCATCTGATAGCAACCGCCAGGAACGGTGAGATATTTTAGATATTTATATACTAAGTTATATTTTGGGATAAATGTTGTATTTTTATTTAAACCCATGTTTTTGGGGCAGGTGCAAAACATGTAGTTTACTCCGATAACATGGAATGTAGGATCAGATTTGAGAGGTGGGCATCCTAGGTATGTGTAGTGACAGTGGCAAATATATCCTACTACTAAATTCTTAGATGACAATTTTAGTGGGGGATATTTCTGTCACTATATTTTCTAGCAGAAAACAATTGACAGATTTTTTCATCATTGATTTAATTCGAAAAATGAGAAAATAGTTTGCAATAAATTAGTGATGGACAAATCCGTCACTATACTAAAAAAATTTTGTCACGAAATTTGTCCCCACCATTTCGTGACGAATTTGGTCTAGGCAGTAACAAAACTGTCCATCATTAATTAATGACTCTAATAAAATCTGTCGCTAAATCATTAGTAGCCAGGTATCAGTGGCAGATTTTTTCCGTCACTATGCCTTCTTTTAGTTGTTTGTTAGGCTTTTTTCTAACTGTTACTTTGTGGGCATCATGCAATGTATTTAGATTTCAATAGGTTTCCATTAAGGTCATGAGTTCAAGGCGTGGAATCAGCCTCTTACAAAAATGCAAGGTAAGGCTGCCTACTTTAGGTCATTATGGCCCGCCCCTTCCCTGGACCCTGCATAGGCGGGAGCTTTGTGCACCTGGGCTGCCCTTTTTCTTTTAGGTTTCCATTGATCTTGACCAGTAATAATACCTACTATTGTCATTAATCACACCTTAAGATTTGATTAAATGACAATTAGCTACCTAGGGAAAGCTTAAAACTTCATCGGCTCAGTCGAGTTGTGCCCTTTGTCGAGGAGTTTTTCTATGATAAATCTTCCATTTTCCTATACTCATCAGGGACCATGTTTACCAGTAGTTAAATGTGGGTTTTTGGTAACCATAACCCTCTATAGGCAGACTTACATGGCACCTGATGCTAAGACTTGTTTAATAACCAGCTAATTAAAGTTTGTCTTGAGCAGCAAGAAAGGAAAAGAAACAACCAAAATGAGTCTTGAAGATCAAGGTTAGGATCATTTCATACTTTAGATATTGTGGACCACTATGACTCAACTCATATGATCCTTATATCCACAAGCTTTTCTATGGCTAATAAAAAATGAATAAAGAACATGATTAGGTTGGTTTAACCAAAGTAGGATTAATGGAAGATGGACCAGATTTACTGTTACAAGTCAGGATCAAAAGAACTGACCTAATAAGTAATAGGAGCCTTTGGCGCAATTCTCTCAGATTATAGTCATGTAATAGTATGCGACCTGTGCCATCTTAGCCACCGATCCTCATTTTATTGACCCCCGTAACATGAACCGTAAGGCCACATGGTCCACTTCTCCAACAAGCTTACAAGCAAGGATACGAGAGAGAGACCAGTATCACTTGCTCAATCTGCAACACAGAGAGAGAGAGAGAGAGAGAGAGAGAGAGAGAGAGAGAGAGAGAGAGAGAGAGAGAGTCCCACAATGGTCACCCGAGGATGAGCCCGTTGACTTCATAATTCCCTCCACTCGGGATAAAAATCCAACCATTGGATCAAGTTCTCCTTCCCCTTCAACTCGGGGATAATATCTTCCTCCCACTTTTCTTTGCTGCTTCCTACTTCTTTATGGGACGTTGTGATGTGCCAGAATTTTATAGATCTGGCGATCAGGATAGTTTTAATTATACACATACAAAAGGAAATAAAAAAAATTTATGTGATTCGGCCAAACTCATCCTACCACCGGAGAGGAGGATTCTACTGTAATCTGATTAGATTATATGGATGAGGGCAAGGTGGAGGCTCAAGGCCTCCTCCAACCCTCCTAAGCACAAACTCTCTCACACCCTCACTCTCACACTCCAAATCCTAACATCACATATGTAGAATTTTCCTTACATGGATATGAATTAATTCCTATCTTTACCCTGATTGATCCTTATGCTGATCAATCTTTATCTTGATCAAATTTTATCTTTTTCCTAATTGATATTATCCTTTATTCTGATCAAACTTTATCCTTATCAAGTTTCTTCACATGGGCATGGATCACATGTGGGTCTACCCCAACATATTGGAGGGAAAAGATTCCAAGCTCTGCCACTCTCCACCTTCTCACTCTCTCCGAAGTCGTCGATCATTTCCCGCATTTCTTAGTTTACTTCCTCGGCTTCTCTGGCATCAGCTTTCTTTAATTCCTAATCCCCAATCCCACTTCATCTGAGCCATTTGATGGAGAACAAGTGGCCTCTACAGAACCATCTCTACCATCCATTCCTTCCCCACAAAATTTAGAACCAAACCCAGCTGACGATGCCAAACTCATTTTGGCAGTAGCTTCAGGATCCATCCCTTCCTCCGCACTCGAATCGAAACTCGGTGAAAGCAAACGAGCGGCTGATATCCGCTGAAAATCGGTTCATGTGACAACCAATCGGTCTCTATTCTGGGCCAATGCTGCGGGATGCCTGTTGGGTATGCTCAGATTCCTGATGGGATGGCAGGCCGGCTTCTTTTGGGCTGTAGAGAATACTCTTTGCCCATGGCTACTAAGGGAGGCTGTTTGGTGGCGAGTACAAATAGAGTTTGCAAGGCCATCTATGATTGTGGGCCAGCAGTGTGGTTGTGAGGGACGGGATGACCCGGGCTACAGTTATTACATTTGAGACAGCGATGAGAGCTGCCGAATTGAATTTCTTCCTGGAGGATCCTACGAATGCTAAGACTTTGGCGATTATTTTTAACAAGTGTAGTAGATTTGGGAGGCTTCAAGGGATCAAATGCTCATTGGCTGGGAAGAATTTATACATGAGATTTAGTTGCAGCACTGGAGATGCCATGGAGATCAACATGGTCTCTAAAGAGCTCCAAAATGTTTTAGATTTCTTGCAAACTGGTTTTCCTCATATGGTGTTATGGCATTTCTGGCAGTTTCTGCTCAGACAAGAAACCAGCTGCAGTAAATTTGATTGAAGGGCGTGGAGAATCATTTGCTTGTGAGGCCATCATTAATGGGGAAGTAGTAACGAGGTGCCGAAAGCCACCGTTTCCCGCCTAGTGGAACTGAATATGATCAAGAATCTTACTGGGTTAGCCATGGCTGAAGCACTAGATGGATTTAATCCTCACGGAAGAATATTGTCTCTGCAGTCTTCATTGCCTCTGGCCAAGATCCAGCAGACAACATTGATACTCACTGTATCACCGTGATGGAAGATGTTAAAGATGGAATGGATCTACATATCTATTTTACTATGCCTTCTATTGAAGTGGGCACAGTTGGAGGTGGGACCCAACTTGCTTCCCAATCAGCTTGCTTGAATTTGCTTGGGGTTAAGGGTTCAAGGGTAGAATCACCAGGTGCAAACTCAAGGCTGTTGGCTACCATTATTGCTCGCGCAGTTCTAGCAGGAGAACTGTATCTCATGTCTGATCTTGCAGCTAGACAGCTTGTGAAGAGCCATATGAAGTGTACAGCAGATCACACCAATGCAGAACTGGCTTGACTCTAGAGAGTATTGAGTAAAACAGCCCAAAGATGAAGAAAAAACTGAGATTGAATTAATGCAATTAATTTGTCAAGAAAAAAAAGTCTACTTGTTCCTTTACCTCCTTAAGATGGAAATGATCCGTGGTGGTAATTTGGAATGCAATGATCTTTGATAGAGAGTATCAATAAAGTGCTGTTTAGAAAAAATAATCATCCTTTTCTTTATTTCATGTCCATTTTGACTTATGTTTACTCGATCAATATATGGATAGGGATAGCACTCGCCTGAGAATTATTGCCACTAATAATTTGCAGCCGATGGGTCTAAATCAGTCAAGATCTGTGATGAATCTCCATTAGTATTATTTACTTAATATTTCAAGGACTAAACAATGCACCACATATGGCACGTCCTTGCAAGGCACCCTACCGTTGCGTGAAGGACCCCACCTTGGATGATCCCACCTGTTTATCTTATTCCTTTGTCAGGCTTTGGATATCTCATAAACATCAGATTCAATGCTTTAATGATCCTAGCATCCTGAATTCGCATTTTTCGTTGTTTTAGACCTGTTTATACAAGGTTTCCAACCCATCCATTTGCTGTAACCAAAAGTGCAAGTTCTCAGATACTAGACTTATCCAATCCATACGCCTACTGAACTACTAAACATCAAAAGCTAGTGCAATCAGTTGAACAGGTCGGATCATCCAAGTTGAGGCACTTCAATGCAAAATTGGGGTGCTTTCTAAGGAGGGCGTCTGTTCACTAATCCTCTAACAATGGAGAAGATTGGAGAAATGGAAGATGCTAAACTTAGTACATGTATGTGGATGGAATGTCTCTGTCTTTGGTACAGAAAATGGGCTTTCCCTGGGAAAGATACCCACTTAGTAATAAGAAAACCAAAAAACGAAAACGTCCAACAGACAAAAGCACATCTTATTTTCTATTTAAAAGATGGAATCCATTAACCAAAAGATGAAAAGCTACATCTGGTGATGGGACCGAGATTGCCCCACAAAAGAGAAGTACAAAATTATGCAACTGGCCACATAATTCTAGTGCTCAAGCTTTGAATAACATATATACTGGCTGGGAAAATTGAGGAAAAGAAAAGAATCCACTTGATCTTATCAGATATCAACGTCACACTTGGTCCTGCTAAAGCTCCTTCCGCCTATGGCTTCGGTTGCCAGGGGAATCCTCAACTTGCACTCTACTTCCTGCTTGTAACGAGCAGTCTTTGCCAATGATCCAATCTTATACCGATTCCTCATGTAGATCTTCACACTGATATCGAAAGTCTCATTTTGCTTGTCCAAGTTAAAATCCCCAAGGTGACTCCCACGGAAATCCATGATGCTTTCCCCTCTGAAAGTAAGATAAATCATGGTGGTGTTTTTGTGACCTTGGTAGAAAGTCGGCAAAGTACCAAGACTGAACCTCTCTCCCTCATACAGAGCTCTTACTTCAAGCCTGTCATAGTAAATGCCAACTCTCTTATTTGGGTTCCTCAAACTCATGTCCACTGAAAAGTGGAATTGGAGAATTATATTATCAATGAGACTGAACTGAGTCAGAGAAGCTCTCTCGACGTGGACTTTAATCTTGGCGGGTCGGTAGACTAGCCATAACACGAAAATGGTGATACCTAGAATAATGATGATCCATATCAGAGCTTTAAAACAGGCCTTGGCATCACAATCTCCTCTTTTGTTCCCGCGGGCAACAACTCCAGTATCATCAGAATCGACATTTATAATCGTAGGTCGTTGATTATCCACAGCTGGACTTTGCTTAGTGGGTTGGCGAGGCCTGTGTGCAGGTACCGATATGAGTTGGGCAGGCTCATGTGCAGGAGTGGGCGCGGGTTGGCCGGAGTTATGTGCAGAGGCCGTTTTGAGTTGGCCAGGGTTATGTTCAGTCTCGGGTACGGGCTTATAAGCAGGACCTAGTGCTGGTTGGCCAGGATCTTGTGCAGGGTCGGGTGCAGGTTGGCCAGGCTTACGTGAAGGGCCTAGTGCTGTTTGGCCAGGCCTATGTTGCGGATTAAGCCAGGTGATCTCTTGAAAATAAGTAATGATCTGTTGAACACGATAAAAGTAGCGCCTTCTGACTTGATTCGTGGTGGTGGTACTGAGGGAAGAAGGATCGGAAGGATTCGGTCGCCGTGCACCGACGTCGCCACTTCTGCCTCGGTTCATGGCGTCGGAATTGAGGGAAGAAAGACTAAGAGGGATTTGGACACTGATTTTTGATTTATCAGGGAGATGAACTAAGGAAAGTTGGTGTATTGCACATCATGGAGTGGGAGAAGGGACAGGAGCAAGTGTTTGTACTTAAAGACGATTAAAGAAGTATGCATGGAAGGCCATTGTCTAGTATCCTTTTTCTATACTTTTTACTACGCGTTTTGAGTATTTGAAAGAGAAATGGTGGGGAGAAAAGGAGACGGTGAAAGACAACTTTGAGAGTCCACATATGAGCATACCATAGTCCAAATGTCAAAGAACAGCTCTTGTTTCATATGAGTTATTTTTCAAATAGTATGACTATTACGGGCCCCACTTTTGCATCAAGGGACCCACCTTAATTGCTAGATCAAACCCGTTGATTTGATCTGTATGTCTGTCTTAGTATGTTTACTAATTCAAAACGTTGCAAATTGGAAGAATCAAGAGGATTTCATCATAGGAAACAGACAACTAAAAACTTACATAAGGGATTTTTTGTCAATTTGGTTACGGAAATTGTCCATTTGTCAGGATTCTGAGTCTACCATGTATCGAAAGAAGGACAGATCAGATGAATGGGAGAGATCAACTAACGGTGGGCTCAACTTGTATTTCTCGCCATTAACTATATCCTTGACTAGGTCCATGTGTGCTTCATGGATTTGATCACCTCCCTTAAATTCTGATGAAGTCATTGGTACAACTGTCCGGTTTCCAGTTCCACTGTTTTATCTTTGATTGGATGATCCACACTCTTTATCCTCGTTTAATTTTTAACCAAGAGAAACGATCACCCAAGTTTGGTTTTATTTAATTTTATGGCCAAGATATCTGCCTATGACCATCGTCTTTCAATACCAAAGCCCTTCATTTTTTTTATTTTTATTTTTACTGCAAGCGAAGAATTACAAAGCAAATCACCTAAACTTGGCGGTGATTATTATCTTTCATCAAGCCTATTCCAGAAAAGCAAAGCAGGCTTAGTATGAGTTGTATATCATATTAAAAGCTCCCTTCTAAGAGGCTTCGTATGAATCTTAAGATGCCTGTCTTTCTCTTTTTCTCTCTCTTTTTCTGCCTTTTGCTTTCCTCTTGTCAATGAGAATCGATCGCCTCCGCGTTGAATATGTTCCCAAGAAGACCACGGGGCTTGCCCATGCTGATGGATTTGGGCCTTCCCTATGTTCCACGAGATAAACCACTGGCCCCTCTTATAAACCAATAAAGTTGGGACCAGAATCGACTCAAACACTGAAGACTCTTCTCCCTTCCATTATCTCTTCAAGCTTTGGAAACCAAGCTATTGACTTTAGGCTGTGGGTAGGGGTTTTAACTTCTAAGTAGAACCATCGGAATTTCGTGCTTAGAAAAGTAATTGCAGATCCTACATATAGAGTTGGGCTTTTTAAATTTCTAACAACTACTTTATGGGCATCACAAATTTTAGTTATGTTTTGTTAGGGAGGAATCTATATTGTTGTAGTATAAAAATAGGAGATTTTCAAGCTCTCTCTTAATTCAAGGAGCCATGTGCATCAAGTGGTATGTCTCTCTTCTTTCCATTCTTTACAAAAAAAAAGAGTCTAAATAGTCATGTCTCCTTAAATGGGAATATATTGTCCCCCCCTCTCTCTATTGGGAGTCTAAGTGCAATTAATTAGGTTCTCTCTCCTAATTATCACTCTAACAACATCTTGTCTCCTCCCTTAGAATCTTTCCTTCCACTTAATGATTTTAAATTTTCATTAAAGCACAATTATTCACTAATCGTCATTCTAATAAATTCTCTTCTTCATTCCTCAGTATCTCTCTCATAAACAAATATACTAAAATTTTCTCAAATAAGGTCTTCTTCTTCTCTCTCTCTCTCCCTCTCTCTCTTTGTATATATATATATATATATATATATATATCACATGCAATTTCACATGCATATAAACACATCTTTTGTTTCATTCACCTCTTTAATCTCACCATGTGTTTTGCCAAGGCAATGAGCTGGCTAAGAGCAGCAGCATGTTTTCATGTAGCTAAAACATGGTATCTTTGTACCGATAATGGTATCTGATACTCAAGATATCCTGGGTGGCCGGACGGGACCAGTCAAATCACGGCTGAACTTTAACTTTAGGACCATTCAATCGACTAACGACAGTCGAACCAGACATCAGTCAAGATCGAACCCATAATGATATGATGATGAACTTATATATTTTTCCAAGAAAATTATGAGCAGCTGAAAATGCAAGATTGATTTGATAGACCTAGATAAAAGGGCAGCTCTAGTGCATGAAGCTCCTACCTATGCAAGAGGCGGATCACAAAGGTCTACAGCAGCTTTACCTAAAATTTGGCTATTTTTAAATCTTGAATCATGACTTCAAAGTCACATGATGACAGCTTTACCGTTGACAAGCCTAGATATGAACCAACCAAAATCCTGATTTAATGAAGTCACGGTTCACAAGTCAATAAGGAGCCTGACCAGTACTCATAAATCATAATTCATATCACGGGGTTAGCATTTTTTCAAGCAAATGTATGAGCAGCTTAAAATTCATGTGAGCTGAGAAAAAAACGCGCTATCGTTCCGGTAAACATTTCAATCTGCTTCATTATGTTCCGACCATTCCGGTGTATTCCAGCATTTTCTGGCCAATTTTCAATAACTTCCGCTACTATTTTGTGTTGACGCGAGGAGCCCACAAAAACTGGATGAATTATTTTTGTTATTTGAAAAATAAAAAACAGTTGCTGTAATATTAAGTGACTGTAAAATAGTCTACAAGTATTCAATGATCTTGAAATTTGATAACTTCTCTATTCAAATTATTCTAAATAGGATGAACTACTTAGATCTTTCCAAAGAAGTCACTCTCTGTCACAAAATGAAGGGCCTGCTTCTTGCAAGCACGAATGCATGAACTCACGGATGGTTAAAGCAAGCAGTGCCTGGTCCTTGGATGATGCTAGCCATTCATATTCTAGTTTTTGTGTGGTGATAAATTGTGGCACGAAAATCTTTAGACGCTTGTATGGTGATCACCCGCCGGATGAGATTTTCCGTGATCAAAGACAAGATTTGGAACGTGGATGGCTTAGATCACCCAAAATAGGGTTTATCCTGTAGTTATGGCTGATCCTAGCTAAGACCATAAGTATAGAGTATCCTGTACTTATAGTTGATCCTAACCTCACTGCCTCCTCCAGCAAGCACGCCATAGGCGCCTCTTCGATAATTCTGGTGACATTTTCTGTTAGGATATATTGTAATCATAGAATTAAAAAAGGGCAGCCTGGTGCACAAAGTTCCCGCCTATGTAGGGTTTGGAAAAGAGCGGACTACAAGGGCCTAAAGTATATAGCCTTACCTTGCATTTTGCAAGAGATTATTTTTTATGCCTTGAACCCATGACCTCAGAGTCACAGTAAATATTTTATGTTATAATCACTATAAAAATTCTTTATACGTATTTATATTACCTTTTGATTAATGTTTCTTTAGATTCTATCACAGTACTAGAGCCATGGGTTGAAGATCTGTCATTCTAGTGATGTGTCACCCCCAATCAGATCTGCCGCATATTTCACCCCCAATCGTTGATAATGGTGATCTTCTCCTGTGGTCTTGTCCTCGGCCGATACATCAAGACACCATTTGCATCAATATCAAAACAGAGTGATCTAAGGACACCAAGAGAAGTAGCAAGACTGCCTAGAAAGTTCAAACTTGCCCAACAAGTTGTCTCTGGTTTTCCTCTCAACCTAGCAATTCCAAATCTCCTTATCACCTGCTCTTCCTACCAGTTTACGAAGATTTCTATTCGTATCTTGCCAATCATGGCCTTGCCAGAAGACCCATAATCGCTCTCGCAGCTGGCCCAGAATAGATCCAAACACGCTCGAACTCATTTTCCACAACTGGTTCCTCGATTACCCTTGCCTAACACCGGACCCGCTTCAAGCTAACGCCATCTACCTCCCGTACTATATATGCCAGACAATCCCCGCCGGTATCTCTATGGTGCAGATGTAAATTCCAGCACAGACCACAGTTTAGATCTCTTCGATTTCCTCCAAAATTACTTTCAGGAAATCTGGTCCCGGCACAGCGGCCACAATCATTTCCTGGTGATGGCGCACACATCTTGGAATTCTTTCAACCGCTTTCCAACGATCCACGTAACCTTTTTGTTTTTTTTGGCAAGTCCCAGAATTCTACACTGTTACAACATCGACGCTAGAGTGCCGCATGGCTGTGAGCTTTGTTCTCTGCAAGCTTCATTTGATCGACCACAACCGCCCTTGTGGTGAGCTTCGTACTCTGCGGTCCTCATTTGATCGACCAATCCGCCTTGCCTTGAGATTCGTACTCTGGAGGATTCTGTTGGACGACATTCACAGGCAAGATAAGAATCATCCTACGCACGTACAGAGAAAAAAAAATTCTGATCAGTGGAGGACTGTGAGTCGAACGGCAGTGACGACGGGCAATTGGATGTGGGGCAATTTGATGCTGGCGCTGGTTAATTTGGTACTGATAAAGCTTGGTCCTTCTCCGATCTGAGGTCATATCTGTAAGCAGGAGTAGGTTATTATCTATCTCATGCGTCGGGGCTGCCCCTTAGATCTTGTCGATCGCATCCGCAATCAAGCATCTTAGATCATGTCTATCAAATTCACAATTGTCATTCTTTAATCTCATCGATTGAATCCACAATCACCGATTTTAGATCTGATCTCCAACTTTGCTCGACTTCTATTTCCTTCATCGTTGATCTTGTGTGGTTTGCCTTTACCACCACTGATCTCATGCGATTTGCCTCATCCACCATTGATTTTGTCTTCGACTGACAATCTCTTTAGTATTGTTCCATCTGAAGGTCAATGTCCTCCCAACATCTAGATCGCCCAAGTCCCCCAATTCCTCAGACCAATTACCAACATGGAGGGATTGTAGCTCATAAGAAAGCTATGTCATCTGGTTTTCTGTTAAGAGATCAATCTATTGAAAGTGGTTCGAAAAGCTTACAATCCGACATCTTCTAATGGATAGGCATCCAAGCTACTATTGATCATCCTAGTATTCTCTTAGATATTCTTGAATCGCTTCAATCACCATTCAATTTCTTGAGCAATGCTCTACGATATAATGCTCATTACTAAGAATTTTTCTTTATCCAGATGAAATCAAGATCGATAAATTGCAGAAGACATTGAAAGTTTGGCTTGACTTGAGATTATACTCTTTAGTCAATTATCAAGGAAGCAATCCTTCAATTATAGTATTTAATCGGCAAGCTAATATGTAAATTATCTTTGTATCAACTTAAGGGGATGCTAGAATAGGTTGTAATCATGGGATAGCCGATATTTTCTATTGTAATAGGAGATATTTTATGCTATAATCATGATGAAAATTCTCTATATATGTATATATTTGTATTACCCTTTAATAATTAATTAATGCAGTAAAGATGGAGATTCTATCGTCTTCACGACCTCATCCTAAAGTATCTTTAGCTCCGCCAGACACTAGTTCTTCCCCACCGCTATCAGTTCCTAGATCTTCTCCTCCACCTTCATCTTCAACGTTGTCATGTCGAGCTCCCTTGCCGCTGTCTAATAGTTCTACCCCACTGGATAATAACCCTGTGTTCTCATGGTTTGATTCTCGGAATTGCTATTGCAGCGGTTGTCGCGCTTGTTTTTCCAAGTATTCTATTTATATGCTATAAGATGAGGAGGAGAAGGAATGATCCACCATTGGATGACGTTATTTGTGATTTGTGGTTATTTTCAGTCCAAAATGTTATAGAGTTAAAGCCGTGTCATCGTTGACCTGTCAACTGGGCCCACAAAAACGACGTGGAAGCTACATAAGCAGAATCCAGATCGCATGAAGCCCCATCTGGGATTTAGGTGCATCAGTTAACGATGTTTAAATCTAGGACTTAAGTAATGAGATTGCAAATTCATGGTATACAAGTTATTTGCAAAAAATACAGAGTTTTTTCCTGATTTTCCTTCTTAGAACTCGCCAACTCTAAGCAGTTCAAACTGGGTGGTTTCTCTTCTTCCCTCAAAAAGCACAAGGAAACTTATACAATCAAGAGAGAGTCTTGGTATCTTCAAATGCTAAGGCAACATTCTATTTTCAGGCATTATCTTCTTGTTATTTTTCTTTAGATCTAATACATTCATATTATTTGAGTCCCTTTTCTTAGCCTGCTCATCAGAAATCATATCAATCGGTGATTTAACTTCTATTTTTGTTTTCATTTTTTATTTCAACAGTTGTGAGTCAAATCACAGGAGAACAAGGCTGCAAGCATCCAATAGAAGTAACTTTTGGTGTAGGAATAATGTAAAGAGATTTTGAAAAAAAAATAAAAATAGCTTAGATCTTTAAAAAATCCAGCCTAAAATGGGCAGTCCCGGTGCACGAAGCTCCCGCCTATGCAGGATTCGAAAAACTAAGGGCAGTGAGTCTTGGTTTGATTTACTCGTTTAAGATTGTCATTTATTATTTATTATTTTTTCAAATAGAAGCCTCAAACTCATGACCCTTCACAATGGACAGCTCCCTGTTGCGCCACTATTTCTCATGTTTGTTATTGCTTTGGATGTATTTCCTTTTTTATAATGAATTTTTGCATTCAATTAAAAAAAAAAAAAGTCGGGCCGGATGCATGCATGTAGAGTTTTATACAGGTTATAACTGGTCTTGTTATATCTTTTAAAAATTTTATCTACCTAATATAACAATGATAAACAAAAAATACTGAAACCCTTTTATGTCACCGTTGACATAATTGTAAACAGGATTTTTTCCTTAGAAAACCTACATTTTTGCGCGCTTTTATATTCATATCTTAAATTACTAATTAATGTTAGAAAACCTTAGATTATATTCTCAGAATTGCACTCAAACTGAAGCCGCGTTAGACACTATTTTGACAGGGTTGGATCTGGACAATCGAACACACAAAAAAAAAATGTAGATTTATGTGGTTCGGCTATCTTAGCTTACGGGAGAAATACCAATATATGATCAGATTACATTTTTTTTTTCTTCTCTCATCTCTCTCACATCCTATTTATAGTACTTATAACTATTAGATCATCAAAGTTGGCGGTTGTTGCAGTCACGCACCGTCAGCTGTGTGGGTGCATCCCAACATGTTTGACGACGTTTTTCCTTTTTCTAACTCGTTGTGCGACTGTGGCAAGAATGTTTTCGAGTTGGCCCTATCTACCATTCAGTGGGTCTTTGGTTTTTAGTTTCTTCTCTGAAAAAAACCAAGGAGAAGTGAAAACTGGCCAGGTATAATCATCCGGCCATTGGAAATGATGGCATGACGTTCTTAGTGGTTTTTGTGGGATTACTTGAAGCAAGCAATGTGGGGGATCCTGCTACTTTGTCTTCGGAATATGGAGAAGAAAACAATTTCTTCCGAGAGGAAGAACATCAACATAACAGCAACTAGTAAACGTTGAAGAGAGTGGAGAAAACAAACCATCACAAGATCTCCCCATGGCCTTCTTCGAATGGCTGAAACCCAACAGACAATCCATTTCTCCTGAGCATCTCAGCTGCTAAACGTTCGGGTGGTGGAAAAGAATGGGATGATGGAGACAACCCATTTCTCTCCGTCCACTCAATACCCTTCTTATTCTGATCTGCTCAAGCGCTACTCAGCTTCTAGACTTGCCGGAGTTACCAAATATACTCATGCAGGGGCAAAACAAGAGTTGCCTCACGTGGAATTCTTCTTTCTTCTTCTTCTTCCATGCAGATGCCCATATTACCTGCGGATGATCAACTTCCTCCGGTAGATCCGGCGGCCATCATGCAACAGTGGAAGCTTCATTTAGATAGGCATCAGGATTGTGCTTTTCTTTTTTGCCCTTTATTTTTAGCTTTATCTTATTTTTTCTTTATCTTATGTATAGATAAAGCTTTGCATATGGTTTTGTAGTGTTGGAAGCCGGGGGAAGAATACTAGATGAAAGTATTGAGGCAAAGTGTTGGGGCAACCTACCCCAAGTAATTAATGCTTCCTCTCTTTCATAGAAATTTAGGATATTTTGTTGTCTAATTAAAAAGAAAGTACCCTTTAAAGAAAATTTTAAAATACTGTCTTTCAGTCAAAAGGAAGTAGAAATCCATCCACCACAGCTCGGTGTTACAGACAGGATCCCCATTGCTAAGACATTGCTACACAATGTTTAAAAACCAGTGATTCAACTCGGGGATTGGCAAATTCAGATCGGATCGGTAGGAAACCTGTTCTGAAGTATAGAACTTAAATATAAAGATAAATCCATTGTTTCTTCTTTGATTCTTTCTCACTAACATATTACTATCAAAAACATCTTTCATCCTCTCATATTTCTCTAAAATGAAAATAAGGCATGGAAACTGCCTCCTGCAAAAATACAAGGTAAGGCTGTGTATCATAAACTCTTGTGGTCTACCCTTTTCCTAGACCCCATATAATGGGAGCTTGGTACACCGAGTTGCCTTTTTTTATTTTTTTTTCTTCTGTGTATTATGCAAACATTTATTTTTATTTGACCTTGAGGTCACGGGTTCAAGGCGCGGAATCAGCCTCTTGCAAAAATGCAAGATAAAGCTGCCTACTTTAGGCCATTGTGGCTCACCCCTTCCTCGAACCCTGCATAGGCAAAAGCTTCATGCACCGGGGCTGCCCTTTTATTTTAATTTGAAGTGAAATTTTTAAATATTTATTTTATAGGTTTATCATTGTTATTGATTTGATAATTTTTCATATTTAAAAAAAATTATATTATATTATTTATTTATTTTTGTACTGGATTGCTGGCGGGATTGTCTCATTGGAATTACAGCAGTCGACTGACTTTAGATACCTTCTTTTTTTCTTTTCTTTTCTTTTTTCTTTTTTTCTTTTTTTTAATTTAGAATCTGTGGCTGTGATTCTTCATAGATGGAACATAGGTTACGATCATTCAATGGGCATGGTTTGTTGGCTATAGCCTATCCAAGGGATGGGGAACCATGGCATGGGTACTCCAGAAAAATCATGCCTGCAGGAAACAATGCCTAGACCAGACATGCCTGAACTGAGGCATGAATTAGGCAGTTCTGTGGAGAAATGATAAATTGAGGCATGAATCTGGGCGGTCAGGTGGAGAAATGATAAATTGAGGCAGTTCTGAAGGAAGATTTATGTATTATGTTAGACTGCACCATATGTCAAACCTCGAAGTTTCCTTGTGAAACGGCAAAAATCAGAAACATATAAAAGGCTGTGAAGAGAGAGAGAGTTATTATTAGATATGGAAACAGGGGAGAGAAGGAGAGTATGTGTAACAGGTGCAGGAGGTTTTGTAGCCTCATGGACTGTGAAGCTTCTCCTCTCTAAGGGTTACATAGTTCATGGAACTGTTAGAGACCCAGGTAGCCTTTTCCCTTCTTCTTCTAATTTGGATTTGTTCTCGTTTAATTTATGGGTTCCATTACTCATGGTTATTTCTATTTAGTATGATTTAAGATGAGCCCCCTTGGTAAGAAATTTTAGCCGGTGTCTTGTATTTATGGAAACTTTTATTACATTTGATTTTCCTGATGGTCATAATGTTCTCATCCGTAAGTTCATTTAATGACTTTTCTCTGTGCTTTGATTGAGGCTACCTTATTCAAGTTATGGTCACCCCAGTTGAAATTTTGGATTTAGGCCTGTGTGGTGGTCTACTTGGTAGAATCCAACAACGATTTTTGCTGGGTTTGTTGGTTTGAATCTGTTCAGTTTGGTATTGCTTTAATATATTCATCTTTTTTCCTGGTTTGGTTGATGAATTTGTGAAGATCTGAGAGTAGGATATATTGTAGACAGATTTCTCTTTTTTGTCTTTATCCAAATTGAAGTTTCTTTGTAATTTTCTCCATTTCGAGCAAGCCTACTTATATTAGCTACTGATTCTGCTCTAGTAGGTTTGTGTATACGTTATTTCTCATTTCTGTGAGGTCATTTTATCCTGGTTTTTTACTTTGTCGTGGGATTTCTGAAATCCTTGGTACGAGACATCAACTAACAATCGCAGTTTTGATAGAACTATGTAGTTTAGGATGTTCTTTCTTTTGGTTTTGGAAGTAGTTTAGATTGAGCAATGCGGCGTGTATATCGCTACAGTTGCTCAATAATAGAAGAATGCATGGTTGTGGTTGAATGCCAGAAACTCTTTTGGTACATAAGAGAAGAGGATTAACCAGGCTGAACAAAATTCAATTGTTTGGCCATTATTACTGGCTGAATTGCTAGATATAATGACTTTGTGGAACTTTTCTGGTGAATTTTTTTCTTGACTTTTAATTTGAAAGTATGAGATTCTGTTTAATAACTTCTTTCATTCCACCAAAATCTCTTGCAGATGATGAAAAGAACAGCCATTTGAAGAGATTGGACAAAGCCTCAGAGAACCTAAAACTCTTGAAGGCAGATTTGCTAAACTATCAATCCCTATACACAGCCATTGCTGGATGTGATGGAGTCTTCCATGTTGCAAGTCCAGTCCCACCAGGCAGTGTGCCCAATCCAGAGGCAAGATAGTGTCACTATTATTTCATTAGATTGCATATATTATGGGATTGATGCTGTGCTTGCAGATTTTCAGCGGTTGAAGGTTACAATACCGGATGTATTTGTTAAGCCATATGTCTCATATAGGTTTTCTTGAATCCCACTTATTTGATAGACCTCACAGTAAAAAGTTGAATAAATGTAAAGTTCCTTTTCCTCTTTTGTGTAGAGTCGCCTGTCTTCATGCATCATGAACTCAATATTAACATGCTTTTGATCCATGTTGAGAATTTAAGAAATGATTACCAGGTCCACTTCTGAGTTCTCAGAAATGGATCAAAAGCATGTTAATATTGAGTTCATGATCCCTGAAGACAGGCGACTCTACACAACAGAGGAAAAGGAACTTTACATTTATTCAACTTTTTACTTTAGTTTCTGTAAATTGTAAATGCCTTCTGCAATCAGCAATCGATCTATTTGTGCTGTTGAGGTATAATTAGCTTGTCATTTCACGTATCATTTGTTCAAGGACTACTCTAGCTTTGCCTGCTGCATTGTAAATTGAGCAAGGAAAAATTATTTTTACATTGAGGTTTTCAACTGTTTCACAGGTTGAGTTGATTGAACCAGCTGTTACGGGGACATTGAATGTACTTAAAGCAAGTTCAGAGGCAGGAATAAACCGAATTGTCTATGTCTCATCTTCAACTGCTCTTTTGAAGAACCCAAACTGGCCAAAGGATAGAGCCATGGATGAGGATTGTTGGTCTGACAAGGAATACTGCATAAAAACTGAGGTAATTATTTGACAATATCTACTGGTCAAGAAGCGTTTAACTGGTAAAGACCTTGCAAATGGATTATTACTGACCATCAGGGAAGCCTTGGTGCAACGGTAAAAGTTGTCTTCATGTGAACTTGAGGTCACAGGCTCAAGGTGTGGAAACAGCCCCTTGCAAAATGCAAGGTAAGGCTGTGTACTTTAGGCCCTTGTAGTCTGCCCCTTCCCTGGACCCCGCATAGGCGGAAGCTTCGTGCACTGGGGCTGCCCTTTTAGATTTCTCTAGGTTTTACTTATAAAGCCACCTGGCACCTAGAATTTGAGAGTGGCGTACATTACAATTATAGGCCCTTGTGGTCCTCCCCTTCCCCAGACCCCGCATAGGTGGGAGCGTCGTGCACCGGGGCTGCCCCCACTCCGTGCATGACAACCATTTAGCCTCTTCTAATCATAAATACATATCTCTAGAGAGTCTTGTACAAGGGGCTTGTGATACAACCATAGATTCAGAAAATGACAGCTAGATTTAATTGACTGTTTCTTACAGCATTCTGCGGTATCAATATAGGAAGCAAGAGAGATGTGCAATCAGATGCATTAGTATTCAAAATTTTTAGAGTCTCCAGATTGTCATTCGCTCACCTGATTTGACTCTTAACCCTATATGAGCAATCAAGACGCTTTTTACTTGCTCGAATCTACTCTGTTTTGCCTGAGGTATATCTGATCCTAGAACAAGGTATTACACACTGGCTTCAACTAAGACTCAAGGATGGGTCAGGTCAAGAATCAAGCCATGCTTAAAGTCGCCACCTTCTTAGCCATTTTTCTTTGGAAGCCATTGGTCTGGTCTTATCCACTCATATTGTAAAGACTGTTAAAAATGACAGGCAAAGCTAGGTGTAATTTAAATCAAAATAACAGACTAATATGGGTTGTTAACTGTATGCCTCGTTATACTGTTAGCTGATGAACAGTGGAGACCAACAAATGCATGGAAAAACTAGACATACAGAATTCAAAATGTCATAAGCTGAAACTTGGAAAGCACAGAGGCATCAGTTTCCACAACCGTTGGGGCTACCTGTTGATTGCACTCCCATAATCTGCTTTATCGCAAAAAAGAGATATATTTAATGCTACCTCACAGTAGGTTAGAGACTAAATATACATAAACAGAAATATTAAACTAACCGGTGCTTGCTGGGGGTGGTCAAACTTGCCTAATCTACAAACCTAACTGTACCTTGGCATTAGATTGGATTTTCTTGCAGGTTTGGTGATTCATTGGCCCAAATTTATTTCACTTATTTTTTATCAGTTACTGTCAGGACATTTTTGTTTGTGAGTTTCATGTTTTTACTAGATAGGAACCAGAGCTGATCTGAGAGTGGAGATTGAGTTGAATCCAGTTAAATATTAGTACAGTATGCCACCTGTGGCCCTAATTTAGGTCTAATATGACTGCAACTTCTATCTATTAGTATTATCACAGCATATTATATAAACCACCAGGATAAGACAATGGAAAATTATCTGTCAAGAACCATACAAACAAACAGGATAAAAAAAAATTTCCAGGTCAGGTAAAACACATAAAACTGGTCCTGTGTTATTCTTTTTCTTTTTTCCCTTTTTTTCCCCCTTGCTTTGTGGCCCTATATTTCTAGTCATTGCTGAATGGAAGAAACATTTGAGGTGGCATATTTAATTTTGAGGACAATTTTGCAAGCTGTGGAGGCCACTACTTTTCTTTCATAGGCTTGTTTAAGAACTTCAGTTAATCATTCCAATGGTTTGCCAGAGTAAAGAAGTGCATCCATTAAGTGGATCTTCTTGCTCTATAGTGAAAACAGTCTAAGAGATTGGATAGAAAAGTACTATGAGATACGAAACCAAATTCTTATGCATTAGGAATCTCTTCTGCATATTGGAATCGTAAACCACCTATCACTTCAGATGAATGCTTTGGATGTGTGCATTATCTCTATCTCATCTAAGTTGAGTTTTGGCCATATTATACTGATTTCTTGTAATGTTCGAAATTTCCGCACCAAATGTCACTGTTGCTGTCCAGCTTGCCATCTCATTTGGCCAAAATGGAGGTAGTATCAGTTTCTTGAAGTCTAAACGTCAGTATCTGTGAACTCTAGTTTAAGATATGCATTGCAAACATGTTAATGGTCTTGGGTAATGTACAATTTTACCAGATGTATCTTTTAACTAGTACATGGCATCAAGTGCTGTGCCCAATACAGAATAAAGGAGGAGAAACTTTGTACATAATGAACTCTTGAGCTTTACTTTGAGTTTGAATTGCATCTTAATGTTCAATTAGTTTCATCACACATCTTTATCACATGAAGTTCAAAACACAATAACAAATACATACATATACATATCTGATTTGACCTATGGACGTTCCATACTCACATGAACTACACACAGGATGTACAAAATGAGGCAATTTTAGCATCAACGTATTTCATAATTTCTTTTAAATGAAACACAGTATAGAAGATAAATGTGAATCTTCAAAACACAATAATAAATACATACATACATGCACATGCACACATATGTATTTGTGTATGTAAAGGATGTTTAATGTGCAAATTTTGTATGGAGAAAAGCATCTGCTACTGGTCAATACTAATATTGTTCCAAGTCATGTACCCAAGCTAAAACATACTACAGTCTGAACTTGATACGTATCAAGTCAGTGTAACTTCATTTTGATTTTTTCTCTTCTCACTTTATATAGTATCTCCTTGTTACTATTGATATTTGTACTGGTTACCTGATGACATGATATGGAATTTTCTCCTTATATCTGAAATGACTGGGAAACAAAGTTTGTAAAAGCTAACTCACATTTCTTTTTGGTGCAGAACTGGTATTCTCTTTCCAAGGCAGCAGCAGAAAGTGAAGCATTGCATTATGCAAAGGAAAAAGGGCTTCACCTGGTATCAGTTTGTCCATCCCTGGTTTTTGGTCCCCTTCTTCAGTCCACAGTAAATTCCAGCAGCTTGGTCCTCATCAAGATTTTGAAAGGTCTTTACTCATGTTAAAGCATTGAGTGACATAGTATTGAAGTTATCTCAGTCAGTGTGTTGGTATGTGTGTGTGTGTTTTTGTTTTTATGTGTGTCAACTACGTACTCGCACCAGTTGTGTGTACTGCATACCAGATAACAGGATTCATGTTTACCCAGATCTTGAATGATGATTTGTAGCTATAGATTATTGTTTCTCTTTCCTTGTTTTCTTCCTTTTTTTAGTTTTAAATGCCAGTTTCATTCTCCAAGGTACAACACCAGTTGGTATTGCTGGCACAGAAATAACAATCTGTGTGTGGTTGAGTATTGTATGCGTAGTAATTTGCTTCCCTGCTATTTGCTGCCTTAAAACATAGTCAAACTTTACTAAAGAATAAACAGCCAAGTTTAAGGCATACTTTATCTGTCTGAATAATTTTATTGATACTTTGGGGGCTGTCAATAACAAGGGAAAGATCAGCATGCTCAGACAAATTTATCCGTGCATTAGAGGCCTGATAACAATATGATTCTCGGAAGATAATCAATTAAGAGAGTGATGATATCTTGTTCCAGTCAAGTCTGAAGATATGCCAGTAAAAATACAAATGCCATGATTGATATATTGGTGTGGATGACTTTTATTTGATTAAAGACCAATTGCGGCCTACTTTCCACTGGTTTCCTTTCAAGTCTTAACTCAAACTATATATGATTAAGAACAGGAGTAAGAGATACCATGGAAAACAGAGTTCGATTGATTGTTGATGTCCGAGATGTAGCGGAAGCGCTGCTGCTGGTTTATGAGAAACCAGAAGCATCCGGCAGATACATTTGTTCACCACATCGGATTCGAGTGCGCGATTTGGTGGAGAAGTTGAGGAGAATGTACCCCAATTACAACTATCCTAAGAAGTATGTTTCTTTTCCACGTTAGACCAATATATTTGGATGGATTTGCTTACCACTTATACCTATTTATTTTCTTATTGGCAGTTTTATTGAAGTAGAGGACCACAGTAACCTGAGTTCAGAGAAGTTGAAGAGATTGGGGTGGAAATACAGGCCATTGGAGGAGACTCTTGCTGATACAGTTGCATCCTATGAAAAGGCAGGTCGCTTAGACAAGGATTAAACTGTTCATATCAATTGGTTTTCTTTCATAGTCAACATGTTTAATTGAATAATGCAGTGTGTTGGCATGTCTAAAACTCCAGTTTGTATTGGGCATGCTTTAATCTGAGAAATGCAAATTATGATGGCTTTGGAAAAATGGGCAGATGGTTGGAGAAAATGAGTTTGATTAAAGAAGAAGATATAAACCATGTTTACGCACTTCAGTGCGCTGGTATAGTAACTGTAGGTGGTGGCAATCAGTTGGGCATTTACAGAGTGGGCCACCACCTCTGATGGCTTCTCTGTCAATCATCCCTTTTCATTGATTTCTCTTTTACTGGGTCTCAGTTAATGCTCGGCCAAGAGTAACCGATTCAAATTTTCATTCTGCCTTAATTTTGTGAATGAGATTTCCATATATTCCCCTATGGGACCAGAACCATAGTGTCAAAATGCGACTAATATATAACTAGGCCAAACTTAATGGAAATTTAGACTTTCCGCAATTTGCGTCTTGTATTCAGCCTTGGCACAACAGTAAAAGTTGTTGTCACACCTTGAGGTCACGGGTTTAAGGCATGAAAATAGTTTTTTGAAAAAATGCAAGGTAAGGCTGCGTACCATAGACTATTGTCTTAATCACTGGATGAAAGGGACCAAAAAGCCATTCTTCATATACCTCAGCTCTGAGAATAAAAGTAGTTTATTTTGTTTCTATACGCAATTCGACAATTTCATTTATGTTCATGTTGGCAATTTCTGATGTGAATTCGGCCGGTCGTTGCAAGAAATAACTTGATGAACCGTTCCATTCACCACACACCAGCCCTATTCACTTGCTTATTGTAGAGGATGTAAGTACACAGTGCCCTCAAAGTCTAGTGGGATTGAATTTCATTAAATAGTAGTAAGGCATCAGTGCGGAGTCACGTCAACTATAAAGGCTATAAGGTACGAAGTCACGTTAGCTATGGATATAGACTAGGCTAAGAGACTGACTTCATCTCTTCTATTCTCTTCACTCACACCTTATTCTCTTCACTCACACTTAGTCCGCCCCTTTCTTGGACCTCACATACGTGGGAGCTTCATGCGGTTGCCCTTTTTTATTCACCACATCTTGTCGAGTCAAGGAAGAAGACTTGTAATTTCCCGCAGGTAATAGTAAAGTATATGTTCTCATTGGCTCATTATCTGAACCCCGAGTTGACTCGCTTTTGTAACGCATTTTGAGTTTTGACGCCTGACGAGGTCCAAAACCATGTCAGTACCTATCATCTATTCATGGCTATAAGATCAATGGTAGGGAGAGAGATGAGAGCAAGTTTAAGTCATATACGCCAATTTCCATTTTTCACTAAGCAGAAGAAAGTTGACAACTTGAAAACTGTTCCATTAGAGAGTGGGCAGTTGGGAGTGTGCTAGTACTTGGTACAGCCATCATGGGCTTAGCTGATATATGTTCCACTTGACATATTTGATATCTGAACTTTGTACATAGTAATGTCTATGCGGGTCTTCTGGGTACAACCTTTACTTTTTTGGTCGTCTCTATGCCTAGATCTTCTTTTTCAAAGAGAAGGAACAACTCGTTGTCTGGAGAACGAAGTAGAAGAAAAAATATTGCATAATCAAAAGCACATAATGATCTGTTTCATCCTGGATGAGGAAGTGAGCCACTTCAATTTTTGCAAGTATGAAAAGACTAGGTGAGGAGATTCTTGCATGCCTTGCCAGGGTAAATAGGACATGAGGGTCTTCGCTAGTTCCCTTTCAAAATAGAGCTGGATGAACCAGATAACGGAACCCATTCTGCATCTGGCATACAGTAAAACTGGTAACCGAGTAGTTCTCTTGGCTACAGTAGCAAGGGAAATTTATGCAGTGGTTTGAACAAAGTGACCGAGGCACTGGGAGCGATGTCAAAGGGGGAACACAAAATTTGATGTCTGCATACGTCTCCAAACTGGCAGCAGTAACAAGTTGAATAAAATATCGAATGGTGAATATATTAAGTGGTGTCTGCATAGCTCTGTCGGCTCCAATGTGGAACCGTTTCTTAATATACTAAGAGTTATCTTTAACATGGTTTCTTTCAGATTGTGCATGAATATTTTTTTTTCAGAATTTAAATCCATTCGTTTTAAAATAACGCCCATTACATCAGATACACAATGACCTTATCCTGCTTGGACAATAGCTTGATGAAGATGCAGGTGATATCTTAGACCAATCAAGTATTAGGACATGCCGGCCAATATTGCTGTGGTGACTTCTATTTAGCCAATAACAGCTGCAGCCTGCATTTTATTGATCTTTATTCGTGATGGCATGATGTTTGCGCATGCTCATTTATCATATTTGAGGTATGATTTCCATAGACTTTGTCATTCAAGATACACTAGTAGCCTGTATGATTAAGAGCAGGAATAAGCGAGACCATGGAAAACAGTCTAGGTGATTGTCAATGTCTGGGTTGCCACTGGACCTTCAGAGATGGGATTTGGTTGGAGAAGTTAAGAGAATTTACAGCAATATAAGTATCCTAAAAGGTATGTTTCTTTAACACGGTAGGCCAGCATAAATTAAGAACTTCAAACCTGGCTCAACTTAAAAAGTAAGACGAGTCAAGTGAACTCGAAGTAACGCATTGGTGGCTCGGAATGACTGGAGCAGAAGGTTTCTTAGCTTTGTACGTAACTGAGGTAATTTGCACAGCAGCGCCGCTAAGCGAGTTACCTCGGAGATCATGTACGCGAAACCCAGTCCTTCCATCGGTTTTGGCAAGGCACTGATTACTTGATAAGCCAATCGGTTTGGTACGAGTTGAGTCCGGGTTGCCTCGCAAGTTTTCACGCTATGTTTAGTAGTGGAAGTTGGACGGTTCAGGGAGATAAAGAAACAAAATTATAGAAAAGATGTTTACTAATTGATCATGTCATCCTGAAGAGTGTTGCGGGTCGGCCCCTAACCACAAACCATGGATCATTGAGCCTATTTGCGCAAAATGGATGTCACCAGCTCAGTTAACATGTTAGCCAACCATTAAACTGTCCCCTTTGATTTATCTTTGAAATAAGTGTCTCTATTGTTATGCAGAAACTAAAATTAAAACATCATCACAAACACACAATACAATAGATTTACATGGTTTGGCCAATTTGGCCTACATCTACTAGAAGAGGGGAATATATTTTTCACTATGATGAGGCAATTATAAGGGATGCTCTGCACACTTCTTTGGCTCCAATTTATAGGAGTTCAGAGAAAATTTTGATCTTTTCTACATTAATTTGATCTTTATCTGATGATCCTTAACTAATTGAGCTTTATCTTGATTAATTCTTATCCTGGTTGATCTTCATCCTAATTAATTCTTATCTTGATTGAGCTTCAACCTGATTAATCCTTATCGCAAATTTTGGTAAGTTCATAGACTTCTTTATATGGGGATGGACTATATCAATTCTCCCCCTCCATCCCATGCCATACTTTTCTAATATAAGTTCATGCCTCCTATGTTTCTACATAACACCAATTTCTCATATGTTACCACTTTTGCCAACATATTTGCAAGATTCTCATTAGTGTAGATCTTTTCTAGTTTTTACATTTGTTCTTCTGTTACTTCCCATATCCAATGATATAAAATGTCAATGTGCTTTGTGCGTGTATGATACATTGAATTCTTACTCAAGTCCAAAGTACTCTGACTGTCACAATGTATCATATACTCTTTTTTGTATGATACCAAATCCCTAAAGAAACTACTTTATCCACAACATCTCTTTGCTTGCTTTAGCCGTGATAATATACTTTGCTTTTATTGTCCATAAGGCCACAAACTTCTACAACTTGGACTGCTAAGATATAGCTTCCCCTACAAAAGTGAAAAGAAATCTTGATATTAACTTTCTTCCATCAAGATCTCTTCCCATATCAGTATTTGTGAATCCTTCCAAGATTGTCTCTGGACTTCCAAAACATAAGCACAACTTACATGTGTCCTTCATGTACCTTAGTATCCACTTTATAACTTTCCAATGATCTTTGCCTAGGTTGGACAGAAATCTACTCACAACCCCAACTGCAAGATTGATATATGGCGTTGTACACGCCATCGCATACATTATACTCCCACTTACTGATGAATGAGGAATCACGACTGTTCTATTTATCTCCTATGTTGTTGAGGGACACACCCATTTACTTAGTTTGAAATGATTGCCAAGCGGAGTGTCGATTAGCTTGACACTCTCCATGTTGAACCACTTAATTACTCGTTCAACGTACTTTTCCTGTAAAGGCCACAACTTTCTTACTTTCCTATCACATGTGATCTTCATCCCCAAGATCTATTGAGCTACTCTTAAGTCCTTCATGTCAAAAGACTTAGATAAATCCATCTTCAATCTATTAATCATAGTTGTATCCTAACCAACTATTAGGATATCATCTACATAAAGTAGTAAAATGATGAATTTACCCTCAGGTAGTCTCTACACATATATACACTGATATGCAGCTGTCCTTTTGAAACCTTGATTCGTCATGAATGAGTTAAACTTCTTGTACCACTACCTTGGCGCTTGCTTAAGACCATAGAGACTTTTCTTCAACTTGCACATTAAATGCTTCTTCTCTTCAACTTTGAAATCCTCTGGTTGTTGTATATATATCTTTTCTTCAAATCTCCACATAGAAAAGCTGTCTTTACATCTATCTGCTCAAGCTCCAGTTCTTATCTTGCCATCAGTTCAAGTATGATCCGAATTGATGTCATCTTCACTACCGATGAGAAGATCTCATCAAGTTAATTCATTTCATTTGTTCGAAGCCTTTGACAACTAATCGCGCTTTGTGCTTGACTAGTTCTCCATTGCTATCTCTTTTCAGCTTGAAGACCAACTTGTTTTTCAGTGATCTTTTCCCCTTAGAAAGTTTCACTAGCTCATATGTCTGATTTTTCTTTAGTGAAATCTACTTTAGATGATCCTTCTCACTTTAGGGTCTTACAATCTGTATCCGAGTTCTTCATTTCCATATCTGATGAAGATATAAGGAGTAGACTTCAAGTCTAGTTTCTATCTCATCTCCTTGGATACATGTGCAAAAGCTTTAGACCCGAATATCCTTAGATGCGAATAGGTTACCTTCTTGCTTGTCCATTTCTATTTTGGGACGTTGAAGTCTAGTGGTGTTGACGATGATCTATTGATCAAGTAATAGGCAGCCTATAGCTTTACCCTAGAATGACTTAGGTAGTTTAGTTATACTGAGCATGCATCTTACTCTCTCCACAATTGTTTGGTTCATTCTTTTTACTACTCCATTATGTTGTGGGACATGTGGGATAATTTTCTCATGTCAAATGCTGTGTATTGCACAGTATGCCCTGAACTCCTTTGAAGTTTATTTTCCTCTATTGTCTGTTTAGAGACACTTTAGTTTCTTTCCAATTTGTCATTGGACCATTGTATGAAATCTCTTAAAGCATTCGACTACCTAGTCTTTATTCTTTACAAAGTATATGTACCCTCCTAAATGTATCATCTATAAAGGTTACAAAATATTTGTTTTCAGCTAGTGACTCTACTTCCATAGGACCACATACATCCAAGCATACACAACTCAAAAGTTCTTTTTTCTTTTATTACTAGAAGAAAAGAAAGCAACTCTCTATTGCTTGCCAAACAAACAGTAATTACATGGATTAAGAGTTATACCTTTGACTATTTTGATGAATTGCTTCTTTATAAATGTGAACAACCCTTTCTCTCCCATGTGACCGTCTTTTGTTCCAAATGTTTAGTGATGCTTTATCATCCACTATGTCAAAGCTATCTTTGGATATTCTAGTGTGGGTCTTGTATAGTGTGCTGCAAATATGCCCTTTTACTACAAACATTACATCTTTGATTAATTTTCAAGCGATGTTGCCGAAGTAGTTAGAGTAGCCTTATCTGTTAAGAGCTAGGACTAAGATTAGGTTCAACTTGAGTTCCTATATATGCGCACCTCCTTTAACACCACATACAGCCAATATTTGTCTTTATCTGTACATCACTAATCCCAATTATTCTTGAGGAACTATCATTTCCCATCTTTACAGTTCCAAAGTCCCCTTCTTTGTAGGTGGTAAAAAAGTCCTTGTGTAAAGTGGCGTGATAGGAAGTTGTTATATCTATCGCCCAATCTGCTTCACTCTTGGCCATGTGCAGACATAGTTCTTCCTCAGTAGTGAGCACTGTTATGTCTTGAGTGATGGCGACTTGGGTTTCACCATTGTCCTCCTTTGGTTTGCCTTGTCCCATCTCCCTCTTGAGTTTTTGACAATCCCTCTTTTATAGGCCTATAATGCAGCAGTGGAAGCACTTGAATTACCCTTTGTGTTGACTCTTTAACCTGTTGCAAATTTGTGATATCCCCCTGTTTCTGCTACTCCCACTATGCTTACTTTTTGTTACCAGGAATGTGATTGGTCTATGCCGACTTTTTTTTTTTCTGTCCTGGCCATTGAATAGGGTATCCTTGACCATAGTCATGGTTAGTTTTCCTTCTGAAGCTGTGTTGCAAAGAGAGATTACTAGAGTCTCCTAGCTTTCAGGTAGTGAACTTAGCAATAGTAAGGCTTACCATTCATCCCTTAGTTATAGTGCCACTGATCCTAGCTAATTTACTAGATTCTGAAATTCACTTATATGTTCAGCTACAGTTATTTTGTTCTTTAGTATGAGATTTACAAGCCTTTTCATAGCAAGGCCTTGTTTTAAGCAGTCTTGGCCTGATACATTTCTTTAACTTTCTTCAGAGAATATAGGTGTTTTCTTCTTGGGTCGCGTGGTAAAATATACTATGGCCGATCCATTGCCTGATCTGACCAATAGTTTTCTTGTTCATTTTTATCTAGTCTTTTTCTAAGACTCCCTTAAGTCTTTTTCCCTATCATCTAGTGGCTCATGGAGATCTTTGCAGTATAAAAGATCCTCCATCCTAAGTCTCCACAGAGTATAATCAATGGCATTGAGTTTTATCATGGCTTTAGCCATAATATTCCTGAACCGGACTCCTCCATAGGCTCTTAAACTTTGTTTCTATCTTTTCTGAGTCAAATTGTGAAAAATGAAGTGTTTGATTGAGTCTAAAATTGTCAAAAATCTTAGAAAAATTGTTTTTGACAAATTTGAGGGGTGCTCTAAATTTTCTTGTTAGGAGGGTGTCTTTATCAATTTTGAGGGGTGTTAGTTAGGCATAAAGGGATGCCCATGTGATTATGTATGGTATTAATTCAGGCCGTTGGAGCTATACATATCAATTTGAAGCTAGTTTATTTCTTGCCTTAGGAGGTTGACCTTATCAAACTGAGACCAACATTTTTGAACACTTAATATAAAAGTATAAGGATGAAACCTTAACATGTTGGTTTCTCTTTTCTCGTTCTATGCAGCAACCCTTCAAACAACTATCTTAGCTATTGAGAATGTCTATTTTCAACACACAATTTGCCTTCCAAGATCGCATGTGTCGCTCGTCCAGTTATTGTTAATAAAAAAAAAAGGTTCTCTAATCTGAGCGGTCTCCAATTTGGCCTTTCTCCGATATAGGCTCAATGGCTTGGGCTAAATGTGGACTTGGACCGCACCTAGTCTGGATCTGGTCTAAGCCGCTTCCTCAGCCTGGGTCTAAACTAGATCTAAGTTGCACTTCAACTTGGGTATAAACTAGATCTGGGGCGCACTTCGGCCTGGGTCTGAACTGAATTCTAGTCTACCTCCAGCACTCCTCCAATATTTACCAACTATGATACCACTTATTATGTAGAAACTAAAATTCAAACATTATAACAAATACACACAATACAATAGATTTAAGTAGTTTAGCCAATTTGGCCTACAGGGGGACTATGATTTTCACTATGATGAGGCAATTACAAGGGATACGCTCAACACTGTCTCTGGCTCCAATTTATAGGAGTTTAGGAAAAAAAAACTTGATCTTTTCTACATTAATTTAAACTTTATCTAATGATCCTTATCTAATTGAGTTTCAACCTAATTAATTCTTCTCGTAATTTATCTTCATCCTGATTAATCATTACCCTAATTAAGCTTCATCCTAATTAATCCTTATCCAATTTTTGGCAGGTTCACCAATTTCTTTATATGGGGACGTGGACTGTATCACCTATCAATTCCTTATATTATGGAGGAATTCTAAAACAATGTCTCATTAAGTTAATAGAAGAGACTACTTTTGCAGGAAGTGGCTTACCATTCGACGATCTAATTGACCCTTCGGCTTTGTTACTCCGGCTTTGAATGCCTAGTAGCTCAAAATTTGTCTCAAATGAATGATTTTGTGGAGAGCCATACGCATTGTTGCATAGAGGGAAGTGATAAACTCAGCTCTTTAACCAAGCTTTAAAATGAGGCACCCTCCCCTACTCTAGTTAATTGCCTTGGATAAAATATATTAATCACGTAAATAGGACATATGTTGTCTTGAGAGGGAGTCTTATGTTGGGCCCTGCTTAAAGAGTCTCACTATATCGTTGTGTACATGTGGATCAGCTTATATTTTGACTCTTTGGCAAGTTGTAACCCTGGGCTTGTCTTGGAGAAGGTCCAGACCGTTCACAATCTCGTCTAGACAATATGTGTACCGGAAATTTCTTCCACTGAATAGTTATAACATACGAATCTTTAAAGTTAAAAAAGGACCATGAAACTATTTATCGTCCAATTCATAACTCAAAAAGACTAGCTAGAATCATACAGAGTCTAACCATCTAAATCACAGGCAAGATTATTAATGATTTGGATCTTCTAAAAGGCATAAGTATAGCTTGCCGAAGAGTAGGGGTGGCAATTCGGGTTGGCGGGTCGTGTTTGTGGCGACACGAACACGACACGAATAGTGTTACGGGTCGACACGAACACGACACGCTTAATAGTCGTGTCAAAAACCTATGACTCGTACACGACCCGGTTCTTAAAAAAATGACACGACACGACCTGTGTAACACGATTAATTAATTGAGTCGTGTTGGATACACGACACGAAATGACACGACACGACCCGACATATTAAAAAAACTGCCCTCTCAAGTCAAGTCCCAACTCCCAAGTGAATAGAAGTTATAGAACGGCTGCCAAGGCCCGAACGGGCCAAATCCCAAAACAACCACAATAAAATAAACTAACATATAGGACAATTATTTCACAGTCGTTCTATAAAACCCTAACATATAGGACGGTTGTAACATAACCGTCCTATATATCATTGGTTTTATACGACGACTGTGAAATAACTGTCCTATATATATATATTACAGATTTTATAGAACGGTTGTGAAATAACCGTCCTATATGTTAGGGTTTTATAGAACGGTTGTGAAATAACCGTCCTATATGTTAGGTTTTATAGAACGGTTGTGAAATAACCGTCCTATAGTTTACTTTTTATAATTTTATTCCACTCCACCGTTATGACTGATCTTCTGATTCTGACTGAACTGTATCTTGAATCTTTGATCACCTGAAGCAATGACAATGAGGTTCTGGAGCAGAAAATCAGAATTGAATAGCATGGGTCTTTCAGTTATGAAGCAATGAGGTTCTGGAGCTAGAATCATACAGAGTCTAACCATCTAAATCAAAGTCAAGATTATTAATGATTTGGATCTTCTAAAAGGCATAAGTATAGCTTGCCGAAGAGTAGGGGTGGCAATTCGGGTTGGCGGGTCGTGTTTGTGGCGACACGAACACGACACGAATAGTGTTACGGGTCGACACGAACACGACACGCTTAATAGTCGTGTCAAAAACCTATGACTCGTACACGACCTAGATCTTAAAAAAATGACACGACACGACCTGTGTAACACGATTAATTAATTGAGTCGTGTTGGATACACGACACGAAATGACACGACACGACCCGACATATTAAAAAAACTGCCCTCTCAAGTCAAGTCCCAACTCCCAAGTGAATAGAAGTTATAGAACGGCTGCCAAGGCCCGAACGGGCCAAATCCCAAAACAACCACAATAAAATAAACTAACATATAGGACGGTTATTTCACAACCGTTCTATAAAACCCTAACATATAGGACGGTTGTAACATAACCGTCCTATATATCATTGGTTTTATACGACGATTGTGAAATAAGCGTCCTATATATATATATTACAGATTTTATAGAACGGTTGTGAAATAACCGTCCTATATGTTAGGGTTTTATAGAACGGTTGTGAAATAACCGTCCTATATGTTAGGTTTTATAGAACGGTTGTGAAATAACCGTCCTATAGTTTACTTTTTATAATTTTATTCCACTCCACCGTTATGACTGATCTTCTGATTCTGACTGAACTGTATCTTGAATCTTTGATCACCTGAAGCAATGACAATGAGGTTCTGGAGCAGAAAATCAGAATTGAATAGCATGGGTCTTTCAGTTATGAAGCAATGAGGTTCTGGAGCTAGAATCATACAGAGTCTAACCATCTAAATCAAAGTCAAGATTATTAATGATTTGGATCTTCTAAAAGGCATAAGTATAGCTTGCCGAAGAGTAGGGGTGGCAATTCGGGTTGGCGGGTCGTGTTTGTGGCGACACGAACACGACACGAATAGTGTTACGGGTCGACACGAACACGACACGCTTAATAGTCGTGTCAAAAACCTATGACTCGTACACGACCCGGTTCTTAAAAAAATGACACGACACGACCTGTGTAACACGATTAATTAATTGAGTCGTGTTGGATACACGACACGAAATGACACGACATGACCCGACATATTAAAAAGCGCCCTCTCAAGTCAAGTCCCAACTCCCAAGTGAATAGAAGTTATAGAGCAGTGCCACAAGGCCCGAACGGGCCAAATCCCAAAACAACCACAATAAAATAAACTAACATATAGGACGGTTATTTCACAACCGTTCTATAAAACCCTAACATATAGGACGGTTGTAACATAACCGTCCTATATATCATTGGTTTTATACGACGACTGTGAAATAACTGTCCTATATATATATATTACAGATTTTATAGAACGGTTGTGAAATAACCGTCCTATATGTTAGGGTTTTATAGAACGGTTGTGAAATAACCGTCCTATATGTTAGGTTTTATAGAACGGTTGTGAAATAACCGTCCTATAGTTTACTTTTTATAATTTTATTCCACTCCACCGTTATGACTGATCTTCTGATTCGATCGAATCGTATCTTGAATCTTTGATCACCTGAAGCAATGACAATGAGGTTCTCGGAGCGTAAAATCGAATTGAATAGCATGGGTCTTTCAGTTATGAAGAACTAGACTTTCAACTCAAGTTACCAAGTACCAACCCCCACATAAATTGTTAGGAGGGAATTCATTTCTCCAACTCCTTTCATGCTTATTTACATAGACAACCAAATTACCAATAATGTTCCTGTAATATTTTGTTATTTTATTTAGAAGCAACACAGTTCTTTATAGTTTAGTATTACACCACTACCACTCAACGACTCACTTCACAAGTTCACAATTCACATGATATGTGAAAAAAAAGAGACTGAAATGAATCAAATAACCACAATAGTAGTAAATAAATATGGATTAAGTAGCACATGATGGAAATATACTTCCATCAATGTATTATGTATCAAACACAACAAATTAAAATAAGTCATGAAAATTATACAAATTAATCAAAATGAATTGATCCAGAGTCTTCATTGGTTGAAGTGATCTGAGTTGCTACTTATGCTTATAATGTCCTCGATAAGCTCATCCACGGCAATCGTAATGGTAGAGTCTACAATCATATAGAATAAACAAGCATTAGTTATTACTAAGCTCATATAAAATATAATGTAAATATAGAATTATAAACTATTACCTTTCAATCCATATAGCCAATCTCTCACACAAATCAATGCTTGCACGGTTTCGGTTTTAAAGTAGATCTATATTGGTCAAGAACCCGACCACCAACACTAAAAGCGGACTCCGATGCAATCGTAGATATAGGAATGCTCAAGACATCACGAGCCATGGCAGCAAGTTCAGATACCTAAAATCAACATTTGAATCAAATATAAATGTAAATAAGATTACGTAAAATAGTGTTTACATGAGATTATTAGTCAAACAACCCGTATTGATTGCCTTTCCGAGAATGCAAGAATGTCTAGCTTTGACTCTTGCAATCTTGGTTCATCTAAATAAAGCTCCAATTGTGATTTTTGCATAGCCAAAGTACCTCCTTCACCTTCAAATGAATCAAATTCCTAATGCAAATGCAATTATATTATTCAACGTACGATAAGACAATTCATACTTCATAGCAAATTTTAATATGCTAAGTAGTAAGCGACATATAATGAAAGATACAATTATAAATAAAATCACCTTCATGACATCTAAAACCTCTTGACTATATGACATGTTCTCGTCTATCATCGACTCGCACCTCTAGCCACTTGTGTAGATGAGGAGGAAGGAATAGGATAAATCTTAACCTTATATTCATTGAAGAGAGAGAATAACTTTTCCCTAACTTGAGCAAACTCCAAGCAGCCACTGCCAAACAATTTCTTGTACGAGAATTCCACAAAGGAGAGCTTATACCGAGGATCCAACACACATGCAATTGCCAAAATGGTGCCGAATTCAGACCAGTACTTTGAAAACTTGGCAAACATTTGGGTGGACATACGCTTCATATAGTCATCATCACTTCTCATGTATTGTGTTAAACTCAAATAAATTACAAATGCCGCACGAAAGTAGAGATTTGCGTGGAATATTTGGATCCGAGAGAACATGCAGTGGCATCATAAAAAGCGCCAAAAACTTCGAAATTTTTGTAGCCTTTTCCCATTCAATGAAAGAAGGACAATGCTTATAATTTGAGTCACTTAGTTCTAAGTGACAAAATGCACGTTGGTAACAAAGAGCACTTTCAAGCATCAAATACGTTGAATTCCATCTTGTAGGACAATCTTGTCTTAAGCCCGTTTTTGTCTCAATTGACATGTGATTCACACACTCTAAAAATTTTTGTTTTCTACTTTGTGATGCTTTGACATACTTGATACTCTCTCTAATTTTTTGAATAGCATCATCAATTTCTTTCAAACCATCTTGCACAATCAAATTCAAAACATGACAACAACAACGTAGATGAAGGAACTCTCCACCACAAACAAGAGTGTTCTTGATGTTTAATTGATGCCTTATGTACTCAACAAGAATCATTAGAAGAAGCATTGTCTAAAGTGATTGAAAAAATCTTTTTCTCAATCCCCCATTCTACCAATAATGAGTATAACTTTTCTGCTAATGATATTCCATTATGTGGAGGTGGTAGGAAACAAAAATTTAATATCCTCTTTTGTAAGACCCACTGACTATCTAGAAAATGTCTTTGTGAGACTTATATAACCATCGCAATACAAGAAGTCCACAAATCCGATGTCAAACTTATCCCGCTAGGTGCCAATTCTAACATCTCTTTTATCTTTCCTTTTTCTCTTTTATACATTCTCGTAACATCCGTTTCTATTTCTACTAATCAAGTGCAAATCTGCACGCAAATATTTCAGTAGAGTTCTAATTCCATCATACTCAACAAATTGGAAAGGCAAATCATGCATAACAACTGCAGTTGCTACTAACTCACGATAAACTTCAGATCAAACTTATTATCCGAAGTCGCACTTAGTGACACCGACATACTCCCCGACTTTGAGATAAAAGCAACCGGCCTATATCACGAGAAGAGCTCCGTTGACAAGTCTCTATATGACGTTTTAAGTTACCAATACCAAATTTGCTATCGCAAATAGATATTGCAGAGCACTTCTTGCATTTACACATTTGCCTTCCATCTTCTGATAGAGGAAGGTGTTCAAAAAAATTCCAAACTGAGACATTAGTTTCCTATGCTTTTTACCTCTATTGGATTTTGAAACTAACTCCACGTTCTCCAAATCAGCAAACTCATCATCATCGTTGTTGTGGTGTAGCATATTCAAGTTATCAGAAACATCAGTGCTCCCAACTTCAACTTGTGCCTATATTGCAAAATGCAAATGACAAAAAAAAATTAGTTCACATTGACAGTAAACTAAACACTTCACCAACAATTACTAATAAGTAATAAGTAATAAGGGAAGGGAGTGAGTGAGTGAGACACTGAGACTTGAGAGTTGAGACTCGAGAGTGAGGAAATTGAGAGGAATGAAAAGAGTCAGACTCATAATTTCATAGAGAAATAACAAAAACAAACACATGACATACCTGTGGTACTATAGTAGAGTCTTCTTGCTCATCGTGTTAGAACTTAGAAGGGTTGATGTTTGAACTTGAAGAAGATATCTCGATTCCGGTCCTCCTGAGTCCTGGAAAGGGAAATCAAATGGATGTAAAATTGTAAATTATAAAAGCAAACAAACCTCGCAAGCCTTCAACTTCAACCTTGGGTTGGTAACGTTGGTTATGTTACTTATGTATTACGGTATTAACGGTCCTATATATATATTTATAAAATATAGTACGGTTATGTATTAACTGCCCTATATTTTAAAAATATAGAACGGTTACTTACTAACCGTCTTATTTTTTGTAAGCTTTAACATATAGGACGGTTACGGACTAACCGTCCTATTTTACATAATAATATAGGACTACGGACTAACCGTCCTATTTTACACATGGTTTATTCCTTCATTACCAATCTGTGAGTGTGACTGTGAGTCTGTGAGACTGTGACTGTGAAGTTTGTGATGTGCCGTTTTCGCTTTTCAAGTGACCGGTGCGACAAAGACCGATAGCCTTCTTTCCTCCAATTCCAAACTGGCAAGTGGAGTTAATGAAAGTTGAAACTTACACTTCAATCATTTGTCAAATATTTTGATGCCCCTAGTTATTGTCCTTAATGTTACTTAACTAAGTTAACTTACTTGTTAGATAACTTAGATAGTTAGATGTCATGAATCATGATAGATGATCCTAGGTGGGGCGGGGGGGCCCCCTTGTAGACTTGTAGTGGCGGGAAAACAAAATGAAAGTTGAAAACTGAAAAGAACATAAAGGTTTAACTTTAACTAATTAATAATTATCTAGGTATACTAACTACTAAGTCAATCTAGAGTCTAATCTAACTGGCTAAGGCAATTGTTTTGTCTTTTTGTATAATTGTATTGTATCATGTAAGTTAAGTAAGCCCAAATCCAATTATCCAACTATAAGCCTATAACTATAAGTTATAAATAACTGTATAACCAATTTCTTATCAACCATTTTCAGTTTAGCTACACATTGTCACATGTCAATTGTTACAACTTACAAGTTACACTTAGTAGATAAGTTAACCAAGTTTTGTAAGTTGTACAAGTAAAAGTGAAGTGAGAGAGAGACTAACTAACTGTCATATATTGTTGTATAAAATTATAAATGCTAATGAATAATGATTTTCTTATGTTAATTTCACATGTCTCACCAACCAATTGATCTAATATATCTCTTTTCAATCAAATTCATGAATATCATGTATCCAACTCATATAACTCAATATTTGTTTCTCATTTCTAACTCCCAATTGATGATAATAGATTAGGAATAACTCATTCATGATTCATCCATGATCCTTTGATCCATCATTCATGTAGATATTGTAGAGTAAAATTTAGTAACTCCTTTAGTAATATCATTCAACATTTGTGTTAATTCAACACACAACTCCTATTCTCTGTTCACATTCTCACCTCACCTAATGAGTTAATTACAATGTTACATAACTAAATAACTAATAACTATTCCCTTGGGACCCTTCCTAGTTCCTATACTATACTCATTATCCTCTAATGAGATAATTACACAACTCTTTCTATACTCATTCTCAAGCTACTGAGTTAATTACATAACTGCTTTCTATTCTAGTTAAGTTCTGCCATTCTTACCTAATGAGTTAATTACATGATTCTTTCTCTTTCTTTACTTATTATCATTTATCAATGTTATCATCAACATTCAACAACTTTTGAATTGAGTATGAGTTACTTACATAACTTTGCTTTTTTAAGATGATCCTCAAGTGAGATCATCAGACATCAGATGAGTTAAATACATTATATACATAATTAACACCAACTTTAGTCATCCTCCCCTGACCTCAACCTCAACAACTATGTTGAATTGAATATGATAGTATGAGTTACTTACATAAGTAACATAACTTTGCTTTTAAGCTGATAGATACTCAAGTAACTCAACTCAACTGAGAAGTCTGAGCCTGAGATAGTGAGATGAACATAATACATATATGATATATGCCTATATGCTATTGCTCTGTCTTTTTAAGCTCATCTAGTCATCCTTAACTTAAGGAAATTAAGATGAGTTAATTACATAACTCTTTCTCCACTCTATACTTAATGACTAGTTTTATTTAAGGACATCATCAACTAAGATTAATTAAATACATAACTCTTATAGCTTATACAACTCCTATATTTCAATATATAGATGGTTATAAACAAACCATCCTATATTTAAATATATTATAGGACAGTTATTTTAAAACCGTCCTATATTTAAATATATTATAGAGAACGGTTATTTTGAAACCGTCCTATATTTAATATATTATAGAACGGTTATTTGAAAACCGTCCTATATTTGATTATGTTATAGAACGGTTATTTGAAAACCGTCCTATATTTAAGTATATTATAGAACGGTTATTTGAAAACCGTCCTATATTTAATTATAATTATAGAACGGTTATTTGAAAACCGTCCTATATTTAAGTATATTATAGAATCAGTTATTTGAAAACCGTCCTATATTTAATTATAATTATAGAACGGTTATTGAAAAACCGTCTTATATTTAAGTATATTATAGAACGGTTATTGAATAACCGTCCTATATTAGTATATTATATAGAACGGTTATTTTAAAACCGTCCTATATGGTTCTATACATATAATATATCGTTTTCACTTTTCACTTTTCACCTTGGTCATTCTCACTCTAATTTCAATCTTCCAAGTTCCAACCCAACGATCCAATCCAACCTATACCGAGAAGTGAGAAGGTGAAAACGACCATTCCTCTTCGATCTTTCACGGATCTAAGCAAAGAAAGGTATGTATTTACGATTTTTTGCATCTTTAATGTAATTTCAGGTATACGATTCATTATACAAAGTAAAAAGTAATAAAAGAACACAATCGATAAAAAAAAAAAAAAACCTCTATCCTGGTTTCTCTGATCCTTGCCTTGAACTTGTTTCATTTCGTTGTCAAACACCTATTTCTCGATTTTGATTTATGTTGTCTTTCATTTGAGTCCTGGAAACGGGGTTTGTTGGGAAAAAATGGATGAGCAAAAAAACGGACACGAAGCCTGGAAGTGGAATGGGATTATGGGAGATATCGGATATGTATGTTCCTCGACGGAAAAACCAAACATATAAATTATAAAGGTTCGAGTCTTCGACTTTGCCCATAGTTCATTAGTCTTTGAATCGGTGAATCCCGATAGATAGGTTCTCGAGAACCGCATCTACCGAAATAGTCTCCACTCTCCTGAAATGTAGAGCAGGTGACGTAGAAGAAGCGGAGACGGATGTCGAAGATTGAGGGAGAGAGACATTAAACTAGTTCTTTCTTTTACAAAATGGAAAAAAACATTACCTTTATCTAATTTATCACAAACTAGCTACACCTTATATCCCAATTTCTTCTTGCCTTAAGGGAGCCCTAGAAAAAAGAACCAAATCAAGAAAAATCTCTCAAAAACTAAATTAACATATCTCATATCTGCATCAAACAATGTCAGATTTTCAACATTTTTGATGTGTTGGAACTGTTGAAACAAGAGGAATGATTAAGTGATAGTTGACCAAAATAAAAAATAAAGGATGAAGGAACATAACAGATTTTTTAAATTATTATTAGACTGGAATGAATGTTTTGAGATAGGAAACTTAATGAAATGGCCAAATCAAGCTACAAATAATGAATGTTATACAAAAACAAAATATCACATTTTTTTTTCCACTCTGCATACTGGAATGGCATACTTCTAGGGCTATGACACTATGCCAACATCACAAAAAATGGGAACATGCATAATTGCTTGTTTGAAGAGATAGAGGGAGCAACAATCTGACCTTGTAGGAGGCTTCCAGTATAGTCTCCACTGTCAAATGAAAAATTTGTGATGGTTTTCAAGGGTGCTACTGCTTATTATCCCTGTATAATTGTATTCCTCTTTTCTTGTCTAACTGTAGTCATTTTTATTTTGAAGCAAACATGGAGCAAGTAGAAGAGGTAGGAGAGGTACAAGTAGAACAATTACAACACACAGAAGCAGAACAATCAAGGCTATCAAGCACATGTCCATCGGCAATACCACCTAGGTGGTCGTGTCAAGAGAAAGGTCGGGGGGGAGGGGCCCAACGCAAATGGAACATATAAATAAGAGAACCTCGCTTGGAATAAAAGAAACAAGACAATTCAACACTAAAGGCCAACCGATTGGTGGTGTTGCACATGCCTATGCTAGCTTCATATGTTGCACCTGTTAGAAGACTTGTGCCGATCGTTGATCGATTGGAGACATGTATCTCCACAAGTCAAAGATTCAAGATGGGAAATGGTCAAGGTATGTAAATTCTTCCTACATATAACATAATATGTCCTTTATATTTATATGTTTTGTTTTTGTTTGCATATGAATCACGATAAGATACACAAAGTTGCTGCAATACTCACTAGTTAGTCACTTTAACATGCTTCTTCTTTTGTTTTGTAGTCTGCCTTTGACGTATCTGATGAGTGCAAGAAGCAAGCCTTGCTAGGAGCTGGTGAAGCTTGGAGGAAATGGAAGAGTGAGCTTGCAAGGAAGTACATACTTCCAAATTCTCATGATCCTTCTACGCTTCACATGGTCCCTCGCTGTATTCCCGCTTCATTAACCAGGAAGCATGGAATCAATTTGTACAGTATAGGCTATCTCCTGATTTTGAGGTAATCACAACTTGAACTAGCCAAGCTAAATTTTGAGTCTTGTAATTATTATAATTTATTGTATTTTGAATCTTTGATCACATTACTTTGATGTCCAGGCAAAGCGTATAAAAGGACAAAAGGCTCGTGCACAAAACCACACGCCGCACCACCTTTCAAAGGTTGGCTATGCACGATTAGACGTAGATGTAGTAAGTATATCATGTCACATTCCATTTTTCTAATCATATTAGATTATTATTTTTATTAACTATGACTTAGTGTCTCTTATAATCTTATTACAAAGAAAGAAGGCTGGGACAACGGATCCCATCGACCGTGCTATTCTATGGAAAATGGCACATTCGAAAGGGCGTAACTCCCGTACCTTTGCCAACGAGACAACCGCAACAATTGCTTCAAGAATTGTAAGTGGTTTAAGACTTTAAGTTTTATACTTTTACTTTATTTGCATACCGCCTAGTTAAATACTTTTATACTTTTATACCCTTGAATAGTATATTATTTAAATATTACATATAGAATAGTGATTTTATCATGTTATGATCTTTATGTGTGCGTGAAGAGTTGACCCAAGAACAAGAAGAAAGTGCAACTACAGGGACTCTTAGCAGCACTGATGCAAACGGGGACATCCTGTATAGGGCAATGGGCAACAAGAATGAGCACCCGGCCGGTAAGGGGCCAAGGTCGAGTGTTGTTCCTTCCAAATTTTTCCCCAAACAAAAGGCTCCTACGCTACAAGAATTGGAAGAATGGAAGAAGCAAACAGTTGTGGAGATATATAGCATGGTCAAAGATCAACTATTGAAGGAACTCCAAGGTGGCCGAAGAACCTCATGTGAGGATGTTGGCGGCCCTCAAGCCGAAGCTCAACCTCAAGTTCAACCAAGAAGAAATAATAATAGCCGCACTCCTACTCCTACTCCTCTATCAGATGAAGAGGTGGCATAACAAGTACTCCCAATCAGTGAGGTATGTATATTCACTTGTTTAGTTTTACAATGTTACTTATTTACTTTTGTTTTTAGTTTACACTTTACATTACATCACTAATTATTATATATATGTCATTTCTCAAATGCAGTGGGTCGGTGCATGTTGCAGCTACATACATTTGAGAACCATGTGGCCGTGGCAACACCGTACGAGGTTCGGCCCATGACTTCCGCCACCTTGCATGGTAAGTTGATGCCTCCACACACTAAGCGTGTGTGCATCACTACCGCCATTCAATCCGTATGCTCCCCTTCCATTTCCAAAAGGGGATGATGTTGAAACCGTTGGGGATGCAATTGGATATCATGTGTGTTGGCCGTAGAAACACATAAAACCAATGATATCCAATTCCAAGGTACATATATACTAACCGTAGTCATGGCTTCATTTTCTCCTACCTTTTTTAAGTCCTCCTAAACTGTTCATTGATTAATATTGTCCGCAACATGTCGGACGGATCACGAAAAGCAGCACAAGGGGCAATTGAAGCAAACCTTGCCACGCAAGAATTCGCATAGTGGCAAGTGTAGCCACATCCCACCTTCTCAGGTAGTACTAGTTCTATGTTTTTCCATAGTCACTACTCACAAGTCATAAGTCAGTAGTACTAGTTCTTTAGTTCAAAACACTTGTAAGGTGCTCACTAGTCACTACTCACAAGTCACAAGTCAGTAGTCACAATGTTATTATTGTTATATTATAAAATATTCTAATTTTACCTCACTGGGTTTCTTCTTTTATATCTGCTAGTATATCAAGATATATCAGTATATATTCATTACTAATTTCTAAAATGTTACATGATTACATTTACAAGGTAGGTATCGTGTGGAGGTTCCACCTAACACACCTCCATTCCTAAGGGTACTGTCTGACCGCCAATGAAGGCAACACAAATACAATGAACCCTGTAAGGATAGAGGCAGGTGTGCTTTCAAACGATGTGGTTGAGGTTCCACTCTTCAAGGAAGACCTCATAGCCATATGTAATATGGATCAATTGGAGTACATGCACATCATAGTCTATATAGGGTACGTCATGTAACTGCTCTATTAGAGTTAAGACTTACCAATCAATGTAACATTACTTAATACTTGGTTTTTAATAAAACTTAATAATTATTTGACATTAACCCAAATTTCAAATGCAAGTATTTGCATGATAGCTTGCATAGACTAGAGGTCAAGGACATTTACAAGTTCCTTGACCCTTCTCTTGTCTTTCAATTGGCCCATTTGCCTAAGGACAAACAAAGTGAAGATATCATTCCTGGTCTCATGACTTGTGCGAAGGGGCAAGCATTACTGATTCCCTACAATAGCGGGTACGTTGTAACATAGGTTGCTTAATTATGCCATTTTAATTTCACAATTCATAGTTTCATACACATGAATACTACATCAATTAAGATTAGAGAAAATTCAATTGAACTATTATTTTTATAGGTCCCATTGGATGTTGCTAGCTTTGGATGTGCATGGTGGCCATGCAATATTTTTTTTATTCATGTGGAGCACACATTCGGGAACACCTTATGGAAATTATAAACAAGTAAGTCTTTATTATTCTTTTTATTATAATATAACTACTCACTTGGCAACTATAATAATATTCATAATCTAATGCTTTTCAATTATATGTGTGTAGAGCATGGTATAAATGGGTCGAGAGGGAAGGCATTCACCACCCACCAAAACTCAACTGGAAGAAGGCCAAGGTACAGTTTACTAATTACTACTCTTTAGACTCTTTCATATAATTTTAAACCTGAACTTGTTGGAAATTATATTTTGAAACTTTTATGTTGTCTTTGGTGGCATTGTTTTGCAGTGCCCTCAACAAAAATCAGATTGGGAGTGTGGATATTATGTTCTTAGATACATGAGAACCCTCATTCGCAATGGAGTTTCGCCTCACAATTGAGAAAGGTAACACTTAGACTTACCGACCAAAGTTGCACTTTTGATTTGTATATTTCTGACTTAATTCAAGATTACATGTCTAATCTCTGAACTAAGTTATTATATGTTTCTTGTAGGTGGATTTTGGAACCAAGAGTTACTCCCAGTTGGATCTAGATGATATTAGAATGGAATGGACAGATCATATTATGATTTTTAATTTGTAGTTCGGTGATGTAAAATTGTAAATGAATGTATATTATCATTCATGTATATACATTTTACTCAAATATAATACAAAGATCAGTTCATTTCAATGAATGTGTTCTATTTTTATTTTTATTGAAGTACACCGTATCAATGTATGTGCTTTCTTTGTTTCAAACTTTCAAATTTCAATGATGTGATTGTGAAGTTGGTGTTTTGATCAAATAGATGGGTTAATCATCAATTTTCAATGATGGCTTAGATCACAGATGGGTTGTATTGTATCATGTATGTACATACAATCTACAAATACAAGATGGGTGGTTGATATCATATCATGTATTGTATCATGTATTGGAGAAGGAGTCATATATGGAATGGAGGTTGATGATTGAAATTACCGATATATACCGAAGTTGTAGATATGATTCATATGAATATGATACCAAAAAACTTTCAAATTTCAATGATGTGATTGTGAAGTTGGTGTTTTGAATGGAGACTGATGGACATCCCCGCCTATACAGTAATTTCATTCATTTGCTGAGGAATGAGGATAAAATTAAAAATGCCAAAGTTCAGAATGATTGTCTGCATTGGTGCCTACCTGGGCCTATTGACAATTGGAATGATATAGTCATGGAGATGGTGCTAAGTGATTGATATGTTGGGCAATTGTGATGATTGGAGCCCATGATTCTAAGCTACCAAGTTTCTGACAATCGGAACACAATTATTTGTGTGAATAGAAAGAGGGATGAGGAAGTTCCACTAGTTGTAATTATATCATGTTTGCAAGCTTTCACTTATCTGTTGCCAATCAAATGTGTTTTATCAGAAGCTTGCAAACTGAAGGTCAAGTTGCTTCTACATTTCAGGAAATCCTGCTTCATTCAGATCTTGAATCACAGATTTCTGGATTATATTTTGTGAATTCCTGTTTATAGTTTGTCACTCTCATGTCTTTGCTTTCTTTTCATATTCTCTAAGATGCACCCGAACGAGAACCTGGAAGAAGTTGTTCCTCTGAGAATATCTTTATAGTATATGTGTGAGAATAACTCATTAACTCTTAACAATGGCTCTAGAAGAACCCTCCATTCTCCAATATAACTTAGTAATATAGGACGGTTAGTGAATAATAGCCCCTATATAAATAGTAATATAGGACGGTTTGTGAATAGCCAGTTATATATTACTAGTAATATAGGACGGTTTGTGAATAGCCGTCCTATATAACTAGTAATATAGGACGGTTTGTTAATAGCCGTCCTATATATATATATATATATATATAACTAGTAATATAGGACGGTTTGTGAATAGCCGTCCTATATATAAGTTATATTATATTTATAACTACTAATATAGGACGGTTTGTAAGTAACCGTCCTATATAATATAAATACTAATATAGGACGGTTACTCATGAACCGTCCTATATTTTCAAGTGTTAAGGTAATAAGGTCATGAGTGGGTCGCGTGTCAAACAGGTAGACACGACGGGTCAAATTCATTGACTCGAACACGACACGATTTTTGGCGTGTCATTTTCGGGTCACCCGAAAATGACACGAACACGATAAGACTCGACCCGAACCCGCTAAATTCGTGTCGGGTTCGAGTCGTGTTATCGTGTCGTGTCATATTTTGCCGGCCCTACCGAAGAGTAGGATGAGAGTGTGCCCATTACGAAGTGGCAGTACAGATATTAATCACCTTTGAAATGCTAGAACCATATGTTCAGGACGTGCTTTTGACTATTAGACATTCAAAGCTGGAGTAACCAGCGAACGGATCATAACATCCGCCAGCATCTTCGTGCAAAAGTGGGTGACTAGACAGCATTCCTCGTAGTAGAAAATCTTCAGTCCTGAGATTATTAATTTATTGAGGTTAAAGCGACTACACCTGATATAGGACATTTGGGCTGGGCCTTCTTAGTTGGGCTTACCTCGGCTATTCCCTCCAAGTTCATTTTCAACTAACAAAGGCTACATTGATCGGTCCAGCGCTATCAGCCACCTTAATTTAGACACTTCTTTGTAGAATCTTGGGAATTAGAGAAAAGACACGATTCCACTTAGAGAAGGCCAGAAAGATGACACCCAGGAAAACAAAGACCGAACTCCTCCTTCCTTCGTGCCACGTTGGCTGATTCTATGTACAGAAGAACATAAAATGCGGCACCGGAATTTCTCCAAACAAAAGCTTTGCAAGAGAGAGAGAGAGAGAGAGAGAGAGAGAGAGAGAGAGAGAGAGTTTAGCTATGGAAACAGGGAAGAAAGGACCGGTATGTGTAACAGGTGCAGGAGGATATGTAGCTTCATGGACTGTGAAACTTCTTCTCTCTAAAGGTTATGTAGTGCATGGAACTGTTAGAGACCCAGGTAGACTTTTCTCTTCTGCTTACTCTTCTTGTTCTTCTGTCGTTTGGTTTGTTTATCAGATTTCAATTTGGGTATGACGTATCTCTGAAAGAATTTTAGTGGGTTCTGCTGACTTAACTTGTGTTATGTTATGGACACATGAACTGGATATGATTCTCTTTAGTATGTATAAGGTGGTTCTATATGTTGAATGCTTGAATTAGCAAATTTTAGTGGGATTTATATTTTCAAAGCTCAATTTCTGTGAATTTTCTTCATTTATGTCGTCTAGTTATTAGTGCTGCAATCAGTAGTTTCATTCTATGAATTTGTTTTAGTTTGTCATTTGTTTAAATGCTAGTTCATAACAAAGTTACAGTGTAAATTTGTGTCTGGGGCCTTTGGGCACTACAGTCAGAAGATTTCAGCAATGATTTGATGGGTTTGTATCCATGTAGGTATACTAGATTTGTTATATCTTTCATTTTCTTGGTCTGGTTTATGAGTTATGGAAAATTGAGAGTTGGGTAAGCTACAGAGGCTTGGATTGGCAGCATTAATCTTCATTTTCTCCTTCTAGAGAACCAGATAGAGATTTCTTTCATTTGTGAACCTTCCATGTCATGACCAATCCTACTAGCTTAGCTACTGATTCAAACAAAGTACGATTAAGTGCTTCTCTCATCTCTGTTGGTTTTGGTTGTTATCCTGATTTGATTTATCATAGGCAGTCTGGATTATTTTGGTGTTCTCTGTAGTTTAGAGATTGAATTATATAGTATGCTACAATGGTAGTTTCTTGTAAATTAGAAGAATGGAAGGTTACAGTTAACCTGTATATACTATAAACTCTCTTGGGTCATCAACAGAGTTGAGCTTTATCTGGGCTAGGTGGAATTAAATTGTTTGCTAAATATCACAGGCTGAATTGCTAGTCATAATGATTTTGTTCAACCTTTCAGGAATTTTCTCTTGTTCTTTCTAGTTCTGTATGTTCGACAATGCATGTCAATTTTAATACTTCTTTTTAACTTTTATTCCACCAAAATCTATTGCAGATGATGAAAAGAATTCCCATTTGAAGAAATTGGACAAAGCCACAGATAACCTGAAACTCTTCAAGGCAGACTTGTTAGACCATGAGTCCCTGCACAAAGCTATTGAAGGATGTGATGGAGTCTTTCATGTTGCCAGTCCTGTTCCCTCAGGCAGGGTGCCCAATCCAGAGGCAAGATAATGTCACTATCAGACCAACGGATTACGGATATCATCTGTGTCAGATGTAGTCATCTGTTAAGCCAGACGTCTTCATGATCATCCAGAATCATGCTTCTTAGATAGAAAATGAAATAATGAATAAGAACTCCATATTCAGAATTTAAGAAGTGTTAGAACTTGGATCCATTCAGGGCATTACATGCGAATTTGTCACATGTTATTTTCAACTTCCTCATCCATGAACCCACTTGACCACATGCAGAGGAAATGGCTGCTTACTAGATTTCAATGCTTCCAGTTTTGTATGTAATTTTTACTGATATTGTTCCCAACCTGAAAGGCACCAGTGAGTCAACACGTCAGTGCTGAGGTGCCTCAATATACCTAGTAGTCTAATATTCCATTATCTATGAATTAATTTAGCATTTTAGAGTATTATATATAAATAGCAAGTGGAAGAGTTAACAATGTTTACATCAATTTATACAACGATCTCGCAGGTTTACTTGATTGAACCTGCTGTAACGGGGACACTGAATGTCCTTAAGGCAAGTTCAGAGGCAAAAGTAAAGAGAGTTGTCTATGTGTCATCCACAGCTTCTGTTATGATGAACCCGAACTGGCCAGAGGATAAAGTCATGGATGAGGAGTGTTGGTCGAACAAGCAATACTGTAGGACAACTGAGGTAAAACAAATTGTCAATCTTGGCTCAATAGGTGGGCTGCAATCTAATGAACTTGATTTTGATGTTTGTCTTCCTGAGAAGTCCATATTCCATCTCCTTTGGTGCTGGACTGTTTGATGATCTTAGTCACTGTCCTCATATCTGAAAACGCTGGGAAGAAAACGTTTCTGCATACAGGCTAAGAATTGTTTTCCTATTGGTGCCAGAGCTGGTATTGCCTTTCTAAAACGGCTGGAGAAAATGAGGCTTTGCCTATGGAAATCAAAATCAGCTTGATGTAGTGTCGGTTTGTCCATCCTTGATTCTTGGACCACTGCTCCAACCCACAGTAAATGCCAGCAGCTTGTTTCTCATCAAGATTTTGAAAGGTATTGGCTCATATAAATGCTTCACATATTCATGTTGGTGTTGAGATGTTTGAAATAAGGAAATTTTTTATGTATGTATGTATGTATGTATGTATGTATGTATGTATGTATGTATGGATGGATGTTATTCATGTCACCCTTTTCCTTTACATCTCAAAGTCGGAATGACATCTTACCACACTTGAAATTTAAAGCAAACCAAATGCTGCACATGAAATCCTCACAAAGATAAAGACCAATGATCAGAAGCAACATTTATGACCACCAAAAACACTGTGAAGAGCAAAAAGGCAAGAGACACCCTCTTTAAGCAGCAACCTAGTTAAATGCAGTGCTTATTTTCTTACTTGGAAGTTATGATTTATATTATTTTTCAACTGTATTAAAAAGAGTTTTGATTTATATTATTTTTCAACTGTATTAAAAAGCCATAGTTACAGTGTCCACTGATTTAGAATCAGTTGAAGCTATCAGCAGGATCTAATCCACGACAAACTTAAAAGAGGTGTTGGTTGCTGCCACTAGTCTATTGTCTCACTTATATGCCTCTAGCTGATGTGTGTTTCACTTGATATCTTAAATTCTGAACTTACATAGTAGTGTCTATAAGGGTTCTGGTCCACACACCTTTACTTCTGTGGTAGTCTTCCCGAGTAGAAGAACAAAAGAGAAAACAAATTTTGCACAATCAAAAGAACATAATGAATGGTTCCTTACTGAGCAGAGGTAGTGAGCTACGTCATTAATTTTTAAGTCTTCAAACATAAAAATACAGGTGAGGGGATTTATGCATGTCCTGCCATGGGGAGGGGGACCACAGAAGAATTGAATATTTTGAAATGAAGGATGGAGAAACCAGACAAACATGTCCTTTCTGCATCATGGAAGGCAGTGAAAGCTGTAACCAAGGAGGTCCCCTTGGCTGCAGCACAAAGCAGGTTTGTTCAATGAGCTGAACTGAGGTGTCCAAGATGCTGAGGGCGATAGCAAATAGGTGAACACAGCGCAGTAATGTCTATTTCACTGAAATCTGCTGTGGTCTACCCTCTTGATTTTCATTCATGGAACACATGATGATTGGACATGCTATTTGGTGAAACTTGAGGCATGAGTTCAATAGTCCCTAATTCAAACTTTAGTAGCCAATATGATCAAGAACAGGAGTAAGAAGTGGAAAACAGAGTCCAGAAGCTTGTTGATATCTGGGATGTAGTCGAAGCGTTATTTCTGGTATGTGAGAAACAACAAGCTATTTCTGGTATGTGAGAAACAACAAGCATAAGGAAAATATATACACACATACATATATATAGGAATCCATCCTATCTAAATAAGGGGGTTTGGTGGAGAAGTTAAAGAGCATGTAGGCAAACCATCTGTGTCAGAGGAAGCATGTTTCCTAACCATGCTAGACCAACATATTTAGAAGAATCTTATTCCAATAAATACCTATTTTGTTCGGAAAAGAAGGGATTAAGTTGGACATACAGACCATTAGAAGAGTCTCTTGCTGATACAGTTAAATGCTACCAAGATGGGTCTCGTGAACAAGGATTAGATATTTATCAATTGAAAGAATGGTAGAGTAACAAAAACTCATGTTTGTTACCAGAACATGGTTTTTGGTGAGCAAAGATTTAAAAACTTTGGGACTAAATGAAGACATGGTATTTAATAGAGTGGAATGGAGGAATAAGATTCATGTGGCCGACCCCTAATTAGGATAAGGTCTTGATGATGATGATGATGGGAGGGCAGTGTGTGGTGGTGGGGGATTGTGAAAGAGGAATACATCTAATCAATGAACAATCACGAAAATAACCATTAACAAAAACAAACCCCCAATATGATTAAACACCCTCCTCTTCACTTCACTCCTTGCACTCAGCCCCCACCTCCCAACCACACAAATTTGATACAAGGCCTCCTCTGCACTCCCCACTGCTCGAAGCCCAAGTCCAAGCCCAAGGAAGAATCCAAAGAGCATTTTTATGTTTTCATATTTTTTTCCTTTTAAATATGATATTTAAGTATGTTGTTGATACCATAGTCGCCAAGCTCCGATTTGGGAAGTAATAAGTGAGGCAATTATTTGAAAGTTTTGACAAACATTCTTGAAAAAATCAGAAAGAAAAGAATCAAGGAAAAAGCATTTTGCCAATGTGATTTAAAGCTTTTAACTGGAATTTTTACTGAATTTACAAATAATATTTTAGAATTTGGCACTATTTGTGGAAGATCAGTTTATGTTCGTGTTCTTTCTTGAAATTTGCTTTAAATTTGAAGAAGTAAGAGCTCTAAAATTGTTAGGAAAAAGCCCATTGTTTAAAAAATAATCCACTTATTCAGAGAATTCTGTTACTATAGCCGGAACCTTTGGTTTTATACTTTTTGTTTCTATAACAGCCCTTCTAAATACCAGTATGTTTAAGAACAGGAGAAAACAAGACCATGGAAAATGTAGTTCGAGTAATTGTGGATGTCCCAGATGTAGCCGGAGCGCTGATACTTGCATATGAGAAACCACAAGCATGTGGAAGATACATATGTGCTGTCCATCCGATTCGCATACGGGATTTGGTGGAGAAGTTAAAGAGCATGTACCCAAACTACAAATATCCCGATAAGTATGTTTCTTTACCACATTAGTATACTGTATTAGATAGCATCGTTCCCATTAGTAATGTTTGTTTTCTCACTCTGCAGTTTTACTGAGGTTGAGAGAGAACTTAAGCTGAGTTCAGAGAAGTTGAAGGGCTTGGGTTGGAAGTACAGATCATTAGAGGAGACCCTTGTTGATACTATCAAATATTATCAAGAAACAGGTTGCTTAGGCAACGATTAGACTATTATTCATGTTTCTTGCCCTTTTTTCTTCTACACCATTAGTCCAAAGTTTGCTATATGTTAATAAACTAGAACAAAAACTAATAGAAGTATGGTAATGGATGATGCTTCCTGATATCATATCTGGTGGCGAATTTGTGATGTGTTCTTCCTTGTACTAGTTAATAAGCTAGAACTTAAGTTTGTAGTACTGTGGTGGTTGTTGATACTTCCTACAATTATCCCAAGATGTATGTTGTATGTTTCTTTGCCAACTTGTAGACTAATTTAGATGCCTTCCGTTCCTACTGCATTACTACATGCAGTTTTACTGGGGTCGAGAGTGAATTTAAAGAAGCTCAGTTGAAAGAAATTGAAGAGCTTGGTTTGGAAGTACAGACCATGGAGGAAACTCTTGCTGATACTCTTGAATACTGTCGAGAGAACTTTCAAAAAGTGAGAAAAACCAAAAACAAAAAACAACAATGAAGAGGCCAGTTAACCTTAGTAAGGATAAGACTATCCATGTTTATTGTTCTTTGTTATTTAACCTGTGGAATTAGACGAAAATCTGCTATACGGTATAAGTTATAGCATATATTACTCTATGGTGGTTATGATGATTCTTCTTATGATGAGCTAGTGGAAAATTTGTTGGTGTTTTCCAAAGCATTGTTTTATCCATGGATAGAGATATCATCCCTTTTGCTATTGGCAACCCTAAAGCATGTAGCTCTTCAACCATGGGTTGTGTGTTATTAAATGATTTTATCTATGTTTTAGCACTGCGAATTTGCATGCCAGAAAACCACTATCTGTGGATAACTGAATCCATGGATTGTCGGGAATGTAGCAAACAGCCCCTCTATGTGACTTGATAGAATCCAAATGCATGTGATTGTGTATTCACCAGGATCTGCTACTTTATGGTGCAGATATGACTTGGAAATGGACGAATTTTATGGATATTGAAACTAGGGAAGAAATTCTCTGATGCTTGACTTGGAAACACCCACCGTGATGGCTGTCAATAGCAGGGACTAGTGGATAATTTTATCCAAGGTTTGCTTCTGTGGTCTCCCAAGCAGACCACGAGAAGAGGATAAGACGCAATGTGACAGTGACCGACCGGTATCGATATCCATGAATAATGTTGTTCCCTCTTCTGTAGGGAAAAGTGGTTACTATAAATCCTGAATCAGTTATCCATGGATAGTAATCTTAACCTTGGTATTGGAGTTCCAAGACATGGATAGATTTGTTCAAGAACGTGTAGAACATACCGAAGACCTTACCATCTGCTCAACAATACAAAGAAAAAAACAATTACTTATCATTTAGGGGGAAAAAAAAAACAAGGGTAGTGACATATGCACCCTCTATTTTTCTGCATGCCCCTCTTACTAAATGTCATGAACAGCTATAACTGTAGATAGGCCTAAATTTTGAAAGATCTGAACTGTTTACAGTATTCCCCTTGACTTAGACGAGCGATGATTTAAAGTTCTCATCTATTAGTTTTAAGATGGACGATGAAGCCTTTTACCATTTATTTTTTGCAACGTAGGAAAACAGTGGTTAAAATCATCCAATGGATGAAAAATTTGGATTATTGTTTATTTAAGTCAAGACAATATTATACAATATTATGAATGGTTTAGACTTTTAAAAATCTGAAACCACTCAGAATTATAGCTATTTGTACTATTTACTGAGGGGCTTATGAGGAAAATAAGGAGTGCATATATTACCAAGTAGATTTATAACAAGTAATGATATTCTTTATAACCAAAGAATTACAAGGCAAATCACTCGTACACGGACTATTTCCATCTTAAGGGAAAAGTCACAACTTAAACTTGCAATTACGCATATTTTAAGTTCGCAATTATGCCACAGACCTTGGTCCTTCTATTCTTGAACAATTGTACTGCAGATAGCTGCGTGGGAGGCATCTCTATGCACTACATATTTTGTTCATTAGCTGCTATCCGTCATCTTACTATAGAAAACTTGGGCATCAAAAACATGTTATCACTGTCGCTTCATATAGTATAGTTTAAAAACTCGAAACTCGACTCCACTAGGAAACCAGGCGAGTCAAGTTAACTCAATCACCACGCCGGCAACGAGGGCTTTCAAGCTAAATTCAGCAAAAAATGGACTTTGCCAAATGCGACTGCTAGGTGAGCTGCCTAGCACGCTTCTGCCCCTTGGTAGGTCTTGTCCTTAGAACCTGCCTCTTCATTTGTTTTGCCACTTAGCGAGTCAGTGAGCAAGCTTGAGTCGAGTTCCGCATAACTGGCTGGTTTTTATAGATACTTAGCAGTGGAAATGCAACCGAACGGTTCAGAAAGCCAAGAAACAAACGACCAAACTGTGTAAACTGACCGAGGGATTAAATCATCCAGAAATGGTTTTGGTGAATGGCCTATCTAAGATGCCTGCCGCTGAGCGGGTGGTCTGTCCATATCAGCTACAAGCACCATATAAGGACTCCGTAAGACTTGTCCCATTGTCGTTTGTTCTCTTCAGTCAAGATTGTATAATACAATGGCGTGATACAATAAGAACAAGACACTCCCAGAGGTATCTTGTCCATTCAATATGTTAAAGATGATTCCAACGATGACCAATTTACAGTGGCAGAAGTAGAGCATCTAGTACAGGCACAAACAGCGAGAATAGGCATCTATAATCGTACCTGCATGGCTTTTTCTGGGTTCATCTAGCAGGATGATTGTAGTGGTTATAGCTGCACACTAATTCCACAAGCAGGCCCAAGCCTGGTTGATCCAATCTATTCATATTGTACTGGAAGTGCAACCTGATGATTCAGAAAGCTAAAGGAACAAACGACCAAAATGTGTAACTGACTGAGGGATTACTGTTGATTGTTTAACCGTAAGTGCACGGGCTATTGTAGTATAGCTATGCAAATACGGGTTGATCCCACGAGGACTTGATTTAAAATTATGGAGTTTTAAATAAAATTCAACTAAAAAAATAAAATCCAGATTTATTCAATTGTTCCAATGTTCACAAATATTTATTCCAAGGAAGACAGAAAATAAAAATAAAATGCTTCTTGGATAAGCTTGTCCTTGGATTGCACTGTCTCTGGATTAGTCTGTCCTTGATTGCACTGTCCCTGGATAGCACTGTTCCTGAATAGTCAGAATGAAGATAAGTTAAAACCAGAATAGCATAGGGACACAGTTGGAATTTCTGAAATAGAACAGAATTGTAATTTCTGAGATCTTCAAGTGCAGATTTGTAATTTCTGAGATCTTCCAGGGGCAATTTTGGAATTCTGAGGGTTTCTGGTTTTTAACGAAAAAAACCAGGAAAACGATGAAAACTGGAAGAGAAGGAGGAAGAAGAGGGGAAGGGAAGAGGAAGGAGAAGAAGAAGAAGAAGAAGAAGAAGAAGAAGGAGGAGGAAGAGGAGGAACGTGGGTGAGAAAACCCGTTCTGGGTTTTCTGGGGAAGAAAACCCAGAATGCAGAGAAAGAGGATCGCGGGAGAAAAGATTGAGGAAAACCCAATCTGGGTTTTTCCTCACTGGGTCGTCCGGTGAAGAGAAGAAGGGAGATTGAGAAGAAGGGAGGATCAGGGGAAAAACCCGTTCTGGGTTTTCTTCCCCCAGTACTTGCCGTGAAGTTCTCAAGGCAGTCCAAAGGCGTTGAGATCAATGACTGGGTTTGAGCATGGAGGAGAAATTTGGTTTGTCTGGGACTGGCTAGATAGTGTCACCGGACTCAATCTGTTGATCGTGACAGAGCTCTAGTTGCTAGTGATGAAGGGCCAGACCAAGAGGAGACACCAGAGAAAAGGGTTAGAGATGGTGAAGAATAAGGTGCCGTCTAGGTGGAGCAAATGGCATGGGTAAGAAAAACACGACAAAGAGATATAGATGGGAAGATCAAAGAGAGAAGGGTGAGGAGAGCTGTGATGGGGTGAAACAGAAGGAGTAGAGAGCAGAGGAGGATCCGTGGAAGACAAGATGGGGGAGAACAAAGCAGGGCTGGTGAAGGCAGAGGGAGAGGAAAGGGAGCGTGCATAAAGAGGGAGAGCAGGTGTATACTAGTGCATAGAGATGGAGATGGGGAGATCACGAGAGAGAGAGAGAGAGAGAGAGAGAGAGAGAGAGAGAGGAGGAGAAGAAGATGATGCCAGCCAGCCTAGGTGTGTCACGCACCTATGGCCGGCCTGGCACTAGATCTGATGGGAAGCAAAGGAGAGAAAAAAGAGAGGGGATAGGAGAGGAGGAGATGACGATCTGATGCTGGCCTGGGCAGTGGGCTGGGAACGTGGTGGACTGGGAGACCAGTGGAGATTGCAGACGGTGCTGGAGAGAAGAGGACGACAACCCAGTTCCTATCTGGTACGATGGAATAGAGGGACAATCTGAGTGGCCGGTGGTGGGTGGAACAGTGATGAAAGACAGAGGAATATACGGGTGATGGAGAGGGTGCAAGTAGATGAAGATCGGTGTCGAGTTTGGCTAACCGATGGAGATGGAGATTGGGTTCGATGCAGTAAATAAAAGAGTAGAAACAAGTGGGAGGGACAGGTGCGGTGAAAGCAGAGTAGAGGATTGGGTTGGGTTGGCCTGGGCTGTGGTTGAATGAGAGTTGGATATGAAGAGAAGCAGAGGGACTGGTGCATGGATGGAGTTGTGCAGTAGCTGAGGAGAAAGATAGATGGCGATAGAGGGGATGTCAAGAGATCGGATGGTGTGTGTGAAAGTGAGAGAGAGACGGACGAGAGAGAGAGAGAGCTGGGTGCGTGCGAGAGAGAGAGAGATCAGCCTGCCCCCTCCTAAAAAGAAAAAAAACCATCCCCCTTTGGAGAAGAAAGAAGGGTCTTTTAAAAGAGAGATAGGGAGAGACGTGTGAAAGAGAAGGAGAAAAAGAGATAGAAGAGAGAGAGAAAAGAAAGGAGAGGGATAAGAGAAAAAGAGAAAAGAGTGGAGAAAGAGAAGGAAGAGGAGATAGGTGGGGTCCACTAGCTTTCTTAGTTTTGCTAGAACTTCATGATGTCTTCAAAGTCTTCGATCTCTTTCCATGATTCAATCTGGAAGCGTTCATGCCTGAGTTGGTGATCTGCAATGCACAAGACTCAATTAGCGAAATTGGCTAAATGCATTAGCTTTAATAGTCATTTAACCACTAAATTTTACAATTCAACGGTTGGATGACCAATTAAAGCTAAAATGAAATATTTGATTTAAAATCTTAAAATTAATGGTCTAGATGCTCCAAGCAAATACTAAATTAGGGATATTTTGACCAAATTTGAACACTTAACAATTACATCTTCCTGAAATGGGTTTGTTGACTGGCCTATCTAAGATTCATGCCGCTGAGCAGATGGTCTATCCATATCAGCTACCAGCACCATATTAGGACTCTGTAAGACTTGTCCCATTATCATTTTTTCTCTTCAGTTAAGATTTTATAATACAGTAGTGTGATACAATAAGAACAAGACACTCCTAGAGCTTTCTTGTCCATTGAATGTGTCAAAGATGATTCCAACGACGGCCAAGTTACGGTGACAAAAGTAGAGCATCTAGTACAGGCACAAATAGATAGAACAGGCATCTCTGATCGTACCTGAATGGCATTTTTTGGGTTCCTCTAATAGGCTTAACGTGATGATTGCTAATGGTTATAAATACGCATTAATCTGTTTCGTCTTGTTGGCCCAAATGAGAAGATCATACTCTTTCATTAGATGACCCGACGCAAGATTTTCTCTTACTGTAAATCTTGATAAACTAAAAAGGGCAGCTTGGATGCAAAAAGCTCCTGCTTATGCAGGGTTCGGGGAAGGGGCAGAGCACAAGGGTTTATAGTCTATAGGCTTACCTTGCATTTTTGCAAGAGGCGGTTTCTACAGCCTTGAATCTGTGACCTTAAGGTCACATTACAACAACTTTACCGTTACACCAAGGCTCCCGACAACTAATGACTAATAAATTAAAAATCGCGCTAAGCTAATATAATTTGTCTACTCTCAACTTGGGCTCTACGATGAACTAATAATTCTCTAAGTTATAGGATAAGTAATACTAAGAATATTTAGTGCTTAGCTAATAATATTGGAAGAATGCTAAATCAAAGAGTTTTATGTCAGAGTGCTCCTACTTTTGTGTGACGGGTTTTACCCGCAGATGATCTAGCTAGTTTATCTAATTTCTTTGGCTATGGATATCTCCTATTTAATAAATCATGCAAATTGAATATCTGTAACATTTAAAGAAATCTTCATTTTATGAACAGCTAGAAACCTTTTAGGCAATGGTCTACATTGAAAAACAGAAACATGACCTTTAATGTTGCAGTCTGTGTGATTTTTGGACTGAGAAACATCCAAAGCCAAAAAAAACTAAATAAATTAGATAAATCAACTATAGGTAGATTTCGTCATGCAAAAAGTAGGAGCACTTTGACTCACAAATACTTTGATTTTGCTTTGGTCATAATATTGTACCTTTCACCAGGGAAAAAAGTCAAGTTCCATAAATCACCGGATTATTCCCTAATTGAAAATTTGAACAGAGGAACTTTTGTTTCGTTCATGGAAGGTCGTCATCCATTACATCGGATCGGAAAAACTTGGAACAGAAAAACTAAATAAAACAAGAGTTAAAACATAAATAAATTCTGCCAACTATCGTCATCCATTACGTCAGATCAGCGCAGGAATAAACTCTTGAAAGGGCATGCAAAATGAATCAGAGGTTTCTCCTGCTTGTTCTAGCATCTTGTGTGTCTGTACATGCAGAAAATGATATTCTCAGCCCTTGCAATCATCTTACTCCCTACGGGGTGGTTTTTTGGGCATTTATTATGGCTCGATAAATGCTACATGGACCTACAAAGTACTGCCTGTAAAAAGGATAAAAATTTATAGATATCTGTTTGTCTATTTAAAATTTGTGAATATAGATGGGATAAATTCGATCAGCAGTAAAAATGGAATCAATTCAATTTATCAAATTCACAATCTGCATGGATATATCTGTGGATATTCGCATATATTTGTTTAAAAAGGCATTTTACAAAATTTAATTGAAAATTGATATAACCATTAATAATTTACTTCTTTTGAAAGATCTAAAAAAAAAAAAAATGTGCCTCTGTTTTTCAATTTCTATTACTTAAGTTATAAGAATCTCGTACTCTAGAAATTTGGTATCTAACATATCTAAGGCATTCTGAACAAGATTAAAGGACTATATCTTTCAAAAGAAGTCAACATCTACAATTCTACATAAATCATACTGGATGGATAATACATAAATCCATGAGCCACACCTGATTCGGATATGGATTCGGGTTTATTGAACCATGTGAATCAAAAACTTAAATTTGTATCCGATTTATATCTACGTGGAATTGACCAGATTCAATCCGTTTATCTATTTTGCTGAATCTACTCCAAAGAGTGTTAGGATACGATATTTAGTGGAGCCCTGCCTTAGCGTGATCTAACTCACTCGTATAATTGGTGGAGGTCTGGATATGTAAGGGATAAAAAAACATGTGGACAGGATGATTGTACCATCGTCATTGATTGCTAAAATATTCAACGTGACCAATCATGTGAATGAGTCGGATCATGTGAATTGGCACCCAAATGCTCTCTCATGGTGCTTCTAAGTGGCACCTGAATGCACTCTCACGGAGCTAAGAAAAGTCCATACTTTACAGCTACAAATATCAAAGTCAATACTTTACAGCTGCAAATATCATATCCACCATGATTTCTCTCTCCATACTATACAGATATATTGATACATAGATACATATAGAGAGCGAGAGAGAGAGAGAGTTCATGGAAACGATGACAGAAAAGGAGAGAATATGTGTAACAGGAGCGGGAGGATACGTGGCTTCATGGGTTGTCAAGCAGCTTCTTGACAAAGGGTACCTTGTGCACGGAACAGTGAGAGACCCAGGTAAGACTTTCATGCCAGTCTCTAAGAGCAATTGTTGGACACTGTCATACTGGTGTTTATCAGCTGTTTCGAGTCATTTGTTTCCATCTGATCACAGCCAAAATCGGAGTCCAGGAACTGTGATCAACTCGTATAAAATTAAATGATTATGTGGCCACCAAATCTGATTGGATCAGACCTTTTGATATGATCGGTTGACTTTGAATTGTTTTCCATTTACCTGTGTGCTGTTATCATTTGAGAAATATCTTTGCTGTAGTTGGCAATCCATGTTAGTCTGTTACGGATCAAATTTTGATGGTAACTTCTCTTCAATACCAACTACAGATGATGAGAAAAACGCCCACTTAAAGAAATTGGAGAAGGCCTCAGAGAACTTACAACTATTCAAGGCAGACTTGCTTGACTGTGATGGTCTATCTGCTGCCATTGCCAAATGTAGTGGAGTCATCCATGCTGCAAGTCCGGTTCCCGGCCACGAAGTGAACAATCCAGAGGCAAGATTTTCTCTAATCTGACTTGTCAATTTGATTATGTTGGTGTTAGAAATCAGCCAATAATTCAACTTTCATGTTGCTCATGTTCATTTGTTTATCAGGCCGAAATAGTTGATCCTGCTGTAAAGGGAACACAGTACATACTCAAGGCATGTACTGAGGCTGGAGTAAGGAGACTTGTGTATGTGTCTTCCATTGCTGCTGTCATGATGAATCCTAGTTGGCCAAAGGATAAAGTCATGGATGAGGACTGTTGGTCTGATATGGAATACTGTCAGAAAATTAAGGTATCCATACTTCAGGAAAGTGTTCCATTCTGAAACTTTAGCTGCTTAAATTGAGAAACTGTCTAATAGACGGTCCTCTATTGCTACTATGCTGAAACCAATTAGTTTAAGCAATTGATGTACCTCGAGTCTTCTATAATTATCAGTGCCATGCGAATCCAGTTCTTGTTTCTTGAAGCTTTTCATCTTGTAATATTTGTTAAGTGAGCTTTCTTCTATTTATATGATGACTTGAAAACCAATAAACAGGATTATGCCTTTGGTGCTTATGTGTTCCTTTAGGAATAGTTAATATATTCTTCAGTTGGTTGTTAATGTGAATGAACCGTAAAATCAGAATGTTGTAGTAGGCTTAACCATGCAACTTTACTTCCTGCCCCATGTTCTCTTTTCTGTTGGTGAAGGATGAGCTACCAATACGAGTAGTGTTTCAGCAGTGTCTTAGATGCTTTGAGAAGGAAAAGGTTTGATCGGCAGCAGAAAACTAGCCACAGTACTCACCACTGATCAATTGACTCTATAATTTGGCTCCCCTGCTTATTTAGGATATTATCAAAGAATTTAGATTGTGAATGTCCTATGCTTAATCTGTAAATCTATATTTTCAGGACGTTTACATGAATCAGAAAAACATAATTTTCTGAAGCGAAAAAAATAGATACTTACCTCCGGCCATAGCAGATGATCCAACAGTCTTTAAGAGTTCTTCCTATCCTAAGCAATTCACAGCGATGGAAAATGGCAACAACAGAGAGACGAATTGCAGGATTAGGGACCCTAAATTGGAATTTAATAGCAGTTATCCTTCCATCAAGGATAACTGCCAGAACTGTTTTTCTCTTGTAATGGTCAGTTATAACACACAAACTAAACTGGTGACTAGGCATCAGTTACATAGCATGATGACCCCATGTTAGATTTTGAATATAAATGTTAAGGACCACAAAAAAATAGAAAAAATTCTAACAGAATCATGTCGACTTCATCCCATATGCCATCAGACTGCATGTTATACTATATAGTAACTGAATTAACATGAGCTTCATTTCCAAATTCTTACCCCATTGGCTCTTTGTTGTTTTTCTTCTTTCCCTTCTTTTGGTACTCTGCTAGTCGGTTTAATGGTAGAAAGCTACCAGCACATGTCCAGTCTGTTAAGGGGTCTTAGTTATTTCATTCATGACTAGTATTATGCGAGGGAATATTAATGTAATCTATTTGTGTTCTCTGCAGATGTATTGTCAGGTAGAATCTCTTTGAATTTAAGTATAATTTCTTTCAACTGCTGTCAAGTTAACATGGGTAGCAGTTAGAATTTGATCAAAGTTGTGCTTCCTATTTATTGAAGAATACTTACACTGCCTTGCTTGTCTCTATAACACAGCTTAATGTTCTTCAGAAGTTTCTTTAAATGTTAAGATTTGTAGCAGTCAGAATTTGATCAAAAGTTGTGCTTCCTATTTATTGAAGAATACTTACATTGCTTTGCTTGTGTCTACAACACAGGTCAATGTTCTTCAGAAATTTCATTTTAGAGTTAAGATTTGTGAAAAGATATGTGTACTATGTATAAGCTAACTACCCCATTTTACTTTATTCCAGAACTGGTTTGGGTGGTATTGTCTTTCGAAAACAGCTGCAGAAAGAGAGGCTTTGCAGTATGCAGAGAAAACCGGGCTCCAAGTTGTAACAGTCTGTGTATCTGCTGTTCATGGTCCATTACTACAACCTACAGTGAATGCGAGCAGCAAATTCCTCCTGGGTATATTAAAAGGTCTTTGTCCATACTAAAACTATACATTTTCTAGTTAAATAACATGATATAGATCCATGATAACTAATGCTGCAGAAATAAATGTTCGTATGCGCATTAGATCTGAGTAAGACTGATATGTAAATTTCTCTTTGTTCTCTTATTTTTATGTACTTTAGCAGCTAATGTGCTCTTTCTTTGTTCCTTACTTTTGAGAGGAGAACCTCAAAATAGCTACCTAGTGCATATTTATGTCTTTCGAAGAAAGATGAACATATTGTTGCTTCATCCAATATTACAAGTTGACAGACCCACTTGAGCTCCCTTTTCCTCCACTATAGGTGCCAATTCATATATTTCTTGAAGCCGAAGAGACTGGAGTTTAAGTGAGGAACCACATCTCTTATATTTGTAAGCGACCTGCACCTTGCCTGCAGTTATAGGGCCGACCATAGTTGGTCCCCACTCAGTAAGAAAGACTATTTAGCACATCTTTACCTTAGAAGGGTGTGCTTACATTGCATTGGTTATTAGGCAATATCTCATCATTGTATCATGTTCTATTTCTTTGTCTTTCTTCGAACTTGTTTTACAGATGTTTGGGCTGTGGATTATTTTACATGTATACCAATTGCTTACTTTAAATGAAATTTACTTATCTCTAAGATGGGGGCAATTTCATAAAGATCAGTCCCAAGTCCTGTGCATGATCATTGTTCTGAAATTGATGCAATATTTGAGCGGCTATTTGAGATGAAAATCTAACATAATTGTAAACAGGATATGATGAGAAGCTGGAAAACAGTGCTCATTATGTGGTTGATGTTCGAGATCTAGCTGAAGCTCTGATTATGTTATATGAGAAGCCAGAAGCAACTGGAAGATACCTATGTGGACCACATTCGACCCGATTTAAGGGTCTTGTTGAAAAGATGAGGAGCATGTATCCCAAGTACAACTATCCTAAAGTGTAAGTTGGTTATACTTCACTAGTTCAGCATACTTCACCGAATCTCAGTCCCAGTTAAGCTGCTAACTGGTTTCCATTGACAGTTTCGTAGAGGTGGACGACCAACTCAATCTAAGTTCAGAGAAATTGAAGAGTTTGGGATGGAAGTACAGATCATTAGAAGAGACCCTGTCCGATTCTGTTGTAAACTTTCAGGAGGCTGGTCTTCTGGACAAGCTTTAGATTACTTTATTTCAAATGCTTCTTGCTTTTCTTCTGTGATCAAGATATGTTAGACATATTAATGTTGTTGGATCACTTTATATTAGCTTAAGCTTTTGGGTTGAATGATAAACCAACATGGTAGCAAAGCCTTGTTAACCAAAACGTCATGAGTTCAAATCTTAAGGACCACTATTTATCAAATCCACGTGCAATAGCCCAAAAGAAGGGCCTTCCAAGCGAGGAGGCATGTTAGACATAAATATTGGAAATGTATGGAGAAATAAAGTGTAGGCAAATAATATTTTCAGCAAACCAAACTCTGCACATGAAATCCTCACGAAGATAAAGACCAATGATCAGAAGCAACATTTATGACCACTAAAAACACTGTGAAGAGCAAGAAGGCAAGAGACACCTTCTTTAAGGTGCAACATAGTTAAATGCAGTGCTTATTTTCTGACTTTGGAAGTTTTGATTTATATTATTTTTCAACTGTATTAAAAAGCCATAGTTACAGTGTCCACTGATTTAGAATCAGTTGAAGCTATCAGCAGGATCTAATCCATGACAAACTTAAAACTGGTGTTGGTTGCTGCCACTAGTCTATTACCTCACTTATATGCCTCTGGCTGATGTGTGTTTCACTTGATATCTTAAATTCTGAACTTACATAGTAGTGTCTATAAGGGTTCTGGTCCACACACCTTTACTTCTGTGGTCGTCTTCCTGAGTAGAAGAACAAAAAAGAAAACAAATTTTGCGCAATCAAAAGCACATAATGAACGGTTCCTTACTGAGCAGAGGTTGTGAGCTACGTCATTAATTTTTAAGTCTTCAAACAACAAAATACAGTTGAGGGGATTTATGCATGTCCTGCCATGGGGAGGGGGACCACAGAAGAATTGAATATTTTGAAATGAAGGATGGAGAAACCAGACAAACATGTCCTTTCTGCATCATGGAAGGCAGTGAAAGCTGTAACCAAGGAGGTCCCCTTGGCTGCAGCAGCAAAGCAGGTTTGTTCAATGAGCTGAACTGAAGTGTCCAAGATGCTGAGGGTGATAGCAAATAGGTGAACACACCTCTGTAATGTCTATTTCACTGAAATCTTCTGTGGCCTACCCTATATTGATTTTCATTGATGGAACGCATGATGATTGGACATGCTATTTGTTGAAACTTGAGGCATGAGGCATGAGTTCAATAGTCCGTAATTCAAACTTTAGTAGCCAATATGATCAAGAACAGGAGTAAGAAGTGGAAAACAGAGTCCAGAAGCTTGTTGATATCTGGGATGTAGTCGAAGCGTTGTTTCTGGTTTGTGAGAAACCACAAGCATAAGGAAAATATACACACACATACACTTATATAGGAATCCATCGTATCTAAATAAGGGGGTTTGGTGGAGAAGTTAAAGAGCATGTAGGCAAACCATCTGTGTCAGAGGAAGCATGTTTCCTAACCATGCTAGACCAACATATTTAGAAGAACCTTATTCCAATAAATAACTATTTTGTTCGGAAAAGAAGGGATTAAGTTGGACATACAGACATCAGAAGAGTCTCTTGCTGATACAGTTAAATGCTACCAAGATGGGTCTCGTGAACAAGGATTGGATATTTATCAATTGAAAGAATGGTAGAGTAACAAAAACTCATGTTTCTTACTAGAACATGGAAATTGGTAGTTGATTGCTAGCCTCCTGGATGCGAAGTGGCAATTTGTGATTGGACATTTGTCAGGAGTTCCATTCTTAGATAACTAGATTGACCTGTGAATCTCTTGTTCAAATAATTTTGAGTCCCTTGTGTAAATCATTATGGGTGCCCCCAGCCAGAAATACGAAACACTTATTACAACATGTTGGTTTGTTTGATGACTTCCACTTGGTCAAAGCTAGTGCCTTCCTACCTTTTATTTGATTTCCACTAATAAAACTCATGCTGATTAAATATGTAATACAAGGAATAGAGTTTTGAATTCTAACCTTGTAACCATTTAATGTAAACTCATTCCCAATTGAACTGTCTATTTAAAGACCATAGTCACAGCCCAAAATTGTCAAATGGATTAGAATTTTGGGCAATGGCTCAATGATCGCATGACTTACATTATGGATAATTTTGGTATTCTAGGTGGTGGGTCAGACTTGTATTTCTATCGCCTCATATTTTCTTACTGAAATAGAACTTCTTTTTGAAGCATTCTTATTCCAATTGTAGGAACACGTGACCATGCATTTCAGATGATTCGTTCAAGAGTATTTCACCAAGAATCACAAAAAAACGTGTGCAATTCGTTTAGCATGATTTTCATGTATATATATTTAAGCAATTTTCTAAGTTTATTTTGGAGTAGTATGAAGCTGGACAAAAGATATTTGCATTTTACCCTTCCTAGGAGTGGCAAAATGAAGAACTAGGAAGCCTTTCATTCTTTCTATTCTTAAGGACAAAACTAAGCTATTGGAGGTAAACAAAGTTAAGGTATTCTTTCTACTACTAGGTTCTAGTACATCTTTTTTTTGTTTTTTTGGGAGGGCAGTGTGTGGTGGTGGGGAGGGCTGGCAATTCGAGTTGGCAGGTCGTGTTTGTATAGACATGAACACGACACGATCAGAGTTATGTGTCGACACAAATACAACACGATTAATAGTCATGTCAAAAACCCATGACTCGTACATGACCCGGTTCTAAAAAAATTGACATGACACGACCTGTCTAACACGATAAAGTGACTGAGTTGTGTTGGATGACACGACACGAAACGAAACAACATGACATGAAACGACTCAATTCCTTGACACGAGTTAGTTAAAAACTATCGTTAATATAGAATGGTTATTTAATAACCATCCTTTAAAAACAATATATAGGACAGTTATGAAATAACCGTCCTAGAACAAATGAGACGATAAAAATATAGGACAGTTATTTAGTAACCGACCTATATAACATAAAATATAAGACGCCTACTTAACCGTCTTAGAGAATGCATAAAAATATAGGACGGTTATATATTAACCATCCTATAGCCTAAGAGTTAAAATCTTTAATAGGACAGTTACTTATTAATTGTCCTATATATATCTAACTTATACCAGATCCCAACACGGCTATCTCATATTTGTAATCTTCTGATTCTAAAAAGTTGGCCGCAAATGGATACTTCATTACTTCTAATCTTCTAAAGGAGATGATGATGCCTTGATGCAATGAGCTTCTATAGCAGAAATCAGAAATTGCATATACTTGTTTCAAACTTTCAGTGCTTGGGCTCAGCACAATAGCACATGGCATGACACTTAAAATTCAATCTAAATGCTTAACTTGAGTAAGCTGTAAGATGTCCTCGTTCAAGAGCCAGAACTTCATATTCAAGCTTTCTTGTGTAGGGTGAAAAGCCTCAGCCAGCAAAAGAGGCTAGCACACGAGACAGGACCAATGAATGGAATTGTTGTAGCAAATGTAGTCGAGGAGTGAGGACAAACAGGACCCAACAGTACAGTTTTCAATGAATGGAAACTGAAAAGTGGAAAGAATAAAAGAAGACCAGATGGCATGGTTCTTTCAATTATGCACTAGAACTTTCAACCCCCACATGAATCGACAGGATGGAATTCATTTCCCCAACTCCTTTCATGTTCATTGTCATTGGTCATTGCTCCATCCACTAATTCACACGACAATTACACAGACAAACACAGAAAAGCATTACCAACTACTAGTATTGGTGAATCTTAAAAGGACCATACCAAATTACCAATAAAGTTCCCGTAATATTTTATTTAAAAGCAACATAATACTTTACACCACTCACATGAGGTCTAAAAGAGATTTAAATGATTCAAATAACCACAATAGTAGTAAATAACTAGGGATTAAGTAGCACATGAGGGAAATCTACTTCCATCAATGTATCAAACACAACAAATTAATATAAGTTATGAAAATTATACAAATTAATCAAAATGAATTGTTCTAGAGTCTTTAGTTGGTTGAGGAGATCCTGCACTACTACTTATGCTTATAATGTCCTCAGCAAGCTCATTCATGGCAACTGTAATGGCAGAGTCTACAATCATATAGAATAAGCATCCATTAGTCATTATTAAGCTCATATAAAATATAATATAAATATAGAATCATAAATTATTACCTTTCAATCCATATAGCCAATCTCTTAGATATATCAATGCTTGCACCATATCTGGCTTTAAAGGAGATCTATATTAGTTAAGAACCCGACCACCAACACTAAAAGCAGACTCTAATACAACTGTAGATATGGGAATGCTCAAGATTATAAAATCAACATTTGAATCAAATATAAATGTAAATAAGATTATAAAAAATAGTGCTTTCATAAGACAAGAGATTATTAGTCAACCAACCTATATTGATTGCTTTTCAGAATGCAAGAATGTCCAGCTTTGACTCTTGCAATCTTTGTTCATCCAAATAAAACTCCAATTGTGATTTTTGCATAGCCAAAGAACCTCCTTTACTTTCAAATGAATCAAATTCTTAATGCAAATGCAATTATATTATTCAAATTACTGTAAGACAATTCATATAAATTTTAATATGCTAAGCGACATATAATGAAAGATACAATTATAAATATAATTACCTTCATGATATCTAAAACCTCTTGACTATATGTCAAGTTCTGTCTATCATCAGTAACTCTAGCCACTAGAGAAGATGAGGAAGGAATAGGAGAACTCTTAACCATATATTCATTGAAGAGAGAGAATAACTTATCTCGAACTTGAGTAAACTCTAAGCAACCATTACCAAATAATTTCTTGTATGAGAATTCCATAAATGAGAGCTTATATCAAGGATCCAACACACATGCAATTGCCAAAATGGTGTTGAATTTAGACCAGTACTTTGAAAACTTGGCAAACATTTGGGCAGACATACACTTCATATAGTCATCATCACTTCTCATGTATTATGTTAAGGTCAAATAAATCACAAATGCTGCACGAAAGTAGAGATTTGCGGTGGGATACTTGGATCCAGAAAACATGCAGGTGGCATCATAAAAATTTGCCAAAAACTTTGAAATTTTTGTAGCTTTTCCCATTCACCTAAAGAAGGACAGTGCTTATAATTTGAGTCACTTAGTTATAAGTGATAAAATGCACGTTGGTAACAAAGAGCACTTTCAAGCATTACATAGATTGAATTCCATCTTGTAGGACAATCTTGTCTTAAGCCATTTTTTGTCTCAATTGACATGTGATTCACACACTCTAAAAAAATTTGTTTTCTACTTTGCGATGATTTGACATACTTGATACTCTCTCAAATTTTATGAATAGCGTCATCAATTTCTTTCAAACCATCTTGCACAATCAAATTTAAAACATGACAACAACAACAACGAAGATGAAGGAACTCTCCACCACAAACAAGAGTGTTCTTGATGTTTAATTGATGCCTTAACAGCTCAACAGAAGAATCATTAGCAGAAGCATTATCTAAAGTGATTGAAAAAATCTTTTTCTCAATCCCCCATTCTACTAATAATAAGTATATCTTTTCTGCTAATGATATTCCATTATGTGGAGGTGGTAGAAAACAGAAATTTAATATCCTCTTGTGTAAGACCCATTGACTATCTAGAAAATGTGATGTGAGACTTATATAACCATCAATAATACAAGAAGTCTACAAATCATATGTCAAACTTATCCTACCAGGTTCCAACTCTAACATCTCTTTTATCTTTCCTTTTTCTCCTTTATACATTCTCAAAACATCTACTTTTACTGTATTTCTACAAATCAAATGCAAATCTGCACGCAAATATTTTAGTAGAGCTCTAATTCCATCATACTCAACAAATTGGAAAGGCAAATCATACATAACTATTGTAGTTGCTACTAACTCACAATAAATTTCAGGATCAAACTTATTATCTAAAGCTGAACTTAGTGATATACTCCCCTGACTTTGAGATAAAAGCAACTGGCTTATATCACGAGAAGAGCTCCATTGACAAGTCTTTATGTGACGTTTTAAATTACCAGTACCAAATTTGCTATCACAAATATATATCACAGAGCACTTCTTGCATTTACACCTTTGCCTTCCATCTTCTAATACCGGAAGGTGTTCAAAAAAATTCCAAACTTGAGACATTAGCTTCGTATGCTTTTTACCTCTTGTGGATTTTGAAACTAACTCTACGTTCTCCAAATCAGCAAGCTCATCATCATCGTTGTTATACAGCATATTCAAATTATTAGAAGCATCAGTGCTCCCAACTTGTGCCTATATTGCAAAATTAAAATGACAAACAAAATTCAGTTCACACTATCCTAGTAAACACTACACCAATTACTAATAAGGGAGTGATGCATGAAAAGAGGCAAAATCATAAAGAAATAACAAAAAATAAAAACATAAATGGGGTGTTGTAGGTGTGCTACTCATTGTATTAGAAATTTAGAATGGTTGAAGTCTTGAAGATATTTGGGAAGAAAAATCTGAAAGAGATGTAAAAGCTTGGGCTCGGTTGGGAATGGGCTTTAACGGATTCATACTAAACATCTAAGTGTAAATCAGTATTTGTCTCTCTCTCTCTCTCTCTCTCTCTCTCTCTCTCTCTCTCTCTCTCTCTCTCTCTCTCTCTCTCTCTCTCTCTCTCTCTCTCTCTCTCTCTCTCTCATTGATCATTAGTCAGATCCATCGTGATCATGCTAAATAAAAGGTAAATTTAAAAACCTAATATAGGACGGCTCAGTAACAACCGTCTTATAATTTAAGAAAAACTAAAAGATCGTTACAATATAAGCTAACTATAACTATTGATATTACAAGACGGTTAATCAATAACTGTACTATTTTAATGTAAATATAGGACGGTTAAAACATAATGGTCGGTCCTATATTTGGAAAAAAAAAAAGGACGGTTATTATTTAACCGTCCTTTATGTATGTAAAATTATAGGACGGTTATTTGACAACCGTCCTATTTTATATAAATATAGGACGCTTAACAAATAACCGTCATATAATTTTACATACATAAAGGATGGTTATAATTGAACCATCCTATAAATGTTGAAAAATAGGAAAATTCTTATGCAACCGTCCTTTATTTACTTAGCACTGTGGCTAAGTGGCACACTTCATGGGAGTGCGACTGTAAAATTCCCACCTTTGTTTAATTTGATCTGGTCTAGTGGTGCCACCATCTTTGAGTCTTGACTCTTGAGTCTTAAGTCTTGACAGACTTGACTAGTATGACACTATGATTCATGACTTATGACTCATGATAATCATGAGTAGTTATATAGTATCCTTTGAATCTTTGAACATCTCATCATCTAAGTTATAATCTAATGCACTTAACATGGTTTAAGAGACTAAGAGTAAGTGACTAAGTCCTTTTGTTGTGGTTGTCTTATTTTTGCATGTTTAAATTAAACACATCTTTCTCACACACCTTATCTTGATCCTAGTCTATGATAGTGATCATCATATTATATGACCTTAAGTTTAGCCTCACTTACTATTCTCTTATCATTCATTTTAAGATTAGCTACACATTATCAATAACAAGTTACACTTACAAGATAATTAATTAACAAGTTTTGTAACTTGTATAAGTGAGTAACTGTCATGTATTGTATAAAATTATAAATGCTCATAATAATAGATTGGGAATAACTCATTAATTAACAAGTTACCAATGTTTCTAATTTCTAAATTATAACTCCCAATTGATGATAATAGATTGGGAATAACTCATTCATCCATTATTCATGTAGAGTAAAAGATAGTAACTCACGTAATGAGTTAATAATTTACATAACTCTTCCCTTTCTATACTTATTATCCACTGTACACTTAATTACACAACTCTTTCTATACTCATTCAGTCATTCTCAACTATTGAGTTAATTACATAACTACTTCTATTCTCATTCAATCATTCTCATTTCTCACCTAATGAGTTAATAACATGACTCTTTCTTTACTTATCCTCAACCTCAACAACTAATGAGTATGAGTTTTACCTACATAACTCTGTCTTTTTAAGCTCATCCTCAACTAAATAACCAAGTTGAGTTAATTACACAACACTTTATTTACTCATACTCATACAGTCATCCTTACATAACTCTGTCTCTTTAAGCTCATACAGCCATGCTGCTCATCCTCAATTCTACTAAATTAAGATGAGTTAATTACATAACTCTTTCTTTACTCATATAGTGATACTTACATAACTCTTTCTTTTTAAGCTCATCCTCAACTAAGATGAGTTCATTAGATTACATAAGTCTTCCTTTACTTATACTTACATAACTCTTTTTAAGCACATCCTCTCCTCAACTAAGAGTCTAAGATTAGTTAATTACATAACTATTTCTCTTATTACTTATCATCAACCAAACTCAGGTCCTCAACAAGTAATGAGTATGAGTTGTTTTAATTTATGTTAATATGTTATGTGGAACATGGAATCAATTGTTGTTACATATGAGTATGTTTCTCTTATGATCCATTGATAATTTGATGGATGATATTGTAACTTTGAAACATGAAATCAGTTGCTATAAGTGGCTGATTTGTGTTCAATTAAGAAATCTAGCTATAAAAGAGGTGAAATCCATGAAATTGAAGGATAATTTCCTTGATGAAGTTGATCAAGGATGATATTTACATAATTGCTTTTTAATTTTCTAAGTAACTATAAGACAGTTAAAGGAAAACCGTCCTTTTATAATATTATAGTATAAGACAATTATGTAATAACCGTCCTATATTTTTTGGTTATCTAGAAACCGGCCTATATATTATTTATAAGACGGTTATTTGATAACCATCTTATATAAGCGTTCTATATTTTTCTTATATAGGACGGTTAATTAATAACTGTCCTATATTTTGTACTTATAGGACGGTTATTTCTAAACCGTCTTATGATTGTTATTAAATAAAGGACTGTTGTTTAGTAACCGTCTTATAATTATATTATTATAGGACGATTTTTGTAGAACCGTCCTATATTTATATTACATTAAATCTTTCTTCTCCTGCCTTTCACTGTTCACCTTCGCATAATCGCATTTCATTTCTTCTCCTCTCCGTACCCTAGTCCTACTTCTATGGTTCTACCCTAACCTAAGTGGCTAAGTCCTTCAAGTTCAATGGTTCCAGAACTAGGGCAAACGCATAAACCAGAAGAAGAGTGTCAGTGAAAAAACTCAGAAGGCAGAAACCGACCAGCGACCGCAATGGAAGGATGTTCATCATCATCAGGTATTGGTTCATATTCTATTATGCTCTTAGAAGTTGGAAACTCTATGTAAATGTAATGTCGCCATTTTTTTTCCATATTTTTGTTATGTAGCAATGGCTATAGCAAGCACAAGCAGTAGCACCACTCTTGACTCTTGTAGTCTTATATATTACATTACAATTACTTCTCAGAATATAGGGTTAAAAACTGTTAAGTGTTAACCCTAAAAATCACACACTAGTCTCGCCACTAGTGGTTTTAACATTTGTTATCTCCCTCATACTGTAGTAACTATACTGTCATACATGTCTTTAATTATGTCTATAACTCTATATAGCCCAACGTTTGCAAGCAACATGAAACCAAAATGATTGATTCTCCAATACACTTGTTTCATGTCGTAGCCTCTTCTCAATCACTCTTTCAAAAAGTTTTATAGTGTGGCTAATAAGTTTGATCCCTTGATAATTATTAATTAGTGTAGCTCTATATGTCTCCCTTATTCTTATCTTATTATAAATTGATTGGTAGTACAATAGAGCTTCTTCTCCACTCATCACTGGTCAGGCATTTTCTTTGATTTTATAATGTTGTTAAGCAACTTGGTTGGCAAATTGGGAATATCTCGCATATGCTTCCAAACCTCTATTGATAATTTGGTTATTGGGTATACCATTGATTGGGCCCCATGGCCTTTCCTGATTTCATCTTTTTCAAAGCCTCTTTCACTTAAGGTATTCTAATCCTACGTTCATATCTATAATATCTAATGTTATTTAGATTTATAATATTTTCCATCCATATAGGCTATATTCTTAGAGCCATTGCCATTTAACAATTTTTGAAAGTATGTTTGCCAATGCCACCTTTGTTTGATCTCATCATCTTTGACTAATACCTCTTGATCATCGCTTGTAATGCACTAAGTTATTTCACTTACACTTTCTAGTTTTCACTTTTCTAACTATAGTCATTTTCATTTTTATTTGTAAAGCAAACATGGAAGAACAAGAAGTACAACTAAAACAAGAACAGGAAGAAGTAGTACAAGAACAATTAGAAGAGGTAGAAGTACAACAAGAACAACAACTACAATACACATAAGTAGCACAATCAAGGCTATCAAGTACATGTCCACCACTAACACCACTTGTCACTGTCAGTGTCAAGAGAAAGGCTACGGGGCCAACACAAATGGATCGTATATATAAGAGAGCATCCAAGGGAATCAAAGAAATTGTACAATTCAACAGTAGAGGCCAACTGATAGGTGGTATTGCATATAGTTATGCTAGCTTCATATGCTGCACTGTTAGAAGACTTGTGCTTGTATTAGTGACTAATTGGAGACTTGTATCACCAAAAGTCAAAGATGCAATATGGGATATGATCAAGGTATGTAAATTCTTCCTACATATAACATAATATGTCCCTTATATTTATATATTTTGTTTTTATTTGCATATGAATCATGATACACAAAGTTGCTACAATACTCAAGTACTCACTAATTAGTTAGTCACTTAAGATGCTTCTTCTTTTGTTTTGTAGTCTTCCTTTGACGTATCTGGTGAGTGCAAGAAGCAAGCATTGCTAAGTGCTAGTGAACAATGGAGGAAATGGAAGAGTGAGCTTGCAAGGAAGTACATACTTCCAAATTCCTATGATCCTTCTAGCTTTAACATGGTTGCTCAGCTGTATTCCTGCTTCATTGACCAGGAAGCATGAAATCAATTTGTACAATATAGGCTATCTCCTGATTTTGAGGTAATCACAACTTGAACTAGACAAGCGAAATTTTGATTCTTGTAATTATTATATTTGATTGTATTTTGATTATATTACTTTGATGTCCAGGCAAAGTGTATAAAAGGATAGAAGGCGCGTGCACAGAACCATATGTAGCACCACCTTTCAAGGGTTGGCTACGCACGATTAGAGACAAATGAAGTAAGTATATCATGTGACATTTCATTTGTCTAATCATAGTATATTTTTATTTTATTAACTCTGACTTTGTGTCTCTCTTAACAGCAAAAGAAGGCTGGGACAACGGAGCCCATCGACCGTGCTCTTCTATGAAAAATGGCACATTCTAAAGGTCGTAACTCCTACACCTTTGCCAATGAGACAACTGCAGCAATTGCTTCAAGAATTATAAGTGGTTTAAGACTTTAAGTTTTATACTTTTACATTATGTGTATATTGCCTAGTTAAATAGTTTTATATTTTTTATACCCTTGTATAGTGCATTATATAAATATTACATATATAATAGTGATATGATTATGTTTTAATCTTTACACGTGCAGGAAGAGTTGACCCAAGAGAGTGCAAGTGCAACTATAGGGACTCTTAGCAGCACTGCTGCAAAGGGGGACATCCTGCATAGGGCAATGGGCAACAAGGATAAGCACCCTGGTCGGGTAAGGGGCCAAGGTTGGGGTGTTGTTCCTTCCAAGTTCTTCCCCAAACAAAAGGCTCCTATGCTATAACAATTGGAAGAATGGAAGAAGCAAATAGTTGTGGAGATATATAGCAAGATCAAAGATCAATTGTTGAAAGAACTCCAGGGTGCTGGAAGAACCTCATGTGAGGATGTTGGCCCTCAAGCTCAACCTCAAGTTCAATCACCCCAATCTAACAATAGCTGCACTCCTAGTCCTCTGTTAGATGAAGAAGTGGTAGAACAAGTTCTTGAATGTGATGTCCCAATCATTGAGGTATGTATATTGACATGTTTAGTTTTACAATGTTACTTATTTACTAACCTTTTCTGTTTACATTACATCACTAATTATTATTTATATATGTCATTTCTCAAATGGAGGTGGGTTAGTGCATGTTGCAGCTACATACATCTGAGAACCATGTGGCTGTGGCAACACTGTACGAGGTTCGGCCCATGACTTCTACCACCTTGCATGGCAAGTTGATGCCTCCACACCAAGCGCGTGTGCATCACTGCTGCTATTCAACCAGATGCTCCCCTTCCATTTCCAATCAAAGGGGATGATGTTGAAACGGTTGGGGATGCAATTGGATATTATGTATGTTGGCCAAAGAAACATATCAAACTAATGATATCCAATTCTAAGGTACATATATTGTAACTGTAGTCATGGCATCATTTTCACCTATCTTTTATAAGTCATCTTAAATTGTTGATTGATTAATATTGTCTGCAACATGTTAGATCACCAGAAGTAGCATAAGGGGCAATTGAAGTGAACCTCGCCGTCGCCACCAACAAATTCTGACGTAGTGGCAAGTGTAGCCCCATTCCAGCCTTCCTAGGTAGTACTAGACAACTAGTTCTATATATTTGCATAGTTGTATCATGTTACATGTGGACTTGAATGATGCAATAATTAATAAGTTCAAAGCACTTGGTAGGTGCTCATAAGTCATAATGTTATATTATAAAATATTATAATTTTATCGCACTGTTTCTCTTTTTATATATATGCTATTATACCAGTATATGCTGTATATATTCATTATAAATTTCTAAAATGTTATATCTACAGTGTAGGGATCAAGTAGAGGTTTCACCTAACACACCTCCATTCCTAAGGGTATTGTACAGACTGGCCAATGAAGATAACGCAATGAACCCTATAGGATAGAGGCAGGTGTGCTTTCAAACGATGTGGTTGAGGTTCCACTCTTCAAGGAAGACCTCTTAGCCATATGTAATATAGCTCAATTGGAATGCATGCACATTGTAGTCTATATAGGGTATGTCATTGTGTAACTGCTCTATTAGAGTTAGACTATTACGAATCAAAGTAACATTACTTGCTTTTGTAATAACACTTGATAATTATTTGACATTAACCCAAATTCCTAATGCAGGTATTTGCATGTTGTCTTGTAAAGATTAGAGGTCAAGGACATTTACAAGTTCCTTGACCCTTCTCTTGTCTTTCAATTGGACTATGTGCCTGTGGACAAACAAAGTGAAGATATCATTCCTGGGCTCATGGGTTGTACGAAAGGGCAAGCCTTACTGATTCCCTACAATAGTGGGTACATTTTGTAACATATGTTGCTTAATTATGTATTTCAATTTCATAATTCATACACATGAATACTATATCAGTTAAGATTAGAGAACATTCAATTGAATTATTGTTTTTATAGGTCCCATTGGATGCTGCTAGCTTTGGATGTACATGGTGACCATGCAATTTTTTTTATTCGTGTGGAGCACACATTTGAGAACACCTGATGGAAATTATAAACAAGTAAATCTTTATTATTCCTTTCATTATAATATAACTACTCACTTGGCAACTATCATAATATAATGCTTTTCAATTATATGTGTGTAGAGCATGGTATAAATATGTTGAGCAAGAAGGCATTCACCACCCACCAAAACTCAACTGGAAGAAGGCTAAGGTACGATTTACTAATTACTACTATCTAGACTCTTTGATATAATTTTAAACTTGAATTTATTGGACATTATATTTTGAACCTTTTTTGTTGTCTTTGGTGACATTGGTCTGCAGTGCCCTAAACAAAAATCAGATTGGGAGTGTGGGTATTATGTTCTCAGATACATAAGAACCCTCATTCGCAATGAAGTTACAATCTCACAATTAAGAAAGGTAAGACTTACTTACCAATGTTATAATTTTGATTTGTATATTTCCTGACTGAATCCAAGATTACATGTCTAAACCAAGTTATTATATGTTTCTTGCAGGCGGATTTGGAAAGCAAGAGTTACTCCCAGTTAGATCTAGAAGATATTAGAATGGAATGGACATATCATATTATGAATTTTAATTTATAGTTCAGTGATGTAAAATTGTACATGAATGTATTAGTATCATCATTCATGTATATACATTTTACTCAAATATAATACAAAGATCAGTTCATTTCAATGGATGTGTTCTATTTTTCTTTTGATTGAAGTACACTATTTCAATGTATGTGCTTTCTTTGTTTCAAACTTCCAAATTTCATTCATGTGATTGGGAAGTTGGTGTTTTGATCAATAGATGGGTTGATCATCAATTTTCATTGATGGCTTAGAGAGGCAGATGAGTTGTATCATGTACAGTATGGGTGATTGGGGGTGCTTTTATTTGTTCAATTCAAGGTGAACTGTATGGAGCACAGGAGCAGAAGTGAATGTGTACAATGATTTTAAATATAGCAAGTTGAATGTGAATGTGTTATTTTGACACACAGTCCATTACTATAGTTGTATTCCATTTTTTGTTTTGATTCAAGTATGTATGTGTCAATGTGATTGTGTGTACAGTACAGTGTGCTTGGTCTATTTCAAAATTCTAATGATGGCAGGTTGGTATGTACAACAGTTGAAGCCTTCAAGAGTCAAGACAAGGTTTTGAACTTTTGATATGTGAGGACTTAGGAGTGAAGTTGTGTTTAATGGATGGATCATGGACTAATGCCTAATGGGTGGGTAATGGAAAGAGAGAATTGTGTGTGGAGTCTCACACTGGACACTTGGACAATGGACAGTAATGCAGGTAATCACTAAAAAAATCTGTTCCAACAGTAATGGATCACAATCAAGATGATCTTAAAATAAAAATCTAATTTGATGGATGGATCCAGGACATATCAAAACCTCAAGATCAATTATCACAGTAGAATTTTAAAGCCTTTAGATTAGTTAGATTGATCAAAATATTGCAGATTTTTTTTACAAATATAGGACGGGTATTTGATAACCGTCTTATATTATTATAGGACGGTTAAAAAATAACTATCCTATAATATGTTCTAATATATAGGACGGTTACTTAATAACCATCCTATATAACATATAAATGTAAGATGCTTACTTATCAACCGTCTTATAGTTATAAAACGTATAAAATATAGGAGGATTTTGTCTTAACCATCCTATAGCCTTTGGTATTAAATACGACGGTTACATAGTAACCATCCCATATAACGTACTATCCCGTCTTTTATCAGTTAAAATTAGGACTATTACTCAAAAACCGTCCTATTTAAAGTTTTACCAAGTCGCGTGTCATACGGGTCAACACGACAGGTCAACATTGATTAACCCACTAAATCCGTGTCGGGCTCGAGTCATGTTTTCGTGTCGTGTCATATTTTGCCACCCCTAGTGGTGGGGGGTTGTGAAAGAGGAATACATCTAATCAATGAACAATCGCAAAAACAACCATTAACAGAAACAAACCCCCAATATGATCAAAGACCCTCCTCTTCACTTCACTCCTTGCACTTGGCCCCCACCTCCCAACCACACAAGTGTGATACAAGGCCTCCTCTTCACTCCCCATTGCTCGAAGCCCAAGTCCAAGCCCGAGGAAGAATCCGAAGAGCGTTTTTATGTTTTTATGTTTTCATATTTTTTCCTTTTTAAATACTATATTTAAGTATGTTGTTGATACCATAGTCACCAAGCTCCGATTTGGGAAGTAATAAGTGAGGCAATTATTTGAAAGTTTTGACAAACATTCTTGACAAAATCAGAAAGAAAAGAGTCAAGGAAAAAGCATTTTGCCAATGTGATTTTAAGCTTTTAATTGGAATTTTTACTAAATTTACAAATAATATTTTAGAATTTGGCACTATTTGTGGAAGTTCAGTTTATGTACATGTTCTTTCTTGAAATTTGCTTTAAATTTGAAGAAGTAAGAGCTCTAGAATTGTTAGGAAAAAGCCAGGATTGTTTAAAAAATAATCCACTTATTCAGAGAATTCAGTGACTATAGCTGGAACCTTTGGTTTTATACTTTTTGTTTCTATAACAGCCCTTCTAAATACCAGTATGTTTAAGAACAGGAGAAAACAAGACCATGGAAAATGTAGTTCGAGTAATCGTGGATGTCCGAGATGTAGCCGAAGCGCTGATGCTTGCATATGAGAAACCAGAAGCATGTGGAAGATACATATGTGCTGTCCATCCGATTCGCATACGGGATTTGGTGGAGAAGTTAAAGAGCATGTACCCAAACTACAAATATCCCGATAAGTATGTTTCTTTACCACATTAGTATGCTGTATTAGATAGCATCGTTCCCATTAGTAATGTTTGTTTTCTCACTCTGCAGTTTTACTGAGGTTGAGAGAGAACTTAAGCTGAGTTCAGAGAAGTTGAAGGGTTTGGGTTGGAAGTACAGATCATTAGAGGAGACCCTTGTTGATGCTATCAAATATTATCAAGAAACAGGTTACTTAGGCAACGATCAGACTATTATTCATGTTTCTTGCTCTTTTTTCTTCTACACCATTAGTCCAAAGTTTGCTATATGTTAATAAACTAGAACAAAAACTAATAGAAGTATGGTAATGGATGATGCTTCCTGATATCATATCTGGACGCGAATTTGTGATGTCTTCTTCCTTGGACTAGTTAATAAGCTAGAACTCAAGTTTGTAGTACTGTGGTGGTTGTTGATACTTCCTACAATTATCCCAAGATGTATGTTGTATGTTTCTTTACCAACTTGTAGACTAATTTAGATGCCTTCCGTTCCTACTACTGCATTACTACATGCAGTTTTACTGGGGTCGAGAGTGAACTGAAAGAAGCCGAGTTGAAGGAAATTTAAGAGCTTGGGTTGCAAGTACAGACCATGGAGGAAACTCTTGCTGATACTCTTGAATACTGTCAAGAGGACTTTCAAAAAGTGAGAAAAACAAAAAACAAAAAACAACAATAAAGAGGCCAGTTAACCTTAGTAAGGATAAGACTATCCATGTTTATTGTTCTTTGTTGTTTAACCTGCGGAATTTGACGAAAATCTGCTATACGTGTATAAGTTATAGCATATATTACTCTGTGGTGGTTATGACGATTCTTCTTACGATGAGCTAGTGGAAAATTTGTTGGTGTTTTCCAAAACATTGTTTTATCCATGGATAGAGATATTAGCCCTTTTGCTATTGGCAACCCTAAAGCATGTAGCTCTTCAACCATGGGTTGTGTTATTAATGATTTTATCTATGTTTTAACACTGCAAATTTGCTTGCCAAAAAACCACTATCTGTGGATAACCGAATCCATGGATTGTTGGGAATGTAGCAAACAGCCTCTCTTTGTGACTTGATAGAATCCAAATGCATGTGATTGTGTATTCACCAGGATCTGCTACTTTATGGTGCAGATATGACCTGGAAATGGAGGAATTTTCTGGATATTGAAACTAGGGAAGAAATTCTCTGATGCTTGACTTGGAAACACCCACCGTGATGGCTGTCAATAGCAGGGACTAGTGGATAATTTTATCCAAGGTTTGTTTCTATGGTCTCCCAAGCAGACCACGAGAAAAGGATAAGACGCAATGTGACAGTGACCGACCGGTATCGATATCCATGAATAATGTTGTTCCCTCTTTTGTATGGAAAAGTGGTTACTATAAATCCTGAATCAGTTATCCATGGATAGTAATCTTAACCTCGGTATTGGAGTTCCAAGACATGGATAGATTTGTTCAAGAACGTGTAGAACATACCAAAGACCTTACCATCTGCCGAACAATACAAAGAAAAATAAAAACTTATTATTTAGGGGGGAAAAAAAACAAGGGTAGTGACATATGCACCCTTTATTTTTCCACATAAGCCTCTTACTAAATGTCCTGAACAGCTATAACTGTAGATACGCCTAAATTTTGAAAGATCTGAACCGTTTACAGTATTAACCTTGACTTAGATGAGCGATGATTTAAAATTCTCATCTATTAGTTTGAAGATGGACGATGAAGCATTTTACCATTCATTTTTTGCAACTTAGGAAAACAGTGGTTAAAATCATCCAATGTATGAAAATTTTGGATCATTGTTTATTTAAGTCAAGACAATATTATACAATATTATCAATGTTTTAGACTTTTAATAATCTGAAACCACTCAGAGTTATAGCTATTTGTACTGTTTACCGAGGGGCTTATGAGGAAAATAAGGAGCGCATATATTAACAAGTAGATTTATAACAAGTAAAGAATTAAAAGACAAATCACTCGTACACGGACTATTCCCAACTCAAGGGAAAAGTCACAACTTAAACTTGCAATTACGCATATTTTAAGTTCGCAATTATGCCACAGACCTTGGTCCTTCTATTCTTGAACAATTGTACTGCAGATAGCTGGGTGGGAGGCATCTCTATGCACTACATATTTTGTTCATTAGCTGCTATCCGTCATCTTACTATAGAAAACTTGAGCATAAAAAACATGTTATCACTGTCGCTTCATATAGTATAGTTTAAAAACTCGAAACTCGACTCCAGTAGGAAACCAGGCGAGTCAAGTTAACTCAATCACCACGCCGGTAATGGGGGCCTTCAAGCTAAATTCAGCAAAAAATGGACTTTGCCAAATGCGACTGCTAGGTGAGCTGCCTAGCACGCTTCTGCCCTTTGGCAGGTCTTGTCCTTAGAACCTGCCTCTTCATTTGTTTTGCCACTTAGTGAGTCAGTGAGCAAGCTAGAGTCGAGTTCCGCATAACTCGCAGGTTTTTATACATGCTTAGCAGTGGAAATGCAACCGGACGGTTCAGAAAGCTAAGGAACAAACGACCAAACTGTGTAAACTGACTGAGGGATTACATCATCCTGAAATGGTTTTGGTGAATGGCCTGTCTAAGATGCATGCCGCTGAGCGGGTGGTCTGTCCATATCGCTACAAGCACCATATAAGGACTCCGTAAGACTTGTCCCATTGTCGTTTGTTGTCTTCAGTTAAGATTTTATAGTACAATAAGAACAAGACACTCCCAGAGCTTCTTGTCCATTCAATATGTTAAAGATGATTCCAACGATGACTAAGTTACAGTGACAGAAGTAGAGTATCTAGTACAGGCACAAACAGCTACAATAGGCATCTATAATCGTACCTGCATGGCTTTTTCTGGGTTCTTCTAGTAGGATGATTGTAGTGGTTATAGATACACACTAATTCCACAAGCAAGCCCAAGCCTGGATGATCCAAGCTATTCATATTGTGCTGGAAGTGCAACCTGATGATTCAGAAAGCTAAAGGAACAAACGACCAAAATGTGTAACTGACTGAGGGATTACATCTTCCTGAAATGGTTTTGTTGAATGGCCTATCTAAGTCCATATCAGCTACCAGCACCATATAAGGACTCTTTAAGACTTGTCCCATTATCATTTCTTCTCTTCAGTTAAGATTCTATAATACAGTGGTGTGATACAATAAGAACAAGACACTCCTAGAGCTTTCTTGTCCATTGAATGTGTCAAAGATGATTCCAACGATGGCTAAGTTACGGTAAGAGAAGTAGAGCATCTAGTACTGTGATGACTCGAGTTTTCTCATGCATTTTTAAATGCAATACCTAATTTCCTAAGGCGGGATGCATCCCTATTTGAAAACCATTCTATAAAAACCATGCAATGCAGCGGAAAACCTTTAGTTTTAAACTCATTTTTAAAAACCCCGAGTGTCATTTGCCTTCACAACAACCCAAGTAGTTTTTTAAAAAACTTTAGAAATTATAAATATTTTTTCCCCAGGTCTTTCCAGTCACAGCACACAGCCCAACTCTAATTAAATACAACTTCATGTCCAAAGAATTGAGAGTTTACTTACATGTATAACTGTCTTGTTTTTGATTCACTTGCTCGTAGCACTAATATCTCCTGAGACGTCTTCTATTTATGAGTGGAACTATCCTAAAAAATGTTAAGGATAGGGTGAGTATATACTATACTCAGTAGGAGTCTATCATTACTAGTTTTATAATGCATGCGATGTTTTAAAATCATATGCTCTTTCCAAAACATGTGCATGTCTGAATTTTCTAGTTCAATATCAACATAAAAATCCATTGTCAAACTGAAATACTAACGACTTAAAGGATCATATAATTCAAAATCGAAAGTATCATATACATATATATCATAACATCATGATATGCATAAAATGCTTCATGGAATCCAACTCATGGATCTCTAGTATGGTATGGTCGACCAACCTCATATCATGCCATATGCAATGCATATAAATCATCAAACCATAGGGTCCACTATGCCCACGACCTCCTTGCCGTGTGGTTCCCGGGTACCTGAGGACACTCAGTCATAGCCTCCACGAGGCCTATGACACATCGACCCAGTGCCGTGACACCAGTGGTAGCCCCACAGCCCACATGCGGTCGACGTAGGGACTTGCCTCTTTTGGGCGTGGTACCCATCCACCTATTAGTGGTAGAGGCCGGTGACCAACCCCGGACCCCTTGGCATAAGCACCCACGGAGCACTTGCCCAAATCACATAAGATTAAATAAGCCAAAACCTCTTGTTAAAACTTGTCCTCTTTAGGTCCCTCACAACTGCCTGGCCCTCGGCACTCCAACATCTTTTGGCAACCCTCAAGGACATGCAATCTTTGCAAGTACTTAAATCATGCAATGTATGCACTTGTTTGCAACACATATATGTGCATAATGTATGTGCAATCATTTCAAAACATGGCTATGTACAAAGCATTTATCATGCATGCTGAATTAAGTCATGCAAATCAAGTCATATATTTAAAACATATGTTCTCAAAATAATAATAGTTCTTTTAAAAGAATCTAATAGTAATAGAGCACCTACATGGCTAGGTCGCGCTAACCCTTTTTGTCCTCGGACTCTCCTGATCATGGTTTGGGGAATCAAGGTTAGTTTGACCTATCTTTTATAGGTTTTAGAGCAATTGGTCTTTTTACTTAGGCATTAGGGGTCCATCCCTATGCCTATGGGTGTCCTAAGGTCCTAATTGGGCCTTGGTATCCTCAGTTTCCCAACGTTCTAGTGGCCACGCGCTACCATCCTATTCTAAGGGTCATGCCTACCTTTGATTGGGCCTTGATCAGGGATTTTATAGTGTAGATGTATCCGCATCATCGACACGGACACAACGCCTTTTGTGGCACCTCAATCGGAGCGCTAGATCTCAAGTTATAAGTGTTTTAGTGTCATATGTACATAGAGTCTTAAAGATAAAAAGACGGAATGCTAGGGCGCTGCGCGTCTGCTACGTGCACCCCAGCTTCCTTAAGTAACTAAAAGTCGACGCGCTGCTAGTGCGCTGCGCATCTGCAGCATGCGCCTTAGCGGGCACGTCTGAAGACGCGCGGTACGCTCCGTCCATTTTCCTCTTTAGCGGGCGCGTCCCTGGACGTGCCTGTTTGGTTTTTCAAACGGAGACGACGTGGAACGTTCCGTCGTCTGGGGCACCGAGGTGTCCTCAAGACACCCCTGTCAAACCAGTGCGGCCCAGGGAACGTCCCTGGGTCCTTGGTGGCTCTCCTGGGCTCCGTTTTGCGTGGTTTTTCATGCAAAAACTTAGGGAAATTGACCTTGGAACTATGAGGGAGATGGGTTTTGAGCGATCTCAGACGTACCTGGCTCGTTGCTAGGTTTTTCTTCTCGTTTTCCCCTCTAGGTCACTGCTTTACGACTGGTTTTCTTCAATGTTTTGAGCTGCCATTAGAGACACCCAAGAGCTCTATTTATAGAGCTAAGAGAGGGTTCTGAAGGAGGCTCTCACCGCCTTTGAATGGCGGTGGAGAAACCTCGGTGATTTCTCCTCCAATCACCGCCGTTCTAGAACCCTCTAGAGGTTGAAGACGACGGGGTACCCGTATCAAAACGGGCCCCTGTGTTTTTCAGGTTAAGTCGTTTTTGTAAAATTTACAGTTTTGCCCATGAACTTGAAAGGGCCATATCTTGCTCATTTTAACTCCGTTTTGGGTGATTTTGGTCTCGTTGGATTGCTTTCTCTGAGACGCATCTAATGGAACCATTTTTAGGACCAAATTTTGGGTTTAGTCAAGGAAACTAGTGAAATGACCAAAATGCCCTTATCTTTAAAACTGAACTTTTCATGGGATTTTAATATTACAAAAATTGGGGTCATTACAAGTACAGGCACAAATAGATAGAACATGCATCTCTGATCGTACCTACATGGCCTTTTCTGGGTTCCTCTAACAGTCTTAACGTGATGATTGCTAATGGTTATAAATACGCATTAGTCACTTTCTTCTTGTTGGCCCATATGAGAAGATCATAAATCTCTTTCCTTAGATGACCCGACACAAGATATTCTCTTACTGTAAATCTTGATAAACTAAATAGGGCAGCCTGGATGCAAAAAGCACCTGCTTATGCAGGGTCCGGGGAAGGGGCAGAGCACAAGGGTTTATAGTGTATAGGCTTACCTTGCATTTTTGCAAGAGGCAGTTTCTACATCCTTGAATCTGTGACCTTAAGGTCACATTACACCAACTTTACCATTACACCAAGGCTCCCGACAATTAATGAATAATAAATTAAAAATCGCGCTAAGCTAATATAATTTGTCTAATCTCAACTTGGGCTCTATGATGAACTAATAATTCTCTAAGTTATAGAATAACTAATACTAAGAATATTTAGTGCTTAGCTAATAATATTGGAAGAATGCTAAATCAAAGAGTTTTATGTCAAAGTGCTCCTACTTTTGTGTGATGGGTTTTACCCGTAGATGATCCAGCTAGTTTATCTAATTTCTTTGGCTATAGATATCTCCTATGTAATAAATCATGCAAATTGAATATTTCTAACATTTAAAGAAATCTTCATTTTATGAGCAGCTAGAAACCTTTTAGGCAATGGTCTACATTGAAAGCCAGAAACAAGACCTTTAATGTCGCAGTCTGCGTGATTTTTGGACTGAGAAACATCCAAAGCCAAAAAAAAACTAAATAAATTAGATAAATCAACTATAGATAGATGTCGTCGTGCAAAAAGTAGGAGCACTTTGACTCGCAAATACTTTGATTTTGCTTTGGTCATAATATTGTACCTTTCACCAGGGAAAACAGTCAAGTTCCATAAATCACTGGATTATTAATTGAAAAATTGAACAGAAGAACTTTTGTTTCGTTCATGGAAGATTGTCATCCATTACATCGGATCCGAAAAACTTGGAACAGAAAAACTAAATAAAACCTGCGTTAAAACATAAATAAATTCCGCCAACTATCGTCATCCATTACGTCAGATCAGCCTAGGAATAAACTCTTGAAAGGGCATGCAAAGTGAATCAGACGTTTCTCCTGCTTGTTCTACCATCTTGTGTGTCTGTACACGCAGGAAATAATATTCTCAACCCTTGCAATCATCTTACTCCCTACGGGGTGGTTTCTTGGGCATTTATTATGGCTCGATAAATGCTACATGGACGTACAAAGTACTGCCTGTAAAAAGGATAAAAATTTATAGATATCTGTTTGTCTATTTAAAATTTGTGGATATAGATGTGATAAATTCGATTAGCAGATAAAAATGGATGGAATCAATTCAATTTGTCAAATTCACAATCTGCATGGATATATCTGTGGACATTCGCATATATTTGTTTAAAATAGCATTTTACAAAATTTAATTGAGAATTGATATAATCATTAATAATTACTTCTTTTGAAAGATCAAAAGAAGTCAACATCTACAATTCTACATAAATTATGCTGGATTGATAATATGTAAATTCATGAGCCACACCTAATACGGATATGGATTAGGGTTTATTGATCCATGCGAATCAAAACCTTAAATTTGTATCCGATTTATATCTACGTGGAACTGACCAGATTGAATCCGTTTATCTATTTTGCTGAATCTACTCCAAAGAGTGTTAGGATGCGATATTTAGTGGAACCCTGCCTTAGCGTGATCTAACTCATTCATATAATTGGTGGAGGTCTGGATATGTAAGGGATAGGATGATTGTAGCATCGTCATTGATTGCTAAAATATTCAACGTCACCAATCATGTGAATGAATCGGATCACGTGTATTGGCACCCAAATGCTCTCTCATGGTGCTTCAAAGTGGTACCTGATGCACTCTCACGGGGCTAAGAAAAGTCCATACTTTACAGCTACAAGTACCAAAGTCAATATTTTACAGGTGCAAATATCATGTCCACCATGAATTCTCTCTCCATCCTATACAGATATATAGATACATAGATACATAGAGAGCGAGAGAGAGTTCATGGAAACGATGAGAGAAAAGGAGAGAATGTGTAACAGGAGCGGGAGGATACGTGGCTCCATGGGTTGTCAAGCAGCTTCTTGACAAAGGGTAGTGCATGGAACAGTGAGAGACCCAGGTAAGACTTTCATGCCAGTCTCTAGGAGCAATTGTTGGACACTGTTATACTGGTGTTTATCAGCGGTTTCGAGTCATTTGTTTACATCTGATCACAGCCAAAATCGGAGCCCAGGAACTGTGATCAACTTGGATCAAATTAAATGATTACGTACCCACCAAATCTGATTGGATCAGACCTTTTGATATGATCGGTTGACTTTGAATTGTTTTCCATTAACCTGTGTGCTGTTATGATTTGAGAAATATCTTTGCTGTAGTTGGCAATCCATGTTAGTTTGTTACGGATCAAATTTTGATGGTAACTTCTCTTCAATACCACCTTCAGATGATGAGAAAAATGCCCACTTAAAGAAATTGGAGAAGGCCTCAGAGAACTTACAACTATTCAAGGCAGACTTGCTTGATTGTGATGGTCTATCTGCTGCCATTGCCAAATGTAGTGGAGTCATCCATGCCGCAAGTCCTGTTCCCGGCCACGAAGTGAACAATCCAGAGGCAAGATTTTCTCTAATCTGGTCTGTCAATTTGATTATGTTGGTGTTAGAATACAGCCAATAATACAACTTTCATGTTGCTCATGTTCATTTGTTTATCAGGCCGAAATAGTTGATCCTGCTGTAAAGGGAACACAGTACGTACTCAAGGCATGTACTGAGGCTGGAGTACGGAGACTTGTGTATGTGTCTTCTTGTATTTTTCTTCTAATTCTTCAATAGCCTTTGAAGGGTGGATGAGCTTGCAGATTGTTCTGTTAATTTTAGCTGCTTTTCGAGACTATTCTTCTTGTCATTCTTTTTCTGAAGGAATTGAGAAGGGACAGTCATTGATGCATCCCAATAGTCAGTAAAATTAACATTCTCATTCGGATCTTGACTATCTTGGAAGATATTATCCTCAAACATACTACTAATTAATTTGGCCGATGAAGATTCTTGAACATTAAAAGACTGCATAATCTAATTTTTCATCTGGTCTATATACTTAACTAGAATTTCACCTTCGGTAGTAGTAGGAAATTTTCTTTGCAACATTTTCTTGATTTCTTTAATAGAGGCTGACGATTGTTGGACTGGAGCATTTTTCATTGTAGCCTAGTCTTGATGTATAACTGCTTCGATTTCTTTAGTTTTGCTGTCAGTGTCGAACTTAGACCACCACCATTTAACGAAATAAACTCGCTTGAGAGTTTGAATATTAAGCTCATCATCTTCTATGGTCATTGACCATTTTCATATCAATGGGATGTCAAATTTGACAAAAAAAATTAATTCACATTCACCAACTATTAGCTACTTAGAAGGAATTTTATTAATTTCTGGCACATATTGCACCCATTCATTGTAAATCTTGAGCTTGTCTGGCAAGATTTTCATATTTGGGCCAATTTCCCACCACCAATGGTAAAACTAGGAGCTGGCCTCCCTAAATATTACTGAGGGATGAATTTTAATGAACCAGGAGTGTTTATGCATTTTGTTCTCTAGGAACATTACATATTTCATGACATGGACATAATCCCACCAACTATAAGGATATCCTTCAATTCGCTTATATTGTATAGGAGCCACATCTCATTCTCGTAGAGTCAAGACCTTGTGTATTACAATCTTGCTGAAATTTATTACAGTTTTGTCAATATTATAAAAGTGGCTTATTTTCACAACACTGATTTCTTGGAGAAATTTCTCCATCAAGGACTGTTTTCGTCCCATTTGGGGTGGACAATGTTCTTGGAATAGATTCCTTTGAACAATTTTTCATGGATCCCTTGGATCAAATAATGTATCTAGTTCATCTCAATCATTTCCTCTAACTTTTTCTGCTTTTGACTTTTTTTCATAAAATTACACCTATATTAAATAGCTGAAATTAACACTCCTATATATATATATATATATATATATATATATATATATATATATATTTGTAAAAAGAGGTTTGTAGATTGGGGAAAATTAGAAAGAATAGACTCACCCTAATATTATTAACAGCATTTTGCTAGGAACTTAAATTTTTAATAGAAACTTGAAGATAGTATTAGTTAGAGTGATAGTAAGTGTAGAAGTTGATGAGTGTCTAATAGTGTGGGCTCTTATACACACTTTTTTTTTCTTTTTTTTTTGAAGGTATAAACCTTGCACCATGTTGGAATGACTTAAGTAGGCTACATCTCAAATTTCATGTCCCCTGGATATTATTAGCTTAGGCTTATTTAAATTGAAAATCAAAATTATCAATTCTTTTAAAAACTCAAAACAAGTGGAATAGATCATCCAAATACATTGATTTCTTGTGAGTAACCTAATTTCTTTATCCTGAACATGACGAATCGTTTGGATCTTCCAAAACCAAAGTATGATTAGATAGGTAATATTGATATCTTTTTCTCCACATTTTTAGAAGATCAAACCATTCACAACGTTGGTCATGAATTTGATGGTTCATGGTACAAATTTTTTCATTTATTTGATCATCCTAAAGTATCTCACTTCTTGTTATCATCAAATTTAGACCTCACAAGATGGGCTCTTCACTTACATTTAAGAATAAATGAGAGAAGGTAAGTGCTATATATATTTATTGGGTAGTTAGGCCTCCCTCGCCTAGATTTTTGCAACGTGCTATTTCTATTAGTTTTAAATCTTAAATATACTTAAAATTTCTCTAATAATGAAGAGATGTGTCGTGGTGTCTATGACCAACTACAATAGACTGCTTTTAACGTGTGTTTCTCTTTTAAAAAAAATAGAAATACAATATAAAGCCCTTTTTTACCATTTTATTCCTCGCCAAAGACCTTTTTTTTATTAAATCAAAGTACTTAAAAATGTATGTTAAATCTTAAATATCTTTAAATCTCCCAAATAAAGGCAAGTTCCGCTTGGACAAGTAACTAGGAGAGGCGGCGGTTATTGTCTGCTACCAACGTGGAGAGGCCCACTTGAAAACTTTGAACTATTAGGACTAAGAAAGCCATGGGAGACTATTCCTACTCATTAATGAGAGAGAGAGAGAGAGAGAGAGAGAGAGAGAGATGGGTGGAAAAGAGAGAGTGTGTAGCAGGAGCAGGAGGATATGTGGCTTCATGGTTGGTGAAGCTACTTCTCTGCAAAGGTTACATGGTGCATGGAATAGTGAGAGACTCGGGTACTCTTTCCTTGCTATTCTCTAAAGTTTATGTGATAAAACCATCGAGTATTATCTTAGGCGTGTCTTAGATCAAGATCTAGATCCGCCTGTTTGTTTTGCAAGTAGCAACTTTGACATTCAAAGTGGAAATTTACTATTTTGATAATTTTACAGAACAGATACACTGTTGTTATTTGGAAAATTCATCTTATTGGTAACTCCTGGTCAACAGATGATGCAAAAAATGCACATTTGAAGAAATTAGAGAATGCAGCAGAGAACCTGCAACTCTCCAAGGCAGACTTGCTTGACTATGATGATCTACATGCTGCTGTTGCCAAATGTAGTGGAGTCTTCCATGTTGCAAGTCCACTTCCTGGACATGAAATGACTAATCCAGAGGCAAGATTATGTCAATTGTCAATAAATTGGTGTCAGAATGCAGCTCAATAACCAACTTGTTATCTCTATGAAATGTTTTTCATGTGCATGAACTTTTCAAGATACCTTCAATGTATGAAAAATTGTCCATTTGAGAAATGATGGTTGTCTTACCAAGGCATGCACAGAGGCAGGAGTGAAACGGGTCGTTTACGTGTCTTCTACTGCTGCTGTTGAGGTGAATCCCAATTGGCCAAAGGATAAAGTAATGGATGACGACTGTTGGGCTGATGTGGAATACTGTAAGAGAATTAACGTAATTGTTCTTCAGAAATATATATATATATATATATATATAGAGAGAGAGAGAGAGAGAGAGAGAGAGAGAGAGAGAGAGAGAGAGAGAGAGAGAGAGAGAGAGAGAGAGAGGAAAGTGTAATAAATGGTCCTCTGCTGCTACTGTTGTTTAGCCAGGAACGGTAGATGCTAACGTGGGGTTGGCTATCGTAACCTTAAGAGGCGGTTTCTACAGTCTTGAATCCGTGGCCTTAAGATCACATTACAACAAAAATACTGTTACGCCAGGGCTCCTGACAACTAATGACTTATAAATTTAAAATCGGGCTAAGCTAATATAATTTGTCTGCTCTCAACTTGGGCTATACGATGAACTAATAATTCTCTAAGTTATGGGATAACTAATACTAAGAATATTTAGTGCTTAGCTAATAATATTGGAAGAATGCTAAATCAAAGAGTCTTATATCAAACTGCTCCTGCTGTTGCATGATGGGTTTGACTCATAGATGGTCTAGCTAGTTTATCTAATTTCTTTTGCTATGAATATCTCCTATTTAATAAATCATGCAGATTGAATATTTATAACATTTAAAGAAATCTTCCTGTTATGAACAGCTAGAAACCTTTTAGGCAATGGCCCATATTGAAAAACAGAAACAAGACCTTTAATGTCGCAGTCTGCAGGATTTTTGGACTGAGAAACATCCAAAGCCAAAAAATAAATAGATAAATAAGATAAATAAACTATAAGTAGATCTCGCCATGCAAAAAGTAGGAGCACTTTGACTCTTAAATACTTTGATTTTGCTTTGGTCATAATATTGTACCTGAAAAAAGTCAAGTTCCACAAATCACCAGATTATTCCCTAATTGAAAATTTTAACAGAATAACTTCTGTTTCGTTCATGGAAGGTCGCCATCTATTACATCGGATAGGAAAAACTTGGGACAGAAAAAGTAAATAAAACAAGCATTTAAACATAAATAAATTCTGCTAACTATCGTCATCCATTACGTCAAATCAGCCTAGGAATGAACTCTTGAAAGGGCATACAAAATGAATCAGAGGTTTCTCCTGCTTGTTCTAGCATCTTGCGTGTCTGTACATGCAGAAAATGATATTCTCAACCCTTGCAATCATCTTACTCCCTACGGGGTGGTTTTTTGGGCATTTATTATGGCTCGATAAATGCTACATGGACCTACAGAGCACTGCCTTTAAAAAGGATAAAATTTTATAGATATCTGTTTGTCTACTTAAAATTTGTGAATATAGATGTGATAAATTCGATGAGCAGATAAAAATGGATGGAATCAATTCAATTTGTCAAATTCACAATCTGCATGGATATATCTCTGGATATTCGCATATATTTGTTTAAAATGGTATTTTACAAATTTTAATTGAGAATTGATATAACCATTAATAATTATTTCTTTTGAAAGATCTAAACCATTATTCATTTTTAACATTCTGAAAAAAAAATTCCTCTATTTTTCAATTTATATAACTTAAGCTATAAGAATCTGGTACTCTAGAAATTTGGTGTCTAGCATATCTAAGGCATTCTGAACAAGATTAAAGGACTAGATCTTTCCAAAGAAGTCAACATCTACAATTCTACATAAATTATGCTGGATGGATAATACGTAAATCCATGAGCCACACCTCATTCGGACATGGATTAGGGTTTATTGATCCATGCGAATCAAAAAATAAAATTTGTATCCGATTTATATCTACGAGAAACTGACCAGATTCAAGCCGTTGAATCTACTCCAAAGAGTGTTAGGATACGATATTTAGTGGAGCCCTGCCTTAGCGAGATCTAACTCATTCATATAATTGGTGGAAGTCTGGATATGTAAGGGATAGGATGATTGTAGCATCGTCTTTGATTGCTAAAGTTTATAATCCGTCTGTTTTGAATTACAACGTATTAGATGCTAGAATCCTCGAATTGACCACCTTTTTTATCTATTCCATATTCAACTTGACCAATCATGTGAATGAGTCGGACCGTGTGAATTGGCAACCAAATGCTCTCTCATGGTGCTTCAAAGTGGTCCCTGAATGCACTCTCACGGAGCTAAGAAAAGTCCGTACTTTACAGCTATATATACCAAAGTCAATATTTTACAGCCGAGATATCCTATCCAACATGAATTCTCTCTCCATCCTACACAGATATATAGATACATAGATACATAGAGAGAGAGCGCAAGCGAGAGAGAATTCGTGGAAACTATGATAGAAAAGGAGAGAATTTGTGTAACGGGAGCGGGAGGATATGTGGCTTCATGGGTTGTCAAGCAGCTTCTTGACAAAGGGTACCTTGTGCATGGAACAGTGAGAGACCCTGGTAAGACTTTCGTGCCAGTCTCTGGGAGCAATTGTTGGACACTGTTACACTCGTGTGTATCAGCAGTTTCGAGTCATTTGTTTACATCTGATGACAGCCAAAATCGGAGTCCAGGAACTGTGATCAACTCGGATCAAATTAAATGATTATGTACCCACCAAATCTAATTGGATCTGACCTTTTGATATGATCGGCTGACTTTGAATTGTTTTCCATTTACCTGTGTGCTGTTATTATTTGAGAAATATCTTTGCTGTAGTTGGCAATACATGTTAGTTTGTTACGGATGAAATTTTGATGGTAACTTCTCTTCAATACCACCTTCAGATGATGAGAAAAATGCCCACTTAAAGAAATTGGAGAAGGCCTCAGAGAACTTACAACTATTCAAGGCAGACTTGCTCGACTGTGATGGTCTATCTGCTGCCATTGCCAAATGTAGTGGAGTCATCCATGCTGCAAGTCCGGTTCCCTGCCACGAAGTGAACAATCCAGAGGCAAGATTTTATCTAATCTGGCCTGTAAATTTGATTATGTTAGCGTTAGAATACAGCCAATAATTCAACTTTCATGTTGCTCATGTTCATTTGTTTATCAGGCCGAAATAGTTGATCCTGCTGTAAGGGGAACACAGTACGTACTCAAGGCATGTACTGAGGCTGGAGTACGGAGACTTGTGTATGTGTCTTCCATTGCTGCTGTCATGATGAATCCTAGTTGGCCAAAGGATAAAGTGATGGATGAAGACTGTTGGTCTGATATGGAATACTGTCAGAAAATTAAGGTATCCATTCTTCAGCAAAGTGTTCCGTTCTGAAACTTTGGCTGCTTAAATTGAGAAACTGTCTAATAGATGGTCCTCTATTGCTACTATGCTGAAACCAATTAGTTTAAGCAATTGATGTAGCTCGAGTCTTCTATAATTATCAGTGCCATGCGAATCCAGTTCTTGTTTCTTGAAGCTTTTCATCTTGTAATGTTTGTTAAGTTAGCTTTCTTCTATTTATATGATGACTTGAAAACCAATAAACAGGATTATGCCTTTGGTGCTTATGTGTTCCTTTAGGAATAGTTAATATATTCTTCAGTTGGTTGTTAATGTGAATGAACCGTAAAATCAGAATGTTGTATTAGGCTTAACCATGCAACTTTACTTCCTGCCTCATGTTCTCTTTTCTGTCGGTGAAGGATGAGCTACCAATACGAGTAGTGTTTCAGCAGCGTCTTAGATGCTTTGAGAAGGAAAAGGTTTGATCGGCAGCAGAAAACTGGCCACAGTACACACCACTGATCAATTGACTCTATAATTTGGCTCCCCTCCTCATTTAGGATATTACCAAAGAATTTGGATTGTGAATGTTCTCAATCTGTAAATCTGTATTTTCAGGATGTTTACATGAATCAGAAAAACATAATTTGCCGAAGCAAAAAAAATTGATACTTACCCCCAGCCATAGCAGATGATCCAACAGTCTTTAAGAGTTCTTCCAATCCAAGGCAATTCACAGCGATGGAAAACAGCAACAACAGAGAGACGAATTGCAGGATTAGGGACCCTAAATTGGAATTTAATAGCAGTTATCCTTTCATCAAGGACAACTGCCAGAACTGTTTTTTCTCTTGTAATGGTCAGTTATAACACACAAACTAAACTGGTGACTAGGCATCAGTTACATAGCACGATGACCCCATGTTAGATTTTGAAACTAAATGTTAAGGACCACAAAAAAATAGAAAAAATTCTAACAGAATCATGTCGACTCGATCCCATATGCCATCAGACTGCATGTTATACTATATAGTACCTTAATTAACATAAGCTTCATTTCCAAATTCTAGCCCCATTGGCTCTTTGTTGTTTTTCTTCTTTCCCTTCTTTTGGTACTCGGCTAGTCGGTTTAATGGTAGAAAGCTCCCAGCACATGTCCAGTCTGTTAAGGGGTTTTAGTTATTTCATTCATGACTAGCATTATGCGAGGGAATATTAATGTAATCTATTTGTGTTCTCTGCAGAAGTATTGTCGGCTAGAATCTCTTTGAATTTAAGTACAATTTCTTTCAACTGCAGTCAACTTAAACATGGGTAGCAGTTAGAATTTGGTCAAAGTTGTGCTTCCTATTTATTGAAGAATACTTACACTGCCTTGCTTGTCTCTATAACACAACTTAATGTTCTTCAGAAATTTCTTTAAATTTTAAGATTTGTAGCTGTTACAATTTGATCAAAAGTTGTGCTTCCGATTTATTGAAGAATACTCGGATTGCCTTGCTTGTGTCTACAACACAGGTCAATGTTCTTCAGAAATTTCTTTTAGTGTTAAGATTTGTGAAAAGATATATGTACTATGTATAAGCTAAGTACCCCATTTTACTTGATTCCAGGACTGGTTTGGGTGGTATTGTCTTTCGAAAACAGCGGCAGAAAGAGAGGCTTTGCAGTATGCGGAGAAAACCGGGCTCCAAGTTGCAACTGCATGTGTATCTGCCGTTTATGGTCCATTACTACAACCTACAGTGAATTTGAGCAGCAAATTCCTCCTGGGTATATTAAAAGGTCTTTGTCCATACTAAAACTATACGTCTCCTGGTTAAATAACATGATATAGATCCATGCTAACTACTGCCGCAGAAATAAATGCACTATAAATGTTCGTATGCGCATTAGATCTGAGTAAGACTGATATGTAAATTTCTCTTTGTTCTCTTATTTTTATGTACTTCAGCAGCTAATGTGCTCTTTCTTTGTCCCTTACTTTTGAGACGAGAACCTCAACATAGCTACCTAGTTCATATTTATGTGTTTCGAAGGAGGATGAACATATTGTTGCTTCATCCAATGTTACAAGTTGACAGACCCACTTGAATTCCCTTTTCCTCCACTATAGGTGCAAATTCATATATTTCTTGAAGCAGAAGAGACTGGAGTTTCAGTGAGGAACCACATCTCTTATATTTGTAAGCGACCTGCACCTTGCCTGCAGTTATAGGGCCGACCATAGTTGGTCCCCACTCAGTAAGAAAGACTATTTAGCACATCTTTACCCTAGAGGGGTGTGCTTACATTGCATTGGTTATTAGGCAATATCTCATCATTGTATCATGTTCTATTTCTTTGTCTTTCTTCGAACTTGTTTTACAGATGTTTGGGTTGTGGATTATTTTACATGTATACCAATTGCTTACTTTAAATGACATTTACTTATCTCTAAGATGGGGGTAATTTCATCAAGATCAGTCCCAAGTCCTGTGCATGATCATTGTTCTGAAATCGACGCAATATTTGCGCGGCTATTTGAGATGAAAATCTAACATAATTGTAAACAGGATATGATGAGAAGATGGAAATCAGTTCTCATTATGTGGTTGATGTTCGAGATCTAGGTGAAGCTCTGATTATGTTATATGAGAAGCCAGAAGCAACAGGTAGATACATATGCGGACCACATTCGACCCGATTTAAGGATCTTGTTGAAAAGATGAGGAGCATGTATCCCAAGTACGACTATCCTAAAGTGTAAGTTGGTTATACTTCACTAGTTCAGCATACTTCACTAATCTCAGTCCCACTTAAGCTGCTAACTGGTTTCCATTGACAGTTTCGAAGAGGTGGACGACCAACTCAATCTAAGTTCAGAGAAATTGAAGAGTTTGGGATGGAAGTACAGATCATTAGAAGAGACCTTGTCCGATTCGGTTGCAAACTTTCAGGAGGCTGGTCTTCTGGACAAGCTTTAGATTACTTTATTTCAAATGTTTCTTGCTTTTCTTCTGTGATCAAGATATGCTAGACATATTAATGTTGTTGGCTCACTTTATATTAACTTAAGCTTTTGGGTTGAAAGATAAGCCAACACGGTGGCAAAGCCTTATTAACCAAAATGTCGTGAGTTCAAATCTTAAGGACCCCCATTTATCAAATCCACGTGCAATAGCCCAAAAGAGGGGCCTTCCAGGCGAGGAGGCATGCTAGACATAAATATTGGGAATGTATGGAGAAATAAAGTGTGGGCAAATAAGAAAAAGTACACTTTTCAGGCCCGCATGGAAAAGTATGTGTTAGATTCATGCTAATACCATGCATGGCACTTTCCCTATCAAGGAAGAAGTACACTTTCTAAGCCAATATATGGTAAGATATATGTATAGATAAATGCCAAAAAAATTGCAAACCATAATTAGCTAAACCAACATGGCTTTAATATCATGCTAAACAGATATTCATTACTAATCCTATAATTCACCAAAAACTACTGGTTCCCATTTTTCTTGCAAAACTTGAAAGGCATTTAGGATGAAGGCTTTACTATAATCCAATCAAGATTAATTTAATGTATTTACCAAATTAACAGATTGGATCGTACCAACGCGGCACAAGTGGTGTAGGCCTAATCCAATTTCGAAATACATGGCATCATCCCTCAAGTGTAGGCCTGTCAATTCTGGTTGGTAGGTCGTGTTCATGTCGTGTCGTGTCGAGACTAACCCATTATAGTATATGGGTAGACACGAACACAACCCGCTTAATAATCTTGTCAAGAACCCGTGGTTCAAACACGATACTATTATTAAATGAGTCGACACAACATGACTCATGTAACACCATTAAATAAATGTAAAATAACTAATATAGGACGGTTTCTGAAGAACTGTCATGTATTAATGTAGTAATATAGGACTATTTCTGAAGAACCGTCCTATATTATTGTAGTAATATAGGATTGTTTCAGATGAACCGTCTCATATTTTCAACGCAATTGGTTAACAGCTTGCAGGTTAGATGAGTCAGCATGACTAATTAATAGGTCGCGTGTCAAACAGGCCAACACAACGCGTCAACATTGATGGACCCGAATACGACACGACTTTAGGCATATCATTTTTTGGTTGACTCGAAAATGACACGAACACGATAAGACTCAACCCTAGCCTGCTAAGTCCGTGTTAGGTTCAAGTTGTGTTATCGTGTCTTGTCATATTTTACCACCCCTACTCAGGTGTTGGCTGAAGCTTTCATTCTTCACCGTATTGTCTTTAGGGCCCTAGTAGCAGTCCCAAAGGCCCAGAACATCCAGCCATGGAAAATGAAATAACATTTATTTAAAAAATCTGGTCAAAATTTGACCCATTTTGCCTACTCCAGTTCATCTCCGCTATTCAGGTCATTTTGGCTCAGAATTCTAGTAAATTTTATTTTTTATATTTTTAATAATAAAAAAACGTTCCTCATCAATGACTAAAATTTTCCTTCGATATTGACGGAATTTCAGACCATTTAGTTTTAGTAGCCAAAACGGATCAGCCCCAGAATAGAATTAACAATCATGCTCACCATCATCAAGACCTTATCCAGATTAGGGATTAGTAATTAACAATTATGGTTGCTACGAATTCTTACTAAAGAAGGATTATCATTAACAAGCAAATATCAAGTGGCCAAAGGCAAAATTGATCATTTGAAGCTGTCTACTACTCTCTTTTTACCAAGGCAAAAAGCTTGGCTAGCTTAGAAAGGCCAAAAAATCTCTAGAGAATGAGAAAGGAGAAGTAAGACGTCTCAGCACAACTATAAACTATGCTCTTTGAACATTCACAACCATATGTTTCTGCTCAATGAATATCAACCACAAGAATCCATGTACACAGGCTGAAATCATATTGATTTTGGGGGGAATTGCTAAGAAGGTAGTAGAAATTATTCAAATATAAGTTATTCGAGATGTTATTTCTAATCTGATAATTACTGGAAGGATGTTTCAGAGATGTTTTTCCCTTGCATTAAATTTTGAGGTATTAACCAATTTTAACGGTTTATTAGTCTAGGTAATCTAAACTAGGGCGTTTTAGCAAAAATCCCAAGAAAAATCTATTGCTCAATGGACCATCTTCGTTGGGAGAAAGGAACGTTATTGATTGTAGTGCTTGAATAACCACCAGCTTACTTTGAAAACTCTCAACCATTACTCAGGACTAGCTCTCCACATAACACCTTAAAAGAGGAGTCCCAGTACATGAAGCTCCCACCTATGCAGGGTCCAGAGAAGGGGCGGACTACAAAGGTCTACAGTACGCAGCCTTACCTTGCATTTTTGCAAGAGGCTATTTCCACATCTTGAACCCATGACCTCAAGGTCACACGATCACAACTTTACCGTTGTGCCAAGGCTCTACTTCTACATAACACCTCGGCAACCACTGATAAAGCATTTCCTACAATTTCTAGAGTCTGGCTTCACCCACTCACGCCTGCACACAGAGGGCCATGGAAATGGAAGGAAAGGAGAGAGTGAGTGTAAGAGGCGCAGGAGGTATGTGGCTGTGCATGGAACAGTGAGAGACCCAGGTACATTTTCTAACCAGTCATATGCTACGGCAGCCTATATACGACCCCAGATTTCAATAATTCAAACCTTTCTCCTAGTTGGGTCATACTTTTCATCCACTGGGTCATGCTAACCTTGTTTGTTAGAGTTGTAGAATGATTAAACTCTATTTCTGACACTTTGCCAAAGATATGCGGATCAAACTTAGACGTAACTTCTTTTCAATACCTTCAACGGATTATGCACAGAGTGCACACGTAAATATATATATATATATATATATATATATATATATATATATATATATATAGAGAGAGAGAGAGAGAGAGAGAGAGAGAGAGAGAGAGAGAGAGAGAGAGAGAATCTACAATTATTCAAGGCAGACTTTTTATTGCTGTGTTCCTCAGTGTACTGCCACGGCCAAATGTAATGGATCCCATGTTGCAAGTCTGGTTCCAGGACCACAAGTGACCAATCCAGAGGCAAGATTATTTCCAGTCAAGCCTCTAGAATTGATTGTGTTGCAGGTAGAATATAGATTAGAAGTCAACTAATCAATTCTATATATGATAGGCCTGAGAAAAAGAAAGGTTTGGATAATCGAAATCTGAGTACTTGTACTTGTCGCCAAAGAAATTACCCTATGATCCAGAGACCACCATGTAATGCCTCCTGCCTCAGATCTAAATCAAACTATGGTCATTTATTTCCTCAAGTCATTGTCAACAGATGATGCAAAACATGCCCACTTAAAGAAATTAGACAAAGCAGCAGACAACCAGCAAGTCTTGAAGACAGACTTACTTGACTATGATGCTCTATATGTGACCAGCGTCAAGTGCACTGGAGTCTTCCATGTAGTAAGTCCGGTTCCAAGTGGCGAAGTGACCAATCCAGAGGCAAGATAATCTCTTCTAAGCAATTGTGGCTTTCAGTTTTTCGTTTGAGAATTGATGATTGTCCTCCATCAAGTTGCTCTTGTTTGTTGTTTATCAGACTGAAATTCTAGAGCCTGCTGTAAAGGGCAGCCAGTATGTACTCGAGGCATGTACAGAGGCCAGAGTGAAGAGGGTTATTTATGTATCTTCTATTTTCTGTTGTTGGGGTGAATCCCAATTAACCAAAGGAGAAAGACTGTTGGTCTGATATGGAAGCCTGTAAGACAATAAGGTAATCTTTCTTCAGACAACTGTTTTATAGATTGCCCTCTGTTGCTACTATTGTTTAGCCAGGTATAGTAGATGGTAACATGGCCTTCTTGTGGGTAGTATTTTGACTTTTAGCTTTCCAGCCAACACTTCCAAACTTTCCCTGTTGAACTTTTCACCTACATTATGCATCCATAGAGTCTAGTGGTGATGTTATTGATCATCTTGAGTAATCGATGTAACCGGAGTCTCCTAGATTCGTCGGTAGTGAGTGATGGAGTACTTGTTTCTTGAAGTAATGTTTCATTTATATTGCAAAAAAAAATAAAAATAAAAATTTGTTTTAAGGAAATCTGACTATGTTTAATGAATATCATCTTTTAGTGGGTTTTGAGTGAAAAAAATTCAATACATCTTGACTCTACTAAGGGCAAACTCTTCATTATCTCATATATAGTGTGTGTGTGTGTGTGTGTGTGTGTGTGTGTGTGTGTGTGTGTGTGTGTGTGTGTGTGTGTGTGTGTGTGTGTGTGTGGAGTGATAATTTCAACTATTTAATGCAAGTGTAAAGTACAGGTGACATATAATTGATTGAAAAAAAGTCAAAAGCAACCATTTTCTTTAACTTTTTCTGCTGTTTTACTTTTTTTCAGCCAATCACATGGCACTTGCACTTTACACATGCATTAAATATTTGAAATTAACACTATATATATATATATATATATTTGTAAAGAGAGGCTTGTAGATTCATGATAATTAGCAAGAATAAACTCACCCTAATATTATTAACAGCATTTTGCTAGGAACTTCAATTTTTAACAGAAACTTGAAGATAGGATTAGTTAGAGTGACAGTAAGTGTACAAGTTGATGAGCGTCTAATAGTGTGGGCTCTTGTACACACTTTTTTTTTTGTAGGTATAAGCCCTGCATCATGTTCGAATGACTTAAATAGGCTACATCTCAAATTTCATGCCCCTGGATATTATTAGCTTATGCTTATTTAAATTGAAATCAAAATTATCAATTCTTTTAAAAACTCAAAACAAGTGGTTTAGATCATCCAAATACATTGATTTCTTGTGAGTAACCTAATTTCTTTATCCTGAACATGACGAACCGTTTGGATCTTCCAAAACCAAAGTATGATTAGATAGGTAATATTGATATCTTTTTCTCCACATTTTTAGAAGATCAAACCATTCACAATGTTGGTCATGACTTCGATGGTTCATGGTACAAAATTTTTCATTTATTTGATCATCCTAAACTATCTCGCTTTTTGTTATCATCAAATTTAGACCTCACAAGATGGTCTCTTCACTTACATTTAAGAATACATGAGAGAAGGTAAGTGCTATATATATTTATTGGGTCGTTAGGCTTCCCTCGCCTGCATTTTTGCAACGTGTTGTGTTATTTCTGTTAGTTTTAAATTTTAAATATACTTAAAATCTCTCTAATAACGAAGAGATGTGTCATGGTGTCTGTAACCAACTACTCTATACTGCTTTTAACGTGTGTCTCTGTTTAAAATATATATATATACAATATAAGACCCTTTTTAACCATTATATTCCTAGCCAAAGACCCTTTTTTTTTATTACATCAAATTACTTAAAAATGTATGTTAATTCTTAAATATCTTTAAATCTCCCAAATAAAGGCAAGTGCAGCTTGGACAAGTAACCTGGAGAGGCGCACGTGAAAACTTTGAACTATTAGGACTAAGAAAGCCATGGGAGACTATTCCTACTCATTAATGTCTGAGAGAGAGAGAGAGAGAGAGAGAGAGAGAGAGAGAGAGAGAGAGAGAGAGAGAGAGAGAGAGAGAGAGAGAGACATGGGTGGAAAAGAGAGAGTGTGTGTAACAGGAGCAGGAGGATATGTGGCTTCATGGTTGGTGAAGCTACTTCTCTCCAAAGGTTACATAGTGCATGGAATACTGAGAGACTTAGGCACTCTTTCCTTGCTATTCTCTAAAGATTATGTGATAAAACCATCGAGTATTATCTTAGGCGTGTCTTAGATCAAGATTTAGATCTTCCTGTTTGTTTTGCAAGTAGCAACTTTGACATTCAAAGCGGAAATTTACTATTTTGATAATTTTACAGAACAGATACGCTGTTGTTATTTGGGAAATTCATCTTATTGGTAACTCCTGGTCAACAGATGATGCAAAAAATGCACATTTGAAGAAATTAGAGAATGCAGCAGAGAACCTGCAACTCTCCAAGGCAGACTTGCTTGACTATGATGGTCTACATGCTGCTGTTGCCAAATGTAGTGGAGTCTTCCATGTTGCAAGTCCACTTCCTGGACATGAAATGACTAATCCAGAGGCAAGATTATGTCAATTGTCAATAAATTGGTGTCAGAATGCAGCTCAATAACCAACTTGTTATCTCTATGAAATGTTTTTCATGTGCATGAACTTTTCAAGATACCTTCAATGTATGAAGAGTTGTCCATTTGAGAAATGATGGTTGTCTTACCAAGGCATGCACAGAGGCAGGAGTGAAACGGGTCGTTTGTGTCTTCTATTGCTGCTGTTGAGGTGAATCCCAATTAGCCAAAGGATAAAGTAATGGATGAGGACTGTTGCGCTGATGTGGAATACTGTAAGAGAATTAAGGTAATTGTTCTTCAGAATATATATATATATAGAGAGAGAGAGAGAGAGAGAGAGAGAGAGAGAGAGAGAGAGAGAGAGAGAGAGAGAGAGAGAGAGAGGAAAGTGTAATAAATGGTCCTCTGCTGCCACTGTTGTTTAGCCTGGAACGGTAGATGCTAACATGGGGTTGGCTATCGATTAGACTATTAGCCATCCAACCTAAACTTCCACACTTCTCTTATGACCTTTTCAACTACATCATGCATGCTTGAAGCCTTTAGTGACAGTAATCAGCTTAAGTAATCGTGTTTCCCGAATCACCTTCTGCCATTGATAACAAGTGATCGAGTTCTTTTTTCTTGAAGAATTTTCATTTATATTGCAACACAAGAAAAGCGATACAAGGTAATCTTCTGGATGATCCAAGCTATTCATATTGTACTGGAAGTGCAACCTGATGATTCAGAAAGCTAAAGGAACCAACGGCCAAAATGTGTAACTGACTGAGGGATTACATCTTCCTGAAATGGTTTTGTTGAATGGCCTGTCTAAGATGTATGCCGCTGAGCGGATGCTCTGTCCATATCAGCTACCAGCACCATATAAGGACTCTGTAAGACTTGTCCCATTACCGTTTGTTGTCTTCAGTTAAGATTTTATAATACAGTGGTGTGATACAATAAGAACAAGACACTCCCAGAGCTTCTTGTCCATTCAATATGTTAAAGATGATTCCAACGATGACCAAGTTACAGTGACAGAAGTAGAGTATCTAGGACAGGCACAAACAGCTACAATAGGCATCTATAATCGTACCTGCACGGCTTTTTCTGGGTTCTTCTAGTAGGATGATTGTAGCGGTTATAGATACGCTCTAATTCCACAAGCAGGCCCAAGCCTGGATGATCCAAGCTATTCATGTTGTGCTGGAAGTGCAACCTGATGATTCAGAAAGTTAAAGGAACAAACGACCAAAATGTGTAACTGACTGAGGGATTACATCTTCCTGAAATGGTTTTGTTGAATGGCCTATCTAAGATTCATGCCGCTGAGCGGATGGTCTGTCCATATCAGCTACCAGCACCATATAAGGACTCTGTAAGACTTGTCCCATTATCATTTGTTCTCTTCAGTTAAGATTCTATAATACAGTGGTGTGATACAATAAGAACAAGACACTCCTAGAGCTTTCTTGTCCATTGAAAGTGTCAAAGATGATTCCAACGACGGCTAAGTTACGGTAACAGAAGTAGAGCATCTAGTACAGGCACAAATAGATAGAACATGCATCTCTGATCGTACCTGCATGGCCTTTTCTGGGTTCCTCTAACAGTCTTAACGTGATGATTGCTAATGGTTATAAATACGCATTAGTCACTTTCGTCTTGTTGGCCCATATGAGAAGATCATAAATCTCTTTCCTTAGATGACCCGACGCAAGATTTTCTCCTACTGTAAATCTTGATAAACTAAATAGGGCAGCCCGTGTGCAAAAAGCTCCTGCTTATGCAGGGTTCGGGAAAGGGGCAGAGCACAAGGGTTTATAGTATATAGTCTTACTTTGTATTTTTGCAAGAGGCAGTTTCAACAGCCTTGAATCCATGACCTTAAGGTCACATTACAACAACTTTACTGTTACGCCAAGTCTCCCAACAATTAATGACTAATAAATAAAAAATCCATCTAAGCTAATATAATTTGTCTACTCTCAACTTGGGCTATACGATGAACTAATAATTCTCTGAGTTATAGGATAACTAATACTAAGAATATTTAGTGCTTAGCTAATAATATTGGAAGAATGCTAAATCAAAGAGTTTTGAGTTTTATGTCAAAGTGCCCCTACTTTTGTATGATGGGTTTTACCCGTAGATGATCTAGGTGCATGAAGCTCCCGCCTATGCGGGATCCGGGGAAGGGGCGGGCCATAATGGCCTAAAGTTGGCAGCCTTACCTTGTATTTTTTGCAAGAGGCTGATTCCACACCTTGAACCCGTGACCTCAAGGTCACATGACGACAACTTTTACCGTTGCGCCAAGGCTCCCCTTCTGGCTATGGATATCTCCTATTTAATAAATCATGCAAATTGAATATTTCTAACATTTAAAGAAATCTTCATTTTATGAACAGCTAGAAACCTTTTAGGCAATGGTCCATATTGAAAAACAGAAACAGGACCTTTAATGTCGCAGTCTGCATGATTTTTGGACTGAGAAACATCCGAAGCCAAAAAAAAACTAAATAAATTAGATAAATCAACTATTAAGTAGATCTCGTCATGCAAAAAGTAGGAGCACTTTGACTCGCAAATACTTTGAAGTTGCTCTGGTCATAATATTGTACCTTTCACCAGGGAAAAAAGTCAAGTTCCATAAATCACCGGATTATTCCCTAATTGAAAATTTGAACAGAAGAACTTTTGTTTCGTTCATGGAAGGTCGTCATCCATTACATCGGATGGAAAAACTTGGAACAGAAAAACTAAATAAAACAAGCATTAAAACATAAATAAATTCTGCCAACTATCGTCATCCATTACGTCAGATCAGCCTAGGAATAAGCTCTTGAAAGGGCATACAAAATGAATCAGAGGTTTCTCCTGCTTGTTCTTGCATCTTGTGTGTCTGTGCATGCAGAAAATGATATTCTCAACACTTGGAATTATCTACTCCCTACGGGGTGGTTTTTTGGGCATTTATTATGGCTCGATAAATGCTACATGGACGTACAAAGTACTGCCTGTAAAAAGGATAAAAATTTATAGATATCTGTTTGTCTATTTAAAATTTGTGAATATAGATGTGATAAATTCGATCAGCAGATAAAAATGGATGATATCAATTCAATTTGTCAAATTCACAATCTGCATGGATATATCTGTGGATATTCACATATATTTGTTTAAAATGGCATTTTACAAAATTTAATTGAGAATTGATATAGCCATTAATAATTACTTCTTTTGAAAGATCTAAACCATTACTCTTATTTAACATTCTGAAAAAAAATTAAAAAATGAGCCTCTATTTTTTAATTTCTATAACTTAAGCTATAAGAATCTCGTACTCTATAAATTTGGTGTCTAGCATATCCAAGGCATTCTGAACAAGATTAAAGGACTAGATCTTTTAAAAGAAGTCAACATCTACAATTCTACATAAATTATGCTGGATGAATAATGCGTAAATCCATGAGCCATACCTGATTCGGATATGGATTAGGGTTTATTGATCCATGCGAATCAAAAACTTAAATTTGTATCCGATTTATATCTACGTGGAACTGACCAGATTCAATCCGTTTATCTATTTTGCCGAATCTACTCCAAAGAGTGTTAGGATACGATATTTAGTGGAGCCCTGCCTTAGCGCGATCTAACTCATTCATATAATTAGTGGAGGTCTGGATATGTAAGGGATAAAAAACATGCGGATAGGATGATTGTCGCATCGTAATTGATTGCTAAAATATTCAACGTGACGAATCATGTGAATGAGTCGGATCACGTCAATTGGCACCCAAATGCTCTCTCATGGTGCTTCAAAGTGGTACCTGAATGCACTCTGACGGAGCTAAGAAAAGTCCATACTTTACAGCTACAAATACCAAAGTCAATATTTTACAGCTACAAATATCCTATCCACCATGAATTCTCTCTCCATCCCATACAGATATATAGATACATAGATACAGAGAGAGAGTTCATGGAAACGATGAGAGAAAAGGAGAGAATATGTGTAACAGGAGCGGGAGGATACGTGGCTTCATGGGTTATCAAGCAGCTTCTTGAGAAAGGGTACCTTGTGCATGGAACAGTGAGAAACCCAGGTAAGACTTTCATGCCAGTCTCTAGGAGCAATTGTTGGACACTGTTATTCTGGTGTTTATCAGCGGCTTCGAGTCATTTGTTTGCATCTTATGACAGCAAAAATCGGAGTCCAGGAACTGTGATCAACTCGGATAAAATTAAATGATTATGTACCCACCAAATCTGATTGGATCAGACCTTTTGATATGATCGGTTGACTTTGAATTGTTTTCCATTTACCTGTGTGCTATTATTATTTGAGAAATATCTTTTCTGTAGCTGGCAATCCATGTTAGTTTGTTACGGATCAAATTTTGATGGTAACTTCTCTTCAATACCACCTACAGATGATGAGAAAAATGCCCACTTAAAGAAATTGGAGAAGGCCTCAGAGAACTTAAAACTATTCAAGGCAGACTTGCTTGACTGTGACGGTCTATCTGCTGCCATTGCCAAATGTAGTGGAGTCATCCATGCTGCAAGCCCGGTTCCCGGCCACGAAGTAAACAATCCAGAGGCAAGATTTTCTCTAATCTTGCCTGTCAATTTGATTATGTTGGTGTTAGAATACAGCCAATAATTCAACTTTCATGTTGCTTATGTTCATTTGTTTATTAGGCCGAAATAGTTGATCCTGCTGTAAAGGGAACACAGTACGTACTCAAGGCATGTACTGAGGCTGGAGTACGGAGACTTGTGTATGTGTCTTCCATTGCTGCTGTCATGATGAATCCTAGTTGGCCAAAGGATAAAGACATGGATGAGGACTGTTGGTCTGATATGGAATACTGTCAGAAAATTAAGGTATCCATTCTTCAGCAAAGTGTTCCATTCTGAAACTTTAGCTGCTTAAATTGAGAAACTGTCTAATAGATGGTCCTCTGTTGCTACTATTCTGAAACCAATTAGTTTAAGCAATTGATGTAGCTCGAGTCTTCTATAATTATCAGTGCCAAGCGAATCCAGTTCTTGTTTCATGAAGCTTTTCATCTTGTAATGTTTGTTAAGAAAGCTTTCTTCTATTTATATGATGACTTGAAAACCAATAAACAGGATTATGCCTTTGATGCTTGTGTCCCTTTAGGAATAGTTAATATATTCTTCAGTTGGTTGTTAATGTGAATGAACCGTAAAATCAGAATGTTGTAGCAGGCTTAACCATGCAACTTTACTTCCTGCCCCATGTTCTCTTTTCTGTGGGTGAAGGATGAGCTACCAATACGAGTAGTGTTTCAGCAGCGTCTTAGATGCTTTGAGGAGGAAAAGGTTTGATCTGCAGCAGAAAACTGGCCACAGTACACACCACTGATCAATTGACTCTATAATTTGGCTCCCCTGCTCATTTAGGATATTACCAAAGAATTTGGATTGTGAATGTCCTATGCTCAATCTGTAAATCTATATTTTCAGAATGTTTACCTGAATCAGAAAAACATAATTTGCTGAAGCAAAAAAAATAGATACTTACCTCCGGCCATAGCAGATGATCCAAGAGTCTTTAAGAGTTCTTCCAATCCTAAGCAATTCACAGCGATGGAAAACAGCAACAACAGAGAGACGAATTGCAAGATTAGGGACCCTAAATTGGAATTTAATAGCAGTTATCCTTCCATCAAGGATAACTGCCAGAACTGTTTTTCTCTTGTAATGGTCAGTTATGACACAAACTAAACTGGTGACTAGGCATCAGTTACATAGCACGATGACCTCATGTTAGATTTTGAATTTAATTGTTAAGGACCACAAAAAAATAGAAAAAATTCTAACAGAACCATGTCGACTTGATCCCATATGCCATCAGACTGCATGTTATACTATATAGTAACTGAATTAACATAAGCTTCATTTCCAAATTCTAGCCCCATTGGCTCTTTGTTGTTTTTCTTCTTTCCCTTCTTTTGGTACTCGGCTAGTCGGTTTAATGGTAGAAAGCTACCAGCACATGTCCAGTCTGTTAAGGGGTCTTAGTTATTTCATTCATGACTAGTATTATGCGAGGGAATATTAATGTAATCTATTTGTGTTCTCAGCAGATGTATTGTCAGGTAGAATCTCTTTGAATTTAAGTATAATTTCCTTCAACTGCTGTCAAGTTAACATGGGTAGCAGTTAGAATTTGATCAAAGTTGTTATTCCTATTTATTGAAGAATACTCACATTGCCTTGCTTGTGTCTACAACACAGGTCAATGTTCTTCAGAAATTTCTTTTAGTGTTAAGATTTGTGAAAAGATACATGTACTATGCATAAACTAAGTACCCCATTTTACTTGATTCCAGAACTGGTTTGGGTGGTATTGTCTTTCGAAAACAGCAGCAGAAAGAGAGGCTTTGAAGTATGCAGAGAAAACCGGACTCCAAGTTGTAACAGTCTGTGTATCTGCTGTTCATGGTCCATTACTACAACCTACAGTGAATTTGAGCAGCAAAGTCCTCCTGGGTATATTAAAAGGTTTTTGTCCATACTAAAACTATACATTTCCTGCTTAAATAACATGATATAGATCCATGCTAACTAATGCTGAAGAAATAAATGTTCGTATGCGCATTAGATCTGAATAAGACTGATATGTAAATTTCTTTGTTCTCTTATTTTTATGTACTTTAGCAGCTAATGTGCTCTTTCTTTGTTCCTTACTTTTGAGATGAGAACCTCAAAATAGCTACCTAGTGCATATTTATGCGTTTCGAAGAAAGATGAACATATTGTTGCTTCATCCAATATTACAAGTTGACAGACCCACTTGAGTTCCCTTTTCCTCCACTATAGGTGCAAATTCATATATTTCTTGAAGCAGAAGAGACTGGAGTTTCAGTGAGGAACCACATCTCTTAAATTTGTAAGCGACATGCACCTTGCCTGCAGTTATAGGGCCGACCATAGTTGGTCCCCACTCAGTAAGAAAGACTATTTAGCACATCTTTACCTTAGAAGGGTGTGCTTACATTGCATTGGTTATTAGGCAATATCTCATCATTGTATCATGTTCTATTTCTTTGTCTTTCTTCGAACTTGTTTTACAGATGTTTGGGCTGTGGATTATTTTACATGCATACCAATTGCTTACTTTAAATGACATTTACTTATCTCTAAGATGGGGGTAATTTCATAAAGATCAGTCCCAAGTCCTGTGCATGATCATTGTTCTGTAATCGACGCAATATTTGAGCGGCTATTTGAGATGAAAATCTAACATAATTGTAAACAGGATATGATGAGAAGATGGAAAACAGGGCTTATTGTGTGGTTGATGTTCGAGATCTAGGTGAAGCTCTGATTATGTTATATGAGAAGCCAGAAGCAACAGGTAGATACATATGCGGACCACATTCGACCCGATGTGAGGATCTTGTTGAAAAGATGAGGAGCATGTATCCCAAGTACAACTATCCTAAAGTGTAAGTTGGTTATACTTCACTAGTTCAGCATAATTCACTGAATCTCAGTCCCACTTAAGCTGCTAACTGGTTTCCATTGACAGTTTCGAAGAGGTGGACGACCAACTCAATCTAAGTTCAGAGAAATTGAAGAGTTTAGGATGGAAGTACAGATCATTAGAAGAGACCCTGTCCGATTCGGTTGTAAACTTTCAGGAGGCTGGTCTTCTGGACAAGCTTTAGATTACTTTATTTCAAATGTTTCTTGCTTTTCTTCTGTGATCAAGATATGCTAGACATATTAATGTTGTTGGCTCACTTTATATTAGCTTAAGCTTTTGGGTTGAAAGATAAACCAACACAGTAGCAAAGCCTTATTAACTAAAACGTCGTGAGTTCAAATCTTAAGGACCCCCATTTATCAAATCCATGTGCAATAGCCCAAAAGAGGAGCCTTGCAAGCAAGGAGGCATGTTAGACATAAATATTGGGAATGTATGGAGAAATAAAGTGTGGAAAATAATATTTATTTGGACTACTATGCGTGCTACTTTCTTTTACAAGGAAAGGTACACTTTTCAGGCCTACATGGAAAAGTATGTGTTAGATTCATGCTAATACCATGCATGTCACTTTCCCTGTCAAGGAAGAAGTACACTTTCTAGGCCAATATATGGTAAAATATATGTATAGATAAATGCCAAAAAAATTGCAAACCATAATTAGCTAAACCAACATGGCTTTAATATCATGCTAAACAGATATTTCATTACCAATCCTATAATTCACCAAAAACTACTGGTTCCCATTTTCTTGCAAAACTTGAGAAGCATTTAAGATGAAGGCTTTACTATAATCCAATCAAGAGTGCTTCTCCTTGTCATCACAAAAGGCCATAGAGTATGAAATTTACTTCTTAGTGGTGCTCATATTGGTATGGGCCTGACAGGATGTGCAGGTGGTGTAGGCCTGATCCAGTTCCGAAATACATGGCATCTATCCCTCAAGTGTTGGCTGAGCCGCTGAAGCTTTCATTCTTCACCGTATTGTCTTTACGGCCTTAGTAGCGGTCCCAAAGGCCCAAAACATCCAGCCATGGAAAATGAAATAAAATTGATTAAAAAAATCTGGTCGAAATTTGATCCATTTTGCCTGCTCCAGTTCATCTCCGCTATTCAGGTCATTTTGGCTCAGAATTCTAGTAAATTTTATTTTTTTATTTTTAATAATAAAAAAACGTTCCTCATCAATGACTGAAATTTTCCTTCCGTATGGACGGAATTTCAGGCCATTTTGTTTTAGTAGCCAAAACGGATCGGCTCCCGGAATAGAATTAACAACCATTGTCATCGTCATCAAGGCCTTATCCTGATTAAAAATTAGTAATTAACAATTATGGTTGCTACGAATTTTTACTAAAGAAAGATTATCATTAACAAGCAAATATCAAGTGGCCAAAGGTAAAATTGATCATTTGTAGCTGTCTACTACTCTCTTTTTACCAAGGCAAATAGCTTGGCTAGCTTAGAAAGCCAAAAAAATCTCTAGAGAACGAGAAAGAAGAAGTAAGACGTCTCAGCACAACTATAAACTATGCTCTTTGAACATTCACAACCATACGTTTCTGCTCGATGAATGTCAACCACAAGAACCCATGTACACATGCTGAAATCATATTGATTTTGGGGGGAATTACTAAGAAGGTAGTAGAAATTATTCAAATATAAGGGTAGATCTGTTATTCGAGATGTTATTCCTAATCTGATAATGACTGGAAGGAGGTTTCAGAAATGTTTTTCCCTTGCATTAAATTTTGAGGTATTAACCAGTTTTAATGGTTTGTTAGTCTAGGTAATCTAAAGTAGGGCGTTTTAGCTAAAATCCCAAGAAAAATCTATTGCTCAATGGACCATCTTCGTTGGGAGAAAGGAAAGTTATTGATTGTAGTGCTTCAATAACCACCAGCTTACTTTGAAAACTCTCAACCATTACTCAGGACTAGCCCTCCACATAACACCTCAAAAGAGGAGTCGCGGTACATGAAGCTCCCACACATGCAGGGTCCAAAGAAGGGGTGGACTACAAGGGTTTACAGTACACAGCTTTACCTTGCATTTTTGCAATAGGCTATTTCCACATCTTGAACCCATGACCTCAAGGTCACACGATCACAACTTTACCGTTGTGCCAAGGCTCTCCTTCTACATAATGCCTCGGCAACTACTGATAAAGCATTTCCTACAATTTCTAGAGTCTGGCTTCACCCGCACACGCCTACACACAGAGGGCCATGGAAATGGAAGGAAAGGAGAGAGTGAGTGTAAGAGGCGCAGGAGGTATGTGGCTTCATGGTCGTTGAAGCTTCCTCTCCAAAGGTTACGCTGTGGATGGAACAGTGAGAGACCCACATTCATTTTCTAACCAGTCATATCCTACGGCAGCCTATGTAGGACCCCGGATTTCAATAATCCAAACCTTTCTCCTAGTTGGGTCATACTTTTCATCCAGTGGTTCATGCTAACCTCGTTTGTTAGAGTTGTAGAATGATTAAACTCTATTTCTGACACTTAGCCAGAGATAGGCGGATCAAACTTGGACGTAACTTCTTTTCAATACCGTCAACGGATTCTGCACAGAGTGCACACGTAAAAAAAACAAAAACAAAATTAGAGAAGTCTTCAGAGAATCTACAATTATTCAAGGCAGACTTTTCTTCGCTGTGTTGCTCAGTGTACTGCCACGGCCAAATGTAATGGACCCCATGTTGCAAGTCTGGTTCCTGGACCACAAGTGACCAATCTAGAGGCAAGATTATTTCCAGTCAAGCCTCTAGAATTGACTGTGTTGCAGGTAGAATATAGTTTATAAGTCAACTAATCAATTCTATATATGATAGGCCTGAGAAAATGAAAGGTTTGGATAATCGAAATCTGAGTACTTGTACTTGTCGCCAAAGAAATTACCCTATGATCCAATATGATCCAGAGACCATCATGTAATGCCTCCTGCCTCAGATCTAAATCAAACAATGGTCATTTATTTCCTTAAGTCATTGTCAACAGATGATGCAAAACATGCCCACTTAATGAAATTAGACAAAGCAGCAGACAACCAGCAAGTCTTGAAGACAAATTTACTTGACTATGATGCTCTGTATGTGGCCATCTTCAAATGTACTGGAGTCTTCCATGTAGTAAGTCCGGTTCCTAGTGGCGAAGTGACCAATCCAGAGGCAAGATAATCTCTTCTAAGCAATTGTGGCTTTGAGTTTTTCATTTGAGAATTGATGATTTTCCTCCATCAAGTTGCTCTTGTTTGTTGTTTATCAGACTGAAATTCTAGAGCCTGCTGTAAAGGGCAACCAGTATGTACTCAAGGCATGTACAGAGGCAAGAGTGGAGAGGGCTGTTTATGTATCTTCTATTTCTGTTGTTGGGCTGAATCCCAATTAACCAAAGGAGAAAGACTGTTGGTCTGATATCGAAACCTGTAAGACAATAAGGTAATCTTTCTTCAGACAACTGTTTTATAGATGGCCCTCTGTTGCTACTATTGTTTAGCCAGGCATAGTAGATGGTAACATGGCCTTCTTGTGGGTAGTATTTAGACTTTTAGCTTTCCAGCCAACACTTCCAAACTTTCCCTGTTGAACTTTTCAACTAAATTATGCATACATAGAGTCTAGTGGCGATGTTACTGATCATCTTGAGTAATCGATGTAACTGGAGAACTCTTCAGTTATATATATATATATATGAGGAGTGGTAATTTCAGCTATTTAATGCAGGTGACATGTGGTTGGTTGAAAAAAAATAAAAAAAAAACAATTTTCTCTAACTTTTTTTGCTCTTTTGCTTTTTTTCAGCCAATCACATGGCTTTTGCAGTTTACACCTGCATTAAATAGCTGAAATTAACACTCTTATACACACACACACACACACACACACATATATATATATATTTAAAGAGAGGCTTGTAGATTTGGGACAATTAGCAAGAATAGACTCACCCAAATATTATTAACAGCATTTTGCTAGGAACTTAAATTTTTAACAGAAACTTGAAGATCGTATTAGTTAGAGTGAGAGTAAGTGTAGAAGTTGATGAGCATCTAATAGTGTGGGCTCCTGTACACACTTTTTTCTTTTTTTTTGTTGGTATAAGCCCTGCATCATGTTCGAATGACTTAAATAGGCTACATCTCAAATTTCATGTCCCCTGGATATTATTAGCTTATGCTTATTTAAATTGATAATCAAAATTATCAATTCTTTTAAAAACTCAAAATAAGTGGTTTAGATCATCCAAATACATTGATTTCTTATGAGTAACCTAATTTCTTTATCCTGAACATGACGAACTGTTTGGATGATATTTTTCTCCACATTTTTAGATGATCAAACCATTCACAACAATTGGTCATGACTTCGATGGTTCATGGTACAAAATTTTTCATTTATTTGATCATCCTAAAGTATCTCGCTTTTTGGTATCATCAAATTTAGACCTCACAAGATGGGCTCTTCACTTACATTTAAGAATACATGAGAGAAGGTAAGTGCTATATATATTTATTGGGGTAGTTAGGCCTCCCTCGCCTGCATTTTTGCAACGTGTTATACTTAAAATCTCTCTAATAATGAAGAGATGTGTAGTGGTGTCTGTGACCAAGTACTCTAGACTGCTTTTAACGTGTGTTTCTCTTTAAAAAATAAAAATAAAATTATAAATACAATATAAGGCCCTTTTTTACCATTATATTCCTCAACAAAGACCCTTTTTTTATTACATCAAATTACTTAAAAATGTATGTTAATTCTTAAATATCTTTAAATCTCCCAAACAAAGGCAACTGCCGCTTGGACAAGTAACTAGGAGAGGCGGCGGTTGTTGTCTGCTACCAACGTGTTTGTTTTGCAAGTAGCAACTTTGACATTCAAAGTGGAAATTTACTATTTTGATAATTTTACAGAACAGATGCACGGTTGTTATTTGGGAAATTCATCTTATTGGTAACTCCTTGTCAACAGATGATGCAAAAAATGCACATTTGAAGAAATTAGAGAACGCAGCAGAGAACCTGCAACTCTTCAAGGCAGACTTGCTTGACTATGAGGGTCTATATGCTGCTGTTGCCAAATGTAGTGGAGTCTTCCATGTTGCAAGTCCACTTCCTGGACATGAAATGACTAATCCAGAGGCAAGATTATGTCAATTGTCAATAAATTGGTGTCAGAATGCAGCTCAATAACCAACTTGTCATCTCTATGAAATGTTTTTCTTGTGCATGAACTTTTCAAGATACCTTCAATGTATGAAGAGTTGTCCATTTGAGAAATGATGGTTGTCTTACCTGAAGTTGCTCATGTTGATTGTTTATCAGGCTGAAATTCTTGATCCTGCTGTAAAGGGTACAAAATATATACTCAAGGCATGCACAGAGGCAGGAGTGAAACGGATCGTTCATGTGTCTTCTATTGCTGCTGTTGAGGTGAATCCCAATTGGCCAAAGGATAAAGTTATGGATGAGGACTGTTGGTCTGATGTGGAATACTGTAAGAGAATTAAGGTAATTGTTCTTCACATGGGGTTGGCTATCGATTAGACTATTAGCTATCCAACGTAAACTTCCACACTTCTCTTAAGACCTTTTCAACTACATCATGCATGCTTGAAGCCTTTAGTGACAGTAATCAGCTTAAGTAATCGTGTTTCCCGAATCACCTTCTGCCATTGATAGCAAGTGATCGAGTTCTTTTTTCTTGAAGTATTTTCATTTATATTGCAACACAAGAAAAGCGATACAAGGCAATCTTCTGAAAGTCAATGAATATCATGTTAATGGTTCTTAAGTACTGATCTTCGATATAATTGATGGCTTGAAACCAATAAACAAAGCAACGATGAAACATTATGCCTTTGATGCATACCTTCGCTATATTAGTAGTTCATCAGGTCGGTCTTACGGTGGTCGGTTTTTTTTTTCTTTAATGATGGCAGTTTATTTGTGAAAACGATAAACAAAAATTGTTTATGATTCATTTGCGTTCTCTGCAATTGCATTTGTCAGCAAGAATCTGTCATTTCTAGTGCAAGTATGATTTCCCTCAACTACTCTCTTGTCAACAGGTGTAGTTGTTATAATTTGGTTTGTGTAGTAGGATCATGTTTCATTATATAATCAAATTAATTTGACTAATTTTTGTGTTCTTAATTGGCATATGTATTAACTCTAGATTGTCTTGGTTGTCTCTATGATATGGCCAAGATTCTTCATAAATTCATCTGTGTTATGGTTGTGAAAAGATATATGTATAAATTAAGCACCCCATTTTACTTGGTTCCAGAACTGGCTCGGCTGGTATGCCCTTTCCAAAACCGCAGCAGAAAGGGAGGCTTTGCAGCACGCAGAGAAAACTCGGCTCCAAGTTGTAACAGTCTGTGCATCTTTTGTTCATGGTCCATTACTGCAACCTACTATGAATTTCAGCACCAGATTACTCCTGAATCCATTTCAAGGTCTTCGTCAATACTAGAACTCCTCCATCTATTTCAAGTTGCTCATCGATACTAAAACTCCTAACTCTGTTTCAAGGTCTTCATCTATAGTAAAACTTGGCTCCAACTTGACCAATCTTTATGTTCTTAATTGACATTTATTGGCTTAAAAGAAAACAAACTGCAGAAATGACATATGTCTACGTATTGCTAAGACTAATTATGTCATCCCCTGATTTATTCTCATTCAATTTATGTATTTTGAGAGCTAATATATTCTTTGATTTTTTCTTTTCTCTTTAGATAACATCTCCTAATAGCTCTCTGATGCATATTTCTGTGTCTCAAAGGAGGCATAAAAGCAGTTTGTTTCATCCAATGCTAAATGTTGCCAGAGCTCTTCTGAGGTCGCTCTTCCTCCATAATCAAGTAATGTCATGATCAATCTTAAAGCAAAAGAGATTGGACAAGATATTTCTAAGATTCTCAAGTTTGTGGGGGACTATTTCATAAGCATTAGATTCTCAAGTCATCCTTGTGATTTTTGCTTTTGGATACTCGTAACAGACCAATGGGACAGCTGTGTATGGAAATGAAGTTCTAATATGATTATAAACAGGAAGTGAGAAGATGGAAAACAAAGCTTATCCTGTGGTTGATGTCCGAGATCTAGCCGAAGCACTGATAATGCTCTATGAGAAGCAAGAAGCAACTGGAAGGTACATTTGCAAATCACATCAAACCCAAAGGAAGGATATTATTGAAAAGTTGAGGAAGATGTATCCTAACTACAACTATCCTAAAGTGTAAGTTGTTTTACTTCATTAGTTCAACATGCTTCAATGAATCTCAGTCCCACTTACAGCTACATTTTTTCTGCAGACAGCTTCACAGAGGTAGACCAAGAGTTCAACCTGAGTTCAGAGAAATTGAAGGGGCTGGGGTGGAAATACAGATCACTAGAAGAGACTCTGTCTGACTCTGTTATGGACTTAACAAGAGGCTGGTCTTTTGGCTAAGTTTTAGATTACTTTCCATCCAATGTTCCTTTTTATTGGTATATCGAGATTGTAGTGACACAGGAGACTGGTCGAATATATTGAGGACCAATAAATAATCTGCTCTACATGGTAACGTATCCATTAGCATTTATCCATAAATTATTATGTTAATTTGACCAGATTTACGTTGTAAATACAGACTACCATTCTTATTTCTTTTGACAAGTTATTGTTCGGCAGGTTATACTGCGAAACCAAATCGCTGTGCTCTGGTGTGTGATTGATCTTGCTGCAACAATTTTACGACATCAATCTGTTGTCAGGCAGGAAGAGTTTGGATCACCAAGCACTCAGACCACCCCAACACCTTATAATGAGTCACTACAAATTGGTGGTCTTCTTTTATTTATTGGTGCAGCAACTATCTAATACAGGATCAAGAACATCAAGAATTTCGATCATTCAACATCACCCACTTGCACCGTCAGCCATTGATAATAGGCACCATTATGTACTTGGGCAATAATCGTTTGGTTTCTCCTGTGTGTCTCTCCGGTATCAGTAGTAATTTACAATAGAAAAGCTTGGAAACACCATGGCTAGGATCATCCACTGGATTAGACTTTGGATCCCAAAGTTATTTGGCTTTATGTTATAGAGTATGGTATCATATCATGTCTCCACTGATTAAGTATGCATAGTAATTTACAGGAAAAAAATCGTAGATTGAACTAATGGCTTTTCTTAGTTGTCTGTCCTAACCATATTTCAACCACTAGATGCAGCTACTCCTAACGCATGAATACAAACATAAGTGCCCATCAATAAGGTACAACCAAGATACAGTGATCAGGAAGGCTGTGAACCATTAGAAAGGTACATAAAACCATAGGAAGGTTTTTCCTATCAATTCCAGAGTCTGAGAGAGAGAGAGAGAGAGAGAGAGAGAGAGAGAGAGAGAGAGAGAGAGAGAGAGAGAGAGAGAGGCCATGGAGATCGAATGAAAAGAGAGAGCATGTGTAACAGGAGCAGGAGGATATATTGCTTCATGGTTGGTGAAGCTGCTGCTGTCTAAAGGTTACATAGTGCATGGAACAATGAGAGACCCACGTAAATTTTCTTACAAAGTCTTTATAAATTATATAACACATTATGGTGGTGTATATCATAGTATATGCTGCCCAGATCTCAATGGTCCAAACCGTTCATTTTCTAGGACCATTTTAGATAGTCTGTACTTCAATTATCTCATCCACTGGATGGTCCTAAGTTTTGTCTTATTGAGTTTAAAGTATACTGTAACTCTGTCTATTTTACAACTTGAGAAAGCTTCTGAAACCCAAGGGCCAGGACCATCAAATGGATGGGATTTCTGGGTATGGCCTACTAAAGAAGGGGCACAAGATGAAAGGTTTGGATCATTGACATCGGATCAACATGTGCTTAATTTCCGGAGATCAATCTTTTCTTGCTTATCTTTTTGGGGAAATTATATGATACGCAATGGTGTACACCTTCGTATATTGTAAGGCCGTCAAATGTACATGTGGGCCCGAGATTCCAATGATACAAACGTTCATCTCCTTGGTCATGTTTTTGGTGGACCAAGCCTCAAAATATTCATCGATCGAATGATCGTAACTGTTGCTTTTGTGAGTTGTAAGTGGACTGTAAAACTCTGGTTGCGTTACTCAAAAGAAAGGAGAAAAAGAACGTCGAGGATCTTCCAGCGGATGAGACATCTGAGGTACCATTGGAATAATCAGAGTGAATAAAAATGATTGGATAAATTGGGCGGTTTGGATCTTTGAAATATTTACAGCTCACATGAGCAGTTTGTCTGAAAGGGATCATTGGCGCAACGGTAAAAGTCGTCGTCATGTGACCTTGAGGCCACGGGTTCAAGGGGTGGAAACAGCCTCTTGCAAATGCAAGATATACTTTAGGCCCTTGTGGTCCACCCCTTCCCCAAACCCTGCATAGGAGCTTCATGCATAGTTTGTCTGGCCCTACCATAATATACATGTGTGGTGATAATAAAATCCTGCGTTAGCTTCATATGACCTTTTGGTCATAGATATTGTATATAGGCGGCATTAGAAGAGGTTATGAGATAGTCTCCGGATACTAGTTTAGGAGAGTAAATTGACTGGTTCAGATCTAATCCTCCTATGTTACAATCAGGATTCGATAGAATCCAATTTGGATAGGATTCTAATTGGATTAAGTATTGGATCTTACCTTCAATGTTTGGCTTTAAATTCATTTGAATTTAGGCTCTCCATCAAAGAGTAAAAGATCCGAGCCATCAAAAAGGAAATTAGGTATCATAAAAAATTAGCATAATATATTTATATATATATATGTATTTGCATAATTAAGAAACCTAAGACAGTAAGGAAAAAAAATTTATGTAAATTATTCATCATCCTCATTAAGACCTTATCCTAATTGGTAGTCAGTCGCGTAAATATTGTTCCTTAATAGAGGTGAATAGAAGAACAAAATTCATGTAGCTGACCCGTAATCAAAATAATGTCTTGATAATGATGACGATGATATATAATTTACATCAATAATTTTTCTTTATCATCTTCAGTTTCTTACAACCCAAAGAAATATAACTAAGTAAAAAATATAGTGTTTCATCAACTCAAACGTACACAGGCATCTAATTCAATAACATAATTGACCAATTTTATGTATTAGTCTGTTTCTTTTATGAGGAGATTCCATGATGTATGTTATTTGAAGATGACATAGTTTTGATTAACAAGATAAAGAAGGGCATAAACACAAAGATCTATAATTATAAATCTTCACTGGTACTTCACCGGTACTCCTCTCTTTGCTAAAATTGCATTATATATTTTTTATGGATCAGAGTGTTGGGCAGTTAATGAATAACATGTACATAGGATAAGCTTAACTGAAATGAGGATGTTGATGTAGATGAGTAGTAAGACAAGAAATGATAGAAATAAAAATAAAAACATTAGAGAAAACTTAGGAGTGGCACCAATAGATAACAAGATGAGAGAGGGTAGACTATGACTTGCTTTTAGTGTAGTCTGGGTACCCTTTAAAGCAGGTTTAAGAATTTCCACCTGGTAAAACAATTTAAGGAGAGACAGTCTTGCCTCTAGGTTTGCCACGTCAAACATAGGAACTGGACTTGCTATATGGAAGACCACACACACATGGCCATTGGGTGAAGTCATGGATGAGAGTTGTTGGTCTGATATGATACTGTGCAAGACAGTCAAAGTAACTGTTCTCAAGAGATCTTGTATTTCATTTTCTTCTGAATCTTGGGTATACATACCCATGAGCAAAGATCCACCGTTCAATAGTTTTATCTACTCAGATGGTAACTTGATCCTGCCAATCTTCAACAAGCCTTGCCGGGCTCATCAGATTATACTACAGAAGCGGCAACTAGTGATAATTTTTCACTTATATTGCTCCAAAATGTCATCATTTTGTGGTTGTAAAATGGCCTTCCAGTTCTCTGATGACTCTCAGTCCATTGAACGAAACCATAATCAAACATAATCTTTTTGATGCATATACATTGCCTTGGTAATAATTCATCTAGACTTTACTGGTAGTTCAGGTTGGATAAACCAGAAAATCAGAACATTCTGCTAAGCTTAATCCAGCAACTTTATTTCTCTATTGTCTAGTCACTTACTACAGTGCACCTTTCACAGAGATTGGGGCTATTGATTTCATCTTCTCACCTGTTTAGGATATCACCATCTTGATCATGTGAACAGGATTTCCATTCACCATGAGACTGGATGTCATAGTATCTATCATAACTAAATTCAAACTCCATTTCAAGTTCGCACCATAGCTTCATCAATTAGTTGGTTTATTGCAGCTGTCGATACACTTTGAAGGCATTAACAGGGACCATCTTAGTTATCTCATTCATGTAGTACTCTCAGACAAGAAAATATTGATGTAATTCATATTGTGTTCTCTGCCAATAACTTCGATTAATGTCAATGTTCTTAATTAATTCATGCTTCCTATTCATTGAAGGATGCCAATCAATACTGCCAAAATGAATTATGTTTATGTGTGTGTGTATTCATTATATATATATTGTATGTATATATGTATATCTGTATATATATATGCATGTTTCACTAATTATTCGCATTGTTTCTCTGCTTCAATTGATGTACTTTGTGAGCCAACATATCCCTTTAGTTGTTCTTAGTTAACATCTTACTGTTACTCTATTATGCATATTTATCGTCTCAGAGAAAGCTTAATGCAGTTTCCTCCATAGAACCAAAAAGAGCGGTCTTCACGAGTTCCAAGGTTCAATGGCCTCTATACTATTACCCATATGCTGTAGAGTCCATCTAGAGTCGTCCTAATGTGGCTTGACAGATCCTTCAGTATTGCATCCCATAGTGCAATAGATATGCATGTGACCAATAAACCAGAACACAAAGAAGTTACAACAAGATGATGTGATGTAGAAAATCTTATCATGTAGTTGCTTGATTCTGTTGGACATCTATCCTACATGGTACATTTTTCACCCATGAGATAAGCCTTCTAGCTTGAGCGTGGATGGCAACATAATCCTACATTCAACTATATAAGACTGAAGAGAAGCTGATGGTTATGCTTTTGTTATTCTTTTCTTTTCTTTTTTCTCTGAAAGAGGTAACGAAGATGCATTAAGAAGAAGAATGAACTCGTTATTTGGCCAATATTTGCATCATCTATCTTCTTCTTGATTTCGGTCTTTCTGATTTTTTTCGGAATGTTTCTGACGTTGCCTATTTTGACATATTCATCAATTAATTACTGTGAAGCTGTGATTCCATTTGGTAGATAAGAATTATTTTGCAAGTATGAGTATCAAATCATCTGGATGATTTTTGTTTCAAAATATTTGTAGCCTATATATTCTTTACTGTGTCTTTGCCTTTCTTATTGTATTGAGAGTAAAAACAAAATGATTACTGTATATTATGTAAGATTTGCATATTTCTTATAGAAACTATTTCATAATGATCGGTCTCCAATCATGTACATGATTTTTCTTCTGAAATATTAGTGGTGGTTGAACATCTAGCTATACATGGAAATAAAGCTCTAACATGATCTGTGAACAGGATCTGAAAGGTGGAAAATGGAACTCATGCCATGGTCGGTGTTCGAGATCTAGCAGCAGCACTGATTATGCTATATGAGAAGCCAGAATCTGGAGGAAGAAGCATATGTGGACCACATGTGATGCGAAGCAAGGATACCATAAAGAAATTGAGAAGCATGTTCCCTGACTACAATTATCCTAAGATACAAGTTGTTGTCCTTCAAGTGGTTCAACATGCTTCAACAAATCTCAGTTCCACTTGTAGGCTACATTTTTCTAATGACAGTTTTGTAGCGCTAGAAGGATTCACTCTGAGTTCAAAGAAATTGGAGAGGTTGGGTTGGAAATACAGGTCACTAGAAGAGACTCTTTATGACTTTGTTTTAACTTTCAGGGTTCTGGTCTACTGGACAAACCAATGCCTGTAAATGGCTTCCCAAATATTGCATGAAATTTAAAAGCCTGTGTCTGACTCTGTTATAGCAGAACTAAGGTTACTTTTCATCCTATTTAATTCCTCTCCTTGTGCAGTCAAGATGTTATATAGAAAACTAAACTACGCATTACCTTTTGCAAGTTTAATCAATTTCCTATGTCACATGATAGCATATCCGTTAAATTTATGATTAAATTGCTATATTAATAATTCACCAACTCTATAATACAATATAGATTATCAGTTTTAGTTACTTCTGGATGCTATCACATGCTTAAAGAATCAGATGAATCAGTTAAAGCACTCCAAAAGAGTCACAAACCCATATCATATTATCATTTGAATGCAACCTACATTCATGATATATATATATATATATATATTAATCATAATGAACTCTCCTTCAAGGTGATGCCATGTAAACTTCACCTACTGATATAACCTTCTGTTATATTGAAGAATCTAGCTATTTGGACAACAATGCAGGCTTTTGAGTCCTTAAGAAAGTACTAGTAAAGTATGTGAACAAGCTTCATAAGCTTTGGACTTACATAAGAACATTTTTTTGAGGTTGAAAACGAAGTTTTGTGTAGCTCGGCGGTGATTGCCAAGGCTTATAAATCGGTTTATCGGACTATAATGGATTGTTCTATATAGATTTCTATGGAATAATCTGGCGTAGTCCCATGGAGGGGCCAACCTGTGATATGGGACGGAACAGAGCCCACTATATGGGACATTGGTTTAACAAATTTGATTTGACGCATTCCATCAGTCCTGGGGCTTGTGACATAGACTCAGTTCTTACCAGTGTAAAGTAGTGGCAGGAAGCTTCATCAGTTGCTATGAAGGAGATGATGCTACCATGAACATAAGTAAATTGTCTATTTAACATCCTTCTGTACTAGCAAGGATATTTCCTTCAAAGTGATCAGAAAAAGTTCAGACCCTGTGAGGATTCCTTTTGGATTAATGAGAATGATGGAACTTTCATGGAATGACATTGGTATATCCCCTGTCAATGAAACTTAATAGAACAACCTAAATTCATCCTGTAAGGAAAAGCTTTACATTATGGTTATCACAGTCAGTCCTACATGAAGGGTTCATCTTTCTTCTTATCTAGACCATTCATCTTTGGTCATCCGTAATGGATAGGCTCATGTATCAACGATCTTCGCTTCGATAATCACAAAGCCAATGCAATCGCCACATTCTTGTGCATGATTGACTTTTATTGCATCAATTTTACAACATCAAAGTGTTTGTCAAGCAAGAACTGTTTGGATCACCAAGCATACAAACACTCCCAACACTGCCCAATGATTCACTATAAGTTTATAGTCCTCCTTTATTTAGTGGGACATGGCCTATCTAATACAGGAACTTGAACGTTAAGTTTGGAACTCCCACTTGAACCTTTACCCACCGATATTATGCACTACCATGTATAATGAGGACTGTTAGATGAATGGCTTAGATAAAACAGACAAATTATATGATAACAAGTTGACTCTCCTAGAAGTTACATCTGGGGCCCAAGCTCTACTGATCCAAACAGTTCATCCTCTTGACCATCAATACGAGGACCCAAGATCTGATGCATTGGATGATCCTAGCTCATGAGCTAATGAGTTGTAAAAATAGACTCAATAGCTAGGATCATCAGCTGGATGAGATTTTGGAGGGAGGGCCTGTCTAAAACAAGGACAAGACAATGAATGGTTTTTATCAGAGAGAAACTTGGACACCAAAGTTCTTTCTAGGTAGACGTATGATGTAGGCAGTGGCAATCATCTTATGTCTCCACTAGATAAGAAAGTATGCATTCCACATGTGTGGCTATCTTTCTCTTTCCTAACAACTTTACAGCCACAAGAAATACTGACTCCAATGAAGCTACCATTTCTTCATTCTTTTGCATAAAGACAAACATAAATGATGTCAAATAAGACTTATATCACCGTCCACAATGAAGGCTATGAACTACTAGACGGATACATAAAGCAGTAGGATTCATTTTCCTAGTCAATTCTAGAGTCTGGTTTGAGAGAGAGAGAGGTTATGAACGATTAGAAGGATACATATATGAAACCATAGGAAGGTTTTTCCTACTCAGTTCTAGAGTCTGGTTAGAGAGAGAGAGAAGCCATGGAAATGGGAGGAAAAGAGAAAATATGTGTAACAGGAGCAGGAGGATATGTAGCTTCGTGGTTAGTGAAACTTCTACTGTCCAAAGGTTACACAGTGCATGGAACAGTGAGAAACCCAGGTACTCTTTCCTTGTATTCTCTAAATATTATATGATAAAACCATTGAGTATTACCTCAGGAGTGTCTTGGATCTAAGTCATTCATCTGCTTCGCGTGTCTTAGATCAAGATCTAGATCTGCTTATTTGTATTGCAAGTAGCAACTTTGATATTCAAAGTGGAAATTCACTATTTCTGTACATTGGTAGCCAACGGTAAAAATAAAGAAAAATGAAAGAAAAGAAGAAGCTATTGCTCAAAGGACCAGTTCATCGTTGATAAAAAGGAAAGTTAGAGATGGTATTATTTGAATAACCACTAGCTTACTTGACCTCTAAAAACTCTCAACCAGGAACAATATAGTGGTGTCAGTTGTCATATTGGGCGAGAGCCAAAACCTTTTTAATGAAGCATATTGAGGTTATATCAGAACGGAGAACGGGAGCTTTGGCGTAATAGTAAAAGTTGTCGTCATGTGACCTTGAGGTTACGGGTTCAAGGCGTGGAATCAGCTTCTTGCAAAATGCAAGGTAAGGCTGCCTACTATAGACCCTTGTGGTCCGCCCCTTCCCTAGACCCTCCATAGGCGAGAGCTTCGTGCACCTGGTTTTTATTGAGGTTATATCAGTGGCCGACCTCTAATTGGGATAAAGTATTGATGATGATGATGATGATGATGATGATGATGATGATGATGATGATGATGATGATGATGATGATTGAGGTTATATCAGTAGTAACGTCTGTATTGGCTTAAATTTTCTTTATAAATTGTAGAGAAATTAAATTAAAATTCAACGACTTAAAATTTGGATACATTTAACTGATATAACCGATATTTTGGTAGATATATCCGCTACAGTATCAATCATTCGGTACTGTTATACAGGAGAATTTTTTGGCCGATCATCAATCATCAAATCTCAATATATGGGCCTAAAAACAAGGGCAGCCCTGTGCACGAAGCTCCCGCATATGCAAAATCTAGAAAAAGGGCAGACCACAAGGGCCTATAGTATGAAGCCTTACCTTGCTTTTTGTATTTTTTGCAAGAGGCTGTTTCTATGCCTCGAACTCATGACCTAAACTTCACATGGCCATTAGTTTTTGTTCCATACTCTCAACCATTACTTCAGACTAGCTCTCCCATGACATCTCAACACCTACTGACGAAGCATTTCCTATAATTTCTAGAGTGGGGCTTCACCCACACACCAATACACAAGCCATTGGAATGGAAGGAAAAATGAGTCTCTGTGTGTAACTGTAGCAGGAGGATCTGTGGGTTCAATTCCACCAATTCCAAGCCATTCATCTTCTCCTACCTGGCTTAGATGGGCCGTGCACCGTGATCTCATCCATCGGATGATCCTAAGTCTTGGTTTATGGATTTAAAACTGGAATAAAACTATCACAATAAATTTGATATATATACACAGGAGCAAGGCTCATCCAGTGATGGGATGATTGAATGCACATTGTATTGTACACGCGAAGATGAACCGTTTGGATAGTGAAGATAGTTCACACGCGTACTTCTTATCAGCCGTAGGATGTGTATCATATAATTTTTCAGTCCACCTGTACGGTTATAATTAAACCTAGAGCTGACTAAAGATGGTCATTTGGCTTCACCTTTCCGGCCAAGATAAATAAGTAAAGATGCTCGTTTGGCTTAACAATTGGAATGGATCCAATCCGAACTTGACCAGATCTTTCAAGGTACAAGATTGGACCACCTTTTACGTTTGAGTCAAATTTTTAGCAAAATTCTATTCTTTATTCTACACTGGTCCCATGAGATGATTGTAGAGAAGATTTGGCTGAACTATCAATTGTTGTACCCATGAGAGTCACCATCTATCATCTATTTTGGAGTCCTTGTTGGTCATGGATACATGGATATATCAGTTTGTGCGCCATAGGATATGGCTATGTGTGATAGAAAATCATTGCCATGTGGGCCATGCCCCAGTAATTCATGCATCTTGACGTTTCTTATTCACAGTTGTCCATTACCCAAAAGCTCATCCATTGGATCACTGAAATCTGGACCAACTTGTATTTATACCCGAAGAAATGCCCAATATATTATCCTGCAGAATCATCTTCTTTATTTCTTCTGAAAGTAGCAATTTTGTTATTCAAAGTGGGAAGTTTACTGCTTTGATTATCCTTCAGTTGCATGCATTTTATTTTCTTTAGAAAATCCATCTTACAGATATAACTGATTGACAGCTCTTGTCAACAGATGATGCAAAAAATGCCCATTTAATGAAATTAGAGAATGCAGCAGAGAACTTGCAACTCTTCAAGGCAGAATTGCTTGACTATGATGGTCTATATTCTGCCATTGCCACATGTAGTGGAGTATTCCATCTTGCAAGTCCAGTTCCTATGGCTGAAGTGACCAATCCAGAGGCAAGATTATCTCTACTTAAACGTATCATTTGATCATTTCCGCTTGTGCATGGCTTCTTAACATACTGCAATGTAGGAAGATTTTTTTCATCTGACAAATGACGAGTTTCCTCCATCAAGTTGCTCGTGTTTATTGTTTATCAGGCTGAAATACTTGAACCTGCTGTAAAGGGTACCCAGTATGTACTAAAGGCTAGTTCTGAGGCAGGAGTTAAACGAGTTGTATATGTGTCTTCTATAGCTGCTGTTATAATGAATCCCAATTGGCCAAAGGGTAAAGTCATGGATGAGAGTTGTTGGTCTGACAAGGAATTCTGTAAGGCACTTAAGGTAACTGTTCTTAACATCTGCCATTCAGCCAGTGTAAATTTGAGAATTATCAGATGGTAACATGGTCCAACCTATAGTTCAACAGTGCCTTCTTGAGCTTTTAATGGATATAAATACAGTCTAAGCACTCCTCTTCATTTGGTTTCAGAATTGGCTGGGCTGGTATTCCCTTTCCAAAACGGCAGCAGAAACAGAGGCTTTGCAGTGTGCAGAGAAAACTGGGCTTGAAGTTGTAACAGTCTGTGCATCTGGTGTTAATGGTCCTTTGCTGCAAAATACGCTAAATTCCAGCAGCGCATTCCTCCTGTATTTATTAAAAGGTTTTCATTCATACAAAAGCTATATTTATTTGTTTGATGACATGATGTCGACAAATTTGAATAGCAAATATACATGCTTATCAATTCTGCAGAAATGAAATATGCTTATATATGTTTATATGAATGGTAGTACTAATTATGTCATTTTCTCTTTTTCTGTTATTCAAATTGATATATTCCGGCCATTACTCTATTATACATACTTCTCTGTCTCAAAGAAAGACTTAATACAGTTCCTTTATCCACTTCATGTTGCCAAAAGCCTCTTGAGTTCCCTCTTCCTCGATGATCATGCAAAGTGTTGTATCTGTCTTGAAGAACAAGAGATTGACTTTGACTGAAGAATCGCATCTGCTACATTTCCAATTGATCTGCATCTTTGTTGCATCCAACATGAAACTGGCTCACCTTTCCAAGGAATTGTCCGATTGCACTGAACCTTTTTCCAGACTAATTAGTTTCACAGATGATACTTATGTAAATCAACGCTGAAGATACATAAAGGGAGATAAGTTGATGAAACTTTATCTGGGCTTCATAGGTATAAATTGATGAAGCTTTATCTAGGCTTCTTAGGTATAAAATGTTAATCTCTTGCAAGAGCAAAGTAGAAAGAACAACTGGGAAAATGGTGTAAGAATCAGACATGCAGTAGAAAAAAAGGTCTTTCTCCTCACAAGACAAGATTCTGGCACTTATTATCTTTTATTATGGCTTCTTTTCTACAGGGAGGAGATATAGTTTTTCCTGCTCTCCTAAATAACCATTAAGAAACAGAAATGTTACTTCATTGATAAAAGACAACCATAAACAGTAGTGTTCATTAGTTCCAAAGGTTCATCAGCCACATATCCTCTGTGTTGTAGAGTCCACCAAGGTAGATTCTTTAACATGCCATCAGTGCAACAAATACTGCAATACATATTGGAAGTTTGTTCTACGTTTTATCCTTTTTGTCCAATGTGACGAGCTTCCAGGTTGAGGGCAGATGGCAACAAAATCCATAACATAAAAAACTCAAGCGACAGGACTGGGATTCGTGTCTTTACTTCACTTGCTATAACAGATTGGGATTCCTCAAGTGTGATCATTGGCGACAAGGAAAGGACAGGGTCCCTGAGATCCGAAGATGTACTAAATTTCAATGAGGACCTATGGTTGGCTCTCCTAATCAGTTGGGACAAACTACTTAGCAATCTTTTACCTGAAGCAGATGTTCCTTAGACTAGGATCGGTTATTGGGTAATATTTGCACATATCTTCCTTATTGTTTCCATATCTTTCTTTTCATGCTATGATTTGCATATCTTTTTATTTTGAAATATCAGTCTCAAATCATCTGCATGATTTTTATTTTGAAATATTGGACGTATCAATATACATGGAAATAAGGATGTTACATTATTTATAAACAGGAGCTGAGGAGATGAAAAACAGAACTTATGTCGTGGTTGATGTCCGAGATCTAGCTGAAGCATTGCTTATGCTGTATGAGCACCCAGAAGCCAGGGGAAGATACATATGTGGACCACATGTGAACCGATGCAAGGATATTGTTGAAAAGTTGAGGAGCATTTATCCTAACTATAACTATCCCAAGACGTATGTTGTCTACTTCATTAGTTTATCATAAATCAATGGAACTCAATCCCACTCACATGGCTACATTTTTCCTGTTAACAGTTTTGTAGAAGGAGATGAAGAATTCAATCTGAGTACAGAGAAGTTGAAGAGGATGGGATGGAAATACAGATCACTGGAAGAGACTCTGTCTGACTCTGTTGTAAACTTTCAGGAGTCTGGTCTTATGGATAAACCATTTCCAGTAACAGAATTTCCAGCATTTCAATAAAATCTAAACCTCTGTCTTACTTCACACCCTATGATCCTTGCTTCTATAGAAAGGCTGGCCTTACATGTACAGTTTAGCTGGTGTGCACAGACTATAAAACTTCTCTTATTATGTGTGTTATGTTATTGAATGTGAACTGTTGCCTCCATCAACCATTCATTTCAACACCCAGAAGTTCAGGCAGCCATGAGGTTTAAGTCAATTTATTTAAGAACCTTGTTTCTTTATTTTGGGGACGGTTGATTAAAATGGCAGTACTTCAGTAAGTTAACATTAACAAAGCTGGATTCGCCTGGAATTCATTTATTCCATTATGTCAAACCCAAAGTTCAACTCAAACTTGATATAATGCTGACAGGAAGACAAACACATGATACAACTTGTTTCCTCTGCAAAAATAATCTTACAATGGCTTGAAAACTGGTCAAGTTGACCAATGGTGACTACAGTCCAACAAATGCAACATAAGTTCCAGATCAATTTTTGTGTGCATTGTGAGCAGCATGTTGAACTTCCACTTCTGTTATTTGCTCCCTTATCTGAAAGATGCGGTTAGCTCCACAATGAAACTACCAATATATAGTTGTTTGAGATGAAAATTTACCAGAGATGAATCAATCAATTAATGAGGCAAGATGATACTTACTGAGCTTGCTACTTCTGTTAGTTGTTCTATTTGCCTCACAACGTCTTCCTGTCTGGAAAGAATTGTTTGCATCATCTGAGAGGCAAGTCCAATTGATCAGTTAGTTTATCAACCAATACATGACGAGGCCTGATCTATAAATATCTATATAACCGACCATCTTTGTTTCTTCCAATCTAGCTTCCAATGCATATACTTTCTCAGACAAGAAATCTCCAGCAAACTTTGTTTGTGTAGGCTGCTCCATAACTCCATTTTCTTGTGTGTCTACTTTGTAGTCTCCAGAGATATAGGCATTATCCTGCATCAAATTTTTTTAACATGGTTTCTTGCTTTAGGTCCTGAAAACTTGCTTTCATGACCATACTATCATCCAATAAAGGGAGTACCAAGCACATAATCTGAATATCTGTGAAAGGATATTGCAGGAAGACCTATCAAGAATCAAGCAAGTATTGAACAGTGTAATAGGAAACATAAAAGGTATACTAGCTCGTCATTCTTTAATGTTAACAAGCCAAACCTCTGAAGATGTTTAACTTGCCGAATCACCAAAGAGAGAAACTAACAATAATAATTATTTCTAAAAATCTAACAACTTCTCCAATATACCATTATCATACTACAACTGATCTTATAAGAATTTCATTCAGGCATAAATTAGTATCTCCAGAGAAAAGAAACTAGTTGTTCTTTCTTATATTTAGCATAAAATGGTAGTTTTTGGTCATGTGGTTATGTCATATGTCAAGATAGATTACCATTTCAGAACAACAAAATTACACCAATAGCCTATCAAGAACAAACCTAAATTCTTATAGACACATATAAAAGATCATGAGTTTAGGCTTGCATATTTCTAGTATTAGATGTTAAAGATTCCTGCATATCCATTATATTATAAGCTTTACTGGAAAACTTCCATTGTCTACTGAGAACTTCCTGTGGAAAGTAAAATCTATCATACAAATATCAAATCAAAATTATGCTCTGATAAAAATGTAGTGATTAATGGAGAAACACAGAATCTGAATGAAGAACTCAGTATGTTTACATTATCCGGAACATCAGTGTCTTCAATGTATGTACTACCAGTTGCTTTATTATTGAAGTTCTCTTTTTTATCAGAAATTGCCTGTGAAAAAAGAAAGCAGACAGCCTTGTCAGCAACAGAAATAATTTCATAAAGAAGCATGAAATAAATTTGCTGCGTGATGAGGGGAACTGCTTGACAACTGTTAATCAAAAAGCAGCATATAATAGGGATTTTTACCTGCAGAATGTCTATATATTCTGGATTCTTCCAGGGACCTTTGTCTTTCAAAAGACAACCTCCCCACTCAGAGCATGTGCAATTGCCACCCAAAAAAGTTGGCAAATTGCTGCAGAGGCAAATGGAACTCACTCATTAGAGTCTGGAGAGAAACATTGAGAAGGACGAAAATAGAGCAACACTTTCTATGGACAAGGAGAAGGCTCCTGGACCAGATGCGTCACAAGTCCTATGACCAAGAAAAGGGAGAGGGTTTGAAGGTCGTGAAGGAGCTCCATGTGTAGATTGTATTAACAAGGAAGCAAGTTATGTTAACCACTCTGATTTCTATGAATGTGACTGCTGAAATCAAGCTTTTTGACCCATTATCTACGTTAGTGGCTTTCAGAATCTTAAACATCATCCTAAGGTTGAGGAGAGTCCTAGCTTTCGTGAAGGTACATAGATTCAGGATAGATACACATTGACCGAAAGTGTTTAGATTTAGTGAGGATATGCAGTGCTAGGATGAAAAGAAAGGTAGTGTAGATTGGATTTCACTGAAAAAGCTGAACAGAACGGACCTTGGAGACATATTAAGCAAGTCATGATGGCATGCATTTCATCTCATGCATTTTTTATCATAGTGAATGGGATTTTAGCAGGTTTCGTTGAAAGCCCCAGAGGAGCATAGAATGGAATTCTGATTTAGTGATTTCTAATATTCATTTTATGTATAGGACAGTGAAAAGGTCCAATCAGGGGATTTGTAGGTGGTGTTCAATCCGATTGATGTCACATTTCCAATAACAGAAGACAACCTCGTCCTTTTGATACTTCTGAGGAGCAAATAAGGATTTAAGTACCATAGATGTTTTTGCGTTTTCAGGTCAAACAATTTACTTAAGACTCAATGTGTGGTAGAACAATATTAAGGTAAGTTCTGAGGATTTCTGGATGTGGTTCTTGAGTCTTCCCTTATTCACTTGACCTTATAGGGGATGACAAAGTTAAAGGGATGACAAAGTTAAGACCATTGAGACAGGGTTAATTTGCTTCAGAACATGATCTCTTTTCTCGTGATCGTCCAGAAAGAAAGCTCTCTTGGAACTTTAATGCAGGTATTCTTTGAGAGCAATTCCATTGCCAACATTATTGTAGTTTACATATTCTTTAAGATGAGACGTCGGATGCCTTAAAGAGCTGTAGGCTGTGGACATTGGATCCAGGACATGACAAGATTTTCAATGTAAATAGGTGCTCAACTGTACATTCTCTCTTGTTTCAAAAGAATCCTGACACTGGCTTCTTAACTTCTTCTTTTCTGTAATTTTCCTTCCTTTTGTTAAGAAATTCCATTAACTTCAAAAATAGGAAGGCAAAAGCAAAGGCATGTCAGAAACTTGTCCATTGAACATATGCTCCCATGTCATACCTTGGATCAATAACTTCAAACAGCTTCCTTTCAAATTTGCTTCCCAACACCTGAAAATGCTCTTGGAAATACAGATAAGAAACTTAAATTGAATATATAATACTAGATCTTTTGTGCTCTTACTGCCTGCACAGGAAGATGACAACTAGAAGAAGATGGAGAAAAGAAATGAAGAGAAAGAAAGAAAAAGCATTACATGAATCTTCGCCACAGTCCGTGCATCCAGAAAAGTCTTTATTGCTTGCCACAAAACCTTAAACCCAGATCCAGCATTGATAATAAATAGTCGATGCAGAGTCTGTCCGAATATCGAGGACCAATTAACTAGATGGATGATATTTTATGCCATACAAAAAAAAATCACTTCATAACTAGAGCAATAACTGGTCTGGAAGAATAACATTTGAATAATAACCTAAGAGAGAAAAAGTGGTGGAAATTTCAATAATTTAGTAGGAAATAATTGAACATTTAAGACTAAGATGTGTGATTAGAATATGAATTCATATGCAATGAAGCAGCAGCTAATGGATAATATGATCGCAGCCTCCGTAAAAGTAAATGCAAATTAAAGCCTTGGCACTTGGCTCGAGCTAAGAAGTCTAGATCTATTAACAGCATCTGCAAACAGGAATATATGAACGCAGCACATACCTATAGCCAAATAGAAAGTTACTAAAAAGGCACCTCCTTTTTGCAAAATCATCCCATTTTAAGTTGGCTTAAATTAGTGCCCTGAGTGTGATTACCATCACCAATCATCAATGTGCAAACATTCAACTAGGTAATTAGACTCTTGGTTTGAGCTTATTTCTTCCTAACTTCCATCAATGTATGGAAAGCAACTAGGATTTTAAAGAGATATGTCTGAGTGTAGTACAACGCAAGTTTTTCTTTCTATAAGGAAAAGGAGTAAAGCACTCTTTAGCCCACTAGGAGAACACTGTTTCATTGTCAATCATAGGAAGGGTCATCAGGACCCTGGCAGGCCTATATTTCTTTGTTTCAATAGAACTCCTTGGGCATTCTTTCTATCTAGTATTATCTAAAGATAATCAAGTTATTAATGACTGGATGAAACCAAGAAATAACCCCTGATAGTTGGCATGATGGGGAGGATGGAGACCTTTTAAGAGAAGTTAGAGAGAGGGTCAAAGAATTAAATGCAGCAGTTCATTCAGTGCAATAAAAGGTCCATTTAGAGAAGCTAATAACCAACACTCTGGGTATGGCAGCTCTGGGGATTCCAGTAATAGGGGCAGAGCTAAAATTTATTGTTACATGTTAAAAAAAAGCTTTGGCAAATCACCAGGAATAGAAAGCCAAAGAGAAGGATGAGAAGAAACTTGGATACCTTGAACTTGGTTTATCAAAACTGGACTTACTTTCTTTCGTTTCAGAAATGACATGCAGTAAATAATTTAAATAACAGAATTTGACTAGAGTACCTTGAGTCAACTACAGAATACCTATGATTAGAGTAACCTTAGAGAAGTCATGAATCAACAGTTTAAAATTATCAACTCATTCTAGGATGCAGTAACTCCGCCAATGCCAGTCCCAAGCCCAGATGAAAAAGGAGGAGGGTCTTGTGTCAGGTGCCAGCCGGCAAGGGAGAAGTTGAAGATGATTTTGTTATTTCTTTCTTACAAATGAATATGCATTTGTATATTAGTTTGTGAGAAATAAATGAAAATCATCTCCAACTTCTTAAAATATGGCAACCCTTGCGTCAGGTAGCCAGCTGGCAAGGGTGAAGCTGAAGATGATTTTGTTATTTCTTTTCTACTTGCAAATGAATATGCATTTGTATATTAGTTTGTAAGGAACAAATAAAAATCATCTTCAACTTTTTAAAATAATGGCAACCATAACATGACATGAATTGAAAACTGACATTCCCTCAAGCTAGGGCGTTCCCCATAAGCGACGTGCTGCATCGGATCCTGAGTGCAATGAAAAATAGGCAAGGGTTGCTAGGGCATTCTCTCAGAAGCGACGCGCTACATTGGATCTCGGGTGTAGTGAAAAATGAGCAAGGGCTGCTAAAGCATCCCCTCGGAAGCGACGGGCTGCATCAGAACCTAGATGCAGTGAAAAGTGGACATGGGTTCAAGCCATGGAGGTCCAAAAAGGCGATAGTAAATAAGATATTTCCAAAAAAATAAGATTCATATCGCCACATGAAATATAGGAACATTGACATGTAAGAGTTTGGAGTTAGTAGACGCAATGAAACGTAGGAAAGTCAACATCGCTTGTATCCAAGAAATCAAGTGGAAAGAGGCTAAAGCTAGAGAAATAGATGGGTATAAATTATGGTATGTAGGAAGGGAAAATAACAAAAATGGTTTAAGAATAATAGCGGATAAGGAATTTAAGGATAAAGTTGTGGACGTTAAAAGAATCAGTGATAGAATTATAATAATAAAACTTATTCTATAAGAGCAGATTACAAATGTTATAAGTGCATACGCACCACAAGTAGGGTTACAAGATATAATCAAGAGACAATTTTGGGAAGATGTGGAGGGCGTCATGCAAGAAATTCCCAACACTGAGGGGATATTTATAGGAGCAGACTTAAATGGCCATATAGGAAAAGATAAGGAAGGATATGATAGAATACACAGAGGGCATGGTATAGGTGAACGAAATGAGAAGGGGAGCCTTAGCGCAACGATAAAAGTTGTCTTCGTGTGACCTTGAGGTCACGGGTTCAAGGCTTGGAAACAGCCTCTTGCAAATGCAAGGTAAGGCCGTGTACTTTAGGCCCTTGTGGTCCACCCCTTCCCCAGACTCTGCATAGGCGGGAGCTTTGTGCACTGGGGCTGCCCTTTATATAACCTGTCCATTGCAAATACACTCTTTAAGAAGAGGGATGAACACTTAATAACCTTTAAAAGTGGACTTCATAAAAGCCAAATAGACTTTTTTCTACTTAGGAATAATGAACGATCTATATGTAAGGATTGTAAGGTGATACCCGGTGAGAGTTTAACCTCATAACATAGGTTAATGGTTATGGATATCCATATCAAAAGATGGAAGAAAGGAAATGAACTTAGTAGGTATACAAAAATTAAGTGGTGGAACTTAAAAAGAGAGAAAATAACCTCATTCACAAATAAGTTGATGGTAAAAGGAATTTGGAACCATGAAATAGAAGTAAATACCATATGGATTAATATTGCTGAGTCTATTAAGAAAGTAGCAAAAGATATCTTAGGAGTATCTAAAGGTAAAAGGCAATTAGTAAAGGAAACATGGTGGTGGAGTGAAACAATGCAAAAATTATTAAAGAAAAATATATGCGTTTTAAAGCATGGCAAAAGACTAGAAATAATGAAAACTATGAACAATATAAGAATGCTAAAAAGGTCGCTAAGAGAATAGTAAGTGAGGCTAAACTGAAAGCATATGATGAGCTCTATAATAGAATAGGAACAAGAGAAGGTGAGAAAGCTGTGTTTAAACTTGCAAAAGTAAGAGAACAAAAGGGTAAGGACTTAGATCATGTTAGGTGCATTAGAAGCGATGATCAAAGCGTATTAGTCAAAGATGATGAGATCAAACAAAGGTGGGAAACATACTTTCAAAAATTGTTAAATGACAATGGCTCTGAGAATATAGAGATTGAAAATACTATAAATCTAAATAACACTAGATATTATAGATATGAACGTAGGATTAGAGTACCTGAAGTAAAAGAGGCCTTGAAAAAGATGAAATCAAGAAAGGCCATGGGGCCTGATAGTATACCAATAGAGGTTTGGAAGCATATGGGAGATATTGGGGTAGTTTGGTTGACCAAGTTGTTTAACAAGATTATAAAATCAAAGAAAATTCCTGATGAGTGGAGGAAAAGCTCTATTGTACCAATTTATAAGAATAAAGGAGACATACAGAGCTGCACTAATTATCGAGGGATCAAACTTATGAGCCACACTATGAAACTTTTTGAAAGAGTGATTGAGAAGAGGCTACGATATGAAACAAGTGCATAGGAGAATCAGTTTGGTTTCATGCCTAGGAGGTCTACCATGGAAGCTATTTTCTTACCAAGACAATTAGTAGAGAAATATAGGGAGAGGAGGAAATACCTCCACTTGGTCTTTATTGACTTAGAGAAAGCTTATGATAGAGTCCCAAGAGAGTTAATATGGAGGGTGTTGGGTGATAAAGGGGTTTCGCAGGAGTATATAGACATAATTAAAAATATGTATGAGGGAGCAGTAACAAATGTTAAGACCACTAGTGGTGTGACTGGTGATTTTCTTGTCACTGTAGGATTGCACCAAGGATGGGCATTGAGCCCATACCTTTTCACATTGGTTATAGATGAATTAACAAAATATTTGCACGAGGAGATTCCCTGGTGCATGCTATTTACAGATAATATAGTTTTACTTGATGAGACAAGGGAGGGTGTAAACATAAAGCTAGAGTTATGGAAAAAAGCATTAGAATCTGAAGGATATAAAATTAGCTGAACTAAGACAGAATATATGGAATGTAATTTTAGCAAGGAGAGTAGGAGTGGAACACCAGTCAAGATTGATAACCAAGAAGTCCCCGTAAAAGATCACTTTTGATACCTAGGATCAATGATTCATGAGAGTGAAGAAATTGAGAGGGAGGTTACCCAGAGAATCCAAGTGGGTTGGAACAAAAGGAGATGTGCATCTAGAGTTTTGTGTGATCGGTGGGTGCCGCTCAAACTAAAAGGAAAATTCTATAGGATGGCCATAAAGTCAGCCATGCTCTATGGATCAGAGTGTTGGGCAATTAAGGAACATCATACTCATAGGATTAGCGACGCAGAAATGAGGATGTTGAGATGGATGAGTGGTAAGACAAGAAAGGATAGAATTAAAAATGAAAATATTAGAGGAAATTTAGGAGTAGCTCTAATAGGTAACAAGATGAGGGAGATTAGACTTAGATGGTTTGGACATGTTCAAAGGAGACCAACGATGGCACCGATTAAAAGGAGTGAGGCAATACAAGTAGAAGGTTCTAAAAGGGCAAGGGGAAGACCCAAACGAATGTGGATAGAAGTGGTGAGGAAAGATTTAAAATCTTTGGGACTAAATGAAGCCATGGTATTTAATAGAGTGGAATGGAGGAATAAGATTCATGTGGCTGACCCCTAATTGGGATAAGGTCTTGATGATGATGATGATTCTAGGATGCAGTTGGCTGCTAAGCATACAATGCACCCCATGCTAACTGCCACTCCACAAACTCTTTTCAATTTGATGAGTGAGGAATAGTTTCAAAGTAATGAAATGGATCACTTAAGACAATGTCAACTGAGGGAGCTTTAAACGTAGAACAGTTTGAATCTGTATAATAAAATCTTACGTGGTGAACAAAAATAAAAGAATACAGTTAAGGTAACAAATATCACTCAATTTCTTCACAGAGAAATGCATCCTAGAAAATAGTTGTTTCCAAAATAATCAAGAGAAAGGATCAAGATGTTTTAATGGGCTTTCATATTCAATAATTTGGGTTACAACTGAAAAAAACATGAGTGACCATCCCACCTGACACTGTGTCCGCAATTAGCTAATGGTTACTCAGGTGGGGTTCAGCCTATTTTCTCAAACTCATCATAAAGTGGATAAGCTCATCTAACACAAATATTATGCACACATACGTATATTGATATGATTCAGTAGCCCAATCAAGTTGATTTGGGCTACAAGAAGTCCAGAAAAACTCGTTTTGGATTTATTTATTTATTTATTTTCTACAGCATTATTACGGGCAAAACCACATAAAATGAAAACTACTTCTTGCCCAATATTTGACATACCTCGGGATAGTAGTTACCATCAATCTTTTGAATTTCTACAAAAAGATCTCTTGCAGGCTTTGAGAAGTTACTTTTGCCCTGCACAAAGAAGAGTGAATTTAAGTCGAGCTGCTCTTCTATGCATTGTTCGGAATATCAATGGATATACAACAATGAACTTGATCTTTTAGCTTTCTCAGCTACTTCACCTTGAATGACTCACGACAGAGAAATTTAAACAATAAGGGAAGTCTACGTTAAATGTGAAATGTGGGAACGTAAATTCATTCTATGAACCAAAGTTTAGAATCAAACCAATTATCAAGGCACAGTAGCACAAACTGGCAGTGCTGCTGCTGAAAAGGATTGATGCGTGGTTTCACAAATATCCAATTGGATGGAGGTGCAATACTGATAAATGGTGACACTAATATGTCAGATTAGTTAGCCAAACCAGTATGAACTACCCGCATCATAAGAACATCATATGTTCACAACACACCAGTTGGGAGTTGCTTAATGTGTTAGAAATCTTGCAATAACATTTATTTCCAACTCACAAGATCACTGAGGTTATCATTATTCAAGACGTTTTATTTTTTTTTCACAGATTTGTTTGCAAGCCTCTTACAGTAAATTTGAAGCTAAAGACAAGAAATTCAAATTTTTTAAAACAGACACTGTGCCACTAAGATGATATACATTTTCTGTACACTTCTAATGCCTAAGCAAACAAAATTCAATCATCATCCAATAAAAATGAAGTAAATGAATCTATTATCCGTGGTACTATCCTTTGAGTAGATACTCCACCATTAGGTACTTCAGTTTATAGTTGCATGTGTCATTTACTTGGATGGTTTTGCTCTGAATTTTGTGATCGAGACGCTTCAGGTCATATATTGTCTGTTATACTGTTTTGCCCCTCTCACTATGGTTCCACTTCTAGCATTATTTCCATAATATATACCTGTAAAACATAACACAATCGGAGAAGGAACTGAAAAGCATAAGCTCCAACATAGCATCCATCCATTGCCTGTTAGAGTTTATGTGGTCCACAGTATTCTAATTCAAAAAAATAATAATAATAAAATCTAACATAACCTTGTGTGGCAACTGCTCTTGGCAGTTATCATTGATGGAAGGATAACTGCCATTAACCATGTTGAATATTTACAAATAAAGAGGTCCTTGCAAATAACCAACTCTGTTCTCCATCATTGGATATTGCACAAAATCAGAAGATCTCCCTACTTCAAATCTACAGCTAATGGCTGGAGGTAAGTTCCTAGTTGTTTAACTATTGTTTCCTCTTACTATGATTACTGTAACCATATGGTAGAAAGGTTTACATTGCCCAGACCCAAACATAATTTGTCATATCCAAAAGAAGACAGGTATACAAACAAACTATTAGTCAAGAGGTATATAGTTCCATGTTATTTTCTAATTTAGACAAAAATCATGATTATGTCCAATAACCAGTGTTATAAGTCTATAGGTAATCAATGAAATGTTTAAAATACTCATAAACTCCAGATATTTTGGGTGCTTACTGTATGCAGCAACACAATTTTTGCACTAGAGTTAGTAAGCTGGAGGCACTATTCAGAAACTAAATCCAAGCCATCCATGATTTTTATGTGGAAACAGTCATGGCATGGAAAATCAGATGCTGGAACTCACCACTCCTCCCACATCCAGGATAGCTGTAGTGGATGCTATATGCCTCTTAGCTGCAAGCGAACATGCAGGATATCTGATGATTAGTGTCTTCTCTTGTTCAGAAATGTGGTATTTCACAAATCGCTCCATTGTAGTTGCTTTCAGCAGGGCATTAAGATCTAGCAGCCCTATTCTTTCAATGTATACAGGTCTACCATATCTATCAACTCCATGAAATCCATGAGGATAGCATTTCTTAACTTCTTCATACTCCTCAAATTTAAAGTCCTGCAAGGTGGCATGATCAAAGAAATCCAAAGCCAAAAGAAATCATAGCAATAGCAACAAGGTAGCATGATCAAATAAATCCAAAGCCAAAAGAAAATCATAGTAGCAGCAAATGTAAATGCTTATTATCTGAGTGACAGTTCAATGAAGCTACTCAAACTTGTTAAAAGAATTATGTCATGGATTATCAAAAGATGTTTGATATTGAACAACAGCATATAATAGATTCACCATTTTTGTAAGTGGAATACCAAATGCATTATTCTAAAACATACTTTGCCAGCCGAAATTCCATGAGTATAATGGCATGCTTAGATCTCAGTAATTGAAACCAGTTTAAGTTTTTAGTGACAGTACAAATTTCTTTGCTTCTCACTAACTTGGGAAGTCAACTCAAGCTATTGGAGAACTGAATGTAAAAAAAGAAACTCAATACCCACTGTTCCCATGTCCCTGTTCAGCCAACAACTTTTATGGAAACTTGAGAATCAGTACCATCAAGATAGAGAAGAAGTAACTTATCAATGAGTTATCATTTTATCCAAGGCCCTGTAGGTCAAAAGCAGAAGAGTATGCTTTAAACTTCAAATGTCAACTTCTAAGAATATTCATCAGTCAAATTCTCTAGTTCGTTGAAATTGTTTAGAAACATTATCTACATAAGATACATTCAAAAACTACAATGCAATATATTATAAAATAACTCATCAAATAATTTCAGATAAAGACTATATAGCGTAGTAATTGTCAGCAACACAATTTTCCCCAAGTGTACCATAACATGACATTTGGTTTGTGAGTAGTCTAATGCAATTTTGGTCAATTGATCTCAGTCATCATTTTTTGTCCTCCTCTACACCATCCATATGTACTGCTCATTTTTGACATATTATCAACGTGGGGGACCAAGTAAACATAAAAGGATGATATCTCTTCAGTTAGCAAGTCATTTGGTCATTTATCTAGTTAACAAGCTTCATTTCTATAGTTTTTCTTCTGGCATTAAAAAGCTTGCAAAAAAGTGGACAAATAGTGAGTGAAATGCTTGTCATTTGCAGACGCACCATAAATCTAATAGATAAAAAATGCAAAAAGTATTTGATCAGTCTTTAGTTGGAAAATTTTGTCAAAAATCATTAAGTATAGAAGTAAATGGAAAACCATGGAGGAAATATTTCAGCACTGCTTTTAGGAACATGAGAATGTCTATAACCAAAGACATAGCTGCTACTTATGACCGATATGGAGAATATTTTCGAGGAAAGTATTCACTACTTCTTACTAGCACAACTGCCGATGTGAATTGGAGCTTGTTCTTTTATAAATACATAGAACTGCTTGTCACCTACGTCTGCCATCCATTCCAAGTTTAGGGACCTAGGTAATAGTAACCCGATCAAACAGCCACCCTCTCAAGAGCAGGATGTCGGCCGAGATGGAGCTGGGAGCCAACCTATACTTTCCATGGGCATGACTTGCCCCAACATCTAAATAAAGGGTGGGCACCGTAAAGGAACCAGCCCAGCCTCTTCAAGAAAGCTTTGCTTGATAGGCGGTACCTACTCTGGCGAAAAAGACTGATTCAACAAGATATGCCTTGCCAGCATTAAGATTTAAAACTTGTCATCCACCCAGTAATCATGCATACAAGAAGGTTAGTGATCATTGTTCAGGTTGCACTTTTCCTAGTTTCAGCTATTTTGTCTGCCCATCAGCTTGTTCACATATGACTTTCCTCAACTTCTTTTTGTTAATTATTGGTAATAAAAGGTGTGACTAATCCCTGCTGATGTGCACACCACACTCAGGAGCCAATGTGGATCCAACCATCTCAAACTCCCCCCAATTTGACAAATAATGAGGATGATCCTTTTTTCAACACATTCTTTAGTTGAAAACTAAATTGATTTACAGTAGGTCTTTTTCAAGATAATGTTGTCACAACAAAGAACTGCAGCACTAAGAACAAGTTTTTCAATTAAATTGATGTTCCACTTCATAATGACAAACAATCTCTGAAACATGATCATACTGGAGCATGCAAAACTTTTTCTAGAGCTTGTATGAAATTCACCTTAATAATTGTATCCACACCACTCTCATTACGCCATTGGAGCATCTTTAAGTACATATCTTTTGCTTTTGACATGTCAAAACCTCTCATTCTCAGGAAACTGTAGAGACAGTAAACATCATCAGCAAGTGGCTCTTCCATCATGGTAATGATGCAAATCCATACTTGGAGTAATCATGCTTGGAGAATAGAAGAATCCTCTACTTTGTCCTGAAAAAACGGTATAATTCTTGAAACCATTTCATACTGAACATACCGTAGAAGGGTATGATAATCATCATGCTCCTCAGGAAGTTGTCCATCAGATAGAAGCAGTTGACGTAAGGCCTGCACTTTATATTCGTCTTCTGGATTTCGAGAGCCTTTCTGAATCATTTGCAGCGTGTCACTTCTTCCCATCCTCTTTAACGAGTCATGAAACTTCATCATAGTCTTAAAGCTCATCTTTGATAGAGACATCTGTTTCTTCTCTGGATGAGGAAGATGCCAATGCTCTTCAAGAGGTATGTCGCACGAGTTGCTCCTTCCTTTCTGCTGTTGAAGGCCATAACATTCTGCATTTAGGTTGCCTGTTCCAATATTGGAAGCAGATATATCCACCGAGTTACCGAAGCTTCCTTTTGATGAAAACATACGATACTTCACGTTTCAACTGTACAAAGGCATGTTATTATGTTAAGCTTCCAGCACAAGCACTTAAGACAATCCAATATTTCACAACTGCAAGCATCAAACTAACAATCATGTCTTTGTTTTCCATAGGTATTAGAAAACAAACATCCATATCATAGCACAAATTAGATCTTAACTCACTTGTAAGCTCAACTGCAACAAATTGTCGCCAAAATTCACAGATACCAGCCAACAATCTAAAGCATGCAGATAAAAAATTCTAACCTGACCACCCACTACTCCCCAGTTACTTTACTTATTTTTCCTTTTTCCTTTAAATTAAGAGTTTCAGTCATTATAGATGGCTGAATATAAATAGATAATACTCCTCTAAGTTAGTCCCGGGTACAATTCGATGAGGACTCTAGATTTTAAACCTTCATCAGAATGCAGGTGCCAACATGAGGTTTTTTTTCCTTCTTTTTCTTGTTTTTTCTTATTTTAAATGATATCAACATGAGGTTCTTGTGAAAATTTTGGATCTTTCCAGTTAAACTAGACAATGAAATGACTCTACTCTACTTGGATTACAAAATTCCAGAGGAACCCAAATTAGAAGAACAAGTAATTGTTGTGAAGATTGGATTTTTCCACTTAATCCAGACAATAAGCTGTTATAGAACTGATTCTACGGTATCCCACTTGCAAAATTCAAAAACTTAAAGAGGAACTCACCCAAATTATAAGAACAAGCAGAGAATATCACATTTTTCGAACAACATACTACTAGACAAAGGAAAAGCTTACAGACAAGGAAAATCTGAAATGAAACAAATTGTAAAATCCAATCCACAGTATGAGTTTCAGAAGAGAAAGTCTCAAAAGTATCGAGAAGAGAACGTACCAATAGAATTGGACGAGGAAACAATTTGTTGAAAGAAAACACAAAAGAAGGAGATGGAACCACGATCCCTCTCTTCTTCGTCTTCGAAGCGAATTCCTTTCTTCTTGGACTAAGGAACCGCCAAAAGAGATTCTCTCGCTTTGCATATTTTCTGCAAATGAACAGTAAAAGAAGAGGCGAAAATCTGCTTTGCGCTTTCGAGCTTACGCCACCAACTCTTGCTGCAATCGACAGAGAATTTGTTTGCCGCGAAAATTCAAGGTTAACACGCGCGGGTAGAGGTAACGGTAAGTGGCCCCACAAGCTTGCTGGGACCCATTCTATATCTTCGATCCTCTATAATGTTATGGCTTGTGAAACAATTTTGTGTGAGCGTAGATCAGTGCAGGATCGGCGTGAACCCTATATGAATCTCAGCCAGAAGCGCCCAACATTTGACATTAACACGCTTACTTTCCAATGATCGGACTCGTCCTTCTCATTGCTCCAGCCGCGGATAACTAATAAAGGAAAACTTATTATAATTAGATAATTATAATGCCATAAAAATTATATTTTTCGAGGTTGAGTTTATACCATTTTTCTACAAATTTTGAAAGCGCCTATTTTTGAGATAAAAAGAACAGTTTTTTCGATGTTAGAATTATCTAATCATCATGTTATTGAAACTATTAGCTATCCACGATGTACGGGTCAGATTATTAAAAAATGGGCCTCTTATTCTTATTGATGCAAAACTTTGGGCGCTTCTCGCTTTCAACCTTGCATTCCTCATTTTTTCTTTTTCTTTTTTTATTATTTTTATGAGATGCCGGTTTAAAAATTTTCACTCCTCTGTGCTAATTCCACACTTTCATTTTGTACCGAAGGGAGTCCGCATTTATGATAAAAGGGGCAGCCTAGGTGCATGAAGCTCCTGCCTATGTGGGATTCGGGGAAGGGCGGACGACAAGGGCTTAAAGTAAACGGCCTTGTCTTGCATTTTGTAAGAGGCTATTTCCACGCCTTAAACCCGTAGCCTCAAAGTCACACAACGACATCTTTTACCGCTGCATCAAGGAGTCCATATTTATGATAATCTAAACAATTCTTGTCATAGACGAGTCTTATCCCCAAAATTACATGGCTTTCAGCTATGTTGATTTCTAAATGGACGGTCGCAAAACAGAGGGTACCCAAAAGAGCAAAAAAACAAGGGATAAGATCTTCCAAAGTATATGATTTTTAGGTCATGGCCCACTCTAACTACTAGAGAAAGCAGGGGACGAGATGGGATCGATAGTGGAAAATTCTTGCTCCATCCCGAAAAACCCAGGTTATAGAAAGTTTGTCCCATTCCATCCCTAACACTCAAGGTTTGGGACAAGTGGCGTCGCGTACAGTTTGCTATTTTCTTTAAAAAATAAAAATTTATCGCTTAAAAAAATATAAGGATTGTAAGGGTACCTAAAATTCGAGAAAAAATACCGTTTATGTAAAATTTTACTACTAATATGTAAAAATACATTAAAAAAAAAATGATAGCCTAATGCACAAAAGCTTCCCTTTATGCAAGCTTCAAGAAAGAGAAAATAAAAAAGAGTCTATATTATGCAACCTAACCATGCATTATTGCAATAGGCTGTCTCCATGCCTAAAACCTAGGATTTCTAGGCCACATGACAAAATTCTACCATTGCATCAATTCTCCCCTTCATAAAACATATAAGGATTGTAAAGGTATCTAAAACTTGAGAAAAAATACCGTTTATGTAAAATTTTACTACTAATATGTAAAAATACATTAAAAAAAATGATAGCCTAATGCACAAAAGCTTCCCCTTATACAAGGTTCGAGAAAGATAAAATAAAAAAGAGTTTATATTATGCAACCTGACCTTGCATTGTTGCAATAGCCAGTCTCCATGCCTCAAACCTAGGACTTCTAGGCCACATGACAATAATTCTACCATTGCATCAATTCTCCCCTTCATAAAAAATATAAGGATTGTAAGGGTACCTAAAACTCAGGAAAAAATACCGTTTATGTAAAATTTTACTACTAAAATGTAAAAATATATTTAAAAAAAAAATGATAGCCTAATGCACAAAAGCTTCCCCTTATGCAAGGTTCGAGAAAGAAAATAAAAAAGAGTCTATGTTATGCAACCTAACCTTGCATTGTTGCAATAGGTTGTCTCCATGCCTCAAACCTAGGATTTCTAGGCCACATGACAATAATTATACCATTGTATCAATTCTCCCCTTCATAAAAAATATAAGGATTGTAAGGGTACCTAAAACTCGAGAAAAAATAGCGTTTATGTAAAATTTTACTACTAATATGTAAAAATATATTAAAAAAAAATTAATAGCCTAATGTACAAAAGCTTCCCCTTATGCAAGGTTCGAGAAAGAGAAAATAAAAAAGAGTTTATATTATGCAACCTGACCTTGCATTATTGCAATAGGCTATCTCCATGCCTCAAACCTAAGATTTCGAGGCCACATGACAATAATTCTACCATTGCATCAATTCTCCCCTTCATAAAAAATATAAGGATTGTAAGGGTACCTAAAACTCGAGCAAAAATACCTTTTATGTAAAAATTTACTACTAAAATGTAAAAATACATTAAAAAAAAAATAGCCTAATGCACAAAAGCTTCCCCTTATGCAAGGTTCGAGAAAGAGAAAGAAAAAAAGAGTCCATATTATGGTACATAACCTTGCATTGTTGCAATAGGCTGTCTCCATGCCTCAAACCTAGGATTTCTAGGTCACATGACAATAATTGTACCATTGCATCAATTGTCCCCTTCATAAAAAATATAAGGATTTTAAGGTTACCTAAAACTCGTGAAAAAATACTGTTTATGTAAAATTTTACTACTAATATGTAAAAATACATTAAAAAAATAATGATAGCCTAATGCACAAAAGCTTCCCCTTATGCAAGGTTCAAGAAAGAGAAAATAAAAAAGAGTCTATATTATGCAACCTAAACTTGCATTGCGGCAATAGGCTGTCTCCATGCCTCAAACCTAGGATTTCTAGGTCACATGACAATAATTCTACCATTGCATCAATTCTCCCCTTCATAAAAAATATAAGGATTGTAAGGATACCTAAAACTCGAGAAAAAATACCGTTTATGTAAAATTTTACTACTCATATGCAAAAATACATTAAAAAAAAAATGATAGCCTAATGTACAAAAGCTTCCCCTTATGCAAGGTTCGAGAAAGAGAAAATAAAAAAGAGTCTATATTATGCAACCTAACCTTGCATTGTTGCAATAGGCTATCTCCATGCCTCAAACCTAGTATTTCTAGGCCACATGACAATAATTCTACCATTGCATCAATTCTCCCCTTCATAAAAAAAAGTTCATATAGTTATACATACATATATATACAAGGAGTGCTAACAACAACAAATTATTGCAAGTGTAAGGAACAGCTAACACACCATTGGCTGAGAAAAAATAAAAAGCAATAAAAGACAAAGGAAATTATACTTTTTTACTTTTTCTCAGCCAATGAGATGTTAACTGCAGCTTACACCAGCAATAATTTGCTATTGCTAACACCCCTATATATATAATAGTTTCTCCTTAGAATTACCCTATTGTTCCTTTATTTACACTTGTAAGGCTTTAATGTTACAAAGCTATAAAACCAAGAATTATTTCTCTAATATCTATTCAGTTTCTATCTCAAGCTATTAATGCATTTTGAAAAAACTAAAAATCATCCCCTCTTTCTTTCATAATAAAGATATCAAACAAAAAGCCCTGTCAAACATATTCTCTCCCTTGCAAGAAACTTTTCATGTATACATTAATTATTAATCTGCTTTAAAAAACAAGAAGACATTCTTATGGTTTGGCGCCGATTGGATATTATATCAAAACTAATTTCTACTGGAAACTTCTAAGGCTTTCATTTATGGACCTCTTAACATCTAATTTTCTTCGATGAATTCATCAACTCTCTCTGCCAGCATGAACCCGTTCCAGTTACTACTAAAAAATTAAAGAAAAGAAGGAATGTACACAACAAAGAAATTTTAGACAAGATAAATATATATAATTTAAAAATCGAATAAGTAATTTAAAAATGTTAAATCATACCCATATTGTCTAAGAGTCTAACCCAGGTCCCATCCTTACTTGCCGGAACAGGACTCCTTGGTTCCATTCCCATCCGGGCTTTTATTTGAGACACGACTGAGAATAAGAATTTAGATTTGCCCAGAGCAGTGGGACATTTGCTGCCCTACTTAAGGGCCGTGAAACCCACCTTGGAGGATTCGAAGTCCTTCCCTTATGGACTGCAACTAAGGTAGGACATGAGCCAAAATAATATTGGATGATCCTAACAAGAACTATTCAGTAGAAAAGTTCAAAATAGGGGAAAAATCTGAATGAAATTGCTTATATATCAAAATGTTCCAACATTAAAGTACATGTTATGAACTACAACATGACACATACCATTTTTCCTCCCCAGTGAACGGGTAACAAGAAGAAACAAAATTGGAAGCTTTCTTTCTATCCCTTCAACCACTATAATCCAACATACAATTGTTAGAAATCCGCCAATTCGCATCAGTTTTTGTTGCAGTCAATTTGATCACCGCCCGGAAGAATGTTTGATTCTTCCACTTCAACCACCAGACCAGTAAGTTCGTGCCTCTGCCAATCCACACCTCACCTGGGTGAGTTCTAGAGCAATCTCTCCTCCCAACGATCTCAACTGCGCTGAAGCAGAGACAGTAGGCAGACATCTTTGACCTGCTAATGCATGTCCCTTAAATTTGAGGATTTCGTTGAGTCTAGACTTCCATTTTTCTTCGAGTTCTCCTCTTCTGTTTCTCTTCCTCCCGATACCTTCCCCGGCGCTCATCTCTCTGGCGTTTCTTCGTAGTCTGCAGCTCCTTTGCTTTCTCTGCTTCATATGCCTTTCGTTTCTCCTTATCCTTCATCTTTTGCCTCTTCATCTGCAAAATTTCCCAGTAGAAAAGGATGATGGTTCAGAAATTTTAAAGCAGTTAGCTAAAGCTGTCATCTTTGTTATGCAATAGCATTCGGATCTCCATGGAAGCAAAGTAAACAACGCAAATGACCTGATATGCTTGCTGGACATGGAAAGAAATGGAAGAGAACAGTAGAAAACAAATGTGAGAAACCCAAGAAATTAACCAAATACCATATGTACAGTTTTGACTAGTCCAAGAGCTGAGTTACTGTGTAGTTTTAAGTGATTAGCAAAGCCTCCAAATATTACGGTAATATTCAAGCACAAGTTTGTCTTTTTTGAAAGGATATGGATCCTATTCTTCTTTCAGAAAGAATGATGCGTCTTACCAATCTCCTGCTTGTGGAATTATGCGTATACAAGTGAACATACCTTCTCATTTCTTATCAATTGCAAATGTTGAACAAGGGCGTGAACTTTCCGTTCATGGGGTTCCATGACGACAGCTCGCCGACTATCAAGCAGTGGCTTCTTTCTAGCAAGCATGGTCTTTGGCTTGGAAGCAAATGGAAGAGCTGCTTGTAAAGCTTTTGGGATCACCAACGGGTTGAACTTCCTTGGCTTTCTCTCAATAGGCTGAATCCAGAAGAGAAGAATTATCAGATAGACTATGACAGGCTGAATCCAGAAGAGAAGAATTATCAGATAGACTATGACAAAGAAAATTTGGATTTTGCAAAGTCTGCTGAAATGAAACTACATATCAGAAAGAAGAACAGCAGATATAATTACATGAAGCTTCTGTAGCTTAAGGCTTGTTCTTTCCTTAAACCATCAATTAGTCCTTTTTGTTCTGTTATGTAGTACGTGTGAAAAGAGTGCGAGAGAGAGAGAGAGAGAGAGAGAGAGAGAGAGAGAGAGAGAGATCACCTTGTAGAGCGAGTCCTTGTTAACCGGCACCGGAAGACTATGTTCTAACCTAAGCTCAGCCACTGTTTTCATGCCTTTCCAAGGCCGTTCACGAGGTTGCAGAGCCGTCGTCAAAGGATTGAAAAAGCGAGGAACTTCCACTTGAGTCCATGCGCGCAAGAAAATAATATCACTCATCAAAATTTTATCCTCAAAAGTGCATCTGGCAATCCCTTCTTTAAGACTCCCTCCCTTCTTTTTAGGCTTGTTACCAAGCTCTTCTTTTGCAGCCTGACAAACAAGAAGAGAAAAATAATTACGGATGCAGAATGCATGAACAATGCTTATGCATCCAGATTTAATAGAAAAGATAGCATCAATATATTAAAATGGCAGAACATGATTTTTTGCATTTTCCTTTACCATGTTTCTTACACCCCTTTTTCTCCTCTACTCCTTCGATCATCTTCAACATTCACATGATTGATACATCAGTTTTTATGCAATGGGCAAGTTTTCATTGCAGCTTCATTTTCAGAAAAAGGAAAACGAAGTTTGTGCTTCCTTGGAAAGCTTGTCTTCTAGGCAAGTTTGACAGACTCAAACACAACAATAAAGAAGACAAACTTCTATAGTGAAAGATGAAAACAGGTGATTTTCAGTATTGAAAATTTCATCAAGGGAGAAAAAGGACTTCCATCTGAACGATAAGAGCATAGATCAGAGCACTGAAGATATCATCAGTAGCAATTAAAAAAACCCAGTAAAATAGAGGTGTATTTACTTGGGCAATAGAAAAGGAGTGCTAACAACAAATCTGAAACAAGAAGAAGAAATGATAGACACAAAATGATAGCTATTCACATGTATAAGACGAGTACCTTCTTAACCTGCCCTCGGATCCCACTGACTGTTCGAACAGCAGCACCTTCAAACCTAGCAATCTCAAGATCTGAAGTAAACATATCCTTGATCAGTGCAGTCTTTTTAAAGATCTTACATGGGTATCCAACCAGCTTTATCTTCTTCACTATACGGGCTGCATGATTGAACTCTAGCACTACTGCAGTTGCTGTAATCCTGAAACCTGCCTGAATGACCAAATCAAGGTAGTTGGAAAAGTAAGAACACGATAGTAGGATGCTGTGCTCTTTTTCATCCCACGCAAATACATATCCACAGTCAATAAGGAAAATCATGTCATCCATGTTGCCATAATTTGAATGCAACTCAAAAAATAAACTGGCATATCCACCACTCTTACATGTTGTAGCTCAGAAGTTCAAACAGATAAATCATAAGCTGAAGGTGCCAAGATAATTTTCCCAAATGTAACCCATTTGCCACTGAAGAAACATTATCCAGGCTCAATTCCCTTGTTATAGTAACATGTATAAACCCATAATCAACCATGATGATGACTCAACACATACATGCATACTTAAATATGGCTTTGCAGCCAAATAGTCCTTTTCTAGTTGATAGTATCAATCACAAAATTGGATGTTTATTTTACTTCTGTTTCTGAATTATCACCAATCAAATGAAATTCATAAAACAAATTAGGGGATGATCATTTAATGTCTTTGGGAATTTTCATAAAATGGGGAACAGAAACAATTAGGTGAACTCATGTGACAGTCATTGAAATTTCCATTTCTAATAAAGATAAGTGTGGTGTTAGAAACTTGATATATGCACCAAAAGCATTTCTGCAAGGTGAAGCGAAAAACTAACCTGACTGTTTGATACATTTTGGACTGCAACCACTCCAGTGTTGGGAGGCGCCAGAGGACCCCAAAACATTGCAAGGCAATGCATATGTTCAGGAGTGTACTTGAGCATACGGTACCGCCCATTGCGATCCTCTATGGCATAGATTGGAGTTGTCTGATAACGCCTCCAACCAATTGATACAATAATTGGATCTCTAGTCTTTAATACTTTTCGATGCCACCTATGTCGCTTCAACCGCACCTGGAAGAAAACAAAGAACAGCATATGAATGTGGGAAGGTTAGGAAAGAGAGAACTCACCAGTATCAAGTAAATGAAGAATTGTTAAGATTTAAAGAAAGCATCCACATTATGGTAAGCATATTATGGTATGGCTATTGACAAGAAAATTGATTCTCTAGAAAATGTTCTTGTTCATCCCTATTTCATTTTTTCTATGTTTTTCTTTTCCCCGTTGTGGGTTAGTTAAACCAACAAGTGAATTTCCTTCTTCCCTGTTTACTTCTCACGAGGCATCAGGATTTTAATTTCATCAACAAAGAAATCATAGGTAAGGTCCATTCCTTAAGTCAGGATCCCAAGCAGGAAATGCTAACTATGTTGTCAATGATGATGACTTTCCTCACAACCAATGCTAAAAAATAAGTGCATGCAGAATCATCCCAGAGGAACCTTCCCTTCCACCATCCTCTTCACAATGTCTTTATCAGTAGGTTCCACAATCCTTTCTGACCATGAGATCTCATGTCACCAAAAACAGCTCTTTTTCCTGAGAGCTACTAGCGACTTCCTTACCACCATGTCAATATAGATGTAGTCTGCCTGTACTCATGGGCCACCATAAAGTGTTGGCAGAGATGTGACCCCCGCTGATAGTTAGATGAAAGGGAGACCAACATAAAGAAATTAAGACCAGCACATTGGGTCAGGATGGAAGGTGAGGAGACCAAATCCTTGTTGGAGGTCCTATGCCAATATTGTGGCAGCTTTGCTGTTAAAAGAGACAGGTTCAAGCTGGAAGGGAGGACACCATGTCCTTATGCAAAAGTCCCGTGCCAATAGCGACAGCATTGATGTTAAAAAAGTGGCGGTCTTGACTTTCCTTTTTAGACAGGGTCTTGTTAAACTCACACAATACCAAGAATCTCTTGACAATCTCAATGGTGGAACAGTTGGTCAATCAGAACTGGCGGTCCGTTCCTGATGAAACACAGGCTCTTGAGAGAAAAAATGGGATTTCTTTTCCAACTTTGAAGAAAGAAATCCCAGCAGATTTCCTTTCACATCCATTTTACCACCCCGGGTGGAAAATTGAGCAAGAAAGTAAAGTTCTCTCCCCTTCCAGCTCTTCATGTCAAAACTCAAGAGAAAACATTTTATATGAACAACCACATCATTTCCAGAAAATCAACCAAGGCACCTACGATCTTTCATCCAAAGGTCATGGCTTTTCTGAACTACATTGGAAGTGACTGAATGTAGGTGCACATTTAAATGGAGCAATGTCTCCAAAACTCTCTCATGAATTAAAGGCATGTTAGACAGTTCGCTACATAAGCTCACCAACACCAAATTTAAAACAATTACCAGGACAAAGAAGTGTGCAATGATGTTAACAGTAAATAAGAGAGATATTGTGGAAACTCATAAACCACTGCATACGGTCCTGTAGCAAAAAACAATATTTTCAAGTTGATCTGCCTTTACAAAAAAGGGGCTCTATCAGTCATAACAACAGGCATTTCCAGATATGAGATATGCCCACAAAGTGACTCACATTTTCCTTCTTTACACTCAAATTAATAAAGCAATGCGTCATATATCAATATCTCAAATTCACTCTTCAAATCTAATTCATTACTATATGCTCCATTAATAACTGTAATCACAAAAATAGGTGAAAAGCACTGTGCAGTCAAGATGCTCAAGAACCAAAAACTTCATTGAAAAACCATACTAACCTGCATGTATCCAACATTTTCCTCGCCAAGGCCAATGCCTCCAACCAGAATTGGATGGTAAGGATCAAAATGTTCAACCATTTCATACGGGACATTATGAACTTCCAACCTCAGGTAAGTCCCCGTTCTTAAACCTTCCATCTCTAGTCTTGAATCCTCATCCAAATCATTAAGTTCAGCTATATTCCTCTGTTTCCGAAGTTCAATCTCCTCCTTCAACTGTTAAATGCCACCGTCAACTGTCAGTACCTCCTAGTTCAGGTAAAAGCAATGATCTAACAGAATTAGGCAAACGTACCTTGTCAAAATATCCACCATCATTGGCACGATCCCTGTGGAATTTTGCCCCATCCTTTTCATCAATTTCCTCATCTGGTGGCTCAGATCCATCATATGTAGATTGGAGTTAAGGTCACAGAAAACTACATATCAAATGATTCTGCCTTATGAAGAAAAAGGATCTCAAAGACTATAGCAAGAAGACGTAGAGAAATCACAAGCTTTCTGGGTCTATGCAATGATAAAAGTCTCCTATATGAAGAACCACAGTTTCCGATTGTGCATCAACCAGTTTTGATAACCATGCAATGACAAGCAGAATTTTAGCACTGTCCAAAGTCCATCTACAAATTGAAGGCTGACTGATAACATAAAGAACTGTACCAAGGAACATTTTGATTTTTATTTTGGGAACAAGGAAAGGATATTCAGAGTCGAACTTTGCACGAAGTGCAAGCTTTTTAAGCCTTCGCTCCTCAACCTCTTTGTCATCCCCTTCATCAGCATTACGCAATTCATTGCCCCTATGTTCCTCTCCAGTTTCTAAATCTTCAAAATCACCATAAACAGAATCGTCATTTTCTCCATTATCATATGTCACTTGACCTCTGTGAGCAGCCTTTGACCAATCTCCTGTGACAAAACGGTCACGAATGCTTTCAACAAGCTCTTCATTTGACCAGTCCTTTATTAGTGTATGATTTGTAAACTTCGAGCAGTCTTCAGCATTGACATTATCAGCATCTAATCTTTCACTCAATTTCTGCAATGAACATTGTTATTTTCAGATATGGTCAAGACAGAAGGAAGAAGATATCTCTAACGTACAAATTTTGCTTGCTTGATAATCAAGCATACAGCCTTTTATTTGGAAGAGAAAGCTATGATAAGATCTTCTTTGACAGAAAAAGAAGAAACTAAACATAGGTATAAAAATGAGAGAATGGCTTTTCAGATGGTACATGGTACCTTGGTATTGTCTTGTTTTGGCTTGAAAAATTCATCATCTTCACTATCTTCACTCTCACGACCCTGTGTCTCCTGAATAGATGGTTTTACTTGTGATGCAGATTGGCCATACACAAGCTGCATCAGATTAGCATTTTGTCGTAACACTGTTCTGGTGATCAATGACTCTTTCCATTTTGATGCATGTCCCAATTCATCATCTATGTGCATCATAAAAGGGGGAAAAAAAAAAGGTCAGCAGGAAAAAAAAGGGTCCATGGACAGAAGACTAAATAAGTTACTAAACAAATTCAACTGATCTTCTCCAAAAGTAGATCAATTGATGGTAGAAACATTCTTTCTAATTTGTGTATCTGTTGAGACATATACCAGATTGCATAGTTATGACTATGAAACCATTGAAACAAATATTTCTTGGGTTAAGCAATCAGAAAAAAAGGGCAGCCTGGTGCACGAAGCTCCCATGTATGCAGGGTCTGGGGAAAGGCAGACCACGAGGGTCTTGGGTTAAGCAATGACGAAATATAACATTTCCTCATACACACATAAAAACTAAGAAAAGTGATATGGAGGAAGGCACTATTTAGCAAGTCAAATCAATGAGTGTCACGTCATTTACCATCCTATCTACTAGAAATTTGTAAAACACAAGTTCCCAGACAAATACTAGGTCGCACAATATAATTTGTTGGACTGGTTGAGAAAACACAAGTTCCAAAAAGAAAGTCACATAGCACTTAATGATTTGACTTGCTTGCTTGCCTTGCTCAGTCACTATACTCAAAATATTAAACACCACCAAATACAATGAATTCATGCTAGAGAAGAGACCTACCATATTCATCACGCTCATCATCACTTTCTTCAGAAAAGTCTTCATCCATAGATGTTTGACTATCAGCATCATCTTCCTCAGATCCCTAAAGTCAAAACAGCAAAAGAGCATTCAGATCAAACACAACAATAGGTTTCAATGATCTTGACAACATACTAGCAAGGAAATGATTGCAGCAGCAGCACTACCATCACTCTCAAGGTAAACCATGTTTTCATGCACATAGAAATGCTCCCGAGTAGAAGAGCAAGTTTGTGGGCGGTGCCACTAGGCATTGACACCCTTTGAGGCAAGTATGTCCATTTAGAAATGATAATCTGCTATTCAATTAAGCATGAGAATAGTGAACACCCTTCATGAAGAACAGGTTCATTTTTTTATTAAAGCATAAGCATCCAGTATCTTCTTTACTTTCTCTCTACTATTTACCTTTTTTTTTTAACCTCCTTTCTGCTTAGCTTGATTTTCTCATGAATTTGCATTAGGCATGGACATGAATGTCAAAATCCTACTCATATGGCGGCAGTGTACAAGTAATGGTATACAAGTTAACAATTACAAGAGCATCCAAACCTTGATGCAGAAAGTCCTACTTTGACTTTTGGACTAATTTGAAGTCTATAAGAAATTGATGTACACAACATCATCTTTCCCAATGCTCACTCCAGCACCAATTCCATCCTTGTCAAATCCACGTCCATAGTGATAATCTTTCACATGGTCATAGGCAAAAGGTTTGTTGAACTTCTTCTCTTTGAGCAATAGCAATGAAACATACCAATAACAATGTAAAAAATATATATGAAAAAGGATGAAATAGCAAAACTATATGCAGGAAAGAAAACAGCACACAACTACAAATAATACTGCACTGATGGTAGCATAAATAACAGCAGAACAATTATGATCACATATCCATTCAGTTTCAACATCTGGTAACTCGCATATGAGAGACCACATATAATGAGTACCTTTCAATGAAACATCCATACCAAGAGGCATTACCAAGAATGCAGGTGGTTCTTCAAAGTATCTTAACACATGAAAAATCAACGGTAAATACCTTCATCTCATCAGGGTCTTCACCATGTCCAGAGATAGCTTTCCTCCTCAGCCGTCCACTATGGAACTCAACTTCTTCCTTCAGCTCAGATTTTAATGGAGTTGGTTGCTGACCAATAACACCATCCTTTTCTTCGCATGGATCATCACTTTCATCTTCTGAATCATAAGCTTCATCTTCTCCATTCATCTCTTGTCCCTCATCTTTATCTTTATCTTGGTCTGATGTTTCTGTATCGTCCATGCGCTCAACATGACCCTGATCTGAGTTAATATTGGGCTGATCAATGCCGCTGTCAAAATGGGGATCATCTTTGTCTCTTGGACCAGATGTATCTTGCAATGAATTAGGAGGCTTCCTACCAAACAAATTTATGAAACTCTGCTCCAGCTTTTCATCAATTGAGTATTTCGTATTCTGCAGTGTTTTTACCAGGACTTCACCAACATCTTGATCCTTTCCTGATAAAATAACAGTAGGAGAGCAAAAGATAAGCACAAAACCAAGGAACCATAAGTTGATTGTGAAAATCAGAATTCCAATTTTCATCAAGCATATTTTTAAGAGATGGAAGGAGGGCATGGAGGTCAAGATTGACCGCCATATAAATGAGAAAAAATTATGGGTTTTCACTGGTAGTGCACTAAAATAAAACGAGTTTGAGAAAACTTGAAAAGCTATTATCTTATGTTGAAAAAGCAACATGAGATAAATGTAAAACAGCAATTTTGACATAAAGAAAGAAAAAGAGCATACCCTTTTTTGCTACTGGCACATTTTCGTCATCAACCTTAGAAAACTGAACTAGATGATCATTTATGTTGATGTAAACAGCATCCTTGTCATAAAGAAGATCCCCAAGACCAGACATAGGTGCATAGAAAAGTTTCTCCTTGTCACGAAGGCCCTTCTTTTTTGCATCCGATGGCAAAGGGCAAGGGTCAGCTAAGGGTGTAACACCGGCTAAATTGCAATCACCCACACCAGCAATATGCACCTGCACATGTACTTTAAATCAGCTACAATATCTTACTAATATTATCTTGTAAACCATTGAGAAAAGAAGAAACTAATCATTAGCTCCCAGATAGGAATCAGAAGACCAGGAAATGTTTGACTTCTGCCTCAAGGATAGCCAGACACTACAGTCAACCATTATCATCCACAGCTGCCTCTACTGTGTTTTTGTAAGTTAAAAGAGTTCCATCAATCTCACTGATCACATACACGGACATAGTGGGCAGGTTCTTCAAAATCACCTTAAACAGTAGGCTGATGGCCAAATACTGAAGGACCATATTAAGCTTTCACATTAGCCGTCAGCATTAGTAACCTCCGGTATGCACATGGCTTAATTGAAGATTGTGACTAATGTGGTAAAGAAAAGAACACTAAAGCAAATCAAAATGAGATCAGAGAAGCCTTAATGAGATGAATTATGGAAAGAAATGAGTCTTGGCAAAGTGCAGCAGATACAGAATTTTGTTAGCATTAAACAAAAATGAACTTGAATACACCATAGAGATGATTCATCTCTTGGTGAGCTCTATGAAATGGTTTTTTATTCAGGCTATATAAGACTTATGCTGCCATTAGGCAGAGTGTTCAACTCAATGGTGATGAATTTACCTTTCTAAAGAGGAGAGAGTTCCTTAATTAGACTGATTCATCAAGAAAGGGCTTATGTGAAGACTGAAGAACTAGCGTTACACCATGCAAAAGTAAAACCAAACACAAGAAATAACATTAAAAAGTATATATACGGATAATGGACATGCTGTAATTGACATGAACTGCCAAGTCAAGCCTTACATCCACTTAAACTAAGCATAAGATGCCCCCAGTCACTGATAGTGAGATAACATCATTTCTGATGGAGCTGCCAATCACTGCATTGCACAAGATAATTGTTAAAGCCTTGAGAGAATTTTACCTTGGTGCCTTTCTTCATATTGCAACCTCGAAGGTAACCATATAAAGTTACGTTTCTATCACATTTGCCATCCATTTGCACTCTTTCAGGAGGAGTAACATCTTCAAATCGATCTACCAATACGTAAGGATGTGAAGCTCGCCAGGACAAAGGATGAAACTTCTTAACAGAAATAAATCTTGCAAGATTGTGAATTTCACGTTTTGGGTATCTAATCATATAATAGAATGATCACTTGTTAGATGCATCAAACTGTCAGATTGATCAAATCACAGCATCTATGGACTTATTTTAGCAACATGACAGAGAAGGACATTTATACAGCAGTCGCAGAAGAGCATTAGAGGCACCTACTTCCCATGAATAAGGCCAGATAAATAGAAGAGCTTTGCCCCATCATATATTTCAGTCCAGAAGCGATGCTTAAGGTTCTTCTTTGTCTTCTTCAGTTTCTTTACATCCTTGAATTTATCAAGATGGGTAAGCACTCCCATAACTTGTGGGAATCCATGAACTTGCAAAATATTGAGAAATTCAAAAGTCTCCTGCAAAATCCAGAACCTGTCTTTAGTTTAAATACATAAATTATAATATTTATAAACATACTAATCATGTATGTTATCTGATAGCAACTTATACGCATAAACAATTATGAGCAACTGGTGTATTCATGAACCAAAAAAATATATCAATTAATAAATGCCAAAATTGACACTTGTCCAAAAGGATTCATTAAAATCAGTTAAAGTGTTAATCAAATAATTGGAGATCAACTTTTGACTGATTTTGAAGATCAAGCCAAGACAAACTTTGGACTCAACTGGAAATGAAACAGAAGCATGTTCGTAATGGGCCTAATTGTTTCCAACAACAAAACAAAAATAGTTAGGAAGAGTTTAGTTAAATTTGGGAGAGATGAATTAAAAAATCAATCTGTTCTCTAGTTGTCACATAGGCAACTGTAACTGCATTTTTATCCATCAAACAAGAATGACTGTTTTTTCAAAAAGGTTAATTGGGAACCCAGAGCTAACTTGTTCTTCTTCAAGCTCTTAAAGTCCATGTCAGGCTTAGATATGTCATGGAAAACTCTTCAGTTCTCAAACTGATAATTAGAATAACATACAACCACTTCTCTACTTTGACAAATAATCAATGCACTTGCTCAAAATTATGTGTGGGATCTTGAATATAAAGAGAAGAACAATCATGAAGTTTCCAAGGCATAGTCAACAAGGGGAAGTTGGGAGACAACAGGACCACCTATATGTCAATTAGATGAGCTAAACTATCAGAACCATGATTCACAAAACTCAAAGCTAATTCACTAAACGTAAGCAGAAATAAGAAAAGGTAATCTCATTGGAATCATGAAACACTAATTACTGGTTGTCAACAGAAAGAAAGACAAGTTGAAACACATCCATAACCAATTCACCACTTGAGACTATTGTCGAATATACATCTCAGATACATATTGGCTTCAGAAACAGAAACATTTTCAGAACACTTAGTATTTGTGTGTGGGTGTGTGGGGGCAGGTGGGATTTCAGTCTTGCCAGTTTAGAGGCTCTTGTTTTGTTTTGTAGTGGCAGGTTTCCCTTTCAGTTTTCTGGCACTCCTTGAACATATTGGTCTCTCCCGTAAGCTTTTCCCCTTAATACGGTCATCACTCAGAAAAACATGTCTCTGGAATGGAAGAGATATTGGGAATATCTATATTAATGAACTCACCATTTCAAAGCCATAACTTCCATCAATAAGTAGCAATGCAATGTCAGCAAACTTTGCTGCATCAATCATGCCATTAATATCATTTGGGCACTCCACAAACTGCAGCCTTCTCTTCTTACCTAACATAAGCAGGAAATAGGTAAGAAATAGAAGCAGGACTATGATCAAATAGAGCATAAGTACAAGAAACTGGATAAATCCTCTAAACTAAAACAAAGTTTCACTATTAAATTGGACAGAAATACAGATTTGGTTGCTAAAAGTAAAGGCTGGCTACTCACCTGATACAACAGTAATTGGACCTCGAACATCAGATAGATTATGCTTGGTGTAATGCTTTACAAGACACTTTATCAACAGAGATTTCCCAACCTGCCAAGCAAGAATATTCAATACCTTTGCAGAAATTTCCACCTCTGCTTGGAGTGAAAGAACAGTCAAATTTTTTCTTTTCCAAAAGCAATTAAAAAACAAAAGGGAAAATTTAAAAGGATCATTTTATACAAAGGATATGGACCAGATTTTCTATTTTATCCGAAACAAGAAATACAACAAATAATGATATCTTCTGCGACCAGAAATTTCTGACTCCGCTTGGATTGAAAGAACAGTCAAATTTTTTCTTTTCCAACAACAATTGAAAAACAAAAGGGAAAAAATTTAAAGGATCCTTTTATATAAAAGACATGGACCAGATTTCCTATTTTATCCAAAACAAGAAATACAACAAATAATGATGTCTTCTGAGACCAGCATAGCCCTTCTAGCACAGTAATATCCTTTGAAGCATCTCTCCTAAGTGATAGGGCTCGAGGCTGCTCATGGGTACATGTGTTCAACAAAATTCAATATATATATATATATATATAGAGAGAGAGAGAGAGAGAGAGAGAGAGAGAGAGAGGTGTATTCTAATACAGATCAAGAAATTTAAGAGTAAACAACCACATCTATATAATTGCATTTTTTGACAATTAATCAGCTATTTAGTTGTTAATATACATACCTTTGGAGGCCCATGTACTAAAACAACATACGGAGCAGGTTCACCAGTTGCACGATCAATATTTGGAACATGAAGTCTCTTCTGCTCTTTCTCTGTTGCACGGGATTGCAAGCGCTTTGCTTTTGCTGATGAACGAAAAGCAAAAGCCTAGCAAAAAAACATAACATTCAAGCAATAAGAATGCATTGCATGATTTAGCAAACATGCTTCAAGATAACATCTCCATCAACATAAGGAATCTTAATGCAAAACTTCTCTAGGAATGTTATGCATGACTTTACAACATGATAAACACAAATTTTGATTTTAAGTCATAGTACATGATATTTCTCACATGAATACCATGCAAATAACAATCATAATAACTATAAAAACGTATGATTTGACATATACACAGCACGTATATAGCAACATATGAGAATCACACAAAGACATGCATATGAGCCATATAATATCTAAGTATAGATTACCAATTGTGTTATACTAATTTCATTCAGAAACATACACTGTAACGTACAAAGAGTTTGCATAATCTCACATCAGAAACATACCACAACATTCATAAATCAAAGTCTTCAAACAAAGCATCAGATTAGCAAAAGATGCGCATTTTCATACAAACATTTACATTCTCATAACTTAAACTACAAACAGAGCATAATCGTATGCGGCTTTAGAAACTATAAAATTAGGTGAATGAAGAACCAACCCTTGGGTTTTGCTTTTTCCCCACTGAAACGTCCCTCTTATCGGACTTTTCCTTCTTCTTAGCTGAGGGACCTGACTGACGGGATCTATGCGACTTGTGGGACTGTTCATGATTAACAGTTGCCATTTATGTAAAAACCTGCAGCAAACAAAGGAAGTATAAACCAATCAGCATCACAAAGAGTAAGTAATAGCAACAGTAATCAAAACCTACATTGACGAAAAACAAGGTAAACAAAGAGATCTTCAACCACTTAGGGCATAATTTGATTCTTTTTCTCGAAAATCCCTACTACAACCTCAAATAGAAAGGTAGAATTGTACTTATGAGAGCTACCCAGAACACCATCACCATACAAAAAGAGTATACCCCAAATTTATAAGAGAAAAGAGATAAAAGAACAATTTTTACATAAGAGCCAATTGATTGGCGACTGTTGTTCTTTCGATTTCGAATTCGATTGATCATTAAAAAACAAAGTTTCTTACATTCACTTCTGCATCAGACGACTAACATCCAAAATTCTCAGATTACGACGCTAATGATAAGAGAAAACAAAAAGGATAATTTCAGCCCAAACCTCGACTAGCGTTTCTGTCGTTTGGTTCAGATTCCCGACAGATTTGAAGAAAGTTTTTACGGAGATAACACTGATTTGCAGCGATTCTAGCTGCCGTTGGAACTTCTGTTTCTGTTAACAGCAAGGAGTTTAGGGTCTAGGGTTTTTGGCTCATCGAACCGAGTAAGAAGAAAACTGAGTGAAAAGCGACGCACGTAGATGGCCTCGTTTTTCAGTGGTATGAAACGGATACTAACTCCAAGTGGACCCGGATTTCGGAAGATCCGAACCGTTGCTAATCTTTACGTGGAGTCTTGACTTAGATGGGGCATGCTCCAAAAAATTATAATCAACGGGATGATCCTACCAGCCACTGCTTTCAATCGCAGCACGGTAGGCAAAACTTTTTCCATCTTTTTTATAATTAAAGAAAATAGCGGTTAGGATTCATCTTATATTTTTTAAGTTTTTTTTTCTTTTTACAATTTTATACTTTTATTTTTTATATTTTTTACATTGTTTGAGTTTTCTTCAACAGTTTAATACTAAGCTTCAGTCTTTGATCTCTTTAATTCCAATCACCAACTTTCATTTTCCTACTTTTACTTTCAAAAATTTGCTAACTTTTTTACTTTTTCCAAATTTTCTGAGTTATTGGACTTCTTGTTCGTTTTTTTCAACTCCAAACTTAGTCATCATGTGACAACTTTAAGAAAAAAAAATGCATTTCATTTTTCTATAGAATTGTATCTCTTTTCCTCCCGAATTAGTTGAGTAGGTTGTATTTTTAAATTTTTTTACTTTTTCTGGACATTTAACAGTTTTTTCTATTTTTTTTATTTTTCCTTTGCCGAACTTTTCAATTTTTTTTTATTTTTCTTGACTTTTTATAGTCTCCTTTTTTTCGTATATTGTGAACTTTTTTCAGATTCCTAAATATAAACTTTCTAACCAGCTAAAAGGCAGCCTAGTGCACAAAGCTCCTGCCTATGCAGGGTCCCAGGAAGAGGCGGACCACAAGGGCCTATAGTGGGCAATCTTACCTTGCATTTTGTAAGAGGTTGATTCCACACCTTGAACCCGTGACCTCAAGGTCGCGCCTTGAACCAGCTAACAACACATATCTTGCACAATTAGTCATATGTTCGAGTCACAACTTTCCCCTTCTTTCCAAAAATAGATTTGGAAGCTTACCAGTGAGATTGTGTGAGTCATTTACTTTGTAATTCTTTGCTTATATTTAATAATAAAAGCAAAAATGATGAAATTAGTAAAAGAATATTTAAGTTTGAGCCTGCTAGGGTCTTCAAATATTGTCTAGTGCCACTAGAACACTTAGCCATTACCATACACGAGGAATGATATGATGGAGCACGAGAGCCCGCCGAGTTGTCGTAGTGGGCTCTACTTTTTCAGGAGAGAATCACTTTGGTCGATCTAACCATTCATCTAATTTCTCTAACTTCGTATGGCTATTATTTTATATAGAGTGAGGATTATGATCCTTAAAAAAGGACAGCTCAGATGCAAGAAGCTCCCACCTCTGTAGGGTTTGGGGAAGGGATAGATCATAAGGGTTTATAGTATGCAGCCTTACCTTACATCTTTGTAAAACGTTGTTTTTATGCTTTGAACCTGTAACTTTCAGGCCATATGACAACAACTTTTACTGTTGCACCAGGCTTTCCTTCAGGATTAACATGGATGGATGGTCATAGTCCTTTGGGTGATAAATTCACATTTACTATGATGGTTGGGATCAAAGATCCGAACAACCAAAGACCGTCCAAAAGAAGCTGTCTTCTGTCTCCTAAAATACGTAGTATAATGGGGACGGGTACATCCTTTTGTTTTATCTTACCATTGGACGGTTCATCTTTGGCTATCCTAATAGATGGGCCCATGCCACAAGGATCTTCTCTACCGAATTATTGTAATTTTTTATTGTCTCTCTCAATTGGATGGCATAGAAAAGTCAGAAACGGGGTCAAATCTTAACTCTAATCTGAAAATGTCTCTGCTCGAATGGTTTCAGATCACTAAATCCTGGGGCCTACGTGTGCTGTAAGGAGCATATTATCGTGATTGAGAACGTTCATCTTTCAAGACCCCACTTAGACAGGCTAGGCCTACAAGAATTTTCTCTAAAATGAAAAATAGACCCTCAAGGGGTTCTGAAATAATAGAAGTTCAAAAATTCGTGTGCATTCAAAGAAGTTAGGCTGGGTCAAATACAGAGGGACAACAAGATTAAATAACATAGATCTTTTTAAAAACATGCTTAGATTAGAGCCTCGTTTTTTTCTTTTTATTTTTTAAGTTAGACACGCGCGCTAATACACAAACTTGGTCCTCTAGATGAGAGACTCGTTCTTGTGCCATTGTACTAGAAGGCTTTGGTGAATCGGAGCCTCCCATTGAGGTTCTAAAATGGAACCTCAATTTTATCAACCCTTTTTAGATAAGATATGCTACAAATATATCATGTATAAAAATTATTCAAAGTAAGATCGAGGGGGCCTTTTCTTTTTTTTGTTGCAAGTAAAGAATTACATAGCAAACCACTCACGCACTCTCCTATAACTATCTATCCCCTAAATAAGATGGAAGGTCCAGACCTTCAACCTAGGGCTCAGAGTAAATAGGAGAGGTGCTTCTTTTCGTCAAACCACTACTGGCTAAGCTTTCTAGTGAAGCAAAGGAGAAATTACTTGAAAAATATGGAGTAGTGAAGTTTTGTTTTCTAATTGATTTTTTAAGACTATAACTAAGGTTATAAAATTGTCAATTGGCTTCAAGTTCCAGTCCATGGCTAATCAATTGTCGAGTGCAATGCAACGTGTATTGTATTCAACTCATCTTTTTCCTAACATACTTGTATAACTTTCGTTTGGAGCATTGGCGCAACGGTAAAAGTTGTCGTCGTGTGACCTTGAGGTCACAGGTTTAAGGTGTGGAAACAACTTCTTGCAAAATGCAAGGTAAGGCTGTGTACTTTAGGCCCTTGTGGTCCACCCCTTTCCTGGACTCCACATAGGTGAGAGCTTTGTGCACCAAGGCTGCCCCTTTTACTTGTATAACTTCCCTTTAATATTTTTCCTAACATAATCATATTACTTCCCTTTAAGTCATGTATATTTTAGTCATTAGTACAAAAAATTCATATTTTAGGCACACCTACTAGAAGAAAAGGGAAAATAAATAAATAAACATATTAACAGTCACAATAGAAGATATTATGCTTCTCAAATAATTCATATATATTGCATTGACAAACAAAGTAAAAGCTTATAAACAATCTTTCAGCAATGATACACATGAGCTCAGGTAAAGTAGGACAAAAGATGACTACAATATTTTCATTCTAGACCTTCAAAATGAAATTTTTTTATGTTTTTACATTCTTTGTATTCTATAGCAAAATTGAGATGTTGGAGGAAACCCTAGTAAAATTAGTGCATTGACCTTGCTATGATTATGGTGGAAATGGAGGTGATAGCTTCTATTGCAAGTTTGGACTCAAATCGTAGTGACTTTAGGATTTTTGGAAAATATTGAGAAGAAAGAAAAAGAGAAAGAGAAAGAAAAAAGATCTCCTCAAAGGAAAATGATGAAAACACTACACTATTTACTATTTTTTGTACTACTATTTTGCTTGTAATACATCCTATGACATATATTTGTTGATATATGGCAATGCCCACCTCAATAAGATACCACTAGAAGTGCCACAGTGGTATGACAATCTTAGTCATTGATGAAGTCATTAGGGACCGCAATGGTTACGAGAAGAAATAACGGGGGTTCGGGGGCAGCGCTCTTGAGGAGTAAGGTCCAATGGGGCAATGCCCCATGGCAGTATGTACTATCTGAAGGTTGTAGCTCAAGTTGTAGTTCAAAATGTGTCAAATGTGAATATAGGATGCTTCCTGTGCAGGTAGCTTCCAGTAGCCACTCCTTTGACCTATTCTACATCAGCCATGTAGAAGGTGAATTTAATGGGTTGGTTGGTGAAAACTCAAAAGTTATAAATAGGCATACCACAAGCTTCTCAAACACACAGAAGTTCTTTTTTAACTTGTAGTCCTGTTTTTTTTATTAGTTCTTTTTGTTAGTCCAGAAGCCATTGAAGCTCTATTAGAGAGCACACTGTGGGACGATCATTTGTAGTAAGTTATCAGATTGAAAGTTTGAGTAGTATTGTCTTTTATCTCGATTGATGTTTAGACGTTTCTAGTGTAAGACCGTTTCTTTACAATATTTATTCTAAATTATTTTTCAAATCAACTATAGCCAAAGAAAGACACGTGTGTGCACATGTATGAGAGAGAGAGAGAGAGAGAGAGAGAGAGAGAGGATGACAAGATAAAATGAATGGGAAAATATTTTTCCTCCCAGATTTTTCACTTTTAGAGGTGTAAAAAATGGTCACTTTTCTACTATCAATCTCTTACCACCACTTTCAAAGGGTTCATTATTTATAGCAATACAACAAAAAGTTTTATCTTTCTAGATATTCTCTCAATTCTTTATATTTATGGATTTTGCTACACAGCTTAGTATTCTCAAAACCCTTCTGAACTCTTCTCAAAATATATTCTTGCTTATTTCCAAAATACCATTCCACCTATTTTTGGCTTCTAGCATAACTATACACCCACTATCTCTCTTTTCAGCAATTTTATAAATATATTCTATATGTTTATACAGTATATCTATATGAACTATACTATTCTTAAGTTAGTCATTCATGCTTGACCATAGAAATTTATTTTATATACAATACAATTGTAGCACTTCCTCTAAAATTATCTTTGCTAAGGTGTGTCCATCAAATTTACATGATATAATTTGTTCATCTCTTGCTCCACTTTTAGATATCTAATGGATAAAAAAAAATGTGAATTAGTTCACTTAAGGTCTAAAAATTTAAATTGTTGTATATTAGAGTCCCTGAATGATTCATTTCCGAGAATAACTTATTAGACAATAGAATAAATCAGTCCAAAAGTTGTAGTGCATCTAACTTTTGTTTCAGATGCCCCAATCAGACCCGTCCATCTAATTTCTCTAACTTTGGATGATTGATCCTTCTAAATTAACAGTGCAAAATCAATTAATTAAGAAGCACATTTTTCAATTATTAAATTCACCGAGTCACTGTAATGGTTGGGATACAAGATATCCAAAGCCAGAGAAATCAGATGGATGGGTTTGATCAACAAAATGTGACATCCATCGTACAAATCAGCATTGATCAAGCATAATCGATTAAAGTTTAAAAAAAAGATAAAAAAAAAAAAAAAAAAAGTGATGCGTTTGAGTGCAATGCGACATTCCTTAGTAATTTGAGTCAGAGGTCTGGTTTTTATCAAGGAAGACTAATTTATGAACAGTAAAGTTTCATCAGTTGCAACGGGAATCGATGATGTTTCCGTGAACATAAACAAATAGTCTGGTAAAAATCCTTTTTGTACTAACATGAATATTTGCTTCAAAGTGGTCGGAAAAAGTTAAGACCCTTGAATGGGAGTGGGCTCCATCTTTCTCATTATCCTGACTGTTCATTTTTGACCATCTTTGCTTCAAAAGATATATTTATTTAATTTTTTCCTTTTTACAGTTAGAGGCGTAGCTATGATTTCTGGTAACTTAGGTGAGAGAGACCCCTTCTCGTGCCATCGTGCTAGAAGGTTATGGTGTTATGCCACAAAGATGTTCTTTAGCAGACGATCTGACCCGTTCATATTAGTTGGATTTCCTTAGATTGGCTAGTAACAAAAATTTATAATCATTCGATGACTTTAGCTACCTAGTTTTAGAGTTCTAAATCGCTACCATTGGATTTCTCAACTGAAAATCCTACTGTGTGGGTGAATTGGATTCAAAGGAATGAATGGATCCGATCATGCAACGGTAGAACCTATCCAGATAGCATCCGGGAAAAGCATCCTTTATACTTTATAGCTCCCGGTACAATGTGATCACAACGGTTGATTTGTTGGAACCTCATTTAGATACCCCACCCAGGCAGGGAAAGATTCTTCACTAAGATGCAAAATGGACGCTCCAGAAGTGTTCTTGAATAAGGATAACAAAATCTCGAGCACTCACAAGAAGCTAGATTATGTAATGTTTCCATAATTTTTGGGTCAAAGCGGGCCCCAGATGATGAAAGATTGGATCCTATGTTTGGTATCTAACAATGGAGTAGAATGGGAGGATGCAAAGTACTAACTTAGCCCCTCTCACTCAATAATCCAAACCATTGATAATATGAAAGCTCACGGGGAAATATCCACCATAGGATGATTCTAAGCTTTTGGTTCATGACCAGATTGCTGAGGAATACAAACAGTTGCTCTTTTTTTCTCTTTTCAGTGCATTTAAAGGTAAATAAATTTAGAGGGTGAGAATTGTCAAGTGATTCTGAAAATTTGTGCATGGCTCATTCTTACGACAGAATACCAAATAGACGGTCTAGATCATTGAAAAGAGTAGGCCCACGCTTTCTTGTTTTTTCTTTTGTAAAATTTTATATTTTCAACATTTTCGTCCAATGAGCCATGAAATTAACTTTATCTTTGTAAAGTTAATACGAGAAAGCTTTCCCCGCAAAAAAAAGATGCGACAAGGTGGGCCTTTCTTTGGATGATCTGATTCGTTCGTGCGTTTAGCATCCTTTAAATTGGCTAGCCGCTAAACTTCATAACTGGCGGATGATTTGAGCGCTTTCATTTAATCTCAATTGAAGTTTTAACTGAAAAAACTAGTAGCTAGAAGCCTCCAGCTAGCATGTATTTTGACACGCAGCCTAAATAGGGTAAACCGAACAAGACGAATGATTCACATCACCTAAGTCTAGGATTGATATAGATGGTTAAAACCATGTATTATTGGCCCCTATGCCCCTTCGAATTTTTCAAATAAAATAATAAAACTGCTAGATTACCTACTTAGCTTTTCAATGAAAATAACAGCAACTCCCAATCACAGCCGCCCCAATCCCTTGTGATGGTCCCTTTCTAAAGGTGGCGGGAATGGTGGGCCATTGCCCAAGCTTTATCCACATCAAAATACTTTCAAAGTACATTGAATGTAGAGGAATGATCCAAGTAGTGAGTCACCCTTCATGTACATAATGGCGTCACCTGTGGTTGACCTAGTATGTGGATAGCATGCGTTCTGGTGCCTCGCCTCGTTATGTTTGGTTGGAGGTTCGAGACAACACTTTGCACTTATCGGGGAGATTTCGTGAAAATTTAGAAATTAGTATACGCTTCAACGTAGTTTGCCCATAACTCTTGGTTATAATAATAATAATAATTTCTTAGACACTTTGAGTAACTTTTTAGATAAATCTTTTTTATTATTATATCTAAGCTGTTTATCTTGTTCAAACCCTACATTTAGCCTATTATAAAAAATCACGTGCATCTGATAATTCTAACCACTTGTTTTTAAAATTTGAATATAAATTATTATGATTTGAAGAAAAAGAAATGTACACTACAAACATCTACTAAGAGTCAACTTTGGACAAGGTAATTTGGAGAATCCGAACAATTTGGGTAGGTTAGATATTCCAAAATATTGCCTAACATCACTATAATGTAGGCTGGAAGTCACTATGAAGGCATCTAAGATTGCCAAATCTTAAAATGATGTAAACAATCTAAACTTTGCAGAACAAATGAATGGTTCAGATCAACCATAGTGCAGCCTTATATAAAACCGGGTTGCCTCAAAAGTGTCTCTCACCTTGAGAGGTCCGCCCACTGGAGCATTCATGTTGGATGTATATGGTTTTGCAAACTTGCTTGAAATGGTGGTGCCTGTTAACCTTAATATCACATACGTGGCCAATAAAAGGGACAAACCTGGTGCACGAAGCTCTTGTGTAAGAGGGGTTTGGGGAAGGGGCAGACCACAAGGGTCTATAGTATACAGTCTTGCCTTGCATTTTTGCAAGAGGTTGTTTTCATGCATTAAACCCGTAATCTCAAGGTCATACGATGACAACTTTACCGTTGCACCAAGTTCCTCTTCATATTTATGATCTCATGTTTGCTGTCTATCCCTAATATGGAAGAAATGTGAGAATTTATAAATTTACTAGGGAAAAGTTGTTGAAAAAAATAGATTGCATATTAGAAGGATGAGGCAGTACAAATCAAATGTTCTAAAATGGGAAGGAAAAGGCTTAAAAGAACATGGATAGTAGTGGTGAGAAACGATTTAACAACTTTCAAACTAAACTAAAACGTGACACTTAATGGAGGGAGATGGAGGAACAAGATTCATGTGACTAACCCTTGATCGGGATTTATACTATAATTTATAAGGCCTTGTGTTTAAATTAGTGTAGGAGATGACGACTCTTCTTTTCTGTTAATATTTTATTACTCGTTCATGATTGTAGGATTATGCTAATTCTAGGATATTCGATCACATCATCAAGTACATAATCTCCTAATTGCAATGAAGTTCAAACACTTTCATAGTACAAGACTTCTTACTCATCAACACCAACAACTACTTAAAAATAACACTCATGAAGACTAATTTTGGAATCCTCCAAAGTTTCACTCCTCGAACTTTCTCTAATTTGATAAATGGCAAGAACATTCTAAGCTCGCCAATTTGGCAAGTAAACTAACATGAGTCATGAGAGTTTATTCTCTTTCTTAATTAATTTTTTTTTTAAATAGAACATGATATTTGATAGTAGTATAATTCGATATTGTATTTTTATAGTGTAGAACAAAGAATATTTATACTGCTTGTAAAAAGAGCTGCTTAAAACAAGATAATGTCCATTATAATACTCTAGTATTATAACCATGTTTGCTATAATTTGGTAGACCCTATTCTAAACAGTATAACATAAAGACATTCTGAACATTTAAATAAGAAACATTTAGAGCACTTGATAATTTCTATAAAATAATAGCAATTGAAAATCCTTGACACATAATTGTAATTTGATTCCCATAAGACTACACAAATATGAAGCTACATTTAGTATTATTCAACAAGGTTTGATAAATTCAGTTCATGCATTCAAATACAATTAATCACAAATAATCACCACTAAAGAATTAGTAATTACCTGGAAACTCCTTTCTAATACCCAAGGCTCTTATTAGTGCCTTGCATGCAAGTCCATGGACATTCTTTCAAAAGAAAACAAAGGATTTATCTTCTAGAATCATGAGTCATGAATGAGTTTCAAATTTGTTTAGCATTTCTCTAACACCATCTTAGAACTTAAAGTCTGCATTAAGAAACAAATGTAAGTCAATGGTGTAAATCATAGGCTGATTTTAATAAATAATGGTTGCAAATATGTTACTTCTATCAATCACATAATGCATCAGTGCTGATAAAACTTTCATGCATAACATAAAAATGTATGGTGAGGGAGGACAACCTTGCCTAATACCACACTTTGGCTTAAACTAATAAGACTTTTCACCATTGACAATCACAGAGCATTGATTTGGATAAAAGTGAGTTATCAAGTGTTTGTGAGTTAGAGTGCTTTCCATTATATTTTGGTATTTTTTTTGCAAAAATATTGTGAGGGAGAGATGACATTTTGAATATTGGGTTTTTTTTTGCAAAAATACCATTGTATTTTGGTAATTTTGCAAAAATATCTAATATTTTTAAATTTTTACAAATTTGCCATTAAGTTTTTATGAACTTTGCAAATTTGCCATTGTGTTCGGTTTTCATTCTCCTTACCTATTAAATTTTACAAAATTCCAATATTATCCTTATCTAACAGACATTTGGTCACTAGAGAAAGTGTTGAAAAATAGGGACAATGACCCAGGGAGTGAAGGGGGGTATTTGGGTAGAGCCGTCGTGGGGTGGAGGGGCGATCTGGGTTAGGGCAGGCAGGGGGTGTGACCCCTTCTCCCACCCGTCACTAATCTAGATTGCCGGTCATGGGTGGGGTGTGATTTGGATAACATCGGTAGGAGATTTGGGGTTCGGGTAACTCTGTGGTTGTAGCAAAAAATGTGTTGAAAATGAGGGTTGTTGGAAGGGATAAGGGTAACATTATCATTTAGTAAAAATTAATAGGGAAAAAGGACGGTAAACTAATATAATGACAAATTTGCAAAGTTCCTTAAAACTTCATGGCAAGTTTACAAGATTACAAAAATATTAGATTTTTTTTTTTACAAAAATGCCAAAATGTAATAGCATTTCTGTGAAACTCCCTTAATATTTTAGAATGCTCTGAGATACATAAGCATAAGATTGTTTCTATTTTTGCTATCCCCTCACTTTGAGATCTTTCCCAGACCATAAAAAATAAGATTGTTTCTATGTTTGCTATCTTCATCCCCTGTACTACTAGATTCAACCAAGGGTCAGTCCATTGCAATCTTATATATTCCATTATAACATGTAGTCAAGAGGAATGCATTATTTCATAACTTGGTGATATTGAATAGATTCAACCAAGGGTCAGTCCATTGCAATCTTATATATTCCATTATAACATGTAGTCAAGAGGAATGCATTATTTCATAACTTGGTGATATTGAATTGAATTGAGTTGAAAAATGGAAGTAAATTCAAGACGAGAGACTTATATGTTCCTCTATGTACACGTAAATAGGAAAGGTTGACTGCTATAGAATACAGCATGTTACTATCTATGCCTTGCACAAGGGGCTTAACTTAAGCTGGTATGAACCACCATGTGATGATCCACCTTGGACTATATAATAGCTCCAAATTCAGCTATTTTAACCTTCTTTCTTAATGATCGTTGACCATTGACGACATGAAAACCCAAAAGCTCTGCCCTCCCCCTCTATCGATCCAAGGGATGGAAGTGCAGAGACCTTTGGTGTCGCTTCTAGTCATTGAATCAATTGGTAAGAGGTCAACGATTACGTGAGTTGTTCAAACAATCCCAATCAGCCCATCTTTCGGTGGAAGAACAAATAGTTATTATTTATATTGGGGCGAATGGGTATCCATAACATATCACTTTATGTTCCAGAATTCCATATATATATATATATATATATATATCATGTCATAAGAGGAAACCTAATTTGCAGCAACTTATTGGATAATGGGCCATGATTTCTAAGGTGTATGACTTGAAGATTTAGGCTAGCCACAATTGATCATGTAGTTGTTCAAAATATTGAAACTTACAACTTTGGCTCGGATAAATAGTATGATAGAGCTAACAAGTCTAACCCAGTTGATCATAGATAACTCAACATCTCTTTTATAATATACTTGGTCGGAAGTTTAAATTACCTCTTTTCCCTTGAAATGGTGTTATATTTTGGAGTGTGTGAATGATTGGTTTTGTAGTTCTTTCATTTATATGAAAAAAAAAGAGAATCATGTATGTCATTATAGGAGTGCTAATGCCAGCCATGTATATATGCTTCAATGTGCTCGTATATTCAGTACAATTTGTTGGCTGCAAAGACATTTTAGTATCAGTGTCATGATCCAATTGATTGCCAACTTGTACTTTAAAGGGTGAAGGAGAGCCTTGGCGCAACGGTAAAAGTTGTCGTTGTGTGACCTTGAGGTTTGGGTTCAAGGCATGGAAATAGCCTCTTGTAAAAATACAATGTAAAGCTGTGTACTATAGGCCATTGTGGTCCCCCTTCCCTAAACCCTGCATAGGCGGGATCTTAGTGCACCGGGGTTGCCTCTTTTTAAAAGAAGGTGGATAGAAGTGGTGAGAAACGATTTAACAACTTTCAAACTAAACTAAAATGTGACACTTAATAGAGGGGGATGGAGGAACAATATTCACTTATAACACTTTATCCTTAAAATCATAGAAAAACAATTTAGTTATGGGGCTAAACTTTTGTTCATGGGGCCAAAACATTAGTCATGTTACTAACTAGAAAGACTAAAGTGCAACCCGAGCTAATGGTTTCAAAGATTAAATTATTTTTCTAGAACTTTAAGGATTAAGGTGTTATAAGTGAATAGTTGTAAGGACTAATGCATACTTTCATCTTTTATGTAGACATATACGTAATATATGATATTTATTTATATTATAATATGTGTGTCTGTACCTGTCAACTGGGATTTGGTGGCTGTTCCTTTGCCTACTAGAATGGAAAATTTTGGCAATTTATCCATTTTGAAACAAAAAAGGCCTTAGTATAGTGTTGTAAGGAGGGGTTTGAGGCTGTACACAGGTGTATCTGTCTCTAACTTTCTCAAACGATCCGAATTTACCCAAATATGCAGTAAAAAATGCACCGAAATGCTCGGAAATCCACCTAAATTTCGGCATTTTGTCTGGAACGGCATGAAAATTTTGACAGTGTACAGAACAAGTGAAGAACCGGTCAAGCTGGTTGAAATGAAAAATCAGGGTTAAGGTTTTTAATGGAAAAAATTAAAATAAAACAGAAAACAGGTTTGAGAGAGAGAGGCAGGGGCCCACATGGCTTTGTTTGAGAATGCCTATGGAATTCATTACTCCCTACTGTTTCTGTTTCTGCAGTGAGAAAAAGAAGCATTTTTAAAAAATAAATCCAATCTTCCTAAAATTCTTCTACAGCTCCTCTCGATCAGCTTTTTCGATGGCCCATGTCAGATTCCTGCAAATTGCACAAGACCCATCTCTCCTTTGACCCAATCACACACCCCACCACCTTAAAAGTCTAGGGTTTTTCTAGGGTTTCTCTCTGTAAGATGAGGCCTAGGGCTTACTGGGTCTCAGCTTCCGCCGCGTTTTAGGAGAATCTGTTATCTGGGCTTTTCTGAGCTGACTTCCTTTCGTGGAGAATCCATGGCTTATCAGCCGATTCCGGGTTCAGGATCAGGATCCGGATCGAGTTCGAATTCTGGGTTCCAGTTCCTGAATTCCCCTTTTGGGGATACTACTTACACCAAAGTCTTCGTTGGAGGATTAGCGTGGGAGACGCAGAGTGAAACGATGAGAAGATACTTCGAGCAATTCGGGGAGATCCTTGAAGCGGTAGTAATCTCTGATAAGAATACTGGGAGATCAAAAGGCTATGGCTTTGTGAGTATTTCTTGTTTTTAATTGTTAGTGTTTCTGCAGTTGATTATTCTGCTGTTTAAGGAATAATGATTGGAATTCTGATACTATACTGAGACAAAATGGAACTTTTACTTGGGAGGTGACTGGTTTTTGTTGGGGTGATTTGTATGGAGGGTTTAGGTGACTTTTCGTGATCCGGAAGCTGCAAGGAGGGCATGTGCTGATCCAGCTCCAGTAATTGATGGTAGAAGAGCTAATTGTAATTTAGCTTCGCTTGGCCGGCCTCGCCCGCCCCCAGCTTACGGTAGGTTTGATTGATCCTTGTGTTTTCTCGTAACGCATCGTTGTACATGTTTTTGGACTTCAGTTTCTGATGCTCAGGGAAAGTCTATAGCATAGCATAGCTGTCTGTAAGTTTGGATGATTATCACTTTTTGGTCCTTGATAAGAGCTGAGAATCTGTATTGTTTTCCGTTAATAACAGTAATTCAGCTAAAGTAAATGATCTCTGTCCGGCGATGCATGCCTTTGACTGTTTCCATTATTTTCTTAACTGAAATATGTGATAATGACTTGTGGAATAAGAGGCGAGCAGTTCGCTGTCTTGTCGCATGTCTCTGGTAGCTGAAGCTTTGAGTGGCCTAAGCTTGTGTTTATCAGTGTGGCTTTTTGAACATTTGGTTGAATCAAAAGTAGGTCAATCAACTCAGTCGGTTACATTGTTAAGTGCTGACCCTGAACCTAAAGTTACGGATAAATAAATGTCTTGGAAATGGAAATGTTTCTGTTTATACTGTTATTTGGGTTTCACTTGCTGGGTCAAATGAAGGGGAGCCTTGGCGCAATGGTTGAGTTGTTGTCGTGTGATCTGAAAGTCATGAGCTCGAGGCATGGAAACAGCCTCCTGCAAAAATGCAAGCTAAGGCTGCATACTATAAACCCTTTGTGGTCCACTTCTTCCTTAGACCTTGCATAGACTGGAGCTTTTAGCACTGGGCTGCCGCTTTTTTTGTGCCGGGTCAAATTCAGAACTGACTTACCAATTCCCTGTGAAAGTTTGTGTATCTGAAGTGTGGTCTGAACTCCAACGTGACTTGTTTTAATTTTAGAAGGCTGCCAGAGTTTATACTTCCGACGTTTCCAATTGGTTTATAGTTACCTTGAGTCTATATGACTCTGTAGTTGTATGGCAAATCAATTTAGCTGAATTATTTTTTCTGATGAAAAGACTTGGTGGTTGGCAGTCAATGGTTACTTATTTAGCTGCCACTTGTTTCTTTTATATTGTAGTTAAGGTGGCCTTTCACCTTCCTGGTATAAATTTCCAAGATAAAGTTCTGTCTCGGCCATGATTTCCAATTTGTGATACAATTAAAAAGTGGATTAATATCATGCTTTCCAAGTTCTTGTAATCTATATTGAGTTTAATTAGATTGAGTAATAGGATCTGGAGGACCAGCAACTAAACTTGAAAGACAGTTAATTTTTATGACCTCAAGCATCTAGGAATCTTGACATTGTAGAGATGGAGAAGCTTCCTCATTTATGTTGTAGATATCACAATGATTTCCGAATCATCTTTTTGCCTTTTTGAAAGGTGAATAATATGTAATCATCTCTTTGAATGCAATTATTTGTCATTAGATTGTTATCCCACCAAATTCACCCACATCAAATTCTTTGGAATTGTAGTTTTGATACTGAAAGCATGTCTTCATACTAAAGGATTTTGTTAAGATTGAAATATAAATTGGTGTAAAATCTAAAGTTTTGTGATTCTGTTCAGGTTTCATTTTCATACAAAAGTAGTGCAAATTAAATACAATTTGGCTACTCAAACAGTAAGATTGACTCAAATTAGGAAGCGGGGGAATTAGTTTTATCTTATTGATTGAAGTTTGATGAATGGACTTGCAATTGAGTAACTAAAACATTTTTGCATCTAATTTTGAGGCAACATGTTGCTTATGATTTTGTTACTCCATAAAAATGTATGACATGTTTAAATTTCTAATATGCAATGTTATAGTGTGAATGAGCTTTAATTTTCATAAGATTTTTTTCTTTCTTTTATTTACTCATAAAAGAAAGAAAAAAGGGCAAGTTATGCATTCCCCTCAAGCTAGGGTGTTCTCCATAAGTGACGTGCTACATCGGATCCCGGGTGTAGTGAAAAATGGGCAATGGCTGCTAGAGCGTCCCCTCGGAAGCTACACGCTGCATTAGAACCCAGGTGCAGTGAAAAGTGGACATGGGTTCATGCCATGGTGGTCGAGAAAGGCGATAGTAAATAAGATATCTCTAGAGCATAAGATTTGTATCGCCACATGGAATATAAGAACATTGACAGATAAGAGTTTGGAGTTAGTAGACGCGATGAAACGTAGGAGAGTCAACATCGCTTGTATCCAAAAAACCAAGTAGAAAGGGGCTAAAGCTAGAGAAATAGATTAGTATAAATTATGGTATATAGGAAAGGATAATAACAGAAATGACGTAGGAATAATAGTGGATAAGGAATTAAAGAATAAAGTTGTGAACGTTAAAAGAATCAGTGATAGAATTATAATAATAAAACTTGTTCTAGGAAAGCAGATTATAAATGTTATAAGTGTATACACACGACAAGTAGGGTTACAAGATATAATCAAGAGACAGTTTTGGGAAAATATGGAAGAAGTCATGCAAGAAATTCCCAACATTGAGGGGATATTTATAAGAGCATACTTAAATGACTATTAAGAAAAGAAAAGGAAGGATATGATAGAATGCACAGAGGGTATGGTATAAGTGAACACAATGAGATGGGGGAGAATATCCTCGATTTTGCTTTGTCATATAACCTGGCCATTGCAAATACACTCTTTAAGAAGAGGGATGAACACTTAATAACCTTTAAAAGTAGCCTTTATAAAAGCCAAATAGACTTTTTTCTACTTAGGAATAATGAAGGTGATACCCGGTGAGAGTTTACTCACAACTTAGGTTAATGGTTATGGATTTTCATATTAAAAGATGGAAGAAAGGAAATGAACTTAATAGGTATCCAAAAATTAAGTGGTGGAACTTTAAAGGAGAGAAAATAACCCCATTCACAAATAAGTTGATGGTAGAAGGAAATTGAAACTATTAAACAGAAGTAAATACTGTGTGGATTAATATTGCTTAGTCCATTAAGAAAGTGACAAAAGATGTTTTAGTAGTATCTAAAGGTAAAAGGCAATTAGCAAAGGAAACATGGTGGTGGAGTGAAATAGTGCAAAAAGTTACTAAAAAAAAAAACTGATGTGTTTTAAAGTACGGCAAAAGACTAGAAATAATGAAAACTATGAACAATATAAGAATGCTAAAAAGGTTGCTAAGAGAATAGTGAGGCTAAACTTAAAGCATATGATGAGCTCTATAATAGACTAGGAACAAGAGAAGGTGAGAAAGATTTGTTTAAGCTTGTAAAAGTAAGAGAACAGAAGGGTAAGGACTTAGATCATGTTAGGTGCATTAGAAGCGATGATCAAAGCGTATTAGTCAAAGATGATGAGATCAAACAAAGGTGGGAAACATACTTTCAAAAATTGTTAAATGACAATGGCTCTGAGAATATAGGGATTGAAAATACTATAAATCTAAATAACACTGGATATTATAGATATGAACATAGGATTAGAGTACCTGAAGTAAAAGAGGCCCTGAAAAAGATGAAATCAGGAAAGGCCATGGGGCCCGATGGTATACCAATAGAGGTTTGGAAGCATATGGGAGATATTGGGGTAGTTTGGTTGACCAAGTTGTTTAATAAGATTATAAAATCAAAGAAAATGCCTGATGAGTGGAGGAAAAGCTCTATTGTACCAATTTATAAGAATAAAGGAGACATACAGAGCTGCACTAATTATCGAGGGATCAAACTTATGAGCCACACTATGAAACTTTTTGAAAGAGTGATTGAGAAGAGGCTATCACTTGAAACAAGTGAATAAGAGAATCAGTTTGGTTTCATGCCTGGGAGGTCTATCATGGAAGCTATTTTCATACCAAGATAATTAGTAGAGAAATATAGGGAGAGGAGGCAAGACCTCTACATGGTCTTTATCGACTTAGAGAAAGCTTATAATAGAGTCCTTAGAGAGTTAATATGGAGGGTGTTGAGTAATAAAGGGGTTTCGCAGGGGTATATAGACATAATTAAAGATATGAATGAGGGAGCGGTAACAAATGTTAAGACCACTAGTGCCGAGACTGGTGATTTTCCTGTCACTGTAGGATTGCACCAAGGATCGGCATTGAGCCCATACTTTTATCATTAGTTGTGGATGAGTTAACAAAACATCTGCTCGAGGAGATTCCCTGGTGTGTGCTATTTGCAGATGATATAGTCTTACTTGATGAGACAATGGAGGGTGTAAACATAAAGCTAGAGTTATGGAGAGAATCTAAAGGATTTAAAATTGGCCGAACTAAGACAGAATATATGGAATGTAATTTTAGCAAGGAGAGTAGGAGTGGAACACCAGTCAAGATTAATAACCAAGAAGTCCCCGTAAAAGACTACTTTAGGTATTTAGGATCAATGATTCATGAGAGTGGAGAGATTGAGAGGGAGGTTACCCAGAGAATCCAAGCGGGTTGGAATAAATGAAGATGTGCATCTGGAGTTTTGTGTCATTGGCGGGTGCTGTTCAAACTAAAAGGAAAATTCTATAGGATGGCCATAAGGCCGGCCATGCTCTATTGATTAGAATGTTAGGCAGTTAAGGAATATCATGCTCATAGGATGAGCGTCGCAGAAATGAAGATGTTGAGATGGATGAGTGGAAAGACAATAAAGGATAGAATTAGAAATGAAAATATTATAGGAAATTTAGGGGTAGCACCAATAGGTAACAAGATGAGGGAGATTATACTTAGATGGTTTGGACATGTTCAAAGGAGACCAACAACGGCACCGGTTAGAAGGAGTGAGGCAATACAAATAGAAGGTTCTAAAAGGGCAATGGGAAGGTCCAAAAGAACGTAGATAGAAGTGGTGAGAAAAGATTTAAAAACTTTGGGATTAAATGAAGCCATGCTACTTAATAGAGAGGAATGGAGGAATAAGATTCATGTGGCCAACCCCTAATTGGGATAAGGTCTTGATGATGATGAAAAAGACCTAAAAAATTCAAGATTTTCACTTCAATTTTACAATCTGATTTGAAATGATCTTTGAGATGATTTTACTATTTAAGTTTAGAACTTTGATGCAGACATGACCATAAAAACTTCCTGTCATTTCTAAAAATGTTTTTTATGTAGCTGCATCTTGGCCTTTTAGACTATTAGCTCCTTGCTCATGAAGTGGACCATCTGTTTCTATTTTCTACAACTCAGGAAGTGAATAAACCCTAAGCTAATTACATGGTAATGCAGCATGATGATGTGTTCTCTTTCTTTACCCCTCTTTGTATGTGCGCGAGTGCATGCATTCATCCGTCCTGAACCTGTAGATGAAATCCAACACTTGTTTATGAATTGATTTTTCATCGTCTGTTGTGACCGAATCTGCAGGATATTTTATGTTCAGATCTGATGTTGTTGAATATCACCTTTCCTATAAAATAGTGCCTAATTGTTTAGATTTACTTTCTTCCTTGTTCTTTGGTAAATTGAGAAGATTAGAATCCTTCTCTTTGCAACCCAGCTTTAAAATCTTTTCTATAATCAAAAGGGTTATTTTTCTTCATCCTTTACGAAAGAATGTGTTTCTCTTTTCCTTGTGAGTTGCCAATGCAAATTTGGTGGTTCTCTCAATATGGTTGCCAACAAACACCAAAATTCTAGATTCAGAAGAGGTATGCCTGATTTCTTTAGTAGAAAGGTTCCAATTGGCTATCAAATTTCTGATACGCAAGATATGAGGAAAAATTGTAATACAGTTCATTCATGTGAATTGATTGTAAAGAAATGGGCTTTGGTCACTGATTATCTTCCATAAAATTGGTTCTTTTCCCAAAGTTGGCTTTTTACAACCCCTATGTTGGACATGGTAATGATATTCTTTTATTATTTCTAGGCTCAGGTCTTATATCAGGTCTAGTAGTATTACTTACAAATCCTATTTCATCAGTCTTTCATTGAGATTGGTGCTTGTTTTATATGTCCTTATTCCAAATTTTGTCTAAGTCCTATTTTGTAGCTGGTTTACAACTCAGGGAGCTGTGAATGTCTCGATCATATTTTTGGTCTTCCCCTTCTTAAATACCGCCTCAGTCTTTTTAGAGGATTGTGGTTGTTGAAACCTTTGTCAATAAAGGCACAAATTGGATTTATTGGTGCCATAGGTGATTCAAGCAAACAGATTTGTTGGTCGCTTATCCTACTGGTGAATGTAGGGCCCAGTATTCTTATGGACCTAAAACTCAAATCTGGTCATGCCTTTTTGAGTAGTCTGCATCCAGCATGCCTTCCAAGTACGATTAGGAATGACATGGTTTGCTTCTAACTTCAGTCAGCAGGCTAAGAGGGCTCCAATGTGGTGGAGGGCTTCTCTATTATTGATTGGACTTGGATTTATTTTTGTTATCAGTCTTGGTGGGATCATGAAACATCTTGACAATGTATCCATTTGTATTCCTAAAGATGCCTCCATTTGCAATTGGGTCTAGGTTATGGGAGAGCTTTTAGAAAATCAGACTTGATAGAACCATAGTGTGATAGAATTTACCCTGCTGCTCCATAGCAAGTTCAAAGAGATATTCATCTAGTTCATAATATCTATGGATTGAGTTCCAAGTGTTTCACTTTACTGGCCATATTGGATAGAAGTGTTTAGCATGATAGAGCGTAGGTACAATTACTTACTGTTGGTTTTCAAGATACTAGGTGAGCAATTTGGTGGTAATTGTGTTATCTCGTGAGCTGGTGCACTTCTATTTTCATTTTTTCTTAACAACTGCAGTTGCAACTTGGTTGAAGCTCTTCCATACTGGGCTGCTCTGCTTGTGATTCTAAACTTGCAGTTCTGCTTGTTGAAGTATGTGCATTTTGTAGAGTTCTTGTATAACTAGTGGAGAGATTACAGCTTCACCTACCTGGAACAGATGCATGCTGGAGTATGGCATGCTTCGATTTTCATTTTTCTTTACCGTCTTTACTAGAACAGGTAGGGGATTTTGGTTATGGAAAGATCTTTGGTTGAGTCATTTGTTTTGCTTACTTTCGTAGCATTTGTTATGTAGTTTCTTGAGATAGGTTAGTGTAAAGCATACTTGAATGAAAGAGAATGGAGGATATCTATACTTTCTAGAACCTACCTGAAATGAATATGAGACTTCCCTTATTATTCTTTGACAACTTCTTTTTCAAGTCTTCGTATGTGTGAGAACTTTTTCCCATCTTGGTCATGTTTGGGTGTCCTGGTTCTCCCTCCACCCAAAAAATCAAGTAGAGATTTTTTGTTGGACAGTTAGATTCAGCATGATCAATGTTCATGATACATGCTTAAGACAAAATGATTTGGCTTCCCCAGCAATGGAAGATAAATAATTGACTTTAAGCGCATATCTTTGCGACAACAAGAAAAAATGATAGAGACTAAAGTCTCCTTTATATGCTGGCAAGGCAAGAAAGAATTTTTGGTCCTTATTGTGTTTGAGGATAGTCTAAGGGTTTGGAAGGAGGATGCCCTGAGAAAATACCTGGATCCTGCAGCTAATATCAGCGAACTCCCCAGTGAGAACCCTCAGAGAATGGACCAACCAGTAATATAGCTGAAATGTCTTAGAAAAATGTTATTCCATGCACTAGGAGGTTTTCTTCACGGTGATAGAGATCAGTAAAGTTCATCTTGAAATGCCTGGCGTTATTTGGGACTAATCTTATTCTTCAAGCATGTTTTATTCTTGGACGAAGGAATTGTTTGATGACATGGCAAGGAAGGGGGTGGGATAATTTGGCCATAACCAATTCAAGATTGATTCCAGATGGCGCCCATCTGCGCATAACAACATTGAACTTAACATTGATAGGTGCTCTCTTTGGAAGCCAACAGGCCAATAGGGACGAGATACCTAGAAGTTCATTGCAGGAAATTTTGATAAAGTACTCTGGCCTGTCAGGAATAGATTTCAGATGATGCCAAAGTGAAAGCAATTATCTATCAGGGCTATTGGTTGTTGAAGATGGCCTGGAAATAAGTGATGTACATAGTGAGGGGCTTTTTCTGGGGCCATGGAGACGAATGAGGTTGATCTTGAAAATGTTTGGCATCATCTTGAGCTCCATTATCCTTCAAGCATATTTGGAGATCAGTCAATGAATATCTTTGCTGGGAAGGGGTAAGAAGAGACTTTTCACCTTCAGCATTTCAAATTCCACTGTGACATAAATGCTAGCCTAATGGTCGTACGTGAGAGGCTTCTATATGCTCTCTCTTTTTCAAAGTCACCTGCTCTCCTTTTGCTGTGCTTTGCTGTATTGATTGGTAAAACTTTTCTTACTGCTTAAGGGTAGAACAAAAGGTGACTGGTTTGTTTATTAGAGATGTGACAGCAGTCATGAGATTGCTTCTGGATCAGATCAGTAAATGGTAATACGTCATATATCTTCGCTGAAGGGGATGCTCACTGTGATAATTGTGTGTAATCACTCCCCTCAGTTTTTCTTCTATTTACCAAACATATTTTATGTAGAAGCTGGAGAAAAGTAATTATTTTTTTGTTGTACTTGTGCTCCATTTGGCCTTTGAGACTTCTGTGTGCAACCTAGTGCTTTTATGCCTTCGCCATAGATGTTGATGAAACACATGCTTCTGTCATTTTCTACTCTCACAGGGCGCTTGAGGTCAGGCAGCCCATACTATGGAGGTATCCAAGGTCCACGAGGGGCTTATGTTGGAAGTCCCACTTATCATCAACCAGTTTCCTACAGCTATCAACAAGGTTTTGCATATCCTCCATATGGGTGAGTTGTTCTCCAATGTTTAACAACTAGGATGCTGAAAAATAAATTAGTCTTTTGGATTCTAGAGTTCAAATTTAACAAAAATTCAATGGTTGAATACAACTGTGCGATGTATTATTGCATTTAAAGGAAAGCGATATTCTCACTGTGTTTTTTTTTTGTTTGACAATGTACTACATAATTATAGTTATCGTTAAGAAAGCCTATACAATTATCTAACCAAGAATAACTTAAATTAGTTAACCGGTCTGAGTTAAATTTATATCTTGAGTCACTTAATTAATGGTAACACATAAGACATAATTTAACCCAATCAATAACAACGTAAATTTGTAAGAGTCAACTAAGTTGGCAAAATTATTTCCTATCCAAGTTGACAAATTAGGTAAAAAAGGTCATTTACTTAAGTTAGGCGAATAAAAGTTTTGATTCTTTTCCATTTTCCATCTTCGCTGAAGTGGAACACCTGGAATGGGCAGGATATTGGTTAGCTCAGCTCCAGTAGGCAAAATGGAACAGCCACATGAAAGGAGTTAACAACTGTGGTAAGTATGGTCATTTCAGAGGAAATAAAAAGGAAAAGAAATAGGCACGGCAATAACTGAAGAAAAATGTTTCTCAGGAGAGATTTTCCTCTTCAATCTCATGAACTAATACAGATGTAAATGTATGTTCCGAAAGTTTTGACCGGAAGAACTGAAACATTGATGTCTTGAAATATTTTGACTGGAAGAGCTGAAACTTTTATGTCTTCAAATGTTTTGACTGGAGCATCCTTGAAAAGTAGTTGCTATCCCTCTATGGCCACCCATATGACTATTGCATTTGCATGGTTTGGCTGGATCTAGGTTGGCTTTGTTTCCATCACATATCCAATACATGCTATATCCTGCTTCTGTCAGTTTGCATCAATCTGAGACCACTTAGTGGCTTTCTTAGTCGGTCTGCAAGTTGTTTCATCCCTTAACCGAGCCATATTACTTGATGGTTGGCATATTCATGTTGATCTATGAAATGTACACCACGAACATGTTATCATTGAATCTTCTCAGAGATTGAAATGGTTTTTGTTCCAGGTACACGACTTATGGGCCTGAATATCTGTATCCGCAGGTTGAGAGCTTCAAAATCATGATAGGCCTTCAAAACTTCTTATATTTGATTTTTGAGACTAAGTCTATGAAGTAGTGGATTATTTTGACAGAGTTGGGTTTTGCTCTTTTTTTCTTTTGCAGAATGTCTACAATCCTTACATGAGTCAGCAGTACTTTCAGATATATGGACTACCCGGAACAGTAAACACTGCTATTTACCCATTTGGCCAACTGGGTCAGCCTGTTCCAAGTGGCCATGGGTATGCGGCAGTTCAGAGTTATGCAATGCCTGGCCACCACATTGTGCAATTCAGTGGGCCAAATGTTAATGGAGTGTCCGGTGCACCCATACCTACAATTCAAGCACCATACCAAACAGGCAATATTTCGTGCTAGTGTTACCTTGAATTCAACAATTAACGTGCAATTCTATGTCACTCGGAAACAAATCTTTAAGATGCTTTAAAACCATTTTGACAGACAGTAGGTAACATTATCCAAATGAATTCAGTAGTCATGCAAGCACAAAATTTGAAAATATTAATTTCTACTATATTGGAGGAATATAAAGTTTCTGTTTAAATATGCCACTGCAATTCTGGGACATGGACAACATGTGTTTTTTCCAGAGCAATGTTGTTAATTTGAATCCTGACTTAGCAAGCTATCTTCAACTTCTCAGGTGTTGCAGCACCTGTTCCAGCACAGCCCCATTTCATTCTTCCTGCTCATTCTCCACAGTTCACGCAGGGTAGTGGTTCAGACCAAACGGCTGGTTGAGAGGGATACCATGATAATTACATCTTGAGGTAGATCAATTGCACGACTCTAATGTTCCTAATTTCCACACGCATTTGGAATTTGATTGGGATGTGTGGCACCAAAATTTTTAAAATTCCAACAGGTATCCTTAGATTGCAGCAGGACTAAGAGCAGCAGACTGCTACATGAGTGGCGGGCTTCGAATCTAGCCTTGCAAGTTATCATCTTTGCATTCCAAAGGTAAAGCTCAACTTTTTGACCTAATAGATGGGGATGCTTTAGAGTTAACAGTTTGATTATAGTCGATGGCTAAAAGATTGAAGATATTGAATTATTAAGTGATGGATCTTATGCATAAATTAGAATTAACATGATCAAATGTTGCAGGTCATCTGTAGTTATGGTCGCCAGAGATACCACAAAGTCAATGTCAGTAGCTCCAACTTTTGGAGCCAGAATTAGAAGAGCGCGGATTGCTCTTTTACTCAGCTGCCGTAGTGTCTGTAAATCCTCATACCCTGCCGGAGCTCGAGGTTGCCGGTGGACTGATGGATTCTGGAGTCAGTTGTAGAACTTGATACAGTGAGTTAGAACATAGAATCAAACTGATTCTTTTGACTCCATCTTGGAGTGCTTGTATAGAGTCTCGTGTCTGTGGTTCCTGGGATGTGTCTTGCATTGTATTTTACCACAAGGTAATGTGGATGGCAAAAGAGTCATGTGTTTATTTCAGTTGGTCATTCTGTACTGAAACTCTATAATCTGGATGACTCCAAAAATGGCTTTGGATCATCAAACAACAATGGGAATTAGAAATTCGCTTCATTCCCAACTTTGAACATGCTTGATATTGTTTAACATTTTCAACCTGCTTGGTAATTGAGTGAGAGATCATGCTGGACCACCTTGTAGCTGGCCGGAGGGACTATCTGGTGATCTGGGCATAGCATGGCGACCGGTGCTTGTCTCATCCAGTGCAAGAACGATCAATGACCAGCGTCATCCATTACAAAATTTACCGAAACAGGATCCTGTTCTTAGAGGCTGCCTCTTCTTGATTTCTTTGAAGGTCTGCAGAACATAAGGGTATCATGTGGCAAGGAAATTGAAAATGAGCCCAATTTTAGAGAGATCTAGACTATTCACAATATTGAGCATCATTTATTGGATGACTTTGGACCTCATGTTCTCATCCTCTTGAAAAATCTAGCCAATGTCCTTAAGAGTTATAAAATGGACGGCAAGGAGCTTCACAATATATCTTTCATCTAAAATCTACATTTCCTAAAATCATCCAGTGGAAGAGGTTCTCAGGACACCAGTTTCTGACTGACGACTAAATTCGTAAATGGTTTACATCTCTGTAAAACTAGCCCGTCTAAAGCCTCTAAGGATGACACTTTTGGCAGTGGTTCTGGGAACCAATGACTGAACTGCCTCTACAGGTTATAGAGGTGGCGTTTGGGGTTAGGACCTTTTTGTTGGCTGCTTCTAAAGGAGACATGCTCTCTCCAGACTAAGCTTCCCAAACTTAGGTACCTCTAGCAAAGTCCCACCATTGGATGATCTGACTTAATTATCTTATGTTGCTGCCATCTTAATTTCTGCTGCTTGCAATAAATAGTTCTCATAGGATATTTCTAGCTACTAGTGTTTTTCAGCTAAAAAGTCTAATGGTTGTGATTTGAAAATTTGCAACAGCACAATGTGAAATAATATAACAATAATGAATTTTAGTCTTTAGTCAATCTAGTGGATGCGAGCCAAGATTTCTGGTTTAGATTGACGGAGATATAACTATTCTTGGTCCACTTCTTATCAGCTTCAGCTTTTAGGTCAAATGGAAAACAGACACGGTGTCAGAGCTTTACTGATCAAAAGGTTGCAAGTTCAAATCTGGAGACTTCCCATTTATCATATCCATATCCAAATGCAATAAAAAGGGGTTCTCCTACAGATACCATATTATCTTGGACAGGTATACAAGTGGGTTCAGATCATTTTGTTCTTACTAATTTTCTTTTACCCACTCCAGTTTTAAGAGCTTTACCAAGAACATCATTTCACATGAGGGGATGTGTTAGAGATACATCTCTAGCTTTTAGGTTGGATAGTAAATCGGCACAGATCATCCAAAAATGGAGCCAACGTAGGAGGGTCCTGAAAATGAGTCTGGAAAACTCAGTACAACTAGCATTTCTACTTCTAATATTGACTTCATTAATATGGGATATGATTAAAAGCATTGCCTATTCGTGATTATCAGATGAATTTCTTTGGTAGCATCAGTGTGGATATAAGATTAGTTGCCATGAAGAGAGTTTAGGCCTGATGCCTTCACTATTTAGATGCAACATATTTAAGGACCAGTTTATGGCAACATAAATGGAACATCCCACCGCGATACAACTGAACAAAACCATCATGGCTAAAGATGAAACGCAAGACAACAAAACAAACAAGGCCAGAGCAAACTCTCAAGTAGTCGTGATCTTGATGCTCCCTGGCTTCTTCTTGATTGTCTCAGTTAGCCCACCATCCTTATAAACAATGTCTGTTTTATTTGGATCAGAATCGTCTGGGAGCACAGCTTGGTGAGAAGAAGCCACTCTTTTGTTCCCTCAGCATAATTTCCTTCTGTTCCTTGTACTCACCTTCGACGACGAACTCTTTTTCTCCATCTCCAGCCGAACTTCAATGTCTCCTGCTTCCATGCCAGGCATATGCACAGTTGAGGTGTATCGGCTAGGATACTTCCATGCCAATGGCATCTGCCAAACGGCTGTTTGAGTTGTTTCAATAGAGATGTTTTCAGGCTTCGGGATGGCCTCGCTTTCTTCTCCAAGCTGTTGGAGATATGAGTATCCTTGACCTACTTATCTGTTTAATCTTTTAAGTTGAATGGTAATCCAACATGGTATCAAAGCTTTATTGATTACGAGTCCTGAGTTTAAATCCTAAGACCTCCTATTTATTTTATCCGTGTGCAAAGAGCCCAAAATGACCTTCCACGCAAGGTGTTAGAGATAGACCATTGTTGGCTCACTTCCTATCAACTTAAACTTTCAGGTTGAATGGTAAACCAAAGCGCTACGAGTACATAAGCAAACACATATAATGCAACACCTAACGACGCCCAATGAACAAAGAACCAGAGTCACATAAGCTGTCTTCACCTCGATAATCCGTGGCTTATCAGCCTTCCTCTTGCTCCTCCTCAATTATTACAATGAGCAGGCCATGCCTATATAAGTTGTGTCGATTGTTTGCGGGTCTGAGCCTTCGGGAAGCTCGGAGTGTCAGGAGAAGATGCCAAATTTCCACTCCCTCGTCAGAAATCTAACGAATCTGTCCTTGTCTGCCTGCGTACAAAATCTCTGTCCTCCTTATACTTGCGTCTGATGACCAACTTCTTGTTCTCATTTTCCAGCTGCACTTGGAGGTCACATCCGCTTTCAGGCCTGGCATTTCGGCCAGGTTGGTGTGGCAGTTACCGTATTCCACCAGGCCAACTAAGATGGTGGCGCTAGTTGCCTTTTGTCAATATATGGTTTAGGAACAGGCATCCTGTTTGGGAAACATGCATTGATCTGCTTTTCGTTGATCTTGAATTCTCGTCTCTGAAAAATTGGTACGGTTTCGAAAGAATCGTTAGATCGCCACTTCAGCTAAGAACTTCAAGCTGGTCAACAATATTTTATGTCTAACACACCCCCGTCAAGCGAAAAATCAGTTTTTTATTCTTTTAGGCTCTTGCAGTGCACCAAGAGCAGGCTAATCTACCTTCTAAGAGCCTCTCGGTCGATAAGGCTATGATATCACCGTTCGACCTAAAGTTTAAGCTAATAAAAAATGGGCCAACAATATTTATATATTTGATGACAACCGAGAGGCTAGCATAAGCATAGAGAAATTGCCAAATCAATGAATATGGGATTCAATCTCTGATTTCAAGCAAAACTCAATTTTGCCAATGGGATCGCATTTGGTTCAATGTGATCCACGCAGTCTCAATGATCATTCATATTCAAGAATAAATCAGCAAGACATTTATAAAATTCGGCAAATGTTTATGAAAAATTCAGAAAAATAGGAAAAACTAAATTGTCTGATGTGTTTAAGCTTTATTTGAAAATTTAGCTAGATTCATAAAATACTATTTCAAAATTCTGCAAATTTGAGTTTACATGAAAACTTGTAGCCCAGTCTGTTGGCCATTTATGTTCATTCTCGGTTTAGTTTTGTTGGTCTGCAAGTATTACGGATTAAATTCCCCTACTTCACATTTCAAAACAGAATTATAATAGCTCAATGCCGGTATATACAGTAACAACTGTTCCAGCCTGCTCAATCTACAAAAGTTAAAGCATGACTAGTGCTCCAGCCAGCTTGAGGATGAAAAAAGGGATACATTGAACCCATGAATGGGAGGACGCTATCAGATCACAAATTCATTAGTATTGAGCCTATCGATGATTGGAATATCTCACTTAGAGCATGCTGCACCTCGCCCGAGCCATGCTCACACCGAATAAGATTCACTAACAACGGGAAGAAATATGACAAATATTTCCCAAGATTCTCCAAACTACTGAGTACCTGCAATGTTAACACCACCAAAGAAGTTCGAGCTGTGAGTTCTTCCTTCTTTGCCAAACCCAATGGGAGTATCCACCGTATAGGTGGCTGGTTAACCGGTAGTTGCTGCGCTGACAGATGGCCTGCACAGTCCAAGTATATTCGCAATATCGTTTCACAAACTGCAACAAGTTGGTTTTCAACGCCGATCTTTTCTGACAGAGATGGATTATCTATAAGAAGAGTTTGAGCAAACTTGAGGAAGTTTTGATGGGACTCATTCTCAAAGTGAACCATGGGTGGATCTGAGGTCTCTAATATCGAACACACTTTCTGCAGCTTCTGCCGTATGATGGCTTCTGAGTTCAGTTCATGTGCGTGTGATGCAATGGAGTAGAGCATCTCCAGAAGAATTGTTATGTTGGTTGCAGACAAGTAGTCTCGGTGCGTGTTATAAAGTTCTGGTATAACCTGAAAAAATAAGAAAAAGGGATCATTGACCAGCAAAGTTTCTTTAGTTTCAAATCAAATCAATCTGGAATGAGAAATATTTACAGTTTAATGTCCTCTATTAGCTGATAGCAAATCCATAGTTAAGTTTATGGGATTGCCTAGTAATCACATCTAAAATCCCTAGTGACGTAATTAAGATGTTTTTCAAATTCCATCAACTAGTCGAGCTACAGGAATTCAAGTAGCAGGGAAGAGTTTGCAGCAACCATCCTGTTCTACACCATCGTTTAGCTTCAACAAGTGAAAATGGATGGCACCTTTAAATGTCACTATAGTGAATGATGAACTTATTACTCATCTTTGTACGTTCTTTAATCTTTTTTATCCTTTTAGGGGTAACGAAGTTGTTTCAGTTAAAATAAAATGCTCTGTTAACAAGTACCAGTCTATGTGACATGAGATTCAAAAAAAATGTTCAAAACAAACACTTTCATCTCCTAAAATTACTGTTTAAACTGACAATAATAAAACCTTAAACCCCAATAAAGTATTGAAACTATAAATTATGTAAATGAAAACTGGAGTTTCCTTCCACTCCTTGGTAAAGTTATTTCAATAAAGTAACCTCGTGTACCAGTAATTTCCAGGATATTTAATTTTAAAAATTCAAATGAAATAAGGAGTTCATGAGAAGCAGCTGATTCTAAAGATTTGTTCTAACCTCTGACAAAATTGAAATTTAAGGGAGAATGATGATTGCACTCCCTGCGATGAATTAATGAAAGGGTAGCCCAGTGCATGCAGGGTCCAGGGAATTAATGATGCTACTTATTTGACTAGCTATATTAAAGGCGACTACAAATTCCAGAAAATGATCAGCAGCTAATCAAATTATGAAGCGTGGATATCAATTACCAAATATAAATCCTGAAGTTACAACAACAGCAGCTAAATTCCACACAGAACAAAGCTGACCATGTCATAGAGGAGCTCCCATGATCTTACTTCAGTGAAATGCTGGTAAACATGCATTAACCAGTAAGACTGAACACTCATAAAAAAGTGAGAGTTGTGCATATAGACAGTAGAAGTCCGATAAAATAATAATCCCAGTAAGACAATACAATGTCGGTCGTTACAACTTGGGGTAATCATGGTTAATTAACAATCTCAACAACCTTTCAAGATAATATATTTTAAAAGTGTCCTCAAGGGCCCGCTGATTACATAAATTAATATCGAGAGAGAGAGAGAGAGAGAGAGTTGGAATGTTGGAGGAAAATTAGAGATACATAAGAGCAATTGCACATTCACACAGAAGAAAAAGATAGATTTGGCTGTTTGGAAAGAAAAACACAGAATATAGAGAAAGGGACGGAAAAGATTGATATTGCCTATAAAATTATACCAACAAGAAGGCAATACATATATTAATTTATCAAGATTTTTTGATAACATAGAATCCTGCTAAGTTAACAGAAGACCTCAGGTCCCTATGTTATCAATTTATCGGACCATCATTGTATGTGGGTGAGAAAACAAATGGATACATGGATATATAGAGAAATATAGAAATTGAGGTTGAGGATACCTGGGTAACGAGCAATTGCACAGCAATGTGACTCTTTGTTCTGACAACCACGTAAGATGATGCACCGAGACTATCATCATCCTGATCATTGGGGTATCCATGGTCTGAATACTGTTCTGCATCAGAATATACTTGAAACTCATCAGGTACTTCGATGTTATCCATGATATGGACAACCTTCCAAAATTCAGGCAGCACTGATGCAGCTTCTACTTTCAAGGACAAAAAGATCTCTGTCCATTCTTTTTCTGAGAGTCTGATGCCCAGATTGGCTGCCAAACAGACAAAAGCAGATATACCAGTGCTAGCAAAACTCTGATTAGGACTTCTGATGGAACTTGTAAGAAGTGATGCAATATTCGGTAACAGTGATCGAACAATATCAAAGAAATTAACAAATAGGTCCACATGGCATCTAGCTGCCACAGCATAAGTGTCACATATTGAAACAATTTCCTTATTGCCCAAATCTTCACTTGCTACCATCTTTTGCAAATTCTTGAATACAGGGAAGACAACAGAGTTGAAAACACTATTCCAAAAGGTAAGGGAGAAAAGATTTCCATGATCCTTCAGGATGTTAAAGAGCACTTCCAGAGCACTTTTTCTGATATCTTGACGTGGGTCAGATGTTAGTCTTGACAAACCTGAAAAGGAGGCATTTGAAACAAGACTTGTGTTCAGGTCAGGCATGGAAATGCAATTGCAAAAGTCATCATGCTTTGCTGAAAACATGTAACTTGAGAAACTTACCAGTGAGCAATGGCACCCAAAAGTAGACTTGATCATCTTTATCAGTGAAAGTATGCCCATCCAAAGCATGTTCATTTACTAATACATGTGAATCATCTTCAATGACCTTTCCGTAGCGAACAAGTCCTCCTTCAGCAAGTTTAACAGCACAAAATCTAAGAAATGCAATAGCTTTGAGGCTTACATCGCTGTTCTTTTTTGGATCAAGGCTTACATCACTCTTAAATCTGCTATTTGTGAAGGTAATGAGACATCTAACACAGTCAGTGAAGGTTGTGGTCTCTGTCTCAGTTATATAGGGAAAATAATCCCGAACAATTTTCTCCATGGTTTCAAAAGCCAATAAAACAATATTCTTACGTTCATCAGCAGCTGCAACGGTAAAAACCTGGAAATAAAATTCCATTTCCAAACATCAGATATACATTTGTAAAAAGAGAGAATTTCTTTTTTCCTTTTGTTTAAAGATAAGATTACCAAAAAAATATTTCAATTTCCAATATTTCAATTTCCATAATATGAATCCACTTCTCAGGAAGTTCAATTTTAAGCAAAGAGAAACATCATGGGAGAATGTCAGCAAAAAATCTCAACTCACCGTAAAAACACTTTTCCAGCCAGATTTCACATTATTCACACGAATGAGGACCATCTGAGAGATGCATCTAACAATTAACTCCCTAATTTCAGCAGAGTTGCTTTTCTGCATAACAATCACAAACGGTCTCAAAAATTCATTCTGGAAATTATAATTTGCCAGCTCCTCACGCTCTAGGAACTTCATTGCCAGCTGCCGCAATGAATCCATCACAAAGATTGCTACTGAAAGATTTTCTGAACACCCAACTGAGACAAAAAAATCTGAAAGAACATTCCATATCCGAGTCCAGACCAATCTAATGCGGCGCATATTGTAGTGCCTGCAAAATAAATAAGATATTTAGCAATAACATACAGCAGTTCTAAAAGGTGGTTTTATTCCCATAGACCACAAATGTTAAAAGTAGAATCTTACGCAATTTCAACTATTTTTGTAAGGCTGAAAACCTGAGGATCCGTTGGAGACTGCAACTCTGCCATGGAAACCTTACAAAGAGCCTTTACAAAAGCTACTATAGCCTCACTGTTCAAGCTTTGGCTATGAGCAAATATGTGGTTAAGCTCAGAAGGTCCAATTTGATCGAGCAGATATAAATTGGAAATGAAATTATTAATCTGCTCCAGAGTAAGCAGCCCTGATGCATTGATCCCATGAGTAGTACTATCATAAGAACCCCCTCGAACAACAGCCCTTACAGCTGGATTCTGGAGAGCATTTCCTTTTTTTCTTCGGGATGCAAAAGCTGGCGACTTCTGCAATTTTTCTTCTGTTTCAGATGAAGAAATAGCAAAAAAGGAAGCATCAGGAGGTGCACCCTCTCCCAACAAATGTAGGTGCTCAAATCGTGAGAGACATGTTAATATGTGCTCCCAGGCTTCCTGTAAGTAATTACCATTTTCAATGGCAATGGATATGATGACCTGGCAAAAAAGGGGCAAGTAAGAACCAGTTAATTAGAACAGATTTTTTTTTTTTCTTTTAAAAGTCACATGAACAATGAACATGTAAGCCCAAACAAAATTTTCATTGGAATGGTTCTACTAGCTCAATCCATAGTGTGTTTCAAAGATCTTTTTAACAACAAAAGCAATTATTTCTATGAACTTGAGAAGAAATAAAATGTCAGGACTCAAAATGTGAATCACAGGTATTGTGATGAAATGGGAGTTACCAGTTATTTCACTTGGCAGTTTCAGTATAGGGATCCTTATACATGGCCAAGCATTGTTCAGATTAACTTTCAGGCCAGAACACGTCAACTTTGTATCTAATTTAGGATTATATTCCCAGCTATTTTTTCTTCACTATTAGATGCATCAACTAAATTTAATTTTATTAAGCTACATGAATAGAACCTCATCAAGTGAAGAAAATTCTAGCTGATGCAAACTGCATAAACATTCTATGTAAATAACAGAGAAATGCAGTATTTCTGAATGGTACAGAGCAGAGAAAGCATTTCATAGATGAAAATAATTATTCCATCAAACAAAACACAATCTTACTTTAACAGCATCAACATTCTTTTGCTTCATGTCAGCTGCACAATGAAGGTATGTAAACTTGGCCATGGTCGTAACAAAAGCATCTCTTTGTGTCTGCATACACATTACTGATGTAACATGGACAGCATGACGGAATCCTTGCAAGCATTGAGATGTGGCAGCTTTGTCATCAGTTCGATCAAGGGTCATGCTATATGCAGCTAACATGGGAGCCCAGCAAACCTCAGTCATGAGTCTCACTATTGCTGCATCCGTAACAGCATAGAAGACAGACCTGTCATATCATTAAAATACTCCAGATGAAAACATTGCCAATAAAATAAAACAATAGTGCATATTAGGTTGTATCTTACTCTGATTTCCCTTTGTTAGCTTTAAACTGCTCTTGGATGTGCCTTATTAGTACATCATTTGCACCTAATGCCTTTTCTTCTGCCTGCTTCCCTGTGACTAAATTGAGTATGCTGTCCAGGCCCAATAGCTTGTTGATGCTGGTAGCCTGTTTGCTCAGTGGAGCTGCTGAAGTAGCATTCATTTTTATTTCATTTTTCACAATATGATCATACAAAGACCCAAGATATTCTTCAGGTAGATCTTTTCCATCATCAATCCCTCGATTATTGCGAATAAAATCAGCCTTTGACATCTAAAACACAAAAGCAAGACAGACATTGAGCCAGAACCAGATATTCAATTTCAATCATACAACTAAGGACATACTAAATACCTAATGGACACAATTTATCAAACTCACCTTGTCTTTGACCATGTTATTATGGGCATCCGTGTTGAGCAGTATCACGGAATAAGCAAGAACATAAGCAGTATCTGCACTAGTAAACGAATCCGGATTGCATTTACAATAACGCTCTGCAAACTTCTCCATGATCCTATCAATCTTCTGTGCCTCTCCAGGCAGCCTGAAGCCCTGTAAAAAAAATCTAATGGCTTCGCCAAAGTCCATGTGCTCAAAATTCATGGAGTCCACATAAGCATGCATAACTTTCAAAGAGAATTCTTCTGCTTCGCCTACATAGTCTCCGATCATTGCTTCACTCAAGCCAGAAGTGTTTTTCAGAAACAAAGCTATTTCTTCTGGAGAACTGCCAATTTTCTTGGCATTTATTAGAAATTCAATGCCCTTGGATGGTTTCCTATTGAATAGTGAAATACCTTTCTGCAATTATTTCATTCAGTTGTCACCCAAGGTAAGAAACTAATTTTCCAGTCAAATGTAATTAACTCAGACGAATATGAATATTCTGCAAAATGCTCAAGCAAAGCAACAATATTAATACCTGTAGTTCTATTTTGTAAGCTCGTCTTTGCTCAAGTGTGGTGGCTTCTGATGGTTCAGAATTTGCTTCAGAATGTAAGTCATAGTCAATTGCAGTTCCTTCATCTCCATTAAGTGTTGTATGATTCTCAGCAGAAATATCAATTTCAGAGTTCTTAGATGGATAGAAGTACCCAGTACGTAACTGTAGGTCCATCCAAGAACCCATTGACTTAATGATGGTAACCAAGCATTTGACAGATTCATATCTGAATGTAAGATCTTGGGTTGGAGACAGTGTTGTAGCAGAACCCGGTGGCACACCTAATGCAGTTTTCAGAAGGCCATTGACAGTCCTGCAAATATCTGATGGAATTAAAAGTGTCTTAATACACTTTACTAAAAGTTCACTACAAAGAAATGGTAGTGAAAATCACATTAAAAGATGAAAAGCAAATTAAGACAGAAAATTTGACTCCAGCTAGCCTGATGCCCACAAAAGGGACATCCTTGTTATGTTGCCTTGTGGGAGACTAAATTAAATAGTTTATGTAACTTTTCTAGCAAAAAATGCTTGGCATTTCCAGAGAGTATATGGTACCTTTCAAAAATGTTTGGTGCATCCACATCAGAGTCATAGTTCACAAATATGTCAACTATTAGCTGTGAATCCTCACAGATCTTCTCCAGCAAGCTGAGAACTGTCATTTTCTGCAAAAAACTAGGCTGAAGCACATTTTCGAGAACTCGGAGGATAAGCATGGGATACAAAAGCCCTATTTCTGCCTTCAATCCTTCTCTAAACCTTGATAATAAGCCCATGAAAATCGAGCATGATAGTTGGAAGATACTCATTGCTGACAGCGCACTGTTTTTTAACAATGATAAGCATAGATATTGCTTGATAGCACCAAGAAATCTGTGTGAAAAGAGTAGGAAAATGTCACAGACTAATTTGATCTTTGAAAAGTAGAACATGTGATCAAACAGGGAAAAGAAAAAAAGCTCATATACTGCATCACTCATCATATAACAGAAAAGCCTCAGCGTGGAAACTCGTAAAAGATCACTATTGATTTTCAGAAGATAGATTTAGAAATGATACCCTTAAGGAAATGTAATAAACCAGATCAGGTCATAGTACCCAGATATCATCAGCAAAAAGTTTTGAGATACTAGTGGCGTAATTTATTTGGAAGTTATTGAAAAGATCAGTCGTAGAGAAAAAAGCATATAGGTATTCACTAATAATAGCCGCATAACTAAGTTTTTCTTTTTCTTTTTATGACGGTAAACAGCAACCACAGAAGAAGCCTCTATATTATTAGATCCTTTCCTGTTCTGTAATTTAGAGAAATTTATAAATTTTCAAGCAAACTTAGAAACCTAAAATGTTGGAAAGTGTAAGTCTAATAAATGCAGTACAGAAGAAGAGAGTAAGAGGAACAATTTCGGACTGCCAAAATCAATTAGACATGCTGAGAAATGGTGCAGTTACAACTGGAACACAAACAATAACTGAACTACTGAGTTACATGATTTTTAAATCTTATTAAATCCTAAGTATCTCATAACTAGGTATTTTTTTGCCTATGCTTTGCAAGGAAAACGAGCAATCTGTCCCTTAAGCAAGTCTGAGGTTGCCTAAAGATTGGATTCAAATGGCAATGCTCTTTTTCCTTTCAAAAACAATAACAGAAATCAAGAATAAACAGAAAGTATACTAAAGGGGATTTCTTAAGAGTGCCCACACATTCTCGTCTTTGCTAAAGAATCAGCTAGTCATTTTGCAACACTAGGAAGTCCAAGAAATGGTGATCTCCGTCAACTAATTCCATTCACAGTTTCATTTTATAATGCTGTGCAAATCTCCAAGGATCATTGGAGACTCCCATTCCCTGCCTATGACAAACCATAATACAATTAACTTTTCCTCTGAAGTTGAGATACACAAGCAGCAGAACCCAGGTCACCCTATTCTCCTCACCCAGTATGAAAGATGGAAAACCTTTCTCACCGAAGAAATGAAATTGCTTCCATCATCTACATTCACCTGAGCTTACCCTACGGACTAACAACTTATACATTTATTCTCTCTTTAAAGTTTATATGTGCATTGAAAGAACACTGCTAACATATCTTTATTTGTCATGTACAAAGTCTCTCTTCTCTTAGAACTCTTCTGCCAGACCTCCAGCCAACCATGTTTTCTCATGGAACATTACAAAACCAGCCAATATAGCATGCTTTGAATTTATAATTTTATTATTAGATGATACAGTGCTCCTACTTGCTAATTCACTCTATGGTTCCATGAGAGCCATACTCCAACTCGACATAAGATGAATTAGAAGTTGAGAGTCTTGAGATATCATCCCTTGTTCAAAAGAAGCATCATGAACAGTCTCCAAAATTCCTTCCTCAGTCACCAAACAGCAGACTTAAGTCCTTCATGACTATGACTTAGAAATAACAGAAGCAAGATTTAGCAATTTTTTAATTAGTATGGATTTTTGGCAGTGACTTTATCAAGCTCTAGATGAATGATAAAAACTATCAAGGGGAAAAGAAAAAGCTTCCTTCTTATCAGCTTACTGATTCATTCTTTAAATGTGTTTTCCTTATCACACATTCTTTACTTTATTTCTTTATCTGATTGCATATAGTGTAAGGAAGCATTTTGTAACTAAAGTACTTAGACATAGCTATGTGTATAAATTGAAACTGGTGACTTGTTTGCCTTTTTGGTTTTTAATAGAAAACACCTTCGAGCTCCACAAAGTCATTGAGCTTTAGACAATTGAACCATTCTCTAGCTCGCTTATATCTGTGGTGTTATTTGGTCACTTTTCCATCATTCATTTGTACCATAGCAGGTAGTGTAAGTAATGAGAAGGATGATATAGAAAAGAGTTTTATAGTTAACAATAGCTGCAAAATGAATTGGAAATGTTTGTTAGGCTCATAATAGATGCAAAGCTAAAGCAGTGGATCTAAGGACAAAACCTCTAACATCAAGAGAAGTCAGATAGCTATCAAACCAGTGTTTACTTGGTTTTCAAATATCCTCAAGAGGATGATGTGGTTGAGAGATCATCATTCCATGAGACTTTTGTAAGTCACAACAAAGATAATAAGGATTTAAGAGCATCAAAACTTATATCAAAGACTGCACAATGATGACTTAGAAACTGGGCTCTTTTCTTGTCTAGATTCTATTGCAAGTGGAAAACAGCTAAAAATAAGTGAATTTTTAAAAAAAATTATGTTTTCCAACTCCAACAAAAGTAAGGTACATGCCAATTATTTGATCAAAACCAAATAGGAGTTTGTTTTTGGGCATAAAAAGATCTTTAAACATGGATGCCAATGAACTACAAGTACATGTCATTGAACATGCTAGGAAGGGCTAAGTTTTCAAATAAATTACCTCTAAATGCCAAATGATTTCAATAGAGTAAAAGATGCAAATAGTTTGAGAAAACCTTCATCATGCTCTACTTAAATTCTTGGATAAAGAAGTCAATGATACTGACATGGGTTTCCACTGCAAATATGTATTAATTTAAGGGGCTTCCTCCATACATCTCAAGCATGCCCCACTCAAGTTTCTCCAACCATGGTGAAATGATGTGTTCAAGTAGTGTTTGGCAAAGAGATGAATAATGACTTCATTGAGCAACCTGATCAATTATGCAATTTTGCTAGGATTTATAATCTTAAATTTTGCTTCTTGAGTTTGGTCTCTACACTGCTTCTTCATCCAGATTCTTTATTAACTTGCAAATTGGACAAAAGCATTCTAGTCATGTGCCATTGTTAGCTATGGAAGCTAATGTAAAGGGAGTTATTATTCATAAAAGCAAAGCCTTTTCAGTTTTGAAGCTTGAACTTTATCTATCTTCTCTCTTGTTGGGTAGATTTATCTCATTGGCCATTTTTCATTACATCAAAATTAACAAGTGAATGATCATGTATCCATTGGGCATCATGTGATAGCTACCAGAAACATTTAGTTTTCTCTACTTGTAGGTTACTGTTCAATATAACAGCAACTAATTTTAAACATTTGGGTTCTTCATTTTAGCATGGCATTATCCTAAATGATATAAAAAGATATTTCCAGTGCTAAATTGAATCTCACTAATCTAAAAACCTCTTAAACACAACACCACCTAACTAAAATTCTAAAAGGAAATGAAAAACACAATGCGAAATCCAATAACATTTTGAATTCAAATAAAAGCAAGATGCTATCAGAAGTTCCAAACTCCATACTTAGCACAAGAGCACTTACTTCTCGTTTGTCCGCCAAATCGGACCAGCATTCTCCGTGACAACCTTCAACAACTCTAAAGACAAAACCTGCCCCCTTAACAGCAAATGATCCTCTGGATTCTCCTGGTTCGAAAACTTCAACGAGAACTTACACAAATTCTTGAACAAAAAAAAACCATCTTGCCTAATCTTACTCCTATCCTCCAATTCACTCCCCTCAATCGAATCCAAACCCCCATCCCCTCTACAATTCTCAACATCCCCATTCTGGGATTCCACCAAACTTGGAACAATAGGAACTCCTTCACTCCCCTCCACAACTTCTCCGACAAAATTCTGAACTACCTGAACCAAATTTCCATCATTCAAACTTTTATCCGACAACTCCAACAATTCTCCCACTGCAACAGGCCGAATCTGGACATCCATCGAGTCGGCCTCAACCCTCGCATAAACAATGGTCACGATTTGAGCTAGCACCGCTTTCGCGCAGATCTGACTGGTGCCACTAAGAGTTCCCAAATACAAATTATAACAACTCTTAACAATTTGAACCAAAGAATCGCCACGGATCACCAAAGCCGGCGATCGTACCATCGACAGCAATGCTCTAAGCACGGCAAGCTCGACGGAATCGTCACCTAGCCCGCCGCACCGGCAAACCGAATCGATAACTCGTAACAGAACATCATGTTTCGAACGATCAATTTCTGAACGGATCAAGCCTTGGGAAACGAGTTTATAGATGCATTCTAAGGCGGGTTCGATGACTTTCGTGGATCCCGAATCAATGGCTAAGATTAGAGGCTGGAGAACGAAATCGGCATCCGCTGGAGCAAATAGAGGGATTGCAGAGTTGGAAATTGGATTCGAAGAGTCCGTTAGGATTTCCAGGCTATCGAGAACGGATTTGCAACTGGAAACGAGCTGGGCATGTTTTCGCCATGCGACATTTTTTATGATCTTGTCTAGATACGGGCCGAGAACACGACCGGGGCGGGAATTTCCGCCTAGGGCTTGGGAAGATGACATTAGGGCTAGGGTTTTCTGAGAGGTTTTGCTGGGGAAGGAGATGGAAAGAAGGTCGCCATTTGCAGAGGAGGAAGGAAGAAGAGACTTGTGCGTTTTGCAGTGGGATTTTGATGGGAATGACCGGGGAGGTTAGTTTGGGCATTATAATTTGGTGGCCCTCATGTTGATAAAGACACTCCTTATTATTGAGTTGCTTGCGCGAGTAGATTAGTGAAAGAGATTTACAGATGATTATTGATCATTCATCTTTTTTGCCACATTTTTCTTATGTGTTACCTCACAACTATTTGATTAGATGTTAATCCCAATGTAACGATTTTATGAATCTTAATATAAGAAATAATTAGAATTCTCGATCTCTCTGAAATCAGAGATTCAAATCCAGGATTTGAACTGATGATTCCTTCCAGTGGAATTGGGAGATCAAATTACTCAACTTTTTGGAGTAAGCAAATTTTAGAAGCCAATAATTTTGAGAAATCATGTAAATGAAACAAGAGATTTGATTAGTGGGTGTCCACTCATATTCCACAACCATAAGACAGAGAAAAAGGTATGCCAATAAGAGGGAAGAGCATCTGGATTTGAACGCTTTTTTTGTACTTCAAGGACACTCAAACTAGGTAACTTGATACATGAACTTGTCCTTCAAGTACAAATCCACCTATTAAAATTTTATGAGGATGTTGACGTGGAAGTAATGCTGGAACTCAATTTGGGATAAGGTTTTGATTACGATGATAATGGTAACTCTATCTCTTTCTCTATGTTTTTTTACATAAATATAATTAGTGTTAGATAAATTCTTTCACCCACCATGCACAGCCTTGAGCAGCGGGAACTTGGGACCTGCACCAGACAGACCCAACCTGGTAACTTTGGTTGGCACTACCATAACAGAAATCTCCTATTAAAATAAGTTTATGCTAATGCTTTAACCAAGAAAGAGGGCACAATCTCAATGTGCATCAATGTGATATAACAAACAGATACAATTTTGCATGCTTATAAACTATAAGCAATCTTAAGCCATCAACTGGAAAGCTTCTCTGTCTTTATCAAGAGAGAAGAAAAGGGAAGAGAGGAACTAGAGTTTACCAAACTGAAAGTCTACAAGATCCACTAACCTGCTCTGTGATAGAAATAAAATGCATTTTTAGTTTGTTGGAATGTAATTTTAGCAAGGAGAGTAAGAGTGGAACGCCGGTCAAGATTGATAACCAAGAAGTCCCCATAAAAGACCACTTTCGGCACTTAGAATCAATGATTCATGAAAGTAGAGAGATTGAGAGGGAGGTTACCCAAAGAATCCAAGTGGGTTGGAACAAATGGAGATGTACATCCAGAGTTTTGTGTGATCGGCGGATGCCACTCAAACTAAAAGAAAAATTCTATATGATAGATATAAGGCTGGCTATCCTCTATGGATCAGAATATTGGGCAGTTAAGGAATATCATACTCATAGGATGAGTGTCGCAAAAATGAGGATGTTGAGATGGATGAGTGGTAAGACAAGAAAAGATAGAATTAGAAATGAAAATATTAGTGAAAATTTAGGGGTAGCACCAATAGGTAATAAGATGAGAGATTAGACTTAGATGGTTTGGACATATTCAAAGGAGACCAACAATGGTACCAGTTAGAAGGAGTGAGCCAATACAAGTAAAAGGCTCTAAAAGGGCAAAGAGAAAGCCCAAAAGAACTTGGATAGAAGTGGTGAGGAAAGATTTAAAAACTTGGGACTAAATGAAGCCATGATATTTAATAGAGTGGAATGGAGGAATAAGATTCATGTGGCCGACCCCTAATTGGGATAAGGTCTTAATGATGATGATGATTAATCGAAAAATATAAACACCAGATGACACAGTTCATTAAATGCAGCAGATTCTACTGGTTGGTGTCACTAGCTGCTCACATTTTCTTCTCCAATTGAACTACTCAGAACCTGCAACGCTAACACAATTCAACAAGTTTGAGCCCCCAGTTTTCCCTTCTTTTCTAAACCCAATGATGGGATCAGCCGAATAGTGGGCAGGTTGCCTGGAAGTTGTTGTGATGAAGGACAGCCTGCAGAGTCCACGTATATCTGTAATATCTTCTCACAATCTGCGACTAGTTGGGTCTCAATGCCCGTCTGTTCCGACAGAGACTAGTTCTTTGTAAGACGAGTTTGAACAAAGTTGAGGAAGTTTCTGTGACGTTTAGATGTGTGTCACATGATAGGCTTGCTAAACCTGAAAAGCAGCACTTAGAGCGAGACCTTGAGGTGATGGGTTCAAGGCGTGGAAACAGCCTCTTGCAAAATACAAGATAAGGCTGCATATTATTGACCCTTGTACTCCGGCCTTTACCCAGACATATGCAGGAGCTTAGGCACCGGGGCTATCCTTTTAGAGCGAGACTTTTGGTCAGGTCAGGCATGGAAATGCATTTCCGAACTTTTACATTGCCTGTAACATATAACAAAAGAAACTTACCAGTCAGCAACAGACCCCAAACTGTGGAAGTGTGCCCATCTGAAGCCTCTCCACTCACAGATATATGTGAACCATCCAAATTGTTCATTTCATTGCACACAAGTCCTCCTTCCGCAAGTTTAACAGCACAAAGTCTAAGCAATGCAACAGCATTGTGGCCTACGTTGCAGTGAAATCTTCCATTTGGGTAGGCAACTAGGCATAACAGAGTCAGTGAAGATGGCACCCATAGTCTCAGTTATGCAGCAAACAATTTTCTCCAACTATGTTCTCCACGTTTTCAAAAACCAACAAGACAATATTCTTACATTCATCAGCAGCAGCTCTGGCAAAACTTAATAATAAGGTCGCATTTAAAAAAGGCAGTCCCAGTGCACAAAGCTCCCCCGTATGCAGGGTCTGGGGAAGAGGCAGACCACAAGATTCAATAGTATGTAGCTTAATCTTGCATTTTGCAAGAGGCTGTTTCCATGCCTTGAACCTATGACCTAAAGGTCACACAATGACAACTCTACCGTTGCACCAAGGTCCCCTTCATAAGGTAGCATTTCCCAAGTTAAAATAATCAATTACTCACAATGTTATTTAAGAAATATTTCCGAAATATAATGCCTCCAGAGCTCCATAAGGTTTGGGATTGTGAAATATAGCTTTGAAGTTTAGGCTATTTTAAGATTGGAGTGCTTGTTTGGTTAGAAGCTAATTCTATTAAAATAACTAGGGTTATGATGTATACACTCCTTTTTCTTACCTGAACACCCTGAGGGAGATAAAAAGTAGCCAAAGTAGAAAAAAAAGTTGTATATATCATTGCCCAAACTAAACAAAAGTCTATTTTTTAGTAGTAATTTCCACACTCATGCACACAACTGTCGCACCTCCATTAGGAAGACCGCCAACCTCGAATCTACAACCTAATGTGCAAACGATAGAGTGCCATTTGCCTGCAACCAACTGTTCTAGACGTAAGCTATTGTAGAGAAAAGCCTTTCAAGGGTTAGTGGTGTTTGAGATGAAATGAGCTGGCTTGAGATCTAACTTCAATTGAATTAAGATGACTCTAATTTGGCATGAGATAGTGAAAATTCAACTTAACAGTAAGCTAAGATGAGATAATTTTCATCTCAACTCATCTCAAGATCCACCAGTGGTGAGATTAGGATATATCTCTTCATCTCGACCCAACTCAAGCACCGCTAACAATAATATAGCCCATCCCATCCCATCCCATCCCATCTCAACTTAGCTCACTCCATCTCAAGCACCACCAGCACTTTGTTTGAGGTTTGGATTTGATGGGTGATTCTAACCCACCTTATCTCATTGACCACCTCTGCTGCATCAAGATGTCATTATAGTGACCAGCAACATTTGGTTTTCTTCAATATTGACACATCTCTGCTGCAACTGAATTTTAACATTTAAATACTTCTTCGGTGCTAACTTCAGACCATTTCTTCAGCAACATAATTCCGCCATTTATGTTAGCGACAGGCATGTAGAGTAAGCCTCAAGAAAGTTTTGTTTAAGTTGGAGAACGAAAATTGATTAGGTGCCAAGGTGCAACCATTAGGACAGGAATTACCAGGAAGGATCCATCAGACCCAACTGCCTTATCTTTGGGTATTGGAGATGAATTATTGGTTTTGTAGAAGAAAAAAGGCATCGAATCCATGAAGACTTCGTGCCTTCTTCAATATAACAAAAGTACGTGATTTTTGGGACAAGGCTCATCTATGGCAAGACTATTAAGATGACAAGTGAGGAACAGAACCAGAGGAAGATGGTATCGAAGAATTTAATATCAACTCACATTTCCAGGTTTTAACAAACTCAAATTTCAATGCTAAAAGATTTTCCAACAGTTCTCTTCCTCTCACACAAATGGTGATGACCACTTCCTCGATGTACACAAGCATGCATGTAAATATGCAAATGTAGTTTGTGACGATCATCGTCCTTCACCTACAATGTCCCACAGTATAGGTCGTGGCAGAGGTGATCTGTCTGGATGAGCTACAAACTTGCATCTAATGGTGTGTTGCCATGGCTGCTAGTACTTCTTCCCATTGACTCTCTTGAACCATCCTCACTGAAGGACCCGGTTATACTTTGGGGTAGCCAAATTCTGCTGCCGGCTTTAACATTGCTCACTTCAATATCACCTGATAGCATGGCCACCACCTGTGACATGGACGGCCGCACTGGAGCTTGCTGAGTGCAGAGAAAACCTATCTCTATCGCTCGAATAGCTTCTTCCTCATTAAAGTTTGACAAAGTCGGATCAACCAATTCCAGTGGACGGTTGTTTTCATGCAGATGCCATGCCTAGTAAATAATGAATGGCAACAAATTAGTTTCATGTCAATGCAACTTTGACAAATAATGACTTGATGATTTCCCTGGGAAATCTATGGAGAAACACAAGTCAGAGTCATCTAGCCAGAACAATGGTGAATTAAAGCAGTTATAATTAAATATTAGATAAATATACAAATCATGTATGAAAATTGAGATATAAATTGAGATACGTTGCATTTCAAGCTAAAGAACAGAAATCATGTTCAGAAATTGGTTAGAGAACATATGTGATACACACATATGCTTAATATCCCCCAATAATCTTTCAGCGATCCATCAATACCAGCAACATATCTCATTATGATGAGTGTTTGCAGCAATTGACGCTTATATTTATGTCCCCAAAAAGAAAATGCATAATGCAGCACTGAATGCAACAATCACTTCTCCATGAACAAAGACATCGAGTTGCAAGCCTCCTGATTGTGATTCATGCATAATGATCAATGTTCCATACCCACTCAAGAAGATAAATGCGCTCATCATCGAAGCTTGAGTCTGTATTTGACCTTCCACTCAGAACTTCAAAGGCAACAACCCCAAAAGCGTAGACATCAGCTTTTTCTGTCAGATACCCACGCATGGCATATTCTGGTGCCATATACCCACTTCAATAGTCCCAGATGGAAGTTAGTAATATTAACAAGAGCAAACATCTCCTAGTAAACAAGCATGGATGGAAAAGGTTAGCGGTGCTTACATTGTTCCTGCTACTCTGGTACTAATGTGAGTCTCCTCGTCATCATACAGTTTGGCTAGACCAAAATCTGAAAGTTTGGGCTTGAGATCAGCATCAAGCAGAATATTACTTGCCTTGACATCTCGGTGCACAATTCTGGGTCCTGACTCATGAAGATAATCAAGGGCTCTTGCTATCCCCAACAGTATATGGTAGCGAGTTGACCAATTAAGATGCAGATTGTTCTTTCCTGAATGTCAACAAGAATATCTGCATAAAGATTCTGTGCATGTTTCTCACAGATGTAATAATCCAGATATAAGAATTTTGAAACTTCAAATTCAATTATTCCTTGAGTCCTAATTGTGTAAAAGAATGACAGATGAATTTTTGCGACCCAAGACTTTGAATACAAAGATGGGCCCTAACTTGTGAGTTTTGTAACAGGGGCTAAATCTTTGTGTATACATGAGTGTAACCTTTCAAACATGTGTGTGTGTGTGTGTGTGAGAGAGAGAGAGAGAGAGAGAGAGTGAGAGAGAGAGAGAGAGGAATCACTTAACAAGGTTTTGGTTAGATCTAACACCTTCACTTGTGGCCCTCTTACGGTTATAAAATGGACATAACATGGATGGTGTAAAACAAAAAGACCATGTTACCATCCATTGGCAAGCACAAGAGTCCCAGAAATGAAGGCATTAGAGATTCCTAATGGATGGGAGTTTTGGTACCAAGGACATCTGATAGAAGACGAATCGGATTATGCCTTAGATCAATGAAAAAAATATAAAAAGTGGGCACGCACCCTATTTTTCTTCAATGCAACCCAAATACAAAGGGCAGTATGGAAAAAATTCTCCTCTATCTCTCTCATATGGTTGTCTATAGCTTACAGAAATCAGTTTCACTTTGGATTTGCATTAGAGGAAGAATGTTTTAAAATGAGCGTATTTTAGTAAACAGATAATGGCACTTCTGTAATAATAAGAAATTTTCTTTTTGCAACAACAGAACCAAGGGAAGAATTACATCTTTTCCACTTACAAGGTTAATTTTCTGTCCAAGACTTTCACGTGTTACTGCTAACCCACAAAAAAAACGTGTTGTAGGTTACAGATCGTGCACACACATTTCAAAAAACCTACAGAAAGGACATCAATGGTGGCTAACAGTTTGTGGCAGTGGACTAGGATGTAGTCCAATCTTCACTGTGATGTTATTTTAAAATTGGTTACAAGTTGTACAAATAATATATGAGAAATTGACTAATTATTAGTCAAATCTGAATTTAATTTGATTTTCTAACCACTTGCAACTTTATACTTTAAACAAGTCAAGAAACTTGGGATTTCTTTAAATAATTTCAATCATAAAAAATCTCCCTATTATGTAGAGATTTGAGAACAGTTTAATCCCCTATTGAAGGTACCAATTTAGTCTTCCTTCCAAATACACAGAAACTAATAAGATATGCAAAATTTTGGATGGTTCTCAGGACATCTTCCATTGTGTTTAGAAAAGATTCAAACATGAAGTTTTCATTATTATTTACTAAACACTTACTTCTGAAAATGTGGTTATCCAAGCTCCCATTTGGCATGTATTCATACACCAGTAGAGGATGTTTCTTTTGCCAGCAGTATCCCAACAACTTTACAAGATTGGGATGAGAAAGCTTGCCCAAGATATCTACCTCTGACTGCACAGAAAACAAAAGCACTTACTGTGAGGGTGCTGTAGACAAAACTGGACCCATATTCCGACATGTACTGCCCTAGTTTCAAAAAATAGGGCCTTCTTTCCTTTACAATCTTATTTTGTTTTTTCCAAAAAATAATAATTGTAATGACAATAAAAACAATAATAACAATTTCACTTTACAAATCTTTGATGTGTAACAATATCCATAACAAAAGTTAGTCATGAATATCTGTCCTTTTAATACTAAAAGGGAAAGGAATACTATGAAGACATTTTATAAATAAAGATAGAGGAAAAGTATGCTGAACAGGAAGAAGCCTTTCTGCAACGCACATGCTAATTCCCAAAGTAGACCCACTTTGTGCCTGTTTGGCATGCAGATGAAACTCATCCACAACTAGCTTATGTGTTGCTATTGACGACCCTAGAACCATGATAAAATAACTTAAGGTTGTTGCATGCTTGTTCACGAACAACCGTCTATGTGTTTTAATAATAACAATAACGGGGATAAGGTAATTGGATAAGTTTGTCTTTGGCATTACTGTACCAAAAAGCAGAGATTGGTATTATCATGTTCAACTCTAGAGGATTATTAGAAGGGGAGCCTTTGGTGCAATAGTAGAATTGTCATAGTGTGAACTAGAGGTCACGGGTTGAAAGCATGGAAACAGTCTCTTGCAAAAATGCAACGTAAGGCTGAGCACTATTGACCCTTTGTTGTCCACCCCTTCCATGGACCCTGCATATACAGGAGCTTTGTGCACTAGGCCGCCCATTTTCTATGGGTGCAAATAACACATTGCAGAGAAGAAAAGAGTACCAGAATCACAGATTGAGGAATATGAAAGTTTGAATTTCTTGAAGTAAACCGAGTGGCACGTTGCAAATTAACCCTGATTTACTACTGTAATCTGAAATTACCATTTAATAACTAAAAATTGGAGCTCAGGATCACATTTTCAGTTATTACTTGCACCATAAAAGAATTGAATCATCAAAGATATAAAAGCTAAGCTCATTAGAGAAAGAAAATATATAATTAAAATCAAAACAGAAACACATTAAGAAGAAAAAGCTATACTATTCTTTATGCACTTTGGTTTATTTTCATCCAAATTAGCTGAATTTATTCACAAGAAAGAAATCAAAGGAAATTAAATAAACAAACCACAAACTCTGTAAAAGCCACAGCTCAGCTGTAATAAATGCACATGGGAGAGAAGAAAGGCAAAACAAATAAAAGTTTCCATATCCAAGAAGGCAAGAATGACTAAAAAGTCAGAGTTTTTAATGCCATTTCTGAACCTATCAAGTAACACAACCGTCAACCAGAACCCAGAATTTCTAAATTATAGACAATAAACAGAAAACATAATCGAACTAGGTCAGAAAAATCTAAAACAGAGACCAACAAACAGCAAAAAAGGAAAGAAGAGAACTTGAAACTAAGTTACCTGATATTCGTGAAATCCCTGCTTGCTTCTTGCACTCAATATCTTCACAGCAATAACCAAACTGTTTCCACTTTTGTCTCTTTTCTCTGGAGATTCTTTCCCCTTTCTAATAAAATTCTCAATGGCTTCTCAAGAAAAATGGGCAAACTACTCCCACTTCTTCCCGAATTGAGAGTTTTTCCATCAATCCACCCCTTATAAACTGGTCCAAAACCACCCTCACCAATTATGGTATCTGTTCCAAAATTCCTTGTAGCACTTTTTAATTCAGCAAAAGTGAAAATTCTGAATTTCATCTCTGGGAGAAATTTTCCAACAGGGTCATTCACAATGCTGGACAACCCACTGCCACTGCAAGGACTTCTGCCTTTATAGTTGTTATTCTTTGAAGTATCTGTAAAACCAAAAAAAGAAAAAAGACTGAGAATAACAATGGAAACAAAGAAACCGATGAGGTAATGGAAAATTTACAAAGAAGCCGTGTGAGATTACATAGTAGACATGGAAATTTTGAACTACAAAGAACACATGTGTGTGTGGGTGTGTCTGAAGATTTTCAGTGACAAGCATGTCTTTCACTCTGCTTAGAAAAAAGATTCCGACTTGAAGCAGTAAGAGAAGGAGATGGAGAAGGAAAACAGTATAAGAAGATAATAAAGCAGAAAGAAAGTTCTTGCATTTGAAGTCCTGCAGACTTTAACTTCACACAGACAGTTGCTATATAATTTCTCATATAAAGACATAAAAGAAGAGCAAGGAGCATGATCATACAGAAGATCTCCAACATGGATCAAACATACATCAAAAAATTATAACTCATATATGTAGTGATCTTGTCAAAATTCACATCCATACAAGCCTTAAACTCGTCCCAATCATGACCACAATCACACTAGAGCAGATTTGCAGATTTTTTGTGTCTCTGTGGGCAACACATACCTAACCAAGATTATCATCCATGCAATGAGTTTGAAAAATGTATCCTTACCTCCAGAATCTTCAGCTTCAAAATCCTTTGCATTCAAACACCGAGGCTCAGGAGGCATTTGCAAGTCTTCAATGTTTCCTTCCAACATCTCCAACACTCTTTTCATTGAAGGCCTATTATGTGGTTCCCACTGAGTACACCATAACCCGACCAAGGCCATCTTCCTTGCAGTCTCTTCATCTGCAACACCTGTAAATCCATTAACTCCAACATCTCCTTGAACCAGACACTTAAAGATCAAATCAGGCAGGTTCATTCCATGGCATCCACCACGGTTCTTTCTTCCTGAAACAATTTCCAGCAGCGTAACTCCATAGCTGTAAACATCTAGTTTATGAGTGCCTCTGCATTTCATCAGAAACTCAGGTGCCAAGTCACCATGAGTCCCTCTAACATTGGTAGTTAAATGAGTTTCTTCTGCTGTAGACAACAGCTGTGCTAGCCCAAAGTCACAAATCTTCGGACAGAAGTCCTGGTCCAGAAGAATATTAGATGGTTTTATATCTAAATGGAGAATACATGGGCTGCACCAGTTGTGTAAGTAGTCAAGCCCTCGAGCAATCCCAACTGCGATGTTGTAGAGTCTTTCCTGTCCTAATGGATAAGTTCCTGTTGATTCAGTGCTGAAAATGAAATTATCAAGAGATCCATTGGGCATGAACTCATAGACCAGAGCTCGTCTAGAGCCTTCTGAACAGAAACCAAGCAAACTAATAATATTAACATGGTCAATCTTCTGCATGCTGGCAAGCTCATTACGAAATTGTTCTTCAGCTCCATAGGTCTTTTGATCCAGGACCTTGACAGCAACAGCAAAGCTATCAGGGAGCACTCCCTTGAATACACTACCAGAACCTCCTTTTCCTATTTTATCCCTAAAGGACATGGTCATAGTCTCGATAACTGAATATTTGTATCTTTTTAAATTGAAGGATCCATCATCCTTTGAGTATGTCTCTGTGGTATGATCATTCTTTCTATTCTTCGTCCAGAAGAGGATTGGATTCTTTGATGAGAATCTCATTCTGTACAGAAGGAGCAAAAACAAAACCAGTTATTTTCAATAAAACAGCTAATATACATTAAGGGAAGCAGATCATGAGATCATGAGACTAGCTTCAGCCTATGTAGTCGCAGGTGTGACTAGTCACTAGGCGTAGCCTTACAACTCGACTAAGGCCAGGTGCAGTGGGTTTAAGGTGCAGTACAACTAGGCACACCTAGTCGCGTGACTTTCTATGCCTTGCGCCTTCCGCTTTCTACGCTCCCAACTCCAGGCACACTGTAAGTGATATAAAACTCTTATTTTTCCCTTTCTTCTTCTTCTTCGTCTTCCCAAACTCCTTTCTTCTTCTTGCGACCATCCTCATCTTCTAGTGGCAATTGAAGCTTTCTTGAAGTGATTAAAGGTACGAAATTACAGATTTTCATTGGGTATTTATCTATCATTTGTTTTCTAAAAAATCAGCAAAAACAGTGCTGTTTTTTCATTCTTAATGATTATTGCTTGATTTTTGTCTAAAATGTCAACATATCTACACTCTAATGCTAAAAAGGAAAAGTCCATTTCTTTTCATAGAGTTAATGCAGTATTTACTTTTTTTCAGTTTCCTGTATTTTTTACCAAAAATTGCAATATATATATATATAAGTATTTTTTTTTCTCTAATTTTTTGTGGACTGCATCCATAGGTTTGCATCATATAGTTGAAATAGACATTTTCATGGTCTTGTTTCATTTTTATTTTTTTACCTCTTTTTTCTTTTTCTTTTTTTCATTACTTTTCAGTGAAAACCGTAAAACACAGTATACAGTAGGGTTTTTTTTGTTTGTGTTCGTTTTTGTAGTAAATGTGTAAATGTTTCCATTATAATACTAAAATTGACAATCCTATATCAATGTTTTCATACTTTACATGTTTTCTTTACTATTTTTTTGTTTTTTATTACATTCTTCTAAAAAATATGAAATATATCACTGTTTATTTGTTAATTCCAGTACTAATTCTAAAAAATCAATCTAATACTAAAAAATGACAATTCCACATCATCCTTTTCATAATTTGTATTTTTTTACTTTTATTTTTTGGTTACTTTCTTGTAAAATTCATTACTTTTTTTTGTTAATTTTAGTAGTAATATTTAAAAAATCTTCTAATGCTAAAAAAGGAAAATTCCACAAGTATTTATTCATATCTTTATGTTTCTATGTTTTCTTAATTTTTACAGATTTTTTGTAATTTTTGGGATTTATTTTTAATTTTCTTCTTTTTTTTATATTTAAAATACTTAATTTTGCACCTTGACACCTAGTCGTGCACAAGTCGCACCCCTTGCGCCTGCAAGTACATAGGCTTCAGCACTCTTCCTAAGAATTTCAGAAGAGGCAATCTTGGCCTGCATTAGCAAGTCCTCATTTGATTGAACTACGACACAGCCATCAACGGTATATCTGCTACATAAATAATTCCAAAGAAGAACATTAGAGGTGAAGAAAGAGATACTTCTATTTTTGTAATTTCTTAAGTGGATGGTAACATAAACACCATGTTAGTCGAAGTAAACAAGAGTCTGCTGTGACAGTACAAGATAATAACTTTTGTAATAATTCCGGCGCTTCCATGTAAATCAAAATATCAGACTAGAAACAAATGGCACTCCTTAAGTTCTGGACTGGAGAAATACTAGGTGAGTTCAAAACTTTGTTAAATTGCAATCTTCTTTGAGGTGGTGGTTTCTTAAGGAGTCTAGACTAATAGTTAATATTGAAGATTCCTTCACTCAACAAGGGCATGAATGGGGTTAGACAATTGGTTAAAGACATATCCATACATCTTCCACAACTTGTGAAGAAAAGTCAATTACTAGAATCTGGTTGAACAAATTTTGAGTTCATCAAGATTTTGGTCACTATAGACACTAATGTCATGAAAACCAATTTTAATCTAAATGACTCTCAAAATCTCTTGTCAGGAGAACACAAAAGAATCCCTCATAGATTTGGAGTTGTTCAGACTACCATGGCCAGAATTTGTGTGGCAATTGATGCATTATAGAAGAAGTTTCAGGGAAAGAGCAGAACTAGAGGTTGGCATTCATCATAGCAAACATGTCCAGTACTAGATCTCTTGTTTCTAACTGATACAAGTAAAACAGACCATAATACACATAAAACTAGTAGCATAGAGAACAATTTCTTGAGTCTGAGATCGGCAACTACGTATTTCTCTAAATAAACATGGATAATTTTGGGTAATAAGCATACCTATAGTTTGTTCTCTAAGCATCAAATCTACAGATATATTAGTCAGATCATCGCACATCACTGTGATATTCAAGAAAGGTGTTGCCCATACCTGGTTGGTGGATTTTGATTACCCTGGATTTTCATCGATAATTCTTTACCGGGAACAGTTTTTCCTTTTACCAGTAAATCTGTTTTGTGCAATTTATCCATGGCCTTCTTTCCTGAAGGCTCCATATGGTTGTTCGCTTCGGAAATACGAATAAATGTTTCATTCATTATCGAATAAGTGGAGAAGGTCATACCAAACTTCTGCTTACCTACCATAAAGAGAAAGATATGATAAGCCAAGATATTCTTTCATGTATCAGCTCACATGGGCATCATGATGATGCTGTACTTACCCTTATTATATCCCATCTCCATATGTTCTCTATTTGCTAAACTTTTGTCTAGTGCTTCAACAAGAGTAACCCGTTTTGGTGATAGCCGAGGAGAAGTCATAATGATAGGCTGACTACTGCTACCTTTATTTCGAATTGCACAATGCTTCTGAGAACTTTTTGCCTGACTACTTTCTCCCTCCACATAATTTTGGACAAAAGAATTGGATTTCAAAAACTGATCTTGGGAGTCCCAATCTCTTGCCAAGTCCACAGAAGATCTGACATCAACTGAGCTGGCACGTATCATTTCATTTGATTGTTGACCACTCAGAATCTGAAAAGTTGGAGCCTTGACTTGAGAATCAACCTCTTCCCTACATTCCTCAGGTTTGTCGATTTCTGTGTGCATCCTTTGAAGAACATTGGCATCAGTCTGTTCTATTGCTGCAAAACAAGGATTGCAGAAAGGCTCATCATGCACCAATTTTTGGGAAACAGATTTGTTTCCTTCTTCTACCTCCTGTATTTCACAGTTTTCCTTGTTACTGGCATGGTTCACTGCAACATTCAAAATCTCAGTTTCCTCAGTCCTTGTCAGAATTTTGGGGATTGACTCAGCATCAATAAATCCAACTGATTGTAGCTGTGGCGGAGCCAGTATTATAGGTTGATTGTTTTTCTCTTTATCTTGAACTGGACAAATTTGAATTTGCTTTGCCTGGCTGCTCTCATTCTCCAGGGGCTCATGGGAACAACTATCACCCAACCAATCACCAGAGAATTTGAGGTCAACTGAATCGGTCTTGATGACTTTACCAGCCGAACTATGGTATGTCAAGTTCTCGGAATGCTGACTCTTAACTGGGGAATTCATATCTGATCTACATTCATTGGAGTGGTACATGTCTACTTGAGGCTTTGTAGGATTTTCAATAGATATGCATTCACTTTCTGCGTTATTAGGATGGTGATGAGCTTTGTACTCAGTCAAAGTCTCAGAAGCAACATCACATCCTGTACATGGCTCAACTACTGAACAGCTAACCTTCTTGATAGGATGATTTGTTTCTAGTCTGCTTGTCTTGAACTTGCAGATCATGGTGGAATGTCCTTGCTGGTTGCAGTGTGTACAGTATGACGGTAACTTCCCGTAGTGTACATCTTGCCAAAATCCTTGTCCTCCAATTCCAATCCATACCCGGTGAGGAATCTCCACAAGGAGATCAACTTCTATACAAACTCTTGCAAAATCGGTTCGTGACAGAGTTCTTGTTTCATCATCAATTACAAGGGCTTTTCCCAGCAAGGATGCTATGGAGAACAAAACATCATCTTGGAAGAAAACCAGCGGGAGAACAGGGAGAGCAATCCAAACAGCTGCTGAAGACGGTTCCTGGTTCTCAAGGTGGAACTCAGGAGTCCATTTGAAAACTCTCATCAGATGGCCATTAATCCACCATCTATTCCTGACCCATATTCGGATCAAATCAATTTCATTATCTAATCTAATGAAAACACAGTGAAGACCAAGTACTGTTATAGACCACTTGCCTTCTAGTTTCCATTCCTTAGCAGCCCAGACTCTGATTTGGGCCAAGCTAGGCCAGGAGTAAGGGAACTTTCCAACAAGACAGTACTTGAATTTTTCGGCACTAGCATTGATAACAGATTCATCAAAGTAAATTGCGGGCTCACCTCCATAAACCGAAATCTTCGGACGAGCAACAGCAGGTTGGTTGTTCTCATTATCTGATTTCTTCCAGTATCCACTCCTTTGATTTCCCTGTACAAATGGTTCTCTCCATGACATAGATGGGGGATAAACAGAAGGGTTATGAGATTTGCCAACAGTACCAACTTTTCTAGAGGATACATCTTTGGGTTCAGTACTCATCCGATGTCGATTGCTATCATCCATTTGCAGCGCTTCAGGAGGGACCCATCTGCCTGAACCCTTTGAATTACTGGCACGAGAGCTAAGATCTGTAGAAACAGGATGAGCGGAAACAAAAGGACTATTGGATCTTACGTTTTGTTGTTGAGAAGCAGAAACTTTTGGGCAGTTATTATCAGCAGTATTGTTGGAGTAGGAAGTTCGAATTACCCACTTGTTAGTGGTTCCTTTCCTCTCCATTCTCGGCAGAAATGGGTCTGCACTGTAACCCTTGCTTGTTCCTGAAAGTAGTTTTCTTTGTAGTCCCCGTTTCCGACCAAGACATAATCCCACTTCGTTCCTCTTGTCAAACACCAAGCATCCTCTAAAACAGGAAGAACCCAACCTGTAATTCGGATCCTGTTTGCGATTTCCTTAGCACAAGTAAACCCAGAATGGCCAGATCTTTGAAAAGCTGTTTGTCGTTTGCACATTATAGTGATTTTGCGTGAATAAAAAAAAAATGTTCCTCGCCGTATTTCAACTGCCCCTCCCTCAATAATCAAACCGAGCGGTCCCAGAGGAAGGAAAGGGGCAAATCGTTTTGCGGACCCTTTCTTCTTCCCACTAGCCGCCTTAACAGTTCCGTGAACCCACAACTCAAATCGGACCATTCTTTTTCACAGAACTAAAATCACACCAAATCAAGTTCGGTTTCGACTTTAAATTCTGAAAGCAGAACAGAACCTAAACTTTTGGTCGGCTTCCAGAACGTAAACTTTTCAATCTAACACGAGATAGAGTTATTATTGAATTATTATTTATTATAATTTAATTTGTATTAATATTTAAAAAAAAATAAAATAAAAATATCTGAATAAGTTGAAAAGTCAAAGATTATTATACACATAATTAATTTGATCAAATAAATTATTTTGAAAAACACAAGAAATTTTTTAAAAAAAAGACCAGAACCTATTAATCTAAGAAAGATGAGATAGAAGCTGGGCAGTCATGAATAGAAGGCAGATCAATGTCACACTATGTTAAGGCAGGTACAGTACAACGTAAGACCCTTTTTTTTTTTGGTGATTCAAAACCATTCATCTCATGGGAGGGCCATGCCCCAAAAATATCATGCATCAACAATCTGAACCTCTTTGGATGCACGAATACCTTTTTGAACCATCTGACTTACAAATTATAAGATTAAAGGCTAAGATCAACCAATGGATAGAATTGGCATATGTGCTTTCTAGGACAGGGCCCACAGATGATTGGTTAGGAACAATAATAAGCTTGGGCTATGTTAAAGCTGGGGCTAGATACATTTAGTGTATGTTTGGAAAACTTGTTTTTATTGTATATTTTCTATTTTAAGAAAGTTCACACCCATTTTGACAAAGACAACATGCATTATCTCCGATATAAAAAAGTTCCAGCAGTTATACAAGGAGCTTTTTTTTTTTTAAAGGATACAGTTTTCTCTTTCTTAAAACAAAGAAAACAAAAATAGAGATCTCCCAAAAGAGAATTCTCGAAGATCCAATTACCCCAACTACATACTACTTAGTTTTATTTGATCATTAATTGATCAATCTAAATGAGACATGGCATGGTAATAATACTTAACAAAGCTCGTCATTAAGATAGTATTCAAATTATGGGTCAATTACATGAATCTTGTTCTACTATTTTCCTTTATTTAAGTGTCATGGCTTTATTTAGTCTTAAAGTTTTAAAATATTTTTTTACCACTTTTATCCACAGTCTCTTGGCCCTTCACTTTGCCCTTTTAGAGCCTTCAACTTAGATTACCTCGCTCCTTCTAATCGGTACTGTTTTTGTCTCCGTTGAACATGTCCAAACCATCTAAGTCTAATCCCACTCATCTTGTTATCTATTGGTGCTAGTCCTAAGTTTTCTCTAATATTTTTATTTTTAATTCTATCATTTCTTGTCTTGCCACTCATCCATCTCAACATCCGCATTTCAATGAGACTCATCCTATGTGCATGTTGTTACTTAACTGCCCAATACTCTGATCTATAGAGCACAACTGGCATTATAGTCATTTTGTAGAATTTTTCTTTTACTTTGAGTGGCACTTTCAATCACACAAAACTCCAAAGGTGCATCTTCATTTATTCTAACTTACTTTGATTCTTTGGGCATTCTCCCTCTCAATCTTTTCGCTCTCATAAATTATCGATCTTAATTATCAGAAGTGTTCTTTTTAAGGGGATTTCTTGGTTACCAATATTTATTGGTGCTCCACTCCCGTTTCTCTCTTTGCTAAAATTGAATTCCATATGCTCTGTCTTAGTTTGACTAATTTCAAATCCTTTAAATCTTGATGCATCTTTCCATAACTCTAGCTTTGTGCTTACGCCCTCCCTTATCTTATTAATCAAAACTATATCATCTGCAAATAACATGTGTCATGCAATCTCTTCATACAAATGTTTTTATTAACTCATCTATAACCAAGGTGAAAAGGGTACGAGCTTAATGCTAATCCTTGGTGTAATTCTATAGTGATAGGAAAATCACTAGTTTCTTCGCTAGTGGTCCTACCGTTTGTTACCATTCCCTCATATGTATCTTTAATTATATCTATATACCCCCGTGAAACCCCTTTCTTACCCAATACCTACTATATAGACTTTCTGAAAACCTTATCATAAGCTTTTTATAAGTTAATAAATACCATGTAGAGGTCCTCTTAGGCATAAAACCAAGCTGGTTCTTCTATACACTTATCTCATTCCATGGTCTCTTTTAAATTACTCTTTTAAAAAGTTTCATGATATGGCTCATGAGTTTAATCCTCCAATAATTAGTGCAACTATGTAAGTTTCCTTTATTCTTATAAACTAGTACAATAGAACTCTTCCTCCATTCATCCAATATTGTTAGATAATTTTGTCAACCAAACTATTCTTGCATCTCATATACTTCCAAACCTCTATCGGTATATACCATTGGGGCTCAAGGCCTTTCTTGATTTCATTTTTTTAAATGCCTCTTCTTCTTTAGGTATTCTAATCCTACAATCACACCTATAATATCCATGGATACTTGGGTTTATGGTACTTTCAATCCCTATATTCTCAAGGAAATTGTCATTTAGCAACATTTTGAAGTAACTTTACTATCTTTGTTTAATCTCATCGTCTTTTACCAGTACCTTTTAGTCATCACTTCTAATACACTTAATGTGATCTAAGTCCTTACTATTCTTTTCTCTTACTTTTGCAAGTTTAAACACATTTTTCTCACATTCTCTCGATCCTAATTTATTATAGAGATCATTATATGCCTTAAGTTTAGCCTTACTACTCTCTTAGCAAACCTTTTTAGCATTCTTATATTGTTCAAAGTATTCATTATTTTTAATCCTCATACATGCTTTATAATACAATCGTTTCTCTTTAATAACTCTTAAAATGCACTTTTTCACTCCACCATCATGTTTCCTTTGTTTGTTGTCTTTTACCTTTGGATACTCTTAGGACATCTTTTGCCACTTTCTTAGTAGGTATAACCATATTAGTCCATATGTTGTTTACTTTTGTTCTAGTTTTCAACTTATTTATAAATGATGTTATCTTCTCTCCTTTTTAAGTTCCACTACTTAGTTTTTAGACACTTACTAAGTTCATTTCCTTTCTTCCATATTTAATATAGATACCCATAAGCATTGATTTATGCTGCAATGTTAGATTCTTACTGAATATCACCTTATGATTATTGCACAATAAGTAGAAAAAAGTCTTTTCGCTTTTATGTGGTCCACTTTTAAAGATTATTAATTTTTCATCCGTCTTCTTAAAGTACATGTTTGCTATAACTAGGTTATATACTAGGACAATATCAAGTATAGCTTCCCCTATCTCATGTCTTTCTCCAATGATAGCAGGTTCCACATTAGATTCATGTCTGTTTGGTGGCTCCCAATCTACGTCTCGCAACGTACTGAACCTTTCATCTAATGTTACAAGACTTGCTTGACAAGCAACCAATCCCAAAATTCTAGCTTTATGGATCAATAGAATTCTAGCTCCCATATTAGAGCCGTGGAGTTTTCCTGTCAGAAGCACTCTCAGAGGTATCAAGAGAGATTTCCCCTGCCACAAACACATAATTGATGGAATGTCAGTTTAAGGACTATTCGAGTGTTGAAGATCGAATGAATTAGTGAAACATAAGCATTTTACTGAATACTGAAGAGACAATTATGATTTCCTGTGGAGGACAATAGAGCTGCATTTGAGTTGCAACAAGTTTCAGTCAACAGAAGAACTTCCCAGCAAAGTGATATTTTTAAGTCATTTTCCAACAAACCTTGCCTTTCAACGGATTTCCATAGTTCTTGACCCACTTTTTCCAACCCGCATGGCCTTCTTCAAGCACTGTATGAAGTCCTCCACTTTCATGGGCAGCAAGCAAGCCGGCTGCAACTTCTGAAAGTTTGTCTTCCACAAGAGATCTACCGTCAGGACTGCAAATTGCAAGAATGATGTCAATATTAGCCTTCTAGATAATAGCTTGGCGGGCAGAGTATCTACATCAATAGCAGATTGTTAAATCTATCTAAATGATGCATGGCACACATTTAGCTTTCAAGCAAGCAGAACAAAAAAGGGCAGCCCCAGTGCACGAAGCTCCCGCCTATGCGGGGTCCGGGAAAGGGGCAGACCACAAAGGCATATAGTAGGCAGCCTTACCTTGCATTTTGCAAGAGGCTGATTCCACGCCTTGAACCCGTGACCTGATGACAACTTTTACCATTACTCCAAGGCTCCCCTTCCAAGCAAGCAGAACAACGGCATAGTAAATATAGAAACTTTAGCTGCTGCTTTACAGAATTCACCCTAACCAATCTCTTGGACTTCCTTGGGCAAGTCAATTGGGTGGTCTCACTTAGAGTTTGTTTACGAGCTACACTACAATTATATTTTTTATTCAGATAAGATCAGGCAACGGAAGTCTTATAAAGTATAGGAAAAGCGGAGCTTACTTGTTCACTGCCATTCGCATTGCAGATTGTGCAACCACTTCTGCACTTGAGTCAAAGAGAAACAAGAATCAAAACTTGACTTGAAAGCCTGCTGTTTCTATCCTTACCAAAAAGAAAAGAAGGGTAGTTCAGTGCATGAAGCTCCAACATATGCGGGGTTCAAAGAAGGGGTGAACTACAAAGGGTCTACAGTCCACAGCCTTACCTTGCATGCAAAAAGCTGTTTTAATGCCTCAAACCTGTGATTTTCAGGTCATAGGCAACAACTTTATCATTGTGCTAAGGCTCCCTTTCTTGTTTCTATCTCTACCCATATTGCTTTGTTTGATTTCCAATTTGTTTGCATGCTTATCTACTTATGGGGAAGGAATACTGCTGTATAATGCATGCTGAATTTGTTCTGTGACACCACTTATGAATGACAAAGATCAAGTTTACACACTGCTTGTAAAATTAGGAGGTAAGCAAGGTACCTTGCTAAAGTAGAATGCAAAGGGTAGGAAAGCAAGTTTGAGAGTGCTTTATCCACATTGTCACCAAGTTAATTCCATCTTTCTGCAGCTCGGTTGCTTCCTGTACACATTTTTCACAGCAAGTATTAGAAGTGGTTCCTCTGAAACAACTTTTCCAAGAAATTTTTTGAAACCAAACATACTAACTTCTGGTCGCCTTTCTACTTAAGAAAGAGAATAGGGGACATGAAGTTACAACGTGGAGCAACACTCTTCCGTACATGCATGGAAGAGCTCCTAAATGCAGTCCATTCATCCACCTCTAGTACATAGGTAAGAGGGAGAAATCCTTTCAGAAAATGAACTAAAAAATGCATCAAAGTAGCCATCCAAATTGGAATAAAGGATTCAATTTATTCCATCAAAAAAAAAAAGAGAGGGAGAGAGAGGAGGATTAAGTATGTAGAACATTACATAACCACATTTAAATTGATTCAACTGTAAATGTACCAATGGAGAAGCACGGTAGAAATGCCGGATCTCTTAGATAGTCAGACAAGAAGTTTCCTCTTCAAACTGTTAATGAAGGCAAGATACTTGAATATAAGATGTCATTGTACTAGATCAAAACTATATTTTTGTTGAGGTCTAAGATGTAGTGTGCAACGCTGTGATACTGATAGGACAGCCTGGTGCATGAAGTACCCGCACATGCAGGGTCCAGGAAGTGGCAGACCATAAAGGGTTTATAATATGTAACTTACCATGCATTTTTGCTAGTGGTTATTTTCACCCCTCGAATCTGTGACCTCTAGGTCACACGACGACAACTCTACCATTGCGCCAAGGCTGCTCTTCTACTGTACTACCGATACCAGGTAACAAATACTTATATTGGTCCAGAACTGTATCATGTTTAAATCATATATCATTCTCTTCTAATTAACTAGAATGTCTTTCCATTATCTATTTACAATTATAAGTTTGAGTACATAAGCTAGTGGATATTATGTCAAATGTACTCCTATCTTGCCCCCTAGCCCCAGTGCACGAAGCTCCCGCCTATGCAGGGTCCGAGGAAGGGGCAGGCCACAATGGCCTAAAGTAGGCAGCCTTACCTTGCATTTTTGCAGGAGGCTAATTCCACGCCTTAAACCTATGACCTTAAGGTCATATGACGACAACTTTTACTGTTGCACTGAGGCTCCCCTTCAAATGTACTCCTATCTTATATCAATAAATTATGCTTAATTGAGTGGTTGAATGAACCTAGGGAAGCAAATTTATCTCTTTACGATCCAAAAGCAATCTAGTCAAGATAAGTAGAAAGCTGTCTAGTATAGTTGGTAGCGGACATCATGGTGCCTTTTCTAGTTATGCTTAATTGGAGATTCCACATGGTACTTTCCCCTTACCTAAAAGATTTCAAGTTAGATTTAGGAACTAGGACATGCTTATGTATTTTGCTTCGTAACTCTTTGCTGCAAATAACAAAATGAAAATGAAAATCTAGTCAAGATAAGATCTATGTTGATGGATTGCATATGTGATGGATGAGAAGATTAACTAATCATGGACGATAGCAATGCAAGGAGATTATCTTGATTGTAATTGACCATCCACTACATAGATTATGAAACTAAGACCATGTGATCAAACAAAGAATTTGACCCATCAATTTAACATGGTGTTAGTGGTAATTGAGATGAAGTGAGCTGGCTTGGGATGAGATGAGACAAGATATGTTGAGCTGGGGTGAGATGACCCAAATTTGGCATGAGATGACTGAAAATTCAACTTAACACATGCTACGATGAGATGATTTTCATCTTAAGCACCGCTAATAGTAATATAGCCCATTTCATCTCATCTCAAGTCAACTCACTCCATGTCAAGCACCACAAACACCTTGTAATATAGTTTTGCCTAGAGCTCTATGGTGACCCTTTGGATTATGTTGGCCTCTCCATTATATAGGTTGCTACCTATATAATTACAAAGAAGGGTATTTTCTAGAGTTAAATATTGTTAGGCGTGTCAATTAAAATTGAAGAACTAAAAAACTAAAGAGAACTGGACCAAAACATTAAGTTCCTAGTCCTTCATTTAGGAACCTTAGTTATGTTCTAATTTTTTGTCAATAGAATTGAATTAAATTTGATTTGCTTCCAATTTAATTTCAAAAGAATTGTACTAGAATAAAAAACCAAATTATTGAATAATAATAACCTTATTAATATATATATATATATATATATATATATAACTTTAGACTAAGGATAATTTAGTCTTTTTTATTTAGTTTCTGTAAGACAAATTATGCCATCAATATAAATTTATTGTCTCTGTATTACAAAGGGTAAAATAGATTTTTTTAGTTGGACGATGGCATTACTTAGTTTATTTATACTTTATTAATTGATTGATGGTTAATATGGGGAAATGTGATAGCTTGTCTTTGCTAATAATGTCAAAGTATGAGTTTTCAGGTCCACGTGCATTAAAGAACTAAACATTAACTTTTAACAATTTTGTCTTTAGATCGGTTAGTGACTATGCATGAATGACATCTAACCTTAAGCAGCTATAGGGAAAAAAAGAATATATTAAGTGAGTTGCCTAAAAGATGTATAGGTTCTTAAATAATTATTATACCCACGGATATATTCTCTTTGGCATGTGGTACTTTAAATGAGTTTGCAAGGAATTCTACATTTTCTTAGAATAGTTGTTATCAAAACTCCAAAATTAATTTAAGATTAATGACGATCTGAGAATGAAATTGAAACCGAACAATTTGGTTCTAATCCTTCAAGCTAATTCTTCTAATTCTTTATAGTACAATTTCAACTCTGGGAGGAACTAAGCCGAAACCGGACCATTGACATCCCTAGTAAAAGTTGTGCTTTATGCTCAATCAGCAGGCCTGTGCGCTTGTACGCAGGCTTCTTATGCTGAGCTTGTCACGAGACATTATCAACTGAATGAGTAGAATCATTCAAAGGTGGGCCCTTCAAGCAAGCATCTCAAAGTATGCTTGATTTAGCATTGCGAACTTCCATTTAGCATTCCTCTTATATCTTGGTCTATCTCCCTTGGAGTGTGGAATGAACGGTCGTGATCTCTCAAAAAGGGTCCCAATATGTACATTATCTGCGTGCCCGCACTTGTGAAATACTAAAATCCTAAGACGCCACCCGCTCGGACACCAACTATCGTATAATAATGTGCGTAGTATTAGCCAGTATGCATCTACTGCGTATCGTATCTGTCTCCCTAAAGCTTCCGAGCATTCAATTAGTTTAGAGAATAAGACCAGGATTTCCACTCCCATTTCCTCGTCGTCCTCCCCTAAATCCTAGGGTTTACGGAGCTCATTTTCCCTCAAAACCCCTCGATCTCGATCGGAAGAATCCCAATTTCCTGTTCTTACCATCAAATTCCATCGAAAATTCTCAAATTTAGTCCAAAATCGATCTCATTTGCAGTAAAACAAATGGAAGATTACCCCGAAGAACTTAGAACTCCACCAGTTCCATTAGTGTCCGTAGTAGGATGTCCGGAGCTTCACCAAACAATCTCCGCTTACCTGCATTCCCAGCAACCTCCAATGAACACTCTAGCGTTTCCGGATTTCTCAAAAGTCGCTCTTTTGGCTGGTAAACAGAGGGAAACGGTAGACTCCGGCCAGGCGTTCGGAATTCTGAAGAGAGATTGGTTGATTAAGCATCGAACTAGGGTTCCTTCTGTAGTTGCTGCGCTTTTTTGGTCAGATCACGTTTCTGGAGATCCTGCTCAGTGGCTACAGGTCTCCACCGATCTTGAGAACCTAAAGTATGGATTCATTCCTCTTTTATCTTTTCAATTCGTTCATTTTTCCACTGTTAGCGCTGTTTGACACGAGAACAATAGAGCGAGATAAACTTATCCATGGATGATGATCTCATCTCTTGCTCTCTGCTGCTGTAAAACATTGATAAAATAGCCATCAATTCCTGGGAACGTTGTTCTTAAGTTACTGCAATTAGTGGGGAAGAAAATTTAAATCCATTTATAGCACAATTCACAGATTGTTATCCCCATGCAAAAGCACCTCGAATGAATTGCTTAGGTAGTTTCTATTATTTTCGTGCACAACAGTCAGTTCTCTACGTTATGTTTTCATTTTTAACTTTATTTGTAATACTGGGATGGCTCTTGGAATCCTAGAATATATTCCTTTTGTTTCTGGGTTTTTTGCTTCTTCTTCTGTTTACTTTGCTTAATTTGCTAGTATGCACCCCAAGCTATTAAGTCGCTGCAAAGTCATTCCTTTTCTGCTTCCTTGAAATTTTGTTGAATTTAATCTGTCATTTTATGTTTCTTTTGGCTACTTATAGCCTTGCTTTTAGCAGGTTAGGGTGCATATGGCATTCTTAACTTTCTTGCAACTGGTGGTTTAGCAAGTTAAGAGGCCTGAGGCTTTGTTGCCTTGAAAATGAAAATCATTGCCATTAGCCAGTGCATAGATTGGCTTCTGACATCTGCTTCTGGAAATTCCATTAGGTTCTGGATTCTCTGTCTGAATACGCAAGAATGTTGGGCAGTGGAAAAATTGTAGAACTGAAAATTGAAATCAGAAAACTAAAATCAAGTTATGGTTGATGGCAAGAGATGTTGAAATCAGAAAACTAAAATCAAGTTATGGCTGATGACCAGAGATGATTTGAAAAGAAAAATTGATCACAGGATTTCAGTCTGTCTGAGAAGTGCCTTGTGGTTTCCACCGATATACAAATTCATATTTGGGGTGTTTAACTGAACTTTTTGATCTGAAATGCTAAAAAAATTCATGCCCCTATCAGAAGCATTAGAGGTTGCATTCTTTCATTGGCTGCCTTGCTTTGCTCTCAGCACTTTGTTTTCTTTATATGTGAATTCTCACAATAGTAATTCCATGTGCTATTTTTATATTCATGTGGACAGAGCTGTGATTCATGGAAGGAACATCAAATTGATTGTTGTGCTTGTGCAGTCTACTTTTAAGGGTGAGATATTTGTATAATTTCTTATGTGAATTTATTGGAAATATGTAAAACATCTGTCAATTTGCTAGTGGTTAAAGTGACTTTGAAAGAGTTCCATTCCTGCCTATTATGTTATTTATTTTGCCCTTTTTGTTTTCTGAATCTGTTTTCCCAATATTGCATTTGGGTACTTTTATAAACCTTGATTTAAACATGAAAAATAATGCATTTCTGGCATGTATGCAGAAGATGTTAGTGAAGATCGTGCAATTGCTCTGAGAAAGCGTGCAGAAGTTGATTCTAAACATCTTGTCATTTTTGCTCAGAATGATACATCTGAACTAAGTCAATCTCTCAGTAGGTACACAATAATTTTGACTATTTACTCATTGCTTTTGACCTTCAGACTTAAGTGATATGGTCTCATTCAGCATACATCATGCAGGCTCTCTAGCATATTTGCAGAATTGGCAAATACTTACTACAGGGAGGAAGGACGAAGAATTAGAAACCGTGTAGAGAAAAGAAGCTTCAGTTGTGTTGAGTTGCATATTCGTTTCTGCTTTAAGGCAAGGGCCCCACTTTCATGCTCTTTTAACAGTGCTCTATATCTGGTTCTGATCTTTAAGCTATGAAATATATTAATTTTGCTTTGGATACATGCAAAATTATCCCTACTTAAGTCACAACACACTAATAAACCCAATACCTTCAATGGTAAATATCCAAAGTAAAAGAAAAAAAAGACTAAATTATTACATAGCATAAAAAAAAAAAAAAAACGTGGGATGGTCCCCATCACCTCTATTCCTGAACAGCGGCATTTGCTCTTTCTGTACAAAGAAGACAACTTCCAAGGGCTTCGATTCTTGCATTTTCCAGCAAAGAGGGTTAAATGGAGTGTTTGTCATGCAAAAAGTACCCAACTGCTTTGGTTTTTGCATGACTTGGGGAAGATTTGAGGATATCTCCTCTATGCAACTATGTCTTACATTGCAGTGAAGAAGACAGAATTCCCTTCTCTTCCTTCAGTTTTTGCAATTTTGTTGAAAAAGGAGCTCAGTTCTTGAAAAAAGACTCATTCCCTTCTGCTCTTTGGCTTGATTCCTGCTATATTCTTGACATTTTGACGAGTATAGTCGATCGAATTGGATTGTCTAGATGTTTGCTTTTCTTCCTATTTTTCTGCATTTTTCATTTTTCATTTTTTGGATTTTGCTGATTTTTTATCTAATTTTCAGTATTTTGAATTTGTATTGGTTGATACTGGTTTGGTATTGACCATCCCGCCATTACATTCCAGTTGGAGGCCCAGAGTGGTATGGTGACCAGTGCGGGATTAACAACTAAGATTTGCACTGAGTTATTTGATATAACTCCAGATAGCATGATGATTCGAACATGTAAAGACTTGATTGTTTAGCAACACGGAGCATCAAACAAGAAACTTGCACCTAGTTTCTTCTAGTTGATGACTGAATCTTAAAGGGTTTTTGTTTTCTCTGTTGTATATACTTGAAATCAGTTTCTTGTTGTATTAACAATAACAATAAAGAAAGAGTTAATCTGAGGTAAATTTCTGAAACAAGTCCTCTCAAGAACTCCCTTACTGCCCCACAAATAACCTCCTTTCTTTGGCTTACAAACTTCATCCGAGATACCTAAGTTGATATTTCCTGTTATCTTACCATTTTCTGTAAAAGCTCATTTGAAGATTAAATAACCGAATTGCACATTAGCACTTAGGAGGTATCTTATATACATGAGAGTGTTTTCTCAGATGCACCTTGTATATTGTCTTAGAAGTACCCAACCACACCTTCTAGAAATCCCATCTTAATTTGAAGCTACAGAAGCGACACTAGTGTCCCTATTCCGTACAATTATCATTTTAAAGATGGTGCTGAGTTCAGTGGCTATGAGTGCCAATTCAGCCCTGCAAAAGGAATGAGCACCGTAGCCTTTGTCGTGTTTCTTATTATGTTCTGAGAGTTCATTTTCTCTCAGACATAAAAACTTGTTAGGCAGTGATTCTTGTGTCATCAATGTTGAAGAATCGTTTTTGTTCTGTGTGCTTCAAACATAAGAAGGGTGATTGTGTGTAATCATTGACGAGACTCTAGATATTATTCATTGCTAGAAATAATAGATTAGCTAAGGTAGTGTATAATAGTACCTTGATATCCTTGATGTTGTGTGCGGTTATCATTGTTTATGACTACTAACTGGTGAATTATAGTTCCAGTGGTTTGACTGGATTTTAAGGTTGTTGTTTGTATTTATGCATCTCTGGACTGGTAGTTGAGACATGAAAAATTCTTTCTATTGATTTTGTCCTTCACTTTATGTTAAAGAAAGTGGTTGATCCAGAGTTTGCAGTCTGATACCTCATGCTCTCCTTCACTTTATGTTAAAGAAAGTGGCTGATCCAGAGTTTGCAGTCTGATACCTCATGCTCTCTTGAGCTTACTTGTACACTTAGATTACAAAGACACCAACAACATGACATTACTCTGGAGTTACCATCTTATGGTTGTGTTTGCTACTACACACACAGACATATTGCTTACTGATTCGTAACTAAAATTCTGAAAATGGTAGGTTGCTGTATACGCAGAGTTCCGGAGAGATTGGGTTGAAGCTTTAAGGTTTTATGAGGATGCCTACCATGCTCTACTTGAGGTATCCCGTTTCTAACATCATCCAATTGCCTTATTCTTCTAAGATGGCTTGCTAATGGCTTCTCTCCAATAATTTCTTTTATATTTTATTCTGATAATTTTCTGTTATAGAAATCAGTATTCCCAGCCAGAAAACAGTTGCATTGTAGAGAGGGCTTTTAACACAGTTCAACTGACAAAGTGGTTTTAGTCAATAAACAGAAGGTACTGATTCCTGTAGAATATTGTTCCTATGCTTAGGAAATTTCTGAAAAGAAATAGTGATTTTGAACAGATATAATCAGGGCATTAGACTAGTCACTGAATCAGATGCATTTTAGCTTGAGATATGGGAACTGGTGATTATTAATCTGACTATTTCTCTGTTGGACATCTTAAATAGGCCATGCCCAAAAATCTCCTGTATAGGCAAATCATATTCTTAGATGCTCGTGGTTTTATTAATATTATTGTCAGATTTTCTGCACCATCATTTTGCAGCCAAGAAATCTATTAACTAGGATAATTTCTATGCATAAGATTCTTGGCCCATTGTCTATCTAACATGGGCTGACTGATTGAAGGGTTTGGATCATCAAACAGCTGGACCCCATAACAGTTTTAGCGCATGTAAAACCTTTGGTTTGGATCACCATATAGGAACTCTTTCTCTCTCCTAGGATCAAAAAGCAGACACGTATGATCATGTGGCATATGTGCTTGGCTGGTAAGAAATAAATATGGAAACTGGTGCTCTCCTATCATTTAGCAACCTTGCAATGTGATCTGTTCTGCATGTCTAGAAAAGGAACATGTGTTGTTTCTTGACGTGTGTTGGCATTTGACAAATACCTGTCTAGGATCCTTTTTTGAGGTAACAAATATTTAACTTTTGCTATGGTCCCTGTTGTGCATGCGTGCTGTTTTTCCTTCATCAGATGAAGGAATATTCTCTGCAAAGAAAACTCACCCCTCCCAACAGAAGTTCGGTAGCAAGTTGTGCCTGGATCCATGCCTATGGAGCTGCTATTAAGCCTCTAATATTGCTAGTATGTACTGATCGAGTTCCTTGTCGCAGATGATTGCTACATCTACAAGGTTACCACCAATTCAACGGCTCATCGAGATAAAGGCTGTGGCTGAGCAGTTGCATTTTAAGGTATCAACCCTGTTGCTACATGGTGGGAAGGTTATAGAAGCAGTCACTTGGTTCCGGCAACATATTTCATCTTACAAGAGACTTGTAGGCGCACCAGAAGTTGTTTTCCTTCACTGGGATTGGGTGAGCAAACAGTTTTTGGTATTTGCAGAGTTACTAGAGACAAGTTCTGCAACCATTCCAAGCACTGCTTCTCTTGATGAGAGACATTTGACTGAATGGGAATTCCAGCCAGCTCACTACTATCAGGTGAGTTTGCATCTGTAAGCTATTTATTCTGTTTCTGTGATTCTTCCTTCTTGCCAAGTTTGTGTAACTCTGACAAGAACCTCTATGTTACTGTCTGTCAGATCCAGTCACTTCTTTCGCACACTACAGCTATATAATTGAACCTTAAACTTTCACCGATTTCTTTGGTAAAACAGTTGGCAGCAAACTACTTGAGAGAGAAGAGATATTTTCTGGACACCTCATTGACCACATCACAGACATGGGGAGAATCGGAAGCAGTATACACAATTGAAAGCCCAGCTGTGGTTCCCTCTATTTATGTGGGTCAGTTTGCTAGGTTACTTGAGAAAGATGATGCATTTGCGATGCAACCGTAAGTCTGGGTAGCAATAACTGAGTACTTCTTGGTTCCAACCTTTTTAGCTAGTGCTGAATCTTCACTTGCTTATTTTGCAGTCTTACTGATGCAGAGTATGTGCTCTATGCCCTTGCTGAAGGGAAAAGATTCCAAGATTCATATGAAATCATTGCCCTACTCAAAAGATCTTTTGAATCATACAATAATCTGAAAGCTCAGAGGATGGCTTCGTATTGCAATAATCTGATGGCCAGAGAATATTTTGTGGCAGGGGACTTCAGTAATGCAAAACAAATTTTTGACGGTGTAGCGGGTCTTTATAGACGAGAGGCTTGGGTTACATTTCTCTGGGAGGTCTTGGGTTACTTGAGAGAATGCTCAAGAAATCTAGGCTTAGCTAAAGAATTTGTAGATTACTCTTTAGAAATGGCTTCACTGCCAATTTTTTCCAGTGCTGGAGTTGAATCTTCTAATAAGAGAGGAGAATATGGCCCGGCTGGTCCACCTAGTCTTTCACAGAGAGAAAACATACAGAGAGAAGTTCTTTGGCTCTCGAGAGGACAATCCACACTGGTGTCAAGTGAAGGTAGTTCTGACCTCACTGTAACGGAAGACAATCCCATATGTTTAGAGATCGATCTTGTTAGCCCACTTAGAGCGGCATTACTTACTTCTGTTGCTTTTCATGAACAAACAGTCGAGCCTCTTGCATCTACATCACTTACGATATCACTTCTGTCACAATTACCCCATCCACTTGAGATTGATCAGTTAGAAATTCAGTTCAATCAATCTATTTGTAATTTTACCATCACCAAGCAGGAGCTACCCCTGGTCGGAAGTTCCCCTGGGCAACAGACTACTCGGATAGAAACTGTTCCTACTCTAGAAATAGTGGGTAACAAGTGGCTACGCTTAACATTTGACATCAAATCTGGTACTGCTTCGTCTCCTAACTTCTTTGCTCTTTTATGATCCTCCTACTGAAAATGTAAAGTTCCTGCATGGTTTCAATGCAGGACAAAGTGGAAAACTTGAATGCTTGTCCTTGATTGCAAAAATAGGACATCACTTTACAATCTGTAGTCGAGCTGAAAGTCCTGCCTCAATGGAGGATCTGCCGCTTTGGAAGTTTGAGGACAGAGTCGATTCCTTCCCAACCAAGGATCCAGCTCTAGCATTCTCTGGTCAGAAGTTCATCCAGGTTGAAGAGCCAGAACCTCAGGTTGATCTTCTTTTACACCCTTCTGGGCCTGCATTAGTTGGAGAAAACTTTGTTGTTCCGGTTACTATAACTTCAAAGGGGCACACAGTTCATTCTGGCGAACTGAAGATTAACCTTGTGGATACGAGAGGAGGGGGTTTGGCTAGTCCAAGAGATCTTGAACCCTTCTCTTCAGATAGTCTCCATGTTGAACTTCTTGGAATTTCAGGATCAGCAGACGAGCAAGAACCTCAAACTGGTGTAGATAATATCAAGAAAATTCAACAGTCTTTTGGGTTGCTTTCAGTTCCATTCTTAGATGTTGGCCAATCATGGTCTGGAAAATTAGAAATAAAATGGCACAGGCCTAAACCAGTCATGCTTTATGTGTCCCTAGGGTACTTGCCAAACAGCAGGGAAACTACTGCCCAGAATGTTCATGTACACAAAAGCTTGCAAATTGAAGGCAAGAACCCTGTTGTCATCAGCCACCATTTTATGATGCCATTCCGCAAAGACCCTTTGTTACTCTCGAAGATCAAGCATTCCCCTGAATCTGATTCATCGCAGTCACTTGCTTTAAATGAAACAAGCATTCTCATTGTCTGTGCTAGAAACTGCACAGAGGTACCATTGAGGTTGATATCCTTGTCTATTGATGCAGAGAGGGACAAAGATGGCCATTCTTGCACAGTGCATCAGAGTAATGAACATGCAGTTGACCTTGATCTTCTTGTGCCAGGTGACGAGTTTAGACGGGTGTTTTTGGTCACTCCTGAGGTGAATTCTCCAAAACTTGATGTTGGAACGGTATGTCTTAGATGGATCAGATATTCAGAGCCGGAAAGGGAAGCACTTTCTGGTGAGAAACTTGATGGGGTCATAACTAAACACAAACTTCCTGATGTGAATGTGGAGAAAGCACCCTTATTGGCAATTTTGGAGTGTCCTCCCAATGCCATCTTGGGGATTCCGTTCTCATTCTATATGAAGATTCGGAACCAGACACAGTTGCTTCAGGAGATAAGATACTCATTAGCGGACTCACAGAGTTTCCTCATATCGGGGCCACATAATGATGCTGCTTTTATTCTGCCAAACTCAGAACACATTCTCAGCTACAAGCTTGTGCCATTGGTTTCTGGCCAGCAACAGTTGCCTAGGATTTCTCTGACCTCAGTGAGATATTCAGCAGGTCTTCAGCCATCACTTGCAGCGTCTACTGTTTTTGTCTTCCCGACCGAACCACATTTTAAGATGAACTGAAAGGAACATGATGAATCTAAGCCAATCTCTACCAATTAACACCTCTGATCTGAACTCACGACCTGCTTTTCTGTTATTGAGTTGGGAGGCCACATATCAAGACTGCATATTGAATGGGACCTGGTCCCTGCTTGGGCTGGGTACCATACTGCACGCTCACCCCATTTTTGCACCATGATTTATGGCTGATGCCGATCCTACTGCCAAGCTAACCCATGGACTTCCCCAGCTGCAGCACCAAGATTCATGTAATTTGTTGCTGTTGAATGTCATAGTTATAAGTTGGGGTGTTGTTTCTTCTTCATGTTATCATTTTTGTGACAGTTAACGTTGTAAAGGGGAGTTGGCAGTGGACTCTAGGACCCATTGTTCTAAACTGAAATGCCCAAAATAAAAGTTACAGGAGTTCATTTTCTGTATGAAGCAAACATTCATTGGCGATCTTGATGTGTTTGTAATAAACTGAGTTATTTCATCCAAAGAAGTGTCGTGAAGATTTGCTAAAAACCCAGGATTCACAAAACTGATGCTCAAACACTAGCGGTTGAATTCGGCTGAAAAAGAAGAGCGTAGCTCATGCAGATGACTTTGAAGTGGCCGGAGAGTAGTAGTGATAAATCAAGTGCGAACTTGCATTTTATCATGTCTCGTGCGCACTGTAGTCAAAACTTCAAATCATCTTAAATTTGATGCGTAGTAAGTGGATCTCTGGACAATGCAAGTGCGCACTTAGACTTGTTTTTCCTTGCATATCTTAATTACTTGAAGGAGTAAGGTCTGGGGAGTCGATCCAATCTAAGATGTGTAAAGCATGAATGGTAATCAATGCCCCAGTGATAATTCAACAAAACCCCAAAACGGATCACTCGCTAGTGTATGAGATGCAAAATGGATGATTGAGATCACCAATCAGCTGGCCCAAGGGGACTGATCAACTGAAAATCGAAAAATCAACCATCTCAGCTAGAGATGCGATAAAGTGTTAATGTAAAGGTGCTGACCACTTATCTTTGTAACTGTAAAAAATTATCGGTCGCGATCATCCGAGCTTGTGATTGATGGCTTGGATTTTCCTAAAATTATGCCTAGTGTCTATAGATTAAGAGCATAACGGACATTTCATTGTGGGGCATATTCGTCCTCCTGCCTCTCCCTTCAAGGCAACGAAGACAACATCCCCATTCTCCAGCTCGCCGGAAAGCCCACGGGAACCTGCGGACTCCACCCCAAAACATGAAACTCCGTTCAATGATCCAAAGGAACAAACCTCACTGATCCGTCCCTGGCCGCCGGAATCCTCTTCCGGTCTTCCAACCGTCATAATTCCCAGTCACGCAAGTAAGTCCCAAAACCCTAAATTGCTTTCTCCGCACAAAATAGAATTTCGTGAATCCTAACTTTTCCTCTCTTCCTTTGTCTTTCCAGGATGGTTTTCACGGAACCAGATCCACGAAATCGAGCGTAAAATCCTCCTGGAGTTCGTTGACGGAAAATCCCCTGCAAAAAACCCGAGGGCTTATTAATACCACCGCCATGCCATTATCAACAGATTCCGGGAATATCTTTCGAGGAAAATCACGCTTACGGAGGTTCGTAAGACGTTGGTTGGAGACGTGGGATCAATTCGGAGGTTTTTTTTTATTTTCTCGATAGTTGAGGTTTGATTAATTACACGGGAACGAAGCAGAATTTGAAGTGGGATGAAAAAAGAGAGTAAGTATTCTAATTCTCCAATCGCTAATTTAGGGAATTCGTTTGATTCTGGGAAGAAGGAGAGCTCGAGGAAGCTCTATGATGGGTGCAAGTCTGTGACGATTATTGTTTCTTTCTCTTGTGAAAAGGTTTGTTCTTTTGAATTGTTTAGACTATGAAGTGTTGGAAATTCATGGTTGATTTAGTGGTGGTAGATGGACAGGGTTCTTTGTGTGATTGATTATTTGAATGTTTTGCCTATTGTTTGTTTGTTGGAATGTCTGAGGACGATTTTTATGGTTATTTATATCTGTTTTCTAAGTATTTTATGCAGATTTTGAGTGGTAAATGTGTTTGGTGGTTATTGGCTTCAATTGAGTTGATAAGAAATGCTTTCTGCCACAAATGGAGCTCTCAGGAAGGCCATTTCCATTTCCAATAACTTCTACAATTTCTTGATTTCGATAGAAATGCTTCTAACCACGAGGGTTGGTTTTCAACTAGAACTACACTTCCATGTCATATTGAACACTAGAAATCATGGAAAGATGGGATCTGATTTCCATTTGTATTGAATTCCAAGCATTTTCTGTGCACCAAACACGCACCTTCGAACTTTTAAGTGAATTCAGCTCATGCAGTTCTAAAAAAGTGTCATCTAAATACTTCCTTTTCCTTTTGATTTGTATGAGTTGGAAACTGGACTCATAATTCTTATAGTTAATGGTTAACTTTGTGACACTTGTCAAGGTTGAAAAACTTGACTTGACGTTGCTGAATATGCTAATCTGAGTTTGCTCAGCATCTACTCTACGGGGAACATTTTCAGTTCAAACATATGTAATTCTTCTCAACCTGAATATTGTTCAATTCTAGGAAATGAGTTAAATCTTCAACTCGACCTGTGGCTCAATTGAATCAAGGGAAACTGATAGTTTCTCAAGTACTTAGTCAAGCTTTTTCTAATGCATGTACAGACAACTTGGTCTGAGGCTGAATTGATTCAAGTGAAACTGATAGTTTCTTGTATTCAAGCTTCTTCTAATGCCTGTACAAATTTAAGTCTTTTTTTGCTTGTCAAAAGTTGGGACTTCCACTATTTTGTTTCTCTTGAGATTCTAAGAAGCAGGTTTCACTTTTGCTTTCTGTAACTGTTTATTGTGCTGTTTCTTTATATTTGGGCTGGAAGTATTCTTAGCTCGTATTTAATTATGTGATCCATGAATTTATTATTTTAGCTAGCATGTGAGTAATATTTTCTTGGGTATTTAAAAATCAATCTTTTTGTGCAATGAAGCTTGAAAATTGTTAAAAGAAATTAGTGTTGCAACGACAATGCTGGTTGATTGATGAGGATGTGTTTGGTAATGGCCTCATGGTTGCTTTCCATTTTTCCTTTGCACGCCTTGCTAACAATTCAGTTGGCTTGAGTGAAAATTTGTTGCCGGGAAAATTTACTTCACCAGCAATGCAAGAATGGAGAATCCCTTTCAAGATTATGGTTTTCCCAAACATTAATTTTCTGTTTCTTCTGATTGGGTGAGGGTAAAAATTGGAAAATCATTTCCGTGGATATTGCCAAATCACTCTAAGAGACTTCTGATTCTTGTAGACTCCAATTCTGAACATGATCAACAAAATGATGATTCATTATCTCAGAGATGTGAAACCTCTTCTGATCTTTTCACATACATTATTTTATTAGTAATGTTCACAATTTATTGCTGTATTGGATAGGCTGGCTTGGTTCATGGCAACTATCAAGCTGGCCTCAATTCTTCAGACTTTAAGCTGGTCTAAATCAGTGAAGAGAAGAGGACAGATTGGAGAGAAAAGGAGACCTTGCACCTCCTAGAAACCCTTTTGCATTATGGTGATGACTGGAAAAAGGTGCAGCACATGCTGGTAGTAGAAATGAGAAAGAGTGTGTTGCTTGGTTTATCAAGCTCCCTTTCGGAGAGCAATTCATGGGACCTCTAGCAGAAGATTATACCGATAGTGATCATCATCTAACAGAACAGAGCAATGGGACAACTGATGTGAGAAATACCAGTTTGCCATCCCCTACTAAGAGAAGGCGCCTTACACCTCTTGCTGATGCAAGCAATCCAATTACAGTGCAGATATGGTTTTTACAATTAGGAAAAGACCTCATAATTTAAGCATCTAGATGTTTCTATCTCCACTTTTCATCTTTATGGGTTCTACATTTGCCATCAAGTTAAAATACCTAATATGACACCCTAATATGTGTGTGTGTCATTTAGTTAGTAAAACAAAATTTGACATGGGTAAATTATAACCAAGGTTAAGGTAATAATTCTATTCCTTATAACTTCAAGCCAAAATAGTAAAAAGGTCAACCAGCCACTTTCTTTTTCTCACTATCTAGTTTTTGACCTGATTGTGTGTTTGGTCTATGTATTTTAATGATTCAGGGTTGAAACCATTCAATTCTTGGAACCTAGGCAAAAGATTGGATGGCCTGAAATATGAAATATGGAACATCTGCAATTTTGGGTTTCTAGTTTTCAACTTTCATTAATGACATAAGAAAGCTTGGAACTTTCCATCTTAACTCGGCTAGTCATTCTATTTTAGAGTATATAGCCGATTTTACCAACCATTAGATGCTATACCAGTGGCAGAATATATGTGCCTGCAGCTTTCTCCAGGATTTCACAATGAATAAGAAATGTAATATAAACTTGCCAAAATAGAAAACCTTGTTAATCATCAAATTTTTATGATAATAACCATAGAAAAAGGACGCCTTGGCACAATGGTAGAGTTGCTGTTGTGAGACTTAGAGGTCATGGGTTTAAAGTGAGAAAATAGCCTCTTGCAAAAATGCAAGGTAAGGCTGAGTACTGTAGACCCTTTATTGTCCAGTCCTTCCCCAGACCCTGCATATGTCTCTGCCAGCTTCTGTCTAGTCCATTTACCTGCTTGTGAAATATAGATAAGGGAACCGAATGGTTTTGGTCGGGGAAATTAAGAGAGCTGAGGATGTTGCAAACTCACCAGACACTTTGCAAAAGTGTCAACTTTGCCAAAAGATTCCAATCTGGTGAAGTCTGAGCCAAGGCCCGTCATAACATCACTGACTGGAGAAACAATTGAATGAATTTAAAATCCAGAAAGAGGATGATTAATCATAAAATCTAACACCATTTGAATTAGAGGCTTCTTCTGGGTAAAATGCTGTTACTGATTTGTAACCATTAGGTTCTCTTGCACCCACTAGCCAGTCAGAATGTACAATATCCAATCTCTCAGTACTCGATTATTTCACTTTGTCAATCGTACTTAATTTCTTCTTGTGTTTTATATACTCCACTGGTTTATAGTTTAGACATTCATGGCACTTGTCAAGCAATACCTTTCCATATGAATCGAAAGGAGAACCTCTTAACAGCTAGCTTTTTAGCCTAAGTGCATAATGACGTTCTCCAGGATGCCACCAGCCATGGTAGAAGCACTCTCACAGCAAACCAAAGTTTACACTACCAAACCTCAAAATCAGAAAATTTGGAAGGGTGACCTGATTATGTTGGAATTATATTGCACTCTATGCTTAACCATCCAATGATGTTCTGAATCTTTGAAGCTCAAAATGCAATTAAGAGTTTAGACCTGCTACTGCTATTAGATTTACATTGTTCCAACTAAAGTATAGGTCTTGTCCTAGTTCAGAAAATGAACAAGGACATATAGAAGATTTGAAGTTTCAGTTCCCTTAGAAATGAGCCCATTAAAGGTATCGGCACAGATGAATCTAACAGTAATATCAAACAAACTTATGTTCCTCTCATTACAAACAATCATCATAGGAAGCCCTGATTGTATCAGAACTGCAACTGTAAAAGATCCTTGGAAAATTCTCTCAACATTAGGAAGCTGATTCTGTATCTCTTTCACTACAGTTGAAGCAATGAGGTATTACAATAGACTGTTTTGCGCATTAAAAATATGCATAAGCTGTGTCAAGACATTGTGTCAATGCATCACCTTGAAGTTAATGTAAAGAGTAAGAGAGATTTTAAAGCGAATTGGACACTTTGTTTTCTAAGGTATATCTTTAAGTCTTATAACAGAATTCAAAGGCAAATTAGACTTGAGATTGTAGTACCTGAATGCATCTGTTGTAAAAAGCATGCGGATGTGTTGCGGTGCCATCTATTCCTTAGATGGGTGCATCCACGCCGTAAAGAGAATGCATATGGGTCATCCATTGTTGAATTGTTAAAAAGATTAGCAGAAAGTAAAGACGTTGATGAAAGATTGATAAGCCTTTTGAAATCCCGGTGTATTACTACCATAGACCCGTTTCTTTGAAGTAGTTTCTTTACTCATTCTTCTGCTCCTGAAGTTTGGCAGAGTACACTGACTTTTGAGTTATATTACCCACAGATTATTATATGTAAATGACAGTGTTCTTACGCTCTAGTATCAAATGCATCTTCTGCCTGTCAATAGCAAACTTCTGCAAAAGCTATTTATTCCTTGTCTTTGGTATGTGTTGAAGAAATCTGTAGATGCAGCTATGCAGATTTGTGTGCAGCTTTGAGTGTCTTCTGGGAACAAATGTGTTTTGCATTTATGTTTTGCTTCTCATGGGCTGGTGCCTTGGAAGGAAAACACTGGCTTAGAAGCAGTCAATGCGGCTGTATGGGATGAGAAACTATTTTTTGAGGTTATATGCTCTGCGTCTATGTGTGAGCCAACTTCTCCACCTTGTAAATAAAGTGGCAGCCAGTGCACGAAGCTCCCGCATATGCGGGTTCAGGGAAGGAGCGCACTACAATGGTTTATGGTATGCAGCCTTACCATACATTTTTGCAGGAGGCTGTTTCCATGCCTTAAACCCGTGACCTCAAGGTCACACGACAACAACTTTACTTTTGCGCCAAGGCTCCCCTTCTTCTCCACCTCCTTGTAAATATTGTGCCACAAATTGGACCGTTATAGAAAGTTTTTGGGCCTCTCTATACTATGATATAGTTGTTGGTTTTTTAAATGGTTTGTGGTGCATGCGATGACACTTATTTTTATTTAATTTTGAGGAATGATAAATCTAAGTGCACATTTGTAATTTATTAATGTTGACTGTGCACTATGCAGCCAAGTCATCCTAAATTTCAGGCATTTTAAGTGAATGTCTTGAAAAATGATGACTTGGACGCACAGTTAAATTGGAGGGGAAACTCTCTCACCCAAACGCCAACTCTTCTTGGTTGGAATTAGACTTGGACCTCTTTTTTCTTCTTACCTCTTTTTTCTTCTTTCAACAATTGAAGTAAAGATTGATAACTAAGAAGTCCTCTTAAATGAAGACTTCTGATACTTGGGATGATAATTCATGAAAGTAGAGATATTGACATGGAGAATCACTAAAGAATCCAAGCGAGTTTAGAGTTTTATGTGATCAGCGGGCCCACTAAAACCAAAAGAAAATTTTATATAAGATGGCTATAAGGCTTACCATGCTGCATGGATTAAAGTATTGGGCAAAACAACATGTACATAGGATAAGCGTCACTGAAATATAGATGTTGAGATGGATGAGTCGCATAATAAGAAAAGGATAGAATTAGAAATAAAAAGATTAGACGAAATTGAGTAGCACCAGTAGGTACCAAGACAGAAATTAGACTTAAATGGTTTGGACATATCCAATAGAGATTGAAAATAGCACAGGTTAGGAGTGAGATGATCAAGTAAAAGGTTCTAAAAAGGCAAGGGAAAAGCCCAAAAAAAGTGGATAAAAGTAGTGAAAAAAGATTTAAAAACTTCAGGATTACATAAAGTCATGTCACTTAATAGAGGGGAATGGATGAACAACATTTATGTGGCCAGCCCTAATCAAGATAATGTCTCGACGATGATGATGAGCCATTGCGGAAGTAAAGAAATAGAAAAACAGAGAATTTGGGCCATTTGAATTATCAGATTTCAGCCTCTCCTTTTTTTCTTAATAGGGAGAGAGATTTTTAGTTTGAATATATCCTCTTCTTCTTCATCTCTGTTTCCACTCAATCCCATATTCATTCTTCTTTCAGCCAATACAAAGGTAGAGGAGAAAATTCAGAAATTTCAGGATAGATTTGAGGGAATTTTGGAAGAAAGCTTGACAATGCGCTTCTTCATTTACTTTTTTGGCACAGTCCCAGTAACTGGCCCATTTTCCATAGTAGCCTTCAGCTCATTCTCTGTCAACCTTATACAATCTAAAACGCTCTGAGTTGAAATAGAGAAATCTCATTGGCATTATCGAGCGTCCATTAATCAGGAGATTAGGAAGTCATCTGAGTTACAGGTTTCTGCCTCTTCCATGCTAAAACCCTATAGAGAGAGAGCCGGAGAAATTGGTATTGAGCAAAAGTGGCTAGAAAAACCAAATGAACCCAATAATCTGCGTTTCTGATTTTTCAACTTCTCTGTCTCTGTTTCTGCTATGACTGAAAGGTCATCGGGTTACTACAGCAATGGAGATGAAGAAAAGCAAAAAGCATGTCTATTGAGAGAGAAACTTCCGCTTTTCTGCCTATCAGAATCTCTTTATTTGAGGAATGCTGGTATAGCAGCTTGCTGTAGGGAACCCCACTTTACCATGATGGGCTCCACCTTTGCTTGATCGCAGCCGTCCACCTCTGATTCCTGTCTATTCATCTCAATATTATTTATGCATTTTTAATTTCTTTTTGAAAAACAAAAAACAAAAAAGTTTGTTAGCGTCTACTTGTTGGGACTCTTTGATTAATTCTTCCAAAGACCCAAAAGAAGTGGTTATGAATGCTGGTGGTTACCATTGAATGTGAGATAATATAACTTTGTCATAAAAATGACTCGTTTCCTGCAGGCACCAGTTCTTTGGTTTATATGCTTAAGAATAAAATCATTTCCGACTACATATAAAATTAATGAAACCCTCTGACAAAACCGAAAGATCCAAAGAACCATGTTGCATCATGGAACTACAAATCCGCAAAGAAACTGGAAGAAGATGCATTTGAAGTCTGGCCTGCGTTTGACGTCTTTCTCTTGTATCCTGCAAGAATTAAGAAAAATAAGATCAGAACACTTTGGACTAATTCCTCAATCACAAAGAAATCAAATGTCAGTCGACCTACAACTTCAACCTACATTTGACATTTAAGTTAAAAATCTTTATCCGCGGGTTAGATGTACTTGAGGTGAGATGATCTGATGCGATACTAGTGAGCTGAGATGAGATGAAATACTATCTCCTCATCTCACAGCCACTGGTGTTTGAGATGAGATGAAAATCATTTCATCTTAACTCAAATTTAATTTGAATTTTCAGTCATCTCATGCCATATTTGGCTATCTCGAGCTAGGTTAAGTCAAGCTAGATCTGATATCATCACATCTCACATCAGCTCATTACATCTCAAGAATCACTAGCACCTCAGTTTTCGGCGACTAGTTGGCATATATGTACTTTGGTTTATAAGCAAAATCCCTTGTCAAAACCTTGCAACTTCGCTAGAGGATGGGGTTCCACATGCATTCTTCCTTATTCCTGTTTTTATAGAAATTTCCACTCGTTAAACACTGAATTATAAATACAGTTTCTCAATCAGCATTCCAATATTACTTTCCTAATATTGCTTGTTAAAGAAGAAGAAGAAAAGGCAACAGGATAGAATCTACCCAGTTTTGCAGCTTTAGATAATACTTGCAGTGATAATTGATCCCAAAATTAGGCTACTTAATTGAGAATCTATACAAAGGTTAATATGAATGCTTTCAATTCTGAAACTTAGGTGAAAATACTCAAATCACGATGAGGGCAAATTAATGCAATATTTCTGCAGTGTCCACCACAGACCACCTGATTGACAGTCCCAACCAAAGGCAGTTCTTGTTACAGAAGAACGAAATCAGTTCTACCGCTTTAGAAACAAGCAGTTACCCCACAATATACACCCCTTCCGAAACCAATTCCAAAAAATTTAGCTTTCTATATTAGGTTTGACAGTAAATATCTTGAAAGGCTGAAACTTCGTTCAGAAACTGCATACTCAGCAGGACATGTCAGCAGCATGACATTTGCAGTAGCCACTCCAAAATCTCAACCAAGGTGGATTTCATATTCACAGTGAGGATATAGAAAACCAGAAGTCCAATAGCATATTAATGAAGGCTTAAATCTAAACTGAAGTCTTTTTGAGCTTAAAAAGACAATAATAAGGTGACTGAGACCCAAATTCCCAAGTTTGATAGATTCAATTATACCATCTAGTAAATCTCAAGTCTTTCAAATACAGTTGCAGTTTATCACTCTCCAAAAAACCAAGTTACACTCTTAAATGATGTCGTTTTTCAATACTATCAAAACAAAAAGGAAAAAGATGGTCACAGTGTATTGGTGAGATTTTGCCACTCTTTTGTTTGTGGACGGTAGAGTCTACAGCAGGTAATCCTGCTGGATTCTTATTTATTCCTTGTTTGCCACCTCGAAAATTAGTGCACAGAGGCTATCCTCCTTTCCTGCACACTTCCTCAAAAGTTTGACTAGCATTACACCAGTTTTTCAAGGTAAAGGGAACAGGGGGTTAGAAGAACCCATAGTGCAGCTTTACTATTCAATAAACCAAACATTTGGTACTGATGAAGGTTTCACGATGATAACGACCATGCAAATATCATAGAACAACATTTGAAGGTTTCATGAAAACAACAATGACATAAATATTACCAAATGGCAACGCACCTTTGGAAGATTTTGCGGCCTTAATATCCACATCCATCTCATCATCACTATCAGCCTCAACTACCTGATTCCTTGAGGCATTTTGCAAACCTTCCAACAGCTCATGAAAATTCCAAAACTACATGAACAGAACACAAACTCAAAATACTAGACCAAGCAAAATACATGATATTGTGGATTATACATGAGAAACAGCTAATGCTGGATATATCAGGAGATTGACAGAGTCAATGCATAAGGAATCAAAACTGATTAAGTACATGCAAGATCTTCAACCCCTCCCCACTGATCCCAGAAATCCTGCCATGGTTTGCCATAACTACATCCTCTTGACAGGATATGTGTAATATTTGAGTCTTCTAGAAATCTCACTGTACCAGTGGTCATGCCACAAATAACCATGTGCTAAAAAAAGGTGGATCTTTTATCCATGTACTAAAATGTTTCACCACTCCTACCATAAAATAGGTAACTGCCACCACCACTCCGATGATACAAACCCCAATACATATCACATATCAACATAGGTGAATTTCACTGCACTGAAAAATGCCAACAAATAATAAAAATTGCACGACTTTAAACTGAAAATCTGCAAATGCAAGTGAAGAAAAACTGCTATGTTTCTGGTTGCTCAGTAGAACGATTTTTTGCTGGTACAAGGACTAAGATGGAAAAATGGAAAAGCATTAGCATCATATCCACATAAAAAATGGAAACACAGTGCATAGTGTACTATAGGACAGCTGCAAGCCTGCAAGCAACACATGTTATTTTAGTAGCAGCTCTTTTTACTTCACGTTTCCCTTAGACCTGTTTCATTTGGACTTTTAAAGTTAAAACATTTTCATGAAATTTGTATGGGAATGTTATATTCACTCCTTGTTACAGTAGTCCTCTCCTCTCCTCGAATCTAGACTTTCCAGTTAGATATTGAAGTGTTACAACAATCACAATGCTAGGTACAGCCGAAAAGATAAGTTTTCTATAAAATGAGGACAACTGTTATAAAAAACAGGGGCTTCCGGGCATCATTTCCCACCTAATGTAACATATGGATGTATTAAAATACATCAACACAAGTATGCAATAAAAAAGTTGCATGTAGTTTCTTATGTTTCTTAATATAGATATGTTCCATCATTTAGATTTTCCGCTCATGTTAGGCATTAGGTTAGTCCTGGTCAGAGTAATCTAAGGTGTGCAAGCAGCTTTTCTCATGCAGGATTAAATATTTTTTGTTAACCCCTACATCATGTGAGGAATGGCTTAGATAGGCTGGACAACAAATTTCAAGCCCATTGGATGTTTTTAGTCTATGTTTCTTTACGTCGAAAGTCCAGACCATGCATTTTTACTACTTTTTTAGATCCAAAACAAGTGGTTAGGATCATCCAAATGCATTGACTTCTTAAGGAACCTACTTTTGGTATTCTAAACATAATGAGCAGCTACAATCTAAAAAAGGGTTTTACAAATATGAAAAGAGGGTGTGTACTCTTTTGTTGGTTAAGTATTACCCTTCTATGCTTTCAACATGCTTGACAGTTGTATAGATATATCTGGCACCTCCATGTATCCTTGTCCAAGACACCATAACAGTACTCAGAACTCCAGGCCCGAGCTATTTAGGTCTCCAAAAAACACAGGTGCGTTGATCAACAGGCTGCATCAGATTTAGTTGGAAATTGCCTATATAAGGACCTCTAATATCCATTGGGGGACCATTTTCTCTCACCAATAGGGCAGAGCACACTATATCTCTCTTATTCCACATCCCCTTTCAATATAAAAATTGAAGAAAAAAACAAGAAGATGTGTTAGGGGAGAGCATACTATATCTGGCTTATACCAGATCCCTCTTCACTATAAAAATTGAAGAAATAAACAAGAACAAGTTATGCCACACACACACACACGGCCCGAGCTATTTAGGTCTCCAAAAACACAGGTGCATTGATCAACAGGCCGCATCAGATTTAGTTGGAAATTGCCTATATAAGGACCACCAATATCTATTGTGGTTGGGGGGGTGGGGGTATTTTCTCTCACCAATAGGGCAGAGCATACTATATCTCTCTTATACCACATCCCTCTTTAATATAAAATTTGAAGACAATAATAATAAGATGTGTTAGAGTAGACTCTCTCTCTCTCTCTCTCTCTCTCTCTCTCTCTCTCTCTCTCTCTCTCACACACACACACACAAGAGAGAAAAAGAAAATACATGTCACATTCTAACTAAGAGAAGATAAAAAAACTTCCAAATTGAAGAAATAAACAAGTTATGTCACACAAACACACACGAGAGAGAGAGAGAGAAAGAGAGAGAATACATGTCATATTCTAACTAAGAGGGCAGAGCATACTATATCTCTCTTATACCACATCCCACTTCAATATAAAAATTGAAGAAAAAAATAATAAGATGTGTTAGAGTAAAGCATACTCTATAGGGACTTATACCAGATCCCTCTTCACTATAAAATTTGAAGAAATAACTCTCTCTCTCTCTCTTTCTCTCTCTCTCTCTCTCACACACACACACACACACACGAGAGAAAGAAAATACATGTCACATTCTAACTAAGAGAAGATAAAAAAAAACAGCCAAATTGAAGAAATAAACAAGTGATGTCACACACACAATAGAGAGAGAGAGAGAGAGAGAGAGAGAGAGAGAATACATGTCATAATCTAACTAAAAGAATATCAAAAACTGCCCACCTTCAACATTTGATCATGGGAAATACTGCCAAGAAACTTCCTATCATGTGAAAAAGCTGCACAAGCACATACAGGTTAAACATGGTGAATACAAGTCCAACCTGTTACATGTTATCAATGGTTATCGAGATGCATGTATAAACCCAAGAAAAGAGAAATTACGCCACACCTAAACCCTCAATTGGATATTCTGAATGCTCCGCAATTGGCTGAATTATTCTGTTTGGTAGAATTCCTACTAATCTGTTCACCAATTAAGAAAGTCAGATATAGAACATTCCTTTATGGAGAAGAAAAAAAAACCAATGCTATCTAATAGTTGCATAAGAGGAAAACCATGTCCACCTGATAATTCCATCTTCTGATCCAGAAATAAGAGTGTCTTCATCGACCTGACACAGTTGAAAAAAATCATTAAACAAGAAAAGTTGTTTAATTGAAACAGAGGAACAAACTCACATACCTTCAATAATGAATCAACTGACATTGGGTGCCCAAGAAAACGATCACTGAGTAGCCAAAAAAATTGGGAAAGAAAGGAAGAAAAAACAAATTCTGAGATGATCAATCCTTAAGAGGAACATAAAAATATAGGGACCAGAACAACTAAGTGTCAAATTACAACTTCACAGACATTTCTGCTTTCTGACACTACAAAAATCTGCAGTGAAATATTTATTGACTAACCTGCAATCCTTGAAATAGCCCCACGAATACAGTAATAGCGCCCCAGTCTGGGTTCCACAAATAACTTTTCTACCATTCTGATAAGGAGAAGCTTTTTGTCAGAGGTACTTCAATCAGGATCTTCAACAAAAGAAAAGAGTTCCCACTTAAGAAATTTTACAGTTTTTATAAGAAAAGTAACAAATGTCTGGATTGACAAGAATGTATTCAGATTTGGGTCTGACAGATTTTGTTTGAATGCTAAAGAAAATGTAACCTACATGTAGGACCTAAGAACGCTTCCAGCTGATAATAAACTTAACTGACAAGACGGCCACCTTCTAATAGGTATTGGAAGCCAAAATTGATGCTTAAAAAGGGTTTAACCAGTAACTTACACCCTCAAGAGTACTTCATTTTAAGCAGCGAAACATGACCAATAACCTTTATTACATTTTGATAAGAAATGCATGCATATGCAAGTGGCAGACATTCATTCTGTTACCACTAGTAAATGGCACATGCATGCATGGAAGTGAGAGAAACAGGGGGATGACAGAGGGAGCTGCTTTGGTAGTTATTAGAGAGAAAATAGGGTAATTTAGAGAATACAAGAGAAGATCCAGGAGAAAGATAAGGTAGATCCTTCTCAATTGAGGAATGGAAAAATGAGGCAACATTTCAATTTGAGTTCATTATTTCAAGATGCCAAAACATTAGCTCTATGATGTTGAGAAGATCCTCAAAAATGTAGAAGGATGTGTTTCTATAGTACAGATAATGCTTCTTTGCCACAGAAATGGAAACAACTTGAAAAATGAAAAACAGAATTAGAGAAGTTAAACCTTCATTGTCACTACAGAGAGAAGTTCGTCCTCAGAGAATTCGGACTGACTTTGGACCTGCCATCAGCATATAATGACAAAAAACTTTCAAATTAGAACTATTGATTTAAATTGTCTATCACATCCTGCACCACATGATGCATCTAATGTTTAAAGAGGAACCTGATATACCTTATTTTTACGGAGACTGCAAACAGATAATTTCCCATCACCACTGTTGATAGAAAAAGCCAGAGCTCATTGTCAATTTCAGTTCATAAGCAATGCAAATTTTCAGGTAATCAGCAGTCATACAATTTCCAAGAGCAAGTACCCTCCATTTTTTGTCAATTGTTCCACAACATATCAATCTTATGTTTTACATACACCAGGCTGCAAAAAGGGACACATATTACCAAGATTTGCCAATAAAAAAAATAGCTGGCATAACTAAGGGACCCATTTCATACAGGGATCTCCAATCTATCAATCTTTTGAAATATACTCTTTTGGCTGATTTTAGCTCATACTTGCATCAACTAATGACTAGTCATTATAAACCCAACAGGCACAATATTTAATCAAAGAATTATGTCCTCTTGTTGCTAACCGTGTCTTGAATTAAAGAGGCATAATAAACTTCAAAAACTAATCATATAAACATATTTCAGGGTAATGATTCAAATTCCTTTGGTCATAGCAAAAATTAGGTCTCTCTTTTCCCTGTACAGTTCCTTATGTTTTTCATTAGGATACCAGCTTTCCACAAAAAGGAGGGGTATGAGGTCTTCTCCATAAAAAAGCCTTGTGCATATGCTGAGAACATTTCCTTCTTGGTAATTCCTGTTTCAAAATGTTATATGGTATGCTCAGTGTGGATCTTGTTTGTACACTTGCAAAGTGCAGGATGTTCATTTTGATTCAAGAAGTGGTAGATCATCATCATCATCATCAAGACCTTATCCCGGTTAGGGGTCGGTTATATGAATCTTGTTTCTCCATTCCCCTCTATTAAACACATGGAACAAAGGAAATGAACTTAACGTGTATAAAAAAACTAATTGGTGGAACTTAAAAGAGAGAACATGGCATCATTTACAAACAAGTTCATGGTAGAAGGAAACTTGAACAATGAAACATAAGTAAAAACCATGCAGACTAATATGGCCAAGTCCATTAAGAAAGTGGCGAAAGATGTCCTAAGAGTATCTAAAGGTAAAGGGCAACCAATAAAGGAAACTTTGTGGTGGAGTGAAAAAGTGCAAAAAGTTATTAAAGAGAAACAAGTGTGTTTTAATGGCAAAGAACTAAAAATAACAAAAACTTTGAGCAATATAAGAATGCTAAAAAGGTTGCTAAGAGAGTAGCAAGAGAGGCTAAACATAAGGCATATGATGATCTATATAATTTAGGATCAAGAGAAGAAAATAAGAGAACAGAAGAGTAAGGACTTAGACCACGTTAAGTGTATTAGAAGTGATGACCAAAAGGTACTAGTCAAAGATGACGGGATTAAACAAATGTTGGAAAGTTACTTTGAAACATTGCTAAATAACAATTACCCTAAGAATACAGGGATTGAAAGTACCGTAAGCCCAAATAATCTAAGACATTATAGATATAACTGTAGGACTGAATTACCTCAAGTGAAAGAGACCTTGAAAAGGATAAATCAATAAAGGCCCTAAGGCTCGATAGTATACCGATAGAGTTTTGGTAGTATATGGGAGATACTAAAGTAGTTTGATTGATAAAGTTATTTAACAAGATTGTAAAACCGAAGAAAATGCCAGATGAATGAATGAAAGGATCCATTGTACCAATTCATAAGAATAGAGAAGACGTACAGAGTTACACTAGTTATTAGGGGATCAAATTCATGAGTCATGCCATAAAACTTTTTGAAAGAGTTATTGAGAAGAGGCTACGGCATGAGATGAGTGTATTGAAGAACCAGTTTGGTTTCATGCCTGAAAGGTCTACCATAGAAGCTATTTTCTTGCTTACACAATTGATAGAGAAATAGAAAGAGAAGAGGAAAGACCTCTATATGGTCTTTATTAACTCAGAAAAAGCTTATGATAGAGTCCCCAAAGAGTTAATAGAGTGGGTTTTGGACGAGAAAGGGATTTCACAGGGGTATCTAAACATAATTTCAAATATGCATGAGGGAGTAGCAACAAACGTTAGGACCATTAGCAAAGAGATCGGTGATTTTCCCATCACTATAGGATTGCACCAAAGATTGACATTGAACCCGAACCTTTTCACTTTGGTTATGGATGAGTTAACAAAAGATCTTTAAGAAGAGATTCCATAGTGCATGTTATATGCAGGTGATATAGTTTTGATTGATAAGACAAGAGAGGGCAAAAACACAAAGCTAGAGTTATAAAGAGATGCATCAGAATCTAAACGATTTAAAATTTGCCACACTAAGACAAAGTATACAGAATGCAATTTTAGCAAGGAGAGGAGCGAGAGTGGGAGTGGAGCACCAGTAAAGATTGATAACCAACAAGTCCCCCTAAAAGAACACTTTTGATACTTGGGGTCAATAATTTATGAGAGCGGTGAGATTGAAAGGGAAGTTATCCAGAGAATCCAAGCAAGTTGGAACCATGATCAGGAAGTGGTAGATCACATAAATAAAAATGCACAAAGAACCTCTGCAGAATGCTATAGGATAATTTAGACATATCTCGAACATAGGAATGGAGATTCCAGCAACCTCAATTAACACAAAAAAATAAAAAAAATGGAACCACAACTCATTTGATTGTGGTTTTTGGTCTCATGAAGTTATGATCCGTGTGTAATAATACAAAGCTATATCTAACTTGTATATCAGAGCAACACTTAAATTCCAGTTCTTGAAGCAACAGAAGCACCATAATGGAAGGCAAAGGGAGCTTATTTTGACCTTGTTCCTAAGAGTTGCATGGAAGTGGAGACAAAGGTCATATCTGAGATGTATTCTTCATGGGCACTGAAGGAATTGCAGCAAGAATGCTGTCGTGTATCCCATACCTGCAAGTGACAAGAATTAGACAAGAACTAGTGGTATCAAAAGTAAGGCGACACACAAGTGATCAAAGCAAAATCAGAAACCAAATGGGATATCATTCAGAATTTGCACTGGAAGTATTCAAATACATAGCATATACATGTTGACAATATTCAAACAAGTAAGAGAGAAATTAAATTCTTCTGAAAGCACAAAATTTATCATATTTAGATGCAACAGCACATATAAGCTGCTACTAACTTCTCACTTCTTCATGTTTGTCAACACATATGTTGAACTACTTGACTGGTGAAATCAGCTCTCGTAATCTGAGAAAATATATTTAGTCATTACTACAAGAAGTTAATGATGTTCAAGGAAAAATTGTCCCAAAACCACAAAAATCCATACTCATCACCTTGCCTCAAAATTTGATCTAAAATGTTTTGCTGAAACCATTGAGGTTCATGAGCACAATATTTGAACTTGAAAATGGCTTCTCATCAATTGATCAGTAAATTACAGCACTCCTGAAAATTTGTCATGGCCCATCAAAGACTGATAAACCATATTCTAGCTGCTTCTAACGTATAGCTGAATCCTCATACCAAAGCAGTTGCAAAAGCACCAGTAGCAATCTTTCAACCAAATACACAACGCAAATATCAACAAGTTGATAATGTATCTGACCATCAATACTTTGAATATGCAATGCATACTAGTTTCAACAGATGAACCAAGGCCAGACTGATAACACACCGTGGTTAGCTTTTGCTTTGCAATCAACATCAGATGATAATTTCATGAAAGATCGTGTAGCTATTTAACAAATCCAAACTTTCAACCTCTTCATTAAACAAAATGTGGTGGGTTTGCCACTTTTGAAATAACAAGTAGCTGACTTGAACATGAGACACTCGATTCAGTAATTATAGAAAGAACTGGGTCTATATTTGGCTAATTTGCAGCTTCAGCTTCTGTATTGTAAGATAGAAGGAAACTAGAAAAGAGAAATAAGCATACATTCAAACAAAATCGTCCGGCGGATGTGTCTAAAAAGCATTCATAAGCTGCAAAAATCTCCAAATAAAGGATAAACTATAAAAGCAAAAGAGCATTATGATATTTCAAAAGCCATGAGAAAATAATAAGAAGATAAATAAGTAGCTCTGACAAAGCACCTTTATGCATCCATCGTCGTCTCCTGAGGCAATGGTTGTCTCTGTCAGGTTGATCAATCGATTGACCGAAGCCCTTCACAGAATAAGTTTAATTTCCACATAAATTGAAGCAGCAAGTGCTAAGTAACAGACATGATATTCATTAAGCAAACTATTAAATGAGTGACATGAATTTACCCATGCGCATCCTCTAAACGAGCAATAGCAGTTCCAGTTTCAACATCAGTGGCAAGAATTGAGCAATCAGGAGAACCTGTCAGAATTGCTGAAAATGTGTCCACACACCAGAACAAGAGAATTAGCACTGAACACAGCCCTAAACAGTGTTTTCCTTTCTTCATGATATTTGGTTAAAGAGTATTACCACGCCCAGAATCGACAAATCGAACAGCTCTACACGATTCTTCGTGAGCCTTAACATCCAACAACCTACATCCATAAAAGTTACAACGAGAATTATCTTAAAGTTCAATTTTTATTTTTTCTTTTTGAATCAGGAACATCATAAAATTTCGATTTTGCAGTGTTTCAGCGTTCTTCCGGATTTGAAAAGGAAACTAGAAGAAATTGTGGAGATGAATTGGAGGGATGATTTGCAGTACCTCTGTGGTTGAGAATCGTCCGAATACCGATGCCTATTTAAACATAGATTTCAGATAATCGTGAGAAAAGTCTATGTCAAGTAGAAGAAAGAATCACATTAAATGTGGGTTTTTTCAGGAAAACTTACAGAAGAAGTTGGCCATTGATTAGACCTGCAGCAACGACATTACTAGAAGGATGAAAATCAAGATCGAAAGGAAGTTTTCCCAGATTAATCTCCATTCTTCCACTTTCAAATCCTCCCTAAATTGAGACGAATAAAATGCGAGGTTTCAAATCGTCCCTAAATTGAAAGTTAGGGTTTTAGAAGAGGTTTTAATCATCCAACAGTGGGCAGCGTGCCACGCAAATTCTACTTCTTGTAGCATTCCTCTAATATGGAGAAATGCTCTTATCTAAACCGTTCATCTAATCCGTACCCTCTACCCTACGTGTCTGTTTACCTAATGGAGAATGGATGGAAATTTATTTTCATTAAAAAATATATATTTGGGTCTCGCTTAATTCAATTTCAAGCCATAAAATACATTTTCAAAATTTTCTTTTTTTGGTGAAAATCAAATTCTGTAAATTTCCTATCAACCAAACGGCGTTGAACATTCTCAATTGGTGATCTTCCCCATTCTAAAGCATAAATGGACGTAACAAGAAGTTAAGACCCATAATTAGAAATTCTGAACAACCAGCGTTAGGGGCGTCCAATAAGATTATGGGTCGATAGTCTATAAACAAAAAGAACAGCCCATTCAGCTCTCGACTATGCGAGTCAAGGAAAGGGCGAACCACATGTAATATTCATCCACCGGCGATGATTCTCCGGCGACAGGCACTCCCAGCAACCGGACGAATGCGGCGAGCCCTCACCTACCTCTGACTAGCCAGACCAAGGTAAGCTCGCTCCACTCTTTCCTGTAAAGGTGTCAAATGAGGATCTAGACCATTCATCTTGAGCATGATGATGTAAGGAACCGACCTATGAAATTTCGTGATGATCGGACAGTTAGGGATGCCGAAAAACCCAAAAAATAGTATAATGGGAGTTTTTGAAAACGCAATAAAAATTGTGAAAAAACAATAGATTTATGAGGGATTTGTGAAAATGGAAGGTGAAAATGAAATGTACGTAAAAAACTGGAAGCAGATGTGTAAAAATCACAAAAAACAAAACACCTGGGGTCACCGGCGACGACGAACCAGTCTGGTTGTCGTCTTCGGCAACAGTGACCGGAATAGGGGGGAAATGCAGGGACGAGGGAGTGCCACACGGTGCAGCTAGAACGCGCGCCACGTGCCTTGTTCTGTCCCCCACCGCCCACTACCCCGCGCGGGTTTTGACGCGCCCGCCACTTGCAGTGCGAGCGCACAGACGGCATGCACTGCGCATGCGGCAGGCCCATTTTTTGGATTTTGGTCTTTTTTGACCCTTTATTCATTTAAACCTTGATTTTAGGAGCTACAGAGGTCCAAATCACGATCTGAAAGAGCGCGTTGTGATCGTCTCAACAAGATGGACCTAAATTTAAAATAAAAATCTAGTTTGGAGTAACTTTTTAATAGCAACAGTACTAAATGCTATTAGATTATTCAAATCAAATTGATCAATAGATGATCAGACTTTAGGTTTTGGTTATATGCGTTAACCATGACAGGTACATCGGGGCATACACCTTGATATTGGTTATGCATTTGTTTGGGGATATTGTGATACTAAGGTAGGTGATTTCATTCACAATTTTTCCATGATTCTCAAATGTTGATTTGGTGATTTGAGTTTTGAGGCATGTGATTTATGCCTTACCATATGTGTGAGATTGATTTCAGCATGTAGCTTCTCATGTGTATGCTATCTTTCTGGTGGTTATTGCATGCACTGCTTTTAATATCTTTCATGATATTCACTTGATTATGGGTATTTTTGATATGTGGGAGTCGCTCTGACTTGATATTTGAGACTATTGATCCTGTGGTAGGATGCAATTTTTCACCCCGTGAGTGCCTGAGTGCCCGTGAGGGTGAAAGGGTGAAAGCAGATGGTACAAAGAGTTGACCCCACATTGTCGTAAGTGTACTTGAGACACTCATAGAGCTTAACTGTATATAATGTTTGATACTTTTGACATGCATTCATATGTTTCTAGATTTTCTTAAATTGTGCATGTCCTGATATCATGGTTGGTGATATCTTATTTATTTCATGGACTTAGTATGTCCTTCATTGCGTGATTTAAGGCTTTATATTATGTTTGATCATCTTATTATCTTTAGGCCTTGCGCTATGTGATTTATTTTTATTAAGTTTACTTTAAATGTATATCACCTACACAAACATAGCTTGCTGAGGCATTGCTTTGATTTGCAATGCCTCAGATACAGAGAGTGACAAACAAGTTGACGTGCTGACAGAGCAGGTAAAAGTGATAGCAGCTTTCCAGCGAAGCACGGACGATGTTCAGAGATGACCAGGTTTGTTCAAGACCTTACTTTGGGTTTGAGTATGGACTGTACTTTAATTAAAAATGTAATGTGACCAGGATGTCAGAATGTGGATTTATGTTGGATGTGATGGCTGTATGGAAGGACCCTGGGTGTTTTATCGTGACTATATTTTTTTATCCATTGTTGGAGTACATTTTATTCCAAACAACCTTGGGTTGTGGATGGGTGTGGAGACTGAGTCTCCCTTATGATATGTATTATACCTTGTTTATCAGGTGATTTTGTATTGCACTGGTCATGTGCAATGGTCCAAATTACAGAGGAAACTCTGTCAGATTTTTGGTGGAAATGGTATTTCATTTCACTGTTAAATCCGTAATTTTGTGGTTGTATGACTCCCTGAACTTTGAAAGAAATGCTTTTGTTTAAGTTTTTATTTTTGGTCACTTTAGAAATCAAAGTTTTTATAAAACAGGGATCCCGACTTTTTTTTTTTGTAAATTATTATCATATTGATGTAGAAAAATCCGGGGTGTTACACCACAAGAATCTAAAGTAGACAGCCTTACCTTGTATTTTTGCAAGAGGTGAATTCCACGCCTTGAACCCGTGACCTCAAGGTCACATGCTGACTACTTTCACTGTTGTGCCAAAGCTCCCCTTCTTCGATAGTCCATAAATGTAGGGCCTAATGGATGACAAAAAGCTATGGCTGCTTCAACCTTTTAGCTAATGGGCAAACCTTGTATTTGTAGTCAATTGACCATGACACGAGAACCCTATCTCAATGCGTTGCCAATCATTAGGAAATTACTACTTGAGCCTTGGCGCAACAATAAAAGTTGTCGTCTGAACATTTAAACAAAATAAAACAAAAAGTACAGCTTATTAATGAACTATCAATTTGTTACACTTTGTTCCCTAAATTATTCTTTTAAGGTATAGCTTACAATATGTAACCATCAATTCTCTTATACTTTAGTTCGTAAACTATTTTTAGATTAATCCTTGAACTATTTAGTAATTTTATACCGTAAGCCCTTCTATTGTACGTCCGTCAAAAGAAGAAATAGACTTGATGTAGATCTCGCAATTTGTATGAACACAATAATAGTTTTGGGACTAAACTGTTAGTAGGATATATTTGTATATCTTTCTCTTCCTCGCTTTATTAAGATTGACCAATCATGACTTTTGGCGATCATTTTTCAGCAAAAGTATAGACTCATTTCTCACAAAATCTTTCTAAAAGTATAAGAGCTTTATAAATTAAATCAAATAGAACCTAGATCTAAAATTTATTTTTCAAAAAATTAAATAAAAAGTGTATAATCAAGGTTGTCGGCAATGAAATCTAACAACCTTTTTCCGACAAAGCATCAAATGCATTCTAAATTCTTTTAAATTTTAAGGGTTTGTAGACTATGATCTCTAGATTTTAAATCTAGAAAATCGTTCTTGAAACTCCAGGAAAAAATGGCATCATATGAAGATTTTAAATGTCATTGGCAAAAAACTCTGGTCATCTTCTACGATGAGAACTTAGTCAACTTTTTATTGGATATCACCCAAAGTTTTAAAGTTATAGATCATTGCTTCAGGATTCCATATCTGGAAATTAAAATTTAGAACTCTAAGAAAAAATGCATTATATGTAGTTTTAACTCTTGTCGACAAAAAGATCCGACCACCTTCTCCGACAACATGCAAAACTATTCATAGTCAATACTTTAATCCCTAAATGATCCAATAAAAATTTATTTTGAAATACTAATATACATTGTGAGGCCCACATAAGATAATTGTTGATGCTAGTCGACGGACATTGGATGAAAGGACTTACAGTGAACACTAACAAATATTGGACAAAAGGACTTATAAGTGCAAAACTATTAAATAGTTCATCAATTAATCTATAGAAAAAATAGTTTAAGGACTAAAGTATAACAAACCAATAGGTCAAGGTAGTAGACTGTACTTTTTCTAATAAAAATAATTTTTTTTTAAAAGTACAGTTTACCCCCTTAGAAATCATATGATTTCTTTTATTTGAAACGAACAATTTCAACGAAATTTTTAATTTCTTATTTTGTGTTGGGACTTGGTTGAGCTTCCTCGTAAGTGGTAGGCTACAAATGGATTCAAAGGTATGGTGCTACTTGAATTAGCAATCCTTAAATAGCATATTAACAATTGAATCATGGCAAAAGAAATAATTAGATAAACACCAATAATAGTGCATGAAATGACCTAGAAACACTTGATTATGATCAAATCTAAATGCCTATTCCACATTGAAATTCAAAATCAAAACATGGGTTTTTCTCATCACTGAATTACTTGACAAGAAATTTTTTATCCATAGGTACAAGAGTGTTTATAGTAAGACTGTTTGCTGGTGACGGAAGGACTAACAGCGAACTAGAAATCAGTATTTTAGAGGCTATAGTTGAATTGACAGTTTAGAGGTTAAACTATTTTTTTTGCAGGTAGTTAAGGGTTTGATTCAACATAAATTGTTAGAGGAAATGCTAAATAGACTTGAGCATCCATAGACTAAAAATTGCTTTCAAATTGCTTTTTTACAATGAAATTGCATTTTGATGATCCAACCTGTTCATCTAACTCATTGCTTTGGCATTGGATCTCTTTTGTAAAAAGAAAAAAAAAAAAATCAATCTAATTTGGGAATTTAAGATTCTAAGAACTGTGTTTTTGGGAGTCGAATTTTGCTTGTCATTGGCACGGAGCAAAGTACATTTTTTTAGAGCAAGTACACATTTTAGAAGTTAAAATCATCTTATCAAATCACATGCTTTTTGAACTATTAGACATCCAAAACTAGACCAATTAGATGAACTTATTAAGTTGGGTCCCCTAGTTCGTGGTCCATGGATGCTCTTACATGGAGTATCCGTTTAGCATTCCTCTCGTTGTTAAGATAGAGGGATGGTTTTGAATCTTTTGATCACAGAAAACATAGGTGCCACAAGTTCCTTTAGCACCAAGTGCATTCCCTTGACTTTCCTGTGTGCAACACCATTTTGGAAAGTCTTTTAGGTGTATTTGGAAATGATTTTTTTGGACTATGTTATAATTCCTCAAGACCATTATAATAAAAACTACAAGTTTTTAATTTGAACACATTTGGTTATACCATGGTTTAGGCATTTCTACTATAGGGTGTCATTATCATTTTGAATTGACCTAACAAAGATTGGAGAGGAAGAGAGACATATCCCACATTTGCACACGTCTATCCAAACACTTGGCTTGAGACAGAGATTATTGAATGATTCAGGACTTTGTAAATTTCAAATCAGAAAATCAAAATAAAGACTGTTTTTTTTTTTTATAAAAAAAAAACACAAGGCGAAAAAAGGAAGAAAATAAAAAACTATACAAAGGCATCAATGCAACAGCGGCACCCATAGAAAGAAAAAAGTACAGACCTGTAATCCTCGCAGGATAATTAGAATACAGATTAACTTCATAAATATGATTGAAAGGAAGAACTTCGACACGAATCTTTTTTTCCAAGTATTTAATCAGCTCCTCAGAAGGGGAGCCTTGGCACAAAGGTAAAAGTTGTCGTCGTATGACCTTGAAGTAATGGGTTCAAGGCATGGAAACAACCTCTTGCAAATGCAAAGTAAGGCTGTGTATTTTAGGCTCTTGTAGTCCACCTCTTTTCCAGACCCTACATAGGCAGGAGCTCAGGCAGATAAATGGACCCACAAGATTGGCAAGATCTTCCAATTGGTATACCTGCCTAACCCAAAACCAAACAAGCGACGAAATACATAAGATTAAATGACTCTGATAGGAATGGCTCAGGAACAAAAATCCTCGGATTAGGTTATTCCTGGATAGTGATAATACCGTTTATCTAGGTTAGGCGGATTTTCTCTAAGAGATAAGGCTGCAAATAGCAGGGGAAATAATCACTTTCCTGGAATCACTTAATTATTGGATTGTTATTCCCAACCCCATCCCCCAGTACAAGAATCTACTCTTTTCAACCTTCAACAATAAACCCACTCAATATTGGAATTAAATGCCCTGCTTGGATGAGGAACAAGCAGACCCAGGATAAAACTATATCCCGGATATTGAAACCTCAAAACTGTAGATGAACTACCTTAAAGCCATGCAATCTTTGTACTGAAATTGCTTGTGAGGATGCCAATATAATGGGATGAGAACACAATTCATGGATAATTTATCCATGAATTGTTGTTTCAGATTAAATCAGGAAATGGGAATATGCAAGAAAAGCAAACGAACCTTGGAAGTACGTACTCTTCAGAAAAATATGACGTCATTTTATGTGTCCCAATTATCATCTATATTATTGCATTTTTGTCTCCAACGACATCCTAAAGAAAAGATGAAAATAAGAAGTGATATATTTTCCCCTTATTTTTCGCCGATTATCCCGATTTTATCTCTAAGTTTTCCTATTTTTTCTGTCTCTGTCCTGCTCTATCACCCTATCCTCATGCCATCTCATGGTGTTTGCCTTTCTTTATACTCACGGAACAACTGGAGATAAATATAAGATTGGGGCATAATGGTTGGTCATCCAGGCTGTTACTGCAGACAGGAAATTTCTAGGCTGTTACATTCATAGTATGATCTGTGAATAGACGGTTGGGATCATATGAAGTTCGACTTGTCACTCTCTTAGAAGAAGATGGGCGGCTAAATATTCGCAGAGTGAGTACATATATTCCCGGCTAGAAGGCCCTCGTTCGCAGCAAGCAGGTACTCTCTCTCTCTCCCCTTCATCTCCTTCCTCCGTCGAATCTCACTGAAAGTTTCCTTTAAGAAAGAAACTCTCCATCTTCTTTGTCAGCGGCATAGTGCAGAAAGGTACATCCCTCAAAGACCTCTATTGTTTCTGGGATTGCAAGAAATAACAATCATTGGATAAAATTGTACATGGACAGTGATCTTATCCCCCGCATACTGACAGCCTCGAGACTTAGATAACGTAGTTCCAGAACAAAGGGTGCGTTGTTTTAAGGTGGTCTATCTGTAGTCTTAGGGTTTCTACTATCAAGGTATAAGATTACTACCATGGATAATGGCTGAATAATTGAAAACTTTTTGATAAAGTCCCTACGTTTAATTTGATGCCCCCACTTTTTCTAGATGAATTCAAGATTTCTTGCAAATTTTAAATTCAGAGCAAAAATTGAGAAATAAACATGAATTTACCTAATAAAACTAAATTTTCACAAATAATTTTCCCAATTTTTATACGTTATTTATAAATATTGTTAAAAATTCAAGTTAAAAGTTAAATCACATTCAAAAGATGCTTCTTCTTTTTTTCTAAATTTTTAGCGAACGTTTGTCTTGCGGATTTACTCCTGAATCTAAACTTTGTGACTATGGTTATTCCTTTTCCTAGCAGCTCTTTTATTTGACTTTTAAAAAGGAGAAAGGAAGAGATTAAACATAGATCCTTGTTTTAAGTTTCCTCCCTAAACTAACTAATTTTTCTTAATTTTGGGTTAAGCAGGTGTATCAATGGCCGGACCCTCTGAATTTCCTGAAAATACTTACCCTGCCGGGTATCGCTTTAATCCTACTGATAAGGAGCTGCTGGTGAAATATTTGGCCAAAAAGATTAGGGGTGAAATGCTTCCCTCCGATGATCATGTTCATGAAGTCAATTTATACGCCGACCATCCCAAGCTGATTGTAGGTCTGTATTTCTATCCCAATTCAGGCTTCTTCCTCTTGTCGATATATTCTCTTATTGCCTTGCATAATTGTTGAAACCTTTATCCTGAATCACTCAATAATCTATTTCTTAAGTTAAATGAAATTTACCAAATTAAAGACAACATTATCAAATTAAGCACGAATTTTTGTAACTTATTCAACAAATTCTTTCAAAAATACAAGGTAAGGCTGCCTACTTTAGGCCATTATGGCCCACCCCTTCCCCGGACCCGCATAGGCGGGAGCTTTGTGCACCGGGGCTGCCCTTTTATTCAACAAATTCTTTCAGAACATTTGCCTGCAATCGATTTGTTAGCCCCGACTTTGTAACTACGTTTCATTGTCCTTGATGTTAATACTAAGATAATGTTGCTGATGATGCACAAAAATTGAATTTCCTAATTTCATTTTGAACCCTTTCGGAGCATGAAGTTTCATACATTTGCCTCGCCAATTATTTCACGCATTGAACTTCCTTAGTTTATTTCATTACATATTCTGGATATTAATGCTGAGATTATGGTGTTATTGACACACAAAAACTGGATTTGTATCAAGATCATGCTTTTTTTCTCTATTTATGCTTTGAACTCGCTCAGTGCATTTGCCTTGCCATTTGAACTTCCTATCAATTTCCTTCCCGATATTGGTACTAAGATTATGTCGTTGATGGTGCACAGATAGATTTAAATCTGCTAGAAAGGATGAATGGTATTTTTTCACTCCAAGATATCGGAAGTACAAGAATGGATCAAGACCCAATCGTTCAACGGGATCAGCTGGTTACTGGAAGGCCACCGGTGCAGATAAGATCGTGAAGGACAAGAAAGGTAGGAATTTTGGTGTTAAAAGATCCCTAGTCTACTACCAAGGAAGAGCTCCCGGAAGAGACAAAACCGATTGGATCATGCATGAATATCGTATCGAGAATACTAGTATACCTGTAAATAGTCGAGAAGATTGCATGAAGGTACGTGGAAACCTACACACCTGCATTAAATCACATGCATCGATCTTGCGTAAAATGTTGTGTCTAAATTTAATCTTGCTCGTTGATTGTTTTAGGCTTCATTTGTTATCAATGTCCCAGAGTTTGTACTTGCTTGCCCTTTTGTTTTCCTTTTTTGGCACTATTTTTACATGCATGCATGCAGTTAGGTCTACGATGAGGTTGGTCGGTCGGTCTTATATTTCCAAAAGAGCATGTTTTAGTATGGGATGTTATATATCCCACACTAAGCATTCTTTTATCATGTTCTCCAAACTTTGGATGCAGAAAACAGACTTGTCAGTGGTGCTTAAGCTGAGTTGAGATGATATGATATCTCCTTCTCTCACTGTGGGTGGTGCTTGAGATGAGAACCATCTCATCCCATCTCAAGGACGGAGAACATGTATATTTAAAAATCATTTTCCAGAGCCGGAGAGACCAAAAGTATCCTATAGAAATAAGTGCACAAAATTTATGTATAAGAGTTTTCTTGCTAAAATTTCTTTTTCTTGGGGTTGGTATTCTCCATCACTACCACGTCAACCATCTTATCTCAACCCAGCTTAAATGGTATTTACGGTCATCTCACTTCATCCCATTACCAAATCTCTTCTTCCTATCCCATCTCGAATAATCTCAAAGCTATAGATCTCATCTCAAGTCAGCTCATCTCATGATCCCAAGCGCCACTTACACCATGCATGTTAGGCATATGCACTGTGTCTCAAACCTGAACTAGCGGTAGAGAACACTTGAATTGTTTGGTATATATACAGAAGAAGGTTCAATGTTCAATAATCTTATGACTTGTCTCTCCCCCCCTGCAGCTAGATGATTGGGTTCTATGCCGGATCTACAACAAGGGAAACGGCCGAAGATGGCGTCATAGAGAGCCTGAAGTCGAAGAAGAAGAAGAAGAAGAAGTTGAAACTCAAGTCGACGTAGCCGAAAATGGAGATAATAATGCTCTACCCCATGAAGAGATGGATGAAGATTATGAAAGCCCAGATGATGCGATCAATCTAATCATGAAAACTAGACTTGATAAATTCTTGGTTCCTGGTAGAGACAACTTGGAGTTTCTCCCGCCCGACCCGCCGGATGAATGGTTTCCAAACTTGTGGGAAAATCATACGTTGAAGGGCAACAACAGCGATGTTGTATCAACAGGGAACTTCAACAGCATGGATGTCCTCTATGAAGAAGAAGCGCCCAAGTCTGTGGATACTCCAGTATTTTCTTCAGAAAACTACCTCCAGTTTCAATCACAGCCAACAGGACCCACATATCAACATCCGGAGAATGGCCACAAATTCAGATCAGAGCCAAATGGTAAAGAGAATTGGCTTCACCTGAACGCCGAGATCACAAATGGTCCCACATATAATGCAGTGAATGGCCTCCACGTGCAAGCGCATGCAGATGGACGTATTGATGGAACCGGTTCCGCGTCACCAGACGAGGCGGATGATGATATATTTGACAGTCTCTCTCCTTTGTACAAATGGGATGATGATATATCTGTGGTAGTATTTTCTTCAGAAAACTACCTCCAGTTTCAATCACAGCCAACAGGACCCACATATCAACATCCCGAGAATGGCCACAAATTCAGATCAGAGCCAAATGGTAAAGAGAATTGGCTTCACCTGAACGCCGAGATCACAAATGGTCCCACATATAATGCAGTGAATGGCCTCCACGTGCAAGCGCATGCAGATGGACGTGTTGATGGAACCGGTTCCGCTTCACCAGACGAGGCGGATGATGATTTATTTGACAGTCTCTCTCCATTGTACAAATGGGATGATGATATATCTGTGGTAGTATTTTCTTCAGAAAACTACCTCCAGTTTCAATCACAGCCAACAGGACCCACATATCAACATCCGGAGAATGGCCACAAATTCAGATCAGAGCCAAATGGTAAAGGTAATTGGCTTCACCTGAACGCCGAGATCACAAATGGGCCCGCATATAATCCAGTGAATGGCCTCCACGTGCAAGCGCAAGCAGATGGACGTGTTGATGGAACCAGTTCCACTTCGCCAGACAAGGTGGATGATGATATATTTGACAGCCTCTCTCCTTTGTACAAATCGGACGGTCTGGATCATGCGGTTCGCAAGGATTATGTTTAGATTCTATGTAGTATGGTTTTAGGGTTAGGACTATGAATACGTTTTGCTTTTATGCATGGGATAACAATTTTATGTTTTACGTTAGTGTTGCTTGTTTTTATTCCCTCTTATACTTTTGAGGCTGTTTGACACGGGGATAACAATCCATGGATGGTTTAGACTTTTATCCTCCTTTTTTCTACTTGGAATAGTATGGGCAGAATAGTGGCCGTCCACCACCAAGGCCTACCACAATCTGATCACTATCTATGAGGCGAGGATAACGGACGGCTGATAATGATGTTCGAATAAGGAAACATCTTAAGAAAAGAAAAACGAAAAGTTGACAAGAGTCATCTGTGGGTGTGATCCTGAAAGGTTACAACCTACTTTTAGGGTCTATTTCAGTTTGCTGCCTCAAAAGCATAGATAAAATTATTCAAACATGGATGACATATCCTTAGGAGCTTAACACGTTTATTCTTCAACAATTTTATCTATGTTTTAATTATGTAACTAAGAAGGGAGGATATTCGCGATTGTTGAATAACTTAATCTATGATTCTTATGCGTGTGACAATCGATATTTGACGCTTTACGGATCGGGTGTATTTCATCGAAACCATTGAATTTGTAGATCATCAAAATATGACCTGCCTGGTTCTGATTCCGAACCACATGATATCCCATCCGGAAGATAGGGATCAATGAACATCAACGGTTTACATATTTCTGGCGGGCCCCGTACAGGGGGTAGATCATCCGATCAAGGTTAAATATGTGGTAAAAGGACAGACTCCTACTTTCTGTAGAAATGAGAATTTGTTTCTCAATTTAGGATTTTCTGCTGTTTTTGCGAAAACAGCAATATGAGAAACGTAGGAAGGCCTCTGTCCCAAATGCAACCTTATTTGCCGGATTTCGTGGTAAGAATAGAATTGAGGCCCATCTTTTTAAATGAACTGAACCGTTCATCTGAACTGTCTCAGAATAATGAGCCCTATGCCAAAAATCAGATACTGTGGATGATCCTACCATTGTTACTCTGAACTACTTTCAGTTCTAAATGGACGGTAGTAAAATGCCACCTGCACCATTATCACAATAATGAATGGGAGGATCATCCAAATTAGATATTGCTCATCCATAGTGAGATGCTTAAGATGAACGGTTTTGTTCACAAAAATGTGAGCCCCACTTATAAGTTGACTAGAAAACCATAAATAGCAAATAAAGAGGGGGTTGGAATAGTCCTCAAGGGTAGTGTGGAAATATCATTTTTTTAATTTTGAATTTACATTGACCGTTTTAACTTGAGAATTTAAATTATGGCTCGAGACATTTACAATAAGCAATGGTAACCCCCCTTACACTTTTTAGTTTTCACTTTTCTAACTGTAGTCATTTCAATTTTCATTTGTGAAGCAAACATGAAGCATGACGAAGTAGAACTAGAACAAGAACGTGAAGAAGTAGTACAAGAACACTTAGAAGAGGTAGAAGTAGAACAAGAACAACAATTATAATACACAATCGAGGCTATCGAGCACATGTCCACCAGTAACACCACCTGCCAAGGGAAAGTCTAGGGGTCAACACAAATGGAACATATAAATAAGAAATCATCAAAGGAAATAAAGAAACTGTACAATTCGACAATAGAGGTCAACCGATAGGTGGTAGTGCATATGCTTATGCTAGCTTCATATGTTGTACTGTTAGAAGACTAGTGTCAGTCTCAGTGACTAATTGGAGACTTGAATCTCCAGAAGTCAAGGATGCAATATAAGAAATGGTCAATGTATGTAAATTCTTCCTACATATAACATAATATGTCCCTTATATATGTATATATATATATTTTTTTTTTTTTTTGCAGATGATACACTAAGTCACTATTCACTAGTCAGTAGTCATTAACCTGCTTCTTTTTTTATTTTGTAGTCTACCTTTGCCGTATCTGATGAATGCAAGAAGCAAGCATTGCAAGGAGTTGGTGAACAATGGAGGAAATGGAAGAGTGATCTTGTAAGAAAATACATACTTCCAAATGCCAATGATCCTTCTAAGCTTAACATGGTCCCTCAATTGTATTCCTGCTTCATTGACTAGGAAGCATGAAATCAATTTGTACAATTTAGGCTATCTCTTGATTTTGAGGTAATCATCATAATCATCATCATCATCAAGACCTTATCTCAATTAGGGGTTGGCCACATGAATCTTATTCCTCCATTCCACTCTATTAAATACCATGGCTTCATTTAGTCCCAATGTTTTTAAATCTTTCCTCACCACTTATATCCACGTTCTTTTGGGCCTTCCCCTTGCCCTTTTAGAACCTTCAATTTGTATTGCCTCACTCCTTCTAACTGGTGCCGTTGTTGGCCTCCTTTGAACATGTCCAAACCATCTAAGTCTAATCTCTCTTATCTTGTTACCTATTGGTGCTATCCCTAAATTTCCTCTAATATTTTCATTTATAATTCTATCATTTATTGTCTTACCACTCATCTATCTCAACATCCTCATTTCTATGATACTTAGCCTATGAGTATGATGTTCCTTAACTGCCAACACTCTGATCCATAGAGCATGGCCGCCCTTATAGTCATCTTATAGAATTTTTCCTTAGTTTTGAGTGGCACCCGCCAATCACATAAAACACCCGATGCACATCATAGGAAAGTGCAACTATAGGGACTCTTAGCATGGCCTAATTTTGACCCAATGCACATAAAATCAGGTCATAGAGAAAGGCCTGATTTGAGGTAATCACAACTTGAATTAGCCACACTAAATTTTGATTCTTGTGATTATTATAGTTGATTGTATTTTGATTACATTACATTGATGTCTAGGCAAAGTATATAAAAGGACAAATGGTGCCTGTAACTCATCATATGCAATACCACCTTTCAAGGGTTGGCTAAGCACAATTAGAGGTAGAAGAAGTAAGTATATCATATAACATTTCATTTTTATCTAATTATAGTAGATTTTTATTTTATTAACTCTAACTTAGTGTCTCTCTTAATAGCAAAAGAAGGCTGGGACAATGGAACCTATCGACTGTGCTCTTCTTTGGAAAGTGGTACATTCAAAAGGGCATAACTCTTAGACCTTTACTAACCAAACAACCGTAGCAATTGCATCAAGAATTTTTTGTGGTTTAAGACTTTACGTTTTATACTTTTACTTTATGTGCCTACTGCCTAGTTAACTAGTTTTATACTTTTATACTCTTGCATTATATAAATATTACATATATAATAGGGATTTGATCATGTTATGATGTTTACATGTACATGAAGAGTTGACCCAGGAAAATGCAACTACAGGGACTCTTAGTAGTACTGCTGCAATGGGGGCATCTTGTACAGGGCAATGGGCAACAAGGATGAGCAACCTGGCCGGGTAAGGGCTTAAGGTCGTGGTATTGTTCCTTTCAAGTTCTTCCTTAAACAAAAGGCTCCTACGTTACAAGGTGAAGGATCATTTGTTGAAAGAACTCCAGGGTGGTAGAAGAACCTCATGTCAGGATGAGGATGTTGCCTCTCAAGCTCAAGCTCAAGCTCAAGCTCAAATTCAAGTTCAACCACCCCAGTCTGACAATAGCTGCACTCCTCCATTAGACAAAAAGGGGGTAGTGCAAGTACTTGAAGGTGATGTCTCGATCAGTGAGATATGTACATTGCCATGTTTACTTTTACAATATTTAATTGTTTAGTAACCTTTTTATTTTACATCACTGATCATTATATATATATATGTTATTTCTCAAATGCAGGTGGGTCAGTGCATGTTGCAGCTATATACATCTGAGAATTATGTGGTTGTGATAATACTATACGAGGTTCGGCCCATTACTTTCGCCACCTTGCATGGTAGTTGATGCATCCACACACTAAGCACGTGTACATTACTCCTGCCATTTAACCAGATGCTCCCCTTCCATTTCCAATACAAGGTGATGATATTGAAACTATTAGGGAGGCAATTGGATGTCATGTGAGTTGGCTAGAGGAATTTATCAAACCAATGATATCCAATTCCAAGGTATATAGATTCTAATTGTAGTCATGACATAATTTTCTGCTATATTTTTTAAGTAATCCTAAATTATTAATTGATTAATATTGTCTGCAACATGTTGGATCACTAGAAACAGCACAAGGTGCAATTGAAGCGAACCTTCCCACCCGCAAATTCTGGTGTAGTGGCTAGTGTAGCCCCATCTCAGCATCCCTAAGTAGTTCTATATATTTACATAGTTGTATCATGTTACATGTTATAATATCCTCAATTTTAGGTATAAATTAATAATTTATTAAATAAAATAAATTAAAAATTTATAGATAAAATTTGGTCCTAAAAACTTAAAAATTAGAAAGTACACATTGATAGGATTCCAACATCATAAATAACACAGAAAATGGAGCTCAAATGAAGAAGTTATGATCCGTTGAAGTTATAGGAGTATTTTGGTAAATTGTCAAAGCACGAAATAGGGAGCAGTTTTGATAATGGCACCCTATCCACCTTGCATTATTAGATCCAGCAATTTTGCAAGTGAAATTGTCGAAAAAAAAGCTTAAAAAGGGAAGAGTTTCATTCCCCTTCCCACACGTAAACTCTTTCCCCTAGCCTGATCCTCAATCAACCATCATTCCTCTTCATCGAGCCGTTTCTTTTCCAAAACCCTAGCCTCTGTAAAAGTATGATTTTTTTCAGTGAGTAGGGCTCCTGCAACACCAATAAACACCAAGTAAATCGAGGTAAGCCTTAATTTCTTGATTGTTATATTATATATGTATATTTGTAAAATAGAAATACATAAAAAGTCAGGAAAAACGTAGTTTGGGAACCCTGTTTATGCTACTGTTAGAGCGTAAATTCGTTGATAAAACCATGTTAGATTGCAAATCGGACTGTTCATCTAGTATATAAGAGACCAAAGATTCATCATCATCATCAAGACCTTATCCCAATTAGGGGTTGGCCACATGAATCTTATTCCTCCATTTCACTCTATTAAATACCATGTCTCAAAGTTTTTAAGTATTTCCTTACCACTTCTATCCACGTTCTTTTGGGCCTTTCCCTTACCCTTTTAGAACCTTCAACTTGTATTGCCTTACTCCTTCTAACTGGTGCCGTTGTTGGTCTCCTTTGAACATGTCCAAACCGTCTAAGTCTAATATCCCTCATCTTGTTACCTATTGGTACTATCCCTAAATTTCCTCTAATATTTTCATTTCTAATTCTATCATTTCTTGTCTTACCACTCATCCATCTCAACATCCTCATTTCTGTGACACTCATCCTATGAGTATAATGTTCCTTAACTGCCCAACACTCTAATCCATAGAGCATGGCCGGCCTTATAGCCATCCTATAGAATTTTTCCTTTAGTTTGAGTGGCATCCGCCGATCACATAAAACACCCGATGCACATCTCCATTTGTTCCAACCCGCTTGGATTCTCTAGGTAACCTCCCTCTCAATCTCTCCACTCTCATAGATCACTGATCCTAAATATCAAAAGTGGTCTCTCATGGGGACCTCTTGGTTATCAATCTTGACTGGTATTCCACTCCTACTCTCCTTGCTAAAGTTGCATTCTATATATTCTGTCTTAGTTCGGCTAATTTTAATCAATCAACATAATTTTATGGGTTATTTTAGATATACAATATCAGAGAGAAATCTGATAAATGGCGTAGATCAACACAAACAAATCCAATATAACATTGTGGTGCCCCACCATATCTTATAACAAGATCCCATTTGGATCATGATTCATTTCGGCCCCCACATCTGCCTTTTAAGGGTTCAGGATTCATCTTGCCCCCCACTCCAAGTGTGATATTTTTCATGGATAATATTAAATAATAAATTTGGATCATGGTAAGCTTGCCATTACTTAAAGACAATTTTGTTGCACTGAATTTCAGAGCTATTATATTGCTGAAATGAAGAAGAAGAAGATGACGATGACTAAGAGGAAAAAAGAAATGAATTTGGAAGGGTCATTTTCTTGCATTAACAACCTTGATTGGTTATTTTTTACTCCCAATAAGTGGATTTCTTTGATTTACAGCTCCAAAAAAATATTTTAAAAATGTGGGTTTTGTTGAAATCTACTAACTTTTTCAAAATAAGTCATCAAAATCTTCAATTAATAATAATTAAAAGGATGTCAACTAAGTCTACTGACTCTAATGTAGTATCATTGTGACCACACTGGAAAGAAACTCACTAATACCACGTTCAAAGACTTATGGAACACAACAAAGGCAGTCCCGGTGCATGAAGCTCCCGCCTATGCAAGGTCCGGGGAAGGGGCGGACCACAAGGGCCTATAGTAGGCAGCCTTACCTTGCATTTTGAAAGAGGCTGATTCCATACCTTGAACCCGCGACCTCAAGGTCACATGACAACAACTTTTACTGTTGCGTCAAGGTTCCCCTTCTTTTATGGAACACGTCAAGTCAAATTCATGAAACTAATGTCTGAGACTAATGTCTAATGGGGTAGGCCCTATATTTTCGAAAATCCAAACTGTTTGCCATGTTTAGGGTACAGACTTTAGGTAATTCATGAGAAATCATTGCATTTGGATGATCCAAACTACTTATTTTGAGCCTTTAAAAAAAACTAATGGTTTTGATATTCAGCTCAAAGAATATGGCCCAATAGGATCCAAAGGGCATGAAAAGCCTATCTAAGATGTTCTCAGCATGACGAATGGCTTAGATCTACAAAAAAATATCACTATATATGATATTCTAAACTATTAGATGCTTGTGGGTGGCTACATTTAACATGACTTGTCTTTTAATTAAGAGAAATGACATGTAGACTTAGCTTTCAGATTGATGCCAAAACCCCACCTAGCAAATCCGCATCTTTGGATGATGGCGAGTCTATGCTATCAAATTCTTACAAGAGTCTATGCTACAAAAATTGTCACTATATATGAGAGTCTATACTATCTGACACTTATGACCATCTACACTTATTAGGACTCGTCATTTAATTAAGAAAAAATGCTATTTGGATCAGTTTCTAGATTGACTTCAGAATCCACAATCATCTTATTCAACATTCCCTATTTAGTCTATCTGCAAAATAATAATAATAATAATAATAATAATAATAATAATAATGCCAATTTGATGCTTCTAACTACTAGCTTTTCAAGATGAAAAATCCAATGGTCGCAGTTAAAAACTCAAGATGTCAAAACTGAAATCATAGAACAGTCATGGATATTGGTGTATAGCCAATCTCAGAGAGGCAAACAAGATGGATATGTCAGATCATCCAAATCTAGGGATTAGCTAGATGGGTTCCGGAGTCATTCTTGAAACTTAGTCCCAATAGCATTTCTATTTTAATTGGAGAGAAGTTTCGTGTAGAATCCATCTATAACAAGGCACAACAAATAATGCTTTTAGTTAATTACTAAAGGAATTATTTATACTTCTTGATATTTTTTCAAGAGAAATATGCACACACTTCATATAACACAGCCACCCTGAAGAAGATTGATCAAATGGTCATATGATTGACATAACTTGGTTCATTAAATGTCAATCAAAAAGCAGCCCCAATGCACAAAGCTCCTGCCTATGCAGGGTTTGGGGAAGGGGCGGACCACAAGGGACTAAAGTACACAGCCTTACCTTGCATTTTCAAGAGGCTGTTCCCATGCCTTGAACCTGTGAACACTAAACAGATCCTAATGCCTACATTATTATCATTATCATCAATATTATTTGTTTTAATTTTTATTTAAACTTAATATGGTTAGTCTATAGATGGAATGTACTTTGGGAAGTTTTAAACGCGCACGCGCACACACACATAATTATCAATTCTAAAGCTTTATCATGTTCTTAGGCATTTGAATATTATATGTTGTATTTGCACATTCTTTAAATATACTATTGGAATGTGAGTTTATGGAATAATATGACATAATCAGGTAATTAACCACATCATATAAGGCTTGCCTACTAGGCCCTTAATTTTCTAAAAATTATAGGTGCCTCTTCTTTGTATGAGCAAATAATTACAAAGTAAATCACTTACACTCTCTCACTCTAATAGACACTCTTAAATTAATCCTTGTTCAAAAGGAAAAGTGATGACAAAAACCTACAACTAAGGTATTTTAGAAGAAATGCTTGAGATGTTTGGAATAACTATACTAGAATATTTAATAATTTATGTCACTAGTAGATTTTCACAAAATAATAAGTTAATAAATGATAAATCTCATGCTTAACAAATAAATTTTAATAACTTTAAGTACTAATCAATATAAAAAATGTACATTCAGCTAATTTCTTAATTTATTGAAATTAGAGTGTAGGAGACAAGAAATAGGTAAATCAATTCATTTGGACAATCCTAGCTACTTGTTTTAGTTCTTATGAAAAACATAGCAAAAATAAATGATCGTGATTTTTGACATAAGAAACGTGGATGGAAAACATCGACGGGCATGAAATTTGACGTCTAGACCATCTGTGCAATTCCTAAAATAATGAGTAAGTTAGATAAAAAAAGAAAAAAATTTCACATACCAAAAATGTAATAAGTATATGAGGGTGTAGACTTACAGGGACTCTTTCTTTTCTATTTGTGACAACAAGAAAATATTAGAACACTTCTTTCTGCCTTTACTAAGGGCTAAAAGTTGGACTCTTGAGTCTTGGCTCTCACCTATGTAGGGTTTAGAGAAGGGGCGGACCACAAGGGCTTATAGTATACAGCCTTACCTTGTTTTAGCAAGAAGTTGTTTCCACGCCTTAAACCCGTGACTTTGAGGTCATACGATGACAACTTTTATTGTTGCGCTAAGGCTTTCTTTCAAAAATCATGCACAATGTGCCACTCTTAAAGGTGCAACTCGCCTTTCCCATATTATGGTGCACCTTCCCCACAATGCAATATTAGAAACTTTGGGACAACAATCTTGATAAAAACCATTTAGCCATTCAAGTGGGGACATTCCCAAATTGGATCATCAATTGACAGAAAATTAATCTAATCAAGCGATCTGATTTGTTCGATTTTGCTTTTTCATGGGTTATGCATATTTTTAATAGAGTGGTGAGGAAAAATTTAAAAACTTTGGGACTAAATGAAGCCATGATATTTAATAGAGTAGAATAGAGGAATAAGATTCATGTGGCCGACCCCTAATTGGGATAAGGTCTTGATGATGATGATGATGGGATATGCATGTTTTTAGTAGATCTAAGCCATTAATCTTTTTTTGGCCTCCATCAGATTACTTTCAGTCCAAAAATAAGATATGCGATGTTGAAATCAGGATGGTTAATTCTAAAAAAAGAGAAAAATTGGTGCTTGGAATTCATTTGAATTGACAATATATAACTAGCTGAGAAGAGCAACAGCCAAAAAGGGATCACTATCCAAGGATAATTTTGTTCTGAAATTTCTATCTCCGAGCCAAACGTCCCATATACAAAAGTTGGTATCCTAAGCTTTAGGGGGGTTTATTTAACTGCACTTGTCTGGCATTTTGTTGGCATGTCTCCTGTGATATTTCTGATGATATCTTGTGTGATATCTGAGATATGTATCATATATTCTGTGATATCTTGTATGATATCTCAGATATGTGATATTTGTTTTGTGATATCTCCAGCGATATCTCTAGTGATATTTTTTATGATATTTGAGATATGCCTCATATATGAACACAGTTAAATAAGCTGCATTTCTAGCATATGTCATGATATCAACTAGTACCTTAATAGTCATCAATGATCTGGGGCATTCATCTATGCTATGATATTCCTAAGGTCTAGGGATTTTATGGTACCTTTGTTGTATATGCATTTGTGTGGTATCAAATGTTGCAAAATTGTATGTATAATACCCTTATTTCCTTGTTAAATAACATAATTGAAAGATCTTGAGAAGACTAAAAGGTCCCCAGAAGAATTTCATAATCGATGAAATGTAGCCCTAGCAAAAATTGATTATTAGGAGTGCTTCTTGCAACCATATTATTTTCTCCCTTGGTGAACTTGCAAGATATCAGAAGAGGGTAGTGGATGAAAGGTCGGATTATCCAAAAGTGGGGTTTTATAATTCAAAATTGGGCCAAGTAGATAAATGGGTTAGATCGTCCAAGGCAGTTGGACTCAAAAGTGGGGCTTCATAGCATTCCTCTTGCTAGATGGCAGGAACAATGCAGGGCTAAATGTACAAGAGGAGTGCTCACAATTTGGTGATCCATTCCACTTATCTGTTAAATAATAAATATATAAATACTTGCTATATAAACAATTCGATAAACAAAAATAATGCATAACCTATTTTTTGTATATATATTTTATATTAAAACAGTTAAATGCCTGATAATCAAACCATAACAAATGGAATGGGAAATGATTTTTAGACTAGGAACTGAACTCGCGAACAAAAACGGTACAGTAGTGGTTTTCCATAGAACCGGATCAAAACCGAATTGCCTGCACCCCTAGCCCAAGTTCATCAAACTGGAACCCATCTGTCATGTCGGCTTTCAACCACTTGCAGATTAAGAATTAAGTAAGGCCCAGGCTTTAATTAATCTCAGCCGTTTATTGTGTTCCAATAGGATCCATATTGTAGCCAGGCCTATATCTAAACTGTTGATCAGATTCTTAAGAATGTAGATTTGGACATACTTTTGATTCCTGGAGCCAAATTGCTACAGTAGAATCATTATAGGCCCATATTAAAAGAGAGAAATATATCCTGTTGAATGACCAATAGCAATACTTTTAGCAAATAAAAGGTTCACCTTAGATAGGCCATGAGGAGAAAATCTCACATATCAAATAATTCTAGCCTTTGGATTCGTTATATTATCATAGACACTAACAATTAGGATTTCCAACTTTAGTTTGATTTCTACCAAATGGAGTGGTACATTTGGTGGGACCAGCAGCCTGATTAATGGCGTGTCATTTGTGGCACATTCGAGTTCCATTAAGTGGTCCCCATCATCAATGGCCGTGTGGCAAATTTGGACCTTCCATTAAGCGGTCCCCATCATCAATGGCCATGCGGCAAATTTGGACCTTCCATTAAGCGATCCCCATCATCAATGCCCATGTGGCAAATTTGGACCTTTCATTAAGCGGTCCCCATCATCAATGGGTGTGCGGAAAATTTGGACCTTCCATTAAGCGGTCCCCATCATCAATGGCAAACAACAAATAAGATTCTAGAGATAATCACAACCTTCCATTAAGCGGTCCCCATCATCAATGCCCATGGAGGAATGCAAACCCTCCTAGGGAATGTTGAAAATGGCCTCTTTCCCCTCTCTCTCTAAAAAATGCAGTTTTTTTTTTTTTTTTTTCATTTTTCTCTCTCTACAAGAGGAGCAAATATACACTTGAATCTACATTTGGCATATTTGAAATAACACCAAACATATCAATATGACAAAAGTTAAATAAAGTGCACATCTCACATATGCCACAGATAACGCGATTAAATAAGGTGCACATCTCACATATGCCACAGATAACGTGGTTAAATAAGGTGCACATCTCACATATGCCATAGATAACACGGTTAAATAAGGTGCATATTTGAGATATGCCGTGATATCTCAAAAACGCCATACATATGCCATTAAATAAACCCCCGTTACAGTCGAAACGAGTACAAGTCAAAGTTGGCGAGTGACACTTGCGTTCGACCGTACCATTCCAATTTAAGGCACGAGCATCTGCTTAGATTTGATCAACAGTCCGGACTCTGACAAACTCCCGGGACCCACCTGACCAACGGTTCAGATTGGATGATGAAACTCTAGTTGGAAATTGAACCGACGCAGTGGATCTACATCTGGCTTTTTTGGACAGGATTTTCTCATTCAATTAGTTGCCTTAAAAAGTCATCCAGTCAAGATAAGGCTGAATAAGGGTAAAAAAAAATTCCATGTAAGAGAAAAAGGTCGTCCATTACCCGCGTCTTTTTCCTCGCTCCTGAAAAGACTCTCTGAAAATCACGCCTTTGGAAAATGCTTCTCTCTCCTTGGCCTACCTGAAAGTGTGGTCCAAAACAGCAAGTCTTTCTATTTTATGGCAAATAAAAAACCCATCATATTATTTTTTATTTTAGGAAAACCCCCTTTTTCTCTTTAAAATATCTGCATGCCAAAAAAGTCAAGAAAATGGATTGTTGCTATTGTTGTAATATTGTATTAATAAACAACTAATTTGACCTATTTTTAACGCTAATTAGGGGCATATAATAGTGAAAAATTTGTCTTCATTTACTCGAGGAGATTCCTTGGAATATTAGCAATGTGCTATGTGGAAGCTGAGGCAAAGCTGACGTGTCAACAATTGATATGTTACTTTTTTTTTAGTCAATAACTAAAAAAATCATTCAGCAAAAATAATGCATAGTTAGTGTCTGCCTTGATATACAGTGCTTGATTACCATTTTGTTTATTTTTAGAACTTGTTTAAGTGTGTATACTCATCCTTTTTTTGCAGATATAAGTATGAAAATTACTTAAAAAATTACATTAGGAGGAGCCCAATGTGCTACTATAGTTCCATGCCTTGAACCTGTGAGCTCAAAGTCATACGACGATAACTCTACCGCTGTACCAAGGCTCTGAAAAGGATTAAATGATCTTAGAGGAAAAGCTACTGCAAAAAAAAATGGAGAGGGCTACCTGATTTAGAGTACAAGCTGCCAAGAATATTCCAATATAAATTGATGCCATATTAAGTAGGTGCAATAATAAGCCTTTTTGTATTAGTGGAACAAAAGTTTAAATAACTTGTTGTATTTGATAGTAATTATTTTGCATTTATGTTTTGAAACTAGAATTATTAGGAAAACGTCAAATTATTATATTAGTCTACTCAATTATTAGTTTAATTTACTTCTAAACTAGCTTTAAAATGCAAAATATATTCATAAATCATTTTCGAGTGCAAATGAGGGTATATATGACATGTCAGACTGCCAGAAATAGTAGGATTAGCCTTATCATATGCACCCAGAATAATTACTTTTTCATAATTTTTTGTTTAAATCATTTTTGGACAATAAAAGAAAAAACCTTAGAAATTTTATGTTAAAGTTTGATTATTTAAAATTCTATAGCTCCTACATATACATACTCACACACATATATATATTTATAATATTATAATTATATTTATAGAAGTATATAATTAAAAAGTATCTAAATAATGAGACTTTTAAAAGAAGTCACTACTTTTTAATGCTGCCATTTAATTCAAAGGATTCAAACTTCTTATTTTACCAAACTCAACAGTAAATCAACCCCATACTTCACATATTTGTTAAACTCTCAAATATTATTTTACACGTACTTACAAGTCCAAATCAAGATTAAAAGCTTGAAGTCGTATCCATATTGCAAATTTGCCCGGGTTTTAATTTTTTTAATATCTGATTATATATTTTTTCTAACATCTTATACGGCGAATATGGAGTTATAATAGATATATAGGAGGGAAGCTTTGAGTAATGATAAAAGTTATCACCTTGAGATCATAGGTTCAGGACGTAAAAATAATCACTTACAATGAGGCTACTCCTAGGAACTTTGCAATTTCCATTTACCCAAAAGTTCGTATCTTTAATACTCAGGTCATTCCAAAGACTTACTTGACTCTCACATTTCAAATAAATCGCCGATCTAATCGTTTTCTATAGGTCCAAAAAATCGAAAGTGTTGGAAGGGGGCGTTGGAGTTAATGCCGAAATTTATTTGTTTTATTTTCGTACAATTTAGGCCTGCTTTACCTGCTTTTTTAATAAAGCCCCAAAGCGGGCAATGAAAAAAGGGGACAAATTAAAAAAAGGGAAATACCGAGATTTCTTTTCTCTTCTATTACCGCAAGAACTTGAAAGGAAGCTCGTAGTTTCTCTCTCTAGAATCTCTCTTTTTCTCAGTCTCTCCTTCTTTCTCTCCGTCCTGTCGGATTTTTGTTTTGTTTTTTTTGTTTTTGGGTTTTTTTTGCAGGTATGAAAATCCCGATTTTCTCCTCCATTTTCAGGTTTTTTCCCCATTTTTCGGTGGAAATTATCGTGCGATTTGTAATTACTTAAATTAGGCTAAAATTCGAAAAAAGGGAGAATTTTAGGAAGTGATTGAGGAGTTGCAGCAGCTTGATTAGAGCTAGAGTTGATTTTTTCAGCAGGATCTGGTCAGTTTCTGAGTGATTTAGTTGTTTTTCTCCCCCTTTTACTTGCTTTGTAGTTTTCTTACTGTTCGAAAAATCAGTGGTTTAAATTTCGAATTTTGGGCAGGCGGTTTTTCTTCTGTAGTTGGTTTAGAGATTTTGTAGTGTTCTAGTGTTTTGTGGAGGTGATTTAGGGCTTAGATATTGTGTTCTAGGGTCTGAATTCAGTTCTAGCTCGGAATTTTCAGTTCTTTTGTTGTTGTTCTTTGTGAACTTGGTGATCCGGTGGGTCTTCTGGTTTTTCCTGGAGGAAGAAGTTCATAATCGGACAATCTGTTGTTCTAGGGTTTTGGAGCTTTGTAGTTGGGAAACTGTTTGAATTTTGGTAGGTTTAGGGTTTAAAGCAAAAGGAGTCTTGGAATTCATGCATGGAAGTGAGAGAGCAGTCACATCTATCCACTGCCGGAATTATGTCAACTAGAGAAACTTTCTCTGTCGGAATGCAGAAAAATCCGGTTCAGTCTCAAACGCCGGCCATCCAGAACATGAGATTAGCTTTCAGTACTGAAGGAACTGCAGTTTACAAGCCGGTTACCGGTAGTTCTCCACCTTACCAAACAACCGCTAGTGCCGGCGCCGGCTCCGGAAATGATGGTTCCGGCACTGCGATAGTTCAACGTGGTGTGAACATGAATATGGGCGATCCCATGAAAAGAAAACGGGGAAGGCCTAGAAAATATGGTCCTGATGGGACCATGGCCCTTGCTTTAACTCCGGTTTCGCCGGCGGCCGCGGTTCCTCCAGCCACGGGCACCACCACGGCAACTGTCGCAGCTGCCACTCCTAACACTTTTTCTTCCCCGGCATCACCGTCCTCATCTTCCATGAAGAAGGCTAGAGGTCGCCCGCGGGGCTCCGGCAAGAAGCAACAGATGGCAGCTTTGGGTGATTTATCTTCATTTTTATGTTTAAGTTTGATGTTGTTTGTTTCTATATTGGGAATGTTTGATTCTGTGATGTTGTTTGTTTTTGTATTGGGAATGTTTGAGTGCTGTGGATATTATTCTGATAGGGTCCAGACTTTAATGCTCTGATAGAATGTTGGTTCATTTTGCTGGTGTTTTCATTGAGTAGTTTACTTGATCTTGGTTTTCTGACAATTGATGAAATAGGTTGATAGTTATAAGGAGGGACATTACTCTGGGAAAAGAGAAAAAGAGGGGATTTCAGTTTTGCTGGGACTTAGTTTTTTTATGTGGATTTGTTGAAATATAACTGGAGAAATTACCCATATGCCCTTGTTGCCGTTTTCACCGGTAATGTTCTGTTATTTTCATGGGTTGCTTATCCATGACTGTTTCAAGTTCAATAGTGGAGAAATAAGCTTGTCTCGAATCTAGGATTGCCGCCGATTTTTGTTTTATCAATGATTTTGTGTCATTTTCTCATAGGATGTTTGGGTTTATTCTAATTATCTGTAATCCAGACCTGCATATTCAATGAAAAATTTCTTAATTTGAAAATAAGATATTTTACTTTTTGATTTACTGATCTAGGATATGAATCTCAATTCATTTTCTTTTTCTTACATATTGATAAGAATGCATGAGTTCTGTTTTCATGTGGCAGCTCCCTTTTTTCCTTTCTAATGTGTATAGCTATTCATTCTTATCAAGGAATGTTTGCAGGATCTGCAGGAGTAGGATTTACTCCTCATGTTATCACAGTTAAAGCTGGAGAGGTATGTATTTTCTTTTTCTACATTATAGATAACATTCTGCCACACAAAATCATGTCTGAAAATGTGATCTACATTCATCATAATTTACAATTATGCCACATTTTTCCAAATCTCAAGAGTGAAGTTTGATTATGGCAATCACAATATTCTTCTTGCTGGATGTTGTGTTGCTTAATTATGTGATGTAGTTTACGTTGATCTCTATTTATTGTTTGAAGAGCTTTAGTAGTTTTTAGCTGCATATGCTGTTCTTCTTTGGCTCCGTGCTAACTTGTAAGGCAATACTTGACCAATCGTTATCTGTTCTGAGCAATGCTTTGAAAAAAGAAAAGAAGGGATAGAAGCTGAACATTAGAACTTGACAGTATTTAACAAATGGGAACGGGAGTTCCTCTATCATGATGTAGGTGTTTCCTATTATTGTTGATTGTCTCTATTAACTGAAAGACCACTTTAGCATCATGTCCTCTCACTTTAGCATCATGTCCTCTATTAACTGAAAGACCAATTTAGCAATCACAATATTCTTTTTTTTTTTTTTTTTCCTCTCACTTGTGAGTAGAATAACAGTGCAGGTTTTCTTTGGGTTGCCGCAGTCATGCAGAAGTATATGGACCCTGTCAGTCTAACCTTCAAAAGAACAATTTTAATTGAGAAAAAGGCATAGAACTTACTATTAATGAGTTGACATGACTTTGTATGGTATGTGTAAATATATTTTCCTATCTTCAGTTTTTTGTTCGTATGTTGCTTTGGCCTATTAGTCAGTGTCCATAAAAGGTCTGAAGGTTTAAACAGAACTCCTGGATCGGATTGACACCCCATAGTGATCACATGTTATTTCTGAAGAGTAACACTACACAACTATTCTTAGGAATACAAGACCATACTTGATACATAACTTCTGTACTGCTTGTAGACATTATTGTATTATGGTATGAGATAAGGAAATCCGTAAGCCTTTTCTTGTTTCACATTTGCATGTGTACGCCAATGTTATATTTTATTTATATTTCGCATGTCTGCAATAAAAAACATGCACTTAATATGTGCATGCTATCAGGCCTGAAGTGGAAGCTTTATTATTGATTTATCTTCTCTGGTTCTTAACAACTTCATTCTTACTACAGTTATTAACTGATGCCCAATTTATGGCAGCATTTGGTGCAATAGTTTGGTAGACTTCTGAATTTATTGGTAGCTTGAAGAACAATAACATCAAGTTACTTTAAAGCAGATATTCTAAATACAGTAAGAACTTAAAGGCATTGCTAAGAAGACATACCGAGTAAAGAAAGAAAGAAATGACTAAAATCCCTTTTGCTCCGAGTTTCTCAACACAATCCCTAGAATATTTATTACTAATAAGAACGCTCATCATTAGCTTTAATATTTTATCTAATATGTGCTAGCGTAAAATTTTGGAGAAAGAAGAAGGACATTAAGGAGTAATATGCATTTCATGGAATTTAACTAATTGCTTATATTGCTGGCGATTGACTTTCATATACCCTTTATGAAAGATAGATAAAATTTTGAAAACGTAAGCAGGGACATAAAAGTGGTATCTAGTTCCAAAAAGGCAAATAAAAAGCTTTCTCAAAATGTCATGAAAGATCCATGATAGAAACTAGTTACGTTGCAGGACATTTTCATTTATTACTTATTTATTTCTTTCTTGCTACTTGCCAGTTGAACAGAGGTCTATCTCTAGCTACAGATACAACAAGAGAAAAAATCTTTTGAGGTCATTTAAGCAGATAATCAATCATTTTAGTAACTACTAAGAACATGGGAATGTTCTTACGGGTTTCTTAAACCCAGGAGTTTTCTGATAATCCCCCAAATAAGTAACTTTATGAGTAGCCTTTATTTTGTTGTCATCTTCCTTGAATTTGTGATTGGGCAATTCTGGAACTAATTTTACCTCTCGCAAAAGTTTTCTATGTTTTCTGAGGTTGAATAACAAAAATCATTTCTTTAATTAATTTTTCTTTTACTGTATTGCACCAAAGCTTCTAAGCACAGTCGTGCAAGGTGTCTCTCACCTGGATGACAGGGTTTGAGACTGGCATGAGTGTTTGCGTCTCTAACACTCAATTTTTTTGTTTTTTGTGTGTGTGTGCATGTGCACGTGCATGTGTGTGTTATGGGTGTGGGGTGCATGCGTGACCCTCAAATTTTTTTTATCTTCTCAGTTGGAAGGTCAGCTTAAATGGTTTTTAACTTACATTGAAAACATATATTTATTTTGTTCTGTTATTTGCCAAATCTATATATTATTTATTGTTTTCAATATTTCTGGTAAGTACAAGGAAATTCCGTATAAAGATAACCTTCTTATTAAGAGCATGTTTTCTCATCTTCCATTTTATTACGGGAAAGGCATTTTTGGCACTAATGACTGTGGTTTTTGGTTTTTAGGATGTATCCTCGAAGATAATGTCATTTTCTCAGAATGGCCCTCGGGCAGTATGCATTCTCTCAGCAAATGGTGCTATTTCAAATGTAACACTCCGCCAGGCAGCGACATCTGGTGGGACAGTTACTTACGAGGTTTGTGATGTGAACTTTTGATGCTTTTGATTTTTCTGGAAACCAGAATGTGAAGCAACCTAGTGGTGGCCTTAAAGTTAGCTTAATAGGAACTTTAGATATCTTTCTTAGTTTCATCCAGAAATCATATGAGGCCATCAGACAAAAGCTGCTTTCCTTCTCCAACAGCATTAGAGTAAATGAAAATGTACGATCCAAGCTCTTAAACTGATGGAGTCTATCTGTCTAGTGGTTGAGTTGGTAAATGCCACATTGCATATTTAACGCCAAAATGCTAATCATTTTTTGGCAGTAAAATATGGAAAAAGTCCCATCTCAGTTCAAGGGAATTTCAGAATGTTGAATGAAAATATGTTAGAAACCCTTTATGTTTTGTAAAATATACTATTGCCATTGCCCACAATTGTTATTTGAATCTGCATAAACTGATTGCTTATGAGTATACTTGGACAGTTTTTGTTAATTTTCTGTAGGAGTTACAGGTCAAGGATTTGCTACTAGTGCAGTTGTAAAATAATTAAGTATTGTAATCATAAAATTGGCTAGTTGTAGATGTTAATGTAGTAACTACCGTGTAATTTGGATTCGGGTGTTCAATGTGGTTTCTTCTGTCTTATTGGACAGAAAGGATAGATTATGAAAGTGTTCTTTCTTGGAATATTGCGTGGCCTTATTTTATTAAATTTATAGGCAAGTAAATCTCTGTTAGGCATTGATCAGCAGCCAGTGATGCGCATGTTGATCTCAAGACTTCCTGACAGTAAAAGTGGCAATGTTTATATGAATGTAGTAAAATTTAGGGAAATTAGTTTAAAGATGTACCAATTGGTGGCAACTTTATTCAGAAGTGTCAAATGAAAAAAAATAAAAAAATGGATGAGTTTAGATTTGAGTTCCCAGGGTGCCAGAGGTGTAATGGTCAGAAGATCATTTTATTTCGCTTGATGCCATTATGTTAATCTCATTTATGGATATTTGCAAGGGTTCTCTAATGTTCTCTATCCAGGGTTGGTTACTGCCATATAAAATGAGGCCTTTATGAAACATTGTAAATGTTTGGATTGCTTGTGCTTTTCTGGCTTCTTTTCCTAAGTCCCCATATCTACTTTTCTACTTGATTGGAAAAGAAGGCAGTTGCTGCCCCCTGTCTAGACAATTTGTATTGCTAACTTAAACTTGCTGTTCCTTGTCGTAAATGTAGTACTACATGTGTACCTAACCTGTAGGTTTGTTACATGAAGTTTTAATTCTTCTAGCAGCTTGTAGTTGTTATTATTGGAGCTTTTTCTGCTTTACCTATTAATCAGATTAAAAATGCTTTTACCTACATGACGTTCCATTTTGTTTTAACAGGGAAGATTTGAAATCCTCTCTCTCTCGGGGTCATTTCTGCTGTCAGAGAGTGGAGGTCAGCGCAGCCGTACAGGAGGATTGAGTGTGTCACTGGCAGGTCCTGATGGGCGTGTTTTAGGTGGTGGAGTGGCTGGGCTTTTAACAGCAGCATCGCCTGTGCAGGTCTGATATGTTTCAGTATGTTTTGTAGGAATTTCATTGTTTCAACTTACACTGGTCAAATTGGAATTGTTTTTCTATGATACTCTACAATATTTATTGATAATTTATGTTAATTGGGATATTGGATTAATATTCAATATAGGAGATAGGAAAGTACTTTCTGAATGTTTTCACTCCAGAAGGATGCTTAAAAAATGTCTCATGTGAGAAACAGTTTTTGTTATAAAGGTTGGTGGACTTAAAAAATTTTGAAATGTGGAACCAATGGGAAAAGAAGAAAGAAACAGAACGAAGGTGGATGTAATACTAGTATAAGTGGCTTGAGGTATGGTAATGCGAAAATGTTCCATATAAAAAGAAAATTCGAACAGTAAAAAGGCATCATGTTTTAGAAAACAAAGTAGTTCTATTAGTCCCTTGATATGTTCCTGACACATATAAGATATAACTTATTGTTGGACAATGGCCAAATAATCAGGTTACAGCCCTTGCTTTGGTTAAAAGTTAAAACTCAAAGCATTTGAACCATAAACATTTTTATCCTTGTTTAGACTACTGACAGTTTCAGTGGTGAGGAAAGATTTAAAAACTTTGGGACTAAATGAAGCCATGGTATTTAATAGAGTGGAATGGAGGAATAAGATTCATGTGGCCGACCCCTAATTGGGATAAGGTCTTGATGATGATGATGATGATGATGATGATGAGACTACTGACAGTTTCAGATACTTTGTATTCAAGCTATATGACTGTAGTACGGACTATATTTCAAAAGTTTCTTCTTTTTGTGGGACAAAAATGATTAGTGTCCGACTGTGAAAGTTCTTGATGCAGTTATCATTATATAGATCTTACCACTCATGAAAGGCCAAAAATCCTTCAATCTTTAGAGAAAAAGAAAATTACCCATCAGAAATATATGAAGTAATAGAAAGCCTTGTTGAAGATGCTAGTCTGGTTTGTACTTGAATTCAGAATTTCGCTCTGCTGTAACAGAAAATTGAATGGTAAAAAATCCTTTTGGAATGCTATTTTATTTCAGAAGGTGTGTTATTTGATACCAGTTTTTATTATTTGAGTATCTTACTGGACCAAGAACTATGTTTAAGGTTAGTTATGTTCTCTTGACTGCGACTGAGTTTGGTTTCAACTTAGAAACTATTTTGGGTAAGCTCCTTCTCATTGACAAAACTGGTATGATACTTGTTGAGAAATTACGTGGAGTATGTGCCAGTAGATGCCATGCAGCTAAAGAGTGCCTGCGTGCCCTGATGGTTATTTAAATCATTCTCTCGACCATGGTCTAGATGGACCACCAAAAGATTTTCTGCATCGAATAATCTTGAGGTTCATGTATACCTCAAAGTCTGAGGTATCCATTTTGACTCTGAAATAATAGTGGCTGTGATCGTCCAATTCAGAAGATATTGGTTCGTGGGCTATGTAAGATGTGAGCCAAAGCATGAGCTATTTGGACGCCAAATGTCTGAGCCCAGCATGTAACTTTAGATTTGTGTAAATCCTGCAGTTCTACTTTATGAGCATCAGAAGATTTTCGTCATTGAATATTCTTAAGCTACATTGTATATCTCAAGATCTGAGGTATCCATTTTGACTCTGAAATAATAGTGGTTAGGGTCATTCAATTCAGAAGATTTTGGTTCATGGGCTGTGTAACATGTGATCCAAAGCATGAGCTATTGGGACGCAAATGTCTGAGCCCGGCATGTAACTTTAGGTTGCTTAAATCCTGCACTTCTACTTTACAAGCATCACAAGAGCATTTGGGTTATATGTGAAGCTAAGAACAAATTATTTCTTGTTTTCTTTCTTGAGAGGGTATTGTTGGTACTTGATGACATAACTAACCACGTGGCTCACTGTCTTGTGTAGGCTATTGTCTAGTCAGTTTACTTTTGCTACGTAAATTGAGAAGAGTCATTTTGTACGTAGTGTTATTGTTGTCTCTTCCTTCTTTTTTATTTAGGGTTCTCAACCAGTTTTTAAACCTCTGTAACTGTAATATGGCATTTAAGTGGTGCTCTATACATGTGGCATCTATAGCAATAGTCTTTCTCAAAACTACTTTCACTGTTCTTGAATTTCAACTGAAACAGTTGGCTGCTATCTTGCAGGTGGTTGTGGGGAGTTTCATGGCAGATGGGCGGAAGGAGCCAAAATCTACAAACCCTTCAGATACTTCTGCTCAGCAAAAGATCGCCCCTGGTGGGACAACGGGTGCAGGCAGCCCACCATCACGGGGAACACTGAGTGAATCTTCTGGTGGGCCAGGGAGTCCACTTAACCAGAGCATGGGAGCTTGTAATAACAGCACCCCTCAGGGGGGGATGGCAAGCATGCCTTGGAAATAGTTAACCAGGCTCAAGTTGATGTTTTACTTCTGCACTTTGTAGTGTCAGAAGTCTGCACAACAACCCACCTGTAACTTTTAGCTTAAGGTATCGGCGCTGGAATCGTGGTCCCTTTCATCTTGATCCTGTCTGGAAGGAATATATTGAAGGTTGCCTTCTTCCCGTGTCTAGATAGGAAATACATTAGACTTACTGTTATTAGCTGGATTAGGATCAGAGGGTGTTTAATTATATGTAATCTTTATGTACCAGTGTCGTTGTTCGTGTTGTATGGTTATAAAAACTTTGGTTTTCTCCTCTATTTTCTGTCCCTGCTCCATAATCTATCTTATTTCTTTTCGCTCTCATTCAGCGTAGAAGATGAAGCTTTTTCCTTGCAGCAAATATGCAGCTGACTTGAAACTGTACGGCCCAATGTCCTTTTGTGGTATGGGCTCTTTGGTGGCTATAAGCATATCACCCATCTCAGCTCCTACTATTGGTCAACTCGAATGGCTACTGGCTGATGTGGATATGTATCCTTAAAACTATGAGCAGGTGGAAGTGGCAGTCTCACTTGTTCAATATCATTTGCTTTGTGATCCTTGCACATAAAATTTTTTCATTCGTATGACAGTTCTAAGCTTCTGATTTGTTGGAACCTGAAAATAAGCTATATAATTATTTGGGCACATCCCTTTAAAGGCCACAAATTGGACGCTCAGAACTGTCCCAAGGATTGTAGTTGATCCTGCTCATATTTTTCGGCAGGACAATTCGAGAGACCTGCTGTTGTTGCTCTTAATACAAAACCTTTGATAAATATTTTCTATCTTAAATTTTTTTTTGTTAGTTAAGTACTATATAGTTTGGCTCCTTAAATTTGTTTCCGTGTGTGCTAGTGTGAAATTTGATATCAAAGTAGAGCTATGTCAGCTGATGAACCTGCCTCAAGAATTAGCGAGTACCCCTAAGGGTGCTTAGGTGAGTTGGAAGGATGTCTTTACTTTGATGATAATGATGCAAATGACCTGCAAATATGGGCAGTCAGGGATGGGAAAACTAAAGAATGGGCCTTGAAGAATAAAATCAGTATTCAAGTATTAAAAGAGCAGCCTCATCACATATCCTGGTCTTTCATCCAGATTTAGAAGTTACTTTTACCAAAGTTCAAGGGGAGATAGTTTCCAATCACCTCAACGGCTCAAAGTTAGTCCAGTTTAGGGCGCTTTAAGGGCTGTCTTTTCTCTCCTTGTTTGGTAGCCTTCTTGCATCAAAACAGATTCAAACATGCAGATTGAACATGTCGGGTGAGAGGCTATTAGCTCGCTCATTCTTTCATTTCAAGTAGCTTCTTATACATTTTCTTTCTATATTTTGTTAATGTAAGCGAACATTTCTTCTATGACGAACGTCAAGACTTGAACCAAACTCGCATTAGATCCAACCTGTCCAATATTAATGAGGATGCGATGAGCCAGCGACTCTAAATTCCCAGACGAATACTAGCAATCCAAATCTAACATCACAGAACTCGTGTTCTTTGTATCAAGTTAGAAAAAAGCAGGCAAAATTCGGAATGCTGCCAGCACCAGGAGACGTATGACATGGCTTAAAATCTATAACCCAACAGCAATCTCAGAGGGTTACAATTCTGATGCATCAGATTTCTGGCCAGATCACGCCTATCTAAAGCAGGAGTCACTAGTTAAGGGTTGAGATTCATAACGATGAATGGTCCGGTTGTAGCAATGTTTGCTCTTCTACTAGTCTGATCATTTAGTTTAGGATCTGGGTCCGTATCTTCAATAGAAGGCATCAGCTTGGCTGGTACAGGAACGATCTGATGGCAGATAGCCCCACTGAACTTTGGCAATTCATATTCATTCTCAATCATACTGCTCTTAGGTTTATTAGCTAATCACGCAAGATACCCCTCATAACATGATGGTTAAGTCCGTGTCTCCAACGACAGCACATTTCATGATCGACTTTGATGGAGCAGCAAGAGGAAATACAGAGCCAAGAGGGGCTGGAGTGATAATTCGAGATCACAAGGAACAATTTGGAGCAGCTTATACTATTTTCCTTAAGAATCAATCTCACAACATTGCAGGATGGGTACCCATTAAACTTACAACTAAAATGAGTACCGGTCCCCACCTTTCTTGCAGATCAGCTGACATTCGTTCATTGTCATCAGGGTGCTGTATAGGGGTACAAGGATCTACTGGAGCATTTTTTAGGAGTTACATGGAAATGGAATGTATTACACTGTTGAAGTAGGTGTCCTTACATCTACTCTAGGACTGGAGTAGTGGACAGATTAGCAAACTGGACAGCAATGACAAGATCTGACCAGTTGTGGTTTCTTCAACTCCAAAATCTTCTTAGCTATAATGAAATATTATCTACACCTCTCCTTAAAATGTAGCACTGTTGTAGCTTTATATAGCTTACAGATAATGGATTGAACCACCTGAAATAACTTCATTTCCTTCTCAATCCACCTTAAGCCCGCAGCCCAGCAAGGCAAACTCATACGGCAGCCCTCTTCTGCAGGAAACGCAGGGAAAAGTATCCAAGAGCTAAAGTCTGCCAAAACCATGCTCTTGCATTTGCAGGATCAACTCTTTTTGCAAGACGCCATGCATACATGGCCTCACCGATATGTGCCGCTGCTGCTAAGACATAAACTACTTGAAGCATCCGAGAAGACTGGAAAATGAACAAAGACAGCCATCTTACCCACTCCAAGGGCCAGAAAACGGGGAGAAAGGCAGCATAAAACAACATGGACATCCCCATAATGCAGAAGATCCAAGCAGGTATATTTGGCCCATCCATTCCTTTTCTCTTCTTTTCCTGAAAGTAAGAGATGGTTGCCTTCATACCATCGCGAGGACTTACCACAGGAACGTAGCCTAGCTCCTCCTTTGCTTTCAGGGGGGAGAAGTAATGGGTTACACCAACCTGCTGCCACATACAGAGCTTTTAAGGAATTTGATACAGAAAATGTAGAAACCAGTGAAGCTTGTTGCTTGGAATGTGAATTTTGCAGCACTGCAGAAGGTGGAGAGAATTTTTTGGATAGATCCTCTGAAGTGTGCACAAATGCTTAAAAGAAAGACGTCTAGACCTAGAGCTTGATTTAAAAGGCCTACATAGACTTAAAAAACTTCCCATACTGAGATGGCTTTTCTTTGACTGCATGATATGATATTGGTAGATACCTTCAAGTCAAAGGAAATGCAAAAGAACGAATCATCTCATAGTGGCTACACTGGAAGTCTTCACTACAAGTACTATGTTCAAAATTTCTCTGAAAAACATGTTTCGATTCTAACCAACAATAAAAAGTAGTGTGCCAGGGTCAGTGTGGTTCTCTAAGGACCTCCTAAATATCGGGTAGCTAAATATGGAATTTCCATGAGCCACCAATTATAGATTCCTATTCGTTCAATCAGTGCTTTCCAAGTAACACCTCCCAAGTACGGGTCATTCCAATCATGTGCTGGTGGATCGCTGGCCCCCAAACTGAACAAATAGGAGATTCCTAGTCATTCAATCAGTAGCCTATTACGGCAACATTGCAAGTGCTCCACATGCAATAAGTGAACAGCTGACGGTCCTTCTATTGGGGGGTTTTGGCGATGAGGTGTGTATGTGATAGGCCACCCCAGGGATGGACCATGATTCGGGGTTTTCTTGTTTGATCATCTCAAGTCATTCCCACTTTACCTTCAATTATAGCCTAGAGTAGAGAGTGTGGCTGGTAGGAGATTGCAAAAGCAACTTAATTTGGATTCTTTATCCTAAGCAAATATCATACATTAGAACAAAAAAGGGATGTGCACTTTTACAAGATTCTAAAGTTAAGCGTTCATAAAAGGAGCATAAAAGAGATAAAAAAAATTAACCTTGAACACTTCTGCAGGAAGTATTAGCGGATGTGGAAGCCATGAGCGGTTCAACCATGGGTACATCATGGTATATACAGCCCAGAAGATCTGTCCCAGGAAAAGTGCATGTGGCACACTGATTCTAGTATTTGGTATGTCATAATCCAGGCCCCGTAGTAGAGGTCGGAGAAATTCAAAAGAATTGACAGGTGACCCTGAAATGAAAGGAGTAACTATATTATCAAGAATTACTAGCTAAGCATTAATACAAAGTAATATTCTGAAAATTTATCTGGATGATTGAGTTGAATCATACCTATGAAATAGAATGAGATTTCTAACTATGAAACATGCACTTACAGAAAAGAATACATACGACATTAGGGCACCCTTGTCTCAATAGCAGACACTAAGATGCACATGAATGCTTATATTGACTTACAATAAGAAGCATTTATATTCTTCTCCAAAGAAAAAGTATGAGCAGGTGGAAGTGCCTGGAGGGTCTGCCTAATACTACATAATATATATTGGCTGCTACATGACAAGATTGACATTTTAATAATTATTAAATTGGTCTTATTACATATTGGAAATACCAGAAAACTCTCTCATGTTTAACAATTCTACCTCTTATTTCTGGCTGTTTATTTTGAGGAATTCAAACCTTTGCTTTTCTATTTTCTGAATATCTATTTAAAGGCCAAGTTGGGGGTTCAGAAGTGTCTATACAATTTGACTTTGATGCATGGCTCCTTTATAGAATGGTGTTGGGAGATAAATGATTTGGGACCATTGAACAAGTAGCTACTACTATCACAATCTCTCAATGAATTGTTACAAATGACAGTATTGGCATTCATCACATATGGGACAGAAGCTTAAGTACTCCCAGTTTTCACCTTTACTGCTTTACATGTGAAAAGAACATTGTGAAACATAAAGAGGAAAGCAACTTCTATGTTCCATGCACAAAGATCATAGTTATCCTATAAAAGATAGATTTATGACAAGTCACTGAGGACTCAATGTTAACCCAACAAGAAAACTCAATTATGCTAATCCACGAAAGATGGAAGTGTTTAGATATCTTGCAAGTTGAAGTTTTTGATTAAAACTTCCAAAGAAATAATCTCTCAAGTTCAATAAGCATGTTGCTTCATCATCACCCAATAAAATATAAGAACAAAAATAAAAAATATCTAGCAATAAGAAGGGCATGAATCTAGTTAAAAAATATTCAGCAGTCTAATTTCTGAACTAGAATACATAATATCACCAACTAGATTAATCATTACCATCAGATATAAAGTATCTCTGTCCAGCAGCTATAGGATGTTTATCTTTACCAGAAACATCATCCAAAAGCCCCATGCTCGCTAATAATAAAGCAAGAACAAGGTTATCCACATAAACCCAATCTGACTTCACATTTGCTTCACCTATTCTGAATGGCAGCAAACCCAACTTCGCAAGAGTTATTATCCTCGGAAGGTGTCTCTCTTCACCTGGTCCATAGATTGCAGCTGGACGAATTGCACAAGTATAAAGACGGACACCATTTTTTTTCCTGTCCAAACATAAAGATATAATCTAAATATTAATTGTACTAGTAGCATACATCAAGAAACCCTCATTTCAGGGTCAAATGTAAAGCTCCAGATGACCGTAACTCCTAACAGGAGACTATTTTGTCACAAACTTCACACTAAACCAACATTCAAACCAGCTATAGTCCCACTCTACATGTTAAAATCAAATGAATAGAAAAGAAAGAAGTCCAAATGACATAGATGCAACACATTACATACTTGGAAGGCCGACCATTGCTTTTGAGAACTAACTGTTCAGCAACTGATTTACTACGGGCATACGGGTCAACATGGTCATTAATAGGAAAATATGGCAATGCTTCATTGCCATTGATGATCTCCTTTCCCCCAAACACCACATTATACGTGCTGCAATACACAAGCCTGTTGACACCAATGTCGAGGCATGTATCCAGTACATTGCAGGTTCCATCTATATTCACCCTATCAACTTGACCAACTTGAATCATTTCCTTTCCGGACATGCCATAAGCAGCAAGATGAAAAACGCAATCTGCTCCTCGAAAAGCCCTTTCTACATCTCTCCTTTCACACACATCTCCTATAAAACAGAAAATTCAGCAATATAATACTCAAGTAATATAGCAACATCAGAAAAGTACTACAGAACAGTCTGAAGTTTAACCATTGTAATATGCAGCTATAAGTCACAAGATTCGGAATATTAATGCCATGGGTTGGATGTTCATTGCTAAAAAATACAGAAACAAGTATTAAAATGACAGAGCCCCGTCCAACTCCATAAAAGCCTCAACAAAATTAGATCAACATCAAATGAACAGTTGAAAAATGTTAAAGAGGCACCAGGCTACATATGAAACACCCAAGTCCAATTTAAATGCTTTCTTGTTCAAGACAATCAAATTGCATGTAAGATTTTCTGTGTCCTTGGAAGTAGCTTAATATTAATATGAAGAAAGAAAGAGTGTTTATGCGAATGTATATCATCTGAGGTTCAGGACAATCACATTGTGTGCAAGATTTTCAGTGTCCCCAGGAGTAGCTTAATATTAATATGGAGAAAGAAAAAGTGTTTATGCGAATGTGTATCTTCTGATAAATTGTTTGATCCCAGTGAATCTGTATGTTGCATTTTCCTGCTAATGTTGTTCTGCTGTAAACACAAACCTGCAGATTTTTACAAGATAACTAATAAGTAAATTTTCAGAAGCAACTTCTTGAAATTTCTTTAGATCCGTCCTCCTGATTCTGACTCAGTTGCAAAAACTTAGGCATCCAAATAAATCGAGTGCACATTCATATAAATTATCTGAAGTATTGATAAAGGGATACATTCAGTGTCAGTAGCAGGCCCATTCACTGGAACAGCTTTCATTGTGTCTCTACACCTCCTTTTTTTTGGTTTCTGCTCCGATGGTTACAGTTAGGAGGTCTTGCTATTTAACCTTAATGAAGTACCAGTCCCACAGACATGCATTTGTAGATGTAAATGGGAAACTGAGAGGACTTCACCTGGATGAGCTTAGGGTGTGTTTGGAAACCCTGTTTCTAGTGTTTCTCTCATTTCTTTTTCTGGACAAACAGCAGAAACGCATTTGGAAATTTTTTGTTTTCTGTTTTCTAAGGAAATCATTCCTCAATATCACCCTAGAATGTGGAGATATTTGAATTGGTTCTTAATTTCTGAATCTAGTCTCTAGAAACAGAAATGGAAAAAAATTGCCAAACGCATCCTTAATCTATTAAATTCTCATTAACAGCATCAGATTTCGTCACTGCCCAGGAAACAAAAGCAAAAGCTGCAGAAATAAGAAGAATAGTTCCAGCTTCCTATTTAAGTAGTTCATCTACTCTACCCAAGTGACTTCTCTTATTAGAGAAGATATTATTCACAAAAACAGAAGTCTAGACATCAATTTTCATTTTCATTTTTTGTTTTACTTTGATTCCAAATAACCCCTGAATTAAAATCAAATTCGAATATCAGGAGAATCGCCATATACATCACCAAATTTCTCCTTCAATTTCCAGCTTCTCAATCTCTCAGTATACATCGAAAACTAGAATTCGCTATAAAAGCAGACATTAAATAAGTTAATTAAAAAAAAAAAAACGAACACCATAATTTTGCATGCATTGGAAAACACACAAATTCCCTCAATTAACCAGGAAAAGTCATGGAATCTAATATAAGAATCCAAAAATACGGTAGATAACCATAAACAAACAACAAATCAAACATATCTAATTACCAAATCCTTCAAGAACGCTCAGAAAATCAAATTCAGACAAAAAATCGTATTATAACAAAAAGAAATTGTTTTTGGGGGTGTTGGGCAACTAAGATAACCAATCTACAGTCTACACATTACCCAATTCATCAAAACATAGGCAAAGACAAATTCAGTAACAAAAATCGTTTCTTTCTTCTGGGTTTTGAGTTTTTGTGTACCTTGAATACATCGAACTCCATTTTTCTCGAGATCAGGAGTCCATGTAGAGGATCTTCGAAGGTCAAAGCTTCGAACCTCCCGAGCTCCCCTTCTTACAAGCTCCAAACAGAGAGCTGAACCTACAAAGCCGGATCCTCCTGTTACCACAAAGATGTTTCCCTCAATGCCCTCGTTCTCGCTCAAATGCATTTTCTCTCTCTAAAACTGTTCCGCCCCTCCTTGGAGAGAGAAGACCGTCTTCTTCGCGTTTGAAGAGAAGAAGAGTGGAACTTCTCCTTACAGAGTGGATCGTCTTATATACCGGCAACTGTAGCTTCTTTAGCAGGGGAAACTACAGATGGGGGCCACTTTGTGATGATCTGGACCGTTGAATTCTACCGAAACATGTTAGAATTGATCATTTGTCGTGATTTTTTTGTTCGAGAGCCGGGGCAACAGATGAACAGGCCAGATCATCCAAAGGGGAAGCTTTTTCATGCAAAAAAGGTTTGTCAGTTTTAGCACTCCAGAAGTAAGGAATGAATGTGGGACCTAGACTTCGGTGATCTAAACAGCCCATCTTGGTAATGAATCGATGGAGTGAACGGTTTGGATTAAAATTATTGGAACAAATGCTCGTACAGTAACTCTTGATGATTGTAAATGCACGCATTGATCTACAGCAACTCAAAAGATCATCAAATCCCCTTGTGGTCCACCCATGATCAGATGATCCGGACCGTTGAATTCTACCGAAACATGTTAGAATTGATCATTTGTTGATTTTTTTGTTCGAGAGCCGGGGCAACAGATGAACAGGCCACATCATCCAAAGGAAAGCTTTTTCATGCAAAAAAGGTTTGTCAGTTTTAGCACTCCAGAAGTAAGGAATGTGGGACCTAGACTTTGGTGATCTAAACAGCCCATCTTGGGAATGAATCGATGGAGTGAACGGTTTGGATTAAAATTATTGGAACAAATGCTCGTACAGTAACTCTTGATGATTGTAAATGCACGCATTGATCTACAGCAACTCAAAAGATCATCAAATCCTAACAATCCAGCCTTGTGGTCCACCCATGATCAGATGATCCTGACTCGTTTGTTAAGAATTGATCTAAGAATGAAACACTTGTGTGACATGGGATCATAGATCAGCTATGTTTCGTCATGGTGGCTCCACTAATCAACGGTCGAGATCACGTTTCATGGGGGACGCAAAATCTTAATCCCTTAGTCTTGATGATGATGTTGCAACGTTGTTTTCCTTAAGGACGAGGAGGCCTGAGCGGTTGACCTGCAAGAACTAATTTCTTTCTTGGGAACTTGTATATAGCTGGTAAGAAGATTCCACGTGAATTGGGGCCATTTTTGGTCACGTGTTGCATCATATTAAATGGTAATTTATTTATTTATTATTATTATTTTGCCTATATAGTTAAATTATATATGCTAGGGTCGTCATGTGACCTTGAGGTCATGGGTTCAAGGCGTGGAAACAGCCTCTTGCAAAATGCAAGGTAAGGTTATGTACTTTAAGCCCTTGTGGTCTGCCTCTTTCCTGGACCCCTCATAGGCGGGAGCTTTGTGCACTGCCGGGGCTACCCGTTTAGTTAAATTATATATGGCCTAATTTTGGTAGGCAGTTGTAGGCCTTGTGTAACATAATGTACTTGCGTGACATTGGATTAATGGTAGAATTATCGTCTTGTAACTTTAAGGTCATGAGTTCGAGGCATGAAAACATACTATTAACTCTTTTGGTCCGGTCCTTCCCCAGACCCTACATACACAGGAGCTTCGTGCATCAGGCTGCCCTTTTTTAGTTGTGAGCCTTGTGTGCATATATGTAGGGATGTCAAGATGGCATGTGGCTGGGTCTGCTAGAATTTTGGCTACCCTAACCCTAACCTTGTTGCTTTTATCCCTATCCTACCTAACTTTGGATCACGTTTTCCAATTCTAATATTGTTAAGGTTGGGTCTACTAATTAACCTCTCACATGAAATTTTTTAACACTTGAAAATTGATTGATAAAAGTTATTAGGTAATTATTTCTTTTCTTATAGAGAATTTTTACCTCATGTGAAATTGTAGAAGATAATATAGTTTGAGTGGATAAAAGAGTTTTGACAAATGATAAGTTAGCATCGAAGGGTTATTTAGGCTATATATAAATAGATAGAATAATGTTTGGGGCCCCTAATTTTTTACTAGATTCCATTGTGGAAGAATTGCCTACAACTTTTTTTGAGGAATTGACCCTGATATATTTGATCCATGCATAATATCATGATAATTTTTATTCATTTTTAGTGAATATTCTATTTTATTCATATTATTTCAATTATAATTATATTGAATATGAAAATTTTCTTTACTTTTTTGTATAGAAAGAGAAACCATAGTAATAAAATAATAAATAATACAATTATTTCTAACTATCAATTATTCCTAATCCTAGTATTTTATTTACTATCTTGTATAAAGGGCAGCCCTGGTGCACGAAGCTCCCGCCTATGCAGGGTTCGGGAAAGGGGTGGACCACAAGGGCCTAAAGTACACAGCCTTATCTTGCATTTTGCAAGAGGCTGTTTCCACGCCTTGAACTCGTGACCTCAAGGTCACATGACGACAACTTTTACCATTGCACCAAGGCTCCCCTTCTATTTACTATCTTGTATACCAGAGGTTATTTGTATTTCTCAGAAACCACCACCCACATCATCATTCAATATTTTTTAAACCACGATTGGCCAAACCACCTGGGCCCTAGGAATGTGTAGGTGAAGCAACTCATTAAGTTTCCATTGAAATATGATCTGCGTAAGAAAAAGCACTTGCTATTCGTTGGTTATTAGGGGCATCCCGAAAATGTCCGGGTCCAATCCAAGACATAAACAGAGACAAGGGTAAACTGTCTAGCCCTAACTCAAGCGTAATATAAATTTAGGTTCACATTTTTTTAATGCTAAACTTATTACGGCTACAAATTAATTTCTTACCCCTAACCAGACCCTTATGAGTCAATTAGGGTTGATTCTCATAATTAGTATCAATTTACCCGACCCTTTACCATCCCTGTTTAAATTACATCTTCAGTTGTAAACTAGCCGAAACTATTTGTTTTGTATGCTTAGTGATTGGAGGTTTAGAGTTGTTGGGTAGGGTTGAAATTTGATCCTTGGCTCATCCACAGCATGAAACTAGAAGGTTAATGGTTGGAACCCTTGAAGTAGTGTCCATTAATGGGTGTGCATCATGTAAACCTCTCTTTGGAAAATATGAACTCAACAGGACAAGAGTTTTTGAGTATCCAACCATGGTCAAAATAACGTCCCTCTATGTCCTCTTCTTCGTCTGTTTTAGCCCTAAGTGGAGTTCACCTAATCGAGATCCCTACATCAATCAAGTAGCCAACCGATGTAGCAGGCCTTCAAATAAAAGAGCAGCCTAGTACAAGAAGCTGCATGTATACTGGGTTTAGAGAAAGGGCTAACCACAAGGATTTATAGTATGCAGTCTTACCTTGTATTTTTACAAGACACTGTTTACATACTCTGAACCCATGACCTCAAAGTTATGTGACGACAATTCTACGGTTGCACCAAAGCTTCCTTAACATTACCATCTCTCTCTCTCTACCATAGTCCTTTTTATGTAAACAACAAATGAAACACCTTTAAAGAAACCTCATTCATGCTCTTTCTTTACATTTTGCCTTTCAAAGAAGGAAGGGGACAAAAGAAAAGAGTAAAGGGGGTGGATGATAAACTCAGCCTCTGCATCTCACTTAGAAAACCAATATCAAACAAAATGAAAAAATTCAATAAAGAAAAAGAATAAAAAGGAAGGCTAGAATTAAAAGGGATGATCAAGACCCTAGAAGAAGCCAAAGTTGTTGAATCTGAGCCCTCCGTAGCTTCCACCAGCACATGCATTCAGAAGTATCTCATTTTGTGCAGACCAGAAATCAGCCTTCAATCCAACTCTTCTTAATGCTTTGAGAATCTTGTTCCTGTGTGCATACCCTGTGACTACAACCTTCTGACTGTTCACCTCCACTTCAACCTTCTCAATACCTGTAAATCACCCATGAAAAGACATGTTATAATGTGTAATATTGCCTTCAAACATATGGGTCCCAACAATTTCATCGGCATTTGATCACAGTCAATGGTACTCAAATGTGACAACAACCAAAATGTAATGTTGGTAATTACCCAAATTACACTTGATCATTCCTCTAAGTGGTCTAATTATGCACTAAATTCTTCCCTTTTTTTTTTGTAAAAAATAAGTGAAAAAGTATATAAACCTTCTAATGATATAGCTTAACAAACCAATGGTTATGGACTAACTACATACATGCAATGCAGCTTATTCTTCTTAGTCACTTTAATCAATCGTTCTAGATAAAGGTGCAGGTTAATACCTTTTATTTTGGATAGGCATTTCCTGAGTCTCTTTTCATGTATCCCAACCATTTCAACTTTAAGCTCCACAGTCTGCCAAACAAATTTGCTTATTATGTTAAGAAAGATAGAGAAAAGAAATGATTCTGCCCTCTAGCAGGCATCGTTAGGAACAGCACATCTCAGAGATCGTGGCAAATTTTTTTTTTTCATTTAAAAAGTTAAAATACACTCGTGCACAGCCTCCAACCCTAGTCACCCAAGTGACAAACTCCTTCTTAAGCTTCTATGTTTAAAAAGTATTGGTGCTAAGCCGCATCAATTAACAGTAGTGACAAGGTGTACAATTGGAACATGGTGATGCTACACATTTCTGTATGCATGGGTACCCGAACTTCTGTTTGAACTAACAAAGTGGACTAGACTGTGGTTCAAAATAAGAAGGGCAACCTGGGTGCACGAAGCTCCAGCCTATGCGGGGTTCGGGGAAGGGGTAGACCACAAGGGCCTGTAGTAGGCAGCCTTGCCTTGTATTTTTACAAGAGGCTGTTTCCATGCCTTGGACTTGTGACCTCAAAATCACTCAACGACAACTTTTACCTTTGCGCTAAGGCTCCTCTTCAAGTTGTGGTTCGAAATGCAAATTAAAAATCAGGATATGATCAGGAAAGAAACTTGAATAAGAGCTTGGATTGTGAATTCATGTAGATAAAACGCATGTTACAGATGAAGGAAAACACAAAAGTATAACTCTAGAAAGAAGCCCAGGTTGCAAAATGAGACATTGATACTGGAGAGTGAGACAGAGATGGGAAGATCAACAACAAGAATGAAGGTGGGAATCATCAAGGGAAAGACTATGAATCAACCAAAGGCAAATAAAAGAATATGAAACAAAGGCAAACTCATTCTCACTCAACCATTCCAACAGAGAAAACTCGTCTTAGAAGTCACAATTAATGACCAAACACCAATGACTTTGAGGAAGATGAGGATATTGAAGTTGCAAAATCTATAGGTTTGGGAGCAGTTCTTTGTCTTAGAAAATGTCCCTACTTTCTCTGCAAAGGATTATTCATGGAACTACTGCAGAGATTATTTGGACTGCATTTGTAACTGTTCTGGCAAGAACCTATGATGAGGATGAGGAGATAAACAACAGAAAATGAAACTAAACCGCAGTTGTTGAATCAAAATGGAGAAAGTTCATCCATGAAATCATCTGAAATAATTGTAATAGTAATAATACCTCCATGAAGAACCCAAGATTGGAGAATGATGGGTTGGATGATGAAGCAATGAGCAGTGAGGAAGATAAAGCAGGAAAGCAAAAGGAATGAATGGGAATGAACAGGAGAGAATGTTGGTTATATATATGAGAGAAGTTGGAACAAACAGCAAAGGTGGGTCTTGATATGTGGTAACAGAAGTTGGCATTGGCTCTTCTTTTCGTTGCTTTTTCAAAGGGAAACAAGGCAAATGGTTATTTCGAGGTGAGATTGAGATTTTGAAGCTCAAGCTTCAATGTCTCTCAACAAAGCAAGGTGAATATGATGATGAGCATGGGCTGGGAATGTTTGCATGATAGCGTTGACGGTCCAAGTTAGCTTTATAGGATCTTGGATTTGGAAGAGAGACAGAAAATGCAGTTGCAGTTGGATGATTCTTGTGGGGTGAAACTCTCTGTAGTTCGCGGGATCAGCAATTAAGTTGGTCCTCCGGATCCTGAGTTGTTTATGGTGTCTGTGTGTGTAAATCAATACAAGGATCTGGGCTACTTAGTACCTAGAACTTGATTTGTGAGGCTTATATAATCCGGTTTATTGGGTTATGTTGGATTCTTCTTTATTGATTTAGCAAGACATAATCCAAAACAATCTGACAACCTAGATTATGTAAGCCTTGCCAATCTAGATTAGATTGTAGGTGATCCAAGCCATTCATCTTCTAGGCCATAGATACATGATACTCCCTTCCACAGGTTAATGATTGACTGTGCTATTGGCCGGCAGTTATCTACCTTCCAGATCTCACTACAAACGAGAGTTAGGATCATTGAGTGGAATGCGTAGAAGATTAGAGATGATAAGCATTGTAATTGGTGAACACTAAGGGTTGATATTAACCACGTGATAAATCAAGACAGACAACTTGTGTAAAAATACTATGGGTTAACAATATTTGGTAGAGAAGATTTAGGATTATTGCATGCTAAAAATGCAAGAAGGAGAGCTTTGGCGCAGCAGTAAAGTTGTCGTTGTGTGACCTTAAGGTCATGGTTCAATGATTGAAAACAGCCTCTTACAAAAATACAAGATAAGGCTGTATAATATAAACCCTTATGATTTGTCCTTTCCTCAAACTCTGATATGCGCAATCTTTGTATGTTGGGGCTATCTTTTTTTTTTTTTTCTTTTCTCTTTTTTTATGCACGTGGAAAATGCAAGCAACAAGACAAACGGTTTGGATCACCAAACATCAAGTCCAATAGCATACTTTAGTGCATGCAAATTGGTGTAACGATCTACACCCGCAGACAACGCATTATAGATGCAGTCTCGTTGGCACGTGAGAAAGGAGAACGACTGAATCTGTAGTCCTCCGGCTGCAAAGAAGATCCTCTTGTCTTATGCGGCAGGGAAGGGAAAGGCAAAAGAGATCAAAGAAAAAAGAAGAAGAAAACCTAGAGAAAAACATAGACCGCGGTGCAAGTTTGGAATTTTTGGGTAACGTATTCCCAATCTTCTTTCGTGCTAAAAACAGCGGTCCTGATGACGTGGTTTCGTGCCTTTTTACTGGCTCGAAGTGGAAAGATCGTGACACGTGGAAGCTTATGATTGCGCCATATAGCAGTGAGATACTCTTGACAGGGACAATGAATATGAGATGATTGGTTAGAAATTGCAATAATAGTGGTCCACTCTTTGACTGATCTGGACCGTTCAATTGCTATAGGCAGTCCTTCGTAAGAAGGGTCGGATCACAAGGGTCTATATCTTATCTTGCATTTTAAGAAAAGACTATCTTCGCCATTGCGCCAAAGCTTCTTTTTTTCTAGCCGTTCAATTGCTATGCATCTGATAAATTTGTCCAGATCTCTAATGACGCAGAGATCTGTGCTAGACAAGATGATTGCATGTAATTATATGTTATCATCGTTGATCGGGCTTGCAAGACTGCCAGGAATTCAACAGTAACTGGGGCCGACCTTAGGTATACCTACTTTTGCATAATGAGCCCTACATAAGACTGATCTGAATCGGTCATAGTGGGGCCCATAATAGATATACCATTGATCAAATACCTGCCTATTGGACGCCACTAATATTCAACTAAACTCTTTTTGGGTCCTTAAGATGGCCCTAATCTAATGGTTCACATTTGACTAAAACTATATTTTCAAAAATAAGATTGTCCCATTAGCGTCACTGCAAAGTTACAGGAGGTCAAAATGGCTGCTATTAGTGATTGGCCTGGGTCATTTAGTGCATGTTTAGAAAACTTATTTTCTATTGTTCACATTTAATGTGCGTTTGAAAAAACTTATCTATATTATTTTATTTCTATTTTATAGTAGAAATTTAATGTAGTTTTGTATGATAAAATAGAAAGAACGCAATGAAAATATTAAATTTAGGTCGTGTTTGAAAAACTTGTTTTTATTATATTTTTTCTATCTCATTGTAGAAAATTAGTATATTTTTCTACGATAAAATAAAAAAGAATACTTTAAAACCAATAGAAACAAGTTGCCCAAATACGCATTTCTTGTTGGTCGTGCCCCAGTGAAGCAATAAGGAAATAGAGCAACTTGGTGGGCAATTGTGATTTTATTTTATGTGGGGCAGAGATCACCTGGAGATGAGGCGAAGGATTTAGACTATTTCAAGTCTATCTTAATATCTACAAGACAAGATCAAGGACTCAAAATTAGCCGTTTAGAACAAATGATCTAGATAGTAATTAGGGATGGCAATGGGACGGGCTAAATTGTGACGTGCCCCACTCCTACTTGGGTTAATAAATAAGTGACCTGCACCCATGATGGGGCAAAAATTTGTGGTGCAAGGTAGGTCATGGGCTGGTGAGGAAATTCCATGGGCTAACTCATATTATTTATGCATATTTATTTACCAAAGTGCCCATGGTTTATTATTATGCTTTAGTTAAAAAAGAAGTAGCATCATCATCGTCAAGTACCTTATCCCGATTAGGGATCGCCACATGAGTCTTAAAATCAATTCATGCATCGGATTTGCCAAAAGTTTTACTTGCCAACTAGCACCTGGCATAAAACCCTTATCTTTTATCCGGGCTTAGGACTAGCTATGATAAACCTATATTTTTATTAATTATATACAAAAACTTTTGACTATAGATTTCCTTTTATTAAGTCTCATTAGTTTAAAGTTCCTTCTCTTAACTATAATAGCAACCAAAATTTTTCTTACACATTTCATATAAAAAAATATTAAAAGAAAAAGAACAAAATAAAAGAAACATCTCAATTCTCATACAAAAGTGCAATATTAATTTGCCCCACCATTATGTGTGAATGCACTCTTAAGATCCCACTCAAAATTTTAATTATATAAAGATTTTGAATGAAATTAGAAAAAAGACCTCACTTAGCCCCAAAATTTTGGCCTTGTACTATAGAAGGGGAGCCTCGGCGCAATGGTTAGAGTTTGCAAAATGCAAGGTAAGGCTGCCTACTATAAGCCCTTATGGTACGCCCCTTCCCCGGATCTGGCATAGGCAGGAGCTTCTAGCACCGGGACTGCCCTGTTTTTACTATCATCTCTGCTAATATTTCTACCAACTACTAGTCTTGATTTTTGCTCAAGATTTGTGGTCCCTTTGCTACCGATGATCATAGATCACATGGTTTTACTAGTTTCCATCGATTGATTTTCAGGGTTTGATCTTAGCGACATCTATTGGAGTCTGACCTAAGCAGGAAGAATAAGAATGACTAAAAAGGAAAGAGATTTCATTAGCTTTGATTCTCACTCTTGCAAGATAAGAACAAGATAGAAAAAAAAAAAACAGACCCTACTAAATTAATGTGAACATTATTTCAACATCTTACTGTGTTCAAAATAAAAATGTCTTTTTTTAAGATGTATTTATATATTTTTAATTATCATAAAGAGAGCTGCTAGGTAGACATAGAAAACAAATGCATTTTAAAACACAATAAAGACATACCCATATTTGGATGATCTAAAATATTTGCCTTGTTCGGCCTAGTACGAAAATTCATACTCATTGGATGTTTCTAACTATTAGTTCTTTTACTTGAAAATTTTGATGGTCATGATTAATAAAGCCAATACATAATAGGTAGAATCAACCAATGATCATGAACTTTTGTATCTTGGTAATTTAAGGCAACCTGAACATTACTAATGGATTAAATCCTGATAATCCAACATTTATCAACATTGTGTTGCTAAACACATTACTTTTTCGCATTTCCAAATCATTTTCCTATTGTAAGACCCCACTAATTTAAATTCCTAGCTCTGCCATTGCCGCTCATAACATTTGATGGGGTGGCACAGGTCAAGGTGTGTTCTTAACAATCTGCCTCACCTTGAAGTGGGTTGCAAATCTTAGTGACCCGTAGTAGGGTGGGACAAGAAAAAATAAATCATGAAGCGAGGCAGGTGAAAACCTACCCCACCCTGCCCTATTGCCATCCCTAATAGTAATGCTCTAGCGTAATGGCTCAAGAGTCGATCTCAATCGTGTACATCGCAATTTCAAGTTTGCTCAAGATATCCTAAGCATATTCGCAATTACAATCTCAATTACACATTTTAGAGATATTAATATTGTTGGCACCCTTCTTATCAGCTTAAACTTTTAGGTTAAATGTTAATCTAACATGGTATAAGAGCTCTATTGATTGAAAGGTTGTGAGTTTGAATCCTAATACCTCTCATTTATTAAATCCACATAAAAGAGCCCAAAAGACCGCCTTCCACGTGCGGGGTGTGGTACGGATAAAAATATTGTTAGCCACGTGGAAGGGGTGTGGTAGAGATATAAATTTTGTTAGCCCATATCATTCTTACTTTAAGTAATTCTTTGGGCTTCTTTTCTCTCGTATGTTTGGAGGCTTGCAACTCTATTTTAGCTAGCATTTTCTCTATTTAACCTAGGATGGGGTAACAAACCCCGCCTCCTAAAGAAGCCTGCTTCACTTCAAAGGTGTGGTAGAGGTGTAAATTTTGTTAGCCCATTCAGGTGAGGGGTGTGGTATTGATATACCTTTCCATGTGGCGAGTGTGGTGGAGATATAAATATTGTTAGTCTATATTTTTATTTTGAGTGCTTCTTTGGGCTTCTTTTTGCTCAGAACCCCATTTTAGCTAGCATTTTCTCTATTTAACTTAGGATAAGAGGAACAATCCTAACCTTCTAAAGGGGCCCACTTCACTTAAAAGAATATGGTAGAAATATAAATATTGTTAGCCCACACGAGAGGTTTGGTAGAGATATAAATATTGTTAGCCCTTGAAATTCTTATTTTAAAAGCTTCATTGACTCTATTTTAACTAGCATTTTCTTTGTTTAACCTAGGGTGGGGGAACAAACCTAGCCTCCTAAAGAGGTCCCCTTTCCTTTAAATGCTAGGGTAGTTTCTCGCTCCATTGCTTCAAAGTTGGGCTTGTCCTGTGAGCACCAGCAATTGTCAATCTATTACGAATTCCTCATTCGAGTTTCTTTTCTGAATGATAACTAAACTTGAACCAACGGCCTCTTGCATGAGATCAAGCACCTTTTAATTGAGGTATAGGATCAAGCCTTTATTATGATAATAACATTCTCTTTCACTTTGGAGCCAAGACCTTATAGTGTAGTGGTCCAGTGAAGTAGGTGGAAGACTCTTTAGTAGTCGGTCAGGGTTTTGGGGCTGCTCATGGTGTGAGCATGAGTGCTAGAAAAGGTGCTTTACTTATCATCTTCTCTATTTAATTGTCCTTTACTTAATGAAAAAGATATATATTTCTCACTATATACTCTATATATACCCAGAGCATGATAAAAAATAAAAATAAAAAAGAAGAAAAATGGGGGAAAAAAAAGGAAAAGAAAAACCTATCGTAATAAAGAGGAAGCGTGATATTTAAGGATAAAAAGAGAAAGAATCTTGGGGTATTACAGTAATGATATCCTTCAGTGGAACAAGTGTGGTGCTATTGGTGCTGCTTTTGTTGTTGTTATTGCTAGCCATCAGCGTGGCTTGGTCTGTAGTGCCATCCCTATAGACATAGAACGATGCTTCCGTCGCTTATCTGTTTATACTTCTTATTGAAAGGTTGGTCATGAATTCGATGAATCGGCATGGCCCTGAACAATGTGTAGCATTTCACTAATTTTATAGCATACTAAATACAAGCACTAACACATAGAACTATTTGGGAAGATTATAAAAAGGCAGTTCCGGTGTACAAAGTTTCCGTGTATGCAGGGTTGAGGAAGGGGCGGACTACAAAGGTCACTAGTTCGCAGCCTTATCTTGCATTTTAGTAGAGGCTGTTTCCACACCTTAAACTCGTGACCTTAAGATCACACAACTACAATTCTACCGTTGCCCTTAGGCTCCCCTTCTATTTAGGAAGATTATGAAGACATCAAATAACAAGTATATATACATGTTCTATAATTGGTTTTTTCACTAGTTTTTGTGACATTTTTGGATTGAAGACTGTGAAGTAGTCACTTTTTGCACTGCATATTCTTCTGTCTTTTTTCTTGTTGAAGCAAGTCCTTTCTTTGTTTCTGGGTTGAATTTGTATTCATATTTTATCTACCGCTGGTTTGTCACTTTCATGAGCACACAAATAACTCCAAGTATCATAATAACTTCACTTATATGAGTGTACAAATAGAGCTATTTCCCTTGAAAGTTTAAGCTTATTATTTGAATAACTTAAGAAAATGGGATCAAATGAAAGGCTGAAATTGATGGGTCCATACCCATGTGAACAGAAGATATTGCTGCATCAAAAAAATCAAACGTCGGTGCCGAAAAAACAAAATTCGGCACCGACTTCCAGATCTGTCAAAGATCTACAGCTAGAGATATCAATATTTGTAGTGTTACAAATCTTGACAAATCGAACTATCAAAACCCTATACATAAGGGATGATCTGATCATGGAGATTGTAAGGAAATCCAGATTTAATTCTAAAGATCGGAGAGAAAGAGAGAGAGAGTGTGTGTGTGTGTGAGAGAGAGAGTAGAGTATAGAGAGAGGATTCAACACTCCTCCATTATAATCTGATCAGATATTGATAGTGGTTCTCCTATTTTTTATGGATGTAGGTAGAGTTTGGCCAAATCACGTAAACCTGGTAGATCAACTCTGTGTGTTTTTATTGTGTGTGGTTGAAACAATCCTGACCTATCAAGTAGTATCACAGCAATGCCTTGCTCAATAGAAATGGCATGCTCCGGGAGACTCATGACATGTTGGAAGATTATGTCTGTGTCAATTATTTCAAGTTCCTCAACTGAAGTGTTTGTGAAAAAACCTAGTAGCCCAAGGGTTTGGTGAAAAGATGCACCTCTCTTATTGATGCTAGGCCATAGGTTAGAGATTGCTACCTTCCACATTACATAAAAGATGAATACTTTTAGGGGAGTGCTTGTGTAGTTTCCTTCCTAATTCTTTGCTTGTAAGAGCAAAAAAAATAAAAAATAAAAAAAAATCCATCTTACTCTTTAAAGAAGAGATTATCAATAATTCTTTAGTTAATCTTTCAAGTGCCACATTCGAACTTTGCTTACTAAGATTTATAACTTTGGGTCGTTTCAGTTAAAGTTCGAGATGGCTTTCTGAGAAATATTTTAGTCATTTTTAACTTATTCTAATAGAATCTTCTGGGTTTAATGTTGATCATTAAATTGTGAAGAGGAGCGTTGATGCAATGGCAGAGTTGTCATCGTGTGACCTTGAGGTCACGGATTCAAGGTGTCAAAATAGTCTCTTGCAAAATGCAAGATAAGGCTACTTACTATTGATCCTTGTGATCCTGCCCTCTATTAAATTGTGAAACACATATGATCCTTTTCTATAGAACATTGATCAAGCAGAGAATTGTATCTTACAAAATAAACTCCTTTTCTAGCAGTTGCTGGAGGAAAGGCTAAATTAGTGTAGTTCTCTTTGTTTCCATTACCGGAAAAGTAGCCGGAAAACATTGATAAAGAAAGGAACGAAAGCAGTTTGAGTTGACTTGGAAACATTACAAGGTTGGAAACTCTCGCAGTACATATTTGTTTATTTATTTATTATTATTTGTCGTTCTCTACAAGAATTGGTCACTTATCTTGTTCTTATGCGAGGCTGAGCGTATTCACTTGGAAAATAGTGGCAGACAAAAGTACAAGTGGAGCCCATCATTTGATGATCCATACCGTTTATCTAATGAATGCCTCCTCAATTAATCTGGGCCTCAAATGTTCCATAATCATCTGTTTAAAGGCTCCAAATTCATTAGGATGGTTTGAATTTGGGTTCGTTGCTCATCCATGACATGATCTACAAGATAGAGTCTTTGGATCTCTGAAAGGAGGGAGTCCCTCTGTAAGTTTCATCAACAAATTTTTGTATCTGTCTTCCTAAAGAATGAGAATCGTAAAAAACCCAAAGCAAATTATGAGTTATTATATCCTATTAGCGCAGGTAAACTCTTGCATGGATTTTACAAGTTGAAAATGTATGGTGGGCCCATAATGATTGCCAATCACAGTTGGACATCTTGTATACCGCCAAGCCCACATCCCTTCAAATCTTCTCCAGTGGTTGATGTTAATCCTCCTTTTTTGCAATGAATTTTCTACCTTTTTTCTCTTTGATCTTTCCAAACCGTTGATATTGTACTGTAAAAAGATCAGAGCATCTAATGATGCATTCTTTAGCTGACACAAAACACACTAGACGAACAGTTTCGATCATCAAAATCTAGCCCCACATTCTAAAGGGCCCTACATCGTGAGCCGTATACTGATATACACGCGCGCACACACAAAATAAGAATTCAAATGTTACAAAGATAGAAAGTAGGCCAGGGAAAACGAGGGAAACGCACTGCCATTTTGGTAGTTTTCCAGATAACGAGGGGCTTTTTTCTTGGGCTGAACAAAACATAGCTAAAATGAAAGAAAGCGCAGCAAGAGAAAGAAAGGAACGAGAGAAAAAGAAGAACAAGCAAAAACACTGAAAAAATTGGTAATAAGTAGACAAGTATGGAAATACCTGACGGGGAAGTGATCCCTGATGTCCTTATCCCTAATGTAGAATCCAACGGCATCGAAAAAGGCACGATATGTGTACAGATGCAGGCCATCAATCCTTGGGTAAGGGAGACGGGGGAGTGGTACCGGCTCATTTGATGGTGGATTCCAACAACCACCAGCTGAGAAATCGTACTCCTTCCAAGCGATACCACTGGAGAAGGTGAGGGGTTGGGGAACGAAGCTAGCTTGGTCATGATGGGGTCCAGTTCTTCGTGGGTCATGATGGGTTTTAAGGACTTGGTGTGCCATAGGGCTAGCTTTCTTAAGTAGTACTCCATTTCTGTGAGAGGTAGAGAGAGTTATTGTTGGAGAATTTACCGAGAGGGGGAGGAGAAAGAGGGTGTCGGGAGTAAAACGGGGGTGGGAAAATAAAGATGGGACTCTTTGAAGGTGGAGGTTTTATGCGGAGTTTGCTATGGTGTAACGCGCGTTTTTTGACCAACGGAAGAGAAGGTAGAGGCATAGAGAATCTAAAGATTTCCTTTTGTGGTGTCTGTGCTTGTAATATTGCTGCAAAGAAGGGATACTTGGGCAAAGGTTCTCAAATATTTGCTTCAGCGAGTGTAACAATAGGGGTCCCATTGGTAAGACCAATAAAATTGGATGTAGGCCAGGCCGAAGGCCTTCAAAGGAGCTTGTCTAGAAGCACCCTATATTTGGCATGATGGAGGGCTTTTCTTTGGATGATCCAATCTGTTTATCTTATTGTTCAAGTGTGGGTAACTTGTAAATAAAAGATTTCAATGATTGAATGATTTCAAGATCCTCAAATTCAAGTTTTTGGGATTTGTTTATAAAGTTTTTAACCATCTATTTCATGTGATAAAAATACACATTTTCATATGCCAAAATTATACAGTCTGCGTGTTCTTTAAATTGCTAGTTATTGAAGACCAAAAGAACGAGATAAATGAGATGGATCAACCAAAAGTATGCTATAATTCTTGATTACTTCAAATGTTGCTATGTCAGAGTAGTTATTGTCACGTATACTTGCATGTATTCGAGTTTAGGGTGATACTATATGCATGCATATACATACATGCATACATACATACATACATACATACATACATACATACATACATATGTATTCCTTTGCTCTCTCTAAATGTCTCTGTCTATCTAAAAAAGGAACGACAGGGTAAAAAAAAGGGGTGTATATCAGCACCATAAAAATAATATAATGCTATATAGTTTCATATATATTGATATAAAATGATCCATCATAATCACATAAATTAGATAGGCTTTTGCTAATCTGGCATTAGCAGAACATGTATTAATGGATATGCTTACCTTCTAGAGCAGCTGAAAATACAAGTGGGACATGTATCTAACGATCTGAACTTCTAAACTATTGATCTAGTAGAGCCTTGAGCCAAAATTGATTCTACAGTAGCGGTGGTTGGGACCTTCTATGGACTAATTACCTATGCTTAATGACCCACAAGAAGAATGGTTTGGATAACCAAACATGGAGGTCTCAAATCTCCATGTAGAATTGAGTACCACTGGCCTTCCTTTTCTTTTATTATGTTTTACTAATGTAAGGGGAGCTTTGGCACAATGGGAAAATTGCAACCTTGTGGTCCATCCCTTCTCTAAACTGCACTTAAGCGGGAGCTTCATGCACCGGTGCTGCCCTTTTTATATTTTCCTAATGTAGTAGCATTATCTTCTTGAGAGAATCATAGGGGACTCAAATCATAACTTCCAAAGATTTGGTGATGTGTCCCCTTATTAGTATCACTCTTCATATCAGGACTGCTGTTATAAGCTTGACTTAGGGCAACCACAATAGCGTGATCTAGCACTTTCTTATTTAATAGGCTTACCCCAGCAAACTGAACTTCATCTGGGCCGACCTTTTGAATGGTCTACAGAAAATCCCATCCGTTGCAGTAAATTCAAAAGTGCTATGATCGAGTAATAAAGATTCATTGGCAACACTTTGATAACATTGGTAAAATGCACAGACACCAACTACCTGAAAGGGATAAATGTAGCCCTTGGGTCTCATTAATGGACATATTTACTAATCAACGATAATTCTTCAGACATATTTAGACACAATAACATAGTGTTTTATTGATATATAGTTAAGTAACGGGTTGAGACAAACCCAAACTTATTACAGACATGCAGGCTCAATGAGATGGCACTGTGTGGAAGCACATTGGCAATACATCAACTGAAAGCCTATTGTTGTGGCCACTTACAAGCCTAATAGTAAGACTGCAACGTTAAACATAAAGCTCTGGCTTGGATAGCCTTGGCTTTGGGATTGCAATCAATGCTTCTGCTGGTTTTGTAACAATCCCAAATTTCTCTCTAAATTGATAAGGTTTTCCCTCGGGCCATCGCCATTCAAATGAATGCAAAAGGGTGGCAACTAGGTAAGGTAGCATCCTCTCTGCCAATGGGAGGCCTGAGCATGTTCTACGTCCTGACCCGAATGGCACATACCGATGGTCTGTGCCCCTGAATTCACAAGTGCTGAATTCGTCAGTAAAGAACCTCTCCGGTTTGAACTCCAAGGGGTCTTTCCATGAGCTTGGGTCTCTTTGTATGGCCCATGCGTTGATAATGACGCGACAACCTTTGGGAATTGTGTATCCTCCCACAACGGTCGTTTCGCTTGGGCTTCGGGTCATCAAGAATGGCAGAGCAGGGTGCAGCCGGTGTGTTTCCTTTATGACAGCATCCAGATAAGTTAACTGAGTAACATGATTCTCTTCCACTATGTTATTCCTCCCCACAACCTGATCTAATTCCTCCAGCACTTTCTTCCTGCATTCAGGATGTTTCAGCAACCTGCCTAAGGTCCATGCTGTCATCGTCGATGTTGTGTCGGTTCCAGCCACCAACATGTCCTGTAAGAACAGATGCAATTATATTAAAAGAGTTTAGTCATTTGAAAGAGGTTGCTATTTCTTCAAAGGGAGAAGTAGGAAAACGGGAAAGAAATTGGCAACAAGAGACAAAGACAACAACTTGGAAAAGAGGCAGGCAAAAATAAATGGAAAAGCCAACCCAAAACTTCAAACTCCAAAGCTCCTAAAAAAAAAAACTAAAACTCCCACAAACTCCATACGGGTCTCTCTCTTTATATTGTTTTTTTTTCTTTCCTAATCTTCCTCCACCTCCTTCCTTTAAGAGGTAGATTCTTATTAGGACTTTCCCCACCAAATTAGGACTCTTCTCCCAGTAGGAAACCACTTCGCTTAGGTAACCTCTTCCCTTGCCTTATTGATCTTCAACTAATCTGCTCCATTGAGATTAAATCTGAGCCATCCAACCCTCTTTTAGTTGATCTGCAGAATAAAAGACTAAATTAAAATCATCTAAACCACACATTAATCATCTAATAAGCTCTAATGATCATCTGACTATTGATTCTAAAAAATTAAAGTTTGGATGGTTAATTTGAGTTAAATTTAAAATCAAGCTAAATTTTGCAATTTTGAATGGTTAGATGATCTAATTGAATGCTAAACTAGGAGTCTTTTAGCCAAAATTACACACTTAACAATAAATATTGTTAGTCCTTCATATTTTTATTTTGAGTGCTTTGTGCTCAGAACACTATTTTAGCTAGCATTTTCTCTATTTAACTTAGGGTAAGAGTAACAAACCTGACCTTCTAAAGGGGCCCACTTCACTTAAAAGAATGTGGTAGAAATATAAATATTGTTGGCCCATTCATGTGAGGGGTGTGGTAGAGAGATACCTTCTATGTGAAGAGTAAGGTAGAGTTATGAATATTGTTAGCCCATAGGAGAGGTTTGGTATAGATATAAATATTGTTGGCCCTTGAAATTCTTATTTTAAAAGTTTCGTTGACTCTATTTTAACTAGTATTTTCCCTATTTAACCTATGGTGGGGGAACAAACCTGGCCTCCTAAAGAGGTCCACTTTCCTTTAAATGCTAGGGTAGTTTCTGGCTCCATTGCTTCAAAGTTGGGCTTGTCCCACGAGCACCAGCAACTGTCAATCTACTAAGAATTCCTCATTCGAGTTTCTTTTCTGAATGATAACTAGACTTGAATCAACAGCCCCTTGCATGAGATCAAGCACCTTTTAATTGAGGTACAGGATCAAGCCTTTATTCTGATAAAAATAGTCTCTTTCACTTTGGAGCCAAGACCTTATTGTGTAGTGGTCCAGTGGAGTACGAGGAAGACTCTTTAGTAGTCGGTCAGGGTTTTGGGGCTGCTCATGGTGTGAGCATGAGTGCTAGAAAAGGTGCTTTACTTACCATTTTCTCTATTTAATTGTCCTTTACTTAATGGAAAATGATATCTATTTCCCACTATGTACTCTATCTATACCTTGAGTATGATAAAAAAGAAAAGAAGAAGAAGAAGAAAATTGGGGGGAAAAAAGGAAAAGAAAAAAAGAAAAACCTTTTGTTTTAAAGAGGAAGCGTGATATTTAAGGATAAAAAGAGAAAGAATCTTGGGGTATTACAGCGATGATATCCTTCAGTGGAACAAGTGTGGTGTTGTTGGTGCTGTTTTCGTTGTTGTTATTGCAAGCCATTAGCGTGGCTTGGTCTATAGTGCCATCCTTATAGACATAGAACAACGCTTCGTCGCTCATCCGTTTATACTTCTTATCAAAAGGCTGGTCATGAATCCGATGAAGTGGCATGCCCCTGAACAATGTGTAGCGTTTCACTAATTTTATAGCATACTAAATACAAGCACTAATACGTACACTAACGCACAGAAGTATTTGGGAAGATTATAAAAAGGCAGATACGGTGCACAAAGTTCCCATGTATGCAAGGTCGAGGGAGGGGCGGACTACAAAGGTCACTAGTTCGCAGCCTTATCTTGAATTTTGCTAAAGGTTGTTTCCATGCCTTAAACCCGTGACCTCAAGATCGCACAACGACAACTCTACCGCTGCACCAAGATTCCCCTTCTATTTGGGAAGATTATGAAGACATAAAATAACAAGTGTGTGTGTATATATATATCTGTTCTATAATTGTTTTTTTGGACTAGTTTTTGTGACATTTTTGGATTGAAGACCATGAAGCAGTCACTTTTTGTACTGCATATTCTTCTGTCTTTTTTCTTGTTGAAGTCCTTTCTTTTTTTTGGGGTTGAATTTGTATTCATATTTTATCGACCGCTGGTTTATCACTTTCATAAGCACACAAATAACTCCAAGTATGACAATAACTTCACTTATATGAGTGTACAAATAGAGTTGTTTCCCTTGAAAGTTTAAGCTTATTATTTGAATAACTTCACAAAATGGGATCAAATGAAAGGCTAAAATTGATGGGTTCATACCCATGTGAACAGAAGAAATTGCCGCATTAGAAAAGTCAAACGTCAGTGCCGTAAAAACAAAATTTGGCACCGACTACCAGATCTATCAAATATCTACAACTAGATTGTTAAAGATCTACAGCTAGATATGTCAATATTTGCAGTGTTACAAATCTTGACAAATCGAACCATTAAAACCCTATAAATAAGGGATAATCCGATCATGGAGATTGTAAGCAAGGAGATTCAGATTTACTTCTAAAGATCTGAGAGAGAGAGAGAGAGAGAGAGAGAGAGAGAGAGAGAGAGAGAGAGAGAGAGAGAGAGAGAGAGAGAGAGAGAGAGAGTGTGTGTGTGTGTGTGTGTGTGTGTGTGAGTAGAGTCTAGAGAGAGGATTCGACACTCCTCCATTGTAATCTAATCATATATTGATAGTGGTTCTCCTATTTTTCTTAAATGTAGGTAGATTTTGGCCAAATCACGTAAACCTGGTGGATCAACTCTGTGTGTTTTTATTGTGTGTGGTTGAAACAATCCTAACCTATCAAGTGGTATCAGAGCAACGCCTTGCTCAATAGAAATGCCATGCTCTGGGAGACTCATGACATGTATGAAGATTATGTCTGTGTCAATTATTTCAATTTCCTCAGCTGAAGTGTTTGTGAAAAAGCCTAGTAGCCCAAGGGTTTGGTGAAAAGATGCACCTCTCCTGTTGATGCTAGGCCATAGGTTAGAGATTGGCACCTTCCACATTACAAGATGAATACTTTTAGGGAAGTGCTTGTGTAGTTTCCTTCCTAATTCTTTGCTTGTACGCGCAAAAAAAATAAAAATAAAATTCCATCTTACTCTTTTTTAAGGAGTACTTGCAACAAACAATGTATTTATAGATTAATGAAGGTTAAAGTGTAAAGCACCTTCCCTTACAAGACATATTTTCAAGACTAGTTTGCATACCTGTAGTTTAAAGAAGAGATTATCAATAATTCTTTAGTTAATCTTTCAAGTGCCACATTCGAATTTTTCTTACTAAGATTTATAAATTTGGGTCATTTTAGTTAAAGTTCGAGATGGATTTCTGAGAAATATTTTGGTCATTTTTAACTTATTCTAATAGAATCTTCTGGGTTTAATGTTGATCATTAAATTGTGAAGGGGAGCGTTGATGCAATGGCAGAGTTGTCATCGTGTGACCTTGAGGTCACGGATTCAAGCCGTTAAAACAGTCTCTTGCAAAATGCAAAATAAGGCTACGTACTATTGATCCATGTGGTCCTACCCTTTATTAAATTGTGAAACATATATGTAATGACCCCGAATTTTTGTAAATTATTAAGGAAAATTAATAAAGTTTGAATTTTTAGAAATTAAAATTTGGAATATTAGGTTATTGAAAATTCTCTTTTTATAGAGATTATATTATAAATTAAAAAATAGAAAATATGGATGTACTTGGAAAACTGATCGTAACAACATTAAGTACGTTCAATTCTGAGTTAAAATGAAAATTCCTTAATTTTTCCATTTGGGGGTAAAATGGTAATTTTACCCATATCCCATATCCAAGAAATAAGACCTCAATATTCATGAAGTACTTAGAAATACGATTCCAACGCCACTAAGTACGCTCGATTCTGAGTTCGGACAAATATTGCCTATTATTCTCCAATTTTAGAGTTAAAAAGGGCAAAAAGGTCTTTTCACATAAAAGTGGGGCCCACAAAGTGGGCCAAGTTTCTAGAAGCACCAATAATTTCTCAATGCATTATTGCTGGTAGTGGAGATAGTAGTGGAGATTGTAGTGGGAGTGGAGAATGCATTAGTAATTAAAAATTCTAAAGTAATAAAATATCTTATCAAAAGAAATGATAAAAAATTCAAATTTGGCTATAAATATGTCCCAAAAATTTCCAAAAATTTTCACAACCTTAACCACGAAATTTCCAAACCTTCCCTGGAATTTCAGCCCCAAATTCCCCTTCATCCCTCCCCAAACTCTCTTTTCCTTATTTCTCTCTCCTCTTTCTAATTGGAACAAGAGACCTAAATTCAATTAGGCACTCCGTTCCAGGAAGAATCTCATCAATTCCACCGTCCATAACATCCTATACTACAGTATATACAAAATCCCCAAATCAATTTCAAGATCCAACGGTTCCAACAACAGAAAATCACAAAAAGGTGGATAATCGGGCTATATTATCATCAACCGGTAATTCTCTCAAATTGGGCATCAATTATATTGTTTTTCTCCAATCAGGTAGGTGGAATTACTTCCCATTCATATTTATTATGTTTTAGTATAATTTTTATTTTTCTGTAATTTAATTTGAATAAAAAATGGTAAAAATAAAGTAAATACCAGCCCCTTCAAATTATGGTGATAGAGAGCTCAGATTGAAATTCTGAGCTTTCCAATCAATCCAGGAGGGTCAAAAACCCTTAGGATACAATTTTCAAGAAAATCTAACAAGGTTTGGACCCTCAATTGAGAGAGATTAATTCTGGTGGGCCCAGATCAAATCTAGACCCTAGGAATGGTTGAAAACTTCAATTTAAGATTGTGGAGTCATATGAACTCCAAATTGAGATCAGAAAGAAGCTATGGAAAGCTTGTAATGTCTAGTTTCTAATGAAGTCATAATATTTCTAAAATTTATTTCTGTATTTTTCTGTATTTTTCTAAATAAGTGTCCAATTTCTAAGATCTTCAAGATCTGAGGTGATCAGATCTTGGAAATTTATTTTAGTGATGATATAATAATATAATAAAGTAATATCTATTGTTAATTTGGACAGATCTTGGATAAAATAAGGGATCTACCCTTTATGGTAGAAAAACCCTAAAATAAAAATAAAAATATACAAAGGGACCCACTTGATCAATGAGATCAAGTATGATCAGATCCTTGGGATGGATTAAAGGGGTGATATGATGATGGAATCCAGTTAGATCATGGATGAAATGTGACAAAATCATGTGGATATGATTTTTGGATCTTAATGGATTAAAAGCCCTAAAGTTAATTAAAACCCTTAATCTAAAGGAAAACACCTAAGATCTAATGGTTGGATCATATTTAAAGGTTTATAATAATCTTAATAAAATTAGTTTAATTGTCTTTTATTGGATATATAAGTTTAAATGTGATTTATGTTTTAAGTTTTAATTGTCTTTTATTGGATATAGAAGTGTAAATGTGATTTATGTTCTAAGTTAGAAAGCATGATAGTGTAATCTTTAAATTGTAGTATGATATGCCCTAAATGAGTAATTTGTTAGTAGATTTGATTATCTTAGGATCATGTTAGTGTAAATTAGGATTTAAACATGATGTCATTATGATAAAAGATGTGTTTCATAACTTAGGATCATGTTAGTTTTATTTCACTAGCTTAAGTTATATTCATAGGAAGAATGTTAGTATATAGTTGTTAAATTTATATTTGATTTATGCTTTCAAGTTGATGATTTACTTATTGTCAAATTTAATTCAATTGTTAAGTCATTGTTAAGATATAAGGAGCATAAATCACCAAAAATCTAAACTAATGAAATATAGAAATTCATGGACAACTAAGATGAATGAATGATTTTGACTTAGTAAGGGCTATAGTTAGTAGGACAATATAAGGAATGATTTATCATTTCCTTGGCCCAAAATAGGAAAATAATGAACATCCATGGATGACATTGTGCATATCCATGGAAATTAATTAAAATCAATTAGAGAAGGGACTTAAGGTAAAGAGCTCATAGGAACCTTGTCAAAGGTTGAGCTAGTACCACTCCAGTGGACACTGAACATTGTGGTTATAGGGGGTATACAAGAGCCAAGTGCTTTTCCCTCACCTCCCATTGACGTAAGAAAGGTCTAAACGCCTCCTTACATGAGGGTTGTATTAACCACTTTTTGAGCAGACTTTAAGCGGTAAGTGCTTGGTCATCCTGAAATAAGGAGGAGTTGTCTAGTGATAGGAAGAAATAAATTATCTTTAACCAAGTAAGACACTAACTGGTTGAATAATAATAAGAACATAAAAAGATAGCAAATTATCTAACCCTAATAAAAATAGTAAGTGAGATAAGGATGATCAAACAAGATGAGATCTTGTATGATCAAAAACAATAAGGAAAAAGAAACATCTATGTAAATTAGATTGTTATGTATGATATAGATAGTATTTGTATAGATGATATTAAACCCATGGATATAGGATATTCAAGGAAGAAAGATTCAGATCATCCTACATAAGGATGATCAAAAGATCATGTAGTATGTACCATTGATTACAAAAATGACATTATACATATGATTTGTCAGATATATGTTGATCGAGACTATGGAAGATTTCAAGGAGTAAGAATACCTTATTGAGGTAGGTGGATTATTAAGAATGCCTTTACATGAAGATACATGTCTAATACATGATCTTATGTTTTGAAGTATTGACATGTATGATACCAATATATTAAGGTAAATACCTCAAATTGAAATATGATCCAACCAAATGATGAGGAAAATAAGTATTAAATGGTCAAGTTGAGAATTGAGAACAACCACTAAGTGAATAGGAAAGTAGAAAATATTCCAGTCCTAGATAAACGGACGAGATAGTCGATATGTATAAGTATTATTTTACATACAAGCTTGGAGGCTTGGGGTTTTGTTTTAAACGGGCATAAGCACAGGGATGCTATGCTAGGAGAGTTAAGAGGGTTTGGCCACCCACTCTGAAACTTGATGATATTGAATACCAAGCCTAAGAAAGGCTAAAAGTCGGGTGGGGCAATTATGGGAAGGCCACCACTGTGATAGCCATGGTCCTCCCATATGGACATGGATATTGTAATTTCCACTGAGAATGGTATAAGTGGATTATTGAACAGTTATCCAAGGCCGTATTTGTACGGATCGGGCGCAAGCATAGTAGTCCTTGATTACTTTGCACTATGATGCATATGAAATTGGCATAGTGAAATGCCTTAAGGGATGACATGATGAAATGTCAGGTAATTGTATATTACCAATATTTTTCCCAAGAAGGGAAATTCCTGTATAGTAATGCTTGGTGAGATATAAATCTCTTATAATGAACAGAGTTGATCAGCTTTGTATAGAAATGATGCTTGATTATTTTTACATTTTTAATGGATTTGTCCTTATACAATATGTATGTATAAAGGTGAACACAAATGACAAGGAAATGAGATGTCCTTATAACTAATAGTTATTAATGAATGTTTTTATGATAGAACGAATTATGGGATACTTGAATATTGAGATTATCTTGTCAATAACTTACATTCTTATCCCCTACCAAGCATAGCTTCTTTGAGATATTGTAAATGTTCGAATGTTTACAATATCTCGGATCTGAAGAAGGAGACTTAGGAGCTCAAGATTTGAAGAACAATTGAAGAATAAGTAATCAGGGTATATCCCTTGAAACATTGTATTAGAACATGTATTGAATTTTGAACTTTGTAATTTGGATTGTATATTTGGACAAGTATTGTAAGGATAAAATGAAATTTGTGTCTTGTGAACCACTTTGGATGGATCACGAAGTTTAATAAAAGTATATTCCTTCAATGGAATTTTATCTTATACAAAATTCTACTTATGTTATGTATGAAGTGGTGACTTAGGTTTTACAAAACAAATTCTAAAGAAAAGAATTTCCGCTGCTTTGGTTTGCGAAAAATTTTTACTCTAAGGGCCCTATCTTTACAAAATGTATTATAAAATGTGTTATAAAAACCTGGGTCGCCACAATATATGACCCTTTTCTGTAGAACATTGATCAAGCAGAGAATTGTATCTTACAAAATAAACTCCTTTTCTAGTAGTTGCTAGAGGAAAGGCTAAATTAGTGTAGTTCTCTTTGTTTCCATTACTGGAAAAGTAGTCAGAAAACATTGATAAAGAAAGGAACGAAAGCAGTTTGAGTTGACTCGGAAACCTTACGAGGTAGGAAACTCTCCAAGTACAATTCTAAGGAACAAATTGACTCCTCTATTCCAAAGTCATTATTTAATGACATATTTGTTTATTTATTTATTATTTTTGTCGTTCTCTACCAGAATTGGTCACTTATCTTGTTCTTATACGAGGCTGCACGTATTCACTTGGAAAATAGTGGCAGACAAAAGTACAAGTGGAGCCCATCATTTGATGATCCATACGGTTTATCTAATGAATCCCTCATTGTCGATTAATATGGGCCTCAAATGTTCCATAATCACTTGTTTAAAGGCTCCAAATTCATTAGGATGGTTTGAATTTGGGTTCGTTGCTCATCCATGGCATGATCTACAAGATAGAGTGTGTTGATGTTTAACCGCAAGTGCACAAGCTATTGTAGTGTAGCTTATGCAAGTACGGGTCGATCCCACAGAGACTTTGACTTAAAAAGTAGGAATTTTAATAAAATTTTATTCTCTAAGATTAAAAATAAATCACTAAAAATTACTTGAATTATTGAAATCATAATCATAGATTATATCCAATAGAATTACAGAATTTCCAGTTTCTAAAGAAAATAAACAAAATCAAATAACAAGAAAAAACTACTTCCATAGATCAATCTCTATCAAAATCTTCAAGTATGATCTTCTAAAAGTTAATCCTCCTTTACAACTATCTTCAGCACATCCTTGATTGGAGATCCACCGTTCGAATTTGTCAGATTTGTCAAAATGGTCAAGATCTGGGCTAATTTGTGAATTTGAAAATTGGACGGCTCAGATTGAATTATGGATATCAGACAGAAGATCAAAAATGTTTATTATGTCTAGGGAGATCCTAAGAATGAATCTGTGAATTTTATTTGATATCAGATGAGAAACGGATGGGAAACTGAAGATTTTGGTTTTATCAAGGATAACCTGTTGATTAGGTTACCTTAATTGATCTGTCTTGGATTAGGCAGTTCCTGGATAAACAAAACAATGATAAAATAGAACTGGAATAACTCACGACACAGATGGTATTCACATAAAAGGACAGAAATGGGATTTCATTTAAAGGACAAGGGTAAAACCGAAATTCATGAAAAATCTAGTTTTAAGAAAAAAACCAGATGAAGAAGAGAGCCAGAGGAGGGAGAAGAAGAAGGAAAGGGAAGAGAGGAAGAAGAAAGGGGAAAGGAAGAAAAGAATGGAAACCCGTTTCGGGTTTCCGTCTCCTAGTCGTCTGACGATGAGAAAAATCTTGGGAGGATGACTATGGAAGGGCCGGAGCTGGAGCGTACGTCGAGAATTCTGGGCAGTAGCTAGGAAGAGGGGAAAGAGAAAAACATTGGTGTCTGGGTGCTATGCTACCAGCATTGATTGGTTGAGCAGAAGATGTGCTGGATGGTGATCGCGATGGAGATGGTGAAAGCGCGTAGCAGAGGAAGATGGAAGCTAGGTTAGAGCAGAGAGAGAACAAGAGAAAGTTGAGAGAGAAGGAGAGGAAAGATGAGAGTGGGGGTTACGCACTCCCACGGAGAAGAGAGGCCCCGGAGAGAGAAGAGGAAGGAGGAATGTTATCCAAAGAAGAGAGGGATGCGAGACGATGGGGATAGGAAGAACACGAGAGAGATTGAGAATGAAAGAAGAAGAAGGGAAGCAGAAGGGTGGTAAGAGAGGTGTGATTTTGAGAGAGAGATATGGGATAGAGGAGAAGAGTTGCGAGAGAAAGGGGGGGTCGTGCTTTGCGGTAGAGAATGGAGGAGAAGATGAGGTTAAGATGAGAAGAAGATTGGAAGGGAGAAGTTGAGAGAGAAAGAAGGGAAGGGAGAAGGATAGTCAACCAGCTTAAAGAGAATGAAACGAGAGAGTAGATGAGAAGAGAGTGGGGAGAAGTAGGGAGAAGAAGGAGGAAGTAAGGGGAAGACAGGAGGAATGAAGAGTAGTTGGCCGAGAGAGAGAAGAATGAAAAGGGAGAAAACCGAGTCCGTCTTCGGGAGTGGCGAAGGGGAATTAAAAGGGAGAGAGAGACGTGGTAGAGATGGAGAGAGAGACGTGCAGGAGAAAAGAGAGGAGAGAGATAAGAGATAAGAAAGAGGGACAGAGAGATAGAGAGATAGAGATGGGTGGGGTCCATCAACATTCCAGTCTTACTAGAACTCTGGAGTCTTTAACTTTGTTCTGTCCTAGGAGTCTTCAGATGCCTATCTTTCCAGGAAACTTCAGCATCCTCATCTGATCTTCATGATTTGATTTGGATCATCCAAGCTTTGTTGATTGATCTGCAATGTACATGACCCAATTAGTATCATTTAAACCATTCGGTATTCCTCTGATAAGCTTTGACGATCATCTGACCACTAAACCTTGCAATTCAATGGTTAGATGGCCAATTAAAGCTAAAATGAGATATTTTATGTAAAATATTTAAATTGATGGCCTAAATGTTCTAATTAAATACTAAATTAGGGGTATTTTGACCAAAATTGAACACTTAACGGAGTGTTTGGATCTCTAAAAGGAGCGAGTCCCTCAGTAAATTTCATTAACAAATTTTTGTATCTGTCTTCCTAAAGAATGAGAATCCTAAAAAACCTAAGGCAAATTATGAGTTCTTATATCCTATTAGTGTGGGTAAACACTTGCATCGATTTTACACGCTGAAAATGTATGGTGGGCCCATAATGATTGCCAATCACAGTTGGACATCTTGTATACCGCCAAGCCCACATCCCTTCAAATCTTCTCCAATGGCTGATGTTAATCCTCCAATTTTGTAATGAATTTTCTACCTTTTTTCTCTTTGATCTTTCCAAATCATTGATCTAAAAATATCAGAGCATCTAATGATGCATAATTTAGCTAACACACAACACACTAGATGAATAGTTTCGATCATCAAAATCTAGTCCCACATTCTAAAGGGCCCTACATCGTGAGCTGTATACTGATATACATGCGCGCACACACAAAATAAGAATTCAAATGTTACAAAGATAGAAAGTAGGCTAGGGAAAACGAGGGAAACACACTGGCATTTTGGTAGTTTTCCAGATAACGAGGGGCTTTTTTCTCAGGCTGAACAAAACATGGCAAAAATGAAAGAAAGCGCCACAAGGGAAAGAAAGGAATGAGAGAAAAAGAAAAACAAGCAAAAACACAGAGAAAAAATTGGTAATAAGTAGATAAGTGTAATGACTCAAACATTTTACGCTATTTTTTCATAACTTTTACTAAAGTGATAGAAATTGATTAAATTGTAAAATTATATATAGAATTAACTATATTAAATGTTCTATTTTAAATAAAATATGAAACAAAGGAATTTGTGAGAAAAATTAGCATTATTAGATTCTAAGCTCAAAATGGAATCCAACGTTTCGAAGAATGCTAAAAACGAAGCTCGTATGACCAAGTTATGGGCTTTTGAACGTGGGGGTATTTTTGTAAATTATGTTTAAAATCTAAATGACCCGAAAACACAGGGGGTCGTTTTGATAACGACACCCCCTTGCGTTGTCTTCCTCAAGCCAGGCGGTGCACAGCACCGCCATACTTGTACGGAGCCATAAAGAATGGTTTCCGGCATACCTTCTTCACCTCCGGCTACTTCGAGCTAGGGTTTCTGGCAAAATCGAAACCAGCAAAATCGGAAAACCCTCCTCCAGTTTTCCTTGCGAATTCTGGCACCAGCCAGGTCCTCCTTCGAGCCGATCCTCCTCTCTCTTTTTTTTCCCCCTTCTTCCTCTGGTCTCATCGGAAATTTGGTTTTGCCTCTTCTTCATGTTTTCCGTAAACCTTGGGTTTCAAAGTGGAAAAGGTCGCATCTCCGGCGAAGGGCACCTTCTTAGACTACTCAGCTAAGCCCCTCATTCCTGCTCTCTAATTTTCCCTTCTTCCAGCCCAAATCCATGTCGGATTTGGTGTTTCCCGGCCAGAGAACGCGTCGGGGAAGACGGGTTCATTCCAGAACCCTCAACTTGACCGTCCCAGGGGCGCGGGGAGCGATGCCGCCCAGAACGTGGTCCCTGGTGCGGCCTTTAGATGCGTGCAACCATGCAAGCACAATCCCAGTTCGACTGGGACGCACGAGCGCCTTGGGAGCCATGACGCTCGCACCTGCTCCGAAGACACGTCCGTGCGACGCCGTTTAGGACACGCAGCCTGGCGCATTGTTTGGGTGTGCGTACACATGCAAAAAGCAGTTTCGATTCGACTGGGATGCGCACGCATCCTCGAAACTGTTACATGCCGGCCCTACGCAGATAATTCTGGTTCGTCCGTTGATGCGTGACATTAAAAACACAATTAAGAAGGCTATATAACTCTGATTGATGATCCGAAAGAACCGTTACATCTGTATTGATGATGCAGACCTAATGAAACTATGAAAATTAGGATCAAAGAGCTATTATATATGACTATAACTCAAAAACCATAAAAATCTCATAGATCGACAAGATCAAAGATGATCAAAGAACATAGATTGATACATTATACTTAGATGGAACCTAATTCATATAGATCAACCATTATAAGTGAGGTTCAACATAGAGACCCATAGCCTATAGTATAAATCTAGCCGTTGATTTGTAAAATATAAAATAATACTTGGATTCTTATGTCCAAATAACATCCAGGACTTCACAAAGGGGATCTAGATGCTCGAATTGAGGAGAAATGCCATCCAAGAAATATCAAGGTAGGTAGTCCAATACTACTAAGTTTTCAAATACATTCCAAACCCTAATGATTTACTTGACTTATTTATCGTATTTAGTATGCTTTTTGAGATATGATGTTCTTAGCGGAATCGTCTTTATGAATTATGGACTTCAAAGCGATTACTGGCATGAACATATTTATATGCATCGTTTGCATGTTCTGAAAATCCTTGCACAAATTGCATAATTTAATATATTTTAGATATTGCTTGCATGTTTTGAAAATAATTCCATAAATTGCCTAATTTACGATGAGTAAGATTGAGGATTGTCATGTCATATAAATCAGCTCATAATACCATCATATGATGCATAACCTTAAGGGTTACCAAAAGACGTTGGAGTACCCAAAAGACATTGGTTAGGCAGTTGTGAGGACTAGGTAGTGTGAGGTACCCAAAGAGGATATTAATTTTATATTTTTTGGGCTAATGAGCCTGGTGGGCACTATGCTAAGTGGGTAGATCGCCGAATGTGGCAACCTACGGTAGGAACAAACCTTGAGTTCCAAACGGACAGATCGCTGAATGAGGCAGCCTGCGATGGGAACAAAACATGGAATACCAAGTGGGCAAATCCCAAAATGAGATAGCCTATGGCGGGAAGAAAACCATTGAGTTCCAAGTGGGCAGATAGCCAAATGAGGCAGCCTACGGGGGAGCATAGTTGGCCTTATGATTTTGGTTTTAGCAATATGCATATAACATTAAGATGGATGTATACAAGTACTCGTGACCAGTCGGCTGGATGTGTTTGCGGAGGGACAGACAATGTGCATGATACTTATAGTGATGCCAGCATTTGCTTTAAATGATGACTATTTTAAAAGTTTCATGATTGTTGATTGTTTAATCGTAAGTGCACGGGCTATTATAGTGTAGCTTATGCAAGTACAAGTCGATCCCACGAGGACTTAATTTAAAATGATAGAGTTTTTAATAAAATTCAATTAATAAAAGAATAAAAACAAAGAATATACTAGAAATAAGCTAACAATAAACTAAAATCCATATTTATTCAATTGTTGCAATTTACACAATTATTCATTAAAAAAAAACAGAAATTGCAACTAAATAAGCTATCCCGGATTGCACTGTCCTTGGATAGTCAAAATGTGAATAAAACAAAGCCAGAATAGCACATGAACACAGTTGGAATTAGTCTGAGGATACGTTGGGAATTCCTAAGATCTTCCAGGGGCAGATGTGTAAATTTCTGGGGTTCTGGTTTTTAACGAAAAAAACTAGGAAAACGTTGCGAGGAAGAAGGAAGAGAAAAGAAAGGGGAAGAAGGGAAGAGGAAGAAGGAGAGGAAGGAGAGAAGGAGAAACGCGGGAGGAAACCCGTCTTGGGTTTCCTTTCCCAGGACGTCCGGAGTTTGTGGAAGGCCCAGATCTGGACTAGGTGAGCGATCCGGTAGGTGAAGACTATGGTACGCAGAAACACCGGAGATGGGGAGGAGAAAAGAGGAGAGGAAAAGCAGCAGGAAATCCCCGGGAATGGAAATGCGGTATCGTCTGGAGAGAGAGAGAGAGAGAGAGAGAGAGAGAGAGAGAGAGAGAGAGAGAGAGAGAGAGAGAGAGAGAGAGAGAGAGAGAGAGAGAGAGAGAGAGAGAGAGAGAGAGAAGAAGAAGAAGAAGAAGAAGAAGAAGAAGAAGAAGAGGTGATGGTGCTGGGCTGTTGAAGATGACGCTTGGGCTAGGCACTACCGTGCGGTGCTGCGTTGTTGAGGGAGGAGAAGAAAGGAGGCTGGAAAGAGAGAGAGGAAAAGAGAGAAGAAAGATGAGAAAGTGGAGATTGGAGAGATGGTGAGGAGAAGAAGAGAAAGAAAAGGGAGAAGGGGTTGTTGGTCTGAAACCGGAACCACGAATTGGGTTTCCATCTCTAGAGCGTCCGTGCAATGAATGAGGGACAGAGAAGAGAGAGCCAAGAGAGAAGGAGAGATCAGAGGAAGGAGGAGTGGTGCGTGAGATGGGGGGTTGATTGGTCTGGTAGATGCCCTGTGAACATAGGAAGAGGCAAATGGAGAGTGCAATGCGGTGAAGGATCTAGTGAAGGTGGGCGCATGCTACTTTGTGGTGGCGATGAAGCAGAGAAGGGGTAGAGGTGGAGAAGAACGGGAATAGAGAGATGGAGTGAAGGGAAGAGAGGTGAAGCAGCCGGCTAGGTGTGTCACGCACCTATGGCCGGCTAGGGGAGAGAGAGAGAGAGAGATAAGAGAGAATTCTAGACTTGCTAGAACTCTGGTTTCAACTTTGTCCTGTCCTAGGACTCTTCAAATTCCATCTGATTTCCTTAAAACTTCATCCTCTTCATCTGATATCTTTGATTCGATCTGGAGCGTCCTCGCTTGAGTGGATTAATCTGCAATACACAGGACCCAATTAGAATCATCTGAACCATTCATTATTCATCTAATTAGCTTTGATGATCATCTGACTGTTATTTTTGCAATTTAACAGTTAGATGGCCAATTAAAGCTAAAATAAAATATTTTATGTAAAATCTTGAAATTAATGACCTAGATGCTCTAATTGAACACTAAATTAGTGGTATTTTGACCAAAAATGAACACTTAACAATGATTATCATATTTTACTCGTTGGTTTGATAAGTTTGCCGAGATCTTACCACTTGGTTCCATGGATTTCTACTTTATGATTTTAGTCATATTGACATCATTGAACATTTCATGAGTTGACATTTTACGTTTACCCAAAACGGAATCATTGATGTGTTACATTGAAAGCTCCTTAAATTTATACATGTTAAATGCTATGTTTTCAAAATAGTAGTATCAGATCATCTACTGAGTACGAGGAATACTCACCCAAATATATTATTTTTACAGATTAGTCCAAAAAGGATAGAAGAAGCATCAGAAAATGTTAGTATTACAATCAACTAAATGAAGAAGGAACAAGTATGAATGCAAGTAAACTCTCTACCTTTTGAACATGTACCTGTACTTATTACAGTTGGGCTGTGAGCTATGACTGGATAGACCTGGGAAGACACTTATGATTATCGTAAAATTTAAAACTTCTTTATTCATCTCGAAAGCAAATGACACTTGGGGTTTTCAAAATGAATTTAAAATAAAAGATTTTCTTGCTGCATTGCATTGTCTCCTACAAGTGTTTGAAAATAGGAATCGATCCCGCCATAGGAATTAGATTTGCATTTAAAAATACATGTGAAAACATGGGTCGTAACAAAAAATATGGAAGTACTTGACGGGGAAGTGATCCCCGATGTCCTTATCCCTGACGTAGAATCCAACAGCATTGAAAAAGGCACGATATGTGTACAGATGTAGGCCAAATCCTTGGGTAAGGGAGACGGGGGAGTGGTACTGGCTCATTTGATGGTGGATTTCGATAGCCACCGGCTGAGAAATTGTACTCCTTCCAAGCGATACCACTGGAGAGGGTGAGGGGTTGGGGAATGAAGCTAGCTTGGTCATGATGGGGTCTAGTTCTTCGTGGGTCATGATGGGTTTTACGGTCTTGGTGTGCCATAGGGCTAGCTTTCTTAAGTAGTCCTCCATTTCTGTGAGAGGGAGAGAGAGTTATTGTTGGAGAATTTATCGAGAGGGGGAGGAGAAAGGGGGTGTCGGGAGTAAAACGAGGGTGGGAAAATAAAGATGGGACTCTTTGAAGGTGGAGGTTTTATGTGGAGTTTGCTATGGTGTAACGCGCGTTTTTTGACCAACGGAAGAGAAGGTAGAGGCACAGAGAATCTAAAGATTTCCTTTTGTGGTGTCTGTGCTTGTAATATTGCTGCAAAGAGGGGATACTTGGGCAAAGGTTCTCAAATATTTGCTTTAGATGGTGTCAGCGCGTGTAACAATAGGGGTGCCATTGGTAAGACCAATAAAATTGGATGTAGGCCAGGCCGAAGGCCTTCAAAGGAGCTTGTCTAGAAGCACCCTATATTTGGCATGATGGAGGGCTTTTCTTTGGATGATCCAATCTGTTTATCTTATTGTTCAAGTGTGGGTAACTAGTAAATAAAAGATTTCAATGATTGAATGATTTCAAGATCCTCAAATTTAAGTTTTTGGGATTTGTTTATAAAGTTTTTAACCATCTATTTCATGTTATAAAAATACACATTTTCATATGCCAAAATTATACAGTCTGCCTGTTCTTTAAATTGCTAGTTATTGAAGACCAAAAGAACGAGATAAATGAGATGGATCAACCAAAAGTATGCTATAATTCTTGATTACTTCAAATGTTGCTATGTCAAAGTAGTTATTGTCACATATACTTGCATGTATTCGAGTTTAAGGTGATACTATATGCATGCGTGCGTGCATGCATGCATACATACATACATACATACATACATATTCCTTTGCTCTCTCTAAATGTCTCTGTCTATCTAAAAAAGGAACGACAGGGTAAGAAAAAGGGGTGTATATCAGCACCATAAAAATAATATAATGCTATATAGTTTCATATATATTGATATAAAATGATCCATCATAATCACATAAATTAGATAGGCTTTTGCTAATCTGGCATTAGCAGAACATGTATTAATGGATATGCTTACCTTCTAGAGCAGCTGAAAATACAAGTGGGACATGTATCTAACGATCTGAACTTCTAAACTATTGATCTAGTAGAGCCTTGAGCCAAAATTGATTCTACAGTAGCGGTGGTTGGGACCTTCTATGGACTAATTACCTATGCTTAATGACCCACAAGAAGAATGGTTTGGATAACCAAACATGGAGGTCTCAAATCTCCATGTAGAATTGAGTACCACTGGCCTTCCTTTTCTTTTATTATGTTTTACTAATGTAAGGGGAGCTTTGGCACAATGGGAAAATTGCAACCTTGTGGTCCATCCCTTCTCTAAACTGCACTTAAGCGGGAGCTTCATGCACCGGTGCTGCCCTTTTTATATTTTCCTAATGTAGTAGCATTATCTTCTTGAGAGAATCATAGGGGACTCAAATCATAACTTCCAAAGATTTGGTGATGTGTCCCCTTATTAGTATCACTCTTCATATCAGGACTGCTGTTATAAGCTTGACTTAGGGCAACCACAATAGCGTGATCTAGCACTTTCTTTTTTAATAGGCTTACCCCAGCAAACTGAACTTCATCTGGGCCGACCTTTTGAATGGTCTACAGAAAATCCCATCCGTTGCAGTAAATTCAAAAGTGCTATGATCGAGTAATAAAGATTCATTGGCAACACTTTGATAACATTGGTAAAATGCACAGACACCAACTACCTGAAAGGGATAAATGTAGCCCTTGGGTCTCATTAATGGACATATTTACTAATCAACGATAATTCTTCAGACATATTTAGACACAATAACATAGTGTTTTATTGATATATAGTTAAGTAACGGGTTGAGACAAACCCAAACTTATTACAGACATGCAGGCTCAATGAGATGGCACTGTGTGGAAGCACATTGGCAATACATCAACTGAAAGCCTATTGTTGTGGCCACTTACAAGCCTAATAGTAAGACTGCAACGTTAAACATAAAGCTCTGGCTTGGATAGCCTTGGCTTTGGGATTGCAATCAATGCTTCTGCTGGTTTTGTAACAATCCCAAATTTCTCTCTAAATTGATAAGGTTTTCCCTCGGGCCATCGCCATTCAAATGAATGCAAAAGGGTGGCAACTAGGTAAGGTAGCATCCTCTCTGCCAATGGGAGGCCTGAGCATGTTCTACGTCCTGACCCGAATGGCACATACCGATGGTCTGTGCCCCTGAATTCACAAGTGCTGAATTCGTCAGTAAAGAACCTCTCCGGTTTGAACTCCAAGGGGTCTTTCCATGAGCTTGGGTCTCTTTGTATGGCCCATGCGTTGATAATGACGCGACAACCTTTGGGAATTGTGTATCCTCCCACAACGGTCGTTTCGCTTGGGCTTCGGGTCATCAAGAATGGCAGAGCAGGGTGCAGCCGGTGTGTTTCCTTTATGACAGCATCCAGATAAGTTAACTGAGTAACATGATTCTCTTCCACTATGTTATTCCTCCCCACAACCTGATCTAATTCCTCCAGCACTTTCTTCCTGCATTCAGGATGTTTCAGCAACCTGCCTAAGGTCCATGCTGTCATCGTCGATGTTGTGTCGGTTCCAGCCACCAACATGTCCTGTAAGAACAGATGCAATTATATTAAAAGAGTTTAGTCATTTGAAAGAGGTTGCTATTTCTTCGAAAGATTTAAATTATTCATCAAAATACAAGGTAAAGTTGCCTACTATAGGCCTTTGTAGTCTGCCCCTTCCTCTGATCCTGCATAGGCGGGAGCTTTGTGCACCGGGTCTGCCTTTTTATCTAAATCATTCATCAAACTGGGGGTATGCGAATTAGGTTATACATGAGAGGGCAATGTGTTTTGACTGATTTTAGAATTTGGTTACTAAACTGATGGTCTTGAGTTTTAACTCAAAGAAACATATGTTAAAATCATCCAATCGCCGTTCCAAACATGATAAACGACTCAGATCTACAAATGACTATCACCATGCAAGTAAAAATCATCTACTTCTATGGGATCATTAAATGGATTACTCTAGAGATGTAGAATTGAAACTTGGTTCTCCCATTTTAAATAAGATGCACTAATGCTTTCAATGTCCAAACTTTCCCTCTTCGCTCCAATTTTCCCACTGTTCCACTTACCCATAGGGGATGCGAATGGATTGGTTTCTGTTCGTATATTCCTAAACTAAATCCAATTCATTTATCTTTATCGGTTCGGTACTTTTGATTTTCGTTACAGAAATGCTAGGGCAAATACCTTAAAAGGACCTTGTCGAGACGATGCCCACGCTTGGTATGAGAGACATTTATCTTTGGATGATTTGACCCATTCATCTCACTTGATAACTGGTAATTCTAAGAGCATGCATATGAATATTTCTAGCATCTTAAAAAGTGTACTTTTTATCACTAGAAGCAAACAGTTAGTAACTTCTAGAAATGATAATGGTCCAAATTCAACTCCCAAAAATTGGTAGAATCATCCAATTATCAGAATGTTTTTTTTACAGGTTACCCAAAGTTAGAGCAACAAGATGAATGGGTCGGATTAACCAAAGTGGGCCCTCTTCGTGGCACTTCTAAATAAGGTGCTTAATTTAGGGCCTTTGCTTAGCATTCCTCTTTTCATAATCTCAATCCATCTCATTCGAATTGAATTGTATTCTGGATTAACCAATCCCCTTGGCAGTCTGCGAAAGTCGTCTAGAGCAGTTGGTTGCATATCACGGGGCCTTTACTCGTTAGGTTTAGTCAGAGATTCAAGGTGGCACTTTCTCCTTATTAAGGAGATTTCAACTAGATTTAGTAATTAGGATAGGCTTCTAGGTTAAAAAAAAAAAACTGCACCTTAGTCTATTGTCTTCCCTCTCAATATATTTTTCTCATCGATTTCTTCTATTTTTTTATTCAAAAATAATTGGGAAAAACGTAAAGAACAAGCCATATATAGATCATTTAGAGTTGTTTGTGTGTGTGTGTGTGTGTGTGTGTGTGTGTGTGTGTGTGTGTGTGTGTGTATGTATGTATGTACACACACACACATATAGGAGTGTTAGCAACAACAAATTATTGCAAGTGTAAGGAGTAGATAATACCCCATTGGCTAAGACAAAATAAAAAACAGAAAAATACAAAGGAAATGATACCTTTTTTACTTTTTCTCAACCAATAGAGTATTAGCTGCAGCTTAATATATATATATATATATATATATATCTAAGAGTAATTTTAGCAGAGAGTTGCAAGTGTTAAGTACAGCCGACATGTGATTAGTTGAAAAAACATAAAAACACAAGTAATATATAGTTTAGAGTGTTTAGTGCTTCTGATATATACGAGCTGACGTGTGATTGGCTGGAAAAAAGTTTCTAACAATCATTTCCTCTAACTTCTATGTTTTCTACTTTTTTCTAGACAATCAAATATCACCTACTTCTTGCACCTTGCAACTGCAGAAAACAACTGAAATTAACGTGTGCGTATGTATATAGAATAAAAGAATGAGCAAGCACCAGCAGTAGAGCCTTGATATCTGTTCGCGTGAAAGGTGTTTTCCGATCTTTGTCATCCGTCAACTGTAGCAGCGACTGGAGAAAATCCTTATTTTCTTCTGTCAGGTTCTCCTCCTCCACTTTGGCATTATCCAGCTTTCTTCGTTTACTCATGACTGACTCAAGTATTTGGTCCGCCCATGCGGCTAGCTTCTTCATTTCACGTACCACCCCTTGGAGGTCGAACGGGGCAAGAACCGGGTAAAAGTCGGAAATATTGGGCTTAGCCGACAACGCCATAGCTTGTTGCACGTATTGGCGGAACTCAGCCCCTACACTGCGCCTTCCATCACGGTCAAGAGTAGCACCCCAAATGGTGCCTGTCAACACGTTAAGCACAGTTAGGAATATGAGCTCCGATATGTCAATTGGGCTGTTGATCTGGGCATACACATCTCCCACCATCTGACGAACCTCCTGCCGTCGGAGCGAGTAAAACGACTCGAGCCCTTTTTTGCTCATCACTTCCCGGGCTAACACCCTGCTCAAGAGACGAAAATGCGGGCCATTCGGAGCCCACCCAATATCTTGGGCACCATAATTCATAGCCACTGCTGCAAGAGGTACGTCGCGGTTGGCGAAAACAGGGTCCTGCTCCTTCGCGATTTCCCTGGCTAAGTCTGCGGAGCTCACCACGATGCAAGTCTTCCACCCGAGTTGAAGCGTGATGATCGGACCGTAGGTCCGCGACAGCTTCTCGAAGCAAAGATGAAGGTCAGAGTTGATGAACGGGAGGTATCCCACCAAGGGCAAGCCTCTTGGCCCTGGAGGCAATGGCAGCTGGCGCTTGCTTGATCTCATGCCTCTCCATGCATACCAAGCAATCCCAGTTAGTGCAATGAAAACTGTGACCATTGTTTCCATCCTTGTCCATGATTCAACTGTGGAAGTAACCTCACTGGTCACACTTAGTGATGCCATTTTTTGTGCCTTCACTTGCAATTGAGGAGGCTAGGATCGCTGAGGCAAACATTTATAGTGGTACATGGAACCGTAGAGAACACAATTCCTAGGAGACACCGCAATGGACCAAGTTGAGTAAACATGTCCTAGATTGATCCATTCACGTACTACTTTGAAATTTCACTCTTTTCATGTTACCAACGCAAAAATAAAAGTGCATAAAGCTCGGGAAGGGGTGAATCACGGGGGTCAATAGTACCCTTACCTTACAAACTCAAAAATGCAAAAGATAAAAGAACGGGAGTTTTGCCAAACAATTCTTAATTAAAAGATAGTGACTAGTATGGTACGGCATATTTGTCAGTCAATTTTTAAAACAAGAGCTCCATCAAATGGAGACTTGTCAAAAAGAAAGATGTTTGCTCAACGTGCCCCAGTCAATAAAAGCAGTTTTCATGGTTGGCACCTGGCATAGATGAGTACCAGAGTAAAACGCCCCGATTCATGTGCCTCCGTCAACAACAAAGCAGACAGGCACAGTCGCCATTTTATCGTGCTTCACATAACATCAGCTACTCTATATGAAAAATCAGCAAATTAAACGACCAACACTAGCCCATCAACATTGGATGACCTGCAAAAACTAATTTCTTTCTTGGGAATTTTTACATTTCGGTTAACAGCTGGTAAGAAGATTCCACGTGAATTGGCGCCATTTTTGGTCACGTCTTGCATCATATTTAGTGGCAATTTTTTTTTTTTTACTACATAGTTAAATTATATATGGCCTAATTTTGCAGGCACTTGTAGGCCTTGTGTAATATAATATACTTGCCTGACATTGGATTAATGGTAGAATTATCGTTGTGTAACTTTGAGGTCACGACTTCAAGGCGTGAAAACATACTATGAACTCTTTTGGTTCGCTCCTTCCCCAGACCCTACATGCACAGAGCTTCCTGCATCAGGCTGCCCTTTTTGAGTTGTAAGCCTTGTGTGCATATATGTAGGGATGCCAAGATGGCATGTGGCTGCGTCCGCTAGAATTTTGGCTACCCTAATCCTAACCTTGTTGCTTTTATCCCTATCCTAACTAAGCTGTGGATTATGTTTTCCAATTCTAATATTGTTAAGGTTGGGTCTCCTAATTAACCTCGATTGATAGTAGTTATTAGGTAATTATTTCTATCCTTACAAAGAATTTTTACCTCATGAGAAATTGTAGAAGATAATATAGTTTGAGGGGATCATTTAATGAATACAAGATAAAGGAGTTTTGAGATAAGTTAGAATCAAAGGGTTATTTAGGCTATATATAAATAGATAGAATAATGTTTGTGGCCCCTAATTTTTTACTAGATTCCATTGTGGAAGAATCGCCTATAACTTTTTCTGAAGAATTGACCATGATATATCTGATCCATGCATAATATCATGATATTTTTTTATTCATTTTTAGTGAATATTATATTTTATTCATGTTATTTCAATTATAATTATATTGAATATGAAAATCTTCTTTACTTTTTTGTATAGAAAGGGAAACCATAGTTATAAAATAATAAATAATACAATTATTTCTAACTATCAATTATTCCTAATCTCGATTATTTCATTTATTATCTTGTATACCAAAGGTTATTTGTATTCCTCATAAACCACCACCCACATCACCATTCAAAATTTCTTGAACCATAATTAGCCAAACCACCTGGGCGATGGGTCCAATGTGAGTAGGAACATGTAGGTGAATTGACTCATCAAGTTTCCATTGAAATACGATCTACATAAGAAAAAGCACTTGCTATTCGTTGGTTAATAGGGGCATCCTGAAAACGTCCGGCTCCAATCCGAGACATAAATAGAGACAAGGGTAAACTATCTAGCCCTAAAGCGTAATATAAATTTAGGTTACATTTTTTTATCCTAAACTTATTATGGCTACAAATTAATTTCCTACCCCTAACTAGACCCTTATAAGTCAATTAGGGTTGATTCTCATAATTTGTATCAATTGACCCTACCCTTTACCATCCATGTTTAAATTACATCTTCACTTGTAAACTAGTAGAAACTATTTGGTTTGTATGCTTAGTGATTGGAGGTTTAGAGTTGTTGGGTAGGGTTGAAATTTGATCCTTGGCTCATCCACGGCATGAAACTAGAAGGTTAATGGTTGGAACTATTGAAGTAGTGTCCACTAATGGGTGTGCATCATGTAAACCTCTCTTTGGAAAATATGAACTCAACAGGAGAAGAGTTTTTTAGTATCCAACCTAGGCCTGGCAATTCGGGTTGGCAAGTCGTGTTCATGTCGTGTCAAGACTGACCCATTATAGTATATGGGCCGACACAAACACAACCCGCTTAATAATCGTGTCAAGAACCCGTGACTCGAACATGACACGATTATTAAACAAGTCAACACGACACTACTAGTAAAACATGATTAAATAAATATAAAATAACTAATATAGGACGGTTTCAGAAGAACTCTCTTATATTACTAAATAATATAAGACAATTTCAGAAGAACCATCTTATATTATAGTAATATAGGACGGCTTTTGATGAAAAATCCTATATTTTCAACCTTATAGATGGGTCAACACAATGAATTAATATGTTGAGTGTCAAACAGGTCAATATGACGGGTCAACATTGATTGACCTCAACACGGCACTATTTTTTGCGTGACCCAAAAATGACACGAATACGATAAGACTCGACCCTAACCCGCTAAATCTATGTCAGATTCGAGTTGTGTTATCGTGTCGTGTCATATTTTGCCACCCCTAATCCAACCAAGGCTTTCTTAGTACAACTCCACTTTTGACTCACAAGAAATGTGCATCCAAAGATTGGCAAAATTTGAGACTTCTTACCATTGTGCAAAGATGGATGAGTGATAGGGATTGGGCCATTAATTTTTCTATCGAAGAATCAAATCATGTTGTGGATTGGTTGGAGACTTTGTTCACTATCAAATCCTTAAGTATCTTCCCTAGTGACCTTATTCCACAATAAGATTGGATATACATAGTTCTTGGCCTCCTCTTATCCAATTGTTATGACCACGTAAATGTTCCATTCAAATAAACCAGCATGTGCTTTCCACACCTTTCTACTAAAGGTCACAATAACTTCCCTCTATGTCCTCTTCTTCATCTGTTTTAGCCCTAAGTGGAGTTTGCCTAATCGAGATCCCTACATCAAGTAGCCAACCGATGTAGCAGGCCTTCAGAAAAAAGGGCAGCCTGGTAAAAGAAGCTGTATGTATACTGGGTCTAGAGAAGGGGCTGACCACAAGGGTCTATAGTATGCAGTCTTACCTTGCATTTTTACAAGACACTGTTTCCCTGCTCCGAACCCATGACCTCAAAGTCATGCGACGACAATTCTACGGTTGCACCAAGGCTTCCTTAACATTACCACCTCTCTCTCTCTCTCTCTCTCTCTCTCTCTCTCTCTCTCTCTCTCTCTCTCTCTCTCTCTCTCTCTCTCTCTCTCTCTCTCTCTCTCTCTCTCTCTCTCTACCATAGTTCTTTTATTAGGGATTGGTATGGGTCATTTAGTGCATGTTTGGAAAACTTATTTTCTACCATAGTTCTTTTATTAGGGATTTATGGGTCATTTAGTGCATGTTTGGAAAACTTATTTTCTATTATTCACATTTAATGTGGATTTGGAAAAACTTATCTATATTATTTTTATTTTTCTATTTTATAGTAGAAAATTAATTTAGTTTCATATGATAAAATAGAAAGAATGCAATGAAAATATTAAATTTAGCTTGTGTTTGGGAAACTTGTTTTTATTATATTTTTTCTATCTCATTGTAGAAAATTAGTATATTTTTCTATGATAAAATAAAAAAGAATACTTTAAAACCAATAGAAACAAGTTTCCCAAACACGCATTTATTGTTGATCGTGTGCCCTAATGAATCAATAAGGAAATAGAGCAACTTGGTGGGCAATTGTGATTTTATTTTATGTCGGGTAGAGATCACCTGGAGATGAGCTGAAGGACTTAGACTATTTCAAGTCTATCTTAATGTCTACAAGACAAGATCAAGGACTCAAAATTAGCCATTCAGAACAAATGATCTAGATAGTAATTTGGTATGGCAATGGGACGGGCTAAACATGTGACCTGTCCCCCTCCTACTTGGGTCAATAAATAAGTGACCTGCACCCATGATGGGGCAAAAATTTGTGGTGCAAGGTAGGTCATGGGCTGGTGAGGAAATTCCATGGGCTAACCCATATTATTTATGCATATTTATATACCAAAGTGCCCATGGTTTATTATTATGCTTTAGTTAAAAAAGAAGTAGCATCATCATCGTCAAGTAACTTATCCTGATTAGGGATTGATTTGTGCATGGGATTTGCCAAAAGTTTTACTTGCCAACTAGCACTTGACATAAAACCCTTATCTTTTATCCGGGCTTAGGACTATCTATGATAAAACTATATAGAACTATAATTTTATTAATTATATACAAAAACTTTTGATTGTAGATTCCCTTTTATTAAGTCTCAATAATTTAAAAGTTCCTTCTCTTAACTATAACAGCAACCAAAATTTTTCTTACACATTTCATATAAAAAAATATGAAAAGAAACAGAACAAAATAAAAGAAACATCTCAATTCTCATGCAAAAGTGGCAATATTAACTTGCCCCACCATTATGGGCGAATGCGAGTATAGGAGTCCACTCTTATGACCCCACTCAAAATTTTAATTATATAAAGATTTTGAATGAAGTAAGAAAAAAGACCTCACTCAGCCCCAAAATTTTGGCCTTGTACTGTCATCTCTGCTAATATTTCGACCAACTACTAGTCTTGATTTTTGTTCAAGATTTGTGGTCCCTTTGCTACCAATGATCATAGATCACATGGTTTTACCAGTTTTCGTCGATTGATTTTTAGGGTTTGATATTAGTGGCATCTATTGGAGTCTGACCTAAGCAAGAAGAATAGGAATGACTAAAAAGGAAAGAGATTTCATTAGCTTTGATTCTCACTCTTGCAGGATGAGAACAAGATAGAAAAAAAAAAAAAAAAACCCTACTAAATTAATGTGAACATTAATTCAACATATTACTGTGTTCAAATAAAAATGTCTTTTTTAAGATGTATTTATATATTTTTAATTATCATGAGGAGAGCTGCTAGGTAGACATAGAAACCAAATGCATTTTAAAACACAATAAAGACATACCCATATTTGGATGATCTAAAATATTCACCTTGTTCGGCCTAGTATGAAAATTCATACTCATTAGATGTTTCTAACTGTTAGTTCTTGTACTTGACAATTTTAATGGTCATGATTAATAAAGCCAATACAGAATAGGTAGAATCAACCAATGATCATGAACTTTTGTATCTAGGTAATTTAAGGCAACCTGAACATGACTAATGGATCAAATCTAGATAATCTGGCATTTATCAACATTGCGTTGTTAATCACATTACCTTTTTGCATTTCCAAATCATTTTCCTGTTGTAAGACCCCACTAATTTAAATTCCTAGCTTTGCCCTTGCTGCTCATAACATTTGATGGGGTGGCATAGATCAAGGTGGGTTCTTAGCAATCTGCCTCACCTTGAAGTGGGTTGCAAATTTTAGTGACCCATAGTAGGGTGGGACAAGAAAAAATCAATCATGAAGCAAGGCAGGTGAAAACCTACCCCACCCTGCCCTATTGCCATCCCTAATAGTAATGCTCTAGCGCAATGGCTCAAGAGTCAATCTCAATCGTGTATGTCACAATTTCAAGTTGGCTCAAGAAATCCTAAACATATTTGCAATTACAATCTCAATTATACATTTTAGAGATATAAATATTGTCGGCACACTTCTCATCAACTTAAACTTTAAGTTAAATGTTAATCTAACATGGTATAAGAGCTTTATTGATTGAAAGGTTGTGAGTTTGAATCCTAATACCTCTCATTTATTAAATCCACATAAAAGAGCCCAAAAGAAAGCCTTCCCCCTGTGGGGTGTGGTAGGGATATAAATAGTGTTAGCCACATGGAAGGGGTGTTGGCCACGTGGAAGGGGTGTGGTAGAGATATAAATTTTGTTAGCCCATAAGATTCTTATTTGAGTAATTCTTTGGGCTTCTTTTCTCTCATATGTTTGGAGGCTTGCAACTCTATTTTAGCTAGCATTTTCTCTATTTAACCTAGGATAGGGGAACAAACCCCGCCTCCTAAAGAAGCTTGCTTCACTTCAAAGGTGTGGTAGAGGTGTAAATTTTGTTAGCCCATTCAAGTGAGGGGTGTTGTATAGATATACCTTTCCATGTGGGAGGTGTGGTGGATTTTAAATTTAACTCAAATTGACCTTCCAAACCTTAATTTTTCAAAATCAACGGTCAGATGATCATTAGAGCTTATTAGATAATTAATGTGCGGTTTAGATGATTCTAATTTAGTCTTTTATTCTGCAGATCAACTAAAAGAGGGTTGGATGGCTCAGATTAATCTCAATGGGGCAGATTAGTTGAAGATCAATAAGACAACGGAAGAGGTTTTCTAATGGAAGTGGTTTCTTAGAGAACAGTCCTAATTTGGTAGAGAAAGTCCTAATAAGAATCTACCTCTTAAAGGAAGGAGGTGGAGGAAGATTAGGAAAGAAAAAAAAAACATTATAAAGAGGGAGACCCGGATGGAGTTTGTGGGAGTTTTAGATTTTTTTTTGGGGAGCTTTGAAGTTTGAAGTTTTGGGTTGGCTTTTCCTTTTATTTTTGGTTGCCTCTTTTCTAAGTTGTTGTCTTTGTCTCTTGTTGCCAATTTCTTTCCCGTTTTCCTACTTCTCCCTTTAGATTCAAGTTTTGTTCATCCTTTCTCCTATTCTTCTCTTTTCTTCTCTCAGCTTTTTCTTCTTACTTACCCAATCTACCCAATTTCCCCCTCCTTCATCGTTTTTTTTTTCCCAACGCATCAACCCCACCTTCCATCGCACCACCTTCAGCCACCAGAGCCCAACCTAGTTGACACACCTCCCTTGTGTCTCTCTTCTTTGCGTTTACTGCACTGGCATCTCTGTCAACCCAACATAGACTGGCCACTTTCCCCTTTGTTTTTTTCTCTCTTTATTCTTCTTATACCCATTATACTCCAAAACCCGACGGCCACTTTCTGAGCCCAGATAGCCCTCCTCCTTCCTCTCTTCAATCATCGCACATCCTTTCCCAACTCATCCCCATCACTGTCGCAGCCAGCTCCAGGTCGCACCTCGACTTCCAGAACCGGAAGTAGCCCAGACCAGATACGCATCCAACCTGTCGAACCTCCTCAGCCTTGCAGGATAGCGTGCCCATCTTCTCCATAGATCCCCTCTGCACCACCGCACTTTTCCAGCAAGCTTCCCTGCTTGTTACGACCAGGCATCCCTCTTCCACTGGTCCAGCATAGGCACAAACCCAGAATTGGACGACGTACAGAGACGCAGATCGTCGGCTCCGGTGTTTTTCTCTTCACCGGACGGTCACAAGACGGAAACCCAAAACGGGTTTTCCTCCCGCGTTCCTTTACCTCTTCTCCCTCCTCCAGCGTCTTCTTCTCTGTCGAGTTTTTCCAAGTTTTTTGTTAAAAACCAAAATTTTAATCAATTCTGTTTTTGCCCTTATGTTTTTAAATAAAATCTCATTTCTATCATTTTCTTTTAATTACACATGTGTCCCCATTTTATTTACATATGTGCCCCTGTTCTATTCAAGTTTTATTTTATCCATCTTCTGACAGTGTTATCCAAGAACAATGCTATCCACGAACAATGTAATTCAGGGATGTTTAATTAGTTTTATTTTATGTTTTCTGGACTTGAAATTTATGTAAATTGCATCATTTGAATAAAGCTGAAGAGTTAGTTTAATTCTGTTATTTTTTTTAAGTTTTAGATAATTAAATTTTGTTTAAATTTCTTATTTTTAAAGCGACACCCTGTGGGATCGACCTGTATTTGCATAGCTATACTATAATAGCCCATGCACTTGCAAAAAACATCAATAAGTTTTTGGCCCTGTTGCTGGGGACTTGCAAAGAAGTTTTTATAAATTTTAATTAAAAATCCAAAAAAATTTAGAAAAGTCTAGAAAAATAAAAAATTATAGGAATTGTAGAGTTTCAGCATTTTTTATAATTTTAGGTGCAATTTTTAATTTTTTTTAGTGCATAACCACTTAATTTCTTAAAATTGGTACTTATTTCTAATTTTCTTTTTCAGGGAAACAGGAAAGTGGGAAAAATTGGCAAGAGATTCTTCATCAACATGAAAATTTCCGTACTTTCCTATAATATGATTTTATTTTATTTTTGAGTGAAGCTTGTAGAGAGGATCCTTGTCAATTGCAATTTCTATTTTAATTTTAAATGGTTGTAATAATACAGGGCAAGTGTGGGAAAAGGTCCCACACTTGATCTTCATTAGAAACCCTGCTGTAAGTCTTCTCACTCATTTATTTTTTAGATTAGGATTTGCATTTAGAATAATTTTGCATTGGTTGGTAGTTTAATTGCATATAGAAAGTATATTTTATAATTGTTGCATTTTTAGGGTTTTGCATTAATTTATCGCTTTTAATTGCATTCTAGGGTATGATTAATGCTTTAAGGTGATATATATGCTGATCGAACTGCCACGGAGTGTGGAATTAATTAGTAAGGGTACCATACCCTCATAAGATCAAGGGTAGATTTCATCACCACTTGGCCCACCTAGGATAATCACCTCAAGTGCGCTACCCTAACCTTCAAATCAAATTAAAATCAATCAAAAGAGACCTATAGGGCCATCACATGCTAGTAGGACCCTCTTTCTAAGATGCGATTTATGGTCACTCCAGTGGCTTTTGAGCATTGTGGTTATTGAGGGTTTTCTAATAGAGCCTCGCTCTTTCCTCGCCTCTTGTAGACGTTTGTGAGGTCTAAAGGCCTCCTTATACGAGGGTTGTATTGACCACCTTGCGCAGAACCTACTTGGTAAGCAATAGTCAAATCGAAAGGAGAGGAGGAGCTCTTGAGTAGGCTAATTAAAAGCATTGTCCTCACACATATTCAAGAAAATCAATATGCTACTTATTAGCCTCAAGGATTATATTGTGCCCTTTGTTAGTGCATCTTTCCAAGAAGTTAGGTTACATCATGTAGGTTAGTTTTCATTAGTAAAAAAAAAGTAGAAAAAAGAGCCTATCAAGAAGGGGATAGATTTCATATATTAGATGCCTAGATGGATCGGTTAGATCTTATGGAAAGCCAATTGCTTAGGCTAATAGCTTCTAGGCAAGTTGCACCACAACCTCAATACCATAATGACTATACTTATTCTGAGCATCCTTATTTCACTCTTTCCTTGCCCCTATCAAACTCCACATATAATGAATACTATCAAGAGCCAGTGGATGCATCTAATGCATTCACATACCCTAACAATTTTTATTCTGAGACAAATTATCAAAACTCTAATGGATGGGCTAGGCATTATTAGGAAGAACCACAATGGTCTCACCCTGGTCAGTATTACCATGATTATTCAGAATATCAGGGTCAATCATCATGTGTTCAGCCTGCTCAGTCATTTTTCAATACCCCAATGCCACAACAATACCAACCCTATGAGTCATTTCCTCTATGGGAAGAACCACTATTAGAAGAAAATATGTCGCATGTGGGTGAAATAATAGAAGCCATTGCTGCTAAGAATAAGGAATTAAGACAAATGATGGAAGATTTCACTGAGGAAATAAAATGAGGGAGGAAGGAATTTGAGGAGACACTGAAACAAATTAGGGATAATGAAACGCCATTTATTATTGACACTAGGATGGAAATTTTCTATGATCCTTGTGAGCCACAAAGTCTACAACCATCTATAGAAATGTCCAACTTAGATATACTGGAGCCATGTCCTGATTCTGATAATGAAGAGACTTCCATTGATGAAGAGAATAAAGATTTAGAAAAATCCAATCCTAATCCTCTAGATGCATGTCTCACCTATTTTTATGACTTTGATGTAGATGCATCTATTGAGGAGGTGCATGAGTTGTTGGATACTGTGCCTCTAATGAACACTTCTCGATGGCAAGCCAAAGTATATCCTCCTCTAAAGCATGAAATTCAAATTGTGCCTTTCAATGTGAAAGATGTACCTGATTAGGACCTAGCAGCCTTATTTGAACAAACATCAAATGATAATATGTGCCCAATTGATACTGTACCTATGCCTATCAAACTGGAAGAAGCTGAGTTAGTTGATATGCATCAACCTACTCTAGGGTACATATCAGAAGATAAGCAGGGTTTAAGCCAAACCTTGTCCCCGCCTCTAGTAATACAAGGACAACCTATTAGAGAAGGGCTATTATTATCCCTCAATTTGGTCAATATAAGGATTGTTTGTTCCAATATGGTCCAAAGAAATACACGGTAGTTCATACAGTCATTGTGTTACCCTCACCTCAATTTTCGAGGTGGAGCAATTATACTGACTACCGTGAAATATTGAATATGGGGGATCAACAATATCGTCCCACGACCTTTACACTTTCGATGATCTACTATATTATATTCATATCACCACCTAAAATTTCAAGGTGGAGGCAATATATAGATTACCGCAAAATACTAAAGTGGCACTAGAAATCTCGCCATTTTATCTTAGGGTTAGAATTATGACACATAAGCTGACCCAGTTAGCTCTAGGTTTAGAACGTTAGGTTAGGTATTGTCTGGCTGAAAACGTTAAACTTAGCGCTTATTGGGAGGCAATTTAAGAGTTTAAAGTCTACATCACTCAACTTCCATTTAGAATCCTATGTTTTTCATGGTAATCTATAGTGGTAAGTATTCTCGCCTGTCATGCGGGTGACTCGGGTTCGATCCCCAACAATGGTGTCAAAAACTTGTTGATGCTTTCCGCAAGTACACAGGCTATTGTAGTATAGCTATGCAAATACAGGTCGATCCCACAGGGAGTCGCTTTAAAAATAAGGAGTTTAAACAAAATTTAATTATCTAAAACTTAAAGAAAATAACAGAATTAAACTAACTCTTCAGCTTTATTCAAATAATGCAATTTACATAAATTTCAAGTCCAAAAAACATAAAATAAAACTAATTAAACATTCTTGAATTACACTGTCCGTGGATAGCAGTCCCTGGATAACACTATCAGAAGATGGATAAAATAAAACTTGAATAGAACAGGGACACAGATGTAAATAAAACAGAAACATATGTGTAATTAAAAGAAAAGGACAGAAATGAGATTTTATTTAAAAACATAAGGGCAAAAATGGAATTGATTAAAAATATAATTTTTAACAAAAAGCAGGAAAAACTTGACGGAGAAGAAGACGCCAAAGGAGGGAGAAGAGGGAAAGGGACGCGAGAGGAAAACCTGTTTTGGGTTTCCGTCTTCTGACCGTCCGGTGAAGAGAAAAACGCCGGAGCCAACTATCTGCATCTCTAGGTGTCGTCTAACTTCTGGGTTTGTGCCTATGCTGGACTGGTAGAAGAGGGATGCCTGGTCCTAACAAGCAGGGAAGCTTGCTGGAAAAGTGCGATGGTGCAGAGGAGATTTGTGGAGAAGATGGGCATGCTATCTAGCCAGGCTGAGGAGGTCCTGCCGGTTGGATGCGTATCTGATTTGGGCTACTTCCGGTTCTAGAAGTGGAGGCGCGACTTGAAGCTGGGTGCAACTGGTGATGTGGATGAGTTGGGAAAGGATGTGCGATGATTGAAGAGAGGAAGGAGGAGGGCTATTTGGGCTCAGAAAGTGGCCGTTAGGTTTTGGAGTATAATGGGCATAAGAAGAAGAAGAAGAAGAAGAAGAAGAAGAAGAAGAAGAAGAAGAAGAAGAAGAAGGGGAGAGTGGCTAGTCTGTGTTGGGATGACAGAGATGGGCCAGTGCAGTAAACACAAAGAAGAGAGATGCAGGGGAGGTGTGTCAACTAGGTCGGGCTCTGGTGGCTGAAGTGGTGCGATGGAAGGTGGGGTTGATGCGTTGGGAAAAAAAAAACTATGAAGGAGAGGGAAATTGGGTAGATCGGGTAAGTAAGAAGAAAACGCTGAGAGACGGAAAGAGGAGAAGAGGAGAAAGGGATGAACAAAACTTGGAATCTAAAGGGAGAAGTAGGAAAACGGGAAAGAAATTGGCAACAAGAGACAAAGACAACAACTTGGAAAAGAGGCAGGCAAAAATAAATGGAAAAGTCAACCCAAAACTTCAAACTCCAAAGCTCCTAAAAAAAAAAACTAAAACTCCCACAAACTCCATACGGGTCTCTCTCTTTATATTGTTTTTTTTTCTTTCCTAATCTTCCTCCACCTCCTTCCTTTAAGAGGTAGATTCTTATTAGGACTTTCCCCACCAAATTAGGACTCTTCTCCCAGTAGGAAACCACTTCGCTTAGGTAACCTCTTCCCTTGCCTTATTGATCTTCAACTAATCTGCTCCATTGAGATTAAATCTGAGCCATCCAACCCTCTTTTAGTTGATCTGCAGAATAAAAGACTAAATTAAAATCATCTAAACCACACATTAATCATCTAATAAGCTCTAATGATCATCTGACTATTGATTCTAAAAAATTAAAGTTTGGATGGTTAATTTGAGTTAAATTTAAAATCAAGCTAAATTTTGCAATTTTGAATGGTTAGATGATCTAATTGAATGCTAAACTAGGAGTCTTTTAGCCAAAATTACACACTTAACAATAAATATTGTTAGTCCTTCATATTTTTATTTTGAGTGCTTTGTGCTCAGAACACTATTTTAGCTAGCATTTTCTCTATTTAACTTAGGGTAAGAGTAACAAACCTGACCTTCTAAAGGGGCCCACTTCACTTAAAAGAATGTGGTAGAAATATAAATATTGTTGGCCCATTCATGTGAGGGGTGTGGTAGAGAGATACCTTCTATGTGAAGAGTAAGGTAGAGTTATGAATATTGTTAGCCCATAGGAGAGGTTTGGTATAGATATAAATATTGTTGGCCCTTGAAATTCTTATTTTAAAAGTTTCGTTGACTCTATTTTAACTAGTATTTTCCCTATTTAACCTATGGTGGGGAACAAACCTGGCCTCCTAAAGAGGTCCACTTTCCTTTAAATGCTAGGGTAGTTTCTGGCTCCATTGCTTCAAAGTTGGGCTTGTCCCACGAGCACCGACAATCGTCAATCTACTAAGAATTCCTCATTCGAGTTTCTTTTCTGAATGATAACTAGACTTGAATCAACAGCCCCTTGCATGAGATCAAGCACCTTTTAATTGAGGTACAGGATCAAGCCTTTATTCTGATAAAAATAGTCTCTTTCACTTTGGAGCCAAGACCTTATTGTGTAGTGGTCCAGTGGAGTACGAGGAAGACTCTTTAGTAGTCGGTCAGGGTTTTGGGGCTGCTCATGGTGTGAGCATGAGTGCTAGAAAAGGTGCTTTACTTACCATTTTCTCTATTTAATTGTCCTTTACTTAATGGAAAATGATATCTATTTCCCACTATGTACTCTATCTATACCTTGAGTATGATAAAAAAGAAAAGAAGAAGAAGAAGAAAATTGGGGGGAAAAAAGGAAAAGAAAAAAAGAAAAACCTTTTGTTTTAAAGAGGAAGCGTGATATTTAAGGATAAAAAGAGAAAGAATCTTGGGGTATTACAGCGATGATATCCTTCAGTGGAACAAGTGTGGTGTTGTTGGTCTTTGTTTTCGTTGTTGTTATTGCAAGCCATTAGCGTGGCTTGGTCTATAGTGCCATCCTTATAGACATAGAACAACGCTTCGTCGCTCATCCGTTTATACTTCTTATCAAAAGGCTGGTCATGAATCCGATGAAGTGGCATGCCCCTGAACAATGTGTAGCGTTTCACTAATTTTATAGCATACTAAATACAAGCACTAATACGTACACTAACGCACGTAAGTATTTGGGAAGATTATAAAAAGGCAGATACGGTGCACAAAGTTCCCATGTATGCAAGGTCGAGGGAGGGGCGGACTACAAAGGTCACTAGTTCGCAGCCTTATCTTGAATTTTGCTAAAGGTTGTTTCCATGCCTTAAACCCGTGACCTCAAGATCGCACAACGACAACTCTACCGCTGCACCAAGATTCCCCTTCTATTTGGGAAGATTATGAAGACATAAAATAACAAGTGTGTGTGTATATATATATCTGTTCTATAATTGTTTTTTTGGACTAGTTTTTGTGACATTTTTGGATTGAAGACCATGAAGCAGTCACTTTTTGTACTGCATATTCTTCTGTCTTTTTTCTTGTTGAAGTCCTTTCTTTTTTTTGGGGTTGAATTTGTATTCATATTTTATCGACCGCTGGTTTATCACTTTCATAAGCACACAAATAACTCCAAGTATGACAATAACTTCACTTATATGAGTGTACAAATAGAGTTGTTTCCCTTGAAAGTTTAAGCTTATTATTTGAATAACTTCACAAAATGGGATCAAATGAAAGGCTAAAATTGATGGGTTCATACCCATGTGAACAGAAGAAATTGCCGCATTAGAAAAGTCAAACGTCGGTCTTAGTAAAAACAAAATTTGGCACCGACTACCGGATCTATCAAATATCTACAACTAGATTGTTAAAGATCTACAGCTAGATATGTCAATATTTGCAGTGTTACAAATCTTGACAAATCGAACCATTAAAACCCTATAAATAAGGGATAATCCGATCATGGAGATTGTAAGCAAGGAGATTCAGATTTACTTCTAAAGATCTGAGAGAGAGAGAGAGAGAGAGAGAGAGAGAGAGAGAGAGAGAGAGAGAGAGAGAGAGAGAGAGAGAGAGAGAGAGAGAGAGAGAGAGAGAGAGAGAGTGTGTGTGTGTGTGTGTGTGTGTGTGTGTGAGTAGAGTCTAGAGAGAGGATTCGACACTCCTCCATTGTAATCTAATCATATATTGATAGTGGTTCTCCTATTTTTCTTAAATGTAGGTAGATTTTGGCCAAATCACATAAACCTGGTGGATCAACTCTGTGTGTTTTTATTGTGTGTGGTTGAAACAATCCTAACCTATCAAGTGGTATCAGAGCAACGCCTTGCTCAATAGAAATGCCATGCTCTGGGAGACTCATGACATGTATGAAGATTATGTCTGTGTCAATTATTTCAATTTCCTCAGCTGAAGTGTTTGTGAAAAAGCCTAGTAGCCCAAGGGTTTGGTGAAAAGATGCACCTCTCCTGTTGATGCTAGGCCATAGGTTAGAGATTGGCACCTTCCACATTACAAGATGAATACTTTTAGGGAAGTGCTTGTGTAGTTTCCTTCCTAATTCTTTGCTTGTACGCGCAAAAAAAATAAAAATAAAATTCCATCTTACTCTTTTTTAAGGAGTACTTGCAACAAACAATGTATTTATAGATTAATGAAGGTTAAAGTGTAAAGCACCTTCCCTTACAAGACATATTTTCAAGACTAGTTTGCATACCTGTAGTTTAAAGAAGAGATTATCAATAATTCTTTAGTTAATCTTTCAAGTGCCACATTCGAATTTTTCTTACTAAGATTTATAAATTTGGGTCATTTTAGTTAAAGTTCGAGATGGATTTCTGAGAAATATTTTGGTCATTTTTAACTTATTCTAATAGAATCTTCTGGGTTTAATGTTGATCATTAAATTGTGAAGGGGAGCGTTGATGCAATGGCAGAGTTGTCATCGTGTGACCTTGAGGTCACGGATTCAAGCCGTTAAAACAGTCTCTTGCAAAATGCAAAATAAGGCTACGTACTATTGATCCATGTGGTCCTACCCTTTATTAAATTGTGAAACATATATGACCCTTTTCTGTAGAACAATGATCAAGCAGAGAATTGTATCTTACAAAATAAACTCCTTTTCTAGTAGTTGCTAGAGGAAAGGCTAAATTAGTGTAGTTCTCTTTGTTTCCATTACTGGAAAAGTAGTCAGAAAACATTGATAAAGAAAGGAACGAAAGCAGTTTGAGTTGACTCGGAAACCTTACGAGGTAGGAAACTCTCCAAGTACAATTCTAAGGAACAAATTGACTCCTCTATTCCAAAGTCATTATTTAATGACATATTTGTTTATTTATTTATTATTTTTGTCGTTCTCTACCAGAATTGGTCACTTATCTTGTTCTTATACGAGGCTGCACGTATTCACTTGGAAAATAGTGGCAGACAAAAGTACAAGTGGAGCCCATCATTTGATGATCCATACGGTTTATCTAATGAATCCCTCATTGTCGATTAATATGGGCCTCAAATGTTCCATAATCACTTGTTTAAAGGCTCCAAATTCATTAGGATGGTTTGAATTTGGGTTCGTTGCTCATCCATGGCATGATCTACAAGATAGAGTGTGTTGATGTTTAACCGCAAGTGCACAAGCTATTGTAGTGTAGCTTATGCAAGTACGGGTCGATCCCACAGAGACTTTGACTTAAAAAGTAGGAATTTTAATAAAATTTTATTCTCTAAGATTAAAAATAAATCACTAAAAATTACTTGAATTATTGAAATCATAATCATAGATTATATCCAATAGAATTACAGAATTTCCAGTTTCTAAAGAAAATAAACAAAATCAAATAACAAGAAAAAACTACTTCCATAGATCAATCTCTATCAAAATCTTCAAGTATGATCTTCTAAAAGTTAATCCTCCTTTACAACTATCTTCAGCACATCCTTGATTGGAGATCCACCGTTCGAATTTGTCAGATTTGTCAAAATGGTCAAGATCTGGGCTAATTTGTGAATTTGAAAATTGGACGGCTCAGATTGAATTATGGATATCAGACAGAAGATCAAAAATGTTTATTATGTCTAGGGAGATCCTAAGAATGAATCTGTGAATTTTATTTGATATCAGATGAGAAACGGATGGGAAACTGAAGATTTTGGTTTTATCAAGGATAACCTGTTGATTAGGTTACCTTAATTGATCTGTCTTGGATTAGGCAGTTCCTGGATAAACAAAACAATGATAAAATAGAACTGGAATAACTCACGACACAGATGGTATTCACATAAAAGGACAGAAATGGGATTTCATTTAAAGGACAAGGGTAAAACCGAAATTCATGAAAAATCTAGTTTTAAGAAAAAAACCAGATGAAGAAGAGAGCCGGAGGAGGGAGAAGAAGAAGGAAAGGGAAGAGAGGAAGAAGAAAGGGGAAAGGAAGAAAAGAATGGAAACCCGTTTCGGGTTTCCGTCTCCTAGTCGTCTGACGATGAGAAAAATGCCGGAGGATGACTATGGAAGGGCCGGAGCTGGAGCGTACGTCGAGAATTCTGGGCAGTAGCTAGGAAGAGGGGAAAGAGAAAAACATTGGTGTCTGGGTGCTATGCTACCAGCATTGATTGGTTGAGCAGAAGATGTGCTGGATGGTGATCGCGATGGAGATGGTGAAAGCGCGTAGCAGAGGAAGATGGAAGCTAGGTTAGAGCAGAGAGAGAACAAGAGAAAGTTGAGAGAGAAGGAGAGGAAAGATGAGAGTGGGGGGTTCTGCCTCCCACAGAGAAGAGAGACTGGAGAGAGAAGAGGAAGGAGGAATGTTATCCAAAGAAGAGAGGGATGCGAGACGATGGGGATAGGAAGAACACGAGAGAGATTGAGAATGAAAGAAGAAGAAGGGAAGCAGAAGGGTGGTAAGAGAGGTGTGATTTTGAGAGAGAGATATGGGATAGAGGAGAAGAGTTGCGAGAGAAAGGGGGGGTCGTGCTTTGCGGTAGAGAATGGAGGAGAAGATGAGGTTAAGATGAGAAGAAGATTGGAAGGGAGAAGTTGAGAGAGAAAGAAGGGAAGGGAGAAGGATAGTCAACCAGCTTAAAGAGAATGAAACGAGAGAGTAGATGAGAAGAGAGTGGGGAGAAGTAGGGAGAAGAAGGAGGAAGTAAGGGGAAGACAGGAGGAATGAAGAGTAGTTGGCCGAGAGAGAGAAGAATGAAAAGGGAGAAAACCGAGTCCGTCTTCGGGAGTGGCGAAGGGGAATTAAAAGGGAGAGAGAGACATGGTAGAGATGGAGAGAGAGACGTGCAGGAGAAAAGAGAGGAGAGAGATAAGAGATAAGAAAGAGGGACAGAGAGATAGAGAGATAGAGATGGGTGGGGTCCATCAACATTCCAGTCTTACTAGAACTCTGGAGTCTTTAACTTTGTTCTGTCCTAGGAGTCTTCAGATGCCTATCTTTCCAGGAAACTTCAGCATCCTCATCTGATCTTCATGATTTGATTTGGATCATCCAAGCTTTGTTGATTGATCTGCAATGTACATGACCCAATTAGTATCATTTAAACCATTCGGTATTCCTCTGATAAGCTTTGACGATCATCTGACCACTAAACCTTGCAATTCAATGGTTAGATGGCCAATTAAAGCTAAAATGAGATATTTTATGTAAAATATTTAAATTGATGGCCTAAATGTTCTAATTAAATACTAAATTAGGGGTATTTTGACCAAAATTGAACACTTAACGGAGTGTTTGGATCTCTAAAAGGAGCGAGTCCCTCAGTAAATTTCATTAACAAATTTTTGTATCTGTCTTCCTAAAGAATGAGAATCCTAAAAAACCTAAGGCAAATTATGAGTTCTTATATCCTATTAGTGTGGGTAAACACTTGCATCGATTTTACACGCTGAAAATGTATGGTGGGCCCATAATGATTGCCAATCACAGTTGGACATCTTGTATACCGCCAAGCCCACATCCCTTCAAATCTTCTCCAATGGCTGATGTTAATCCTCCAATTTTGTAATGAATTTTCTACCTTTTTTCTCTTTGATCTTTCCAAATCATTGATCTAAAAATATCAGAGCATCTAATGATGCATAATTTAGCTAACACACAACACACTAGATGAATAGTTTCGATCATCAAAATCTAGTCCCACATTCTAAAGGGCCCTACATCGTGAGCTGTATACTGATATACATGCGCGCACACACAAAATAAGAATTCAAATGTTACAAAGATAGAAAGTAGGCTAGGGAAAACGAGGGAAACACACTGGCATTTTGGTAGTTTTCCAGATAACGAGGGGCCTTTTTCTCAGGCTGAACAAAACATGGCAAAAATGAAAGAAAGCGCCACAAGGGAAAGAAAGGAATGAGAGAAAAAGAAAAACAAGCAAAAACACAGAGAAAAAATTGGTAATAAGTAGATAAGTGTAATGACTCAAACATTTTACGCTATTTTTTCATAACTTTTACTAAAGTGATAGAAATTGATTAAATTGTAAAATTATATATAGAATTAACTATATTAAATGTTCTATTTTAAATAAAATATGAAACAAAGGAATTTGTGAGAAAAATTAGCATTATTAGATTCTAAGCTCAAAATGGAATCCAACGTTTCGAAGAATGCTAAAAACGAAGCTCGTATGACCAAGTTATGGGCTTTTGAACGTGAGGGTATTTTTGTAAATTATGTTTAAAATCTAAATGACCCGAAAACACAGGGGGTCGTTTTGATAACGACACCCCCTTGCGTTGTCTTCCTCAAGCCAGGCGGTGCACAGCACCGCCATACTTGTACGGAGCCATAAAGAATGGTTTCCGGCATACCTTCTTCACCTCCGGCTACTTCGAGCTAGGGTTTCTGGCAAAATCGAAACCAGCAAAATCGGAAAACCCTCCTCCAGTTTTCCTTGCGAATTCTGGCACCAGCCCAGGTCCTCCTTCGAGCCGATCCTCCTCTCTCTTTTTTTTCCCCCTTCTTCCTCTGGTCTCATCGGAAATTTGGTTTTGCCTCTTCTTCATGTTTTCCGTAAACCTTGGGTTTCAAAGTGGAAAAGGTCGCATCTCCGGCGAAGGGCACCTTCTTAGACTACTCAGCTAAGCCCCTCATTCCTGCTCTCTAATTTTCCCTTCTTCCAGCCCAAATCCATGTCGGATTTGGTGTTTCCCGGCCAGAGAACGCGTCGGGGAAGACGGGTTCATTCCAGAACCCTCAACTTGACCGTCCCAGGGGCGCGGGGAGCGATGCCGCCCAGAACGTGGTCCCTGGTGCGGCCTTTAGATGCGTGCAACCATGCAAGCACAATCCCAGTTCGACTGGGACGCACGAGCGCCTTGGGAGCCATGACGCTCGCACCTGCTCCGAAGACACGTCCGTGCGACGCCGTTTAGGACACGCAGCCTGGCGCATTGTTTGGGTGTGCGTACACATGCAAAAAGCAGTTTCGATTCGACTGGGATGCGCACGCATCCTCGAAACTGTTACATGCCGGCCCTACGCAGATAATTCTGGTTCGTCCGTTGATGCGTGACATTAAAAACACAATTAAGAAGGCTATATAACTCTGATTGATGATCCGAAAGAACCGTTACATCTGTATTGATGATGCAGACCTAATGAAACTATGAAAATTAGGATCAAAGAGCTATTATATATGACTATAACTCAAAAACCATAAAAATCTCATAGATCGACAAGATCAAAGATGATCAAAGAACATAGATTGATACATTATACTTAGATGGAACCTAATTCATATAGATCAACCATTATAAGTGAGGTTCAACATAGAGACCCATAGCCTATAGTATAAATCTAGCCGTTGATTTGTAAAATATAAAATAATACTTGGATTCTTATGTCCAAATAACATCCAGGACTTCACAAAGGGGATCTAGATGCTCGAATTGAGGAGAAATGCCATCCAAGAAATATCAAGGTAGGTAGTCCAATACTACTAAGTTTTCAAATACATTCCAAACCCTAATGATTTACTTGACTTATTTATCGTATTTAGTATGCTTTTTGAGATATGATGTTCTTAGCGGAATCGTCTTTATGAATTATGGACTTCAAAGCGATTACTGGCATGAACATATTTATATGCATCGTTTGCATGTTCTGAAAATCCTTGCACAAATTGCATAATTTAATATATTTTAGATATTGCTTGCATGTTTTGAAAATAATTCCATAAATTGCCTAATTTACGATGAGTAAGATTGAGGATTGTCATGTCATATAAATCAGCTCATAATACCATCATATGATGCATAACCTTAAGGGTTACCAAAAGACGTTGGAGTACCCAAAAGACATTGGTTAGGCAGTTGTGAGGACTAGGTAGTGTGAGGTACCCAAAGAGGATATTAATTTTATATTTTTTGGGCTAATGAGCACAGTGGGCACTATGCTAAGTGGGTAGATCGCCGAATGTGGCAACCTACGGTAGGAACAAACCTTGAGTTCCAAACGGACAGATCGCTGAATGAGGCAGCCTGCGATGGGAACAAAACATGGAATACCAAGTGGGCAAATCCCAAAATGAGATAGCCTATGGCGGGAAGAAAACCATTGAGTTCCAAGTGGGCAGATAGCCAAATGAGGCAGCCTACGGGGGAGCATAGTTGGCCTTATGATTTTGGTTTTAGCAATATGCATATAACATTAAGATGGATGTATACAAGTACTCGTGACCAGTCGGCTGGATGTGTTTGCGGAGGGACAGACAATGTGCATGATACTTATAGTGATGCCAGCATTTGCTTTAAATGATGACTATTTTAAAAGTTTCATGATTGTTGATTGTTTAATCGTAAGTGCACGGGCTATTATAGTGTAGCTTATGCAAGTACAAGTCGATCCCACGAGGACTTAATTTAAAATGATAGAGTTTTTAATAAAATTCAATTAATAAAAGAATAAAAACAAAGAATATACTAGAAATAAGCTAACAATAAACTAAAATCCATATTTATTCAATTGTTGCAATTTACACAATTATTCATTAAAAAAAAACAGAAATTGCAACTAAATAAGCTATCCCGGATTGCACTGTCCTTGGATAGTCAAAATGTGAATAAAACAAAGCCAGAATAGCACATGAACACAGTTGGAATTAGTCTAAGGATACGTTGGGAATTCCTAAGATCTTCCAGGGGCAGATGTGTAAATTTCTGGGGTTCTGGTTTTTAACGAAAAAAACTAGGAAAACGTTGCGAGGAAGAAGGAAGAGAAAAGAAAGGGGAAGAAGGGAAGAGGAAGAAGGAGAGGAAGGAGAGAAGGAGAAACGCGGGAGGAAACCCGTCTTGGGTTTCCTTTCCCAGGACGTCCGGAGTTTGTGGAAGGCCCAGATCTGGACTAGGTGAGCGATCCAGCCGGTGAAGACTATGGTACGCAGAAACACCGGAGATGGGGAGGAGAAAAGAGGAGAGGAAAAGCAGCAGGAAATCCCCGGGAATGGAAATGCGGTATCGTCTGGAGAGAGAGAGAGAGAGAGAGAGAGAGAGAGAGAGAGAGAGAGAGAGAGAGAGAGAGAGAGAGAGAGAGAGAGAGAGAGAGAGAGAGAAGAAGAAGAAGAAGAAGAAGAAGAAGAAGAAGAAGAAGAAGAAGAAGAAGAAGAAGAAGAAGAGGTGATGGTGCTGGGCTGTTGAAGATGACGCTTGGGCTAGGCACTGCAGGTGCGGTCTTTGCGTTGTTGAGGGAGGAGAAGAAAGGAGGCTGGAAAGAGAGAGAGGAAAAGAGAGAAGAAAGATGAGAAAGTGGAGATTGGAGAGATGGTGAGGAGAAGAAGAGAAAGAAAAGGGAGAAGGGGTTGTTGGTCTGCTGAACCAGAACCCTGAATTGGGTTTCCATCTCTAGAGCGTCCGTGCAATGAATGAGGGACAGAGAAGAGAGAGCCAAGAGAGAAGGAGAGATCAGAGGAAGGAGGAGTGGTGCGTGAGATGGGGGGTTGATTGGTCTGGTAGATGCCCTGTGAACATAGGAAGAGGCAAATGGAGAGTGCAATGCGGTGAAGGATCTAGTGAAGGTGGGCGCATGCTACTTTGTGGTGGCGATGAAGCAGAGAAGGGGTAGAGGTGGAGAAGAACGGGAATAGAGAGATGGAGTGAAGGGAAGAGAGGTGAAGCAGCCGGCTAGGTGTGTCACGCACCTATGGCCGGCTAGGGGAGAGAGAGAGAGAGAGATAAGAGAGAATTCTAGACTTGCTAGAACTCTGGTTTCAACTTTGTCCTGTCCTAGGACTCTTCAAATTCCATCTGATTTCCTTAAAACTTCATCCTCTTCATCTGATATCTTTGATTCGATCTGGAGCGTCCTCGCTTGAGTGGATTAATCTGCAATACACAGGACCCAATTAGAATCATCTGAACCATTCATTATTCATCTAATTAGCTTTGATGATCATCTGACTGTTATTTTTGCAATTTAACAGTTAGATGGCCAATTAAAGCTAAAATAAAATATTTTATGTAAAATCTTGAAATTAATGACCTAGATGCTCTAATTGAACACTAAATTAGTGGTATTTTGACCAAAAATGAACACTTAACAATGATTATCATATTTTACTCGTTGGTTTGATAAGTTTGCCGAGATCTTACCACTTGGTTCCATGGATTTCTACTTTATGATTTTAGTCATATTGACATCATTGAACATTTCATGAGTTGACATTTTACGTTTACCCAAAACGGAATCATTGATGTGTTACATTGAAAGCTCCTTAAATTTATACATGTTAAATGCTATGTTTTCAAAATAGTAGTATCAGATCATCTACTGAGTACGAGGAATACTCACCCAAATATATTATTTTTACAGATTAGTCCAAAAAGGATAGAAGAAGCATCAGAAAATGTTAGTATTACAATCAACTAAATGAAGAAGGAACAAGTATGAATGCAAGTAAACTCTCTACCTTTTGAACATGTACCTGTACTTATTACAGTTGAAATTTGTGAGCTATGACTGGATAGACCTGGGAAGACACTTATGATTATCGTAAAATTTAAAACTTCTTTATTCATCTCGAAAGCAAATGACACTTGGGGTTTTCAAAATGAATTTAAAATAAAAGATTTTCTTGCTGCATTGCATTGTCTCCTACAAGTGTTTGAAAATAGGAATCGATCCCGCCATAGGAATTAGATTTGCATTTAAAAATACATGTGAAAACATGGGTCGTAACAAAAAATATGGAAGTACTTGACGGGGAAGTGATCCCCGATGTCCTTATCCCTGACGTAGAATCCAACAGCATTGAAAAAGGCACGATATGTGTACAGATGTAGGCCAAATCCTTGGGTAAGGGAGACGGGGGAGTGGTACTGGCTCATTTGATGGTGGATTTCGATAGCCACCGGCTGAGAAATTGTACTCCTTCCAAGCGATACCACTGGAGAGGGTGAGGGGTTGGGGAATGAAGCTAGCTTGGTCATGATGGGGTCTAGTTCTTCGTGGGTCATGATGGGTTTTACGGTCTTGGTGTGCCATAGGGCTAGCTTTCTTAAGTAGTCCTCCATTTCTGTGAGAGGGAGAGAGAGTTATTGTTGGAGAATTTATCGAGAGGGGGAGGAGAAAGGGGGTGTCGGGAGTAAAACGAGGGTGGGAAAATAAAGATGGGACTCTTTGAAGGTGGAGGTTTTATGTGGAGTTTGCTATGGTGTAACGCGCGTTTTTTGACCAACGGAAGAGAAGGTAGAGGCACAGAGAATCTAAAGATTTCCTTTTGTGGTGTCTGTGCTTGTAATATTGCCGCAAAGAGGGATACTTGGGCAAAGGTTCTCAAATATTTGCTTTAGATGGTGTCAGCGCGTGTAACAATAGGGGTGCCATTGGTAAGACCAATAAAATTGGATGTAGGCCAGGCCGAAGGCCTTCAAAGGAGCTTGTCTAGAAGCACCCTATATTTGGCATGATGGAGGGCTTTTCTTTGGATGATCCAATCTGTTTATCTTATTGTTCAAGTGTGGGTAACTAGTAAATAAAAGATTTCAATGATTGAATGATTTCAAGATCCTCAAATTTAAGTTTTTGGGATTTGTTTATAAAGTTTTTAACCATCTATTTCATGTTATAAAAATACACATTTTCATATGCCAAAATTATACAGTCTGCCTGTTCTTTAAATTGCTAGTTATTGAAGACCAAAAGAACGAGATAAATGAGATGGATCAACCAAAAGTATGCTATAATTCTTGATTACTTCAAATGTTGCTATGTCAAAGTAGTTATTGTCACATATACTTGCATGTATTCGAGTTTAAGGTGATACTATATGCATGCATGCGTGCATGCATGCATACATACATACATACATACATATTCCTTTGCTCTCTCTAAATGTCTCTGTCTATCTAAAAAAGGAACGACAGGGTAAGAAAAAGGGGTGTATATCAGCACCATAAAAATAATATAATGCTATATAGTTTCATATATATTGATATAAAATGATCCATCATAATCACATAAATTAGATAGGCTTTTGCTAATCTGGCATTAGCAGAACATGTATTAATGGATATGCTTACCTTCTAGAGCAGCTGAAAATACAAGTGGGACATGTATCTAACGATCTGAACTTCTAAACTATTGATCTAGTAGAGCCTTGAGCCAAAATTGATTCTACAGTAGCGGTGGTTGGGACCTTCTATGGACTAATTACCTATGCTTAATGACCCACAAGAAGAATGGTTTGGATAACCAAACATGGAGGTCTCAAATCTCCATGTAGAATTGAGTACCACTGGCCTTCCTTTTCTTTTATTATGTTTTACTAATGTAAGGGGAGCTTTGGCACAATGGGAAAATTGCAACCTTGTGGTCCATCCCTTCTCTAAACTGCACTTAAGCGGGAGCTTCATGCACCGGTGCTGCCCTTTTTATATTTTCCTAATGTAGTAGCATTATCTTCTTGAGAGAATCATAGGGGACTCAAATCATAACTTCCAAAGATTTGGTGATGTGTCCCCTTATTAGTATCACTCTTCATATCAGGACTGCTGTTATAAGCTTGACTTAGGGCAACCACAATAGCGTGATCTAGCACTTTCTTTTTAATAGGCTTACCCCAGCAAACTGAACTTCATCTGGGCCGACCTTTTGAATGGTCTACAGAAAATCCCATCCGTTGCAGTAAATTCAAAAGTGCTATGATCGAGTAATAAAGATTCATTGGCAACACTTTGATAACATTGGTAAAATGCACAGACACCAACTACCTGAAAGGGATAAATGTAGCCCTTGGGTCTCATTAATGGACATATTTACTAATCAACGATAATTCTTCAGACATATTTAGACACAATAACATAGTGTTTTATTGATATATAGTTAAGTAACGGGTTGAGACAAACCCAAACTTATTACAGACATGCAGGCTCAATGAGATGGCACTGTGTGGAAGCACATTGGCAATACATCAACTGAAAGCCTATTGTTGTGGCCACTTACAAGCCTAATAGTAAGACTGCAACGTTAAACATAAAGCTCTGGCTTGGATAGCCTTGGCTTTGGGATTGCAATCAATGCTTCTGCTGGTTTTGTAACAATCCCAAATTTCTCTCTAAATTGATAAGGTTTTCCCTCGGGCCATCGCCATTCAAATGAATGCAAAAGGGTGGCAACTAGGTAAGGTAGCATCCTCTCTGCCAATGGGAGGCCTGAGCATGTTCTACGTCCTGACCCGAATGGCACATACCGATGGTCTGTGCCCCTGAATTCACAAGTGCTGAATTCGTCAGTAAAGAACCTCTCCGGTTTGAACTCCAAGGGGTCTTTCCATGAGCTTGGGTCTCTTTGTATGGCCCATGCGTTGATAATGACGCGACAACCTTTGGGAATTGTGTATCCTCCCACAACGGTCGTTTCGCTTGGGCTTCGGGTCATCAAGAATGGCAGAGCAGGGTGCAGCCGGTGTGTTTCCTTTATGACAGCATCCAGATAAGTTAACTGAGTAACATGATTCTCTTCCACTATGTTATTCCTCCCCACAACCTGATCTAATTCCTCCAGCACTTTCTTCCTGCATTCAGGATGTTTCAGCAACCTGCCTAAGGTCCATGCTGTCATCGTCGATGTTGTGTCGGTTCCAGCCACCAACATGTCCTGTAAGAACAGATGCAATTATATTAAAAGAGTTTAGTCATTTGAAAGAGGTTGCTATTTCTTCGAAAGATTTAAATTATTCATCAAAATACAAGGTAAAGTTGCCTACTATAGGCCTTTGTAGTCTGCCCCTTCCTCTGATCCTGCATAGGCGGGAGCTTTGTGCACCGGGTCTGCCTTTTTATCTAAATCATTCATCAAACTGGGGGTATGCGAATTAGGTTATACATGAGAGGGCAATGTGTTTTGACTGATTTTAGAATTTGGTTACTAAACTGATGGTCTTGAGTTTTAACTCAAAGAAACATATGTTAAAATCATCCAATCGCCGTTCCAAACATGATAAACGACTCAGATCTACAAATGACTATCACCATGCAAGTAAAAATCATCTACTTCTATGGGATCATTAAATGGATTACTCTAGAGATGTAGAATTGAAACTTGGTTCTCCCATTTTAAATAAGATGCACTAATGCTTTCAATGTCCAAACTTTCCCTCTTCGCTCCAATTTTCCCACTGTTCCACTTACCCATAGGGGATGCGAATGGATTGGTTTCTGTTCGTATATTCCTAAACTAAATCCAATTCATTTATCTTTATCGGTTCGGTACTTTTGATTTTCGTTACAGAAATGCTAGGGCAAATACCTTAAAAGGACCTTGTCGAGACGATGCCCACGCTTGGTATGAGAGACATTTATCTTTGGATGATTTGACCCATTCATCTCACTTGATAACTGGTAATTCTAAGAGCATGCATATGAATATTTCTAGCATCTTAAAAAGTGTACTTTTTATCACTAGAAGCAAACAGTTAGTAACTTCTAGAAATGATAATGGTCCAAATTCAACTCCCAAAAATTGGTAGAATCATCCAATTATCAGAATGTTTTTTTTACAGGTTACCCAAAGTTAGAGCAACAAGATGAATGGGTCGGATTAACCAAAGTGGGCCCTCTTCGTGGCACTTCTAAATAAGGTGCTTAATTTAGGGCCTTTGCTTAGCATTCCTCTTTTCATAATCTCAATCCATCTCATTCGAATTGAATTGTATTCTGGATTAACCAATCCCCTTGGCAGTCTGCGAAAGTCGTCTAGAGCAGTTGGTTGCATATCACGGGGCCTTTACTCGTTAGGTTTAGTCAGAGATTCAAGGTGGCACTTTCTCCTTATTAAGGAGATTTCAACTAGATTTAGTAATTAGGATAGGCTTCTAGGTTAAAAAAAAAAAACTGCACCTTAGTCTATTGTCTTCCCTCTCAATATATTTTTCTCATCGATTTCTTCTATTTTTTTATTCAAAAATAATTGGGAAAAACGTAAAGAACAAGCCATATATAGATCATTTAGAGTTGTGTGTGTGTGTGTGTGTGTGTGTGTGTGTGTGTGTGTGTGTGTATGTGTCTATGTATGTATGTATGTACACACACACACATATAGGAGTGTTAGCAACAACAAATTATTGCAAGTGTAAGGAGTAGATAATACCCCATTGGCTAAGACAAAATAAAAAACAGAAAAATACAAAGGAAATGATACCTTTTTTACTTTTTCTCAACCAATAGAGTATTAGCTGCAGCTTAATATATATATATATATATATATATATATATATATATATATATATCTAAGAGTAATTTTAGCAGAGAGTTGCAAGTGTTAAGTACAGCCGACATGTGATTAGTTGAAAAAACATAAAAACACAAGTAATATATAGTTTAGAGTGTTTAGTGCTTTTGATATATACAGGCAACATGTGATTGGCTGGAAAAAAGTTTCTAACAATCATTTCCTCTAACTTCTATGTTTTCTACTTTTTTCTAGACAATCAAATATCACCTACTTCTTGCACCTTGCAACTGCAGAAAACAACTGAAATTAACGTGTGCGTATGTATATAGAATAAAAGAATGAGCAAGCACCAGCAGTAGAGCCTTGATATCTGTTCGCGTGAAAGGTGTTTTCCGATCTTTGTCATCCGTCAACTGTAGCAGCGACTGGAGAAAATCCTTATTTTCTTCTGTCAGGTTCTCCTCCTCCACTTTGGCATTATCCAGCTTTCTTCGTTTACTCATGACTGACTCAAGTATTTGGTCCGCCCATGCGGCTAGCTTCTTCATTTCACGTACCACCCCTTGGAGGTCGAACGGGGCAAGAACCGGGTAAAAGTCGGAAATATTGGGCTTAGCCGACAACGCCATAGCTTGTTGCACGTATTGGCGGAACTCAGCCCCTACACTGCGCCTTCCATCACGGTCAAGAGTAGCACCCCAAATGGTGCCTGTCAACACGTTAAGCACAGTTAGGAATATGAGCTCCGATATGTCAATTGGGCTGTTGATCTGGGCATACACATCTCCCACCATCTGACGAACCTCCTGCCGTCGGAGCGAGTAAAACGACTCGAGCCCTTTTTTGCTCATCACTTCCCGGGCTAACACCCTGCTCAAGAGACGAAAATGCGGGCCATTCGGAGCCCACCCAATATCTTGGGCACCATAATTCATAGCCACTGCTGCAAGAGGTACGTCGCGGTTGGCGAAAACAGGGTCCTGCTCCTTCGCGATTTCCCTGGCTAAGTCTGCGGAGCTCACCACGATGCAAGTCTTCCACCCGAGTTGAAGCGTGATGATCGGACCGTAGGTCCGCGACAGCTTCTCGAAGCAAAGATGAAGGTCAGAGTTGATGAACGGGAGGTATCCCACCAAGGGCAAGCCTCTTGGCCCTGGAGGCAATGGCAGCTGGCGCTTGCTTGATCTCATGCCTCTCCATGCATACCAAGCAATCCCAGTTAGTGCAATGAAAACTGTGACCATTGTTTCCATCCTTGTCCATGATTCAACTGTGGAAGTAACCTCACTGGTCACACTTAGTGATGCCATTTTTTGTGCCTTCACTTGCAATTGAGGAGGCTAGGATCGCTGAGGCAAACATTTATAGTGGTACATGGAACCGTAGAGAACACAATTCCTAGGAGACACCGCAATGGACCAAGTTGAGTAAACATGTCCTAGATTGATCCATTCACGTACTACTTTGAAATTTCACTCTTTTCATGTTACCAACGCAAAAATAAAAGTGCATAAAGCTCGGGAAGGGGTGAATCACGGGGGTCAATAGTACCCTTACCTTACAAACTCAAAAATGCAAAAGATAAAAGAACGGGAGTTTTGCCAAACAATTCTTAATTAAAAAGATAGTGACTAGTATGGTACGGCATATTTGTCAGTCAATTTTTAAAACAAGAGCTCCATCAAATGGAGACTTGTCAAAAAGAAAGATGTTTGCTCAACGTGCCCCAGTCAATAAAAGCAGTTTTCATGGTTGGCACCTGGCATAGATGAGTACCAGAGTAAAACGCCCCGATTCATGTGCCTCCGTCAACAACAAAGCAGACAGGCACAGTCGCCATTTTATCGTGCTTCACATAACATCAGCTACTCTATATGAAAAATCAGCAAATTAAACGACCAACACTAGCCCATCAACATTGGATGACCTGCAAAAACTAATTTCTTTCTTGGGAATTTTTACATTTCGGTTAACAGCTGGTAAGAAGATTCCACGTGAATTGGCGCCATTTTTGGTCACGTCTTGCATCATATTTAGTGGCAATTTTTTTTTTTTTACTACATAGTTAAATTATATATGGCCTAATTTTGCAGGCACTTGTAGGCCTTGTGTAATATAATATACTTGCCTGACATTGGATTAATGGTAGAATTATCGTTGTGTAACTTTGAGGTCACGACTTCAAGGCGTGAAAACATACTATGAACTCTTTTGGTTCGCTCCTTCCCCAGACCCTACATGCACAGGAGCTTCCTGCATCAGGCTGCCCTTTTTGAGTTGTAAGCCTTGTGTGCATATATGTAGGGATGCCAAGATGGCATGTGGCTGCGTCCGCTAGAATTTTGGCTACCCTAATCCTAACCTTGTTGCTTTTATCCCTATCCTAACTAACTGTGGATTATGTTTTCCAATTCTAATATTGTTAAGGTTGGGTCTCCTAATTAACCTCGATTGATAGTAGTTATTAGGTAATTATTTCTATCCTTACAAAGAATTTTTACCTCATGAGAAATTGTAGAAGATAATATAGTTTGAGGGGATCATTTAATGAATACAAGATAAAGGAGTTTTGAGATAAGTTAGAATCAAAGGGTTATTTAGGCTATATATAAATAGATAGAATAATGTTTGTGGCCCCTAATTTTTTACTAGATTCCATTGTGGAAGAATCGCCTATAACTTTTTCTGAAGAATTGACCATGATATATCTGATCCATGCATAATATCATGATATTTTTTTATTCATTTTTAGTGAATATTATATTTTATTCATGTTATTTCAATTATAATTATATTGAATATGAAAATCTTCTTTACTTTTTTGTATAGAAAGGGAAACCATAGTTATAAAATAATAAATAATACAATTATTTCTAACTATCAATTATTCCTAATCTCAGTATTTCATTTATTATCTTGTATACCAAAGGTTATTTGTATTCCTCATAAACCACCACCCACATCACCATTCAAAATTTCTTGAACCATAATTAGCCAAACCACCTGGGCGATGGGTCCAATGTGAGTAGGAACATGTAGGTGAATTGACTCATCAAGTTTCCATTGAAATACGATCTACATAAGAAAAAGCACTTGCTATTCGTTGGTTAATAGGGGCATCCTGAAAACGTCCGGCTCCAATCCGAGACATAAATAGAGACAAGGGTAAACTATCTAGCCCTAAAGCGTAATATAAATTTAGGTTACATTTTTTTATCCTAAACTTATTATGGCTACAAATTAATTTCCTACCCCTAACTAGACCCTTATAAGTCAATTAGGGTTGATTCTCATAATTTGTATCAATTGACCCTATCCTTTACCATCCATGTTTAAATTACATCTTCACTTGTAAACTAGTAGAAACTATTTGGTTTGTATGCTTAGTGATTGGAGGTTTAGAGTTGTTGGGTAGGGTTGAAATTTGATCCTTGGCTCATCCACGGCATGAAACTAGAAGGTTAATGGTTGGAACTATTGAAGTAGTGTCCACTAATGGGTGTGCATCATGTAAACCTCTCTTTGGAAAATATGAACTCAACAGGAGAAGAGTTTTTTAGTATCCAACCTAGGCCTGGCAATTCGGGTTGGCAAGTCGTGTTCATGTCGTGTCGAGACTGACCCATTATAGTATATGGGCCGACACAAACACAACCCGCTTAATAATCGTGTCAAGAACCCGTGACTCGAACATGACACGATTATTAAACAAGTCAACACGACACTACTAGTAAAACATGATTAAATAAATATAAAATAACTAATATAGGACGGTTTCAGAAGAACTCTCTTATATTACTAAATAATATAAGACAATTTCAGAAGAACCATCTTATATTATAGTAATATAGGACGGCTTTTGATGAAAAATCCTATATTTTCAACCTTATAGATGGGTCAACACAATGAATTAATATGTTGAGTGTCAAACAGGTCAATATGACGGGTCAACATTGATTGACCTCAACACGGCACTATTTTTTGCGTGACCCAAAAATGACACGAACACGATAAGACTCGACCCTAACCCGCTAAATCCATGTCAGATTCGAGTTGTGTTATCGTGTCGTGTCATATTTTGTCACCCCTAATCCAACCAAGGCTTTCTTAGTACAACTCCACTTTTGACTCACAAGAAATTGTGCATCCAAAGATTGGCAAAATTTGAGACTTCTTACCATTGTGCAAAGATGGATGAGTGATAGGGATTGGGCCATTAATTTTTCTATCGAAGAATCAAATCATGTTGTGGATTGGTTGGAGACTTTGTTCACTATCAAATCCTTAAGTATCTTCCTTAGTGACCTTATTCCACAATAAGATTGGATATACATAGTTCTTGGCCTCCTCTTATCCAACTGTTATGACCACGTAAATGTTCCATTCAAATAAACCAGCATGTTCTTTCCACACCTTTCTACTAAAGGTCACAATAACTTCCCTCTATGTCCTCTTCTTCATCTGTTTTAGCCCTAAGTGGAGTTTGCCTAATCGAGATCCCTACATCAAGTAGCCAACCGATGTAGCAGGCCTTCAGAAAAAAGGGCAGCCTGGTAAAAGAAGCTGTATGTATACTGGGTCTAGAGAAGGGGCTGACCACAAGGGTCTATAGTATGCAGTCTTACCTTGCATTTTTACAAGACACTGTTTCCCTGCTCCGAACCCATGACCTCAAAGTCATGCGACGACAATTCTACGGTTGCACCAAGGCTTCCTTAACATTACCATCTCTCTCTCTCTCTCTCTCTCTCTCTCTCTCTCTCTCTCTCTCTCTCTCTCTCTACCATAGTTCTTTTATTAGGGATTGGTATGGGTCATTTAGTGCATGTTTGGAAAACTTATTTTCTACCATAGTTCTTTTATTAGGGATTTATGGGTCATTTAGTGCATGTTTGGAAAACTTATTTTCTATTATTCACATTTAATGTGAATTTGGAAAAACTTATCTATATTAATTAAAAAGATAGTGACTAGTATGGTACGGCATATTTGGCAGTCAATTTTTAAAACAAGAGCTCCATCAAATGGAGACTTGTCAAAAAGAAAGATGTTTGCTCAACGTGCCCCAGTCAATGAAAGCAGTTTTCATGGTTGGCACCTGGCATAGATGAGTACCAGAGTAAAACGCCCCGATTCATGTGCCCCCGTCAACAACAAAGCAGACAGGCACAGTTGCCATTTTATCGTGCTTCACATAACATCAGCTACTCCATATGAAAAATCAGCAAATTAAACGACCAACACTAGCCCATCAGATGACCTGCAAAAACTAATTTCTTTCTTGGGAACTTGTATATTTCGGTTAACAGCTGGTAGTTAAAGGCACGCCCAGGCGTAAGTTGACAGGTATGCGCCTGGAGAGTGCAAGGCGTAGAGGAAGGAAGCGCAGTCACCTAGGCGCGTGCTTGGATGCACCTTTCAGCCGCGCCGCCAACTCCAAGAGTAGACTACTTACCCGATAACGTATAAACCTCTTGTTCTTTTTTTCGTTTTTCACCTTCGAACTCCTAATTTCAATTTTTCAACCTATTGAGAAGGTGAAAATGACCATTCCTCTTCGATCTTTCACAGATCTAAGCAAAACAAGATATAGATTTACGAATCTTAGCATTTGTTTACAGTTTCTATAAAAAAACGTAAAAACCAGTATCATTTTTTCAATTTTTTTGTTTTTTGTTAACTATTTTCCATAGATCTTGATGGGTTTTAGTTCTATATGTATAAGAAAACATTCCATTTGAGTTTTATACTTCTTTGATCTAGATTTGAATTTGTTTTTAGGTTTTTACTGTTTTTCCAAAAAAATTAGTTACGAAAATATAAAAAAGTATTCATTTTTTTGTATTTCTTCATTAAAACGCATTTTTATCCACATATATAGCTTTTCCATGCTTGTGTCTTCATGTGTGATAATTTGTTCATCTTTTTTTTGTAATTTAGGGTTATTTTTTTAATTTTTCCAAAAATAAAAGTTACAAAATTTAGAATTTATTTATTTATTATTAGTTAATACCAATTCTTATCCATATATATAGCTTACTCATGCTTGTATCTTCATGTATGATGTACTTTTCATGCTTTTTTTGTATTTTAGTGTTATTTTGTTCACTTTTTCCTCGGTGCGCCTCGCGCCTCTAACTACATAGGAGACAAGTACGTCAAAATGCACGACATGATATAGCCCATGCGCCTAATTGGAGTACTGCATTTATTGAGGTAGGTGATTACATTTGAGAATTTTCCTTGATTTCATGATCATGACTTCTCCATTGAAATTCTTGAGGCAAGTGTTTTATGCCCTATTGTATTTATTACTCCACTTTTGATAGCATGACATTGATTATATGATTATCCATGTTTTCACATGTGATGGTTTATACTTTATCATGTGTTTTGATTTAGCCTATTGAGGTTTATTTCAATTGGGAGTTTTTCATGATTTATAACATGTTTTGCTGATTTATGACAAGTGCTTCTACTCGGTAGGTACTATGCTATGAGGGTTGTAGGGTTGGCCACCTGCCCTCTGACTTTGCGATGATGATGATTAGACACTGCCCTTGAGTGGTACAAGGCTAGGTACGTAGGTGGTGGTGGTATCATGGGTAGTCCCCCCTACAAGTCCATTCCTCCCCATCGGGACGGCAAAAGTCTCCTGTTTAGGTGTCGATAAGGAGCGGTAGTGGTTTAGATAATGTGTAGTTGCCAATGCAGTATAGTAGCCCATACTGTTATTTTGTATGCTCATGTAGATTTATATGTGGGTTGAACCGGGGTAAGCCGGGCCTAAGCCGTGAGAGACTCCGGGGGCTGATGCGGGTTGCATGGGAGGGACCCAGGGATTTGGTATGAGTACTCATTACCAATGATTGAGTGTCATGGAATACTCTTAGGGTTTGTTTTTGGTATTGTGCCATATTTTATCATGACACGCATTATGTTTAGATGTGGACAGAAATTCTTATTGCGTTTGATGGATGTTTATCCATGTTTTGATCACGCCTTGCATGCCATGATGTCTTGTTTTGATATTGTATTGCCTTAGACGAAGAGACACAAGATGTAATGACCCTGAATTTTTGTAACTTATTAAGGCAAATTAATAAAGTTTGAATTTTTAGAAATTTTGGGCTGGAATATTAGGTTATTGAAAATTCTCTTTTTATGGAGATTATATTATGAATTAAAATATATAAATTATGGACGTACTTGGAAAACTGATCGAAACAACATTAAGTACGTTCAATTCTGAGTTAAAATGAAAATTCCTTAATTTTCTCCATTTAGGGGCAAAATGGTAATTTTACCCATATTCCATATCCAAGAAATAAGACCTCAATATTCAGGAAGTACTTAGAAATACGATTCCAACGCCACTAAGTAGGCTCGATTCCGAGTTCGGACAAATAATGCCTATTTTTCTTCAATTTTAGAGTTATAAGGGTAAAAACGTCTTTTTACATTAAAAGTGGGGCCCACAAAGTGGGCCAACGTTCTAGAAGCAACAATAATTGCTCAGTGCATTATTGCTGGTAGTGGAGAATGTAGTGGAGATTGTAGTGGAGAATGGAGAATGCACTTGTAATAAAAAATTCTAAAGTAATAAAATATCTTATTAAAAGAAATGATAAAAAATTCAAATTTGGCTATAAATATGTCCCAAAAATTTCCAAAAATTTTCACAACCTTAACCACGAAATTTCCAAATCTTCCTTGGTGTTTCAGCCCCAAATTCTCATTCATCCCTCCCCAATCTCTATTTTTCTTATTTCTCTCTCCTCTTTCTAAGTGGAACAAGAGACCTAAATTCAATTAGGCACTCCGTTCCAAGAAAAATCTGATCAATTCCACCGTCCATAACCTCCTCTACCACAGTATATACAAAAGCCCCAAATCAATTTCAAGATCCAACGGTTCCAACAACAGAAAACCACAAAAAGGTAGACAATCGGGCTATATTATCATCAACCGGTAATTCTCTCAAATTGAGCATCAAATATATGTTTTTTCTCCAATCAGGTAGGTGGAACTACTTCCCATTCATATTTATTATGTTTTAGTATAATTTTTATTTTTCTGTAATTTAATTTGAATGAAAAATGGTAAAAATAAAGTAAATACCAGCCCCTTCAATTTATGGTGATAGAGAGCTCAGATGGAAATTCTGAGTTTTCCAATCAATCCAGAAGGGTCAAAAACCCCTAGGGTACAATTTTCAAGAAAATCTAACAAGGTTTGGACCCTCAATTGAGAGAGATTAATTCTGGTGGGCCCAGATCAAATCTGGACCCTAAGAACGGCTGAAAACTTCAATTTAAGATTGTGGAGTCATATGAACTCCAAATTGAGATCAGAAAGAAGCTATGGAAAGCTTGTAATGTCTAGTTTCTAATGAAGTCATAATATTTCTAAAAATTATATCTGTATTTTTCTGTATTTTTTTAAATAAGTGTCCAATTTCTAAGATCTTCAAGATCTGAGGTGATCAGATCTTGGAAATTTATTTTAGTGATGATATAATAATGTAATAAAGTAATATCTATGGTTAATTTGTACAGATCTTGGATAAAATAGGGGATCTACCCTTTATGGTAGAAAAACCCTAAAATAAAAAATAAAAAATAAATACAAAGGGACCCACTTGATCAATGAGATCAAGTATGATCAGATCCTTGGGATGGATTAAAGGGATGATATTATGATGGAATCCAATTAGATCATGGATGAAATGTGACAAAATCAAGTGGATAAGATTTTTGGATCTTAATGGATTAAAAGCCCTAAAGGTAATTAAAACCCTTAATCTAAAGGAAAACACCTAAGATCTAATGGTTGGATCATATTTAAAGGTTTATAATAATCTTAATAAAATTAGTTTAAATTGTCTTTTATTGGATATAGAAGTGTAAATGTGATTTATGTTTTAGGTTTTAATTGTCTTTTATTGGATATAGAAGTGTAAATATGATTTATGTTCTAAGTTAGAAAGCATGATAGTGTAATCTTTAAATTTTAGTATGATATGCCCTAAATGAGTAATTTGTTAGTAGATTTGATTATCTTAGGATCATGTTAGTGTAAATTAGGATTTAAACATGATTTCATTATGATAGAAGATGTGTTTCATAACTTAAGATCATGTTAGTTTTATTTCACTATCTTAAGTTACATTCATAGGAAGAATGTTAGTATATAGTTGTTAAACTTATATTTGATTTATGCTTTCAAGTTGATGAATTACTTATTGTCAAAATTTATTCAATTGTTAAGTAATTGTTAAGATATAAGGAGCATAAATCACCAAAAATGTAAACTAATGAAATATAGAAATTCATGGACAACTAAGATGAATGAATGATTTTGACTTAGTAAGGGCTATAGTTAGTAGGACAATATAAGGAATGATTTATCATTTCCTTGGCCCAAAATAGGAAAATAATGAACATCCATGGATGACATTGTGCATATCCATGGAAATTAATTAAAATCAATTAGAGAAGGGACTTAAGGTAAAGAGCTCATAGGAACCTTGTCAAAGGTTGAGCTAGTACCACTCTAGTGGACTCTGAACATTGTGGTTATAGGGGGTATACAAGAGCCAAGTGCTTTTCCCTCACCTCCCATTGACGTAAGAGAGGTCTAAACGCCTCCTTACATGAGGGTTGTATTAACCACTTTTTGAGCGGTACTTTAACCGGTAAGTACTGGTCATCCTGAAATAAGGAGGAGTTGTCTAGTGATAGGAAGAAATAAATTATCTTCAACCAAGTAAGACACTAACTGGTTGAATAATAATAATAAGAACATAAAAAGATAGCAAATTATCTAACCCTAATAAAAATAGTAAGTGAGATAAGGATGATCAAACAAGATGAGATCTTGTATGATCAAAAACAATAAGGAAAAAGAAACATCAATGTAAATTAGATTGTTATGTATGATATAGATAGTATTTGTATAGATGATATTAAACCCTTGGATATATGATATTCAAGGAAGAAAGAGTCAGATTATCCTACATAAGGATGATCAAAAGACCATGTAGTATGTACCCTTGATTAGAAAAATGACATTATACATATGATTTGACAGATATATGTTGATCGAGACTATGACAGATTTCAAGGAGTAAGAATACCTTATTGAGGTAGGTGGATTATTAAGAATGCCTTTACATGAAGATACATGTCTAATACATGATCTTATGTTTTGAAGTATTGACATGTATGATACCAATATATTAAGGTAAATACCTCAAATTGAAATATGATCCAACCAAATGATGAGGAAAATAAGTATTAAATGGTCAAGTTGAGAATTGAGAACAACCCTAAGTAAATAGGAAAGTAGAAAATATTCCAGTCCTAGATAAACAGACAGATAGTCTGATATGTATAAGTATTATTTTACATACAAGCTTGGAGGCTTGTGGTTTTGTTTTAAATAGGCATGAGCACAGGGATGCTATGCTAGGAGAGTTAAGAGGGTTTGGCCACCCACTCTCTGAAACTTGATGATATTGAATACCAAGCCTAAGAAAGGCTAAAAGTCGGGTGGGGCAATTATGGGAAGGCCACCACTGTGACAGCCATGGTCCTCCCATATGGACATGGATATTGTAATTTCCACTGAGAATGGTATAAGTGGATTATTGAACAGTTATCCGGGCGCCAGCGGATCGATCTGCAAGCATAGTAGTCCTTGATTATTTTGCATTATGATGCATATGAAATTGGCATAGTGAAATGCCTTAAGGGATGGCATGATGAAATGCCTGGTAATTGTATATTACCAATATTTTTCCCAAGAAGGGAAAATCCCAGTATTGTAACTGGCTGAAATACAAATCTCCTATAATGAAAGGAGTTGATCAGTTTTGTATGGAAATGATTATTGATTATTTTTACAATTTTAACGGATTTGTTCTTATATACTATGTATGTATAAAGGTGAACACAAATGATAAGGAAATGAGATGTTTATATAAATAATAGTGGTCTGTGAATGTGTTTATGATAGAATGAATTATGGGATAGTTGAATATTGAGATTTTACTTGTCAATAACTTACATTCTTATCCCCTACCAAGCATAGCTTCTTTGAGATATTGTAAATGTTCAAATGTTTACAATATCTCAGATACAGAGAAGGAGACTTAGAAGCTCAAGACTTGAAGAACTAGTGAAGAATAAGTAATAAGGGTATATCCCTTGAAACATTGTATAGAGAGCATGTATTGTCTTTAGAACTTTGTAATTTGAATTGTGTATTTGGACAAGTATTGTAAAGATACAAGGGGTTGTGTACTGTGAACCACTGGATGGATCCTGGAAGTTTAATAAAATCATATTCCTTCAATGGAATTTTATTTTGTACACAAATTGTACTTATGTTATGTATGAAGTGGTGACTTGGGTTTTCAAAACAAGTTTTAAAATAAAAGAATTTCCGCTGCTTTGTTTTGCCAAAAAAAAAAAAAAAAAATTTACTAAGGGGACGCCCTTGCCTTTGAAAAATATATTATAAAATGTGTTTCAAAAACCCGGGTCGTCATACAGGATCTGATAGATAGAGTATATTTTATGAGAGGACCGGATGGAAGAGTCAGATTCAAGGGTAGATTGGTAGTACAGGCAAATGATGATTTGAAGCGTGAGTTACTTTAGGAGGCACACCAGTCCCATTATACAATCCATCCTAGAGGTACGAAGATGTATTAAGACCTCATGAGACATTTTGGTGGAACGGGATGAAGAAGGATGTCGGAGAGTGCGTGGCACGGTGTTTGACTTGTCAGCAGGTCAAGGCAGAGCATCAGCGTTCGTAAGGACTATTTCAGACATTGGATCTCCTTGAATGGAAGTGGGATCATATTATCATGGATTTCATTGTGGGCCTTCTGAGGACTGTTAATGGGCATGACATGATATGGGTCGATGTGGATAGATTGACTAAGTCAGCTCATTTTCTTCCTATCAGGCAGAATCAAACGGTGGATAGCCTAGCGAAATTGTATGTCAAGGAGATAATAGGTCTACATGGAGTTCCCTTGATGATTATATCTACTCAAAACACTCGGTTTACCTTGAAATACTAGAAGAGCGTGCAAGACTGAGAGGGCCATCCAGACAATTGATGATATGCTACGAGCTTGTGTTATGGATTGGAAGGGTAGCTACAAGGATCATTTACCACTAGTAGAGTTTGCCTATAATAACAGCTATCACGCAAGTATTAGCATGGCTTCATACGAGGCACTTTATGACAGGCCCTGTCGGTCACCCTTATGTTAGAGTGATGTAGGAGAGAGACATATATTGAAGTCTGAGTTGGTGGAAGAGTGTACAGAGAAAGTTCGACTTATTCAAAAGAGATTGTTGACAACTGATAGAAGAGTTATGCTAAAAACAGGCGGAAAGACTTAGAGTTCTCTGAAGGTGAGCACATATTCTTAAAGGTTTATCCTATGAAAGGGGTGATGAGGTTTGGGAATAAAGGAAAACTTAGCCCCAAGTATATTGGGCCTTTTGAGATATTATGCAAAGTTGGATTAGTAGCATACCAGCTAGCCTTACCACTACAGTTGGCAAATGTACATGACATCTTCCATGTATCTATGCTGAGGAAGTACGTGCTAGATCCATCGCACGTGTTGGAGTAGATCCAAGGAGAGTTACAACCTAATATGACATTTGAGGAGAGACCTGTGTGTATACTAGATACGAAAGTCAAGAAGTTGAGGACTAAAACTATTAATTAGTCAAAGTCATTTGCAGCATCATTCGCTACATGAGGCCACATGGAAGATAGAAGAGGAGATGAGGAGGATCCACCCAGAGTTATTTACATAGAGGTATGTATCGAAATTTTGAAGATGAAATTTTTATGAGGGAAGGATGTAATATCCTCAAATTTTAATCTTAAATTAGTAATAAATTAAATTAAAATTTTATGCATAGAATTTGGTTTTGAAAACACAAAAACATAAAAGTATGCGTCGATAGGAATTGAACAGTATAAAAAGCATAGAAAACGGAGCTCAGATGGAGAAGTTATGAACCATTGAAGATAGAAGGGCATTTTAGTAATTTTGAGAGGTCCAAAATACAGTGGCTGTTTTTGGAGCTACAGAGGTCCAAATCATTATCGAAAACATCCATTGTGATTGTATTGACAACATGGACCTATATTTGACTTGAAAACTTACATTTAACCACTTTTAAATTAGTCAAATTATGAAATATTATTCAATAACTTAGATCTAGCTGATCAAAGGGTGATCAGGGCCTAGAACTTAAACAACTAGATAATATATGATACTAAAGTAGGGTCCTAAGGAGTAATTTAGGTGTAATTACTTTAGACATTAATCTAGACCATAGATCTAACCAAGAACTTGGGAAATTGTTGATCTGAGAATAATCTGACCGTTAGATTAAGGTATAAACGCTAGATACACACACAAATGAATAGATGAATATGAGATTGTTATATGTTGACAACTGTATTGAGGAATCAGATGATTGCATTGAGTTCTACACTGGTTGCGAGGTTGCAGACATAACCTCTATGTAAAGAGGGATCCTTTTAGGTCAAGACTGATTGTAGAAACTCAGACATGGGTAGTTCGAGTCAGCCTAGTAAGGGCAAGAGACCTCTCATTGACATGACTGCAAAGGGCATTGAGCCAGCAACATTTGATCAGGCAATGTTGGGATACGGAAGAGAGACATAATGTGTACTAGTGGTAAGGCCAAACACCTGGACAACTATGTCCTAAAGTTAGTGGACCACTACAGCAGTGGTAATGGCATCAGTAGTCACCATCACAATGGCAACCCTTTAAGTGTTTTGACTGTGGAGAGTTAAGATATTCTTTTAGAGACTGTCTCAGTGGATAGTGAGTCAGACTAGCTGACATTGGAGACAGGGCAGAAATGGCCTCACATTGGTAATGATGATTCATTATGATATCTTTACATTACATGTAGATCATGCTTTTGACTGTCATTATCATTACTTGAAGCAAGTATTAACCTCAACCTAAGTTAAGGAAGGCACCATCTTGATTGCTGATAGACATACCAAGATCCTCCTTGATTTAGGATCCAGTCACCCTTGTAGTTTGAGCGTTGGCACCTTGATGAATGTGCCTTTATATGTATTTAAAGATCCTTGGGTTGGAGGTTATGACATTGATTGGCAAGTTATTAAAACTTGTAAGTACCTCTAACTAGTACTAGTGGAAATGATGATGAGTGAGAGTATAGATATTGATTTTATCATCCTCGATTAAGGGATTATGATATCATCCTTGGGATGGATTCCATTGTTGGAGAACAATTGATTGCAATGAGAAGAAAGGTACTTTTGATATACCAGATAACTATTAATCTCACTCTTGAGTAAGAAGGGAGCATCACTGAGATTTGCGTTAACCTTGCCTTGAAGGCAATATAATACTCATTTGATGTACCAAGTTCTCTTGGTTTTGTGATTGTGGATGACCAAGAACAACTATAAATTGAGCACATAAAGGGTGTGTGAAGATTCACGATCTTCTTGAGGAGGTTTCAATATTTTACGCCATGAGAGATTGATTTTTATACTGATTTGACATTAGATATAGTGTCATTTTCTAAAAGTACCTTATAGGATGGCCTCAACTGAGCTGGAAGGGTTCAAGCTATGATAGTTATTTGACAAGAGATTATCAGACCTAGTGGGTCTTCATGGGATGCAATCATCCTCTTTGTGCGAAGAAAGATAGAATCTTACTGCTAAGCACGAATTGTTGATTGTTTGATAGCTCCATGGTGGAGAATTGATATTACTTATCATATATTGACGATCTATATGATCAGCCTTGAATGGTGCATAGTATTGGTAGATATTAATTTGAGGTCTAGTTATCACCAGTTGAAGATTGTGATTGAAATGTCTTTCAGACAATTTTTAAAACATGTTATGATTTCTACAAGCTCTGGATCATATAAATTGATGAAATTAGTACATTGATAGTATGAATGGATATGATGGGCTGAATTTCTAAAGGTTGCTGAGATAAATTATGATTGAGTAGTGAATGATGCTTTCTATATTTCATGACTTTGCAGGGCATAAGAAGTCCTTGGGCATTATTCTGAGGATCCTGTAAATGTATGTGATCATGAATTATGGTCAAAGAGGATGAATTTTCTTAACAGTGATACTTCTACTGATAAAGAGACGGTTTATGGGGACTGTGATAATTTGGGGCTAGTTAAACAAATGACTAAGGTTGATAATCTCCTTAGTCTGGTGAATTGTTAACGTTGGGTTATTGAATTCTCCAGGATAGCAGTGACATGGATACTACTTATATTATGCATATAAGCCTGATTTCTCATGCAGGTAAGATGTGTGACAGTAAAGTATGTTTAGTGTGAGAGCATTTTCTTATGGGTATTCAACTTGAAATTTTGGCTTATACTTGTGAGTAGCTGATGAGGGCAGGTGCGCGAGGCACCCACAGGCTTTTAGGTGGCGAGCTTCTAGGTGGCAATCTTCTATGTGCTCACAATATGATTGTGTGGTTGACTAATTATGATTGGCATGTGATTGCCTGTTACTGAGCTGGTATGCTCTGATTTTGATTGGCATGTGATTGCTTGCTACTGAGCTGATGCACTCTGATTTTGATTGGCACATGACTACCTATTACTGAGCTGACATACTCTGATTTTGATTAGCACATGATTGCCTATTGCCTATTACTAAGCAGGTATGCATTGATTTTGATTAGCATATGATTACCTGTTGATGAGCATATATGCCCTGATTTGAATTTGTTGTTGTTGTTGTTGTTGTTGTTGTTGTTGTTGTTGTGTTTTGAATTTGATTGTGCAAGATGGTTTGAAAAAAATAGATGATTTTATTCAAAAAATTCAACCATTCTCACACAATGAGAAGCACACCTACAGTACCACAGCTATTTGTTTGTTTTCTGTTATTTCTTTATCATTCTGTTTCTCTTTTCATTCCTTACTCCCTTATTAATAATTGATGTTTACTGTGAACTAAATTTTGCTCGTCAATTGCGATATAGGCACAAGTTGGGGGCACTAATGTTTCTGATAATTTGAATATGCTGCACGATAACGATGATGATGAGCTTGCTAATTTGGAGAACGTGGAGTTAGTGTCAAAATTCAACAGAGGTAAAAAGCATAGGACGCTAATGCCTCCAATTTAGAATTTTTTTGAACACCTTCCGGTATCAAAAGATGGAAGGCAAAGGTGCAAATGCAAGAAGTGCTCTACGATATATGGTTCACCAATACTAGTTGGTAATGCTTTCTATTTTTGTCTGTGTAAATTGTCGTGTGAAGCATGAAAGGAGTTGGGGAAATGAATTCCATCCTGACAATTCATGTGGGGGTTGAAATTTTTAGTTCATAACTAAAAGACCCATGCCATCTGGTCTTTCTCTGTTCTTTCCATTCATTGAAAAGTGTACTATTGGGTCCTCGACAACATTTGCAACAATTCTATTCATTGGTCGTGCTAGCCTCTTTAGCTGGCTCTTCACCCTACACAAGAAAGTATGAATATGAAGTTCTTGAATGAGGACATCTTACCCAAGTTAAGCATTTAAGTGTCATGCCATGTGCTATTGTGCTGAACTCAAACACTGAAACAAGTAGATGCAATTTCTAATTTTCTGCTACAGAACCTCATTGTTGCATCTGAGGAGGAGCAGACAACATTGAGAGCTCCAATAACCTAATCAATGAAACATTTGCATCAAGGCATCATCTCCTTCAGAAAATCAAAAGTATTCATTTGGTACCAACTTTTCAGGAGATCAGAGATTCAGTTTAGAATCAGAAGATTAAAGCTATATAGGACTGTTAATAAGTAGCCACCCTATATAAATTAAAGGTTTTACAGTCTTATAGGACGGTTAATACAAAACTGTCCTATATTTTTAAGTTCTATAAGACAGTTGATAAGTAGGCATCTTATATTTGTATATTATATAGGACGGTTAATAATTGTCCTATATTTTAGGGTTCAGTTATTAAGTAACTCGTGTAAACAAATCATGTCATTTCGTGTCGTGTCGTTTCGTTTCGTTTCGTTTCGTGTCATGGCATGTCGTATCGTGTCATCCAAACACGACTCAGTCACTTAATCGTGTTACACGGGTCGTGTTATGTCAATTTTTTAAGAACTGGGTCGTGTTCGAGTCATAGGTTTTTGACACAATTATTATTCGTGTCGTGTTCATGTCGACACAAACACGACCGACAAACCCGAATTGCTAGGCCTACTGCAAAGAGGGGATACTTGGGCAAAGGTTCTCAAATATTTGCTTTGGATGGTGTCAGTGCGGGTAACAATAGGGGTCCCATTGGTAAGACCAATAAAATTGGATGTAGGCTAGGCCGAAGGCCTTCAAGGGACCTTGTCTAGAAGCGCCCTATATTAGGCATGATGGAGGGCCTTTCTTTGGATGATCCAATCTATTCATCTTATTGCTCAAGTGTGGGTAGCTAGTAAATAAAAGATTTCAATGATTGACTGATTTCAAGATCCTCAAATTCAAGTTTTTGGGAGTTGTTTATAAAGTTTTTAACCATCTATTTCATGTGATAAAAAAACACATTTTCATATGCTAAAATTATACAGTCCGCGTGTTCTTTAAATTACTAGTTATTGAAGACCAAAAGAACGAGATAAATGAGATGGATCAACCAAAAGTATGCTATAATTCCATATTACTTCAAATGTTGTTATGTCAAAGTAGTTATTGCCACGTGCACATGCATGTATTCGAGTTTAGGGTGATAGTGCATACATACATACATACATACATACATACATACATACATACATACATACATACATAACTGTTCTCCCTCTAAATGTCTATGTCTATCTGAAATAGGAACGATGGAGTAAGAAAAAGGGATGTATATCCACACCATAAAAATAATATAATGCTATATGGTTTCATATATATTGATATAAATTGATCCATCATAATCACATAAATTAGATAGGCTTTTGTTAATCTGGCATTATCAGAATATGTATTAATGGGTATGCTTACCTTCTAGAGCAGCTGAAAATACAAGTGGGACATGTGTCTAACGATCTGAACTTCTAAACTATTGATCTAGTAGAGCCTCGAGCCAAAATTGATTCTACAGTGGCGGTGGTTAGGACCATCTATGGACTAATTACCTATGCTTAATGACCCACAAGAAGAATGGTTTGGATAACCAAACATGGATTTCTCAAATCTCCACGTAGAATCAGCAGCTGCACATTTAAGTCAAGCTTTTGTTCCTTCACACACACGCCATATAGAGGTTGTTATAAGAGGACCACTAGCCTTCCTTTTCTTTTATTATGTTTTACTAATGTAAGGGGAGCTTTGGCACAATGGTAAAGTTGTCGTAGTGTGACCTTGAGATCACGGATTCAAGGCATGGAAACAACCTCTTGCAACCTTGTGGTCCGTCCCTTCTCCAAACTACACTTAAGCGGGAGCTGGGGCTGCCCTTTTTATATTTTCCTAATGTAGTAGCATTATCATCTTATGAGAATCATAGGGGACTCAAATCATAACTTCCAAAGATTTGGTATGTGTACCCTTATTAGTATCACTCTTCGTATCAGGACTGCTGTTATAAGCTTGACTTAGGGCAACCACAATAGCGAGATCTAGCACTTTCTTTTTTAATAGGCTCATCCCGGCAAGCTTAACTTCATTTGGACTGACCTTTTGAATGGTCTACAGAAAATCTCATCTATTGTAGTAAATTCACAAGTGCTATGATCGAGTAATAAAGATTCATTGGCAACACTTTGATATTAGACGGACGGGTTATCAATCTACATCACTTTAATATGATGTATAAAAAGGGTAGCCCAATGCAAGAGGAGCATGTCCAGAATGGACCACAAAAGGGTCTACAGTATGCAGCCTTACATTGCATTTTTACATAAGGCTGTTTTCACGCCTCAAACCCGTGAGCTCTAGGTCACGCGACAACAGCTCTACCATTACGTCAACGACTCCCCTTCACTTCAATCTGCCATAAGTGGGCCAAGTATGGCCCCTACTTGATTTTACTCCATCTTAATTTGTTTTGAGTTGCTTTTGTTTATAAATTATGAAAGGGGGTGGCCCCAAGAATCTAAAGATGGTCTAATATTGGACATACTGTATGCTATCTGAAATAATTTGTGCCTACACTACTCTTTTTGCGTGCCAAATGAAGAATTTCTAATGCTCCAATGCACTACATAACATGTCCAATAAAATAGGAATTAATTTATGTGCACGATGGCCACATATGACTGCAATGTAATTTACTAACAAAAGGTCATTTTTTGAAATATTAATGTGGTAAATTAGATGGGATTAGTAATATCAATGACAAGCTAAAAAATATTACTAGACTCCGGCAACTACCACTCATCAAAAAATTGGTAAAATGCACAGACACCAAATACCTGAAAGGGATAAATGTAGCCGTTGGGTCTCATTAATGGACAGATTTACTAATCAACGATAATTCTTCAGATATATTTAGACACAATAACATAGTGTTTTATTGATATATAGTTAAGTAACGGGTTGAGACAAACCCAAACTTGTTACAGACATGCAGGCTCAATGAGATGGCACCGTGTGGAAGCACATTGGCAATACATCAACTGAAAGCTTATTGTGGTGGCCACTTATTACAAATTAAAAATCAAGATATGATCAGGAAAGAAACTTGAATAAGAGCTTGGATTGTGAATTCATGTAGATAAAACCCATGTTACAGATCAAGGTAAAACACAAAAGTATAACTCCAGAAAGAAGCCCAGGTTGCAAAATGAGACATTGATACTGGAGAGTGAGACAGAGATGGGAAGATCAACAACAAGAATGAAGGTAGGAATCATCAAGGGAAAGACTATGAATCAACCAAAGGCAAATAAAAGAATATGAAACAAAGGCAAACTCGTTCTCACTCAACCATTCCAACAGAGAAAACTCGTCTTAGAAGTCACAATTAATGACCAAACACCAATGACTTTGTTGAAGATGAAGATGAGGATATTGAAGTTGCAAAATCTATAGGTTTGGGAGCAGTTGTTTGTATTAGAAAATGTCCCTACTTTCTCTGCAAAGGATTATTCATGGAATTAATGCAGAGATTATTTGGACTGCATTTGCAACTGTTCTGGAAAGAACCTATGATGAAGATGAGGAGGTAAACAACAGAAAATGAAACTAAACCGCAGTTGTTGAATCAAAATGGAGAAAGTTCATCCACGAAATCATCTGAAATAATTGTAATAGTAATAATACCTCCATGAAGAACTCAAGATTGGAGAATGATGGTCTGGATGATGAAGCAATGAACAGTGAGGAAGACAAAGCAGGAAAGCAAAAGGAATGAATGGGAATGAACAGGAGAGAATGTTGGTTATATACAGGAGAGAAGTTGGAACAAACAGCAAAGGTGGGTCTTGATATGTGGTAGCAGAAGTTGGCATTGGCTCTTCTTTTGGTTGCTTTTTCAAAGGGAAACAAGGCAAATGGTTATTTCGCTGTGAGATTGAGATTTTGAAGCTTAAGCGTCAATGCCTCTCAACAAACCAAGGTGAATATGACGATAAGGATGGGCTGGGAGTGTTTGCATGATAGCGTTGACGGTCCAAGTTAGCTTTATAGGATCTTGGATTTGGAAGAGAGACAGAAAATGCAGTTGCAGTTGGATGATTCTTGTAGGGTGAAACTATCCGTAGTTCGCCGGATCAGCAGCTGAGGTGATCCTCCGGATCCTGAGTTGTTTTATGGTGTTTGTGTGTGTAGATCAATACAAGGATCTGGGCTGCTTAGTACTTAGAACTTGATTTGTAAGGCTTATATAATCCGGCTTATTGGGTTATGTTGGATTCTTCTTTATTGATTTAGCAAGACATAATCAAAATCAATCTAACAACCTAGATTATGTACGCCTTGACAATCTAGATTAGATTGTAGGTGATCCAAGCCATTCATCTTCTAGGCCATAGATACACGATGCTCCCCTCCACAGGATAATGATTGACTGTGCTATTGGCTGGCAGTTATCTGCCTTCCAGATCTCACTACAAACGAGAGCTAGGATCATTGAGTGGAATGCATAGAAGATTAGAGATGATACGCAGTGTAATTGGTGAACTCTAAGGGTTGATATTAACCATATGATAAATTAAGATGTACAACTTGTGTAAAAATACTATGGGTTAACAATATTTGGTAGAGAAGATTTAGGATTATTGCATGCTAAAAATGCAAGAAGGAGAGCAGTAAAGTTGTTCTTGCGTGACCTTCAATGCTTGGAGACAACCTCTTACAAAAATACAAGATAAAGTTGCATAATATAGACCCTTATGATTTGTCCTTGCCTCAAATTCTGCATATGCGCAATCGTTGTATGTTGGGGCTATCTTTTTTTTCTTTTCTCCTTTTTTATTCAGGTAAAAAATGCAAGCAACAAGACAAGCGGTTTGGATCCCCAAACATCTAGTCCAATAGACTACTTTTAGTGCATGCAAGTTGGTGTAACGATCTACACCCGCAGACACCGCATTATAGATGCAGTCTCGTTGGCACGTGAGAAAGGAGAACGACTGAATCTGTAGTCCTCTGGCTGCAAAGAAGATCCTCTTGCCTTATGAGGCAGGAAGGGAAAGGCAAAAGAGATTAAAGAAAACCTAGGGAAAAACATAGACCGCGGTGCAAGTTTGGTATTTTTGGGTAACGTATGCCCAATCTTCATTCATGCTAAAAACAGCAGTCCTGGTTATCTTTATCGTTGATCGGGCTTGCAAGACTGCCAGGAATTCAACAGTAACTGAGGCCGACCTCAGCTATACCTACTTTTGCATAATGAGCCCTACATAAGACTGATCTGAATCGGTCATAGTGGGGCCCATAATAGATATACCATTGATCAAATACCTGCCTATTACGCCACTAATATTCAATTAAACTCTTTTTGGGTCCTTAAGATGGCCCTAATCTAATGGTTCACATTTGACTAAAACTATATTTTCAAAAATAAGATTGTCCCATTAGCGTCACTGCAAAGTTATAGGAGGTCAAAATGGCTGTTATTAGTGATTGGCCTGGGTCATTTAGTGCATGTTTATAAAACTTATTTTCTATTGTTTACATTTAATGTGCGTTTGAAAAAAACTTATCTATATTATTTTTTTATTATTTTTTTCTATTTTATAGTAGAAATTTAATGTAGTTTTGTATGATAAAATAGAAAGAACGCAATGAAAATATTAAATTTAGGTCGTGTTTGGGAAACTTGTTTTTATTATATTTTTTCTATCTCATTGTAGAAACATCTCAATTCTCATGCAGAAGTGGCAATATTAATTTGCCCCACCATTATGTGCAAATGCACTCTTAAGACCCCACTCGAAATTTTAATTATATAAAGATTTTGAATGAAGTTAGAAAAAAGACCTCACTTAGCCCAAAAATTTTGGCCTTGTACTATAGAAGGGGAGCCTGGGCGCAACGGTAAAAGTTGTTGTCATGTGACCTTGAGGTCACAGGTTCAAGGTGTGGAATCAGCCTCTTGCAAAATGCAAGGTAAGGCTGCCTACTATAGGCCCTTATGGTCTACCCCTTCCCCGAATCCGCTATAGGCAGGAGCTTCATGCGCCAAGGCTGCCCTGTTTTTACTATCATCTCTGCTAATATTTCTACCAACTACTAGTCTTGATTTTTGCTCAAGATTTGTGGTCCCTTTGCTACCGATGATCATAGATCACATGGTTTTACCAGTTTTCATCAATTGATTTTCAGGGTTTGATCTTAGCGACATCTATTGGAGTCTGACCTAAGTGGGAAGAATAAGAATGACTAAAAAGGAAAGAGATTTCATTAGCTTTGATTCTCACTCTTGCAAGATAAGATTAAAAAAAAACCCTACTAAATTAATGTGAACATTATTTCAACATCTTACTGTGTTCAAAATAAAAAAGTCTTTTTTTAAGATGTATTTATATATTTTTAATTATCATAAAGAGAGCTGCTAGGTACACATAGAAAACAAATGCATTTTAAAACACAATAAAGACATACCCATATTTGGGTGATCTAAAATATTTGCCTTGTTCGGCCTAGTATGAAAATTCATACTCATTGGATGTTTCTAACTATTAGTTCTTTTACTTGAAAATTTTGATGGTCATGATTAATAAAGCCAATACTGAATAGGTAGAATCAACCAATGATCATAAACTTTTGTATCTAGGTAGTTTAAGGCAACCTGAACATGACTAATGGATCAAATCCGGATAATCTGACATTTATCAACATTGTGTTGTTAGACACATTACTTTTTCGCATTTCCAAATCATTTTCCTATTGTAAGACCCCACTAATTTAAATTCCTAGCTTTGCCATTGCCGCTCATAACATTTGATGGGGTGGCACAGGTCAAGGTGGGTTCTTAACAATTTGCCTCACTTTGAAGTGGGTTGCAAATCTTAGTGACCCGTGGTAGGGTGGGACAAGAAAAAATAAATCATGAAGCGAGGCAGGTGAAAACCTACCCCACGCTGCCTTATTGCCATCCCTAATAGTAATGCTCTAGCGTCATGGCTCAAGAGTCGATCTCAATTGTGTACATCACAATTTCAAGTTTTTTCAAGATATCCTAAACACATTCACAATTACAATCTCAATTATACATTTTAGAGATATTAATATTATTGGCACACTTCTTATCAGCTTAAACTTTTAGGTTAAATGTTAATCTAACATAGTATAAGAGCTCTATTGATTGAAAGGTTGTGAGTTTGAATCCTAATACCTCTCATTTATTAAATCCACATAAAAGAGCCCAAAAGACAACCTTCCACGTGCAAGGTGTGGTAGAGATATAAATTTATTTAGCCCATATCATTCTTATTTTGAGTAATTCTTTCGGCTTCTTTTCTCTCATATGTTTGGAGGCTTGCAACTCTATTTTAGCTAGCATTTTCTCTATTTAACCTAGGATGGGGGAACAAACCCCGCCTCCTAAAGAAGCCCGCTTCACTTCAAAGATATGGTAGAGGTGTAAATCTTGTTAGCCCATTCAAGTGAGGGGTGTGGTATTGATATACCTTTCCATGTGGGGGGTGTGGTGGAGATATAAATATTGTTAGTCCTTCATATTTTTATTTTGAGTGCTTCTTTGGGCTTCTTTTTGCTCAGAACACCATTTTAGCTAGCATTTTCTCTATTTAACTTAGGATAAGAGGAACAATCCTAACCTTCTAAAGGGGCCCACTTCACTTAAAAGAATATGGTAGAAATATAAATATTGTTAGCCCATACAAGAGGTTTGGTAGAGATATAAATATTGTTAGCCCTTGAAATTCTTATTTTAAAAGCTTCATTGACTCTATTTTAACTAGCATTTTCTCTATTTAACCTAGGATTGGGGAACAAACCTGGCCTCCTAAAGAGGTGCCCTTTCCTTTAAATGCTAGGGTAGTTTCTCGCTGGATTGCTTCAAAGTTGGGCTTGTCCTACGAGCACCAGCAACTGTCAATCTATTACGAATTCCTCGTTCGAGTTTCTTTTCTGAATGATAACTAGACTTGAACCAACAGCTTCTTGCATGAGATCAAGCACCTTTTAATTGAGGTACAGGATCAAGCCTTTATTCTGATAATAACAGTCTCTTTCACTTTGGAGCCAAGACCTTATAGTGTAGTGGTCCAGTGGAGTAGGTGGAAGACTCTTTAGTAGTCGGTCAGGGTTTTGGGGCTGCTCATGGTGTGAGCATGAGTGCTAGAAAAGGTGCTTTACTTAACCATTTTCTCTATTTAATTGTCCTTTACTTAATGAAAAAGATATCTATTTCTCACTATATACTCTATATATACCCTGAGTATGATAAAAAAAATAAAAGAAGAAAAATGGGGAAAAAAAAAAGGAAAAGAAAAAAGAAAAACCTATGGTATTAAAGAGGAAGCGCGATATTTAAGGATAAAAAGAGAAAGAATCTTGGGGTATTACAGTAATGATATCCTTCAGTGGAACAAGTGTGGTGTTATTGGTGCTGTTTTCATTGTTGTTATTGCGAGCCATCAGCGTGGCTTGGTCTGTAGTGCCATCCCTATAGACATAGAACGATGCTTCTGTCACTTATCCGTTTATACTTCTTATCGAAAGGCCAGTCATGAATTCAATGAATACACTAATACATAGAACTATTTGGGAAGATTATAAAAAGGCAGTTCCGGTATACAAAGTTCCCGTGTATGCAGGGTCGAGGAAGGGGCGGACTACAAAGGTCACTAGTTCGCAGCCTTATCTTGCATTTTGATAGAGGCTGTTTCCACACCTTAAACCCGTGACCTCAAGATCACACAACTACAACTCTACTGTTGCCCCAAGCTTCCCCTTCTATTTAGGAAGATTATGAAGACATAAAATAACAAGTATATATACATGTTCTATAATTGGTTTTTTGACTAGTTTTTGTGACATTTTTGGATTGAAGATTGTGAAGTAGTCACTTTTTGCACTGCATATTCTTCTGTCTTTTTTCTTGTTGAAGCAAGTCCTTTCTTTGTTTCTGGGCTGAATTTGTATTCATATTTTATCTACCGCTGGTTTGTCACTTTCATAAGCACACAAATAACTCCAAGTATCATAATAACTTCACTTATATGAGTGTACAAATAGAGTTGTTTCCCTTGAAAGTTTAAGCTTATTATTTGAATAACTTAACAAAATGGGATCAAATGAAAGGCTGAAATTGATGGGTCCATACCCATGTGAACAGAAGAAATTGCCGCATCAGAAAAGTCAAACATCGGTGCCGAAAAAACAAAATTCGGCACCAACTACCATATCTGTCAAAGATCTACAGCTAGATATGTCAATATTTGCAGTGTTACAAATCTTGACAAATCGGACCATCAAAACCCTATAAATAAGGGATGATCCGATCATGGAGATTGTAAGCAAGGAGATCCAGATTTAATTCTAAAGATCTAAGAGAGAGAGAAAGTGTGTGTGAGTAGAGTATCGAGAGAGGATTCGACACTCCTCCATTAGTAATCTAATCAGATATTGATAGTGGTTCTCCTATTTTTCGTGGATGTAGGTAGAGTTTGGCCAAATCACGTAAACTTGGTGGATCAACTCGGTGTGTTTTTATTGTGTGTGGTTGAAACGATCCTAACCTATGAAGTGGTATCAGAGCAACGACTTGCTCAATAGAAATGCAATGCTCTGGGAGACTCATGACATGTAGGAAGATTATGTTTGTGTCAATTATTTCAAGTTCCTCAACTGAAGTGTTTGTGAAAAAGCCTAGTAGCCCAAGGGTTTGGTGAAAAGATGCTCCTCTCCTGTTGATGCTAGGCCATAGGTTAGAGATTGGCACCTTCCACATTACAAGATGAATACTTTTAGGGGAGTGCTTGTGTAGTTTCCTTCCTAATTCTTTGCTTGTACGCTCAAAAATAAAAAGAAAAAAGAAAAAGAAATTTTCATCTTACTCTTTTTTAAGGAGTACTTGCAACAAACAATGTATTTATAGATTAATGAAGGCTAAATTGTAAAGCACCTTCCCTTACGAGACATATTTTCAAGACTAGTTTGCATACGTTCAGTTTAAAGAAGAGATTATCAATAATTCTTTAGTTAATCTTTAAGTGCTACATTTAAACTTTGCTTACTAAGATTTATAACTTTGGGTCGTTTCAGTTAATGTTCGAGATGGCTTTCTGAGAAATATTTTAGTTATTTTTAACTTATTCTAATAGAATCTTCTGGGTTTAATATTGATCATTAAATTGTGAAGGAGAGCGTTGATGCAATGACAGAGTTGTCATCGTACGACCTTGAGGTCACGGATTCAAGGCGTCAAAACAGTCTCTTACAAAATGCAAAATAAGGCTACATACTATTGACCCTTATGATCCTGCCCTTTATTAAATTGTGAAACATATATGACCCTTTTCTATAGAACATTGATCAAGCAGAAAAATGTATCTTACAAAATAAACTCCTTTTCTAGCAGTTGCAGGAGGAAAGGCTAAATTAGTGTAGTTCTCTTTGTTTCCATTACCGGAAAAAGTATACTTTTTCGGTGCCGGAAAACATTGATAAAGAAAGGAACGAAAGCAGTTTGAGTTGACTTGGAAACCTTACGAGGTAGGAAACTCTCTAAGTGCAATTCTAAGGAAGAAATTGACTCCTCTATTCCAAAGTCATTATTTAATGACATATTTGCTTATTTATTTATTGTTATTTGTCGTTCTCTACAAGAATTGGTTACTTATCTTGTTCTTATACGAGGCTGTTCGTATTCACTTGGAAAATAGCGGCAGACAAAAGTACAAGTGGAGCCCATCATTTGATGATCCATACCGTTTATCTAATGAATCCCTCACTGTGGATTAATCTGGGCCTCAAATGTTCCATAATCATCTCTTTAAAGGCTCCAAATTCATTAGGATGGTTTGAATTTGGGTTCGTTGCTCATCGATGGCATGATCTAGAAGATAGAGTGTTTGGATCTCTAAAAGGAGCGAGTCCTTCTGTAAATTTCATCAACAAATTTTTGTATCTGTGTTCCTAAAGAATGAGAATCGTAAAAAACCCAAAGCAAATTATGAGTTCTTATATCCTATTAGCGCAGGTAAACTCTTGCATGGATTTTACAAGCTGAAAATGTATGGTGGGCCCATAATGATTGCCAATCACAGTTGGACATCTTGTATACCGCCAAGCCCACATCCCTTCAAATCTTCTCCAGTGGCTGATGTTAATCCTCCAATTTTGCAATGAATTTTCTACCTTTTTTCTCTTTGATCTTTCCAAACCGTTGATCTAAAAAGATCAGAGCATCTAATGATGCATAATTTATCTAACACACAACACACTAGCCCCACATTCTAAAGGGCCCTACATCGTGAGCCGCATACTGATATACACGCACGCACACACAAAATAAGAATTCAAATGTTACAAAGACAGAAAGTAGGCTAGGGAAAAGGAGAGAAACGCACTGCATTTTGGTAGTTTTCCAGATAACGAGGGGCTTTTTTCTCAGGCTGAACAAAACATAGCAAAAATGAAAGAAAGCGCCACAAGGGAAAGAAAGGAACGAAAGAAAAAGAAGAACAAGCAAAAACAGAGAGAAAAAATTGGTAATAAGTAGAAAAGTATGGAAGTACCTGATGGGGAAGTGATCCCCGATGTCCTTATCCCTAATGTAGATTCCAACGGCATCGAAAAAGGCACGATATGTGTACAAATGTAGGCCGCCGATCCTTGGGTAAGGGAGACGGGGGAGTGGTACCGGCTCATTTGATGGTGGATTCCAACAACCACCGGCTGAGAGATCGTACTCCTTCCAAGCGATACCACTGGAGAGGGTGAGGGGTTGGGGAACGAAGCTAGCTTGGTCATGATGGGGTCCAGTTTGTCGTGGGTCATGCCGGGTTTGAAGGTCTTGGTGTGCCATAGGGCTAGCTTTCTTAAGTAGTCCTCCATTTCTGTGTGTGTGTGTGAGAGAGAGAGAGTGTGTGTGTGTGTTATTGTTGGAGGATTTACCCAGAGGGGGAGGAGAGAGAGGGTGTCAGGAGTAAAACGGGGGTGGGAAAATAAGGATGGGACTCTTTGGAGGTAGAGGTTTTTTGTGGAGTTTGCTGTGGTGTAACGCTCGTTTTTTTACCAACGGAAGAGAAGGTAGAGGCGCAGAGAATCTAAAGATTTCCTTTTGGTGTCTGCGCCTGTAATATTGCTGCAAAGAGGGAAAACTTGGGCGAAGGTTCTCAAATATTTGCTTTGGATGGTGTCAGCGCATGCAACAAGAGGGGTCACATTGGTAAGACCAATAAAATTGGATGTAGCCTTCAAGGGACCTTGTCTAGAAGCGCCCTATATTTGGCATGACGGAGGGCTTTTTTTTGGATGATCCAATCTATTCATCTTATTGTTCAAGTATGGGTAACTAGTAAATAAAAGATTTCAATGATTGAATGATTTCAAGATCCTCAAATTCAAGTTTTTGGGAGATTTTTATAAAGTTTCTAACCATCTATTTCATGTGATAAAAATACACATTTTCATATGCTAAAATTATACAGTCTGCGTGTTCTTTAAATTACTAGTTATTGAAGACCAAAAGAACGAGATAAATGAGATGGATCAACCAAAAGTATGCTATAATTCTATATTACTTCAAATGTTGTCATGTCAAAGTAGTTATTGCCACGTGCACATGCATGTATTCGAGTTTAGGGGGATAGTACATACATACATACATACATACATTCTCTCTCTCTAAAAAAGGAATGACACAGTAAGAAAAAGGGATGTACATCAGCACCATAAAAATAATATAATGCTATATAGTTTCATATATAATGATATAAAATGATCCATCATAATCACATAAATTAGATAGGCTTTTGCTAATTTGGCATTAGCAGAATATGTATTAATGGATATGCTTACCTTCTAGAGCAGCTGAAAATACAAGTGGGACATGTATCTAACGATCTGAACTTCTAAACTATTGATCTAGTACAGCCTTGAGCCAAAATTGATTCTACATTAGCAGTGGTTAGGACCATCTATGGACTAATTACCTATGCTTAATGACCCACAAGAAGAATGGTTTGGATAACCAAACATGGAAGTCTCAAATCTCCATGTAGAATCAGCAGCTACACAGTTTAAGTCAAGCTTTTGCTCCTTCACGAGCAGACACCATATAGAGGTCGTTATAAGAGTACCACTGGCCTTCCTTTTCTTTTATTATGTTTTACTAATGCAAGGAGAGCTTTGGCACAACAGTAAAATTGTCATAGTGTGACCTTGAGATCACGGATTCAAGATGTAGAAACAGCCTCTTGCAACCTTATTGTCCATCCCTTCTCCAAACTACACTTAAGCAAGAGCTTCATGCGACGGGGACTGCTGTTATAAGCTTGACTTAGGGCAACCACAATAGCGTGATCTAGCACTTTCTTTTTTAATAGGCTCACCCCGGCAAGCTTGACTTCATCTAGGCCAACCTCTTGAATGGTCTACAGAAAATCTCATCCATTGCAGTAAATTCAGAAGTGCTATGATCGAGTAATAAAGATTCATTGGCAACACTTTGATATTAGACGGACAGGTTATCAATCTACATCACTTCAATCCGATGCATAAAAAGGATAGCCCAGTGCAAGAGGATCCCGCATATGCATGGTCCAGAATGGAACACAAAATGGTGTACAGTATGCAGCCTTACATTGCATTTTTACATAAGGCTGTTTTCACGCCTCAAACCCGTGAGCTCTACGTCACGCGACAATAGCTCTATCATTACACCAAAGACTCCCCTTCACTTCAATCTGCCATAAGTGGGTCAAGTATGGCCCCTTCCTGATTTTACTCCATCTTAATTTGTTTTGAGTTGCTTTTGTTTAGAAATTATGAAAGGGGGTGGCACCAAGAATCTAAAGATGGTCTAATATTTGACATACTATATGCTATCTGAAATAATTTGTGCCTACACTACTCCTTTTGCGTGCCAAATGAAGAGTTTCTAATTCTCCAATGCACTACATAACATGTCCAATAAAATAGGAATTAATTTATGTGCGCGATGGCCACATATGACTGCAATGTAATTTACTAACAAAAGGTCATTTTTTGAAATATTAATGTGGTAAATTAGATGGGATTAGTAATATCAATGACAAGCTAAAAAATATTACTAGACTCCCGCAACTACCACTCATAAAAAAAATTGGTAAAATGCACAGACACCAACTACCTGAAAGGGATAAATGTAGCCCTTGGGTCTCATTAATGGACATATTTACTAATCAACGATAATTCTTGAGATATATTTAGACACAATAACATAGTGTTTTATTGATATATAGTTATGTAACGGGTTGAGACAAACCCAAACTTATTACAGACATGCAGGCTCAATGAGATGGCACTGTGTAGAAGCACACTGGCAATACATGAACTGAAAGCCTATTGTTGTGGCCACTTACAAGACTAATAGTAAGACTGCAACGTTAAACATAAAGCTCTGGCTTGGACAGCCTTGGCTTTGGGATTGCAATCAATGTTTCTGCTGGTTTTGTAACAATCCCAAATTGCTCTCTAAATTGATAAGGTTTTCCCTCGGGCCATCGCCATTCAAATGAATGCAAAAGGGAAGCAACTATGTAAGGTAGCATCCTCTCTGCCAATGGGAGGCCTGGGCATGTTCTACGGCCTGACCCGAATGGCACAAACCGATGGTCTGTGCCCCTTAATTCACAAGTGCTGCATTCGTCAGTAAAGAACCTCTCCGGTTTGAACTCCAGGGGGTCTTTCCATGAGCTTGGGTCTCTTTGTAGGGCCCGTGCGTTGAGAATGACTCGACAACCTTTGGGAATTGTGTATCCTCCCACAACGGTCGTTTCGCTTGGGCGTCGGGGCAACAAGAATGGCAGAGCGGGGTGCAGCCGGTGTGTTTCCTTTATGACAGCATCCAGATAAGTTAACCGAGCAACATGATTCTCTTCCACTATGTTATTCCTCCCCACAACCTGATCTAATTCCTCCAGCACTTTGTTCATGCATTCAGGATGTTTCAGCAACCTGCCTAAGGTCCATGCTGTCATCGTCGATGTTGTGTCGGTTCCACCCACCAACATGTTCTGTAAACAATGTTCATAGAACAGATGCAATTATATTAAAAGAGTTTAGTCATTTGAAAGAGGTTCCAAACAGGATAACTGACTCAGACCTACAAAAGACTATCACCATGCACGTAAAAATCATCTACTTCTATGGGATCATTAAATGTATTAGTCTAGAGATGTAGAATTGAAACTTGGTTCTCCCATTTTAAATAAGATGCACTATGCTTTCAATGTCCAAACTTTCCCTCTTCACTCCAAGATCAAGTCACTGTTCCACTTACCCACAGGGGATGCCAATGGATTGGTTTCTGTTAGTATATTCCTAAACTAAATCCAATTCATTTATCTTTATCGGTTTGGTACTTTTGATTTTCGTTACAGAAATGCTTACCCAAAGTTAGAGCAACAAGATGAATGGGTCGGATTAACCGAAGGTGGGTCTCTTCGTGGCACTTCTAAATAAGGTGCTTAATTTAGGGCCTTTGCCTAGCATTCCTCTTCTCATAATCTCAATCCATCTGATTGGAATTGAATTGTATTCTGGATTAACCAATCCCCTTTGCAGTCTGCGAAAGTCGTCTAGAGCAGTTGGTCGCATATCACGGGGCCTTTACTCGTTAGGTTTAGTCAGAGGTTCAAGGTGGCACTTTCTCCTTACTAAGGAGATTTCAACTCGATTTAGTAATTAGGATATGCTTCTAGGTTAAAAAAAGAAGAAAAAGAACTGCACCTTAGTCTATTGTCTTCCCTCTCAATATATTTTTCTCACTGATTTCTTCTATTTTTTTATTCAAAACTAATTGGGAAAAACGTAAAGAACAAGCCATATATAGATCGTTTAGAGTGTTTAGTGATTCTTATATATATAAGAGCGTAATTTTAGCAAAGAGTTGTGAGTGTAAAGTACAAGTAACATGTGAAGAGCAGCTAAGACCCCATTGGCTGAGAAAAAGTAAAAAGTTTTTTTTTTTTTTTGCTGTTTACTTTTTCTCAACCAATGGAATGTTACATGCAATAATCACCATTTAATTTTAGCAAAGAGTTACAAGTGTAAAGTACATGTGATATGATTGGCTGGAAAAAAGTTTCTAACAACCATTTCTTTTAACTTTTATGCTTTCTACTTTTTTCTATATATATATATATATATATATATATATATATATATATATATATATATATATATATATATATATATATATATATAGAAGATGAAAAGAATGAGCAAGTACCAGCACTAGAGCCTTGATATTTGTTCGCGTGAAAGGTGTTTTCCGATCTTTGTCATCCGTCAACTGCAACAGCAACTGGAGAAAATCCTTATTTTCTTCTCTCATGTTCTCCTCCTCCACTTTGGCATTATCCAGCTTTCTTCGTTTACTGATGACTGACTCAAATATTTGGTCCGCCCATGCGGCTAGCTTCTTCATTTCACGTACCACCCTTTGGAGGTCGAACGGGGCAAGAACCGGGAAAAAGTCGGAAATATTGGGCTTAGCCGAAAGGCCCACAGCTTGTTGCACGTATTCGCGGAACTCAGCCGCTACACTGCGCCTTCCATCACGGTCAAGAGTAGCACCCCAAATGGTGCTTGTCAACAGGTTAAGCACGGTAAGGAATATGAGCTCCGATATGTCAATTGGGCTGTTGATCTGGGCATACACATCTCCCACCATCTGACGAACCTCCTGCCGTCGGAGCGAGTAAAAGGACTCCAGCCCTTTGTTGCTCATCACTTCCCGGGTTAACACCCTGCTCAAGAGACGAAAATGCGGGCCATTCGGAGCCCACCCAATGTCTTGGGCACCATAATTCATAACCACTGCTGCAAGAGGTACGTCGCGGTTGGCGAAAACAGGGTCCTGCTCCTTCGCGATTTCTCTGGCTAAGTCTGCGGAGCTCACCACGATGCAAGTCTTCCACCCGAGTTGAAGCGTGATGATCGGACCGTAGGTCCGCGACAGCTTCTCCACGCAAAGATGAAGATCAGAGTTGATGAACGGGAGGTATCCCACCAAGGGCAAGCCTCTTGGCCCTGGAGGCAATGGCGGCTGGCGCTTGCTTGATCTCATGCCTTTCCATGCGTACCAAGCAATCGCAGTTAGTGCAATGGAAACTGCGACCACTGTTTCCATCCTTGTCCATGATTCAACTGTGGAAGTAAGCTCACTGGGCACACTTATTGATGCCATTTTTTGTGCCTTCACTTGCAATTAAGGAGGCTAGTATCGCTGAGGCAACATTTATAGTGGTACATGGAACCTTGGAGAAATTTCCTAGGAGACACCGCAATTGACCAAGTTTAGTAAATATGTCCAAGATTGATCCATTCACGTTTTACGTTGAAATGTCACTCTTTTCATATCACCAACACAAAAATAAAAATGCATAAAGCTCGGCAAGGGTTGCACTACGAGGGTCAATAGTACACCCCCTTATCCTACAAACACAAAAATGCAAAAGAAAAAAGAAAAAAGAAAAAAGAATGGGAATTTTGCCAAACAATTCTTAATTAAAAAGATACTAACTAGTATGGTGCGGCATATTAGTCAATCAATGTTTAAAACAAGAGCTCCATCAAATCAAATGGTGACTTGTCAAAGAGAAAGATGCTTGCTGAAAGTGCCCCAGACAATAAAAGCAGTTTTCATGGTTGGCACCTAGCACAGAGGAGTACCAGAGTCAAACGCCACGAGTCATGTGCCCTCAGTCAACAACAAAGCAGACAGGCACGGTTGCCATTTTATTCTGCAAATTAAATGACCAACACTAGCCCATCAACATTGGATGACTTGCAAGAACTAATTTCTTTCTTGGGAACTTGTATATTTCGGTTAACAGCTCGTAAGAAGATTTCACGTGAATTAGGGCCATTTTTGGTCACGTCTTGCATCATATTCAGAGGCAATTTATTTATTTACTTATTTTTTTACTACATAGTTAAATTATATATGGCCTAATTTTGGTAGGCACTTGTAGGCCTTGTGTAATATAATGTACTTGCCTGACCTTAGATTAATGGTAGAATTATCGTCGTGTAACTTTGAGGTCACCACTTCAAGGCACAAAAACATACTATTAACTCTTTTGGCTCACTCCTTCCCCAAACCCTACATACACAGGAGCTTCATGCATCAGGCTGCCCTTTTTGAGTTGTAAGCCTTGTGTGCATATATGTAGGGATGCCAAGATGGCATGTGGCTGGGTCCGCTAGAATTTTGGCTACCCTAACCCTAACCTTGTTGCTTTTATCCCTATCCTATCCAACTGTGGATCATGTTTTCCAATTCTAATATTGTTAAGGTTGGGTCTCCTAATTAACCTCATACATGAAATTTTTTAACACTTGAAAATTGATTGATAATAGTTATTAGGTAATTATTTCTTTCCTTACAAAGAAATTTTACCTCGTGTGAAATTGTAAAAGATAATATAGTTTGAGTGGATCATTTAATGGATACAAGATAAAAGAGTTTTGACTAATGATAAGTTAGCATCAAAGGATTATTTAGGCTATATATAAACAGATAGAATAATGTTTGGGGCCCCTAATTTTTTACTAGATTCCATTGTAGAAGAATCGCCTACAACTTTTTCTAAGAAATTGACCATGATACATCTGATCCATGCTTATCATGATATTTTTTTATTATTCATTTTTAGTGAATATTCTATTTTATTCATATTATTTCAATTATAATTATATTGAATATGAAAATCTTCTTTACTTTTTTGTATAGAAAGAGAAACAATAGTAATAAAGTAATAAATAATACAATTATTTCTAACTATCAATTATTCCTAATCTCAGTATTTCATTTATTATCTTGTATAAGAAAGGTTATTTGTATTCCTCAGAAACCACCACCCACATCACCATTCAATATTTCTTGAACCACGATTGGCCAAATCACCTGTGCGCTAGATCCAATGTGAGTAGGAACATGTAGGCAATCAACTCATCAAGTTTCCATTGAAATATGATTTACATAAGAAAAAGCACCTACTATTCGTTGTTTATTAGGGGCATCCCGAAAACGTTCAGGTCCAATCTAAGACATAAACAGAGACAAGGTTAAACTATCTAACCCTACCTTAAGTGTAATATAAATTTAGGTCATGTTTTTTTATCTTAAACTTATTACGGCTACAAATTAATTTCTTACCCCTAACCAAACCCTTATTAGTCAATTAGGGTTGATTCTCATAATTAGTATCAATTGACTTGACCTTTTACCATCCCTATTTAAATTACATCTTCACTTGTAAACTAGTCAATTTGGTTGCCATTTTATCGTGCTTTACATAAGATCAGCTACTCTATATGAAAAAATCTGCAAATTAAATGACCAACACTAGCCCATCAACATTGGATGACCTGCACGAACTACTTTCTTTCTTAGGAACTTGTATATTTCGGTTAACAGCTGGTAAGAAGATTCCACATGAATTAGGGCCATTTTTGGTCACGTCTTGCATCATATTCAGTGGCAATTTATTTATTTATTACTACATAGTTAAATTATATATGATCAGCTACTACATAGTTAAATTGCCACTGTATATTTCGGTTAACAGCTGGTAAGAAGATTCCACGTGAATTAGGGCCAATTTTGGTCACGTCTTGCATCATATTCAGTGGCAATTTATTTATTTATTTTTTACATAAGATCAGGTACTCTATATGAAAAAATCTGCAAATTAAACGACCAACACTAGGCCCATCAACATTGGATGACCTGCACGAACTAATTTCTTTCTTGGGAACTTGTATATTTCGGTTAACAGCTGGTAAGAAGGTTCTACGTGAATTAGGGCCATTTTTGGTCACATCTTGCATCATATTCAGAGGCAATTTCTTTATTTACTTATTTTTTACTACATAGTTAAATTATATATGGCTTAATTTTGGTAGGCACTTGTAGGCCTTATGTAATATAATGTACTTGCCTAACATTGGATTAATGGTAGAATTATCGTCGTGTAACTTTGAGGTCACCACTTCAAGGCACAAAAACATACTATTAACTCTTTTGGTTCGCTCCTTCCCCAAACCCTACATACATAGGAGCTTCATGCATCAGGCTGCTCTTTTTGAGTTGTAAGCCTTGTGTGCATATATGTAGGGATGCCAAGATGGCATGTGGCTGGGTCCACTAGACTTTTGGCTACGCTAACCCTAACCTTGTTGCTTTTATCCCTATCCTATCCAACTGTGGATCATGTTTTCCAATTCTAATATTGTTAAGGTTGGGTCTCCTAATTAACCTCATACATGAAATTTTTTAACACTTGAAAATTGATTGATAATAGTTATTAGGTAATTATTTCTTTCCTTACAAAGAAATTTTATCTCGTGTGAAATTGTAGAAGATAATATAGTTTGAGTGGATCATTTAATGGATACAAGATAAAAGAGTTTGGACTAATGATAAGTTAGCATCAAAGGGTTATTTAGGCCACATATAAATAGATAGAATAATGTTTGGGGCCCTAATTTTTTATTAGATTCCATTGTAGAAGAATCGCCTACAACTTTTTTTAAGAAATTAACCATGATGTATTCATGCATAATATCATGATATATTTTTTATTCATTTTTAGTGAATATTCTATTTTATTTATATTATTTTAATTTTAGTTTTATTAAATATAAAAATCTTCTTTACTTTTGTGTATAGAAAAAAAAAATCATAGTAATAAAATAATAAATAATATAATTACTTCTAACTATCAATTATTTTTAGTCTTAGAATTCTATTTATTATCTAGTATGGTACGACATATTTGTCAGGCAATTAATAAATAATATAATTAGTTTTAACTATCAATTATTTTTAGTCTTAGAATTCTATTTATTATCTAGTATGGTACGACATATTTGTCAGGCAATTTTTCAAACAATAGCGCCATCAAATGGTGACTGGTCAAAAAGAAAGATGCTTACGCAACGTACCCCAAGTCAATAAAAGCAGATTTCATGGTTGGCACCTGGCATAGATGAGTACCAGTAGTCAAACGCCCCGATTCATGTGCCCCCGTCAACAACAATGCAGACAGGCACAGTTGCCATTTTATCGTGCATTACATAACACCAACTACTCTATATGAAAAATCAGCAAATTAAACGACCCACACGTGCCCATCAACATTGTGATGGGTTCAAAACCATCACAATTTAAAATTTGAAAAATACGAGCCTCTTTCAGCCCCTTTATTTTACCTTTTACTTTCTTTTTTTCTCTCTTTCATTGTCAAAAAACGGCAGGCCTGTTGCCATTTTATCGTGCTAACATCGGCTATTCTATATGAAAAAATCTGTAAATTGAACAGCTAACACTAGGCCCACCAATATTGTGATGGGTCCAAAGCCATCACAACTGAAAATTTGAAAAAGACGTCTCTTTCAACCCCTTCATTTTTACTTTTCAATTTTTATTTTTTTTCTCTTTAAATGCCAAAAGAGGCAGGCTATGTATTCCTCAATGTCAGCGTGACACGTGAGTGGCACGTGCACAGTGTGCACGCAGGCGCCACGCACGGCGCAATTTAAGCTTTTTTTATTTTTTATTTTTTTGGGTCGTTCATTCACAAAAGATGTAATTTTAGGAGCTAAAGAGGAGGCATTGCGATCGTCTCAACGATGCGGACCTAAATTCAAGATAAAAACCTAACTTTGAGTACCTTTTTAATTGTTAAACCACTAAATACTATTAGATTACCTAGATTAGGCTGATCAATGTATAATCAAGCCTTAGACCTTAATTGTATACATCAAATATGAGATGTTCTAGGGGATTAGGAGAATAGATCTCATTGATTGCCAAAAAAGGTTACCTTGACCGTTCGATATGAGCAGCTGCTTTAGGATGTGCTGATCAGAAAGCGATCTGACCGTTAGATCGATGCGTAATCATAAAGATATACGTGAATCACTAAACGAAATAGAAATTTAATGGATCATTAGGAAAAGGAGTAGGATTGAAATAAAAAACGACATATGACGGCCTAGATGTTAAAAAGACAAACATCTTGCTCAAGATTGCCATAATGGAGCGTTAATCAGATGATTTGTGTCATTAATCTAGCATTAACTACTAAATCAGGGAGGTTATCACTTGGACCTGTTATTTGAAATGTGAGAATGCCAAGTGATCGATAACTTATGATGTGATAGGCTATGTAGTTAAAGGCACGCCTAGGCGTAAGTCGATAGGTATGCGCCTAGGAGAGTGCAAGGCGTAGACGAAAAGAGGCGCAGTCACCTAGGCGCGTGCCTGGATGCACCTTTCACGCGCACCCTCAACTCCAGGAGCAGACTACTTACCCGGTAACGTATAAACCTCTTCTTCTTTTTTTCGTTTTTCACCTTCCAACCCCTAATTTCAATCTTCCAACCTACTGAGAAGGTGAAAATGACCATTCCTCTTTGATCTTTCACAGATCTAAGCAAAAAAAGGTATGGATTTACGAATCTTAGCATTTGTTTACAGTTTCTATAAAAAAACGTAAAAACCAGTATCATTTTTTCAAATTTTTTGTTTTTTGTTAACTATTTTCTATAGATCTTGATGGGTTTTAGTTCTATATGTATAAGAAAACATTCCATTTGAGTTTTATATTTCTTTGCTCTAGATTTGAGTTTTTTTAGGTTTTTTACTGTTTTTCCAAAAAAATTAGTTACGAAAATATAAAAAAGTATTCAATTTTTTGTATTTCTTTATTAAAATGCATTTGTATCCACATATATAGCTTTCCCATGCTTATGTCTTCATGTGTGATAATTTGTTCATCTTTTTTTTTTAGGGTTATTTTTTTAATTTTTCCAAAAATAAAAGTTACAAAAATTAGAAAAAAATTGTTTATTTATTTATTTATTAGTTAATACCTATTCTTATCCACATATATAGCTTACCCATGCTTGTATCTTCATGTATGATGTACTTTTCATGCTTTTTTTTTGTATTTTAGTGTTATTTTGTTCAATTTTTCCTCGATGCGCCTTGTGCCTTTAATTACATAGGTGACAAGTATGTCAAGGTGCACAACGTGATATAGCTCATGCACCTAATTGGAGTACCGCATTTATTGAGATAAGTGATTACATTTGAGAATTTTCCTTGATTTCATGATCACAACTTCTCCATTGAAATTCTTGAGGTAGGGTTTTATGCCCTATTGTGTTTATTGAAACATGTTTATTACTCCACTTTTGATAGCATGACATTGATTATACGATTATTCATGTTTTCACATGTGATGGTTTATACTTTATCATGTGTTTTGATTTAGCCTATTGAGGTTTATTTCAATTGGGAGTTTTCCATGATTTATAGCATGTTTTGCTGATTTATGACGAGTGCTTCTACTTGGTAGGTACTATGCTATGAGGGTTGGGCACCTGCCCTCTGACTTTGTGATGATGATGATTAGACACTGCCCTTGAGTGGTACAGGGCCCGGTACGTAGGTGGTGGTGGTATCATGGGTAGTCCCCCCTACGGGTCCATTCCTCCCCATGGGGATAAAGAAAGTCTCCCGTTTAGGTGTCGATAGGGAACGGTAGTGATTTAGATCATGTGTGGTTGCCACTGCAGTATAGTAGCCCATACTGTTATTCTGTATGCTCATGTGGATTTATATGTGGGGTGAACTGGGGTAAGCCGGGCCTAGGCCGTGAGAGACTCCGGGGGCTGATGCAGGTTGCACGGGAGAGACCCTAGGATTTGGTATGAGTACTTATTACTGGTGATTGAGTGTCGTGGAATACTCTTAGGGTTTGTTTTTTGTATTGTGCCCTGTTTTATCATGACACACATTATGTTTAGATGTGGACAGAAATTCTTATTGTTCATTCAAATTTATGAGCTTTACATTCTGAATGCTTGATGATTTCATTTGCCTTATAAATGATTTACTTTATTGATACTCGACATGATATTGATATTCTTCATAAGTATTTATTGCATGTTTTATGATATTTAACATGATATTGGTATTCTTCGCAACTATTTATTGCATGTTTTATTTCTCGTAATCACTTACACAAGCATAGCTTGCTGAGACATTGCTTTATTTGCAATGCCTAAGATACAGAGAGTGACTACAGGTTGACGCATTGATAGAGCAGGTAAAAGTGATGTCAATTTTCCAATGAAGCATTGAGGATGTTCAGAGATGACAAGGTTTGTTCAGGACCTCACTTTGGGTTTTCAGTATGTACTATACTTTTAATTAAAATTACAATGTGACCTAGATGTAAAAATAGGAATTCATGTCTAGATGTGATGGTTGTATGGAGGGACCCTAGGCATTTTGTCATGACTTGATTTCCTTATCTATTGTTGGAGTACATATTTTATTGAAAATAGCATTTGATTATGCAGATGGGTGTGGAGACTAAGTCTCCCATATGTTATGTCTTATATTATGTTTATTAGGTTATTTTGTATTGTACTTGTCATGTGCAATGGTAAAAAATATATAAAAAACTCTGCCGATTAGAAATGGTATTTCATTTCACCATTAAATTCATAGTTTTGTGGTTGTATGACTCCCCAGATTTGGGAAGAAATGCTTTTATTTTAAGTTTTTGTTTTTGGACACTTTAAAAATCAAAGTTTTTCAAACAAGGATCCCGATTGTTTTATAAATTGTCATTATATTGTAGAGAAAAAATCGGGGTGTGACACCCAACAAGTCCATAATACATGCATAATGCTCACACCCTAGCTCAATCCATACTTCCTTTTCATCTCTTCAAAAATCCTCAATCCCTTCTCTACTTTCCTAGCCTTATTAAACGCTGATAGTACACGAACAAACGTAACATATGTTGGTGAATTATCATTTCTTCAAACAAAACAATTGTCATCTTAGAATGACCATGGTTTTCATACCCACCTATGATACTATTCCAAGATACCAAGTTTCTCTCAAGCATTTTATTAAAAGCTTGCTCAGAATCCATAGTGCTTCTGCATTTGCCATACATATAAACAAGGGGACTTCCCATGCAGATGTTGTCCTCAACACCAGATTTAACGGTGAGAGCATGAACTGCCTTGCAAGTTCAAGTACAGCAAGCCCTACGCAAGCGCTAAGCATGCTGGAAATCATGAAATCAGTCAATTCAATGCCCTCCTTTCTTGCCTGCTAGAAAGTCGTAAATGTGTTCTCTTCCTCATTGTTCTATACACTCGCTGCAATCATCGAACACTAAGAGACATTGTTATATAAGAAAATTCCATCAAAGACCATCCCAGCATCGGCAATTTGGTGACATTTTCCTTGGAAGTCAATGAGCCCATTGGCAATGGAGACATTTGTTTCGATCCCAATCAAATAATGAATCTATATAATTGGGCCCCAAACCAAAGATTAGAATAGTCGGAGCAGGTATTCAATAACACGCAGAATGTAATTGAATTTGGCTCACGACCAATGCATCGAAGTTTCAAAAAGGCAGCTGCCGTATTAACCATTTACCTTCAAGGACAACATTAGTAATAAATGCATTTCAGGTAGCAATATTCCATTCAGGAATTTTGTAGAACAGCTTTAATGCATCTTCTCGCATGCCAGTTTTAAAATACTTATCAAAGGCACTGCAGGCTATGAAGACATTGGAAGTATGATTCACCTTGGCAGCAAAAGCATGGAGCTGTTTCCAGGCCATGGGTATGCGAAGTGCGGCAAAGGCCTTAAAAAAAAAGAACAAGGGAAGGTGAAGTCAATGGGTTGTGTTTGAAGTCATTGCATTTCAAAGAAATGTGAGAGGAGGGTTATGGATTGAGGAAGGAAGTCAAGTTTGGAGTAGAAGTTGGTGAGGTGATTAGAGAGGAAGGAGGGAATGGTGGGGAGGGTTTTGATTATTTGGGTGTGAGTGACATAGCCGAGACAGGTAGACAGAGTGGAGATGGCCGATTCGACGAGTGAGCCGAGGGCATAGGGTTGAAGGGCAAGCATCTTCGGTGATGTTAATGGTTGCTAGGTTTGTAACATGGGAGAATCAGCTGGTAAAGAAATCTCTGGTTGATTCGTGTGGGTAGGGGAGAAGGAGAAACAAAGGGAGGGGGAGGAAAGTCGTCCGATGATGGCTTTCTCCCATTTCTCCTGCTGCAGACGCTTGGGGGTGGAAGGGGCTGAGTCAGCATGGCGAGTTTGCCTCCCACGTGTTGACTCGCTTCCCTGTGACATTGTATAGAAGAGTGAGCGCAGGGGGTGTCATTATCAATTTGGACCCCCTCCTTTTATTTGTAAAAATTTTGAATTTTTGTGCCCTAGTATCCGTTTTACGCATTCTTAGTGTCATTGGAATGCTCTCATCGAGCATAATCCAATAATCAACCTTTCATCACCATATTTTAATGTTTTTAATTTACTTTATAATTACTTGAATTTCCATAAATTTTCTACTTTGAAATAAGTTTGCTCACATTTTGCTATGAATCTAAATGAAATTTCAAGTCATCTAATCCTTACATGATATACAATTTAACAAGTTCTAAGGATTCAAAATTTACCCAAAACTGCCTTCAATTTGCAATTGAACTCATGCGGGGCCCACCTGCTCAATCTTGCCTTGGCTGTCTTGTTTCACTGAATCTGAGAAGATTAATAAATTAATTCTTGTTTTAACCTTATTTTAAGACACAAGTGTGACAATAAGACTTGATTTGTAGAATTGTTAATTCCACCAAAGGAAAATTCATTTCTGGTTACAATGTCCACCGTTATGAGTAGACTAATTTGATTGATGAATGGTCTACTCTGACATAAAGGCTCTGCTTGTGAACAAACTAAGTGGTTACCTAATTTGGCCGTGTTTCAAAACTAAGGCCTTGGTAATCTTTGGTCAAGTTTTTATCAAAATAATTTTATATGCATATGGATATGTGCTTAATATAAGATATTCTCATTAAGATGTAGCCCATTATACTTAATGTGACAAGCAAATAGATAAGTGAGTTCACATGCCTCATGTTGGTGTGATAAATGAATACAGTCAAATGATAACATACAATGGTAATTTAACAATAAAGATAATTCACTCATAATAGTACATATATAATTAATATTCTAATGTGTGATGTATATGGTTATTCTGTAACACCCTGAGGTTTCAATAGTCATAATATTATCTGCTTTGAGCGCTCATACACCCCTCATAGTTTTGTTCTTCCCTATTTTTTCAGGAAAAACGCATTGTGACCATTAGAGTTCCTTGAACTCTTATAAATAACTTAGTTTTCTCTCCCCAGGCGATGTAGGACTAACTCTCTATCATTCATCCCAGCTTAGAAGCCTGTCAGCCTTCTCTTGGCCCGCCCTCATCAGTCTAGGGCTTCACATCTTTCCCTCTTAAGGAACACGTATCCCGCGTGATAGGCATGACCAAGTGAGAGTTTCCTCTGTTTTGCGAATATATGACATTTAAGGCATGTCATTGTAAAGTACCTGATAAACATTTTTTTAAATTAAACATAATTGGAGACTTTGTCTCCTTTTCAAAAATGCATTTGACATGCAACATATCCAAAACTTATCAATCACAGCCCAATAACAAATTAAATCATATATAAGCTTAAAATATCACTTAATAGTCAACATAACTTGAGTTTCTTAATGAAACTCTAGATTACCTTGCTTTTTATCTTCTTAAAATCTTTAAGTAGCTTTCTTAGAGTCTTAATCTCTGCTAGATTTTCGGTAGAAATGTAGCTCTTATTTCACCAATGATCCTTTTTTAGAAAAGAAAAATGACACTTGAGGTTTTTCAAAGTGAGTTTAAAAAGAAAAAAAAATTCTTCCGCTATTATTTGCTAAGTAAATGACTTTTGTGATGAAAAAGTATTATAAAAACCCTGGTCGTCACAATTATGTGAAGCCTTGGGCCAATGAGGGTGGGCCAAGAGAAGGCTGGCAGGCTTCTAGGCTGGGGTGAAGAACAGAGAGTTAGTCTCACATTGCCTGGGGAGAGGAAACTGGGCTGTTTATAAGAGTTCAGGGGACTCTATTGGTCACAATGCATTTTTCCTGGAAAACTAGGGAAGAACAAAATTACGAGGGGTATATGGGCACCCCAAAGCGGATAATATTGTGCCTATTGGAACCCCGGGGTATTAGAAATGGTATCAGAGCCAGTTCCCCTCGTGGTATGGTGGCTAGCCGCACGCGGGTGCCTAATTGTGGCTATCACGCAAGGACACGTGTTCCCTAAAGGGGGAAGATGTGAAGCCTTGAGAGATGAATCCACAATTTAATTCAAATTAAGAGAGTGATTTCTTGATTTTTAAGCTATAAAAGATACTTGAAAACTGATTTGAGTTAGGTACCTCTTATTGATCCAAACCATTCATCTGTTAGGTACAGCTTATGTACGCTTACAAGTAGACCCATATGTCAATTACTCTAGAGTGATAAGTTTTATGAAAGCTATAAGTATGAGCAGCACAATAGGGCCCTTCTTTTGCCAATGCAAACATTCATGGTTTTACACCCATGGAATTGTTATGATCCAAACCTATTGTCTTTATCAACCTTCCATTATTTAAAGTTATGCTAAACATAACCTAACAAGAATAAAACGGCACCCCCGGTGCACGAAGCTCCCACCTATGCGAGGTCCAGGGAAGGGGTGGACCACAAAGGCCTATAGTAGGCAACCTTACCTTGCATTTTTTGCAAGAGGCTATTTCCACGGTTTGAACCCGTGACCTCAAGGTCACATGACAACAACTTTTACTGTTGCGCCAAGGCTCCTCTTCATAACCTAACAAGAATGCTAATTAAATATATATATATATATATATATATATATTACAACAAAGAGTTATGAAGTACAATATCGAGATTATATGATCAACATTTTGCTTGATTTTAATTAAGGATTGCAGAATCTAAATTTAGAAGTTTCGGAAAAGGATTTTTTTTTTTTTTAGGCAGGCAAGTTTTTATTGATACCCTTAAACCAAAGAGTAACTTAAACCTGTGACCTAGCAGAGGAAAGCTCTTTATTGTGATAGAATGCCATAACTTTAGTTTAGATTACAAATTTGGAATTTCAACACAAATTCTGAATTTGAGTGAGTATTAGGTTAGAATTTTATCTTAGAATTTAAAAGGAGAGTGCTTGTATTATTTTTGAGATCCTTCATAGAACTTAAAATGTTTATTAAAAAGGAGTGCCCATATCATTTTGGGCTTTATCATCTTCTTCGTCCAGGTTCTTCCCCAAAGCCATTAACCCGAAAGACAGAATACCTCGAGTTCCATCTTTAACCAAAAACTATAAAAAAAAAAAAGCATATAATTTTTCATTTTTCTCTTGCATTCACTAAAACAAATCTTAGAAGAAAGCTCACAGACGATGTTCGACCCTCTTATTATCCACTTTCTCCTTCAACTTCCTCGTATTCATCTAGTTTTAACCAAATGTAAGAAGCCAAGAATCGGCATTGCTCAAACAGAAAAAAAGGCTGAAAAGTGATATGATCTCTCCTTTTAACAATTCTTCCATCATCTCCATTAAATGATACAGTTTTTTCTAAATCCATTATCCGAATATCGTTAAAACGAGCTCAAAATCAAAAGCCCAGCGAAAAATCTTGCATAAAGATCCCATTTTTCTACCGTTAAAGCGGGAACCGACGCTCTGTTCGAGTGGGTAGATGAAAGTGGTGTTGTTTGTGTGTTTCTAGTCTAAATTTCTGCTATTAGAACTGAAGTTTCAATCTTTTCTGTTTTCATTCTTCATGCTTCTTTTATGTTGCAAAAAATTAAAAATATCGATCTGAACAAAGAATCTTAGGTTTTTACTCTGAGAGAGAGAGTGAGAGAGAGAGAGAGAGAGAGAGAGAGAGAGAGAGGGAGAGAGAGAGATGGGCCTTTACCCTTCTCGTAGAAACAGGCTCTGCTACGAATGGCTGAAGATGATTGGTTAGTCGAGTTTCTAGTAGGTTTGTACTGGTGGAGGAATTTTGGGAATTTCTCAAACTCATCCTCCAGCTCTGGAATTTGGGCAGAAGAAGTAAAGGACGTGATATAACTCAACTGAAATTCTGTAGGTTCAAATTCTAAAATCTTGGAATTTGATAAATTCCAGACTCTACCGATGTTTAAGAATTTGGTTCAAATTCCAAACTCTATTAGCCATCGGTATCAAACTTAGAATTATCAAATTCTACACTTATATTCCATACTCTAAGTTTAGGAAGACTGAAAAAAAGGCAGCCTCAATGCAAGAAGCTCCTGTGTGCAAGTTGCAGGGAAGGAGCGGACCACAAGGGTCAATAGTATGCAGCATTATCTTCCATGTATTTGCATGCTTTGAACCTATGGCCTCAAGGTCACACAACGACAACTCTATTGTTGCACCAAGGCTCCCCTTATTTGAGAAGACTAGCAGAAAAACCCAAAATGGTCCTTATAAGAGCAATGTGAGATATACATTTTGTGCCTTCCAATGAAAGGTACAAAATTAGGATGCCTTTTTCCTAGATTTAAGCTTTTCATATATATATATATATATATATATATATATATATATATATATATATATATATATATATATAGACACACACACACACACACATTACAAAGCAAATCACTTGTTCTCTCTCCTAAATCCATTACCTGTAAAAGAGAAAAGTGGCAACTTAGACTCGCAACCAAGCATATTCTAGGAAAAGTACTAAATTGCACCAATTGTGGTGGACATTTGTTGGCATAAGCCATTCATCTTATTCGCCCATTCAATGACTATAAGCACACTGGTTTGACTTTAAGAACAAGCAACCTAATTCTCAACCTAATAAAAATATAGGCTAAATTCATCCACCAAGTGTGATTTTTGGTATCTCTGTAATCTATAGAGCATGCTTGGGAAGTGATTGCAAAAAATATATATCATGTAAGTGATTGCAAAAAATAAAAGAAACAACTTCCTGCTAGTGCAAATCACATTCTTTTGACAATGTTGTTAATGAAGTTCTGATCAAATGGCTTTCTTACTTCACTAAGAACTTCTAGGAAACTCTACTAGAATCAAAGAATAATGCTAGAATACCTCTTTCATTCAGGACGACTGGAAATTCTGACTTCAAAATCAACTTGAACTTGCGCATGATTTAAGCAATTAATTACCCATGTTTGGTACCGTGCAATACAAGGAGAATGCCACAGAGAATGAAGGCAAATACATAAAATATCCTTTTACACTGACTTCTTTAAAAGAGTTAATGACTCCACCAGCTTATTAAAATAAGTGTTTGTTCTGTTCTCCTATTTCATTGAGCCTTCCACCAGTATTCCCATTCTGATCCTATCTTGATTATGTCTAGCTCCCTTGTTCGACAAATAGTCCATTCATTTACAATAATCATATATTGTTACAGGTATAGTTCAGTGGTAAAAGTATGATTGTTTCTGCTTACAATTTAAATAGTTAAGGGTCTTTTGGTTTCTTTATAGTCCGAACAAAATCTTTATTCCTTAAAAGGCTTTAACCCTTTACTTCTCAATGCTGCATTTGGGAAGCAGTATAGATATATAGACCTCTTTCTTAATGCTTATTAACTTAAGAAAATAAGGGATGAAAGAGATACTAGCAATTGCATCATCAGTTTGATAGTTTAATGCAGGTACAGGGATTTAAATGGTGGTTTCATGGAATGCTGAACATGCTGCAATTTTGTCTTTCCAACGCATATAGTTGATTTTGCTTGTTGCATGAATAAGATCTGGAGGTACCGTTTGTACTGTTTTTTGTTTGGAATTTTTACCTGTTGCACAAAATTCTTGATAAGGTGTCTTTTTGCGTAAGTTTAGTTTGTGACAGTTATATATATATTTATTTATGGAGATAGCCCTTACCGACTGATGTCTTGTACAACTTTCTTTGATGAGGGCTTTGTCCTGAATGTGCAGCCATCTGAAGCAGAGGTGGGCTTTGATATTGGGATCCCTCCAAATGCTGATCCAGAATCTTTGGAGGAGTGCATAGCTCAAGAATGGGCTCCGTGGTCATGGAATTTGATAGTTGAGGTCAATATCTTGTTTGGATCTAAATCTCACTGTTACTTGCTCCAAAGGAGCTTACTGAATTCTTTAGCATATCTGAATTACTCCGCGTCACAAGTTTAGAACTTATTTCCTTGAACTGCATGTACGTTAAAATCTTTGGCTGCACAGCTCTGCACCTTCTCAATTTCAAGGGAATCGGCTCTGCAACTGTCATTTTATGTTTTACATAAGAATATATTTACTATCTTTTTTTAAGAAAGTTGAGAAATCAGATTAACAACTTTGATCTTTTGTTCTCGTCTTGAGCATTTTTCTAACTTTTTGTATCTCTGACTTAATATTTACGTATACTGGGTACTACATAAACAGGAGTAGAGTTTTTTGTAGACGAATTTTGAGAACTTTGAAGTCTTACTCTTTGGATTCTAACAAGCCTGAAAACGATCATCAGCATTATTTAATGTATTTGCACTTTGTCATTCTCCAATGAACAAATGGATCTTGGCTCATTCTGTCGAAGTTATTGGAAGCTTCTCATGTTCAGAACTTCACTAGTGAGGGTTTGCAGCCATTTGTGTCCCCATCCACCCACTTATATTGCATATGAATAAATGTTGGAGAGAGTTTGCTCATTAAGTTTATTTACCTTGAAGGTGCACTACCCACAAGCGAATTAGCTAGTTTTACTCTCTTGAATTCTGAAGAATTCTAGGCCCTTAAGTTTCTTCCAGACAATAACTTATTTTTATTTGCTTTGATATATCCCAAATTGGACTGCTTATTTGTTTGTTTTCTAAAAAACACAAATATAATCTTTGCGTTTTCTGATTCTGAAATGGTTACTTCCTCTCATAGTGCGGTAACAGAAGAATCAGAAGTAACCAATCTGATCATGTTGAAGCATTGCATATTAAGCAGAAGATTCCAGTATACGACAGGCTTAGGAAGCCACCAGTCACTGCTCCAAACAATTCTAACCCCTGGTGGGGACTGCTAGAAGAGGCTATAAAGAATACCGGAGGCAAACTCAATAAACCAGAGATATTTCCAGCATCACCCCGTTACTTTTGGAGTAAGTTTGAACAGAAATCTGATGGCAAATACTCCTGTCTTCATCATGATCATAATGAGGCTCATATGTAGTGTCCTTTTAATGATTCAAGCTATTTCTAACAGTTTCAAAGACTTCGTTGCATTCCAGATAGTATTGCTGATTGAAGTATTCATTTTACTGCATGCTGTGGTTTTTGATCCGCCAGGAGTACCTGAACAACCCACTCTGAAGCTTCTGTAACTCTAGAAAGCAGCAGAAGCATTGTTCTTTCCCACATCAGGTGCTTCATAACCCTCATACGGTATAGCCAGTCGTAAGAGTCCTCCATAGTTTCAGGATCAAAGCCAGAAACTTCTTGTAGTTTGAATCTTCAATGCTGTGGTGTCTTTATGATATTTTTCACAGCAGAACTTTTGTACTTCTATAGTGTCTTGTTTTGGAAAGTTATACGGGTACAGTGTTTGATCACTCTGTTACCTAAGAAAGTTTTATTTGATCCTCACATTGGGTTATAGTAGAAATGCAGCTTGCATGCTCAGAAACTGCAAAAATTACAGAACTGGAAAGAGAAAACAATGCAGTCATACAACAGCTACAGAAACTGCAAGCATTAAACTGAACTTGTTTCATCTCCCAGAGCTCTGCCAGGCTCAAGGAGTACCGTAGAGATGCAAGTTCTGGCCTGCTGTTCATAACATTGGCATGGGAATGGTGAATTCTGGATGGAACCATCAATTCATATTGATCTTATCCCCACTATCTGCAATCTCAAAGCATAGGAAGGAGTTATGAACAAGCAGGCCTAAGGTTATGCAGGACCGTTTTTCTCTCTTGGATCCTTCTATTCAAGTTATTGGCTGGTAATAGCAAGGGATAAGTTTCTGCTCATGGTAAGCTTATCCACCGTTTGTTATCCCCGGCCAAGGACTAGCATGAGGCCAACCATGCTTTCTCTTGCGCTGCTCTTGGACGGCTTCTCAAGAAGTCGAGCAAGGCAGAAGGAATGAGTAACACGCAGCTGATAAACTTATCCGTGGATAGTGGTTGCTGACCCTACTTTTGGTTGATCCAGCCCGTTCCACCATTGGATGTAGTTAGAGATTTTGTGTATAACCAATGATTCACATTTAACGGTCACAAATAAAAAAGGCAGCCCCGGTGCACGAAGCTCCTGCCTATGCGAAGTTTGAAGAAGAGAGGGACCACAAGGGCCTATAGTAGGTAGCCTTATCTTGTATTTTGCAAGAGGCTGATTCCACACATTAAACTAGTGACCTCAAGGTCTCATGACGACAATTTTTATTGTTGCGCTAAGGCTCCCCTTCATTTAATGGTCACAAATACACTTGTTTAAATGCCAAAACTGTCTAATTGCGGCTACTAGTGGTTGCTAGATATCAACTCAATTTTTTATGCCTCGGTCTTTTTCTAAATAATTCAGAAGTTCTTCTATCTTTTAAGTCTAAAATAAATTTTAAAAAATTAACAAAAGAAAAATTACAAAATAATTTGTCAAGCTTTCAAATATTATTCATAAATCTACTTAAAAATTCAAATTTAAGGCTTAAACTTAATTCTTAAAAATGCCTTTTTCTACAAAGAATTCTAAAAGTTTCTCGAATGTTTACCGAACTTTTTGAATATTTACTTGCTGATTTATTTTTAAATCTGAACTTTGTGACTCTGATTCATCCCGAGTTGGAGGGAACTGGATGAATGTCTTGGATCACTCCTTCAATTTACAAAGCGATTTGCAAGGTTTATATAATCTGTTTTACTCAATTATTCAGAATTTTCATGTTAATAATTATGAGATTAATCCACCCTATTAAGCCGTCAATCAATCTTACAACACTCGTATCCATGTGAATGCTTGCAAATTCAATATTCCTTATTTTTATTCGTCATTAAATAAGTCAGCATTTCCAAGTCATCATCAAGCATGGCTACGTGGCAGCCAAATGTCTAGTAGCAATGGCTGACCGTCACTCGCGCGAGTGGTAGTAGAATTCTGAGTTTGCTATGAAAACTTGGCCTCTATGCACCTACGTAGTCCACTCTACCGCTGAACCCCCTTTATCCAGCAAATGAAGAAAATGGTGGGAAATTCTAAATATCTTCCACATCCTTTCTTTCTTATATCCCTCTTCTTCTTAATTTCGAATTCAAAAACCCTAACCCTAGAAGAGGAATCCGTAACCCTAATTTCCCGATTCCAGCAATACCTCCAAATCAACACCGCCCATCCAATCCCTAATTACTCCCAAGCCGCTGATTTCATCCTCTCCCAAGCCAAAAGTCTTGGCCTTCAATCCGAAACCCTTGAATTCATCCCGGGAAAACCCCTAATCCTTCTTAAATGGCCAGGGGAAAACTCTATTCTCCCGTCAATCCTCCTCAATTCTCACACGGACGTCGTTCCTACAGAAGATCACAAATGGAAATTCCCTCCTTTCGATGCTCAAATCGACGAAAACGGGAATATTTTTGCAAGGGGGTCGCAGGATATGAAATGTGTCGGAATTCAATACTTAGAAGCGATCCGGCAGTTGAAAAAATCCGGTTTCGAACCGATTCGAACTGTGTATGTATCGTTTGTTCCTGATGAGGAAATTGGAGGTCAGGATGGTGCGGGGCAATTTGCGAAATCTGAGAGGTTTGAGAATATGAATGTTGGGATTATTCTTGATGAGGGTTTGGCTTCTGTGAATGACAAATATCGGGTTTTTTACGGGGAGAGGTCACCTTGGTGGTTAGTGATCAAGGCTTTTGGTATGCCAGGGCATGGGGCAAAGTTGTATGATAATAGTGCAATGGAGAATTTGTTGAAGAGTATTGAGAGTGTGAGAAGGTTTAGGGCTGCGCAGTTTGATATGGTGAAGGCGGGGTTGAAGGCCGAGGGGGAGGTTGTTTCGGTGAATATGGTTTTCCTAAAGGCAGGAACACCGTCTCCAACTGTAAGTTCTCTAATCTACAATGCTTTTGTTTTTCTGTGATGCTTGAAGTAAATTTACTTGGATACAAGGACTAGGAATTGGAGTTACAACGCATCATAGTTAGATACTGTTTAAAAATGTCATGGACAATCTTATTTCTTAATCTTCCAGTGAAATGTGCCAAAGATGCAAGGGGTTGAATTCTAGGGAGGAAGTATAGTAAGCTTTGCTTGATTAGCACTTGAATTCCGACGCTTATTTTAGTGTCTCTTGAAATTTCAAAGAGTCGCCCGTGTTAGACTCAATAAGTTACTGCGAACTTAATCCACTGAACTCTCATGATGAATCTTTTCCACCCCACTAAACTTGTGCCCTTTGCTTGTTATTATGTGCTCGCTTTTTGTGCTTTCTGATTTTTTTTCTGCTGCTTCTTTTTTCAAATCTTTTATCTTGTGTGCTTCGATGTGTGCATTGTTCGTAGAACATGGAGCTGGTTGTATAGTTAGAGGTTTGTCTTAGAATTGTTTGGAAGTTTTTCACTAATTCATTATACTGTGGTGTTGGATAAGTGATAACCTAGAACATTTCAAGATTACAAACTGACCACATAATTTGTGATGGTATAACATCCGAAACTGGACTTGCCAAACTAGAAACGAAAGTGAAAAAGGTTAAGAGGGGGGGAAAATGTTCTCTTAACTGATCAAAGTCAACATCCAGCTTGTTGTTTAATTGATCTAATCAGTCGTGTAATAATCTGCATCTTAGACAAATTTTTCATTAAAGAATACACAAGGATTGATCTAGTAAATGGTTGCAAGAAACTGAAGAATAACTTCCTGCTATTTAATTAACTTTTCTTTTTTCACTTAAAACTTTGTTATTGCAATTTCTAGTCCCATACTTCACATATTTTGTTTTAAAACTTGCTTAGAAATGACACTACAAGTGAAGAATATGTAATTCTACCCAAATCTTCTTTGACCCATGTGGACTAGGACTTCGATTTCAAACTTAATTTGCATTTGCAAATAATAATTCAAACAAGGAGAAAAGCAAACACATCAGCACACTCAAATAATTATAACCATGCTTTGACATTCCATACAATGCAAGGAAAATACTTCTCACATTACAGGTAATACCTGCCATCCCCCCTTATATGATTTTTAGGGCTTATTTACTCAACACAAAAGGAAATTGAAAGAGATAGCTGCAAGTATGCCTTGATTCTATTAGTTCAATGCAGGTATTGAATTCAGGTGTATTATTTTATTTGGATACACTAATCCAAAACAAGTTGTTTTTCTAATGCATCCAATGCTGAGGAAAAAGTTTTGTCCACAATGTTTCCTTGTGTTAAGCATCTTCTTGTTATCTTGAATTAATTGTAGGTTATCTATTCTTTTGCATTCATAACCCTATTGCATGGAGTTCCCTCATAAAATCTTAAATGGAGTAAGTTTTGAACTGTAACAGAGTTTTCTTACGCTGACAGTCTACTAATTGATGTTTTCAAAAACTTTGTTCAGGGTTTTGTCATGAATCTACAGCCATCTGAAGCACAGGCTGGTTTTGATATTCGGGTCCCTCCAAATGCTGATCCAGAATCTTTGGAGAAACGGATAGCTGAAGAATGGGCCCCATCCTCCCGCAATATGACATTTGAGGTCAGTAACTTTTAGTGTATGCCTAAAATATATTATATTAAATTATATCTCTACTTGTGTCAGAGAAGCTGGTGTTTATTTATTAATTTTGAATGGCTGGAGCCAGTGTTTATTGTTGAAGGTATCTGCATCAGTTTACAGTCACTAGCTAGTTCCTGAAACTGTACATACTTTGACCATTTTTTGTTTTCTTGAATGATCATACTTTGAAATCTTTAGCTGCACAATTTCTGTATCTCGCTTATAAGCGATCAGACTTCAATGACCATGGAGACACTAGAAGAAGATCAATGCCTGTGTTGAATTATTTGATTCAGTAGATGTTTACAGTGTTAGTAGTTAGTGGAACAATAATACATAGATGCTTTGCAGTCTTTAGGCTATTTAAATAGAAATACACAGTAAAAATGTCAGTTGGATACTTCTGGCTCAAGCGAACATTGTGAATACAGAAACTGAATAAGAAACTGTAACCATGTGGATTAAGTATAGAGTTTATCCTCTTTGCTTCAGTCCACTCTCAGCTGCCAAAGCTTTGTCTCTTCCCCCTTCTATTTCCTGATTTACAACTACGAGATTGAGGGTTATGTCATTGTGAACACTAAGGTAATATGAGGTATATAACTCCTCAAGACACTTTTCTTCACCATAATATTCTCAGTTCCTATATCTGTTGTTTCTACGTGGTTATGATTCTTGACTTTTGTTCTCTTCACATTGAAATGGGCATACAATCTTTGCATTTTTGGATACTGAAATGATTACTTCCATGTATAGAGTGATATGCGACCAGTACTTCAGCCAACTGACCATGTTGCAGCTTGGGCAGTTTAAGCATAAGGTTCCAGTTCATGACATGTTTGGAAAGCCAGCCATCACTACTGCAGACAATTCTAACCCATGGTGGACACTGCTAGAAGGGGCTGTGAGGAATGCTGGTGGCAAGCTCAATGAGCCAGAGATCTTTCCAGCTTCAACTGATGCACGTTACTTTCGGGAGCGAGGATTACCAGCAATTGGTTTCTCTCCAATGGCAAATACTCCTATTCTACTCCATGATCACAACGAGGTTAATATATACACTTTTTTTCATGCTTTTGACCAGTTTCACAAAATTTCACAGACGCTTACTGTTCCTTGTATCTAGATGCCAGTGTATGTATATATACGAGTTCTTGGTGCCTAAGCTCATAAATGTGACATTTATGAGTATGTGTCCATGTTGTAATTGTCAACATAGTTACGCCTATATTCAGTGTAAGCACGTGGGCTTTACAGGCAGAAGCCCACTGGCATCTTTTCCAATATTGACTTTGTTATTTTGTGTTCTCTGCATTTGTTTTCCATTACCCTTTGACTTTACGTGGTACATGATGGTGTTTTAGTCTAGAGATATATGTATATCAAATGTGTCCTCTCTCTCTCTCTCTCTCTCTCTCTCTCTCTCTCACACACACACACACACACACACACACACATACCGAGTAAAATGTGTTTGCTGAGCAAATTATGAAAACCATTCACTCGGCAGAATGATTCAATCCCCCTTGATGGACATGGAGGTAAGATACTTTATTGTTGAGTATGGAGGTGGAGTACTTACTGGAAAAGTTCAGATGAATCTCATGCACAAAATAATTTAGCCGGAAACTCCCATTTTGAACTACTTTGCTGGTTCTCATGCACTTTCAGATGCTTGATACTCAAGGAACTTTGATCGTTTTGAAGTCGTGGCATGCTTGTGTTGGGTGGACATACATCTGCATCTATATGGACAGTAGCTGTCGGCTATATATTTGCCACTTTAGCTCAATTTCTGCACTTCAAGTTAAGACATACATCTGCATCATATAGAAGTTTCTGCCTGTTGTAATTTTCATCTTATTTGTCTACTGTATGTTTCTTCTCAATCTCTTGTGCATGCATGTAGGGTTGCAACAATATATTCTTTTTCTTTTTTTAATCCTTTTCCATTTCCTTTTTAATGTTGGATGCACAAACCAATGCGCACTGTCAGACCCGTGACCTACCATGGTAGAGTCACCTTGTGCCACTATGCTTGAACCCTTTCCTTTCCATATCTGAACTTCCTGTTACTGTGCTGCAGTTTCTGAATCGAGATGAATATCTGAAAGGAATCAATATCTACGCGTCAATTATTGAAGCCTATGCTTCTTACGCTGGACAAGCCAGCACTGGAACTAAGAAGGACGAGCTATAACTTGCTGGAGCAGCAGGTGCATTGCTTCTCTCATCTGGTGCTACATAATAGTGTTATGTATGGGGTAAGACCTCTTCCATAATATCACAGGACCAAGACCAGAGATGTAATTTATCGACCACCTCTGATCCACCTGAATAAGGGTCGAATGGATCTTGAATTCTCTGTGTTGTATTTTTAGATTATTCAAAGTAGAATGGGATTCAACTATAAACTTCAATCAAATATCTCTATCACGAGGGTTTTATATCTTATTTAATCGTCTCTAAAAGAATGGTGATCAGATTATCGTAACTGTTCAGTGAAGGCCTGGGAGCGCACCACTAAATTCTATGAGTATTTGTAAATCCGGTCTCAAATAAATCTTAAAAAAAGAAAGGAAAATTAGATTCACATCTGTTGTTTCCAATTCTTTCACAAGTGTTATCAAATATTCCTACAAACTCCTTTATAGAGAATAAGTTACCACATCAGCCCTCTAAGGCTTGCATATAGGAAGTTTTCATCGACTCGAAAAGTTTGAGAGCTGCTTGACTCTGATCTTTCTGAGCAATCTTCGTGCTTCAAGACATCACTTCTCTGAGGCATCCGCTCGGACGCAGAGTTCGCCTCTTTAACACTACCAAATTTGCAGCAAGTATCCAAGAGCACATGATCAAGAATCAAATCCCTCCCAAACTTCAGCACTTTGAACATGTAACTGTCTATCAAATTCCAACAGCACTAAACCTGTACAAGCTCTGGTCAACGTAGCTTGATTGGCTGCAAAGCCAGCCTGCGTCATTTGTTTAAACAAATTCAAAGCTTCATCACCATTACCGTTCTGAGCGAATGCTCCAATTATCGAGTTCCATACAATTAAGTCCCCGGTGACCAATTCACCAAAAACTCGATATGCATTTTCTAAATCACCCCACTTTGCACGAATATCAATAAAAGCACTCCCAACAAATATGTCAGAATCCACCCGAATATCAAGTGAAAACGTTTCGGTTTCGAACCCATCGAAAAAAGGTGTTGATGGAAGGATGCAACATTTGATGAATTCTGAATAAGTGATGGAGTCTGCCCGAGTTCTACGGTTTTGCAGAGATTTATTGCAGTTATGGCTCTAGGGAAGTCCTTCTGGTAGCAGAATCGAGTAAAAGTCGTTTATCGAGGTGGAGTCCAGGGGTAAATCTTGACTTGATTGAGTAGATATATAGAAGTATATGAGAGTGTAAGGAAGGTAATTGATTTTAACAGAGATTTCATGTGAGCCTACAGAGAGAGAGAGAGAGAGAGAGAGAGAGAGAGAGAGAGAGAGAGAGAGAGAGAGTAGAAGACTGCCACAGGGAGCACTAGAAAAATTACAGTTACAAGCTAGTCAAATAAGGGAGTGCCACGTGGCAAGTCCTCCTGTGGTTTCTCTTGAACAAGGGAGAATGTGACTTTGAAGCTTTTAGATGGACATGAAAGTACCCTCGATAATAACTGAGGCTGTTCCCAATTCCGAACCAACAATACTGTCCAAGCGGTAAAAATCTAAGTTTTATATTCAATAAATAAGGGTGGACCATAAGGTTTATAGTACATAGCCTTACTTTGTATTTTTGCAAACTATTTCCAAGCTTTGAGCCCGTGACCTCAAGATCACACAACAACTTTACAATTACGCCAAGACTCTCCTTCTAAGTTTTATGTTTAACGAGTCCTGATAATTGTTGACACTTACTTAAATGGCCACAGTGGAAAGTTAATTAGAGTAGTTAATAATTTTTTTAATTAATCTTGAGTTAAGTTTTCACATGGCACTCTATTAGAGAGCCTCGTGTTTAAGTGTGTCTCCAATTACAGAAGTCTTAAGAAATTCACTTTCTAACAAAAAGAAAATATCCAAGCCATTCATTATATAGAATAACACCCCCCTCCCCACCTCTTTCAAGATGGGGGCTTATCAAAAATCTCATCCAATGGACCAATGGAGACCTTCTAAGCTGGCCCCTCTCTAGAAATATGGATCATATTCTCTCCTTAAATACTGTCTATTTTTGTACTATAGAAGATTTAAGAGGAGAGGCCCTTACAGGATCCCAAAAGATGAGACTTTTGACACTCACCCATCTTTAGGGGCTGCGAATTCCATGAATGGAGTGAATCACTTAAAAAATGGTGAGAGGTGAGATTGTGTGCATAAGAAAATTGGTTTCTCATTGATCTTTTCCCCCATGACATGTGTAGCCACCTGCCTAACACATTGATCAGAGACGAGGGGCGATAAAATGCCTTGGAGGCTTGATGAAGTGCATGAAATTTCCATGTATGCAGGTCCATGAAAGGGGTGGACCATAAAGAGCTTATAGTATACAGCCTTATCTTGTATTTTGCAAGAGGCTGCTCCTCTTCGAAGTATTCATACATATGAGAGAGAAATTAACAGGGAGAGAGACTATGCTAAAATCATTGGTGCTTGAGCAGTTAACGTGGCCACTGGGAATGGCATTAGCAAATCTGGTTGCGATGAAACTTGCGGAAAACATCAAAATTCCGTACCCTTTCGGCATCCGTGATCTCAAATGTTTCATCAACGACGGTTTCCGAATAACCTGCAACGGCTCTTTTCACCTCCCAACCCTTCTTCTGTCATTCTTACCGTGATCTTGAAGTTCTAGAAATACTTTCAGACGAAGGACTAGTATCAGTGGTTGGATGGTTTGGGATAGTCGCTCCAACTCAGGCAAGGTAAACACATCCGATAACAAGGTGTGGCAGTCACAGCAACCCAGTTTAAGTTTTCTGGAAGCAAATAGCCCCGCCCAGTTTGGCGGTGGGTTGAAAAATGCAGCCGGCGTCGTGGTTGGGTGCATATCTAGGTGAAAGAACTCTACTTTCGATGTCGAATACATCATGCAGAGGTGTTGGACGGATGTGGCCAGACCTCCACAATATCTAAGGGACTGCAGAGCCTTCTCCTCAACGTGAATATATAGCATATACACGTCTGTAATGCAACCAGGAATTTCAGTCCTTGTAGTTCTGCATGTTTAGTGGATGATCCTAAAGACTTCTCCGCAACAATGCCCTTTCGTCAAGAATGCTCTAATGATTTCAGGAAAAGTTTTCCGGCAGTCTTAGACTACTGGCCATCGGGAGTGTATTATATGTGAAGAAGCTCAAAGAGATTCTTCTAGCTACGGATGTGGGGGCAGTAGGACTTGTAAGAATTCATCCAACCGCGGTGAACATCATTGTGTTTGCTAGAAGGTTATCAAGGGAACCCTTATCTACTCATGAACATGTGACCTCAAGAGCACGCTACAACAACTCTATAATTGCACCAAGCTCCCCTCCTCGTGGATATCTCTCTCTAGTGATTCAGCCGTCGACCATCTATTGCTCTTTCTTCAGTCCTGCTTTCTTATTGACCATTTGAAAGGCGGGGTCTTTGCAGTTTCCTTCGAGTTAAATTTCCTTGGTAATCGTAAGTTTGGAAAAGCTGAGAACAGCCGGGCCTCAACCTATCATAGCGGGCCATTTGCATCTTTAACAGATTTTATTACGGTTCATAGAACTAGCTGATTGTGAATTTGCTACGTGGTGCATTTAAGAGCAATGTAAACTTGGGTGAATATAAGTTCTAAGAGAGGAAGCGCCCCATATTTGGCATGATCAATACCTTTGAGTAAGCTGATCCATTCATCTCATTGTTGGCTTTGAACAACGAATAGTTCAAGCAGCCGCAGATTGGATATTCTAGCCTTTGACATTGTACTTTTAATCACAATTAAGAGACGTTTTGTATAAGGAACGATCCAAGTTTAACTCTCAAACAACAGGGTTTTTAGGATGCTGGAATGATCCAATTATAGCGATTTTTCTGTTTACTGTTTATCCAAAGCCAGAACAATGAGATGAATGGGTAGGATAAAAAAGAGATGGCTTCTCTTTATGCCAAATGTGAGGCACCTCTAGTGATTTACTGAAGTTTTTTTTTTTTTTTTTTTTCCTAAATGGTAGATTTTCTCTTCCATGCAAGTATTTAATGAATTGGAGTCTTGGCGCAATAATAGAGTTGTTACTGTGTAAGCTTAAAGTCATAGGTTCAAACACCCTTTTGCAAAATGCAAAGTAAAACTACGTACTATTGACCCTTGTTAACGGATTTCTTCCAATGAAAGTGTAGACAAGACAACAAAAATGTTTGCTGAAACGGAGCTGAGAATGGCCATTAATGGATCCTTTAATCTTTTTTCAAATGAACGGATCCCATGTTTACCTTGACAAGAGTACAAGTATAAATGGGGCTACTTGTTAATTATAAGATTCATTGCATAGATTAACCCATTCTTGGAGATTCAACAACTTGTTTTGAGTCTTTGAAAAATTAAATAAAAATAGATAGATGCAATTTCTGACCAAAAGAAACATAGGCCAAGACCATTTAATGGGCATAAAAATAATCCCTAACCTTTCTCAGCCATTCAGAACATAATGAACGAGTAAGAGGGACTTTTTGAACCATTAATCCTCTAATTTTTCCTGTAAGAATGATAATGCGTTAGAAGGGGAGCTTTGGCATAAATGGTAGAATTGTCGTCATGTGACCTTAAGATCATGGGTTTGAGGTATGAAAACAGCTTCTTGTAAAGTGCAAGATAATGCTGCATATTATAAGTCCTTATGGTCCGCCCCTTCCCTAGACCCCTCATAAGTCTGGAGCTTTGTGCACGGGCTGCCCTTTTTAATGATAGTGAGTTAAGATTCTTCGTACAGACGATCTTTGGTGGATGAGGATTCTGAGATTTTGTGAAGAAGATGAGTGGTTTGGATCTTCAAATATCTATACACTCAGTTGTACTTCTAGCTGGTGTATGGATCCTTGATCCTTGCCCTTCTATAAGCACAAGATACCACTGTGTACAAAAAGTTGTGAGATTAGCGAAAGCCCGAAAATTTTCTCAGGGAATGATCCTGACCTCTTTCAGAACGCCCAGCTTAGATGGATGAAAAATAATATCAGTGCTAAAATCATCATCCAATGGTGAAGATCTTTCTGTAGTTGCCTATCTAGTGTGGCAATGATGAAAATGTAAAGACGAACGGTTTAGATCACCAACCATCTTGGGCCCTCATGAACGTTCAGCTCGACATGATAAACCCCCTTTGTTGATCCCACCCCTTGATCTGATCCATCGAAGGTATCCAAAGTCAGTAGATTGGGTGAACTGGATTGCTTAACTAGGTAGTGGGGCCTACCACGTGAAACTTGATTCCCAATTTTACCATTGGTCGCATTCCTCCTTTAATTTATTCCCTTTTTCTCCTTAACCTTTTTCGGTAGCAAACACAAACACACAATCTCGATTCCTCAAATACACGCGTTTCGCTGCTCTCTCTCTCTCTCTCTCTCTCTCTCTCTCTCGTGTGATTTCTCCCTCCAAACCTCTCTCTCTCATCGGAAATCCGTAGCCGGGAAACATGGCGTTTCACCGAAATCTTCTTCTCCGGTTGCGAGTATCTGTTCTCATACGAATTCGATTATGATTCAGCAGATAAAATCTAAATCCTGAATCAAGTAATCCGGGGATTAGAATTCCGATTTCTTCTGGGAGTGATGTCTGTAAGGATCAAAGCCGTTGTTGATAAGTTCGTGAAAGAGTTGAAGGAAGCTCTCGATGCAGATATTCAAGACAGGATCATGAAGGAGAGAGAAATGCAAAGCTACATCGAAGAAAGGGAGAGAGAAGTTGCAGAAAGAGAGGCTGCTTGGAAGGCCGAGCTTTCTCGTCGCGAGGTTAGTTTCAGATATTGGAAGAAACCCATATTTCGTTTTCTTTTTGCATGTGAACCCAGATTGCGGAATTCTATATAGAGGCTGGACTTGAATTTGGTCCATAGATCCTGAAATCCTGTTATTGGGCTTTTTGTTCTTCTTTGGTGGAAACAGAGAGATTCATGGAGGGAAAGCGTGAGTTGGGTTTTCAATAGAAGGTGAAATATGTTGGTTTAGTGTGAGTTTAGATTGGGTTGAATTTTCCTTAATCTATTTGTCTAGGTGTTTGGTTCCTATTTCTTATGTTAGAAGTTCAAAAGGATAAACTAGTTATTCGAGTTGGCTGAAGTGAACTTTCTGTGCTTATGTTTGTTGATGTTAATAAGGAATGAACTCTTGAGAGTATGTTTATGGGTATTAGTGAGGAATGATACTCTGAGAATTTATTCTTTGAATGGATATGCTGTGACATTTTCTCGTTCAACTAAAATGGAATAGCCCCTTGGTTGGCATATATGATGATGAGATGATTGGAAGTGTTCATCCACTGAGCCCAGCTGGGGTCAGTCCCAGCTTTGATTCATACTGATTGGATAATTCAAGACATTTAATGAATAATGGCCCATATTTGGTCGCTGGATAAGTGCTCAGCAGCATCGACACAAGGACCAAAAATTTTAGACTTGAGACCGACGCATCTAGCTCCTGCATTCCAAGAATATTTATATTTCACATGGTTCGGCTTTTGGATTCAGAAACCTTTTACAGTGCCTATTATTGCCTCCATCCGTCCTGCATTCTTCTTAAACATTTCTAGGCAAAGATTTCAGCTTTCAGCATCACCTCCTTGCCTGTTCTTTCTTTATGCTATTGATGCATATCTATGTATTCTACCTTGATGTGGCACTCGAACAGCATAGGTAGTCATGGCTGTATCAATTAGACTTTTAATTGAGGTGGCAAGAATGAGCCATCCATTTTTGGAGTGTCTAGGTAGGCATAGATCCTAAATTATGGCTAGTGTCTCTGTTCTAATATTCTTGACTATCAGCAAATCGATCTCATTTTCAACATTTACTTGACAACATATTCCTTTTCAACCTGCAACTTCTAATGGCTTGTCATTGTTTCTATTTGTCCCAGAATTAGAGTTTCAGTTAGCTGTTGTGCTACTCGTGTGTCTGGGTAAATTACATGTTCGACTTTATCAACTGATTCTTGTTTCTAGCACGCCTGCAAAAGCTAAAGCTATCCAGCATACCTCGCCCAGTATGACGTTATCTGTAGTGCTGTTCTCTGTTCAATCTTTTCTGATGTCTTGTCATTCCCCTTCTACATTTGCTTTCCTCGTCTTAAGAGATAGATTCTTATGAGACATTCTTGTTCTGATGTTCTAGAACTTTCCAGGCTACACAACATATGATTTGTGCAAATTATTTTCCTTGTGAATATATTAGCAGCCAACACAACAAATGGGGCAGATCAGACAAACCTCTTGCCAGCCCTACCATAATTAGCCCACTATTGAAGAATTCTACCCAATCAGGTGATCACACTTTATCCTATTTGTGCTCTAAGTTGATGGTTAGAGAAGAAAATAGCAGCAGCCCCATTAATCAGGAAAGTGTTCTCGAATCTGCAAGCTAGGATCTTCTGGCAGGAAATTCTTTGGATAGTCATATACTATAGACCCTTTGTGGCCTGCACCATCTCTGGACCCTGTATATGCAGGAGCTTCTTGTACCAGGCTGCCCTTTTTAGTCATATGTATAGCAGGCTTAGTATGTGAACTACTTGGGTTGTCAGACCAGTGAGAGATAACTGGATGTTTTCCGCCAATACTTTTCCAAGAAGGATATGCAAATTTATCAAGCAATAGCTCTGAATTTTACATGCCACGCACTATAAAACCTAGATTTATGGGAAAAGAGCAGGTAAAAGATCAAACCACGGAGCCAAATACACTGCTAAAGTCTCCCCTAATTATACGGTTAGGATAGCCTGGTCTGGAGGTTTTTGGGGTGTGGCAATCCCTAACAGGCTCAATAGATGATTGTTGGATACTGAAATATGTCAGCCGCATCTGAACATTCACCTGCAACTGTTTTTCAATTGAAAGTTTGCTGCTGAATTAGTTGCTTGAATGAATATGCCAGCCTGAGACTGGTGTATAAAATGTTGCTGTCAGTTGAGTGCTTGTTGGCAAAATTGCTAATGACTAAAGAAGCAATATGGAAGAGTTTAACTCATCCAAATGTAATAGTACTGAATCTTTTAATGTTAAGTTCGAATGAGATAATATGTACTGAATCTTTTAATGTTAAGTTCGAATGAGATAATATTAATAGGTATTCACAATTTTATGACTTAAATGGAAAATGTGATAAATTTAAGGTGAAATAATACTAGCACTCCCTTGTTAAGTATTTACACTCTTCTCTATTAGGAGCCAACTATAGAAATTTAATAAACATAATAATCCAATACATAAAGAACAGGTGCAGACACCATCTCCCTAAACTAAAATGCTATATTTTGTTTCTTTTTCTTTTAACTATTTGTTATTTTCAAGTAGATTTGTGGTTCTTTTTTTCTTATTTTTGTAATCCTGTTGGTTGTTTTATCATTTTTTCTGATCGTGTTTGGTTCTAGTTGAAGGGGAGCCTTGTCGCAATGGTGGAGTTGTTATCATGTGACCTTGAAGTCGGGTTCAACGCGTGGAAACAGTCTCTTGCAAAATGCAAGGTAAGGCTGCATACTATTGACCCTTGTGGTCCGTCCCTTCCCTGGACCCGTCTCCCCACATGTGTGGGAGCTTCATGCACCGGGGCTGCTCTTTATGTTTGGTTCTAGTTTTGGTTGGTCTATTTGTCATAAAACCCTTATGACCTTTCATCTTATCTAAACTCTTGTTACTTGCTATGTTGAGTATGTATTTAATTTGGCATTTGATGGTCTAATTATGTCAAAAAGATTTGGCAAAATTAGCTGATGTCTAATAGTTTCCCCCCCACACCCTCCCTGGCTTCTTTTTCTGCCTATAGTAAACCAGAAGTTAGATACTGTCATGCTAGACGATTGTCAAGCCTTTGATTTTTTGTGAGGTTTGGTGAAATGAGATGCTAGAAAATGATGCAATGCAGAATACAAAGAATTACTTGAAATGGGAATTTATGAACATCTAATGCATTTTCTATAAAATTCTTGCACTAGTTGAATAGGTCTCTATCACCCCAGGTTGTAATTGCCCATGTGTAGGATGCTTTTAATTATGATTTATTAGGTTTTTTTTTTTCTGTTCTTTTTTGGAGTTAGACACACACACATTATGCACAGCCTCGAACCCTGGTCACCCAAGTGAGAGACTCCTTACGCCATTGCAATAGAAGGCAAAGGAAATGTTGGTTTAGCTTGGAAGGTTTGAAGCTCTTCACTAACATTTATCTGAGATACTGGAAACTTGATGAAGAAAAGAGATCCTACATCTATTCCTGTACTAGTAGACTGAATTTACCTATTTTATAAGTGTAAACTGCAGTGACCAGGAAAAGCAGTGGAAAGACCTTTTTAAGTATTAGACTTTTAAGCCTTAAAGAGCTATACTTAAAAGCTCTGTTACCATAATCCATGTTGTTCCACTCACTGACTGAAAGATTCCCCACCTCTAAAGTGTACGCATGCACTGTACAGATACATCTAGGATGCATGGAGGAATGAGTTTAGTCTGAGCTGCAATGCGCCGAGGGAACTGGTTTTAGAATGATGGAATATATAACGAAGATGAAGCTCTTTTGCGTTTGAGATGCAAGCTATTTGCCATTTGGTCATTACTATCCTTCTGCTAGCTGTGTTGCAAGGCATGTGGGTATTGCATGCAATCCAGAAATTAGTAGTATTGGCAGGGGCTGACATTATCCTGGAAGCAAATTACATACCATTAACCCTGCATTGAAGGATTGCATGTGATCAATACTCATTGGTAGGAGTGGAGCTACGTACCCGGAAGTAAATGCCTTGTTTTGTCCTTTTCTTTTTCTTTTTTAAAATGATCTGAACTATGTATTAAGATAATTCCTCCATTTTTGCTTCTAGTTTAATTACTTTCCTCTTCACAAGGAAAATGTTGGAATATTTATAACTGAAACATTGATTGCTTTACTAGGGAAGATGTTTATTTTTTAAGGTTGTTAATCTAGTCAGGATGACTGTTATCCTTTTTGGGTGCATATAATTTTTTGTCGGAAATGTTTTCTAGCATTTTGTGGCATGGATATAGTTGATAGCCAATTTAGTCATTCATTGTGTCACTTGCCTTAATGGATTTTTTTGGATACCAAATAGGGCACTCACCTTGGTGGATGTATCTCTTTAAGTAATCTGGTTCCGAGCATGAATTTCTTGTATACAAATCTATGATCCTATTCAAGGATCTGGTTTCAATATTGAGGTAGCTTGAATTCCATGTCATAAGCTCCTTTATATTCTTGGATCTAGCATTCCTCTATCTGGTATAAATATTATAAGTTATGCATGCTACATACATACATCTTATGCATTGATATATCTTGAAAAATGGTACTTATAGAAGGTAGAGCAACTTAACGAAGCTAAGACAGTGTATATGATCTTTTTGCTAACCCCAAACTCTGACCCGAACAAGCAAGCAACTCGTTGTATCCGTTCCTGATTGAGATGGTGGATTTAAAACTAGTGACCACTGGCATGGATGTCACTCAAATAGTCAAATCTGACTTGAGTCCCGCATGTTTCCTCAACTTTTGAACTCATATAAGCTTGCTGCTTGATTTATTGATTGCTGAATAATGCCCGGCTTTTTGCCTCAGTTCTCTTGTAAGAATATGTTCTTGAGTTGTTTGTTATCATTTAAGAAATAACTATCTCATTTTAGGCTTGAGGGCATGCATCTGATCTACCCTAGGAAAGAGAACTGAAAGCTGGATAAACAGATTAGAATCTATGCTTGGGTGCAGAAAATCTGTTGTTACAATTGCCAGAAATTATCCTTTCAGTCATATTCATGTTGCTTTAATGTAGAAACAGAAGGTTGTGTTGGCAGTAGTGATAACACCTGATTTCTTGTTGAACTTTTTTCTTCTCTTAGGCAGAGATTTCCCGTCAAGAAGCAAGGCTGAAGATGGAGAAGGAAAACCTTGAAAAAGAAAAGAGCGTGCTAATGGGCACTGCATCAAACCCAGACAACCAAGATGGTGCACTGGAGATCACTGTCAGTGGGGAAAAATACCGTTGCCTAAGATTTGCCAAAGCAAAGAAATGAGGTTCCTCAAGGAGTGGAACAGACCATTTTAATTTCAAAGCATTACTTGGCTGACAAGCTATTGCTCCATGCCATCAATGAAAAAAGGCTGTACAAATGATAAGCTCAATGATAGGATAATTCTCATGCGAATAGTTAATTGTTGGCATTCTTTCTCCATTGAAGTGGAAATGGTGATGCTAATTGCTTTGTCAAAGTCGCTTCAGTTGCAGTTCAGATGGATGTTTGTTTAAGTTTTTATTTTAGCTTGAAATTGGTTTGTTTTCTATTTGAATGAAGCAGCATTCATATGATCATTCGGCTTTGTTCTCTTTATCATAAATCTCGTGTCTAAGCTGAAAGGCGAAACATAAAAGCAGGCAGGCAAGAGGGCAGTCCCGCTGCACGAAGCTCCTGCCTATATGAGGTTCAGGAAAGGAGCGGACTACAAGGGCCTATAGTATACAGCCTTACCTTGTATTTTGCAAGAGGTTGTTTCCATGCCTTGAACCCATGACTTTAAGATCACACAATAACAGCTCTACCATTGGGCCAAAGCTCCCCTTCTACGTGGCTAAACTTAGATGCAAATAAATTATTCAGAGTTCAATGACATGAGGCTGCCCTTCTTTCCTGCATCTACATGCTTTTCGTCAATGTTTATACCTAATTTGTGTTTCTTCTTTAAAAAAGGGTAATTTGTTGATGACAGAGAAAAGCCCTCGTCGTGGATGTACAAATTTATTTGAAATGATCAAGTACAAATAAATAGGAAAATACAGTCACCATTCAACTCTCTGTCCATCTAACACCAATTGAAGGGAGATTAGCTCCATTGGCTAGTTTGTCAGCAGGCTCATTCACTGACCAGGGGTTTGATTAAAACTTACTATCGCATTCCCAATGGTTCCATTAACTTCATCAATCAAATGCCAAAATCTCCATGGAGGAGTTGGAATTTTTATTGAACCATGATATGACATAATAGGAATCCTCTTCAACCATAGCTGACGCAAACTTTATTTGTTTCTTTTTATAAATAAAAAAACTGCGTCTTTTGTATTAAACTTTAAGAAGACCCATCCTTTTCAATAAAATTTGTCTCTTTGAAGTTTTTTGTTTTTAGTTAAAACCCATCTTTTAAAAAAATACTAATTTTTATAGCTTCTTCCTTTTTACGAATTTTTACTGTTAGTTTTTTTTTCTTTTCAATATTTTAATTCCAAGCTTCAAGTTTCTCTATTATAATGTAATTCTTTTTTTAATGATATTTCAATTCCTTTACAATAATATAATTTTATGCTTAAGAAGTTTTTCAATGGGTGGATTTTATTTTTTATTTTTTATATTTCTTAATATTTGCTATCTTTTTCTCGACTTTTTTACAACCTTTCTCTAAACTTTTAGACTTTTTCCCTTGCCGACTTTTTCCAATTTCAAACTTCATAACTATGCTTTCAACTATCAATGGCTCCCATTTGTTCTAGATTGCCGTTCCTATAGAGATTGCTCTGATTGCTACCTCATTAGAATCTCCTATCCTGATGACCCAGGAAGTTGAAAACAACTTGCTTCAGTGGTGTTTGAAATGAAGTGAGCTGGTTTGAAATGAAATGAGATTAGATCTAGCTTGAGATTGTGCAAATTTTATATAAGATGAAGTGAGATGGCTGAAAATTTAACTTAACAGTGACCTGAGATGATATTATGAGATGATTTTCATCTCAACTCAACTCAGTTGCCACTAAAGTGAGATCAGGAGATATCATTTCATCGAATCTCATACCAAGCACTACTAACAGTGATAGAGGCTCATGTCATCTCAAGTCAACTAGCTCTATCTCCTAAACCTTGTAAACGATAATTTTGCCTTCAAACCTTAAATGCTGAATATGGTTTAAAAATAGGAAATTACCGCAATTCTGAAGAGGGGATTGATCTAAGAGGTTCCTTTTACCATTTGGACAACACCTTTCATTCATGAACAATTTTTACCCAATGGTAATTAATGGAGTCTAAGCCTTGGCACAATAGTAAAAGTTGTCGTCGTGTGACCTTGAGGTCACGTGTTCAAGGCTTAGAAACAGCCTCTTGCAAAATGCAAGGGAAGGCTGCATACTATAGGCACTTGTGGTCTGCCCCTTCCCAGGACCCTGCATGAGCAGGAGCTTCGTGCCCTAAGGCTGCCCTTTTTAATTAATGGAGTCTATAAACATGCATGTTATCATTAAATGAATGCTAAACTAACTACAAAAGGAGGTGTATCCAATGATCACACTTTTTAGAGCCCACCTTAGCATGATTCAACATGTTCATCATCTTGCTCTAATTAAGACAAATTGAGTGTCAGTGCGTTGGAATCATTGTGTTCAAAATTAAAGAATTGGATAATGCATTGTGACATATGGTGGTCTCAAAAATTATTCCTTTAATGAAAAATTCCATAAAAATAAAAGAAATATGTTATAAACTAATATAATTTCATTGATGAGCTACTTCAAGGGGGCTAAACCTCCACTGATGGCACTTTCAAGGAAAAACTACTTCTTACATGACTCAAATTTTATCTATGCTTCCAATAAGATCCTAACATCATATTTATAAACATATCAATATATCTTTCCCAAGTAAACTTTGTATATGTGGTTTTATGATCTTACAGCCAGTCCTAAGTCCATATAAAGGAGGAGGGTTGTGTCAGGTTGCCAGCCAACATAAAACATTTTAACAAATCCTTAACATGAATATAAAGACCAAGGTATTTCCTCATACTAGGGCATTTCTCATAAGTAACTCATGTATCAGAGCCTGTATGCAATAAAAAAATGGGCAAGGGCTATTACGGCGTTCCCTTATAAAGTGACATGCTACATCAGATTCTGGATGCAATGAGAAATGGACAAGGGTTGCTAGGAGATTCCCCACACTGTATCTGGTCCCAAATGTAGTGGAGAGTAGGTAGAGGTTCCTACATTGTTTTAGATGTAAGTGTGTAAAGAGTCTAGCACAAAAAAATAAGATTTGTATCTTCACATGGAATATAGGCACATTTACAAGTAAGAGTACGGAGTTAACAAATACGATGAAACGTACGATAGTCAGCATACCTTTTGTCTAATAAACCAAGTGGAAAGGGGCTAAAACTAAATAAATTGATGAGGTATAAGCTTTAATACATGTGAAAGGACAATAGTAGAAATGACATAGAGATAGTGATGGATAAATAATTGAAGGATAAAATTATAGACATTAGAAAAAATAAGGATATAATTCTACTAATAAAACTTATTCTATGAGAGAAGATCATAAATGTTATAAGTGTATACACCTAATAGGTAAGGTTAAAATATATAATCAAGATATAATTTTGAAAAGATATGGAGCGAGTAATGCAAGAAAATCCCAATACATAGTAGATATTTATAGGAGCAGACATAAATGATCATGTAGAATAAGAAAAGGAAGGATGTGTTAGGATACATGGAGGACACTGTATTGGAGAAAGAAATGAGATGGGGGGAGCTATTAACATGTGAACTAGCTATAGTAAACATATGCTTTAAGAGGATGGATGGACACTTACTAATCTTTAAAAGTGAATTATACAAAAGCCATATAGACTTTTCTACTTAGGAATACTTAATGATCAATGTATAAAGATTGTAAGGTGATACCTAATGAGAGTTTAACCATACAACATTGGTGAATGTTTGTGGATATTTGCATTAAGAGATGGAATAAAGGAAATGAATTAATAAATACTAGAAAACTAAGCAGTGGAACTTAAAAGGAGAGAAGATAACAATATTCACAAACAAGTTGATGGTAGAAGGAAAGTGAAACAACGAAACAGAAGCAAACACTATGTGGATTAATATGGTTGAGTCCATTAGAAAAGTGGCAAAAGATGCATGTGTGTTTTAAAGTGTCGTAGAAGACTAAAAATAATAAAAACTGTGACCAATATAAGAATGCTAAAAAGGTTGCTAAAAGAATAATGAGGCTAAACTCAACGTGAATGATAATCTATATACTAGATTAGGGTTATGAGAAGGTGAAAAAGATGTGTTCAAACGTGCAAAAATAAGAAATCAGAAGATTATGGACTTTGACCACATTAAACATATTAAAAGTAATGACCAAGAGTACTAGTCAAAGATGATGAGATCAATCAAAGGTGTGAAAGTTACTTCTAGAGATTGTTAAATGATAAATGTCCTAAGAATATAAAGATTGGAAGAACCGTAAATCCAAATAAAAGTTGGATTATGTAGATATGACGTAAGATCAAGACACTTGAAAGATGCCTTGAAAAAGATGAAATCAAGAAAAGCCCTTGGACATAATAGTATACTAATAGATATTTGAAAGTATATGAGAGATATTATAGTTGTTTAGCTGACAAAGTTGTTTAACAAGATTGCAAAATTTAAAAAAATGACAGATGAATGGAGAAAAAGCTCTATCATACCAATTTATAAAAATAAATGAGATATACAAAGTTGCACTAATTATTATGAGGTCAAACTTATAAGCAATATCATGAAACTTTATGAAAGAATGATTGAAAAGAGGTTAGAACATTGATAGATGTATCGAAAAACTAGTTTGGGGCCTGAGTGGTCTATCATGAAAGCTATTTTCCTACTTAAACAATTGATAGATAGATATAGAGAAAGGATGAAGGATCTCCACATGGTCTTTATTGACTTAAGGATAGGTTCTATAGAGTTACTATGGTGAGTGTTTGGCGAGAAAGAGGTTAAGTGTATGTATAAGAGAGAGGTAACAAATGTTTGGACTACCAACAGAAAGACTAATGATTTTACTATTATTGTAAGATTACACTACGGATCGACATTGAGCTTGTACCTTTTTATGTTAGTTATATATAAGTTAACAAAATATCTGTACAAAAAGATTCCACAATGCATGTTATTTGCAGATGACATAGTTTTGATTGAAAAGATAAGAGAGGGCATAAACACAAAGCAGGAGTTGTAGAGAGATGCTATGGAGTCTAAATGATTTAAAATTGACTGAATTAATATATGGAATGGAATTATAGCAATGGCATGATTATGAGTGAAGCATTAGTAAATATTGGTAACCAAGAAGTGCTCCAAAAGATCATCATAGATACTTGGGATTGATAATCCATAAGAGCAAAGAAATTGAGAGGGATGTTATTCAAATAATTCAAGTGGGTTGGAACAAATAGATACGTGTCTCTAGATTTTTATGTAATAGGTGGGTGCCATTCAAACTTAAAGAAAACTTCTATAAGATGGCTATAGGATAGGCTATGCTCTATAGATAAGAGTATTAGTCAGTTAAGGAACAATATATACATAAGATGAGTGTAGTTGAAATGAGTATGTTGAGATAGATGAGTGGCGAGACAAGAAAAAATATAATTAGAAATTAAAATATTGAAAAAACTTAGGAGTAGCACCAATAGGTAGCAACATGAGGGAGGGTAGATTTAAATGATTTGGACATGTCCAATAGAAACAGAAAACGGTAACAGTTAGAAGAAGTGAGTCTATCTAAGTTGAAAGCTCTAATAGGGTAAGGGACATACCCAAAAGGACCTGAATAGAAATAGTAAGAAACTATTTAAAAACTTTTGAACTAAATGAGGCCATGATATTTAATAGAGGGAAATAGAGGTACATAATTCGTGTAGTTGACCCCAAATCGGGATAAAGCTTTCATGATAATAATCTCTTTACCAAGTAATTTCTTAAACTATCTCTATCCTAAGCAACTTTTTAAGAGGAAACATAACTATTCTACTAAATAACTTATTTAATCTAATAAATACGTATCAACCTCTTCTTTCAGCAAGTGCACTTCTCCTTATCATTTTCCATGATTATATTGTAAACGTGTGACCTTGAGCTATTGTTCAATTAAAAGCTTGAGAATATGTTTCGTGCAGAAAAATATATTTGCATATGAAGATCAATTGTTGCTTGGTAATGTTACTAAAGTAGATGAGATTTTTAGGACTTGGACCAACTGTATCACATAATAATGGCCAATAAGACCAACGACAATGATTAGCTAATACGACTGTGATACAAACAATGCCCTATCCCAAATTGCATTTGTAACCATTCAATTTGCATGCCTAAACCACCTTGCAATAGTTAATTTGGCGTGAGAAAGGACGACACTAGCTATGGTTGAGAATCTCATTAAAAATGATTCATTAACTTTTTGTGGGTTTTTGCTATAAATCCTTTCTGCTCGTAGCATACTATGGAAGAGAACTTTTTCATAATTGATCACCTAGTTGTTACTTCAAAATTTAGTTGTATGAATTTAATTTGTTATATACACATTTTTTCTTGTGTTTATGACTTAAAGAATCTGTTAAGAGAGAAGGTGAGACATTGGTGGAAACAAAAAAAGGTCCAAAACAGGCTTGAAGTACTAGGTAATGTTATTATGATGTCCTTTAATTTCTTTAGTCTTTGTAAACGATATCTATCTCTAATAGCCGCTATTTAAATTGTCTATATAAGTCTTATCGACTAAGAACCACTTGTATACGTTGGACTGAGACTCAATCAAATTACTAGCGAGTCTCTACCTAGATGACAATTTGCATCTATGGCTAAAAAGTTGTTTGGATTCAAACCATGGAAAATTTGAAAGGGGAAGTATGTTCAGGAAATGTGTGACAATAAGCATATAAAGCAGGGTTGAATGGAACCCAAATCGAGTCGGCTGGAAAAAGTACCTCCTATAACGGGGCTGCCAAATATGCAAGGAAATCTATGGAAGGGCTGTTGTGGTTGGAGTCTTTAAAAGAGAGACAAGGGACAATACGCCTATTATTGGTCTGTAGGCACTAGGATCAGGTCCGAATTTAGGGTCATGGTTGACAAAATGATGCAACGAATTGTATAATCATACATGTGTGAAGTTTCGTACTTTTGTTTTGTTACTAGTCATCAATGTAGTCATTCAGCCAACATGGTACTCTTTCTTTTTGCAAGGAATATTTATGTTACAAATAGATTGTTTTAGGGTATCTACTGTAATATTTTCTATTTGTAAAATGAATAATAATTCAATGATGTTTTTATGAATCTTTGGAGAAGAATGTCTATGTTTCGGTGCAACAAACTTTATCTTGAGTTCGGACCACCATAATAGTCATTTGAACCAGACTCTTAGGATTGTATAAGTAAGCTTTCAATTTTCTCTAAGCTCCAGGTAAGCCTTTATAAGAAAAAAAAAGTTAAAACAATAAAATCAGAAATAAATCAAATTAGAAAACCCTAGAGATAGAAATGAGGAAAAAGAGGATGGTTAGAACGGCAAAGATTGAAAAAGCGGAAAAAAAGAAAAAAATCGTCATCAACAACACCAAATTGATCAAGATGAACTCTAGCAACTTATTACTGGTTTGTGTGTCATTACTTTTGCCACGCGATCGCTGACTTCAATAAATGTATTGAATTATCAATGCATCTTTTCAGAGTATGGTTCGTTTTGATTTAAATCAAAACCGTTTATATTTGGAAACAAAACAAAGTCATTAAATTATTAGATGGGTTTGATTTTATACACATTTTCAAAATATGGAGCCAGGGGAAGAGGGCGCCCTTGGGGAAACACGGGGTGAATTTGTTAACCCCTTCTAGAAAACTCAAAAACCCTAACTTGACGTTGTCTTGTTGTTATAAATGCAGATCACCTATTTCCGCTTGCATGCTCAACACCGTCTCTGGATTTTCCAAGGGCTCTTTGTTTCTCCTCCATAATCTCTTCTAATGGATTCCTATTCCGCTCTCTCCTTCACTCTCTCTTCTTCCTCTCTTCTTGGCACGAAGAGCATTCTTGTATCGATACGATATAGTTTTACAGTCTGTTTTGGTGGTAAGATTTTGATTTTTGGGGTATGTCTTCTTATATTTTCGCTTTCCATTAGGATGCTGGAGATGTGGTGTTGAGAATTTCTGGGGTTTCTTAACACGTCCCAAATCCAGCAAAATAAGAACATCAGCTTTACCCTAACCGGGTGATTTTGGTCTTCTTATCAGAATCATCCCTGTCACAGTTGGGACATGCTTCTGTTGGAGAAATGCGAAATGGGTCCTTCAAATTTTCGAGCTTCCTTTGTAATTTGGTCAACTGCTGGCCCTCTTAGTGGGAGGGTTAGGATTTTCAGATTGGAATTAATCTGGGTTTATTTGAGAATTGGGGTTTTTTTAATGGTTTGATTTGTTGGGTAATTTTGAGTTTGAATCTTGTGCAAGTTTTGCTACTGTAATGGTACAAAACCAGACTTAGTCAGGTGTCTGCCTCAGAAAACAATGGTTGATACAGTTACAAGTCTGGGAGATGGACGGTGACCATCGTTACATGTGTATTCATGATTCAGTGCTTGCATGTGCTCCATTTGGTCCCTACAATACAGTCTCATGCTAAGAGTCTAAGGCTGCCTTTGATGTTACCTTCTAGACTAAGTGCAGTCTGAGAACTTCCTACTGGAACTTCACTTGTGTGAAGTTATATTGTCAGTTTTCCTCAAACTTTTCACGGATAAAGGTTTTCCTTCCCTCCTTACTATATATGTTTGATGAGTATTTTATCCATTCTACCTTGCTGCATATAGCAAAACGGATAGGGTATTCTTCAACATGATTGTTAGCCAAACGCTACTAAAATATGGTTTCTTTTATCATCATTTTACAACTTACTGTGCCAAGAGATGAATTGGTTAGGGAGAGAGCCCACGAAGATTGAGACGTGGGGGAGGACTATACTTCTTATTCCTTATCTCTAATCCATCACCCCTGGAACAAACGTTTACCACCTAGACTAATCTCATTGATCCCTTCTGGTTCTGAAATAATCTCAAAGATTTGATTTCTTCTGTTTCTAAAATCATCTAAATTTTTTTGACTAATATATTGGTTCAACTCATTCATAAGATCATCTCCCAACATCAAACTGCATTCATCGAGCCCAGACAAACACTTGATGGGTAGTAGTTGCTTTTAGTGGTTACTGAATACCTTAAGAAAGCTAGAAACAAAGGAATGCTTGCTTAGTTAGGATCTCCAAAAGGCATATGATCAAGTGGAGTGGTTTGTGCTTTGTATCTCCCGAGGAGAATGGGTGAAAACTAGAAAGAAAGGAGTGTTTCTTTAGTTGGACCGCCAAATGGCATAGGGACCAGGTGGAGTGCTTTGTGCTTTTCGTATCTCATGAGGGTAATAGGTATTGGAGATCCATTTAAACAGTGGATCTTGGCCACACGCAGAATTCATGGGTATCACTTCTTCTGAATGGGACAGCGAAATGGTATTTCACAATACAAAGAGGGCTCACACAGAGGATTCCCTTTCCTCATTGCTCTTCACTTTCATGGGTGAGAATGTATTTAAAAAATGACTATGGCAGCTGTGGAAGGTGAAGATTTCAGGTGTGTATCCATCACTTGGTTTCTGCAGATGACAATCTCACTTTTTGTGAGCCATGTACCAATAAGATACAGATTCCCAAAATGGTGAGACAGGTCAGGAGATGAATTGGCACAAACAAAAAATTGCTGAGATCAATATGGAAGAAGGTTGTCTTTCAATTTTGTTCATATTTTGAACTGTAAAAGTGCAAATTTCATTTGCCTATCTAAGACTTCCTATCATCACATCTACTAATAAGAAAAGACATTGGGATGCTATGATTAACAAGATTAAAAAACAGCTCTCTACTTGGAAAAGAATATATCTTTGGTGGGAGAATTACATTAATCAAGGTTTCTTTAGCCAATCTACCCATCTATTTTATTTTCAACTTCTAAATGCCTAGATCAATTAGGAAAAACATTGAAAAGATCCAATGACAATTCTCATGGAATGAAAATGATGGTGGTAGGAAAAATCATATTGTAGGATGTGAAAAGGTTTATGAACCAAAGGAAGGCATGAGCAGTCAAACAAAGCTTTGCTAGGAAAATGGTGTTGGAGATATGGCATTCAGAAATATAGCTATGGTGGAAAGTTGTTGACACTAAGTATAGTTTTGATAAGCTTAATTTGGAACCAAAAAATATTAGAAACAAAGGTTTTACCCATTCAAGGTTCCTCCAAGTTGTTGACACTAAGTATGGGCATGAAAAACCTTTGCTTCCTCCTCACCTTCTCAGATTAAGGCTAACGTTGTAGGGTGGGCTAAAGCTTAGGATATGCACTCTACAATGTTTTTGATCAATTCATTATAAATTGGAAACTACAGTCACAAAACAGAGGAAAACAACCTTCCCTTCTTGAAATTTTCAAAGCTAGCATTGATGGGGTCAAGCCTTGGGAACTTGGGGTATGCTGGACATTGTGCAATTTTCAGAAACTGTGAAGGTGTAATTTTTGCTGAAATGATGGAGACATTGAAGACTTAAATGCTTTTGAGATGGAATCTGCATTTCAGGCTATTAAACTACAGACACAAAAATGAATCAGATGCCAATCATCTTTGAAGGAGACTCCTGTAGTGTAATCAAATGGCTTGCATAAGGGAAAAAACCACAATGGACAAATCAGAAACAAGTAGTTTTCATGCATGTTGGTGGATCAGCAAATCAATAGGTTGAGTCCTTGGCTAGAGAATATGCTGTTGCTAAGGGGAACAAAGTTACATTTCATCTTGTTCTGGGATTGTTGCTGGGCGTGGTTTTTTTCTTTGGTTTGTCAGCAATCATGGTTTTTAGTGACATTTTGTTTCAGGATGGGGGCAATTGACCATTTGAAAACTTTCATATGTCATTGCCTTTTCTTTCTTTGCTCTATTAAATCACTCTTTAATATTCTTTTTTTCAACGGTAGCCCGGTGTACAAAGCTCTGGTACACAACCTTCCTTGCATTGTAAGGGGATGTTTCCATGCCTCCTGTTACCTCAAGGTCACACAACGACAACTCTATTATTGCACCAAAGCTCCCTCTTCTTTAATATAGTTTACAGTATTAAAAAAAATATTAGGCACTCTTTAATACAGTTTACAACATTCAAAAAGTATGTTAGGATATTGAAAGTCTAAGGGTTTCCTACTTAATCCAAATATTAGACAAAAGAATAGGTTCCGAGGCATAATGATTCTTCCTTTACTACCCATTCCACGCATATATTGTTATGCGTGTAAAAAAATAAAAATGTTTAAGGAGCTAAGAAACAAGGAAATGCAAACTCTCTTTAAAACAAGGATAACAACCATGATCGTCAGGATTGAAGTAAATTTTCAAATTTTGAGCAAAATGATCAAATATCAACGGTGCCTGATGAGTAAGAGGGACGCATCTCATCAAAAACTATTATTCATTGGGCTGATCAAGAGTCAGATGTGACCCATCAGAGGACATGCATGTCATCATGATCTTTGTTCAACTAAGGTAAGGACTATGGTGTTCATTTGTGGAACTTGGGAGCCTATCATACTGGCTTGCTGATCACCATATTTATGTGGCATGGTGTAGAGGAGAGAGATCCGTAAATCTTACACATGATTTGGGTCATCTGCAGGGTTGCCTGAGAGCAGTGCCGGACCTGAAACACTACGATCACCATGACGATTGGATCGAATTCGCATGGATCAATTGCTTGACTGTGAGTGGTGGAAGAACTTTGGACGGCCAAGCAGCTTCTATATGACCCTACATGGATGGGACCAGGCCACAGATTGCATGTTTCTTCCATCTTTCTCTCTCTTTAGAAATTATATATATATATATATATATATATATATATATATATATAAGAGAGAGAGAGAGAGAGAGAGAGAAGAAAAATGAGGTTTAGGCTCACTGTTTTATATTTTTTTAATTGATCCAAGACATACATTTGATTTGGCTTCAATCAAATGTTCTTGGTATCAAAATAGGAATATCTAATGACTTCATTTCTGATCTCTTATAATCATATAGTGGATGGTATAAAACAAAAAATATAAAACTTCTTACTATTCATTTTACGACCATAAAAAGGCTAAGAAATGAAGAACTTAAAATTTGCATATAAATGTGAGTTTTGGTACTAAAAATACATGTATATGGAAGAAATTCCCCTTCCTCTCTCTCTCTCTCTCATTATCTTCATCTCTCCCTCTCTCTCTGTTATACTTTTCTTCATTTTCTTGAGTTGACTCTTATCTAGCCTAGTGGTTATTGTTTGTTGATCACCATTCGACCTAAAAGTTTAAGCTGATAGTAAGTCGCCTAATAATATTTATATATTTAACACACATTTCACACAAAAAGGCTCCTTTTTGGGCCCTTGTATGTAAATCCAAGACCAAGCTCATCTACTTGCATGAGAAATCAATGTGAGGTTGCATTGAAAATTAGTATGGCGTCTAAAGATGACCTCTAGATCAATAAAGCTTTGATATCATGCTTAGATTAGTGTTCAACCGTCAATTTTAAGCTGAAAAAGTGGGTGTGTATATATATATATATATATATATATATATATATATATATATATATATATTTTTTTTTATTTTTTTTAAAGAGTTAGGCGCCCACACTCATACACAGTCTTAAACCTGGTCACCGAGGCGAGACTCTTTGGTGCAATGGGTGAAAAATATTTATATTTCTAACATTGTTGTCATTGTTGCTGCTGCTATGCTTTTCTTGCTTCAATCCCTGAATACTTTACTAGAGTGGGAGAAAATACGAAGAGCTGAAAATGAAGAGGATATAAGCAATTTTATGGGGCTACAAGTGGTTTGAGAATCAAGACATGGTGTTCGGTTGGCAGGAAATGGATAAAAATTAATTTTTATGAAAAAAATTTCTCCATATGTTGCAAAAAAGAAAAATTATGTGAGAAGTGTTTTCCACCTTCAAAATGAATTCTATTAGAGACCTAAAAATCAAAGATAGTGTAAATTTTTTGGACCTATTCAAGTTGAGGCATTAACTGCGTTTCATGTAGGATTTATTTTTCTGTGAAAATCAATTTTCATTCAAAGGAAAAAGGTGAGCTTTGGCACAATGGTAAAAGTTATCTTCATGTGACCTTAAGGTCACGGGCTCAAGGTGTGGAATCAGCCTCTTGCAAAATGCAAAGTAAGGCTGCCTACTATAGGCCCTTGTGGTCCGCCCCTTCCCTAGACCCCGTATAGGTAGGAGCTTTGTGCACTGGGGCTGCCTTTTTTCTAGCCAACCAAAACAAGACCTCAAGGAAGGCCAGCAATTTTTTTTCTAAGGCTTCCTTGTCCTGGGATTATTTCCACCTCCTGTTTGGTTGAGGATTAAAGAGAGGAATTCGGATTCTCGTGTATGAAAATTCAATTTTGTAGAGCAAAGAGTTGACAATTCGTGTGTTATCTTCAATTTTCTTTTGATCTTAGACCTCATTGGTTTGAATGGTTAAGATGAACAATTTCTTTCATGTTGTGGGCCCCGGTACAAAATTGAAAGCCCAGATAAACTATAAGACCTCAATCTTTACTTGCTCAGTGTCAAATTGAAAAGAGCAACTAAAACACCTTCTCTCCTGCTCGATGATGCGCGCTTTAACCCATAATCCAAACCGTACATCAGGTGGATATTCTACAAATCTCATCGTTCTAAATTAACAGTCCGATTAGAAACTTATGGACCCAGAAAAGTACATATAAAAGAGTAAAAACGATAGCCCTCAATTTATCACGAGAGAGGAATGCTTCGGGGAACCTCCAAGAACCGTCGGGCACCCAATGCATACAAGGTCCCACTGTGGGCTGATCGGAGACGTTCATCTGATTTCTCAAATTCAAAGTCACCCATGATTCGATTTACCAACAAGTCCGCTGTCTGCAAATCAGAACAGAAACACTCATAAGGAACCCAGATACCTAGTGATCCAAGCCGCTAATCTTCTTTGCCACATCTTTGATAGGCTATGCAAAGACACACACACATATATATTGAAGAAAAATAGGTTGCAAACTCATTTTTTTAATTTTTTCATGCACCCAAGATGTTCATCTAATTCCACCTTAATCAATATGTTTTTAGTACCAAAACAGACATTTATTGGAAAATTCTAAGGACTTTATTTTTGCCCTCTCACATTAGTAAAAAGGCAGTGTAAAATATAATAACCTTCTTTATTGTCCACTTTACAATTATGAGAGGACTAGAAATGAAGGTGTTAGAGATCCCCAATAAGGCCGAATTAGATGAACGTCTTAAATCCATGAGTTCATTAGTTGAGTGACTCAATTGATTGCCGAGTTAAGTAACGCAGACAAGTTTTTCGAAACAGAGTCAAAGTTTTAGAACTATGAGAGAGAGAGAGAGAGAGTAGGTGGATCTATTGACTATTCAAATGAAGTTTTGCACCTTGCTCGCTTTGCTTTCTATTCAAGAATAATATCACCCGAAAAGAAATATTTATTATTGGATCCATAGGAAAGAGAAGCAGGAAGGCAAAGAATGACACGGTGTGCGCGTCGTGATACAAAAATAGGCCTGACCATCCCTAATCTCACCTAGGTGTCTATATCTAACTTTAAAAATAAAAACCATAATAATAAATAGAATTTCCATTATGTAAGAAAAAATTGATTAAATAATGGCTCGTCGCGTCGACATTAGATCCTATCGAGGTCGAATCCACCATCAATCTGGATCCACCATCTTACCAAATTCTCTCCAAACAATTCCTTCGTCATCATGGAAAGGATCTCTTCGCTTGCTCGATGGCGTGGTTCTTGGTGGATGTTGTCTTCTACAGCAACACCCTCTTCCAATCATACATTTACCAGGCCAAGATACATCCCGAAGAAATTAATGTCTACAGGGTGGCCTTCAGTGGGGCAAGCCTCCAGGCTATCATGACGACTTGTTCGACGATTCCCGGCTACTGGGCGACTGTATATTTTATCGATCGGGCCGGAAGAGTGAAAATCCAACTCCTGGGCTGCTTCTTCATGGCTGTTTGCCTCTTAGCCATAGGAATTCTTAATGAACTACGATAGAACAATCACACAGATGCATGGTTCTTCATTCTCTATGGTCTTACATTCTTCTTCTCCAATTTCGGACCCAACACGACTACGTTTGTTGTGCCTGCCGAGCTCTTTCCGGCGAGGTTCCGGTCGACTTGTCATGGGCTCTCCGGTGCGGTCGGAAAGATAGGTGCTATTATGGGGTCAGTTGGGTTTCTCTGTGCTTCTCAGAGTAAGAACAAGAACGAGGTGGAGCATGGTTATCACAAAGGCATTGGCATGAACAACTCCATTATAAGTCTTGGTGCAGTTTCAGTTCTGGGGATGCTTATAACCTATTTCTTCACCCCTGAAACTAAAGGGAGATCATTGGAGGAGTTTGAGATTGAAATTGAGCCAAATGAGGAGTATTTCTCAACTTCTTCTACAAATGCAAACGAACGTCGTCTTGCTCGTCTTATCCAGCCAGCGGTTTAGAAGTTAGCTCTCTCTCTGCGTGACTTCTCTTTGAAGTTTTTGAAGTTGGGTGAGTAGTTAGGAACATGTATAAAGTAGTGTTGTGACCTCTCTCTTTCTAGCACTGTTAAAAATGGTGTTTTCAGGAGTTCGAATTTAGACCATTGTCTATGTAAAGTTTGTCCTCTTCATTTGATCTAAAGCACAATCACTATGGTAGATTCACGGAATATTGTGCACAGTTATTGAGCTCCTGCATGTCCTGTGAGATGAACGAGTTGGAACATTCAAACTGAGAACATTCAAACTGGCTAAAATGGAAATCAGTTTCATGCATTTCTATCATTTTCCACTGTTTGCTTGGACATGGAAATTTACTTCCGGCTGGAACTCACCCTCCTATTTATGGGTGAATATATTTTCCTATTATGGATTCAAGGCAAAATGATAAAAGTCGTCGTCATCTGACCTTAAGAGTTCAAAGAGTAGAAGCACTCTCTTATAAAATGAAAGGTAAAGCTGCATACTTTAGGCTATTATGATCTGCCTCTTCCCTAAACGCTGCATAGACAGGAGCTTTGTGAACCGGGCTGCCCCATTTTTATACTTCCCCATTACAACACGAAATCTCATTTCCGTGGATGTTTAGTGGCGGAAACATGAAGGCTAGAAAGTGATTTCTTGCTAAACGCAGGGGCTCATAAAGTACAAGATATCAAACATCATAAACACGTAGCCTTAGAATATATCATTACCATAACATAGGGGTGGCAATTCGGGTTGGCGGGTCGTGTTTGCGGCGACACGAACACGACACGATTAGAGTTATGGGTCGACACGAACACGACACGATTAATAGTCGTGTCAAAAACCTATGACTCGTACACGACCCACTTCTTAAAAAAATAACACGACACGACCCGTGTAACACGATTAATTGACTGAGTTGTATTGGATACACGGCACGACATAAAACGACTCGATTTCCCTATTACGACTTAGTAAAAAAACTGCTCCCAAGTGAATGGAGCCAAACCAACCACAAAACATAGGATGGTTATTTTACAACAGTCCTATAAAACACATAACATATAGGACAATTATTTCACAACCGTCCTATACGTTATGGGTTTTATAGGACGGTTGTGAAATAACCGTCCTATATGTTATAGGTTTTATAGGACGGTTGTGTCATAACCGTCCTATATGTTATGTTTTATAGGACGGTTATGTCATAACCGTCCTATATGCTATGTTTTATAGGATGGTTAAGGACTAACCGTCCTATTTTACACATATGGATATGGTTTATTAGTACTTCACCAATCTGTGAGTGTGACTGTGATGTGTCAGACTTCCAGTGACCAGTCTGCGTGTGCCGACAAACGGCCTAGCCTTGGCGCCGGCTTGCCTGACAGGGACAGATAGTTTTCTTTCCTCCAATTCCAAACTGGCAAGTGGTAACTAGAGTTAATGAAACTTACACTTCAATCATTTGTCAAATATTTTGAGTCCTTGATGTTAGATCCGACGTGTGGGGCCCCCTTGTAGTGGCGGGAAAACAAAATAAAAACTGAAAACATAAAGGTTTAACTAATTAATAATTATCTAGGTCTACTAAGTCAATCTAGTCTAAGGCAATTGTTTTGTCTTTTTGTATGTAAGTAAGCCCAATTCCCATATCCAATTATCCAATTAAATTTGAAGTCTTATGCTAAAGCTAAGCTGCTAAAGCGCCCTAGCCTAGCTGGTGGTTGTTTGCTAGAAGCCTATAACTATAGGTTATAACCTAAGACTTAGCTAACGTACACACTGTCTCTAATTTTCTTATCAAACATTTTAAGATTAGCTACACATTGTCAGTTACAAACTTACAAGTTACACTTAGTAGAAAATTAGTTAACCAAGTTTTGTAACTTGTACAAGTACAAGTGAAGTGAAGTGAGAGACTAACTAACTATCATATATTGTATAAAATTATAAATACTAATGATTTTCTTATATTAATTTCACATGTCATCACCAATTGATCTAATATATCTCTTTTTCATCAAATTCATGAATATCATGTATCTAACTTATATAACTCAATATTTGTTTCTCTTTTCTAACTTCTAATTGATCATAATAGATTAGGAATAACTCATTCATCCATGATCCATCATTCATGCAGAGTAAAATTTAGTAACTCCCTTAATAATATCATTCAACATGTGTTTTCTCTCTCATGATTATTATTCATTTTACCATCAATGCCACTTCTTTTCGGTTCACTATAGAGTATAGACCACAATCCATAATTAATTTTAGTTTCACCAAAGTTATCATATCAATATCCTTCTAATTCTCTCTTGATAAGCTTTTGTGTTAATTCAATACATAACTCATATTCTTTGATCTCATTCTCACCTCACATAATGAATTAATTACATAGCTAATAACTATTCCCTTCATATACTCATTATCCACCAATGAGATAACTATATAACTCTTTATATACTAATTCTCAAAGCAATTGTTTTTCCTTTTTGTATGTAAGTAAGGCCAAATCCAATTATCCAATTGAATTAGAAGTCTTAAGCTAAAGCCCACATGCACAGTCGGTTGTTTGCTATAACTATAAGTTATAACCTAAGACTTAACTACACCTATACACTGTTTCTAATTTTCTTATCAAACATTTTAAGATTAGCTACACATTATCAGTTACAAACTTACAAGTCACACTTAGTACAAAATTAGTTAACCAAGTTTTGTAACTTGTACAAGTACAAGTGAAGTGAGAGACTAACTAAGCATCCAAATATTGTATAAAATTATAAATGCTAATGATTTTCTTATGTTAATTTCATATGTCATCACCAATTGATCTAATATATCTCTTTTTAATCAAATTCATGAATATCATGTATCTAACTCATATAAGTCAATATTTGTTTCTCATTTCTAACTCCCAATTGATGATAATATATTAGGAATAACTCATTCATCCATAATCCATTGATCCATCATTCATGTAGAGTAAAATTTAGTAACTCCCTTAGTAATATCATTCAACATTTGTGTTAATTTAACACATAACTCCTATTCTCTGATCTCATTCTTACCTCACCTAATGAGTTAATTACATAACTAATAACTATTCCCTTCGGACCGTTCCAATACTCATTATCTACTAATGAGATAATTACATAACTCTTTCTATACTCATTCTCAACTCTCAAGCTACTAAGTTAATTACATAACTGTTTCTATTCTCATTCAGTCATTTTTACCTAATGAGTTAATTACATGACTCTTTCTTTACTTATCCTCAACAACTTTTGAATTGAGTATGAGTTACTTACATAACTTTGCTTTTTTAAGCTGATCCTCAACTGAGATCAGATGAGTTAAATACATAACACTTACTTTACTCATCCTCAACCTCAACAACTATTGAATTGAGTATGATAGTGTGAGTTACTTACATAACTTTGTTTTTAAGTTGATACTCAACTGAGATGAGTTAATTACATATATGCTCTATCTTTTGAAGCTCATCCTTAATGAAATTAAGATGAGTTAATTACATAACTCTTTCTTTACTCTATACTTGATAACTATTTTTATTTAAACACATCCTCAACTAAGATTAATTAAACACATAACTCTTATAGCTTATATGACGGTTATGCAACAACATGTTAACAACCGTCCTATAACTTTCTAATAAATAAATAACCATCCTATATAACTTATAGGACAGTTATAAAAAAATCGTCATATATTTCATTATATATATTATAGGACGGTTATTTAAAAACCGTCCTATATTGTTCTATATATCATTTTTCACCTTGATCAGCCCTAATTTCAAATTTTCAATCTTCCAGCGGTCCAAACTACTGAGAAAGTGAAAATGACCATTCCTCTTCGATGTTTCACAGATCTAAGCAAAATAAGGTATGTATTTACGAATTTTACAATCAGATACGGTTCTATAAAAAACATAAAAGCCAGTACCTTTTTTTCAATTTTTTTGTTTTTTGTTAACTATTTTCCATAGATCTTGATGGGTTTTAGTCTGAGAAGGTGAAAACGACCATTCCTCTTCGATCTTTCACATTTAAGCAAAAAAAGGTATGTATTTACAAATTTTATAATCTGTATTTATTTTTTTCAATTTTTTTGTTTTTCGTTAACTATTTTTCATAGATCTTGATGGGTTTTAGTTCTATGTGTATGAGAAACATTCCATTTGAGTTTTATATTTCTTTGCTCTAGATTTGAGTTTGTTTTTAGGTTTTTTACTGTTTTTTCGAAAAAATCAGTTACAAAAATAAAATAAAAAGTCGTTGTTTTTTTCATATATCTTCATTGAAAAGTATTTCTATCCACATATAGAGCTTTCCCATGTTGTGTATTCATGTGTGATAATGTTTTCATCTCTTTATTTTTGTAATTTAGTTTTTTTTTTAATTTTTCCAAAAAAAATAAGTTACGAAAATTAGGAAAATTTTGTTATTTTTTATATTTATTAGTCAATACCTATTCTTATCCACATATATAGCTTACTCATGCTTGAATCTTCATGTATTAATGATTTTTAACATTTAATCTAATTTTTAGTAATATAGGATGGTTCTTGAAGAACCGTCCTATATAACTAGTTGAAGAACCGTCCTATATAACAAGCAATATAGGACGATTCTTCAGGAACCGTCCTATATAACTAGCAATATAGGACGGTTCTTGAATAACCGTCCTATATTACATGAGTAATATAAGACGGTTCCTCAAGAATCGTCCTATATTTTCAACCATTCCATAGGTTAGAATCATGTCAAGGTGATGAGTAAATAGGTCGCGTGTCAAACAGGTCAACACGACGGGTCAAATTGATTGACTCGAACACGACACGATTTTTGGCGTGTCATTTTTAGGTAACCCGAAAATGACACGAACACGATAAGACTCGACCCGAACCCGCTAAATTCGTGTCGGGTTCGTGTCATGTTATCGTGTCGTGTCATATTTTGCCGCCCCTACCATAACAACACTGCAATATTTAATGAAAAAGTTTTCACTTAATCAATGCTCCCATTTAGCGCATATAAACGTAATGATTCATGCATGCATTGCTTAACATGTGCGACTCCTTATCTTGATCTTCCACTCTCCATATTTAAGATGTATTATTGAAGATTATAGTGACAAGTAATATACTATTTTGTAATATTTTCAATCTTTACCAATCGAGGATGGCTGTGCTTTCTGGAAAAGTCTCATTCCCATAAATATTTAAAAAAAAAGAAAAGAGGAGAGAGAGAACAAATAGGCGACATAGCAAAAATATTTTCACTAAATATATTGTAACATGGATATTAAAAAGTTTCACCGTCTATTTTACGGCTAAAAGTAAGAGTTGCTAAGATCATTCAAAGGATGAGAACTCCAAGCATAGCCATTTTCTGTCATAGTTGAAGTTTTGAATGGTTTGGATCTTTAGAACCTGAGCTCACTTAAAATCATAGCCAATCAATTTAAGGGCACATTTATCACGAGCCTAGAAAAATTATCACTTACCAAAAGAACGGAGAGATTGAGTGCTAACCATTTTAGTTAGTATACCATTGACAAATATGGGCCGTGCACAAAAAATATTTTCATTGAATGATCATTAGTAAGATTGTAACCATTTTTATTATGGAGCTCAAAACCTTCAAATCAACAATAACAAAATCCTTACCAATCACCAATTTCGACCATTATTCCTTTAGCGGTTTGGATGGCTAGTGCAAAGGACAACTTTAGTGCACGAAGCTTCTATATATGTGGAGATCGAGAGAGAGGCGGATCACAAGGGTCAATAATATACAGCTTTATTTTGTATTTTACAAAAGGTTATTTTTAAGACTTAAACCCATGACCTTAAACTCACAAGACAATGACTCTACTGTTGCACCAAGGCTCTCACGAGAAATTTGTTTTATTTATTTTTATTAAATTTATTTTATTTGACAATAGAAAAACAAGTGGGCCGCAAGTGTAATTAACCTGCTCCCACCTTCCAAGACAGAATATCCGCACCGGTGATGGTAGAACGCCCCATTTGCACAACAGAAATCATTCAGGGGTATCTTGGTCTTATAAAAAAATGAGAACCTTTTCGCCACTTCGCGGTTTCCTGCCCGAAAAACCTATTAATACCTGAAACAGTCTGTCCTTCCCCCTTCGCCTGGTTTTCATCTTTGCTTCGTTTTCTTCTGTTCTTCAAGATTTATACTAAAAGTCTCAATTTTCAGAGGAGCGAGAAGAAAATTCGGAGCTAGTAAAGAGGAAATTGAAGAAGAAAATTCACATTTGGAGAGAAAATTTGGTGGAAAATCCGGAAAGCGAAAGAGAGAGAGCTGAAATCATGGAAAGTTCTTCAGCAATGGTGCCATTTCCATTGCTAATGACTCCAATAGAATCAAATTATAGAGCTTGTACTATTCCTTACAGATTTGACTCGGATAATCCGCGAAAGGCGACTCCAACTGAGATTTCTTGGATCGATCTGTTTCTGAACTCAGTTGCGTCGTTCAAGTTAGTGTTTTTGGTCTTTTTGTACTGTTTTTGGGTGTTTTTTCAAGGGATGTTTGTTTGATTCTCCGATTGTTGATGTCTTCACGTTTTAGCTTGTAGCTGTTTGATGATTTGAGAGATCTGCTGGGGAAAAGTAGGTGTTTTAGGGTTTTAGAGAGTTCTTTGGCAGTTAGAATTTGTTTGCATCTGAGAGATGCTAATATTTTTCTCGGATTCTAACTCTTGACCCTGCATTTGTCGATCCTTCTTTAGTACCATAGTGAGGTGATTTTTTAGATAATTCTAGGCAATCTTTTATCGCATTTAGGGTTTCTGTAGAGATTAGGAGCCGTTTACTTCATCAAAAACCATGTTGGATTCCATTTTTCTATCACAAGTAGAAAGTTTTGAATTATCTAATGTTAGTCGTGGTAGTAACAGATTATCAGCCTCTGTAACTTGCCCTGCGTGTCTATATTCCTGCCCAGTTCCTTGATGCCATGAAAAAGTTGATTGTGCAAGTCAATGGCCTTCAGAAGTGCATTTAGGAATCTGAATTCTGAGAGCATGCTGCACTGGCTACCCATTGCTTGATGATTAAATGCTTAAGGAACCGATATCTGGCAGTACTGATTTTGTTACAGTTATTCAAAATTGGATCACTCTGTGAGAAGTCTGGTGGATGTAACAGAATAAGTTGCCACCAAAATTTCCCAATGGATGAGCTTGTCTATGATCTGATGACAGTACTCTTTCTTTAGTATTGAACTGTAAATGGAGGGGGGAAGTTGAGTCATAAATCAACTAGATAGTAATCAGAAGCTTCCTAATAGGTTGGGAAGCTTGCTTTGGAATCGAAATTTTATGGAAGCTTTGGTGCAACATGCTTTCTCTTAATAAAGAATGTAGGAGTGTCATGCACGCTTGATTACTTAAGGATAAGGTGATGCAGATTGGTGCTGGTTCACTTCTCAGTGTTAACTACTTAAGGTGGGAAAGCTAAAAGTGATATGTTGTAGGATACACTTAGTGTGGAGGCTAAATATGGAGAAATAGAGAATACTATATTTGAACTGATTTGGCTACAAGTATTCCTGGAACAATTAGGATTCTAGGGGAAACCTCCTTTAAAGTTGGTAATTGTGATAACATGCTGCTATTTTTATTGCCAAGAATTGGTTATTTCATAATCAAACCAAACATAAAACTGTCATCATGTGTGGAGGAATATGGTTGCTAAAATGTATTGACTCCTTTTGCTCCAATTGTAAATTGGTTGGCATATATGTCTATGAAAACTATGAGTTTCTACTGATTTGATTTATTCGTTCCAAGCTGGCACCTACTGTATGTATGATCCAATGCTGGCAAAGGTGCTACTTTATTTGATATGCCGTACGTCCTTTATTTTATTTTATGGTTATGTCTTTAGTGCTCTGCGCTCAACTAAATGGCAAACTTGTAATAAATTCTTAAATATAAAGGAAATGCATGCAACAGAGTCCATATACTCTCTCTTATTCCCCTATTGTGTTCTCTTGTTTTCCTTTCTCTTTCCTTCTTCTCTTCCTTTCCTTGGCTATTTGACAACATTAAGAAGTAAACCAAATCAACTAAAAATAGTCCAATTAAGAAAAGAAGAAACTGGTTCCTACGTCAACTTTTCTATTCCATTTATGGTCCGTCCTACAACTGAACTCCTAAGTTGCCACAATACTACAATCATTGGGGTGATCTCTAGCGTTTTTAAATTTTGACTTTTTCCATAAAACTTATGTTTCTTGACATCTCTCCGATGCAATGTGGTTGCTTCTGGAAGATCAGATTCATGATGTATGCTACTGATAAACTTTGTGATCTGATGCAGGAAACGAGCAGAGAGTGATAACACAGTTGAAGATGCTCCTGCCAGAGCTGAAAAGTTTGCCCAAAGGTGCTTCTTTTCCTCACATGCTTGTTGGTTTTACTTCTATAATGTTTCATCATGGTACTTGCTATCATAAATCCACTTCCATTGGAACACCAAGATTCTGACTTTACAGAGAAATGCGTTGTTTGCACTAAAGCTGCAAGTTTGTTGGATTTCTCTTTCTTATGAGAATTCCCACATATGTCTATGTACGTGCTATTTTATCGTAAAATATTTGCTTGCACTCATGCCAATCGAAAATGCAGGCCTGCTGCTTCTTCCATGTGTTTTATAGATTGGGAATTCTCACTGTTTACTGACTGTTTAGAAACCTCCCAATTCAATGCTTGATTAGGACAAGTCATCCGATCACGAGTTTTGTCCTAACAAATGCACCTGCAATAGTTATGATTCATTTCGATTAGCCAAGTAATTGAGGAACTTAGTTCAGACAAGTGACGGGGACGTCTTTATCATGTATATCCTCTTTCTGAACATGGAGATTATTGGATCAGTGTATTTGATTAGACCACTGTCTCCTCATCTTTCCAGAGAAAAGAAATAAATAAAAAAGAACATAAAATTGCCTCATCTCAAGTAAATTATTCCAGACTGCCAAAATATGCGGGGTGTAAAGGCTAGTAAGGCAAGATAAAGCAAGTGGTGGGTCATTTATTAAATAATTTCTTTTCACATTTCACTTTTCCACTCTCTGGTACCTGATGATGCAGCAAGCCTGCAGCATATAAGTTCTCACTTAGATGACCTGTGAATTCACATAAGCTGATCGCCCTAAAAGATCCAGCCTTCATGACTTAGGCTTTGATTGCAAATTCCTCCTCAACTGAATGGTTCTTTTACATCGTTTCTTGAATCTATCTCTTGGATTTCTTGTAAATATTTTGTGCTTCTCCCCAGGATGTTTGTAGTCGATAATTTTAGAATTTATACTTTGCAAGATCACTCATGCACTTGTATATAAAACATCTTTTGGTCATGGAAATTGGGAATTATCTTTGTGTTGCTATGTGATTTTTGCTAGCTTCAGTTCTGGCTGTACAAGCATGATATTTATCATTGTGTCAAGAAGAAAATCAGTTCTGGAGGTTGGCATTCACTTTCTCATTGGCAGATTGAACTGACATTAAAAATGCATTCAGATTATATTTTTTATGGTCCCATTTACCTCGCTAATGAGAAAGATCAGGGATTCTAACTATCCTTCCAAGGAAGAATAATATTGTGGTTATGTTAGATATACTGCAAAATTTCAGTGTTCTTTAGTGTTAATTTTCTAATTTGATTCTGTTTTTGTCTCTGGCATTGGCCTGAGTAGGTACACGGAGATACTAGAGGACTTCAAAAAGGATCCCCAAAGTCATGGTGGACCACCAGATTGCATAGTAAGTTACTTTTGCTAAATGACCTTGCTATGCTTTGCTCTTTTCTTTTTTTCAGTTCCAACATGTCATCATGGTGGAATCAGTTACTGTTCAGTCCTAACAGAATTTTATATCACTGATACTGAATTTCTACTGCTGGATAATTCCAGCTTCTTTGTAGGCTACGGGATCAAATCCTTAGAGAATTAGGATTCAGGGATATATTCAAGAAAGTTAAGGTAAATCTTAAACTTTACCGCTTGGTATCCCTCTCAATCCTCTAGCATGGCTCCTTTTTCTTTTCTTCATTTAAATGTTTTGAATGAAACAGGATGATGAGAATGCTAAAGCTATCTCACTATTTAGTGAGGTAGTTAGGCTTAATGATGCTATTGAAGATGGAGTCAAGCGCGTGGAGAACTTGATTAGAGGAATACTTGCTGGCAACATTTTTGATCTGGGATCTGCACAGGTAACTTAAAATTTTCACTGAATGTATCATCAGCATCATTTGTATGTTCCTTTTTCAAGTTTGTTTGGCTGAAGGCTAATGATGCATTAAATGAGGTCTGATGTCTGACTACATTTCTGAGTATGTAGCTGTAGATAGTTTGAGGCCACACTGTGAAAGTTATCCAGTTCATTCATTTCCTGGATTTCACCATGGACTAGCTGTGCCCAATAAAGCATCCATGCTAGACTATCATACCACTGTGGTTGTTCTTCTATAGTGGGTGTGAGGAAGAGAAGCAGACAGTCAGCTTGAAATCCTCCATCTATTCTAAAAAGGGCAGTCTCAGTGCACGAAGCTCCCGCCTATGCAGGGTTTGGGGAAGGGGCGGACCACAAGGGCCTAAAGGCACAGCCTTACCTTGCATTTGCAAGAGGCTGTTTCCACGCCTTGAACCCGTGACCTCAAGGTCACACAACGACATGCGCCAAGGCTCCATCTATTCTCTGTTCAATAATTCAAAGGACGAGATTATTGAAAATGGTTAGCCCACAGGCCTAAAGGATGAATAGGATGGACCACTGAATGAGTGATCCCAACTTTTAATTTTTTTGGTAGCTGGGACAAAATGACGGGGAGCCTTGGTGCAATGGTAGAATTGTCGTCGTATGACCTTGAGGTCACGCGTTCAAGGCATGGAAACAGCCTCTTGCAAAATGCAAGGTAAGGCTACATACTATTGACCCTTGTGGTCCGCCCCTTCCTTGGACCCCACATACGCGGGAGCATCGTGCAGTGGGGCTGCCCCTTTTAGCTGGGACAAAATATACGCTCATAAAATTTCTATAGGTACTGACCTTAGAGTCACATTCGCAAAAGCTATAGATAAAAGCTGAGCAACAGAGTAAAGAGGAATCTTCTCCAGTTCAGTCATGCAACATTGGCTAGTTCATGGTTTTAGGATTGTGAATTAGCATTGTACTTCTTTATTTTGTTGTATATGAAGAATAATCATCTGAAGCTAAGAGAATTGTAGAGTTGATGATGGGGCATTCGTTCTTGTAAGAAAATTGTGGGAGATCAGCAGGCCCTGCATCTCCATATCCATCTCCTCAACATCAGCATCTATCTCTCAAAACATATGCTTGAGAGCATAGAATTGAGTGAAACAGACTTGCAGCATTGATGTCTTGTTGACATTAACAAAGGTCTCACTGATGATATTATTGCAACAAAGTCAGGATATTACTGTTTTGATTTTTGGAGAATTTTTCTTAAAGTTACATGGATTTCAGAAGGTTCTAGTGATATTCTTTGAGAGGCAACAATTTTGGGTTTGTTTATATTTCTAAAGAAACTTATTGTGGGCTTTTTAGCTTGTTCAGGACATCCGTTGCATGTGTAAGTGGGTAATCTTTCACTAGAGGTTCTTTAGCTGGTAGTCATCCATGAGAATGTGAATATATGCTCTCTCTCTCTCTCCAATCCCCCCCCACCTCCCTAGCTTGCTGAAGGGGGACCTTGACATTCCTTAAACGTCATTTGCAATGATATCTCTTTGTTATATCTCTGAGATAACCTTTTGCCTTTTGATTTTGTTTCACACACACACACTTGGTGCAACAGTAGAGTTGTCATCATGTATCCTTGAGGTTATGGGTTAAGGCTGCGTACTATTGATCCTTGTGGTCCATCCCGTCCCCGAACCCCGCATATGTGGGAGCTTTGTGCACCGGGCCTGCCTTTTATGTTGCAGAAAGATTTGATTTGAACTATAAGTTAAATTATTGAGCTGTGACCTTTTCTTTGAAGCCAGCTGAGAATATACATATTTTACTGAATTAATCTGCTGTTCTACCATTTGGGGCGTATGAAAAGCCACTTAATATTTTGAAGCTTTTAAGTTCTTGCATGTCCATGCATTTCTTGCTGAATCATCTTAAAAGTTGTACTCCTTATTAAGATTTTCACATTTTATATTATGTTCACAACTAGCTTTTGGCATTTACTATCATTTTCTCCTTCTTGAAGCTTGCAGAGGTTTTTGCAAGGGATGGAATGTCCTTTCTAGCAAGCTGTCAAAGCCTTGTACCTCGCCCCTGGGTTATTGACGACCTGGACTTATTCAAACTGAAATGGAGCAGAAAATCATGGAAGAAGGCAAGATTCTTGTTCTTTTTCTGTCTCTTTTCATTGACGCTTGCATATTGTTTCCATTATGTTCTTGGGTATCATTCTTTGCCTCCGAAGGGGTTGAACTTGGTCAGGTTTTTTAACTGAATCTAATGTATAACAAGGGAGGATTAGTTTTCTGGAAACCCATAAGACAACCATTCTACCGCCCTAATCATTTGAAACTGGCTGAGAACAATCATCTAGTGCCTAGAAACCTGATGACAGATCTAAGCCTTCGATCAAGCTTTGATCACATGGCTGCGGTTCATTTACCAATCTTGGTGCTAGAGACCTTAGAACTCAAGGACACCGAAGTATGAGCCTACATAACAGATTCTGTCAAGCAAAGTCATGTTTGTTGACCCCCTGTCCACCACTGTCTGCTGATTTTTAGTCCATTCACTCTTGTGCTCTCATCTTGTGGCATGGTTTATTTTTATACTGGGTTTGATTGGTTTGAAACAACCATGCAGTTGCTCTATATAACTTGTGCCTATGGCATATTTATGCTTCCTCACTGGTAAGAATAGTTGAGAATTGCACCTAACTCTTCTTGGAAGTATACTATGGTGCTTGGCTGAATTATTCTGTTATATTCCAAAGGATGGTATGGATAGGGAAATTAATGGTAAGACTACCCCTTTGGAGATCCAAAATTTTACTTGATATGCCCCCAAAGTCTCCTTCATTGGGTAATTCCTCCCTTCAAATCTTGACCTGAAATAAGATCTAGAAAGTGAAGTATTTGCAAATGAAGATGTCTATAATTAGATGCTAGAGTCGTTTGATCGGGAAACTTTGGAGTATGGCTAATCCATTATGTGAAATCTTGAGCTCTGAAAGGTGGTCCCTCTTTGCCCTTTGATCACCATATGACTCCTCTTCTCCGTTTGCTGTACTGGTTCTAAATATGTGTTTTTCCTTTCCTTTTCAGTTGCACAGTAGTACCTATTCCTTCAAATAGCTACCTCTTCCATTGATAATATTCAGAAGCCAATTAGTTCATGGTTTACTTTTCAGACATGGACTAACTAGCTCTCTTTCTTTTCCCTTTTCATGACAGGCTGTCATATTTGTTGACAATTCTGGTGCAGATATCATATTGGGTATATTGCCATTTGCAAGAGAGTTACTCCGCCATGGTACACAGGTACAGCTTATACGGATCATTTGTTATTACATTGTTGAACAATGTAAGATGATATGGTGGCGTGCATGTTAGGTGGAATTTGTACTTCATAAAGATAAAATCTAAAGCAAAGGAGAGGTCCGCTCTATTTCTCAGATCATAGATCAACTGTTTAATGGTGGTACAAAATATATACAAGAGTCTATTCATTTCATCATCATCATCAAGACCTTATCCCGGTTAGGGGTCAAATCACATGAATCTTGTTCCTCCTTACCAATCTATTACGTGTCATGGCTTCATTTAGTCCCAAAGTTTTTAAATCTTTTCTTACCACTTCTATCCATGTTCTTTTGGGCCTTCCCTTGCCCTTTTCAAAACTTTGACTTGGATCATCTCACTCCTTCTAAACAGTGCCCTTTTAGGGCTCCATTGGACATGTACAAACCATCTAAGTTTAATCTTCCTCATCTTGTTACCTATTAGTGCTACTAAGTTTCCTCTAATGCTTTCATTTCTAATTCTATCCTTTCTTGTTTTACTACTCATCCATCTCAACATCTGTATTTTGGTGACATTCATCCTATGCACATGTTGTTCCTTAACTACCCAACACTCTAATCCATAGAGCATGGCTGGCTTGACAGCCATCTTATAGGAGTTTCCTTTCAGTTTGAGTAGCACCTGCCAATCACACAAAACTCCAGAGGTGCATCTCTATTTGTTCCAACCCGCTTGGATTCTCTAGATAACCTCCCCCTCAATTTCTCCGCTCTCATGAATTATTCATCCCAAGTATCGTAAGTGGTCTTTTAGGGGGGCTTCTTGGTTATCAATCTTTACTAGTGCTCCAATCTTGCTCCTTAAAGCGCTAGTAAAGATTGATAATTAAGAAATCTACCTATTCACTTATCCAAAGAAATAGATGACTACAGGTTCTGCTGATTAGGCTGGCAACAGTTCAAGTCTCTATATGAGCTTGATGTTGAGCTGTATTCTGTATCAAGGCTTACAGAAATTTATTCATCTGTCATTATTGGGCACCCTATTATTTTGTCATGCAATTTGGTCCACATGAGAATTTTGGGTTGAATGCAGCAGTCAGCACTTTAAATTTTGTCCTTTTCATGTAGTCGAAGTTGACATGTGTTATTTCTCATCATTTTCAAAATTATACTTAAGCTTATGTTGTCAAATACATTTAGCTATGTATTTTTTGTCTGGTGTTATCGCCTTTTAAAGAAAAAATTGGTTTTGATGCTTTACTGTTGCTCTTTGACGAAAGAATACTAGGCAATGGGTTTCTTCTATATGTTATCCACTGTTTTTATAGATATCACAATATCAACACCTGGGCAAAGGCTGATGTTTCTTGCCTGAAGCAGGTGGACCGTATAAAAAGTATTTCTTGTCCTTGCTAAACTTGGTATATTTTTGTTTTGTCTGACCATAATACTGTTGAAGGCCTCTGTTCATAGAAAAAACGGACTCCTTGAACTATTCAAGGTTAATTTTGCAAAATATTTTTGAAGAGTAGTTTGCATTTGATTAAGAACTAGGTACCACGTTCTGTTTTAGGTGTTTTCTTTCATCTAAGCTTGGAAAACATCAAAGTCAAGCAGTTGATATTTTGCATGCTCTTTTGCTGAAATCTCTGACTGCTGCAGGTAGTTCTAGCTGCTAATGACTTGCCTTCAATCAACGATGTAACATATCCTGAACTGGTTGAGATTGTTTCAAAGGTGAAGATGAGAATTCAGGAATTTATGAACACTACAACTTACATATGACTTGGTCCCTGATGTTCCTGCTGCCTGTCTCAGTTGAAGGATGAAAATGGACAGCTAATGGGTGTTGATACGGCCGGCCTTCTTATAGCCAACTCTGGTAACGATCTTCCGGTAAGATAATGATGGCTGCTGTTTCTTGTGTTTTCAAAATCACAAGTTTCATCGACCTCTGAGGTAGCACTCGTATGGAAAATTGTGGAAATATGTTCTTCAGCAAGCTGCCTCTCAAATTGTTTGACTCGTATGCAGGTTATTGACCTCACAAGTGTTTCTCAAGAGCTAGCATATCTGTCCAGTGATGCAGACCTAGTTATCCTGGAGGGCATGGTAACTCATATTTATTGGAATATTTCCGTTCAATTGGAAGGAACAGAGGGATTCATCTATATCATGTGATAATGCATAACTTTAATGATGAGAGCATGATTTTTATTTTCCAACTGCAGGGACGTGGAATAGAAACAAATCTTTATGCTCAGCTAAAATGTGATTCTATCAAAATTGGAATGGTAATATTTTCTTTTAGTTATACCTTGTTGCTTATCAAATAAACTGATTACATGCCTACTTGCAATTTGTAAGAACTTTGGAATTTGGATTTGATGGTCTGAGCTGGAGTTCTCCTCTTTAGTGAAAATAATTGATTTTCTCAATTCTGTCAAACCTTAAATAGAACAGCCGGACTCTCTTATTTGCAAGAGAGGCTTTTGGAGTTTGATGATCTACACAGCCCACGTGGCTGGCCTTTCTGTAGATGGACATTTTTAAGAAATTACATCCCTATGTATTAAAAACATGCAGAGTCAAAAACCAACTTTCTAGTCCATTCATTAGTTTGAGATGTGCATGTGTTACTCATCCATGATTGGGGCAGTTAACAATCCATGCAGTTGTCAAGTTGATTTCTACATTTAAGCAATAGGCTGCATGGCATTAACCATGTCATGGCTATGGTTTATTCCCATTATGTTTTGACCTCAGCCAGCTTCTTGTGGTTAATTATTTTGAACCAGATCGACCCATCATACCGCACCAGGATAAATGATACACATGAGGGTGCTATTTGTTGATTGGTTTTTCTTTCTTTTTTTCTTCTTAAATTAATGGAATTTTTGTAGATTTGCAAAAGTTCAAAGATCTCGGAGATGTTGAACTGGACCACCTGATTTCTGAATTTTGTATGCTGCATACATTAACGTATTTGTTTCAACCATGGGTTGGCCGGCATTATTGCCTCCACTACTGTAATCAAATTTGTAATGACCACATTTGGATGCCATCTTTACTGATCTTCATGTGCCAAATAACTAGCTCTTTGCCAGCACGCATACTGAGAATCCAGTTTCTTTATTAAGTTAGTCATTAACTTCTACATGGTGTTTTGTTTTTCAGGTAAAGCATCCGGAGGTTGCTCAGTTCTTAGGAGGCAGGCTGTATGACTGCGTTTTCAAGTATAACGAGGCTCCGACTGGCTAAGGCAGCGTTTTATTACCATCGATTGTTTTCCACAACTGATTCATCGTGTATAACTTTTACCGGAATGCTCTATAAATCATAGGCCCTACACGGATGTTTTGGGAAGTTCCACTGAGATCTTCCACGTCAAAGCTGACTGTAATTATAGACAAGAAATTGCAAGCCGTTGCAAGAATGAGAAAATAAAGAATTAGCAGAGAGTAGCTCCAAAATTGGCTTTTCTTCATATTTTAGCAATGCATGTGCCTGACGCTACTCTGACCCCCGGTCCTTCATTTGAGGATCCTGCTTGTAAATCACAGAACTTGGTAATCCTTTTTCCCAATCATTCAGTTTAGATCTCTTCAATGTGGCTGTTGCTCATATTTCCTTGATGCGATCCATTGAATTACAATTTTGGTAGGATAAATGTCTGGGATTACCTGAAATTTGGGGCCACTTGCATTCAGTAGTTTCTAATGCCATTCCGTTGCTCTGTGAGCTAATGTGCGGCGTTTCCCCGTACCAGAATTTGCATCCCGGTATATATATATATATATATATATATATATATATATAATGAAATGAAACTGCATTGAAACTGTTGCAAAAGACTGATGAGATCTGCGAAGAAAGTTAGTCTTGCAAGATTTGCTGGCCTGATCATTTAGATGCTTGATTACGACGTCGGAATCGCTGGATACCTGGGAATGGTGAATGTCAAGCTTAGCAGCTAGGAATAATCGGAGACTGTAACTTGGCCCACTGCATAGCTATTGTTTGAAGAAGCTATAACACCATGTAATTGGTCCACATATATTGGATTCTTTATTTTATTCCCTTTTATAATAGAAACACTATTCATCATCATTGTCATCTAGGCCTCGTCCAGATTATGGGACGGCCAAGAAACGTTAACTAAAAATGTTCAATACCATGGTACACGCACAACTGAGAAAAAGACCAAGACTGAAAGTAACTCATAAATCATCAGGAATGAGATAAGATTTCAAAAAATGAAGGGAAAGATCTTTCAAACTCATTGTCAAAAATATTTGTACGAGCATTAGCTTCTCTCTAAATATGCTTAATGAAGAAGGTTGAAATTCTATAGAATTTTCCTTTCATCTTGAATGACACCCTCAACATCTCCTTTTATTCTAATCCTCTTAGATTCTCTAAGTAAACTCCCTCTTTATCTCTTTACTCTCATAAATTGATTCAAAATATCAAAAGTGTTCTTTTAGAAAAACTTTTTGGTTCTCAATCTTCACCAGTGTTTATTCAACTAATTTCAAATCTTTTAGATTCTAATGCATCTCTTTGTAAATTTAGCTTTGTGTTTACGCCACTCCTTATCTCGTCAATTAAAACTACACCATCTTCAAATAGTATGTACCATAAAATCTCCCCTTACAAAGGTTTTATTAACTCATCTATGACGAATGTAAAAATCCTTTCATAAACAACTTAATTAAGTAGGCTTGGTGACATGATCATAGAGATCTAGGCCTATGTTGCACCAATTCTAGGTAGCAAAAAAAAAGTTTGAAGTCTAATCAGAATTACTTTTGAAGTGCTGTCAGTAAGTAGAGAACCCCAAGGACACTTTATTCTCTCTTTTGACGCGCTGCTCACGATGTCTGTCACAATGGTTACTTTCATGCATAGAATTAAATTAACTCAGCATCGAAGTAATATTGGAAAATTCTATAGGATGGCTATAAGGTTGGTCATGCTCTAGAGATCAGAGTGTTGGGTAATTAAGGAACATCATGCTCATAGGACTAACATCGCAGAAATGAAGATGTTGAAATGGATGAGCGATAAGATAAAAAAAGATAGAATTAAAAATAAAAATAAAAATATTAGAGAAAATTTAGGAGTAGCACCAATAGATAACAAAATGAGGAAGGTTAGAATTAGATAGTTTGAACATGTTCAAATGAGACCAACAACGGCACTAGTTAGAAAGAGTGAGGTAATACAAGTAGAAAGTTCTAAAAGGACAAGGACAAGCCCAAAAATACTTAGATAAAAGTAGTGATGAAAGATTTAAAAGCTTTAAAACTAAATGAAACCATGATACTTAATTGAGAAGAATGGAGGAATAAGATTCTTGTGCCAGATCCCTAATTAGAATTAGGTCTTGATGATGATCGAAGTAATATAGGAAGCTTTTTATTCAGCCTTTTTTTAGAGAAGTGTTATGACTAAGCTTATAAAGCAAACTACACAGCAGCATATCACATTCTTAAATTACTTAAAATCTCTCCAACAATAAACAAGCGCGGCATTCAGCTTGATTAGTCATATCTTGGAATCGTTTTTAGTGCTCAACCATTTTTAATCCACATGTAAACACCTATCCCTTCCCCAAACCCGCATAGGCAGGAGCTTCGTGCACTGGGCTGGCCTTTATGTAAACGCCATATAACTAGTCCACGTATTCGAATTTGAAAGAACAAAAGATGGTCTCGCATGCCCTAACTTTTCGCTTGATTCCTATCGACTCACACTAGCTTGTAGGGTCTAGTAGAATGTCTATTACAATGGCCACTTTCATGCATAGAATTAAATTAACTCAGCATCGGAGTAATATAGGAAAATTCTATAGGATGGCTATAAAGTCGGTCATACTTTATGAATCAGAGTGTTGGGCAGTTAAGGAACATCATTCTCATAGAATGAGCGTCGCAGAAATTAGAATGTTGAGATGGATGAGTGGTAAGACAAAAACAGATAGAATTAGAAATAAAAATATTAGAGGTAATTTAAGAATAGCACCAATAGGTAACAAGATAAAAGATATTAGACTTAGATGGTTTGGACATATTTAAAGGAGACCAATAACGACACCAATTAAAATGAGTGAGGTAATATAAGTAGAAGGTTCTAAAAGGGCAAATGGAAGACCCAAAAGAACGTGGACAGAAGTAGTGATGAAAGATTTAAAAACTTTGAGATTAAATAAAGCTATAATACTTAATAGAGAGGAATGAAAGAATAAGATTCATGTGGCCAACTCTTAATTGGAATAAGACGTTGATGACGATCAAAGTAATATATGATGCTTTTTATTATCTTTTTTTTAGAAATAGTGTTATGATTAGGCTTACAAAGCAAACTACACAGAAGCATATCGCATTCTTAGATTACTTAAATCTCTCCATCAATAAAGAAGTGGCATTCAGCTTGATTAGTCATATCTTGGAATCGCTCTATTTTTAGTCAACGTATAAACACCATATAACTATAGGCCTTTGTGGTCTGCCCCTTCCCTAAGGCCCGTATAGGGGAGGGAGCTTCGTGCTGGGGGGCCGCCCTTTACGTAAACACCACGTATGTCGAATTTGAAAGAACAAAAGAATGGTCCGGCATGCCCTAACTTTCGCTTGATTCCTATCGACTCGCCCCAGCTTGGGGGGTCTGGTAGAATGCCCACCAGGACTTGGCTCCACTACGTCTGCGCTCTTCGCCCGGATTCCCTCCTCGCTTTCTCCAACGAAACAAGACGAGGCATTTCATTTTCCATTTACTATAATATATGGCCGACTAGATCCGAGCATTGTAAAGGCAACAACGAAGGTATTATATTTGTTTTTTTTCTTCTTTTTCAGTTTTTGTTTTTTTAGTAAAATGCACCGTCGAAAGAAACAGAAGACTTCGTCGAGTGAAAATAAGGTAAAGTTTAAAGATAAATTTTACTTTATTAATTTATACGTCTTTTACTCCGTAAGGCCTTTGGCCATGTTCCCTTAAAAATAGTGTGTGCGGGTCTCCTGCATGTGGCTCACATCAAATTATGTAGTAAAATTGAGATTGCTCGACCTTTTAAAGCTTATTCAAGTGTAGGCAATGCCGGACTTCTATCTATAAGGTGTGCCCTTGATTCTATATATTCATTGATCGATTGGCTCTCTCCAACCATCTTTTTTAGAGCACAATCTACATGGGGCGACTTTTTGATGATTTGATGTACATCTTAAATTAGCTTACAAATCAAAATTATTAGATAATTTAAAGCATTGAAAGATTTAACTATGAAACTGATAGCTAAAAACATCTAATGGATATGCGTTTTCTCGAATAAACCTAGCCTAGGACAGGCCCAGCAAGATTAAAGGGTCAAATCATGTAAAGCTGAGGCTTTAGAAATTAAATAGGGCCAATCTAGGATAAATACTTAACCAAACAAGTAATTAGATATGTTCTTGATCGTTGGATCATGATCGGATTACAACTTAACCATCAGATCAAAAGATCAATCATTATGATAATCACATCGATCCCTTCAATTACACCATTAATTTTTCTAGCCCCTTGATTCAAATCTTTAATCACCTAAATGATGTAAATATGATTAATTGGAGTTTTTTGTCCTTACTCCTTGCTTATAGATAACCCAAGAATGAGTGACCCAATGGATGCAATTCTTGCAATAAAATACCCACCCTAGTCACATGCACCGATCTAGTCGGTCGACTAGCCTATCATTTTATCTCTCTATTCCCGTAGCTTTTTCTCTCCTCAATTCATCCTTCCATTATCCATTCACGTTGTGTCTCTCACCAACACTTTGTCGTCTCCACCGTCTTCTTTTTCCTTCTGTAGGATCAAACAAGTTCAGAAGAAAAAAATGGATCCAAACCCCAGAAACTTCCCGATCCTCTCCTACATGATGTCCAAACTAAACCCTAACAATCCTTCCTCCCAATCTGCAGATATCGACATCGAACAACCAGAATGCTCCGAGATGAACTCCCCATCGAAGCGGAGTCAAGAAGAATGCGAATTGTCAATCCAAATGCCGCACCTGAAGAATCCAGAAATTCTCGCTTCAATGACCTCCGCGGTTGCGGAAGTTGCTCAAACCAGATCGATCCTTCAAACCCTCGGTGATCGGCCGGATCACGAAACGGTTGACAACGCAAAGGCGAAAATTGCAGAGATCGATGCGAATCTTTCGAAGCAGTTGGAGGAGATTGTTCTCGCGCCGAGGCCGGAAGGTGTTGATCGATTAGAATGGAGATCTTGGCAGGCGGAGAAGGAGAGGGAGAAGAGGAAAGAAGCGGAGAAGGAGAAGAGTATGTATAAGGCTGTAATTTCTTTGGATGAGATGCATGAACAATATCAGAAGTTGTTGAAAGAGGCGGAGGAAAGGCTGGTGAAAATATATGGGAAGGTTGAGGAAGGTAAGGAAAATTTGGAGGGGGAAGAGGAGGAGGAGAAGGTTAATGAGGAAGTTGTTGGGATCTTGCAGCAATCGAGTGGGAGGAGTTTGGAGGTTGTGGATTTGTCTGGAAGGCAGTTACGGTTTTTGCCGGAGGCGTTCGGGCAGCTTCGGGGGCTGGTTGTGCTTAATCTTTCGAATAATCAGCTGGAGGTTTGTTTCTTGGTGTTCTCTCTGCTTGGTTGATTGAATCTGCATTGGTTATTTGTTGTTTTTACATTATTTAAATGTCGGAGCATTATTAATTAGATTGATTTAATTGTTTCGGGGTAGATATGAATAGAAAATTATGTAGGAGATCAGCAGTGAATTGATAGAACGTGTTCTAGTAGAAGGAGAACAGGGAATTTATGACGAAATAAAACCGAAAGATGTGTGGGTAGCAATAACTTGCAGTCTCTTTTGATTTATTCGGGGTTTACTCAGCTTTGACGGTGTAATGAATGTGAATTGATGATATGTTTTGTGTCTGAGCTGCTTGTTTTAGTAATTTGAGGGAAATTTTGGTTTTAAGATAGCGATAATTATGAACATTATTACTCTGTGATTTCTCTTGTTTTCATATATATTGAAGTAAATGTACATATGCTACGAGATCAATATTTAGAGGCAAGTAATTGAAATTAGCAGTCAGCTTATGAAAGAGGACCTGTTTAGGTATGAAGAACTTGCTGCCTTTTTCAATATATTTGGATTTATTTTTTTTTCAACTTGCGGTGGGTAAAAACTTGGGCAGGACTTTTTGTAGGTTGACCATCTGCACTTCCCGCGGGTTCTGCATACATTTTTGCAATATTTATTCTCCCTTCCTTCCTGATTAATGCATTAGCAGTACCTATTTACTGAGAGAAAAGGATGTGACAAGTATTTGGATGATGCATGTGGTGAGGTATTCTGGCATTGGGTGAACGTTCCTATTTACTGGGTGGTTAACTACACCTTGTTAGTATGACCAGGATCTCTACTGGTTGTTGTGTTATTGTTGTGCATTTTGTTATCTTATTAGAGTAAGTAATTAGAGGATGAAGTTGTTAACTTCTTGGGTAATGTTAGTAGGATGGAATTTGGGAACTATCACAGGGAGAGATAACTGGTAGGAAGAAGTTTTGGGATCAACTTTGGATTGGATGAGACAAACTAATAAAGGACAGTCTTGTTCCTCTGTATATAGCTGTGAATTGTATAGCATAGCTGGATGTCTGAGACAGGGTATTTCTTCCTTTCATCTGATGGCATCGTACATGTGCTCTTAAATAAGGGAAACAGTTCAATCTTTACTTAATAAGGTTTGGCATTGGTGCTATTGGTTGATGGGATTATACTTGCACCTTTGGTAATATGTCCAACTCCTCAAATATAACCTGACTCTTTAGGTCTCTTATTCCCTTAAGGCAATTCAATTAAATGCATTTAGCTGGCCAAAGGTTGTAGCTCTGAATCTTCTCATTGGGCGTTCACAGCAAATGTGTTGGTACTGGATTCTAAGCTGGAAAAACTGCTGTTTGGCTTCTTTAGTTTGCCTTTGATTCTGAACAGACTGTATGTTACTGGGATCTGATTGTAGAATGTCTGTTTGCACTTGACTTCTTGGAGACAAATTTTTACCTGTATATATAGTAGATGAAATTTTGAAATTTGAATAAGATACACGCTCTCCTTGTGGCATTTCCTCTGCATGCCAGTTTTTTTTATTGTATGTCTCCATCTAAAATGACTTGTATTTGTTTGTATAAACATAGTCTGTGAGACATTATAAGTTTTGTTTTGTACGGTTGCAGACTCGAAAAACGAGTTCATTTCTGAACTTTAGCTTTACTTCTTCAGATGGATATGGAACTTTCTCCTGTATTCTTGACGGGACATTGTTCATTTGTCTGATCTGGGAAATTGTTCATTTGTCTGATCTAGAATTGTTTGTTTTTCTCGGATGGAGCCAAACTGTGCATGTTTTTGTTTCTACTTTAATGATTTATCTGTGTATTGAGCTCCTTTTTTCTGTAACTGCAACTATCTGGTAATATAAAATTAGCTTACCTATTCTAGAACTTTTACATGATTGGAACCAGTGACTACATGACAAAGTATATAGGAAGCTTGCCCAGAACATTATTTTAGTACATTGTTACTGGAATGTCCTGTAGATGGATGGAAGGATTTTCATTATTGCTCGATGCATATACACTACTGGCCATTGCTTGGTTTAATATGTGTTCTTCTATCCTGTTTTGCATGCTGTATCTAATTATGTTGTTGGGTCTGGAAAAACAGGTTCTTCCTGATTCCATTGCAGGATTAGAAAATCTCGAGGAGCTTCGAGTTCCTTCCAACCTGTTAGAGTCACTTCCTGATTCCATTGGACTGCTAGTTAATCTAAAAATTCTAGACGCATCAGGGAACAGACTTACAGCTCTGCCAGACAGCATTGCACACTGCCGGTAATTACATCATTTGTTCTTCCTTTAAATGGTTTTTCTAATCATGAGCATCTTTCAAGCACTTACAAGTCATAACTTTTTCCTATTCAGATCTCTTGTGGAGCTGGATGTAAGCTTCAATAGACTGACATATTTGCCAACAAACATTGGATATGAATTGGTGAATGTGCAGAAGCTCTCTGTCCATCTCAATAAGATCCGATCTCTTCCTACCTCCATCTGTGAGATGAGGTCTTTGCGCCATCTTGATGCACACTTCAATGAGCTCCGTGGTCTGCCAAATGCTATTGGGAATTTGACAAATCTTGAGACCCTAAATCTTAGCAATAATTTTAGTGACATGACAGAGCTTCCTTTCACAATTGGTAATCTAACCAATCTTAGGAAGATGGATCTCAGCAACAACCAGCTCCATGCTCTTCCAGATACATTTGGTCGACTAGATAGTCTGACCCAGCTTAACTTGGATGGAAATCCATTGGTCATCCCCCCAGCAGACATTGTCAAGAAAGGGGTTGAAGCTGTTAAGGAGTACATGGCAAAGAGGTGGCTTGATATTTTACTAGAGGAAGAACAAAAGAACAACCAAGAAACAAACAACCAATCCCAAACCAGTTGGTTGACACGTAGTACCTCATGGTTGAATAACTGGGTTGTTGGAGTTTCCCAGAGCGTTTCGGGACATATGGGAGATAAATCTTACAGGGACCCTTGTCTCGATCAGCAGCTCTAACTTCTTGGTTCAGAATATGCTTCTGTATCTTTGATTTCATATTTTTGTACAGCTGGTGATAAAGCACTTTTGATTTGTCCATGCCGTAACGCATCCGGGCAAACGGGTTTGATTTTTTGTTTGTCTTCCATTTTGATGTCCTCTGGGAAGTAATTTCTTTGGAAACAAATGAAACACAAGCTTACATTGTACTGACTTTGTGCTTCACTGCCTTTTGAGTTTGTGAATTTCCTGCATTTGGTTTAAGCCTTGATTGTTATAGATATTAGTTGAAACTTGAAAAACAAATGTCCGATAACTTGAATTTGGAAGTTGAGCATCTCAGAACTCAAATAATGTTTGTTCCACGTTCAGGATGCAACCAAATCATATCTTTGTTTCCCGTGGGTAGTCAAGCTGCCAGAATCAGGATCCATCTTTGAGGAATTATTCTGAGCTTGCACCTATCTTTTGGTCTGTTAGATCTGATTCATTTTTCTAGTGAATCTGGTTTCTCTGCACTACCAGTTAGTAGCCCAGTCATGGGAAGCATTGGTGCATTAGTCATCACTGGTCATTGGAAAACCTCATCTTATGTTGTTTTTTCCTGTTAAAATAGTGCTAGAGAGAATTTTTTTGCCCATGAGTTACCAGGAGCACTGTCTAATCTGAGTAGAAATCTGAGCTGTTTTTGACGTGGTAGCCACTTCCTGTTATTGCTTGCTGCCACATTAACTCCTATTTAGGAGGGATTATACGAAATGCCCTAAATTGTCATCGATTTGGTGATTCTGAGCATCATTGCTCTACTATTTCTGTAGAATTATCTCTCTGTATATATGTTGTTTGATCCTTTAATCTTGGTGATCCAAAGATTCCAAACAATTTGCCCTATCGCTGTCTGTAAATGCACTGCAACTTCTTCCCATTGGACAATCCAAACCTCTGATTTTTATATATAGTCGTTATTTGCTTTTCTATACGGGCCAGGCCATCCATTGTGCAAACTACTAATTGAAGGGTTACGGATCAGTCGATAAAGAAGAGTTCTGACCCTTCATGGGGTTAGGAAAGGTACACATCAGGATTAACTGGGTACAAACTTTTCAGACTTTATTTGAAGACAAGTATATAAATCAGATTACATCAGTTTAACCTCCCAACCTGGGAGAAGTACAAGTAAAGAAAAGAAAGCAGCAGTCATCATTTCTTCTTGGTGGGATAAGAAGCCATTTGGTTAATTCCACACTTTCCTGCAGGTTTTCCTGTGTTTCTCTTCATCCTAATATACCCTTTCTCTCCCCATTTTGGACCCCAAGAGTTCTTCACGATGATGTAATCCAGGCCCTTGGATGATCCGTATCCAACGGCAGCGACACCGTGATCTAGATCCGTCCCACAGTGGCCATCAAAAACACCCTGTAAACCAGCATCTCTTATCAGAAATCATACATGTATGGATGCTTATGTAGATATATATCCATGTCCTACATGGATCATTTAAAACAAGAGAACGAGAAGAGTAAGGAGAGGCATACCCCACTGTAGAATTGGAAATCTCTGCCGGAGGCTTCAATAGCAACGCTCACAGGTTGGTGAGCTAGTGCTTTCAATAGGCTTTCTTCATTGCTCTTTGGTACATCCTCATAACCAGTAATGGTTACAAGGCCCAAGTGCTGAAGAGATGAGGAAACCATAAATAGTTGAGAGAGAGAGAGAGAGAGAGAGAGAGAGAGAGAGAGAGAGAGAGAGAGAGAGAGAGTGATGGTCCAAACAGCTTACCCTTTTCTCCTCACAGGTTCCGTCCTCCATGAGATAGGGATAATCATCTTCTGTATGAAGACCACCATTGGCGATGATGAAGGAGAAGGCATAGTCCATCAATCCTCCATTGCACCCATTGTTGAATTCTGTGTCACAGTCGATCAGTTGTTGCTCGGAGAGGGAGGTGAGGTTCCCGGTCACAATCTTGTTAATGCCCTCTACAGCTGCTACAGTTGAAAAAGCCCAGCAACTACCTGCATTTCACCACCAAGGTCCATGACTGTTATGTTGCTTGTTTTGCCTGTGTTTCGAGTTAACGAAAATAAACATTCTACATTTCGGTAATTTGAGAGAGAGTTGCTTGTTTTGTCTGCGTTTTGAGTTAACGAAAATCAATCCTACATTTCAGTAGAGAGAGAGAGAGAGAGAGAGAGAGAGAGAGAGAGAGAGAGAGAGAGAGAGAGAGAGAGAGAGAGAGAGATTAGGCAACAGGTGTATGATCTTCCTTACCACATTGCCCTTGGTTTTTAACTGGAGTAACAGCTCCTGTCTTTCTCCAATCGACGGACTTGGGCAGAGTCTCAACTTCAACATTTCTGTACCTGAAAGTTGCCTCAACTTCAGAGGAATCCCTCCTCCTTGACATGTCAGCTTTCAAACCAAGATAACTCTGCTTGAACTCTTCATGGGTCAAGTCTGCAAACTCATTCAATCCAAGCCAGTAGTTAGCCACCTTCTTGTTCGTCTCGTCGATGTGCTTCAAGTTATCCTTGAACACTTCAAACCTGTGCCATTTCTCTTCGATACTCGCATATGACTTGCTATGTTTTGCCAACCAGGATTCGAAGAGATCGATAAGCCTATCGTCGGATAAGAGATCTTCAGGGGAATAACCCACAATTGAAAAATCTCTAGCCAAAGCTGAACAAACAATGAGGGACAGAGAGAGTGGGAGAAGGAAGAGTTTGGCAGAGAGGACAGCCATGTTTGTGTGGATTGAGGACTTGGCAGAGGGAGAATGTTTGGGAATTGAAGTAAGAGAGGGTACTTATATAGTTTTTCTTGCTATGTCGCTTCAAAGCAAAGCCTTGGAATGGTTGCTTCTGAAAATTACCGAGTCTTCAAGCTTGGTTCTTTTAATTTTTAAATGGCAGAGAATGCAATACAAATATGTATTTGAATATAAAAAAAATAGCGCATGGGTCCCAAAGTATGTTCATAGTTACAAAAAGCTACGACTAATTAATTTTTTTTTTAATTCTAACTTTTTATCTCCTATTTTTCCCCTGAATAATAAGAGGCTCTTACATATTTCCAGTTCTAGGCAGATTTATCAAATTAAAAATGAATTTATGCACTGTTATTAAAATCTAAAGAATAATATTCTTCAGAAAAAAAAGCATAGTTTTCCAATATTATCTGTAAATTTAGTCAAACATATAAATTGAACTAATGAATTCATATCCTTGCAGTTCTTTCTCTCTACCTTTTTTTATTTATTTTTTACCAAATATTTCCTTTGATTAGTTGATGAATATAGACAATTAATTTTAGTTTTCTGTCTGATTATTTATTTGAAGCCCTCAAATCGGAGGTCTGGCCTATTGTTTGGGTTAAAAATTTCGTGCAGGGACCATTCACGGCAAAGGCAACTAGATTAATGATTTGGATCACCAGAAAGAGTTGCTCTCCTCGTAGCTCTGGGTGCCTCATACTTTCCAAGCAAGATTCTGCCTAAGCTCCGGGATATTACAATTGGTCAATATGGTTTTCATTTCCGATACTAGTTGTTGAATGAACAGAACCAAAATTCTTATAGGGTAGATTTGTCGAAGTGCCATTATTTTGAGGCTCTTGGGCACTCCAATGTGGAAGAATGAGATGAATGGATTGAACCAATCACAGGTGGGAACATCGTGCAACAGTGGAGTACCAGTGTACCACGCAAACATCAAACATGTACTATAGCATTTCTCATAAGTCATCTCAGCTCTGAGATTGAGTTTTCTGAGCTGTTTTGTGCACCGTCGATTTTACAATGGTCTAGTTCAGAGCTCAAAATATCTCAGGGCAAGCAATGGTAGGATCATCCCAAGTATGTAGTTTTGGGATATGACTCAACCAACTGTGGAAAGACAGTTACAAAGATGAGAGGCTTTGCCCTCCGGGTAAAGGTACTGGATCCCCAAGATGATAGGAATTTGAAACGTCTTTGAGAGTGGCTGTATACAGTTTATAGAGTAGTGATATGGTGATGGACTGAACTCAGAGTTCAAGACATCATAAAACATTGGCATCTGTATATAAGAGATGCTTCCGTGCACCAAAGTTATATAGAATAGTAGTAGTTGTTCATCCTATTCAGGTTTTGTTTGTGAGCTTTAGCTAATCAAATCGATGGCAGATAACCTTCTCCACTTCTGTGGTTTGTGTTCTTTAAGGGTCTCTAATTCCTTCTAACCATATCGTTTTAGTTTCAGCATTGAAGCAATAGATTAAGAAGGGGAGCTTTGGTGCAACAGTAGAGTTGTCATTGTGTGACCTTGAAGTCACGGGTTCAAGGCGTGAAAACAGCCTCTTGCAAAATATAAGCTAAGGCTGCGTACTATTGATCTTGTGGTCCATCCCTTCCCCGAACCTACATACATGAAAGCGGAGCTGTCCTTTTTATATACAAGATACTTTGAGTTGATATTTTTCCAAGAGTTTTCAAGACAAGATATACAACGCTTACACGAAATTGCATATAACTAATTAAAATTTTAACTTATAACATACTTGTGCTCCAATGTAGCTCCAGTCCCTGTAAAGGGAGCGTTATAATACCATTTCCCTTGCCTTGCAGTAAGTTCCGTGTAATTGCATTTCCTTGTCTTGCAGGCAGTTCCAAGTAGATATTTTTGCATACAAATGGCTACAAATGCAATGCGGCATTTGTCATAAAGGAGCATGGTAACGTCATTTCCTTGTCTTGCAGCAAGTTCGGTAATTGCATTTCCAAGAAGATAGAAACTTGGTTATATTATTTCCCTTGGCTTGCAGCAAGTTCCACTTCCGTTGGCTGCTGTCGAGATGTGTCATGCGTAGTTAGGATCTAAACACAGAAATACACAATTATATACAAAAACACAAGATTTACATGGTTCAGCTATGTATAACCTACATCCACGAGAGGGAGAGAGGGAACACTTTCACTATCTGAAAGAGATGTATAACCCAATTGATCAATGCCTTTTGGCTCTGCCTCTGGTCCTATTTATAGAGGCCAGAGGTGGTGTAAAGTTTCCTAGTAGTACTCTAATTCTACTTTCCTTTTCCTTCTCTGATTAAGACTCCAAATAAGATTAGGTTTACATTTAACCGACTTTTCTTATTTTTTCAAGATTCTTCAGGCGTGATAGTGGGGATGGACATCGTCAAGATGCAAGTTACACAGTTGCTGGATTGATCAATTCGACTATCACTGTACTGTAAGAAAAGGTCTCTCTTTCTCTCTGAAATTATACCATACAATCGGTCTCATCACAGATACATGGGCCAGGAGTTTTGCTGGAAGTTGAACTCAACAACTGTGCATTTGTATTTGTTTGATGAGAATACATGTATAGAGAACAACAACACTCCAACGTCTGTGCAACTCATTCACTTGTGTATGTAGTCCACATATCATCCATCACGCGTTCATCTGACTCTGCTAGCTTTGGATATCTACCAGTGCAAAAGTCATTGTCATAGTGGTACCTGATCCAAGAAATGGTTCTTTCATCTTGCTAAATGAGACATTTAACAAACTAAAACATAATTTGTTCGATGTCCATGGCTCCCTTTTAACTGGTATGATTTTTGGGACCATAAGATATTCAAAGTTAAGAAATTTAGATGAATGGTGTGGATCAATGATACGTGGGGCTCATTATACAGAAGTAGGAGTCACACAGCTATTGGGGTGTTGTCGCTCTCTATACCAACATTCCTCATGTTTGGTGATGTATAGTTACTCTTTAAGTTTCCCTATATTGCATAGTTGGCAAGTAATTACAACTATAGTGACTGAGAAAGTGCTGAATCAGCTACACATCATTCCTGTTTTGTAAGTTATGAGTGGGTGATGTCCTTCTGTCCACATACTTGGGTCTAGTTGGGAGCAATATCAGTCAACCATAAACTTTGAATTTATAGATGGAATCCCCTGAGAAGGGTTAGAATGGGTCTATGGTTGGTCTGTGACCCCTAGATGCCAGAGGCATTCTTAGGGTGATCTGTAGTTCCTACCTTTTCCCTTCCATCAAAGAAAGGGACAAATAGAATCCATCAGCCGACAGATCATTTAATGATCCATTTATATGCAACTTACATGGACAACCGAAGTCGTTGGCATAAATAACCAAGTTATAACTATAGCCCCTACAGGCTACAGATAGTCTCTATCCTCTCCGAGTGATTGCTCGCATTATGATGCTTCGCTATTTGCACCATTCTTATGCAGATAGGCAACATTGTTTCAATTTCAGTTATTCACGAGGATGGAGTGCTCACGGTGAGAATTGCCAAACTTGAGCAGAGAAATCCCAAAACCATTGCTGTCAAGAACAGCTAAACTGCTTGTATAATTTCCGAGTTTCCTGTCCGGAACGGATGTGTTTGTATCTAGATTGACGATAAGGGAGAATACTTGGATGATGCTAAAGTTTAAGATAGTAAGTAGAGAGATAGAGGTCCTGTTACTGTGGATGGACCATTAAGCCGACGACATCGGTAGCTTCATAGGTTCATATGTGGTATGAACCATATACTATCTTCCCCATTATTCAGAGCTAACTCTCTGATTTGGGAAGATCTTTGCTGTTAGCATTTTGTATTTGAACCATTCATTTTATGAACTTCAAGCTGATGGGCTTTTATTTATTTATGTTTGGATGGTGAATTATATTGATCTGAAAATATGGGTTAAAAAATGGGAGGTTGATCGAGTTGGTCACGTCCCAAGAGAGAGCAACAGCTACAATGATCAAATAAGGGAAGGCTCTAGAGAGAGTGACCAATCAACACCAGCATACAATGATATGAAATGAACAGAGCTCACCACCGAGAAGCAGAATAGCAGCATCACAAGGACAATTGACTTGCCACCAAGATCAGTAACCATTCAAAATTGAGGTAACAGGACGGTGAAAACCATCTCCGCAGGTGACACTGCAGAAACTCAGCATCACCAAACCACCCAATTGATACACAGCAGCGGCAAGATGACAGTTCAGAGATGCAGCAGCAATAAACCAGACAAGCTAATGAGCAGAAAAACCAAGAACAACTAACAATGTAGAACCCAGCAAAAGTCTCCTAAAATTCTCTGAAGAGCATCAGTATACATCCAAATTGTCATCAGTTCACTTGAGATTAATGAAGCTGCTGCTCACGTAGACGCGTGACCAGGAAATGGGTGATTCTAATTTCATTCCTTCCCATTCCTCTGGCTACTAGCAGTAGTTTCATTCTCTGATCTATGCACATGCTTGGAAAAAATATTCGTCCTTCGCCAGTCCTCAATAATTTCAACTTGATTTAGAAATCTCCGGGTGGGGCACGTTACAACATCTTGCTGTAGTGCTGCTTACTATACTTCATTCTTCTTCATCTTCTACTTTTTTAAGTTAACACCCACCGTCATGTGACCTTGAGGTCACGGGTTCAAAGCGTGGAAACTGCCTCTTGCAAAATGCAAGGTAAAGCTGTGTACTTTAGGCCTTTGTGGTCTGTCCCTTTCCCCTCGTGCACTAGAGCTGCCCCCCAGCCAACCTGCTACGTACAACTTCGAACATTGGTCACCCAGGTGAGAAATTCCTTGCACCGCTGAATTGAGATGGATATTACAAGAAATAACTGCTGTTATGAAGCGCGATAGCACCCCAGAGCCATATAATGGGCCCGTATGCCATTGATCCATGCCCTTCACCTAACTCTTTAGCTTTGGATATCTACTGGTGCAGGCACTTCCTCCGTTAAGAATTGGTGTTCTCATGTTGCAACACACGAATATCAAAAACTCTGTTTCTTGGATAATATTGGAACCCTTTTGACATTATTTGTTGGCAATAAATAAGTCAGATGAATGGTTTGGATTAGTCATATGTGGGGCCAACTAACTTTTGAACATCCAACGTGATGAACGGCTCAGTTTTTTCAAAAAAGATTAAAAAAGGTGCTGTGAACCGTTCCACGCTTCTGAGCATGGACTCTCCTGCCGGGACTCACTCAGATATTGTGATCAGATACTTCATTACAGCAAAATAGATTGGTCCCACATTTTTATCTATATGAAATATGTTGATGGGTCCCGCATTGTATTGTATAAGATGGGTTGATATAACCATTAGATCAGCACGTCGAACTGATGAGATGATTAAGAGTTGCCGAGTTGGGCAGCCCAGGTTGGGTGGGACCAGTTTGACAGGATGGCTTGTGGGATCTACTCTGCCTATTCATTGTAACAGTCGGCGGAGCTCAATTTTTTGTGGTGGGCCCATCCTACTGTTCTTCAGCATCAGTTTCTCCCATTTGTAGATTGAGCCTCATGCAAAATTGCAATGCAACAATTTGGTACGATAGTTAGATCTGACTTCGGCCTAATGGCCAATCTGGACCATTAATTTCATGGGCCTTCTCATCAATAAACATAATGCGTATGCCACTTCATCACTAGATTATCTGAACCATCCAATTTTCTTGTATGAATCAAAATCAAAATCCTACATAAAATTAAGGGGTATTTGAGTAAATACACAAAACCCGAAAAACCCTCCCTAATTCCTTCCTAAAGGGCAGCTCAACAAAACAAAAACAAAAACCCTAAACCCCAGCACCTCCACAAGTAAACCTCTGAAACCGCAGTCATGGCGGAAGGTACCACCACCCAGTTCTTCCCGGTAAAACCCCGCCCCCAACCCACCACCAAAAAGCCCTCCTCCACCCCAGAATCAAAATACTTCCGATCCTTCAAACCCACCCAAATCTCCGGCCTAATCTCAGCCGTCACTTCCCTCGACTTCTCCCCATCCCACCCCCACGATCTCGCCATCACATCGTCTGCCTCCGTCACAATCTACAACTCTCAAACCTTCGAACCCAAATCCACCATATCCTCCTTCACGGACGTCGCATACTCCGCCAAATTCCGTTCCGACGGCCGCCTCCTAGCTGCCGGTGGAGAATCCGGCCTAGTTCAAGTCTTCGATCCCAAGACCCGTGCCCCCCTCCGGCAACTCCGAGGCCACAACCGCCCTGTCCGCCTCGTCCGCTACCCTGCTGCCGGTGATAAACTCCATCTCTTCTCCGGCGGGGACGATGCAATCCTCAAGTATTGGGATATTGCCTCTGAGACCCAGATTCTATCATTTGGAGCTCACAAAGACTATATCCGAAGTGGGTCCTCTTCCCCTATTAGTAATGAAGTGTTTGCTACAGCTTCTTATGACCACATTGTCAAGATCTGGGATGTGAGAACTTCCCCATCGAATTCGGATTCTTCGGTAATGGAATTTAATCATGGGAAGCCTGTGGAGGATGTGTTGTTCCTTCCTTCTGGTGGGTTGATTGCGACGGCGGGCGGAAATTCGGTGAAGATTTGGGATGTCATTGGGGGAGGAAGGTGTCTTCATATTGTGGAAAGTCATAACAAGACGGTAACATCGATTTGCATTGGTAAGGTTGGGAAAAGCGATGAGAATTCTCAACAATTTAGACTTCTTAGCGTTTCTTTAGATGGGTATATGAAAGTTTTCGATTATTCGGCCTTTCGTGTTACACATTCGTTGCGATTTCCTGCTCCACTTTTATCTGTGGGATTTTCAGATGAGAATTCTGCATATGTGGCTGGTACTTCTAATGGTAAGCTTTTTGTTGGGAGGAGGAAGAAGGAAGTGAAGGTTGAGGGGGATGATCAGCCATTTAAGCTAATGGGGAATGTGGAGATGGAGAAACGGGTGGTGAAGCCAACGAGTTTTAGATATTTTAGTCGTGGGCAGTCTGAGAAGCCTTCAGAAACGGATACGGTGATTAAGAGGAAGAAGGAGGTGAAGCTTGATGTGCATGATAAGCTCTTGAGGAAATTTATGCATAAGGAGGCACTTGTGAGTGTATTGAATCAGCAGTTTCCACAGAAAACAATTGCAGTGATGGAGGAGTTGATCACTAGACAGCTGCTGTTGAAATGTGTTTCGAATTTGGATGTGGATGAGCTTTCATTGCTTTTGGGATTTCTTTCTAGATATTCGACAAAGCCGAGATATGCGAGCTTCTTGATGGGATTGACATTGAAGGTCCTTCAGTTACGTGCTGATGACATTAGAAATTCGGATGCCTTGAGAGCTCCACTTAGAAATTTGAAGCGCATGGTTCAAGAGGAGATAAAGATACAACATTCTTTGTTAGAGATACAAGGAATAATTTCGCCTCTACTCAAAATTGCTGGAAGGTAATATTAATGTGATTGCATTCCTGCAAGAATGTGGCTCCTACTCTGCAAGGTAGTTCTTCTTGCACCAGAGTTCCACCCACGAAAGGGTAGTTATTTAATGTTGGTTTTATTTGTTGTAGCAGCATATGATGATTTATGAGCCACTGTAGCCCCTTTCCATCTGATTTTCCTGTAAAAGTTCTCTTATTCCCGTTCCTTGGGTAATTATGAGTTAACAACAAAGCACAGTTGTGTGGAAATTGCATTATGATCTGAATGAACTGTTCTTAGTACTAGCTACTTAGAGGGTGCTGACTTAAGAACATAAACTGCGGCTACGGATAATGCTTATGTTGTTTTGGTACTTATAATGGTACTTAATCCAATGTGAATTGGTTTCCTAAGTTGCCTCTGCCACTGTCATAGAAAATGTGAGTAGTAGAACAGGTGCTATTCTGCAATGTGGGCAGAGTTTAGGGTTATTCTATTGTTGAAGTATGAGTCTAAATCGCTTGTTTTATGTGTTAATAGTAACAGTAGGATTTAGAGACTTATGAAGTATTATGTATTCTTGTGAGTGTGCCTGTTTGTTTGTTTGTTCTTTTAAATTTCAGTATTGCTTTGAGCTTATGGACTTCTGGAGCCCTGTTTTTCCCATTTCCAATTTGAATTGATAAGTAATTTGGACTCCCTTGCACTGACATGTATAGAAATCTTGCTGATTGCAAATGCATTTTAGAATGTTTATGGAGTTTAGATATTAGGCTTGAACGGGGCTTGATGGGCATTGTGATGAAAAGACGTGTTTGGTAGAATTTGGTCTGAAAGTCGGTTCTTCTACTGTAAGAGGCTCTTTGCCTCTGTTAAATTATTAGTTTTGAGGTTGCTGTGTAAGAACATGGAGACTTTTAATCCAAAGTAGAGGTTTTTTAGGAGTTGCTGAAGTATACATTTGGTGTCTTGTACTTTTGAGGAGAGAAAAATTTACATCTTAATGACCTTGGAGCACCCGAAGCTTTATTCCAGTTGTACTAATTCTAATGCTTCGATCTACTGGCCAGACCTAGTTGTCACATAATTTCAGTTAACTCTTGGGTTGGTTGCCTCTATTATGACACCTGCATCAGGCAAACTAATGCTTCAATCAGAAGATAATCATCCTAAATGAGCATACTTTTCATTTTGCATTTACAATTTAACAATCTTTTCCAAATTGTGGAAAACTGGTTCCCGAATTTCCTGTATATTTGCCTTTCATATTTTTTTCTTACATCTAAACGTAACTACAGATACCTAACAAACTTTGGTATTCCTGACTTGGGTGTGGAAACAATAGATCGTGCCCTTAAACATCCGGTCACAACTTCGTCTTTTCATTTTTCATTTTTGTTTCGTTTCGTTTCTCCTTGTTTTTCTTTTTGGGTGGGGCTGCGATTGGAAACTTCTGGCACTTGCCATCTCTCTCTCCATATATATAGCAACAGTAATTTCAGCTATTTCATGCAGATGCAATGAGTAGGTGATACCTGAGACAGACGTCTACCTTGAGAAAGTAGAGTGAAAACGTGAGGGCCTTTTGGTTAGCAGGAAATGGGACCGAAATTGATTTCCACAGGAAAAAGGAAGTCTGCGTACACCAAAAATTGTAGGCCATGTAAAAAAATAATAATATTATTGTTGGGTTTTTGGAGTAATTCAATTTCGAGGCATAAAACACTTAACAATTCTACTTCTATTATAAATATATATAATATAAAAAAAAAGTGTGTAAAACACTTAACAAGGAGAAATTAATTTCCGTCTATTTAATGCCAAACAAACAGGCATTAAGTGTATGATCCAGGCCTTGAATGACAATCAAAACAGCCACATCCGCAATATCAGCTTGACGAACCATAAAGCCAACGTTTATCTGTTTTACATGTTTGCTCACATTCATACGAGGGGATTCATCCAGTTTTTCAAGCAAAAAGCAAGATCTGATTACCAGTTCAGATAAGAGCAAGAAAATAGTCAATGAAAAGTTGGTTTGTTGGGATCAGTTGCCACAAGGATAGCGAGAATAGCAAAAACTTATTCTGGTGCTGAACGCACATGATCCCATTTCAACGTTTGCTTGCTTATCCTTCCTCAGTGCTTACAAAGGAAGCAAAGAGAGAATCTCAAAGATATTTCAAGATAAAACTGGAAGAATTATTGTCAAGATAACCATTAGTTGAGCCATAGTATAACCACCCCACCATCACCAGCAACATCATATGTGACCATGTGAATCGAAAAGTAAGATGTAACCTGGTTACTTTCGTGGTCATTTTACATTTCAGGTGAGAGCAGCATGATTCATGGAAACTGAGAGGCACTTTCACAACTCATCAGGATGATTCAGGAAGTCATTAATCCATAACAGCTTTGACCTTGTGTTCAGAGTATGGGGAAGGATCCAGAATTTTCTGAAATCAAAATGCGACCATTTATATGGCTCTTCTATTGCTTGTGGAGAAGGCCAGCGAAAGATATCACGAAACCAGAAGCTATATCAGATCCCAAACTTCATTACCCCAAGCCACTGCTGATGTTTCTATCATCTCCATTTTTGTCTGCAATTTGTATATCATATTCATACCTTAATGGATTCGTATTTTTCTCCCATGGCACCTCCTTTCTGTTTCTGAAACTGAATATAGCGCAATGTACTAGCAAAGAAAGCATCAGCAGATGGATCTGGTGTAGTGCTATCGCTTTGCATCTCAGTATTAATCAATTCGATCAGACCCTGGATTGCTGTGCTTGTTATCTGAGGATTCCCTTTCTCGAAGAAGTATAGATACCTGGATCATGATATAACACATTGGTTAAAGAATTCAGGAGTCGAACAAGGGGAAATAGCTTGCTCTTGCACTATTTACTTGTTCAATATTTCGACAAATAGTGTGACAGGTCCACTACTCCCACGAGTCGCACTGGCCATCTGTTGAGCGGCGTTAGCAATCCTTAGAGCACGCTTTAGGCAAAGCAAGACCCTGGAAATAACATAAGAACTATCAGCACAAGCAATGACACTTTTGAACTTTTTGATGTTTAACAGTTTCATTGCAACTAACACTGGACTAAAAGGATATGTAGTGTCTTTCATCAATGGGATGTGGAGGCTTCAATGTACAAATCCACTATAGACGTGCCTCTCTCTCAGTGCGGAGTCACAGACGTGTGTGTGTGTGTGTGTGTGTGTGTGTGTGTGTGTGTGTGAGAGAGAGAGAGAGAGAGAGAGAGAGAGAGAGTTGTACTGTTTATGGTCATAATACATACTTTACAGGATCTTAACCCTACCACTAGACCCCAAATGCAGGTTACAAGGAGCAGTTTTCAAGGACAATATATTTTAGCACTCATGGGTTGTGGAGTTTACATTAGCATAGATGCATACAGGGATCATACAATAGCAGATACATGCACGTCTAGTTGATGTAGGACAGCATGCAAAATAACCTAATCTATATGCTGAGATCATATCAAAATTAACTAAAATAAGAAAACATAAATTAAACTACAACATGTACTTCAACATGCAAAAAATCGGTCTTAATTAGCATGAATAGCCTACAATGAGTTACAGGATCTGCAGATTGCCCCAAGTCTCTACCGATTAAGGTGAGATTGAAGTTTCATCTGGATTGTTCTTCTGATTGACAAACAATCTTGATTAAGCTTCGAATCCAGAGTTCTGGAATTTTATGCAGGATAAGAATTCTAGATTATTAGCGATGCAAATCACATAACCACACGCAGCTTAAAAATAGTCCTTTAAAAGACAATGTAGACAAGTACTGACTTACAGAACAAGATGAAACAAGATCTTAAGTATGGGACATCCAACCCTAATCCATAAAAAGACAAAATTGCCCATAATTTAAGTCACAACACACTAAGAAACCCAATACTCTTAGTGGTAAATATCCCAAATAAACTAAACTATAACATAACATAAAAAAAAACGTGGGATGATGGTTCCCATCACCAGTGTTGCCATATCATATATCAATGCAGATATACAGTGAAAATGTATATGTTGCAGCATACCTTTCTCCATCCTTAATGCCATCCTGATCATCAACCCAAAAGAGATGTGAACATGCATAAACAGCTCTGCATTGATCAGGCTTCTTTAAAAGCTTTGCAGAATACTGCCAGAGGACAAAAAATGAATAATATCAGAGTTCAAAAGGAAAAATGCTAAAAGGTTTAACAATCAGGAAAATTATTTAATGATTACCCCTGTGGCCTTATGTGTTAGGGTGTCTCTGTTCTCAACACCAAATATATTCATCCTCTGCAGAGTCCCTATTATAAGGTGTATTGCAGTCACCTGAGCTTTTGAATCCTGCTCGCAAGGTAGATCCAATGAGGAAAAACTGACAAGATTTTAAATCTCGGAAAAGAGACTGCTGAAGGATATTTATATAACCCACAAAACGAGAAAGAAGACACGAATCACAAATCCAACTATCAAATTCCAACCTTCAGAAAGCAGTCTAAAACAACTATGGATTAAGAGGAGAGCAAGAAGCCCAATTACCGCAATTTCTTCCTCGTAAAGTATAAATGCTTGAGTGAAAAATTCATATGCAACAGGCTCAATATCACAATCATTTGCAGCCTGAACAGCAATATCAGGGGCTATTCTTAGCAAAATAAAAAAAGCTCACAAATGAGGAACGAGAAGCCAAGCATTAAATTTTCAGGGTACCTCAGCACACTGCAGGTACAACCTTAGTGCCAGCTCTGGTGATGGAACAGCTGAAAGAGCCTCAATAGTCTGAGATAAATAACAGATGGCATCAGAAAATAAACATAAAGATAAAAATTGAGGCTAAAATAAAAACTAGTCATGGATTACAAATAAGAATCTCAACAAACCTAGGATTTATTCGAAAAGTGAAACTGCATACAAGCATATTGATGTCATGGTATCACTAAAGAGGCAAACAGACAAACCAAGGGAAATTTTTGATAGGTCTATATTTAGCAAGGGAGACAGTGCAGGAACAATGTGAAAAAAGGGACTGCATATAAAGCACGTGGATTTGAAAGTAACAAAAAGCAGAAAACAGAAAATCTAGAGAACTGTGTTAGGACTACTGCATTTAGCAAGCGTACATATAAATCCATTGTATACTGCCTTATCTATGATGAAACTTAGCCATATCAAATTATGGTTCAAAAGCCAAAGGCACAACTAAATAAATCACTGTTAGGTACAGCACATTGGTATTCATTCCCCACTCTAACCTGTAGGGAATAAATTTGATGTATGTTTCATTGGACTGTTAAGAAAAAGAAGCCACCTGACTCCAAATATTTCTGTATTATGCTCGTAGACTATAATTATCAATTTGGTATATTGAGCCGAAGCATTTCTAAACTTTTTATCAAATGAAGCTTGTCTTTCTCCAGGAAAGATTACCTGATTCAAAAGCTGAAATATTTTCTTTGGTGTCGCAGGCACCTCTTCCCCAACCACATCTCCTTCTTGACCTTGCAAACGTCTGACCAACTGCATGACAATGCAATAACTTGTCAGTCCTCTAATACCTTCAGAGAGATAACTGCAATAACTAATGATCCTGACAGACTCAGAGTTTATGCGTTAGAAGCCAGATAGAGTAGTTTAACCTGAAAATAAAACTATATAGGAGTCGACATAGCAGAACACAAAATTCAAGATCTAATGATAAAAAGGGCAGCCCCGGTACACGAAGCTCCCACCTATGCGGGGTCCGGGGAAGGGGCGGGCCACAATGGCCTAAAGTAGGCAGCCTTACCTCGCATTTTTGCAGGAGGCTGATTCCACGCCTTGAACCCGTGACCTCAAGGTCACATGACGACAACTTTTACCGTTGCGCCAAGGCTCCCCTTCATTCAAGATCTAATGATACTGAACCTAAATCAAGAAACTACACCTTACTGCACATATGAATAGCTTTAAATCTTGAGATGCAACTGTTTTAATAATTGTATACTGTACCATCTAATTTGCAGACTAACAGAACCATGTGTAAAGTGTAAATTAAAATAGAAATTAGCTGTCACAAACAAATAGTTTCAGTAACGACAACAAAGGAAGGAAGATTGTCAAAGCATAATAGCTAAATTACTATATCCCATATAAACTTCGCTTGAAACCATAAAGCCACAGGGACAATCTTCTATACTTAACCTGTGCATTCAATATTCAAGACATGCAGGAGTTAAATTGCAAACTCAAAGATGAAACACAGCTTTTTCCAGTCAATAACAAGTTCAGCTATAGGAAGCCGCATATATACAGCTATTCTTAGTAACCAGCTGGAAATCCTTTACAAGTGGGCAAACTAATTTAACTAAATAGCTAAAATAATGGCGCCTTTAGCTGTTTCTTATCTAGGGTATTCATATACTAGATCTTACCACAAGGTCAGGTACAAGTTAATCCATGCATGAATGGCACCATGGAAGACACATGGTTTATGAAGAAGCATACAGCTTTTGCCTTATGGCTTCCATTTGGAGTTTAGAAGCTTATTTTAATGTTTCTGAGGAGTAATGGGAAGGCATCATCATACTTTAAACAGGTTGATAGATTATGGTTGTTCTGCTAATTTCCAGAAAATTGTTAAGGATCATGAATATCAGGGTCTAGAGATATTATCTTCTGAAGCAAACTTAAGTTTTTTATTCCTAATGCAGAATTCAGTGGCCTTTTGTTTGGATCTGTAACCCTTAAGGTCAGCCAGTCCAGTTCAATTATTGACTCTCTTTTTTCCTTTTTGCTTATTGGGTTGATTTGCCCTTTTCTTATTTCTACCTTCATACCAAAGCTAGAAAACCAGCAATCTGCGGTTTGTCAGTCTTGGAACACCCTAATAACATTTTTTCTTTTAGGTAAACTAATGCAGCATTATTTCAAACGTGTGATTTCCAGGAAAGTAGAGGGATCGTACAGGGTTTGATGACTTTAAAGGAACTGGCCCCAGATGAAGTAACTTGTAGGTAATTGCCATGCAAACATAAAACAAACCTAGCTTCATGTTTCAATATCACAAAACATCTTCAAAAATCCCCCTTGGACCCTAAAATTTGTCTGTTTTTCTTGTTCATCCTGGTATAAGTTTCTGAAAATACTAGGTAGCATCTGTGCAGTCATAGACGTGACTAGTCGCTAGGTGCAAAAAAGGCACCATGTGTGACTCAATTATGGGTAGTTGCAAGAGGGAAAAAGTATCAAATATTTTTGCTTAGAGAATTTTGTGTGCCAGTTCCAGGCGCCAGTAAGTGATATAAAACCCTTATTTCTCTTTTTTTTTCTACTTCTTTTTCTTCCCAAAGCTCTTTTCCATCCATTCCAAGTATTCTTGCAACATTCCTATTCTTTTGTCACAAATTGAAGCCTAGTTCAAGCGATTGAAGGTAAGAAACTAAGAATCAATCTCACATTTTTGCTATTATCTTTTTATCTGAAAAAAAATTGATAAAGACAGAACTGTTTTTTCATTTTTGTTGTTTGATGCTTGTTTTTTGTTTGAAATCTCAATCTATCTACATTCTAATGCTACAAACGAAAACTTCATTTCATTCTTTCCATTTATTTCATATATTTAATGTTTTATGTACTGTTTTTTATTTTTCCTGTATTTTTTATTGAAAATGTGAAATACATTACGATTTTTTACTTTCTTGTTTTTTAACAAATCTCCATAGATTTCCTACTGCTAAAAATGACAACTCCACTCCATTTTTTTAATATCTTTCATTTTTTTCCTTTTTTTGTATTTTTTTCTAAAAAATGTGAAATACACTATGGTTTTTTATTTTTCTCTTTGTTTTTGTAACAAATCTCTATAGGTTTCCATTCTAATGTTAAAAACAACAACTTCATTTCATTCTTTTCATATATTCAATGTTTCTTTTTACTTTTTTATTAATTTTTAGTTAATTTTTTTCTGAAAAACGTGAAATACAAAACTATTTATTATTTTCCTCTTTGTTTTTGAAACAAATCTCCATTGGTTTCCATTCTAATACTAAAAACAACAACTCCATATTCATGAAGATCATGTCTATTAATATCTTTCATGGTTTTTACTGCTTTTTTATTTTTTGTGTACTTTCCACCTAAAAACATGAAATTCAGTTTATATTGTTTGATTTGACTTTGGGTTGTTTATTATTTAAGGATTCCATTTTACTCATTTGACTAGTATTTGTTCATGTATTTATATTCCTATGTTTTTCTCATTTTTCTCATTTTTTGTGATTTTTATGTTTTTCCTTTTTAAACTTTTTTAATTAATTAATTTTGTGCCTGAAGGGACTAGGCACACCTAGTCACACCATTTGCGCCTTGCGCCTGTGACTACATAGGGTAGCGTTTGGGCCTTGAGTTTCCATCATAAATACTTCAACCAGTCCACAGAAATGCTTACTTTATTAGAGCCTATCTACAGTGGCAGCACTGCCTACTTTTGAACTGCTACCTATAAACCTTACCAGTAATAGAGGAGCTCTTGGAGATAAGGAATCCCACCACTCAGTCTTTGCATCTTCTGTTCTCTTTGGGGGTGTCTCTTTCATGATGAATGCTTTCACTATAAGAACCTATGAACCATCTAGATACAAGTAGCCAAGGGAAACAACCATTTTTCATGTGGTAGCAAGAATATGCTCCAATCAGGATTAGCTCAATATTGGTCTTAGAATATCATCTGCCCTGAATGACTTGTCCACCTGGTATCCCGGACAGGCATTACACAGGCTTCGATGCTCCTGTTTGGTTTGATTCCACCACAATCCTACATGGGTTTCATGTAGAATTTATCTTGAGAAACTTTTGCTCCTTTCATGTACATGCATGACTAGAGAGATATATCAAGTGAAGGATTAGCATGGAAAAGGTGTCAAGTCACTTCATATAATTTAGAAGGTGAGAAGGCACTTCTCTACAGAATCTCAAATGTCAAGTGCAAACCTTGAGTGCTGAAAATATCAGCGGAGGAACAGTGAAAGGAAGACGTTTTGGACCTCCAGTGAGAATATGTTTCCTCACAGTACAGATGATCTGCAATTGAGAAAAAACAAAAGGATTATGACTAGATCACAGCTAAAAAGTGTGGTAAAATTCATTAACAATGGGACTGCCTGGAAGCAATAATGGAAGTGGGAAATTAATAGGAAGCCAAAGGCACATGGTAGATGGAACTTATGTGAAAAAGCAGAGAAGGTATACACAATCATATCTAATATCGTTAAGAATTAAGTTCAAACACTTAAATAGTTGGGTGCCCTAAAATAACTTACAATGAGGTTGCACAACCATGTACATATTGTGTGTGTTGTTTATATGCATAGTGCATACGGATGATACAAATATCTGTGTGTGTGTACAAAAATGTTATAAAATAGTCCAAATATGATTCACTTACCATCTAACAGAGAAACCTATATGTGATACTCAAAAATAAAAGTAAACACAATTCTTACAAAAACTCAGGACTCCCTTTAGAAATATTACTCTAAGGATGAGTAAAAAAGGGGCAGCCCCGTACCCAAAGCTCCTGCCTATGCGGGGTCCAGGGAAGGGGCAGACCACAAGGGCCTATAGTAGGCAGCCTTACCTTGTATTCTTACAAGAGGCTGTTTCCACGCCTTGAATCCATGACCTCAAAGTTACATGTCGACAACTTTTACCGTGGCGCCAAGGCTCCCCTTCACTTTAAGGATGAATCAACCACTAAAATTTGTTGAAACGAACATTATGCAAAGGAATATTTTCTTATCACTTAAAATGTGAAACAATATAGGAAGTAACCTTCTGGTATTGTCCCTTTGAGGTTTACTGACACACTCTTCTTTCCACGTAAAGATGATTCTGTGAACAAGAAACAAAAGAAAGGAGAACATATGCTCTATCCTGATCCAATATCGTGTCTCTGTTACATAAATTGTTCATTAAAGTTAAGCATGTTGATAGGTTCTTATGTTAAGCTTACTGCAGAGTTTTAACAGTAAGCACAAAATACCCACTTTTTCTCTCTCAATAGTATAACCGTAAAATAGTAAGAATGTGGAATTTCCTATCAAGGTTTAATCAAGGTATCAGTACAGCAACTTTACTGAATGGCATTTATCAATAATAATTTAGAACAGGTTACAGTATTTTGACATTAATCAGCACATATAGGGGTTGCTGACTTCTATATAATTCACAACTAATAGACTTGCTTTTAAGATTCTGATAATAAAATATAAAAAAAGAGAAACATTGCTTCCTCAGCGTTCAAATGGTGAAAGCAGCAGATCTACAGGCAGGTTGCCACCATCATATAAGTAATTTCACTGCTGGGATTAATTTCTGTTTCAAATAGTTGGATCAGTTGTAAAGGAGGTGAACTATAAATAGCTGATCTTTCCTGTGGCGGATTAAGTCTGAGGGTAGAACTACTATTATTTTAGGTTTTAGAAGATGACTTCTACTGCTAACAAATTTCTCCAAGAAATCTGCAAGATGAGAGTGAAAATAGGCAGTAGAGAAGCAAATGGCTGAGGACATAATGCATCAGTGACTGATAAAGTCATGGCAAATCACAAAGGGGAGTCCAGAAAGTATATGTAAATAGCACAATCAAGGACTGGAATTTCTGCAACAGTTTCATTTGAAGCATGAGTGAAAATCTTCATTTCTATCATATTAGGTTACACAGAATATAAAAGAATAGAAAACTTCACATGTTAATTACCTTTAACATCTCTTCCGGATCCTCATTAAACAGCATATGAATAAGACGAGCAACAGAGTTTTGCTCTTCCTTGAAGTCCTCCTCATCCAGCTAATGGAAAGAAAAAACAAGTAACTGACTCAAAAACATCAATGTGGATAAGTGACAATGTGAAAGCAGTATTACTTCCAACAGGAAAGTCCAAGCAAAGACCCTAAACATTAAAAACCAAAAGGAAATTGTCTAAAGTATCATACAAAAAGTAACAGCACAGATGTTGGATCTGTACCTCATCATCTGTTGTCCCATCAATGTCCTTTATAAGCCCCTTTATTAATTCAAATAATGCCTCTACCTAAAAATTCAGTCAGTTAATGATGTAAAGAAAGAGCAGTCATGAAGTTGAAAAAGTGAAACAGTGAGAAAACACATACCTTATCAGCAGTTGATATGCAAGTACTATTTCTCATGACGCTTTGAATAATAACTACGGCCATGACTTTATTTGTTCCAGCATCAAGGTGATCCATGACTCGTGGATAGTTAGAAAGTTTTAGTGCAGTAACAATATCATTGTACTTCTCCAGTGGAGCACTCAAAAGTGCAACAACTTGTTTTGTTGCTCTGCTGTCTTCAAGCTTTGGTTTTCCTGAAAGCTTCCTAACACAAGCACCCTGAAGGAGAAAAGGGGGAAGGTGAATAATTTGAGTGGAAAACTAATTCGGCCAATAACTAAGATATAAACGTACAGATACCATGTAACCTGAACTACAAATCCACAGCTACTTAACCAAAGCTGCATACTTATCAGCGTAATATTATGTTACTGTAGCATAAACATTTTCATATTGTTATGTGTGCATCCCACATGACTCTGATGTGGAAGGTCCACAATCTAGATAAAGGAATCTTATCATCTCAAAGGTTGACTTTCCAGGAGAAAGCTGCTGAGACTAGGAACCGCTATTGGTTTACTGAGTTACAGAACAAAATCATAAGAGTATCTCAGATCCCTATGGTCGAAGTTATATTCTCAATAGATTTCCAAATAATTGTACCCATTTTCCAATATTTTGGGTTTGGTCAAATCTATTGTCATCCCACGGAATAGCACAAGCACCATGGAGCTGGATATACATACCAGTACTTGATCCACATAGTCAAGCCGGTCGGAATGGACTCGTAGAGTAAATGTAAGTAGAGATACATATAATGATATAGCTCCAACGACTGGCATATCAACCTGCGCTTCTATTACCTGTCACAAAAATAAAGATGAATAAATATTCCTAAAGTACTGGCAGAAAAAAAATCAAATGTGAACAAGAAACTGACCACAAGGAATTCTAGAACTTGGCTCCTAAAATTGCCACCATGCCATTAAGAACTTTCCAGTTAAACATCAAAAGCATGTGCTAATATTCAAACAGAATTCTAATATGAATCAAGCATGCATATAAAAAACTGATGCCTTAAAAACTCCATTTGGAGGCAACTGAATCCAATTTTGGTCAAAAAAGAAAGATGTTTAACAATTGATCAATACATTAGTGTGGCAGTATACTCAGAAGGCAAGTTTCTTTGCCCCTAGCGTATTATGTAATGGAGTAAGTGCTCAGGGATTTTATGAAGATCACCACATGTAACTATCTCTATTCAGATATTGCATCAATGACGTGCAAGTTACAAAGCCACAAACTCTGATGAAGCCTTTGAATATAACAAGCATCTGGTACAAAGGTCAGTGCCAAAAGAAGAAGAAAAACAAAAAGGTACACACCAGAAATGATTAAAGAAAAAAGAGTAAAGCTTAAAAGCATCTGTAAAAACATATGCTAAGTTTACCTTCCCAATGGCATTGCTCAATTTGGCAAAAGCCTCAACTTGCAAGAATTCTGGCAACACCTGAAGCACAAATTCATCAGACAGAACAACATATCCAGGGCAACAAAGAGTGTAGATAGAAAACTCACTTCTGCACTTGAAGCAGCATAATTTGATAATCTATCCATTAGTTGAGATAATACAGTTTTGATATCAACTGTTGGCTGAGGGGAAAAAAAAGAGAGAAAAATGTTACACGAACCAGAAGATTTGGTCAAGTTACATAGACAATGATAAATTGCTACTCAAATCAAGCCAGGGATGATTGATCATTCCGGATTGAGAATCACATGTTGACAGCCTGAGATCTCTGATGGAAAAAGCAGATAAGAGACTATGCCAAACAAGAGCATAGAACCAATTTGTGAAATGACCACAACAATATATCTCAAATAGAAGAAATATCAGCCATATCACCTACTTGAAGCTGCGGGCATGCTTCCAATAATGTTTCAAGGGTTTGCAAGTGGTACTCATCCGGGAAAACTTGTATTATACAATCCATAAGGTAATATTGGGCAAGCTCATCTTTACAGTTGACAACCTGTAAAAACCATTTGCATGTATTTTGTATCATATGAAGAATAGCATATTGGGCTGGCTTAGGCTTCTAGACCATTAAACATAAGATAGAGAGAAAATCTGACCTGCTCCAAGACTCTGGGAAGAACAGTCTCTTTGTACATTTCAAGATCAACACCCTCTATCTGACTAAGCACGTGCAGGTTCTTTCCAACCTAAGAAGAATATTTGGCCTCAGCACAAGAATCTTTAGAAAAAGTAGTTTAGTCATGCCCTCCAGCAAAGCCCAGCTATTAGACCATATAGGATGTTTTAGTTCATTGAGGGTGTTGGATACACCTCAGATAGTTACCAACCTTCCCCAGTGTGCGTGTGTGTGTGTATTGTTCATACATTATTAGACGCCTATATCCTCATAAGTTTTCCAATGACTAGGTTAGCTCAATATTATTTCATATTCATAATCTGTTTATTTAAAAACTTAAAAGTTAAAACCCTGTAGTTTTAGATAGCTTCTTCAGTGAAAATTCAAATTATACCATCTCTTCTTCATACTGGATTTGATAGTTGCTGATAGTTGTAACAACAATTTATGTTCATTTTGCTTGAAACATTTACCACCAAATCAGTCATGTTCGTATAAGTGATTACTAATGAGATATTACTATTAGCATAATGCTAGAGTTTCCATCAAAGCCATCATTTGCAGGCGAGTCACTTAGCAATGGAACTACACCTACAATAACTCAACTCCAATGCCTGCACCCACTGGGTGGTAGCTAGTCAGGAAAAGGATACTAAGCCTGCTGTCAGGACACCTTTCGCATAATCCAAACCTTTCAAGACCTTACCCATGCCAAAAACTTATAAGCATATACAATGTTAGGACCTATGGGATCTGCCTTATTCAATCCAGTGTGTGCCAGTGCCCTTAATGTGATACCCCTGTAGCCAGTTACATTAACTAAAAGTATCAAGTATTTCACCATGATGCTACAAAAAAGTCTCAAGTTACTGATATTTACAAGATCGCGAAGCTCGTTCCTTTCTTTGTCCCGCTTCTCTTTTTCCCGAAAAGGTCCCTGCAGATGAGAAAGCCAGATTGCAAGCCTGAACTCAGGATCACCTAACAGTATGAATGATAAAAAATCACTACAATAACAGCATGACCAGAACTATGACTTTGTTACGGAATCATGCCTCCATGATATTTGTGTTTAACTTTAAGACATGCATGTCATGGAGAAGCATGCATGCCCAACCATGAGAGCAGGTTGTTACTGATAATTTTACCAACCTGATGCTGCATCCGAACCCAGAGTTTATTCATCTCTGTGAAGTTCTGGAGTACAAAATCCACGGCATCCATGACAGTGTGAGCATCCCTGCAAAATGGCAGTTGAAGATGGATAGCACAAGTCATGAGTAACAAGGTCCAAATGCAATATCTCAACCTCACAGTGAGTTGGTTCATCTACATAATATACATAATCACAGCCTTGATAAGTAACACGGCATAATTAACAACAACAAAAGGAAAAAGAAAAATAGAAAGAGAGACGATGATCGAAAAAATAGATGAAGAAGGCTATATATAAGTCAAAAGGCCATGGTCAAAGAAACAGCTGATACGTTGTCAAAAAACTCTAACCAGAATCTTCGATATTTGAGTCATTCTGTTTCAATAATTCCTACACACACACACACATAAAAGCCAATTCTGAAATTTCTTCTAATAGTCTTGGCATACTAACCACTGTTCTGATATGTCCATAACTTCAGTAGCACCAAAGAAAGAAATCCATAACTTGAATGCTGTCATTACCCTAATAATCCGAGCACATGTTTCACAGCACAAAGCAGCCCTGAATGGAGGTTAAAAACTTCTAACACATTTATGAAACTAGGTTATAGCTTCCCAGCTCACCAAGTTTGGTTGATCATTTCAAACTATGATCTCAATAATTAGCATCTAGCATGGGGCTTAGAAGAGATGAAGATAAGTCATTCTGAAGAGCACTTTTGTTCACATGTGATAATGGTGCATTTTAGAGAAAGCGAGACTTTTTAAGATTGCCCATGAAGAGAAAAATTAAGCAAGCAGCCAACTGGTTGACAAGATTTGAAGCATTTGTCCTCCGTTCATTACCCTATAACTTGAACATGCTTAAGTGAAAAATACAATTACCACCGGAAGAAGCATAAAAGCATTTCTTGCTCAAAATTGCATCAGGTAATCCTCTACCAGAAGTTAGACAGTTTAAGAGATGGCAACATGTCTCCTTACCCTTCATACTCAGAACCGATATCAGGTAACTTGTCCCTACTAACTTGAGAAAGGTAACTCCTCAGGAAGAGCCCACGTACAGGATGTTGGATGCCACGGCACATCTCCACAAGGTCTTTGAGGACATCTTTAGCAGGAGCTTCCTTGGATTTGATGTAAACAGATCCCACTGTGCATAGAAGATACCTGATAAATCAACAATTTGGACTTCACAAACTATGACCAAAGCAATGTAATACAATCCAAAAGTATTGACTAAGGACATTTGAGTAGCAAAGAGATGAAAAGAGTTACGACTCCTAAGAATACACACAGAAACTTATTTAATTAACTCACACACATCAAAGAAGCATGCAAATAGCAAAGAAGACATATAAAATAAAACAAGTATGGGAGACCAGAGAGGTGCAAACTGGTTAAATTGAGACACTTTTGCCAGGCACAGGAAGAGTTTGCACACAGGTGTAGGAGAAGCAATAGAAACCAGCAATGAATACAATAAGGTGCAACCAACTTATACTGATGGACAGAGATGTTTGTTGACAGATGTTTACCGATAATATTATTGTGCATTCAGCTAAGGAACCGCTTGCAAATTAAAGTTAAAACCCAAAATGAAAAAAGAAAAAAAGGACAGGGCTTTGTATCACCCGCAGGTTCAGCCAAATGGATAGTTTACCAAATAGCCAGAAGATGTGAATGCTCACAAATTAAAATAAATAAATAAATAAATAATGATAGGGCCTTGTATCATCGAGCAGGTTCAGCCAAATGCATAGTTTGCCAACTAGCAAGAGAATGTCAATATCAGTCCAATATGTAATGTGGTTTATAGAAGGGGAGCCTTGGCGCAATAGTAGAATTGTCACCATGTGACCTTGAGGTCATAGGTTCGGGGCATGGAAACAGTCTCTTGCAAAAAGCAAGGTAAGGCTGCATACTATAGACTCTTGATGTATCTTTACTAATGTGGGATGCATGCTGAAGATGGAGGTAGCAATAAGAATAAAGATAATTGGTGAATGGGCATCGTAAATAGTGAATCAAAGAGCCAGATAATATGCTTAAAATTGAGCTTCTATTGTGACAGAAGGAACACGTGGAAAAGCTCCTCGCAAGTAATCAGGTGAAAAGAAAGCCCATGAAAATGAAATGAGGATCACCATAAATCATGACACATCTTGAGGTCATCACCAATAAATCATGACAAACCTTGGGGTCATATTAAGTGCTATCTACTACCAAAATAAACTAGGTGTTGGTTTCCGGGCCATTAGTCTTGCTTTTACAGGTCATTGGTGGAAAATTCTTCTGGGAGCTAGACTTTTGAACTCATATGGCTTTAAGCACCGTGCTGCACACTTGCATGGACACACAAAACCGCACCAGCATGCAATGTCTGCAAAAGTGTGGCAAAGTATAGACTGGACAATGATGAAAACCTAATGCTTGACGTCAAACTTTCCAAAGAAACCAAGTACTCAAACTGTCGAAAGACCAAACATCTGTGTCAAACCAATAAACCTCAACTCTGCTACCAAGCTCTTGAACTCTGATCCATAGTTTCACATTCCAGTCTTATACCCCAATTGACGGCTCTTCCACTTTATTCCGACTAATTGATGCATCTAAGCACTAACCAAGACCCGGACTACAAATCCGACTTTCCGCACTCACTCCCTGAAACTAACATATCAAATATCTAAAAGTTTTAAGAAATAAATATTTAGGTTTTGCTTTGTAGAAAAGAGGGTTTCAATAAATGCAGTAACCTCAAACAATTCTAAATTCATTGAAGAGCTAGTAATTAGCTAACTTCAGTCAATTCTACATTCCACCTGCTTAATCTATTCAATTTCAACAACTGTGGTACAATGAAATTATCAACAGAAAAGCGGATATTTTAGACTTACAGCCTAGGCAAGATGTTCCCTGCATGTTGTACAAGCTCATAGAGATCAATTATTGAACACCCACGCGTCGTTTCCTCCTTGAAAAACATCTCCAACTTCCTCAATTCATCAAACGACCGCATATCTTCAAAAAATCCCAAAATTTTCACACAAAAAAGGAACGATTTTTAAGAAATTCTTGAGCAGAAAACCAAAATTATGAAAATGATTCGAGAATTACAAAGCTCGTAATATTTGTGAGGTGAGAGTCTCGAAGTTCGAAGCTCGGAAAGCATCTGGGCCGAATACTTGAGTGCATCTCTGAGATTGTTCGAATCCTGACCCAAAAAATAAAGACAATCTGGATTTAAACATGAGAAATTAGGGTTCAGGGATTTGGGACTGCGAATTTACCAGAGCGCGATGCATGTAGAAGGCGTTGTGTTGAAGGCCTGCGATCCCTTCTGCGAGCCATTTATCTTCATCATCATACCCGTCGGCTAGCATTTTTCCGGTGGTCATCTCGCCGGTTCTGTGACAGTTTGCCGGCTCTCCGATGTTTGATTTTAGATTTCTTCCTCGCCCAAAAGAGATCTCTGCTTGTAGTTATGTGTACAGTATTGGGGTTTTTGAGTTGGAATGATGGTAAGGTAGATCGAGCTACCTCCGTAATTTGTGTCTCGCATTTGATCTTCCTGTCCGAATGTGGGGCCATTATAACATGTTAATCTGCTCAGATTATGCATGATCAGATCATAAGGAATGCTCCCATAGCGAGGACAATGTCAAAAAACATGGGCCCACCTGTATTTCATCTGATCCGCTCATCTGATTTCTTGAAGTTAGATATGGCATCCGTAAAGATCTACTTTTGATCACTGGAAACGAATTGTTAGACGTCAAAATAAAAAACGTAGCCCCCCGGATGCTAGATTTATCCAGTCATTATGATTTTCGGGCTACAAGATAGCTGTCTTTGGGAAATCAGATGACTGGCTAGGATCAACTGCAGGTGGGCCCTGTCATCATAATCACCGCAAGCATTCCTCTTGGATGATCTCGTTGTTTGATGTAGATTGCTTAGTTTCTTGAATTCTTTCCTTGATGAGGAGTTAAGACTAAATCAACAATCATAGTTCCACTTGCGATTGGTACTTGGGAACCTTTGATCTTTGGGAATTGGTGAGAACATCTATGGTCCATAATTCATCCCGGACCCACTTGCAGTTTGGAAAGCCATCCATTTTTCACTGTTGGATAAGATCGGTTGATCATCCAACGGAGAAGATTTTTCGTGCATGACCAAGCTAAAATCTGGTGATAATTGAGCGGTTTGCATCACCAAAACTGTGGACTCACATATACTCTAGCCATAGGTGTTTGGTTGTTTCTTGTATACACATACTGATACTTAGGAGGCAAGAATAGTGGTTGGTTGAGAAGTGGGACCATATAGATAATGTAATGGCTGGAGTCAAATCAATTGGGTCATCCTAACCATTCAATAACGGGTTTTTCCACAATCATCTAACTCGTATAATCTGGACTCTTGATTTTCAGTTCCTCAAGTCACTGTGTAGCTGCAGTCTAGATTGTCTAGATCAGTGAGGACCACGGTTTGGAGAGACCCCGCGAGTACCACTAAAATGAGTTCCTTTGAATTCTACACGGAATGTTTGACTTGTGGCTGTGATCGACTAGTGTATCTATTAAATCATGCATATACAAGCCCCACCGGGGATCGTCCGGTGGAGATCACTCTTCTTGGGCTTAGTTTGGGCACTGCCGACTTGCAACAAAGGTGAAGATTTTGGTTTTTGCACTGTTACAACCTCAAGGATGATCTAATCTCTCTACGAGACTGGTTGCCAACCCACTAATGATTTACTCAATTTTCAGATCTTGTAAGAATTTTCTAGTTAAAAGGGGAAGTTTCGGTGCATAAAGCTCGTGGGATTTGAGGAAGGGGCAGATCACAAACATTTATAGTATACAGCTTTATCTTACATTTTTGTAAGAAGCAATTTCCACTCCTTGAATCGTAACATCAAAGTCATGCCACCAAGATTTTCCTTTGTAAGAATTCCCCAGCTGTGCACTCAAAATATAATTCTTGAGTGCTCGTACTAGTTGAGAGCCAACAAAAGAAAGAATGAAGAGGAGCTTGAGGTCACGGGTTCAAAGCGTTGAAACAACCTCTTGCAAAATGCAAGGTAAAGCTGTGTACTTTAGACCCTTGTGGTCCACCCCTTTCCTGGACCCCACATAGGCGGGAGCTTCATGCACTGGGGCTGCCTGCCAATCATGGGCATATTCATTTAAGTGGAAAAAAATGATTGTAGATGGCAAAAATACAAATGGATATCAATTGTTAGATAATAAAAATTATTTACTTGTACTTTACATACAAGTAAATTTTTTCTTTCTTTCATTTTTTTTGTATCCAAGTAATGAATTACAAAATTAACCCACTCACACACTCTCCTCCGTCCGAGTCCTATAAAAGGTTGAAAGCAAGCGATTCAAACATGGAACTAAGCATATTTCAATCTTATAAACCACGATTGATACAACTGCAATACAACCAATTATATCATATTATTATTAGAGTCATAGGTCATAGTTTCATCACAGGCATTCCTAAAATTGAAAAGTGATCCTACTTGTTTATATTTCTCATTGGTCCAAGATGTTCATCAGATTCGCTTCATTCTCTCTCTTTAGTATTCAATAATGGGATGCTCATGAAATAATCCACGTAAAAAAAGGCAGCCCGATGCACAAAGCTCTCACCTACACAGCCTTACCTTGTATTTTTGTAAGAGACTGTTTTCACCCCTTGAACTCGTGATTTAAAGGTCACGTGGCAACAACTTTTAATTTATAATGTTTCTAAACTATTTATTTTTAAGCACACTTTTTCATAAGCTTTTTAAATAAAGAATGAGAATCTTATGTATTTGCTTATATTTTGCATATAATCAACAAATATCTTACCTACCCAATTAGGTGAAATTTTTGAATTAGATCATGCTACTTTGAAATTCGATGGTGCTTTTTGTAGCAATCCAAGAAATTGGCTCACTTTTGGACATGCTACGTTTGCTTTGCTCTTCTTTTTTTAACACCGTAAGATGATATCTCATCAGATGATTGTCTAAGGAAGACGTCGTTCTCTAAAATAAAGAGTGAAAAAATATGAGTAATTTGATGGAATTCTTTTTTCTCTTATGATGCGACAATCAAATATCTCGACTTTTTTGAACAAAATCTCAATCGATTTGTAATCAAATACACAAATCAATTGGTTTCATCGAGCTAGCTATATTTTTTAATCCATAAGACATCTAAATATCGAGTAATGAAATGTATGAACCATTTAAAGATGGGCTTCCGAAAATATAGTCTCTAGATTGCAACCATAGGCTATATTAGCTTATGTGCACAAAAAGGGTCTAGTTCCTCCAATGTTTGAACAGTGGTCCAGCAATTGCATTACAACTTATGAACAATCCGAATTGCTCTATGTACTCTGGAGATTTTCTTTTCTCCTCTTGTTCTTGGGCTTGCGTTGTCAGTTGCACTACGTGATTTGGATCTAAGATCTTCTAGCCGTTGGATCTCCCACAATCACAGAGATGCAGATTTCGAATTACTCATCCTGCCTAAAGGTAATTCGAGCTGGTGCAATTAGAAGATGAACGATTTGGATGATTATCGGGGCCTGCATGATCATCTGATTTGCTGACACTTCATATCTAGTGGGGTCCAATGATCAGCACCATCGAGCAAAGGGCCCCATTTACTATGTGCTTACTACGTAGCAGCTCATGTTAAGACACTTTGTATTGGATATGTCTGTAGATGTCCAGCACCCCACGCCTTTCCCATGTTGCTGCTAAGAAAATTTTGCTAAATGATTTCTGCACTCCTTGGTAGTGATAATGCCACCCTATTGTTCAATTGTTCATGTATGCATCTGCGCGTGTAAACCAGTCTGTGGATCAACATGAGCTAAAACATGAAGCTCTAATCGGCGGACTACAAGCGCCTAAAGTACACAGCTTTATCTTGCATTTTGCAAAAGGCTGTTCTCACGCCTTGAACCTGTGACCTCAAGGTCACACGACGACAACTTTTACCATTGCGCCAAGGCTCCCATTCGGTAGTCCAAATCGTGAACATCCTAAATAACCCAGACCCCTTAAATCTTCTCTACTGAACGATGTTAACCATACAATCTGTTACGTGGTGTTATAGTTTTTGACATGAAACAAGCTAACTTGAGATAAGATGGAATAATACCTAGTATGAGATGACCAAATTTAGCACGAGATGAAGTGAGATGAATGAAAATTCAATTTTACTTTGAGTTAAGATTAGATAATTTTCATCTCAAGCTCCGCTACAATGATATGAGAAGATATTATTTCATCTCTTCTCAGTTCAAGTGTCACTCTAGTAACATGGTCTGTCAGATCACCACATAAAAAGCATCATTAACCCACTCTTAGATATTAGATACTTTTTTAAGATGTTCATTTTTCGCTTGTGAAAAAATAAGTTTAGGATCATATGATAAAAGTCATGTTTGTTGTTGGCCTACTTAAGATCTGGCTCAAAAAGGATCACAAAAAAGTGTGGGCCCCAAGTGTACTATTAACATGTATATATTTTAGTGCTAGCAAATATAAGAGGCATAGATAAAGAAGTAGGCCTTTAAATGATCTGACTCATTCACCTGATTACTCTAGCTTGAGACTCAAGTAGCTCAGCAAGCATGTGAATTGTACGATTCTAAACTTTGATCACAGGAACCAAATAAGTTAGAAACTTTGTACAAGCAACCATTTAATTCAGTTTCCCAAAACTATCTATCCTAAAAGTAGATTCATCGAATCACTGTGATTTTTTGCATTTTTGCCTAAATCTACATATAGTATTTGAGAATTTATTAAATTACTCTTCAAAGTCAAGTCTAATTCTATAAATTTATGTTTAATGTGGTAAATTTGCCCATAATTAAAAATATGTAAGAACTTATCAATTATTCAAAAAAAAAAAGGAATTTTTTTTTTAATTCAAATTTTCAAAGTTCTTATTTAACTCTAGAAAGGAGTGCCACTATTAAGAAAGAGAAAAGAAAGGATAGACATCACATTCCAAATAAAAAACTCCCTCCATGATACCAGGTGTTAAATGGCTCCCAAACCCATAAATTGGAGGCAAACCCTAGTCAGCTTCAATACTTTCAGGGTCTCAAAGACTCCATATTGGCCCAACCCATTAAGGTTGGAAATGATCTCAACATCATAGCAATGGTCATTCTGTGTCTAATGGCCCTAAAACATGTGGCCCCTTCCATGCCCTACATGGTTACACTGTGCCCCTCCCTTCCCTAGGGTTGTCTATTCATTTATTTCTTTGCATCTTATCAAGCCCCCATGTCACATGACATGTTACAAGTTAGCTAATAAGGCGAACCAACAACCCATGTTAACATGTCCTATCACAATAATATGATTATGGTTTGGCCTTATTTGCTCATTAAGGTAATGTACACATCACAATGATTTCTTTTTTTAAAAAATGACTAAAAGCTAATGCAAAATCCCCCAGAGTCTCTTTGATGGTAAGCCCCATAAACTTAGGGTAGCCTTCTTACTTTCAGGATATTAAGTTTCCATGTGGATTTATGTTGTTTTGATATTCTACCATCATTTTATGGAATTTATTTTGATATTTTCAGTTGGCTAGGGGATGGTTGGTGTGCCATGGGCATTACAGAAATGGTGACATAATATCCATTTAAGGTACTTAAACCAACAAAACTTACTATGAGAGGAAAATATTTGTTGGATCAAGCATGTAAGAGATGTAGAACATGTGTTTATCAATATTTCTTTTTAAAAAATTATAGAAAAAAAGGTTAATGAGCATGTTAGACATATTTAAAGATGTATTAGACATAAAAATGATGGTGACATGAAATAAAAAATTGTTTTAGAAACTCTGCAATTGTCCACTTTTAATATTTAGAAGGGAAGTCTTGGCGCAATGGTAGAGTTGTTGTCGTGTGACCTTGAGGTCACAGGTTCAAGGTGTATAAACAGCTTATTGCAAAATGCAAGATAAGACTGTATACTATTGACCTTTGTGATCCACCCTTCTCTGGATCCTCCATTCGCGGTACTGCTGCCCTGTCTTGGAGCCTCTCAAGAATTAGACATTGCAATCTGAGAATCCCACCCTTTGTATCAAAAGAACGATCAGCTCATCAGTAGCCATCACAATAAATGACGCCAAGCAGATTACCATCCCAAAAATCCTAAACGTCAAAGCTGCCTTTCTCACCATCGATGGCTTCCTTGATCGCCGTCAGATCAATGTTACCACTTTCTCCGACGATCTGCTCCGCTTGTCGCCCTACTGCCGCTGCCGGGAATCTTTGCCGTTGTTTCTTCCCTGTTTGACCTGTTAACGTAGGCCACTGATGACAAAGCCATCTTTTCTGCCCGGGGCGGCCGGTTTCCAATCACTGGCGACGGCAATTTTTACAGAGATGTTCTTCCCCGTCGTCCACGGATCATTTTCCGGCGAGGGCGGAGGCAGAAAGGGCAGTGGCTTTTCCTGATGCGAAGATCTGTAGGAAGAGGAATCCATTGCAGGGACGGGGGTGGAATTTCGGGTTGTCTATTTGTGGAAGTATGGGAGAGAATGAAAGGTGGGGTTTCGTGGTAGGGAGGGAATAGGAAGTATGGATTTCAAGTTGTATGCTCCAGATCAACGGTATAAATCAAGGATATATCTGAGTTTTTTTCTTTAATCCAGGGTATAAATGTTAGAAATCGACAATTACAGGGTTAAACTTCAGAAAGGATAACCGGGATTGAGTCAGCTAGGTCACGTAGTCTGATCTAAGAACACGCGACGTTCATGCACGTAAAAGAGCCGGAAGACGTATTATCCTTAATTATTAATTTACAATAAGCGGGCAAATAAAAGGCTATTTTTCTGCATGGACATAGAGACTTACGTTAAGAGAAAACTCCCCTAGATATTATGTAAATATATGATGGTACGTTAAGAAGGGGAGCCTTGGCGCAAAGGTAAAAGTTATTGTCATGTGACCTTGAGGTCACGGGTTCAAGGCATTGAATCAGCCTCTTGCAAAAATGCAAAGTAAGGCTACCTACTTTAGGCCATTGTGGCCTCTCCCTTCTCGAACCCCGCATAGGCGGGAGCTTCATGCACCGGGACTGCCCTTTATACGATGGTACATTAAGAAAAATCGAAACAAGCTAGAGTGGAAGGTTTATTTTAGTAGTTAGCCACAATTCGAGGGAAAAAAAAATAAAAAATCCTTTGTCTAGACAGTTAATATGTTTAAATAATTCCATGTGTTATAAAGTCACCAGTAATAACCCAAGGACAATTTTGTTGACAGTTTGTTATCCTTGTTCGAAACAATCCATGGAGGATAAAAATTAGCAAAAAATCGTATGACCAAAAATGTAATATTAATAATGCTAACGAAGAAAGACTATACAAAATATGGTAGAAGAGCTCAGAGACAATAAGACACTTTCCTAGAATATATTTGGTTGCAGGTTTGAATCGCTACTTTACCCTTTAGTTGGGAATTAGATCTACGAGAGTGTGAGTTATTTGCTTTATAATTTTTTCCCAGTAATAAAAAAAAAAATTGAAAAAGAAAGAATCGATGTGTTTGATGATTAATGATGACTATATTTACAATTAGAAATGATTTGTTACCAAGTCGTTGCTTTTCCTTTGGCTGGGGATTAGACCTAGTATAGTGTGTGAGTTCTTTGCCAGCTGTCGTCATCCTTATCATCAAGACCTTATCCCTATTAGGGGACATTCATATAAATCTTGTTTCTCCATTTCATTTTATTGATTGTGATTATTTTATTTAGTTTCAAAGTTTTTAAATCTTTTCTTAACACTTCAATGAACGTTCTTTTGAATTTTTTTATTGCCTTTTTATTACCTAATAATTAAAAAATTATTAAAATATTTTTTATTTTTTTTTAAAGAAAGGATACATTTTTATGAATAATGATGACTACGTTTATGATTAGACATGACTTTTATAGATAAGCTTGTTTATCTAATGGTCCCCTATCATTTATACATGCACCATGCCATCTAAACCAAGTGGCCAAAATTATATTCGCTTCCAATCTTTTGATAAAGACATTTTTCACTTTATTAAACATTCTTCTAATTGGTTAAAAGGACAGATCCGGTGCATGAAGCTCCCGCCTATACGAGGTCTGGTTGAACTTCTAATTCTTCTAATTGGTTACTAATCACTTTTCCACCGATAATAACACCAACTAAACATAGAAGTTCAACCAGAGAGAGAGAGAGAGAGAGAGAGAGAGAGAGAGAGAGAGAGAGAGAGAGAGAGAGCTCCTACTATTAATAGAAGGAATGGAGACATTATTTGTCTAGATTACATGATTAGTCAATTTCATGGCCAACTTCTCTGATTTGGACTAGAAACAGTGAATCACGGAAAAGAGAAACCATCTAATCCACTCATCTGAAACCTATGGCTGTTATTTCTTGTGAGACTCTATGGATGCAGGCTAGATTATCCCTTTTTAATTTTATAATTATTCTTTTTAATTTTGGTAGTTAAAAAGCTTGGTTGGCTAGCCACTGGTTGTCAATGGGGTCATTGAGAAGGGATAGAATTATAGCAACAGTACACATTCCTCCCATACAGAAAATGTTGTGATCTTGCAATCTTGTTCTTGTCTTCTCCTGCACATAGGAAAACCCCCCATATTTGATCATTATATTACTAAGGTTAACAAAAAAATGGACCCATTAACACCCTGAAAATCGGAAATTTGTTATTAGATCTAAATTAGAAGTAAACAACCCAAATTATCTTTTAAATTTCATTTTTTCATCTCCTCCCACATATCTAATTTGAGATCAAATCCGACGTTCCAGAACCACCATCTCTTGTTAGAACTTGCCGATGGCTGTTCAAAAGATCCAAAAGAGAGAGAAATTGTTTAAAAAAATAAAAAATGGGAAGAATTTTCGTGATTTTAATTAATAAAAAGAGGTTGTTGTGATTGATAGAGGGTGTAGTTTTCAACCTTTTTCCTCCATTTCCTTTTTTCTCTGTTCATGTTCACGTTCAAACAAACTTTATGCCTTTCTTTATTAATAAATGGGGGGCACACAATGGCCGTCTCCATCTCCTTCATTTTTACAGTTCAGCAAAATAACCAGGTGAAAATCTTTGTCCACGCATGGGCTTATATTTCTTCCTTTTGTGGGAATTCATTTGATAATTAGTCAAGTTATGGCAAAAAGTGAAGAATAATTTATTTTCCTTGTGGTCCGCCCCAGGCCCGGCATAAGCGGGAGCTTCGTGCACCAAAGCTGCCCTTTTTTATATAGAAACATGTGGGCTCACTCCAGCTCACTTCAATGGCTGGTCCAAACCTTGCCTATTTGTGGCCTTAGAGGGTAGTATCCTTCTTGGCGTCCTCTTAGTATTTCCTTTTAATTCACTTCTCATTCTAAGAGTAGTCACCTTGGGTGTCCTAATTTGTAGGACTTATATGACTTAAGTAACATGAACCTAAGGGTAAATTTCCCATGCCTTATGTTTAAAATTAAAAAAATGAGCTGATATTCCCACATTTCGTATCTTTTTAGAGTTCTATCCTACTTTTATTTAATGGGCCCACTTTCATGATTATCTCAACAGTTCATCTTAGTTGTTTTGTAGTAGATAAGGTCTAACCCAGAAATCAGATGATTGTAACATTGTTATTTTTAAGTTCTAAAATTAATAGTAGAAAAATTGATAGCATTAAAAACAGCTAAAAAAAGAAAAATCAATGTTCTAATAATTTAAGATGCGTGAGTTTTGATACATGTTTCATCTATAATAATATACTTAAGATGAATGGTTTAGTTATCCAAAAAAGGGAACCACATGTGTAGTTTTACCATAAAACCTCAAATGTTTATATTGATCCTGCGTAGGAAAATTGGGAAAAATTATTGATGTTCAGCATTATATATGGAAGAGGGTTCAAGGTTCAGGGTTTAGGGAGGAGTGGGAATATTAGCTCCTTAAAAAAATCTTTTTTAAAGAATAAGTATAAAATATTTTTTATTTTTTATTGACCTAGGTTGGCAATTTGTACCATTCCAGAGATTTTAAGGATGAATATTGTTTATCCTTTTTTCATTGAGTAATTGGAAAAGCAAATAATATTGACAACAACAATAATAATAACAATAAATGCAAATTCCTCATAAATTAGGTAGGCCTTATCAAGAACTACTTAACCATGTTAAACACGAAATCATGCACAGGGAGTTGACACAAATAACACTTCTCTTGCCCAAAAATTTAAAACTTGCAGCGTGACCTAGTTGAAATAGCCCAAGAAAAAAATAGTTTATTTCCACTAATCACACCACCAATTAAGAGCCCATGCAAATTCTGACCTACTTGAAGTAGTCCCACTTGTATTTGTGAGGGAAAATACAGAAAGAAGAGACAAAGATGAGGTCCACTTATGCAATGATCTAAACCATTCATCCCCTAATATATGCTCCATGGTCTTTTGAAGGGCTAAGATAGTCCCAATAGAGATTTTTCTTGCATGTTATGTTCACAATTAGCCTTGCAAGAAAATTTGTCTAGGTAACAACCCAACATATGCCTCCTTGAATTTTTGCTAGCCATTTCAAGGAAACTAAGGATCCACCTTATTGCAGATAAAATATGAAATGTTACAAGGAAATCAAACATATTATACTCCAAATTGAAGGTTAAATGAAGCCATTCTGAATCATTCATCTGTAGAGCCATGTTAACTAGCCTTGCCTAGAAAATCTTTTATAGGAAATAGATGAAAATTATTTTCCATGAAAATAAAATTCTTCATGAAAAACATTTTATGCATTCAAATTGAAGTACATCAAAGACTCAAAAACCTTACATGGCTTAAAATTTTTAGGTCTTTGGTCCCTCCATTTCCTACCAACCAAATAGGCTCTTAATCTTCCCAGGTGGAAAATGAGTAGTTCAAAATTTAATAAAAGTTTCCATATTTTCAAGATAGTGGAATTATTTTTAAAGGTCTAAGCCATCATTTATATTGATTACCCTCTTTTAGATCACCTAACAAGTTTAATGATTTTAACCTGTATTCTTTGGGTCGAAAACCGCAACGATTGATTCTTAAAATTGAAAATCATCACATTGGTTATGGATGAGTTAACATCTGCACAAGGAGATTCCCTAGTGCATGCTATTTGTAGATGATATAGTCTTATTTAATGAGACAATGAAGTGTGTAAACATAAAGCTAGAGTTATGGAGAGAAGCATTAAAATCTGAAGGATTTAAAATTAGCCGAACTAAGACAAAATATATGGAATGTAATTTTAGCAATAAGAGTAAGAGTGAAACACTAGTCAAAATTGATAACCAAGAAGTGCCTGTAAAAGATCACTTTCAGTAGCATCAATGATTCATGAGAGTGGAGAGATTGAACAGGAGGTTATCCAGAGAATCCAAGTGGGTTGGAACAAATGGAGATGTGCATCTGGAGTTTTGTGTGATCGGTGGGTGCAACTCAAACTAAAAGGAAAATTCTATAAGATGGGCACAAGGCTGGCCATGCTCTATGGATTAGAATGTTAGGCAGTTAAGGAACATCATACTCATAAGATGAGCGTCGCAGAAATGAGGATGTTGAGATGGATGAGTAGTAAGACAAGAAAGAATAGAAATAGAAATGCAAATATTAGAGAAAATTTAGAGGTACTATCAATAGGTAACAAAATAAGGGAAATTAGACTTAGATGGTTGGGACATGTTCAACGAAAACCAACAAAGGCACCGGTTAGAATGAGTGAGGCAATACAAGTAGAAGGTTCTAAAAGGGTAAGTGGAAGGCCCAAAAGAATGTGGATAAAAGTGATGAGAAAAGATTTAAAAACTTTGAAACTAAATGAAGCCATGATATTTAATAAAGTAGAATGGATGAATAAGATTCATGTAGCCGACCCCTAATTAGGATAAGGTCTTGATGATGATGATGATGCCAAAACCTTCTAACATTACAAGGACTCTCTTATAGCACCAGGGTTTGAGGTTGTGCGTGAATGCATGTTTGTGCTGAGGTCATTACAAATAATAATAATAATAATAAATGATAGGAGGACTTAGAGGTCGAATGCTTTTGTGATTAATTTAAACTCTGTTTGCAAAGGGAACAAGAATTATGCATTAAGCTATTTTGGAATATAAACATTTTTTTCTTCTATCAATTAAAAATTTATTATATTTTTATTGATTTTTTTTTTCTATTCTAAACTAGCTTAATCCATAATTTTTATTTTGTCATAAAAGCCCATTATAATTTTAGCAATTAGAGGAATAACACTTGCATTGCATAAGACTTTAGATCATGACATCATCATTGTTGTCAAGACCTTCTCGCGATTAGGGGCCGTGCATTTATCTAACGGCATGCGAACCCATGCAAACTTTCCACTACACTAGAGTTCTGATGTATCTCGTTGCTTTCGAGGGAACATCTATTGCCCTTGTCTATTTTTTGCTATACCAAGGATCCGATATGATGCATTGCTTCTAGGGAAATGCCTTACCAGCCCTTATCCATTTTCTAGTGCAATCAAAATCTGATGCAACACGTCTCTTAGAATGTCTTAATGTCAATAATTGATTCATGCACGGGATTTGCTATGAGTTTTACTTTCTAGTTAGCACTTGATGCAAACCCTCCTCCTTTATCGAGGCTTAGACTAGTAACATTGAAGTTATTTTTAAATCATGATATATCTAAGCCAAAACCCAAGAGTTGAACAAATTGATCATCTTCAAACCCACTTTAAACTTTCAGATTTTGGTTGGCCAACCATCATCTAAAAGCTCTAACCCAAGTGCAAGTGAGTGTATTTGAGCCTAAATTATAGTATTCTTATTCAATGAAATGGAGAAGGAGAAGGAGAAGGAGAGCCTTGGCGCAACAACAAAAGTTGTCATCATATAATCTTGAGATCACATGTTCAAGACATGAAATAGTTACTTGTAAAATGCAAGGTAATTGGCTGCCTTTTTTACTTGTGAAACGGATTGGAGTCGGCAGCAGTTTCTCTAACTGCCTTTAAAAAAAGGAAAAACTAAAGAAAGAGAAAAAAACCGAAAACTGGCTGAAACAGTTATGGCGTGAGCCGGTACGCCAGCTGGATGCGGCTGACTGACTACGGACAGGGTTTACATATGAATGACACGTGTCTCCAATGATACGTGGCAGTAATTCAGCATTTCCCCCCAAAGCAGTTGTCAGTTGAGAAAACCAAAATGGAAAATGAGATATATTACGAAAGTACCCCTCAACGGCTATGCTAAAGCCTATTCTAACCCTGATGGAAGCTGAATGATACCCCCATAGCTCCGACAAAATTATTGAGAGGTCGCTCCCTCTGACTAATGTGCATATATTTTTTCGAAAAATAGTAGAGGTTGAAAATATAAGCGGGCCCACTTGTTGAGTTATCAAAACCATTGATTATCTAGTCCTTACTAATCTAAAACTTCACTCATGGTTCAAGGTGATAAGATTCTGCTCGGTTTGATGATTCTCATCCATTGCTTTATTTAGATTTTGCTAATGAATGCATATAATTATTTTTTATTTATGTCTATTTTAATATAAGAGTTTATATAGGTACATGATCTTATGATACAACTCAGGTTTGCTGCATGACAAATTAATGGTTCAACGTAAGATTTACTAGTACTTTCAACTGTTATATATGTGTGTATGTATGTATATTATTAAAAAATCTGAATAATGAGAATAAAGTTATTTGCGGTAGCTATGAGGTTTGGCAAAAAGAGGCCTCGCTTTGTTGACAATGAGTTGCAGGCTTAAGGTTGGCCCCGTCCACGGCATCAAGGAAGTGATAGATCTAAGAGAATATGTAAGTGTTTTTGTTATTAGTTTTTCCCTTGTATAAAAAAGGGACAACCCTGGTGCACAAAGCTCTTGCCTATGAAGGGTTCGAAGAAGGGATAGACCACAAGGGCTTATAGTAAATAACTTTACCTTGTATTTTTGTAAGAAGCTGTTTTCATGTCTTGAACTTGTAACCTTAAATATAGAAATAAGATTTCCCGCATATAAGCCATTGTGTCATGTTGATTGATCAACATGACATGTTTAAGGAAACAGGTTATGCGTGTTGTATCATGTTATATGTTTAATAAACGGGTTGTGTTAGTATCAACCCTTTTGATATGATTAATTTAAAAGGTTGTGTCTTTGTCAACCCATTTAACTTAATGTACCTGTTTCAACATGACACGAACATGCCACATAAACACAAATTGCCACTCTTAGGGCTGTGTGCTATAAACCTTTTGTGGCCTGCCCCTTTGTTTTAATTTGCAAGATAAAGTTGCAATTCATTGTTTGTTATCCTTGTGGTAATAATTTCCCACACAACTACAACATGCACAACAACTTAAATAGAGTCAGTCAAACCAAATTATTAATGGGTAAAAAACAATTAAATAGGTTTATCCATGTCTTGCAGGAATTTTGGTTATTTAATTGGATTTTCAAGGGCAGGTAAGGAAAACTATGGAGGACTGTGATAGAAAACTGTAACTGATATTCCAAGAACTGTTGGTCTTGAAGGCTTTCACGTTTTTAAGAAAATCAATAATTTCTTAAAAATTAGAAAAAAAATGAGAGAGAGAAACTAGAGAGAGGACCCAAATCCCAATTCCCCTCAAAGAAAGTTGCAGAGCATCATCGGAATAGCTGTAATTTTCATCACAGAGAAGAAAAAAATCCGCTGAATTTCTGTAGAAAAAGTGAGGATTCCAGCTGTTCTATATATAACTTTGGAGTCTCTCTCTGCAATGCTCCGCATGGGTCAGCTGTGCGAACAACCCAAATTCAATTCCCACGAAATTCTCAGAGAAAAACAGGAATCAATCGAAGTGGGCTGAAAAGATACGTCTTTTTTGTCTTCTGAAAGCTTCCCTTTGCAGTCTCTAGGTTTCTTAGACTGAAAAAGTGGGTTCTTTATTTCCTTTTTCTCTTTTTTGTTGAATGTTCCATTTTGGGTCTTTTACTGCGAAGATTTACACGGCTGCGTTCTTCACTTTCTATGAAACCAATTCAGTTTTCCGTCTTCTGTGGTCTGGGTTTTTGTTAGAGTGCAGGAAATGCGGGTTTTTTACTTGAGGATCTGCTGAGTAACAGGAAAGTTGAGGGAGTGAGAGGGAGAAAATCATGGAAGAATTATTAGAGTTGTTTCTCTGATTCGGGTTCCTTTTTTGGAGAGTGAAAGTAGGGTGTACATTTTCCCTGCAAACTGGTTTCTTTGTTTTGCTTTCTTGCATTCACAGTGAAATATACGAGAGAGGGAGAGAGAGAGCTTACTGTGAATTTCCTTCCTTAGAGACATATAGCGGGGTTTCTTCTTGTTTTTCCACTAGATTTGTGCACAGTTTTTTTCTTTCCTGCATTTCCCAGTTTCCTGATCTGGGTCGGTGTGGTCTAGTAAAATGGGCCAGTTTCTCAAAACTGTTGATGAAGTAGTTGAAGAGATCATGAGAATTCACAGATCTCTTCCTGCTAGACCTGGTCTAGATGAGCTAGATGCTGCAAGGGATTTGATTGGGAATGTAGACAAAGAAGAACAAATGAGGATTGAGGCAATTTCTAAGCAGAAAAAGGGTCCCAATGTTCCAGAAGAGTTGTTCTTTGTTTTGCAAGAGATGCAGAAAGGTTTAGTAATTTTCCAGAGTTTAGATCAGAAGAGAGAAGCTGTGAAATTGCTTGATCTTTGGAAAATTCATTCTTTGTTCGATGAATATGTTCAGAGAGCATCCAAATGCCTTCCTTCTTCTGAGAATTCTAGTCAGGGAGGCTATTCAAATTGGTCGGTCTCTACCATTTCCGGGAGCCTTTCTTCTAGCACTGTTGGTAGTTCTTCTACTGGTTTTGATTCTTCTACAACTTCATCTGGTTTTTTCTCACCGAAGGAAAGTTCAAGGAATACTGAGCTATTTACTAGAGATGACAGTTATGTAAGTACAAAGACTAAGTTTCAAGTTGCTGGCATTGATTCTGTTTCGGATAAATCAAGAAGCATGTTTCTGAATTCGACCATCAAATCTGTAATTGCTTCTGGTAAGTTTTGATGTTCTTTGATATGGATGTTTACGACATTCTTTATGAGTTGACTGGATCTGTGATTTTTAACTCTGAAGAGGTTTAGTGAGTCGATCTGTCTTTTTGCACTGTGGTATTGTTAGATGAAGATGTAAGCTATCTAGTTTTATTGCTATATTTATATTTGTTTTGTGTTCTTGTGATCTGCTGGAGCTAGGTGTTTGGATTCATGGTAATGAGCTCTAGTTATCCAGAATAACTTGCTATTTATGTTAGAAATAAAACTCTCATATGCAATTGTAAGTTAATACAAGTTAAAACTTTTGTGTTTTGTGGGTAACCCGATGATAAATTGAGTCTGATAAAACTGGCTAATGATAAAGTTAGTCTGTTAACACTGGCTAGTATTCCTTGAAGAAAGAAATGGCTAGTGTTTGAATTTTCATCTTTTCTTCATATTGTTTTGTGTAGGAGAAGCAGGTGACAAACTGAGTCTCATAAAACTAGCTAGCTTGATTGAGGCCTCTAAAAAGAAAGGTACCAAAGAGCTCAACTTACAGAACAAATTGATGGATCAAATTGAATGGCTACCTGACTCAATAGGGAAGTTATCTGGTCTGGATACTCTGGATCTGTCTGAGAACCGGATCCTTGCTCTTCCTAATACAATTGGAGGCCTTGCTGTAACAAAGCTTGACCTCCATTCAAATCGGATCGCTGAGCTTCCTGATACCATTGGTGATCTTTTCAGACTGGCCTATCTGGACTTGAGAGGAAACCAACTAACATCTTTACCATCTACGTGCGGTAAATTGTCATGTCTTGTAGAGCTTGATCTGAGTTCCAATCATTTGTCAGCACTTCCGGACACTATTGGAAATCTTGTCAGCCTTAAAAGATTAAACCTTGAAACAAATGATATTGAAGAGATCCCTCATACTATTGGCCATTGTTCTTCTCTTATCGAGTTCCGGGCAGATTACAATCGCCTGAAAGCCTTGCCAGAAGCTGTAGGAAAACTTGAGCACTTGGAAATCCTATCTGTGCGCTATAACAATATTAAAGCTCTACCCACAACAATGGCATCCATGTCAAGCTTGAAGGAACTTGACGTCAGTTTCAATGAGCTCGAGTCAGTACCAGAGAGCTTGTGTCTTGCTACCACACTCATCAAGTTGAACGTAGGAAATAATTTTGCTGATTTACAGTCACTACCACGAAGCATTGGAAACCTTGAGATGTTAGAAGAATTGGATATCAGTAACAATCAGATAAGGGTCCTTCCGGATTCTTTCCGTATGCTAGCAAATTTACGCATACTTCGCGCCCATGAAAATCCACTGGAGGTACCACCCAGGCGTGTTGCTGAGATGGGTGCACAGGTAATTCTTTTCACCTTATCTTTTGTTTCTCTATGTGGACTCTTGAAAGTTCGCTTCCACTTTGGGCTGATGGATATTTTGCTTTTCAGGCTATTGTACATTACATGGCTGAAATGGTTGCAAAGAGGGAGGTCAAAGCAACTCCAGTTAAGTCAAAGAAGACTTGGGCTCGGTTTTTCTTTTTCTCCAGGCCCAACAAAAGGAAGCATGATGGTTTAGAGTATGTCAAAGCCTGACTTTTCATTGTATAAGAATCTGAACATAGCTCAGTTGCCTTGGGTAAGGTCCCTTGATTGTTGATTTTTGTGGTACTCTTTTTGCTACTCTTATTTCATTGCTAATTGTTATCTTATGGGCTAAATTTTCTGCAGGGGATTGCATCAGTTGGAAATGTGGAAGGATCTGTGGCGAAAAAGATGAATCTTGAGATCTCTAAACATTATGGGGTTGAAACTTGAAAGATATGGGTCTTATCTCTGTCCAGAAGTACTTGTAAAATTCTGCTCCATGTTATCTCAATCTGTTGCATTATTGATCTCTAATGTCTTGAGCTACAATGAGATGTACCATTTACTTCAAGCGGCATAAAGAATGTTGTACCAAATACCTTTGCTCAACGAAATCTGAGGTTACTCTTATCATGTCTAAATGAGCTAACATATGCTGCTGGCTCCTTGGAATTCTATCAATTGCTGTTGCAGGTTGTGTTCTATTACTTTAAAATGCCATGACATTAGCTGAATTGACTGATATTATGATAAAGCAGCTGCATTTATGATGGTCTGAGCATTTTACTATAGTCTAAACCCTCTCTCTGATATAATTATAAAAGGGCAGCTTGGTATACGAAGCTCCTGCAAGTGCAGGGTCCGGAGAAGGGGTGGACGACAAAGGGTCTATAGTATGCAGCCTTACCTTGTGTTTTGCAGGAGGCTGTTTTCATACCTCCAAGTAACACGGGGGCAACTCAACCATTGCTCCAAGGCTACCCTTCTTCCCTGACATAATTAATGGGTTATAAATACTCCATGCTTGAAGCTGGTGCGGTTTGAACAGGGTTGGAATTGGACATGTTTATAGAGATTATATAATCAGAGCTAAAATGGTATATGTTATTTAGTATTAGTTCATGAGAACATGATGCAACTTATCCAGATGAAGATGCAGCAAACCCACTAAAAAGATAATGTTTTTCCTCTTGATACCCATGTTGATCAGTGTGTAAAGCATGTCACTGTGGTCTTATTTGGTTAAAGATGGAGTGCCGTTGTTACATGGGCTTTATTGATATGTAACTTTGACATAGTTTGAAGTGAGATTGGCGGTTGAAGCTTAGACATCTGATTCATATTGTTTCCTAGAACTTCAGCAATTCTATATCATTTCATAATATTTTTGGTCATGGGAGTTCTCTTCATAGGTAAGATTTATATGGCTTTGTTATTTGGGTAAGCAAGAAGTCCCAAAGAAAATCATGCCCTGTGTATGATCTGGAGAGTAATGGGAATTTCAACAACTAGGTAAAGAGCTTTCTAGATGTATCAGAAATACTACTGTTACCAATCTCAAAACTCTAAATATCCAAATAAATGGAGTGACTGTCACCATACTACCTCTAACTGGAAAAGCTGTGATTAATGATAAAGTTTTGGTGGTATGTGGAGCACATGCTAGCTGAATTTGAAGTGTTTTCATGGGCAGAAGACCTAGCAATCTATAAAAGCATGCATTTGAGTACAAAAGTAACAGTTACAAGAAAAAAATAATCAGCCCTCAATCAATAGAATTGCCGTTTGGGGTATCCGGTTCCATGTCACAATGGAGGTGCAGGATATCACTACTAGCAAGATGGTTTGCTTGTCCTTATGGGTGCTTTGGATAGGACTAGAAGTACATAATCTAGTAAAGATATTTTGGAGATCTCATTAAAAAATTACTTGCATCTGGATCACTGAATACATTGTTGGCATCCTCAATAACCAATTTTTTTTTATCTCACCGAGATAATCTCCAGACAAAAAATATCAATTCAGCTAATATAAACCATGATTTGGAAGTGACAGTCAATATGGTTTGGGTGGCCGATATGTATTGGAAGTTTAGGTTCCTATGGTTCACATTCCATATGGTTATTACTTTCCAGAACTTTCACCTGTATTGGATGCACATTGGCTGTGCCTGGGTCTGCATGCATCAGTTGGTACAAGTCATAAGTGAGTCAAACTCTCGTGATTTGAATTGCAACTAAAGATCACCATGTTGCTGCTTTCAACCCTTTTTACAGGATTGATTTGTCATACAGCATACATCTTATGAAGCTTGACATGAAATTTGCTCGGAAACATGAGTCTGGAAATTGTTTCTTTGTTTAAGGTACGTGATTCTTTCAGTTTCTTTTGCAACTAATTGTAAATAATAAAAAAAGCATAATTCATGTTGACTGCATACGAATGTTTCTTCTGCATTTTGATGAGATCAATGGTCGTTTTTGGTTATTTCATCACGTGTTTCTTTTTTTCTTGATGTTTCATTCCTGATTATCCATTTGCTTTTGTTTGTTTTTCTTTTCTGTACTGTTTGATGCCCTACATGTTCTTAAGGCTAGAGTTATGAATTTATGCATCCATCCTGTTGTACATCTTTATTTATGTTTCTCAGGTATTCCCTTTCTTTTTAATTGTTTCATGTTTGTTTTTGCATTTTAGTAAGCTTTTGATGCTTAGCTTTCATGAACTCCTTCTACATATCTTTGAGAGATTTTATTTATCTATGTGTCTCTCTATGTATATTTACCATTTTTCTTCTGGATTCATTTTTTTCCCCTGAACACTTGCACATTCACGTGAGCTTGAATTGAAAAGAGAGAGAGGACGGCAATATAATATAAGATTAGCAGAATCTGGCGTATATCTCAATGTTGCGAATGAGGCCCTTTATTTATAGTTATGCTGCTGAAATTTCCTTTTTCTGAATGTGCTTCAGACTCCCGATATTTATGAATTTTGTTATGTAGGTTGTTTTTCCTAAAGTTCTTTTCTGCCTACTCCGAGAGTACCCTTCCTATTTTAGGTTACATGCTTAAACATACTCCTTAATGTTAAAATGTTATTAGAGTCCTAAGTTGGTTGTTGGACGACCCAGAAGTTCCCTTTGTACGTAGTAAGATAATCTCATCTTTATTTTTGCATTCGTATTAAGCATATGATGATGCTTAACTTTCACAAGCTCCATGTACATATCTTTGACTGTGATTAATTTATCTGTGTCTTTGTCTGTATTTTTGTTAATTCTCTTCTTGCTTCAATTTTCTCTCACTGTTTCTATAACTCTATTTGATGTTTCATATGTAAACACAATTTAGCAGGTGACCACGTGTGTATACTTGCATGCACAGGTGTTGCATTATACAGCTTCTGATGATCATCTTCTGATACTATGAATGTAATCATGTAGTTCATTTTGAGTTTATTGTTTGTAATAATTTGTACTAATGCAAAGTGCATCATTATACTATGTATTTAAACTTTTTGTTTGTTCAGTTTTTGACTTGTTTGCAGTTGGTTCTAGTAAAAGCCAGAACAATTCAACAACTAAGCAATTAAGAGTTTTGTCAATATGCCGTAGGCGATATTGATTAATCACTGTATCAGAATGCAGATATTTCTTAAACAAAATATTCTATGAATCAAAGAATATAAATTAACAAGAATCTGTGGTCAAACAAGAGTTGCACCATAATGCTATCTGAACTTTAAAGCAGTTACACCTGTAAACAAACTATCATGCATCTACAATTGGCAGTGACTTCCAGGCTTGTGTGACCAGATTTTGTTCTCATTGCTCATTGTTCTGTGCTCCCGTATTTGTACAACCGTAACTGGTTACAGAAGTTTACAAATTTCTGAAATTGGAACTGAAAACACTGTTAAATGGAATTTCAAGAGTTTAACAAAATCTGAGACTGGAATGATATGTAGGCATGTGGAGTTAGGTATTAACATGAAAACATCTGTCTAGCTGTTTGCATTTTGATAAATCAAAATTTCTTTGAGCTTTCTATTTTCTCTTTCCCTGCATTCCATCTTTGCCACATGTACCTATAACTTTATCTTAAGAAAAAAAGAGTGTAACTACAATTTTCCGTATAACTTGTCATTTTAATACTTTATTTCCGAACCACATGGCACTTCTATTCCATTCTTCATTGAATATGCCTAGAAGGATATCACTGTTGGTATCTCATTTATGTTTCAGTAGATTGAGAGGATGGATGCTGACCTTCAATTGATTATGGAAATTAAGCTTTTGATTCATGTGGTTAAAGCGCAATGACTGGTTATAGTGTTTGATGTGAATGAAATTTGTTTATAATTGTCTGGGCACTTCTCTGCCACTTTCTGTGTAAGTAAGATTATTTGTATAACATCTTGAGTTATGAAAATCCAGGACTTCTTCATGTCTCCGGGCATAATATTACAAAGCTGTGCGAGAACAGAATCAATATGCACGGTCAGAAGTCATCAAAATATGCCTTGGCCAAGGTTGTAGACTTGATAGCTTGGATATGTGATGTTCTATAGGTATTCTTTGGAAGAATATGTATGTTTTCTCTTATTAAGTTTCATATCCTTGCAACTGTAAGGGTGGGGTCTATATTTTTGGTGAAGAGAAGTCAATATCAAGCATCAGCAAATGGCTACAAGGAAGAAAAGGTACAGCGTCCAATACCAGGGTTCAGTACTAGGAAAGAGAATAATGTCATTTGTGAGATTTTGTTACATCAGTTCGATATTCTCTGAAACAGTTGATTGAAGACACCATGTCTAAGACTCTAGGAACAGACTTCCAGTATGAGTTTGCTTGTCAAATATGGAGTTTCTTATTTATATTGTATTAGTATTTAATGTATGTTCTGACAAAATCTGTTTGTATGTAATTTGCTTTCATTGATGGCTAACTTTGCATCAGTATGGGTGATCTAATTGCTGGATGCCTTTTCTTGTTGAACTCAGTACATGAATGTTAAATAACATTCAGACAGGGCTAGCTTTTCTTGGGTTTGGACCTCGTATTTTTTTTGGACTGTTCTGCCATTATTTCTTCTGTCCTCCCAACATATGAAAGAAGTCTAGGATATAAGCTCTGTCTGAGAATGTTAGGATGAACTAAATATGTAAGCATTTGAACTTTCAAGAGTTGTTTAGTGAGACTGTGGTAGACCCCTGGGTGGGACCTTGATTCTGAAGCTGGTATGGTATTGTAATAAGTTCATCTCATAGACTTATATGAATGTGTACATTAAACTACCAAAGAATGATGGTTTAAAGGATGGCATCTCCTATTATTTAAATTTGTTCTGCCCATGAGGTCAAACCAATTCCCCCAGGAGTCAAGAACTTTGTAAGTTCTATAGATTGAAAGTGGAGAGGAAATTATTTTCATTTTGGGGATGAATTATTTGTTACTTAAATAAATAAAGAAGAACAAGAAAACGATACCATGAATATCGGATCAGCTTGTAGAATCCTCATGGAGTCCTTATGGAATCAAATGGTAGATAGGATTACTTTAGATTGTCTATAGGCTGAAAAAAACCATTCAGATTGAGAAAGCAGTCAATTCAGGAGATAAACTGGCTTCAAAGTCATTAGAGGTAGTGAAACCTTTTCCTCTGTCTATGTATTTCCACTAAAGAGACATTGAAATGAACAGCTGGGTGGAATCATAGGATTTAACACACATTTGAGGATTTAGCCACTGTAAAGTTTGACATCGTAGAAGTCCTTGGTAGCTCTTTTTCTGGGTAGGCAAGCTGGTTTTTGATGGATAACCTTAAACCAAGAGCGACTCGAACCCATGAAAGCCCCTCCTTGCACCATTGGGGTAGAATGCCAGGACTCAAGCCCTTATTAGCCCTACTAATTGCAAACTGATCTAGCAAACTAAATAGTTACATAAAAGTTGTTTTCCACTTTTTATTGCTTGCTTTATAATCTTATCATGAAATCCAACTGGGATTGATGAACTTGTCCTGAACCTGCTAACTATGGTTTTGGACTAGGAAAGGCAGGTTGTGAAGGCAGCTTCTTCGACTAATTATGGGTCAGTGGTTTCTGATAAACATCTCAGATCACCAAAGAATAGAGCAGAGGATAACGAAAACTGAAAGCGGAGCTTGTAGCTGAGAGAACTCATCAAAAGTGCAGATGCAGAACAATTCAGTCTGATGTTATTAGTTAATTATTTATGTCACTTTTCTTTTGAAACGAAAAGGTTTTATTAATGACCAAAATGATCAAAGGAGACTAACTACAAGAAGAACAAGAACAGTCTAATTATTTGTTTACTTCATTCTCTAATCTATACATCTTTTCTTGATTTGTTAGATGTTAACATGTCGTCTTAGCACCTAATCCAATCCCAAATTTGCATTGTAATCAGACTGTAAGTGGGTTTTTTATATATTTTACAAGCTGTTATTATGTTGGTCATTAGTTGACCTTTTTATGTGCTTTGCTATCACCCAAAATGACAAGACTTATGTTTCCCTCATACTGTCAATTCTAATAGATTTCAGTGCACTATGACAGTTAATACATTCATCTTAGACCATTCTGAAGAGACAAAATCAAACTCACTCGCTACACCTCTGCTTCTGCTGGGTCAGGTTTAGGTTGGCAGCGATGATCACATGGGCAGGGGGGATCCAGCTCCGTCGATCATCACTTCACCAAGGATGATATATATACAGCGATGATCACATTCTTATGTGCCCATTCTGGAGGCCCTGCCAAAATTATCTTATGACCCACAAATTAAACCCATTGGATAATCTTATTTTATGCAAGTCTGATCCAAGTTATATCATCATCATCATCATCATCAAGACCTTATCCCAATTAGGGGTTGGCCACATGAATCTTATTCTTCCATTCCACTCTAAAAAATACCATGGTTTCATTTAGTCCCAAAGTTTTTAAATCTTTCCTCACCACTTCTATCCACGTTCTTTTGGGCCTTCCCCTTGCCCTTTTAGAATCTTCAACTTGTATCGCCTCACTCCTTCTAACTGGTGCCGTTGGTGGCATCCTTTGAAAATGTCCAAACCATCTAAGTCTAATTTCCCTCATCTTGTTACCAATTGGCGCTATCCCTAAATTTCCTCTAATATTTTTATTTCTAATTCTATCCTTTCTTGTCTTACCACTCATCCATCTCAACATCCTCATTTTTGCGACACTCAGCCTATGAGTATGATGTTCCTTAACTGCCCAACACTTTGATCCATAGAGCATGGCCGGCCTAATAGCCATCCTACAGAATTTTCCCTTTAGTTTGAGTGGCACCTGCCGATCACATAAAACACCCGATGCACATCTCCATTTATTCCAACCCACTTGGATTCTCTGGGTAACCTCCCTCTCAATCTCTCCACTCTCATGGATCAATGTTCCTAAGTATCGGAAGTGGTCTCTCATGGGGACCTCTTGGTTATCAATCTTGACTGGTGCTCCACACCTACTCTCCTTACTAAAATTACAGTCCATATATTCTGTCTTAGTTTGGCTAATTTTAAATCCTTCCGATTCTAATGCTTCTCTCCATAACTTTAGCTTTATGTTTACACCCTCCCTTGTCTCATCAAGTAGGACTATATCGTCTGCAAATAGTATGCACCAGGGAATCTCTTCATGCAGATGTTTTGTTAACTCATCCATAACTAATGTGAAAAGGTATGGACTCAATGCCGATCCTTGGTGCAATTCGACAGTGACAGGAAAATCACCAATCACGCCATTAGTGGTCTTAACATTTGTTACTGCTCCCTCATACATATCTTTAATTATGTCTATATACCCTTGCGAAATCCCTTTATCACCCAACACCCTCCATATTAACTCTCTAGGGACTCTATCATAAGCTTTCTCTAAGTCTAATCATAGTGCGTCCATTGGAAGACTCTTTTAGAGAGCCAAATGAAAAGCTAACTCAGGGTCTGGCTAAAAAAAAGGCAGCCCAGTGCACGAAGTTCCTGCTTATGTGAGGGTCAGGGAAAGGGCAGATCACAAGGGCCTATAGTAAGTAGTCTTACCTTGTATTTTTTGCAAGAGGTTGTTTCTACGCCTTGAACCCGTGACCTCAAGGTCACATGACAACAACTTTTATCGTTGCACCAAGGCTCCCCTACTAACTCAGGGTCTAGCTAGCTTTCTTAATTAAATCTAAAGTTAATTTTCAACATGGTACTTTAAAATAGAACCTACCAGAAGAGGCGTCTACAATTATCAGGAGTCTTTTTCCTAATGTATTTCTTCCATAATCTATGAAATTTCTCCTAAACCAAGCTTTATCATCGAAAAAGACTCACCATAATGAAATCACACTCAAATTGATCCTATAACGAAAAGAATGAGCCCCCTAATCGGATGGTTAGGATTTCAGGAATGGTGTGCTTTTTGGTGGGACCTTAGTTGTGTTTTCCACGCCATGTTGATGTTACTGTCTGAACTCAAGCCCAAAGTTTCTCTCATTTAGTATGACAAAAGGGCAATCCCGGTACATGAAGCTCCCAAGTATAGGAGGTCCCGAGAAGGGGCGAACCACAAGGGTTAATAGTACACAGCTTAACCTTGCATTTTGCAAGAGGCAATTTCCATACTTCAAATCCATGACCTCAAAGCCATGCGAAAATAACTCCATTGTTGTGTCAAGGCTTCCCTTAGACTAAAAAGAATACCGGAGGAATGCCTAGAAATTAGGGAATTTAAGTAATATAGAATGGAAAATTGATGTTTAGATAAGACCAAAGAAACCCAGGAAAATGTAATTATATGCACAAACAGAAAAGGTCACTCATAAAAACAATATTTTTTATTTTAATAATCCATCATTCTTCCTACTAACCAAACAGAAATTGTGCTCCTTAAAAGAGAAGTTTTTATTTCAAAACAATGGATTGGAACATCAGAAAATTCAAGTGGCAAGGGAAAATTGTTCTTCAGAGGATAAAAAAAAAAGAAGAAGAAAAGACATTAATGGTACTGTACAAGAAAAAACTATAAAATTTAATACAATTTATCATAATCAATTAGTTAACATGTTGGTTAAAGAAATTCTAAAACACAAAAAAATTATCGTTAACTTATTAAATTGCCTAGATAAAATATTCAACAAAATGCTGAAACAAAATAAAAGATAAAAGAATAAACACCTAAATAGAACAAAAAAGAAAAATCAAAAGAGAAGTATGCAACTAAGAAGAGAGAGAGAGAGTCCTTTGTATAGAAAATTAAGGTCATGTTTTCCCATTATGTTAGAAAGATAAATGTTCGTAGGATTGAGATGAGTCAGAGAGTGATTTGCTTTATAATTCTTCTCATGTACAGAAATTAAAATTAAAATAAAGACAAAATTTTAGAAGGGGAAAGAGTTAAAAACTATATGAACACAGTTACCCACATGACAAAGAAAAAATAAATTTTAATTAACCTATATTTAATGGAAAAAGATAGAGATAGAAATAACATTGCTCCTGCTTTCAAGTACATACCCCATTATCCTTCCTCCACAGAAACTAAAATGCACAGACACCACATAGGAACTACAATTTACAATTTCAAATGCGAAAAAAAGAAAAGAAAAGGAAATGCAGAAAGAACTTCTAGCAAAACACTAAATTACTGTCGAATATCCAAACCTGTAAGCAAACGATCGGCTCCTGTAAAACTCCTCATCCTCGAATCTCCATCGTCCATCATCAAAATTCTTAGAATAGCTCAATGGATCATAACTAGCCAAAACATTCCTCCCTCTTCTAGTTCCTGCGGCCCGGAAGACTCTCCTCTTCGAATCAAGAGACAACCAAACAGCTCTTCTAACAATCCCAACCATCCATTTAAGCTTTCTCACGTAAAATCCGATCGATTTTGCGGCGACCGTCTTGACGGAAAACCACATTCTCGCAGGGAAACTGGATCTCTTACGACGACTTTCCGGCATTTGGCTCTTGCTGGAGATTTTTGTTTTCTTACGAGTCTACTTAGATTTGGGTTGGTTGCGAGAAATACGTTGAAATAAACGGAAGAATCTGTGAACGTATTTCTTAATTTATGCAGCAAAGGTTTGTGATTCCTCGTTTATATTATTTGGCATTTTTTTCCTTTTATATTTTATGATTTATCCCAGTGCTGGTGAATATTCTTTCTTCCATAACTTTCTCAAGGAATACTTTGTGTAGGGTCCTGCTTTGTTGGCTGCCATTAATCAGCAAGAGTTTTATTATAAATAGATAAAGGGCAGTCCGGTGCACGAAGCTCCCACCTATGCGTGAGTCCAGTAAAGAGGTAGATGACAAGGTCCTATGGATGAGAGTGTAAAATAATTATTGTAACTAGAACTGGGAAGCCAGGATCTATAGCCGCAGACAAAAATGTGTAAGTGGGGGCCATTTCTTTGGTGGTTTAGCACCATTCATCTGCTTGGCCCCATCTTACAAAGATGTATCTCAAAGTAAATTAGCCCCCCATTAGGAGCAAGATTTTGTTCAATTATTTCCAATTTTTCTGATACTTTTCTTAGAGGTATAGAATCTATATAAAAGGGCAGCCCCGATGCACGAAGCTCCCGCCTATGCGGGGTCCGGGAAAGGAGCAGCCTTACCTTGTATTCTTACAAGAGGCTGTTTCCATACCTTGAACCCGTAACCTCAAGGTCACACGGCTATAACTTTTACCATTGCACCAAGGCTCCCCTTTTATATAAAATCTATATTGCAGCTTAAATTATAAATGGGGGCCGGTTATATCTGACCTGAACCATCTCTCCATTGAACCCCATGTTAGGGAGGTTATATCTATTGAACCCCATGTTAGGGAGGCTATATCTAACAATATCATAACTAGACCGGCAATTAAATATTATCCAATTAGGCTGATTTTCCCTATAACTTACAAAATGAATCACTACAAAGTAGAATCTACGTGAAGTGATTTTCTATAGCAACAATACTCCTACCAATCCATTAACAACAAATAGGTCTACTTCAAGTGAATTAATAATGTGTTAGGAGAAATTGGTACAAGAAGCCGTGGATACTTGAAAATTCTATATTGTAACTTAAATTATAAAAAGGGGCCGGTTATATCTGACCTAAACCATCTATCCATTGAACCCCATGTTAGGGAGGCTATATCTAACAATATCATAACTAGACGACAATTAAATATTATCCAATTAGGCTGATTTTCCCTTACCGATCCATTAACAACAAACACATCTACTTCAAATGAATTAGCAATGTGTTAGGAGAAATTGGTACAAGAAGCCAAGAATACTTCAGTAAAATGGAGACTTATATATTGCTTTTGGGAAGGATGAATCTCTCCCGTAAAAGAATCTATTGGTTCTCACCCAATTAGTTAGATCATAGGTGTGATGATTTACGATAAAGCCACTCAGAATCAATTGGCAAGAGGTCAAACATTATGTAAGTTGCTCAAACAATTCCAATCAACCCCTCATTCGGTAGAATAACAAATAGTTACCATTTATACTGAGCCGAATAGGTGTCTTGATTTATTAGAAATTTAACAGGTAAAGAAATATTTCATTTTTATTCTTTTATGCATAATTGAAGTGCTTATTTGTTTAGTAAGAGAATGTGTACATCTAAATGGGAACTTGTTAATTGAAAGATAAGAATGGCCTGCAGGAATGTAGAGTGGGTGGCTTGGTCTTTAAGATATTTAACTTATTCTACAAGAAATAAAGGTTGGCCTAGTCAATCATTTCCCACACCAAACCCAACTATTTGGTTATATATATTTATATAAGTCCCACCAACCATGAGATAATGTATCTTCCATCTCCACCTTACACGTGGCTTAAGTGTAAGATCTTCATCGCCATCCGTTGTTGAGATTATATACAAGGTCAAGAATTAGGTATATGGAAAATTGAGTACCCAAATACAGCAAAATATTGCAATCTATTTGAATGACATAAATCTTCCTTGCCAGATGTGGATTCTTCACTTCCTTCTATCCATTTATGGGTACTGATCTAGATTCCAAATTAAGAAGTTTGTGTTTTTAAAGGCTATGAATTTTCAGCATGGCAAGGTGGGGCCAGAAAATGAATGATTAATAATGAGAAATAAGCCACTTCCATTTTAGGTAGTGGATTCCACAGCTCCCACTACTGATTGACCAAGCGCCCAGGGACTTCTAAAAACCAGAAAGCATATGCTGGTAACATCATCCTTTACTGTCCCGTCCAAATTCTTGAATGGAAGGTCAAAAATAATACCAAATTGCATATAACTTGGAGGGTCTTGCGTCAGGTGCCAGCCGGCAAGGGAGAAGTTGAAAATGATTCTATTATTTCTTTCTTACAAATGAATATGCATTTGTATATTAGTTTGTGAGGAAGAAATGAAAATCATCTCCAACTTCTTAAAAGATGGCAACCCTTGTGTCAGGTAGCCAGCCGACAAAGGGGAAGTTGAAGATGATTCTATTATTTCTTTCTTACAAATAAATATACATTTGTATATTAGTTTGTGAGGAAGAAATGAAAATCATCTTCAGTTTCTTAAAATATGGCCACTTTTGCGTCAGGTAGCCAACCTGCAAGGGTGAAGCTGAAGATGATTTTAATGAAAATCATCTTCAGCTTTTAAAAACTATGGCAACCCCAACATGACATGAATCGAAAACTGAAATTCGCTCAAGTTAGGGCGTTTCCCATAAGCAACGCGCTGCATCGGATCGCACATGCGGTGAAAAATAGGCAAGGGTTGCTAGGGCGTTCTCCAAGAAGCAACACACTACATCGGATCCCGGGTGTAGTGAAAAATGGGCAAGGGCTGCTAGAGCGTCCCCTCGGAAGCGACGCGCTGTATCATAACCAAGGTGCAGTGAAAAGTGGACATGAGTTCATACCATGGAGGTCGAGAAAGGCAATAGGAAATAAGGTATCTTCAAAACATAAGATTCACATCGCTACATGAAATATAGGGGCACTGATAGGTAAAAGTTTGGAGTTAGTAGACACGATGAAACGTAGGAGAGTCAATATCGCTTATATCCAAGAAACCAAGTAGAAAGGGGCTAAAGCTAGAGAAATAGATGGGTATAAATTATGATACGTAGGAAAGAAAAATAATAGAAATGGCATAAGAATAATAGTGGATAAGGAATTGAAGGATAAAGTTGTGGACGTTAAAAGAATCAGTGATAGAATTATAATAATAAAAATGATTCTAGGAGAGCATATTATAAATATTATAAGTGCATATGCACCACAAGTAGGGTTACAAGATATAATTAAGAGACAATTTTGAGAAGATATGGAGGGAGTCATGCAAGAAATTCCCAACACTGAGGGGATATTTATAGGAGCAGACTTAAATGGCCATGTAGGAAAAGATAAGGAAGGATATGATAGAATACACGGAGGGTATGGTATAGGTGAACGAAACGAGATGAGGGAGAATATCCTCGATTTTGCTTTGTCATATAACCTATCCATTGCAAATACACTCTTTAAGAAGGGGGATGAACACTTAATAACCTTTAAAAGTGGACTTCATAAAAGCCAAATAGACTTTTTTCTACTTAAGAATAATGAACGATCTATATGTAAGGATTGTAAGGTGATACCCGGTAAGAGTTTAACCTCACAACATAGGTTAATGGTCATGGATATTCATATTAAAAGATGGAGTAAAAGAATTGAACTTAATACACATCCAAAAACTAAGTGGTAGAATTTAAAAAGAGAGAAAATAATCTCATTCAAAAATAAGTTGATGGTAAAAAGAAATTGGAACTACGAAACAGAAGTAAATACCATGTGGACTAATATGGCTGAGTCCATTAAGAAAGTGGCAAAAGATGTCTTAGGAGTATCTAAAGGTAAAAGGCTATTAACAAAGGAAACATGGTGGTGGAATGAAACAAAGGTAAAAAGCTATTAAAGAAAAACGAATGCATTTTAAAGCATGGCAGAAGATTAGAAATAATGAAAACTATGAACAATATAAGAATGTTAAAAACGTTGCTAAGAGAATAGTAAGTGAGGCAAAACTTAAAGCATATGATGAGCTTTATAATAGACTAGGAACAAGAGAAGGTGAGAAAGATGTGTTTAAACTTGCAAAAGTAAGAGAACATAAGGGTAAGGATTTAGAGCATGTTAGGTGCATTAGAAGCGATGATCAAAGGGTATTAGTCAAAGATGATGAGATCAAACAAAGGTGGGAAATATATTTTCAAAAATTGTTAAATGACAATGGCCCTGAGAATATAGGGATTGAAAATACTATGAATCTAAATAACACTGGATATTATGGATATGAACGTAAGATTAGAATGCTTGAAGTAAAAGAGGCCTTGAGAAAGATGAAATTAGGAAAGGCCATGGGGCCTGATGGTATACCAATAGAGGTTTGGAAGCATATGGGAGATAATGGGGTAATTTGGTTGACCAAGTTGTTTAACAAGATTATAAAATCAAAGAAAATGCCTGATGAGTGGAGGAAAAGCTCTATTGTACCAATCTATAAGAATAAAGGAAACATTCAGAGCTGCACTAATTATTGAGGGATCAAACTTATGAGCCACACCATGAAACTTTTTGAAAGAGTGATTGAAAAGAGACCACGACATGAAACAAGTGTATCGGAGAATCAGTTTGATTTCATGCCTGGGAGGTCTACCATAGAAGCTATTTTCTTACTAAGACAATTAGTAGAGAAATATAGGGAGAGGAGAAAAGACCTACAAAGTTTCTTTTGCAAAGAGTATCCTAATTTATAAGTTTTCTGTGGTCTCGCTTTTATACGGCCAGGAGCTCTTGGCAAGGAGGACCCACTAAACCTTCTTTACTTCAATTAATTAAATACAAAACTTAAAATGATTTTTGACACTTTTTGGATTGACAGATTTAATCTTGGATATACCCGAAGTTTGGTAATCCTATCACTGTAAGGGGCGAGTGGATCTTAGATTGGATGAGCAAAAGATGCTAGGCCTCTTTGAGATTTAGTAAATTGCCAAAGAAAACGACTTCTTTCCGATCTACTATTAATATTTTTGGGATTCCATTGGAAGGCAACTACGAGGAAGAGTACTTGATCTAACAACATTATTAAGAAAGCGAAGATGTAAATGCCCCAAGTGTGCATGCCAGTGACCAATGCAAGGTTTTTTCTTCCGGATAAGCGCCTCCATTCAACCTTTGTCATTGATCATTGGACTGTGAAAGCTTGTGGGACGCCCATCTTCTTTGAGAAATACTGTACAAAAATAAAGTTAGTATGAAACTTCAAGAACTAATCATTATCTTTGCAAAATTTGTTGAACATATAAGGATATTGGATAACTTTAACCATTGTGGAGGAATGGAAAATAGGAAGATTAGCTTAAGTATGCATGGAGCTTGTTAGTTTATAACCATTAAAGGGAAGCCCGGTGCACTAAACTCCTGCATATGCAGAGTTCGAGGAAAGGGCAAACCATAATGGGTCAATAGTACGCAGCTTTATCTTGCATTGCTAGAGGCTGTTTTAACGCCCCAAACCTGTGACCTCAAGGTAGTTTATAACCATTATTCAGAAAGAATTCAATGAATAATGTAAACATATAGCTCATAATTATGAGCGTTAAAATCATTTACTTATAAAAAAGGATTTGCATAATGCTCGTAGTGTCTTGAGCTAATATCTTCTTCGCTAGTAGAGAGAGAGAGAGAGAGAGAGAGAGAGAGCCTTGGCATCCATTAGGTAAGGGATCCCTTTATAACAGTCTGGGCAAAAGCAAGGATTTCCAGCGCCATCGGTTGAATTCGGGCAAGTGCTATTGCCTCCACAAGTGAAACTAGAAGACTCGCTTTTGGCTTCTTCAAATGTTACATTGCCAATCGCCCAGTCTAGTACCCTAGCTAGGAGAACTTTTCCTCCTGTCAGTGGAGAAATCTTGTCCAGAGAGTAGAAATTTATTGTAGCCGAAGTGATCTTCATCAGCTAAAATGCATAACTACAAGGACTAAAATCCCTTGTCCAGGTGCAATTATAGATGCTCTGGAAGAAGAATGTAAACTGTTTGAGACCTCATAATATGTGGTTCTGGCAACGACCGATGCCGGAACACGTTCCATCACTCAAGCTTGAATTATTGTAGCAAACAGACACAGCCGGTTGTAGAATGTGAAGAGCTATGGTCGACGGCCGCTGTGTCACAACTGGGGTTCCTTTCATATTAGCGGTTCCGAAGTATGGATTTAAACGGTTGGCCTGCTCTGTGTAACAATCATAACCCATCGAGCCCTTGACTCTTACTTCGAAGCTGTCGGATAAGAAGGGTCCAAGACTCCAAGGGGGTGAATGGAGTTGTCAAAGCTTGTTACGTTGAAATCTTCATTGAAGAAATTAACATTTGGGATCTCCAATGCCGAAAGGTTAGGAAATGGGATATTTCAGCAAGTTTCTTGGCCACCAGGTCTGGCTAATGGATAAGCCAATGGTGTTGTTGCTGGCCATACTAGCAGACGAAACAGCAGTAATTCAATCATCATCTCTCTCGGTTCTGTTCTTGCTTTCTTTCTATCTCAGACATATGTGAATATTTCATCAAGTCTCTAAGGAACCTAGGTACAAGAACCCGGGGAGAGACAAATAGCCATGATATGTAGGGCCAAGTTGACAAGAACTTGGCAGAAGGTTAGAGTTGTGTGAGCTTGAGGCTGAACACATTTTTAGACATAGAAATAGCCTCTTACAAAATGCAAGATAAGACTGCATATGCGAGAGCTTCATGTACTAGGCTGCGCTTTTTATGGAAATGGAGATCCTTTATGCTCAACTGAGGTCCGAACTCTGAAAATTTAGTTTGAATGGTAGGCAGTTTTTCTTCTTCTTATTTGCTTAACCCAGTTCCCATTCATATCAGTTTATAATTTGGTCTTTTTTGCATTAACTATTCTCTTACCAAATTAACAGAGCCCATGGCTGGCTCATCGACCATCTCCATCGTACACTGGAAACGCTTAATCTTTCTTCACAGGTAAACATATCAACCACCCATTGAAAGCACCATCTTAACCCCCCAGGAATTGGCCAGCAATCAGCGGCTAAGAAAAGAACCTTCCCTGTATAGGAATCCCAATCATCACACATATTTGTCACATGTGCAGACTTGGACAGGTTATATACATAGTCCAAAGTTTCGTGAATTTATGGTCACAAATTAGTAAGACTGGAACGTTGCTTTGCTACCTATATTGGTGAAGATGTGAGCCCTCACCGATGTTTCGGTCGTTGACTCATGGTAGCGAACTCGTCAACTCGATGGGAATTCGGCCGAGTTGATGAGGTTTTGCACTTTCAGTATTTTGCCTCTTGGACTCACGGAGTTGTGCTGAGTTGATAAAACGGTTGAAGGGGGTGGTTTTATCGTTTCTCATATATTTATTTTTAGGTTTATGATTATACGTTCCCATTTAATCATGTCGGCAGGAGCAAGCAAACACTAAGTAGATTTAATTAGATCTGGACCTACCACCGACAGCTACTCAGGTGGGACCCATGTTTTAATAGATTATTTCCAATTTCACGCGAGAGAACGAGAATATGAGTCCCTTCGAAATCTCTCCATACTAGCCAAAGTGTTTGCACATGTAAATTAGGATAGCCCAAAGTACATGGGGGGCCCATGCATCAAGTGATCTCGGCCGCTTCTGTTTTGCTTCATCTTATAGATGGGTCATGGCGCCAAAATCTTATCTATTGGTTGATCATAACGGCTATAATTGAGGAATGAAAGGTTAAAAACGTAAAATCATCAGGTGGAGATGATAATTGAGGTATCACCTATCCATGGATAAGCACATGGGCCCCATCTTCTTAATGATCCAGGCCATCTATCTGGTTGACCGTGCCCAAAAATTTGAACGCATTTGACCACAAATTTAACAGAATGCCTGAAAAGGCAACGGTATGCATTCATTTACAAACTCTTCAAAAATTAAAGGCTCAGATTGTCCCGCGATTGAAAACCTTTTGCACTTGACTTATCCACAGTTTGCCCTAGCAGATAAAAGGTCTGGATCATTGGAAAATGGAGCCCACATGTTAGGCGCTCAATTCTGTTTGCAACTAATGAATCACTTGAGAGCTGGTCCTACCTAAATAATGCTGGGATTCATCCTCATTCTTCATCCGAGGTAGCATGATCGTGATTCTTCAACCTTGTCCGTCCATCTTGAGATGATAATGACATGTGAAATAACGAAAGTACAGACCTTGCCCACCTTTTCCTAAACATTTTATTTGCAAATTTGTAGCTAAATAGTTTGTTAGATCATCTCCCTGAAATGACCAACCACATTAATTACCCTAAAATCATGTAAATTTGCTTGAATTAGGCTTCTCACTGTTGGTATTCCCTTTACTTCTACTAGGGATTATTAATGATCTTTAACGCCCCTGATAGCCCCATCTTGATTGGCGCAATTGATGGTCACGACAAAGTGGGTCCACTGACTAGAAGTGGGTGTAACAATATCTAACCGATGATGGTGTCTTTCTAGACAACTTTACCATCTAAACCTTCTTAAATTGCAATAGTTGAGCCACAAGATGCTGTGTATTTATCCATTGGGCCCCCCGATCACCATGATTTTTGGATTACGAGATACTGAAAGTCTATGAACGGGTCGGATCAATTGGATTTGAAGTGTGAGTGCAGAACTGTCTGAATCAGTGAGTTGCCTAATAAAGTGGGTGTCATTATCAAAAGCAGACTCAAACATCTCACCCATCCCCGTATACTCGAGATTTCAGTCCTCTCTCATCTCATTATAAACACAACCCCGAGAAACACACAATTTCTACCAAATTAAAATAAATAAATAACTCTAAATGCTGTATGGCCCACCACCTCCAAAACGAATAAACCAGCCTGTTGCAGAGCTGTGAACATTACATCCCCCAATCCTTCTCTCTTTTTTCTCCTCTTCTTACCACTGTTTCTTCCAATTCCTCCTTCAATGGCTGCCACCATGACCAAAACCAGAATTTTTGAGTCACTCCAGAGGGACCGATCTCTCCCAGTTTCAGGCCCAAAAGACCCACAAAATCAAGGCCTCAGAAAACGTCTCTCCTCCCTCTCTCTCAGGTTCCAACCTATTTCGTGCAGTTCATCTTCATGGGAGAACTTCAGGAGATCCAAATCCATGCCTGCTCTTGGAGAATTTGTAGCTGGGGCGTCTCTGAGAAAATGGTGGGACTGGGGATGGGCCTGGATCGTGTCAAGGAAGCCTGCATTTGCTAAAGATATTGAAATGAACGAAGAAGAGATCACAATGCTTGGATGCCATAGCAAAGGCAGCTGGCGACATGTGTTCTACAAGGCCAGATCTGAATTCAGAAAGCTTGTTGGGTCCAACCAGCTACCCACGACTCAGAACTTTAGGTATGATTCATTTAGTTATGCTCAGAATTTTGAAGATGGGAAGAGGAGTGAAGGTTAATGATGGGGTGGGTGAAGATTAAGGATGCAATTATCATTAATTTTCCTTTTTATTTTTATTTTGCTTGAATGCAAGTTATTGTGATGTAATTAGAATATATTAATGGGCTGATATTATTAGAGAACATTCTTTAGCAAATATGGAGTTTTCGCAGGGTGATCTGATTCGTCGATCGGCTGAATTATCGGCATAGATATTGGACTTCGATGGTGGATGATGTGTTATATCTAATAAGAAGTATGGGAGTACAGGTGTATGTTGGATTGCATATAGTAATATGTCTATTTATTTATTTGTGAATTTATTTTTGGATCTTGGAACAAGACGAGTATATATATATATATATATATATATATATATATATATATATATATATATATATATATATGCAATTGTCATTCTACTATTCTGTTGAAATAGTCCATGATTTTAGTCCTAAATTATAGAGATTTGGTGGAAAGTGACGGGGGTCTTTTAGATCTAGATCTAGCCCCGTTCTCTTTCCCATTTTGAGATTGTATAGGGATACCAACAATCAAATTTCTTTATCTAAACTTCAAGATCTCAAGCTTTATAATCAAGCCATAATCCCACTTTTGTCTCCGTAAACATCGGTGAATCACAAGTCTTTATCTTGCTTAAGAAGATGGTAAGTTAGGTTAGAGATAAATCTTAGTTGATGCTGGTGTTTCTGTGGCAATCAATGAGCGTATTAGTGTTAAAATGAAGATTTAGTGGAGTTTCACTAAGAAGACTAGACTCCATCTAATCAAATAATGGTATTTGATCACTAAATCAGTAATGAGTCAGTGAAAATGGGCATCCATCCCTTGCTAAGAGTGTTCAATCATCTGTCAGAATACCAATTTCTTGCTTCTTATAATGATCTTTGGTTACAAAAACAATGGCTAGCATTTCATCTGTTGTGGGGACGGTGAACCCAAAACTACTTTACACCGCTTGAAATATTTCGGACTATTTCTTAATTAGTTTAATTAGCAAGGAGATTCTTGGCACAACGGTAGAGTTGTTGTTGTATGACTTTGAGGTCACGGGTTCAAGGCGTAGAAATAGTCTCTTGTAAAATGCAAGGTAAAACTGCATACTACTGACCTTTGTGGTCCCCCTTCCCTGGATCCTGCACACGTAGGAGATTCATGCACTGGGGTTGCCCTTTTTCAATTCGTAAGGATTTACCAATAGCAGGAGATGGAGTGTCAACACCTTGAGAGTGAGAGTGAGAGTGAGAGTGAGAGTGAGAGTGAGAGTGAGACAGCTTTCCTACCTCTCCTGACTTGTTATAAAGAGAAAAAGAAGTATTAAAGAAAGTGTAAGTAAGATGATTAATCAACTCAAAAGAGAAACACAAATCAAAAGTGTAGTTAATCCAAACTAAGGAGTGCACCACTTCTTGGTATATTTGAAAAAGGGAAGAGTCCGCATGGTTCCAGGTGCCTTCACGGATATCCAGCAGACTGTGATTCATGAAATATAGGAAAGGGAGAGACGTAGAGGGGAGGTGCAAGTCCATGTGACCCTCACCTACTTGCTTCACCGTCTCTTCTCTTGTGACCTTTTTAAACTTTAGATCCTCCCAACCCATGCCATCACCCCTTTCCTTCATTGATTGATGGTACTAGAAACTAAGTGGTATCGCCACAAACCCACCATGTGGCACGTTGCATGGCTCGTTGTGTGATTAGGGCTCTCTTTAGTCGTATTTGAAGGACTAACAACACATGTTAGTGTGGCCCTAGTCGTCTCATTTGTGATATGACATTGGTGTGTAACGTGTTATGTCGGGTTCTCTTTAGTCGTCTACACAGAGTAGGGTTTCACCCAGTTTCTTCGTGCACGGATCATTGCTTGCTGAGGGATCCTCTTTGGTCCACTCTGAAGGACAGTAAGCACAAGTTAGTACGGTCCGAACTGTCCCATTTGTGGTAAGGCATGTGTTGTGTTAGGTGCCTTGTATTTTGCAGAGTACTCCTGTAGTGGACATTTTGTACGCTAGTCTAAAAAAGCGCAGTCTGGGTGCATACGGGGTATGGGAGAAAGCGTAGACCATAAGAGTCAACAGTATGCAACTTTGCCTTACATTTTACATTGTTGTACTAAGCACACATTGTACACTAGTCTAAAAGACAAAATGTGAATTCTGTTGGAGATGTATGTATTCTTCTTTTGGTGATTATACTGGATTTTTGCTGAAGTCCTACCGTGAACGAAGGCAATCTGGCTGGACCACGCTAGTTGTGTTCGTGGATGGATAGTTTTTGTTGCTTCGGTATATTTTATAACAGAGAAGCAGCTAGGAGACAACTTCCTTTGGTGATTATAGTAGACGTACGTCTACTTCTACATAATAGGATCCACTGGTGGTTAATCTGAGCCATTCATTTGATAGCTTCAGTTAGCCCAAAAATCACCCCTTTAACTACTTCCAGAGTCCAACTATATATACAAACGAGGACCAGCAACCTTACAATGACGTTGTGCCCTTGGTATTTCCCACTTACACGTGCTTCAAACATGAACGAGGGACTGGGTTTCTTGGCTTATACAGAATGCCATTACGGTGGCTGAGGATATATATGAAGATATGAAGCTCGATATTTTCATCACGGAGATCATAAACGTGCTTAAGTGTCATCAACAATACAACAAATCAAATCCACCACGGCGGTTCGTTTGTTCCTTCTGTTCTTGCAAACAACGGATCAACGGACAAGGAATCATGATTGGATTGATTCAAGCACGGCGGAGGTACCAATTGGAAGCAAAATTCATGTGAATCAATCGAATGAAAAGTTATAAAAGGGCGATTACTGTACAATAATGTTTTCTTGCCCTTAGAAGATCTATCGGAAAACATAAAAAGGGAAATAAGATTGCCACAGTCCCTTAGGACTATTGCTACAACCTCATTTGCAGTTTGTCTGGTAAAATGTAAAAGTGGAGACCATGTGTCGGATGATTTGAACCGTTCATTTTAATCGTCTTTGCATAGATGAGCCATGATCTATAATGAGCAGGTACTTTCATATATTAGCTCCTCTTGGGCCCACACATTTTTCGTTGATCCTAAGATGGGTCCCATTGCATGTCTTCTTTGAAAGCACTTAATTGACTTGTAGCATCCCCATGGATCAGGACTGATTCAAAGGCCTGTCTTGAAACTGGGCGTCGTTCCTCTGAAGGCCTGCACAATGGGCATCATCCCGGCCCATATATACGAAAATCCAGTATGTTTGTGTTTTTCTTTTTACAAAATGCTTGTTTATTTGTCTTGTTCAGAGAAACTTCAATCAAAGAAGTGCAATGTTAGACATATTGCATATGCTAGTTCAGTTTCATCGGATACATGGAAGGACCCCACTTTCAGACAGATTACCATGTTTAATACTAGTAACCACTGTTTACATTTTAATTTCACCATCCAGTTGTAGGAAATTATTAGACAGCTACCGATTTCCACTGTTGGATATCTTTGGGTCATTAAGGATCTCATTTTCAATCTCCCCACTTGCTTGTTGAGTCTCCCCCAACACAAACTGGCTGGTTTTTCATCTATACATATAATAACAAAGCATTAAGATATATGTAGTCTCTAATGACACAAACTACTGTCTTATTAAGGTAGCTTCATTTCTTCAAGACAAGAATATAAATACACTGTCCATCTTAAGATCAAGTTTTGATACCCTAACAATAACTAAGATGGGGCAAACCTTAATGTAAGAATACTTACCTACTTCATGTCCTGAGATACAAGTCTTTGATTGTAATCATTTTCATGATGACATCTTCCATCTCTATTCGATTTGTTAGTGATTGTGCATAACATGATAGACAGGTCACAGATGGAATAGGCAAGCAATCTTGCATTTTATTTCTCACGTTGGAATTGTGCCCGTTGTTGTTGTTATTGTAAGTAGCTTCAACTTCTAAGAACAATTCTGAGTTTGCAGTTTCCATTACATGACTAGGCGCATCCATTTTAGGGAAATGATAGGGGGTTAGGCCATCTTTGAACTTTTTGCCAGTTGGTCTCTTTCTTGTGAAAATCTCTAGCAAAAGAATTTCCAAATCTGTACACATCCCTTGTATAGATGCCTTGCAACCCATTGCATATTCTGCAATATATAATGGGTTTCAAGTTTAGTAGGACTATATAACATAAGTAAAAAAATTGATATGTGAATGGCTTAAGAAACAAAGCATTATCTACGATTTAAGTTTCATTACCAATCTAAGTTTTAACAACCTATAAATGAATAAATAGACTCGAGCAGTTAGCTTAGTTGATTAAGTGTCTTGTCTCACAACTGAGAGGTGGTAGATTCAAGACATTGCTTGTATACTAAATAGAAAAGAAGAAATGACAAGGATGCTTACCAGGAACAACATATCCAATAGGTCCATTTGTCCTTACTAAGTTAGTCTAACTTTTGGAGCATTTATTGACGGCTATAGAAAGCAACTTTGCAAGGCCAAAATCACCAACATGTACTTTCATCTCTTCATCAAAAACTTTGTTGCTTGGTTTGAGATCATGATGAGCTATTGGTACTTGACAATGGTGATGAAGATTATTCAATGCAAAAGTGACATCAAAAGAAATGTTCACTCTTTCAATAAGGTTAATTTCTTCAAAGTCTGTTGCGCACCTTCAGTTTGAAGTAACTACTTCTCAAGACTCCCATTGGGCATATATTCAAAGATTAAAACTTTGAAATTATTGCCATTGAAATCAATGCTTGAACAAGAAGTCAAGATCTTAATGAGATTACAATGCCGGGCATTTCTTACGGCATCACATTTAGCTTTGAAGCTTTCAGATGCTTCTTTGTGGTTGAAGGTTGAGTACCTTCCCTACGGCAATTAGCCCATCAACTGATAACATTCCTCCATATAAAGAGCCATAACTTGCTATACCAAGTAATTTTCCAATGAAAATCCATTAGTTGCTCTTAAACAGCTCTACATATGAAACATTTATGCATGGCTCCACCAAGAAAGATCTAGAATGAAATTTTCTTCTTCACTTCCTTGTCCAGCTAAATGTAGCAATAATGAACAAGAATATAGCAAGGCCTACAACCCCATTTGTTACTAAAATTATTACCCTTGGAAAGTGAGACATCCCATGTTTCTTATATACTCATTAGGGCATGCGGGCAGCTGTAATTTTGCGATACCTCCACAGAGATTTTTGTGTTTGTAGATTGAAATGGTACTCATATTTTAAAGATCCCTTCTTTCAGCACTTCACCTTCAAGATCATTAAATGAAAAAGAAATTTTCTAAGGCCTTTCAAGGTGCTCAAGGTAGAAGGAATGGTTCCTTGAAGAAAGTTGTATTCCATGAAAAGAGATTCCAAACTAAGATAATTGCTGAATGTATTAGGAATTTCACACGACTAATTGTTGTAAGAAATGGAAAACGCTCAAAGACTTCTGAAGCTCGAGTGCTGAAGATATGGAGTCTATAAAAGAATTATGTGATAAGTTCAGGGATTTTGAGACAACGAAAGACAAAAATAAAATAAAATTTGAGTGGGTAGGTTAAGAACTAAATTGGAATGCCAAGGGAGGTATGAAGATGATTTGAATGTAGATCTTGAAGATCTGCAACTACGTTGTAGCAAATCTGCAAGGAGATGCATTGAAGATGAAAAAGATGTTGAATGGGAGTATGGAGAGATGAAAGGTTGAGATAAGTTTCCACACTTCTAGCTGCTAAATTACTCATTAAAATAACTGAACTAGATATTTACAACATTCACTAATAATTTGAAATGATTACAAGGGGCTCTTGCATAGCTGGATCTTTCACTGCCTACAGTACACTTGTAGTGATTATAACAGCCAACTAAACGTAGGTAAATTGGTTTGAGAGATTTGACGTAATGTTGGGCAATTCACCTTTGAAGTAATTGTCTGATACCCTAATAATTGTAGATGAGCAGTTTGTCAAAGAATAGAGGAAGTTCAAGTAATTGGCATTGATCCAACTTCCTAGTTTATTTACCCTGAAGCTAAGAATGTTGATGTAACACCCCGGCAGTTTTTCTGACATTTTTTTATATAATAATAATAATAGCATTTAGGATCCCATGACAAAAAGTTTTTATTAATGTGTTTACTAAAATGTTTCTTGAAAACCTCCGGGTGTTATTTTCTTTTTCTAAAACATCGCAATTTAATTCACAACATAAGTATAATTTCGTGATAATAGAATTGAAATAATAAACATGTCAATCAACGTTAAAATGCATTGGCGCCTTTATTTTTAAACCAATAAATATTCAAAACACAATAATAATATGGCCCAGGGTTTATCCATCATAACATCCCATTAAATGTCCACAATATGTTTAACTGTCTTAATCAAATCCATAGAATAAAGTATACAATCCATAAAGAAAATCAAATGATAATCATGTTTATTAACTCACATCACTATCTATCAATCAAGTAAAGGAATCCCCCACTGCTATCACGGTTCTTCAACGGTCTTGCCCTTCCTGATGTCGCGCTTAAGATCTGAGGCATTACAAGACAAAGCAATGCCTCAGCAAGCTATTGCTTGTGTAGGTACATAGACAATTAATGCAATAAAGATGAAATAACGGTAATGACAAAATAAAATATCTATCATTTATGACGATAAAATCATTATAACTCATATCGACATAATATCCATTTATCGAGTATGCCTAACCATGCATTCCAAGGATTTAAAACATGATATGAATCAATGTAAATGAGCATACAATAATAATAATGGCACCTTAAGGTAATGGGTCCCACAAGCGTCGTATAAATAAATATCACTGATCATGAGTACTTATATCCAACCTCTGAGTGTCGTCACATCTAGGCATATCATCTCATCACCATGCTCATCATGCAAGCACAAAAAATAAGAGTATGGATCGTTATGCCACAGTGGCAACCCTCCATGGGTCTCAACCACTGCTGCTCCCCGTCGACACCATAACAGGAGGCTTAGCGTCTGTCCCCATAGAAAGGCCCGGACCGGTAGTGTGGACTATCCATGTTACCAACCCCTACCAAATGCCATCTAAGTGCAAGTGTCTATCATATCAAAATCTCATCACATCACAAATCTCGGAGGGGGGTGGCCGATCTTATCCCTCCTAGCATGACGCCCACTGGGTGAGAGCACCCATCATAAAACACAAAACACAAAAATCATATATATGCAAAAACTCAAGAGTACTTGTAGCTCGCAATCCCCAAGGCACGCCTCCAAGTCTCCACTTTTCTTTTTCATGCAAATCCATCAATTTCAATAATGTAATAAAGAAAAGGAATTTTTAATTATATATAATAGATAATATCATCTCATAAAATCATTGGATCATAAAATCATTCGTCACATAATTGGAATCAAGTAACAATCATAGTAAAAAGCTTGATATCTCACAAAATCAACGACTAATAATAAGTGTCATGTAAATCAAACTCAACCATAATGCTGTGATAGATGCATGGTCTTAAAAATCAAAATAAAATATTAATTTTCATCACCTACCTCAACGTTAGATCACTCCGTTTGCTAGTAAAATTCCTTTAACTTATATGTTCGGATGCACCTGTTAATGTCACATCACTATTTTAAAAATTTTCTAAAGTAAAAGTGGTTATTTATAAGTTTTTAGGTTAAATCTAGGTCTGCATCATCAATACGGTCACAACGCCTCTTTCGGATAGCGATTTTGACTCCTATAGCTCTCAGAAATCAAATTTTAAGTGAAAATACCCAAAAAATAGGGTAGACCGACCACTACAGCCCATTTGCACCGGCGGCGCAGGTTGACACCGGTTTATACCGGCACCCAGTTTACACTGAGTTACATAGGCGGCCTCGGTTTACACCGGTGCCCAGTTTACACTGGGTTACACCGGCGGCCCCGATTTACACCGGGTTACACCAGCGATGGAGAAGACGACCGGCTTCCGGTCATCTCCGGTGACCCTACAGTTGTCCAAATCACTTGGGTTTTTGAGCCATTTTGTTCAAAATTTTGTCTAGTTTCCATTTTTACCATCCTTTTGTATTGATTTTTTCAAAAACTATGTTTTTTATGTGATTTTTTTCCATGTTACTAAAACTTTCGTAGGTATTATTTTCCACGTTGTCTGGCAATACCAGCCGTTGGATCTCTCCCAAATTTAAAGAGTTTGATCTTGGGTCTCTTGTACATTAGATGGACGGTCTGATTTGAAATCAAAGATGGTTTCATCAACGGATTTGCACTCCAACAGTAGCATAAACAAGGTTCTTGTTTTTCCTATTTTTCCTATATTTTCTATTATATATATCTACATATATAATATAAAAATTTTAGGGAGTATGTTGATATTTTCCATAAGTGTATGGGCTATTGTAGTATAGCTATGCAAGTACGGGTCAAACCCACAGGGGCTTTAATTGGAGTTTTTAATAAAATTTAATTATTTAAATCTTAAAGAAAATAACAAAACTAGCCTAACCATTCAGATTTATTCAAATGATGCACTTTACATAACTTTCACTTCCAGAAAATATAAAATAACTAATCAAAACATCCCTAAATTACACTATCCTTGGATGGCATTGTCCTTGGATAACACTGTCAAAAGATGGATAAAATAAAGCTTAAATAGAATAGGGACACAGATGTATATAAATAGAGGATATAGGTGTAATTAAACAGGGGACGCAGATGTAATTAATGGAAAAGTCCAGAATTGTAATTGTATTTAAACATGAAGGGCAAAACGAGAATTCTATTCAAGGTTTTTAACAAAAACTAGGAAAAGCCAACGAAGAAGAGGGAAAGTCGGAGATGATGCAGGACTCTGCCGGAGAAGATCCCCGGATTTGATGAGATGGGCAGACAGCTGGGCATTCTCCTCTTATGGGTTCGTCGTCTGGGACGGTGATGAGATCGTGTCGGAGAAACAGTGAGTGCAAATCAGAGGAGTCGTGGAAGCCAAGGAAGAAGAGGTTCTGGGCTTGGTGCGTGGAGATGGAGAAAGTTGGGTAGCCTGGGCAATAGAGATTGGGCTAGCCGGTGAATACATATGACGATGGAGGCTTCTGGAGGTCGGGAAAATGGAGCAAATCATGCCAGTAATGGTTGCGATGCCATTGATCCGGCTGTGGCAAAGGAATGAGATAGAGACGTAGCACAGGGGAGAGATGGAGATTGATGGAAGATATTGGGAATGAGAGAAGGCAGAGAAATAGAGGTGAGGGAAATATTGGGTGCAAAGATGGAGTTTGGTTTGTGCGGTGTGATAGAGAGATGGGGGTTGACGGAGAGGAATGGGAATAGAGAGAGGGAGTGAAGGGAAGAGAGGTGAAGATGGTAAGAGAAAAAAAAAAAAACAACGCCTTTGCCTAGGCAAGGACGCCTGGCTTGTGCTAGAGGAGATGGGCGGTGAATTGGGCTTCTGCGGTGGATGAAAGAGGAAAGGGACTTAAACGATGAGGGATTGGGAGTCAGGCTAACAAGGGAAAAGTGGAAGATGGGGATTGGTAATGGAAATTGGTGATGGGAATTTGGAATTGAAACAAAGAGAGGGAAGGGAGCTGAGTGCGTGAGGTAGAGAGACAGAAGTGAGAAGGTGGGAGCAGGGTAGACAACGGTTGATGGTTGGTGGCTGTGTGCGGTGAAATTAGGCATATGTTGGAGAGGGTGTTGGGAAGAAATAGCTGTGGGAGACGCCTTGAATGTGATTAGATGAATGGAGATTCAAAGGAAAGTATAATAAACGAACTTATGAAGGAAAGAAAGAAAATTGAACAACAAAGACTAAAGAAAAACCAACAACTCTCCCCCATACGGCTTCCTCTTTATAGCCTTTCCCTTCCTTGTTTTTCTCCGCTTCTTTCCTTATCTTCTATCCTTGAAGAGTTAGAGTTCTATAGGAAAACTTTCTCCTTTTCCAATTAGAACTCCACCCCTTTTTGGAATCCTCTTCAAACTATAACTCTTCCACTTAGGACTCCTTGTTGATTAGGACTCTTGCCTTTTTGATCTGCACCGTTGATCATAGAGCTGAGCCATCCAACCTTCCTTCAGTTGATCTGCAAAATAAAAGACTAAATTAGAATCATCTAAACCGTATATTAATCATTTAATAAGCTCTAATAATTATTTAACCATTGATTTTGAGACATTTAAGGTTTGGATGGTCAATCAAGCTAAATTTTGCAATTTGGACGGTTAGATGATCTTATTGAATGCTAAACTAGGGGTCTTTTAGCCAAAAATGAACACTTAACAGAATACGACTTACCTTGATTCACTGGTGGTTGCTGATGTTGTCAAAGCCCTACTCGCCGAAAAATTAGAAATTTTTCAGAGCTAGGGTTTTGGGGAAAAACTCAGTGAAAACAGAAAAGGTGATGGTGATTAAGGCCATGAGGAGGGAGATATAGGTTGTAGTGGTAAAGGGAAAGAGAAACTCTTCCCTTTCACGTCTCCTTCGGAAGATTTCTTTGGCGAATTTGCCGAAGCTGGTAGAGACGTATAGAAGAAGGGGGTGTCGTTATCAATTTAGGCCCCTATGTTTTACATTTCTGTAAGTTTACCAAAATACCCCTATAACTTCAATGGCTTATAACTCCTTCATTTGAGCTCCGTTTTCGGCGTTCTTTATGGCGTTGGAATCCTATCGACGAGCACTTTCTAATTTTTAAGTTTTCAAGATTAAATTCCATCTATAAAATTTTATCTAATTTATTAAATAAATTCTTAATTATATAAAAAATTAAGGATATTACAATTGACATCCAGAGGGCTCCTAAGATTCAACTGTCTGTTAATAGTTTAATTCATATCTCCTTAGGAAGGAAAGGTTCTTGGCTCTTGTGCTAGAATCATTTGTGGAAGCTCCTTTCCCTTTCTATGCGCTTGCAAGAAAGAGGGTCTTTGTAGCTCCAGAATGTTTCAGTTTATGCTCTACTATTATTTGGATATACCAGGAGAGAGGTATGATCTAACGAGGTTACTACGAAATATCAAATATTTACTCATGGGCGACACAAATCTACTAAAATTGTTGTAACTAAAAATCTAGTCGTGTAATACGTGAGCAATATTGGCTAATGAAATTGGTATCGGACCTGTTAATCGATTGAGATCTACGTAAAGCACTACTAAATTTGGGAGAGTTGAGTAAAGGTCACGTAAAGGGTTCCATGCAATTGGTTACCTTCCACAGAGAAGTTAGCAGTTGAAGAGGATTGCACAGCAAGGGAGGAATAGTACCGGAGAGTCCAGTCAAAGTGAGCACGATAATTTGCACCCTCGTTAGTCGTCCTAAATCATACCGGATGCTTCCATTCAAACTATTCCTCACTAAAAGGAGGATGCTAAGTGATGAAAGGTTGCTTTGTGAAGGTGGAAGGCCTTCTGTTAACTTGTTTGTTTGAAGATCCAACAAGATGAGCTTCGAAAGTGAGAGGAGACCTTCAGGAATAACTCCAACAAACCCATTGTAGCTTAGATCAATTTATTGGAGTTCTTCTATCAGATTGGTTGGAATCTCCCCTTGTTATGAACTATAGCTCAGATTGAGATAACGCAACCTAGAAAGACGGTTGATGCCATGGGACTTAGCTATTGAATTTGTTGTTTCCAAGGTTAATTTTACGGAGAAAAGAGAGGTTAGCAATATCTGGAGACATGGTACCAACCAAGCCTTGATCAGTAAGGTTCAAGATGGTGACCGACGGCTGCAGGTGACTTCCATTGACAGAAATGTAGACTATCGTTCCATGAGGTGAAGGCCCCATTTGGATCATCAATTATTTAATCCTTGAAGGCAAGCAAAGCGAGTCGATCGATTCCATTTCCTATGATAGCAGTGGTTACTAATGGCGAGATGTTGATGGACAAGAGGAATGTAAGAGGAAAGGAGACCAACTTAGCCTACAACTCATTATATGGTGTAGATCCACGAAGAATAGAGAGTATGATAAAAAGAGCAAGTGACGGAAGAAGCAAGGAAGTTCTCTGAAGGTAGGGGATGAGGATCAATAAAGGGTCGAGGAAATGAAAAGGTGATGGAAGAAGCAAAAAAGTGCACTGTGAAGTAGGGGAGGACGACTGTTGGCTGTTGACAACTAAGAGACTCATTGGAAAGGCTTATATAATCTGGTTCACTGGTTCATGCTAGTTTATGCTTGTATTATTAACTTGACTAGAAATCATTTTTTACGTAGCAACTTGACTATGATATTGGTTTTTTCTGGGTAGAAAATTGAATACGGTCCTTCGATCAAAACTTCTTGTCTTTTAATGAAAAATTCAGTCTTGGGATGGTGAAAGGACTGTTAATTTAGTACATTAGACAAGACTTATGTTACATCGTCCATGAAAGAGAAGTAATATTTGGCTTGTATTTAACGTCTTCCTTAAACCATAGTCGAAGTTTAATGCAGTTTAACCTGAAAAAGTAGCCCTTAGTTAAGAGAGACGCATGTCATGCTAAGACTGCTCCTAAGTTGTATGAGCCGTTAAAGCCAAGCCAAGTATGATTTCTCTCTATAAAAAGAAGCAATATGATGGCAGTAGAACTATACCCCTGCTAAATGTGCATTTGGCACTTGTGGTGGGTGATCCACATTTTCACTGTTCATCTTCTGGGCCATGTTTTGTGCATGAACAGGTCCATCCTACTGAAACATGCGTGAAAAAAGTACCAGTGGGCTCAATTTGATGACCCAATTACCAGAACCATTTTTCTGGAAGAACGTGACATCGATCCGTCAGATTGTTAATGTAAACCACGGCGTTCTTGGTTTTGTGTCTTTTTTTTTTCTTTCTTTCTTTCTTTCTGAAAAGCGTGGTTTTGTGTCTGTTTAAAGGCCAAGAATCAGACGGATTCGATTTTCCCTTGCTGTGCCATGAGGATTAGACACTTCAATGGGTTGGATGATTGAACCATCTGAACCCTTGTTAGATGAGTCCATCAGCATTTCGCTCCTGCATCACCTCTAGCTTTATGTTAGACCTAGCAGAATCTTATTTGTGTGGTGAAGGGAAGGATATGTTACAGACCATTAATTTGAACAGAGTTGCGGGTGAGAAGAGGAAGCTTTGAACATTGAATCATCTGATCAAGATGAAATAAATTCATCATGATCACATCGACAGGTGCACATAAATAGAAAGTGTTTTCACCAAAAAAACCATAAAAAATGTTACAAGTCAATGAGCATTCCCATGTGCATTGACCTCAGTTTTACACTAAGGGCCATGTCTTAGTAGAGTTGTCGTTGTGTGACCTTAAGGTCACGGGTTCAAGGCGTGAAAACAGCCTCTTGCAAAATGCAAGATAAGGCTGTGTACTACCCTTTCCCCGAAATCCTGCATAAGGAGAAGCTTCATGCACCGGGGCTGTCCTTTTTCTTTAGCCATATCTCAGTGACAAGGTGTCATATCCTCGGAGTCACAGCTAAACGTACATGTGGGTAACAGATTTTGGTGATCCAAACCTCACGTTTTGGGCCACAATGCTTAGAGATTATACCCCAAAAATTTCTTCACTGGATGATGAACTGTAATCTATGGTACTTACTAGTTAGTTAAAAATTAACTACCTATATACCTTATTTCCCATTCTGAAGTAATAGTGGCCTTGGCAAGATCTTTTGTTGATTCTAGGATGAGCCCAAAAATTAATGAGCGGTTTGGATCCCAAGCTTCTGACCCCTCATAAGTTATATATTCATTCCTTAGGCGCGGCTACTGATCCAGCTAATAGCCTTGCTCATGAAGGGATCCGTCTACCCAGCCTGTAGAACTCTCTGGGGAGAGGAAGATTGAGTACTTCTTTGTCTCCTTTCGTTCCTCTATGTTTCTAATTAATCCTTGCTTTCTCTTTGTAACGGCTGTTTCTTGATCATCTCGATTTGTGCTGTACGGCCGTGGGGAGGGCCTTTCTCCTCCTATCAATGAAATACTACCTTTCTTTCAGGGAAAAAAAAAAAAAGAAGCTTCCTAGCCCGCATATGTTACAATTCTAAGAACTTATGTTTGTTTTGGTTAATCAGGGAGAAAACAAGCTAGATGTAAATTAAGGAGATTAGCGACATGCTTGCTTAAGTATCATCAATTATATAATAAACCAAATTCACCTGGGGGTTCGTTTCTTCCTTCTGTTCTTGTAAATACGTGCCAAACTAACAGAATGATCTTCGTTGGACTCCCGATCGAAAGCAAAGTCAAAGTGAAGAAATAGAAATGACAAATTACAAAAATATGATTACTGTACAGCAATGTGATCTTCCAGTTAATCAATAGTATGATCTATTGAAAGACATAAAAGAGAAATAACATTCATAAAAAAACATAAAAAGGGAACTAATGCACTTACACCCCTTTAGGACTACTGATTCAGGGTTTTCCTAGTAAAGTACACGTGCAGTCTATCTTTTGGATGACTTGGACCGTTCATCTTAATTGTCTTCTTATAGATGGGTCATGAGACCTATAATGAGCACATCCTCCATTCAATTTGGCCCTGCACATTTTGTTGATCCTGTGGTGGTTCTCGTTCTCATCTTTGAATGCAGTTGATTGACTCATGGTATCCTCATGGATCACGGTTGATATTCATAGACCTGTCTTGAAAGTGGCATCCTTCTTCTCAGGGCCTTAGTAACGTGCCATTAGTTCCACTGCTTTCTCATTCACTCCACCCCCACATGAAGGAAAATCCAGTGTAGAGCATGTCTGGTTGTTGAAAGGAAACTTCACTGAATATTCCCAAGACCGTTGATGGGAAAATGTTAGACATATCCCATATTCTGGGCCAGTTTCATCGGCATATAGTTGGACCCATTTTCAGAAACATCAAGGTCTTGATTATTAATCATTGTTTGCATTTTAATTTCTGCAACCAGTTGCTGGAAATTATAAAATAATTACAAATTTCCAATGTGGGAGATATGTGGATTATCAGGGATCACAATCGGATCTCCCTGATTATTTGTTGGATCTCTCCCAACTCAAAATACTGGTTGATTTTCCATCTATACATATAACAATAAAGCATCAAACATATCTAGTCCCTAATATAACAGGCTACTACATTCTTAGTGTGCACAGCTTCATTCCCTTTAAGACAAGAATCAAATACACCATCCATCTTAAGATTAAGTTTTGAGCTTAGTAATTATTAAGATAGGAAGTTATCTTAGTATAAGAATTGTAACCCATTTCCTATCCTAAGATACAAGTCTTTGATTTTAATCATTTCCATGATGACATCTTCCACCTCCATTTGATTTGTTGGTGATTCTGCACAACATGATATACCGATCATAAATGCAGTAGTTAAGGAATCTTTTATTTTATTTTTAACGTTGACATCATGCTCATTGTTGTTACTGCTGGTAGCTTCAACTTCTAAGAGCAATTCTGGGTCTGCAATCTCTATTACTTGACTAGGCACAGCCATTTTAGTGAATTGATAGAGGTTAGGCCATCCTTACATATGATCAGTTGATCTCTTTCCTGTAAACGTTTATAGATGCCTTGCAGCCCATCTCATATTCTGCATATACATGGCTCTCATTCTTAGTAACACCACATAAAATGAGTACAAAATTGATATTGCATGCTACCGCTTGAGAAAGAAAGCATTATCTATTCTAATATTTTAACAATATATGAAATGAACTTATAGACTTGACCACTTAGCCAAGTTTGTTAAGCGAATTGCCTCACAACCAAAGGCTTAAGTCGATGTTTAACTACTTAAACGAAAAAGAAGAAGAAAGTAATAAATAGATAAAGATATTTACCAGGAGTATCATAGCCGATCGATCTATTTATCCTTGCTGGGCTAGTTGATTTTCAAAGCAGTCATCAATGGCTTCATCAAAGAGTATGCTGCTTTGTTTTGGATCATGATGAACAATTGGTATTTGACAGTGTTGATGAAGATAATTCCATGTAGAAGCGACATTAATAGTAATGTTTAATCTTTCAATGATGGTTAATTTCCTCAATTAATGTTGCTCACTATCATTTTGGTGAAACCACTTGTCAAGACTCCCGTTGAGCATAAATTCAAAGAGTAAAGCTTTGAAATAGTTTCCATTAAAAATAATACTTGAGTAAGAAGTCAATATCTTAACAAGATTGCCAAATATTTCTTAGGGCATCACATTCAGCTTTTAAGCTTTTAGATACTCCTTATTGTTTAAGGTTGTGTATCTTTACAGTGATAGTTAGTCCAACACCTGGTAGAGTTCCTTTGCATGCAGAACCGTAACTTCCCACACCAGCTAAATTCTCCAATAAGAATCCATTAGTAGCTCTTAGGAGCTTTGCATATGAAACCTTTTAAGTGAAGATATAAAGCCCGTAAAAAACTTATGTGACAATTGAGGCATTTTGAGCGGGAAGAAAGATAACAAAAAACAAAAAAAATTGAGTGGGTATAAAAGCGCTAGGGTTATATGCTTGATGATATAATTCTTGCAGATTCCTCAAGTGTTCAAAACTTTAAGGTACTTTTCCTTGCAAATTATTTTCAGATAGGTCAACTCCCACCAATTGGGCGAGGTTGCTAAAAGATAATGGAATTTGTCCAGAAAATCCATTTATTTACAAGGTTAGAATTCATAGTTTGTCCAGCTTTCCTATTCCAACTGGAATATTACCTGTCATAGAGTTTTTCTCGATGCCCAACAAAGAGAAGCCGACAAGGGTTTCCATCCCCAAACTAATTTTTCCAGATTTTTCCTTTCCCTATCAGATTGGAAATGGTGTTGGGCAATTCACCTTTAAAGTAACTAGCTGATGGTTGCTAATACCTTTAAACGAGAGCAGTTTGTCAAATAGTGGAGAAAGGTCAAGTCATTGGCACTGCTGCTTCCCAGCTGATAAACCCCAAAACTAAGAATGTTGAGATGTGGAAGACTCCCAAGATTCACCGGCACAGATCCACTGAAACTGTTGTATTCAAAATCAAGTCGGTGCAAGCTGTGAAGCATTCGATAATGAAATTGGTATGGTTCTTGTAAACCAATTGAGATCTGCAAAGAACATTTTTGAGTTTGGGAGAGTTGGGCCAAGGTCGTCTGGAAAGATTCCATGCAATTGGTTATCTGCCACAGTTATTTTAGCAATAGATGTGTGAAGCTTGGGCCGATGAGGGGGGCCAAGAGAAGGCTGGGGTGAAGGACAGAGAGTTAGTCCAACATTGCTTGGAGAGAGGAAACTGGGATGTTTATAAGAGTTCGGAAAAACTTTAATAGTCACAATGCATTTTTCCTAAAAAACTGAGGAAGAACAAACCCATGAGGGGTGTTTGGGGACCTTAAAGTGGACAATATTGTGATTTTAGTGTATCTCAATTGGTTATCTGCCACAGTTATTTTAGCAATAGATGTGTGAAGCTTGGGCTGATGAGGGGGGGCCAAGAGAAGGCTGGGGTGAAGGACAGAGAGTTAGTCTCACATCGCTTGGAGAGAGAAAACTGGGCTGTTTATAAAAGTTCAGAAAAACTTTAATAGTCACAACGCATTTTTCCTAAAAAACTGAGGAAGAACAAACCCGTGAGGGGTGTATGGGGGCCTTAAAGTGGACAATATTGTAATTGTTGGAACCCTGAAGTGTTACAAATGGTATCAGAGCCAGTTATATTCATAGTGTGGTAGCTAGCCGCACGCGGGCGCCTGACTGTGGCTATCATGTGAGGACGCGTGTTCCCTAAGAGGGGAAGATATGAACTCATCATCTGGGGGAGAACAAACCCGTGAAAGGTGTATGAGTGCCAATATTGTGACTGTTGGAACCCCGAGTGTTACAAGATGAGATATTATATAATAGAGGAGGAATAGTACAAGAGCTTCCAACCGACATGAGCCCATGCAACAAGTTGTAGCCTTGTTAGTCTTCCAAAATCATATGGGTGCTTCCATTCAAAGTGTTACTCCATAAACGGCTGATGCTAATAGATAAAAGGTTGCTTCCAAAAGGGTCCCATTAGCAAGCTTATGTAAGCTGGTTTACTGGTTTATGTTGGATTATACACATTGATTTCTTGGGAATTATCCTGCATAATCCAATAAACTGGATTATACAGAGCCTCTCCAATCGTCCCCAAGTCTCCTGCCTTGACTATACTTGTAATATCGACTAGAGGTCTTTTAAGTAGAAACTTGACTATAATTCTTGTGTATTTGAGTACAAAATTGACTAGAGCTCGCTGGATCATGATTTCTTGTTTTTTCTGTTTGTTCCCAAAAGTTCAGTCTTAGATGTTACAAGGTTTAGTGAATTTGTACGTACATTAAATAAGACTTTAAGTTACATTATCGATCGAAAAAAGTATATAGTGGCAGTTCAACTAATACGCCTGCTAGAAGTGCATTTGGAACTTCTAGTGGGTTATCCAAACCATTCATCTTGAACTGGGCCACATTTATGCACTAGCAGATCCATCCTACTGAAATAAAACTCAAGAGCTGGAACAAGTATAAGTAGGCTCTGTTTATCCAATGATCCGATTTTTTTTTTTTTAGTGAAATCTGACATGGATTAGTCGGATATAAAAAAAATTCGGCAACTGGACATTTCTTAGCCGTTGATTAAAAACCGTTGTGAATGTAAAGGCCATGCCAACTACTATTACTATTATTTCTTTTTCTGTTTAAAGGACAAAAATCAGATGCTTAAAATTGTTAGATGGATTTTATTTCTCTTTTAATGTCACGCTGATTAGACACGTTAGCTGTTGTTGATGGTTACATCATCTGAACAATTGTTGGGCGAGTCCATCTATATTGGGCTCCAGCTCCAGCTTCTTGTTATCCTGCATCACCCATTTGCGCATTGATTTATTATTGAGTTTGCAATAATTCTTTATCCTACGCCTATTCTCACTTGATTTGCTTTGATTTTTTATTCGCCGGACCTATTGTGGTCTGCCCTTTCCCCAAAACCCTCCATGCACAGAAACTTCGTGCATTGAGACTGCCTTTTTTTACTTATCGATTTGACTGACGTTGCCGCGAAGGAGAGGAAGCATTTTTTCTTTTTCCTTTTGAACATTGAAGTATTGAACCCACATCCCACGAATGAGCTTACAAGGCTTTGGTTACAACTTGACGAGCAGTTATAAAGGCTGGCATTGTTTTGAAGAAATGGCAATAAGATTTGAAAATCAATGAGTCTAGGCGTACGACAGTGGCACAAGAAGGAGCTTTCCTCTACTAAGTTATTGGTTTGAGTCGCTCGTTGATTTAAGATTATCTATAGATACTTGCTTGTCTACTAAAAAAAAAAAAATGAAAATCAATAGTTTATGATTTTTTTTGTGCCGATTGAGTAAACAAACAAGAGGATGGCGCCTAAGGAACCCCTGTGCAAGGTCATTGCTCAGAATTGTATCCATGGGTGTGCGTCACGTTTCCAGTTTGGGTTATCTAAGAAAATTCTCTATAACCAGCACAAAAAGAAAATTCTAAGTTGCAGAACAAAATTGCGAAGATAATAGTGCAAGTTTAAATGAATAATGCAAATTGGTAAAATAACTTGGCAGTACCTGGTAGAACAACCATTCATTGAAGTGGATGTGCTTTTATCATTGAATGCATATGGGTAGGACCTGCAGACACTAGAAACAAAACTCAGCCCATTTGCATGAAAAATTTGGCTACTGGAGGACAGGCATAGATCCTACGTAGATGGATTGATTGATCAATCAATAGAATGTCATGTCTCCTCTACTATAATGAGAAATCACATCCACTAGTCCTTGCTGCCCCCACAGTTTCTGTTCATCCTACAGTGGATTCCATCATAATTCTGCAAGCCGCTAAATGACATGTGTCCCATAATGTAGCATCTCATGGATCATTCTGGCTAGATATGCAAAGACCTGTCTTGATCCTGTAACGTTCATTAATCTACTGCTCTTTCATTCGCCTTCACCGATACGGAAAACCAGTGGAAAGCGCGTTTCTTCTTGGAAATTATCCCGCTGATTCCTACTGTATCCTCCCTCCTACCAATGCATAAACCAAATCCCCTTTGCACAGCCTTTTCTTTGGAGTAAAGCAAAAAACAATGCATGCAGATACTACAAAGAACGTACAGCCAGCCAATAACAAGCCATAAATCACTTCTTACTTTTCACCGCCAAAATGGAAATCTCTACACGTCTACCACCCTTCTATTTCTAGACAGAAACACAGCTCCCAATTTAATGTGACAATACCCATCTCTGAATATCATTCTCTTTCTCCAGACTTCATCATCAGAGGATGAAAACTACATGGGTGGCAGAGATCTATTTTGGACTTTGGTGGTGGGTCATTGTCACCGGCCGTTGGAACTTTGGAACCATTTTGTTGGTAGGTTTACAGTGTGTATGTAGTTAGAAGATCTTCTTATCTTTGATCGTCGTTCAAGTAAGAGTTTCAGGTGCCATCGTTTTCTTGTACCTTGGGAATGAGATACCAGGAGAAACCCCTAGTTTTCGCTTTGCAGGCATCATCAGTAACTGATTAAGATTGCCTCAAAAGTCACCCTCCTGAACACCGATGAGTGAGCTTTGAAGGAGACCCTCTCATCCATTTTCAACTACGAGTAAAATTATGATCTCCTAATGATAAGTGCAAGAATGTGCTTCCCCGTCCAACAAAGAAGAAGGGCAGATATCCCGCTAATCAGTCACTTGTCTGCCTCTTCCAAATTATTTATATACAGTACTAGTCCTATACAATAAAGAAGGGAAGATGGGCACAAAAGGCATAAAATCAGCTATTTGCAAAATACAAGGTAAGACTGTCTACTATAGGCCCTTGTGTCTGCCCCTTCTCTAGACTCCGCATAGGTGGGAGCTTCGTACACCGGAGCTGCCCCTGCAGTCTTATCCAGTAAGCCTTTACTTCATTAGCTCACTTTCTATCTATTTAAGCTTTTAGGTCAATATAATTCAGCATAATATCGGAACTTATTAATTGAAAGTTAATAAGTCCTAAGACCTTCATTTATCAAATTTATATGTAAGAACTCAAAAATGACCTTCTATGTGATGGAGGGTTTTAATTGAAAATACAAATATTGTCAGCCCACTTCAAATGAATTTAAGCCATTAATAGTAATCAACAACAAAAGCCAGATCCACAACGTTTCTCTTAGAAAACATAAGCAAGCTAAGGTACTAATAGGACTGTTTTTAAAAATCCAAACCATTCATCTCATGGCATGTACAATGGAAAAGTAGACATAAAATTTCTATATTTGTTTATGATTATGGGCCTTCCACATATGTAACTTTTGTTTATGATGGACCCATTTCTCATTCCATATAACCGTCCTTTCTGAACTAATACTACTAATTTATTCTATGATAGATTCTAGCAAATTGATCACTGATATGCCAACGTAGATCGTTTTTTTCCACTCCAGGCTACTGAAAATTTATTTGGAGGCTATAAGTAGAGACATAGAATTAGCATTATTATTTTTATTTTATTTTTGACTCATCGTTTGCATATAAAATGAAATAGAAGGTCTCGATCATTGGACCCCACATGTTCTTTCTGCCTCTAATATTTTCCAGATGGAGACATGCGCACCCACCATAAGAGAGCCATTAGTTGAGATGAAAAGATGAGAAATTGCAGAGATACAGTGACTAGGTGGAAGAAGCCTGTGAGTCTGTGATCGTAGGGGAATTTATGGTGGGGGAAAAGGAGTTAGTTGCCACCTTGGTTTAGATTTGCTTGCTCTTCCTAGACCAGGACAGCCTACACTAGAGGGAAAAAGTCTGTCGGACAGCCCACTCAGCCACATACCGACAAATGCATAAGGTAGAAGGCCCCACCTGTAAAATAGCTGCACTGTAAGGCCAGATTTTCTTCTCTATCTAGGACTGCAGTGGCGTGTGCACGAGTGATTCTGAGCAGTCACGTCGTCTCGGGTGTACCCCCGCTTCCCACGTACATGCTCTGATCTGCTCCATTAAAAAATCCTCTAGTCACTGCCGTTTTTCATCTGATTTCGTCTGAGAGACAGGCAGAAATGGCATGGGCTGTTATTGGAGATCTTATTAATTAATTGCTAAAGTAGACCCTGCTCAAAATACATGCTGCGGCACATCTTTCAGGCGATCCAAACCCTACATCCATCTTTGATAAGCGATGGACCAAAAACTGTTGCCCATTGGATGCTCCTAGGCACTATTATTTCGCACCACAAGATAAACTAACCAAAAAGTTTAAACAAAAGTAAAGAAACACAAACCAATTGCATGTGCTAACATCATTAATGGGGAAGATGTTTGAAATATTATCCATCTAAATCACTGTCTAAAATAAACGGTTCAATCACCAACTATCTAGGACCTTCCTACAAGATGCCATGTTGATCTTCATATTGCTTGGATTTTGCTCAGAGCAGGCTCGGGTAGTTTAGAATAGGATTTAGAGTAGACGAAGGCCTATAATTTGTTCCAAGTCATGTTTCTTTTGTAGGTGAATCATTTTACGTTGTTAACCTCTCTGTTCCCTGTGGATTGGAGAGCAAACGAACTGATCGTATACTTTGTTTGCAGCAACTTGTTTAAAGGCAAGGATTCCAATTCTCTGCATGCAGAGGTATATGAATTACTAGAAGTCATGGACGGGAAGAGTGGATCAGACGTCGTATCACCCTCTATGATTGTAACAGAAGCGAGAGAGAGAGAGAGAGAGAGAGAGAGAGAGAGAGAGAGAGAGAGAGAGAGAGAGAGGTTCAGGCACCCACATTCAATGTCAATTGTCTTTGTATAAACTGTTTCTCCTTTATCCACCTCCTCGGGCGTCCCATAAAAGCAGGTGGGCAGGCCGTCCTGAGAACCGACCATATTTATTATCTCTGGTTGATCTGTAGATTCTACACATGTTCTCTCAGATTCTCAGGGTGGCAGCCATGTAGGATCCCCTACTACTTGAAAAGGGTAGTAAACCAAATGGAACCCACTTCATAGAACGGATATGAACCAGTGCCATTTCACCAGTCTTGTTCCATGCAAGGATCGTGGTACAGCTGAAAACAGAAGAAGAGCTAGACCAGTCCCTCACGTCACATGGTCCGGATCTTATTCTAAGGTTCTTTCTCATAGATGATCTTGTGAGGAACTCCACATACTTAAAAATATCAAACTTCAAGCATGAGTCTAATGGTTGGGATCCTCTCAACTGATGCTTTCTTACTCATAGAGGTCTCTTAGTTAAGATAGCATGGAATTTGTTGAATTCTACATTGCGCAGTTCCCTCTTTGAACTCACTTTTAGCCGAAACCCACTTATTAACAAAGATTTTGGATTCTACGATAGCTGGAATTTAATATGACGGATTTCACCTGAAGATGAATTTAAGAGTGCACTTGGTAAAAGGGTGGAATCCACCATAAGAACTCAACTCAGACTCTGATATGGACTTGGTCGAATTAATTCAATCCAAAGGAAACATCGTCCAGTAGGATATGGGCTCATGCCCTCCTTAATATCTCATTTGTGATGTATAAACGAACTGGTACATCACGAAAACGAAAGCTCGGTTGTTCGTTATAAAACATGGCATGATTTGGTAAGACAATTGAATCACGGACCTAGGTTCTCCCATGCTAAAGACAGGCACATTTAAGATATTAGCCTGTTGCCACAAAAAGTTTTTTCATTTTATCAAACAGATTGAAACGATCCCTACTCTCTTTCGTGGTCTGTAATGAAATTGTTTTCCTTTTATTATATTGTCTTTTAGAAAGAGGAAAACAATATGTTTTCACACAAAGCTTTTTAGAGCAGCGACGCAAGAGTCTCTCACCTGGGTGACTAGGGTTTGAAGCTATGCAAGGGTATGTCCTTGTACTCAACTCTCCTCATTACCCCCATAAAGAAAAAAAAAAAAGCCATGTTCTCGAAATTATTCAAGAATACTTATCACCCTGCATACGCCCTTTTCCCAGACCCCGGATACACGGGAGTTTCATGCAATGGGGGTGCCCTTGGCAGCCCTACAAAAGTTTTCAAATAAAAAAATAATTGTAGTTAAAAGACTTCTTTTGCATTCAAATAATTTCATCCCTCTTAATGTTCCAAAAAAGGAAAAATTCATCTTTATATTGAAGTTGCTCAAGAATAACTCTATACACAATTTGCTGTTCCCCTGGTAAACACTAAACAGCCCAAATGAATTCAAAAACTTATAAAGGAAGAAAGAAAGGGTCTGAGCTAGCCCATATATACAATTGACAAATGGACCACCTCTCTTTTATCGTATGTCCAAGATCATTAGTCAACCAGACAAATGTACTATAAAAGCCCATCCACAAATATAGCCAGGTTGCTCACAAAGTCGCATCAAACTAGCCGCGACTTTGAAACTGAGCAATATGCCATATGTGGGGCATTTTGGCCATGACACCATTTATGAGCCCTGCTAGTCGGACTGAGTACAGTTCCTAATCCTATTCACATCAGGATCACTTCCAAGATGGTTTTCCCATGTAATAAAAAAAAAACAAACTGTCACACCCTTTAACCATCAATTGCAAATTGGAAGCCCCACTGTTGTGTTGTGCATGTTAGATTGCATATTTGGAAACTGGGGAGGGGCACCATCTCCACTTTCTTATCCGCTCCGTGATTGATTATTTATGGGATTTTGCATGGTTTAAAACTAGCAAGTCGACTTGGGAATTCATCTGAGTTAACGCTACGTGCCAGCATGTCGAGATAACTCGCTAGATTCCAAAATACAATAAGAATTAGATTTGTGGTTCAATCTCAATACATAAAGGGCAGCAAATGATCTTCTGACCAGCTGATTCCCAGCTTATAGATGGATAGTGCTTGTATATCTTGCTCTAGGCAGCTTCCCAGCTTAAAGTACCAGTGAGCATGTATTTGGCCTTCTAGTTTGGAGGTGGTCCAAAACCGGAGTGCTCTAGGTCCATTGGAATAAAAATCAGCTTTCACTTTTGCACAGAAGGCTGAGATCAATAACTGAAAGGGAAACATATATTATCTTCAATGTGACATAATAGACCTCTACCTGCTTGACTCTGTGTAACTGTTTGTCCCTCTACTTTCTGAAGTCCGTTTGTTTGCCACATTTAATTTGTTTGGTTAGGTTCATTGAACCTACTTCAAGGCTCTATTTGCCCCACTAGGGTTTCTTGTACTTCATTAAAGCTATTATATGGGGTTAGGGCGTGTAATCATGATCAGTTGGAAACCGGCTTCGGAGGCAGTCATTGTCATGATCTAGGGTGAAGGAGAGCTTCAGGACTTTATTGAAAATCTGTGTCTCGATCCTTGAGGTTGAACTTTGTGGACCTCCATGATCAGTATTGTTTTGGTCCTATTCAAATTGATGTCTCATCAGGAAGGTATATAACAATAGATCAGTTGTTGAGATTTACTGACGGACATGAGGTTGGGCCAGAAAGTGTTTCTTATCAAGGTTTCACACGGTTGACACTGATAAAAGCCGGGACTCATGCATTTGGTAATCCAAGCCTCTCATATTCTGGGCCAATATCTGTAATAGTCCCTGCTAATAGAATGTAGTGCGGACCAAATATAGTCTGGAGTCACGAATTCTGAGCCCCAGATGTACATTTCTCTGATAAATTTTCCCCATATTAATCATTTCCTGTCATTGAAACAAACCTATTTTTGCTCAGCCACAGCATGATTTACCATTTCATTCCCAAAATACCCATTCCCATCAAAATTAGCATACTCACAATTCCCTATTCATCGATTTCATCTCTCTTCGCATGCTTGACACGTGGCACTATAATCTATCAGTGGTCTAAAAACAGCAAAAAGGATGGAGATCTCACCTCTCCTTTATATACTACTAATCTTCTGTCTCCTCCCTCCGTGTTATCACTGACTACTCTCTCAACATGCTCAAACACGCACGCATAAATCTCTGCCCACCAGCCCCACGCATTTACTCTCCCATTTCAAGTTCGCTTTGTACTCCCCTAGCCTCCTTTATTGCAACCAAATCTGCTCGATCGATTACACAAGTCCCTTCTTCGATTTCAGTGCTTCCTCTTCTATATTTATAATCCCACTTCCACTTTCTTCTGTGGGTACTCTTTTGCTTTGTGTTATTATTATCTTTTGAGATGTTTTCAGTGAGAGAAATTGAGTGGGAAGACTACAATGAGCAAGGTTTGCCTCCAGGGTTCAGATTTCATCCCACTGATGAAGAACTGATCACGTTTTATCTTGCTTCTAAGGTTTTTAATGGAAGCTTCTGTGGGGTGGAAATTGCAGAGCTTGATCTTAATAGGTGTGAACCATGGGAACTTCCAGGTATGGTAAAATGACGGAAGAGGTTTAGTGACTGCATGTTTTACGGGTTTACTTTGCTTCAAGTTCTGTTTTGTCAGCTCAAAGTGATTTCAAATGTGGTTCTTAATTTAACGGGCTGTTTTATACTTGGATGACAACCCGGGGAACATAATTATACATGGTTGGTGATATTAGCTATGCATTACCAGTCTCGAAACATATCCCCATGCTAAAGTGCCCAATATGGTTTTTGATTCATTGTCCGTGGGTTGTAGTTCATTCTAGTTTTGTTTCTTAGTTGTGATTACAGTATGGTTCCATTAACGAATTTCCTACATTTCCCTTGAGATCTACAATGATGTGCCTGCTCATATAGAAAGAGAGAGATCGAGAGTCCAAACCTTTAAAGACAACGAAGAAAAATTGACATACAAAGCAGAGATAGCTTGTAATTGTTCTTGTTCATTACGGTTATAGGCCTATTTGGGAATTACCAGGTAATATGTGTATGTGGTAGAAGACAGGAATTCATTCATTTCAACATGAAAAGGTAAAGTGGGAAGGCTTACTCAGTTCAAGACTTGCTTCAATTGTGTTACTTATCTCAAACAAGTTGATTAAAAAGGAAGGAGGAAATAGAATATCTGTTTTCTGGTTTTGGGACTCAGAAAATTTCTTTAAATAACTTCAATCTTGTGCCACCCTTTTCTTCACATTTGTTGTAGGGTTTCCACCGAAGTAGAAAGAATTTTCATCAAGTGACAAGTATAGTCCCTTGTAGCTAGGTTTACCAGACAAACAAGTGAAAAGGCATGCTTAACTTCTTTCTCCTTTCTTTCTGTTTGCTCTCTCTAACATCTGCATAGTTAATTTCAACTACTCTCTACTGCTCTCCAGATATTTGGCTTGAAGTGCACACCCAAATCCTAACAAGTTTGAGAGAGAGGTTTTATCTTCTCAACTTATATATGACGCGTTTGCTCGTGCTGACATTTCAGATACAGCGAGAGAGAGAGAGAGAGAGAGAGAGAGAGAGAGAGTTCTGTTTTCTATTTTTTACCTCGCTACTTTGATAGTTCGAGAGAGAGAGTTCTGTTTTCTATTTTTTACCTCGCTACTTTGATAGTTCAAGTAGACTGCCAGTTTAGGTATTTAACTAGAACCCATCAAGTAGATATGGACAAAATGGACACCAAAATCATAACATATATTGATATTAGGGTAGAGATTCATAACAACTTAGAGAGAGAGAAAGAGAGAGAGAGAGAGAGAGGTAGGTTTTATCTTCTCAAAATTTTCCTTCTTATATTGCATTAGCCTATGAGGACACTTACATTTCTTTCTTCTTGTGCTACATTACCTTATATTTTGATTCTTTTTGGGCATGTTTTCATTTCAGATACAGCAAAGATGGGAGAGAGAGAATGGTATTTCTTCAGCCTCAGAGACAGAAAGTACCCAACAGGTTTGAGAACTAATAGAGCAACTGAAGCTGGATATTGGAAAGCCACAGGGAAAGATAGAGAGGTATACGGTGCTCATAATGGAGCCCTTCTTGGGATGAAGAAAACTCTGGTTTTCTACAAGGGAAGAGCTCCAAGAGGAGAGAAAACCAAGTGGGTGATGCACGAATATCGTCTCGATGGAGATTTCTCCTGTCGTCATGCTTGCAAGGTACGTTTGCAAACTGAACTCGAAGCCTACGGTGAGCAGAGAGGGATACAGGTAAATAACCTGCAGCCCTGCCTTTTTGGGCCAGCAGTAACAGTACATGCTTAGGGGAAAGAGAAAGGACTTGAACTATAGGTAGTCGTCCGATCAGATTCTACATGTGGGACCCTGTTTTGGCTGATCAGAACCATCAAATGTATGCCCACCGTAGGCAGGTCATAGTCCAGGAGACTCGTTGCTCAGACAGTCCTAGCCCTCTGCTTTCTGAAGCTTATCCCCCAATGGTTAGATTCACTAAATAGCGGTCAGACAATATTTGTTTTCAGCTGACCCAATGGCTACAAACTTGACCATCTTCATTTGATATAAGCTCCCACGCAGGATGTGGGCTCCATGAAATTGTTTGAACCGTTAGGCTCTTCTACTATCTGAATCAATGGCCATATTCTGATCGGATGTTGACATGTTTTCCATGGGTTATAGATATGATCACAGCCGAAAGAAACTTTCTTGCTTCTATTTCAAATCATTCTATAAATGACACATACAGTGGGTGCTTTTTCATTTTTCCTTGTTTACATTCATAGCGCACTAGATGTTTTCAAATTATTGTAGAATAGAGAGTTGGAAGTTGGACCTAAGATTCCCCTAACTATCAAACTGTGTGATTTTGCAGGAGGAATGGGTGATTTGCAGGATATTCCACAAGACAGGTGGAGAAAAGAAGAACCCTTTCATCCAAAATCACACCCACTTTTTGCAATCTTCTTCCACACCCACTTCCAACTTGCCTCCATTGCTAGAATCCCCTTTGGCATCTTCACTAGGAAGCCTGCAAAGTTCCCATATGATTCCTCCAGAAAGCAACCTCAAAAGCCTTTTAAATCCACTTTCCCAAACTTCAAATCTTATACCCATGACCTTTCAACCTTTCTCATTAACGAATCCATCAGTCCCTTCCCTTTCAAATCAGTGCCTGTTAAAGGAAACCTCAGTCCTCAAACAGTGCAAGATAGAGAATCAAATATCAAATATCCAACCCGAAGAATCCAACTACGATTTGTTCGATAAAAATCAGCAAATCCATGAAAATCAACTGATCTTTGAGATGGGGTGTGGTTATTTTGGAATATCTTCTTCAAGTGCTGGTGTTCATGAATTGGCTACCTCATCTGCTTTCAGTAGACCCAACTTTCCAATCCTAAAACCTTCTCCAATCACAGACCTTGGAGAATCTGGACCCTTGGAGCTATGAACTATATAGATGGTCAAATTGTCATAATATATAAATTTGGTATATAAAGAGGAGAGAGATGTTAATGTAAATTTGAAGTGTTACTTTATATTGTATGAATGTATTGAAGCTTTAGCAGTTTAGTAGCGCAGGTTGCTTGAGATTGGTTTCCTGGTTGCATATTCGAAGAGACAGATACTATGACATAGTTGCTGTCCAGTCAATTGACGTCACCTTATTATGGTGATTGATGATGAGATTTACCATGCATGGAAGAGGATGATGTATGAATGACATGAGGGTGCATGGGTCTGACCAGTGATGGGACTCACTCAAATGTGTCATAGATGTAGGTTATCATTCATTTATTCTCGGGCATGCATGGATGCATTCATGGAGTTCTGCCATGGTATGGCCAAAGTTTGTAGCAGGTAAAGCTAGGTGCAGGTCTAGACTAGACAGATGACCCTATGGTAGAAGCTTAGCCATGGTCAAGTTTTCAGACAGGTGATGTTATAGCTTTGCAGGAAGCCCACTGGTGCCTTTAGAAGCCTCTTCTTAGGCCCAATACTACTTTAAACTCTAGTGGGCCGACCAGTAGTCACTCCACACTCTATACAGAAGTTGGGATCCACTAAAATTGAAAGAAGAATGCATATGAGGTGCTGATTTAGTGCTAGAGAGAGGCACAAATAGTAACACCTTGACCCACCCAGAAAGGTTTCCAGGGCCGCGAGCCTGCTTGGGATCGATAGTGATGTCTACCTAGCCTATGGCTTAGGCGTTAGCCCAGGTAGAGTGGAAGTAATAAGCATCACAATATGCAGTGAGAGCTTCCACTTTGTTTGTCAATAACTTGAGCCAGGACTTGGGATTTCCACAACCAGAGTAGGAAGTGATAAGCAGCACTACACCAGGTGGAAGACTCCACTTCGTTTGTCAATTACTTAGGCCTAGCCCCAGCAGACCAGGAAGTAATAGGCAGCCCAACATGCAGGTGAAAGCTTCCACTTCTTTTGCCGAGGCCGACCGACTCCTGCTTGCTGGTTTCCATCCTTAAGACTGCGTACGTGGTGATATCCCCTACGGGACCAGGGTTGACAGATCTTGGCAACCAAGAAATCAACGGTTTATGTCATCCACACTTGGACCCACGTCAACCTTTTCCCACCTTGTCTTGAGACAAAACTGTCGCCAAACACGTTACAGTTCCACCTCCCTTAATCTATCTCTTAGCATCAACAAAATATCAGGAAAAACCACCAGTCCATCCTCTCTCTGCTAGAAGAATGCAAAACCATGAGAGAGCCAAACAACTCCATGCCCAAATGATAACCACAGCTAAAATCAAACAGATAATCCCCCTAAGCAAACACAGATTTCTGCAGAGATCCCCAAACAGGAAACCTCAATTATGCTCAGTCAATCTTCCTTCAAATCCACCGTCCATCTCTCTACACATGAAACTCAATGATAAGTGGATTCTCTAATGGCAATCACCAATACAAAGCTTAATCTATTTGCTAAGAAATGCAGAAATTGGGCTACTCACCAGACAATTTCACTTTCCCCCTAATTCTTCAAGGTTGCACAAAGATATCCAGCCTAGATATGGAAAGTGCGTTAATGATCCCATAATCAAAACTGGGTTTCAATCAGATTTATATGTTTCTAGCACTTTGATCCATATGTATGTTTCTTGTGCTGATCTAGAAGCAGGGAAACAATTGTTTGATATAATTCCTAGAGAGAAATATGGTGGTTTGGTCTACTTTCATTGCTGGTTATGTTACGTTAGCAAGGCGATTGCAAATTTAAGCAAATATTGAGCCTAATGAGATCACCATGGTGAATGTTCTAGTTGCTCGTGCTTACACTGGAGATTTAAAAACTGGAAAATGTGTTCATAATCTTTTACGCCGATTTGGTTCAAATTGGAGAACGAACGTAATACTTGGTACTGCAATTTAGACATGCATGCAAGGTGTGGTAGCTTAAAGACTGCAAGATAATTCTTCAACAACATGCCTGAAAGAAATGTGGTTTCTTGGAATAGTATGATTAGCGCCTAATCAATATGGTCGAACAATTGAAGCTCTGCAACTCTTCGCCCCTATGTGTAATGATGGCTTGAAACCTAATTAAGTGACAATTTTGGGCTCATTGGGGGCTTGTGCCCTATTCTGTTCTTTGAGTTTGGCTCAAACAATTCATTGATGAGATATAAAGGGATAGATAAACATTGGGGCAAAGTTCTGTTGAGGTAAAGCTGCTTGGTTTATAAAGTTTTCACGGAAAGTTAGCAGGAATTCAAAGGTTTTCAATCAACGGGAATGGGTAGCAGAAGCTGCTCTTTCAATTTATCCAAACCGTCAATCTCCTCGGCCACCCTGCACAAATCATGCATAAAAAGTCCCCTTCTGCAATTCTAAGCCTCTAGTTTGTGTCCTGTGAATGGATGGTTAGAAATGAAAGAATGAATGACAGCAACCCTCCTACAAATAAGAATTTTCTCGTGGAATCCGCTGCAAGGCGTAACAAATGACTTGGATCATGAAAGAGGTGGCCTTTACTAGTTCTCTTGCATGAAGAGAATTGGCTTGTTTGCTTGACGTTTCAATTGTTTGTTACAGTGAAACTGTTTGCTGGTGAGCTCAGAAGAGCATCGGGCATTGAAAGAAAATGCTGAACTTCCGGGGCCGCGCCAACCGGAGTTGGTTCCTCTCGATGACTCCTTAAAGCTTAATTTCAACAAATCTAGCATTGGCTTGCGCATGAGTTGGTTCCTCTTGATGGCTTCTTCAAGCTTAATTTCAATAGGTCAAGCATTGACACTCTGGGGCCAGCATGCATTGGGGACATTTTCAGTGACCACACTGGCGAGAAATAACAGTCGTGACCACAGAGATGACCTTTATAGTGGTGGGAAATAAATTCCAACCCGATTATGTGGGCAATCAATTCTCACATTTTTGGGGCAGTTCTAATTTTAGTTATAATTTGACCCAACTTTGCTGGCGGCTTCCTCCTTAGCAAAAATATAGCACAGCCTTTGTACGACTTCTCTATGTACTGCATTAGCACCTTATTATTTTTCTCTTCTATTATCATCACACTTAAGTTTGGTTAAATATCTTCATCATCATCATCATGACCTTATCCCAATTAGGGGTCGGCCATATGAATCTTATTCTTTCACTCCTCTCTATTAAGTATCATGGCTTCATTTAGTTCCAAAGATTTTAAATTTTTTCTCACCACTTCAATCCACGTTCTTTTAGGCCTTCTCCTTACTCTTTTAGAACGCATTGCCTCACCCCTTCTAACTAGTGACATTTTCAGTCTCCTTTGGACATAATTAATTTTGGTTTAATATACATGGAATATAATAAATTAGAACCATTAGCGTCTAGGGTTGCTTTAAGTCCAACTAGAACGAATTGCAGAGGTGTTTGACCAAATTATAGCCATCCACATAGCACCAACATGTGGTAATCGCGGCCAGGCGCTGAATAGGTGATAGAATGAATAAACTAGGAAGAGTCAATCAATGAGAAATAGAATCATGCATCAGGAGTGGTTTGGATCTACGTTCCATAGCATGGAAAGTTCGTGAACATGTGAGAGCAAGTGTAAACGTATAACTAGCAGAGTCACATTTGTTGCTTGCCGACCATCTTCTTTGTTTCACTTTGACATTTTTAGCAGCACCCTTTATTTACAGACTCTACACTACTCAAAGAGCAGCACACTTTAACCTTCCCGTTCCAAAGAAAATAAAAAAGAGTGAGAGAGAGAGCAGCAAACTTAAAGATCTGTATATCTATTCCCGCTATTAACTGAGCAGTGGTCGTATTTACATGCTTACAAACAACTTGCAGAACCAACAGTGGGGAGATTGAGCCCTTTGTGTTCTTGGAGTAGAGAGAACTTGAGCATCATGCAGCAACAGAGTTTCCACAGAAGGAGGCGAAGGTGGAGGCTTTGAGAGTAGACGTTTGGCTAGCCTACGTATCTGCATGAAACTTAGTCTCATGAAATCCGTGTTCAAATGTGTTCTTAAAGAGAAGGAGATCATTCTATTACCATGTTTCGGCCTCCTTTCGGCCACAATAACAGAGATAAAAAGGAACCCCTTTGTTTCCTTTACTACATCAGCAGCTTATTCTTTTTCCCTCTATTATTAGGGAATTGGTTACGTTTTCCTTGGCATTCTACAGTGGTTGCTGATATCTGAACCAACCAACCAACCACATTGGCATCAGCATCAACAGCTTGAATTCGAACAAATCCACTGTTGTAGGTTATGATGATGAAGTCTAGTGTGGTTTTCAACCCCTCATCCTTAGAGGTGGACAGACTACGGATATCTGGATAGAATACGAAGACCAGTAAAGAATTTTACTGTAACACTATCACCTGTCGGCGTCCCAAAACCAAGATCACCTCTCGTCTTACTCGACCAATCTCTCGTCAGTCATCCAAGATTCAATGCACATGGGGTTCTCTTCAGCCATTGGTTCGACGCCAACATCTCATTACATTCTGGGATGAAGCTTTAAGATGAACGGTCAAGCTCAATCACTGAACATTTCGAGCCTTACAACTATCTCTTCCTACAATCGGATCATCTGAATTCAAACAAAGGATTTTTTTCTTTTCTTTTTGAGAATTGGGTTGGTAGTTACAAAAATTCTCTTTGCCATAACTTTTGCAGTGAGAATGAAGTTTAAATTTGCAGAATACTCTAAGAGTGGGAACTCCAATATGGTCCTGACAGGTTCGTCTACAGGGATCTATATGAAGCCCTTTGCCACAAAGGGCTTCAAAGAGGAGGAGCGTCTAGGTACTACATACCTTGGTATGGTGTATAAGGGTATGCCATCCACCTCCAAAATCAATGCTGATGTGACAAGAGTTTCACATGAATCAAGGCAAGGAATGAGGGACTTTGTCAAGGAAATTGCTACCATAGCTTGGCTACACCACCAGAACTTGGATCATCTCCTTTGTTACTGCCGTTGTATGAAAGAGCTGCTCCATGATCACATGCCCAATGGTAGTTTGGGTAACTTCTTGTTTGACAAATCAAAGTTATCGCTTAATTGAATTAAATGATTTCAGGTCCTCAAAGACGTAGCAGGGCTTCTCTATTTGCATTGAGGAATGGGTGCAAGCCGTCCTTCATAGAGATGTCAATGCTAGTAATGTTTCCATTAGACCACAACATGAATGGGAAATCGGGCGATTGCGGCCTTCCTAGATTGTATGAACATGGAACTGATCAGCATGCCACCTGTATGGTGGAAACTTTAGGATTTGTTGCATCCGAGCTAACTAGAACTGGCAAGGCGACTACAATGAAAAGGAGGCTCTTAAACTTCCATCCAAATAGTAACGATACCCTTTATCAAAAAATCTATGAGCAGAGATAAGGTCATCTCCTTTTTCTTTCCGTCAAGACCTAGTATTTGTGTGGTAAGAAAGAGTTGCAGGATTTGCCAAGAGGTCAACCCTTACCAAGAAGGAAAACATGAGTGAAACACGAAAGATTAAAGCACTAGTGTTTGAAGTTATTTGACTCAGACATGCAGTTGTCAACTTAATATTCAGATCTGTGGAGATGCATTATATTGAACTCTAATTTTTCTTACTGTAGAACTTTAATACTTTCTGCAACACAATTGAGATACATGGGTAAGTTTCTCATACAAAAACAAAGTGTAACACGTTTAGTAATTTTAAGTTCCTAAAGTGATAGTTTGTACAGCCAAAGATGCACCCTACTCTCCCAAGTAAAGAGGACATGCAAAAGCTATAACGATATAAGCAACAAACCAAGTGACAAGATAGATGACATAAGATAAAGGTTAACATCTTGTCTGGAGCTGGGTCAATGGTCCTGCAGATAACTGGGATGGAGTAACGCTTCAGAAAACGAGAACATGTAAATGGCTTTGAACTCGGAGGTGTTTAGTAGACCTGAACTGAGGGGAACAAACACAAACATGATCATCAACACTCGGATGATGCCAGATCAACTGCATATCACTTGTAGACACTAGGAGAAGACCAAATATGATACCCACGAGTTGTTTACTGCAATTTCATTTGGTCCAACTGCAGTCAGAAGTTTCCATCATAGAATGTAAGAATACCAAGGCAAATGGTATTGAGTTTCTCTGTTGGCGTGGAAGAAGATTCGGTCCCCTTCCATCATCTTCCTCGAATGATTTTTTAAGGATTCTTCCAGGCTCATACCTCTTTAAGTCCTGACAAGAAGGTGACAGATTTTGGTTGAGAAGATTCAGATTTTTGAATGAGAGCAGCACCCCTACTGATGGCATCAGCTTTGCATAGCCTTCATTCTTGAAAGCTACTCTCCTTTCATTTTCCTGCCAAATGTGGGCAACAGTTTCTGCAGCACCTATTCTTAGAAGTAGAAGCTGAACTTAGAGTTGCCTTTATCTTAAGTACAGATTGGCCATTCTTACATAGCCGAGGCCCCACAGTAGGAGCACATTCCCATTTAATAATACAGATTCTTTGAAAAGCCTAGGACAAAAAATCTCTAGATGTTTCCCTTATGACTCAACTGTCAACCTGTACTCGTGGTTCAGAAGATTCACCAAGTCAGCCAAATATTGGTTGGCACTCATCAGGTTCTATTACCATCAAGACACTTCTATATCAAAACTTATGGAATCTAAAGATTTTCACAGAAGAACCCATTGTAGTTGAGATAAATTTTTTGAACACATTCCATGATGTAACAAGATACAAGTTCCTTAATCTTTCCCTGTTTCCTGAAGTCCACAACTCTCATTGAAACAATAGCTCCAAGAGCTCAACAGTAAACTTTCTTATGCTTACTGAATGTTCTTGGAAACAGAAAGGGACTGGAGGCTACACATTTGCATTGAATCATTCTTTGGCCTCAATACAAGTAGGTGGCAAAGTGACCAATGAGAATGAGACCCTTATTCCTTTCATTTTGAGGCTTAAGGAACAGAGGGCAGAATATCCAAGCTCACAATCTAACAGAATTTACCCGGTTTGTATGTGCAGCATAGCCTGGATGCTAAGCACGCCTTCTCACAAGAACCAACTCTTATCTATATTCTACAAACATCCAGAGGTAACATAGATATTAGGACATGATCAGTCTTGATGAACTCTGCAACCAGTCTTATGCTCTTGATTCTCACATTCAGAAAGAGACCATTTTGCTCAATCTTTACGAAGAGTCAGTCCTAATGTCATTTTAACTATTAGTTATACAAGCTTCATAATAACTACCAGAATATATTAAATTTAACCAATTAAAAACATCAAATGGTTTAAGTAACAGGATTGGTCAGCTTTGTAATTGGTTCACCAGTACACAGGCTGGATCCATGAATGATTTAAAGAGCTACCTTCAATGTTGCACTCCTTATATTTCACAAAGCAAGGACACTTATTAACCCACAACTCATAACATGGTTGAAGAGAACCTCAGGCAGCTTGCCTTCGTGCACATTTATAAGTTAAAATCTATAACTGTTTATCTCAATATTTTTACAGTACACGAACTAAGGTCAATAAGATTGGTTTCAAGGGCTTCCATGTGTAACACCAAAGTATATCAAGGTCACAACGCATATCATCAGCCACCAAACAATGAAGATCAGTCAACAATTAAAACAACTCAAGAAAATTCATGAGCCCAATCAACAAAGAGATTCATCAAACAAACAAGGATTTCAGTTTCCTTCAACACCCAACAACTCAAGTAGCATTAAACACACATGTGGAAAAGAAGAGCAAGGGCAAGAAGAGGAAACATCTTCATTGTAATGTTGGAACTCCCGGAGGAAACCATGAAAATAACAACAGTAGTCCAGCAGTTGACGAATAAGCTCCATTGTGAGGGCGCTATGCACCGATGGGGCCAAACCCTTCTGCTGCTGTCACGAGTTTCTTCCCCTTGAACGTGACATAGGAGCGGAGCGAACAAAGGGAAGAAATCAGAACAACAGCAGAAGGTTGCGCTCCATAACGATAAACAGGGCTCTCAGAATGTTCCTTATTCTTTGAGGACTGGTGTTGTTATTTTCATAGTTTCTTCTACCATTACAATCGGAATGTTTCCTCCTGTTTTTCCCCCTGCATTTCTTTTCTACATAAGTGGATTGTAATGCTGCTTCAGTTGTAGACATCCAAACAAACTTACAGATCCCCTCACACTTACTATTTCCAAAACCGCACAACAATACCAGTTTTGTTCCACAGAGCATCATGCATCTAACCAGAACCAACAACTTGAAGTCCCCAGAACCCTAAAACCCAAAACCTCTATCAAATTCAGGAGAACCAAAAGCCAAACAGAAATCGAAGAAAGAATATCTACTTCTTCAGTTGGGCATTTCAATTTTCTTTATCCAGAGTCACCTTCCTCTTCCTCTCCATCGGGATCGCGAGAAGGGTCGGATTTCTCCATGGCCTCGCGGGTTTTCTCAAGGAATGGCTTGAAAGCTATCTCCATTGTTAGCCATCCGAAAGCCAAGGCACCGAACACTACCAGAGCAGATTTCAGGTAGTTGGTTTTGGAATCACTACCTCCCACCATTGTTGTTGTTTTCTCCTGCGGTGAATACTCCGGTGTTTATGGGATTTTTGGTGTCACTTCTCCCTCGTTCGCTTCGCTTTGAAGGCTTAAAAGGAAGAAGAAACTTAGAGGTCAGTACTTGTCCAAAGAATTTGCACTACAAGGCAGAGGGTTAGCTGTTTGTGCTCATTTATTTGGGGAACAAGTGTGGGTCCAGTCAAGGGCTGCCGGCCCCACAAAATCAGATCATCCTAGCCGCCAGATTGAGTTTGACTGAGATAAGAGACAGGCAAACTCACAAATCGATCTCCAAGACAGGAAAACTTCGATTGAAGTGGCTGCCTCCTCCTACAACTAAGTCGTTTGTGCCATCATGTCCTGAGGCTGCGTCTGCAACCAGGCATTCTACAACATCCTGTTCACTAAACCAAAATTGAAAAATCTTTTATGAAGGTCCTAATTGTTTGTTCATCAATATTTTAGAAAAATTTCACTTTAGTATCTTACACTTTTTCCTACAAGTCTCACTTAAGGACTTCAAACTTATCAACTTTTTAAGACCCCAAGTTTTAATGAGTGTATTTCCATGGTTCATTCCCTAATGGACTGTCAATTTTCGATAGGGTCAGCTATAAGGAAACCAAGATTTTTATATTGTCTTCTATTCATGGTTGAATTTGTCAGTGGCATGAAAGAAATAGCGTTGAATCTTGAGAATGAGAATGTAGGGAGGTGACAGAGAGAAGCCAAAACCCATAAAACCTGGGTACAGTTTCAAATCAAAAAACAAGGAAAGGGAATTCAAATTGGTAACTGCTGAGTTATCGCTGTCTAACCTTGAGATCATGGGTTAAGGTGTGGAAACAAAATGCTAGGTAAAACTGCATAATATTTTGTAGTTCACCTCTTTGAGAATCCTGCATGTGCAGAACTTCAAACACCTGGCTGCTCTTCTTTTATTAGTTTCTTCTGGTTTTTATATTGGCTCCTTTTAAATGTTAACTATATAGGGGGAAATTCAATCCTGGTCATCATCACATAATTGCTATTTCTGCTCAAAGATGCGATGAAAGAGACAAACCTTCTCTTCCATTTAATGCATTTTTGAGCATCCATTGGACAATATTTGATTGTATATGTAAAGATAAAAGTATCTAGCTTGAAATATTGGCCCTTATTTGTTATATACATAAAGGTAAAAGGGTGCATAAAAAATTATTAATTTTCTATTCATTTATGAAAGGGAGAGATTGAGTTACGAAAATATGTAAACGTCTTTGATTTGAAAAAAAGAAAGATTATGGGAATGTCTTTATTGTGGGTTTCTCACAGAATAGCCATGATTGGACAGGATAAAAAGGCCCTATCATTAATCCATTCAATTTATCATTTTACTACAAAATCGATGGGACTGTGAGCATAATATTTGAATTAAATTTTCAGCAATCGGAGCATGATTTTCGGCATTGAAATCTTCTCTTTGGTTGCGTGCTGTTTTCTTTTGATTGCAGGTTCGATGGTGCTTGAATGAGGCTTCAAACAACTTTTCCATGCTAGTCTTACATTCAAAATAATATTTTTTTTTTTTTGAATGATGAGATTGCATTACGTAAACAGAGAAAAGAAGAAGAAGAAAAAAACGACTCCAGCAGCGGAACATTAAAAGAAAAAACAGAGCGGCAGGAAAGACAGTCGCAGAAAAAGCTGTATTTATTCAACCAATTCCTTGACCAGAACCATGTAGCTCTGCAAACAACTGGGTGTGAGTGATCGTCGAGTCCATGTGGGGAAATTCTTGCGTTGTTCTATGCATGAGGTCAGATTGCTCCAACATATTATAGTCCACAACAATATCATCAATCGAGTTGACAGTAGACTGAATCATGCGCATTGAAATGAAGGTTGTTGTTCTAATCCAAGGTTCTAGTTGTTTCTCCGGCTGCCTGAAAGTATCATTATCCTGCCATAGTGTTGCTCATAAAAAATAATTGCTTAAAATAAAAGCAGTCGTGATAATTGTATCCAGTAGACTACCTTCTGTCTTTATTTTTTTTAGATGAAAGTCATCTATCTTGTTTGGCTCCTCGTATTTGGCCCATACTAAAAAATACACTCATTTGATATTTCTAACTTTTGTTTTTTATTTTTAGTTATAAATAGTCTTGATTTAAAAAAAAGAAAGAAAACATGGGCTAAAATATTAAATGAGAGTAATTGTTTATGTATAGGCAATATAATACAGTCCAAATAAGTTGCATGGGTTAGATATTCTAAAAGTTTTGCCTAAATGTTAAAAATGTGGGCGTCTTCTCATTGCAGAAGAGCAAAACATTCCCAATCTTATATACTGCACTATGGGCCATCTACCTCGTAGACTACATCCTTGCCAATAGATCATGTTAGCCAGATAATAGTCACCCAAGCAAGAGCTTAACGAAGGGTGAATGATAAGAAATATACATGTACTAGCATAGTTGGTCATAGAAAATATGGTGACTCTCTCGACGTGGCACTTATAAAAGAGATTTGAAGTAGATCTAGGAATTATATTATAGCTTCTAGGTAACTTCATTAACTCTTCCCTGTAAAATAGGAAGGAATATACATGCACTATGATTTAAGTTTAACAGCTACTAATATAATAATATAACACTTGAAATCATTCAATCCGAGTTGATGGTCCCGATTGACTAAGGGAAGAGCTCACGATCTAATATACACATTTTTATGCTATAGCTCTTTCCGTAAATCAGTACATATTACATGTGTAATCGATGATCCTAACCTTCCGATGCTTCTTTTGAACTTTTTGAAACTGTTCATTTTCTTCTAAAGAGTAATAGTCGTTCGAGATCCATTTGGATGCATGTTTATTGAGGAATTCCACAACAGCATAACTATCCCAGATACCACGCTGCCTTTTTCATCTCAAAACTTCTCTTCCTTTTACATGGGAGAAATGCTAAACTGACCGCATTGAGATGCCAAATAGTGAAGAGTTTACCTTTGCATGATTTGAATCTTTCATTTCATTGCTCCTACTTTAGTTTTTTAATAGATAAAAAATTATATGGTAAGGATGATTCTAACTTCTAAGAAACTGTGTTGTTTATGAAGTTTCTAAGTCTTCTTTTTTAAGCACACTTTTTCATTTGAGTTTTAGAAGCTAAAATCATCCAAGTCACATGATTTTTAGTTTATAAGACATCTAAATTTGAGACAATGAGGCAAATGAGTTGGATTGTCGAAAGGTAGACTCTAGAAAACGTGGTCACTAAGCCACATCTATTTTGCAGTCAGTTTAGCATTCTTTTCACATAGTAAAATAAACGGCATTTCTAACATGTATTGAACAGCGGTTTCATGTCTTTTTTCTCAGTGTTTTGGGTCATTCCAGTATCTTCCATGGTAACTAAAGATATGTTTCTTGGTGCATGTCTACCAAAGATGTCAAGATTTTCTTCCTATTCTTATCAAATGAATAGTTACAACTTTACTGTCTTACCAAGCAAAGAAATATATAGTTAGATTTACCTCTGATTTTGCTGCCAGTCCACATTGTATCTAGGTTCAACCCTTGACGCCCATGCCAATTAATGACTTAGTCGGTGCCACATATGCAATCAAGGCACTTGATACATAGAGACCAAGGCATTTAATATATAGAGCACCAATATATATCACCACTGGAGATCGAGAACAAGTCAGAGCGACCTCATTTTGATATGAATGTGGATCGATTTGGGGGATCATCTGCGACGACTTGTGGATAAAAAAGGTCTGTCCCCAGCAGGGCTTACCATTTAAAGCATCTAAGGCGCAGGCCTCAAAAGCCAACTTTGGTTCTCATGGTCACATGGCTGCTGGTGCATGTTGCATCCGTATGTTGAATTATCAGATGCCCTACTTCTTACCGTCTAATCTGGAAATATTGGCACTATATATATAGTCACCATCCATTATTTCAAGACATCATTGTCTCAATCGTGATTCTAATTATACTTAACGTTAGATCTTAATTGAGCTCGACGATGGACGATTGACAGACACGGACATAGGGATTTATGGTTAATGTATGCCCTATTGTCTAGTATTATAGTATCTCGTGGGAGATTATAGTTAAATGAGGTGGTATATATAGTTACTAAACAAAAGGTCTAAATGGTATGAACAGCTGTAACTCCAGCTGAACCTAGATTTAGGAAGATTTGAACCACTCACAATTTTTCTCTTGATTTAGATGGGCCATGCTCCAAAATTCCTATTCATTGGATGATCCAATAGGCTCCCTGAAGCTTCTACTTTGTTGTAAAAAGGGCAGCAAAATGTTTCACTGCCCATCTTACAAATTAACAAAACAGTAGCTAGGATCATCCAACAAATAGAATTTCAAACTGGAGCCAATCTAATCTAAGTTGAGAACAAGATTTTGAATGATTTTAATCTTTAGAAATCTAGTTCCATCTAGAGTTATAGCCTTTCACACCATTACGAGGGGGAAAAACTGGGGGTGCATATATATTACTCAAAAGTTAACATCTTTAACAAGGTGCCAAGACAAGTTAATGTTGTTTACAATGCCTTCCTTAATTGCTATTTTCAGATAAGGGTAAGCTTATCCAAGTTTGATAAACCAGAGTGATTCCATCATCCTTCCTCAATAATTCTAATAGTGACTTTGTTTTGGAGGATCTGAACTGCAAACTGGTCCTTACTCTCAAACCAGAATGATTCTATTGCTCTCAAATTAAGCAGGCTCACATAGTATATGGGTCTGTCGAGTGAATCCTGCAGGCCTATTTGGTTCAGTACCAACTCTGAAAGTAAAGCAAGTCGTAAGCCTTGTTTCTCTCTGTCTGTTTTCTGTTTTTTTTAATGGTTAGCGTTTCTAAGCGATCGCACTAGCTAGCAAGATAGAGAGAGAGAGAGAGAGAGAGAAAGAGAGAACCCAACCAACTATTTATTTAGGTAAGGGATCCCTTAACAATAGGAGATAAAGAAAGAGATATAATATGCCAAAATAATTACATTCTCTCATGTGCCATTAAAAGTAAGAGGGAGACTCGTTACTTTTAAGTTTTTCTATTTCCTTTAAATCCATTTTACTTGTCAACATGTATAATATTAAGTATAACATTTCTTAGTAGGTCACTGCACAATATCTTACTTTGGTTAATCTCCTTTACTCTTCTTTTATTATATATATGAGTCACTCACTTAGGTACATGCACATGTATATGTGAGAGAGAATGTGTGTATTAGAGAGAAAGTAAGAGGGCACATTTTTCAACTTTTCTCCCTTTATTGCTTCCTTAATTCCTTTCACAAGATAAACATATAGTTAATATTTCTTTTTTATTTCTATACAAAAGTACACTGCAAATTATGTAGATAACATAGTGATATGATCCCCTAAGTTGGTAGATAGATAGAGAGAGTAAAAGTCTAATAAAGTTATATTTTTCAAAACAATATCATTATTTAGGGAGAGAACCATTTTCTTTTCCAAGAGAAGGGACTTTTCATTTTTCTATAAAGCACATTTATAACGACCTATAGAGCTACATATTAGAAAATTTGAGTCATCAAGTATTTAGAGTATGTTTGATATAGCTGCCTACTCTCTCTCTCTCTCTCTCTCTCTCTCTCTCTCTCTCTCTCTCTCTCTCTCTCTCTCTCTCTCTCTCTCACACACACACACACAGATTCTTCTATTTTGGTCATTAGTAGCACTAGAACTTGTCAGGTTTGTGACAAAGAGAGGAAGTTGACTGCATTGAATATCTAGTACTATTGTTGGGTTGTCCGATGCAAGAGGAGTAAAAGCCCTCTGAAAATAATGATGATCAGAGGAGTTTTCACCTTAAATCTGTGATGACAATAGACAGTTGACAGTGGAAAAATTAGTTCAACCCATCATCTCTGGTGACAATTGATGAGTTGGAATTCTCTCCCTTTCTCCTTTCCTTCCCCATTGTCACTAGTGGTAAGCTCTACAATAGTGAACAAAACTGTCGATTTTGGCGTAGTACAGTGAAGAAGACGATTCAAATTGAATACCTGAGCCATCCATTGTGTTCATTGTGAGGAAAGGAGTAAAACCCTTTGTTTGTGCAATGACCAGAGAAGATTTGACGGAGATTCAAAACTGACAATGATGTACGATCACGATCATGCTGATTTGCGATGATCTAGTAAATATCCAACTCTCCAAACAACCTATTAAACAAGGATTTAAGTGATTACAGGTAAGACTACTATTGATTTACACCGGATCATTTTGAATTCCAATTCAACTATTACGTGCACGGTACAACCTAGGAGGTTTAGGAAATTCAAGTAAAATTGGATGTAATTGTATTATTGTGGGTTAGATCTACCATTTTAAACCATAAGATCAACAAATCTAACCCTGGAATCATTGATCTAATGGTTGATTTATAAAGTTAGAGTTTTAGATGGTTCTAAACCATCAGATTAATGTTGAGTACACAAACATGGAACATGTAGTGTAATATCCTTAATTTTTAAGATAAAAATAGGAAATTATTAAATAAATTAAAATAAAAATTTATGGATGAAATTATTTCCTGAAAACATAATGATTAGAAAGTGCTCATCGATACGAATCCAACGCCACCAAGAACGCGAAAAACGGAGCTCAAACGAGGGAGTTATGAGCCGTCAAAGTTGGAAGGGCAATTTGGTCATTTGGTAGAGACGTATTAGACAGGGGTCCAAATTGATACTGGCACCCTGCTTCCACACGTCTCTACCAGTGCTAAAATCGCCGGAGAGACGTGGAAAGAGGCGTGAATGGAAGAGGTTCTCTTCTCCTGGGACTCTGAGCCTATATCTACCCTCCCTGTGCAGTTAAAACGCTCCACTTGAGCGTTTTCTGAAAGTATTTACGCAAAACCCTAGCACTGTAAAAACTTGAATTTTCCGGCGAGTGGAGCCCCCGGCAACACGAGCAACTCCGGCCAGGTGCAAGGTAAGCCTCAAAACCTATGTTTTTCTCGTATTTATTAATTAGAAAATTAATTAGAAAACGTTTAAAAATTTTGGAAAAAATCGTATTTTTAGGAACTTTGTGCACGCTACTGTTGGAGTGTGATTTCACGGATCAAACCTTGTCCGTTTGAAAATCGCACCGTCCAACTAGTGCACAAGAGACCCAAGAGCAAACCCTTTAAATTTGGGAGAGATCCAACGGTGGAATTGCTCTTAAAACTCAAAAACCAAGACTCATGGAGGTTTTTAGGAACTTGGGAAAATTGTTTAAAAACCATGGTTTTGAGAAAATTAGTGCAAAAGGAGGGCATAAATGGATTCTAGAGAGAATTCTGAAGAAAATGGCGCCAAAATCACGCAAACGGAAGCTCTGGCTGCCGGAGGCGACCGGAATCCTGGGCCGTCTTCTCCGGCGGTCGTCAACCCGGCCGGCGCCCGCGCCGACGCCAAGACGCACACCCGACGTCCGAGGGACGGCGTCACATGACGCCGGCCGCCGCCGCCGTGCGCGCACGGCGCCGCGCGTGCGAACGCGCGTGGCTGGCTGCCGCGGTGGGGCCGGGACGCGGCGCGTCTGGCGGACCGTGACGCACGCGCGCGTGCGTGCGTCACGGCACCGCACGCGCGCGCGCGTTCCGTGGCGTCTGCCGCGACGCCGTGCGTCTTCGTGCGCCCGTATACGTCGGTGTAAACCGGCGGAAAAAGGGTGCCGCCGGGTTTAAACCACCTTATGGGTGGTCCCGGCAGGCCCTTTGCGTAGTTTTCTACTAAAACTTGATTTTTGGGAGCTAGAGAGGTCCAAATCACGATCCGAAAGAGGCGTTGTGACCGTATTGACGACGCGAACCTAGTTTTAACTTAAAAACTTAGAAATGACCACTTTTTATTTAGAAAAATTTTAAAATAGTGATGTGACATGTACAGGTGCACTTGAATATACCAATTAAAGGGAGTTATTAGCAAGTTTAGTGATCTCACACTGTGAGGTAGGTGACGACAACTAATGTTTTGCCTTGATTTTAAACCATGTTTTAAACATAGCATCATGTGTGATTGTGTTTTAAAGTGCGATTTTTATTTACCATGGATTTCATGCGACAATCACAGTACAGATGGTTATTCCAAATTGAATTCTTTTACCGAATAAACTTATTTAAAGCGCTTTTACAAGCATGATGTTAATTAGTTATGCTTAATTAGAGATTTATTTCTTATTATATATATATAGAAAATGCATGGATTTACATAGAAATGAGAATAGAGCTTATTAGTGGTCCTTTGATAAAGCAACCGGGATGAGGCATGTCTTGAGGATTGCAAGCTATAAGTGCTCTTGAGTTTTAGCATATACATATGATTTAGTGTTTTATATTTGATGACGGGTGCTCTCGCCTTGGGCGTCATGCTTTAGGAGGGATAGGGCCTACCACCCACCTTCCGAGATTATGATGTGATGAGTTTGTGATATGATAGACACACCGCCCATAGATGGCATTCGGTAGGGTTTGGTAACATGGATAGTCCACACTCAGAGTCCGAGCCTTTCCATGGGGACGTACGTTAAGTCTCCCGTTATGGTGTCGACGGGGAGCGGTGGTTGATACCCATGGAGTGGCTGCCACCGCACATGATGGCCCATATTCTTGTTATGTGTGCATGTATGATGAGCATGGTTATAGATGGTATGCCCAGGTGTGGCGACACTCGCAGGTTGACTATGTGTACTCCACGATCGTGATGTTAGTGCGATGTGGTGGGACCCATTACCTTAGGGTGCCCTTATTCTTGTTGTATGCTCCATTTATTGATTCATGTCATGTTTTAACTCAGTGAACTTCATGTTTTAGCATTTGGAATAAATTGGCATTTATTTGAACATGGCATTATGATATCACTATTTCCATAAATGTTAGACTTTTCATCAATGCTGTTCATTATTTCTTGCATTTATTACATTAATTGTCTATGTACCTACACAAGCGATAGCTTCTTTGAGGCATTGCTTTGTTTTGCAATGCCTTAGATCTCGAGCGCGATAACAGAAAAGCAAGTGGTGAGAAGTGAGAGCCTGTGAAGACCATTTTTCTATAGTATTAGGCAAAGGTGATGTGAGTCATTAAACAGGATTATCATTTGGATTTTTATTATGAATTTGCATACCTTATATTTGGATGTGATTTAGATCTTTGGATATATATTGGACATTTATATGGGATGTTATGATGGATAGACCCTGGGCCATATTATTACTGTCTTTTGGATGTTTATTTGATTTAAAATAAAGGCGCCTATTTATTTGACGTTGATTTATACGCGGATCATTTATTTGTGTTTAAATTACATGTACGCCATTTTGAGAAGGGAAAAATTAACACCCGGAGTTTTGAGATAGGTTTAGTAAAATGTTAAATAAATCTTTTCTCATGGGATCCCAAATGCTCTTATTTAAAAAAAAAAAAAAAATGTCTTAAAAATCCGGGGTGTTAGAAAGTCCGTGCGGGGTGTATGGGCACTCCGGCATGGACAATATTGTTGCAGGGTGTGGGCCCTCGGGCTGTTACAAGTGGTATCAGAGCCAGACCCCGACCCGGTATGGGTGGCTAGCCACACGTGGGCGCTCGTGTGTGGTAAGACACGCGGGGACGCGTGTCCCCTAAGGGGGAGAGGTTGTAAAGCCTTGGCCGATGAGGGCGGGCCAAGAGGGCTGGCAGGCTTCTAGGCAAGGTGAAAGACTGAGAGTTAGTCCCACATCGCTAGGGGGAAAGTTGCGGGTTCTTGATAAGAGTGATGAGGACTTTCCGCACCCAGGCCTTTTCACCCGGCAACTGGGGAAGAACAAAATCGTGCGGGGTGTATGGGCACTCCGGCACGGACAATATCGTTGCAGGGTGTGGGCCCTCGAGCTGTTACATGTAGGTTGTTGTTTTTGTACTATAAAATACAATTAAACTATTGGATCAATCGAACATTTGAAATTTAAACATCTATGACTAGTAGTAACACGTAAATGCTAGATCTTGCCATCCTAAGGTGGGTTTGGTTGTGGATCAAGAGATTAAGGTTATTGATCCTAAAGCATGGTCAACAACATAAATAGTTGAGATCATGAAATCTAAAGATGCATTTAAGATACATTTATAGAAATTTTAATGTTTTAATGATTTGTGATGACCATTAGGTCATAATTAGATTTAAATATCTAAGTGTATATATATTCAAAATAGAATTTTATGTACAATATAGATTAAGATGCAATTAGATTGACTCAATAGTGAGTCAATAGCAAAAATCGAGGGAAAAGCTTATGGAATCTGATGAATTGCTGCAGCAAGAGATAGGTAGTTTTACTATCTATTTGCCATTTGGGTTTTTGAACATGTCATTCAGCTTTATAAAAAATATGTGGATTAGATGAGCATAGTGGTCTATAAGATTTTTTTTTTGTTTGTTTGTTATGGTTTCACTTAAGATGAGTTTGTTTGATAGTATCTAGATGAGCACTCATAACTATGTGTTCATCGAGGTACGTACGTGCATATGATGATATTGTCAGTTTTAGGATTATTGACGTCGTAGTTTAACCGATTAACACTTTAAGATTTTGACATTATTATGCTCTTGATTTATTAAATGTGATGATGGATATTTTGCATGGTATAGAAGTTATACGTAGACATGATTTTATGATATATTACATGTTATAGTTTGTGAGATTGTCATATGGATTTGCTCATTTGAAAAACAAGTATTATGATGATATTATCTGAAATATTTTAGTATAAAATTGTAATATTGAGTTGATATGTGATTTCAAAAGGTATATTCATTGTCATTGATTTATATATTTTGTTCTTTAAATTTATATATTATAAATTGTACAAAATTTCTTTTGGAATTTGACTTTTTAAAGTTGGTGGAATTTATGTGAAACTACCTATACATGTGCAAACTTGCTTAGATATTGTAATTTGTTTACAATATCTCAGTATTTTGAATTTACAATATCTCAGTATTTTGAAGATTTTGACTTAAGGCAAAGTAGCTAGAAGTGGATTAATCTTGGATGAAAATAAATTTTTATCAGATGATATAAACAATGTAAGTATATGACATCTTTTTTAGACATGTATATATAATTAATATAGTTAGACTGTGAGCTATGATTGGTTATAATTGAGTTGTATTCATTTTTATTTTAGTTTTGTAATTGAAAAAAGAGATAGAATCTCTAGGTATTATTTTTTAAATCCAGTTATTTTGTCAGGTTATTTGCATTGCATGCATTAAATGTATGATGTTAAAAAAACATAAAAAACTTTGTTGGATTTTTAGTAGAAATGTATCACTCGTGTCACCATTAAATCCTTGATTTAAAAAAAAATGACACTTGGGTTTTCAAAATAAATAAAAAAAATTATTTTTGCTCCATTATTTTTATAAACTTGATTTTAAAATGGGGATCGATTTCACATTCGAAAAGTAGTTTTTCATTTAAAAATGAATTCAAAATTAAACTTGAGGCGTTGCACTTATTGAACAAGTAGTACAAGAGAATTCAATTAGAATTAGAAGTTAAATAGGAAAGAATAGAGACAGAGAGACGGAGAGAGATTTGGTATTGATGGTAAAAGGAAGTATTCAATTAGAGTTTGGTGTTGAAGGAATTGGGATATAAATGCCATGTGGCTAAAAAGGGAAGGACACATAAAACAAATTGTTAGGAGCGCATTCATTTAACTAATAAGACAAGATAAAAATAATTAGAGTAGAAGTGGGTTTCAAAAGGCTCACAAGAATACATCTTTGCTTAATTATCATGGACATATAAGATAAGAAAGATTTCTCTTAGGAAACATAGATGCATGCATTCTGTGTATTTCGAACTACTAAGTGACATGTACACCTGCATATGTAGTCAAGGGCAGGGGAGAGAGAGCTACATTTGCATTAGCAAGAGAAATAGAAATTGGGGCCACTTTCATATACTTTTATTTATTTATTATGTATTCAAGCCATTCATTGTATTCCTTCTCTCTCAAGGTGAGGATTTGTGAGAAAGCTCATCTTATGAGAATCTCTAAAGGTAGGCCCCTCTCCTTGATATTTGGACCCTGCTCTAGGAGAAAGAGAGTGTGTGTGTGTGTGTTTCTACTAAGACTGTCCATAGAGTAGGTTGGACATATCCAAACCATCTAAGTATACCCTTCTTCATCTTATTACGGGGTACTACTCCTCCTAAGTTTCCTCTAATATTTTCATTTCTAATTCTTGCAACTCATCTATTTCAACTTTCTCATTTTGGCTACATTCATCCTATGTACATGTTGTTTCTTAACTGGCCAACACTTTGATCCATACATCATGACAGGCCTCATATCCATCATATGGAACTTTTATTTCAATTTGAGTGGCACCCGTTAATCATAAAAAAACTCCAGATGCACATCGCCATTTGTTTCAACTTGCTTGGATTCAGTGTAATATTCCTCTCAATTTTTCCATTGTCATGAATTATTGATCAAATATCTAAAGTGGTCTTTTTGGGATACTTCTTGGTCATTAATCTTTAATGCTCCAATCTCACTGGTCTCTTTGGTAAAAAATTGCATTCTATAAACTCTATCTTAATTTGGCTAATTTTAAATCCTTTAGACTATATAGCATCTCTTTACAACTCTAGCTTTGTGTTTGCACTCTTTCTTGTCTTATTAATCAAAACTATGTCATTTGAAAATAACATGCACCATGAAATCTCCACATGCAAATGTTTCATTAACTCAACCACATCCAAAGATATGGGTTCAATGGTGATCCTTGGTACAATCCTATGGTGATGGAAAAATCATCAGTGTCTCCATTAGTGGTCTTAACATTTGTTAGCGCTCTCTTATACATATCTTTAATTATGTCTATGTATCCCCATGAAATCTCTTTCACACTCAACTACCTACCACTTAACTCTTAAAGGACCCTATCACAAGCTTTTTCTAAGTTAATAAAAACCATGTAGAGGTCCTTCCTCTTCTCCCTATATTTCTTCATTAATTGTCTATGGAGGAAAACAACTTTCATGGTAGACCTCCTAGTTATAAAATCAAATACTGATTTTACAATACATTAGTCTCATATCATAGCCTTTTTTCAATTACTCTTTCCTAAAGTTTCATGGTATGGCTCATAAGTTAGATCTTGCAATAATTAGTGCAACTATGTATATCTCCTTTACTCTTATAGATTGATACGATAGAGCTTTTCCTTCATTCATCTAGCATTTTCTTTGACTTTAAAATCTTGCTAAACAACTTTATCAACCCAATTACTCTAGTATCTCCAATATATTTTCAAACATCTATTAGTATACCATAGCACCCCAAGGACTTTCCTAATTTCATCTTTTTCAAAGCCTCTTTCACTTCAAGTGTCTTAAACTTATGGTCGTATCTATATAGTTCAACATTATTTGGGTTTATGGTTCTTGCAATCTCTATATTCTTAAGGTCATCATCATGTAGTAATTTTTCAAGTAACTTTCCACCTTTGATTGATCTCTTTCTTTCAAATTTTATCAAATTGGCTTTTAAAAAATGAAGTTACAAGGCACAACTTGTAAGCTACATATTTAAAATATGAATTAATACATTTTTTTGTCATCTAAGGATCAGTTTTCAAAGTTTATTCATCTTCAATTCATGCATTTTTCAAAGGGTGCTTAGGTCTTTCAAATGCTGCTTTGAGCTAAACACCACCATTAAGAGTTCCAAAGTCTAGTTTAAATTACAACTAGATCTATCGTCTCCTTTAATTTGACAAAGATCAACCTTCAATGTCTTTATGAAAATGTCCATAACTTGATTTTGGGTCTTGCAAAATTGAACAATGAATTCACCTTATTTGACTAAGTCTTTAGTTTAAAAAGAAAAAGAGTCCCTTTAGAAGTAGATGCTCATGAGCATTAGATAGCGTAGAAACTGCCTCTAGAGTCTCTTTTCTGTAGAATTAAGCCATTGATTATGTATAATGTAAAAAAGTTTGGTAACCCATGAGAATCCAATACATTTGAATGATCCTAACCACTTGGGTCTTTGACTAAACCAATTATTATGATTTTTAACTCATAAAACCTAAGCTAAAAACATTCAATGGTAATGAAATTTGATACGTAGCCTGTCTAAGCCAATCCAAACATCGTGAATACTTTACATTACAAAAATCATCGCCATGCATGACGATCTGCTCTATCTGCTCATGAGCGTCTAGTCCTCCCAGGACTTGAAAAATAAAAAAAGAGCAAGAAAAAAAAAAAGGTTCTAAGATATCCAACTGGGATGATTGATTTTCAACCGATTGTCAAAATACATTCTTCAAAAATCTGTACAATCTTCGCCTTTCTTACAAACCAGTAGAATAAAATGAGAGCCGGAGCACAGTTATAAATACATGCGGGGCTGTAGCATTCCCTAATATTGATATCCTTAATGTTCAATTTTTTTTGGTTGGGGGGTGTTTGGGGGGTGGTTTCAACTAGTATAGGAGATTTATTAAAAAATAACTGAGAAGGTGGCAGAAAGAATACAGACACCGCAAATTTTTTTTAGGGCTGACGTAGAAATAACATCAACCAAAATGAACCATCAATACAGTAACACAACCAGAAACCCAAAGGAAAAACAGTAAGATGAACAAAAGCCTCTCTGACTAAGAGATCATGAGATGCCCAATAGGAGAAATGAAAACACGCAAACCGGCAGCCCTAGCACCCTCTCTAGCTAAAGCAACAGCCTTGTCATTAGCCGAGCCTGATATATGATGAACAGAGTAAACTCGATCATGCAAAGACAATTTGATTTCATTAAACTGATCTGCAAATCTCCATCCGACAGATCCTGAGTTCACCAGCCACCCGACAACAACCTCGGAGTCACCTTCAATTTCGATAGGAAAATTTTTGAATTTTTCAGAAAGAAGCACACCAACTTTGGCTGCCAAAACGTCAGCTTCTATAGCTTGTTTATCCCCAATAGGCCCTGCAAACTCCAAAAGAGTTTCTCCATCATGATCCCAGATAATACCTCCAATCCCGGCAATATGCTCCTCATCAAAACGAAAGCCATCGAAATTAAGTTTAATCCACCCTTCTTTTGGAAGTGCCCAAGATGGCACAATAGCTTGCTTCCTTGGCCCTGAAATATCAAAAGAAGCCTCCCACTTCCGGAAAATATCCTCCATGAAGCAAAAACAGAAGATGAAAGTTGAAACCCTTTATTTCGGAAGATCCTTCTCTTTAGCGAGTAAACACCAGAGATACTAAATAAGGTGTTATCTAGAGCTAGCTCCTGCCCTGCTTACTACTAAAATAAGTTTAAGCCTTGACATACATGTGGTCCTCATTCTATGAACCAAAATGGTTTTATTGTCCATCCTAGTCCTAGCCCTAGAGATGCTTGGTTATGTGTCTGGAGGATCTGAACCACGAGATGAGCATTGATTCATCTGACGGTTATAATGGCTGGACATTTTAGTTTATGGATTGTGCCCTAGTCAAAATAATGCTCACTCTATTAATTTGATTGAAATCTCCAACAGTAAAATAACATGTGTGGTAGTTCTTGGCATCACTTATTAGAACACCTCCAGTCATGATACTGTGAATTTCAATCCTAGTGGTACTCATGGTAAGGCTTGTGACAGCACTAGAAGGATCAGCCAGGTAACCAGAAAATGCAACGTTATAAACAGTGTAAATTTTACCAATTGAATGTTACTAACTGGTCAATTGTCTATATCCTCATTAGAATAAAGGTAATGGCCCAACGGATCGACCTTCCAAGTCTGCTTGGTGAGCGCGGGAAAATACCAATCTGTCGATTTGATTTTCGCCCTGCTACACTCTTAACATATTGATAAAAATAAAATCATTCAATCAGTACGAATTGAAATTCCCCTAAAAAAACATAGCTGCTTGCTCCTAAGTAATTTTATCTATGTTTTAAGGCTGCAAAAAGTAGGGGCTCACCATCCATGGAGAGTTCAGTCAATTGTAGACCTCTCTTTATTTCAAGGGCGTGGCGAGCTAGATCAGTAGCTCTACTCAACAAATACATGTTGCCATGTATCTGCAGCTTGGGTAGTGAAAATAGTGAAAAAAAAGGGCCTTTTCGCCTTCTAAGTGGATGGGCAGATTGTCTTACAGAGCGTTCTTCAACGCCTCTTATTTAAGACCCGGCTTCAGACCCAATTAGTGACATGGTTCGGACCGAAAATCTTCTAGCCAAGCTGCAACTAGTATGGGCTAAGCAGAGGTTCTCATTATTGGTCCAGTTAAGGGAGCGTACACTGAAATAGGAACCTGGTCTAGCCTGAGTTCTGCCAAGTGCCAACATTTGAAACAAGGGGCCCAATCTACCAAATGAAATGACTGTTGTCCCTATAGCAAGCCACCTTTTAGTATTGTCATTTCCCTTAAATTTCAGGCTATGACCCAGCCATGCCGTGGCAGAATACCAGTTGACGCCAATCAACGCATACACATTAACATGTACAAATGGAAATGGTAACACCATGCCTTCCAAGTGAACGGGCAACATTGTGTCTTAGGGTTAACCAAGACAGCTGCTTTCAACACCTTTTCAATTTTCTTTCATAGAAACAACATCAAATGAATCAATTAATAATAACGACAAAATTTATTAAAGCAAGCTAAATCCAGACATTAATATGAGAATCCCATATTTAATACCACCTCCAAACCCCGTATAAAATCTCTTCCTAATCCAAACCAAATTCAGTAATATTTTCCATCAGATGATCTTACACATCAAAAAATCGCTAAAGATTAATCAATAATATTTTTTGCTGATTTTCAGGTGTTCATTTTCCAATGCAGCAAAATGGGTAATATCATACATTAATGACGCTTTGTAGTGTATAAACTATCTAAGATGAATCCTTAAGATATTCATAGCATTCATGTGATTGACTAAATTACTGACATATATAACATAATATACAAGTTACTTTGCTTCTTTGCTTAAAGGGCAAGAAACTATGGGTACATATCTGCCAATGATGGCGCAAGAAGGCTCTAGTATCCGCGCCAGACGGGCCAAAGGGTGAACCTTTCAGGCTGAGAGTTGGGTATATATACCAACTTTCATGATACACTAAAGCCCTAGTAGTCTCCAGACAGCCTCTTTGTTTGGAGCATAAGCCAAATATTTCTCTCTGCAAACGTATAGACACCATTGTCTTTGTTTGGCAAGGTTTTCATTAGGTATTACAGCTTCATGGAAAATTCTAATAAGCGTTGAAAGAAGCTTAGAAAGTGAGGTGGCATATTTACATAATTAAGTCTATTATTAATGTCGTCAACAGGGATGAGTTAAAATTAGTGCTTACGAAGTTGAATGAGATTAAGACTTCCTATGGTCATCATTCCAGGAACCAATATGATTTCATTGTCCACCCGAACCCTAAACATGCTTGGTAATGTTTTGAGCGGTCTGAGCCGCAACTAAGCCCTGCTCTTTCTGTAAATGTCTTCATTACTCAATAAAACTCCCATAATTCAAAAGAGGAGACTATGCCCAGGCTCATAATACCACCGTGGTTTTTCCTTTGAAAGGGGATATTCATTGTGAATTGAGACTTGATAATGGCAATCATGGTAGGGGATTAAGGTGGCACTAGAAAATGGTGGCAGTAGGAAGTCAATAAAATCATATGTGTGGAGCTTGATTGATTTGATCATGTTGTGCTCATATGGGATTATGTTGCGCCACGAACCAGGGATCTAATGGGGGCAATTGTTTCTTTTGCCAGTGTATCTATGTATGACCCTGGGGTTTTGCAACGTGGAGAAATTTTTGTATCTTTTAATAGTTATTTTTTAGCCATGAAGATAGTGAAACTGGTGTAAACACGTTGACGTACCTGAATTCAGAAAGAATCACGTAAATCTGCATGTTTCGTGTTTTTCATCTTTTTGTATCTTCATAATAATATGTTTGATGTTAACCGTATTAACAGGGCATTTTACACATTAAATATGGTCATTCTGACTGTTACGCGCGGGAAAAAAAATCATAGATTGAGTTGTTCATGAAAATGATTTTCACATACCCTACCTCGCCATTCTTCCGAAATTGATAAAATCATTCAACCATAGGTAATATAGCCTAAAACACTAGCTGCTTGCCCTTAAATAATTATACCAATAATCTAAGCCGATAAATAGTGGGGATAAAAATACTATCCATGGATAACTCCATCCCTAGATTGTTACCCACACTTTATTTTCTGGATTTCGCCCACTCATAGTGTGGCACACTACATCAGTAGCCCCAAACAAATGTAAACTTTAGCATGTGCTAATCCAGCTTCTTAGTGAAGATGGTTAAAAATGACGTGGACGAGGAACATTGTTTTATGGTGCCTTCTTTACATGCTTCGACCCCTCTTAATCTCCTTAATCTTTTAATTTTTTCTTCCATTTTTAAGTAAAATCAAAGATATTTAAGCAAGCTAAACCATGCATCAGTATCTCATCTTGGAATACCATCTCTAACACCTTGATTTTTTTCTACTTTTTTCAAGTGGACGAAAAAAAAAAGTCATTAATATTTAAAGACTATGATCAGAGCAAGCTCAATAAGACATTAATTTCACAACACAGCTGAGATATAACTCATTTCTTCATCTCACACCAAAACAAAAAATATCTATTCATCAACATAGGAATCATGAAAAACAAAAAACCATTGATGAAGCATGTATTATGTCACGCCACAATACATTCCACAGCAACGCCACTCGCTAATAACCCAACAAAAAGAAAAACAAGAAAAGAAAAAGAAAGCAGAAACCCTTACAACCATCGCAAATGAAACATAACAAGAAACCCTAATAACATAAATCATCTCAAAGCCTCAGAGTCAAATCTAATCCACGAGAGGTAACCTCCGCTCCCTCCTGCTCCGATTCATACCCATTAGCCTGCTTTAACAGCGAGCAAGTAACCGTTTCATCATCGCTGCTATCTTCAGGATTCATATTCCCACCGAGGCCAAAATCATACTCCCTTGGGCCACGACCTCCATTGTTTCCATAATAAAAAAGCATGTTCATCTGGTCTCGATAAACCTGGCCAGGATAACCTGGATAACCAAATGGAATGGTTGCTCTCGGTCTAGTCCAAGTCTCAGCTCCAAATCCAGCCCGGAAGCCTAGTCGGAGCTCCGGCGCATAGTCGTGTCGGAGACTTGATGCGGACCATGGAGTGAGTCCATATCCTGGTTGCCCCAGAGTTAGAACCGGTGGTGGGCCAGAGACAACTTGAAATCTGGGATGAGCAAGAGTTAAAAACGTTGGTGGGCCAGAGAGAACCTGCAACGGATGGTTTTGGTTTTCTCTGTCATATCGATGAGGACAATGATGCCCACCTAGAGTTTGCAAGCTAAGAATAGTACTAGGGCGACAAGGGCAAGATTGATTCCATTTGGGCCTCTGCAGACCGCTTTCTAGAGTTAGCCATTCATCGCTGGATCCACTGTTGTAAGATCCATACATATTTGAAGAGAATGGAAAATGCCTTTGGTTTTCAGATTTGGAGGAAGAGAATGATTTAAAGAGAAAGTGGGAAAGTGATGGAAAAGAAACAGAGAAAGACGGAACAAGATAGCATCTACAGACGTACCAAGACAGTCTAGAGGAGGAAGAAAACTGGGTTTTCCCGTCTAGATGAGAAGGAAAATGGATTTTCAGAGTCTTGAGGAGGAAGAAAGATGGATTTCTATACTTGAGGAAGATATGGGTTTCTACTGTGTAAAGGGGGAAGAGAGGTGGTTTTTCAGAAGCTGGTTTTGGGTTCTTCTTATAGAAGCTTGTGGGAGGTGTCCTTTATCAAGTTATTTGGAATCTTAGGGAGATATGTGTTATTTCTAAATGAGACGACAAGGCTTAAGAGGCCTGAGTAATTGCAACAGATAAGAAAGGAGTAAGAAGATGCTTTCGATGCTTTTTACTTAATGAGAGGGGAGCAAATGAGCAGGTTTATATGTAAATTAGGGTTTAGTTCTATCATGTTGCTTAACAGGTAGACCTTCGCATGCAGCGGAAATGGTGGAAATGGACAGCGAAGAAGCTGATATTTTTCTACATGTGGAGGCTAAAAATGGAAATGGCCAGCAACACTTGGCTTCAGGCCCTTCTTGTATTCTTGACCGTCTTTCTTTTGCTATCCTTCTAGATAAGTTCTCATTAAATCTCTTTTGATTTGAATTATGTCTATCCTTTTCCAAATAGACAACGTTTGAGAAAAAAAGAAAAAGAAAGAGCAAAGTGAAAAGGATGTGTAAGAACATGAAATTCCTGCACTTCCTTTCTATAACGTAACGCTCACCCAGTAAAAAGTAAAGCCAAGCAAAGCCTACTAAACGTCCCTATGAAAAGTACAAAGCTAGAGTTTCTATTTGTTCCTGGGACATGAGAATTCCATCATAAACTATACCCAGCTTTTCATAAAATGATTGTACAAGAAAGTGGACCAAACATTGTGAGTTTGTTTATTATTTATTTTTGAAAGTTTAGAACGAACTTCATTAGAGGATTGAGAGGAAGCAACACAATATTGTTTGTTAGAGATTGCCATATGCATGAAGGTCTAGTCACTCTTTAGCCAAGACATTAGCAAGGGTAGTACTATATGAACAAAGGGAAATTTTTTAAGTTGTAATAAAAAGCCTAATTCCTTGAATAATTTTGTTGAGATCAATCTCATAGGAATAAGTTTTATGTTCCAAACATAGGTACTAATACAATTAGTTTATCCAATGAATTTTAATTTTAAAATGATACATGTTTCTTAATTTGCCCAATTTTTTTTAAATTATTTTATTTTCATGAAAGACAATAAGAAAATTACATCAAGGGTTCGATCAAGAGAGTTGAATGATGTATTAATAAAATAGTAAAAAATCTTTTAGAAGTTCCTAACTTTATTGTCAAGACATAATTTAATGGTCTTAGTGGTCAACTACTACACATGAGGCTTTTAAAATTGTAAAAAATGCAAATAGAAGTTAGTTATAAAATGACTTCTATCAAGCTAGCTTCAAAAGTCGATAACTTTTAAAGTTGTTTAGATAAATGACTTTAAAAATCAAGGACTTTTGAAGTCGTTTAGGGCTAAAGGACTTCAAAAGTCCTTTTTCTTTTTTCAATTTTGACATTCCAAGCACTACCACATGTATATATTCAATATATCACCTGATACAATTTTCTTACAATCTTTATACACATAAAAAATAAACATGTATTTACTTCCACATTTGGTACAAAACATTCAAATTCATTATTATCCATCTACATTGTGTCAAATTATACACATGAAAAATAAACATATATTTACTTGGCATCTAAACTTTTCATGATCAAAGAATAACCATCAAGGGGTCTATCAGAGAACCCACCTCAACAACCTTTTCTTAGGAACAATACACCTTAACAACAACAACTTTCTCAACAGTTTCCACCCCAATAAAGGAAACAATCACTAGAGGAGACTTTGAATATGTTTATGCAAGGAATAATGCAATTTCAAAATGATATCAAGTAGACTTGGCTAGCCAACTTGAAATCTATTGTGAAGATAGAATATCAAATGACTTAGCTCTCTATTGCTTTTCAAGAGAGGGAAAAATGTAAATTTCCTAGTTAACTTGTGCAAATCCTAAGGGTTAGTATGAGATTAGTTTCACATCCTTTGATCAAGCTAAATCCATCAAAACCCTTAAGAGTGGGAAACAAGTAGATAATTAGGTAGACCTGATTAGGACTACCTTGACAACTTTAGGAGACAAAAAACCCTACCCAACCTCAAAAAGAGAGAGAAAAAGTACAGCCTATGCCCATTTCATCTAAACCCCTCCTTGATGCACTTCATGTCGCAAATGCTTCCTTCCCTCAGAGACTTAACACAACCAAGAAGGAGAATAATTATAATGACATAATGGATATGTTCAAAGAAGTCAATATCAACATTCCGTTACTCAGTTCCATTAAAGAATTCCCTCCTTATGCTAAATTTCTAAAGGCCTATGTAGAAAAAAGTGTCAACTTAATGTGAACAAAAAGGCCTTTCTTGTAAGTGAAGCTAGTTCTATTCTGCAACACCAAACCCCTTCAAAGTACAAAGATCCTGATTACCTAGCAATCTCATGTGTTATTGGGGAACACATATTTGATAAGGCACTCTTAGACTGAGGGCCCAGTGTTAACCTGTTACAGTACTTGGTCTACGAGCAATGAGGTTTAGGTGAGTTAAAACCTACTGGTACTAACCTCCAATTAGCAAACCAATTTGTCAAAATTTCTAGAGTAGTAAAAGATTTCTTGATACAAGTAGATCAATTTCTCTTTCTAGTAGACTTTTAAGTCTTAGACAAAGAACATGTATCCAATCCAGATATTGAAATCCCTATCATCTCGGCTGGTCCATTTTTGACCACTTCTAGTAGTATCATCAACTATTATAATGTTGTTATAGAACTATCATTTGGCAAATAAAACTTGAGTTCAACACTTTTAATGTTGCACAATAGATGGACTCTGAAGATTCTTTTGCTCTGAATTTCATAGAAAGTATAGTTCATGACACTTTCCAATCATCCTCATATTCCAATCCACTTTGGATCTAAAAGGATCTATAGAAGAAGTGGACCCATTACTTGAAGCTACAGAAGTAGCGGACACTAAAAAATGGAAACCAAAAGTAGAGCCCCTTACACCACCTTCCATTGCTCAAGACCCACATTAGACCTAAAACCATTGCCTAACAACTATAAAATATTCATTTTCAGGTTCCTCTGAAACCTTGCTTGTTATCATTGCCACTGATCTCTATCAAGAATAGGAAACTAAGCTACTTAATATACTTTGGAGACATAAAACAGCAATAAGGTGGTTCATATTAGACATAAAAGGTATTAGCCCTACCTTTTGCATTAAATCCATTTAGAAGAGAATGCTAAAATATCTTAGGAATTGCAATGGTTGCTAAACCCTCACATGAAGGAGGTAGTTAGGGCAGACATCCTTAAGTTGTTAGAATTAGGTATTATATACTCCATCTTTGATAGTGCTTGAGTCAGTTTGGTTTAGGTGTCCCAAAGAAATCTGGAGTCATAGTAGTTAGAAATGAGGACAATGAATTAGTCTCCACTTATTTGACCACCGAGTGGAGGGTCTGTATGACTAGTGTAAGTTGAACTTAGTCACGAGGAAAGGCTACTTATCTCTTCCCTTCATAGACCAAATGCTAGAAAGGTTGGTTGGTCAGTATTACTATTTCCTAAATGGATATTCTAGCTATAACTAATTCTAATAACACCAAAGGATCAAGAGAAGACCACCTTTAGTTATCTTTTTGAAACCTTTGCTTACAGACGGGTGCCTTTCGAGCTATGCAATACACCAGTAACTTTTTCAAAGGTGTATGATGAGTATCTTTTTCGATATGGTGGAGAGATTCTTTGAGGTGTTCATGGGTGACCTTTTAGTATTTGGATCTAATTTTGATGAGTGCTTGGCCCACCTAGCTCTTGTGTTAGGGAGGTGCCAAGAAAAGAATTTGGTACTAAATTGAAAAAATGTCATTTAATGATGAAAAGTGGCATATTATGAGGGCATGTCATTTCACAACAGGGCATAGAGGTAGACAAGGAAAAAGTGGACCTCATCTCTAATCTTCCTCCACTTAGGACGATGAAGGAGATCTTCTAATTCCTAGGCCATATTGGATTTTATTGACAGTTTGTCAAATGTAGACGGTTTGCAATCTACTATCAAAGGAGGCAAACTCTGATGAAAATTGCATGAAGGCCTTTGAATGTCTTAAAGATGAACTCACCTCTACACCTATCATACAACTGCTGGATTAGAGTGTACCAGTGAAATTATGTGTGATGCTTTTGACAACGCGATTGGTGCTGTATTGGGAAGTGAATTTCTAAACTTCTCAATGTGATCTATTATGCTATTGAGACTCTTAATGATGCTCAACTCAATTACTCTACTACAAAGAAAGAGTTGTTTGTAGTAGTCTTTGTCTTAGACAAGTTTAGGTCCTCCTTCTTAGGGTCTAAAGTAATAGTCTACTTGGATCATGCTGCATTGAAGTACCTTCTTCCTAAGAAGGATGTTATACCAAGACTTATGTAATGAATTTTATTGTTGCAGAAATTTGACATTAAAATCAGGGACAAAAATGGTTTAAAAAAAGTTATAGCAAATCACATGTCTGGGCTAATAATTGAGTCTCTTAGTGAACTTGTGCTCATCAAAGAAACCATTCATAATGAGCAACTTCTGTAGGTGTCCTGGTAACCTTGATATGCTAACATTGTTAATTATCTTGTTACAAATAAATCATTGGTACATTGGTCAAAACAAGATATCTCTAATATTTTGCCAAGGTCAAGTACTTTATATATGATGATCCGTACTTGTTCAAGTACTATTTTGATCAAATCATTAGGAGGTGTATTTGTTGTAAGGAACACAATCAATTCATCTCCTTTTGCCATGACCATACTTGTGGGGACCATTACAGTGCAAGAAAGATATCTGCAAAAAATTTGTAGTGTGGATTTTACTACCCTACTATTTTTCATAATTCTTGCATGTATTTTAAAATATGTGATTGCTACCAAAAGTTAGGGAACATTGGTCGTAGGCACATGATGCCACTTATCCCTATCTTAATCATTGAACTTTTTGATGTTTGGGGCATCAACTTCATGGCTCATTCCCTAACTCTTATGGAAGCCATTATATCCTAGCGAGAGTAGACTATGTGTCCAACTGTGTAGAGGCAATAGGGTGTAAGACAAATGACCACAAGATGGTAGTCGAGTTTTTAAGAGATAATATATTTTCATGCTTCAAAACGTCACACACTATTATCAGCGATGGAGGTAAACATTTTTGCAACCAAGTATTTGAGGCTCTAATGAATAAATATGAAGTTACCCATAGTCTTGCAATACCCTACCATCCCTGGACTAGCATCCAAGTTGAGGTATCAAATAGGGAAGTATACTCGAGAAGATGGTGAACTCCAGTAAGAAGGATTGGTCTCTCAGACTAACTAATGAGCTGTGGGCTTATAGAACTACATATAAGATCCCTATTGAAATGTCCCCATATCACTTAGTCATTGGAGGAGCTCATCATCTACCTGTGGAGTTATAACATAAAGCATATCGGGCAATCAAATAGCTCAACTTTGATCATAACAAAGCTGAGACACACGGGAATTTCCAACTTCAGGAGTTGGAAGAACTTAGGAGAGATGCATACGATAATGCCAAAAGGTATAAAGATCATATGAAGATGGTTCATGATAAATCTATCTTATGTAAAACATTTGAATCAGGTCAGAAGGTCCTTCTCTATAATTCCCATTTACTTCTCCTTCCAAGAAAGTTACGCTCTTAATGGATTGGCTTATACATTGTAAAGGCTGTCCATCCTCATGGGGCCATGACACTGAAAAAAATGGAGGACTTTGCAAAGTTAATGGCCATTGATTGAAACCATATTTAGAAATGAGAAACTCTAATGAAGAGGAAGAACTCCTACTAAAGGAGCATGTTTATCAGGACAAGATCCACAATCATTTATATTTTTGTTTAGGTGTAGTTATAGGTTTTGATTTTGCAATTTTTTTAGGTCACATTCACAAATCAATACACCATCTCTAGAGTGCAGAGAATATCATTCTAACCCTTCTCTCTACTTAATTATTCATTTATCTATGCTTTTATTTCAAAACATTGAAGACAATATTTAATTTAATTCAAGGTGTAGCGTCTTTCAAATTTGATGTGTCCACATTTTTTTAGTCATTTTAAAAAAATTATTTATTTTAAAATTTAAAAAAATTGAAATTGAAAAAAAAAAAGTTGGATAAAAACTTATGATAAGTTCCTATACAAGGATGAGAATTTAGATTTTTTGACTATTCATGCTATCTTTTGAACTTTAGCTTATTAACATATTTGTGTATAATTAGTTCATTATTTTATCCTTTTTCTAAAGTGTTACATGAAAAGTTAAACTCATAATATTTATTACACAAAATAGCCATGTATATAATTTAAGTTGAAGAAAACATAACTTGGAGATCTTGATGAAGATTTGTGAAGACTATTAACCCATGCTAACTTTTGAAACAAACTTCCTTTTTGAGGGTTATATGTAAATTCAAAATTTTCTTGAGCGGACATAATTCCTAGTTGGTCTCATTATCCTTCATCTTAGTCAATTATTAAGAAATCATAAAAGACTATATCATTTATCTTGGAGTCTATGGTTATATTTAATTCATATGAAACATAAGAAATGATAGAGGGAATCCTTGAGAATACCCAGAGCCTTTAGGCTTCATATGTTATTACACCACTAGTTAGAACCTTGAGCCTTTTTATATTAAAACTTTTCTTTTTTGAACCCGTTGACCATTGCTCTATTAAAACCCTTATAATATATCCATTACCTAGTTGTTTTGAGAATATATAGAGATGGTTGAGGAATATCTTGAGAAAAGTATAAGCAATACAATTTAAGAGGTGAATATAAAAAAGGGCTTAAAAGAGTTAAAAAAAAAAAATGCTATACCAAAAAGTCAAAAAGAAGAAGAACAAGAAAATGAAAAAGATAGCTAATAAAAAAAAGAAAAGATGTACACTCTTATGGTTATAAAAGAAAATTGTGAATACACTTTAGAAGACCTTCACATATCTTTCAAAATAATCTTTGTTTACCCTTATACCCATTTATTTGATAACCCTATTATAAGACTATATTTCATCCTATTAGAAGTGCTAGTTTGATCTTAGGAGAAGTGGGGCTTGGATATGATTATAGATGAATGGGGAGTATGATAATAGTTGATATCCTTTCATGAGACCAATATTATATTTTTCTAAGTTATCATTCTTTAGTATAAAATATGTGAGAATTTAACCTTGTTAAACACTATTTTATTCACATGTTGAAGAGAATGTAGCACACTTCTGAGAGATTTCTTTCTAAGTGTCAAGTATATCATGTAAGACTTGAAGTTAAAACATACATTTAGATGATAATTAAGTTATAATTCTTTGGAGACCTATAATTGTATACATATATTGGTTATATTCACATGTTCATATTTCAAGGTTTAATAAATTAATGAGATATCTTTAGTATAAGGATAGAATTTTAAACTTTGATCATTTTTATTAGCATACTATAGTTAAGAGTTAATATAAGCTGAGTATAAGAAGATTCTTTGAGATATATGAAGGACTTTTATAGGATTTTTGAAAATGTTTATGCGCAGCATTTCTAAAAGCCCTTCGAGAGAAACTCTGTTAGTCGATGGCTGTTATTCTATCACTACAAAAGTTTGATTTTTTCACGTCATTGTTTATTTGTTTTTGCATGTAATGTGCGAACTCGAGCATTTGGGATGAACACTGAGCATAAGCAATGGTTTCGATATGGCAAGCGAAATACTTTTCATTGAATCTTTCTACAATTGGCATAGTATTTAAGACATTACATATCGATGGCGGCTGCAGCAGTTTGTAAAAGCAGGTGAGACTTCAACTCTTGGCAAGACCAATGGCTACGACGATAGTCAACTACTCTTCCAATTCAAAAGAATCTACAAAGCATCGGACCATAGATATTTTCTGGTTAAAGTTTTCTTTTTTTAAAGGTTGACAAACAACCATATTTCGTGGTTTATTAATCTTAGACGGCCGCAAAAAGCACAACAGGGTGTTGATAAATAGTACGCGAAAGAATTTTGTTACCTGTACCCTTTGTTCAGATAGCATTTTGTCTGCCAAAACTGCCTGTATCACTCTTACTCCTATGAAGAATGCTTGGCCTCCGGCAAATCTCATACAGAAATCTCCTGCACCTCCCAAGATCCAATTCTTTGCTTGGACCCTGGCCCATTACAAAATACTAATTTTTTACAAGTTGTAGGCCAGAGGTACAGCTGGTCCATCATGATGTTTCATATGCTACAAAAGTACGGAATTCATCACTCGCGTGATGCTTCTAAGCTCAATGGTCCAGCAGGTTTGCTTCCACATTCTGCAGAAATTTGACATGAAATGTTCTAGACTTGGGAGTTTCTCGTCAGTTCAAGTATGATGTGTTTAATGGTTGCCTAATCTCACTCTTCTTGGTGCAAGATCCTTATGTTAGTAAAGTAGAGGATATGAGAATAAATTAATCATCGAGGAAGCAAATCAATAATTCGACAATCTACTATAATATTTCTTGTCACTTCCTAGATATATTTATCGATATCCTAGCCTTTACTTTTTTTTTCTTTCTGAAATTTAGAAGTGAAAAGCATTATTAATAGCGATCGTGTAGACCGCAAAGATCAATGCTGGAGTAGTCTTCACTTCTTACTGTCATAAAATTCTTACATCTCTAAAGAAGGCAAACATGCATTAGTTAATTAATTGGAAAATGATATCAATGATTACACAATCTATTGTCCTGGAAATTTTTTTATCATGTCACGCCAGATGTCTTTAACTATTATTCTGTAGATCGTTGTTTATCTACTTCGGCCGCATGTGTCTACTTATTTATTATAAAGCTAAAGCCTTCTACTGCAGTGAGACAAGAAGGATCTATCCAATGCTTATGTCATGGGTTTGAGGCACTCATGGGTTGTGACTTATGAATGAAAACCAAGCTTGTAAACCAAGAAAAAAGAAATTTAATTTATTATAGATGCTTAGTATGCATTACTTCATAAAATTAAACCATGAATTTTGCTGAAAAAAGTATTATTTCATAAACAAGCATAATAAGCGTTAATGTTAACTAATGAAAGAGCATCAAAATATTAAGTATTCAAGCAAGCAATTTATCTATGTTTCTTCAACTTTGGGTAGAAAATAGAAAACACGGAGTGTTGCCACAAATAAATGGTGTCAAACCAAAAAGGAACCTCTACTTTCTGAGCAAAACAATAAAAAATAACCTTGTTTTTGGTGAATACGAAATCATTCTAATTGCGAGGGTTTTATCATTACTTTATCATATATATGAAAAAGGGTAAACATACAATAATTGAACTAAACCACTTCCCTAAGAAAAGTAATTCTACATGGTGCAAGTTGACATTGTAGTTTATCTAGTTCTATACTTCCATGCAAGGTATGAGGATCTCGTACCATCCAATTATGGTTAGGTCAATGTTAGCATGTTAAACTGGTGCTTAATTGTCCAAGTTGTCTGACTAATGGACCTAATCACATTATTTTGAGAATTATTATTCTTCTTCTTTTTTCCCTTCCCTTTTGAAAAGCAAGGGCTATTAGGAAATTGCCAACCTTTTTCAAGCTTCTATTCCTCTATCACAAAAATAAAAATAGGATGTTGTGAATAATTAAATCAATCATCTTAATTATTCCTTGGAAAGATATCAAAGTTCCAAATATTCTATTTTTAATTGTGGATACTATTAATAAAAATGTGGAGGATTCTTCTTTCCAAGAGAAATTTTTGGTGTTTGACATTGGAGAGCGAAAGAACAAGCATCCCTCTACAATTTAGAAATATAATCATTATAAATATTTGTCAAAGTATGTCTCATAAAATTAGGGATAGCAATAGGGTGAGTGTAACGATCCTAATTTTTAAATCCTATTTTAAAGGATTATAAATTAATTTTGATGAATATAAATGGAAGAATCTTCATATTTAGGTTTCACTGAATTTATCTTTTGAAAGACATCAAATTGGACCCCAATACCTTCATAGTTGGATTGTACTAGGAAAGACGATTCCAACGATACCAAGTTTGCAGAAATCAGAGTTCGGGTGAAGGAGAATGAATGTTTGAATATGAAGGGCATTTTGGTAAAAAAAAAACTAAAATCCATAAATAGAAGGGGGCCAAATTGATATTGGCACCCCTGCTTTATGGGAACCTGGCGCAGTTGTCGGGTCTGTTCTTCCTAAACCCGACATACACGATGGAGAGAAGAAAGAAGGAAAAAAAAGAAAAAAGAAACCCAATGGGGAGTAAGAAGAGGAAGAAGAAAAGGAGGAAAGGAGAAGAAAGGACGAAAGAAAGAGGAGGAGAGAGGAGCCCAGCGCCGAAAAAACTTGGCACATCTGTGGGAGTAAAGAGAAGAAGAAAGAAATGAGGGTTTCTGGGTTGTCGGATTCTAGGTCGTTGTGGGAGACGACGCCGGCTAGGAGCCGGTCATGTTGTTCAGCACGGTGAGTCAAATAAAACCGTCATGGTGATTGGGGAATCCGACAATATCTGGAGTGTCGATCGAGGAGGAGACGTGAGCGACAAGCTCGAAAACCCTACAGGTGAAAGTGACGACTAATCCAGCCCATCCAACGGTGGAAAATGAACAAAAACACATCTAAAAGGTAAGATCTACAAAACCCAACTCTTGATTTTTGAATTTTGGCTAAATCCGTACAATTTTATGTAAGATCTAAGTTTAGGGACGATCTAACCATCCATTTTCTGATCTAAGCTTAGGGATAAGTAATTAAAGACTTAATATAGCTTAGATCACACAAAATTTGTCAATCGAGGTTGAAAACTGGTCGAACAATCTTAGTAGTTCGAAGGGGTACTATTTGCACAATAACTTCTTGACATTTGATCGACGATCAGACACTATGGATGTGTTCTAAAACATTGAATTAACTAATATACAACAAAAATTAAAAGATCTAGATGGAAATTAATGAATAATCATGACGTCTGGTTGGGTAGTAAAGGAATAGGGACTTAGCAATGGCTAATCTATGATCAGATACCATCATTGCATCCCTAAACTCAAATTAACATAGGATGAGTAAACATTCCCTGATCCATTTGCAAAAATGTTAAATAACATGTTGAGATTAAGATTCGACCACGTAATTTTGTGGTAAAACCCTAAATTTAGATGTCTGTGACTTTTGACTAATGGTTCCAAATAAACCAAAGCCTTTGATGGATCGGATTCTTCCCCAATAATTTTGAACGATGTCTAGATGATACACACTTCCATCCTAGGCAATCAACCTTGAAAGTTAGATCGTAATACTATATTTAAAAATCACTAAAAGAGAGATGAGGATAAGGATTAGACCTTGAAATCCTAAGTCAGTTTACCATGATTTATTGGATTAAACCTTCTGATCTAGAATTCTTTATCAATGGGGTTAAGTGAATAGTAAGTGCAAATCTAAAACTGTAGACCACGAATTGGTAAATGGATGATGGATCTAAGACCTACTTGATCATGTATTCCTCTATGGAATAGATGGTCAATGAAAAATTAAGCAGTTTATGATTATCTAAACTGTCAAACTTTGATTAAAATAAAATTCTTATATACTCAATTGTATATAATTCAACATTGACAAGATCTCTGTAACATCAATAGAGGAGATTGACCTATAAGTCGAATTGAAGAAGGAATGTAGCCAAACTGGGAATTTCACCTAAGAGGTAGGTGGTTTTAACATCTATTTGCTTTTAAGAGTTTAATTAATGAAATCGTTTGCTTATTGGAGGTTACTTGATTATCATGAGAATTACATTGCATAATGTTACTTTGCTTTCAGCTTTACAAGAATGTTATATTTGCAAAAGTGGTGTGTGTGATTATATATATATATATATATCTTCATAACTATGATGCATATTTTTATGCGAAGAATGAAAGTGGTATTATTCCTTCTATTACGCACAGTTGTGTGTTTTTGAAAGAAATGATTTTACTTGAAATGCATCAATTCTATGTTTTGAGATGAGTTAAAGAATGCATGATTTTGCATGACATATATGTTATATGATTTTAAGATTATTTGGGATTAAGATATATCTTTGTTCGGGCTAATGAGCTTGATGGTCACTATGCTAAGAGGTTTTGCGGGTTTGGCTTCCCGGCCTCTAACCACCAAGGTGGTAGGTATCCATGCCCAAAGAGGCATCTATTTTCTTAACTATTGTGGTAGGAACAACCATTGGAGGTGGTCACGACACCCTTTTGAGATGTATCCAAAGTCACCGTGAAGGCTGCGATGGCTATTCTCTAGATACTAGATAGACACGATTTAGTGATCTAGTCGTGAGCATAGTATGCCATAGGATTTCTATTTTATGACTCATGTAGATAAGCTTGATGATAGTCTTTAGATGAGTACTCATTACTAATTGGCTGATGTGTTCACCGCGGTGCATATGTGCACGTGATGATGTTGTTGGTTAGGGAGTGCCGATGTTCGTGGTTTAATTGATGACTATAATACTTTGAGGATCTTATGACATTGGAATTTTCAAGTTATATGCGTATCTTTCACATAGTTCTAAAGTTATGCTTGTGATTTTTTTATATGTTTTATATTGCAATTTACTTGAGATTATTATGATGATTTAATCATTTGAAAAAATATGTATTTAAAGTGGTGCATGTTTTATATTGACACTATCTGAAATGTTTTAGTATGGAATCGTGAACTGAGATTGGCATGCAGCTTAAAGCATGTATTTTATCCCTGACTTGATCATTCTATTCTTTAAAAATTGCATGAAAAATGATTTGAGGTATTGTTTAGAATTGAATTAAAAACTTGGTAAAATAGATATGAAAATCGCCTACACAAGTAGGGCCCAAGTTTAACCTACCCCATTGCCATGCATCCTTACACAAAAACTGTTTTCTCTTTTTCTAATTTAATTTTTTTCAATGTTGGATATGCATCCATGACCAGCAGCGAATTCTAGTCACCCAAGTGAGAGGCTCCTTTTTGGCCACTACTTTGGAAGACCTTCAATCTCTAATATGATTATGTTACTTAATAAAAATATTTAAGAAGCAAAGGAAACCATATACTATTTTTAATCTTTGCTGAAATTTCATATTTCCACATTAAAAGGATGATAAGTATTTGTTTTAATTATACTTTGTCCTTCTAATTCTTATATGATCTGATTTAGAGAATTTAAGGCTAGACACAGATATTATTGGCCCTCTTCCTATCAACTTAGGCATTTTGGTTGAATGATAATCCAACATGGTATCATAGCTTCACTAACCAAAATGTTGAGAGTCAAATCTTGGGATTCTTATATTGATTTCAAATGTAAACTAGGTAAGCTTGTGCTTGTGACCACATGTAAGAACCCAAAAAGGAATTTCAATATGAGAGGAGACATATACATATCATGGCCTACTTTATATCAGCTTAAAATTTTAGGTTGAATGTTGATTCAACAATTTTTTTGTACTAAAATTTCATGGAAGGGAGATATGGAAGATCCCAAAACATGTAAGACGTGGCTGACCAAAATGACAAATATAAATGAAAGATTAGAACCAGTAAGAGGTGGCTGACCACTCAATCAACCAAAGGTCAATGTCAATCATGACTGTAGAAAGCAAATGAGAAAGAGTAAAAATACATTGTTTCAAAGATCATAATACCAAAGGTCCAGAAAGTTATTCAATGTTAATTCTTTTCTATCCTACTTCCAAGATTTCCAACTTCATTACTTTGTCCACCTGCTTTTGCAAGCTGGTCAAGTAAAGAGTTAGGTGATCAAGGAACTGCTGAGGCAATAAAAGACTCTTCCTCTCAATCTCTCTTGAATCTTATCAAGAGTATAAGCAAATCTCCATCCTCTCTGATTTGTTGTTGATCCAATCTATAACAATATCATTTTTTCCCTCAATGATAGCTGCCTTTTCTTATTTTGAGAGTAGAATACCAATTTTTTTGCAATTGTAACTTTTGCTTCAATAGCCTCTTTAAATCCAAATGGATCAGCAAACTCTAGCAAAATCTCATGGACCTCATTCTAGTGACACATTCCTATACCATCAATTCCTAGATTCTCCAAACTTGATCCATCAAAGTTCAACCTAATTCATCCTTCCATAGAAGGTAATCAGATGGCAAGTTTTTTGGTTCTTGAGTGGTGAATTTCCCAAAGGGAGCCCCAATTTCTTGGAATTTTCTCAACAAATTAACCATTAAAGGACTTACCAACTCCCGCTCACCAAGGAACTGTTCTTTTTATTTCTAAGAAATGATAGTTTCTGAATAATTTATCTTGTCAAACGTTCTTTCTTTTTTTTCTTTCTCCCAGATGATGATTGGAAGGGATCTCGACGCCCTTCTTTGATTTTAGTAATTTCCAATTCCACACTAATGAAAGATCAGGCATATGTCTAGGCATGATCCCATAAAAAACCAAACCAAATGAGAACTTATGCCACGCAATTGAAGAAAAGGAGCAACGAATGAGGAGAAGGTGACTGTTTTCAGTATCTTGAAAACATAAGACACATTTCTTGGCAAAAACTCGAACCACCCTATGGCAGCTAAAACATCTAGAGTTGAAACCTTACTCCACCCAAAAATCCAACCAAAACATTGGATTTTTCTGGGAACAATCCTTGACCAATCTTTTGAAATTCGATTATCAACAACATTGTGAGAAACCAGCCACTTAAAGCATGATTTAATAGTGGACTTATCTCGAGGCTCTTTGATCCAACATCCTTCATCGTCACGCAGTCCAGGTAGAGTTGAGCATTTCAATGAGAGCTAGTTCCTCTTCTTGCTCATTTATGAAGATCCTGGTGCATGCATCGGTACGTGGAATTCCAAATATTGAGATTATTTAGAACTTCGTGATGCAACTTTAGGTTCTTTATCTCTCGCGATTAAGAAGAGGCAGCAAAATGTCTCTTTTAAGTGCTCATTGCCAAGCCAAATATCATCCCATAATTTCCCTTTTTTCTTTTCATATTTCTCATAAGACCCTTTATTGCTTAGAATACAGCTGAAAGATCGGTCCTATCTCTTCATAATCTTCTGAAATATTGAATAAGCTTCATGAAAGTTTAAGGCTGGGTTTTGCAGCTGCTTTTTCCACTTCTGCTCCTAATGTTCAGAAGCAAAAACTACAGAATCATTTTTCAATGAAAGCAATTGCAAAGTTGCAAGCTGTAGCAGCAGTTTTCTTAGAAAATAACTATACAGGCACTTAAAAAAAGAAGTTCACCAAATGGGGAGGGAAAATTTAATTTGGTGGTTTTACATGGAAATCGAGGTTCATGTAAAGGGAAAGCCCTTCATTTTGAATTTTAACAACCTTAGATTAAACCAAGATGTGGGAAAAAGTGGTCAACCTAGTTATCATTGTTAGTGCCAGTTTTACTATACACATCTCACCTGAGCCGCGAGTATTACTCGCGCCATCTCCCACGTTTATGTTTCTTCCTTACAATTTTATTTTTCATTAACTAGCTTAATTTGGAACGTATCTTGTTTTTTCCCTGTACCTTTGCCTAGTAATTCTACTTTAGTAAATATCGAAAAAGATGGAAACTTCTCAAATCCTTAAACATATATGATTTATGGATTCAGAGATTATAATTCATGTTCGGTATTTGATGAATCTCCCGTATCTAGTATGTGTTTTTTCCTTGAATGCATATGTTCCATTTTCAGGAAAAGGGGAAAAAGATAAAGCCAGATCATAAGCTTTTAGCTAGATTTCAGAACCATGGCCAGAGCTTACATTCCTTTAAGACCAGATAAAAAGATCCTGAATCAAATTAAAAAAATAAACACTATTTGTGATCTACTAACAACATCAAAGGACTTCTCTTCTTCAAATAAATCCAGAAAGACGCCTTTCTAAGAAAAGAAAATCACAAACCATAACACTAGGACACAGCAAAACCTCAAAGAAATTCCCATTCGGAACCTTTGAACTCTGGTGGAAGCGCATTAAGATCGAACTCCCTGGCCACTGGAGCCCTCTCGAGCGTTGTCAACCTTCTGCCAACCTCCAGCGCCGTGCTGCGGGCTAAACTTGATGAACTCACAATCCTGCTCTCTGAATGTCCAGTAGTTGACCGCCGGACTGCTGTTTGTATATTCATGGTTTCCTCTTGAGATTCGCCAGCATAATCAGAATATTTTCTCTTCCTTTCCATGGAAATGGATTTAATGCTGCTGTTTTCAGCCTCTTCTTTTGAAGGGTTAGCTATTGCATTATTCTCCATGGAGAGTAAGAGAAGGGAAACTGGTTTCGAAAGGACAAAGGGAGAGGTAGCAGAGAAGACGGACGGCTATGAGGAAGAAGAAACTTGGTTTGGTGGGCTTGTAGTAGACGGATTTATGTAGTGGTTTTGATGGGGAGGTTTTCGATTTTGTTGGCATTCGATGATGTATAAAGATACCGGGGTTTAATTTTGTCAGCTATTTATTAGGAAACCCCTTACATGTGTTAATTGCAAAAGCCAATGACTAAAGAGACGAGGAGAAAGTATATGAACCGAGGTCACTACAAGATGAAATTGCATTACCAGTGGCTTGGTAAATCAACGACCTTGATCGTCGAGTGAATGGGCACCCCTTGTAGTTTGTGGCTGATATTTGCTTAAGAAAATATGCACATCCATCATATACTTCCCATTAAGTAGTTCAATGTAACTTGGCTGTAATTTACTCATCACGCGTGCTTGGTACAAGGAAAGACAAATATCACAGATGCTGATATTTCGTTAGATATCTGGGCCAAATATAGAAAGGCCATCTTGGCTGTGCTTATTTTGAGCCTCGGATCTTTCTAGAGAACATAGGTTAAAACACAAATCTCACGGAAATAGACTTTGTTTTGACATTGTTGTAGTATACTCAACTTACTTTGTTTTGACATTGTGGTAGCACACTCAACTTACTTTGTTTTGAGGGGTGAGTGAGGACTTGAGCTCACAACCTCTTCGTTGTGAATCAGGGCAATTCACCAACATGGCTAGCTTAGAGCAGATTATAGTTTGATTATTAATACTGGGCCATGTAAGGCATGCATGAATAATACTAGCTAGCAGAGTAGTGGTGGAAAATTGCTTTCCAAGTTTCTGAATTGTGATGCTATTCCCTCGCTACATTGTCCATTTTCTTTTTCTCGAAAGATAGTCTGGTACATTCTTCTAACAAAACATTGAGACCGATAACTTTCAAAGAAAGAAAGTTTTGAATTTGCTATATTCTTGTACTGGAAAAGCAATATTTATTGGAGAATTTCCTAGGTAAATTTGATTCTGTACAAACCTTGGGACGGATAAGGCACGATAGTAATTATCGTACCTGATCATTAGAGCGAATATTAGCCCATTTCGCAGAGTCGAAGTTGATTCCGAACAAGATGATTGGGAAAGAAACTACTTCTTGATTCGGTTCTCTAATCTCCCTTTCTTTAGTGTAAAGATTCTTACAACCCTAAAGCAGATAACAAAAGAATCAGTTCACGAACCAGGGAAGGACACCAAAGATTACACAATCTACTACCGTAAGATTCTTACACCACTGCAGTAGAGAAAGGGGCGAAAATCAGCTAACTAGTTGCGGAGGGATATCTATGGTTAGACAGTCTATTACCTGGGTGTTTCTTGTTAGATTTATTTGATGTTGTCCTAGTTTCCCCTCTTGGGGACGTAAGATACGTCACTAATCCTAAGAACGTGCAGAAGTTCGCTTAAGTTGGGAAAGAATATCTATAATTACACTCTATCACCTGGGGAGTTTCTCAACGGTTCCCACTGGATGTGTTTAGCGTTGCCGTGGTTTCCGTTCTGTTGGCTTGTCAATCAATTACGAGAGGATATCAATGACTACAAATTCTAGTACCTGGAGAGTTTCTCGTTGCTCCCTCTTGCAGATATAAGATTCTTACCAGTGCTGGCAAAACTGATACAAATCCGTGGATATTTGTTTAAAATCTGTAGAGTTAGATTGTCGGAGTGTGATCTACGGATTAAACAGATCAAAACAATTTGATCTGTTCAATCCACGATCTGCACGGCTAGATCTATTGATATCTATTTTAAAGGGTATTTTGGAAAATAAGAAATAAAACGAAATAAGCTACTGATTCATCAAATTTCTCCCTCCTTTTTTCATCTTCAACTTCCCTCCATTCTTTCCCAATTGTCTTAGCTTCTCTCCTCAGCTCGGCAGATACCCGCACAAGACGAATTCTGTTATGGATCACGGGTTATGAGTTTTGTTACTATTATCTTATATGTTTTTTGTTTAGTCATTTATCCACCCTATGTGATTGATACATTTCTATAGTTCTTTACCTAAATAATAAGTCCAAAGAGAGAACATGACTAAAGGCATCATTTTCAAAGTTTCATCTCAGAACTACTCACTTCTTGGTTGGTTTAGGAGGAAGAGGTTTTGGTGGAAAAACTTAAAAGGGAAAAGAAGTAGAGATGTAAAGTTGAAAAGAAAGAACTTGTAATCTATTACTTAATTTTTGGCTTGACACAAAAGTGTGAGGAGCTACCTCTATTTATACTAGTGGCACATCTCAACCAATGGCTAGGATTGTGCCAATACACTTTTAACCCAATTGTTACAAATGACTTTCTAGAAAACTCTCCATAAATATCTAGCTCTTTCTTAAAAAATATCTAGGTACTTTTAGCAACACTTTCTAGAATATGGGCTTTTATGATCAATATGAGCTTTCTAGAATATGGGCTTTTATGATCAATATGAGTTTTCTAGAATATGGGTTTGGGCTATTAAATTGATCCTCTTAACCCATTATGAAGAATGAGCCTAATCAAGTTTATTCTCCAACACAATATAGGCTTTTATGATCAATATGAGTTTTCTAAAATATGGATTTGGGCTATTAAATTGATCCTCCTAATCCATTATTAAGAATGAGCCTAATCAAGTTTATTCTCCAACACCCCTCTTTAAACTATATTTTGTAAATCCAAGCATCACTCTTAATTTCTCAAAGGCTTCTTGCTTAAGTAGCTTGGTGAGAATATTGACAATTTGATCTTGAGATCTTGCATACTTCAAATGAACATCCTTTCTTACCACACAATCTTTGATAAAGTGATAACGAGTGTTATGTGTATACTTCAATCATGGTAAACTGGATCCTTTGCAAGAGCTAGAGTTGATTTGTTATCAAATAAACATTTATCACATTGTCTTGTGACATGTATAATTCCTTCAACAAATTTTGAGGTTAAAGTGCATGACATACGCAAGAGGCAATGACAACATATTTAGCTTCAGAACTGGAGAGCATAACAATTGATTGCTTTTTTAAAGTCCAAGTGAAAACAGTGTCTCCCACGAAGAAAAGAAATCCAGTTGTACTTTTTTTATAATCTAAATCTCCAACCCAATCACTGTCATTATATATAAAAAGCTTGAAGTCTTCACATGAAGAGTAGAAGAGATCATAATCAATAGTCGCCTTGATGTATTGAAGAATTCTCTTAGCTATCTTCAAGTAGGTTGTTGTAAGTGCCTCCACAAAATGACTAACCAATCTCACAACAAATAAGATATCTGGTCTTGTACATGTTAAATACCTTAGGCTTCCTAAGAGACTCTTAAATTGAGTAGAGTTGATTCTTTCTGATTCATCATGCTTTCAAAACTTTATTCCACATTCCACGAGGGTTGCTTATAAGCTTGCATTGCTCCAAGTCAAATTTCTTAAGAACTTCTTTCAGGTAGCCTTTTTGAGAGATGAATACATTCCATCATCCATTTGCTTCACCTCTATTCTAAGATAGTAGGATATGAGGCCAATATCAGTCATCTCAAATTATTGGCCTATCACCTTCTTAAAGTCTTCAAATACACTTGAATTATTTCCTGTAAAAATGAGATCATCCATATACAAACACACAAGTAAGATATCTCCATTTTTATAAGTCTTTATATAGAGAGCATACTCGCTTGGACATTTTATAAAGCCATTTTTGACAAAATATTTGTCAATTCTACTATTCCATGCTCTTAAAGCGTGTTTTAAGCCATATAATATTTTTTTTAATCTTAAAACTTTATCTTCTTATCCTTTAATCACGTACCCCATGGGTTCCTCCACATAAACTTTCTCCTCGAGGTCATTAAGAATGCGAACTTCACATCCATTTGACTAAAGAAATAATTAATTTTATAGTCTCTAAGAAAGTAAAAAGAGCAAATACCTATTCATTATCTATTCTATATGTTTGCTTATAGCCTTTGGCTACTAATCTTGTTTTGTACCTTTCAACCTCTCCTTTTGCAATATTCTTTGCTTTGTAAACACACTTCACTCCAATTGCCTTTTGGCCTTTTAGAAGAGTTGTTAGCTTCCAAATATCATTTCTTTGAATGGACTTGATTTCTTCATCCATAGCTTCTATCCATTTCTTGCTCTGTATCGCTTTTTTGAAACCTATAGGTTCACAATCAACAATAAATAGAAGAGGGATAGCTCATATAAATTCTCTATTATCTCATAAATTTCTTGTAGGCTTCTAGTCTATGGTTTTTTCCACTTAAACTTGGAGATTAGTCTTGAATGGAGGAAGATGATGATGAAGATAGAGTTGGGTTTGTAGGTTCTTGAGCTTCATCTCTTCTTTCAGCTCTCCTTCTTTTTCTTCATCTTGAAAGATTGGTATGAAGTCATAGTCTTCATTGTTCTTCATGTTACAATCCCATATGCCTTCTTGATCGAACTCCACATCTCTACTAATTATAATCTTCCCAGTACTTAGGTTGTAAAGCTTGTAGCCTTTTGAATGCTCATCATAGTCAATGAATACATGTTTCTTACTCTTGTCATCTAGTTTAGTACTCTTATGATCTAATACATGGACATAGGCAATGCTCCTAAATACTTGCAAATGGGTGATGGTCGGCTTGCTCCCGTTCCATGCTTCTTGTGAACTCTTGTCATCAATACCTTTACTGGGGCAATGATTTGAAAGGTAAACTGCATAATCTACCACTTCGGCTCAAAATTCTTTATGCGTCTTATTACTTTTTAGCATACTATGAACCATATTTAGAATGGTTCTATTCTTCCTTTCTGCCACTCCATTTGGTTGTGGTAAGGAATCATTATAAGACAGGGAATCCCATTTACTTCACAAAATTCATTAAATTATTTTGAGGTGAATTAGCCTCCTCTATCGGATCCTATGGCTTTAATTTCATACCCACTTTCTTTTTCAACCAAGGGTTTAGATTTTTTAAAGGCACCAAATGGTTCTGATTTTTCCTTAAAAAAATACATCCAAGTTTTTAGAAAAATCATCAATAAAGAGTAGGAAGTATTTATTCTTACCATTAGATCTTAGAGTAATGGGTCCGCATAAGTCGGTATGGACAAGTTGCAAGGGCTACTTAGCTCTTGATGTTGACTCTTTTAGGAAAGCCCTTCTTAAATGCTTTCCTAGAAGACATCCTTCATATAGTTGATCTGGATGAACAATGCGAGGCAATCCATTCACCATGCCCTTTGTAGACATTGATTTTAGGCAACCGAAATTTAAGTGTCCAAACCTCAAGTGCCAAAGCCAAGATTCATCTTTTAAGCATGCTTTTAAGCATTTGGATTTATCATGTTTGATTTCTAGCAAGAGCATTCTATTTCTTGCCATTGGAACTTTTGCAATTAATTTTTCTTCATAATTTCTCAAAGAAAGAGTACAATTTTTCAAGTGAACATTTTAATCTTTTTGAAGAAGTTGACCCAAACTCAAAATATTATTTTTTAGGTTTGGCACATAATGTGCATTAGAAATAAATTGGTGGTTCTCATCTTTAGAGAGTATGAGTATTTTACCTTTGCCTTTTATGAATACCTTAGATTGATCTCCAAATGTGACATGCTCATTCACTTAATCCATCTCTACAAACATGTTCTTATCTCCACTCATATGATTGCTTCTACTGGTATCTAAGTACCATATACTTTTCTCCTCTAATTTTTCTGTGGTTGGAAATTAACAAGGTGACCTCCACTTCATCTTTTATCTCCATGAGTTTGGCTTTCTCATTCACATGGTTAGGGCTTCTACATTCAGAAGCATAATGTCCAAAATTAAGACAATTATAACATCTAATTTGAGACTTGTCATATCTTCAATTGTTGTTTCCTCTTCCATGAACTCTTGAAGGTTGTGAACTTTGGATCCTTTCTTCATTGTTGGGTTGATTGTAACCACTTCTACCACCTATTCCTCAACCTTGGCCTTGACCCTGAGCATAACCTTGACCACTTCCTTGATTTTTGCCATTTTCAAACCTTTCTTCTCTCTCTTTGAAAGATAGTTTTGAATAAAGTGCTTGCTCCAATGGCTCTTGGGTCTTTCTCATTTTTAGCCTTTCTTCATAAGCTTATAATGAACCCATGAGTTGATCAATAGTCATGGAGTCTATGTCTTTAGACTCCTTAATGGCAACAACAATATGCTCAAAGCTTGATGTCAATGAACGGAGAATTTTTTCTATCACTCTTGTACCATTCAAGCTTTCTCCATTTATCTTCATTTCATAAACAATTGCCAAAACTCTAGAGAAATAATCAAAAATAGATTTGGATTCCTCCATATGTAGTTTTTCAAACTCACTTTTAAGAGTTTGAGATGACCTTCTTCACCTTGTCGATCCCCTTATGAGCATTATGAAGAATCTCCCATGCTTGTTTGGAGGTGATTGCATTTGCAACCTTCTCAAATATGGCTTATCAAGGTAATGATAAATAAGAGTGAGAGCTTGTTGATCTTTCCTTTTAGCCTTTTGTGCGGCCTCCCTTTAGGTAGAAGTTAAAGAAGCCTCATTTTGAGGTTCTTCATAACCTTTCCCAACAATCTCCCATGCCTCTTGAGAGCATAGTAATGCCTTTATATGAATACTTTCACTTCGATAATTATCTTTGGTGAGTCAAGGGAATTGGAAGGTAACCATTCCACTTGCCATCTTATTTTTCCACCACAAGAATGCTTGGCTCTAATACAAATTTGTTGGAAAGGATGGTCTGGATGTTTTGGTTTAGGAGGAAGATTTTTTGGTGGAAGAACTTAAAAGTAAAAAGAAGTAGAGATGAAAAGTTGAAAAGAAGGAACTTGTAGTATATTACTTAATTCTTGGCTTGATACAAAAGTATGAGGATCTACTTCTATTTATACTAGTGGCACATCCCAACCAATAGCTAGGATTGTGTCAACGCACTTTTAATCCAATGGTTACAAATGACGTCCTAGAGAACTCTTCATAAATATCTAGCTCTTTCTTAAAAAAATATCTAGATATTTCTAGCAACACTTTCTAGGATATGGGCTTTTATGATCAATATGAGCTTCCTAGAATATGGGCTTGGGCTTTCAAATTGATTTTCCTAACCCATTATTAAGAATGGAACTAATCAAGTTTATCTCCAACAAGAACTACTCACTTTTTGTAAAAGTCGAATATGAATTTTCTATGCCCTTGTACAGTTTTTAAGAAGCTCAAAGCCAACAAAACACTTAGTGTCAAAGAAGCTATTCTTGATTTGCAAGTTTAATGGGTACCCATCTCAAAAAAATTGATTTGTTTTGAGGTGGGTAGTTACTCCTTTAAATTTCTTTTAGAGATATGCAAATGAAAAATCTAGGGTTTTAGTTGCCCTAGAAGCTAATTATTTTTAAATGTTGTAGTAGGTATATTTAATTTGCAGATATTTGATTATGTGCAAGTGCTAAGGTTATTTTGTTTTTGGTTCAACAAGTCCTATGTGGTTCTTCTCGTTCTTGTGATTGCAAAGGCTGAGTACCATTTTGTTCTTGATTAATTGCTCTACCCAATGCTTTCATCTATGTCAAAAATCTTCTTTATGGAAATAAGACATAGCTTTTGTTTATGTTTCTAGAAAAAGTTAGTTCTGTTTGTTGATTTGTTGTTCTTGTTTAGATTTCTCCTAGAGACTGCCGTACAAAGTTTGATGAGGTTTTCTTTGTTGGAAGGTAATCTGTAGATTATCCGTGAATCCGTGATTTACACCCAGATTGGAAATGGATTGGGGTTTTTGATCCAAGATCCATGAATATCAAAGACCTCCTTCGTATCTGCTTGGATTGGATTGGATTCAGTCTGCTTATCCGTATTGCCGGTGCTACCTTCCACTAACTCTCGACCTCCATCCCACCGTTGATCACTACCCACTGTTGATCTGGTCGTCAACCTATCTAACCCACCCCTCACACTACAGCCAACTTGGCCCCACCATCCCATACACATACAAAGCCTCAATGCGCACACACTATATGCATACCCGATCTATGACTAGATCTCAATTGAACCATTCCACTTTTACCACCAAATACCCCTTTCTCTTGAATCCCAAGACATTTGCTGAAGCCATTAAGTGCCCATAGTGACGGAAAGCTATTCTTGTTGAATTTCATACACTAGATGCTAATGGTTCATGGCGTCTTCTTCCTAGAAATTCAGCAATGAATCTCATTAGATGTCAGTGGGTCTTCAAAGTAGAATTCAAGCCACATGGATCCATTGACAAGCTCTAAGCTTGTTTAATTGCAAAAGGTTTTCATCAAGGGAACGGTTAGACTACAAAGAGACATTTAGTTCAGTTGTCAAACCAACGACTATCTGACTGCTTTAAGCACTGGCCAATATCCAAAAGTTGGCCTATGCGATAAGTCAATGTTCACAATGCATTCTTGAATGAATTTCTTGATGAGCCTGTCTATGTGGCTCAACCTCAACATTTCGTTGATCCTGCACGACCACAACATGTTTGCTTACTTCGTTGCCCCCTCTAGGGCCTCAAGCAAGCACCATGTGCTTGGTACTCTTTTCTCAGCTCCTTTTGCAACGCCGAGGATTTCACCCATCAAAGCGGATACATCTTGTACTATATTTCCTAGTTTATGTGGATGATCTACTCATTAATGGTAATGATCGTACAGCTATTAATGCATCCATACAGACTTTGTCCAGCACATTTGCGATCAAAGATCTGGGGGTCATTCACTATTTTTTTGGTGTTGAGGCCGTAATGGTTGCTTTTTTTCACAGCAAAAATACGCAGCAGATGCACCGTTCTGACATGGATTAGAGCAAAACTATCACAACCTCATCGCCACTACAATGCTTTTGTCGCTATACTCAGGCAAACCATTAACAGATGGCTCAGATTATTGCAGAGCTGTCCGTGCCTTGCATTATCTCTCACTCAGCCGGCCCGATTTAGCATTTGTGATCAACAAGGCTTCCCGATTAATGCATAAGCCCGTACACTAGTACTTTGTCAAAAGGATCCTCCTCTACCTCAAATCGACTACGGCCTATGGTCTCAACTTCATCAGCAGTAGGACCTGACTCTCACAGCATATTCGGACTCGGATTGGGCGGGATGCCCCGATGACAAGAAATCAACCGTTACATTTCTCATTTTTCTCGGCTCGAATCTCTTCTCATGGAGCTCAAAGAAGCAACAAACGGTTGGTAGATCATCTACACAACCTCAGTACTGATCTTTTACATCGTCTACTTCCGAGATCATCTGGTTACTATCCAGAACTATCAATTTTCTTCCAAAAGCCATGCTTATATGGTTTGATAATATAGGCACAACCCACATGACAGTCAATCCAGTATTTCACAGTCGTAGGAAACACCTGAAAATTGACTATCATTTTGTTCGAGATCGAGTGGCATCCAGTAACTCTTGCCGTTAGATACATATGTACTTTCGACCAACTCAGGCACCTCACAAAAGCTCTCTCACGTCAATGCTTTCAGACTTTGCAGTCTCAGATCAATGTCCACGATGGCACATTGCTCTTGCAGAGGCTTGTTAAGGACACGTAAGCTTACCTTGAATGGCAAATAGCATGACAACCAACTCTATCCCTTCAAGAGTTGAACATCCTAGCTGTTACACCATTGTATTTATTACCCCACAATCTATGGGATATTAACAGCCCTGATTGTAATCTCCTTCTTATCAGCTTGAGCACAACTCTATATATATACTATGCAACACATGTAGAGAAGATTAATACATTCTTAAACTCTTCATGGGCACCTTAATTGCATTCCCTTAAGAAGACAGGGAGGTCTTAGTAATTTCTCTCATTTGCACCCGGCACATTTCTAGAACAAGTGGTTTTCCAGTAGACCCTTGGACCTAATTTAGTCTACGGAGATAGATGAAATTGTAGCCAAAAGCATCAACCCCGATGCTGAGATTGTTAAAAGTTTATAAAAAATGTGAAAAAAATGTTCAACCATATAAACAAAAGTTAGTAAAAACATTACGTTAATGTGATCAAATATGGAAGCATATCCAGGCTAAAGCTAGCAAACATTCTGTAAGATAAAAAGGTTAATATTTGAGCAATCCTGTCAACTCTTAGTGACAAACTAAAAAAGTCAGCAGAGTCATGTGGAAATCTTTCTAAAGGAACATAACAGGAATTACAGAAATATTTCTTCAGGGAAAACTCCTGCCTGTTCTTTCAACTAGCTTCACATTGCCATCAGTCTTCCAAACTTTAAAGTTGTTTTCAGTGAGGTGGTATTCAATTATATTGAGCACCTTCATGCACCAAGAGAAATTCAAGACCTGGAAATCACACGGTTGCAAGTATGAGACATGGATGAATGGCTATGGTCTCGGGTAAGTTAATAGAGATTTACATACTATGTGTTTTTTAGGAAAGAAGCTATGACAAAAGTCTGAGATCCCATGCCCCATATATTGGGGCATAAATATGAGAATCTTTGCAAGTAGAATGTTTTAGGTCATTGGCATATAGATGGTAAATATCTAGATAATGCTTTGTTATTGGCCATAGAGGTGGTGATTCCAAAAGGCTTGCTAGGTTTCCATTGGTTAACCCATCCTAGGAATACCAACTAGGTTTGCATATCAAATGGAAACTTATGCCACACCTGTCTTTTAATAGATGTGTTTAATGGATCTTTGGCTTAAAAGCATTCCTAGAGACCCAACGTAGTTTATACAAAATTGGAATTTAATAGGAACGTTAGTATCATAATTCTCAAGTTCCTGGTCTGGTTCTGTTTATTGAATCTCACAACAAATATCAGTTCCCTCGTTGCTAGTAGATCCCATAGATATTAGCAAAGGTGGCAATTAATTAGTTAATCATTCAGCTTAGACATGAACTGCCTTAAGTGCAATTAGGAAAATGGTAGCTTCAGAACTGCCCTAACAAATGAGAAAACTATTAAAATATAAAAGTTGTAACTTCTATCAAGATGGCAAACATTATACTAGCGAAGGGCAAAATATCACAGAAGTCATGAAAGTCCTAGAACTCCGCTTAGACCATCATCTCTCTAAGCAACAAATGCCTATATGAATGAGTAATCTAGTTAACTCTAATTGTATAGTTTAAGCAATGAATTTCTCAGTAGCATCTTAGGTGCAGCTTGTGTATGGATTACAATGAGAAGTTGATTTCTCTCCCACAAATAATTAGCACATAATAGGTAGTCAACCAGCTAAAAAAATCACACTCCCATGTGTATGTAGCCATTTAGATATCTATAGATACAACTAGAGTCCACTGCTTTCTTTCTAACTACATCTAGTTTGAATTCCTTCCAATAACATCATCATAAAAAACAGCCATCATTGATAGGTAACTACAAATAATATATAACCAATGCACAAAGGACAACATTCAAGAATGTTGAATGAAAGACTTACGCTATTGCAGTTAATAGAAGCCTACCTCTTCCAACATTGTTTCTTCCTTGTCCTAGCTTCGTCTTGTTAGGTTTCTATTCAAGTCTAAAAGAGTGAAGACATATGTCAAAGATTGAAATACAACAAAAAACCAAAAGGATAAAAAGGGCAGCTTGATGCATGAAGCTCCCTTGTATGCAGGGTTCGAGGAAGGGGTGGACCACAAAGATTCAATTGTATGCAGCCTTACCTTACATTAATTTCAAGAGGCTATTTCCCCACCTCAAACCCATGACCTCAAGGTCACATAATGACAACTCTACCACTGCCTCAAGGTTGCCCTTTTGCAACAAAAATCAAATTGCAAACCAAAATAGCATTCATTAGAAAAAGAAAAAGTTCATGGGATATTATGAACGTAAAATCCTGCTTTTCTCAATCAGGAACTCCATGTAAAGCTTTGTATGCATTAGTAGTTCTTCCAATTTATTGAACCATGTATCATTCAGTGCAAGAAATTCATAGACTAAAACCAAGCTTGAAGAAAACTAATAAGGTTTTCAATTTTCATTCCTAGAGTTTCAAGTAGAAACCTGTTTAAAACCCTAAACTCTCCTTTCCATTGTTTCTAGGGTTTTAGGTCCCCTTCTTCTTCATTTCAAACTCAATAAAAGAGATTTAATATATATATATATATATATATATATAGAGAGAGAGAGAGAGAGAGAGAGAGAGAGAGAGAGAGAGAGAGAGAGAGAGAGAGAGAGAGAGAGAGAGAGAGAGAGAGAGAGAGAGAGAGAGAGAGAGAGAGAGAGAGAGAGAGAGAGAGAGAGAGAGAGAGAGAGAGAGAGATTGGTTAGCTACAAAAATAGAGATGTGATCAAGTAAAATGATAAAATATAGCGGGAGTGAAGATCTCCATCCTATTCTTATATGAAAAATGGAGGACATTGATCTAAAATGAAAATGGAGGAATGTAGAGATCATATGAAAGACGTGCAGTGACCTACTAAGAAATGTTATACTCATTATTATAATTGAGGTGTTCGATTTCCTCCTTATAACTCCCTATAACCTTCTTAAGGAAAGAAACAATGAAAGAAAGAAAAATAAAGAACCAAGAATTTTAGTTCGGTTTCCTGTTAACGTGAGCTCTGAAATACGTCTCCTTTGTCTCAGTAAGTGTTTGCTACCGGAAAACATGTGTTCCCTGTTCAAGGAAAGGGGCAATAAAAGAGCCCAAATCATTAAACTATTAGTTTTTATAGCCATGAACGGAGATTTACATTTCTTTAGGAAGAACAAACAGACCCTGACTCATCCATTACTGCGGATTGAAACAAAAACGACTTCTAGTTTATTAACAACATCAAAAGTCTTTTATTCTTCAAATAAACCATAATGATGCCTTTCAAAGAAAAGAAGACAAACTATAACACTTGGACACAACAAAACATCAAAGGAATCAAGCCATGTCCCAAATCGACCCATAAAATTCGGCTGGTATGGCATTAAGATCAAAAGCCCTGGCCTCCGGAACCCTCTCTGCTGCTGATTGCACACTTGGCTCCACCACGCCTGCACATCCTGTTCGTGCTTCCAGTTTTAGTCTGGGAGCAGCCCTGGAAGAACGGACGACAGTGCTCTTCTGAGAGCTTCGGGTCTCAGATTGGCCGTCATTTGCCGATTGCTGGAGTACTGGCTTAATACCCGTGGTTTTCTTTGGTGACGTATGACCCTCGGAATCAAGATGTTTCCTTTTCTTGTTTTCGCTTCCTACGGCCGTGCATTTGCTGCTGTTTTCAGATTCTTTCTCTGACTGGTAACCTGCCTGGTTCTCCATGGAGAAGCAGGAACGGGAGAAGAAGCCTGGTTTTGGAAGGCTTGAGTAAAGGGGTTTATGTAGTAGTTTTGGTTGGGCAGTATTCACTTTTGCTAAGTGTAATGGCAGCTTGGCGTAATTTTGTCAGCTATTTATTAGGAGACCCTTTACATGTGTTAATGCGCGAATCTTCTATGAATTTGTAACTAATGACTGAAGAGAAAGAAGAGGAAATAGGTGAACCCAGTTTACTACGAGCTGAACCATCCATTATTACCTATGGCTGTCGCTTGGTAAATCAACGGCTCTAATCATTGAATAAGTGGGCTCCACTGTAGCTTAGCATCCATCATAGACTGGTCAACAAGTACAGTTTAACTTGTATAGCCTGGTTCAACTTGTCTATAATTTACTTGCGACGCGTGCTTGGCATTGGTGAACAAGCGAGATAAATGTTCAGATAGAGGCTGATATATCACTAGATTTACAGGCTAAAGAACCTCAGCATAGAAATGCCAGCATGGTAGAGCCAGATTTTCAGATTATCCTAAATAAATACTACAGGAAAAATGGGTTTTGCCTGCACTTTTTCCCGGCGTTTTTTGGAAACTGCGAGTAAAATCGTACTTTATTTGGCAAAAAATTTCCGACCATAATTCTACCATAGTTTCCATCTAGTATCGGCAGATAGGCCGAATCCGAAGATAAAGACTTCTATGTTCTTATTGTTTATAAAACTAACTTCATTTTATTTTTGTCATTTCGCTAAAACGCTTTATCAAGTTCAGGGAGAATGAAACCATATTCGTCATTTCGCTAAACCACACTGTCGAATTTCTCTCTCCCAAAATCCGAAGTTCCCTCTGAAACCTTTATCGAAGATATGATTTCGACCTTCAACTGAAGATTCCTAAGCAAGTGCAGCTGAAATACCTACGAAATTGCCGTTGGTTTCTGTTTACAATCTAAGACTTCTGAGCAACTGCTGATGAAATCCTAGACCGAAGATCTGATCTCTCTCCTAGAATGAAAACCTCCAAAATTCTAGCTGATTTTGGTCTACAAGAATATGTCTGAGAAAACTGCAACTGAAATTGTAGAACAAATATTTGAATTCTATCCTAGAATGAAGATATAATCTCTCTCTTTGAATGAAGACCTAGAAAAATTGCTATTGATTTCTGTCTATGATCGAAGATTTCTGAGCAACTCCAACTTAAATCCTACAACAAAGATCTGATCTCTCTCCTTGAACGACTTCGTTTGACGAAGAAGTGAATCAATTTTTGGCAAATCTCTCGGAATCTCTCTCTCTCTCTCTCGCCATTTTCTGCCTCTCTTTTTTTGTTATTATCTTACCTTATGGTTGCTGTTTTTGTTCGAATCCTTGTTTTTCTTTGTAATTAATCTGAGTTCCGAGTGGAAAGATGTAATACTTGTTGCATCTAATCTGGTTTGGAAATTGAAAACAATTCAACTTGGCTAACTGCTGATTATATATTTTCCATTTAGTGTGTCTGGCATACTGTTCATGTTCAATTGCTTATATTGTGCATGTTCAAACATCTTAATTTACTTGCAGCAACTACGCAAGTACATAGAGGATTTGCTAGTCCGTTAGTTTGCTTCAACAGTTTGAGCAGCCACTATTGTCATTCTGCCTACCTCTAAGTTCCCACATTTCTGGACATTATCAAAACAACCACTCTCAGAATGTTTATGTTTAGACATTTGAGTAGTGGATTATTCATGGTTATGAATTTTAATGCCACATGAGTTATCCTAAAAATGTTAGTGCCTCAATGTGACTTATGTACTGTTTCCCTAATTTAACTAACTACTTCGATGTCATAATGGCCTCTAGCAAGTAATTTAGTCTAGGTAGCTGAATGATATTATATGCATGACTGTGGACTCCTAATATAGTTTGATTTTAACTACTGTGGGGGTTTTTGCTCGTACTATTCTTTTATATTCATTACAATTTTGTTCATTTCAGCTAGATTGTTTGAGAAGAATCATAGAATGCTTGAAGGTATTGGGGTATCTGTTAAGAATATACTTGGCATTATCAAGAGTCCTATTAAGGGTGGGCATTTAAAGGATTTGTTAGCTATTGAAGTTTTGAATTTTGTCTTATTGGGTTACCATCATCAAGAAAATCTATCACGTACCCATATAGACCTAAATGATTTCCTACCTTAGGGGGTTCATCAAGTTGAATTTTGATGGGAAATCTTTGTATATTGGTAGAGCTAGTAGAAGGAATAATTGGAATATTATGAAGGCTTTTGCAAACTTTTTTTGGATTAAGAACTCAAATGAGGAAAAAACATTACAACTACTCATGGTCTTAAGATATATGAAGAGTTTCTTAAATGTACTAGAAACTAGATGAAGGGTTGAGATTAAAACTTGATAAAAGGAAAAAAAAAAAAAACCCCTATCTTGAAAGCTATATAAGAAGTTATGTTGTTGAATGAAAATTCTGGTTCTATTGAGAATACTAAGCAGATTCTATTTTCCTCTTCTCTTTCCCTATTCATATTTGTTTTCTAAACCTGACAAAAACTAACAAATTGGCAACAAAGCATATTCGATCAGAGTGACTAGGCATGAAGAAGGTAGGGCAAAAATAAATCATCACACTAGTGGATAATCTTAAAGGTGGGTGAAAATAATTCATCACCATAGTAACAAAATACAATGGCCAGAACAAATAATCAAGATTTGGTCATCCAATAGCCTTTTATTCCTTTATTCTCTAGGAAAATTATGACTTTTGGAGTATGAAGATGAAAATTCTCTTTCTATCACAGGATTTATGGGATTTAATTAAAATTGGCTATATAAAACCTAAGCAATTAGTAACTCTTACAAATATTCAAAGAGAAAATTTGAAGGAGACTAAAAAGAGAGATGCAAAATCCTTGTTCTTCATTCAGCAAGCAATTTTAAATAATTTATTTCTAAGAATCATAAGAGTTTCAAAGGCTAAGGAAGCATGGAGTTTTACATAAAAGCAGTATCAAGGAAGCACAAAGGTGAGAATGACTAAACTAGAAGCTCTTGGAAGCAAGTTAGAGAATATGCAGATGAAAGAATCTAAAACTCTAAAAGAATATTTTTTTAGAATATTGAAGTAGTAAATCAAATGGAGATATATGGTGAAGTTATAACAAATAAGAAAGTTGTCAAAAATATTTTGGTTAGTTTGCTAGAAAAATGTGATTCCATGGTCTCAGTTATTGAAGAAATAAAAGAAATCACCGATTTAAGTTTTCAAGAGTTGATGGCATCACTACAAACTCATGAGCAAAGGTTGTTGAGGCACTATGAAAAATTCATTGAAAGTATTTTAAATTTAAGCTAAATTTAATTAAAAATAAATGTGCCATCATCGTAAGAATACCAAAATGGAGAATCATATAGAAGAGGTAGTCATGAAAGACAAAGTGGCCTAAGAAAAAGAGGAAGAAGCAATTATAACATAAATATAACAGTAGAAAATTTTGAACAGAAGTGTAGTATTGCAAAAATAGCAACTACATCAACAAAGATTGTTGGTTTAAAGGAAATCCTCAATGCTAGAATTGTATAGAATTTAGGTACCTTAGAAAGCCTACAAACTAAAGAATGATCAACAAGGTAAAAATTTTTGAAGAAAAAGAAGATGAAGGAAATATATCTTATGCTTGTCAAGCAGCATGTGAGAGAAGAAGTGATGTTTTGTTGCTTGATGTGGATGTAGTAATTATATAACAGGAGATAAAATTATTTTTATGAATATGACTATTGCTGTAAATTCTCATAGAATTAAAGATAGAGATTTGGTTCAAGTGAAAGGAAAATGTGTAGTTTGTATTCAAACAAAGCAAGGAACTAAATTCATTCATGATGAGCTATTAGTTCGTTGCTTAGAGTAGAATTCACTAAGTGTTGAATAGCTTGTGGAGTGTGGATACTCAAATATTTTTGAAAACAATGGTTGTATGATATATGATAAAGGCAAGGCACAATAGTTGGTATTAAAAATAAAAATGGAGAAAAGCATAAGTTTTCCATTAACCTTCAAATATGGTTAAAAACAATTCCTAGTTATGGCATAGGATGCTTTGGCACTTGCACTTTCATGGGATGAAGTTACTTCAAGAGAAGATTTTGGTGTAAGGGCTACTAAATATTAAAGAAAATTTTGATGTATATAAAGGTTGTACCATGGGCTAGCATCACTGAGACTCTTTTCAAAAAGGAGGAGCTTGAAGAGCCAAAAAATGTTTTAGAGTTAGTTCATACACATGCATGTGGGCTCTTAGAACTCCTCATTCTAGAAAAATGTATTTCCTTCTCTTTATTGATGATTTAACTATAATGAATTAAGTTTTATCTTTTGAGACAAAGATCTGATGTGTTTTCTATTTTTAAAAATTTTAAAAGTCTTGTTGAAAAAGAAAGTGGCCACAACATAAAATTATTGAGAAGTGATAAAGGCAAAGAATACACCTCAAATGAATTTCATAAATTTTGTGAAAATGACGGTATTGAGCGCCAACTTACTATTGGTTACAACCAATAACAAAATGGAGTTTTTGAAATAAAATATCAAACAGTGATGGAGATGGCTAGAACAATGCTCAAGGATAAGGGTTTGCTTAATTCATTTTGGGATGAAATTATTTATACTTTATTTTACTTAATAAATAGCTGTCCAACCAAGATAGTGCAAAATCAAACTCCTTAGAAGCTTGGAGAGAGAGAAAGCCTTCGGTAAGGCACTTATATATTTTTTACACTATTTTTATGCTCAAATTCTAAAGGAGAACAACACAAGTTTGAAGTGACAAGTGAGAAGTGTACTTTTTAGGATTTAGCATCAAATCAAGGGCTATAGGTTGTACAATTTGAAGAGAAACAAGATAGTTATTAGAGGAGATGTGATGTTTGATGAAAAAGCTAGTTAGGATTTGATTGAAGGAAAAGTACAAAAGCAAGCTATTGTTTTGATGTCAAACTTAAAAATAAAGAAAAGAATCATGAAGAATTCTTTCAATCATCACCAAGGGCTGACTTGCCATCATCTTCAAGTTGTGGTTCAGATCTAGTCCAAGTAGGACATCAGAAAAATGAGAAGCTAAAATCTATAAAACTTGCTAGGGGTGGCAAATCATGTTGGCTGGTCATGTAAAGATTGAACCATTAAAGTATATGGGTTGACATGACACAACACGATTAATAATCATGTCAAGAATCCATGACTCGAACATAACATGTTTATTAAATGAATGGACACAACACAACTCATGTAATATGATTATGTAAATGGGTCATGAGTCAGACGAGTCAGCACAACAAGTTAACAGGTCGCGAGTCAGATGGGTCAACATGATGGGTTAACAGGTAGCCAATCAGATGGGTCAATACAACAGGTCAACATGGGTTGACCTGAATATGACACAATTTTTGGTGTCTCATTTTTGAGTCGACTCAAAAATGACCACAACCACAATTTTCATGTCATATTTTGTTCCCCCTAAAACCTACAACTGTTGTGTTACTGAACTAAAAAAATTTGAAAGTGCTTTAAAGGAGATACTTGGAAGAAGGCTATGTAAGATGACCTTCAAATGATTGAGAAGAACAAGATATGGGACCTCATAAATAATACAAAAGACAAAGAAGTTAGCAGGTTGAAGTGGATTTTGAAGGTAAAACATAAGTCAGATGGATCAGTTTTGAAGAATAAAGCAAGGGTAGTTGCCAAAGGCTATTCACAACATCCGAAAGTTGATTTTCATGAAATTTTTGCACTAGTTTCTTGCAAAGACACCATTCACAATCTAATTTCCCTAGCAGCCCAAAAAGGTTGGTAGTTATACCAACTTGATGTTAAATCTACATTCTTGAATAGAGAATTGGAGGAAGACATTTGTGTTCAGTAACCAAAAAGTTTGGTCATCAAAGGAGAAGAAGAAAGGTGCATAAGCTAAAGAAAGCACTCTACGGGCTAAAGCAAGTACCTTGGCAATGGTATAGTCAAATTGAACATTATTTTATTCATAGGAGGTTCACGATGAACAAAAGGTAGCCAAATCTTTTTGTGAAAAAGCAAGTTATATCTATTCTTATTGTTAAAATTTATGTTGATTATCTTATATTACTAGGAGTGATGAGGAAATGATTGATGAATTTAAAAAAGATATGATGAGGAGATATAAAATAAGTGATATGAGGTTGTTACATCATTTTGTTGGACTTGGAATATATCAAAATGAAGGTGGAGTTTTTATTGCTCAAAGTATGAAAAAACAATGTTAAAAAAAATCAATATCTATAGCTACAAAGTAATGGCCACACCTTTTGTTTTAAATGAGAAAATGATGAAAGAAGATGGAGGAAGAGAAGTTGATGCTATCTTTATATAGAAGTTTTGTTGGTAGTTTGCTGTATGTCATAGCAACAAGGCTAGATATAATATTTACTTCAAGTTTGCTATCCAGATTTATGCAAACTCCCAGTCATATTCATCTTGGAGCTGCAAAGAGAGTCCTTAGGTACATAATAAGAACAATAGCATATGGGATTTATTGCTGCAGAGATGAAGACTTAAAATTAGTTGGTTTTTGTTAGAATGATTGGGATAGTTCTGTAGATGATATATGAAGAGCACAATAAGATATGCTTTCTCCCTTGGATTTGGAGTATTTTCATGGCAATTAAAGAAACAAGACATGGTTACACAATCCTATGTTGAAGTTGGATATATATCGGCTGTTTTGAAAACTTCTCAAGCAATTTGGCTATGAAGAATTTTAAAAGATATTGGTGGAAAGCAAAAGAAAGCTACAAGAATGTTTCATGACAACATATCATCAATTTCTATGGTGAAGAATTTCATATAACACATAGTTGTGATGTATCACATTATTAAAGAGAAGATTGAAGAACAAGAGATGAAGCTCATTTATTGCAAATTAGAAGACCAAGTTGTCGGTATATTTACCAAGGCTCTTTTCAAAGAGAAGTTTCAGAAATTATAAGAGTTGCTAGGTATTCAAAGACACATTAAGAGGGAGTGTTAAAGTTAATGTATTGAATAGAAGTTTCTTAACTATACTAGAAACTAGGTGAAGGGTTGAGATTAAAACTTGATAACAAAAAATCCTAACTTGAAAGCTATATAAGAAGTTGTGATGTTGAATGGAAATTGTGGTTCTACTGAGAACACCAAGTAGAGTGTTCTTTTTTCTTTTTCTTTTTCCCATCCTCTTCCCCTCTTCATATTTGTTTTCTGAACCTTACAAAAGACCAACAAATTCTATTCTTGTGGGGATGGAGACTTACCATATGGTATTCCACGTTGTGTATCTAGAACCACCTATATCTTTGGGAAAATTTTAGGATGAGTTAGCAACATTGTCCTTTTTCTTCTTTATCCTTCTCCTTTGTACTTGAATCAGTAACCTAGAGGATGCTTCGCAAAATGAGGTTCTCAAAGTAGTGCATTGGATATATGGCAATCTGTCTGCCATGTAATCTCTTTGTTTTTTCACTTATTAATAATATTCTTACCATTTAAAAGAGGTATGATGATGAAGATCTTCATTATGTTGATTTGGCCCACTAAAACTTGGCTAGTTAGCTCCACTTGATTGTATGATTTAATTATCTAGAACATTTTTTTTTTTCAAGAGATATAAGGCATTGATTTTTTGTGTCTATTAATCTTATGGGGAAGATGTCTGTCAAGTGTGATTCTTGGATCATGCGGTTCATCTAGTTATGATTTTCCCGGTCAATGGTCTTGATAATACAAACATTTTTTCATGTATGATATAAAGTGGTCAAATAAGAGAAGTAAGGTTGTACTTTTTACCCATTCCATGTTTTCATAGGATTTGTCTCTAACTACAATAGAGCTTGTTTTAGCATAATTAAGTTGGATGCCACTGGCCATGTGCTAGGTCTCAACATTTGGTTGGTGATGGGAAGAACTTGTTTCTGTTGAGAAGCTTCTTCCTAAGTAGCATTCTTTATATGTTGGCTTGAAATGATTCAAAGCATGGTTTGTTTGGATTTTTCCACCAATCGATTTGCCTCTGTCCTTATGTTCTTCACATTCTACTACTAGTAGTTGTTGCTTGATGGAGTATGCTACTTACATTTCATCTTTCCTCCTATAACATTGAATAAATGACAGAATCTCTCTGATATAATGTGAAAGTTTATGAACTTGATCTTTTCCAACACTTTAGTGTCATGATAGACACTAACACTTGGTGCTGATTTTCTGCTTCCCATGCAAGCTTTACTTTTCTGACATTCTTCCGTAAGGCTATCTCACTTTGAGCCACATAGTCAAAAGTTCTAATACATTTCTCAATAAATTGATGGTGTCATTTAACTTAGAACTAGAATATTTCTCATACATATACATATACATATATATATATATATATTAGCTTTAGTTTGGTTCACCCAAGTATTGGTAGATCTATTAGAAGGAATGATGAAAATCAGAGCTTTCTTGGGTACTAGGATTAAGAATTCAATTGAAGGGGAGACATCTGCTCCTTCATGGGTTTAAATATCATATGATGTGTAGATGGGTTCAACACTATTAGTGGAAGGTGGTTCAGCATGTATTGTTGTTTGGGCAAATGGAAATATGCCCAGCCATTGGGCTTGGGGCATGCTTTAGCTGAAATTAGAGACATAGAATCTATTTCTCTTCTTTATGTAGATCTACTTATATTAACACCCATGTAACCTCTTTGTACTTTCAAGCCTTGTAATATTACTTTGACCGTTTTAGGAGGAAAAAAAAAACAACATTGTGCTTTAGTTGTTAATGAGAGCTATTTTATTGTTTATAGATATTATCATTCAGCTTATGTGGGAAAGAGCCCATAGTTGGTGCATAAGCTGGAGGCTAGCTTGTATACTATGGATCATAGTTCTCGATGATTTTGCTGATTGCTTGTTTTCATTAGTGGCACCACCTTTATTGCTCCATTAATTATCCTTAAGATACACACTACTGTACAAGAGGCTTTTAAAGTCGGTAGAAAGAAGTCATTATTTTGACTACCGACTTCATAAATATTTTACAAGTCATATAAAAAAAATGACTTTAAAAAGTAAAGGCTTAAGTAGTCGTTTAATCAAAGATGACTTCTTTAAAGTCGTTTGAGAACAATGATGGAAAGTTATTCCCTGGACAAACTTACATCTATTTCTATATTCAATAGTTCTCCAAATAGCATTTCCTTGTCAATAGGTATCGAATAGCAACGCTCCAATCAAAAGAACCATTCACTTGGGAGGAGTAAACTTTTACTAGTCATGGTTTATGTTTCAATCAAGAATGTATGCATGATATAACATGTAAAGCAAGGCCAGAATGTCCATGTACAGTATGTTGACCTGTATTGTGCTCAAAAAATAAGGAAGCACATCCATCTATACCAATTAAAATGTTGATCCACTAGTTTAACAAGTCATCTACCATATGTGTAAGCCGATATGGATCAAAACCACCAATACAAGATCGAAACATAGTGTAGTTTGTCATTCCTACACAAATACCTTGAACCTCACTTTTCAATTAGTTTTGTCATTTTGTAAGGAGTTCTACAGATTTAGGCACTTAAACATAAATTTCATCTACATCTACTACATTCAACTACAAAAGAAAAAGAAAAAGAAAAAAGAAGAAAAAATCCCTTAAGAGTATGAATCAATATAGGTTTGCTTGAAAATTTTGAGGATTTTATGGATAGAGGTGATATCTATACTAATATATTAATTTAATATTTATATTCATCAATATATATTGTCTCAACAAGATTCTAAGAGACTTGTTTCTGATTTTGTAGGAACTTTACTGTTGATGTTTAAGCGCAAGTGTACAGGCTATTGTAGTGTAGCTTATGCAAGTACGGGTCGATCCCACGAGGACTTGATTTAAAAAGTAAGAATTTCAATAAAATTTAATTATCTAAAATTAAAAAAATCACTCAAGATTACTAGAATTATTGAAATGATAATCAAAGTTCAGATATAATCAACTTCTCAAAAATACAGAATTTCCAGTTCTGAAATAAAACAAACAAAATAAAATAATGAAAAAAACTACTTCCTTAGATCAATTTTTATCAAAATCTTCACTTCTGGTCTTATAAAAGCTGATCTTCCTTTATATATATCTTCAGCACGTTCTTGATTAGTGATCCACCGGTCGGATTTGACAGATTCTTCAAAATGGTCAAGATCTGGGCTAATTTGTCTTTTTGAGATTTGGATGGCTCAGATTGAATTTTGAATCTCAGATCAAAGATCAGAAGCATTTATTATGTCTAGGGATGTCCTAAGAATGACTCTGTAAAATTAATTTGAAATTTGCTAAGTAACAAAGGAGAAATTGAAGATTTGGTTTTGATTAAGGCTAAACCATTGATGGGTTAGGCCTTAATTGATCTGGTAGAGATTAGGTAGTTCTTGGATAGGCAAAATGCAGGTAAAACAAAACCAGAATAATGGAAACACAGATGGAATTAAAAAGAGGGCACAGATGTAATTAACGAGAAAGAACAGATTTGTAATTGCTTTTAAAGAGAGAGGGCAAAATTGGAATTTTGTGAAAATATGGTTTTTAAGAAAAAAACTAGACGAAGGAAGAGAGAAATAGATGAGGGAGAAGAGGGAAAAGGAAGAGGAGAGGAAGAGAGAAGAAGAGAGGACGAAAGAGAAGATGGGCACGGGAGGAAAAACCCTTAGAAACCCAACTTGGGTTTCTGTCTTCGGACCGTCCCACGGCCCCGGTGAAGTGGTCTGGGCAATGTTGACCAGAAAGTGGATTCTAGTGCGGTTGGGAAGAGGAGTAGAGCAGAGGGAGATCCGGTTGAATTGAGAGAGAGAGAGAGAGAGAGAGAGAGAGAGAGAGAGAGAGAGAGAGAGAGAGAGAGAGAGAGAGAGAGAGAGAGAGAGAGAGAGAGAGAGAGAGTATTGGGTTTGTGCGGTTAGGAAGAGAGAACAAGAGGGAAGCTTGGGCGTGTCTGGCATTGGAAGAGATGGGTGCGAGAGTGAGAGAACACATAGAGGAGGAGGAGATCAAGAGGGAGAGTGAAATGGAGAAGAGAGGTGGGAGAAAACCGAGAGAGAAGAGGAAAATAGAGAAGAGAATGGGAGTGAGGAGACAAGGAGAAGAACGGGAAGCCATGGGAGAGAGAGAAGAAGAAGGGGAGAGAATGGGAAGAGGGAGAGGGAGAGGGAGAGGAGAGAGAAGAGGAAGAAGAATAGAGAGGGAGAGGGGGAAGAAGCTGGTCTTGTGTGGTGCGTTTAAGAGAGAGGCGGAGAAACGAGGTGGAGAGAGACGTGAAAGAGAGAATGGAGAGGAGGAAGGTGAGAAGAGGGAGAGGGCTGGTGAGAGATAGGAGAAGAAAAGAGAGATAGGAGAAGAGAAGAGAGAATGGAGAGAAAAGAAGGAGAAGGAGGGGGAAGGGGAGAGGAGAAGGGGAGAAAAGACGTGAGAGAGAAGATGGACATGAGGAAGTTCTAAGAGAATTAGGGAGAGAGATGTGGGTACGTTAGAAAAGGGGCCTTTATGTGTGAGAGAGAAAGTGGAGAAAAGGAAGGTAACAACGTGGGAGAGAAGGAAAGGAAAGAGAAGAAATAAGGAAGGAGAAGTGGGGGAAGGGGTTGCCTTTTGCTCCTTGCTAATTTGGGTACTCCTTTTGGAAACTCCTCCAAAATTGCCTCTCTGTGTTATTTCCATTTTGTCCATGATTTCTATTCCATCCATCTCCATAGGTGATCTGGTCCATCCAATCCTCTTTAAGATGATCTGCACCATTAAGTTTTGCTCTTAGTCATCCGTGCATCCTTTGATTGATCTGCAAAAGAAAGGACTAAATTAGAATCATCTGAATCGTACATTAGTCATTTAATGAGCTATAATGATCATCTGACCGTTGATTTTGACAAATTAAGGTTTGAATGGTCAATTGAAGTTAAATTCAAAATTAAGCTAAGTTTTGTAAATTTTGAACGGTTAGATGATCTAATTGAACGCTAAATTAGGGATATTTTGACCAAAATTGAACACTTAACATTTACTTTTTTAATTCATCTGTTCTTTAAATAGTATTTCTTCTTTGTAGGAACTTTTGTTTATTTTTTACTTTCAATCTATATCTTACTCTTAGTTTGTTATTTTAATTATTATAAACATTTTTTTCAAAGGCAATGATTATTAGAAACTTATGTGTCCATATTTATGAACTTATCCTTTTTATTGTTTCTATTTTCATGTCTCATCACAATTTTATCACAATTTTCCTCAAGAAAATTTGTCTTCCACCTATCTTTATAGGCTTATTTATGTTTCTTTGTTTTTATTCTAAGATTAGTTCATAGTTATATTAGTTTAACAAATTTTACTGTTCATTTGACTGTCCTTGTATTTGAAATAAGTTTCCACACTTAATTCCAATAGTAACAAGAAAACTTGAAAACAAGCATATAGTTGATAGATAAAACTAATAAATAATGTTACCAATATCAAAATCAAAGCTCTTAGTTGAAATAAATATATATAAAAAATCATCAAACATAAAACTAAGCCAAGGACATAAGAAATAGTTTGCCACTCTATATGGGACTATCACCAGATTCACAAATCCATTACTAATAATACTGATTACGGAGCTATAACATTAAACTGTGATATAAATAGCAACTGGGTGATACTTTATTTTTTGTAGCTATTGTACTAACTAAAACATTCTAGGGTTAGAAAAATAACATCTAAAGGTCATGTTTCATTTCTTGAAATGCATTTTCAACTAGATTGCTCTAAAATCATCTCCAACTAATTCTTACCTTTGACGGTCACCATACATTATCTTAGAGCATCTAAATATTAGTTCTAGTTTTACAAAACGAGGATTAATCCCCTCTTTGCAACAAGATGTATATAAAATCTTAATTATGGAAGGAAAAGGAACCTCCCACCTACATGTCATTTATAATACTATTAGAAGTTATTACAAACCCCTAATGCAAGGTAAAGGAATTTTATAAGTATGTTCATAAGTCGAAGCATAATGAATAATTAAGAAGAAACTAATAACAATCTTCAAAAGAACTGGAAAGGGGTTAACCATTATTGTAGAAGAAACATAAGATCTTTTTCACTTAACAAACCATATTCTTGATCCTCTAAGTGACTCTCCATAACACTTCATTTCTTTTTGAAAGTTCTATTATCCTTCTATTAGTAAATCCCACAAAGTAGTGACAGAAAACACTTCCATCACAGATAGAATACCAAAATCATGATCAAGTGGATTGTCTATGACAGTTTAGTAAATCAAAGATGATTTTACTATGTTAAGACTCATGCTCTGGTGAGTCCACTTTCAATTCTTTATTATCTAAAAGCATAAGAGAAAATTAAGAAATATGATTGCTAGTACCTTTTCTCCTTCTCCATGTGAATACAAATGACAAATTAGTTCTTGCCCAAAGATCTATTAAATTGATGGTTCAAGGTGGTACTCACAAGCTCACTATTTGAGCCTAGAGTTAAAGCAAACTAATTAAACCAAGTCTTTTCCAATACCAAAGTGGTTGTGAAGGGAGCTTATGATGAACCAAAATTGGAGAAAATATCAGAATAAGAAATATATTCTTCTTTTAATAGGTAAGCTAGGATTAAAATAACTTACAACATTAAGGTTGGGTTATAAAGCCAAGATTGAATTAGCCACAAGATCAAGCTCCGCAGGAATCAATTTCTATAAGTGCATGAGATGCTGATCACTAAACATATTTAATTATGTGCCTAGCTAAAAATCCAAAAACGTGCCAGTGATAACTCAGACTAAAGAAAGGTAAGACACTTTTACTATCATAATCTTATATTTTCCTATAGTTTTATATAGATCCAACTAAAAGACTATGTCCTTTATTAAATATATTGTATTGCAAGCTTTTGTGCTTTTTGATTGGGCAAACAGGAAAAGTTACTTCAAAGTAAACATCAACGAAATACAAAGACAATGGGCCAAGTATGTATTGAGTTTCAATTAAAACACTTGGAGTAGTTACATGATTGTAAAATATATAATAAAGTATTTTTTAATCATTTGTATGTGTTCTTTTAGTGTCATCATTTTCTTTGATATATATATATATATATATATTTCTTAGCGTAGAATGAGTAGAAACTTACAACAAATGAGTATGGGAGTTGTAAGTGAAGTGAATATGGGAGTTGGTTTCCAATATATTCATTAAATTATATAATTTTTATGGGATGATGAATGAGAATAACTTAGTGTGGAGTATGGGAGTAAATGAGTATGAATGAAGTGAATTTAGAACTTGTAAGTGAAGTGAATATGGGAGTTGGTTTTCAATATATTCACTGAATTATAACTTTCATAGGATGATGAATGAAGGTAACTTTGTGTGAAAGTAAATGCGAATGTGTATAGATTTACAAATGAAGTGAATGTGTATTGTGGTCTCTCATTTTGTGGTTTCTCAAGATAGATGTGGATGCATAATGATGAATTTGGATATTTCGTACCCAATGTGGAAGTGAATGTATGCTTGTTTTTTATGTGAATAAAGATTGTAAGATCACGAACAATATTAAATTATATACAAGTGGTAATGACCGGAATGGCATGAAAAAAAAAAAAAGACTTTTGAAGTTGTTTAGCCCTAAACGACTTCAAAAATTAGCACCTTTGAAGTCTTTAGTTCTAAAGACTTCAAAAGTCTTTTTTTTTGCATAATTTTGAAGTAATTTAGTCCTAAAACTTTTAAAGTCATTTAGCCCTAAATGACTTCAAAAATCTAGTACTTTGAAGTCGTTTAGCACCAACGACTTTAAAATTGTGGCACTTTTGAAGTCATTTAACTAAACAACTTCAAAAGTACTCCAAAAGTGCCATTGTTTGAAGTCTTTTGTGCTAAACAATTTTAAAAATTCAACACCTTTGAAGTCCTTTAGTTAAATGACTTCAAAAGTCCTTGATATTTAAATTCGTTTGTCAAAACTACTTTAAAAAGTTATCAACTTTTGAAGTTAGCTTGATAGAAGTTGCTTTTTAAGGACTTTTATTATCATTTTATACTGACTTTAGAAACCTCCATGTAGTAGTGACATGGTATCTCGCTAATACTAGTTTTCTTGAATCTTGAGAAAACATAAGTGTAATTGACATAACCATCTTTAGATAGGCATAATCAAGTTGCTTTAAAGTTAGATTTAATCTATATTGAAATAAAATCAAGGTCAGTTATCTTCAAACATTGGGGAACAGTTCAGCATTTAAATTTTGATAGAGAAAGGACGTGCAACTTTTAGCATTATTCCTTGACCAGTTCACAATTCAAGAAATAGATTGGAAGTTCTGAAATCTCCTTGGATTGAATTTCTAAAATCTTTTTTGCAATTAGTCTTGGCTATTTAAGACTAACAAATTCTTTGTAGACTAGTTTTCTTGAATCTTGAGCAAACATAGCTGTCATTACCATTTCTTGCCGAAATATCAATAAGTTGGCCCATAACCATTTATACACATCCACAATCAAATTGTTCTTTAGGTCAAAGTAGATTCAATCTATGTTGACATTGAATTGAGTATAGTTATCTTTCAAAATATTAGGGTATAGTTCAACATTTAAGTACCATAGAAAAAGGACACCAAGTTCCACTAGGTTTGTGAACTTAGATAGCCTATAAGCTCAACATTCTCCTATAACTATTTTTCTAGGATATGATCTCATCCCATTCTAGATATCTTATTACTTTGCTAGTTTGGATATGATAATATTGAAGGTCAATGTCTATAGCATGCCTATTATACTATGCCATATTATCTTCATGAACTATAAGGTTAGAATATTCTAGTGCAAAATTCATGAATTGATTGACCTCTTAAAGTTTGTTGGATGTATGCTATTTCTATCTATTTCTTACCCTAAACAATTATGTTTTCATATTTATTTGTACTAGCTAACTTCCATATATAATTAGTTGGGGAACATAGTTATGGATAGGAGTGAGATCAATCAGCACAGGACTTCCAAGGCATTCATGGATGGAGTCGAGGAATGGCTTCAATTTGAGTTTAAAGATACTGGTAATGATAAATATGGTGCTGATGTTGAACCTATTTTAATGCATATAGGAAGACTTGTTAAGATGTATGCGAGTATATTGTGCTTTTGGGATTTCATGATGGATTCTCACTGCTAAAGTGCTAGGGGGAACCTTTGTCATCTTTTAGAAGAAGATAACACCTATATGCCTCTTGAAGCAGATGGCCTTGATATTTGGGTATAATGTTACATGACGCATTCGGAAAGACAATACTTGGTGGTGGTCTAGCTAACCCAGTATGTGAAGCTATGACTCCTAGCATAAAAGCTAAAAAGTTTTACAAGTTAATAAATGATGTCGAGTAGGAGTTGTACCCTGGGTGTAAGAAGTTTAAGGGTTTATTTAAATACGTATCTTGCGAATTTCTGCTAGCATATCTTCTATGATATTTCCTATGTTATCTTTTGTGATATTTGAGGCATGCGTCAAATGTTCTGTGATATCTGAAATATGTGAGATATCTTCTGTGATATTTTTGGTAATAACTAAGATATGTTCTGAGAGATATTTTGACATTTTAATGAAATATAATGCATCAACCAACCATAATGCAATAATGTTACTATTGTTTAACATGATACCATATGATAGATGAATGTATATTGCTAGCTATTGCCTCTTTGCCCGTCCTTTGGAGTTAGGCCATGAATCAAAGGCCTAAAATAAATAGATAAAACCTAATTTAGTGATAGATGATTTGATTATTAGTAAGTCCTAGAAATTCTAAAGGAAATGTGGGGCTTCCTGAGTATGTGTGTGGAGTCAGGTAATTCCAATTTCTAAACTTTGAATTGCCAACATTGATCTCTCCAATTGGAGAATCTTTGGCTTGCAAAGGGGGTTTAGTTTGGGAGTCCACCAAGTGGGGGATGTGATAGTAAGGTTGCATTATTCCTTAGATGTTTGCTTTCAGAATATTGCAAGGTGGAGTTGGGGAGATTAGTAAGGAAATGGATGATTTTGGGGGGTAATTGTGATTGGTGGAATGATGGAAATATGGCTGAGTTGAGACCAAATGAAGGAAGACTTGCCTGCAGTTGCACTCCAGACGTCTATTTCAAATGGTCTAGTGCCGATCTTATAATCAATTGATTGAGAGTAATGATAATATAGAAACAAAATTGAGACAGATATAGAGAGGGACCCAACTATATGGAACCAAAATTGAATGTCCAATTTCATCTAAGAAAAGGAGTAGCTAGGATCATCAAATGAATGAGATTTTGGGTTATTGTTTATCTAAACAAAGGCTTAGAAGACAAATCGGTTTGGATAAGTGTGGGCATTACTTATCTGTTCACAGTCCATATCATATGGTGAGATATGAAAGAGAGGATCCAAAAGATGAACGGTAGAGATGACCTAAAACTTGGACCCTATCTACACCTTTATTGTTGAGAGAGAGAGACCCATTTCTTCTCTCTAAAAAAACATGTGTTGAGGTTGAGTTTTCTCTTTCTAGAAATATGCAGATTTTATACTATAAAGAGGGATTGGCATCTCTTTGATAACACCAAACATATCAATTTTGATAATAATAAATAACTTCATATCTTACATATGCCTATTATAGTTAAATAAACCTGATATCTAATATATACCCAATATATTTTCGTTAAATAAACTCGATATCTCACATATGCCTAAGATATGGTTGTTAAATAAGTTCGACATTTGAGATATGCCATGATATTGTAGAAATGCCCAAGAAATGTAGTTAAATAAACCCCCCTTAGTAAATTCTCCTTTCTTGTTCTCCTATTTTGCACTAAGTATTTAAGTGGTTGGAGTAACAAATCATTCATCATATTGCGGAAGCTATTGAAAGAGGCACTTTGCAGGACAAAACATTGTCGAATTCTTTTTATCAAAATGCAACACATCACTGGATACTTGAACCTTGATTACCATAAATTTGATGCATGGCTAGTGACTACATGTTAATTGGGAGGAGACTGCTAAGGACGAGCAACGTCCCTAGCTTGGTGCTTTAAGATGGAAAAGGTCCAGAGACTAATCATTTCCCATTAAAGGTCCTAAAATTCCCATGAAAACTTTTCATCATTTTCAATTAAATTCAAGGTGTTAAGTGTTCAATTTTGGTCAAAATACCCCTAAATTAGTATTCAATTAGAGCATCTAGGCCATCAATTTCAAGATTTTACATAAAATATTTTATTTTAGCTTTAATTGGCCATCGAACCGTTGAATTGCAAAATTTAACAGTCAGATGATCAGCGGAGCTACTCATAAGAGTAATGAATCATTTAGATAATTCTAATTGGGCCATGTGCATTGCAAATCAATCAACTCAAGCTTGGATAATCTAGATCAAATCAAGGAGAATAGATGAGGATGATAAAGCTTCCTGGAAAGAGAGAACTTTGAAGACTCCTAGGACAGAAGAAATTTGAAGAATGGAGGAGTCTTGCAGAGTTTGGAAAGACTAGAATGCTGGTGGACCCCATTCCTTCTCCATGTCTCTCACCTCTCCAATCTCTCACACATCTCTCTCTCTCTTGGCTGGCTCATTCTACTCTTCTCTCCATTCCCTCTCCAACTTCCTCTCTTTGGCTGGTCCTTTCTCCTCTTCATTCTTCTCTTCTTGGCCTCCTCTTCTCTCACGCTCTCTTCTCCCTTATGTCACCCTCTCTCTCTTTCACCTTCTCCATGATAGGAGCAACTTCCCCCTCCCCTTCCTTCTCTCGCTCTCTCTCGCTCCTCATCTCAATCTCTCTTTCTCAATCCCGCCATCTCTCCACCCAACCTCTTGTTTCTTCTTCTTCCTCATCTCTCCACCCTCCTCTTCTCTTCCTGGCCTCTTCTCTCTATTCCCTCTTTCTCGTCTATCTCCTCCCCACTCTCACCCTTCATCTGTCAGCACCCAACTGCCTCACTTTCCAGACCCCTCTAGCTTCTCTTCCCTATCCTCCATGCCCAAACCCATAAACCCCCCTTCTTCTCTCTAACTTTCTCTCTCTCTCTCTCTGATCGCACAGATCGGGTCCTCTGTTCAAGCGTCACCTGCCCTCCATTGGTCATGCCTAGATCATCCACGTTACTGCATCCCTCTTTCGGGTTCCACAAGACACAAACCCAGAATACAGTCCGGTCTCTCTCCCCAGCATACCCGACACCACACCATTCCAGCACGTCACCTTACTCCTCTTCACCCTTTCCATTGTCTGAACCAGCACTACCCAGACCAACTTGGGCTACCTGAATAGACCGTACTCCACACCGCATAGAACCAACCAGTCCCATCAATGTCGGTGTCCCCTCCTTCTCTCGGTCACCTCTGTCCGTACTAGTTCATCTTCGCCCAATCACCTGCTAGCCTCTGCCAGCCAGCTACTCTCTCCAGCACCGTTGATCGCTCTCCACTTGACGATCCAGCTACGTCCCTGTTCTTTGCCCTACATGTAGACCGGACAGCCCTTAGTCAAGTTGCCCCACCAAGCCTAGACTGGTAGGACCCGACCACCAGAGGTGAAAACCCAAAATGGGTTTCCTCTCTTCTTCCTCTCCTTTTCTTCTTCCTTTCTTTCCTCCATCTCCGATCGACCCAGGAACGGAAACCCGACACAGGTTTCCACAATTTTTTTTTTCCTTCCCCTCTCCTTCCTTTTCCTTCTTCCCCCTTCTCCTCTTCTAGCTACTGCTCTTTCCATCGGGTTCTCTGTAATTTTTTAGTTTAAAATAAAAAAATTTGAAGAAATTCCAGTTTTGCCCTTGCCACTTTAATTGAAATCTCATTTATGTCCTTTTTCTTTAATTCCGTCTGTGTCCCATTTTATTCCAGTTCTGTTTTATCTGCATTTTTCTTATCCAAGAATTGCTCAATCCAAACCAAATCAATTAAGGTCTAACCCAATCAACGGGTTAGACTTAATAAACCAAAAATCTTCAATTTTTCCTTTGTTTCTCATCTGATTTAAAATTAACTTTACAGTTTCATTCTTGGGACATCCCTAGACCTAATCAATGTTTCTGATCTTCGATTTGAAATCCAAAAATCAATCTGAGTTGTCCAAATCCTAAAATTATAAATTAGCCCAGATCTTGACCATTTTGAGAAATCTAACAAATCTGATTGATAAATCTCTAATCAACGATGTGCTGAAGACATCTGTAAAGGCTGATCAACTCTCAGAAGATCAGAATTGAAGATAATTAGTCTAGGGAAGTAGTTTTTTTTTTATGTTATTTGATTTATTTGTTTTATTTAGGAACTAGAAATTCTGTAATAGTTAAGAATTGAACTGATCTGAACTTTGATTATAATTCCAATAATTTTAGTAATTTTTTTAAATTTTTTTAATTTTATATAATTAAATTTTATTTATAAAACTCCATCTTTTAAAGCAAGTCCTTATAGAATTGACCCATATTTGCATAGATATACTACAATATCCCGTGCACTTATGGTTAAACATTAACAAGTTTTTAGTGCCATTGTTGGGGACTTGCAATGGAGTTTTCATAAATTTTAATTAAAAATCATAAAATATAAAAAAATTAGGAATTGCATTTTTAAAAACATTTTAGGCATTTTTAGGTTCATCTTTAATTTTATTTATTTATTAATGCATAACCACTTTATTTTCTAAATTTGGTATTGATTGCTATCTTTCTTTTTTAGGAAATTGGCAAGTGGAGCATTATCAATTAAATAGATTTTCCTTGCTTTCTTAGATTAGGAATTTTTTATTTTTTAAGTGAATCTTGTAGTAATGCCTCTTTGTAATTTGCACTTTCAATTTCAATTTTAAAGAGTTATATAATACAGGGCAAGTGTAGGATAAGGTGGCCCACACTTGATCTTCATCAGAAACCCCACTGTAAGTTTTCTCACTAATTTATTTTCTAGATTACGGTTTGCATTTAGAGTAATTTTGCATTGGTTGGTAGTTTAATTGCATATAGAAAGCATACTTTATATTTGTTGTACTTTAGGATTTGCATTAGTTTATTGCTTTTAATTACATCTTAGGATTCGTCTAATGCTTTAAGGTGATTTATATGTTGATCGAATTACCATGGTGTATGAAAATTAATTGGTAAGGGCACCTGATGCCATAAGATCAAGGGTGGATTTCATCACCACTCCTTAGCCCACATAGGATAATCACCTCAACCACACAAACCCACCATTCATATTAAGTTAAAATCAATTAGAAGAGACCTATAGGGTTATCACATGCTCGTAGGACCCTCTTAATAGACACGATTTATTGTCACTTCAATGGCTTTTGATCATTGTAGTTATTGGGGGTTATCTAATAGAGCATCGCTCTTCCCTCACCTCATGTTGATGTTTGTTGAGGTCTAAATGCCTCCTTACACGAGGGTTGTATTAACCACTTTGGGCAAAACCTAACTAGTAAGCAGTAATCAACTCCTAAAGAGATGAGGAGTATTAGATTAGGCTAATTAAAAGCATCATCCTCATAGAAAATCAAAATATTTGTACTTGTTAGCCTTAAGGGATTGCTTGATTGTGTCCTTGATTGTGCATCATTCTAGGCATTTAGGTTGCATCATTTAGGATAGCCCTCTTCTAAAAAAATTAAAACAAAAACAAAAAGCAAAAACATCTTTCATTGTATGCCAAAAAGACATACCACCAATGGTTGATCAACGATCAAGGGGTAACTCACCCCATGGTAGTATCAGAGGTGATCAAGAACCTCCACTCATCATGAATGAGGACCCACCACCTCTAAATGATGATGAATATCAACCTCCACCAAGGAGGAATAATCATGAACAAAGAAATTGGAGAAGGAATGGAAATAGGGAATGGGACCAATAGAGTGACCATGGAGACAATGATGTTTATCAGAATCTTCATGGAAGAACCTTAAGAGACTACCTTCAGCCTACACACACTAGTACACCATCTTGTGTCATTTTTCCTCAAAATGCTGGTGCGTTAGAATTAAAAACAGGAGTAATCCAATTACTTCCCAAATTTCATAGCTTAGATAGTGAGAGTCTTTATTTGTACCTTAAAGAATTTGATGAGATATGTAGTACCCAAAGAACATAAAATATAAGTCTAGATACTATCACGTTTAAGCTATTTCCTTTCTCTTTAAAGCAAAAAGCAAAAATATGGTTTAATGCACTGCCATCAAGTTCCATAAGGACTTGGAATAAAATGACTAGGGAATTCTTGAAAAAAAAAAATTTCCTATACATAAAACAAATACACTTCGTCGTAAGATAATGAACTTTACCCCAAAAGATAAAGAATCATTCTACCAATGCTGGGAAAGGTTCAAAGTTTTATAAAAGACTTAATTCTGACATGCACCAGTTTGTAAAGATGATGTGCAATGGTAACTTTTTGAATAAACAACCAAATAAGGCGAAGGAGTATTTGGAATGGCTAGTTGAAAGTGCACAAACTTGGGATGACTTAGAAAGAGTAGAACATATAGATAGACCCAAGCCTACTACCACATCTACTAGGGGAGGCATGTATGCCATGTCTAAAAAAGATGAAATCAATGCCAAAGTAGCAACCCTAGCTAGAAAAGTAGAAGCTATAGAAATGGGAAAGAAAACCTCAAATAATGATGAACAAGTGTGTAGCATTTGTGAAAGTACTGCCCATCTTACTTAGAATGTCCTACCATCCCTGCATTTCAAGATGTACTTCATGATCAGATTAATGCACTTAATAATTATAAAAGACCTTTCTCCCCATATGTAGAGACATATAATCCCAACTGGAGAAACCATCAAAATTTCAGCTGGAGAAAGGGACCAAATGCTAGTGTCTCTCAACTAGGCCCATATCGGAATCATCAACAAGCAAACCAAGGATTACTTGCTATACTTCCATACCAAACTCATCAACCATATTCTTCTAGACCTTACTTGTCCCCAATCAAAAGGCATGTAGAAGATAATCAACTTGCTCAAAACTAGGAGAAGAAAATTTCTCAATTGGAAAGTCAAATAAAACAAACTAACCAATCCTTGACTGAATTAAAAAATATGATGAGTCAAATGATGCAAAGTATGGAAAAAAGAAAGTTTCTAGCTCAACCATAAGCAAACCCTAAAGGCATGCATGCAGTTAGCGAAACTACAACTGATGCATCATCAAGCTCTACCATAGAAGAGACTAAAGCTATTACCGTTCTTAGGAGTGGTAAAATAATTGAGAAAGATGAGCCTCAAAAGACTGAAAAGGTAGAGAAACCTAAAGAAAAATTTAAAGAAAATGATCCCACTCTACCTATTGAGCCATGTCCATTTCCTGCTCCATTCCCTCAAAGGTTGCGTCAAGTCACAAAGAGTATCACTAATGATGAGATTATGGAGATATTCAAGCAAGTCAAGATCAACATACAGATCTTAGATGCAATAAAACAAATCCCATCATATGCCAAATTTTTAAAGGACTTATGTACAATCAAAAGGAAATTGAATGTGCAAAAGAAGGCATTTGTGGCTAAATAAGTAAGTTCAATTCTTCAGCACCATATACCCCAGAAATATAAGGATCCAGGTTGCACCACTCTCATTTGCATCATTGGCAACCATAAGATTAACCAGGCCTTATTACATCTTGGATCTAGTGTTAATCTGTTACTATATATAGTCTATGTTAAGCTAGGACTAGGAGACCTCAAGCCAACATCTACTACACTCCAACTAGCTGATAGATTAGTGGTAATACTTAGGGGCATAATAGAGGATGTGTTAGTCTAAATAGAGCAATTCTTTTTCCCAGTTGATTTCTTAGTTTTGGACATACAACCAGTGCTGAATGAGCAATAAGAAATTCATGCCATCCTTGGACGTCCATTCTTGGCTACGTCCAATGCCCTAATAAACTGCATAAATGGTGTCATGAAGCTTTCATCTAGTAATATGACATTAGAATTGAACATCTTTGATATCTATAAGCAACCTGGGGAACCCACAGATAACTTTGTAATGACTTAAATTTTCAACATTATTATATCAATTTTACAATCATGATGTTTGGTTTTTTTATTTTGGAAATTAAGATGCTTAAATCACCTTAATAGGTGTTTAGATGTTTTATTTTAATTAAAATAGGAAACAAAGGAATTTGTGAGAAAACATAGTGTAATTAGATTCTACACTTAAAATGGAATTCAACACCTTGAAGAATGTCGAAAACAAAGTTTGTATGACCAAGTTATGACCTGTTAAAGATAAGGGGCATTTTTGTGAAATATATTTAAAACAAAATGACCCAAAAACACAAGGGGTCGTTTTAGTAACGGCACCCCCCAGGCCGTCCCCTACCTCTAGCACCGACCTCTAGCCAGGCGGTGCACAGCACCGCCATTGCCAATGGCGGCACTGCCAAGGGCAGCATCGCCTTCGTAGGGCTATAAAAAGCCCTTTCCCCCTCCTCTTTGTTCATGCCCTCTTCCCCATCTTCGGCTACCTCCAGCTAGGGTTTACAACCCAACAAAATCGAAAAACCCTCTTCTAGTTTTGCCTACGAATTCCGATAATGGCCAGGTCCTTTCCTCGGGCCAGCCATTCCCCTCTCTTCTCTTTTTCCCTCTTCTTCCTCTGGTCTTGCCAGACATTTGGGTTTTCTTCTTTTGCGTATTTTCTGGCGAGCTGGGGTTTTAGAATGGAGAAAGGGCTCACCTAAGGCAATGGGCACCTTCCTAAATTCCCCCCAGGTAAGCCTCACCCCTCCTCTCTCGTTTTCCCTCTTTTACGGCCCAGATCCATGCTGGATCTTGTTGATTTTTTGGCCGAAAAATGCTGGCTCTCTGTGAAAGAAACCAGACAGGTTGAAACCCGTCGAAGGTAACGCATCCCAGGGGCGGACGGGCATCCCTAGAGTGCAAGGGCGTCCAAGGGGTGCATGAGCGTGGCGCGCGCCAGTACCGAGCTCCCTGGGGCAACAGTCACATGTAGGCCGCTTGTGGACAAATGCCTGACTCGACCAAGACGCACAGGCATCTCAAGAGTCAGGACGTGTGCGCGACCGCTCCTAAGACGTGTCTGCATGATGCAATCCAGGACGCGCACCCTAGCGCGCCATTCAGACATGCGCACACGCATCATGTGGACATTTGCACGCGAGCCAATGTGGTTTCGATACGACCAGGGTGAACACGCATCCTAGAATCCATGGCGCGTAAGGCCCTAGGCGACACATCTAGGTTGTCCATTAAGGCGGGACACTAAAAACCCAATTAAGGAGGCTATATAACTCTGATCAATGATCCAAAAGATCTGTTGTGTTCGTAATGACGACGCGGACCTAATGACACTATAACAGTTTGGATCTGAGAATTAATTAGTATGACTATAGCCTAAAAACTATAGAGATCTTCTAGATCTACCAGATCAAAGATGATCAAAAAGGCAGATCTATCTGTTAATCTAGAAATCTAAATAGTGATCTATAGATGGATTGAAAAAAATGATATTTGAATCCTTGTTGTCAAACAATATACAGGGTTTTACAAAAGTGATTCAGGGTCGAGTAGTGAGGGACGCAACTTTAGAGACATCAAGGTAGGTAGTTTGGTACTACTAAATTTTTAAGTGCATCTTAAACTCTGTCTTGCCTTTATTACCATTTTTAGCATGCTTTTGAGATATAATGTTCTTATACGAGTATGCAAAAATGTCTTCATGTTTTATGGCTTTGAATGCGATACTAGCATGAACAGATTTTATGCATTGCTCGCATATTTTGAAAATAATTGCATTTGGATTATTTGGAGTATTGCCTATCCTCAAGGGTTGCCAAAAGATGTTAGAGTGCCCAAAAGATGTTGGTTAGGCAGTTGTGAAGGCCAAGCAATGTGAGGGACCCAAAGAGAAGATTGAGAATGATTGCATAAATTGCATGATTTGCAATTAATGAGATTTGGTTTAATTATATATGCTTTTTGGGCTATTGAGCCTGGTGGGCACTATGCTAAGAGGTTGTTATGTACGAGGTTGGTCTCCCGGCCTCTACCACTAAAGGGTGGATAGTATCATTGCCAAAAAGGCATTGTCCCTTCCTTGACTACTGTAGTAAATAGGGATGACCACTAGAGGTGTTCACGACACCCTTTCAGGGACATCCACAGCCGCCGTAGAGGCTATGGTGGATTCCAGCTATATGCTGAGCGTGAGCATAGTGACCCTATGATTTCAGTGTGATTGATATGCATATAGCATTGAGATGGTCGTATACGAGTATTCGTGACTAGTTGGCGAGATGTGATTCGCTGAGAGACTATGTGCATGATACTTATAGTGATGTTAGCATTTGCGTTGAAAGATGACTATTTTAAGGGTTTCGTGATTATTATATTTTACTCGTTGGTTTGATGGGTTTGCAGAGATATTACTACTTGGTTCTATGAATTTCTACTTCATAATTTTAGTCATATTGCTATCATTGAACATTGCATGAGTCGAGGTTTATGAAAAAGGAATCACTGATATTTTGCATAACCAGCTCCTTGAATTATGCATGTTGCCTACTGTGTTTTCAAAATAGTAGTATTAGATCACCTACTAAGTATGAGCAATACTCATTCAAATATATTATTTATTTTTACATATTTAGTCCAAAAAGGATTAGAAGAAACTTTAGGACATATTAGTGTCACGATCAAGTGAAGAAGAAACAAGTATGAATGTAAGTAAACTCTCTACCTCTTTGGACATGTATCTATACTTACTATAGTTGGGCTGTGAGCTGTGACTAGATAAACCTAGGGGAAACATTCATGAGTACAGTAATTTTCAAAACTACTTTGTCTGTTGTGAAAGCAAATGACACTTGGGGTTTTCAAAATGAATTTAAAATAAAAGATTTTTCAGCTGCATTGCATTGTTTTTCTAACAATGTTTTCAAATAAGGATGCATCCCGCCTTAGGAATTAGATATTGCATTTAAAAATGCATAGGAAAACTCGTGTCGTCACAGATTTGCACTATGTCAATATGATAAATTCAATGGTGCAAGATCATTTTCAATCATCTTCCTTGTCAGACCCACTTGAGACATGTTTGGCCCATTTTAACGAGTTTAATGATGACGCATTAATAGAGGAAGTTAATGCCCTCCTTGATTATGTACCCTCTATGGATACAAGTAAATGGAAACCTCATTTCGAGAAACTTCCATCAAGTGAATTCACTCCCCTCCCATCATCAATAGAAACCCTTACAAAGCTTGAAATTCCAAATAAGCCTTTTAATGCAGAATATGTACTTGATTGGGACCTATGGTCTTCGTTTGAACAACCATTATATAAGAATTTAGGTCCATCTAAAATCTTGCATGTGCCAATAACACATGAAGAGAGAGTTCATTAATATACTATCTATACATCAACCAACTCTAAGGTACACACTTAGAAGATAATCAAGATTTAAGCAAAACCATGCTCCCTCCTCTATAAATACAAGAACAATATTTTAAGGAAGGGCAAAGTCAGCTTATATGGCAATTTGAGGAAAATGTAAGGAAAAGGAGGACCATCCACATCCATATGGTCTAAAAGAATTTAAATTCATGGTATTTCACATTGTTATAGAGATTACATCACCCAAATTTTCTAGGTGGAGGAGTTATATTGATTACTATGAAATTTTGAAGATGGGAGAGTGGTCTCACTCAATTTACATTCATGGTAGTCTACTCTGTTGTAATGTTACCTTCATCAAATTTTTTAGGGTGGATGAAATATATAGACTACTTCGAGATTTTGAAGTGGTGTGAGAAATCTTGCTATTTCATTGTTACGATTAGGAAAATTCAATACCAATTGGGTGTAGATTAAGATATATTAGGATATGTTTGGCTGAAGACGTTAAACTTAGTGCTCACTGGGAGGCAACCCAAAGTTTTTCATTTTTGTTTTTCTCTACATCACCCATATTCATTGTAGGTCCTACTTTTTAAACATTGAAGACAATGTTTCTTTCATGTTTGGGGGGTGCAAAATTCTAGCAAATTCTAGTTCTTTTTTAGATTTTTAGGTGACTTCCTTGATTTAAAAAAAAAAAGAAAAAAGAAAAAAATTTAAGAAAAAATGAAATTTTTAGGTCATTTTCTATACTATGACGAGAATTGAATTTTTCGAAGTATAATTTAGATAACTTTAGCTTATTAATGGAATTTAACATGATTAATTCATCATTTTACTCATTTCTAAAGTATTCCATAAAAATAAAGTCTCAGATCACATCTGTACACGCAGTTGCATATAGATAATCTAAATTGATAAGTGGCTATAACTTAGAAATTCTAAAGAAATTTAGTGGAGACCTATAACTTAAGTGAGTTTTAGAGCCATTCATTCATTTTGAGACGTTATAAATGTTCCTAATTTTCTTCAACATGCTTTCAGAACATTGATCACAAACTCTTAAATTTGGCTAATTACCTAAATAATTAGAATACTACCTTTAAAATTCTAGAAGTTCATTGAATTTGATAGATTATAGGAAACCTAGAAAATGAATTTAGGTCATCCTTGTTGTTAACCCAAAGACATAAAGCCTACTCAGAAGTATTTCACCACTAGTTAGCCAACTTAATATAAGCCTTTTCTTTTGTTAACCAAATTACCCTTTACCCATATTAACCCAATATAAATTATCCATTGCCCATTTTCTTTGAAAAATAAGTAGAGATGAATGAAAGAATACCTTTTAGTTGCAATAAAAGTAGAAAAGTGGATATATAAAAAAGATATTCTTCAAAGTAATTCAAAAGGGTAAAAAGAAAGAAAAGTGTTAAAGAAGAAAAAGTTTGAAGAATGCAAAGAAAAATAGAAAAAGAAATATTCACTTTAGAACAAATCAAAGAAAAGAAGAATTGTGAACTTTAGTAGAAGACCTCTACTTATTTTTGAAGAAACATTGAATACCATTATACCCTTTCTTTGGTACCTTATCCTAAACCTATGTTTTGCCCTAGTTAAAGACCTATTGATTCTAGGAGAAATATAGTCTTGATGAGAAAATGAATGGATAGGACTAAAAGAGTGGTATTTCTAAATATTTAAAGGTAATAGCATCATTCTAAATAGATTAAAACAATTAAATTCCTTAGTAACTCCTGTTCTTCATTGATATATATATATATATATATGAGATAAATTTGTTTTTATTGACTCTTCTCACATAATTAAAAGAGAGATATAATTTGAGCCCTCTATATGAGAGATTTTATTTCTGAGTATATGTCACTAGTAAGGATTGAGGTCAAAACATATTTCAAATAGAGTTCAAAAGTTAGAAGTCTACTTAGAGATAAAGATTATTCTATGTGTAGACTGTATACGTACACACTCATTTTGAGATTTGAGCTCAAATGGAATATTTTTAGCATATGGGTAGGGTTTTGAATTCTTTAGTCATCTTTATTAGTTTGCTAAAGTTGATAGATTTATTGAAGATAATTCTCTGAGAAAAAAAGTGGAGATGATTCTCTAAGCATAAACTCTCTCACACCCTCAACAATTCTAACATTAGATATATATATATATATATATATAGGATTTTTCTCACATGGATATGGTTGGACTCTTATCCAATTGATCCTTATCTTCATGATCCTTATCCTGATCAATCCTTATCCTATTTGAACTTATCATAATTGATACTTATTCTAACATTTTCCTATTGTTGTTAGGTTTTCTCACATGGGTATGGACCACATGCGAGTCCACCCCAACAATCTCGCCTTCCATACCCATGCGAGGAGGATGCATTGAATACTTGCAATGTAATTCAGCTCCCCCAAATTATTAGTATGTCTTTTAGCCAGCTCTCCCTCCTTTAACTATATGTGCCTTCCAGCAGCTCTATCAATAATCTGCTCATATTTGCTGCTTCTCCTAAAAGAGTTGCTGCTCCCCCTACTCAACACCCTCTGCTGAGTTTAAGTACCAATAAGTCATCAAGTATACCATAAGCATCTAGAAGCTTGCTGCCTAGAAGTCTACCAGTGCCCCACACTTATCCTCGTGGGCCGCCCTTGTTGGGTACTCATAGATATCACTGGGAATGGTCACATCCACTTGGAAGGGTCATCAAGTCTACTCGAATCACAGGCCTTTTTTACGAAGTCATTTCACCACTATTCACCAAGCCATCTCACCACTATTCACCAAGTCGTCCTAGTACTACACCTGAGTCATCTCTCTACTGTTCTCGAGTCAACCTCACTCGTAGTCGCTGAGTTCACTTATAGTAGTTATTGTGTCCACTTTCTGCACTTGTTCACCTAGTCAACTCCTAATTGTTACCAGATCACTCACTAGCTATCATCGAGTTAACTCGCTAATATGAGTTTCTTGAACAGGAGTGTCTTTATCAATTTCATGGGGTGCTAATTCTGTTCCCATGGGTGTCTATATCAAAATCAGGTTATATAATTCATTTCATGAGAAGGGGTGCCTGTATCAATTTCCACGGGGCAAAACTCCCTCTCTTTTCTTGCGGGAGCACAAATAGAACCACATTAGAAGCCTACCAAAATGATTCTCATAGTTTCAACCTCCATTAATGCCTCCGAGGTTCATCTTCACTGTGTTACACCAAGCCACTTCAAGAAGTTCTCAAACTTCCATGGCCATCAAGCTCAACTCTGCGCAAGTGGTTGGGCAACGAACCTGACCCTATACCGAAAACCATGTGATTCTTTAGCATCAAGATCTTCCATGCAGGAGTGGCTACCTAATCCAATAACTGCTGAACTGCTACCAAATCTGCTCAGTGGAAGGTTAGGATATGCTCTACCAGGACTTCTAGGAGGTAGATCATTCATTCGGTGTAGGCCAAATTCTGAAACAGGTACAAGAAAATCTGAACGTGAGACTAGCAGTATCAGTCTTCCTTCCCACCATGTCATCAGGAAGGCTAACAGGCTTGGATCTTTGCTCGGCTTCTACTGGATTTTATGTTGACTAATGAGGCAATGGTCTATCACGACCAAAGCCTCGTGAAGACTTGTCACTAGGTCTTGGACTAGAATCAGGATCAAACCCAAGGGAACCCTTGTCAAGAGGCCTCGTTGAGGAAAAGTAACTTTCATACATGGGCAATCTTTCACCTACCAAATGAGTTGGTCGAGGAAATGACTTCAAGTCTTCTTCAAATTCTCTCCGATCAACATTGTGTCGACCTGGTTCCATCGAGTTCGACTGCCTTTACGGCCCTGTCTCTGCACAAGCTTTTCGCTACCACCCGTGTTTTCCTTCAGGGGTTCTACTTGGGAGGTAAGACACCCACTTTACCGCCTACCACCATGACTGTGACCTCGTCCTCAACCACGACCAGTGCATCCACGTGCCAGACTACATCCACTACCAGGATCCGCCTAGTTCTCTTCATGCTGATATTCGGTCCCGTCAGGAGCTTCAGCAGGTTCAAGCTCTTGGATATTGCGAGTGCAGATCTAATTTTCCTCAACACTCCAGAAGATAGCGAAGGAGAATAAAGGGGTAGTTCATCTTAAAATTAGCAAGTCGGGAGTGGAGATGCAAATGTTGGTGATAGCATGCAAGGAATCATGCACCGAAAACAAGTTGCTCAAGTCTTCTATCTTCACCAGTCCCTTGAGAGGCAGCAGAGCATGTTCATCAGATGTGCACCATTGTGATAGTAACAATAGAGAACTTTGCAATGGAAAATCATGTTGTAATAAATGTGAAGGTCATGAGTATGCTGAATTCCTTCGAACAAACAGAGGCTATGCTTGGGGAATACATGATCCACGAGACATTACTTCTATGTCTGCAAAGGATGTGGAGTTTTCATGGTACTATAATAAGGCAACAGATCATAAACGTGGTCCACACCACTTGAAACCCAAGCTTCACCAGAGAACCAGATCAAATGGTCAGTTACACAACTGACAGCTACAGCTGAAAGCATCGATAGCAGATATCAAGTGAAGGAAGTGAAAGTAGCTCCTTCAGGGCGAGCAAGAAGAAGTCTTTACTTCCCCAACAATCCTCAACTGTTTCAGAGATTTACTGACAACAATGTGAGTGCCGTAATAAGATTAATATATGTTATTGTAATAGGAGGCTCTAATACTACTTTGTTGTTGTGCTAGATTTTACAGATCTAGTGATCATGATAGATTCAATCATAGACACACAAAAAGAAAACAAGGAAATTTATGTAGTTTGGCCAAATTCGGCCTACGTCCACGGAAGAGGAGGATTTCACTATGATCTAATCAGATTACATGGATGAAGAGGAGGAGAAGGCTCGGAGCCTCCTACAATCCTCCTATCTTTCTCTAAGCATAAACTCTCTCTCTCTCTCTCTCTCTCTCTCTCTCTCTCTCTCTCTCTCTCTCTCTCTCTCTCTCACACACACACACGCACACACACACACACGCACACACACACAGGCACAGAGGATTTTCCTCACATGGATATGGTTGGGCTCTTATTTGATTGATCCTTATCCTAATCAATCCTTATCCTATTTGAACTTGTTCTAACATTTTCTTATTGTTGTCAGATTTCCTCGCTTGGGTATGGACCATATATAAGTCCAGCCCACATCAATTGCACAAGGGTATGTAGCAAAAGAATGTTTGGCGTTCTGCTCCAAATACTTAGATGGTATAGAAACAAGGTTCGGTCAGTTCAGCAGAAATTCCAATGAACTTATCCTTGAACTGGAGCCTAGGTTCTCCATCCTCACTCAACAAAGTCGTGGTTTTGGTAAGCCTAGCTTAGTCAGTTCGTTTGGATGATACCACATGGATTCAGGCGCATTGGTTTGTGCTATTCAAATTAATGCGATATCATCTACCGATTCAGCAGTAAGTTGGTTGTTATAATGCAATTCTGTATCTCAGTTTGTCAAAGTTCAATGCAAAGGCTTAGAGTACGAATTGTATTAGATAACATTTTTTTTATTGATTAGAACATCTTGATGACATTAAGAAGCTTTTTTGTATAACATCATCTATGGATGTAGAACGCATCCACCATGAGAAGTTTCACCACATGGCTTGAAGAAAGGGTTGAACAACTGGAGTGGGACCAAGTTCCAGACAAACTTAAATGGCTGTCTCAGGGTCCCAGCAAATAGGCCATTACATATGAGGTAATAAACAGCTTTAGCTTTCACACCAAACATCGTGACAATCAGAAAGATCCACAAATAATGGGGTTGTCGTCCCTGCAAAGACGCGAAGCTTCGTGAGTGCTAGGGATAAGAATCCTATCCTAGGAATGTTACTTACTACGGTGTGTGGATAGATATAATCGAATTGGATTATGATGGTTGCTTCAAGGTTCTATTATTCAAATGTGATTGGGTTGATGTTCGGACCCTGGCAGGGCGGTTAGAATGTACGAACTTGGGAACTTAACGCTTGCTGAACCTTTTGTGTTAATTAGCATCTCAGACACAGCAGGTATACTATGTATAATAATAAAAAAAACAGACATGGAATACCGTTATGAAGGTAATACTGAGGGACTTGATCAATATGATTGCGGAAGTGCCCTTAGATGATGAGGAGGAAGAATGGCAGAGCAAACATTTTGGTGAACAAGCTTTGGAAGATGTCATCTTCAACGATGATGATGCCAGTTGGGTTAGGAGTAATATCTCTGGAACAATGGTTGATGAAGATGATACCGGCTCTGATCATGACGAAGGAGATGATGTCATCTCTTAATGGTGTATGCTTTAAAGTACTTGCTTGATGAATGCTCTAATTGTGCAAATGTGTCATTTCACTTGATGAATTTTCAGGGACAGTTCATTTACATGTGTTCCTTAATTTTTATATAGGACATCATATGGCTATGAGCGGGAGGATCTTCCAGCATCATTACATCTACCAGGCCTAGCCATCAGAGGGGTTACAGCTGCGGAGATCTCAGAGTTTGAGAGGTGTTGATACACCAGGAATCTTACGAATATTGATTATGCAGATGTGATATAATTGCGGCTAATCATTTACACGCACTTTGACATTCTTATTAGATGAATGAACTTTCAATTAACTTTTCGGTTTCACTCGTTGTGTCTGACTACTTGTTTTTTCGTTATCTTTTTATGGACAACTTGAGCCCCAGGAGCAGCACAAGTAGGCCGATCCGTTTGAGCGGCCCACAGCCTCTTAGGACCCCAAGTGTGAGAGGTATGAGTTCTTCAAGAATCTTAAGTGCCTTGGTTGCATATATTCTTAACTTGCTTACTAGATGAGTGAACTAATTCAATTGGTGTTTTGATTTCACATCTTTTGACCACTTTCTTTTTTTTCCTTCATTTTTTTTGTAGGAGATCATCTTGAGCCTTCGGACCAGCACCAGCAGGCCTATCCATTTGAGCGGCTACAGCCTCGTAGGACCCAAAGTGTGAGAGACGGGTTCTTCAGGAATCTTGAGTGTATTTGGTTATGCTTCTATTTTTAACATGATTATTATATTAGCGAACTACTTCAATTAATGTTTTGATTTCACTTGTTTTGATCACTTTCTCCTTTTTTTCTTCACTTTTGTGTAGAACGTACATCATCTTGAGTCTCAGGACCAGCACCAGCACGCCGATCAATTTGAGCGGTCAGAGCCTCGTAGGACCCGAAGTGTGAAAAATATGGGTTCTTCAGGTATGTTAAGTGTATTGTTTATGAATCTATATTTAACATGCTTACTAGATAAGTGAACCAATTCGATTGATGTTTTGATCTCACTTGTTTTGACCGCTTTCATTTTTTTTCTTCATTTTTGTGCAAGACATCATCTTCCTAGATGACTGAACTAATTCAATTGATGTTTCGATTTCATTTATTTGACCACTTGCTCTCTTTTTCTTTCTTTCTTTTCTTTTTTTTTTTTTTGTGCAGGACATCATCTTGAGCCTCAGGACCAGCACCAGTAGGCGGATCCATTTGAGCGGTCACAACCTTGTAGGATCAAACTGTGAGAGATATGGGTGCTTCAGGTACATTTAGTTTATTGGTTATGCATCTATTTTTAACATACTTACAAGATGAGTGAACTAATTCAATTGATATTTTGGTTTCAATTGTTTTCACCACTTTTTTTCTTTTTTTCTTCATTTTGGTGTATGTCATCTTGAAGCTCAGGACCAGGCGATCCATTTGAGCGGTCACAGCCTCGTAGAACCCAAGGGTGCGAGAGATGGATTCTTCGGGTAGATCTTAAGTGTATTGGTTATTCATTTATCTAGGATGTCTTCATATTTGAAAATATTACATATTAGTATCTTGTTTAGATAATAAATAGTAGTTATTATTATAAAAAGTTGCTTCCACACCTAGTTGAAAGAAGTCCATGCTTCTATTTGAATGTATGGGTCTGATCTTATGCTCTCTCTCTCTCTCTCTCTCTCTCTCTCTCTCTCTCTCTCTCCTCTTTTTTTTACCAGAAAGGTAAAATCCTGCTCTTTCTAAGGGATTTTATTTGCCAAATTTCCCACTTAACTGCGCAATCTAGATGAGTTCATAACCTGAACTTTGTCATCGAGACTGAAAAAATTGTACATCAAAATCAGCCAATTGATTTAATCAACTCAACTTACTCTTGAAATTAGATGAGGGTTCCTTGCTAACCAGCCACGTCCCTTGTAGAACAATAAGTGTGAAGAACAGGAACAATAAATTTTCAGTAACAAACTCTGCAGAAACGTTTACTGGAAAATGTTCTTTTTTTTCTTTTCTTTTTTTGACATCCAGTATATGATGATGATACATGGATGCGGTTTACGTGCATTCTTTACGGTGCATAACGAGTAGGTATCTTATCCTTAACAAAATAAGTGCTCTCTCAAGACGCTATGCGCAGGACAGATAATTTAATCACAATGAACTTGTACGGAGATCTGGTTCACATTGACTCACTGTCGACTTTGTTTTGGTAGCCGGTTGCAACTGCTGTTTGTTGCCAATACACTGATTTATCTTTTTTGTGATTTTTCTCTTCTGCATTTTGTCATTGTTTTCCTTTCCGGTAAATGCTCCTTTCTTGAATGCAATGCTCTCTCTTTTGTTATTTTAGCATTGTACGAATTTTTTCCTCTGGTATTTCCTTGTTATATTTTGGCTTGATATTAACTCCTTTTTTCTTCTTCTTTTTGTATTTCGTCTCTCAGGTACAAGTTCAAATTTTGAATGCCCTCATGTTTTTCTCTTGTCATTCAAAGGTGTAACTAATGTCATACCAAAAGCAATAGGCAAATTTTGTGAAGTGCTTGCAACATAATGTGCATTGTCATGATTTATGAGAGTTTGAGATGCTAACCCTTTTCTTAAAACTATATGATTGCATGCTTTTTCTTCCCTTGTCTGAACTAATGATTTATTAACTACTGGTATATTAAGTCCGACTTGTTCAGTTTGTTATATCAGCCTTGTTGTTTTGGAGGGTATTGTTATTGGTTTCAATTCATTTACAAATTTCCCAATAGTTCATATCCATGGACAGCAAGAAAAGTACTCATTGATAGTTCACCCCACCTAAGGTCAAGTTTGCAACCTGTCATGAACTTGCACTGCAAGGCCCGTGATCAAGGCTTACAGCCTCTAAGGAAGGCTCACTTGGTACGTGGACCTGACCTTAGGGACTCAGGCTTGTCAAGGAAGGTCCATGAAACTTAGCCTGAATCTAGAAGGCTTAGGTTCTAGTGAATTCTTTGTAAATATCTTGAAAGAGGAAAGGTTAGAGAGTTGTGTATAGTTTTCTAAAAAAAGTCTAGAATAGTCCTTAACCATTAGATTGTTGACATTTGTAATAATCCGGACCATCCATTGAGGAGGTGGATGGGAGAGAACAAGTATAAATAGGTGTAAGATCCTCACTTGTAATTAGCTCAGGGTTAGTTCAGCTCAGCTAAAGTTGATACATTGGGAGATTTCCTTTCTAAGTTCTCTTAAGTTCCTCTTATTGCTTAAATGGGTGAGTGAGTGTAGCCCTAGTAAGTGAGAGTACTGAGGGTTGAAGACTGACTTGTGCCTAGAAAGGGGGTTGTGCACAAGTACCGCACAAGTTTAACAATGGTGAAACTACGACCTCGTGACAGTTGGTGTCAGAGCCAGGTTGGTACCAAGAGTTGGTATCAGAACAGGTCGATGTGGGAGTTGCTTAGCGAGTACTGGGGGAAAGCTCGTGGCAACACCATGGCAAGTGAGTTAGGGGAGACCACCATGCCAGTGGACATTCAAAAGAAGTCAAGGAGGGAGAAGTCCAAAGAGCCATCAAGGGATTTGGCTTTGGATGCTTGCCTCGCTATGTTGGAGGAAAGATTCGATAAGTTTGAGCAAACTCTTATTGATTGCTTGAACAAGTCTAGTGCCTATGTGGATGCTTTACATGGTCTTCAAGAGGACATGTGAGGCACCTTTGAAGTGGTCAAGGTTATGAATTCCAAGACCATAGAAAAGGTAGAGGGCTTGTCTGATCGTCTTGAGACTATGGAGGGAGAAGTAGCCAGCTTGCATGATGAGGTAGCCAAGCTAGATGACATTAAGATTCGTGTGGCCCTATTGGAAAAGGCCGTGGCTAGTGGTGGAGGGCTTGGACGAAAGGTCAAGATTCCTGAACCTACAAGCTATAAGGGAACCCATAGTGCCAAGGACTTAGAGATTTTTCTGTGGTAAATGGAGTAATAAAGCTGCCAAGATTTTTGAGGAAGCCATGAAGGTGGATGTGGCAACAATGTATCTTTGTGACGATGCGATGCTATGGTGGAGACGAAGGTATGGCGACGCAGCTGATGGTCGTTGCACCATAGCCCTGTGGGAAGACTTCAAGAGAGAAATCAAAGCCCAATTCTTCCCAAAGAATGTGGAATAATTTGCTGGGAAGAGTTTGAAGCGTCTAAAGCATACAGGATCTATTCGGGAGTATGTGCATCAATTCATTGCATTGCTCCTAAACATTTCAAATATGAATGAGAAGGACAAGTTGTTCTTCTTCATGGATGGATTGCAACCTTGGGTGGAACAAGAGTTGCAAAGGATGGGAGTGCAAGACTTGGCCACTGCACTCAACAGTAGAGAAACTGGTGGAGTTTGACAAGGCCAATGGAGGCAACAATGAGGAGGACATACCTAAGGGTGATAAGGAAGAAGGCAAGGGAGGCCGACATAACCCAAAGGGCAAAGGTAAGCTCATTCCTCGACATATTCATTGCTTCATATGTGATGGAGATCACAGGGCAGTGGAATGCCCAAAGAAGAAGACCCTTAATGCCTTGGTGGTTGAAAGGGAGAACCACAAGGTAGTGGATGAGGGTGAAGAGGAAGAGGAAGAGACTAAGATGGGGGCCCTTAGACTCCTCAATGCTGTGACGAGGCAAGCATCAAGGACCAAACCTGCCAATGGAGAGAAAAGTCTGATGTATGTGGATGTGTGTCTCAATGGCAAAGGCACATGAGCTATTGTGGACACTGGAGCTACTCATAATTTTATCTTTGAAGGGGAGGCTAAGAGATTAGGCCTCAAGATGAAGAGGGATGAGAGCAGGATCAAGGCAGTCAACTTCGAAGCAAAGTCCGTACTAGGAGTTGCCAAAGATGTACCTGTCAAGGTGGGGTAGTGGTAAGGCACCATCACTTTGACGGTAATACATTTAGAGGATTATGAGGTTATCCTAGGAATGGATTTCCTCACCCGGGCTAGAGCAGTCCTTATGGCACACCTTAGAATGTTGAGCTTCTTTGATGAGGAGACCCCTTGCGCAGTCCCAGTGTTGAAGAATGGAAGGGTGCAAGGGAAGTTGCTATCCGCCTTACAGCTGATAGAGGGATCCACAATGAGTGTGGAAGCACCACAACGTCTAGGTTCCATTGGGGTGCTAAGGACTGAGGGGTCCAAGGAGAGACCAGTTGATGACAAGGGTGTGTCTCAATACGGAAACTCCAAGAGGGATAAGACTAAGCCGAGAAGTGCAAGCACCATGGGAGCTGGTAGCTGCTACACCTATGTGCAAGGGGCACATCAAAGGAGAGCAGCAAAACTAGAGCGCCAGAGGGGCAATGACTTACAACTGTGCACCTTTGCACAAGTGTGGAAGGACGCACACAATATGGAGCAGCCAAAGGATGTCTCAGAAGTGCACAAGAGGGGCCATAGGGCAAGGTGCTAGGGGGGGCACAACAGGGCATCTCATGCAAAGGACAAGACAACATGAGACTTGCCCAAATGCAAAAGGTGCTACACCAGCATAGATGTGTCGACGAGGGCGTTGACATTATTAGGTGGGGAAGTTTGTCATGGACTTGCACTGCAAGGCCCGTGACCAGGGCTTACAGCCTCTAAGGAAGGCTCACTTGGGACGTGGACCTGACCTTAGGGACTTAGGCCTGTCAAGGAAGGTCCATAGAACTTGGCCTGAATTTAGAAGGCCCGGGTTCTAGTAAATTCTTTGTAAATATCTTGAAAGAGAAAAAGTTAGAGACTTGTGTAGAGTTTTCTAGAGAAAGTCTAGAACAGTCTAATCCGGACCAAAATCACTTTAGAGACTCTCCACTTTGTTATCTTTCACTAGAAGGAGCTGGTTTTCAGAGTTCAGGCTGTTCCACCCGTATCATTTAGTCAGAAAATAACCACTTTTCCCCTAGAAACTATCAACAAGTTGTTGATAAGGGTGGAAGAGCCTGAACTCTGAAAACCAGCTCCTTCTAGTGAAAGATAACAAAGCGGAGAGTCTCTAAGTGATTTTGGCTTCGTCCTCCTTTTGTCTTGTTTCGGCGGGGAGACGACACTTGTGTTTTGAAGAGCAAAAAACGGCGGAAGAAGGGAGGACACGAGGAATCGGACTGGTATTACCTACGACGTCCCGATGAAAAGATATGGCAGAGGCAATTACTAAAACAAGGGAAACAAAAATCGATTTGTATCTTCTTTTAATTTCTATTTTGAAGGTTACGCCAACTCATCTCACACTTGTTATTAATACAAATCTTCACTCTCGTTTTAGTGCCATCTTCTAGTTCCACAACTAGTGTTAGATGAGTTTGTCAACGTTAGATGACATGGGTCCTACCCTTTCCACCATTTAGAGCAATGAGAATGTGGACCATCATTTATGGTCACTAAGGACCACCAAATGAAGTCTTAGATGATAAATCTACTTATGGCTACGATGATGATGATATAAAAGGATAGATTTACATTTCTCTTTCACAATTGATGGGTAAATCTTCCATAGATGGTGAACTTATGACACCCCTCAGACATAGGTAAGTGCATTTATTTATAAGCAAACAGCTAAAGCTTTGAAGGATGTCCTATACATGCTCTATGCCTACTTACAACAGGCGGCAAGGTCATTGTCAAGGGATACTTTTATCACGATTTGCCATCCTCATGCCAAGCAGCTCCTTCGATTTTTAGGGCTTTTACACTCCCTAGTAGTGAATATGTGTATAGAATATGATACTCTTTTTAGCAGGTAATTGAGGAAAAAGAAGAAAATCAAGCAGCAAGTATAGCAGGAGGAGGAAGAGAAGACGGAACCTCTCTACTGACAAACTAAACTCCTTATGCAAGTCCTGCTAACAGTTAATGCCATCATCCCAACCCTAACATTTTCGATATTATTTAATTGTTTATTTTTCTTAAACCAAAGTAATTCAGTTTCGACTAACAAAACAGCTGACGAAAAGCCTCGTCTTTTTCGATCCATGCTCGTCAACAAACCGTGTCGCTTTTCTTCCTTCTGAATGTTAACCGTGTCACTACCAGTCTGAAGATTCCCCAAATCACTAACCCACAAAAGTCTTTATAAAATCATCCCCTCCACACACCTTAGAGACCCATCTCTCCCTTTTTTCTCTTCAAGTGCCTCTTTTCGTCTTCGATTAATTCACCATGCGGAAACCATCTTGCGTCGGTTCAAGATTAGGAAACCAAAACTCGTTCGAATCTGAGCCTAATGACCGGATGAAGCTCGTAGCAAGGCCTAGGCACAGGAGACTCATGCCTAATGTTTACTGTTGTGCGTTCTGCGAGAAAACCTTCCGTAGTCCTCAGAGTCTTGGTGGTCATCAGAATTCTCACAGAATGGAAAGATTTGAACAGGTGCGAGACCATTTTGCTAGGTGGAGGATGCACCCAAGTGATGCATATGAGCCCAAACCAACAACGCCGCCTAATCTCTGCCGCGCGTTTGAGCGAGGTTATGCACCGCGTTTCGAACCAGAGCTCCATTTGGGGCTAGGCCATTCCTTCGGATCTGGGTTTGAACGTGTTCTTGCACCGGAATCAACGTATGTAGGCAAGCCAGGCCATGGGACCGGAAGTTGGTTTTCCCCTAGATATGAGGCTGGATATGGGTTTCGGCCGGGAATTGAAAACCGGGTTGAACAAGGAGACGGTCTACTGCTGGGGCTAGGGGGAAACCGTCCGGTTAACTGCTATGCAGTGGAGAGGAGGATGGGGCTCTTGGATGAGCAGAACGAGATGGAAGAACCACTTGCAGCTTTTGATGATATGTCTGAAATTACTGAAACTTGCTCAGAGTTGAAGGAATGCGATAGTTATGTTAATCTAGATGATGGTGTTGAAGTTAACTCTGAGAAAGTTGACTTAGACCTAAGTCTGTAGGAGAGTCTTCTTCTTGTTGTTGTTCTTGTTTCTGTTGGTGTTTCTGTTCGTCTTGTCGTTTTCTGTTTCTTGGCTTGAAATTAGTCTTAAGTTCTATCTTCTGTGTATACGAGAAGAAATAGATAACGAGGAGACATAGATACTTCTAGTTTATACTTTGGGAAGTGGGTTTGTCTTCAGCCTTGGTTTCTTTCATTCAGCAAAAGTTGCCCTTTCTGATGTGAGCACTTTTAATCGCCTATAGGAAGCACTTTCAGTTTCTGCCAATATAAAAGGTACTTTATGTGAGGTCTGTTACATCACTTCCGCCACGACGTCTGCCTTATTTAAAATAAGGCATCCTCTTGGAGAATGTGCAGAACAGACAGGGATTTCTCTTCATTTTCGGATGAGTGGAAGAGAAATAACTAGATGGTCATTTTTGCGGCAATTTTACTTGACTATAGGGTTGAAATTGGGTCAGAAGGTTTACTGATTGATGGTAAGCTTTCGTTGTCCTCTTTTATGTCATGCATATTTGAGCCGGCTCCGAAAGGAAAGGAGATTGATTATATCTGGCAAGGGTGTGGATCCTTACGTGATTGATACTGTATATGATCTCGGGAAAGACAGGTGTTTCACGTTCTTTTTCTATATAGGCAATCTCTGCCCATCAGACAACTCTTGTACACTTTTTCTTTGTGAATATCAACCATTCCAAAAGGAAAATGATGATATGCATAACATCTTCATTCAGAAGTCATGTAAGAAATGCATAGAGGAAAAAAAAATTTAATTATCACTTGTAAGTTGGATTGTATACGAAAGAAACTTATTATGAAGGCAAATATGAGGGTTAGTAAGAGAAACGTTTTCTTTTTGTATAGAAAAGCATCAATATTATCAAGGAGAACCAAGAGCTAGGCCCAGATGATCTGAGGGGTTACATGCCTCACTAGATAGCAGGAAATGGGTCCGTTCAAATTCCATTTCATTCAAAAACGAAAGAAAGAACAGAAAGACGATGAGGAAGAAGAAAAAACAAAGAAGTATTCTCTTGTATGTCACTTGTAGATGAGGTTTCCGAAGTTGGAATTAAACCAACTTAATGAAGGGTCGAGGAAGACATTTTTTTGTTTTTGTGAATTATAGATTTTATTGCAAGAGAATACCTACAATCACTGAACTATGGTTCGAACAAAATTATTCAACACTCAAACAAAATAGAGAGACAACCGCCTCTACTCCTTAGAAAATTACCAAAGAGATTGGCGTCTCCCAATCAACCTCGAAGCCATCCCTGATCAAATAATCTGATTCCGTGACCTGATCATGGAAGCCTCTTGCTTGGCTTGGTCATCCGCATATGCATTGGCAGATCTTGGAACCTGATTATAAGCAAACAGCACGACCCTTTGATACAACAAGGGCAAAGTAAGAATTTCTCTTACGAGGAATCCGATTACCCTTTCTCAGAATGCCAGGATCAGTCATCCAAGTCCCAACAACTCAATATGGAAATTATTTAAGGAACATCTTCTTCAGGAGAGGAAGCAGACACATAAGGACATCGACCACTTTCGGGATCAGACGCCTATAATTTTTTACGGAGTGGTGAAAATTCCGAAGGATAATGAAGTGTAGATGCGAAGAAACATGTTGAAATGGTGCTGATTAGGAGTGTTTGCAATCGAGAAGCTCCTATTCCATTGCTTAAAAAATGGGCTGAGGAAAAATGGAATACAGTAGTGGAAATTTAGGCAATTAGTAACGAGGACATTATTATTTTCTTTTAGTCCGAGGAAGAAGTTTCAGGAGTGTTGAATGGAAAGAAAGCATGGTCCATTGGTTTCTTCTTAAATCTTCAGCCTTGGGAGCTCTACAAAAAGGAAGAGGAGAAGTTCTTTTGGCTTGCGATTTCTGATACCCCTTTGGATCTTTGGGGAGAATCCACTTTTAGAAAATTTTCGCATCTTATGGAAAGATCATTATACAGGACCAATCCTGTGCTTTTACTCGTTCTAAGGTTGAAGGGTTGATTTTGGTAAGATAACCAAAGAGTATTCCCCCTCATTCAAAATTATCAACTTAATGTGATGGTGAGTTGAAAGAAGTGACTATTCGGGTAAGATGCTCATGGCCAGAACATGAAACTCCCTTGCTGGGAGAGTTAGGTTATGGAATTCAGTCACCTGAAGAATCAAAGAAACATAGATCTGAACCGCTGATTCATGAAGAAGGAGATTACGGTGGTAGGATTCGTCGGGAAAAAGTTCAGGCGTACCCGCTCCTGATGATGTTTCGGATGCTCACATTGTAAATGGACGAAATTCTTGGGAAAATAGAGAATCCAACTATAAGGGACAAAATAATATTATTTGGTCCCAAGTTTATCACAAGGAGAGGAGAAGACGTACAGTAGTTCAAATTTTGTTTTTGGAAGTCAAAGAGACGGTGGATCTTCTCCGTCGAATGAATGTGATCGTTCGATTTCAGTAAGTTCCCGGCTTCTGCTGCCCCACCACACTATGGAGCAAGGAATGAGGTGATTAGAACTCTTTTTCATACTCAGCTTGTGGACCAAACAGAAGTGAAAATTCATCTAAGGTTTGCTATGTGGCTAATCTTATTGATGCCCATTCTCCACCATGCATGGTAAGAGAACGCTACATGCATATCAGGAAGCGGCGAAGTTTTTTCTTCAATTATAAATGGTGGGTCCCAACATAGAGTTCTTAAAGAGCTGGCACTCTTACTGGCTAATAAACAGAAAAAAGGATTTTCCTTTTTCTTCCCAAGAGGAAAGCCAGTTGAGTGAAATGGAAAGATCAGAATGATTTTTTCTCCAAAAATCTCGAAGGAACCCTGTTGTTTTTGAAGAAGATTTCCCCTCTCCAACAAATTTGTTTGAAACTGAATGGCCGAAGGTGTTAGCGGAGGCTCTCTTTTTATACTTGAAAGAAGAGATTTCGATCGAAACTTTGTTGATGAAAGTGATATTACAGAGCATATGAATTATCAGCTGGCAGGATGTCCACTCTCGTCCTCCGAAAATCATGTCCTTTTCTAGATTTGATACCAATGGCATCAATATTTCGATGGACCTGTATCATAATTCTAACATTCCGAGAGGAGTTTCACTTTGGTGAAAATGAAAATGCAAGATTTGATCAAAATAATTGCTCACCTGTTGGTGCTTTTATGAACAAGCCGAAGGCTCTAAGGATCTGTTTAATGGCAAAGAAATAGAAGCTAGGGAGTGCTTAGTCGAAATGGAAAGAAGAGACCGGATTAGTCCTTTTTTGTTGAGCGCGAGACAATTTGATACGCACCTTTCTCGTCATAGCCAAGAATGACTTGTTAGGAGACTCTTCTCCTCTTGCTAACTGACCAATTTCAGTCAAAATAGACCTTTTCTTCTCCATTAGAACCTCCACTCTAAGAGGTACGAGTTCAATTAACTAGCCAGATGAATATTCGAGGCATTGACTCTTATGTTTCTGCATTAGCCAATGATAACGGTAAAAGTCCATGGTAAGTAGACTAGGCGTGTAGTTTGTAGGTGGGCCCTGTGCGGGATTGCACTGGAAACAAGAAGAATCTTGTGACACTGCTTCAAGATGTGGCGATCGTGTATCAACCCGGAGAATGAAAAGCTAGGATCACTTTATGGATGAGAATTTTAACTGGGGCATGAATTTTCTAAGACCACGAGGATTAGTGGCTCCAGATCATTGGAATATGGCCTGCTTGTAATTTAGCTTACTGTTGGAACTTTAAGATTGCTGTCGAGTGCTTGCTAGCGTGAATCTGGACTACTGTATGTGGACTTGAGCTAGTCATGGCTCGAATGAGAGTGTGTGGTTTCATTTTGTCATGGGCTTCGAGATAAAACTTCTGATGGCTGGTAGAAAGGTATGGTGATGGCATATCAACTTGGAGAAGAAAGCCTCGGATCACCCAATGGAGGAAAGTTTTTGGGGTGTTGCGAGGTCTGTGAATATTAATGGTTGAGATGGTCGAAATAGACGTCGTTGTGTAATCTTTCAGTCACAGGTTCAAGGTGTAAAAATAGCCTCCTGCAAAACTACAAGGTAAGATTATGTACTATAAATCCTTGTGATCTGCCCTTTTTTGGACCTCACATACATGGGAGCTTTGTGCACCGAAATTATCATATAATTTTTACCGATGATATATTAATTCTAGATCCGTTAAATACAAAACTGAAGGGGCAGGGAGATTGATGCGGAGCCGTTTGAGGATGAAGTGGAACGCCAAGCGGGACACCCTAAACAGCTTAGGCGTTCCAACTGTGAGATTAAGAAGGCTACGAAGGACTTCTTTTATCATTGGTCTCCTATTCTAATCACTCTCTTTTGTTGTTTTTAGCTATTCTTTTCCTTCAGTTTATTTGTCAAATCTCAGCGTTTAGAATGAACGGTTGAGATCATCGTTCCTTTGCTTTGTTTTGTTAAAACTCCTATGAGAGACGAGGGATGGAAATCAATGAAGAAGGAAGAATCCCTTCTCCTCTTAAATCCTTGAAGAGCTTTTGGGTTTCATGAAGAGTGCCCATTTTTATTAACCAAGAAGAGTTAATCGGTCTCTAGAAGAACACCTCTAACTCTGGCTTTTAGATTTGCTGTTGGATATCCCTTCGTTAGTTATTGCTCCCCTTCCCTATCTAGCGTTCTCGTCGTCTGCTTCTCTCTTTTTGTTCGATTATATGCCTTGCTTGTTACCTAGCTTGTCATCCTACTTGTATTTTTGTTTGCCATCTTTTGTCTTCATAGTAATTCCTAGTTTGTCATCTTGTTAGAACACGTTGTTTAGGTTCCTGTTAGCTATTGTTTCCAATTTATATTTTTCATAGCATAAAGCATCACCTCTCCCGTGACCATCACCTCATATTATCTGCTCTGTCTGTTCTTATACTATCTAATTGCCCCCTCGATTCAAGTTCATCTTCCTTCTTAGCATTTGTTTTTCTAGTCCAAAACGGTAACATGCCATCCAAACGAAAGGGTACGAATGTTGCCCAAGTTGCGTGATGAACACAGGGTACTTCGATCAAGTGTCTGTTTAAGACATCTATTAGTGTCTAAATATATTGGTGGGTTATGTTGAACCTATTTGATTTTTGCAAAAATCATTTCTTATTGTATTGACATCTAAAATTCATGAAATTTAATGTCAACTCAACGATAATGTGGGAAATGATCCTCTAAAATTTTAGCTTCAAATTCCTTCTGGAGATCTCATTTCAACCGTTTCATATATTCAGCCCTTTATTACTACGAAAATTCAAGAAATTTCATATTTTACCTGTAATGGCTACCTCTTTCAACGAAATCCTCTTCGAATTGAGCTGCACAATCTTGTCTACGCCAAGCAGTATTTTGCTATCCTCAGTTCTAATATCAAGGTAGTGCAGCAAGCCAATTTGGCGCTGATACCAAACTAGCACAGAGAATGATAAAGAACAGGAAAATAAATTTGGGTGCTCTTCCAGGCGCTAAGATTGAAACTCTTCTAGGCTTCAAGATAGATAAGTAATGCTCTCCTAAGCAACAATTGACACTCCTCTAGGCTTCAAAAGTTTGTCTTCTTCTAATAATGACAGTACACCCAGGCGAGGCATAATCCATCATCAAAAAATTCCTATGGCGTTTATCACATTTTCTAGAACATCAACTTCAGACGAATTCTTGGTTGGCTACTATGAATGAAATTCTTGAATTTAAGGAGGGCCTCTTTTGCCTAATTTACCGTACTACTAGATGAGTCCAATGGAGTTTGAGTTATAGAGGCAAGTTATGGAGTTGCTGACTAAGGGGTATATTAGAGAGTCTTAGCCAATGTGTTGTACAACCTTATTATTCTCAAGAAAAGTGGTACTTGGGGGATGTGCATTGAGAGTAGGGCAATTAATAAAATTATAGTGAAGTTCTGTATTCTTATTCCACCTTAATGATTTATTAGATCAGCCCACTAATGCTACAGTATTTACCAAACTAGACCTCAAAAACGGATGCCACTAGATCTGGATTGACCCCGAGGATGAGTGAAAGACGGCATTTAAAACATGAGATGGTCTTTATGAATGGCTGGTGATTCCATTTGATTTATCCAGTAATCCATCTACATTTATGATAGTTATGAATTAGGTATTATGCCCTTTATTGGGTTGATAAGTAGTAGTTTATTTTTTATGACATTCTTATGTATAGTACTGCTCTCATGATTCAACTGGAGCATTTAAGATATGTACTCACAACCTTACATCGTAAGAACTTATTTGTAATCTATTATTTGGGATTAGCCTCTTTTGATTGATGTTCATGAAGTTCATAGTTTTCATAGGTTTGGCATCTTTTTATCTATATTTTTTTTTCTCACTTTAGTGGTATTGATGCACCTCTTACTACAAGTATCAAGAAGGGTCATTTTGAGTGAACTAAGGATGCAATGTAGTGTTTTATGAAACTTGTGTTGGAGAATAAACTTGATTTGGCCCATTCTTGATAATGTGCTAGGTGGATCAATTTAATGGCCCAAGCCATATTAAAGGGATAAAAGCCTATAGTTTAGAAAGCTCATATTCTAAAAAGTGTTATTAGAAATATCTATTACCTAGATATTTTTGAAGAGTTGACTAGATAACTACAAGATTAAAAGTGTGTTGACATAATCTTAGCCATTGGTTAAGAAGGTACTACTATTTTAAATAGGGGTAGTTCCTCAAACTTTTCTACCAAGCCTAGAAAACCAAGTAATAGATTATAAATTCCTTCTTCTTAACTTTTTCATCTCTATTTATTGTTCCTTTAAAGTTCTTCCACGAAAAACCTCTTCATCCTAAACCAAAACATCAAGCCTACCTTTCCAACAAATTGGTACCAAAGCCAAGTTCATTCTTGTGGTGGAGAAATAAGATGGTAAGTAGAATGGTTCCCTTCCAATTTCCTTGATTCACCAAAGACAACTGTGATGGTTAGAGAATTCATATGAAGGCCTTACTAGGTTTTCAAGAAGCAATGGAGATTGTTGAGAAATGTTATGAAGAACCTCAAAATGAGGCTTTTCTAATCCCTTCCCAAAGGGAGGCTCTGTAAAAGGCTAAAAAGAAAGATCAACAAGCTTTCACTCTCATTTATCAATGTCTTGATATAGGCATGTTCGAGAAGGTTACAAATGCAACCACCTCCAAGCAAGTGTGGAAGATTCTTCATAATGCTTATAATGAGATCTACAAGGAGAAAAAGGTACATGTTCAAACTCTTGAAAGTGAGTTTGAAAAACTACATATGGAGGAGTCCAAATTTATTTTTGATTATTTTTCTAGACTTTTTCCTATTATCTATGAGATAAGAGAAATGGAAAGCTTGAACGATATAAGGGTGATAGAAAAAATTCTTCGTTCATTGACATCAAGATTTGAGAATATTATTGTTGCTATAGATGAGTCTAAATACATAAACTCCATGACTATTGATCAACTCATGGGTTCACTACAAGCCCATGAAAAAAATTCAAAAAAGAAGAAGACCAAGAGCTATTAGAGCAAGCACTTTATTCAAAACTCTCTTTCAAAGAAAGAGAAGAAAGGTTTGAAAATCTCAAAAATCGAGGACATGGTCATGGTTATGCATTAAGTCGAGGCCAAGGTTAAGGAAGAGGTGATATAATAGGCTATAATCAACCTAACAATGAGGAAAGGACCAAAAGCTTACAACCTTAATGTCACGACCCGGGTTTTTATATGATGCAATTTTGATAAACAAGCGAGATCTCTTATTTTATAAATATGAAATGCATGAAAATCTTTCTAATTTGGAAAACAACCTTTCTTAAAAACCCCGAGTGTCAAAACATATTCTCAATTTATTTAGCCATGGCAAAGTTTAAATTAATATTATTCCCAAGAAAGTGTTAGTCACAAATTTGACTATTAGAGAGTAACTACAATCAAGTAACATTGAAAGATAAGATAGGGGTTTTACTTACTTGTACTTGGTCTGGATGGGTCCTAACACAAGCGTTCCTTGCTCTTAAGTATTTACTTGGTGTCTGAAAAATGTTGAGGATTGGGTGAGTATATACTATACTCAGTAGGAGCCTATCACTACTAGTTTTATAATGCATGAGATGTTTTAAAATCATATGCTCATTCAAAACATGTGCATGTCTAAATACTCAAGCTCAGTATCAGTATAAGAATTCATTATCAAACTGAAATACTAATGACTTAAAGGATCATATAATCCAAAATTGAAAGTATCATATACATATATATGATAACATCATGATATGCAATAGATGCTTCATGGAGTCCAACTCATGGATCTCTAGTATGGTATGGTCGACCAACCTCATCAAACCATAGGGTCCACTATGCCCACGACCTCCTTGCCGTGTGGTCCTCGGGTACCTGAGGACACTCGGTCATAGCCTCCACGGGGCTTATGACACGTCGACCCAGTGCCGTGACACCAGTGGTAGCCCCCTGTATCACATGCAATCGACGTAGGGACTTGCCTCTTTTTGAGCATGGAACCCATCCACCTAATAGTGGTAGAGGCCCGGGTGGCCAACCCAGACCCCTTGGCATAGCACCCACGGGCTTACTAGCCCAAATCACATAAGATCAAATAAGTCAAAACCTCTTTTCAAAACCTGTCCTCTTTGGGTCCTTCACAACTGCCTGGCCCTCAGCACTCCAGCGTCTTTTGGCAACCCTCAAGGACATGCAATCTTTGCATATACTTAAATCATGCAATGTATGCACTTGTTTGCGAAACATATATGTGCATAATTATATATGCAATCATTTTACAAAACATGTCTATGTACAAAGCATTTATCATGCATGCTGAATTAAGTTATGCTAAACAAGTCATAAATTTAAAACATATGTTCTCAAAACAATAATAGTTCTTTTAAAAGAATCTAATAGTGATAAAGCACCTACCTGGCTAGGTCGCGCTAACCCTTTTGTCCTCGGACGCTCCTGATCATGGTTTGGGGAATCAAGGTTAGTTTTGCCTATCTTTTATGGGTTGTAGAGTAATTGATCTTATTACTTAGGCATTAGGGGTCCATCCCTATGCTTGTAGGTGTCCTAAGGTCCTAATTGGGCCTTGGTATCCTCAGTTTTCCAAAGTTCTAGTGGTCACGCGCCACCATCCTATTCTAAGGGTCATGCCCACCTTTGATTGGGCCTTGATCAGGGATTTTATAGTTTGGATGTGTCCGCGTCGTCGACACGGACACAACGCCTTTTGCAGCGCCTCAATCGGAGCTTTAAATCTCAAGTTATAAGCGTTTTAGTGTCGTATGTACATAGGAGTCTTAAAAATAAAATTAAATTAAAAAAACGGAATGCTAGGGCGCTGTGCGTCTGCGTCATGCGCCCCAGCTTCCTTAAGGAACGAAGAAAACGGCGTATCGTTAGCGCGCTGTGCGTCTGTGGCGTACGCCTCAGCAGGCACATCTGCAGACGCGCAGAACTTCCCGCCTGTCTCTCTCTTTTGCGGGCGCGTCCCTGGACGCTCCCATTTGGTTTTTCAAACGCGGGTCGACGCAGGACGACGTGTGACGTTCGTATTGGATCGTCTTGTTCGTTGGGGAACCAGGTCGTCCTCAGGACACCCTGGTTCGACCCTGTCGAACCAGTGTGGCCCAGGGGACGGCCCTGGGTCCTTGGTGGCTCTCCTGGGCTCTGTTTTGCATGGTTTTTCATGCAAAAACCTAGGAAAATCATTCCTGGAACTATGGTGGAGATGGGTTTTGAGCGATCTCGGACGTACTTGGCTCGTTGCTGGGTTTTTCTCCTTGTTTTTCCCTCTAGGTCACTACTCAACGACTGGTTTTTCTTCAACATTTTGGGCTGCCATTAGAGACACCCAAGAGCTCTATTTATAGAGCTAAGAGAGGGTTCTGGAAGGGGCTCTCACCGCCTTTGAATGGCAATGGAGAAACCTCCAAAATGACCGCCATTCTAGAACCCTCTAGAGGTTGAAGATGAAGGGGTGCCTGTATCAAAATGGGCCCCTGTGTTTTGCAGGTTAAACCGTTTTTGTAAAATTTACAGTTTTGCCCCTGAACTTCAAAGGGCCATAACTTGCTCATTTTAACTCCGTTTTGGGTGATTTTGGTCTCGTTGGATTTCTTTTTCTGAGACGCATCTAATGGAATCATTTTTAGGACCAAATTCCTGTGTTCATTCAAGGTGAATAGTGAAATGACTAAAATGCCCTTATCTTTAAAAACTGATCTTTTCATTGCTAAACTTGGAATTTCAATATTACAAAATTGGAGTCATTATACTTAAAGAGGTTGTGGAACAGGAAACAACAATCAAAGGTATGACAAGTCTTAAGTTAAATGTCATAATTGTCACAAATTTGAATATTATGCTTTTGAATGTAGAATTACTAATTATGTGAATAAGAAACTCAGTTTTATGAAGATGAAAGATGAAGTGGAGCTCACTTTGCTAATGGCCAATCACAAAGAAACATTAGAGAGAAGTATATAGTACTTAGATACTGTTGCAAGCAATCATATGAGTTAAGATAAGAACATATACATATAGATGGATTAAGTGAATGGGCATGTCACATTTAAAGATCAATCTAAATTACTAATAAAATGAAAAAAGTAAAATACTAATATTCTTTAAAGATGGAAGCCACCAATTTATTTTTCATGTATATTATGTGCCAAATCTAAAAATAATATTCTGAATTTGAAGCAACTTCTGAGAAAGATTACAATATTTACTTGAAAAATGGTGGTCTTTCTTTGAGAAATCATGAAGGAAAATTAAATGCAAAAGTTCTAATGGCAAGAAATAGAATGTTCTTATCAGAAATCAAATATGAGAAAGCCAAATGCCTAAAAGCATGCTTAAAAGATGACCCCTGCCTTTGGCACTTGAAGTTTAGACACCAAAATTTTGATAACTTGAAATTAATGCCTACAAAGGACATGGTGAATGGATTGCCTCCCATGAATCTTTTGGATAAACTATGTGAAGGGTGTTAAGAAAGGGTTTTCCAAGTGAGTCAACATTAAGAGCTATAACTTGTACATACTGACTTGTACGGACCCATTATTCTAAGATCTCATGGTAAGAATATTTACTTCCTACTCTTTATTGATGATTTTTCTCAAAAGACTTGGGAATATTTTTTTAAGAAAAAAATCAAAAGCATTTGGTGCATTTAAAAAAATCACAAGCCATGAGATTTGATAGAAAAAGTGAATTCACATCAAAAGAATTTAATAAATATTGTAAAGCAAATGGGATTCATCATCCTCTAATGATTCCTTAGTCACCACAACCCAATGGAATGACAAAAAGGAAGAATAGAACAATTCTAAATATGATTCATAGTATGTTAAAAGGTAAAAAGATGTTTAAAGAATTTTACACCGAAGCAATAGATTATGCAGTTTACCTTTCAAAATTGTTACTCCACCATAGTTGTTGATGACAAGACTCCACAAGAAGCATGAAATGAGAGAAAGCCAACTATCACTTACTTGTCGGTGTTCGGGAGCATTGGCTATGTTTATATACTAGATAAAAAGAGAACTAAACTTGATGACAAGAGTGAGAAGCATGTTTGTATTGGTTATAACAAGCATTCGAAAGGGTACAAGCTTTATAACCCAAGCACCAGAAAATTTATCATTACTAGAGATGTGGAGTTCATTGAAGAAAGCACATGGGATTGGAATGTGAAGAACAATGATGACTCTAACTTCTTACCAATTTTTAAAGATGAAGAAGAAGGAGCTTAAATAAGAGATGAAGTTCTAAAACCTACAAGCCCAAGTGAAAAAACATTGTAGATTAGAAGAAATGAGCTAACCCTCTTTTGATTATTTGTTGATTGTGAGTCTATAAACTTCATCATCACCTTTCTCCATTTAAGCATCTCCAAGTTCAAGTGAAAAAACATTGTAGATTAGAAGAAATGAGCTAACCCTCTTTCGATTATTTGTTGATTGTGAGTGTATAAGCTTCAAGGAAGCAATTCAAAGCTAGAAATGGCTAGAAGCTATGGATAAAGAAATCAAGCCCATTCAAATAAATGATACTTAGGAGCTAAAAACTCTTCTAAAAGGCCAAAAGGCAATTGGAGTGAAGTGGGTTTACAAAGCAAAGAAAAATGTGAAAGAAAAAATTGAAAGGTACAAAGCAAGATTATGAAATAGATTATGAAAATGTATTTGCTCTCATTGCTAGCTTAGAGACTATAAGACTGATAATTTATTTGGCTACACAAAATAATTTAAAAATACATTAAATGGATGTGAAGTCCATATTCTAGAATGACCTCTTTGAGGAGAAAGTTTATGTGAAGCAACCCATGACATGCTTGGTTAAAGGATAAGAATATAAAGTTTTGAAATTGAAAAGAGCTTTATATGACTTAAAATAAGCTCCATGAGAATAGAATAGTAGACTTAACAAATATTTTGTAAAAAAATGGCTTTGCAAAATGTCCAAGCAAACATGCTCTCTATATAAAGACTAATAAAAATAAAGATATTTTGGTTGTGTGTTTGTATGTAGATAATCTCATTTTTACAAAAAATAATCCCAAGTATATTTGAAGACTTCAAGAAGGCGATGAGCCAAGAATTTGAGATGATCAATTTTGGCCTCATTTTCTATTATCTTTGAAGCAAATGAGTGATGGAATCTTCATCCCTCAAGAAGATTATGCAAAAGAAGTTCTCAAGAAATTCAACATGGAGAAATGCAAAACTATGAGTACCCTCATAGAATGCAGAGTAAAACTTGCCAAGAATGATGAAGGAGAAAAATATAACCCCACTCAATTCAAGAGCCTTGTCGGAAGCCTAAGGTATTAAACATGCACAAGATGGGATGTCCAATTTGTTGTAGGTTTGGTTAGTCATTTCATGGAGGGACCTATAACAACCCACTTGAATATGACCAATAGAATTCTTCAAAACATCAATGGCATTATTGACTATGGTCTCTTCTTCTCTTCATGTAAAGACTTAAGCTTCTTAGATATAGTGATAGCGATTGGGGTCAAGATTTAGATGATAAAAAAAGTACAACTGGGTTTCTTCATTACAGATACTACTTTTACTTGGACTTAAACATAGCAATATCTTATTACATTGTCCAGTTGTGAAGCCAAATATGTTGTTGCTACCTCTTGCATGTGCCATACACTTTGGTTTCAAACCTTATTAAAAGAATTACATATGCCATAAGAAGATGCAACGAACATTTATTGATAACAAATCAGCTTTGCTCTTGCAAAGAATTTGGTTTATCATGATTGAAGTAAGCACATTGACATGCTTTATCACCTTCATCAAGTAATGTGTGACAAAATCAAGTTTAAATGGAGGTGTTGGACAATAAACTTGATTGGCCCATTCTTAATAATGGACTAGGTGGATTAGTTTGATGGCCCAAGCTAACATTCTATAAATCCCATATTGAAGAGATAAAAGCCCATATTCTAGAAAGTATCAGAAATATCTAGATATTTTTGAAGAAAGAGTTAGGTATTTTTGAAGAGTTATCTAGATAACAAATTATAATCACAAGATTAAAAGTGTGTTGGCATAATCCTAACCATTATTTAAGGAGGTTTTACTAGTATAAATAGGGGTGTTCCCCACACTTTTGTACCAAGCCTAAAAAATCAAGTAATAGATTACAAGTTCCTTCATCTTAACTTTCCATCTCCACTTATTTTTCCTTTGAAATTTTTCCACCAAAAACCTCTTCCTTCTAAACCAAAACATCAAGCCACCTTTCCAACAACTTAAGGAGAAGCTTTGCTTAGCATTGTTTTGGCTAGCAAATTTTTATTTGTCTTTTGAATTTCATTGTGATGCTTTGGGTGTTGGTGCAGTGCTTAGTCAAGGTGGTGCCCCATTTCTTACTTCATTGAAAATATTAGTGGTTCAAAGTTGCGTACCTATGGCCTTCAATTTTATTCTATCATTCACACTCTTATGCATTGGAGACATTATTTCATCCATAAAGAATTTGTCTTGTACACTTATTATAATTCATTGAAGCATGTAAATGGGCAACATAAATTAAATGCTAAGAGAGATCGGATGAATTTCTACAGGAATATACTTTTGTCATGAAACACAACTCTAGATTCCAAAATCAAATGGCCGATGCTCTTAGACCATAGCTCTCTTTGTTGACCATCGTTATGTGTACAACAGTACTTGGCTTTGACTCTTTTCAAGATTTATATTCTAGTGATGCTTATTTGGTGCTCTTTTGGAGGATGTGCTTGCAGCTAGACGCCATGATTTTACTATGATAAATAGATTTCATTTCAAAGGTAATCAGTTGTACATGGCGCATTGTTCTTTGCACCTTCGTATTATTTTGAAGTCCATCAAGAAAGCCACTTTAGGCGGGATAAGATCCATCAGTTGGTTCCTGCTTCATACTTTTGGCCACATGTGTAAGGATGTAGTTCGGTTCATCTACAGGGATGTCGTACATGCTTTGTTACCAAAGGTCATACTACTAATGCCGGCCTTTATCTACTCCTTATTCCATAGTTTCCTTGGGAAGACGTCAATGTGGACTTCGTTGCAGATTGCCGCGATCACAGCGTGGTATGGATTCCTTTTTTGTTGTGGTTGATCGTTTTCCAAAATGGCTCACTTTATTATTTGTCGTAGAACTATGCCGTTCTCCTATGTTGAATTATATACTTTAAAGAGATTTACAGGTTGCATGGTATTCCCAAGTCTATCGCTTCTAACAGGGATGCCAAGTTTATGAGTCATTTTTTGCGACAGTTTTAGTGAAAGTTAGAAACTTCTTTAAATTATACTAGCGTGTATCACCCAACGGCAGATGTTCAAAGTGAGGTTGTCAATTGCACTCTTGGAAATTTAATTCCCAATTTGATTGGAAATAATCTAAAGTTCTGGGAGTCCAAGCTTTATCAAGGGGAATTTGCTTTCAACAGGTAAACTAATCTCTTTACGGGTTACAGTCCTTTCTTTATCGTCTATTGCCACAATCCTATAACACTATTGGATATGGCTCCTCCACAGACTACAGGCAAGACTGCGTGCACAATTGATGACTTGGTTACTGAGGATGTTCGTACCAAGGTGAAGAGGCAACTTGAAAATAGCACTGCCAACAAGATGCCTCGTGAAGTTATTTTGAGCCTGGTGATTTTGTGTGGGATGTGTTGATTAAGGAGCGCCATCCTGTTGGCGAGTATGTTAACTCACGGGCAGGAAAATTGGCCCTCTTGAGGTGCTAGTTCGTATCAATAAGAACACTTATTGTCTTCAGTCACCTTCCCATATCAAAACTTCTGATGTCTTCAATGTGAAACATCTAGTTCTCTATCTCACTGATTCATCAGACGAGCAGATTGTGGATTCGAGGACCAATTCTCTTCAACCTGGAGGGACTGATGCAGAGGCATTTGTGGATAAAACGGAGCACCAAACGGGACATCCTAAATGGCTTGGGCATTCCAACAAAGAGATTAAGAAGACTACCAAGAAGGACTTCTTTTATCATTAGTTTCCTTTTCTAATCAATCTCTTTTATTGTTTTAGCTATTCTTTTCCCTTGGTTTATCTGTTAAATCTGAGCCTTTTTCTTTCGCTTTTTTTGGTTAAAACTCCTCGGAGAGGCGACGGTTGCAGTTTTGTTGTTTTAAAGAAATCGATGAAGATGGAAGAACCCTCGTATTCGTAAAGCCTTGAAGGGCTTTTGGCTTCCTTGAAGAGTCACCATTTTTATTAACCTACCAGAGTCAATCGGTGTCTAGAAGAATACCTCTAACTCTCGCATTTGGATTTGCTGTTGGAAATCCTTTTATTAGTTATTGCTGAACCAAAGATGATATCCCTCTCTAATATTGGGAACAAAATGAAAATGTGAAGATCACACAGCAGTGTAGTTTGAACTTTAGGTCACCAAAAATTACTCATTCAAGGCTGCTTGACTCGTAATCAGTTTCACGTTGAATCAAGTTTCCAAATATGTGAACTGCGGAATCAATTACAGCATACCCTATTCTCAGCTTTGATCAAAGGACAGATCATTTCATAATTATGAAATCAAGCGCACTCAGCCCTACAGATCTAGATCACCCTAAAGAGGCTCGGTATCCATTTGGTAAAGATTTATAGACATTTAAATGCACGTCAAACTTGAAGACCGTGTTTCTAAGTGGTAAATAGAGACTCTGGCTTTTCATAATTCCAAAAGAACCTTATCCAATACAAGGTCTGGGGAGACCGTGTAGTAAAGTTTTGCGTTATCTCCCAAGCGTCATCACCCGTGCCCCACCCCTTTATCTCTTTACATTTTCAATATTTTATAAGCGAAGTTACAGGTCTGATAAGATATTATAATGCTAATCCAAGTTTAAAGTAAAACCATGTGGAATCTGGTGATTTTCTATAATTTGGCACCCCGATCTCCACATGTCACTAAATAGCTACATTCCTTGCATGTAAAAATGGTGAATTTGAGCCTCGAGAGCCTATCCTAGTTGCTATATTAATCGTTCCCCGATCGAAAGGTATCCCACTTGAAAGGCGTCATAACAGTTTGAGTAATGTCTGGAGGAGGCACGGTGAAATAGACACCTCTGTGAAGATACATACTGCCTTGATAGACCGGAAGACCCTCTTTAGCAGACTATCTGCACCTACTGAGATACTCCAACGATCTAATATCACCTTCATGCATGCTTTAGATTTTTCCTTGACCACCCATAGTAGTACTTTGAGAAGACGAAAGGTTTATTTTTTATTTTTTATTTTTACTTTTTTATCTCAGAAAGGATTGATATTATATCTGTTCTTTTCAGAAAAAATATGATAAAACACAGACCAAAGACCTCTCTATCAAGGTGGCACAATAAATGGAAATTCGAACGTATTTTCTGCAGAAATAGCGTGGTTTACCGCGGCCGGAGGTAATCAAATTACCATATTTGTAAAACCTCGTGCGTTGAAACTTGATATCTGTAATTGATCCTTAAGATTGACCACAAAAAAGGTGTATTTTAGTGGGTTCAAGAGTAATAAAAAGTAAGACACCTGAAGATTAATGCTATTATTACTAGAGAGATGGTGCAAGTGGCATAATCTAATTCAAATAAACACTTAAAAATTCATTAATCACTCAACTAAAAGGTTTAGAAGCTTAGTTTCTCAGAGGTTCTTTAGCTAATGTGATAATTAATCTCTATTCGAAGTGTTGAAATGAGCTGATCATGGGACCCGTGATAGAGATGTCATATTTTGGCTTCTCATAGTATCATCATCACATATCCATAAGGTAGTTGTATGATTTATATACACTACACAGAGCTTATGGAGTACAAGTCATCCCACTTGTTTAATGATTTACATAGTATCATCAGACGCCTCCCGGTCTTTGATTTGCGTGGATTCTTTGATGATGAATGGAGACGGTTGCATCTTTAAGTTCGAATTAATTCTTCTTTTAAAAGGCCACAAACTAAGAAGTTAGCATTTAGTTAAATTTTGGGGCATATAATGCTCAATCATAGGGCCAATAGTGGCAGCTTTATCTTGCATTTTGCAAGAGGAGGTTTTTACACCTTGAACCTATAACTTCAAGGTCACAAGACAACAACTCTACTGTTGCGCCAAGGCTCCTCTTCCTCCAACCCCACATATGCAGGAGCTTGGCTGCGCTTTTTATAAAGCTCAATGGTAGCAAAGACCAGCCGCTTTAATCATTTAAGACTTGTACTTAAGTATACAGACCTCTGTCGAAAGAAAATTAGTACCATTGCAAATAGAAGAACTCTTTCACCGTCTGCAGTCAAAGGGAAACTTATCACACACTGTCTGCAGCGTGGAGAAAAGGGAACCGAGTAGCGGATATACCGGCCAATAAAGCTATTTTCTCCACGAGTACTCGAGGTTGATTATAGATCTACCAGCCTTATTTTGCGTTTATTTAAGAACGATGTTTATGGATCAGCAATGGATAGAACTGTGTAATTTCTTGATTTTAGATCCTTTTAGTACCAACAAAGTTACAAACATGGGGAAATTAAGTAGACAGCAAAAGAGACCACCAAAATCAGAGGCATTTTCTACTTAAGTTGTCTTGATCTCATAGGAACCAAATGCCAGGAAGGAAGAAACCAAAACGATTTTAAATTAGTTTGAGTAGATCCTATTTATGTGATTACACCTACTTGTTCTACACTATACTTTGATTCTGCCCTTCTGAAAGGAACATCGGCTCTCACAATTCCGTCTCCGTCTACCAAGTCTACTAAAACCACCGGAAATGTAATCTTTGAGCAACTTGGAGTATAGATTATTATGTATTGAGGGGCCGTTGACATACTCCAAGTCAAGAAATGCCTTTCTTACCAACCTTCTAATCACATGTTGGAAGCTATATTTACTTTCAGCTCTTGGACATCTTGGACAAACAATGTATCATCACCAGGTCACCACCATATAAGCAATCTAAAATAGAAGAAAACTCATTTGGACGCCTAAAATCATATGCGGTTATATACGTAGACGACCCACTTAATGAAAATATTCAGGCCGTACAATTTGGTAGACCCCTTTAAAGGGATGTCATGACAAGAAATCGTACTAGGTGATCCGAATTGTATAATTAGCGATGGATTGATCAAGGAGAAAAATGAGCAGTAAACAGCAGTCCTTTTTTCTTGTTATTGTTAATTGAATGGGACATTTTCTGTTTTTTTTGGGCAAGGGAACAAGAAACCACAAAAAAATTATCCATGGATAAGGATCATTCATCAGTCTCCTAATGTCAGCTGCCTAGTTGGCGTGTTCTTTTGGATGGGTTGTTTGTTTTGGCACCACTGTTTTCATGAAGTATCTTTCTTTTCTTTTCTTTTTTTGAGACCAACCTGGTTTAGAGTAGTTGGTTGCAGATAACACGGCTTTTTTCATTATGCTTAGTTGGAGGTCTGAAGTGGTTCTTCTTCTTTTTTAAGAAAAGATTTTAAATATATTTAGAAATTAGGATAATATATTCTAGTAGTTTGATTAATAACGTTTTGCTGTAGAAAGCAAAGTGTAAAAAAAGAAAAATTGGCTATGGACTAATCTTATCCCTTGCTGTTAATTAAAATATGTACAAGCATAGAAAAATTCACAACATAATCTTCTTCTTTTTTATGTTGTCAAAATTTTATTAATCTGGTGAAGCAAATAAGTGATCGAGATGATCGTTGAAAGTCCCACATTCAATAGTCTACAAAGGGAAGGAAATACATGAGATACAGAACGTAACGACAGACAAGCAGTCCCAATCGGTAGCCAAACATTAACCCACCCCTAAGTTTGGGTCAGACGATGATCAGCAGCAATGAAGGTGAGGTTGTCATGAAATAGGTGAGACACAACAGGATTTTGCGCTGTTTATTCATAAATAATTTTATCTATTTCTTAAGACTGCAAATACGAAGGCAGAAAATCACTTTTCATGAATAAAACAAACCATAAATTGCTACAAATTTCCACAAAGATAAATATGCGATTTCATCCACGACGATGAAGAAACTGCCTAAGGATCCGAACCTTCTTAAGGGGGTAGCCTCATGCACAAAGCTCCCACATTGTAAGGTATAACGACCCAGGTTTTTATAATACTATTTAAATGCAAAAGACAATTATGGTGCGAGATTAATCTCTATTAAAAGCATTTTTGAAAATCAAATGACAGCGAAAATTCATTATTGTTTTAAAACTCATTCTGAAAAACTCCGAGTGTTTTTTTTAATTTTTTTTAAGGATTATCAGCGAAATGAGTACTATATTTCTATCAAAAATCCAACAGAGTCTCCTCTGTTTTTCAGACCTTGGACATTTAAAGCATATCTTTGCAAAGTACCTAATAAACACTCATTTGATAATTTTAATAAATAAACAAAAACTTAACGTCTTCAAATCCCAAGACTTGCCAATCACAGTCCAAGTCATGGAGTTATACAGTCCAAATTTATTACATTACATTCTCACACATCTTACTACAAATTCTATGAATTATATCAAATCTATTACCTTTTCCTTATCCTGATGAAAACACCAAACTCACTATTGCTTCTGCTTATCTTGTCTGCAATGATCTATAATAAAAATAGTAAGTTGAGCATTCCACATACTCAGTAAGAAATCTAATACTACAAAAACCAAAAACACGGCATAAAGCATACATGTAAGTTTAAGAACAAGTTTTTCGCGTGATAGAAAAACATACAACAACCTTACCTAAGCCATCTCATGCAATGATTTAACAATACTCAAATACATATTTACATTTTACAAGTAGCTAAATTCAACAAAGGAAATCATCGACTAACTCCACAACATACTAACTTCAAAATGCTTAAAGTAGTAATCCATCAAATCTCCTATCAATCATTATCATTCCTTCTGCAAATATCATACATATAGGAAACTTGGCCATATATTAGCCATCCTGGTCATGAGTACTCGTCTAAAGACCACAATCTCACCCCTATATAGGGTTACAAAATAGAAAGCGCATGGACTATTATGCTCACGACCAGATCACTAAATCTTGTCCCTCTGATATCTAGATAATAGCCACCACAACCTCCACGGTGACTACAGATATGTTTTGAAAGGGTGCCGTAACCACCTCCAATGGTTGTTCCTACCACAACAATCGAGAAAAACGATACCACTTTGGGCATAGATACCTACCACTTTTGGTGGTTAGAGGCCGGGAGGCCAGCTCGTACAACCTCTTAGCGTAGCATCCACTAGGCCTATTAGCCGAAACAAATATAAATTCTATATAGATTTTTCAATACAAAAATCTGCCATATTCAACATATTCTAATTATTTCATTTCTGAAATTAGTCTCAAAACATAAAATAAATGCATACATGAAGTTGTCATTTTTTTTTAATCTCAAAATAACTATGAAACATGAGATATAGCTATGAAAGGGTATTTCAATTGGTAATATGAGTCATGAAGATTAATTTTCATGCTAATTGCAAAATAGTTTATGCACAATTGTTTTTAAAGCATCCCAACTCCAGTTTTGTAACATTTTGATAAAAATAAAAATAAAAATAACAAATGATATAAGGTAAGGAGAAGAGAGAGAGTGCTCAAAACGCACTCTCCTCTCTCAAGTTTCTCTGTTTCACATGGACCATCACGCACTGGGGAGGCGAATTTCACCACCATTGAATAGCCGGGAACGAGGTAGGATCACTCCACCTTCCCTTTTGTGTTAATTTCAACGTTTAATTACCTGTAAACACCGAAAAACGGCATGAAAACGTAAGTTTTTGCAAAAATCCATGCGTACTGATTTTCCTAAAAAATTTGGATGAGATGGTGTCGGATTTAGATCTGGGCCGTTCATATTGTGTATGATGAGGAGAGGAAAGAACCCACAAAATTTCATGACGATCGGATGACTAGAAAGGCCGAAAAACACGAAAAATAGTAATACGGGAGTTTTTGAAAACGAAACAAAAAGCGTGAAAAAACGCTAAATTTAGGAAGGATTTGGGAAAATGGATGATGGAAATGGAATGTATGTGAAAAACCGGACACAAGGGTGTAAAAATCACAAAAAACGGAGCTCCTAGGGTCGCCGGCGACAGCGAACCAGTCCAGTCGTCGTCTCCGGCGACAGCGACCGGAACAGGAAAATTACATGGCTGAGGGAGCGCCACGTGGCGCAATGAGGGTGCACCACGCACTGGGCACGTGGTGCGACTCATGCGTGCCATGTGGAGGGGCTGGAACGCCCACGTGCACTGTTTTGTCCCCCACACGCAAAGCGCTTCCACAGAAGTGCCTGCTGCCCAGATCGGGTTCTGATGCAGAGCGCTTCCACAGAAGCGCCCGTTGCGTCCACAGAAGCGCCCGCTCCCCTGGAGCGGGTTCTAATGCGAGGCGCTTCCACCGAAGCGCCCGGCACGCGCTGCTCGTGCGGCGGGCCCCATTTGCGGGATTTTGGTCTTTTTTGACCCTTTTGCCTTTAAACCTTGATTTTAGGAGCTACAGAGGTCCAAATCATGATCCGAAAGAGACGTTGTGATCGTCTTGACAAGGTGGACCTAGATTTAGGATAAAAATCTAGTTTGGAGTAACTTTTTAGTAGCGAAACTACGAAATGCTATTAGATGATTTAGATCAAGCTGATCAATAGATGATCAGACTTTAGATTTTGGTTATATTTGTTAACCATGACATGATTTATGTCCTAACAGGTACATCAGGGCATACACCTTGATATTGGATACATGTTTGTTTAGGAATATTGCGATACTGAGGTAGGTGATTTCATTCATACTTTTTCTATGATTCTCAAATAGTGATTTGATGATTTGAGTCTTTGAGGCATATGATTTATGCTTTACCATATGTGTGAGATTGACTTCAACATGTAGCTTCGCATGTGCGTACTATCTTTATAGTGGTTATTGCATGCACTGTGTTTGATATCTTTTGTGATATCCACTTGGATTTTTGGTCTTCTTGACATGTGGGAGTCTCTCTGGCTTGATATTTGAGACTATTGATCTTGTGGTAGGATACGATTTTCACCCCGTGAGTGCCTGAGTGCCCGTGAGGGTGAAAGGGTAAAAGCGTGAAAGCGGGTGTGCAACGCGACTTTTCGTGAGTGCCTGAAAGGGTGAAAGGGTGAAAGCGAAAGTGGTGCGCGTAGTTCCCGTGAGTGCTTGAGTACCCGTAAGGGTGTAAGGGTGAAAGCAGATGGTACAGAGAGCTGACCCCACATTGCCGTGAGTGTATGTGAGACACTCATAGGGCTTGATTGTGTATGAGGTTTGATACTTTTGACATGCATTCATATGTTTCTAGATTTTCTCGAATAGTGCATGTCTTGATATCATAGTTGATGATATCTTATTTATTGCATAGGCATGGTATGTTCTTCATCGTGGGATTTAAGACTTTATATATTATTGATCATTTTTCGATCTTTATGCCTTGTGCCATATGCTTTGTTTTATTGAGTTATTTTGAATGTATATCACCTGCACAAGCATAGCTTGCTGAGGCATTGCTTTGTTTTACAATGCCTCAGAATCAGAGCACGACAGTCAGAAAGGAAAGAAGGTGGACTAGCGTGGTGTTGGACGAGGGCTTGAGAACAGAGACTGTCAGATACTGACAGAGTGGTGTACTTTTGGTTGAACTGGTATTGGTTTTTTGGCATTCTCCTTAGTCATTGTATATATGGATAGATTAGACCCATATCACTGTATAGTGGTGATATGTTTATTCATGGATGATGTGGTGATCTTGGATAGACCCTGGAGCTTTTGAACTTTATTATTACGTGTCTTTGCAGTTGCAGTTACAAAATTTCATCGTGGTTTTAATTTGTGAGCATGCTCAAAATGGTTACTTTTCGTTCTATTTTTCAGTATGGTTTTGAGGAGAAGTGACCCTTGGGGTTTTCTTAAATGGTATTTGCTTAACGCTATGACAAATTTTAAATTATGAGTTTTAAGTTATGGAATCCCATCTATTTTCTATAAATAAATTATTATTATTTGAGTATAAATATGGGAAATAGATTGATAAAACCCGGGGTGTCATAGTTTGGTATCAAAGCTCAGGCGTAGTCCATCATCACCACTTTAAGGGTCTAATTAGCATGATAGCTCATTCGTTATTGGCTTAGACTGGGAAAGGAGAAATGCTTAGACCATGGGTTATGTGTTGTTAACAGATGACTCCTTGACGAAGGACCAGGTCTACCCCCACTCCACCAGTTGCCACCCCTGTTATCCCTGCTGCTACACCAAAGCAAGGGGGGCAGGAGGCAGACATTGCGGCTCGAGTAGTCGAGAGCCTCTTACCACGCCTCACAGAGCATATTTCGAGTTTTAAATTATGAGTTTTAAGTTCTGGAATCCCATCTATTTTCTATAAATAAATTATTATTATTTGAGTATAAATATGGGAAACAGATTGATAAAACCCGGGGTGTCATAGTTTGGTATCAGAGCTCAGGCGTAGTCCATTATCACCACTTTAAGGGTCTAATTAGCATGATAGCTCATTCATTATTGGCTTAGACTGGGAAAGGAGAAATGCTTAGACCATGGGTTATGTGCTGTTAACAGATGGCTCCTCGACGAAGGACCAGGTCTACCCCCGCTCCACCAGTTGCCACCCCTGTTACCCCTGCTGCTACACCAGAGCAAGGGGGGCAAGAGGCAGACATTGCGGCTCGAGTAGTCGAGAGCCTCTTACCACGCCTCACAGAGCATATTTCGAGGCAGGTTAGGGCAGAGGTTCTGGCAGAGGTGCAGGCCTTACACCCTATCCACCCGGTGGCGACTGCAGTAGTCCCAGAGGAATCAGCAGCACAGTCGTCCCATGTAGCACCGTTGGCGCCCACACAGGTAGTTGGTGAGGGAGGATCCTCAAGCATGCGTGTTCCACCAGCGAAGCAACTCGAGAGGTTTCGGAGGATGGTTCCTAGCTTCCATGGGGAAGGGGAGCCAACAGCAGCAGAGAGATGGCTGTTCGAGGTAGAGAAGGCTTTTACGGGGATGGAGATTGCACCTGAGGATCAGGTTAGATTGGCTTCGTACTTGTTGGTCGGAGAAGTCGGGTTTTGGTGTAAGACCCAGCAGCAGATACGTCCCCCATATTTAGCGCCATTCTCCTGGCAGGATTTTCAGAAGATATTTGATGCACAATATTTCCCTCCTCATGCTCAGCACGCCATGAAGAGGGAGTTCTCCACATTGACACAGGGAAGCTTTATGGTTCAACAGTACTTGAACCAATTTACTAGGCTGCGTAGATTTGCAGATATCCCTTTTGCTTCAGAGCAGGAGGCAGCAGACAGATTCATCGACGGGTTAGTGCCACAGTTGAGGCACGAAGTATTGATAGCATACCCGACTATGATGACACAGGTGGCAGATAGGGCTGCGATGCTAGAGAGGGATTCGAGACGGAGTAGAGGAGAGGTGAGTCTGCCCTCCAAGGGCAAGAGGCCCTTCGCATCCACACCATCTTCAGGGTGGATATGATTCGCGGTACTCTCCAAGACAGAGAAGAGATCAGGGTCGGAGAGTTTTCCCTCGTTGTAAGGGCCGACACGTGGGGCAATTTTTCCCAGTACAAGGCCGTCAGCATCAGGGCCCACAGCAGCCCCATCAGTATCAGCAGCAGCAGCGCCAACAGCCTTTTCGACCGATTGAGCCATTTAGGTGTTATGGTTATGGCGAGACGGGACACATGATTAGACAGTGCCCGAGAGGTTTGGGAGACAGACCACCGAGGACAGATGCCACCGCGGAGGCAGCGCCAAGCAGTCAGGGCCGCGTCTTCGCCATCACTTCAGGGCAGGCACAGGCCTCAAACCAGGTGGTGGAAGGTACTTTTTTGGTAGCTGATAGACATGCCAGGGTTCTTTTTTATTCAGGGTCTACCCACTCATTTATTGCATGTACATTTGCATCTTGCCTTGACTTGCCTACGAGCAAGCTTGCATTTGGGTTAGATGTGTCGATGCCGTCAGGAGAGACAGTGGAGGCTACTGAGTACCTTGAGAGGGTCTCAGTGGAGATATCAGGTATGAGGATGGATGCCGACCTCATTTTATTAGACATGATGGATTTTGATGTCATCTTGGGGATGGATTGGCTAGCGATGTTTTGGGTTACTATAGACTGCCACAAGAAGCAGATTATGTGTAGTGTACCAGGTCAACCAGTGGTTGTAGTCCAAGGCAGGAGGAGTGATAGTGGCCCTTGTACGATTTCTGCCATGAGAGCAGCTCGATGTTATGCTCGAGGGTGTCGAGTGTTTTTGGCTTGCGTCACGACGACTGATAGGGAGCAGCCACAGATTGAGGAGATTGACGTAGTACGAGATTTTGCTGATGTATTCCCAGACGAGCTGCCAAGACTACCTCCACGTAGAGAGATTGATTTTACCATAGACTTGGTGCTGGGTACATTGTCTATCTCTAAGGCGCCTTATAGGATGGCCCCTGCAGAGTTGAGAGAGCTCCAGGTGCAGTTGCAGGAACTTCTGGATAAGGGGTTTATCAGGCTGAGTGGGTCTCCTTGCGGAGCACCAGTCCTCTTCGTTAAGAAGAAGGATAGATCATTGAGGTTGTGTATAGACTACCGGTTACTGAACAGTGTTACTATGAAGAATCGATATCCTCTACCACGTATTGACGACTTGTTTGATCAGTTGCAGTCGGCACAGGTGTTCTCTAAGATCGACCTGCGTTCAGGCTATCACCAGTTGAGGATTAGGGAGGAGGATATCCCTAAGACTGCATTCAGGAGTCGGTATGGCCATTACGAGTTTTTGGTAATGCCGTTTGGGTTAACGAATGCACTGGCAGTGTTCATGGATTTGATGAACAGGGTATTCCGAGCTTATTTGGATAAGTTCGTGATTGTCTTTGTGGATGATATCCTGATTTATTCTCCTAACCATAGAGCCCACATGGAGCATCTTCGCATTGTGTTGGACACACTTCGTCATCATCGCTTGTATGCGAAGCTCAGTAAGTGTGAATTTTGGTTAGGACATGTGCAGTTTTTGGGGCACGTGGTGTCCAAGGATGGTGTGGCCGTAGATCCAGCTAAGGTGGAGGCAGTTTTGCGTTGGGAGAGGCCTACGACAGTGGCAGAGGTTCGTAGTTTCCTCGGTTTAGCTGGTTACTATCGGCGATTCATTGAGGGGTTCTCGAGGATTGCCTTGCCCATGACCACTTTGACTAGGAAGGACACCAGATTTGTTTGGACTGATGCTTGTGAGGAGAGCTTCCAAGAGCTCAAGCGGAGGTTGACTTCTGCACCAGTACTTGCCCTACCTTCAGGATCAGGTGGTTACATGGTGTTTTGTGATGCATCAGGCAGAGGTCTCGGAGCAGTGCTAATGCAGCATGGGAAGGTCATTGCTTATGCGTCGAGACAGTTGAAGATGCACGAGGTAAATTATCCGACACATGATCTTGAGTTAGCCGCAGTTGTGTTTGCGTTGAAGTCCTAGAGACACTATTTATATGGCGAGAATTTTGAGGTATACAGTGACCACAAGAGCCTCAAGTATTTCTTCACTCATAGCGATCTGAACATGAAGCAGAGGAGATGGATGGAGTACCTCAAGGACTTCGACTTTACGATACAGTACCATCCGGGGAAAGCTAACGTTGTAGCTAATGCCCTGAGTAGGAAGTCGAGAGTGATGCTTGCTAACCTCTTGACTCGATCCAGGTTTCTTGATAGGATCCTTCAGGCACAGGTGAGCAATGCTGAGACGCAGAACATGGCCGATAAGGCCGACTTTTCTAGAGGGCTCGATGGAGGTGTCAAGTATAGGGGCAGATTGGTAGTACCTGCAGATGGGCAGTTGAGACATGACTTGCTATAAGAGGCACACCAGTCCCCGTATTCTATTCATCCCAGAGGTACGAAGATGTACCAAGACCTTAGATGACACTTTTGGTGGAATGGGATGAAGAGGGATATTGGTGAGTGTGTAGCACGATGCTTGACCTGTCAGCAAGTCAAGGCGGAGCATCAGCGACCAGCTGGGTTATTGTAGACTTTAGATCTTCCAGAGTGGAAGTGGGATCACCTCACTATGGATTTTATAGTGGGTTTGCCGAGGACGGCTAGTGAGCACGACATGATATAGGTTATAGTTGACAGATTGACAAAGTCAGCCCATTTCCTTCCTATTAGACAGACTCAGACCGTGGACAGCTTGGCGAAGCTGTACGTCAGGGAGATCGTGAGCCTTCATGAAGTACCATTGACGATTATCTCAGACCGAGACACACGGTTTACCTCAAAGTACTGGCAGCGTGTACAGGAGGCTTTGGGGTCGAGATTGAGATTCAGTACAGTGTTCCACCCCCAGACAGATGGCCAGACTGAGAGGACTATCTAGACCGTGGAGGATATGTTGAGAGCTTGTGTCTTGGATTGGAGAGGTAGTTGGGATGAGCAATTGCCACTCGTGGAGTTTGCGTATAATAATAGCTATCATGCGAGCATTGGCATGGCGCCTTATGAGGCACTGTATGGCAGACCATGCAGGTCTCCTTTGTGCTGGAGTGACGTAGGAGAGAAACGGATTGTGAAGTCAGAGTTGATTGAGCAGTGTGCAGAAAAAGTTCGACTCATTCGGAAACGATGACTTGTAGCTCACAGCCGTCAGAAGAGCTATGCAGATAGGAGACAAAAAGGACTTGGAGTTTGAAGTCGGACAGCATGTATTTTTGAGAGTTTCCCCTATGAAGGGCGTGATGAGATTCGGTGTAAAGGGGAAACTTAGTCCCAGATACATTGGTCCTTTTGAGATCTTACACATAGTCGGACCAGTCGCATACCAGTTAGCCCTACCCCCACAGCTAGCTAGAGTACATGATGTTTTTCATATCTCTATGCTGAGGAAGTACATACCAGACCCATGCCACGTGCTAGAGCAGATACGACCAGAGGTACAGCCTGACTTGACATTCAAGGAGCGCCCCATACAGATCTTGGATAGCAAGATCCAGGAGTTGAGGACTAAGACCATTCCTTTGGTCAAAGTCCTCTGGCAGCATCACTCGACACAGGAGGCTACTTGGGAGCTGGAGGATGAGATGAAGCGTACCCACCCAGAGCTCTTCTCATGAGGTATGCATATTTTAAATTTCGAGGACGAAATTTTTTTATAAGGTGGGTAGGATGTAACATTTTGAGTTAAAAAAATAAAATAAAAATAAAAAATGATATAATGTAAGGAGAAGAGAGAGAGTGCTCAAAATGCACTCTCCTCTCTCTCAAGTCTCTCTGTTTCACGTGGACCATCACGCACTGGGGAGGCGGATTTCGCCACCATTGAACAGCTGGAAACGAGGTAGGATCACTCCACCCTTCCCTTTTTGTTAATTTCAACGTTTAAGTGCCTGTAAACGCCGAAAAACGACATGAAAACGTAAGTTTTTGCAAAAATTCGTGCGTACTGATTTTCCTAAAAAATTTGGATGAGACGTTGTCAGATTTAGATCTGGGCTGTTCATATTGTGTATGATGAGGAGAGGAAAGAACCCACAAAATTTCGTGACGATCGGACGGCTAGGAACGCTGAAAAACAGTAATACGGGAGTTTTTGAAAATAAAACAAAAAGCGTGAAAAAAATGCTAGATTTAGGAAGGATTTGGGAGAATGGATGGTGGAAATGGAATGTACGTGAAAAACCAGACACAGGGGTGTAAAAATCACAAAAAACGGAGCTCCTAGGGTCGCCAGCGACGGCGAACCAGTCCGGTCGTCGTCTCCGGCGACGGCGACCGGAACAGGAAGAATTACATGGCTGAGGGAGCGCCACGTGGCGCGATGAGGGTGCACCACGCACTGGGTACGTGGTGCGACTCGTGCGCGCCACGTGGAGGGGCTGGAACGCGCCACGCGCGCTGTTCCGTCCCCCACACGCAGAGCGCTTCCACAAAAGCGCCTGCTGCCCAGATCGGGTTCTGATGCAGAGCGCTTCCACAAAAGCGCCCGTTGCGTACGTGGTGCGACTCGTGCGCGCCACGTGGAGGGGTTGGAACGCGCCACGCGCGCTGTTCCCTCCCCCACACGCAGAGCGCTTCCACAAAAGTGCCTGCTGCCCAGATCGGGTTCTGATGCGAGGCGCTTCCACAGAAGCGCCCGGCACGTGCTGCACATGCGGCGTGCCCCATTTGCGGGATTTTGGTTTTTTTTTACCCTTTTTGCCTTTAAACCTTGATTTTATGAGCTACAGAGGTCCAAATCACGATCCGAAAAAGGCGTTGTGATCGTCTTGACAATGCAAACCTAGATTTAGGATAAAAATCTAGTTTGGAGTAACTTTTTAGTAGCAAAACTACAAAATGCTATTAGATAATTTAGATCGAGCTGATCAATAGATGATCAAGCTTTAGATTTTAGTTATATTTGTTAACCATTACATGATTTATGTCCTGACAGGTACATCAGGGCATACACCTTGTTATTGGATACGTGATTTTTAGCGATATTGCGATACTGAGGTAGGTGATTTCATTCATACTTTTTCTATGATTCTCAAATAGTGATTTGATGATTTGAGTCTTTGAGGCATATGATTTATGATTTACCATATGTGTGAGATTGACTTCAGCATGTAGCTTCGCATGTGCTTGCTATCTTTATGGTGGTTATTGCATGCACTGTTTTTTTTTATCTTTCGTGATATCCACTTGGATTTTTGGTCTTCTTGACATGTGGGAGTTGCTCTGGCTTGATATTTGAGACTATTGATCTTGTGGTAGGATACGATTTTCACCCCGTGAGTGCCTGAGTGCCCGTGAGGGTGAAAGGGTGAAAGGGTGAAAGTGGGTGTGCAACGCGACTTTTCATGAGTGCCTGAGTGCCCGTGAGAGTGAAAGGGTGAAAGGGTGAAAGCGAAAGTGGTGCGCATAGTTCCCGTGAGTGCCTGAGTACCCGTGAGGGTGCAAGGGTGAAAGCGGATGGTATAGAGAGCTGACCCCACAATGACGTGAGTGTATGTGAGACACTCTTAGGGCTTGACTGTGTATGAGGTTTGATTCTTTTGACATGCATTCATATGTTTCTAGATTTTCTCGAATTGTGCATGTCATGATATCATAGTTGATGATATCTTATTTATTGCATGGACATGGTATATCCTTCATTGTGTGATTTAAGACTTTATATATTATTGATCATCTTTCGATCTTTATGCCTTGCGCCATATGCTTTATTTTCTTGAGTTATTTTGAATGTATATCACCTGCATAAGCATAGCTTGCTGAGGCATTGCTTTGTTTTGCAATGCCTCGGAATCAGAGCGCGACAGTCAGAAAGGAAAGAAGGTGGACTAGCGTGGTGTTGGACGAGGGCTTGAGAACAGAGACTGTCAGATACTGACAGAATGGTGTACTTTTGGTTGAACTGGTATTGGCTTTTTGGCATTCTCCTTAGTCATGGTATATATGGATAGATTAGACTCATATCATTGTATAGTGGTGATATGTTTATTCATGGATGATGTGGTGATCTTGGACAAACCCTGGAGCTTTGGAACTTCACTATTACGTGTCTTTGCAGTTACAAAATTTCATCGTGGTTTTAATTTGTGAGCATGCTCAAAATGGTTACTTTTTGTTCTGTTTTTCAGTATGGTTTTGAGGAGAAGTGACCCTCGGGGTTTTCTTAAATGGTATTTGCTTGACGCTGCGACAAATTTTAAATTATGAGTTTTAAGTTATGGAATCCCATCTATTTTCTATAAATAAATTATTATTATTTGAGTATAAATATAGGAAACAGATTGATAAAACCTGGGGTGTCACAAGGATGCTCCACGACCTCCAATCGTTGCCGGAGAAGATTGGCAACAGTCCACGTACGCCATCTTTCTCCCTCAGATCTGGCCTCGTTCCTCCTCCAATGGCATTGGAACCGAAGGGGTTTTGCTCCCCAACTCCTAAAGAACCAATCGGATGGTTGGATCTCTGATCGGGATCACCGTTGTTGCTGGCGAACTCTGTTTCATAGGTGACAATGGATTTCCTCTCCACCGATGAAAAACTGGATTTCCAGCTTTGGCACACCCTTTCCCCTCTCCTCTCGTTCTCTCCCTCTTTCTCCCTACTCCTTCTCCTCCTTCCTTGGCATTAGGTTTCTAGTCCCCAACGCTTTTGTCTTTCTGCCATTTCTCGTCCGGAAGGGCTTGGGATTCCATTTTGAAATGAGTTGGGGTGGGGGTGCCAATATCAATTTGGTCCCCTCTTGTTTTTGTTTTAATCAATTTTTTTTCTTTTTCTTTTATACATTAAGCATCTTATAATGATGTCTCTTCCCATCATTATGCCCACACTATCCTAGTCAACACGCACGATTCCCACTCACAAGTGTTTCCTAGACACCTCGTTACCATCAGACCCAAGTGGAGCCCATTAATGGAATTACAAAAATACCCTTCACAAGAAAAATCACTATTTATTCGTCCGACTCGGATGTCAGCAAAATTAGTGTCATTGTGATCGTTTTTCCTCATACAATCTAATTATAGAGGTTTTAACACTTAATTTGATATTCCTCAAAACTTTTACTTCCAAAACTCAAATTTACAAATTTGTGCATTTCCATTCCAGTCAAAAATACAATAAGAAAGCTTAAAATTTTAGGTTGTTACACAAGGTCTGGGTTAGGGGTAGATGAAGGGTCTATAGTACGCAGCCTTGCCTTGTATTTTTGCAAGAGATTGTTTCCACACTTTAAATCCGTGACCTTAAAGTCACACGATGGCAACATGACCATCGCGCCAAGGATCCCCAACTTCTTGATAACCTAAAATTGGGGTAAGCTCCGGTCAATTTGATTCGTAATTCTCAAGCAAGAAATAATTGGAAGTGGTGTTTCTTCTAATCCTATGTGATTACCCTCCATGGGACCATGCATGTGTGGTTGTTATGGTGTCCATATCCACCCTCTCAACAACATTTTCGAACTTAATAAAAAACGCATTTGTTTTTTCTTAGTCAGAGCACGTGGGTTGAATAACATAGCCTTATCATTAATAAATGAGAGAATAAACCTTTCAGATTTCAAGTACAGGTATTTGTATGATGCTCACAAGAAAGATCAAGTTGTTTTAAAATAAATTTAGGTTTTGTAAAAACTTCCAAGAAAAATTAACTATCACGCATGCATCTCCTTTTCCTCGAGATTTCCCGAGTATTTCTTTCTTTATTTTTATTTTTTAGGGTGGAAAATACAAGATAATAAAATAGAAATATATAGCTAGCAGCCTTGAAATTATACTATCCCTCCATTCCTTTTTTTTTTTTTTAAGGTTTTGCCTCCATGACTTCATCCATTAGATCGTATCTCCACCATGCATTCGAAAAGAAAAATGAAATAAATAGTTCTCCTTTAACCATCTTGATTAATAACTGGGGTGACATTGAGCATGCAATTGGTAAGCTCTTAAGTCTTTCGTTAGTTCACCAAATCAACGACTCGGGTCATCAGATCCATATATATCATGTCTACCGAAGGATTGCACAGATCGATCGATCGATCTAACAAAGAGGTGGATATTTGAGAAAATGTAATGTATAAAATGCCAAAGGGCATTTAACAGCATAATTATATTATAACTAGCTATCTTAATCATACTAACTGGCAAGTTGGGTAATAGCTGAAAGAACTCCTAGTTAAGGAAGCTACAAGGACTTGAAGACCAAAGCACATACAAGTCCATGTTTCTTCCTTTTGTAAGAAAATAAATAGTGCAGTAGGGGGGGGGGGGGGGGGGGGAGAGGAGAGAGAATTGAAAAATATTTGATCAAACAACTAGCAGAAACTTAACAAAATGTCAATATAATGGATGTTAGTGTATTATCTAGATGTACACACACATGTACTAGTTTGAAGGAGAATATGGGCACCTAACCTTCCTTAACAAGTTGGGTTCTGGCTATAGAACTGAGTTTTAATTGTGTATAAACATTGTTAGTTACAAACTCTAAGTGGGGTCTAAATAAAGAATCAATATATTATATGTTTAAGTTGTAATTGAAATATCATTTGCCATCTTATATGATCACAAGCAAAAAAACCCACCAGGTGATCAATCCTAACTCTACAATATGCTAGCTGATCGATCCAGGCATTAGTTGGAAAATGATGAGTGATCAAGAACTCAACAAGTGACCCATGATTATATTCCTTGTTATTAAATTGTGTTAGCTACTAAGTTTCAATAAAAGTTTTCATCGAAACATCATTGAATTTACTAGCCAAAGTTGGTAACTTAATCACATCTGTGTTTGTGAGAGAGTAGGTCCGTCAGAGAAGGGTAATATTGGAATTTTGCAAAGCTCACCAAAGCTTAATAGAAAATTTGCAAAACTCTAAAATGTTTGGACTTTTTTTGTAAATATGCCAAAAGGTGATGGCATTTTTGTATATATAAAAAAACCCATAAAATTAATACAATGACAATTACGTGACATAAGGCAAATGTCATAGATTTAATCCCGTCTTATTAGATGATTGAAAAAACATAAATTATTAGATGATTAAAAAAACATAAATTATAACCCTTTTCACTGATAGCTGATAATTTTCTCTCTACTAATCATTTAATTAAACACAATTCGGTTTCGTGGCTGGTAAATCTTGAATTTTATTTGGTGCTCATGCGTGTTAGTGCAGAGACTCCGTTGATGATCTCAAACGTTCATCTTCCGCGACCCATTTGAGATTTGTCCCTCCTGAAAGATATTCTCAGTTACAAGATGTTAATCCTCCCATCGATTATGATTTTCCTGGCCTGCTACGTTGCAGTGAACACATCCAAGACGGGTCCCATCAGTTTGGCCATTGCAGATCCTAGATCTACGGTTCAAATGCACCTAATGCTCGAGATTCCACGACTGTCTTCCCATATGCAATAGCTCCTGCTCGCGTCCTTGATCGATTCACCAAAATGTACGCATCACGTGGATGTAGTAGAGAATCCAAAGGCCAATCTGGGCCCCACATCGTACCTCCATACCAACTCACAAAACCGCCTCCCAAAATCCGCAGCATATCAAATCAGAAGGAATAAAAAAAAAAATTTTGCTAAAGTTTCCCAAAAATACACCTGCATGGCGCACCTTAGCCACAGCCCACTGCATATTGTTGGTTTCGTGTGTCCCAAAAAGAGGGCGGGGGGACACATTACCTGGATAGTTGGATCCCGCTAACGAAGGGCAGATGCAGTGTGGGGCCTACACTTCCAAGAATAAATGTGGGACCGCCAAGTGGCAGGAAACGGAATCGGGAATCTCCATCAGCGTGCCGGCCTCTGCTGCTTATAATGTCAGTAACGGCCGGCACGAGACTCGTGCACTCTCTCTCTCTCTCTCTCTGTCCATCTGGCCAATGTAACCCAAATCGCTACTTAATCTTTGGTCAGAGCATCCACGTGCATATCCGACGGCTGAAAATCGCACGGAAAATCCGAATCGCAACAGGGATCGTACATTACGAGCCGGCCATTTTCTCTCTCTTAGTATACGGTATATGCTTGCTGTTATAGACTGCTATTTTTTTTATTTTTTATCTCCTAAACTGTGGGCTCCAAATTCTTTTCTAAGTTGGAGGACAAGTAAAATAAGAAAAAATAAGATATATTTACTTTCTTTATTATTAAAAGTAAGATAGAAGGGGGAGCTTTGGCACAACATTAGAGTCTCCGTTGTGTGATCTTGAAATCTTAAAGGCGGGGAACATAACCTTTTGCAAAATGCAAGGTAAGATTACATCCTATTGACTAGATAGTTGGCACTTTTTCCGGACCTTACATACACGTGAGCTTCATGCAGTGGGACTGCCCTTTTTATTGTCAAAAGATGCATTTACTTATTTGAAAGACTATTTTTAAGAGAAGATAATAGGCAAATGCAAAGTTGCAATTTACTAGAACTGTGGATGCATGGTGTGTACTTAACGAGTACAAGGTTGTCAATGAGGAGTCCCTCTAGCATAATAGGTTAGCATATAGTTTGCATCACATAATTTTTGCTCTAAAAAAATAATTATTAAAAAATAAAATTAGAGGCACACACTTGTATTTTTCATTCCTCGTACAGAGTTTTTTGAATGATCATATAAAATAATCTGCCATAATCACATGAATAATTGCATAAGCCAAATTATAGAAGCAATTCCAATTGGGACCTAATTGCTCAAGATTATGTTCAAATTGTTTACTTTTAACTCTCTCTCTCTCTCTTCTTTTTTATTTTTTATGTGGGTAAGTAAATGGAACTTTTAACCCTTTTTAGGGCACATCTATTTTACATCTCAAATCAATAAAGGTGAGGGTCCTAACGTGAATAATCTTTTAGGGCATGGCCAGAATAAGAAGAGACCCAAGAAGATGAACAGATTTATGACCTAGTCACCTCAATATTATGGCTGTAAATTCCATTCCTTTCCTGCAAGAATTGCCAAATTATTTCGTTTCAATTGGAAAAAATAGTACAGAAACATGTGCTCAGTTTCAAAGAATATACCAATTTAGTTTGGTGAATTCCAGCTATTCGGCAGATTTTGGCGTATTTAATTCATTTTCTGACAGGTTGTCCTGTGTTTTGGTCTTTTATATGTATCTTTTTTTATTTTTTTATTTTGTATCCAAAATGGAATTGGCCGTTATGGTCCACCCTGAACTTCTACAATTTGGTTGGTAACTCACATAATTTCTCTTTTTCCAGAATAGTGATTAAAAAGAGTTTAAAAGATGGATTTCTCTTGTATTTGGTGATAATTAAATTAAGTAAAATTATCGGTTATTAAAGTCTAGAAATATATAGGAGATTTTGATTGTGTGAGTTAGATGGGGATAGGATAGAGCCACAAGTGGCAACCGGCAATTCAGATTGAATACATATAAATGCAAGAGACAAAATAAATTTATTTAAATAATTAAACTGAGATGATATCTGTCCCCCACTTTTGTTATTGCCCGCCCTCCCTCTAGGAAGTTTAAGGTTTAAACTTTTCTAGTCGGCCTTAATTGACATTGCTGGAATTGTGACAGCCACAAGCAAAGTAAGGAGGAAATTGCTAATCTCAAACACAAGGGCTTCTACTATTTGAGATTATTATAATAAGTGAGATATATACAAGTACTTAGAACAGTGATACATTATAGTATGTTACATCCTGGTGGGCCCACTAGATTTCAAGATATGAGTAACAAGGACCATGTGGAATGACTAAAATAGCCTCTAGCGCGTGAAATTGCTGGTCTGTTTTTCTATATATATATATTAGTCGGTTGTAGAAATCTTGGTATTCTTCCTTCACTTGGCATTCTTCAGAAATAGAGAAACCATTTAATGTATAAAACCTAGGGAAAGAGTACAATGACTGTTATAGGCCTGATATCTTGCTGCAATACCAAAATGGTCCACAAGCTAATGTTTAGCTACCTAGAAGAGACTCTCGTGACAAATGCACCATGGTTCAGGTTTTGGGGTTCAAGGTTTAGAGTTTATGGTTTAAAGATGGTTCATATAACAAGACTTTATATAAATTATTTAAATAATTAAACTTAGGTGTATACTATAGACCCTTGTTGTCTGTCTCTTTCTTGAACCCTACATAGGCGGGACATTTTAGCACTGAGCTACCCTAAACATAGGTTTTTTTTTTTTTACTACTAAACAAATAAATGTCACTTGCATGTTGACATCCAACATGTTTCCTAAGAAAAATACATGCACATTACAAGGCATTTTACTCCTATTAATTTTCATTGTAAGCTAATATTTTGACAAGCTAACAAGATAAAGTTTTTCCTAAACATATACATATACAAAACCTTTACTCCTATAAGTTTCATTGTAAGCTAATATTTTGACAGGGTAACAAGATACATTTTTGCTAAAAATATACATATGCAAGAGCTTAAGTCCTAGAAGTTTCATTGTAAGCTAATATTTTGTCAAGCTAAAGAGATATACAAGGCATGCTACACATTGTTCTAGCCCTTACATCCAAACCACTAGGGAAATGGGGGAACCTTCTCTTGAGGGCATTTTTGTCTTTGAGTCCACCATGGCACTCCATGTTTATATTGGTGGAAGCTGTACACTGGGTAATTGAGAACAACCCACATTATGAAAAGGAAAAAGGAAATAGGGAACAGAAAATTGGAAGAAAAGGCAAAAATGATGTTATAGAATCACCTAAAGCTTCCTCTTCATTGACCTTCTCTCCATTTTGTGTCAGACGCTGCAATTCATCCAATCAGCCCTTCTAACAGACACACTCTCTTTATTTTATCATCTCTCCCTTTGTTTTTTATCTTACACAACCTAAACAATTCAGCTCAAGTCCCCCCTCCCTATTTAACCCTTCTCCTTCCATTGTTTCCTTCCATCCTTCCCTTTCTTCACCTTTCTTCATCTCATACTCTCTATCTCTCCCTCTCTGCAATTCCAGTCCAACCATGGCAGACATGACTAACTCGTATGCATGTGAACCAGCAAAAGCTTCCAGTGCTCTCTCAATGCATAAGGAGTCACATGTGATATCAAAATTCAAGCCCAAAATTCGTATTGTTCACATATTTGCGCCGGAGATCATAAAGACCGACGTCGCAAATTTCAGGGAGCTTGTTCAGAGACTCACCGGAAAGCCGGCGGCCCGAAAAGGCAGTAAGAAGAGAGCGAAGAAGGCGATAAGCAGCTCAAGCGATTTGTCGGAGAGCTCTTATGATAAGATGTCTGAAGGGAGTGAATTTGGAAGTGGGTTCCAGAATTTGGGATGTGATGACAGAGTTAAGGAAGAAGAAGAGTATTGGGGAGGTGTGAATTCGAACTTTTTTGGTGGGTTGGGAGATTTGGATGGGTTCATTCAGGGGCTAAGTGAATTTCCTATGGTTCCATTGAGTTCTTCTCAGATGGATGGCTTTGGAGAGTCACACCTTAATTAGTAATAGAGAGTGCAATTAGGGTTTGAATTTGGTGCTAATTGTTCTTTCTAGATGTGGCTTCTTTTGGGATTTTCAAATAGATTTGATATTAGATGTGGGTTTTGGCCGACTGTCTGTCTCTCTCTTATTGTTGTAAATATAGAGAGGAAATATACTTAACATTTCATTTTCTTTGGCTAATATTTGTACTTGGGAGATCATACTTACACCAAATGTTGGTTTATTCTTTCTGTGTAGTTACTGATTTTGTTGAATTAAACTCTCTCTCTCTCTCTCTCTCTCTCTCTCTCTCTCTCTCTCTCTCTCTCTCTCTCTCTCTCTCTCTCTCTCTCTCTCTTTCACTTCACACTGGTTAGTTTTTTTTTCGTTTTCTTTTTTTGAAGATTGCCTGCAGTGGATGTTCGGTTTGTTTCTTCTGATTTTCTATTCTAGATTTGGGTTTCTATTGAATTCAGTCTCTGTCTGTAGAGATAGAGAGAGAATAACAATTTGAGTTTGCTACGAAAAACTTGAACGTGCAGTTCATTTCCTATGGGTCTTCCACGCATTACATTGCTGTATTTGGGTTGTGAGGACATGATTGCTTGTTGCAGTTTTGAGTTTTGATTTCTTTTTTCAGAGACGTCGTTGTTGTTTACTTTGATTTTTGAGTTTGGCAGTCTGTCTCTTGCTTTTGTTTTTTTCCTTGTGGGATTTTGTGACTGTCTTTATGTCTCTCATTTTCAGTTTTCTTAAAGGCTTGTCTGTGTTTGATAGAGAAAAAGAAGTGCAGTGGATTCATCTCTCTCTCTCTCTCTCTCTCACACACACACACACACACACAATGTTTGGTTTCTTAGTGTTATGGTGAAACATGGATGATGGCTTCTGCAGGCAGAGAAAGGATTACATTATTAGACTGAATGATGGGTTTGTTTAAAGTGAGAATCATGTTTGGCAAACTGATCAAGAAAGTGCAAACTGGATGTGGCTAAGTGATGACTTTCTTTTCCTCCAAGTATCATTTACTTCAGTAAAATTTTATGGCGAGTCGCCTACCACGACTCAAGTTGGCAATATATATATATATATATATATATATATAGAGAGAGAGAGAGAGAGAGAGAGAGAGAGAGAGAGAGAGAGAGAGAGAGAGAGAGAGAGAGAGAATATTGGCCTATAAGAGAGGAATTAGGTACATACTAATGTTTGTGGTCCAAACCGGCATGCCCCAAAAATCTTATATATACATCACGATCCAAGTATACATTTGCGAAGATCTTGGCATCTTGCATGGTTCATGTATAAATTTCCTTAGCCCTCCATTTTATGTCCAACGTAATACTTTGAGGACTATTAAATGCAGATGATTTGGGGAATGGCGTCTACAACAGAAAGGACTGAAGTGGACGGTTCGGATTGCCAAAAATCTGTGATCAATATGAGTTCTATGTAAAAGCTCACTCTAGAGAATTTCTGTGATACATGCCAATGTATTGGTATCATTAAAGAAAAATAGGACGTGAGCCCACTTTTTTATACTTTTTCATAAATCCAAAAGATTCATCTGATTTGTCCAAGTCTGATTTTTTCGTCTGATACATGTCTACAGAAGAGAGAAAAGGAGAATCCCCTATACACCATCTGCAAAGAGAGAAGATAAGAATATCTTCCGTGGATCCCACATAGGCGAGAGTTCTGCCTTTTTTTTCCTTGAACAATGGGCTACTTCCTTAGTAGCTCAAGCATATGACAACTACACTTCTAACCCAATTCAGGCTTTTACCCAGCATGTTAGGGAGGAAAAGTGGAGCAGATAAGTTGTTCTAAAACACTAGAAAAAGCCACCCACATAACGTGATGAGACGATGATTTTCACACCCACACACAGGGAGAGAGAGAGCGAGAGAGAGAGAGAGAGAGAGAGAGAGAGAGAGAGAGAGAGAGAGAGAGAGAGTTCAGATGCTTGCCCTTATGTCAATTTGTCTTTTCTTGTTACATCTTCACATTGGTACAGGAAGAAATCATTTCCACAAGCACTCTCTTTTTCAAGACAAAAATCATTGTGGTGCATGCTCCAACATCACCTGTATGCTGCTCGAATCTTTGAAATTGGTTACTCAATCACACCTCTCATTGCTCCTGCTCCCATTTCTTGATTATGGACTCTTGATCAAGTCCGCCCAATTAAATAAAGCAATAGATAAACGATCTTGATCACCAACCACATGTATAATTAGCGACGGTCATCTACGTTCATCAAGAAGATGAATAATCTTGTTAGTAGATTACCTTAGTTGGGAAGGTGACTTGTCTGACAACCACTGGGTTGTGGGTTTATTCCAGTCGCCATTACTTAATTTTTTTCTGTTAAGCATTGGCTTGCGGTGGTTGAACAAGGATGGAAATTAGGATCATCTATTTCTCCAATCTAGTAATTATCATACTGATTATGGTGAACGGCCCCATATTCGATCTAAGATGATCAAAGTTCCCATTTATTCTTAAATAAATTCCTTATTTCACATTTGGTTATTTATTAAACAAAGACTTGGCTTTAGTTTTCTCATTCAGTCAATTCGATGACAACTTTCACTAATATATAATGCTGTGCTTTGGATTGAGCTTCATTAACATAGAAAATCTCCAAAATAAAAAGTCAGCTAAGGCTTTGATGCCCTGGATTAGCCGACCAAAAAGGATTTTGTTAGATGCAATACAGTGGAGGTGATGAACTAATACAGATATAAGGTGGCTAGAAGAGTAATCCACCGACTAAGAACTCAGGCCACTGCCCCGCTCACCACCATTACCATCACTGAAGGGCCTACTGGGCTCGTAAAAAGAGCTTGTGGGATCTGAACTAGCAAGTCTGATGGGCCACCAAATAAAAATTTTTAAATAATCTAAACGCCATCCATACACGTGGCTACGTCTAAGACAATCTGGTTGGATGTCCTCTAAGCTGCCGTAAATCCAGTCCCATGCCCCCAGCCATTGACCTAGCTAGGCTTCTTGATCAAGAGAGAGAAGAGATGGCATAAGGGAGTTTACTTGATGGGTGTACGTTTACTGCAGAATAGGACCCACCATATGTGGTTGGAGCTGGCTCATCAGATCAATGCTACAGATCATCTAACCTTCTTAGCAACCATCAATCATCTTGACTATGATAAATTGATAATTGCTCAAGTCCAGCTGTAAAGAAACCAAGACCATCGAGCTTCCAATCATCCAGATGCAGCAAATGCTGTCCTGGTCCCATGCCAATAGCACAGTGACACGAGGACTCTTTCACCTGAGTGACCAGGGCTCGATAGTGCAGTGGCACCAGGAGTCTCTCACCTGAGTGACCAGGGTTTGATAGCAGTGGCACCAGGGAGTCTCTCACCTGAGTGACCAGGCCTCGAGGCTGTGGTTGGGAATGTGAGTGTCTTACTTTCAGAAAGTGATATTCTGATCTGTCCCTGGCCCACCAGATCAACGGTCCTTATCATTCTTATCACCAAATATGCACAAACACTACGCATGGTTTGTAGGGAAATGTTCTTTGGTGAAGACTTGCGAGACATCCCGTGGAACAAACTGCCTCCGTTTCGAACCCTTATTTTCTTCTCCACTTGTTCACTGTGCTGCAAGTGGAACTGCAATGACTCCTTTCACCTCTACCAAAGTCAATCCCATGGTGAATGTTCTAGTCTTCACAAAAATAAACCTTGAAAAATGAGAGAGGGCTCCTTAATTGAAGGTAATAACCCTGAAGATTTATGACTTTCGCCTCAAACATCAGCAAATCAGAGAGTCAAGGTGCACATGCATTGACAAGGAACTGCCTCAATGCTGACCCTGAAACTGATTTGAATTTTTGCGACGGCAGATGGGCGACACAGTAAAATCCACTAACCTGGACGGTGACAGTTTTACGTTTTACTTTCTGGAGCTTTTTCTGGAGGTGCTGTTTGGACTTTGGATTGCTAATGGATAATAACACCAAGAAAAATGATACAGACCCATCTTCTGTTTAAATTTTATTTAATGACTCAAGGTTATAAGCATGAGATTTACAGAGAGAGCCCGGCGTCATTCAAGTGAATTCACATAGAAATGAATATAATGTTTTGGATGTCAGATCAGCTCCATTACTTTCATAGATTCGTTTGGTACTTAGCTTTCGTACTCGTTGATGGGGTTGACAGATGTGGGTGATGAAGGACTGTCCAACCTCGTAAGAACATCTGGTACTCCTGCAGTGTCCCTTGTTATCTGCAAATAATACCGACATAGCCATTTTATCAGACAACCACAATTTCCCTGGTAATACCATGTTAGTTGTAATTTCACAATAAGTATCCAAGAAAAAGAAAAGTGATAGATGCACAATATGATGGAACCTATTCTATGATAGAATATGGCATTTATTCCAAAATCATTAGCCAGTAATGATAATGAAGGGGAGCCTTGGCGCAACGGTAAAAGTTGTCGTCACGTGACCTTGAGGTCACGGGTTCAAGGCGTGAAATCAGCCTCTTGCAAAATGAAAGATAAGGCTGCCTACTATAGGCCCTTGTAGTCCGACCCTTCCCGGACCCCGCATAGGCGGGAGCTTCGTGCACCGGGGCTGCCCTTTTATTAGCAAGTAATGACAATATAAGAGGAAAAAGCAATCTTTGAAGTTCAGGGAAACACATGGACCAGTTCACTATACTTGTATGCTCCAGTGTTGAATGATTCAATTGAAACAAATATTAGGTATCATTATTGAGTTATAGGTAAATGACATCAGCTTCTGTTTCTTCCAAGAAAATATAATGGGAGTCTGCAATTTTGAACACCCAAGGTGAGCACCCACTGGATACATAGTTTCAGACTGCTGTCTCCTGACTAGACCATCTATGTGAAAATTTTCGAAGACTGCTTCTTGAAAATACAGAAGCACTGGCTGTATTGATTTCGAGAATGTAATGAAGATTATACCCAACTAAAGGATAAACTCACCAGTATTTCCTCATCAAGATATGAAATCATAAACATTCTCTGGAAACTCCCACCTGGAAAACATGGGAGTTCAGTGAATATTTGAAAAAGATCTCGTCAGCTAAGCATAAAACTTAATTACATGTGTATATCACAGGCGCAACAGATCTTAAGATGATAATCAGATATCAAGATATAATGACATGGATGTTTACTTGAAACAACATAGTAGTTGAAATGTAACTTGAATCTTATTTGGCATTATCGTACTTGGACTATTGTACCCTAAATGAAATACTGAAAAGGGCAGCCTGGTGCATGAAGCTCCCAATTATGCAGGGTCCAAAGAAGGGGCAGACTACAAAGAGTTTATAGTATGCAGCCTTACCTTGCATTTTTGCAAGAGGCTATTTCCACCTCAAACCCATAACCTCTAGGTTAGACGATGACAACTCTACTGTTGTGCCAAGACTACCCTAAATAAAAAACTCCGGAGATTAATATAGACCCTTTCGTGGACATACACTTTCTTATGATGAAGAATAATAAAATTATAAGATTAAGTGAATCTTTAACTATCTCCCTCAAGGTGGAGGATGAATATCACTCACCTACTGATATCTTCAAACTGTTCTTGACTAAGAGTTTTAGTGAATATCAAAGAACTGAAATTTTGACTTCAATTATAGTAGACATAAAAAGGGCAGCCCTTGTGCACAAAGCTCCCACCTATGCGGGGTCCAGGTAAGGGGCGGACCATAAGGGCCTATAGTAGACATGTACTTCAAATATCTTGTCGAACACAATGGTCATTCCTCTAGCATATAGTTCTCCAACAATTTAAACCCATTCAAATCATGAGCAATTTCACCAAAACAAATCACATGCCCTCATCCTGTAACCAGCTTCCAAACGGGTTCTTTTTTTCTTTTCTTTTTTCATTTTGTTCGAAGGGGAGCCTTGGCGCAACGGTAAAAGTTGTCGTCATGTGACCTTGAGGTCACGGGTTCAAGGCATGGAATAAGCCTCTTGCAAAAATGCAAGGTAAAACTGCCTACTTTAGGCCATTGTGGCCCGCCCCTTCCCCGGACCCCGCATAGGCGGGAGCTTCGTGCACCAGGGCCGCCCTTTTTTTTCATTTTGTTCGTTGGACAAATACCCATGGGCAACCTCCAACATTGGGCCTAACACGGGAGAGACACCTTCTTATGCTGCTAAGCTAGAAGGACCTTGCAACTAGATTCTGTTGCTTGCCACCCACAACACCAAGTTGTCTCCAACTGAAGTATTCAGTCTAGACTGACTATTAGAGCAGGATCTCTCCCTTAACTTGAATCTAATTAATCCTCCATGCTCAAGTAATCACTGGGATAACCTTTCCTTATGGCACCATCAATATACAGTGTGATATGCGAAACTGCTTGCTAGTTTAGGATATTTAGGTGAAGGCATGAACCAACCTATGGCACTAAGCATAAACACAACAGCAGGACATGCAACAATCAAATAGATAAGTTACCATAATTACAAGCTAGTATTTACTCATGTTAACAAATAAACTCTTCTGAATCTTTCAGCAATTACCATCTTGATCTGTAGGAGAACCAATTGGGATTAGCACCCTGCTACTAACTACTAAAGTATCAAATACTGCTTATGTGCCAGATTCCAAAATCTCTAGCTCCCAGGAAATACTGTTGCACACCCAAATCATTTGCATGGAATTGTTACCAAAGGCATTTCTTTGTCTCGTCAATAGCCTTCTATTCCTACATAGTGATAATAATGTCAACAACAAATACAACCAGGACAATTAACCCTCCTCAAAATAAACACGTCCACATGGCAAACCCATATCTACCAACAAAATATTGGACATCTTCCCAACGAGACTTTTCTAAGCCATAAATGAATTTCTTCAGAATGTCAACCCACAGAGATCTTACGTAAACCAAAAAAGAAAAGGACATACATGACAATCATATGAAATCAGTCCGTTCTTTTAATGTAAATTAATTTGACAACACCTTTCTCCTCTGGACAATATTAAAATGTCAAATTCTAAGTCAAGCATCAAGTTGCTTACCAAGTGGAATTGTTACTCCATTGGTCACCACATCCTTTATAGGAGCAGGAAGTTGCTGTATTGTACCAACAGCTTGTCCAAAAGCACCCTTAAGTTGCTCAGGTATTGCCTCTTCACTAACTGCTGGCGTTTCAAAGAAGCCTTCGATATATTCTTCTTTCATCCGAAGTGGTCCCTCTACAGATAGCTTTGTTGTCAAAATAAACTTGCTTTCTATCTGAAGTCCAAAAAGAAATGAACTTCAAAATGCTAATACTTCACAAACAAGTCAATCCTACTAAAACGTAAATGCAAAGAAGGGTTATGTGCACGGTTGCACACATAGGAAAGCAATGAGGTTATCAGAACTTATTCCATTTTCTTCTTAGAATCAAATGAAATTCGTCGTGCTGTTTGGTGAACAGGTTCCATATCTCAAACTATTCCAATAAGAGCCACAAGTAAGTTTTAGTATGCAGATTACACAGCTTTAAGAATTGCAACCATGAGAATGAAAGAAAAAGTTTGTTTCACAAAAACCAAGTATGGCACACCATAACAATGTGTGAATTGCAATACAAGCTGACACAAGCACTTTGAAGCTGCATAGTTTTGCCTTGCTTCCATTCAATCATATGCTTAACGGAGCTTAACTACAGTTATTCAGCTTAACTACAGTTATCTCTATGTCACACTTATACTTCAAAAGCTAGAGCAAGCTCTGGGCATATTTTATTATTGAAAAAGGGGCAGCCCCGGTGCACGAAGCTCCCGCCTATGCAGGGTCCAGGGAAGGGGCGGACCACCATGGCCTATAGTAGGCAGGCTTACCTTGCATTTTGCAAGAGGCTGATTTCATGCCTTGAACCTGTCACCTCAAGGTCACATGGCGACAATTTTTACCGTTGCGCCAAGGCTCCCCTTCATATTTTATTATTGAGAAAAAAGAAAAAGAGATATTCAGAGTAGGTCCAATTTTAAGCTAAAGATGCTGTGTAATTTCACTTGGAGCTATACAGATGCAAACATTGAATTATTTACTTGTAATGTTCCAACTTCCGTCATCTTCAGCAGTATTTATATTAACCCAACTGTTTGCCATCGCAGAATCTCACACAATAACTGCTTTTTTCCTCTAATGTTCTGCAGGCCTGGCTCCTAAGCATACTAAGCGAAGCCTGTGGTCATGTTCTCCATGGCACAACCGCTGAAGCTTGCAATCATCATCTCAACTTAAATGGCTGACAGTAGTTAACCATATTATAGATGCAATATCTTCAGAAAGGCTTCCACTTAAGTTTTTTGCCCTTGCAGTCCTAGGGGATAGCTTGACGCATCAATTACCTTCTTCCTGTCCTTATTGACGTGGATTTAATAACTAACAAACTAAGGTGACTGAATCCTGGCACACAGGAAGTATTTGGAAGAACAGGACCATCAGGGATGATGGGAGGTATGCCAGAAAAGCAGGGATGACGTCACAAGCCAATCTTTTCAGTTCTGCAACCTAACTGCTTTTTTATGTTCAATTTGTGCATTAAGTACTATCCAAAAAGCCTAATATATTGCAACTTAGACAAAGTGCAGCAGTAATAACAAATGGATTGCCAGCCAAGCCGATGCTTTAGACTTTGAGTGGTGAATCCGGGGCAACTTTGTGAGTGCAAGCCATTTTTGTAGTGGCAAATACGCAAAAATATTCTTAAGTTACTATGTAAACTATGAGGCTCTTTATGGATCCAGGTATGCTAATATGCTTCTGAAAATAATGATTACCTCATATTATGAGATCAATGTAAAATGGTGCCAATATAAAGTAAATCAAGATTTAGTCATATGGACCACAGCCAGCAAGAAAATTTTGTGAACGTTCTGTATTATACTTATTTAAGAAACATAAGAAAGATCGCGTCTCCAAAGTACCAGATTAATGCACAAAGACAGTCTCAGAAAGTCAATTTTCGAGTTGCATCAGCCACATGCTCCAAAATAGCTTTCTTATCAATCTGCCAAACTTCAATTAGTTAAGTACTGAAAAAGCAACTATTGTGTATCTCTGCCTCATTCATGTTATATCTGATGAACACAGCACCATAACTTTCAAATGCCAGTCAAACATTTATATTAGTTCTTTCCCCAACATATAATGTGCCTGCTATGAACTCCATGATTAAACTGTAGAACAAGTAAAAGAAAATAAGCTGCCGTGGCAAAACCCAGAGATTATTTTCTATATTCAGGAAAATTTCAAATCAGCTTCAAGTCACATTTTAGGAGATTCTCAGTATGAAAAGAAGTAAGTTTGTGGCATTTGACATCTAAAATCAAGGACTGCATATTAGAGAGGAGCCACGGCATATAACCAAGAGGAAAAACAACAATTTCATCAAAACAGCTTCAGCTGACAATTTGTTTAGACCAGATTATTAGCACACGGCATTTATCTAGATATCTTCTAATGCCTACACAGGATGAAGCATTAGACCATTCATAAGTTATTCACATTCCATATATTTAACTTCTGGTCCTATTATAAGGAATAAACCAAAACAGTGAAGATAGCTGCTCCAAAATGATGGAGATTACTATGAGAATAAGTCAATAGAAAACAGGTATTACCAAGTTCAAAAACTTCAAACTTGCTGTAGCCTTTGAGTAGGAGTCCTTTATCATCATTTCAAGTGCCAAAATATTTGCTATAGACATCGGAAATCTCCTGCAAGAAGAATAATTGCTGCATTAGTGCCAGTAACTTACCTTCCATTCAAATCTCAAATGAAAGCAACATATGCAAATGTAGCAACAAAGCAACTAGTGCTTCCCATTAATCATCAAATTTAAAAACCTATGCTAATTTACATGCATTTATTAACTGGTAAGTCCCATTCAATGCATAAAACATGATACGCCGGTGCAAATAAATCATTATTAACTATTAAATGCTAAATATTAGAACTGGGTTAGACATGACTGTGTAAACACATTTATACAACTGAATTAAATCAAGTTCCCCATATCAAAGCTTTGAAATTTCCCTAGATCCTTAAAGAAACTCCAATTTTATCAGGTAATAAGGCTTACTGAGATCAAATTCTAGGATACTGATCCAATTTGTAACTGATTATACTGAGACATACCAATCAAACTAGCACTTACTCAAACAAAAACCTTGCAGCGAATAACCCAGGGCTGCCAACTCCAAACCACTCGAAATTCCACCGACCCTCTAGAAAGGGGGACCTGGACAGATAAATGGCAATCACATAGAAAATAGATATAAGAAAATAGATGGAATTTTATGAGCTGGATTTATTTAAGAAACATACGTCGTAGGCCTGGGTGTGGGGTTCAGCCGCTCAAGACCAGTGATTCTCTCATTCACATCAATCCGCTGCAAATCTGTGGTCTTTCCACTAACCAGAGCTTCAAAACCGCCAGCATCCTTAAACTGAAAAAGTAGTTTCATGAAAGCTATTTCTGATAAAAAGGAAAATTGGGCTCAGAAGAATAAAACATATATCAAGAAAATATTTGTAATGGGTAAATCTCTGCTGCAGAAAATAATGTTCCTTGAAAAAGCAAAGCAACTTCACAGAATATTCATTAAAAGAATGATTTATTTAACTACCCCAATGCACAAAGAAGCAGTGAATAGTTTGTATAAGCTCGTGAAAATCGGGCCCAAGAGGTGACATTCAGCATTCACTTATGGTGGAAAGAATCTCTGACCATAGATGAGCAAAGAACTCAGAAAATTAATGTAAAAACTAAAGAGAAGTTAATTGTATTGCATGAAGATAAACAAAGCCAAATTCAACCGCCATGATAAAAAAAAATAGGGCAGCCTTCACCTCAAATATTGATGAAACATTATGGTAAAAGAATGAGTGCTCAAGATACAACCTACTTGTACAAAATTCAAAATTCCTAAAACTCTATTCCACTTTCAAAACCTGAAGATAAGCAAAAGCTTCTCTTTTTATTCTATTTTAGAAAGAAAACAAAATTTACTCCTGAGAGAAGCAATACGCTTCTAATGGTTATTTCTCCTTTTAAGAGGGTCACCACCATTGACGCTCATCTGTAGCTTCAGAAAGAGAACTTTGTCATCTGACTATAGTCTCTCTCGTAAGCAATTCTCCTTTTAAGAGGGTAACCATTTCTTCTTAATTTAATTACAGATATATGCAGTGGGTGACCACCATTGAACACTTAAGCAGAAAAAAAAGGTACAATAGTGATTGAAAAGCTACATCTGCACAAACAAGAAAAATAATGCACCACAAGAATGGCATTTTCAAATTCAATTCCAAGTATAATTCACCTAATCCTCAAATGTTTCACATCCTTTTTTTATATAAAAAAATGTCTCGTTACATGAATCATAGTTCAAATTATGTTCCAAGCTTAGCACGTGAAATTCAGCTAAAGCTTTCCATCCTTTTCTACTGAAATACTCAAATCAGATGTCAAGTGATTCGTAGTTTAAATTCTGGTCCAAGCCTAGGTCCCGAAATTCAGCTGAAACTTTACTTCCATTTTCTATAGAACAATGTCACATTACATGAATTGCAGTTTAAATTCTGTTAATAATTCGCGAATTCAGCTAAAACTTTACATTCATTTACAGACAAATGTGAAATTAATTGAACGAATCCCAATTCAGTTCACAAAATTCCGCTAAAACATTCAAACCAACAACTGTGTCTACCAAATAAACCGAAAGGCGAAATGTTAAGACCAACTTACAGCAAGAAGAAGGGATTCTTTAGCGGAAAGCCTTTCCATCTCCTTAGCATAAGTCGCCGATGCTCCCTGCACCGCCTGCTGCACCATTGCTTTCAAAACTCCCCGGCGCCGGAATCCGGCTGACGTTTTCCGGCCATATTCAGGAAATCGAGGTGAAGAAAAAGAAGAATAACAAGAAGAAGAAGAAGATAAAGGTAAAACTGTACGGGAGCCTCCGAAAGCAGGAATCAGATCCAGAACAGCAGCCATTGGAGAAAGAAATAAAGAAATCAGAAATAAGAACAGAATATGTGGGAAATTCAGAAGAATTTGATCATCATTTTGAAGATTTCGTACTGAAAATGATGGAATGAAACCCTAGCTCCCTGGAAAGCGAACGGAATGCTATATCTGAAGTGGAAGGACGATGGTTTATGCCGAGGGTAGTTTCGTCAATATGGATAATAAACGGATAAATGACGTAGATTTTCCAAGGGAAAATGATAAAATAATTTTATTTGAGATGCAGAGAAACAAATATGCCCTCGGTTTCCATCAAATTTACGAGGGACGGCATTTGGCCGGACGCGGGTGAAGAGCGAATCCTCACTCCACAGTGCAAGACAGTTAAGTTAAGGTTACTTGTGGACTTCACCTTGACAACAGTACGGTTTGCCCTTAAGGAAATTTTCGTCATTCTGAAAACATTTGACTTTTTGGAAAATAGAAGTGGAGCCCACCGTTTAAATCATCCTCACCATTCATTTGGTTAAGCTTGCTGGGGAACGCAGATATATTAGATTTATATTAGGTTTTGATCGGTCCATGCTTCTAAGCCGTTTATGTGTTAATTGTCAAATACTCATCTTTGGCGTTCAAGCATCAGACCGTTCATTTAAGGGCCCAAAAGCCAGAGACGTAAAGCTCCTGATGAGTTCAAATTTTGATGCATGGATCATCCACAATATGATCTACCAAATAGACGGTCTAGATTAACTTCTCAAAGTCTCTTTTATGAATCATGTTATGGATAATCCATGGCAGTACTGTTCCCCATATTATACAGGGGACATTCAACCTTACTGGAAACAGATTTTGAGTTTTAGAAGTATAATAAAGGATTACGAGATTCATATGCTATGATCCTACGTTCATAATTGGAGCACGGTTCCTCTAGAAGTTATCAGATGGTTGAGATCCTACCAGGAAAAAAGAACATAAAATGAAGATGGCTGTCAGACATTAAACAAACAAATGAAATCTAAAAAACAACATATATGTATTTATTCTTTACAACTGTATGAAGTATAAACACAGCAAAAAAAAAAAAAAAAATTTAATAAATTTTATACAACATGAGTAAATTTTGCTTACGGTAAATACAGTTAATTAATCACTTCCTGGGGTTGCCGGCTGCACGAGTTTTAGTAATACAATTAAATCTTCTGATCATTTACATGGATGGAAGAAAAGGGAAGATCTTGAGGTCGTGGGTTCGAGGCGTAGAAAAAGCTTCTTGCTCTTGCAAAAATGTAAGATAAGATTGCGTATTGCAGACTCATGTGGTCCCACCCTCCTGAATCTTATATATGCAAGAGCTTCCTGCACCGGGCTGCCTTTTTCTATTTACATGGATGGAAAAAAAAAATGATGCAGCAACTTGGTTGTGTTGCTTGACGACAATGTTTGCTTTTTTGACGAGATTGATTAAGTGAAAGAACAGTGAACTCTAAGGCCCTACCAGCCACAGGTCTGGATTCTAAGAAGCTTGAAGTGAAATACTCATTAGAAACATTGTCGCAGAAACCCAATGTTCTTTCTCCTGAAAATTTGATACTGTTGCAGCAAATGCTCTCCATCCATATGTTTGAGTCCTGGGGAATCAGAAAGAAAATGATTATAAAAACATCTCTCACAACAATGAGTTTCATACTAGGACCACAGATTCACAACGATCAATTGCTTGACATTTGTTTGTGCATGCTGTCACCTATGCTGCCGTTATTTCATCAACCTGAAACTATACTCTCACCTTCACAAAACAACAAGAGATATGTTTCAGATGTGTAGTAGTCTTTATTCAGGACTAGAAGCAAAGAAAATGATACACAAAATTGCTGTTCCGAAGATAGTACTGAACTGCAGTTTGGAATTGCAAATGCATCTCCTGATAGTAAGAAGCTGATCCGAGACGGATGCAGATGCCACAAGAAAATATGACTGGATTTCACCCCTTTAACTTGCAATATGTTTAGCCACATCAACTATCTAAATATCTTACTAAGCAAGTTGCTTCTATTTTCAGTTAATAGAGTTGAAATATGTAGAGCTGCACAGATGACAGGAGACATGAGTGATCTCTGATTAAGGGAATGGCAAAATGCAAGGCCAGGTTGTGTAATATTGACCCATGTGGTCCGCCCCTTCTCCAGACCCTGCATACACGGGAGCATCATGCACCGGGCTGCCCTTCAAGGTCTACCCATCTAAAAGAGTAGCTGCAATCAATTAGATATGAACTTAGTTGCAGATCTCTAGTTTATGGTGCGTACCAGTTTTCGACTTTCATGGTTATAAATGCTGATAAATATTTTCAATATTATCAAAACAGTAGAGGATTTCAGGCATAGAAAGTCAGCATACCATGTAAGCCAACCACTGTCAGTTAATTGCCTTCATACCTTCTCCTGACTATCAGAACTCTAGTTCATTTTCTCTGTTAATGGAACCATCATCAGAAGGTCCCAATCCTTTGACCAGTGATAATGCAGAAAGCGTCATGTAGTCTCTTAGCCACTGTCCACACTCCTAGAACTCGCAGATGGGATCTTCACATGGGTCTCCCCTGAAGATATGCAACGAAACTAATGCTCCTGACCATCCTAAGCAGCAAACACATGCACCATGTGTATCATGATCTTACTAAGATCACAATCTAGTTCAATTAGTTTATATTCTCTGGTAAATAAATGCTTCCCGTGCAGGCTGCCACTTCTAGTAAAGTAATGGCTCTGCATGGCTAATGAGCTAACATGTCATCAAAGCTCGTGAATAGGCTCTACTTTTGAAGCTTGTTCTGAACTCAAATCTCTAGAACTTAACCATGCTCTAGCCTCTTGAGGAGTTATTACTTCATTGGTAGCTCAACATATGGATTCTTTACCTGCTTATGCATTCATAGAACAAGACTTTACTGCTCAAGCTGCGTTATATACTCATCACCAATACATTGCAGGGTTCATGATGACAGAAGCCTTTGCCCATGGAGCTATATTCTTCATTCAAGATTACAATCCGGAACAGAATGAAGATATTGTATTGGCAAGAATGTTAGACCATAAAGAAGCTATCATATCTCATTTAAGTTGGGCCAGTCTTTTTTTGGGGTTCCATACCTTGCTGAGTTACTGCAGTAAGCTCATGAGCACGTTAGCAAATGGGTACCCACTTTCTTTAAGCATAACCCAGAAGTCTCTCTCTCTCTCTCTCTCTCTCTCCTAAGAGGCAATCACCTGGTAGTCTTAATCATTATTTGATAGTGTAGGGAGAAAGGGGGGAAAGAAAATATTTGTTGGTTATGGTTAACAACCAGTATCACCAGTTCATCCATCAATAGTCAAGGTAGAGGCTTAAGATACACAACAGTCCTGCAAAAGCTAAATCAACAAAAGAAATCAAAGTTCTGTAACTTTTTGTAGCATAATCTAAAAGTTGAGTTAGGCATATTCAACTTCAAATACAAAAAAAACACTCATTTATAAATTTGCAAACTGTGGCATACCAAGCCTCAGCCACCAATATGTATCATGGGTCTATTTGCTGTCTTTGCTATGTCAAACATCCCAGCATGGGCAGCTTTCTTCCTCTTTACCTTATAAAACAGAACAGAAGTTAAACTCCCAGGGCTATAGACTATAAAAACTATTTGCCACCTGTTTGGACCAATTTACCAAAAAGTACCTGGTCATGCAAAAAGATGTAGAATGATAAAGGAAGACCCAGAAAGTAGCATCATAGTGAAACATACTATTAAGATATTAATTTATGCACAAAAGAGTTCAAAAGGTTGAGAAAATAAGGCTTGCATTATGCATTTCAGTTCAAAATTTCCACAAGAAGACAGGACCTGTACATACTGCTGCCCCAATAATTTCCTTCAGCACGAGATCATCAATGCCACTGCAGAGGGAATCTCTTAGACTTACCTGTCATGTTAACAAAAACATATGAGTAAAATGCTATAGCGGCAGTCAAACAAATAACAAGGATCTATTTAAGATTCACTAAATAAATTGCATTAATGTTCCATCTTTCCAGGGAATAATATACAAAATATTTCTTTGTTGAAGAAGGATAATGTTAAACAGTTAAGAGTGCAACTACGTTATAGATAGCATCAACTCCGTCCTTCCAGGGAATATCTACAAACAATCATTCTGCTCTATACTGGTGCAACTAAAAGTGCAGGCCCTATGCACGAGGCTCCAGCTTATGAGGAGTCTGGGGAAGGGGAGGACCATAAGGGTCAATAGTACGTAGTCTTAACTCACATTTTGCAAGAGGCTGTTTCCATGCCTTGAACCCGTGACCTCAATGTCACATCACGACAACTCTACTGTCGCACAAGGCTCCCCTTCATACTTGTGCAACTATGTCATAGAAATATGAAGTTAAAGAAACAACTTGAAGAAACACACTAGAAACAAATGTTGTGGTACTGTTGATGGATATCAGTCTTATGTATAAAATGTTTACTAGCTAAATAGCCAGAAAATTTTGGAACTCTCGAATTAGGATTCACAAATTGAAACATTTCGCAAGAAAGAAAACTGTGGATCCTTCAAGCACAGAAAAGAGAGTGAAATTGCAAAAAGGTAACATACTCCAAAAAAATTTCTGCTAAAACAAGTAAATTCCATACAATTTGTAAAACTGCTTATGCATTTGTCGTGTCTGCATATTGTACTCCAAAAAAATTTCCTGCTAAAACAAGTAAATTCCATACAATTTGTAAAATCGCTTATGCATTTGGCGTCTGCATATTGTGAAAGCCCTGCAATGACTCTTCGCTGCATTCAGATTATTATTTTAACTCAACTTTACTGTACACTCCTAGATCAGCCCAAGCTAATATTCCTCATGAGAGAAAACTATTGTCAAGGAGAAACTAGAAATGGCGGTGTGCAAATCACGAACTGAGTATGGAATAATTTTAAGACTCCACCTGGAGTTAAGATGTTCTTTGGAACATTATTTAACTTCTGAATTTGGAAGTACAGAGGCTTCCTCTAAAATCTTCTGTTAATCTTTCTTTTTTTTAATGGTTTTAGCAAGCTAATCTTGATGGACACGTACAAAAGATCACTTACCATCACCAACTTCTACTCTAACAAACTAACAGTCTATCTCAATTTGCTTCTTTATAGCACTAAATATAAGTCCTTAAGCTGAATCAATGAAAATTTGATAGTCGGTATATGGTAACCAAGATAGTAACTAGCTGAACATAATCCATTTCTTGTAAAAATTTCTTAACCATGTTAGGCAAACAGCAGTGGAAGTCGGAGCTCCATACCCCAAATCCCTACTGCTCCCAAGAAATTACTCAGTGGGCAAACAACGAAACGAGAAATGGACTTGTCCAAGTGTCTGTGCCTCCTAAGTTGCCATTTCAGAATCTACTTATGAATTTGCCTACACATTGATCTCTTCTATTGAACAGTCCATCATCTGCATACTTCAATTCTATTCATGATATGCTTTCACACCCTAAAACAGTACTGACTGACCTGATTTATGCAAAGTAATCATGGTACAAGAAATGTATTGCTTAATTAGCTTTAATCTATGTTATTGCTCATGTTCTTATAGCCAATTGTAAGAGGAATGACAGGCTTAGAGGTCACAAGATGGAACTTGTTTAGTAGGCCTACAAGACATTTTTTTAAAGAGTCAATTGGATTCCATCTCTAGATCTTTCTTTACTAATCCCTACGGAATACAAGAAATCTCCTATACTAGAGTATAAAGCTTATAATTTTCCCAAGACCACTGCCAGTTCTAATAGACAGTTATAATTCTTACATCCGTATGAGTATGTTTAACAAAGAAAGAGTAATCCAGCCTGCTCCCTTGGTATCCAGTATCTCCAAGTCATGATAAGCTTTGAAACCAAGCTCTTGGTACTTGCATCAGTTGCAGATTGACTTCTGGAAGCAACACATAATTGGTCACTGCACCCCTGGGTGCATGATCAATCTTGCTAAACCAATCTCTTGGTGCTTGTTTCAGTCCATAGATTAAGAAAATACAAACTGCACACCTCTTAAAAGCCTTCAGGCTACTTTTTTGTATACAACTTCTGACAAGGAACCATGAAGGAATTCCCAAAGTGAGAGAAGAGCCATGAATGGAAGCATCTTTAGTGTCAAGCTTCCCAGATTCCATACAATGCATTTTCCAACACAGGAATAATTCTGAATGTAATATTCTAAACTATGAAACTAAGTTTCAATGTCATGCCTCCAAATTAAAAACCTATGGTGCCAACCTTGCCTTCTACATGGGAGTAAAGTTCTGATGTACACATTATCTGGTACATCTATTTGCAGCCACTGTATTCTCAGGTATCATTCTCGTAAAAGGCCGTTATCTCCTCCAGGAGGGCCTCTAACCACTTCTTATTAATGCTACTTGCTTGAGGGATCACCAGATCAGCTAGTTTTGGGACTTTTGCTGGAAATACTTGTTGATTTTTGTCCTAAATATGTAGTACCCTGGAAGTCTGTGGAAGATAGATGTTGCAACACTGGAGGAGGTTTGGACAGTCTCAGGCACTACAGGTAATGAGAAGCCATGAGCACTGGAAGTGGCAATGCAAGAGGCATTGTAGATGTAGAAGTGCGCACTTCCAACTAGGACCAGCTCTAATCATGGGGATATCATGGAGGTAAAACTCCACTTAAAAGAAGGGAAAAAAATCAGTAGGTTTGTAAATATGTGTTTGGGAAACAAAAAAAAGGCAAGAAACTAAAACTTATGATAGGAAATAGAGTAGCAGTGGTAAGCCTTGTTATCATGTTACACCAGAGAAGGTGCATGCATGGCCTAGATGGATCTGGTCAAAATAAGAAGCAACATAAACATATCAAAACACAAACCTAAAGCAAAGAGAAGTAAAGCCAGCACAGGAACTAGTGGGAGAAACGTTTTCAAAAACAACTGAGGAAAACGCATTAATCACATAACTATTGTATGGATGCCTCATTCCAATTGCACAACCATGTGGGGTATGGAAGTAAGAAGCTGATTTCTGTTAATGTAGCAAAGTTTCACTCATGCAACAACTTTTGTGGAATATATTGTTACATAAAGTATAGAACAATAACCTCGAGAGAAGCAGAACATAAGAGATTCTGGGACAAATATATCTACCACCCCTGTCATTCTGTGAATATCATAATTGATCAACAAAGTGTTCAGTAACAAAATGTAGAACATAGTCAACTCACAAAAACATTGTACTTATGGTTCATAACTATATCAATCTAAATCTGAAAATCCACCATAAAAGCCACATAATGATGAGAACAAGAAAATCAAGTAAGAGGAGAGGGTGCCCAGTTTGGATCACCAACATCGAAATGATGGAGTGAGTCCCAAATCAAACTGGGAACCATAGGCTCCTAGCCGTTTGGAACTTATAACCAATTTTAAAAAATATAATATATATTTTGGAGTCAATGGAAGCAGTGAACTTTTGACCAAAATTTATAGCATAGTGGTAACAGGTAAGACAAGCATCTATTCCAAAAAGAAGATTCTTCTGGAGCAAATTGGCTATAATACTATCAGTTCAAGTATCACTGAATCAACAACAACTAGCATGTTTGTAAGAGTTCCAATGATTAGCCAAATTTGGAAAAAGTGAAAAATGCATGTACCTCTGAGGGACCAAACAGACATACTTTAAAGTTCCCATCAGCTAAAAGACATAATCCATTGCAACCAACACAAAAATGTTCTCTCATTGATGTGATGAAAGAAACAGTTCCATGGTGGCAATCTACAGCAAAGTTCTTGGCTGTATCTGTGGGGTGATCCTGAAGTCTCTTCAGTCCCTTAAAATGGCGTACCTGAAGGTTTATGTGATCTCCTAAAATCAAGGCCTGAAAATCATTCAGACTTCTACCTTACCACTCTGTCCATCATTTCTGCGTAAGGCACAATTTTCTTGACATTCCAGACATTTCCATCAAAAGGCATAAGCTCAATGAACCGAACATTGATGGGTTTACAACTCTACGAAATCCCAAATTTCATCATCATTTAGTCCATGCATCGACACACAGTTCACCTCACATGCAGCAGAATATCTCCCAGTCTCCAATCAGAGGTGAAGAATACAAGGATATAGTGAAGACGATTATAAGATAACACCAACTTAGAGTAAACAATCAAATAATTTAGGAACTATTAACAAAAGAAGATCAAACAAAACACCTGGGGCATTCTTCAAAGAACCATTGAAGAAAGCAAAAACAGAAGGAAAAAGATCATACACGACAAGGAATAAGAAACATACTTTAACGGGATTGTATCCAAGGTCGACGGCAGCATTGATCGAGTGCATTACCCTTCCATGCCCTTTATCTCTTGTCAAGAACTCAAACTTCACTGGGACCAGTTTATCCAAGCTAATATTCACTGAATTCAAGCCACATTCTTTCAGCCTAGGAAGGTTTTTCACTAGTGTAATGCCATTGGTGGTCATGGCCAACGTTTTCAAATCCTTCATGTTAGAGAGCTCCAAAAATATGTCTTCAATATCTTTCCTGATGGTTGGCTCCCCACCAGCTAACCCAATCTTATCCACTCCTGAACTGACAAAGAGATTTGTCAGGCCAACGATTTCTTCCTGTGTCAGAAGTTCAGAGCTCGGAGTAAGTTCCACCCCTTCAGCTGGCATACAGTATGACACCTAAGATTGCAACGTTCTGTTAAAGAGATCCTCAAGTAAGTGTGTAGCCTTCCAAATGAGTCAACTGACGTATCAAAAATGGTATTCTCCTCCAGTTGACCTTCTGACAACTTAGAAGAAGAAGTTGCATAGGCTCCCTCCTGAGTCCAATCGAGAACAGCCGTAGTCAAACCTTTGAGAGCAACTACTTCTGAATGGAAAAAGGAAGCCACTTCTGCTATTTAATTAGATCTACATATATCAACCTCATCAGGCAATTTAGATGTTCGCTATTCAAATAGTAACTCCAAAAGTCTATGGCTCAAGTGTCTCAAAAGGCAGCAGTAAGCAAGAAGATAAAGCGCATGAAATTTAGTATAGCTATTAATTCACTCTAAGTTTATGCAACAAATTATATCAATGATACACACTAGGACAACTGCAAGGTGAAGTTGTTGTCATGTCACCTTGAGGTCACTGGTTCAAGGCTTGAAAACAGTCTGTTGCAAAAATGCAAAGTAAGGCTATGTACTATAAACCCTTGTGGTCCACCCCTTCTCCAAACCCCATATACGCAGGAGCTTCATACACTGAGGCTGCTCTTTGATGCACACTAGGAAAACTCAACAAATAAGGCTTCCACTAATGCTTCCCCTAATATCAACTCGTTCCCTGAGATTACCTAATCATAAAAGAAACAAAGCACACTTTACCTAGGGATTTGGTAGCTTGTTAATCTCATTCACAATAAGAGAAAACACATATACTCCACTAGATCCAGCAGCCAATTTTCATATATACGGACAGCAATTAATGCCTTGAATGACCTTAACATCTAGATGACTTCCCAAGTCTGTGAAGAAGTTAAATGGCGAAAAACCTTTCTTCTAGTTTGAAAATGTTAATCCCTTTGATTAACAAACTTCCACCACCCAATACATTACTTATCCTTGCTAACCTTGAACTAGCAAGTAGCAGTTTAAGGCCAACCAAAATCTAGCATGTGAATGTCATTGAACTCGACTCACTGATATGTTCTTACCTACATTCTTCTATTTACCTCCCCTTGAGATGTAAATTTTGTATTGATGTGCATCCAAACCTTAGTTATCAATTTCGATTGGTGGTTGTTTCATTTTTCTACTAGATTACAACGTTCACATGTTCTGGTCCTTCTAGTATTGAAACCAGGAAAGCAGTTAAAGAATGAGAGAAACTCCTTTTCTTTCTTTTTTTTTAATTTTCATTTTTTTGACATACCCAGATTATATATATTAAGGAGAGAAAATATACTATACAAGGATCAATCATGGGAACTATTTTCAAATTCAAAATTGAATGTATTGGCGAAATAGTGTCGTTTCTGATGCTTGTATTGTTCTCGGAGGAACTCGGTATGATTCCATTTCTAAGTTTCCTTTATCAACAAAACATTCTCACTATTCCAAAAAACAGAAGTTTAGCAAAATCTCCAGCCAAAGTTGGCATCTTGAATTTTAGTTTTTGAACAAGATTTCCACCGTTTTCTACTGTCTATCAAGTCTAATTGCAAAAATTCCATCAAATTTGAATTTAGAAGCAACCCCATATGTGGATTAATTAAGACGAAGAAGATTACAAGTTCCAGAAGTAAATAAATACATGATTGAGATAATTGATTCCGATTTAATCCCAGTGCGAGCAAAATTACATGAAACCGAAAGATCCAATCTCCTAGCTGCCAAACGCCAATCAAAGATTTTAGGCAACCGACCTCTCATCGTTCCTACTGAAACACATAAATCATGTCAAATACAGATTATCGCAACCAAGTACATGAAAGGAGACACTGGAAAGTTCCAATTCAGCTTCAGTTCGGAAGCTTTCATGTGATTTCTAGCGCTTGAAATCTGTTTCCATTAAATCAACGATCTTCATTGGAAGATAAGAAACGTAACTCTCTTTTTTTTCCTTGGTTTATTTTTAAAGTATGAGAATTCCAAATTAAATTATGACAAGTATTGCTGTCAACAAATGTCCAGCGCAGTTGGTCGCAGACAACATCTTTGAAGTACGTTTGGTTGTAGGTTAAATTTTCTGCTTTTCCCTCAGGTTAGGAATTAAATTTAGGAGTATTAGTAAGTAAGATTTGAGTGAGTGATTTGTTTTGTAATCCTTCACTTACTAAAAATCAAGCCTTGACCAGTCTCTAACTGTTTAGCAGTAGTAAACAACGCAGCATCTCCCCTAAAATATGCTTTATGCTTGGTTGCATGTTTGGATTACCACCTTTTTCTGTCTAGAAATTAGATTTAGGAGTACAGAATGCAGGAGAGATTTGCTTTATAATTCTTTGCTTGCAAAAACACAATAAAAAACCAAGTTTTGTATTAAAAAATGTTTGCATTAAAAAAAAGAAGACAATGACGGCAACCAAGCTTTGTGTTCATCTTCAAACTTTATAAGCTTGACCTTTGCTTCTCTTTTGCTTAGAAACCCTTGGCCTTCTCCAATGGTTCACGTCTCCTGTTGCTCATTTACATATAGAACCTAAGCACAGATAGCCGACTAGCCTTTGGATTGCCTTTTAACATGTAGAGGACATACAATGCATCAGAACCCATGGCACTCAGCTATTGAGAACGAAAGAAGAGGCAGATGTCCTTAATCTAGTTCCCATCTAATTGATGCACCCATGTGAATCATGTATTCTGTTTGTTCTTTGACCAGAGGTAGGTTAGGGTCGGCTCAAAATTAGTCCTAAATCGACACATTGCCATCCCTACTGTTCATTAAGGAAGTCGTAGACCTTTGATGTGCATTTTTTTTTTTTTCCTTTTGGTACGCTCTTTATGTCCAATCTTTTCCAAAAGCAACCGAGAAAGAGAGTCCATTCTTTCCTGTTTGTGTCGCTCTGGATTTCCTAGGAACTCCACCTGAAACACAGACCATATTGGCCGCAGCTGTGGCAATGGAAGAAAATCTTTTACTCCAAATGCATTAGGGTAGAAAACATTTGACCCAAGGTTGGTTAGGCGTGGACAAGATGAAACGCAATAGGGTTGGGACAGGGTGGCCGAAATTTTGGCATCCAATGGGTTTGCAATTTTACCCTGGGCTGGGCTTGGGTAGAACTTCCTGAGCTTGATTAGTATTTTTGTATTGGGTTTGAATTGAAACCTTATACATTGCACTTAAGTGCAGTTGGCCCAACTTTTATTGGCTTAGGATTATTTATAGTTGAACAAACTAGGTCCAACAGCATGGATTCTACTTGGACATACTAGGGATTGACTAAACTAAGCCGAAGTACTTGACCCTTACGGGAGACTCTTAAGGCTCAACATTCATCCGACCCATTATACTCAACCTCCAATAAGAGTGTCCATTACAATAGCAAAACCATTCGCTTTAGGGCTCTCGCCTGATGTATTTGGGTTTAGAAAATTAAATCAGTGGTATTGTGGTAAGATAGATCTGCAGAAGAATTGGTCTCCAGAAGAGAACACTTCTTTAACAAGATGCTAACACCCCAACAACAACGGGCATGGAAATAAATCAAAGGTCACCGTCATATTTGAATTAGTAAGGTGCTCATTTATTTCACATGGGCTGTATGTTGGGATGACCATGCAGAGGCATCCTTTTTCATTAATTAAGGCTATCATAGTGACAAGATTATAGAAGATACACTCTTGGGCAGTTTCAGTGTATGTCATCACTCCGGGAACACATCTCAAAATGCCACAAACTGAAACATTTAGTAACCTTTAAAGGAGGAATGCTAGTCCTAAGCAAGAGGACCCAAGGTGTCATACAGTGTTATGATCCTAAGTGAGGCCAGCTTAGTGGTATGGGAAGCAGGGGACCCATTGGTGTTTTGGAATATTAGTTTAAGAAATTAATTTGACACGTTCCATCAGTGCTACGGCTTTTGACGTATTTTTTAGGTTTTCAACATCAAGTCAACTTCTAAACCATTGTCTTATACATTGATGGGCTTCCTTGTGTCGCATTTCGCAAGTTCGCCCCACTTAGGATCATAAAAAACAATGGCCATGTTTTATCATGTTGGTCCACATCTTTAGATGTTCATACTTGTCTATTTCATTTCTTTGACTCTCGATATATTGCATCCTAATTATTACCATGATTGGATGATTCTATTCTACTTGGACTAATCTTTGAAGTGTTTTTGGCTAACTCTCAGTATCTACCACGATTAAATTATTTCAATGTCAAAAAATTGTACTTTTTACTTATTGATTCTGAACCTTTCTTTAAAGTGCTTTCGACCGATCATGTCTCTATGACTGAAGGAGAGAAGAAGTCATCCACAATTGGAGAAACCAAATGGACAGTTTGATAGACCAAAGGTGAGCTTTGTCATGATATACTTAGGCAGCTGGACCCTTGCTCCATCCTCACTGTTTTAGGAGTAGAAGTCATCCACGTTTGGAGAAGCCAAATGAACAGCTTGATCAACTAAAGGTGATCCTTGTCATGGTAAAATGGCGAGTTGTACCCTTCCTCCATCTTGTCGCAAAGGATAGCCTCATTCCTCAACTTAAATGAGTCCTCTCTTTTTTATCTTGAGTGCTTGAATTACCACATCTGAGTATTTCCCTCAAGTTTACAAGTTGAATACAGGACTTGGGGAAAGCAATAAGAAGAACAATATTTGAATACAAGACATATCAACTTGCTTCCTATCTAAATTTTTAAGTCCTGGTATTTTTCAAACTCATGAGGCAGCATCTCATTTTCAGGTGTTGCCTTTACATTAATTTCTCTTAGATTTAAAATATCATCTTATTAGGGCTATTGTATCTAGCCTTTCTATGAAAAATTATGTCAATCCATAGATCCTTGCTACCATTTTTTCTAACTTTTATATTTCAATGTTTATGATCTAAACAACAACAAAACACATAGGGGTAGAAACATTCAACATGTTACTTTTTTATATGTATGTAATTTAAGAGATTCTAAATAACATAAATGGATAAGATCTTCCAAAAATTATGCCTAAAGAGATGGGACGATAGCATCTGAAAATAAGATGCTCCTTGAGCGTTCAAAAGTAGGACTCCTAAAATTTAAGGTCGTTTATAGAAGCCAAAAAAGAAATATAAGAAATTGAGAAATAACAACTAGACCCTAAAGAAAGACAGGGATCACTTCTCAACTTATGCACTGTGGTTTTCTTGCTTTTATTTCTTCAAAATATTGATAAAATTCTTATTTATCCTTACTTTATCTCTTCTTCTTTGTTTTTACTAAATTCATGAGACTATGAAAAGGAGGAAGCTTTTTTTTATGAAATCTCCAATAAGTTCTTCTATTATTATGCTTCTATTTCTTCTTTTTAAGTCATTTGTGACTCAAGACCCTTCTAATATCTTTAGGTCCTCTGCCTACTACACAGCAAGCCAACTTATCAACATCCAACAACTTTAGATTAATCCCGCTCAATCTCCATGAAAGAAAATAGAAAAAGAGGCATTAAAATTGTAGGTACCCTCAAATGCAAAACTTAATTGGGGACTTACCAGTTTCCATTTCACATTGAGTAGTAGCTCAAATTTTGCAAGCGCAGATCTAGACCCTTCTTTGCTTTCTCATCCACTCATCTCTCTTTCCAAGGGATTCTTCTCTTTATTCTACACTCTTTCTTAATGAAGGGAGCCTTTATACTACTCCATTCATTTATTAAAGGATGTTGCAATCATCAATTGTAATATCCTTAATTTTTAGTATAAATTAAGAAATTACTAAATAAATTAAATTAAAATTTTATAGATGGAAATTTTTCCTGAAAACTAAGAATTTGAAAGTGCTCGTCGATAGGATTCCAATGCCACAAAGAACGCGAAAAACGGAGCTCAAACGAGGGAGTTAGGAGCCGTTGAAATTATAGGGCATTTTAGTCATTTGGTAGAGACGTATAACACAGAGGCCCAAATTAATAATGGCACCCTCGTCTTCCACACGCATCTACCAGATCCGGCGAAATAGCTGGAGAAACCAGTGAAAAGAGGCATGAAGGGAAGAGTTTCTCTTCCCCTAAGGACTCTACAGCTTATATCTACCCTCCCCAGGTGCCAAAACGCTCCACCTTAAGCGTTTTCACTGAGTTTCACTCAGTAACCCTAGCTTCGCAAAGTTGAAATTTTTCAGCGAGTGGAACTACGATAACGTCCATCAACGGCTAACAACGCGAGGTAAGCCTTAAACCCTTATTTCTGTATTTATTAAATAGGAAATTATAAATTAGAATTACATTTAAATTAGGAAAAATCAAATTTTCCTGGGAACTTTGTGCACGCTACTGTTAGAGTGTGATTTTATGGATGAAATCATATTTGTTTGAAAATCGCACCGTCCAACTAGTGCACAAGAGACCCAAGATCAAACCCTATAAATTTGGGAGAGATCCAACAGTGGGTTTCTCCAGAAAATGTGAAAACCAGTACCTATGGACGTTTTTAGGAACTTAGGAAAAATTGTTTAAAAAACATGGTTTTTGGCAAAATCAATGCAAAAGGAGGGCATAAATGAATTCTAGAGGAAATTCTAAGAAAAATGGCCCAAAAATCGCACAAAACAGACGGCTGTGGGCTGTCTCGGAACGTTAGCAGGACGCCCCAATGAGAACGACGCACAAACAGCAGTCGTCGCCCGCGTGGGAGCCCCCACGTGGGCTATCTTGGAACGTCAGGACGCAATCGTGATGCACGCAGCGGTGCATCACGGTACTGAGGACGCACGCGACCCGTCCCCATGACGCGTCTCGGTGTCGGGCATCTTCATGAAATCATTTTACGCCGGTATAAACTAGCAGAAACCAGCGCCGCCGGTACAAACCACCTTACGGTGGTCGGTCAACCCCATTTTGTATATGTTTTCACTAAAACTTGATTTTTATGAGCTAGAGGAGTCCAAATCACTATCCGAAAGAGGCGTTGTAACCGTATTGACGACGCGAACCTAGTTTTAACTTAAAAACTTATAAATGACCACTTTTCATTTAGAAAAATTTTAAAATAGTGATGTGACATGTACATGTGCACTTGAATATACCAGTTAAGGGAAATTATTAGCAAGCTAAGTGGTCTCACATTGAGGTAAGTGACGACAATTAATGTTTTGCCTTGATTTTTAAACCATACATAAACATAGCATCATGCGTGATTGTGTTTTAAATTGCAATTATTATTTGCCGTGGATTTCATGCGACTTTGAGTACATTATGATTATTACAAATTGAAATCTTTTATTGAATAAACTTAGGACAAATGTTTTTATGAGCATGATGTTAATTAATTATGCTTAAATAGAGACTTATTTCTTATTATATATTGGAAATGCATGGATTTACATGGAAATAAGAATAGAGGCTTATTATCTGGTCCTTTTATAAGCTAACCCTAGGATGAGGGGCATGTCTTGGAGATTTCGAGTTATGAGTGCTCTTGAGTTTTAGCATATACATATGATTTTCGTGTTTTATATTTGATGACGGGTGCTCTCACCCGGTGGGCGTCATGCTAGGAGGGATAGGGCCGGCTACCCACCCTCCGAGATTGTGATGTGATGATATTGTGATATGATAGACACCTGCTCATAGATGGCATTTGGTAGGGGTTTGGTAACATGGATAGTCCACACCACCGGTCTGACCCTTTCCCTGGGAACAGATGCTAAGTCTCCCGTTATGGTGTCGACGGAGAGCGGCGGTGGTTGAGACCCATGGAGGGTTGCCACTGTGGCATGATGACCCATATTCTTATTATGTACGCGTGTATGATGAGCATGGTTATGGATGGTATTCCTGGGTGTGACGACACTCAAAGGTTGGCTATGAGTACTCATGATCAGTGATATTAGTGCGATGTCTTGGGACCCATTACCTTAGGGTGCCCTTATTCTTATTGTATGCTTATTTACATTGATTCATGTCATGTTTTAACTCTCTAAAATGCATGTTTTAGCATATGGAGTAAATTGGCATTTATATTGGCATGACTTATGATACTGCTATCTTCATAAATGATAGACTTTTATTTTATTAGTACGGTTATTCATTTATTTTATTTTATTACATTAATTGTCTATATACCTACATAAGCGATAGCTTGCTGAGGCATTGCTTTGTTTTGCAATGCCTTAGATCTCGAGCGCGATAACATGAAAGGCAAGGCTATTAAGAAACCGTGAGAGCTGCGAAAGATCCTTTTTCCTAGAATCTAGGACAGTGATGTGAGTCAATAAACAGGATTATCATTTGAATTTAATTATGGATTGTATACTTTATATTTTGGATTTGATTGAGATGTTTAGACATATGTTGGACATTTATATGAGATGTTATGATGGATAGACTCTGGGCCATATTATTATTGTGTTTTGGACATTTATTTGATTTAAAATAAAGGCGTCGATTTATTTGACGTTGATTGATACGCGTATTGTTTTAATTTATGTTTAATTTATATGTATGCCATTTTGAGAAAGGAAAACTAATACCCAGAGTTTTTAAGATATGTTTTAGTAAAATGTTAAATAAAACTTTTCTCATGGGATCCCAAATGCTCTTATTAAAAATGCTATTATAAAAATAAAAATAAAATGTCTTAAAAACCCGGGGCGTTACATCTATGGACTTATAAAAACCAACCATGAAGGAAGCTGGTAGAGTGACAAGTACTATTATCAAATGGACCATAGAGCCTTTTCTATATGTTGGACTAATATTGTCAAATTGTCATTATAAGATGGATTAGAAAACTAGTTTATACGCTGGGCTATTCTTGTCCTAAACTGTAACGTTCAAGAAAAAGAAAAGAAAAGAAGGTTGCCTTAAATAGAAGGGGGTCTTATTTGATATGGGCACCCCTCCCTCTTAAACCTAAGAATAGACCATTAGGTCTATTCCAAAACTTGAACCCAAAAAAAAAAACCTGACGCATGAAGAGGGAGGAGAAGAGAGGAGGAAGAAGGAGAAGGAGAAGGAGAAGGAGAAGAGAGTGGGAGAGGAGAAAGGGGGGGAGAATCTGATGGATCCTCCGCTGTCCTTTTCTCTCAACGTCAACAAGAGGAGATCAACGGTGAGAAAGTTCACCAAAAAACAAAGAGTGAACGGCGTCACTAATTGATGATCGGAGCTGTTCACCGTCTTCCTCGCCACCATAAGCAAAAACCCCATGGTTGCTCATTAATCAGGCAAGTTTTTGGTGGAAAAAAAGTGGGTGAAACTAGAGTTTAGGGTGTAGGATTTTCAAGCCATCACCGAAGACAACGCAGGCTCAGATGATCCGAGCCAATCATGTTGTCCAGCACGACAAAACGAAGAAAACCCCCAAGTTTATTAGGAGATCTAAGATGATCTGGATTGTCGATCTGAGGGGAGACAATGAATGGGCCCAATCGAAGGTTTTTAAGCAAAACGATAATCAATCTGGCTCATCCAAGGGTGAACAACAAATGAAAATTCATCCAAAAGGTAAGATCTACAAACTCAACTCGTGATTTGAGGTATTTTGTAAAATCCTCACAATTTAGGCTAAATCTAGGTTTTGTGGATGATCTAGCCGCCCATCTCAAATCAAAACTTAGGGATAGGTAATTAGGTGCCTAATGTAGTAGGGATTAACCAGAGATTGTCGACCTAGGCTGAAAACTGATCGGAGTCTGATCTGTTATTGTTCACACAGTAACTTATTAGCGTCTAATCGATGATCAGATGCCATGGATGCACTCTAAAACAATGAATTAACTAGGATATGGCAGAAATTGAGAAAATTATATAAAAATTAAGTGAATAATTTGGACCGTCCAATCATATAGTAAAGGAACATGAACCTTGGAATGCCTGATCTGTGATCAGATGAAGCCATTACATGGCTAAATTTCAAATTGATATAGGATGAGCTAAATTTCATTGAATCATTAATAAAATATTTAATAACATGCTAAGATCGATATCCGACCACTTTTAGCCATCGGAACACCAATCTAGAGAATGAATAGCATATCAAAGAGTGACCTAACACTGTTCTTCACGTCTAATTAATGATCAGTCATTGGTGAATGACTGATTAGAACCCTAATAGCCTTAAACAATCCATGATGTAGAAAATAGACTAACGGCCTTAAACAATCCATGATGTAGAAAATAGACTAACAGCCTAAGTAGCTAAGATCATATGGTAAAGAGTGATGGATTGATGTATCCAATGATCAAATCATATATACTCATCCTAGAAATTGATCTAGACCATTGATGTGACTCAAAAATTTAGATTTGGTCGATCTGAGAGTAATTAGACTCCCAAATAGAAGTATAAATCATGGATATACACTAAAATGAATTGATAAACACCAAATTAAATTGGTTGTGATGATTAAGATTAGAATTTATAATCAAATCACAAATTCAAGGCGATTAAGAGTGATCCAACAATTGGATCGTCTCCAATTCCATCGAGATGGAATAAATTGATTCTTTGGTGATTAGGAGATCTTAAAATAACAAATCAAAATTTGATTGATGATCAAATCAAGTAGATGAGTGTTGGATGTCAGAAAAAATAAATAATAAAGATAAATCAGGCAATCTAGACCATTGATCTAGATCAAAAGCTAGATAAGAGGATCATTGGACAAATTAACTTATGAATTGACATAAGTAAAGAGTAAAAATTTATAACAAGGTACATAGATGGAAATGAACGGAACGAAAAAGTACTATAGTACTGACAGGTACATCGAAACACACAGTTTGAGAGGAGTACGCACCTGATATGGAGATTTTTCCTTCATCGAGGTAGGTGACGGCATTTAATGTTGCATATTGATTTTCTAAAGTCTTGAACCATCATGGCATATTGACTGCTTGAGATTATTATAGCATGGATTCTTTCATATGTGCACTTATGATTTTTGACTTATTTTGCTATATTAGACATGAGAATTTGATAGTGTATTGAGGACATTTGAAATGATCGATCTTCTTTATTAAGTTTTGATACTATGGATCTTATATATTTATTATTAATGGATTGTAAACATCTTTTCTTTACTGCATCAGTAAGTTTGAATGATTTCTCTCAAATTTGTGTTTTAGGCTTAGTGGTTAGTCTTTGAGAGGCTAACCCCAAGATGAGGCGTAGTGCCTTAAGATGGTAAGCCACAAGTGCTCCTAATTTTACAAGATACTCATAGAGGCTTGGTGGCCAATCCTTGAGAGGCTAACCCTGGGATGAGGGGATGCCTTGGGATGGTGAGCCACAAGTGCTCCTAGTTTTTTTAGATCTATGATTTTTCATGGTTGTGAGTTATAATGGGTGCTCTCACCCGGTGGATGTTATGCTATGAGGGATTAGGGTCGACCACCCACCCTTTGAATTTATGAGATGATAGACACCGGGTTGATAACATGGTAGTCCACACTACTGATCTGGACCTACCGATGGGGACGGATGGCAAGTCTCCCATTACAGTGTCAATGGAGAGCGGTAGTGGTTGAGACCTTAGTATGCTTATCACTACAGCATGATGATCCATACTCTTATTATGTATGTATGTATGCATGATGAGCATTGAGATGTGATGGTGTGCCTGGGTGTGACGACACTCAGAGGATTGGTATGAGTACTCATGACCTGTTGTACGCATGTATGGGACACTCGTGGGACCCACGTACCTTGGGGTACCCTGTCTATTTGTTGTACGCTCATTGAGATTGCATCATATCATGTTTTACATTTATGTGATCCATATTTTATTGTACATGATGCTTTGCCACTTGTATTGAAACGATTTATGGCATTTGTGTCCAATAATTATCATGCTTTACGCTCTTATTAGTTCTTACTGTTTGAATTATTCTTTATATGCCATTATTTCATTACATTAAATGTCTATGTACCTACCAAGAATGTTTGCTGAGGCATTGTGTTATTATTGCATTGCCTTAGATATTGAGAGAAAGACATGACTGATGAGGAGTCAGATGAATAGTGATCGAGATATATCATATGGAGGTATGTTCTAAATTCTACCTGGACTGTATATATGGATCTAAATTATTTGGACTTAATTAGATTGCCATTGGGAATATAACTGTTGACTGGATGGGTCCTAAAGAAGTAAACTTGTTTTGAAAATGTTTACTTGAAAAATAAAAAATTTATCTGAGTTTTAAGTAGATGGTTGACACTCAGGGTTTTTCTTAAAATGAAATTCATTGAAATTGTTTTTAACTGTTTTGGTTTTCAGAAATTGGGGCCCACCTTTCAAAAAATTTTATTAACAAGTGTTGAAAAACTTAGGTCATCACATAAACACAAAACATTACAAGCTTGTTTGCTTCTTGATGGCTTTCCCTTTATAACACCACATATAAAAAATAATAATATTCTATTTTGGAATGAATGATATTATTATTTCATTCTGAAATTACAAAGAGGAAATCAAGGAGATCTTATCCTCAATTACTCAAAAGAAATGTGTGTAGCCACACTAAGCCCATGGTAGTTTAAACATTTCAGCTTTGAATAAGTGATCTCAATTCCTCCCAAAAATGTCCTCTTCTATTGTTTTCTGGTGGTCCATAAATTGGTGCAAATGCCCATTAAAACTAATCGGCTACATTCTAAATTAGTATAGCCGGGAAGAATTACCCTCTATTTCCCTACTCTGAACAGACTGTCTTTCCATGCCAACAAAATTTATCTCGATGCCCCATTAGCAAGTTTAAAAGTCCATTCAAATCTATTTTTAATTCCCATTTGTCTCACCAGTGAGACATAAATGTCTTGTGCCTTTGTTTCTTGGGAGGCAATAATATCATCCTTCTATTCGTCAAGAAATTTCTTTACTAAAGTTCTTTTCTCCCTTGACAGAGTGCCTCTAACATTTCATGAGATGTTCTTCATTTCAACTTCCATGAGTTTCTATCCCTTCCCCCACCTAAACCATCTCTGATCTACAAAAATTTCTTATTTTTTCTCCTTGAGAAATTCAACTTCTTTGGCCGTTCTTGATCCCACCTCTCCCATTTTTGTTTTTTCTAGTTAAGGATTCCCAATTCAAGTTTCATAGAGAGTGAAATTATCTCTTTTTTCTTTCCTTGAAATGAAATCCCTAATACCTCTACAACTTCTCTGATTTTGGTTCAAACAATATATGGTGCATTTTCCCATGGAACCTTCTCAAATTTCTACCCATCTTTCTCATTTGAGTCCTTCACCATTTGCGACCTTGGGCTCATGATTCTCAATATTTTGGGTTTGAATCTAATTAATTTCTATCCTATGAAGAGCTTCCTCTAAAATTCTAACTCTCAGCTTGATTCATTGACATTTTGCAAGAGAGAAACATCATTGAGGTCCATTAGAATTGGAAATAGCATATCATTTTCTCTATTAACATTTCCATCCTATTACACAAGTGGCTCTCTACGCCTGTATTTCCATCTTGATTCACTGACAAATGAAAACAATGTCTTAATAGCAAATTTCTTCCCCCATAGGAAGCTGAAGACAAAAAAAAAAGGAGGGATCTAATAGGACTGGTGATGACCTTGGTCCTTGGGAAGGAATTAATAGGGGGCGACTGCAACCTGAAGGGAAGAGAGTACAAATAGAGGGGGGGGGGTAAGAAAACTTATCAGCAACAAGTTCTGGCTGCTCTCTTTCCCAACATCGACTGCTCCTCTCTCCCCTTCTTCTCTCCCTCTTTTTTCTTGTTTTGATTTTTACCAATCAGCCAGAACCTGTTGCTGATAAGTTTTCTTAAGGGTCGTCGACTGCTCTCTTTCCTCAAGGGCAGTTGGCTGCATCCTCCACAATGGTCATCTGCTGTGTCCCAACTTTTTTTTCTTCAACAGTCATTGGTTCCCAACATCGACTGCTCCTCTCTCCCCTTCTTCTCTACCTCTTTTTTCTTATTTTGATTTTTACCAATCAGCCAAAACCTGTTGCTAATGAGTTTTCTTAAGGGTCGTCGACTGCTCTCTTTCCTCAAGGGCAATTGGTTGCATCCTCCACAATGGTCATCTGCTGTGCCCCAACTTTTTTTTCTTGAAGCAAGAGAGCAGTCGACGACCCTTAAGAAGATCACAGGTGACTGTCCTTGAGAAAAGAACGCAATTGATGGTCACCGCCCGAGAAAAAAAGAAAAGAAAAAGAAAGGGTGAAGAAACTTATTTGACCTAGCATGCTAAAGAATGGCATGCCTCGTGGGACTCTAGTCGAACAAATAAGAGAGGAGAATACACCTTAAGAGAGTTTAAGGCATACTACGTAGTGCATAGTATACGACACGAGAAGGCGGTTCCATGTATACTACAACACAATGGAGTAGCAGAAAGAATGAACAGGACCATTGTGGAGGGAGTGAGATGTATGCTCAATATAACTAAGTTACCGAAGCCATTCTAGGGTGAAGCTGTAAGAATTGCCTACTATCTAATCAACAGAACACCATCAACACTACTAGAGTTCAAAGTCCCAGAATAGAAGTGGTCTGGCAAGAAAGTAACCTATTCGCACCTCAGAATATTTGGGTGTAAAGTTTTACACATGCATCCAAGGAGATAAGACATAAACTTGACTTGAAGTCTACTCCTTGTATCAGCAATAGGTTCTGGCTGATTGGTAAAAATCAAAACAAGAAAAAAGAGGGAGAGAAGAAGGGGAGAGAGGAGCAGTCAACGTTGGGAACCAATGACTGTTGAAGAAAAAAAAGTTGGGGCACAGCAGATGACCATTGTGGAGGATGCAGCCAACTGCCCTTGAGGAAAGAGAGCAGCCGACGACCCTTAAGAAGATCACAGGTGACTGTCCTTGAGAAAAGAACGCAATAAATGGTCGCCGCCTGAGAAAAAAAGAAAAGAAAAAGAAAGGGTGAAAAAACTTATTTGACCTAGCACGCTAAAGAATGGCATGCCTAGTGGGACTCTAGTCGAACAAATAAGGGAGAAGAACACACCTTAAGAGAGTTTAAGGCATGCTACGTAGTGCATACTGTACAACACAAGAAGGCAGTTCCATATATACCACAACACAATGGAGTAGCAGAAAGAATGAACAAGACCATTGTGGAGGGAGTGAGATGTATGCTCAATATAACTAAGTTACCGAAGCCATTCTAGGGTGAAGCTGTAAGAACGGCCTGCTATCTAATCAACAGAACACCTTCAACCCTACTAGAGTTCAAAGTCCCAGAATAGAAGTGGTCTGGCAAGAAAGTAACCTATTCGCACCTTAGAATATTTGGGTGTAAAGTTTTACACATGCATCCAAGGAGATAAGACATAAAATTGACTTGAAGTCTACTCCTTGTATCTTCATTGAATATGGAGATGTGGAATTCGAATACAGATTATGAGACCCTGAAGGGAAAAGGATCATTCGAAGCAAAGACATGGTATTTCAAGAAAACTAGTTCCACGAAGAACCGAGAAAGGCTAATGAAGAACTAGTGTTCCATATCTAGTATCAGATTCTGTGTCCATACAGGTTGACTCAAAAACTAGGCTAGAAGTAGAAGAAGATATAGAGGAACTTGAGCAGGGGGAGCATCAACCCCCTTCACTAGAAGATATTGGACCATCAGATGGTGTAGCTACTTCTTAGTTAGAAGCTAAGCCTCAGTCAAAGAAGTCAACAAGAGGATGTATTCTGATTCCTTCACACAGTTATCTGAAATCAGAGTATATCATGCTTACTCACAATGAGCTAAAGAGTGTTCAGGAAGCCCTGAAGCATGCAGATGAGGACAAGTGGGTGTAAGCAATACTAGAAAAGATTAGCTCACTAAAGAGAAACTAGACATATGAGCTAGTGAGACTTGCCAAGGGCAAAAGAGCACTGAAAAATAAATAGGTGTTCAAGCTAAAAAGAGATAGCAACAGAAAACAAGTTAAGTATAAAACGTGATAATCATCAAAGGCTTCGAATAGATGAAAGGAATTGACTTTGATGAGATCTTTTTACTAATCGTGAAGGTGACATCAATCTAGATCATACTTGGACTAGTGGCCAGACAAAACTTGGAGCTTGAACAAATGGATATAAAGATAGCCTTTCTTCATGAAAATTTGGAAGAAGAGATATACATGGAACAACCAAATGGCTTTAAAGTTGTAAGGAAGAAATAGTTGGTTTGCAAACTAAAGAAAAGTCTCTATGGTCTTAAGCAAGCACCAAGGTAGTGGTATAAGAAGTTTAACTCATTTATGACAAGTCAAGGATTCAAAAGGACAACGGCATATCAATGTGTATACGTACAAAGACTACCTAAGAATAAATTTGTCATTCTCATACTTTATGTAGATGATATGTTGATGGTTCGACAGGATGTAACCATGATTAGTAGGTTGAAGATAGAGTTACCTAAGTCCTTTGACATGAAAGACATAGGACTGGCTCAATAGATCTTGGGTGTGAAGATCACACATGATAGAAAAGAAAGAAAGTTGTGGCTATCATAGGAGAAGTATGTTGAACGAGTAATCAAGTGATCCACTATGGAGAGTGCTAAGTTAGTCAATAGTCCACTTTGCAACTATTTCAAACTTAGCAAATGTATGTGCCCCTCAACAACACAAGAGATTGACAAAATAACAATGATCCTTACTCATTAGCGTGGGAGTTTAATGTATGCAATGATATGCATAGGGCCAGATATTGCTCATGCAGTAGGCATCGTGAGGAAGTTCATGTCCAAACCAGACAAAGATTATTAGGAAGTCGTGAACTAGATACTGAGGTACATGAAGGGTACATCTAAGTTGTGCTTGTGTTTCGGAAGTACAGAGACAACCCTAGAAGGATATATAGATGCTGACATGGCAGGAGATCTTGATGAAAGAAAGTCAACATCAAAATTTCTTTTCACTTTTGTAGGGGGCTGTGTCTTGGCAGTCTAAGTTACAGAAGTGTGTTGATTTATGGACAACAGAAGCAGCGCACATTGTTAGAGCTGAAGCAGGCAAGAAGATGTTGTGGATAAAGTGATTTTCCAAGAACTCGGCGTCATTCAAGAAGAGTATAAGGTACATTGTGATAGCTAAAGAACTCTGTATCATACATGCACAAAGCACATTGACATTCAGTATCACTGGATATAGGAGGCGATAGAAGAACAGATGCTAAAACTAAAAAAGATTCAAACTGATGAGAATCCTACAGATATGTTCACAAAGGTAATAACAGATGAAAAATTGGTGTTATATAGAAACATAGCATGAATGAATGCTAACTAAAGAAGTATGGCATGAGGATGGAGTGGGAGAATTGATATGATCCATCCCCAAAATGGAAGTCACTGATCCAATTGTTTGAAACCTACCAAAAAGAGACAAACCATCAGAATCAATCAAGGATTGATTGGGATTCTAGAAAAATCAAGATCTGGAAATTAGGATTTGATTTAGAGGAAAATCAGCAATTCTAATTCTCTATACTCCTATAAATTGGTGTTGATGTTAAATCGCACGTGCATGGGCTATTACAGTATAGCTATGCTAATACGGGTCAATCCCACAAGGACTCGCTTTAAAAGATGGAGTTTTAAATAAATTTAATTATCTAAAATAAAAAAAAATAAAACATAAAAAATTACTAGAATTACTGGAATTAGAATCAGTGTTCAGATCAGTTCAATTTCTAACTATTACAGAATTTCCAGTTCAAACAAAAGTAAAATAAACCAAATAACAAAAAAAAAACTACTTCCTAGCTTAATCATCGTCAATATCTTCAAATTTGGTCTTCAAAAAGTTGATCAGCCTTCAGCACTATCTTCAAAACATCATTGATTAGAGATCTACCAATCGAATTTGTCAGATTCCTCAAAATAGTCAAGATCTTGAGTAATTTGTGATTTTGGGATTTTGACGGATTAGGTTGATTTCTGAATTTCATATTAAAAATCAGAAATGTCAATTAGGTCTACGGATGTCCTATGAACGAAACTGTAAAGTTAATTTGGAATCAAATAAGAAACGGATGAGAAACATGCAATTCTTGGTTGATAAAGGTTAGCCCACTGATTGGGTTAGACCTTAATTGATCTGATTTGGATTGAATTGTTCCTGGATAAGCAGAAGACAGATAAAGCAAAATTAGAATAAATGGGACACATATGTAATTAAAGCAAAAGAACAGAAATGAGATTACAACTAAAGACTTAAGGGCAAAACTAGAATTAACGATAAAAAAAAAACCCAAAGGAATCCGGCGAGGAGAAAACGTCGAAGGAGGAGGAGGGAAAAGGAAGAAGGAGGACGAGGAGAGGAGAGGAGAGGAGGAAAGAGGAGAGGGGAAGGAAAAAGGAGGAGAACCTAGATCTGGGTTTTCTTCCTCTTAGTTGCCGGCGATGGAGAAGAACACTAGAGTAGAGGGCAGGTGAGATCGACGGTTCTTCCCTGCGATTGGCTGTCTCTTTGACTTTATAGTGGTTCTGGGACTGAGCAGTGCGGAGTAGCAAAGGTAGATGGTGAGAAAGAAGGAATGAACAGAGAAAGGAGATCAAGCGGAAGGGTGCATGAGATGGGGGTGGTGAAGAGAGGAGAAGAGGTGGAGGAGTAGTGGAGAATGGGAGATGGGGGGGTTGTTTTGGTACGGTGGAGAAGGTAAAAGAGAGGGAGGAGCAACGGAGGGTGCGACCAAAAGAAGTAGAAAACAGAGGGACGAGAGAAAGAAAAGGGACAGAGGCATCGAGTCTAGTTGAGAAGCGAAGATTAAAGAGAGATATGAGGGAGAGAAAGGGAAGGAGAGGGAGAGGGAGATAGTAAATTTGAGGAGTCTACCTCCTATGTCCAGCCAAGAGAGAGAGAGAGAGAGAGAGAGAGAGAGAGAGAGAGAGAGAGAGGGGATAAGAGAGAGAGAGAGAGAGAGAGAGACGTGTAGGAGGTTTTTGATAAGAAAGAGAGAAAAGATAAGAGAGATAGATACGTGAGAGTGAAATAGAGAGGGGATAAGAGAGAGACATGAGAGTTGGAGAGGTGAGAGAGATAGAGGAGTGGGGTCCACCAGCAGTTCAGTCTTGCCAAACTTTGCAAGACTCCTCTATTTTTCAAATTTCTTCTATCCTAGGAGTCTTCAAAGTCTTTTCTTTCTAGAAAGCTTTATCATCCTTATCTAATCTCCTTAATTTGATCTGGATCATTCAAGCTCGAGTTGATTGATCTGTAATACATAAGACCCAATTAAAATAATTTAAACCATTTATTACTATTCTGAGTAGCTCCGATGATCATCTGACCATTAAATTTTGTAATTCAACGATTGGGTAGCCAATTAAAGCTAAAATAAAATATTTTATATAAAATCTTGAAATTGAGGGCCTAGATGCTCTAATTGAATACTAAATTAAGGGTATTTTAACCGAAATTGAACACTTAACAATTGGAGCTAGAACTGAAGTTGTATATCATCCCATCACATTATCTCTATAGTGAAAAGGTTCTTCTCACTTTTCCTGTGTGGATGTAAGCCAAATTGGTCAAATCATGTAAATGCTAGTCTTTTTATCTTTCATGTGAGAATGTTTTTAGTTTCTTAACTTAATAGTTAGCACTTCTTGCATCTTCTCCGATAGCTATCTGTTCTCCATGGCAGTTTTTCTATACTTTTTGAAATCTTCCTTGCGTCTATCCCACCGTCTCTTATCTCATGCCCATAAACATTCCATTTCCGCCCAAAATTTCTTGTTCTCTGCCCAGACTTCACATTTTTTATCTGAAAAGAGGAGACCCTGTAGCCTGAATCAGTACAAAAGCTTCATGAAAACCTGCTGTGAACTCACATGTGAAAACTTAAACCTTCACCTCTCCCAAGGATTTCTACAATCTCTTGGAAAATATCAAAGTCCCAAGCCAGCAGTGGGACTTCTCTAATGGAAACCCAGAAAATTGTGTCTACAGCTCTTAAAATGTTTGTCCATGTCGATAATCTTTTGAAAGGACTAATTTTCTCTTTGCAGTGAGATTCATAACCATCTGGACTGTTTCCTGTGACTCAAAAGTGATGAGCATCTCATCTTCTTCCATCTCCCTGATTTGGGGTTTTGAAGAAAGCTTTCAGTAGTTAGAAATCCATGTCTGGATTTTCAGACTGGACCTCTCCTTTGAATCCACAGTTCCTACTAAACATTTCTCCAAAACATCCATGTCACTTGAAATGGTGTCCCCCTTGACTTCAATTTCCACATCTTCCCTTCAAATGCTTCATTTCACTCCTTGACCCACCTCCTTATACGACCTATCCACCTGATAGCCCCCTCTGCCACTAGGACTCCCGTTTTCTGGAAGGAAGACTCAACCCCTCGGGGAACCTCAGTGGACTCGTTAAGGGGTTTCTTGGGAGACAATTTTTGTTCAGGAATGGAGGTGTGGGACTTGCTCCAACATTTGGGAAATGATTCTTCTCTGGAAGTTAATGAACTGGCACCTACAACACTTCCAATCTTCGTCTCTCCTTGCATTTCTTGTTTGAAGGGCAGAGTCAATCCTTTTTAAAAAAATTATTTCTTCTGCCATCATTGACTAACACAAGCTGACTCTCCCATCAAGCGAGGGTCTGTTCCTTCCATTGTATGGAGACGGTTGAGTCACTACAGAGCCCTTTTGCCGGAAATCTCTTCAACTCGCCCTCCAAATCGCCATTCCTCATATAAATGTCGATGTTCTTTTTATTGCAATTTTATCACCAATATCAGGCACCGTTTGGATATGGGATTATCACCAATATTTGTCAACATCTTGACCTACAAAAATTGCAATAGTAGGCCAAAATCATGATTTTGGCAAATACAGCTCAGAAAGGTGTTCTGCAAACTCACGTTTTTCTGCACCTACTTTTCTTTTCTTTTGCTTTCTTTTCTACTTAAACGGAGCTGCCTTTTTGGTTTTCTACGTAGCCATACGCAGTGGTAAGCATATGAATATGCCCACTTTAACAATGAACTCATACAGCCCGATGATAAGGTCTTCTAAAGTAATGACTTTAGCACATAGTGAGAATGAATTATTGCAATTTTTCAAACTCACAATCTTGTATAATTCTACATATTTAAACAAGATATAAAGAGGTTCTTTTGTTGGTATTTTACTGAGACCGATTGGGGAAAATCCAATCTGTTGGACGATCAGAGCTCTTGTTGCTCCTATTATACAACTCTAGACAAGGGCTCGATTACTGAAGAATTTCTTGCGCATGTTTGTATATTAATGGTTTGGATAAAACGGAATATATACTCCAATTGGAGGGCTAATGTGGGGAAGGAATTCTGTATCTAATTGGCCATTGTTTATTCAATAGCAAGCTCAAATTCTCACCAACTGGGATCAGCGTGGTCATGTTCTTTACCAGCAAGCGCATGTGAAAGTTCGATGGATACCACCTGCAGAAACTGTGGTTCACTTATCCTTTGATGGTTCTTCATTGGACAACCGGGGCTTGGCCGGAGCGAGGGCAGTCGTCAGGACTACACAATGAAGATTTATAGCATATTTCAGTCTTTTTCTCGAATAAGCAGAATGGTTGGCCCTTTTACATCGGTTATAAATCTATTCAAAAAAACCAGCTCTGTACACGAAGCTCTCGCATGTACTAGATCAGGGAAAGAGTGGATCACACTGGGTCAATAGTACACAGCCTTAAGGCTGTTTCCACTCGATTACAGGTGAAAATTCACAGGAACTCGAAGGGGGTTGTTGGATGCGTTGCTACTCAACCATACAACTAGGTGAAACACGACAAAGATTGCCAAGGAATGCAGGACCCTGGTAAGGAGGCCGGACCAAGTTCAGATTAATCATAAACTACAAATTATCTCGCCACTCCGGCCTCATCAATCATCTGGGTATGGGAAGGATAACCCCCGACCATTCTTGGCCCTTGCTCTCGTGAAGGATTTGTTAGCTGTAAATTCACCCAGGCCCTTAAAGCCGTAGCTCAGGAGAAGTTTGCATTTTATTGTTTTGTATAGGTTGTAATTACGTAGGTATGGATTGAATGTTGGTGGAATGATAGCATAGTCTCCACTATTGCATGATTGGGCCCACCTATGGTTAATGGACCCGTCTATCTAATTTATCTAGATCTAGATATCTTACAGCACAAATGTCTAGGTGATTGGATGATTATAACTTCAGAAAATTCTACTTTTTACTCGTTGATCATGACCATTCATTACACAACATATCTAACAGTCAAAAATACATTTTTTACAGATTTTCGAATCATCCAGCCCAAACTGTTTTTGAAGCATGAGTCGTCTTAAGTTAAGAGATTCAGACGGACAGGTTCTATCAACCATAGAGAGGACCATCCTGCAAAAGTGGACCACACTACACTACTATCCTATCTTTTCACCTAATGTAATACTCTTCAATTAATAATTCTGCGTATTTACCCCCCCAAAAAAATTCTCACTATATCAGCCTATCATTTGTAACATCCCGATTAAAGAAGTTGACCCCACAATCACATGGCAAACTGGAAAAAACCTGAAGGGATCCATTCTTACGCGTTCAGATATCTATAAACATTAATTGAAGGAAGCACCTTTATCTGGAGAGCTCACATTTCTGGGTACGCGACTAGAAAAGAGGCAATGAAAATCCAAAATTCAGGATAAGAGGCAATTCGGATAACGTATCTGCCATCACCCATAACGTATCTCATATCTCACCCTCAAACTGCTTGTGTCCCCATAAATGCTAGTGGCAGTAGATTACTGGGAATCTCCTAAATAAACAAATAAAGAGAAATAAGATTGTAGACAGAAGAATCTTAACTGTGTAGAAGAGAAGTCCGTATGCGTCGCACAAATGCCATAAATAACGGGTCCCCAAAGATCCTCCTCCTCGTGGCATTCCACGCCTACTTGCTTTGATGTTCTTGGGACGACATGTCAGGCTGGCAAAGGTGCACGTCGCCATCCAATCTTTCGGTGAAAGCAACAAAGCTAACTACCTTAATTAGTAAATTTGGTTATCCCAACGACCAAAGGGATGAATCGTCGGCAATGGGAGTGAAGAGAAATTTTCCGTAGAGTTCAATTCCTTTTTGACTTGACCCCAGTGAAATCCACCGTGCAAAGCCAAATAACATAATGTGGTGGATTTCACCAAACCATAAATTCAAGAGTCCATTGTATGAGAAGGTGAACCCCACGATTAGAGAGGATTTCGCATGTGGAACGTCCGTTTTACAAACTACGAATCAGAGGGTTAGATTTTTCTTTTTATTTGCAGGATTGGAGGCAAAATATTAATCTAAAATCAGGCAAAGTATGGAACGCACGAGTGCTCAAGAAACCATTGAACAAATTTTCCTTTGTAACTTGGATTATTCCCAAGAAAAGCGTACAACAACAAACGATGAGCTAAACACCATGGACACCCACCAAAACAGACTAACGCTAACACAGTCGAACCACTTAAAGCTTGTTCTTGTACCAGAAGACGCCCTTGTCGCTCGATCCATCATCAGGCTCAACGTAGATACACTCCTTTGCCTCCCGAAACATTGCCTTCCAAACCGGCGTCCCGTCGAACTGGTAATACTCGCCGAGAATTGGCTTGATTGCCTTGGACGCCTCCAATGCATGATAATGCGGCATCGTGGAGAAAAGATGGTGAGCCACATGCGTATCGGTGATGTTGTGGAACAACTTGTTCAAAATGCCGTAATCCCGATCCACGGTAGCCAATGCGCCACGCAGCCAGTCCCACTCGGAAGAGTCATAATGAGGCAAAGCCGGGTGAGTGTGCTGGAGGTAGGTGATTAGCACCAAAAACCCGTTCACTATCAGCAATGGCACGCCATATGTGCAGATGAGCCAGGAGAGGCCACGGATGGTGACGAGACGGAAGAGGAAGAAAGACATGGCGAGTACGCCAACGTCGGAGATGAAGATTTGGAGGCGTTCACGGTCGTTGTAGATTGGACCGTAGGGGTCGTAGTGGCAAGCGAAGCGATTGTATTTGCGGCCGGAGACATTGAATGTGAGGTAGAGAGGCCAGCCGAGGGTGAGGGAGATGAAGAGGGTGAGGAAACGGCCTGGGGGGTTTTGGAGGTATTTCGAGAACCAGGGGATTTCGGATTTGTGCTTCGGGACAAAGACTTCATCGCGTTCGAGGGAACCAGTATTTGAGTGGTGGCGACGGTGGGAGTATTTCCATGAGAAGTAGGGGACAAGAAGGAAAGAGTGGAGGATTAGGCCAACAGTGTCGTCGAGCCAGGTGTAGTCAGAGAAGGCGTGGTGGCCGCATTCATGGGCGATCACCCAGACGCCAGTGAGAATGCAGCCTTGGATGGCCCAGTATACGGGCCAGGCGAGGTAATGGAGGGGAGATGGGAGGCTGGGGAAGTATGTGGTGGCAATGTGGTAGAGGATGAAAGCGATGGTGAGGTCGTAGAGGACATAGGAGAAGGAGCGAGGGATGGAACGGATGAAACAGTGGGGTGGGATGGCCCTTTTGAGCTGGGCGACGGTGAACGGTGGTTTAGCATAGGGGACACGGCGGGTAGCAGCGTCCTCGGGGATTTTGTTGGGGACGGACGCTCGGCCTCCAGCACCCATGGCTATGGATGTTGGTCAGTTTCCTGGAGCCTGAAGATGGGGAACCGGGTTAGTATGAGATGCTTTATATGGAGAGAGTTCAACAGTAATTACAAGGCAGTCATAGAACTGTCAATAAATAAGAGTGTTTAAGAATGTAAATCAATGCAGGAGTTTCAAAGCATTATAAAGCACATGTGGGTCCTGGATTCCATTATCAAAACCGATCATCTTCTGGCAGTGATTCTTAACAACTATTATATGATATTTTGCTTATTTATTTGGTAGTGATTCTTAACCACTAGTCCTATAGGGGAAATGGACGGTTCAGAAAGTTTTGAAAAAGAAAACCCGAGAGAGAAAAAGTCAGCAGAAAAAAAGGGAAGAAGAATTTTGACAATGGAAAATGCAGCATGCGCAAGGAAAATTGAAAACAAAATAATGAAAGGACCACTTCCCCCGCATCTTTAGTATAGTAATTCTATATGTCCCTTAGTGGATATTCCTGTCTTTTGCCCCACGGACCGGAAAATTGTACGATAGTCTATCTGTTGATGGTCCCGATAAACCATTAAATAATAAGAGGAGACGAGTGCAAGACCGCCGCTGACATTGATGTTGTTGAGAAGAGGCTTTTTCTTTTTCTTTTTTTATATGAGAAAGTTAAAATCAACCTCTCGTAAAATGGAAGATGCATTCAAGATACAGCTTCAACGCGTAAAATCAGCATCTGTCAAATGCAAGATACAGGTTTAAGGTATAAAATGCAAGATACAGGTTCAAGGCGTAAAACCAGCGTCTTGTAAAATGCAAGATACAGGTTCAAGGTATAAATTAACCTCTTACAAAATACAAGATAAGACTGGCTACTATAGACCTTGTGGTCCACCCCTTCTCTGGCACAGGAGAAAGCTTCGTGCACTCAGATTTTCCCTTTTACAGTTCAACGTGAAAATCAAATAGTTGAAAGGAGATGCACCTACTCCAGTGGGTCGACATACGGATATGTTTGTGTGTATGAAGAAATCTTCTTCAGAGCAACCATCTTTGTGTATGTAGTAGGCAGCCCTACGTCTATTTCCACACCCCCAATCAGTATCCTCAAAGTCACGCCGCGGCAACCCAACTCTACCATTGGGTTGAGGCTCCCCTTCTAATAACCATCTTCCTTGGCAATCAAAATACCTAGATGGGGCAGAAATGGGCAGTCCCTACTTCTAGTTAAAACCTCAATCCAGACCAAATGCTATGGCTGTATTATGGTCCACACACCTATTTTACTATATACGAATATAGGATAAAGACAAAAGCATAATAATATTATAATACCCAAAAATCTTTTCCATCACAAGGAACAAACAGAAATGACAAAGTGAGACCTCTTTGGTCACCTCACTAGAAGAAAGTTTAGGAAATCAGCAGTATAGCGAAAATATGATCTTAGCCCTGCATGTGATGGGGTCCAAAAAGGAGATGGCCCTATCCAGCCTAGTTAATTAATTGGGGCCATTACCGTCTCTATCTCAACAAAGATGCCTACTAATCAATATCACGTGGGTCTCATTGAAGCGTGCGAGGCCAAAGTATTTGAAACTTTGCAACCAGTGGGCAGTCTCAGAGGCTTAAAGTACCGAGCATTTTCTGATGGGCGCTCATATTCCACACACCTTTTTCGTACTAATCTGTACACATCTTTGGTACTAATGGGTACATGTATGGTCACTTTAGAAAGAGAGACACAGAGAGAGAGAGAGAGAGAGAGAGAGAGCAATCGTCTTAAGCATCTTTATATATATATATATATATATATATATATATATATATAATTACATATTTACAGTTGATTTTATAAATAAAACAATAACAGTAGAATCATTCAATGTATGTCAGTTTTAAGTCAGACCTCATCTAGTGCAGAACAGCAAAGACAACGATGAACGGTTGAGATGATCATAAAAGTGAGCCCTTTTATATAATAAACATCCAAAAGAGGATGGGCAGTCACATGATCAATGGCCTGACCAATGCACATGCTCATGTGGGTCTAGCCTCCAATTAAGCAGGAAAATCAAGCAATATACCAGAAATATCGGAGACGTTCCCGCACCTCAATGAAAATGAATAAATAAACCAACTCTTCTGAGAACAAGGAGGTAATGTTTCCGATGAAAGCTAAGCCAGTTGTACTTGATACGTCAGGACCTAAAGAGGCCCACTTTTTTTTGCAGCAAAAGAAAGGGCATTTCCTTACTTTATAATTACCTTTATTCTTAGGAAACGACAAAGCCAAGCCGGCCTATTTAGGTCCCTTGAGTCTTGAATTACAGGCACTAATCTAAACAACCAACAACAAATAAAATAAGAATTTGGGATTGGATTGGATTGGCTTATTTAATGTCCTTAAAAGACCCTAAATACCAACCAATGCTGTACCCACTTTCCAACTGAGGGGCTGAATCTATTAAACTACCCAAAAGGAGTAAGCAGTTCTCACTAGAAGAAGATCAAGAAGTTAATTTGAGCATTTCTGATCACGTCCCCATTCTAAGTAAAACTGGAAGTACACAATTAACTGGGTGGTTGAGATCATTGCATGCTTCAGGTAAGATATCTCGGATGCCTAACCAAAATCAGGTTTTTCACGAGACGTACCACAGAAAGGCTTCCTCCCAGAATATATGGTCGAAAAGACCCTTCTAAGTTGTAATCCCGATTGGTGAAACTTGGGGACCCGTCAAAGGGTCAAATCAAGCGAAAGGGTGAGATCCAATTAGGTTTAGAGCACTCAATCTCCAAAGTGGGGTCCAAGAAATCAAGCAAGAGCGTGGGACCCAATAGGGGCTTCTCCTGAAAGAGATGCAAATAAATGGGGAAACACCAAACACTCGTTTAGTAATCCCTCAAGAAACGCGTGCGTACGGCCCAAACCGTGAAAAACATAAGTGGAGGCCGGTCGCAGGAAGAGAACAAGTCAAATAGAAAGCGCCAGGGCGGCTGCCTTTCCGGTCAAGTGGCGAAGCAAATTGAGAGGTCCCCAACGACACCCACAAACACTGAAACTGCAATCTCTTTCTTCGTCTCGTCATCACGCAGTCGAGATCCAGCAGAAAATCACGTAATATATATCTCAAAAAAAGTGCTGATAAAAACCCATAAAATAATATGAACCAATTATAATAGGATTTCTTTTGGCAGTTGTTGATGGGGAAATGACTGAACTACCCTGCAATTCTCATTCTATTGCATGGTAATCTTGAAAGTCCAGGGAGCTTTTGGTCAATGTAATTTTTTTCTTTTTTTTGTGTGAAAGAAAAAAAGCATACATTAGTTGAGTGCGTTCTACTGCTTCGGGTTTATAATGCAAATACAAAAGAATAAAGAGAAATGAAATTCTTAATGACAAAGAAAAGATCAAAGAATCCAAATATATGAAAAAGACCTCCTTTTTCCACTTTTTACGTTTTTTTTTTATTTTGAGGAAAATCGGAACAAGTTTCCTGATGAGAGAGAGAACAGAGATCAGAAGGCAAATGATTCAGAAGACGGGAAACCCGAAATCTCATATAATCGTAAGAAGAAGAAGAAATTGCACGAAAACGAGCAATGAGATTGGAGATCCAGGAAGTAACTCCCGGAAGTACAATAAATCCATAAACAATCCCCGGATTCAACATGCAAGGGCAGAAACAGAGCAAATCCTCATAATCAAGCTCGAAGAACCCTTTTAACTTCAGCAGAAGAACAAAATCACCACAAAATGATCAAACAACCAAAAAACCCAAAGATCCAACCTTTTCAAACTTCATACATCCATCATGTGATCAAATCCTCCCCACCTGGATCTAGAGAACGCATAAAAACCCAAATCCAATCTCAAAACACAATCTCCATCGAATCAACCAAAATGTCCGTCAGTAAATCAAATCCACAACAAAACTATCGTAATGGCCATAAAAAAAACCTCAGAAAAATACAGAAAAGCGCCCGTTGCAGCGTAAATCTCTGCAACAACGTCTAAAACCAACACACAATCATCCGAACTCAAAAAAAAAAAGCAAAAAAATCCACAAAAAACAGAGACACGCAAATCACATCCAGCAGAACAATCAGAGGAAACGAAATGGGGTAGACTCTCACCTGAACGGCCAAAAACACCCTTATTTTCGGTTCCGTTTCTTCGCCGGCTCTGCTCTTCCTCCTCCTTCCCCAAACCCCTCGCTCGTATTTAAGCTTCTTTCCCTCCTCCAGATGCCCTTTAGATTCCCAAACCGGGCCCACATCTCTTCAACTTGTCGCCCGCACTTTGTAGATGATGATATGGCGAAACGTGGTGGGATCTCATTACATGCGATTGGACATCTTGCGGGGAACGAAGCCCGCCTTATATAAGCATCCAATACGTAGCTTACTGCTAGCCGTTGATCGGCACCAGATCAGATCGTAGGGAAGGATCGCTGCAAGGGGAAAATATCTCACGAGGTTAGTGAATGTCAAAATTGCCCCTGTTTGGTGTGGAAAAGACAAACATACACTCGTCAGTGCAATTTCGTAGCAGGTGCCCCATTTTGGGCAAGTGGACTACGCAAGGGTGACAGAGGACCGGCTTCGAGATTCGTACCGTTTAAAAGATAAAGAACGACGCGTTACAAAGACGCTCCTGCCACCGTAGGTTTCTCTGCTTTTGATTGGATGGCAGCGTCCCTACTCGTGAATGTGGGGCCAATCTTTTGTAGGATTTGCCATTTTTTGGGCCTGCTGCCACTGTTGATCTGAGCTGTTGATCTAACTTTCTAACAGAACTTGATTGGATGATCACCGACCGTTGATCTATTCGGCGTATAAAAAGCTAACGTTTAATACCGAATTGAGGAATGATAAGCTAAGAAAAGTCTCAACCAGGGGGAGAGTTCAATTTAGGTATGTTTCTTGGAAGATATGTGCCTCTGTACTATTTACTTTTGTCCGTTGTCTCTTGAATAGGCTACCTCAGAAACCACGCCTACTAGATGATCATAGCCTATAACTCTTTGGATGAAATATCACAATCATTAATTTTAAAATTTGAAAACAAAATAGTTAGAATAAACCTAAATAAGAGAAGGACAACTACATAATTGACATAGATCTTGCAGAAAATATGCCTGGGTTAGTCATTTTATCATTCCTCAACCACATAAGTTAATTCATGGAATAGCTTGCGAGGAAAGCTAAACTAAATCCCTCTAAAGCTCTAAGGAACACCACTTCTTGCACGAAGGAGTCAACTATTGGATGATCTGACTCGTTCATCTAATAACTCTAGCTCTGAATATTTCGTAAACATGCAATCACCGCTTCTTGCATGAAGGAGTCAACCTTTGGATGATCTGACTCGTTCATCTGATAACTCTAGCTCTGAATATCTCGTAAACATGCAGTCACCGTAATTGAATGCCGCATTATCAAAAACCAACTTCATTTGGCTATTGCAAGCCTCTAATCTTTAGGTTTCAATTAGATTGATGTAAACGGTCCACATTCGTCAACAGGCATTCCATATACTTCCAAATGAGAACGATATAATTTTGATGTGCAGTTCATCTATCGCAAGGACTATGTTTAATTTGCACATAAATTATGAGATGGGTTCAAGTGATTCTAGGAATAAAAAGAAGAATAGGAAATATTCTCCTATAGCAATAGTTAATGTGCCGTTTTAACCTTACTAATAAAATGGAATTATGCAAAAGCAAGTAAGAAAAGACAAGCAAGAGATAGAGGAAGCGGATAGACCGAAAAAAGTGAAGGAAAAACTTGGCCCTTGAGTATTTGTAAGAGAGAAAGAGAGTTGCTTGATAATTGCATTTGGAAGGTTTGTTTTCTTTTGTTTTTCTGGTACAAAGCAAATTACTTGTGCACTCTCACTTGCACAGGCACATACGGAAACCTGATTCCTAGCCAAAAGGAAAAGGGGTGACTCAAACCTGCACGACTTAAATTTCAACTAAGCATATTTCAAGAGAGATAGCAAGTTGTCTACGACCAAATACACTAGACGTTTTGTTTGCAATTGCATTTGGAAGTTAGAAAATAGAGATCCAACGTAATGATAGGAAAGTAATAAGTGTGTCTGGTTGGTTGATAGGAAATATATAAAAATTGATTTCCATGGCAAAAGGAAATTCTGTTTAAAAAGTATTTTACAGCTTTGGCGTACTTCAATTTCAAGATATAAAGCATATTACATAAAGAATTATCCACTTATCTTTAAGAATTTCTTTCCCTGTAAAAATCAAATTTTGCCCATTTGCTGCCAGCTCAATATGTAAAAGAAAAAAGTTCTTTTTATTTCATTTTAAGAAATGATAAGCTGAGCATGAAACTTCACTCTAAGGCATGTCTATACACCATATGTGGAATATATGTGTCATTCATCTTGTTCACCCTTCCTTCTATAGGCAATTGGCACCAAAAAATGCATCCATTGGATGATCATGAAACTTATGCTACTCTAGATAAAAAATCCAATCTATTCCATCTAAAACTAGAGATAAAAAGAAAGTTTGAATCACTTGACTGGCATGATTTTTCACAAGTAGTCTAAACAAGGAAGGGACAACAAAGACGAATGGCATATATCTTCAAGCAAACATGTGTAGACATTCTAGGTTGGTGATCACATTAAGGCAATGCCTTAGTTTATCCTTTCTTAGGTAAACAAGGTTTTAAGGATCACCTAGACCAACTTAGATAAGGAATGTGAAATTACAATTTAGTGTATACTTTTCTCATACTAGCATCATCTATGGTAAAAAGATCTCACAAGTTAAGGAGAGTAACCAACTTGTAAGGGATGGCAATGGTTTGGTTGGGTTGGGCCAAATATTTCGCGGACCCTAACCTTGACTCTAGTTGTTTTATCTTGCCCCTAAGCCAAATCTAGCCCTACTCATGTTGAAATTTTTTTTACCTAGCCTTGCTAGGGTCAAAAATTTTCTACCTCTACTATTCTCTTCATGGGTCATTTTGGTTGGGTCGCCTAATTGATCCTAGCTTATTAAAACATTCAAATACATTTTCCAAAATTACATCATAATGTACTTCTATAACACTAAAAAATAATTTCTAAACCTATGCTACAATATACTTCTACGTGAAGGCTTTGGAGTTTTGATCAAGTGTTTATTACTGTATAGCGACAACTACCACAATGCCCTCATATTTCTATTTTGAAAATTTTCATATGATGGCATCTTTGTTATTTTAAATAAATTATGTCAGTTGCCCAGTCCCTCTAGTTTTTTTTACCACTAACCATAGACCAGCTCTACCTTCCTTGGGTCAGAGATTTTATGACCCTAGACCTACTTGGGTCTTAAATGTTCTACCCTTTAAACCTTACATATTACTAGGGAAGGTCTCCTTAATTAACCTAACCCATCTCCATCTCTACTTGTAATCCTTTTCTTTATAACGGAAGATCATGTTTCATAGATAAAATGTTGTAGCATTGTCTCCTTACTTTTGAAACTCCTCTGACAAAGAAGAGAAGATGCTTAGAGGAGCTTCGTAAAGGTAAATGGGCATTCCCATAATGGCACAATTGAGTAATTATTGGAGAAAAAGATAGAAAAGTTGAGAGAAAAATATAAAAAGGATCTTTTTTTATACAAGCAAAGAATTACAAAGCAAGTAACTTTCACACTCAAACACACTCATAAATCTAATATTGGCCAAAGGAGAAATGTGACACCCCGGGTTTTTAACAAACTGTTTCCCATATTTATACGAAAATAATAATAATTTATTGTTAGAAAATAGATGAGATTCCAGAACTTAAAAGTCATGATTTAAAACTTTTCGTAGCGTTAAGAAAAATACCATTAAGAAAACCCCGAGGGTCATTTCGCCTCAAAACAACACTGAAGAATAGAACCAAAAGTAAACATTTCGAGCATGCTCACAAATTAAAACCACGGTGATATTTTTGCAACTGCAAAGATACGTAATAGTGAAAGTTTCAAAGCTCCAGGATCTGTCCAAGATCACAACGTCATCCATCTATAAACATATAACCACTATACAGTGATATGGGTCTAATCTATCAATATATACAACGACTAAGGAGAATGCCAAAAAGCTAATACTAGTCCAACAAATGTACACCACTCTGTCTCTGTATCTGACAGTATCTGTCCTCAAGCCCCCGTCCAGCTCCACTCTAGTCCACCTTCTTCCCTTTCTGACTGTCGTGCTCTGATTCTGAGACATTGCAAAACAAAGCAATGTTTCAGCAAGCCATGCTTGTGCAGGTGATATACATTCAAAGTAATCTCAATAAAAACAAATCACATGGCGCAAGGCATAAAGATCGAAAGATGATCAACAATATATATAAAGCCTTAAATCACACGATGAAGGACATACCAAGTCCTTGCAATAAATAAGATATCATCAACCATGATATCAGGACATGCACAATCCGAGAAAATCTAAAAACACATGAATGTATGTCAAAAGTATCAACATCATACACAATCAAGCCTTATGAGTATCTCACATATACTCATGGCAATGTGGGGTCAACTCTCTGTACCATTCGCTTTCACCCTTTCACCCTCACAGGCACTCACGAAAAGTCGCGTTGCACACCTGCTTTCACCCTTTCACCCTCACAGGCACTCAAGTACTCACAGGGTGGAAAATCGCATCCTACCACAGGATCAATAGTTTCAAATATCAAGTCAGAGCGACTCCCACATGTCAAGAAGACCAACAATCAAGTGAATATCACGAACGATATCAAAAACAGTGCATGCAATAACCATCAGAAAGATAGCATGCACATGAGAAGCTACATGCTAAAATTAATCTCATGCATATGACAAGGCATAAACCATATGCCTCAAAAACTCAATTCACCAAATCACTATTTGAGAATCATGGAAAAATTGTAAATGAAATCACCTACCTCGGTATCGCACTATCCCAACAAATGTATAAACGATATCAAGGTGTATGCCCTGATGTACCTGTTATGCCATAAATCATGTCATGGTTAATGCATATAACCAAAATCGAAAGCCTGATCATATATTGATCAGCTCGATCTGAATCATCTAATAGTATTTAGTAGTTTTGCTATTAAAAAGTTACTCAAAACTATATTTTTATCTTAAATCTAGATTCACCTTGTTAAGACGATCACAACGCCTCTTTCGGATCGTGATTTGGACCTTTTAGCTCCTAAAATCAATGTTTAAAGGAATAAAGGGTCAAAAAAGACCAAAATCCAGAAAATGGGCCAGCCACGCGCGCACGCCCTATGCGTGGCGGGCTCATCTGTGGACGCACTTCACGTCAGAACCCACGTGAGGTAGCGGGCGCGTCTGTAGACGCGCTTTGCGCGTGGGGGGCTGAAACAGCGCGCATGGCACTTTCCAGCCTCACCGCGTGGCGCGCACGAGTCCCACCACGTGCGCTGCTCTTGGCGCACCCTCGTCGCGCCATGTGACGCTCCCTCGTCCATGCTTTTTCTCCCGTTCTGATTGTCGTTGCTGGAGACGACGACCAGACTGGTTCGCCGTCGTCGGTGACCTCAGGTGCTCCATTTTTTTATTTTTTTTTACACCTCTGAGTCCAGTTTTTTATGTACGGTCAATTTTCACCCTCCATTTCTACAAATCCCACCTAAATCTATCATTTCTTCACGATTTTTGTCTCGTTTTCAAAAACTCACATAATACAATTTTTTTAGATTTTTCGGCGTCCTTAGCCGTCCAATCGTCACGAAATTTCATTAGTCCTTTCGTCTCCTCATCATATTCAATATGAAAAGTCCAAATCTTAATCTGACACCGCCTCATCTAATTTTTTAGTAAAAAATAATAAAGTAAGGATTTTTGCAAAACCTACATGTTCACGCCATTTTCTGACGTTTACAAGTTAAGAAACCTTAAAATTTAACACAAAAGGGAAAGGTGGAGTAATCCTACCTCGTTCCTGGCTGTTTCAAGGTAGAGAAATCATTTGCCACGGTGCGAACTGTGCACGTGAAACAGAGAGAATTTGAGAGGGAGGAGAGTGCGTTTTGAGCACTCTCTCTCTCTTCCTTTCCTTATATTTTGTTATTATATTATATTATATTATTTATTTATTTATTTTCTTTTTTCTTAAAATATAAGGTAAATGCCATAATTCTTCTTGTTGATGGTTCATTGCCCCCTACTTTTTCTCTCTTTATTTGGTAGGGTATCCACTAGTGCTTTGTATTTCTACTTTGACTTGAAGTAGGGAATCGGCAAGCAACTGTAACGACGTACCACCTTATTCTTTCAGTACACAATTATTAGCCTCTTGTATGTGACCTTTAGAAAGAAAATTTTAAAGAAATGGAGCTGACAGTCCACGTCCTTTGATACCAATTCCACGCACTTCTGAAAGTTTATGGTAAAAGTACAGGTGAGGTATACGTTTTTTGAGTAATTAAACTACTCATTTTACATGTCTTGCTATAGATAGCCATGTCTTACAAATCATATTATAGATCATCACATCATTGATTTTTTTAGCTGTTTTTAAATACATTAATTTTTTACCATTTATTCTCGTCTACTGCAAAACAGCTACGATGAACGGTTAAGATTATTATGAAAGTAAATTTCTTAGATACAAGTATAATAAAAGTCCAAAGAAAGTATCGCATTAGTATTAAAGAGGTGTGAGAATATCAGCTCCCAACAAATAAAAACATAAAAACCAGTGTTGAATGTGATGGTCATCAATGTTTTGATCTTGATAGAGCATTTTGGCTTTGGCTTGGAGCAACATGGCCATTGATTTCGGGCCTTTTTTCTTCCCCTTCCCTTCATCATGAAAGCTTTTGTAGTTCAAAGGTTTGGGATATCTTACAGGGAGAATTTTGGTATGTCATCCATTCATGATCCCACCTAGACCTAGCACTAAATTATTTTGGATGATTAGTTAGACTCCCATTTGCCTTTACTTGGACTTTTTGGCGGAAAAGTATTCAAACCAACACATTGATAACTTCACGTGCAATGCGCAGACAAGTTCCTACTACTTAGATCCGACTAGGTATTATAGTCTAAAGCAAATAAGATTTAGTTTGAACAACCTCTTGGCCCAGCTGACGAGGTTCATAAGTTGCTCCCTATTGATGAAGGGGAAAGGGTGACGTGTGGCACTGACTTTTGCACCTAAAAGCCCAAGTATAATCATTATTAATAAGACCGAGGGCAAATATAAGAGTCCCCACAGGAGTACAAGTTCAACAAGAACGAAGCTCGCTCTTTTCTTGGTATATATAAAACTTTTATGGTAGATGTAAACTGTTAATCATGTTTAGAATATGAAAAACAGATATGCCGTAAGAAGCAAATTTATTTGGATGATCCTAACCACTTGCTGTAGATCTTTTAAAAAATTAGTAAAAATGAATTATCCTATTTTTTTATTTAAAGAAACTAGGTTTATAAGAATCCAATGGGCTCGAAACTTCTTGTCTAGCCTATCCAAGTCATTCCTAACACCATGAATGGGTTAGATAGACAAAAAGTGTTTTACCGTGCGTGAAAAAAGGGACATGTACTCTCCTCTTGAGTGTATTATCTTACTCAGACTCCAAATATAATTAGCCACTTACATTTCTTTAAAGGATGGACATCTTATAGCTTGCAAAATTACAATTAGTGTTAACATTATGACTGATCCAAGGTGAAGCTTGCTGTGTTAGTTCAAAAGTCCTGGTACGAGTCGGTGCTCTAAGATATGCAAAGAAGTTGGAACCCCTGCTTTATGTTGGAGGGTGATTTATTTTGGAAGATCTAAGCTGTTCATTTGTGTGGTGCATCAAAATTAGAAAACTTACAAAAAATCAGTACATTTGAATGATTCTAACTGCTTCTGCATGTTTTTGAAAAAACTGAAAAAATCAGAGGCTACGATTTCAAATGGACATAAAGCAGTCTATCAACAAGTTGTAGCTTCTCCCAACACATTACTTTCTCTTTTACTATTTGATTGGATATTTGGGGGAAAAATAGTGCACTATTCAAATGCCTTTGTACCAAAATTTCAAGTGTTTTTTTTTTTTATCTAAATTATAAAAAAGCGTCAAGTGCAATCTAATTGTTCGATCTGGGTAGGGTTTGTCGCTGATACATGCCGTTGTATTTCCTGACGGGTAATTTAAAAGCATAAAGTGTAGGCTGCTGCTCATTCATACAATACTAAGATGTGTCCAAACTCTGGCTGCGGTTCATCTATGGCATTGCCTAGGACATAGACGGTTGGATTATGTAAAGGATGAGCCACATTTATACTCTTGCCTGCTCATACTTTTCAATTGAGAATACACGGATCCATCGTCTAAAATACTCTAAATATGATATTAATAACAAAAGAAAAAGGTCCCGGTTGGGGCATTGTATCACTTCACCAGGGCACAAAGTTGATACACTCCTTTGGTTGATGTTGCAACTTCTTTCATTTGATTTACGGTTGAGTCCTTGCTGATAGCTATTGATTGTAACAATCAGCAAGAAGATTACATTGGATATGTATACCACCTTTCATATCAAATTCATTGGTACCTCATCTTAAGTCAATATTTTTCGCTTTTAAGCATGTTCCTTGTATTTGGTCGTATTTTAGTCCCTTTCTTTGCTTGTTTTTGATGGTCAGTGCCTGGAACCAACAACCAGATGACCATCTCTCTCTCTCTCTCTCTCTCTCTCTCTGATACGATACACCACGGTGTAAACTTGTGACTCAGATGGACGACAAATAGCACATGCATAGGACCTCCATCTCTCAGTGATGTAAGCAGTTCATCATTTGGCACCCATCTTAGATGGGCCGTGTCCCAAAGTTCTCATCTGTTGGACGATTTCTAACCTTGTATGTTTGGTACTTCTTTTAAGCTGAAAATTGACAGTAAAACTTTGCTCTGTTATAAATTTCTAACCATCTTACCTTCAACAAAAGATTAAAAATTTCTGTACTATACTATCTTTTCTTCAACTTAAAAATGCTAAACAGATTATTTAATGGTACTCCAATCCTAAGATGAAATGCCCAGCAATTATACCTCAGGACCACAGCATATCCAGTTAATTTATAAGGACAAGTGTCATTATCTTAGGCTATTTCTTCTTAAATAGTTTTGCCTATGTTTTAGTTCGGTAAATAGAGGAGAGAATCACTGTATATTAGTTAGTGAATGAGTTCGTCTAACACCATTGAAGTCTTGTAGGAAAAAAGAAAAAGAAAAAGAAAATAAAATCCGGGCATGAATTTCTGTACACAGCCTAGACAGTGCAGAACAAGCAAGATGAATGGTTCAGATCATCTAAACTTAGTAAATCAATGGTTCATTGTCTTCGAACAGCCTGAAAAGTCTGATACCTTGTCTAGGTGATGATCAACATCTTAAGATAACCCTAAGTGACCACATCTAGTATGGGCCAAAAACAATAGTAAACGTAAGCGCTCTTAATTTGTCTAGTAGAATTACTTGCAAGTCATTGCGTCAGGGTTTAGATGACAACGCCTAAGTAATAGGAGCACATTTCCATTGTGATACATTCAAAATAAAGAATTAAGGAACGAGACAAATGGAATGCGTACACTTAACTTCGATAGCGAAATTGTTAATTTTAGAGACTTTGATCTTCTAAGTGGTGACAGATTCGAAATGCCTCACCCGTTCAACACCACACACTTCGTAAGGAATGAAAGTAATGGGGTAGTTGCAACAATAAAAGCCCTCTGATTGTATTATATAGGTGTGTTGCACTTGTATTAATGCTGCCACTTCAGGCTTAGGGTTCTATCTTTAAGTTGTGAGCCTTTGACTCTAAATCACCACACTTGCCACATTATGGTGAATTGGGAAGTAAAAAATGCAAGATAACATCATAATGCTGCTATTACTGGCTAGTGGATTACGTTTATGCATAGTACATAAAATTGTGGAGTTTGGGTCTTCTTCTACATGTAATTTCATTTGATCTTTTCGGAGTTGTACACGTGACTGGATTTGCTTCCTTTTGGGGGTTAGTAATCTGGTTTGAGGTACAATTCCTACTGGTTTATTAGTAAAAAGTATCCAATATGATGGACAGCCTTAAAATTTGATTTGACGATAAGTTGTAGTGTTACCCAATCGCTACGAGATATTAATTATTAATTAACATTATCATGAAATTTATGATAGCACCAATAGATAACCAGATGAGAGATATTAGAGTTAGATAGTTTGGGCATGTCTAATAAAGACTAAAAAACGGAAGAAGTTAGAAGAAGTGAGGCAATACAAGTACAAGGTTATAAAAATGCAAAGAGAAGGCCGAAAAGAACGTAGATAGAAATAGTAAGAAAAGATTTAAAAACTTTGAAATGAAGCCATAGTACTTAATTGAGGGGAATGGAGGAACAAAATTCATGTGACCGACCCCTTATTGGTATAAGGTCTTGATGATGAATAAAATAGGAAATTATATTACATTTATTTTGAATTGGAAATTATATTACACTTCATTGTTTCATCATGCAGCTCTTTTCTTCATTTGATATGGCTTGGACATATACCACCTAAAATCACGATTTTATAAGATTACTTAAAATTGCAGGAAGAGATATATTTCTTTGTTTTGCTCGCTGGTGTTTGCAAATACTTCCTTGTTTTCAAATAAAACTAGGAAATTATATTACATTTCCTTGGGTAATTTAGTAAAAAGATGTTTAGGTGTTGCCGTCTTAGGGTTAGGGTATTATCTTTTGCGTGTTTGACTTTAAATCACTTAGCTTGCCACATTTTGGTAGATAATAACTAATAAGGTTTGTTGCCCAAATAGCAAGCATTACATCATAGGGCTACTATTGTTGGTCCACTATATTATGCTGGAGCTCACAGGTCAGTAATTGCATTTATGGGTTCGAACTTCACGATATGGCCGGACCAGCATTAATTCTTTCCTTAAATCCTGTGGGCGGTATGGTTTTAGGTGTAACTCCTACCAATTTATTAATGAAAAATAGCAAATATTTTATAACTTCTAACCATTAGATTATAATTAGTAGTTGATAGATCGTCCACATTTAATGCCCAATAGCTACGATTGTTGAACGAGATTGATTTTTTTCCCATAGGTAGGCTGATGCGAGGTGTGTCATCGACTCATCATATTATAGGAGATCATTACTCTATTAGTTATCGCAAGGCCTATGACTTGTTAGGGCTTGAATAATAAATAGTAAGTAATTATAACAACTTTCCCTTGTGGCAAATTTGCAATGATGGGGCTCTTTTCTTCTTCTTTTTTTTTTTTTTTTTTTTTTCTTTTACTTGTTTTTTTCAAAAGGAGAATTACAAAGCAAACCACACAAACACTCCTAAATCTAAACCCTGGTTATAAGAAAAAGTAGTGACTCAAAGCTACAACCAGTCTGGTTTCAGAGAATAGCTACAACCAGCTTATTACATATAATTGTTGGCTTCTTTTTTTTTATTATATACACCTCTTAATATGATGTTCAAATTTTTGCTTTCCCAAAGTTTCAAATTCTTTAAGAGGTAATTTACCATTTTCCTATCTTTGATTAATGATTTTTCGCAAATCATCATCATCATTATCAAGACCTTATCCCAATTACAGATCAGCCACATGAATCTTATTCCTCCATTTCACTCTATTAAATACTATGACTTCATTTAGTCCCAAAGTTTTTAAATCTTTCCTCACCACTTCTATCTACGTTCTTTTCGGCTTCCCTCTTGTCCTTTTAGAACCTTCTACTTGTATTGCCTCACTCCTAACTGGTGCCGTTGTTAGTCTCCTTTGAACATGTCCAAACCATCTAAGTCTAATCTCCATCATCTTGTTACCTATTGGTGTTACCTCTAAATTTCCTCTAATATTTTTATTTCTAATTCTATCCTTTCTTGACCTACTATTTTCTTGGGAAATGTTCTTAATCGACAAATAGTCACTAATTATAGGTAATAATAATAATAATCCATAAATCATCTGCGTATCATGATATAAAAGTAGTTGTTGTTTCATTCTAAAATATACACTACAAATTTCAAATAAGATCTTATTGCACTAATGTTTGGAAATTCTATTATTTGTTTGCAGGGGAACGCCAAAATATGGTAAGCCAAGAAAGCTCACAATATTGAACGAAGGGGTGCACCTTTAGATTATCTAACTTGTTTATCAAATTGCTTTAGCTTTGATGTTTGGTCTATTTCAAAAAGCTCATAGCTATCATCTCAAAAAATATGTTTTTTATAGCAAGGAAATAGACATAAAGAAACATTTTATAGACAATGGTTTACATTGAAGAACAAAAACATTGTTAATGGTAGTTTCATTTAATTATTGTGATTTTCAATTTAATTATTAGAAGGGGAGCCTTGGCGCAACGGTAAAAGTTGTTGTCGTGTGACCTTGAGGTCACGGGTTTAAGGCTTGAAAACAGCCTCTTGTAAAATGCAAGGTAAGGTTGTTTACTTTAAGCCATTGTGGTCCGCCCCTTCCCTAGACCCTGTATAGGCGGGAGCTTTGTGCGCTGGGGCTACCCTTTTTTATTTTCAATTTAACTATTAGATATATAAACTTAGAGAAATCAGATGAATAAATCAGATCATCTAAAAGTACCGCTTACGTGCTTTCCAGTAGCATTCATCTTGTATGTGAAGTTTAACTATACAAGAGATGAAACCCACCACGCCAAAAATTTGTCTCGTTTTGGGTAACTATGAGAACAGAATGCTGTCATTATCTAGTGATAAAGAGTTCCTTACAGCAAATAGTTTTGTAGTGGAGATTGAGTTCCTTCCATACAATAGAAATCCTTTTTCTCTGCCCTCTACACACACCATTTATGTGAGAAGAAATTAACCCTAAAAGAGTTCTTGTTTTAAAAAAGAAAAAGAGAACTTGTTTTCCACAATTAATGAATACATGCATCCACAGAAAGCGTTTTGGGTCATTCACTTTACAGTTACAAGACAGCCTTTTCTCATACAAACCGATTGCCGTCCATTTACTGCTAACCAATCAGGCCTACAATCTGCGGAAATTAATTTCGGTCCATTTCCTGCGAACCAATCAGGCCTAAAATCTGTGGATATTAAATTCCGTCATTTCTGACCAACTAAACAGGCCTATATGTCTCTTATTTTTCACATGAACTGATGGAAAACGTGTTGTTCAAATTCTAACATTCAAAGGTCATCACGATACCGGCAGATACATCTTGACTGCTAATCCCTTCTGCACCCTTAGATAGCAAAACCAAAGATAACATTTGACTGCAAAGCTTGGGTATTTTCAGGAGAACAAGAAATCCTTGTTTCCCAGCTTGACTTCTTTTTTACGTGCATTTTCTGGGGATTTGTTTTTACGTACGTGAAAGGCATTTTTTACGTGCTTTGTCTACAAAGGCATCTCTTATGATGGAACTGACTTTTCTTTGCACAAAGTTTGAACCATTGACACATCTAAATAAGAACAAGGCTAAAGGGAAGGGACCCATGTTTAGATGGTCTGACCGGTTCACTCTTCACATGTCTAGAGTAGGAAAAGTATGTGGATTCAATGATTCTAGCATCTTAAATTATTACAGTAAAGTTAGAAACTTCGTATGAACAAGGGTCTAAATTTGACTTGCAAAAGCATTTTTTTTTGGATGCTTAAGTCATCTCAATCGATCATCTAATTTTTATTTACAAGATATCCAAAGCAAGAGCCACCAGATGAGTGGGTGGGATCATTCAAAGGTGAGGACCCTTCGTGCAAAACTCGGGTGTTTTTCAGAATTCGTCTCTAAACGTAGTGGGTTTCAACTAATATGAATGAGAAGCTGATCTTGCGGCCACCATTTATGTCGACCTGAGTCAGACCATCGAGCGTAGTCCATAGCTACAGATGACATGACATGAAATTACTACATTCATACAAATTAAATGGTGGAGACAATTGCATGCTACTACTTGGCCGGCTAGCTGGGATCAACCAACAGAATCAAGCTTTTAGTTTCCTACCTTTAATGATAGCACCGGCCAATTGAAGGACCATAATCACACGAATTTCCTTGTCTGCTTCTCTCTTCTTCGTTGTGGGATCACGGAGATTTATGAGTAATTTTGACAAATTTGTTGAAAGATTGTTATAAACCACTTTCCCTTTCATACTGCCTTCACATTAAATTGGGAATTGACGAGACCTGCTAACCAGAATGTCAGTTGTTGGGAAAGCGGATGGTGTCAACAAAGGATAGAGTATGAATGTATACTAAGAAAAGGACCCTTGCTAATCAGACAAAGGAAAAGACGCCATGCTCGAGATCATAGTGGAAGCTCGACTTAACTTGGGGCGAGTAGAGTTGGTTCGGATATGTTGACTGTTTCCATGATCGATGGGTCACACACCAAAGCTGACTCCTTTTTTAAATGCTTGCAGTAGGGGCGTCTTATTCTTTGCATCAAGAAGTAGTACCTTTTCGGCCTTGGAGAAATCGACATCCTTCAGGCTGCTATGAGTTGGATGCTAAGTCAGATGCATTGATAATGTGCACACGAGATGCGGGTTTTCTTTGACGTCTGAAAGTGACCAAAATACTCTTAAAAAGTTCGAATATGGTACAAGAATCCGTCCACTCGGCATGGAACTCAGCCAGTTTTGCTGGATTGAAGAAGTCCTGAACTTGCAACCTCAATATGTGAAACAATATTTAGCCATCATGTCATATTGTTGCTGAGTGAGCTACAATTATCAGAGCAATATCCTATGGTTGTCATCCTTTACTTGTTTTCCACTTCTTGTGATAAACTTTCATTCCAATCTAAGTATTCGTATAAGATACTTGTTAAGTGTTTAATTTTGACTAAAGGACCCCTAGTTTAGCATTCAATTAGAACATCTAACGGTTCAAATTTGCAAAATTTAGTTTGATTTTAAATTTATCTCAAATTGATCATCCAAATCTTAATTTCTCAAAATTAACGATTAGAGGATCATTAGAGTTTAGTAGATGATTAATGTGCGGTTTAGATTATTTTAATTTAGTCTTTTATTTTGCAGATTAACTATGAAAGGCATGGATGGCTAAGGATTAAGGTTACAGATTATCCCTCAAGGATCAACGGTGCAGATTAGTGAAGAGCAAGAAGGTTTCCTAAATAAAGAGGATTCCTAATTGAAAGAGTTCTAATTGAAAGATATGGGAAGAAGAGGAGTTTGTTAGAGTAAAAGAAGGAAGGAGTTGGAGGAAGATAAGGAAAGAGTTTGAGTAAAAGAAGGAAGTACAAAAACCTTATAAAGAGGGGAGCCGTATGAGTTTTTAGGTGTTCTTAGCTTTCCTTGTGTTTATTTTTCACTTTGTTTCCATTCAACCTCCATCTCTCATACTTTAGTTCTCAATTTGTAGTTGGGACTGCACCTTCCTTGTTTCACTCTCAATTTCTAGTTTTGTTCACCACACCCGTCTCTTCTTCAATCCATCTGGTTCACTGTTCACCCCAGCCCACACTTTTGCCCTCTGCTCAAACCACACCTATCTCACATTACAAACCTAGCCTCTTCCATTGTCGCACAACCAAAATTTTTACCTTCTTCCTCTTCCAGCGTTCCACCGGCCCGGCACGATCGCATCCCTGTACAGACCTGACTCGCCCAGTTCCCGCACAGGCCACACCCAAACAGCACTGGTCGTCTGCCAGGCGTCATCTTCCCCACGTCTTCACCTACCCAGACACAACACCGGCTAGCCAACAAGAAGACCAGCCAGCCCTCCTCTGTTCGCCACCAATCAACCTCGGCCAACTTCTACTCATCTTCCACCAGCATCGTTTTTCTCCTCTGCCCCTTTATTCTCTAATTCCTAGCATAGATATCCCTCTCTGTACAGGATGGGCGGGATTGCTCACTAATCCCTTCATCTCTGACGTTTTTCTCTTCATCGGACGTCCAGGAGACGGAAAACCGAAACGGGTTTCCATTCTTTTCTTCCCTTTCCCTTTCCTTCTTCCTCTCTTCCCTTTTCTTCTCTTCTCCCTCCTCCTGCTTCCCTCTTCTTCATTGGGTTTTCCTAGTTTTTGTTAAAAACTAGATATGTAATAACCCCAATTTTTAACCCTCAATTAGTAATAAAATAAGATAAATTAATTTAAAATTTTATGCATAGAATTTGGTTTTAAAATCACTAAAACTAGAAAGTAAACATCGATATGAATTGAACAATATAAAGAATGTCGAAAATAGAGTTCGGATGAGTAAGATATGACCATTTTAAGTGTAAGGGTAAATTGGTAAATTGCCAGGAATGTTAATTAAAGGAATTCGTTTTGATAACGACACCCCTTTTCCACTTCCCTTAGAGTTCTAATGGAGGAAGGCACTGATCTACCTTCCATTCGAAAAAATCAGGACTTAGTCTACTAAATACAAGTTTCCCCTTCCATTCTCATGTCAAACAACTAGAGGAGAATTCCCTGTGCACGTCGCGAAAATGAGTTGAAGTTGCACACACTAGAAGGCTCTAATCTCCCATCTCCGACTCTAATCAGGTAAGTTACATACTTTAACTTGTTATTTATCTTGTTTTCCAACTTTTTCCTCACAGATCTGGGCTAGATCAGATCAAAATGGCCGTTGGATGACCCATGAATTCAAAATCATGGAGCATGGTTAGACTCATGTTAAAGACACCTCAAATGAGAAATCTAAGCCGTTCATTATGATCTGTAGACCCAAAAACCCTAGGAATGGTGAAAACAAATCCAAAATGGGAGCTTCTGGGGCTCTGATCAAGCCAAAACAAGGTGGACAGCTTGGGTTCATCGTCCCCGATGGACAGTGAGCCCAAGATGCCCACCAGGACGCACAGACGGGGCGCGTATGTGGGTGCTCCATCGCATGCGTGTGTATTGCACACGCGCGCGGGACGCTCTTATGTGTTGTCCCGGACATCCAAAATGCACTGGGTGTCCTGGGCACGCAGTACACTGGTGTAAGCCGGTGCAAACTGCACTGCCCGTGTAAGTCGGTGCACGCGTACTCACCCCTATAAATTAATATATTAATTTATGAAGTCTTTTCACAAAAAACTTGATTTTGTGAGCTACAGAGGTCCAAATCACAAGCGGAAACATCCGTTGCGACCATATTGACGATGCGGACCTAGATTTAGCTTGAAAACCTATATTTGACTATTTTTAAATTAGTTAAATTATAAAATATTAATTAATAACTTAGAACTGACTGATCAAAGGGTGATCAGGCATCAAGACTTGAACAATAAGATGAAGTATGATAATAAGTAAGGGTTCTAAGGGGCATATTAGCATGACTACTCTAGAAATTGATCTAAACCATTGGTCTAGACCAGATCTTGAGAAATTATTGATCTGAGGATGTAATATCCTTAATTTTTAAGATAAAAATAGGAAATTATTAAATAAATTAAAATAAAAATTTATGGATGAAATTTTTTCCTGAAAACATAATAATTAGAAAGTGCTCGTCGATACGAATCCAACGCCACCAAGAACGCGAAAAACGGAGCTCAAACAAGGGAGTTATGAGCCGTCAAAGTTGTAAGGGCAAATTGGTCTTTTGACAGAAACGTGTTACACAGGGGTCCAAATTGATAACGGCACCCCTGTCTACACACGTCTCTACCAGTCCGGCGAAATCGCCGGAGAGACGTGGGAAGAGACGTGTGGGGAAGAGTTTCTCTTCCCCAAGACTCTAAAACCCTATATCTATGCTCCTCTAGGAGCCAAAACGCTCCACTTTGAGCGTTTTCCATGAACGCTATGCAAAACCCTAGACCTGCAAAAAATCTGAAGTTTCCGGCGAGTGGAGCCCCGGAAACATGAGCAAACCCGACCAAGCACAAGGTAAGCCTCAAATCCGTGTTTTTTCTGTATTTATTAATTAGAAAATTAATTAGGAAAGTATTTAAAAATTAGGAAAAAAAATCAGATTTTTGGGGGTTTTGTGCACGCTACTGTTGGAGCGTGATTTCACGGATCAAACCTTATCCGTTTGAAAATCGCACCATCCAACTAGTGCACAAGAGACCCAAGAGCATACCCTTTAAATTTGGGAGTGATCCAACGGTGGAATTCTCCAAAAAACTCAAAAACCAGTACCTAGGGATGTTTTTAGGAACTTGGGAAAAATCGTTTAAAAACCATGGGTTTTGGAAAAATTAGTACAAAAGGAGGGCATAAATGGATTCTAGAGAGAATTCTGAAGAAAATGGCGCAAAAATCACGCAAAACTAGACTCAGAGTTCGAGCCGAGGCGACCTAATCCTGGCTTCGTCTTCTCCGGCGTCGTCAACGGCATCGGACGATCCGAAAGATGCGTTGTGACCGTATTGACGACGCGGACCTAGTTTTAACTTAAAAACTTAGAAATGACCACTTTTTATTTAGAAAAATTTTAAAATAGTGATGTGACATGTACAGGTGCACTTGAATATACCAATTAAAGGGAGTTATTAGCAAGTGATCTCACACCGAGGTAGGTGGCGGCACAACTAATGTTTTGCCTTGATTTTTAAACCATGTTTAAACATAGCATCATGTGTGATTGTGTTTTAAAATGCAATTATTATTTACCGTGGATTTCATGCTACATTGCGTACAGGATGGTTGTTCCAAATTGAAATCTTTTACTGAATAAACTTATTTCAAATGCTTTTACAAGCATGATGTTAATTTGTTATGCTTACTTAGAGACTTATTTCTTATTATATATATAGAAAATGCATGGATTTACATGGAAATGAGAATAGAGGCTTATTAGCTGGTCCTTTGATAGGCTAACCCCAGGATGAGGGGTGTGTCTTGGGGATTGCAAGCTATAAGTGCTCTTGAGTTTTAGCATATACATATGATTTCCGTGTTTTATATTTGATGACGGGTGCTCTCGCCGGATTGGGCGTCATCTTCAGGAGGGATAGAGTAGGCCACCCACCTTCCGAGATTATGATGTGATGAGTTTGTGATATGATAGACACCTACCCATAGATGGCATTCGGTAGGGGTTTGGTAACATGGATAGTCCACACTACCGGTATGAGCCTTTCCATGGGGACAGACGCTAAGTCTCCCGTTATGGTGTCGACGGGGAGCGGCGGTGGTTGATACCCATGGAGGGTTGCCACTGCAGCATGATGGCCCATATTCTTATTATGTGTGCATGTATGATGAGCATGGTTATGGATGGTATGCCTGGGAGTGACGACACTCAGAGGTTGACTATGTGTACTCCTGTTCAAGGATGTTAGTGCGATGTGGTGGGACCCATTACCTTAGGGTGCCCTTATTCTTGTTGTATGCTCCATTTTATTGATTCATGTCATGTTTTAACTCCGTGAATTCCATGTTTTAGCATATGGAATAAATTGGCATTTATTTGAACATGGCATTATGATATCACTATTTCCATAAATGTTAGACTTTTCATCAATGCTGTTCATTATTTCTTTCATTTATTACATTAATTGTCTATGTACCTACACAAGCGATAACTTCTTTGAGGTATCATTGTTTTGCAATGCCTTAGATCTCAGCGACACCGGGAAAGGAAAAAGCGGTTGATAAACCTTGAGAGCCTACGAAGACTAGCTTTCCCTATAGTTTTAGACAAGAATGTGAGTCATTAGAGTGGATTATCATTTGAATTTTATTATGGATGCATACTTTATATTTGGATGTGATTTAGATCTTTGAATGAGATATTGGACATTTATATGGGATGTTATGATGGATAGATAGACCTCGGGCCATATTATTATTGTCTTTTGAACGTTTATTTGATTTAAAATAAAGGCGCCTATTTATTTGACGTTGATTTATACGCGGATCATTTATTGGTGTTTAAATTTCATGTACGCCATTTTGAGAAAGGAAAATTAACACCCGGAGTTTTAAGATAGGTTTAGTAAAATGTTAAATAAATCTTTTCTCATGGGATCCCAAAATGCTCTTATTTAAAATGCCATTATTATGAAAAAAAAAAATTGTCTTAAAAATCCGGGGTGTTACAGAGGATGATTTGACCATCAGATTAAGGTATAAACATTAGATACACATAAGAACGAATAGATGAACATAAGATGAGACTAAATTAAGAACCAAATCATAATCAAAGATCTTAGAGGATGATCCAACGGTTGGATCACTATAGATTCTCTTATGATGAAATAAATAACACTAAATAGTATTGTGGTACTGACAGGTACATCTGAACGTACACGATAAGGGGATTACATGCTTGAGTTGGGTGATCTCATGTTGAGGTAGGCGATGACATTTAATGCTTCGTTTTGATTATAAAACCTTGTATTATCATGGCATCATGATTGATTGTGATTAAATTGCACTTATTATTAATCAATGATTTTGTGAGATTTAGAGTTTTATATTATGATCGCTATTTGATTTCAATCATGTATTGAATAGATTACAACCGATGGTTTCATGAGATTGAGATTATCTACTTGTGCATAATTAGAAAATTATCTTTCCTTATTGCATCACTGAAATTGATGAGTTCTTATGAAAAAGAAAAGTGGAGGCTTAGTGGCTGGTCCTTTTAGAGGCTAAACTCGGGATGAGGGGTGTGCCTTGGGGATTGCAAGCGACGAGTGCTCCTGGTTTTCGACATACATGATTTTGTGTTTTGAGTTTTATGATGGGTGCTCTCACTCGGTGGATGTCATGCTAGGAGAGAGAGGGTCGGCCACCCACCCTCTGAGATTTGTGATGTGATGTGATATGATAAACACCTGCCCGTAGATGGCTTTCAGTAGGGGTTGGTAACATGGATAGTCTACACCATCAGTCCAGGCCTTTCCATGTGGACTAACACTAAGTCTCCCGTTATGGTGTCGACGGGGAGTGGTGGTGGTTGAGACCCTGGAGGGTTGCCACTGTGGCATGACAATCCATACTCTTATTCTGTGTGCTTGCATGATGAGCATGAAGATGTGATGGTATGCCTGGGTATGACGACACTCAGAGGTTTGATATGAGTTCTCATGATCTGTGATACGAGTGTATGAGACACTTGTGGGACCCATGTACCTTAGGGTGCTCTGTTATTATTGAATGCTCATTTACATGAGATTATATCATATTTTAAATCCCTGAGATGGATGTTTTATCGTATATGATGTTTTAAGATTTTATTAACATTGCTTAAAATAATTATATTCTTGTAGAAAATTGCTTTATTCATTGTGTCAATATGATTATTCGATTTTATTCCATTGATATACATTAAATGTCTATGTGCCTACCAAGCATTGTTTGTTGAGGCATTGCGTTATTGTTGCAATGCCTCAGATATTAAAGAAAGACAGGACACATGTGGAGTTAGAAGAATAGTGATTGAGAAGTTTCATTTAGAGGTATGTTCTAATTTCACATGGACTGTGTATGTATATATATGTTATTGGACTTGATTATACTGTTATGGGAATGTGGTTGATGATTGGATGATCCTGGAATAGTAAATCTATTTTAAACATGTTTACTTGGAAAAAAAATATCTTGTTTTGTGTCAATGGTTGACCTCGGGATTTTTCTAAAAATGCAATTGATTGAAATTGTTTTTTGCTGTTTTGGTTTTTATAAAATTGGGGCCCCACCTTTCGAAAAGTTTAAAAAAAAAGTATTGAAAAACCCGGGTCATCACAAGATCTTTAATAAAATTCGGTTTTTGCCCTTCCTCTTTAAATGCAATTACATTTCTGTTTTTTTTTGTTAATTACATATGCGTCCTCCTTTTAATTACATCTGTATCCCCATTTTAATTCCATCTGAGTCCCTATTTTTTTTTTATAGATGTGTCCCTGAATATTTTGGTTTTACCTTATCCATATTCTGCCTATCTAGGGACATTGATATCCAAGGCTGCTTATTTACTTTTATTTTTTATTTTTTTTTTGGAATTAGAAAGTCTGTAAATTGCAGCAGTTAAATAAATTGAGAATTGTTATTTCATTGTTAGTTTAATTCTGTTATATTCTTTATTTTTATTTTTATTAGTTGAATTTTATGTAAAACTCCAACATTTAAAGTGAGTCCCTGTGGGATTGACCCGTATTTGCATAGCTATACTACAATAGCCCATGCACTTGCGGAAAATATCAACAATACTAGTTAGGAAATGGTGCACATTTGAGATTAGAAAAATATATTTAATGATGATTCTTCAATTCTAGCGGCGGTAAAGTACCACGAGTAATTCCTAAACTTAACAAGAGGAGCAAGATTTTCTGGAACGTGATTTTCTTGGCAACGATTTAGGCAATATGGCTTCATAGAAATGCAATCTGTTTGAGTGGCACATCAGCTCAGCCTTCACTTATCGATGGAATCTAGATGGAAAACAAGTTGGCTGAACTTTCATAATGAGTTGGTTGAAAGTTATGGCTATTTGAAGTTGACTAATACTAGGAAAACTAAAATTACACCTAGAAAAACCAAGGAACAAGAGAAAAAATTTAGTTAAAATTTAGTTGTCATCCCTGGCAATAACATTAAAAACTTAATGTTTATTTTTCAAACCAAACCCTAGCAAGTATAGAAGATCTATTGTAGGACAATCAAGAAGGGATGTCAAACCTTAGAGAAGAATAGATTTTCTATCATACTAGAGAGGTTTTCATTTTAAGAATTAAAACTAAAACAAACTAATTCCGAAACAAAAAGTGAGTGGAGAGTAGTTTAAGAATTATGAATCCACCAATAGAATCATGTTAATGTATTTGTCATTACTTGAAATCCTATATGAATTAGAATCATTCTTGGATACAAGCCAAAACATCTCTAAAGAATGACCAAATATTTTAATAACATGGACTATCCAAATTGCATGAATCAATTACAAATTATACGCATGGGTATTCTAATCCTAGCATAACCTATCCTATTATAGATATCTAGGCCATGAACCCCCCAATATCCTAAAGCATCCAAAAGGCTGTACATCATTACCTAGAGGAAATCATATTATTTATTGACTATTACCTAGCTGAGCATGTTGCTGATGTAAAGCTTATTCATAAAAGTTTTCAAATGATTGAAAACTTCTTAAGGAAGCTAGAACTTGTTTATCTTCTAATTTATTATCAAATAATTCAAAAGGTCTCTTATTCTTTCAATTTAACAAAATTTATCCATCTAAATACTGTTGTTGCTCTTTGGTTAGGCATTGGAGAAAAATGATAAATAGATATAATTGATTCAAGTCTGCAATCAAAACCCAAAACTCAACCTTGGGTAGATAGTGGAAACTACCTAGCAACAAACCCAAAAATATCAAGAAGGAAGAGTTATATTAAACAAGAAAATGAAAAGAATAATTTTTTTAGAAAAATAGGTCTAATAAATTAATGAGAAGAGAGAAAAACAAATTAATAAAATAATCTATTCGTTGAGAAAAGAGAAAAGGTATTTTTTTGTCTTTCAAGAAAAGAAAAATACTGATTTCCTTTAGGGTTTTTACGTTTCTTCATCATGGAATCAAGAAATTTTTAGTTGGTTTTTAAAATTATTTAAAAATGTGATTGGTGGGGTGTATTTGAGGTTTTTTTCTAAAATGGTTCTTGTGGGAAAAACTCACTTCATAGTGTAAAAGTTGAGATTGCTAGCAAAAACTATGGTTTGTAATATAGATGGGTATGTGATAAGGGACAGGGGATTTGAGATCATCAAGAGAACACAAATAGGATGCCTATATATATGGGTTTTATTTGATTCCAAAGATTATTGAATTTATAGCTATATTGTTGATTGTGATGAACCACAAATAGAGAGATCAGTGAAATTACAATTATATGAAAATGCGGGCTCCAATATAAAACTTGGAGCTATAATATAAACATATAATCCTAGATTTCCATCTTCTTTCGTAGCAACTGATGTCAATGAGCTTGCTAAGTTTTTTTTTTTTTTTTTCTAGGATCCAGATCATTATTTTGAGAAAGAAGGAAATCAATTTAAACTTTAAATGGGTTATTATTTTCTTTCACAATCATAGTTACTCACCATGGCTAAGTTAAGAGGGAGAGGAGGCAAGTGATGATGGGGCTTCATTGTATGACCCCAATTTAAGTGTCTTAGAATATCTTTCTTCAAGTTTTAAAAACCTCACATTGGTACCTTAATATTGTTTTAAGTGACTCAATTAAGAGTAATTCCTTCAATTGTATGGATACAGTGTCCAAAAAAATTAAAATGACTAATATAACCCGAAGTTTGAGTCAGATTGTTGAAAACATCCCCTTGACAAAAGACCAAATGTGGCTTTAGATACTTTGAGATGTGAAATTTTCTAAGAAAACACAACTTCTCAAACAAAATCAAAACCTTTTCTATCTTCCCTTCCATTTCCTCAGGAGAGAAAGAATCCTTCTCTATCTTCCTTGCCACTTCTTTACTCAAAGGTAAGAGATGTAAACTCCGCAAGGCAATTATTGTTGTATTATAGAACTTGATAGGCTAACTTTTTGATGATCGATCCATTCATCTTCTTTGGCGTACCTTTTCTCAAGAAAAATTCATGCTCATTGGTACTTTTACCTACTAGTATCTCTAACAAAAAAATTAATGATTATGATTTGGAAAGATGGTAGACTTAGGAGGTTTGGACATTGCCCAATGGAGACAAAAAGGACATTGATTAGAAGGAGTGAGTCAATCCAAGTTCAAGGCTCTAAAAGGGCAATAGAAAGGCCCAAAAGACAAGGATAAAAGTAGTGAAAAAGATTTAAAAACTTTTGGATAAGTAAAGCCACAACACTTAATAGATGAAACGAAAGAACAAGATTCATGCAATCAACTCCTAATTAGGATAAGGCCTTGATGATGATGATGATGATGGTGATTTAAAAATCCAAAATTGGACACTATGGAGCTAGGCTCATCCTTTAGATGATCTATTCCATTCATCTTGTTCAACTTACACCTATTTTGGCTACTAGTTAGTTGTGAAAATTTATGCCTATTGGATACTTCTATTTACTAGTTTCTCTAGTTTAAAACTCAATCGTCATGATTTAAAAATTCAAAAATGGGATCCACCTAGCTAAGCCTTATTGTAAGATCTAATCCATTTATATTGTTTGGCCTATCCTATTTAGGATATTTGTGGAATTCATGCCATGGGATGCTTTCACCTAGCAGTTTTTTCTAGTTGAAAATTTAGTGGTCAAGATTAAGTCTAGAAGAGAGAGAAATCCACATCCATTGGGATGACATCTAAATAGGCCCTAGCTTTGAATCATCAGATCCATTAATCTTGTTTGACCTATCTTATTTAGGCTACTTATGAAAATCCATGCCTACCAACTAGTTTTTCTAGTTTAAAATTTTAATGGTCAAAATATAAGTATCCAAGAGAGAGAGAGAGAGAGAGAGAGAGAGAGAGAGAGAGAGAGAGATGCCCATCATTATAACACCTAGCTAGGTCAAACTATTGCATTATCTAATCCATTCATATTGCTCCACCTATTACATTTAGGCCACCGTGAGAATTCATACGGATCAAATGCTTCTGCCAATTAGTTTTTCTAGTAGAAACAATTCAATAGCCATGATTTAGAGAGTTTTGGACCATTTTTCCCCAATAAATATCTCATGTGAAGTCATTCCATCTGAAAAATTAGAAAAAAAATTAAACAAAAGCCCTTAATTGGGTGACTTAAAACTGCAACAATATACTAATATGAAGTTTTTAAAACTATTATCGTTAAGTGAGAAATTGTGCAAACTAATTAGACTGCTTTGAAGAAGTTGAATAAGTCACTTCATCTAAATATAGGCCTATCTTTGACCACCTCTAGTCACAAAGTTTGGATTGGAGATAAATTGATAGGCTAAACATTTGTAAAATTCAGCAAATGTTTATAAAATTTGTGAAAAAATTTGGAGGAAAATTATCTCTATATAAGAGTATTTCCATATAAGAGTTTAAGCTTTCGATTAGTTAATTTTGAACTAGATTACAACTATTATTTGAAAATTTGATCAATTATTTGCAAAATTTTGAGTTTTTGTAAGATAAATTTATATTAACTTTTGAAATTTTGCTTTGAATAAAAAATTATACAAATTTATAATTCGTTTTAGGACAAAGTTAGGACATAAAAAGTTAAGATCTTTTTTTTTTAAATTATAATTATTTGAAGAATTTTGCGACTATTATTTGAGAATCTTTTGGTGTATCGCATTAAGATTCGTGAGGATGATGATCGGTTAGGAATTACGCAATTAAGTGGACCCGCGAAAATTCTGCGCGTCCCTTGCAACTAAATTACTTAAATAAAGGGCCCTACAGAAATTTTGTGCGTCCTTTATAAGTTTCGAGATGGCGCAGGATAGGCTCCCCGAAGAACTTCGGCATACACATGGGCTTGCATGTCGCCCATAATTTGCATGCAAGAAACATACAAATATCTATTGGAAGTATTTCGATCGCCTTCACCGTTGTGCGTGACACGTCAGGTTCGACGTGTCGAAAGCCAAGGGCCCCTGCTTTCTCACGTAACAACGTGTCTCTCCAGATCTTCAAAGTCGGGAGTTGGAGCTTGTCTCTCTCCTCTCTCTCCCTCTATTTAATGGCGTGAGTTACATCTACCTTGTCAGAAGAAATCTAAGGATTTTAAGACCTGGTTTTGGCAAATCCAGTTACTGTATTTGATCTTCTTGTTTGGAATCTCTTGAAGACAGAGAAAGTAAAGATGCAGACGGCAAAGAATGCAACAGCTTCGGCCAAGGAGACGGCCAAAAACGTGGGGGCCTCCGCCAAGGCTGGCATGGACAAGACCAAGGCCACTGTGCAGGAAAAGGTCACTCCTTTTGATATTCACTTCCTTTAAAAGTTTTTAAATGTGTTCTTCCTTTCTGGCCCAATTTTGTTGCTTTTTCTTCAGTTTCTGATACAAGTTAAATGATACTCCATTTGTTATCTAAACTGTCCATCATTAGGCTAACAGTGGTTTGCATTGTTGCAGTCTGATAAAGTGACGGCCCACGACCCCGTGGAGAAGGAAATGGCGAGAGATAGGAAAGAAGAGAGGATCCACGAAGCTGAGATGAACAAGCAGGGAGCACGAGAGCAGCATGCAGCTGAGAAGGAAGCGACGCGCGCTAGTGCAGCCACAGGAGGAGCTGCTGGAACCCATGCCTATGGGACTGATAGGTACTGAACGGGTTTCAGGGTCCACAGGCCATCGCTTGAAGGCATGGTGACCGTTTGATGCTCAAATGTCTACCTAGTTGCTTTGCGTATGTAGGGTGGGTATTTAGTCTTGTAAGGGCTTCTGGGTACTAGATGAACCGGCCCGTTCTTTTGTTTCCAAATATGTTCGGATCGATCTATTGATGTAATAGTGTCTATGCATTTTAATTATATATGTACCCGTCTTTCTAGTCATAAATGAGTTTCTTTGATTATTTCCAGAGAGAACCACAAAGGAACCAATGTGGTGCAGTCGTGTTATTTGTGAATGGGTTAAACTAATTATGATTTTTTATGAAAGTCTGGGGCTTGTTAGTCGCTGTTGCTTAACTTTTTTTTGGCATTTCTTTTTTCTTTTTAAAGGGGAGGCTCACGATTGAGAACTCTGTTTGTTTATCAGTCTTTGGTTTTGGGCGATTCCGAGTGAGAACCATAGTTTAAAAAGCAAGTGATTTGGGGATCGGTCCATCCAGACAGGATTGGTGGGAAATAGGAAATCTGGTCAAATTGTTTAAAAACTCCGATGACGTTTCTGTGGATCGGGTGAGTTGGACAGAAAAATTCGGTCGAGTTGTTGAAAAAATCTTTAGATTTTCTGAAATTAATCCATTGTAGATAGATTACACTGGGAAGAAGAAAACAATAGATAGATAGATTACTGAGAAGAAGAAAACACTAAATAGATTACATTGAGACTATAACTACACATTGAGAAGAAGAAGAATATAATAGATAGATTACATCAAGAAGAGTTTTATATCAATTTTTAGCAAGAAATTAAAATTAAAATTATTAAATTTTATTGAAGAAGTTTAATAGGTATTGTTGTGTAAAAATTTTGTTTTTTAAATTATATTTATTATATTTTAAAATATTTAATTGTGCTAGATATTAATTTTTATTAAAAAATTATTGGAAAGTTATTCAATTTGGTGGTCAAAGTTAGCAATATTCAAATTAGAAGTATAATATCAGAATTTAAATTTTAAAAAACTTAACAAAAAGGAGTACGGAAAACTAATATAATGGCAAAGAAAACTTACTGTTGTTCTTCTTTAGTTTTTCTTCGTTAACATAAAAACATCCTTTTTTTTCTTCTCATGGTTTTTGAAAGATCAAAACTAATGGTATTAATATATATATAATGTTAAAAAATTGTAATTTATTTTTTATATTTATTAGTGTTAGTTTAATTTTATTTGATTGCTTTCGAACATGCACTATTTTTATTTCGAGAGAGAAAATAAATATTTATTTTGTATTCTTTATTATATATATATATTTAATTATTTTATATTGGATTGCTGATAAATCACTGATTCGGTGAAAATCTAGGATCGGTCGGTTTTTTTTACTTTTCAGTTTTTATACATTGATGAGAACCCTTTTTTATTTTTGGGTATTTGTTTCTTTGGCTTTTGATTGGTTTTTTTTTTTTTGGTTATCTGGTTATTTTTTAACCATTTATTATATTTGCTTTTTGAAGGATACATTTGTTTTCTTTATTTTTTGAAGGAAAAATGTCTACAAAAACCAATGATTAGTTTATCTTATTATTTTACGAAAAACTGACACAATCATTTACTTTATTATAGCTGTTTAGGAAAAAAAACGACGTATTATTTGCCTCATCCTTACTAATGAGTTCTGGTATCGCCTTTTTCACATGAGACGCTGCTCTTTCGCATCTCTAGGAGAGATCTTGATCTCCGACTTGTCTGTTCGGCCCCGTGGTAACTTTCCTCGGAAAAAATCACACCAATCGTATTACTTTATTTGATTTCGTTTTTTATTTTCAAATATTAATGGTCCAGATTTAAACTAAAAGCAAGCACAGGCCACAGACATCCGTTTGAGACATCCAAGCCAAGTACATCCGAGTTAGACATGGGATTTTTGTAGGGATTCTATGGGGAAGTGGATAATACAAAGGATCCCGAAAAAATGAACTGGCTATAAATCTTCTGAAAATTATGATTCAAATCCAAAAAACTACATCTGACACTAAGACGCAGCCGCTTAGAAACGCCAGGTCTCTTGTGTTTTATGGCTTTTTTAAACAAGAAAACTAAAAGCAGTGTTTTAGTTTATAGCTTTTTTAAACAATTCTTAACCGATCAACTAATAACCTTTACAGGGCCTAGAATTGAGAGGCTCTAGGCCCAATGTAATGTATGCGGTGGCATCATGGCAAGGGCAACCTGTAACAAATGATTAATACCCCTTTAATTTATTTATATTCCCCTAGCCCTATTTTCTGAAGCAAACAACAACTACATAAATATGGCAGGCGATACACTAGGGGCTACTTCATCAGCCATTTAATTCTTTTAGGGCTAACGGCTTACCAAAATTGGCTAAGAAAAAACAAACCTTGTTTTCTAGGGAGTTTGAGCCCTTGATCTGGTTTGCTCCAACGATTGAGGCCCGAAATTCATCAATTTGTAGGACCCTGGACGTCGATGTAGCTGCCGAGTTAGTGTTGGTATTTATCCATATAGAATATACAAAGTTTTGTTCGAGCCATCTATTAAAATGACAACAATATCAAGCCAAAATTAAAAAGGGTATTCAATTTTCTAGTGTTATTTCGGGCAAATCACTAAATGCGTTTTCAAGTACTATCAGCATAATAATAGGGGGCAGTCACACTCACTTGTAATCCTAAGCCTGATCTAATCCTCATTAAGCACTTTGGGTAAATCTAATGCGGATAAACCTAATCCTAGATTTAACCCCCTGGCAGTGGGAGAAAAGGATCTATGTACATCTAATCAAGGCAATCAGTTTCAACCCAGTAGCCTTCTCATTCCTTTTCCAGATTAAGAAATTTGATTATACCCAAATCTTTATGTAAGTTCCAAAATTGTGCACTTGCTTGTTTAAGGAAGACATAAAATTTTGAAAAATGAATATTCGAAGAAACAAATGCTGATTCTAAAACCTGTTTTTAAAAGATCTAAGTTGTTTATCATATTCGGCATGGAAATTTTAATATATTTAAATAATTCTTGAGTCTTAAAAAATTTAATTAGAATAGATAAAATTGTGAATTTTGACTTACATATTTAGATATATAAGATAGAAGAATTCAATAAATATGCATAAAATTTTATCTTTAACCAATCTGTCGTTTTGAACATTATAATTGACTTAGATCTGCAAAAACTTATCAACATGAACCGTCTACTTCTGCAACTTCTTCAGATGCTCGTGAACGTCAACTCCATCGGAGACAGATTCAGGTTTTGGTGCATAAACTTGTTAATAATGGAATGGGGAGGTGCCCCAAACAACATGCACATCGCCTACGTGTCCCTTACTAGATGCATGACGAAATGTATACAAAATCAATTTGGAGTACGGTCCCCACGGATTTCCACAGTTCCTATCTCATTATCCTCACATCGGTGCCATGTGTCAAAAAGCATGACTTAGTGCGTTAGCAGCAAGCCACGTGTCCCGTTGGACTGCCACGTCAGCGCCAGAGCTCTATCCGATCTCCTTCTATTTAACGGTGAAGCTTACTTCTTCCTCCACGTAAGAAATCCAAGCATTTTAAGATCTTTTTATTCATCCGATTGCTGTATTTCATCTTATAGATTGACCTCTCTTGAAAACAGAGAAGGAAAAGATGCAGTCGGCAAGGAACACAGCAGCATCAGCCAAGGAAACGGCCCAGAACATTGGTGCCTCTGCCAAATCCGGCATGGATAAGACCAAGGCCACCATGCAGGAAAAGGTCGGTCTCTTTAAGATGTTGGGATACCTAGCTCCTGTTGCATTAGCCATTCAAATATATATGTGGGCGTAGATAACTGTGACACCCGGGTTTTAACAAAACTTTTTCCTCGTAAATATAAAAATGATAATACGTTTTAAGAAAATAGATGGGATTCCTAAAAAATTAAAATTTTATATTATAGAACCTTTAATGCAGCTTTAAAAAGAATTGCCTGAAAACGTAAATTTCAGGGGTCAACTACATACTCAATTAAAATCACAATAAATACACGGCTAATTAAAAATGATAATAAATCAATTCAAACGTTACCAGGTTCTATTAATAATCACTACAATATTTCCATCTAAACTTTAACAATCCTCCATACCATAATATGAATCCAATCTATAATATGTATCCATATCTAAGAAAGTCTCAAAAGTCTAGTCCAAGTGACATACTCTAATATATGTCCGAATAAGCAAATAAAATGGAATGTCTTCAAGTCTCCTTCCAGATCCCCGCTACTCTGCCTGCTTTCCCTTGTTGTTATCGCGTTCCAAATCTGAGGCATTGCAAAACAAGGCAATGCCTCAGCAAGCTATGCTTGTGTAGGTGATTACACTCAAATAAAGTTTAACAAAATTTACAATAGAATTCTCATAAAGGAAGCATACTCAAAACAGGTCAAATAACTGAAATGCTTGCAATTACAACTTTCACAAATCAGATGCCGAGGTAAATCAGTATAGCATGCAAGGCGTGATCAAAATACAAGGTAAGTACATTAAAACCATAATAGTATATATACCCACGGAATAATATGCATGCTATCATTTATACCAAAACTCTGTATCAAAACTATACCAAAATCCTCTAATATACTCAATCACCTGTGATGTGTATCCATACTAACTTTGATCCCTCCCATGCAGTCAGCATCAGCCCCTGGAGTCTCTCACGGCCTGGGCCTGACTTGCCCTGGTTCACCATACATATAACGTCATATAAACATGCACAAACTATATGGGTTACTATGTTGCAGTGGCAACCTCATCAGGATCTAAACCACTGCCGCTCCACGTCGACACCAAACGAGAGACTTTCTCCGTCCCCATGGGAAGGAACGGACCTTTAGGGGGGCTACCCATGATACCACCCCTACGTACTTGGCCTTGTATCACTCTAGGGCAGTGTCTATCATCATCCTCATCACAAAATCAGAGGGCAGGTAGCTAACCCTACAACCCTCCTAGCATAGTACTCACTGGGTAAAAGTATCCGTCATAAATCATCGATAAGGTATAAATCTTATAAACCATGTAAATACGCTATAAATAATCTCAATAACACAATTAAAACCCGACAAACATTGTCATTACCAAATAGAAAAGTCATGCTATAACACGAAAATAGGGATCTAATTATGTACATAAGAAGATGTAAAACACATGGCTCAAAGCTTTAAAAATCCATTCATGGTTATTGAAATTATGAAATAATTGAATAGAATCACCTATCTTAGTAAATGCAGTGCTCAAATCAAGCGGGTGAAAATATCACATTGCGCATTCTGACGTACCTGTTACATCATAAATCTTTCATCATTTGGTAATTCAATACTGTTTAACCCTTTAATCCCCTAGATTATCTTACATTTGATGTATACCATCAACATCTAAGGCCTGATCATTCATTGATTGGCCTGATTGAGACTATCTAACAACATTCTGTGGTTTAACTCTTAAAAAGGAATTTATATCTAGCTTTTCAAGTCAAATCTAGGTCCGCACCATTGATATGATCGTAACGCCTCTTTCGGATCGCGATTTGGACCTCTGTAGCTCCTAAAAATCAAGTTTTTATAAATGAACAGGTCAAAGGACCCGAAAAATCCCAAATTCCCTGCGTCGCATGTGCGGGCGCGTCCACAGACGTGCTGGACGGGCTTACGCCTGTCTTCAGGAGGGCGCGTGCACAAATGCACTGTGCGTCGTTTTTTTCGGGCGGGCGCGTGCACAGACGCACTAAGCGGTCTGCACTCCGTTTTCAGGCGGGCACGTGCACAGACGCGCTGCGCATGCGTTGTTTCGAGCGGCGCGCGCATGTACCTGCTTCTTGCGTGCGCGTGCACCATTTCCGTGTGTGCGCGTGTACGCTAGTGCGCATGCCCTCGTGCATTGATTTTCATGCGTGTTTTGTCGGTGTGCGTCAGTGTGCCATCCGCGTGGCGTGTGGTGCCACGTGTCACCTGTGTGCGCGTGTGCCGTGCGGGTGCTGCGCACGTGGTGTCGCGTGTCATGTGCGTGCCGTCTGTGTGCATGGCGCCTACGTTGCGTGCGACAGGGGGTGACACGTGTCGCGGCGAGTCGTCGTCGCCGGAGAAGACGACCTGACTCTGATTGCCGCCAGCCATGCACAGGTGTTCAAATGGTGCGATTTTTGCACTGTTTCATTCAGTTTTTCACGTAGATTCCATTTATAAGCTCTTTTTCAACCATATATGCTATTATCTAGTGTTTTTATACGATTTTTGTCACGCCCCTAAAAATTTTTCATATACTGTTTTATGAGTTTTTCGCCATATCTAGCCGTCCGATCACCATGAAAAGTCATGGGATTATTCGTCATATTACAATGCCCATGATGGACGGTTCAGATCACAATCTGATGCCGTTTCATCAGTTTATTTTAACAAAAACACTACTGCCTACTTGTTCACCGAAAAACGGCAATCCACACCGTTTTCCGACATTAAAAACAACATAAACTATAGGGACATAGGAGAAATGGTGGAGGGTGGCCTACCTTGGTTAGATCGTCACAGCATGCGTTTGCTCGGGAAGTTCCTCGTCGCTGCCCTGCGTCGCCAACCCGGAATCAGAAGTAAGTGGTTTGGCCGCACAAGAGACAGGGCAGGCTTTTATAGCCTCATTGTGGGTCCCACGCCCTGTAGGCCCATGTATATTTATAATTTTACCCCTCCTATTATTATTATAAAATTATTAATATTTTGGGTTATTACAATAACTGTTCATCTTGGCCGTCCTTTTTTCTGGTTGAATCTTATTATTAGATGTGTGATATGTAAACCTTTTGTCGCTGAGACAAGACTAACCTCTTACCTTTCGATCTAACTGAGCATCATCTGGCTGTTGCAGTATGATAAAATGACGGCCCACTACCCGCTGGAGAAGGAAATGGCAAGAGATCAGAGAGATGAGAGGATCCACCAAGCAGAGACGAACAAGCAGGAGGCCCGAGAGCTGCACGCTGCAGACAAGGAAGCGACCCGCGCTGGTGGAGGGACTGGTGGCCTTAGTGGGTATCCTGCAGGGACCGACACGGATATTGGTGGTCCTGGGCTTGGTGGTGGCAGTGATTACAGCAGTTATAGTTGAATCAGTGATTTGAATGTACAAGTAGGGTGTTGATTTAGATTAGATGAGAGGGGCAGATTTTCTTTTTCGGTTGTGAGTTCGATCTAGCACTGTAACTGCTGTTGGATATATGCTTGTTATGTATGAATATGTTTATGAATAAACGAGTTTACGTATGAATCTGTTTATGAGTAAATGAAAGACTTAGTTTTTTAAGCCCTTTGAATATCCACTTTCCTACCCAAGAATAGTATCTTCCTGGTAGGAAGTTCTATTGAAGATGCAGCCCAGAACCCTGAGGGGCTGGGATCTGATTTAACTTAAAAGCCGGTGGACAATTGCTAAAATATGCAATCTTGTACGTCTTTAAGTTAATATGGGAGCCTACGGATGAGTCACAAAAGTAGAAAGAATGCTGCCAATGCAACGTTGTATTGGTCAGTCAATAATGGTAATACGACCGTCTAGCGCCTCTACTTGCTCTGACTCGACTCTTAAAGCCAGGCGAGTAGCCAGAACTTGCCTGCGCCTCCTGGATACCCTTGCTCGGAGGTTCCAGAGGCGCTGGCACGTTTCCTTGTTCAGTGAGATTTTAAATAGATTTAGGAGTTAAAATGACAAGCCTTTCCTTATTATTAACCTTCGTCGGATTGGGCACTCTCCCCCATTGACTGGTGAATTTAAGAATTGGGGGCCGGAGGTTGGAGGTGGGAGGTGGCGCTCTCCCTTCCCCTCCCCTACTGGGGAGATTTCAAGATTAATAGTTAGGATAGGGGTTTCTATTAGGTCGTCATAAAAGAAGGAAAAAAAAAGTCAGGTGAGACGAGTTAATTGGACTGAGTATATAATTGAAAAGTCAACGGAGCGATAGTTTAAAAGCCAAGTAAGGCAAGTCGAGTTAGGTTTGCTGGGAATTAAAAATACCCAAGTGAGAGATATAATAATGTTTATCTTTGGATATATATATGCAAATTTTGCACTTATAAGTACTTCCATCATAGGCAACTTGGTCAAGGTAGCGTACTCCAGTTTCCTTAAGGTGGTGCATTGTAAATCCCAATTAAAACAAAATATTTTTGTGGGGGTAGCGAGTTTGACTCGCTAAGTTGTTCGAGTATTTCAGATGAGTTTATAAAATGGACTCGTGAGTTTTAAACTTATTTGAGCTTCAAAAATGGACGAGTTTCCCTGAGTTAACTTACGAGTTTTAAAACTATCTGAACTTTAAGACACTCTATGACTTCTTCATCTAGGCTGATCTTTGAATAATCTGCCACGTTGGTCTTTGCCCTCTATTATTTAGACGACATGTAAAAATTCGTGGCTCTAGTTACTGGTTTTTTTACTTGACAAGGCTTTTAATCATGATCTTTAGACTTTTCAACCAAGGAAACTGGAGAATACTAGTGGCTGGAGGCAACCTATGGGTATAAGTTTTTAAGATTATATTTGAGAAAAAGTTAGGAAGATAAATGGTTCATATCATCCAATGGAGTCACCATAGTTTAGGAAGCTCAATGCAAATAGTATTCCTCCTATCTAAAAGCAAGTGTTGGTTTCACCACAAGCTCGAACCCATATCCAATTTTGTGACTTCAAGTGTTAGCTTGTTAGAGAAGTAATTTTGTGACTTCAAGTGTTAGCTTGTTAGAGAAGTGCATCTGTTATATATACAAGTCAATTTGCCATTTCATGAGGGCCGTGTGTCACTACTTTTTGTTTTTTTCCTCTCATATTTTCTTTATCTACTGTAGATATAATAAATGTTACATTAACTTTCATAAATATAAATTGTAGAGATATATTGACATGTATTTTCCAAAAATGTACTTAGTTTTCGGAAGTATTATCCTACGTTTGATTACTTGACCCCTACTAATCTTTTGAATGGCTATAACTATATGTGATCTCAGTTTTGAGGAGTTCGAACTTGTGACTTTCATGATTTAAATTCACTCTCGTGCTACCACTCCACACTCCTGTGCCCACTTGTTTTTAACAAGTTAGCCTCTAATATTTTGGATAGCTATTTTATGTGGGCTCAGTTTTGTGAAGATCCAAATTGTTTTGAATATTGCTCTTAACTAAGATGGGCCATAGTCCAAAATTCTCTTCCATTGGGTGATCCTAGCCATTGCTGTTTTCTTGAATTGTAAAATGCATGATCAAAAGTTTCATCTTCCATCTTATAACTAAAAATAGAAAATGCTAGAATCATCTAATGGATGAGAATTTTGGATCATAAACTATCTAAGTCAAGGATAACATTCTAAATGGCTAAGATCTTCACAAAATTGGGCCCAAAGTTATATCTATTCAAAAGATTACTACAAGCTAAATTTATATAATAATAAAAAAAATAGATGTGATATATCACTTTCATTATTTAAAAAAAAATGCACTATATTTTGAACTATATGATGGACAGGGAAGTATCATGGTTCCAACAAGCAACTAGAAATTTGGATTTATTTATTTTTATCCCAGTAAGCATAGAAATTTCTTTTTTCTAATCACAATAATTTGGAGTTTTGGGTCTTTTCTTTTTATGACTAGAAAATTGGATGGGCTATCAACACACCTGTACCTTTATCATAAAACCCCGAAAAAGTGTGTGGGAATACCAAATCACCTTATATATCCAATTCGTATAGCTGTTTCAACATAACTTTCAAAAGTTTTACATTATATTTTGTTTTCTATCTATATTTCTATTTCTACATAATTGTAGTTGAAATTTTGTATTTTGTCCTACTCTCTAGCTATAGAAGATTTAGATATATTAGACGATATTTTATGAAAATAATTCCTAAAATAAAAAGGAGTTCTACTTTATATCTAAACAACATTTTGCACTTTTTTGCTATTTTTTCTCCAATAATTGAGCTTAGGTGATCTATCTTCTAAAATAATGTATAATTTTTAATTTTATCTATATACAAACATGATTTAACTAAGCCTATTTGGTATATAATTGGGCCTTTTCTTCAGAGTAATATTTCAACTATAAATGAGATATAATAATCACTTATAATGTCTATTGATCAAATATCATATTTATAAATATTTTCAAATCTATTTTTTAAAAGTGTTGCATTGTTATTTTTACTTTTTATCGAAATATTTTTAGTTGTAAATAAGATTTGGGTATTTTAAAGATATACACGTATAGGTAATATTTTCATAAAAATAATTTTTAATACAAAATATTTCTTTTTATTTTTCGTCTATATAATATTTAGCACCTATTTTCTATATTCCATCTAATCTACTATATACAAGTGAAAGTGTCTTTTATATTAAAACTTTTATACTTTATTAATCTAGTATTCTTCCGACGCTAATCCCCCGAGTTGATGCTCCGTACGCTTTTTGTAGTTTAAATCTTGACCATTCATGTTGGGATCGTCTGATTTTTCATAAGAGTTTAGCAGTTATTCACAATCTGCAGTTGTCACCTTATCCGCATGGCTGCGGTAGCAATTATCCCCACTACCGATCTGACACCTCGATGCCTCGTTCAAGATGGCGCAGCATGAGATCACCACCTGTTGCTTGAGCTTTTGGTTTCCTCTCCATATAAAGAGCAAGGTCAAACTTTGTGCTTGGTACAAGTTTTCAGGACTTGAATATCTGTTTTCGTTTATGTTGGTATTTAATTATTGAAAATGGAGTCGGCAAGGAATGCAACGGCTTCAGTGAAGGAAACGGCCCAAAACATAGCGGCCTCTGCGAAGGCCGGCATGGAGAAAACCAAGGCCACCGTAGAGGAGAAGGTTAGTTCTTTGATACAACCCCATTCTGGATTCTGATCGTCGGTTTCTTGGTATATACAGATTTAGAAATATAGATGGGCTCGAAAGGGCGATTTATGCCAGTTATTTTTGCGTGGCTTAGATTGATTAGAAGTCACGTAGGTTCCGGATTTTATTTTCGGTTCGTTTAGATCCATACATGAAACCGTTGTTTTGGGTGTCATTTCATCGTAATGAGGCGGTTTGGCATCGGAATAGATTGTGATGAAGTCCATGCCGTTGATTTTGTTCCCTGCCATTGGAGTTTTATCACGTCGATTAACTATCCAAACATATATAAATTGGTCCTTCAAGATTGAGCTTGTCGTACTTAATTATTTATCCATGTTCTAAGACTGCAAACAGCAGGGAAAAATTCCACCATTCGTGAATAGCTTAATCCCTGCATGGTTGTTCCCTTGCCAACCCCACCTCACTTGAGTCGTACAAAAGGCCTTAGGGTTAGCAAAAGTCGGGGTAGATGGAAAGAGCATTTCTACATATATAAATCACCTTTTCTAATTTTTTATTCTGGGATGGTGGCAGTATGAGAAAGTGAATGCCCGTGACTCATTAGAAAAGGAAATTGAGGACAGGAAAGAGGAGAGAATCCAAGATGCAGAGATGAAGAAGTAGGAAGCGCGAGAGCAGCACGCAGTTGAAAAGGAAGGGAAACGTACTGGTCATTGCCCGGGTTCCGCTGAGGGTTACGATCCTAAACCAGAAACCATTAGAGCTCACCCAAGTGTGACGGGAACGAGAGCTACAGCTCCTTATATATGATCCCAATGCTTATAGCGCTAGAAGTGAATATGGCACAGGCGGTGGTCTCCGTTGAAGGAATAGCTTTCTTCTGATCCTGAGATGTTTAGACTTCTGTTTGTGTGTGTTAGGTTTGGATTTGGTCTTCGTAAGATTTCGTGGATGTCTGGATGTAGACTGGTTTCAGTGTATATAGAGTGGATTTATGTTGTAAGTGGATCTGAGAGTGTATCGGTGTAAGATGACAGTGTGTTGGTGGATTTTGTGTAGTCTCTTTTGTGAGTGTATTGGGATTTACATGTGGGCATATATGTGCATTCTCTTTATCAGATGAACTATACTTGCCTTTCGTTAAGATACAGTGCGAGATAACTACGGCTGCAAAAGGTGCAGGGGTATACCCAAAACTTCAGAACCGATAGGGACTGGATCGATCGTATACACAAAACTCTAAAACCGATAGGGACTGGATGATCAATTCGGGTATGGTTCATTCAATTAGAATCGACTGTACCATGGTTTAAGAAGAACCAAATCAATCATGTTTAAACCAAATCATGTTGGTCTAAGAAGAACCAAATCATATTGATACGATACATCAGTTTACATGTCCAGGTACAGTTTTTTTTGTCTAATACCTTCTATTTCCAGTGCCCGGAAAGGTATCAGTTTATATGTACAGATGCAGTTTTCATGTCTAGTACATATTTTTTCCTGTACTCGTAAAGGTAGTACCGGCCGGTTCAAAAATATTAATCAGTACACAAAATATTTCGATAATGACAATTTAGTATATCAGAACATAAGGTAATAATTTATTATTTGTTTTTGAAGCACAAAAACATGCTATTTCTCAAAATGTTAAAACACAAAAACATAGTTGATTGCTGTTATGAAATCATGTTATAGATAACTGTAATATATTATATCAGTATGATATGTGTCTTTAATTTTTATGCCTCATTTTTATGTGTTTGTAGGCAACAAATATATAAGTATTTGATATATATATATATATATATATAGGTGTATTAATTTTATCTGTTTCATGTAGGTGCAAGGGGCTGGTGATATTTGATTGGCTGGAAAAAGGCAGAAAACAGAAAAAGTTAGAGGAAATGACAGTTAAAAACCTTTTCCTAGCTAATCGTATGTTACTTGTGCTTTACACGTGCAACTCTTTCCTAAACTTACTACTCCCTACTCCTCTATATATATATATAAGGGGTGTTAATTTTAGCTATTTAATGAAAGTGTAAAGTAAAGGTAACATGCAATTGGCTGAAAAAAAAGTCAAAAGCAAAAAAAGTTAGAGAAAATGGATGTTTTTTACTTTTTTTAAGCCAATCTTATGTCACATGTACTTTACACCTTCATTATATAACTATACATATATATAGACCTTTATTAAATAGTTGAAATTACCCCCCTTGTTTGTGTGGTTATCTTGAATCGATATCCTAGTGGAGGTTATGGATCACCAGTCATGTGGTCCCGCATGTAACTTTCGGTCGTTTGAATTCATACACAAAAACGTTGTTTTGATACTTTTTATTATAATGAGGCTGTTTGGATTGAGAATCGAAACTGGTTTAAGTACGTTATCCATGCCATTGATTTTGTTCTACTATTTGGAGCCTTATCAGGTAGATTGGCTATTCAAACTTGAATAGAATAACTCTTAAAGACTGAGCTTGTTATTCTTAATTCATACCATGTCTAAAGGCACCAAATATCGGAAGAAATTGTCATCGTCCGTCGTCAATAGCTTAATCCGTGGACATTATTTTTCTTTTTGAAAGATACTCCAGGGACATATTCTTCATTACTTGAGTCTGACATAAGGTAAGGGGCTAACCCTTGACAATTGTGGGGAGGTAGCAGTGTGAGAAAATGAAGGGGTGTGATCCATCGGAGAAGGAAATTTCGGATGACGGGAACGAAGAAAGAATCCACGAAGCAGAGATGAACAAACAGGAAGCGCGAGAGCAGCACGCAACTGAGACAGAAGGGACACATGCTGGTCATCCGCCAGGCACCAAGAATCTACTGAAGCCCAGCAGAATACTACCAGTAGTGGAACGAGGACTACCGTTCCTTCTGATCCCAACGCTTACAATCCCAGAACTGTTCGCGCTGGTACTGTTACCCATTAAAGGAATTGTTCCCGTTCGCTTCTGAAATGTTTAGATCGGTTAACACGGTGTGTAGGCTTTTGGATTTTATATTCCAAAGCCTTGTGGATATTAATGGTAGATTGGTTTTGGTATATGTAGAGAGTGGATTTATGTCGTAAGAGCTAGGGAATAGTATAGTGGTGTGTTAAAGACAAAGTTGGACAAGATCCAATCTTTGACAAATCCATTATATATGATTGAGGTGTGAAAACTTCTGGATAGGTTTTTTTCAATTTCACTCTTTCTTGTTAAATAATTCTTTGTTAGGAGTCCTCCTCCTAAGACAATGTTAATTGTTATTACTTCCTGCTGCTAAGGAATAGCGTTTCTCTCCCTTTTAGATTCTTTAGAAAGGTCCTTAAAGGCTTCACTAAAGTGGTTTAGGACCACCAATGATTGTTGGATTCACACACACGTACTCATATATATGTCTCTTTTCTAAAGGGATTATTTATGTATGCATATCAAATGGCTGTACTTGTACTTGTTGTTTCTTAAAGAAAGTAAAATGAGGGTGTGGGCAACTACAGCCTTCTTGAATCAGGTGGGACTCAACGTAGTCGGAGTTTGTTGTATACTATGGACATGAAAATTGTTCGAATTGAATGCTATTAGGAGACAAATGTTAAGATCGTTTCCAAAGTGGAATCGTCCACCTTTTGATTGGTTAAGTTATGATGATGCTTTTTATAGCAGGCAGGGGCAGCAAAGAGTGGGGGCATAATGTGGAGAAAAGGTTCCATTAGATGCTTTTTTTGGTTTCTATTGAATGATTCTCAGATTTCAATGATATTAATTTGATGAATTTATAAGCATAGAAGGTCAGACATGATAGGGCAACCGATCCATTTATAAGCATAGAAGGTCAAACATGATAAGCAAATTGCAGGGCAGAGCTCTACTTATGCATGAACTGTCACCTTTGTCTGTTGATCAACCGGTCCATTTATAGTTTAAGGACTCTAAAGCACGATTTGACTTGAAAACTAAGTGAGTCGAGTTAATTGGAAGTTACTAGTTACTGACTCAATAGAACTTAAGCAAGATTAAAAAAAAATTACTTTAATTAGTTGCAAAGAATGATGTTAGTCGAGCTGGTTGGGATGTTGTATTGGAGCTTTGGTGTTCAAATCTCAGCAGTACTTATTTTGTTTTATTATGTAGTTTACTCAATTTGATACCAAGCCGAGTAACGTGGATATCTTTCATCCCATAACATCTGACTTCGGATATCTTGTACCCAACAGCACGATGTATCGGGTAGGGTTCCCTATTTCTTCTCCTATAGTCATTGGCTTATCTGGCACTACATTACAATTCATTATTTTTTGGGCATAGCTATTTACAAAATGTGTCATGGGACATCTGTCCCTTACTAAAATGAGGGGAGTCAGCATCACAAACATATGAAACCATACCAAGTGGACAAAAGCACACCAAGCAACTAGTAGTCGAGCAGCCCAAAGCATAAATGCATTCTTCCATAGAGGTTAAAGAACGGCCTCTTCTATGGTAGCTAGTACTAGGCCACAGATCATGCATGTATTTTTTTTTAAGTAACAAAAAATAATGAAGAGTTTTACAAGTCTATTTGTGGATAAGCGAGATGTCTAAGCTTTTATTTATGAACATCCCTAACATTTATGTTTGTGAATCAGGATATTGCAATATATGGTCAGACAACCATATTTAGAAATGAGGATATCACTTTTGGAATAAAAAGTCAGTGTTTGTAAACTTAGTGCATGGACATTGAGAAGTTCACATTGTGGATGTTCAACTAATAAAATATATTGAAAGAAGCAATTTAGGCTTAATTCTCACATACACACAATTACATACATTGCATAATAATTTATTAATATATTATTTAGGCATGCTTAATAACATGGTAAAAAATATTACTTTATTATAAGAAATTATAATTTATTTTTATAAAATAATTTAACAATTTATTATGTAAGCTATGCTTAATACCGTTGCAAAAAATATTAGTTTACTATTAAAAATAGTGTAATTTATTTTAAATATATATAATTATTCATTAATTTATTATGTAGGTCATGTTTAATATCATTGGTGAAAATATTATTTTACTATTATGAGTAGTATAATTTATTTGAAAATGTGGATAATATAATGCCACGAAATGAGAAGATAATAACCTAAAAGTCAACATAAAGACAAAATTGCATGTCTATTGATATAGCTGGATGTTTAGTATTCATGGACGATAGCTTAGACAAAGTTATATCTTCATCCACAAATACCCAATTAAAAGTAATTGAATGTCTCAAGCAAGGTTGTAATTGAGTATCTAAGTAAGAATTTTTAACTATACTAGTTGAATAAATGTACTTTAAGCACACTAAGACATGGAATTCTATTTAGTAAAGTTTATTTTTAACCATTTACTTTTATTGTAAATTGTGGGTACAACAATTGAAGCATATATCTATGTATTGCATTGATTAAGTGGCACTTTCCATTTTATTTTTAGATCAACAAAATGATTATTATAGGTATAATATGAGGCAATTGCGTGAAGTAGAAGCAACATCATCCTTTTCAATAAGTAAGTTAACACACAGGAAAACTCTTCTACCAATTTCTTTTTCTGTTGGCCTAGAATGCATTTTAATAATTATATGAGTAAAAGATTTTACATTAGAGTCAGTAGAAAAAAGGGGGGGAAACTAAAATATATATATATATATATGTATTTTAGTGTTATGATTTTGTAAATGAAAATAAACATGGTAGATGAGAGAGCCTAAAAAATTGGATGAAATTACTTTCCTTATGATTTGCCTGTATAACATTAGAGTAGTCTCAAATATTATTGACAAAGACTACTAGGCAAATCCTAAAAAAGACTCATTGATTTGTGCCCCTTTCTTTCACAAGCGAGTGTACTTCCACTTATGATCTTTCATTTTCTTGTTTTGATATGTATTTTACATTTAAAGAGGTATACTTATACATTTTTTTTCTATCTAATGGAAATATATTTGGCAAGAGTTTGAAAAGCATATAAAAATGAAAAGGCATGTAAAAGAATGTAAGAAATTTTTTGTTTTTGTTGGTCTTAATTTTGTTTATTTAAAGACATGCTTCGCCTAAAATAATCACTCAAGATAGTGACTAATAGATAATTTTCTTGGTATGAGCAAAAAATTATAAAGCAAATTACTTATGGCCAAGCATATTTCAGGTGAAATGACTATTTGTACGCAACTGGTTGCATTAGATGTTGTTGGTGATTAATAAGCCATAGGTCATTGGCTAATTGTACTCTTTACCGATAGAAGGTTATGGGTTTGAGTCTTCCCCTAAGAGAAAAATAAATAAATATATTTGGATTAAAAAATAGAAAAGCCCCACATTTTTTCTCTTGAAAGTTGAGATAGCTTCACATTAATATTATCTAATAATTTGCTTTGTAAATTTTTTTGACAGTTACTATTACACTTTTTAATAATAGTCATTAGGATATAAGAGATGGCTGCAAAATGAATAGTCTAGATCATTAACATAATTCACGTAATTTTAAATAATGCAAATCATTAACATAATTCGCGCAATTTTAAATAATGCGAATCATTATAGAATTGCAATTTTAAATTATTGGAATTTACAAGTTGAAGACCATATTAAAAGGTTTTATGAGCAATAATATGGTGGTCAAAAAGTAATTCCATTTTAGTCACTAGAAAATAGCAATTACAAATATATCCCTGTAGATCTAGAGCATTCAAAATTTGACCTAGATGGGCTTGCCTTTTAAGTTAAGTTTAGTTTTAATCATTGCAACTACTACAATAAAGATCCAAACTATAGAAGATGTAAGACATGACATATATCAAGCATGCTTCAAAAATCTCAATCATGACATCATCCTAGCATATGATAATTTTATTTCAAAAATGGATGTGAAAATTACGGAAATAAAAACCCAAACAATTTAGATGAGATTCATGCTGTTTAGACACAAAAGGGCGTGATCTCTGTTTCTTGGAAAGTATAATTGGCTTGCTACCATATGCAATGAACAGAGACCAATAGAATGACATAATTTGAAATCTTTTAGGATATGAGGGTTGAATAGTAAAATCAAAGATAAAGCATATTTTTTTAAATAGGTGGAAAAGCTTCAACCTACCTTTACACTTTATGCAATAGTACAGATAATCTTAAAACCAACAGTCATGGAAAGAGTAAACATATTGGTAGTATTTTTGAATTGATTGTTTGACTCATTGAAATATTTAATTGCTTTCGACTTGAATGAATGACTTCTAAAATCAATATCAAATCATGTCATAGTGTTATTCTGCATAAAAGTGAAAATCTAAAATGTCATATATTCAATAAGAAAGAGTTTATCAAAGTCTTGCATAAGCATTTTTAGTAGGGCTAGCAAATCGTGTTCCCGAGTGGTGTTCATGTTGTGTTAAGACTGACCCATTATAATATATGGGTCTACATGAACAATACATGATTTATAATCGTGTTAAAAACCTGTGAGTCAAACTGACCTGTCTATTAAACGAGTCGACCCGGCATGACTCATGTAATACAATTATATAAATGAGTCATGTTTGAGTGACACGACACAACATGATTATCCTTATGGGTCATGTCCAAATGACATGACACAGAGATCTCAAGTTTGACACGACACGACTCAACTCAATTTAGTATTAGTGTACCCTACTAATATAATTCTTGTAATGTTTTTTCAAATAAATAAAAAAATTGACTTCAACAAAGAGTACAAACCAAACATAGCAAATTAATACAACCATTTAAAAAAGAAAAGAAAAGAGAAATAGAGACTAAATAAATACAATCCAAAATTATGAATATACAAAACAACATACGTATCTCATTACTAAGTTATGAAAAATACAGAAGCACAAATTAATTTAAATGACCTATTCTAGAGTCTTCAGTTGGTTGCGGTGCTCCTACAGTGTTATTATGCTTTTATGTCTTCAGCAAGCTCATCTGTAGCAACCCTAATATGCAGAATCTATAATGATATAGAACAAACATGCATTAGTCATTACTTAGCTCATTTATATAATATGTATATATATATTAAATAAAATAGTTTACATATAGAGTCATAAATTATTACCTTTCAGTCTATATAACCAATCTCTTACACAAATCAATGTTTGCACCGTATTTGACTTTAAAGCAGTTCTATATTGATCAAGAACTCGACCACCAATACTATAAGCAGATTCTGATGCAATTGTAAATATAGGGATACTTAAGGCATCACAAGCCATAGCAGCAAGTTCAAGATACCTGAAATCAATATTTTTATTAAATATAAATGTAAATAAGATTAGAAATTTTATTCTTTCTGTGAGATAAGATATTATTAATTAAGCAACCTGTATTGATTACCTTTCTAGAATGCAAGAATGTCTAACTTTGGTTCTTGGATTCTTGTTTCATCCAAATAAAGATCCATTTGTGATTATTGTATAGTTAAAGAACATCTCCCCTTTCAAATGAATCAAATTCATAATGCAAATATAACTACATCATTTAACTAAATTTAAGATGATTCATAATAAATTTTAATATCATAGGTCACATATAAAGGATATAATTACCTTCATCACCTATAAAACCTCTTAACTATACGACGAGTTATGTCTATCATCAATATCAAGACCACTTCCTCAAGTCGTACAGGAAGACGGGAAAGGATTAGGTGAACTTGTAACCATATATTCATTGAAGAGCTAGAATAACTTGTCTTAAACTCGAAAAAACTCCAAGCAACCATTACTGAACAACAATTGCTAAAATGGTGCTAAATTTAAACCAATACTTTGAAAAATTGGCAAACATTTGAGTGAATATACTCTTCATATATTCATCATCACTTCCCATGTATTGTGTTAAACTCAAATAAATTATAAATGTTGTATGAAAGTAAAGATTTTCCATAGGATATTTGGATCCCAAAAATATGCTGATAGCATCATAAAAAATAGCCAAAAACTTTAAAAAAAATTACTGCATTTTCCTATTCTTCTATAGAAGGAAAATACTTATAATTTGAGCCACTTAGTTCTAAGTGACAAAATAAATGTCGATAACAAAGAGCACTTTCGTGTATCACATATGTTGAATTTCATCTTTAGGACAATCTTGCCTTAAGCACATTTTGCTTCCAATTGACATGTGATTAATACACTCTAATTTTTTTTTTGTTTATTACCTTGCGATGCTTTAACATACTTGATGCTCTCTTGAATTTTTTGAATAGTATCATCTATTTTTTTGAAACCATCTTGCATAATTAAATTCAGAATATGACAACAACAACTAAGATGAAAGAACTCTTCACCACAAACAATGTCTTTTCTAATATTTAATTGACTCAACAGATTAGCAAAAACATTGTCTAAAATGATTGAAAAAATCTTTTTTTCAATCCCCCATTCACCTAATAATGAGCATACTTTTTCTGTAGAAATATTCTATTATGTGGAGGTAGTAGATGTGGAGGTAGTAGAAAACAAAATTTTAAGACCCTCTTGCGTAAAACCCACTCACTATCTAAAAAATGTGATGTAAGACTTATATAACCATAATTAATACATAAACTCCACAAATCAAATAGTAAACTTATCCTACCAGGGGCCAACTCTATCATCACTTTCATCTTTCCTTTTTCTCTTCTATACATTCTACATACATCCACTTTTACTATATTTCTACTAATCAAATACAAATTTTTATGCAAATGTTTTAGTATAGCTTAAACTTCATCATACTTAACAAATTGAAAAGGCAAATCATGCATAACAACTGCAGTTGCTAGTAATTCAAGAAAAACTTTAAGATCAAAATTTCAGAACTTAATAACATAGCCCATTAACTTTGAGATGAAAATAACTGACCTATATCACAAGTGTAGCTCCACTAATAACTCTTTCAATGACATTTTAAATTACCTGTATCAAATATATCATCATAAATATATACTGTAGAGCACTTCTTATATTTACACCTTTACCTTCCATCTTCTAATATCGAAAGGTATTCAAAAAAATTCCATACTGAAGATATTAGCTTCCTACTTTTTTTTACCTATGTTGGATTTAGAAACTAACTCATCGTTCTCCAATTTAACTATATAATCATCATCCTCATTCTCGTGCACCAAATTCAAACTATTAGATAATTATTGCTCCCAACTTATGCCTACATTTCAATTGATAAACAAAATTTAGAATACTTTAAACAACAATTATTTCATTAAAAGGTCATGTTAATAAGAACCAAGAACCACAAATTTACTAGCTTTTTTATATTCAAATTTTTATTAAAAATTACAGAAATGAGTTAAAGAACAAGCATAGAATACTCCAACTCTACATAACACCTAAGCACATAAACTACAACACTAAAACTGAGCATTGGTAGCATATAGCAGCAATGCGCATCCAAAATAAAATAAAAATAGAGGCGTATAATTGCTACCTACAAAATAGTCCCATTATAATTTTGGCTTAGTAACCAATTTTTGTAAAAGGAGAAACGCACAACACCAGTCCATGGATCAAACAGAAAAACAACAAGTACACATTTCTATATATATATAACAGTTTCTACTTTAGACAATGAATATGCACAATCAATATTTCCAAACTATCTCATTAAGAAACTTAATTTCATGAACCAATGTATAACTTGAAGGCAGAATGTATTCATCACAACCAATGTTTTAGAAGGTGAAAGCATAAGGTGCATTTTTCTCCAGTAAAGGTGTGGTATAATCCTTGAGGGATTAAGGCATAAGTAGTTTCAATTCTTTTATAAGAAGTACAAAATTTTTCACTAAATAGAGAATGACTTTGAAAATATAATAAATAAAAAACCACCTAATCATAATATGAAAAAAACATACTTAGTGACCACCCAAATAAAGAATCAAACAAACAAGAATCATATAGCGAATAAATAAAGAGAAACATATAGCTCGAGTGAGACAGAAAGATAGAAATAAAGACCTAAAGGAAGAATAAATAATAAACACATACATGTGGTGGTGAAGGTGTGCTCATGGTGTAAGAATTATTAAAGAGATTTGGAGAAAAAGGCACAAATCCATGAAGAACCGAATTTTTTTCATAGAAAACTATGGGCAACAACTTTTGAGATTAAAAAGATGAGAAAAAATACTATTATAAAACATTTGGGGAGCACGCATGATCTCATGTACATTGATAAATTGCGGCCTGTTATAAACATAAAACAGGATTGGGTTTGTTTACTGGCCCACAGGCAGCACAATGATTTCACAGCAGCATCATGCGGTAGAAACGAAGGAAGACAAACACAAACGCAGGGCAAGTAAGAATTTTAGGATAGAAATTAAAGTTAAGGTTTTGGTTTTTCTATTAATTTTTGTTTCTCTTAGTCTTTAATTAGTTAGTTTTTTTTCTTTTCTTTTCTTAGTTACTCTTAGTCTTTAGTTAATTTAGTTAGTGACTAGTTTGATAATGAATTAAAAATAAATTATAATGCACTATAATATAATTGGGTTAATAGGTCACGGGTCATACAGGTCAACACAGCCTGTTTAATTACTCGAGTCGCAACCATGTCATTTTTGAGTTATACGAGGGGTGTCATTTTTCTAGTCTATCCAAAAATGATATGAACATGATAAGATTCGACCCTAATTTGGTAAGTCCATGTCAAGTTCAAGACTTGTTATCGCGTTGTATCATCTTTTACGACCCTAATTTGTAGTCACAAATGCGTGTCTTTGAGTTATTTGATTCTCCTCACTTGGAGTTATTCGATTCTCTTCATTTTTTACTTAAGTTTTTTAGTTTTTAAATTATGATTTTTGTTCCTAAAAATAAGAAAATGCCTCTTTCATTATGAGCTTATCTGCTCTTGATAGTTTCTAATAACCATTTAGAATCAGAAATATCAAATGGACGAATCTGATTAACTAAAGGTGGGATGTATTGCGCCATTAAGCAAATCGATATTGATTCTTAAGTTAATGTAAAGGAAGATGTAGAGTAGAGGCTGTAGAGCCTACCAACACCACAATTATTCTACAATTTCACCTTTTATGGTGGCCCTCTGACACTATGCTCCATGTGGGTCATCTGACTTGAATAAATTTGGATACTTGGCAGCCCAAAATATGCCGTCATGGAACTTCCAGAGTCCATGCCAAGAGTCCATTATTTGCGCATCTAATGCTGTGGCTTATGTAAAGCTTCCACCCAGTCTATCATAGTTTCAAAATTTGCGAGTCAACTCACAAACTCGGCCGATTTATTTTGCCTGTCTAGCAAGTCGACTTAACCAAGTTATCTTATTAAAGTAAAAATAATATTTAAAATGTAAAAAGTAAAGATATAAAGGGCAGTCCCAGTATACGAAGTTGTTACCTATGCAAGGTTTGGGAAAGGGGTGGACTATAAGGGCTAATACAATGCGGCCTTATTTTGCATTTTGCAAGAAGTTATTTCTATGTCTTGAATCTTTAATCTCAAAGTCACATGACAACAACTCTACCATTATACCAAGACTTCCCTTCATAAAAAATAAAAATATATTATTAAAAATTCGCTACAAAATTTCAGGTCGCTGACAAATGGCTTCGACTACTAGATCAGAGTAAATCAACGAGTTAACTCGTTATAGAACAAAAAAATGCTTTGTTTACAATGGAATTTGATCCTAACCTCTATAATAACAGTTCTTCATCCCAACCAACTCGCGTACTCAATAGTTATGAGTATAAAGTTAAAGCTTTATATGTGACCAATATTAATAAGGTATTACTAAAAATCTCACCTAAATATTCTTGAGTCAGCTGCGAGTCGCTTCGAGTTATGAGTTTACAGAAGTTCGAACTATTCGTAATGCCAATACCGCCGCAGTTTTGTTGTTTCTATCACCTTATCCCGATGCCTGCCAAATCAGGCGCCACGTTTCAAGACACCAGCCAAGTTAGAGAAATCTTTTCTCCTGATCCTGCCGCATGTCGCGTAAGCCTTCCACCTGATATCACCTCTGAGTTTCATCTCTCTATTTAAGGATCAAGGTTACCCCTTCCTTCTTAGAGGAAATCCGAGGATTTTAAGAGCAGTTTATAATTAACTTGGTTGCTGTATTTGATCGTCCTGAAAAGAAAGGAGGGAAGAAAATGCAGTCAGCAAAGAACGCGGCAGCTTCGGTGAAAGAAACGGTCCAAAACATAGGGGCCTCTGCTAAGTCCGGCATGGAGAAGACTAAGGCCACTATACAGGAAAAGGTCAGCTATTTGATACTTTTTCCTTTTCGATATTCTCGAATTTCAGTCGTTGATTTTCTAATCCTCCACTTTCTTCTTGCATCTGCAATCCTTTTCTACAAGTTTTCTTTGTATCTTTTTGCTCTCTAGACAAGCACTCGCACGTCGTCTGCTGTTTATGCATCTTCAAAGTGCATATGGGACTCGATGGTTGGCGATCCAACCAGTTATCTCCAAGGCTACTCTTAGATAGATCATCCAACTGATACAATTTTGTGTCACCAATCATGTAGGCTCCGCATGTAGTAGCTGTTGCAAATCCTTTGCAGCCCACAGATATCATATAACTTCTTCTCTTTTCCACATAGAGAGGGATTGAATATCATTTTCGTTGTATAAGAAAGATTTCTAGGTGGGTCTTACTAGTGATAAGCCTAAGTTTTCATGTGATATACAACGTATACGGCCAACAAGAATGAGGGGGAGGCAAAAACAGGTATTCCCAACACAACCATCTGATGAGAGTATTTGGTGTGGTTGCAGTGTGATAAAATGACGGCCCATGACTCGCCAGAGAAGGAAAGAGCGAAAGAAAAGAAAGAGGAAAGAATCCACCGAGCCGAGATGAGGAAGCATGAAGCACTTGAGCAGAACGGACGTGAAAATGAAGCGGCACGTCTGGGTGCAGCAACAGGTCAGCCCCCGGTCCCACTGGGGTTGCCGTGGCTCACCCAACATCAACCAGGTCCCACTCTACTGGGACCAATACGGGCACGGAGAGATCAGCGGCATATGATCCACGTAGGGGTCCCTGAATATGGCAGAGGTGGAATGGTCTGCGTTTGTTGCTGAAATGTCTGGATTGGATTTTGTGTCTGTAGGGTGTAGATTTGATCTTGGGAGATCTTGTGGATAATAGAGAGTGGGCCCCTTGTTAGGGTTTTAGTCCGTGGGTTGGGTTTAACGTTGTTGTTTCTGTGCAGCCATACATGTGTGTATTATATAAAATAAATGAACTTTATCTTTCATCTTAGACTCAGAAACCGAGTTCTCTGGAGCACCTTTCCATCTCTTAGTTAAGTCACAATGGTACATATCGCCTTGTGACGGGTTCAAGAAACTGCCTATGGTGCGCCCTCATTCCAGACCCGTGCGCATTCCAGACCTCGCTTAAGTACTAGCTTAATGCACCGGGCAGTCCTTTTATAAAGTTGTCTCAAGGTTGAGGCTATTTAACTAAGGTAAAGAGGTGAGTCTTTCTTCTTATTCTGCCACTTGTTCCATTAATCATTCGAGAAAGAGAGGTTCACTTCCAGAGTTTTAAGGAGCCTTGGTTTTCTTTGTTGGAAAGAGGATAATTTCAGTTAGTAGTATTCAGAATATTCTTTTAGAAAGAGTTATCCACCATCAATGTTACTTGCCACTCTTAGGCGTAAAGCTTATCTAAAATGTATTGGGATCCAGTAGATATAAAGCCTATCTAAACGTAGCTAAAATTCTTTAATTGTAGGTTAGATGTGTACATATAGGTACGGGTAATAAATCGCGTTGTGTCAAGACTAATCCATTAGAGTAAATGGGTCGACACAAATAGTAATTACGTATAAGAATTTGTGATTCAAACACAATTTGTTTATTAAATGAGTTGACACGATATGACTCGTGTAATATGATTATGTAAATGAGTTATATATGGGTGACATGACACAATTTGACTTATGTAATACGATTATGACACAATTCGACTTGTGTAATATGATTATCTGTACGAAAATTTTAAGGCTGATATGACACGACTCAATTGAGTACTAGTGTACTCAACTAATATAGTTTCTATAGTGTTTCTCTTAGTTACTCTTAGTCTTTGGTTGGTGTGTGTGTATATATATTTTCTCTTAGTTACTCATTGTCTTTAGTTAGTGTTAGTGAATTAAATTAATAATATATTAAAAAATTTATAATACATTATAATATAATTGGGTTGATAGGTCACGGGTCATATGAGCCAACATGACTTGTTTAATTATGCAAGTCACAACTATGTCATTTTTGAGTTACACAGAATAACCTGAACACGATCAAATTTTTGACATGTTATTTTTGGATCAACAAGAAAATAACATGAACACTATAAGACTCGATTTTAGCCTACTAAGCCTTTGTCTGGTTTGAATTGTGTTATAGAGGCTCAACGATGGTTAATTTTGGTCTTACCCCTTTAAACTAGAAGACAAAAATCAAAGATCAACAACAGCTTCGGTCTTAATGACATAAGAAGCCTCAAGCGACAAAAAAAACAAAAAGAAAAAGAAAAAGGGAGAAGCAAAACAAAGGTAAAAAATAAAGAAAAGAACGAATTCTGAGGGATCTTCGCTGTCGATTCCGTTCTGATGGTTCCAGCATATTAATGGTTCCAGATAGAAGTCACAGAGCCAATGTTTTTCTGAACGTTAGGACCTACAAGACAAGACCCCATTGCACTGTTTGACCAACTTCGGTAAGACCCTTCGGGATTCCCTCCCCTCCAAATAAACCGAAAGCGGGACGAAGAAGAGCCTCCATCACTGACTGGCGTTGAACCAAAGGTTCGTCGGAAATCATCACTGTGGAGAGAAGCCATGATCTACGTCGACGGTGTTCCTTTCTCCTCTCCTTCGTCTTCCTACGCGGTATCCATCTTCCTTTCGTCTCCTTTTGTTCATTTTTTTTTCAGTTACTGGGCTTGTCGAGCAGTAATCCGTTTCGAACTGCCCATGATTTCCAATGTTTGGTTTGCCATGGAAGTCTATTTCCGGCTGGAAATCAGACCTTCATTTCGATGGGCTTCTTTGGTCAGCAGGAAATTCATTTACAGAAACCGATTGGACTGATGATCGATTTCCAAATTTCCATGACTTCCCTTATCCGGCTTGGCATGAAAATCCAATTCCAGCTGACAAAAACTGATTTTGAGCAAATGGGTTCCCTTTACGAAGTACAATTTTCCAATTTCCTTAGCGATGTGAAGTGTTGTGAAGTGGTGGAAATGGAAGTCGACTTCCTTAGGAATGCATTTAGAGGGAAAGTGCTTTCTTGCTAACTAAACTGCTTCCAAGGTTTTGAATTCTTCCATTGACCATAATCATCACTAGCTGAGTCATGTGTATCATGTTTCACCGCAGTCTTCATCATCAGTGGCATCATGCTAATTGTTTATTCCTTATCATCAATGTTCTTGTATTGTTGTGTTTCTTCGAATCTTTGGCATCTTCATCATGTTTATGATCAGTATCGTCATTGATGATTTTTATAGTAGATATTATTATCACCCACCTTTGTTTGATCTCGTCGTCTTTAACTAGTACCTTTTGATCATCACTTCTAATGCACCTAACATGATCTAAGTTTTTACCTTTTTGTTATCTTGTTTTTGTAAGTTTAAACATATCTTTCTCATCTTCTCTTATTTCTAGTCTATTATAGAGGTCATCATATGCTTTAAGTTTAGCCTCATTTACTATTTTCTTAGCAAGTGCTTTAAGTTTAGCCTCACTTACTATTCTCTTAGCAAGCTTTTTAACATTCTTATATTGTTTATATTTTTTTTATTATTTTTAGTCTTCTGCCATGCCTTAAAACACATTCATTTTTCTTTAATAACTTTTTGCTTTGTTTCACTTTATTACCATGTTTCCTTTACTAATTGCCTTTTACTTTTACCTACTCCTAAGACATCTTTTGCCACTTTCTTAATAAATTCAGCGATATTAATTCACACACTTCTTTTTCATAGTTCCAGTTTCCTTATCCTATCAATTTATTTGTGAATGAGGTTATTTTCTTTCCTTTTAAGTTGCACAACTTAGTTTTTGGATACATATTAAGTTCATTTCTTTTATTGCATCTTTTAATATAGATATCCATAATCATTAACTTATGTTGTAAGGTTAAACTTTCACCGGGTATCACCTTACAATCTTTACACATTGATCTTTCAGTATTCTTAAATAGAAAAAAGTCTATTTGGCTTTTAGGAAATCTATTTTTAAAAGTTATTAAGTGTTTATCCCTCTTATTATTTAGCAAGATTATAAAATCAAAGAAAATGTTTGATGAATGGAGGAAAAGCTCTATTGTACAAATTTATAAGAATAAAGGAGAATTGCACTAATTATCGAGGGATTAAATTTATGAGCCACACTATGAAACTTATTGGAAAATTAATTGAGAAGAAGCTACGGCGTGAGACAAGTGTATCGGAGAACTAGTTTGGTTTCATACTTGGGAAGTCTACAATAAAAGTTATTTTCTTATTAAGACAATTGATAGAGAAATACAAGGAGAGGAGGAAAGACCTCCACATGGTTTTTATCGACTTAGAGAAAGCTCATGATAGAATCCCTAAAGAGTTAGTATGGAAGGTGTTGGGTGAGAAAGTGGTTTCGCGAGGGTATATAGATATAATTAAAGATATGTATAAGGTAGCAGTAACAAATATTAAGACCACTAGTAGCGAGACTGGTGATTTTCCTGTCATTGTAGGATTGCACCAAAGATCGACATTGAGCCCATACCTTTTCATGTTGGACATGGATGAGTTAACAAACATTTGCACGAAAAGATTCCATGGCGCATGCTATTTGCAGATGATATAGTCTTACTTGATGAGATAAGGGAGGGTGTAAACACAAAGCTAGAATTCTGGAGAAAAGCATTAGAATCTAAAGGATTTAAAATCAATCGAGCTAAGACAATATATGGAATGCAATTTAGCAAGGAGAGTAGGAGTGGAACACCGGTTAAGATTGAGAATCAATAAGTCCCTGTAAAAAAGACACTTTCGGTACTTAGAATCAATGATTCATGAGAGTGGAGAGATTGAGAGGGAGGTTACCTAGAGAATCCAAGCGAGTTGGAACACATGGAGATGTGCATCTGGAGTTTTGTGTGATGGGCGGGTGTCACTCAAATTAAAAGAAAAATTCTATAGGATGGCCATGCTCTATGGATTAGAGTGTTGAGCAGTTAAGGAAAATCATGTTCATAGGATAAGTGTCGTGGAAATGAGGATGTTGAGATGGATGAGCGGCAAGACAAGAAAAGATAGAATTAGGAATGGAAATATTAGAGGAAACTTAAGCATAGCACCAATAGATAACAAGATGAGGTAGATTGGACTTGGATGGTTTGGATATGTCCAAAGGAGACCGAAAACAACACTAGTTAGAAGGAGTGAGACAATGCAAGTAGAAGGCTCTAAAAGTGCAAGGGGAAGGCCCAAAAGGACGTGGATAGAAGTAGTGAGAAAAGATTTAAAAACTTTAGGACTAAATGAAGCCATGATACTTAATAAAGAGGAATGGAGGAATAAGAGTTATGTGGCCGACCCCTAATTGGGATAAGGTCTTGATGATGATGATGATATTACTATCACCATCATATTGTGTTATTCTGCCCACTTATATTGAAATCATGTGGTTTATAATGTACAGGTGCGTTCTTGCCTTTGAATGCTGTATTTCCTTTGTTAGCTTTGTTATAAATACATCTTGGAAAAACAGGAATACTGCTACTTATTCAGCAGTTGAATTTAGCCCAATATTGGGAGAGTGGTACCAAGGATTCTTAAAGGGAAATTATATCATATATGTATATTTTTATGTATACTTAGCCAAACTAAGACAGAGTATATGGAATACAATTTCAGCAAGGAGAGGAGTGAGAGGGAAGCACCAATAAAGACTGATAACCAAGAAGTACCCCAAAAAGACCACTTTCAATATTTAGGATTGATAATTCATGAGAATGGAGCGATTGAGAGGGATATTACCAAAGAATTCAGGCGGGTTGGAACAAATAAAGATGTGCTTCTGGAGTTTTGTGTGATCGGCTGCCGCCACTCCAATTGAAAGGAAAATCCTATAGGACAGCTGTAAGGCTGGCCATGCTCTATTGATCAGAGTGTTGGGCAGTTAAGGAATGACATATACATAGGATGAACATAGCTGAAATGATGATGTTAAGATGATTAAGTGGCAAGACAAGAAAGTATAGAATTAGAAATGAAAACATTAGCAGAAACTCAGGAGTAGCACCAATAGGTAATAAGAGAGAGGGTAGACTTAGATGGTTTAGACATGTCCAAAGGAGACAGAGAAAGGCATCGATTAGGAGTGACTCGATCCTTGTCAAAGGCTCTAAAAGGGCAAGGGGAAGGCCCAAAAGGACGTGGATAGAAGTGATGAGAAAAGATTTAAAAAAATTTGGGACTAAATGAAGCCATGACACTTAATAGAGGGGAATGGAGGAACAAGATTCATGTGACCGACTCCTAATCGGGATAAGGCCTTGATGATGATATATAATTCACAATTCCTGCTAAATGCTTCAGAAGTCATAATTGCTTATATTCACTTCAGCTGGATCTTGAAACGAAGTACTAAATTGTTGTGGTGGCCAATTGGCTAGTCTTCATTTTCCTTGAACAACTAGGAATAGTTAAACACTGTCAGAAGAGACTAAGAGATGTTGCCAGTGTAGCAGTTGATAGAAATGAATGTTTCATAGTCATGCATATATAAACATTCTTATTGTTTGTTAGCTCAACTTTCTAAGACAGTTTCCACTTATTCTGCATTACTTGCTTATCCTATCTGTTTGTTTGCTTTGTTTTTTCACTAGTTCGTACTATCCTTTTTTTTTTTTTTTCATAACTCAATTGGACTTCAGTTATAGTCCACTTACCACATAATATCAAATCTGAAATGGGGATGTTTTCATGTGGTGCCATGGATTTTGGAACCTTAATATCGTTATCTACAACTTTTCTTTTATATGGTTAGGATAGTTTGACGTGAGTGTTAATTTCTGCATCACTTTCAATTCCTTTCAATGTCAGTCAGTTTCTTCTGGACTTCATCTTTTCCTCGCATATTTACTATGTTTTTATTTTGACAACTATAGACGATTCTTAGAAAGAGCAGCAGCTAACATTTGAATCTGTTGATATGAGTATGGCCTTCTTAATAGCAGTTAACATTTACAGTATGGCCATTTTATTCTTACCTCTAAGAATTTTGAATTTTATGACCAGGGAGACAGAATCTTAATTGCGTTGTTGGAACACCCATCCCTTGTTTGTGCTGCTAATTTATTCAAAACTATACCAGAGGAGAAGGTCACATTTTCTGAAGAATCCAGCTTGTCGAATTCTTCAGAGAATAAACTTATTTATATCTTCCAAAGAGAATATGCAACTGTTAATCCTGCCCTTGTTGAGGTATGTTGCTTAGATGGAACTATTTATTCAAGAAACTGCTCCAGAGATTCTGTCATGTTGAGCATTTGACTGTGTTAAGGTTAGCATAGTTGGTCAGAAACATTTAGTGCTCTAAAGACTCGGAGAACTGTTAGTATCCTTCTTCTAAATTTCATAAAAATGGTGGATTTATGGTAGGTTTTGGAATTGTTTTACCTTGCACCCCATAAGTTTGAGATCTGGGTTTTGCCTTGGTAAAACATTTGTTGTTTCAAGTGTATCGTGCAATTTTGAAGTTGTGGGGATGAGAATTGCCATAGATGCAACTTGTTTTCTTTGTTTCCCTTTTTTATTTTTACTGCAAACTATTAAAAAGAACTCTTAAAATAGAAAGATAAGCATTAAGAAGAAATAGCTGTGATTACATTGGACCAACTAATAACCTATGTTGCCATTTTTGCCAAAGTTTACCTGACAGGTTGCCTTCTATGATCATGTTTTAGGCTTTTAACCTTTCGGGCAGAATTGCTGTGTTGCTTTTGTGTCGGTTCATTAGAGCTCTGGTTATTCTCATCTAACAGCATATTGTTGGATAGTTATTCAATTTGCATACTTTGTTATTGGAGTTCCCTAATATAGAGAGATTTGTTGAGACACATGTTGCCACATTTTGTTTCAGGAAAATGGTTTAAGTACTCCTATGGCACTATTTACAAATTACCACTGCTACATGGTCTTTTTCTTAGGCGTTTTAGTCATTTTAAAATTCATTATTTGTTTGATTCCTCTGTGAAATATGGTTTGCGTCCCTAATTTGCAACACTAGGTTGGGGGGTCCCATGCGTTAGACCTGGCCATTGCCTTCTTATTAGTGTGCAAGGTAGTAATTCACTATTGTTGATATTCTTATTATTCATCCATGTTATGCTCAGTTAATCTTCCTGTTCTTCCAAAATTCAACATGGAGAGTCCTTTCAGTGTTTACTTTTCTTCTTCTTTCTAGGGCTTCATTTGGTAGCGTTATCTCTGGATAATGCTAAAGCAATTGAAGTATCCTTTGAGATGTGCAGTCCCTTTGACATTTGGATTTGGGACTCCTATCAGTTTTCAACTTCTACTTCTGGCTGTTGAAATATTGTTGAGAATCTTACCAACTAATAAAAGTGTGTCTAAGATTGCAATATCAACAGAAGGTAATGCTAGTCCCAGCTTCCTACTTCATATCGGGCAAGAGCTTAAATTCTAAGGATGGAAGCACCTTTGAATATATATGCAAATTACCAGTCTGACTATGATTCAGTATTTTATTCAAGAAAGAACTCGTATTCATTTTGTTAACAATTCAAATGCAACATATTAGCAGTTCCACATTGCTTCTTTAGTCATGAACTTTTTGTTTTTAGTCTGCTATAGGTCATAATCATTTTTGACAAGTCCGAGATTCATTTATGCTGTTGATCATCTGTGTTGACAATTTGATTTTCATTTCATGTTAAAAGTTTGTTGGCACAGATGAAGCAACTACATGCGTGGGCCTGGTTATACGCAACCGCAAATCTGGAATGTAAGGATCTTATACTGGAGGTTAGAACTAATTTTAACTGGAGCACTTCACTGTGGTATTATAATGTCATTCTTTTTGTCCCTCTATACCTTGACAGGGCCTCTGTTGCTCACATGGATTCTCCGAAAATTGTGGATTTGGGCCTCAAGCAAATGTTGGCTTTAGTCGTGGATCTTGATGTGGATGCTGACTTGGATGTTTGTTTTGTCCTTCTGTGCAATGTTGATGAATCACACTTTTCTTCAGTTGCTTCTGCATTTATTAATGCTATAAGAATTGTATCTTGCAGGTGCACATGGTTGGTGGCTTTGACGACTCATCATATGATGTTCGCTCCAAGATCCTATACCTTGTCTTTGCTAGTACAAAACTGTATTCAACCTCGTCAAAAGGCAAAGTTACAGGATTTATTAATTTTTATTGCAGCACATACACGATAATGGCGAATTGGCAAGTCATGAGACACTGGGTGGCTATTCTTTTGCTTTGTGTTCTCTGATAATTGAAGCTTTGCAGAATAGTCAGAAAAAATTTCACATTCAAACACTGTGTGTCCTTGGGCATAATACAAGAAGAGATTCTAGTGGAAATGCATGTCCTGTCATCAGTGGCTTTTTGGTAAGTTCATGCTGTGACCTCTGGAATTTGTAATCCTTATCATTATGTGCATCACCATATTGAGATTTTCAAACACCATCATAGATCTGATTCAAATAAGAAGCCAGAATATTGTATGATTTAATTGCTTCATTATCTTTACCTTTTGTTTCTGCCATATAACATTCTTACGTTATTTGTAGAGACGCTAGATATCCTTCATGCAAAATCACCGAGTAAATAAGAAATATGTTCCAAGTCCTCTTGCTTGCTACTCTTTGTTTGTGACAGTGTTGTTTCTGTGGTATATGTAACTCTAGAAACATGCATATTGGCCATATCCTGTTTCATATTTTAATGAATTATAAAGAGATTTCGGTACCTTGACAAGTGCTGCTGTTATATGGATTGTTTAGAGCTGTGTGTTTTGTTTTGTTATGCAATACATGTAGACTCCTGAGCAGAAAGAAAACACAAGACTGGAGTGCCTTAAGACATATTCATTTGTTGTGTAAGAAATGGCCAGATGACCTATTTGTTATAGATTACACAAAATTCCATACACCTTGAGAAACCTTCTGTAATGTGAATCCAAATTCCAACAACTACTCTAAGACTAATATATCCTCTTGAAATGCAGACAGTTTGCCAACAAGAAAACTAATTTCAATCTCTTGCCACTTCTCAGGGAAGATAAGTACAACTCGATGAAAAGCGCAGATATATTTTATGGCTGATTCACCACCTTCCATCTTCTTGCACAGAAGTGTGGTGATTAACTTCAATCTATCTTTTTGTGCATAAAATTTATGATTGCCCAGTTCAAAGGCACTTGGATTGTTGTGATGCAGGGTAAAAGAACACAGATTTTAGTGCCATGCTTCTACCACTGTGTCCAGAGTAATAATATGGTTGGACCATGCTCATGTAAGTGCTTCACTTTAAGAAACTCAGTAGCATGCCAAACTTAAGAAGGGTGTTAGTTAACAAAGAATCATCATCATCAAAGCCTTATCCCGATAAGGGTCGGCTTAGTTAACAAAGAATAAAGTGAAAAATAATGAAAAAGATGGACTGGAGAGGACGGTTTGTAGATCTGGGTGCAAAAGGGGAAGGTTGGGTTCCTCGGTAGGTTACCCAAGATAAGATAGTGGAAGAAAAAAGATAGAGATGAAAGAAAAGGAGAACAGATTTCTAAGAATCAGATTTTGAAGCTAGGGTAGAAGAAGACAAGATGGAAGCTATAGAATGATCAATCATGAGAAATAAGCACGCTTGGAGATGGAAATAGAGAATAAAGAGGGTATTAATCTGATTGTAGGAACAGGGATCGATTAGAGTTTGAAACTATGTGACATAAGGTACCGATCTGATTGTAGGAACAATTATTGATTAGAGTTTGAAACTATGTGAAAATGGGATTGGAATCAAAGAGAGAGATCACAAGAGGAAGACCGGTTCTGCTTTGGATAGAATTGGTTCTTGTACTCCTAAGAGGTTGGAACCTTGCTCTGACACCAGTTGATTATGGAACTATGTAGATTACAATGGGGAGAAGCAACTATCAGGAAGTCAATTGGGCATACTTCATGTTCATCTTAAAAAGTGGTATCAAGTAAGATAATTTAGAACTGCAGAAATACTGTTTCATACAAAACTATAATCTGACAGGAGGTAGTCTAGTGTTTTGCACCTCCTGCTTGGCTTTTTTTTTACCTGATCCTGTAAATATGCCAGTCCTTTATGTCTTTGCTTTTTTGTAGTTTGTCGTATTGCTTATGTATATAGTCAAAGGAAGAGTTTGTTCCTTGCTCAGAACAGATGCAAGCTATATGCTATGCTTAACAAGTGCCAGTCAAATGTTGTTTTTCAGGAGCTTGGCAGAGGCAAAGAGGCTTCGCTTGCTGAGTTGTGGGAATGAATCTGTCCCTTTCTTGTTTCTTCCCCTTCTTTCTTTAAAACTTCTTACAAGACTTGCATGTTTATATATGCCTTATAAATCAGCCTTGAATATTAGATTCATAGGAAAATGATTGTCTAAAAGCATCAGATCTTTGTGAACCTCTTGATGCAACAGGTCAAGTTCAGTTAAAATGCGTGAAAACTACATTTGCACTGCAACTTTGCTGTTGCCGCTGGAATTATTCTTTCTTCTCTATATGTGTGTCTGAATTTATCTTCCTACCGAAAGTTTGTGTTTGTTTTCTGCTTTCACCCCAAATCTTGACTCTGGGTTTGATCATGGTTGCACCCACTAAATATCAGTAAATATAAGGTGTGATTCTTGTTGGGTCTCACTTTTCATAGAATTCATTTTCTATTTCCTGACACAAAAACTATAAGTCCAACCTTGGCTAACAATAAATAGACACTGAAATTCTTTGTCCTGCACTTCGGGTTATTGTTACCAAATATCTACAATGGTTTGTTCACTTAAATGTATGCGAGTCCATTCTGAGGAACTATTTGCATTAGAAAACAGATGCTGTACTTTGTTTCTGATTCTCTTTACTCTTTTAATATTTCATAACAATTCAGAGTTGATCCCGAGCTAACAATAAATAGACACTGAAATTCTTTGTCCTGCACTTCGGGTTATTGTTACCAAATATCTACAATGGTTTGTTCACTTAAATGTATGTGAGTCCATTCTGAGGAACTATTTGCATTAGAAAACAGATGCTGTTTTTGCATAAACTTTCATTAGCAGGAATCAGTCCACATGTTCTATTAAACAAATATTACTTGCCTTTGTGATGCCATAATCAATGTAGATGGTAGTTGTAGTTAAATGTGGAATCATAGCCTGGAAGAGTTTCATTGATGTACTGAGTCTGACACGTGGCAAGTCTCCGAGTAATTGTTAGCCAGCTGTTGGCTAACAAGTTCCTTCTGTCCTGGAAGTCACTTCATACCATACATAATTGGGCAGTTCTTGTAAAGAGGAACTCAATTTATGAAAAGTCTGTAATGGATATGCCCGTTGGAGACAAACTGACTTGTTTAACTGGATAAATTTAGTATATACCATTTTTCTTGTTAGAGAAATATAGGGAGATGAGGAAAGACCTCCACATGGTCTTTATTGAATTAGAAAAAGCTTATGATAGGGTCTCTAAAGAGTTAATATAGTGGGTGTTAGGCGAGAAAGGGGTTTCATGGGGGTATATAGACATAATTAAAGATATGTGTGAGGAAGCAGTAACAAGTGTTAAGACCACTAGTAGTGAGACTGGTGATTTTCCTATCATTGTAGGATTGCACCAAGGATTGACATTGAGCCCATTCCTTTTCATGTTGGACATGGATGAATTAATAAAACATCTACACAAAGAGATTTCATGGTGCATGTTATTTGCAAATGCTATAGTTTTGATTGATGAGACAAGGTAGGGCGTAAACACAAAGCTAGAGTTATAGAGAGATGCATTAGAATCTATAGGATTTAAAATTAGTCGAACTAAGACAAAGTATATAGAATGCACTTTTATCAAGGAGAGGAGTGGGAGTGGAGCAATAATAAAGATTGGTAACAAAGAAGTCCCCCTAAAAGAACACTTCGATACTTGGGATCGATAATTCATGAGAGTGGAGAGATTGAGAGGAAAGTTACCCACAAAATCCAAGCAGAGAACAAATGGAGATGCGCCTCTAGAGTTTCGTGTGATTGGAGGGTGCCACTTAAAATGAAAGGAAAATTCTATAGGATGGCTGTAGTGCCTGCCATGCTCTATGGATCCAAGTGTTGGGCAGTTAAGGAACAACATGTAAATAGGACGAGTGTCGCCGAAAAGCAGATGTTGAGATGGATAAGTGGTAAGACAAGAAAGGATAGGATTAGAAATAAATACATTAGAGGAAACTTAGAAGTAGCACCAATAGGTAACAAGATGAGGAAGATTAGACTTAGATGGTTTGGACATGTCTAATGTAGATAAAAAAGGGCACTAGTTAGAAGAAGTGAGGCGATCTAAATTGAAGGTTCTAAAAGGGCAAAGGGAAGGCCCAAAAGAACGTGGATAGAAATGGTAAGAAAAGATTGAAAAACTTTGGGACTAAATGAAGCCATGACACTTAATAGATGAGAATGTTGGAACAAGATTCATGTGACTGACCCCTAATCGTGATAAGGTCTTGATAATATGATGATGATGGCCATTTTTCTTGTAGTTATTTATTATCTTCTAGCACTCCTGTAATTTTGATGTATATCTATACCAATTTGTTGGGCACAACATTACTCTGATACCACTTTATTGGGTTCGATTCAGTCACACACACACACAAGGAAAGACACAAAAATTTTCATGATTCGGCCAAACTTGGCTTACGTCCATGGGAGAGGAGAATTCACTATAATCTAATCAGATTACATGAGTGAGGAGGAGACTCAAAGCCTCCTCTAACCCTATTTACATTTTGTCTTACTCACACTCAAAATCGGATAATATCTCCTATTTATAAGAGATACACTGTCTGAATGTCAAGATTTGTGGCATCACAAAACTTGACTTTTCTCCATTTTGATTTGACATCTTTGTCTGTGCCAACATTTTAGAATTTAGTTTATTCTCACTCACATAGGTATGGACCATATGTGGGTCTACCCCAACAATCACCCCCTCCATGTCCATAGGAGGAGAATGCACTAAACCATTACGACTTAGTTCAACTCCCCAAATTATTCGCAAATCCAGCTCTCTCAAATTGTTATTTGCACTTTCAAGTGGTTTCATCAATAGCTTGCGCACATTTGTGACTTCTCTTTGAGTGTTACTACTCTATTGGACATGGACAGGGCGCGTCGATAACCAAAGGTGAGACAACGCTTGCCAAAAAAAAAGAAAAGAAAGAAAAATGGTCGATCGGACATCGGATGGAGTTCACTGCAATCCACCGTTCTACTGCAGATAAGGCAGGGCTGGATTGGAGTTGCGAAGGAGAAACAGCCGCCGATCTATGATCAAAACCCTCAGACTCTGGACAGTGGAGGACTCTGGACAGTGGAGGTCATATTAGTGGGTCTAGTTGGAATACTCGAAAAAAGTAGAGATCTAGGCAAAAATGGATGTAAAGAAAATGGAAAGGATCCAGGAGATGATTTAATGAGATTTGATGTTGGTGGCGGTCACAAGTGGAGCTCTCGCTAGAGAGACTGCTACCGCTGGCTAACAATAGCAAGAACTGAAAAGGTGTCTCCCTAAAGAGTGAAAGAAAATAGCCGTAGAGAAAAAAAGGAAGGTCACAACACTAACTTTCAGGTGAAGCAGTGGAGATGGCAATCAGATCTCGAGATTATGCGATTCATCAATGGCTGCCGGTGAGGAGGTTAATATGCCAATGAAAGGAGAAGACTGGTGAGATCTTTAGTAGATGAAAGATTGGAATAAAGAGTCAATACACAGAAAAACAGAGGCATTGTTGGAGTATCAAGAAGTGGTTTTAGCTTCTGTGGAAACATCTAAGCACAGAGACAGTGGCCGAGAAAAACAAATTTGATTTGGCAATGAGGGCCAGTGAAGCGGTGATTGACTGAGGAAAGGAAAAGGCTGGTAGAGTGGAAAAGAGAGATTGGTTGTCAGTGGGAGACAGCTGAAAAAGAAAGAAAAAAGAAAAAGGAGAAAGGAAAGAAGGAGAAAAAGGAGAGAGAGAAAAAAAGAACAAGAGGAAGTATAATGATTGTGTTTTGTAATCATTAAAGTAAAAAAAAAGAAAGGTAAATCATTATGATGTAGGTGCTACAGTGATTAGTGAACAAGTTGCTACAAAGAACGAGTTGCTATACTGACTGAGACGTATTGAGTTGCTACAAGGAACGAGTTGCAACAGACAACTAGCATTATAAGCACCTTTAGAGATTGATAATGACACCCCTTGTTCAGGAAAATGTGTAAACTCAGTGAGATTACTTGATAAATGGTGCAAGTGATTCCGAGTGGACTCGGTGGCCATTCCAAGTGGAGTAGTAACACTTCAGGAGAAGTCGCAGATATTTGCAGATTATTGATGAAGCTGCTTGAAAGTGCAAATAACAATTTGAGGGGGAGCTAGATCTGTTAGTAATTTGGGGAGCTAAACTGGGTTGCAATGGTTTAGTGCATTCTCATGCCATGAGCATGAAGGGAGAGATTGTTGGGGTGGATCCTTATGTGGTTCATACCTATGTAGTTGTAGGCGCAACTAGTCGCTAGGCGCAAGAAGGCGCATGGCGTGCGACTCGACTTAGCCCAGGCGCAGTGACTTAAGTCGCATTGCGATTAGTCGAGACTAGTCATGCGCCTAGATGCGAATTGCGCCTAATGCGCCCCCGACTCCAGGCGCACGCCACTTACCCAGTAACTTATAAACTTCGTTTTTTTTTTTTTTTTTCACCTTCTAACCCTAATTTCAATGTTCCAACCTACTGAGAAGGTGAAAACGACCATTCCTCTTCGATCTTTCACAGATCTAAGTAACAAAAGGTGTGGATTTACAAATTTTAGCATTTGTTTACAGTTTCTGTAAAAAAACGTAAAACCAGTACTGTTTTTTCAAATTTTTTGTTTTTTGTTAACTATTTTCCATGGATCTTGATGGGTTTTAGTTCTATATGTATAAGAAAACATTCCATTTGAGTTTTATACTTCTTTGCTCTAGATTTGAGTTTGTTTTTAGGTTTTTTATTGTTTTTCTGAAAAAATCAGTTATGGAAATATAAAAAGGTCTTTGTTTTTTCATATTTCTTCTTTGAAACATATTTCCATTCACATATATAGCTTTCCCATGCTTGTGTCTTCATGTGTGATAATTTTTTCATCTTTTTTTCCTGTAATTTAGGGTTGTTTTTTTAATTTTTCAGAAAATAAAAGTTACAAAAATTAGAAAAAAATTGTTTTTTATATTTATTAGTTAATACCTATTCTTATCCACATATATAGCTTACCCATGCTTGTATCTTCATGTATGATGTATTTTTCATGCTTTTTTTGTATTTTAGTGTTTTTTTTTTTCAAAATTTTTGAAAATAAAAATTACGAAAAATATAATTTTGCGCCTCATGTTTCAGGCGCTCGCCTAGGCGCCTTAGGCTCCGGGTGCACCCCTTGCGTCTAGGTGCTCCTGCAACTACATAGGTTCATACCCATGTGGGTGAGAATAAGCCAACTTCTAGAATGTTGGCACCGACAAAGATGTCAAACCAAAATGGGGAAAAGATTTGTGGTCTCCAAATCTTGACATTCAGACAGTGTATCTCCTATAAATAGGAGATATTAATTGATTTTGAGTGTGAGTGAGTGAGATACTGAATGTAAATAGGGATGGAGGACGCATTGAGCCTCCTCACCCATGTAATCTGATTAGATTATAGTGAATTCTCCTCTTCCATGGACGTAGGCTAAGCATGGCTGAACCACGTAAATTTTTGTGTCTTTCCTTGTGTGTGTGTAACTGAATTGATCCCAATAAAGTGGTATCATAGCAATGTTGCGCCTAACAAAACATTTATTAGGTTACAAAAGCTAGGTCTGATACCACTATGTTGGATGTTGGCTTTGCTAAGCCTTTACCCACAACTATTTTATGTGAGGGAAATAAAAAGAGAAAGTACTAATAAAGAAGAAAAACTCTCTCAAATTTATTCAAGAACAATTACAAAGATAAGGTTGCTATCTTTACAAGACTTACTCCCTCACACTCTCACTCACCTCTTCCTTTCTTCTTTCTTCACTTGCTTACAAATAAGGAGTGCACTTCTATATATACTTGTCTTCCACCTATCACCTCAATGTATGGTGGAGATTCCAAATGTTTTTAATCTAATAGTTGACACTTTTCTAGAAGTTACACTTGAATCTTCCCCACAACTCCATAAATATCTACCTTAGATATTTTTAAGGATTAATATAGAAACTTTGACTTTTCTACACTTTCTAGAATATAGGCCTTCTAGATGATGGGCCTTTTGTGTAAGATTTAAGGCCAAATCCATAACCAAAGAAAAGGCTAAGATGGGCTCACCCATGTCACTGGGCCCACATATGAGCTTTTGGTTTATATCCAACATATTCTCCCTTAAAACAAAAGCTTCTTCATTCCAAGCACAGTCTTCAACCTGATAAACGTGTCGGTTGGCAATGCTTTAGTGAAGATGTCAGCAACTTGCTCTTTAATATTGCAATATTCCAGCTTCACTGTTCTTTACTTCACTTGGTCTTTTAAGAAATGATACTTTATATCAATATGCTTGCTTCTTCCATGTTATACTAGATTTTTGGAAAGCTCGATGGCAGACTTGTTGTCAATATATCTAGGTGTAGAATCTTCTTGAAGATGATCTAATTGCTCTAAGAGGTTTTTTAATCAAAATGCTTCACAGACAGTGGAAGCGGCAGACACATATTCAGCATCGTATGATGATAATGCTACTACTTCTTGCTTCTTAGACATCCAAGTAAAGGCAGTTGTTTCAAAGTAAACCACAGCCTGAAATACTCTTTCTTTCATCTTGATCTCCTGCCTAATCACAATCTAAATAACCAAACAAAGTTGTATCATCTTTGTAAGAATGAAAGAGGCCAATGTACCTTTTTTGTATCTCAAGATCCTCTTTGTAGCCAACTAGTGTGGCTCTTTTGGCAATTTCATGTACCTATTCAAGAGTCTAATATTAAACGCAATATTTGGTCTTGTGATTGTGTGAGCTTAAGCTTCCAATTAAACTCTTGAAAAAAGTAGAATCTATGCTCTTCTCTTTTCCTTGTTTTGTTATCATTAAACTCAATGGAAGACGAATATTTACTTTACTGCAATTACTCATTCTAAAATTTTCAAGTAACTCTCAAGCATACTTCTTTTGAGATATGAAAATTCCATTGGAATTTTGGCATACCTCAATTCCAAGGAAGAACGACATAAGACTAGAATTTGTCATCTCGAACTCCTTGAATATTGCTTGCTTGAACTCTTGAATCATCTGTTGGCTATTTCTTATGAATAGTAAGTCATCAACATGCAGACAAATGATAAGTATCTCACCGTGACCATTCTTCTTGATGTAAACGACATGTTTATACTGGCTTTTGGTAAAACCATTGTCTTTAAGATAGCCTTCAATGTGAGAGTTCCAAGCTCTTGGGGCTTGCTTCAAGCCATATGGAGCTTTCTTCAACTGATACACCTTTTGATCTTCTTTTGCAAAATCTTCGGGCTGCTCCACATAAACTTCTTCTTCTAGCTTGCTATTTAGGAATGGCGACTTCACATCCAATTGGTATATCTTCAAATTGTGATGGGTAGCAAGAGAAATTAACATTCTCATAATGTTAAGTCGTGCGATTAATGCAAATACTTCATAATCGATACCATATTTTTTCTTGTAGCCTTTTGCTACAAGTCGAGCCTTAAATCTTTCAATCATTCCATTAGCAATCCGCTTGATTTTATATACCCACTTGACGCCAATAGCCCTTTGACCTTTAGGGAGTGTAGTTAACTCCCATGTGTCATTCTTCTCAATGGCATGAATTTCTTCCCACATTGCTTTCTTCCAATAATCTTTTTCAATAGCCTCTTGGAAGGTTAGAGACTTAGTGTAAGCATATAGACAAAAAAAAACTTATGTCTTCAGTTTATTCATAAATTTCTCTGACTTCTCATCTTAACTGGTTTATAAGATAAAGATACGATACCTTGGCTTTGCGGAGTCATATAATCTGTATTTGATGTATTGGGGGTGGTGTTGAAATTCCTCTTTCTAAAGCTTTATGCCGTGCTTTTCCTTGTTCCTCCATCCCAAGATGATTCTCCTTAGTCGCGTCTGCTTCACTTCAGTTCCATGCTTCCTCCCCCTTGAAAATCACATTTCTACTTACCACCACCTTTTGTACAAGTGGATTGTAGAGCTTGTAGGCTTTAGACTCGTTGCTATAGCCAACGAAGATACACTTCTCTCCACTATAGTCTAGCCTCTCTCTTTGCCTCGGGTACTTGAGCATATACAATGCACCCAAAGACCCAAAAGTGTGTAACACTTGTGGTGTCTTATTCTTTATACTCTTTGCAGGACACTGGTTGAGAAGATAAGCTGTACATGTTATAGCTTCAACTTAAAAATTCTTCAGCAAGCTTTTCTCCTTGAGCATGGTTCTTCTCATGTTGAGGATGGTCTAATTGTTTCTTTCAGCGATGCCATTTTGTTGTGTAGTGTATGCTGCTGTAAATTATTGCTTAATGTCATTTTCCTTACAATAACTTTGAAACTCATTGGAGGTGTATTCTCCACCTCTATCAGATCTTAAATTCATTGGAATACCTCTCCAATGAGTTTCAAAGTTATTGTAAGGAAAATGACATTGAGCAACAATTTACAACAACATACAGGCCACAACCAAATGGCATCTCTGAAAGGAAGAATTGGACCATCATCGACATGACATGAACCATGCTTAAGGAGAAAGGCTTGCTGAAGAATTTTTGAGATGAAGTTGTAGCATGTACAACTTATCTTCTCAACTAGTGTCCTACAAAGAGTATAAAGAATAAGACACCATAAGATGCATATAGTGGCTACAAGCTAAGATCTTAGGGTCTTTGGGTGCATTGCATATGTTCAAGTACCCAAGGCAAATAAAAAGAAGCTAGATGATTGTGGAAAGAAGTGTATCTTTGTTGGTTATAGCAAGGAGTTTAAAGCCTATAAGCTCTAGAATCCACTTACACAAAAGCAGTGGTGAGTAGAGATATGATTTTCAGTGAGGAGGAAGCATGGAACTGGAGTGAAGCAAACAACTAAGGAGAATCATCTTAGGATGGAGGAACAAGGAGAAGCAAGGCATGAAACTCTAGAAAAAGGAGTTTCAACATCGTCCCCTAATACATCAAATTTATATCATATGACTCTGCAAAGGCAAGGTATCGTATCTCCATCCTCTACAACAATTAAGATATGAAGCTTTAAAGAAATTTACAAACAAATTGAGGACAAATCCTTTTTTGTCTATATGCTCAAACAAGTTTCTAACCTTCCAAGAGGCTATTGAAAAAGTTTGTTGGAAGAAAGCAAAGTAGGAAGAAATTCATGCCATTGAGAAGAATGACAAGTGGGAGTTAACTATACTTCCTAAAGGTCAAAGGGCAATTGACGTCAAGTGGATATGTAAAATCAAGTGGATAGCTGATGGAAAGATTTAAGGCTTGACTTGTAACAAAAGGCTACAAGCAAAAATATGACATCGATTATAAAGAAGTGTTTGCACCAGTCGCACAACATTGTGAGGATGTTGATATATCTTACTGGCCATCACAATTGGAAGATATACCAATTGGATTTAAAGTTAGCATTCTTAAATAGCAAGCTAGAAGAATAAGTTTATGTGGAGCAGTCCAAAGGTTTTGTAAAAGTAGAGCAAAAGGTGTACCGATTGAAGAAAGCTCTATATGTCTTGAAGCAAGCCCTAGGAGCTTGGAACTCCTGCATTGATGGCTATCTTGAAGACAATGGTTTTACCAAATGCCCGTATGAACATGCCATTTACATCAAGAATAATGGTCATGGTGAGATACTTATCATTTGTCTGTATGTTGACTTACTATTCATAGGAAATAGCCAACAGATGATTCAAGAGTTCAAGCAAGCCATGTTCAGGGAGTTTAAGATAACAGATTCTGGTCTTATGTCATTCTTCCTTGGAATTGAGTATGTCAAAATTCCAATGGTATTTTCATATCTCAAAAGAAATATGCTAGAAAATTACTTGAAAAATTTAGAATGAGTAATTGCAATAAAGTAAATATTCCTCTTTTATCGGATTTAAAGATAACAAAAGAAGTAGAAGTGAAGAGCATATATTCTATTTTTTTCAAGAGTTTAATTGAAAGCTTAAGGTACCTTACAAACATAATATCAGATATTGTGTTTAGTGTTGGACTCTTGAGAAGATACATGGAAATGCCAAAAGAGACATTTGTTGGCTGCAAAGAGGATCTTAAAATACATAAAAAGTACATTGGATTTTGGCCTCTTTTATTCTTACAAGGATGACGCAACTATGTTTGGTCATGCAGATAGTGACTGGACGGAGATCAAGATGAAAGAAAGAATACTTCAAGCTATGTGTTTTACCTTGGAACAACTGCCTTTAGATGTCTAGGTGTAAGAAGCAAGAAGCTGTAGCATTATCATCATATGAAGTTGAATATATGGCTACCTCTTCTACTGTCTGTGAAGCAGTTTGGTTAAGAAACCTCTTAGAGTAGTTAGATCATCCTTAAGAAGATTCTACGCCCATATATATCGACAATAAGTCTGCCATCGAACTTTTCAAAAATCTGGTACAACATGGAAGAAGCAAGCACATTGATATAAAGTATCATTTCTTAAGAGACAAAGTGAAGTGAAGAACAGTGAAGTTGGAGTATTGCAATACTAAAGAGCAAGTTGTTGACATCTTCAAGGAAGCATTGCTTACTGACACATTTATCAGGTTGAGGACTATGCTTGGAATGAAGAAGCTTTTGGTTTAAGGGGGAGATGTTGGATATAAACCAAAAGCCTGTATGTGGGCCCAACGACATGAGCGAGCTCATCTTGATCCTTTCTTTGGTTATGGACTTGGTCCTAAGTCTTACACAAAAGGCCCATCATCTAGAAGGCTTATATTCTAGAAAGTGTAGAAAAGTCAAAGTTTCTAGATTAATCCTTAAAAATATCTAAGGTATATATCTATAGAGTTGTGTAGAAGATTCAAGTGTAACTTCTAGAAAAGTATCAACCATTAGATTAAAGACACTTGGAATAATCTCCACCATACATTGAAGAGGTGGTAGGTGGAAGACAAGTATAAATAGAGGTGCACTCCTCATTTGTAAGCAAGTTAGAAAGAAGTGAGTGAGGAGTGAGGGAGAGTGTGAGAGAGTGAATCTTGTAAAGGTAGCAACCTTGTCTTTGTAACTATTCTTGAGTAAATTTGGGAGAGTTTTTCTTCTTTCATTAGTACTTTTTCTCATGGCTGCTAAAGCGTCTCCATAGAACCAACGCATTGCATCATAACCTAGGTGCAGTGAAAAGTGGGCATGGGTTCATGCCATAGAGTTCGAGAAGTGCACGGGTAAAAAGGCTATCTCAAGAGCATAAGATTCGTATCGCCACATGGAATATAGGGACTTTGACATGTAAGAATCAGGAGTTAGTAGATACGATGAAACGGAGGAGAGTTAACATCGCCCATATCCAAGAAACCAAGTGGAATAAGGCTAAAACTAGAAAAATCAATGGGTATAAACCTTGGTACATAGGAAAGGCTAATAACCTAAATTGTGTAGGAATAACAGTGGATGAAGAATTAAAGGATAAATTGTGGACGTTAAAAGAATCAGTGGTAGAATTATAATAATAAAACTTGTTCTAGGAAAGCAAGTTTACGCACCACAAGTAGGATTAGAAGATAAAATCAAGAGATAGTTTTGGGTAGATATTGAGGGAGTCATTTAAGAAATTCCCAACACTGAGGGGATAGTTATAAGAGCAGACTTAAATGACCATGTAGAAAAAGAAAGGGAAGGATATGATAGGATATATTGAGGGTATGGTATAGGATACAGAGTTGCACTAATTATCGGGTGATCAAACTTATGAGCCACACAATGAAACTTTTTGAAAGAGTGACTGAGAAGAGGCTGCGGAATGAGACAAGTTTAAAGGACAACTAGTTTGGTTTCATGCTTGGGAGGTCTACTATGGAAGCTATTTTCTTACTAAGACAATTAATAGAGAAATATAGGAAGAGGAGGAAAGACCTTTACATGGTCTTTATTGACTTAGAGAAAGCTTATGATAGAGTCCTTTGAGAGTTGATATGGAGGGTGTTGGGTGAGAAAGGGGTTTTGCAGGGGTATATAGACATAATTAAAGATATATATGAGGGAGTAGTAACAAATGTTAAGATCACTAGTGGCGAGACTGGTGATTTTCCTATCACTGTAGGATTGCATCAAGGATCATCATTGAGTCCATACCTTTTCACGTTGGTGATGAATGAGTTAACAAAACATTTGCATGAGGAGATTCCATGGTGCATACTATTTGCGGATACTATAGTCTTAATTGATGAGACAAGGGCGTGAATACAAAGTTATAGTTATGGAGAGAAGCATTAGAATCTAAACAATTTAAAATCAGTCGAACTAAGACAAAATATATGAAATGCAATTTTAGCAAGGAGAGTAGGAGTGGAACATCAGTTAAGATTGATAACCAAGTTCCTATAAAAGACCACTTTTCAGTACTTAGGATCAATGATTCATGAGAGTGGAGAGATTAAGAGGGAGGCTACCCAGAGATTCCAAGCAGGTTGGAACAAATGGAGATGTGCATTTGGAGTTTTGTGTGATCGGCAAGTGGCACTCAAACTAAAAGGAAAATTCTATAAAACGACCATAAGGCCGGTCATGCTCTATGGATCAGAGTGGACAGTTAAAGAACATGTTCATAGGATGAGCATTGCGGGAATGAGGATGTTGAGATGGATGAGTGGTAAGACAAGAAATGATAGAATTAGGAATGAAAACATTAGAGGAAACTTAGGGGTAGTACCACTAGGTAACAAGATGGGGTAGATTAGACTTAGATGATTTGGACATGTCTAAAGGAGATGTAAAACAGCACTGGTTAGGAATGTAATGCAAGTAGAAGGTTCTAAAAGGGCAAGGGGAAGGCCCAAAAGAGCGTGGATAAAAGTGATGAGAAAAGATTTAAAAACTTGGGGACTAATGAAGCCATGGTACTTAATAGAAGGTAATGGAGGAACAAGATTGTGACACCCCGGGATTTTCACAACATATAAATATCAAATTTTAAGAAGTTGGTCTCCTTAGTTAAAATTTTCAATTTTAAAATCAACTAAAAATGAAAAACTTTGAATAAAAAGCATTCATTTTAAAACCTTGAGAGTCATACGACCCACAAAACTGCAGATTTAATGGTGCAATAATCTTCTCATTTTTACCAAAAATCCCACAGAGTCTCCTTTGTATTTTGGATCAACGCATTTAATGCATATGATGCGACAAACACCTGATAAACATAATAAACATAAATACACAATCTGGGAGACCTAGTCTCTATACCCATCCATCCAGATCAATTACAAATTTTGATAAAACCATATACCTCAAGGGTAAGTAAAAAAAATAAAAAAGAAACAACAACATTGCCTAAGGTCTATCCATGCGCAGCCATTACATTCAACATAGATACATCCATATATACAAGTCATATAGTATAAACTATACACATATACAGTCCATAAATAATATCCAAAGTAAGGTTCTGAACAAACCATATGCATCGTAGAAATCTCCTCTATGCACTGCTGAAGGTCGCCAAGGCTCTTGCTTGCTCTGTTTACATGCCAAGCATTCTATCTCTCTGTGTATCTGAGGCATTGCAAAACATCGCAATGCCTTAGCAAGCTATGCTTGTGTAGGTGACCACAATAATAATAGTAATTATAAATATTTAACATAATATGAAACGGTCATGCATCAAATCTCAGGGTATGATAAATATCTTCCTCATGAAAATAGTTCTGGCATGATATCAAATATGAAAATAAATAGTGATGAAGTATAGCATAATAAGCATAAAAATCAACTAAATTAGTGGCAATAGCCAAGGCATCAAAGCTCATAATCATGCTAAAAATAAGGCAATGCATCCAAGGTACCTGCATGTATTCAAAACATGTCTAGTAAACAAAGCCTCTTAGGCTCTTCAAAATTCCAATATCAAATCTATGTAACTCACGCCAACCATATGTCTGAAAATATGTCAAATCAACTAAGCTTCTAAGGCTCATAAATCCGCCAAAACCAAGTTAATACAAAGTGTCAAAAGCTTGGAGAATATATCAACGAGTATGTAAGTCATCAAAAAGGACACCCTCACACACAGGTACTAAGAGTGTTCCATACACGAGAATCTCTAGTCATGATTACTCATACTACTCCATGCGTCATCACATTGTGGGTATATAAGGAATATCTATCTTAGTGCACTCATTGCGCAATATGTTAAAATCAATTATCAAAAAATGCATGGACCGCTATATTGCAGTGGCAACAAACTCCCAGATCTACCAATTGTTGCTCGCTGCCAACACCAAATGGGAGACTAAATGTCTGCCATGCATGGGGGCTGATCGGACGCATAGTTGTGGACTACTCATGATACACTTCGTACGAGGTTTGCCTACTTATGGGGTGGGTGTCTAATAATCTCATATAGTCAGAGGGCAGGTGGTCAATCCTACATCCCTCCTAGCATAGCATTCACATCCGCAAAACACGAAAATCACACATCTCGTGGTCTATAAAGTGGATTTATAATCCTTTAATAAAGTAATGAAAACCAAGAGCACTTGTGGCTTGCCATTTCAAGGCCCTACCCCTCATCTTGGGGTTAGTCTCTCAAAGACTAGGCACTAAGCCTCCAAATGAAAATCAAGAGCACTTATAGCTCGCCATCCCAAGGCACTACCCCTCATCCTAGGATTAGCCTCTCAAGAACCAGTAAAACAAGCGATAAAACAGGGCATCCACATGCCTTGATATGCAATAGCAAATCAAATCACCATTTAATGTCTTCACAGTCATGAAATCATACCAAAATCATGCATTTTCACTATAACGTATAAAATATGACTCATTATAATCAAATTATGCATTCGTGGAACAATAATAATCGATAAAATCATGCACATATGCATCAGTCATAACTAAGATCGATATTTTAATAAGAATTACAGTATAATAATATATGCATGGAATTCATTCATAAATACGGAGCTGATGCGATGAAAATATGTAATTTCAAAATAGAAACATGTCCATTATTTATTGTCATCACCTACCTCAAACAAAGAACCTCTTGTCTATACTTCTCAAATCACGATCGGACTCTAGTTTAAATCAGTCCGCCTCAGTCCTACTACTTGGATACATATCACTCCAAGTCTTACTTAAAATCCAAGTTATTAAATTTAGATTCTTATTTGTAAAACAAATATTATATTTTTAGATCTTAATTTACTGTATTTCAATACGATCCAATGGTTTACATCCATGGGATCTCAAGGTGGGGCTCGCCTCGGTAGACTGATAATCTAATTCACGCTCAACAGAGCTCAACAATACCTATCAAGTTCATTTCTTAATCCTATCATAACATATTCTAGATTTATCAAACTAAAATTAGGTCAATTCTGGGTAATTTATTATTTAATCAATTAATTAGGCACATTTATATGTGAATTATGCATAATTTTAACTAATTATAGTCAAATCAACCAAATTAGATGGCTAGGATGATAATCCTATCTCGCATAAGTCAATCTGAAGGACATTCGGTTGTCTGCTTAGCCGGCTAGTCAATTGATCATCTCAAAGGTATCCGATCTGCACTATTGTTGTCAATTGATCACAGTCGTCCACCTGATCATCCCAGATTGAATAATAAATTAATAATATGATTCAAACAATCTCAATGAATCATTTAAATGGTATGGATTGTCGAATTTGATCCAATTTCATACCTATATACTTCGATTGATCTGAGGCATTGATCAAGAGCAGCTAGATCGCCTCAAAATGCTCCAGATTAAAGATCTCTAATATGAATCTTGATCTATATGTCACAAGGATTGCAATGGACGATTTAGATAGTCATGGATAGTCAGATCAATCACAGATCTAATGATTTGATATCTAATCAAGGGTTTGATCATGATCAACGACTGGATCTGCCCCGATCAATGAATGGGAAGATGGATATCATTCCTCACATTGGAAGGATCACGTGGGTTAGCTCGGATCTCTTAAGATCCCTCTTAGATTGGTTAGTAGAAATGGTCAAAACTAAGGGGTGGTGGGGCCCACCTATGTTAACTCATCAGATGAGATAATGTCTGTGAGGAGGGCTGTAGTGGCCGATGGTGGCTGTTAGTTTGGTCACTGCCTGAGCTTGACCAAGAAGGGGGAGAGAGATAGAGGTAGAGATGGTCCTGGCATGCCGAGCACCTAGTGGCCTAGTCGTGCCGGTGACATAAAGAAGGTAAGAGGGAATGGGACGGGTCAGTGATGTGCTTGTGTTGGCCTGTTGCTTGTGCCGATTGGCAAGAAAAGGGAAAACGATGCTGGAAGGAGAAAGTGATAGGGGAAGAAGAGGAGAAAGGAGAAGAAGAGATCCGATGCAACTAACCAAATCTAAAATTGCGTCGATTAGTTGCATCGGAATGAGGGGGCAAATAGGGAAGAAAACAGGGAAAGGGGAGGGTTCTTGCCGATGTCGCTGGAGTGGAGGAGATATAGAGGGAAAATAGGTGCGTGCCGGTGCTCTGAAAATCTGAACGGTACTGGGCTGCGCATCAGTGTGGGGGACAAAAAATCTAACCGGGAGGAGACAAGAGAAAAAGGGGAAGGGGATTTCCGGTCTCTTGTCACTCTTGGATGTGTTAGCATCGTTGGTGGGGTGTCGCGTCGGAGAAAATGCTAGAGAGAGGTTTCCTGGTCTATCCGGCTGTGGGGGTTTGAACGGAGGGGGGTGGGTCACTAGGATTTGCTCTTTCTGGTGTCCCACCCTTGTTTCTTCTCGTTTTCAATTACCGTATCCCACAAACAAACAAATAGGGGGTTCTTTTATCAATTTTGGCCCCCTCTAAATTAGTAATTTTTATTTTTATTTTAGGTTTTGCACCCGATCTCCATTTCATGCAAAATTAGTGTCATTGAAATCATATCGATGCACACATTTCATTTTAGAAAGTTTCAAGTCCAAATTTTGAGTTTTTAAAGAGGTCACTTTTATGAAAATTCAATTTTTACATAATTTAATTCATGATTCAATTCCAATTATAATATAATATAATACACACAAAATGACTCCAAATTGAGGGTCATTGCAAAGATTCATGTGGCCGACCCCTAATGGGGATAAGGTCTTGATAATGATTATGATCTAACTATATGAAAGGTTTTTTGTACATATTTAGTGATATAAAGTAATATTCATTTGCATGATAATGTAAACTTATGATATTACATAATTGCTATGGGTATTGAGTATTGACTATGCCGGCATTCTTGGGTCTAACTTTGATACATGTCCAAGCTTTTTGTTGATGTTTTCTGCAAGTGCACGGACTATTGGAGTATAGCTATGCAAATACGGGTCGAACTCACAGGGACTCACTTTAAGTGGAGTTTTAATAAAATTTAATTATTTGAAACTTGAAGAGAATAACAAAACTACCCTAACCATTCAGATTTATTCAAATGATGCACTTTAAATAACTTTCAATTCCAGAAAACAAAATAAAACTAATCAAAACATCTATGAATCACACTGCCCGTGGTTGGCATTGTCCCTGGATAACACTGTCAAAAGATGGATAACATAAAGCTTAAATGGAACAGGGACACAAATGTAAATAAGCAGAGGATACATATGTAATTAAACAGGGGACACAGATGTAATTAATGGAATTGAACAGAAATGTCATTTCATTTAAAACAGAAGGGCAAAACTGGAATTCTATTCAAAATCTGGTTTTTAACAAAAACCAGGAAAAACCCAACGAAGAAGATGACCGGTGAATGGAGAAGATGGATCCAGATGAGGGAGAAGAGGGTAGCGACACGGGAGGAAAACCGCTCCGAGTTTCCTTCTACGGGTCGTCCGGAGGTGAGAAAAAAATCCGGAGCCGTCTAGAGCAGATGGGAAGGGGAGATGACTTTGGCCGGAGATGTGTAGATGCCTGTGCTGATGCGGTCCCGGCTAGGCGTCTGATACCGTCTGGGCTGGACTCTTGTTATGGGTTCGTGCCTGGGCGTGTGGATGGCAAGCAATGATCTGGCTATGCGCGACTGCCGTGCGGTGGTACTGGAAGTGGAGCAGAGGAAAAGATGAGATTACTACGTCACCGGATGATGGAGATGGATGGGCCGATGATAGCTGAAGACGATGCCTGCTGATGAAGATGACCTGGGCAGACGTCGACTGGTATGAGGGAAAGATGGCTGATACATGTCGCACTAGAGAACAGGGGAATCCATAGTGTGAGCAACGTCTGGTGGGCGTGTCTGCTTCAAGCAAACAACAATGAACTGGGAAAGAAAAACCAGACCCGGCTGGGTGCTGATGCTACGGTGGAGAGTTGGGTAGAGGAGATGGTGGAGTAAAAAAAATAAACTGGTGATAGGGATTTGGGAACTCCGCCAATGCCGGTCCCAAGCCCGGATAAAAAAGGAGGAGGGTTCATACAAAAGCCGCCCAAGAAGGGGAAGGTGAAGATGATTCTATTATTTCTTTCTTACAAATGAATATGCATTTGTATATTACTAGAGGAAGAAATGAGAATCATCTCCAAACCTTCTTAAAAGATGGCAACCCTCAGACGTAGCAATGGGTTAGAAGTGAAGATGATTCTATTATTTCTTTCTTACAAATAAATATACATTTGTATATTACTTGTGAGGGAGAAATGAAAATCATCTTCAAATTTCTGTGAATATGGCCACTCATAGCCGTAGCCAAATTTAAGAAGGGTGAAGTCAAGATGATTTTAATAATTGTAATGATTTTCATGATTTTAATGAAAATCATCTTCACTTTTAAAACTATGGCAACCCCAACATGACATGAATCAAATCTGAAATTCGTCTGCTGTGGCGTTCCCCATAAGCGACGCTGCTGACCTGATCCCGGATGCGGTGAAAAATAGGCAAGGGTTGTTTGGCGTTTCTCCCGTAAGCGACGCGCTACATCTGATCCCGGTGTAGTGAAAATGGGCAAGGGCTGTAGCTGCCCCTCTAAGCGACGCGCCGCATCGAACCCCAAAAGGAAAGTGGACATGGGTTCATACCATGGAGGTCGAGAAAGGCGATAGTAAATGGAATCTCCAAATCATAAGATTCGCATCGCTACATGGAATATATGGGACATTGACAGTAAGAGTTTGGAGTTAGTATTGACACGATAAAACGTAGGAGAGTCAACATCGTCAGATCCAAGAAACCAAGTGGAAAGGGGCTAAAGCTGTAGAAATAGATGGGTATAAATTATGGTACGTAGGAAAGGAAAATAATAGAAATGGCGTAGGAATAATAGTGGATAAGGAATTAAAGGATAAAGTTGTGGACGTTAAAAGAATCGTTGATAGAATAATAATAATAAAAATGATTCTAGGAGAGCATTATAAATATTATAAGTGCATATGCACCACAAGTGGCTACAAGATATAATTAAGAGACAGCTTTTGGGAAGATATGGAGGGAGTCATGCAAGAAATTCCCAACACCGAGGGAATATTTATAAAGGAGCGTACTTAAATGGCCATGTAGGAAAAGATAAGGAAGGATATGATAGAATACACGGAGGGTATGGTATAGGTGAACGAAACGAGATGGGGGAGAATATCCTCGATTTTGCTTTGTCATATAACCTATCCATTGCAAATACACTCTTTAAGAAGAGGGATGAACACTTAATAACCTTTAAAAGTGGACTTCATAAAAGCCAAATAGACTTTTTTCTACTTAGGAATAATGAACGATCTATATGTAAGGATTGTAAGGTGATACCTAGTGAGAGTTTAACCTCACAACATAGGTTAATGGTTATGGATATTCATATCAAAAGATGGAGTAAAAGAACCGAACTTAATACACATCCAAAAACTAAGTGGTGGAACTTAAAAGGAGAGAAAATAACCTCATTCAAAAATAAGTTGATGGTAGAAGGAAATTGGAATTATGAAACAGTATAAATACCATGTGGACTAATATGGCCGAGTCCATTAAGAAAGTGGCAAAAGATGTCTTAGAGTATCTAAAGGTAAAAAGGCTATTAACAAAGGAAACATGGTGGTGGAATGAAACAAGCAAAAAGCTATTAAAGAAAAACGAATGCATTTTAAAGCATGGCGTAAGATTAGAAATAATGAAAACTATGAACAATATAAGAATGCTAAAAACGTTGCTAAGAGAATAGTAAGTGAGGCTAAACTTAAAGCATATGATGAGCTCTATAATAGACTAGAACAAGAGAAGGTGAGAAAGATGTGTTTAAACTTGCAAAGGTAAGAGAAACGTAAGAGTAAGGACTTAGAGCATGTTAGGTGCATTAGAAGTTTATGATCAAAGGGTATTAGTCAAAGACGCTCGAGATCAAACAAAGGTGGGAAATCTACTTCCAAAAATTGCTAAATGACAATGGCCCCGAGAATAGAGGAATTGAAAATACTATAAATCTAAATAACACCGGATATTATGTATATGAACGTAGGATTAAAATGCTTGAAGTAAAAGAGGCCTTGAGAAAGATGAAATCGTGAAAGGCCATGGGGCCCGATGGTATACCAATAGAGGTTTGGAAGCATATGGGAGATATTGGGGTAGTTTGGTTGACCAAGTTGTTTAACAAGATTATAAAATCAAAGAAAATGCCTCGATGAGTGGAGGAAAAGCTCTATTGTACCAATCTATAAGAATAAAGGAGACATTCGTAGCCGCACTAATTATCGAGGGATCAAACTTATGAGCCACACCATGAAACTTTTTGAAAGAGTCATTGAGAAGAGGCTACGACATGAAACAAGTGTATCTGAGAATCGCCTTGGTTTCATGCCCGGGAGGTCTACCATGGAAGCTATTTTCTTACTAAGACAATTAGTAGAGAAATATAGGGAGAGGAGAAAAGACCTACACATGGTCTTTATTGACTTAGAGAAGGCTTAATGATGTAGTCCCTAGAGAGTTAATATGGAGGGTGTTAGGTGTTAAAGGGGTTTCTCGTGGGTATATAGACATAATTAAAGATATGTATGAGGGAGCAAAGAATAAAATGTTAAGACCACTACATGGCGTGGATGGTGATTTTCCGTCACCGCTCTGATTGCACCAAGGATCTAGATTAAGTCCATACCTTTTCACATTGGGCTTATGGATGAGTTAACAAAACATCCGCATGAGGAGATTCCCCTGCATGCTATTTGCGACGTATATAGTCCTACTTGATGAGACAAGGGAGGGTGTCAACATAAAGCTGTAGCTATGGAGAGAAGCAAGAGAATCGAAAGGATTTAAAATTAGCCGAACTAAGACAGAATATATGGAATGTAATTTTAGCAAGGAGAGTAGGAGTGGAGCACCAACAAGATTGATAACCAAGAGGTCCCCATGAGAGACCACTTCCGATACTTAGGATCATTGATCCATGAGAGTGGAGAGATTGAGAGGGAGGTTACCCGTGCAGAATCCAAGCGGGTTGGAACAAATGGAGATGTGCATCTGGGGTTTTATGTGATCGGCGGTGCCACTCAAACTAAAGGGAAAATTCTACAGATGGCTATAAGGCCTACCATGCTCTATGGATCGTAGTGTTGGGCGCTTAAGGAACATCATACTCATAGGCCGAGTGTTGCGTAAATGAGGATGTTGAGATGGATGAGTGGTAAGACAAGAAAGGATAGAATTAGAAATGAAAATATTAGAAGAAATTTAGGGATAGCACCAATAGGTAACAAGATGAGGGAGATTAGACTTAGATGGTTTGGACATGTTCAAAGGAGGCCAACAACGGCAAGACCGCTAGAAGGGAGTGAGGCAATACAAGTTGAAGGTTCTAAAAGGGCAAGGGGAAGGCCCAAAAGAACGTGGATAGAAGTGGTGAGGAAAGATTTAAAAACTTTAGGACTAAATGAAGCCATGGTATTTAATAGAGTGGAATGGAGGAATAAGATTCATGTGGCCGACCCCTAATTGGGATAAGGTCTTGATGATGATGATGATGATGATGATGATAGGGATTTGGGATTGAAAGACAGATAGGGGACGCGGTAGGGAAAAGTAGGAGATTTAGTGTGGTAAAAGAAGATTTGGTGCATGACAGAGGAGAGAACTATGTAACAATTGGAAACAAAAGAATGGGCAATCAAAGAAAAACAATGAATCAAATGTACTGCAAAGAAGATAACGACTAAAAACTTCAACTCTCCAAAACTTACTCCCCTCCCCCTCATACGGCTCCCCCTTTATAGATTTTGCACTTCCTTCTTTTTCTCAACTCTTTCCTTATCTTCTAAGAATTAGTTTCCTACTAGGAAACTTCATCTTCTTCCAAGAGTTATCCCTAATCTCCTCTCCTTATTAGAATTCTTCTTCTTTTAGGAAACCATCCCCTCTTGCCTTATTGATCTTGAAGATGATCTGTATTGGTGAAATTCGATCTAATCCATCCAAGCATATTTTGGTTGATCTGCAAAAATTAAAGACTAAATTAGACTCATTAAAACTGTACATTAATCATCTAATAAGCTCTAATAATTATCTAACCGTTGATTTTGAGAAAATTAAGGTTGGGATGGTCAATCAAGCTAAATTTTGCAATTTGGACGGTTAGATGATCTAATTGAATGCTAAACTAAGGGTTTTTTAGCCAAAATTAAACACTTAACACTTTTTTATTTTCTTCTCTCTCTCTCTCTTCTTTTTTTGAACTTTTGTTTGACAATGTATGATGCTAAATATGTGTATACTTTGGTGGGTGTAGACTTCTAGAACTCATCGGTTCTTGAGAACTGGATTGCATATATGAGTTTTAATGTAGAACTGGCCAATTCCCTCACTTATTTAGCAACCTGGGCCTCAACAGTAAATATATTGCCCGCTTTGGTTCAAGCCTCACGGTTTTGTTTTTCCCCATAGGGAAAATGCATTTACACTGAGAGGAATACCCAAGCCTTATAACTAGTGCAGACTTCTTCTTCCCAGGCAGCGTGGGACTCAACTCTCAGGATAACACGAAGCCTACCATCCTGTAGCTCGACATCCTCCCTTCGGGACCGCCTACCAAGAACGCCTTCTAGACTCCCTCTTCCCCCAGGGAATATGCGTCCTTGTGTGCTGCCATTCTTTGGGTCCATCGAGCGACCACGTGAAGTCTAGGCTCACCATCACGAGGGAGTCCGGCTTTGATACCAACTATAACGCTTAAGGTTCCAACAGTGTAGATATTGTCCTCTCTGGCCTTAGGCCTTGCAGTTTTGCCCTTTTCCATTGGAAAAACACGTCTATACTGAGAGATACTTCGAACCCTTATAACTAGTCCAGCTTACTTCTCCCTAGGTAATGTAACACTAAACTCTCAGATTACCTGAAGCTTGGCTATCTTGGTGAGCAGTCCCAAAGAGAGGATGTCGAGCTATAGGTTGGTGGGAGTTGGGTGATCCTAAGAGTTTAGTCTTACATTATCTGGGGAGAAGAAGTTTGGGTTAGTTATAAGGCTTGGGTATTCCTCTTAATACATATGCATTTTTCCTACGGAGAAAAGAAAAATCGAGAGACTTAGGCCAAAGCAGCAATATATGTACTATTGGTACCCAGTCGTTACAATTGGTATTAGAGTCAGACCTCCTTGTGATGATATGGTTGCTCGGTGGACCCAAAAGGTGGTCGCATGCAGGGACACATGTTCCTTAAGAGGGAACCTAGAGGGCAGTCTTGGTGGTGATGGAGACCATCATCCTACTTCTTTTTTTTTTATGTTATGTTGCAGTTTAGCTTACTTGGGATATTTACCACAAAGGGTATTAGGTTTCTTAGTGTGTTGTGACTTAAGCAAGGGCAAATTTTGCTTTTTTTTAAGATTAGGGTTGGATGTCGCCTACTTAAGATCTTTTTCTCCTTTATTTGAGTAGTTTTTGATGAATAATGAATGAAAAATACGTTAGACTTGGTGGATTCCTCGTTTTGGCTTCCTTCTTGTGGACGTGAAGTCGTGTTCAGTACAAGGCCGAATCACTTTTTTTTCATTCTGTTCTGTAAGTTAGTACTTTTCAACCTTATCTTTTAAAGGATAAATTCTGAGCTGCTTGTGGTTACGTGATTTGCATCAGTAACAACCTAGAATTCTTATCTTGCACAAAATTCCTGAACCCTAGATCCAAAGCTTAATCAGGATTGTTGGTCAATTAGAAGGACAATCCGAATTGAAACTTAGATCTTACCTTAATTCATAGAGATCTAGGGCAATTTGCAGATCCTGTAACTCATTGTAGGCTATGCATGCTAATTAAGATTGATTTTCTGCATGTTGAAGTGTTTGTCGTAGTTTAATTTATGATTTCTTATTTAAGTTAATTCTGATATGATCTCAGCATATAGATTAGGTCATTTTGCATGCTGTCCCACATCAGGTGGGTTGTCTCAAAGAGAGGATATCGAGCTATAGGATGGCAGGCTTCGTGTGATCCTGAGAGTTTAGTCTCACATAGCTTGGAAAAAAGTAAGCTGGGCTGGTTATAAGGGTTCAGAGTATCTCTTAGTGTAGACACGTTTTCCCTTTGGGGAAGGGCAAAACCGTGAGACCTAAGGCCAGAGCGAACAATATCTACACTGCTGGAACCCTGGTCATTACAATTTAGAACCCATGGGTTCTCAATTTGAGAATGGCCCATTCCTTGATATTATATATTAATATTATTCCAGCACTTGTTCCATTGTTCTTCATTGCTAAAAAATCCATTATCCAATATCTACAGCCACAAATTCTAGTTATACAATATAAATATCCTATATTACCATATATACTTAGATTATAGTAGTCATTCTGTACAAGGCCTGGAACTCATATTCCATAACAGTTACCAATGGGCATATAATAGTAATCCTAGCTACAAGGTAGCAATTCCCATGAACAGAAAAAGAAACATAAGTACCCACCAGAACAAAAGAAATAGTAAATCAGTAGCTACAATGGCAAAACAGTAGCTATTATTAGGCCCAAGGACAACAGCTAACAAATAGCTAAAATCAGTAGCTACAATAGCAAAACAATAGATAAAATCAGGTCTTAGGACACAGTAGCTACAAGAAGAAAACAAAAAAAGCATAAACATAAGCAAAATCAGCAACATTAGCTACAAGGCAAAAATGCCTACACAAACATGAGAAAAGGAGCATAGTGTCACAGGATTGCAGTTTCACCTATGCTAAACTTATGCATTGCAAGGCCTGTAACCAAGGCTCGTAGGCTCTAAGGGAGGCCTGCTTAGCTCATGGACTTAGCCTGAGCGACTTAGGCACGTTGTCGAAGATCTATGGAACAAGGCCTGGTTTCTAGAAGTTCCCTTGTAAATATCTAGAAAGAGGTAAAACTTAGATATTTGTAGAAACTTCTAGAGAGAGTTCTAGAATGGTTTTCAACCATTAGATGGTCGACACATGTAATAATCCTAACCATCCATTAAGGAGGTAGATGGAGGAGAGCAAGTATAAATAGGGGTTAGCTCCTCATTTGTAATCAGCTCAGCTCATCTTACTCAATTGAGTTCAAGTAAGGGATAATAGGTTCTCTTTGAGCAGGTCTCATTGCTCTAGTGTGTGAGTGTAGCTCTAGCAAGTGAGAGTGGGAGTTAAAGGCTGACTTGTGCTTTGCAAAGGAGTTGTGCATAAGTGTTGCATGGGTTTAGCATAAGTAAAATTGCGACCCCGTGACACAATAAGCAGCCATTAGGAAAAATAAATTAAAAAATCCATTAATCAATAGCATAAGCACCCATGTGATCAGATGAAAGATAATAAGACTATAAAAAACGTGACAACATGAAAATCAACTGGCTAATATGACAATATGAACATGGTGATCCATCCAAAACAGCTGCGTATATGAACCCTTCAAATCAGTGTATGAAAATCAACCAGATTTGTTGATTTTGTATAGGAAATAAGCACAGAAGAAAGAACTTTTATTAAGTAAACTCCTTATCACTCTAAACAGAGAATATGGACCACTAAAATGACCAAATCAGTGATAATATGAACCTTAAACCTGAAAAAAAATATATGAGAATATGGGCCCTTGAAAATCAGATTATGAAAATCAACCAGTTGGAAATGCATGGTGTGATCTGAAATAGATACTAGATCTTCAACTCCTGGCTTAGATTGTCAGCAAATGATCTGCAAAGGAAAACTGCACCTCATGAAGGGGTCTTGGAACAGAGAAAATAATGCTACAAATCCTTCTTCAAGCATCAGACCCACCTGCTTTAGTTGATTTCATTGTGCATTCTTTTTGGAGGATTGTTTTGAAACATTCATTGGACTCTGAAAGCTTCACCCATATTGTTTTTTGTAGGTAGAAACTTCCAGAGGATCAATCATTCCAGCTAACTTTAACAGAAGTTCAAGATGCCCAGATGAAATTGTCAGGAGAATCAGGGTGACTGTGTCCTCTTTGGACCCCAAATGGAATGGCAAACTATTAGAGACATATGATACTCACCATGACAAATTTATTATTGCTCCTTGCTCTTGGTAAATTTTCTCCTTTACTCTAGAGCTTACTTTAGCATTTCAAATCAAATAAAGGCTTCAGAAAGGAAAAAAATAAATTGTTCAGTTATGAAACTCAAGATATCCTTGTAGTAGTTGGAGCTTCAATGACTCATGATTCCATTCTATCCATTAGAAGGACAAGTGAATTTAGGTTATTGATGCTAAATGTTCCATATGATCCCTCATCAAAATTGATGGTGACTAGCTCCTACCAGGTTCTCCAAATCTTTGCATTATAAAATATGGACCAGACCTGATGCTAAGTTAAATGGCGAATAGCCTGTCCGCATGCATGAAAAAGAATTAATACATGATACAGACTCCAGCGCATGAAAAATAATTAATACTTGTGATACAGACTCCTACAACTGATAGCGTGCTGACTTCAATAGGTGCCCATCATTTGTGTGGTTTTGAGTTTTGTGCCAATCACTCTTCACATTTTCTTCTTAACTTCATTTGCTTTTCCTTTTTCCTCCTACCACGACAGTTTGATCTGCAGCTTTTAGGTTAGTTCTGTCTTCTTCTTCATTTCTATTTGGTCTTGCTGGAAGGTATTTGTTTTATACATATACATACAAATTAGTATTAGTGATTGCTACAATCCATGATGTTTTCAAATTTGTGATGGCTTCAAAGACCAGGGAGGCCATCAACTTAACTAAGGAGATGCATCAAGAGATCTGGAAGTATTAAAGAGAAGAGGAGTTGAAGAGAGCAGACTTGATTCAGATTTATTGCAAATCTCAACCTGGAATTCAAGTCATCAGTCGTAATCTTCAGCTATCCAATTAAAACTATGTTAATCACACTACAAAATTATGGAGGATGGTTGACATCACTGTTGGAAAAGTTAACTTTGAAAAAGAATAAACACTCTTAGCATAGTTAAATGATGGTACAGTAAAGAACATTGATCATACTAAAGAAACAAGCTCCACTTTTTTCTTGAAGTCGAAGGACTCATTGGGTCCATAGTCCATACAAGAAAATGCGTATTGCCATGTGCTGGCTTGGCAATAACAAGAAGATGGGGTGTTGCTCTTTTTCGTTGATTTCTGCCACTTTGTTCTTTAGTAACATAAAATTTTGAACTACCAAGGTTTTAAATTTGTATAACTTTTGAAAGGTAAAAGTTTTGACTGTTATACAATACTAAATTAATTTTTAATATCCTCTATGGAACTCCTCATTGTTATGACTCGTAAAAATGCGGTTCAAAACTATCAAAAGGAGAGAGAGTGAAATTGCTCAAGTGTCGAAGTCATATATTGATTTTGTTCTTAACTGTATGTTTTACTTTGCAGCTTATCATATTGGTTTCACTGGGATGCATGTTTGATTTTCTCGTTCTTCTTGCTAACACTTTGAACACTTGTTATTGAAATAGGTCGCCAGATTGGAAAAATTATGCTCTGTCAGTTCTGCAATCATCTGATTCAGAAATCCTCCTTAACTGTTCTACTTCACCTTATGCTGAGGCCTCTGATTTTGTTGAAAATCAGAGAAGGTATGCACATAGTTCTGTCTTTTGTGTCTCATATTTCGTAGTGTTAGGTCTGAATTTTACTGAAGCACTTTTTTTATGTGAAGTTATGGAGGAAAGAAATATTCTGTAAACTTTTGCATTTGTATCGGACAGTCTTTCTCTTTTGGTCCGAAGACCTTAAACTGTAGATGAAGATTCAGTATGAGGAAATCTGTCAAAGTAATTAGTCTATTGTATTTATTGTTACATCACATCTTTAACTACGTGATGGTGTTGGTTTGTGATTCTTTATTTATATACAGATATCTCCTTCTGTCTTATCACTGAGTTCTTGAGTTTTTGTCTGTGCAACTTATATTCAATAAAGATGTGATGTTAGTTACTGGAGAAACTTCCCTCTCTGTTAAGACATCAGGGGTAACCTTTTAGTATTTCATTTCTGAATGATGGAAAAAATAGCAGTGAAAAAAATAAAGAGAGCTTAAGAAGTATCTATGAATTATGATTGAGTTGCTCATGAGCATGCACAACATCATATTAATTTTCTTTTGACAGTTGGGGAGGAGTGAACTTGAATTGATGGCCTTTTGGCTGGGGAACTAGCCTCTTACCAACTAAGGACAGTGCTTGTACTCTCATACAAAGGAATACAACATCTAAAAATGCATCCTGAAATAAAGTAGTTATAAGTGCTAGGGATCTTTATAGATGCTACAAAGTCCAAGCATGTTGAGCTCCAGGTTAGCTCGTCCACAGGTTCATTGAAAGAAAACCTGATTCTCAATGCGGCATGCACCTTCAATAGCATCTGCCAGTCTCCATCTCTGTGTCTAATCTTTCTTGCCTTTCATGGAAGGATATACATAGAGAGAGTGACCATCAATAACCAATGGCTCCAGAAAGGAATGAACCAGCGACTAGATACCACATCTCAGACACCACAGGTTCATTAGAATCTTGCTTACTAATATGCCTCAGATAAGCCATCTGACATTACTGAGGAATCCATCCAGATTCCCATTTCTGGATGGATCAACTCAAGACTGATTCCTCTTGGTGAGGCTGCCCCCACTAGAAAGTAGTTCTACACCCCAAAAATCTGAGTTCATCGGTAGATGTTTGTAGTGTAGTTGGAGACTCCTTTCATACTATTCATGACAAGCACCATGGAAAATGTCCCAAGTGACTTTTACTTTGGTAGGGCAGGCGGAGAAGGCCAGGATTCCACTAGGTTAGCGAGGCCACAATAGCACCTGGACTACTCCAAACAACTTTTACAGAAAGCTGCAGAACTTTCATTGCAGAACACTTCTATTCAAGGAGATATACTCTGAGTTGCAAGGGAGAGCATAGATGCTGAAATGAGATAAACTTGACCCTGCTACAAGCCTACAACTGAACATCAGAAGAACCGTAGAATACTGCTAGTTGGTTAGCAGTTCTCTGGGCTTTGGAAAATTTAGAAAGTAGACAGAATTCACCAAGAAGAAATCAAAGTCTAACAGAACCACTCTGAGAGTAATTTCATGTGGGCTAAATGGGGAGTAGAGATGTCTTTATGACTTGTTAATTTTATTTGCATTCAACCAAGTTTTGATATTTTTGGGATCGACAATTCATGAGAGCGGAGAGATTGAGAGGGATGTTACCAAAGAATTCAGGCGGGTTGGAACAAATAAATATGGGCCTCTGGAGTTTTGTGTGATTGTTGAATGCCATTGAAACTGAAAGGAAAATTGTTTAGGATGGCTGTGAGGCCGGTCATGTTCTATGGATTAGAGTGTTAGGCTGTTAAGGAACAATGGATGAGTGGCAAGACAACAATGGATAGAATTAGAAATGAAAACACTAGAGGCAACTTAGGAGTAGCATCAATAGGTAACAACATAAGTGAGGGTAGACTTTAATGGTTTGGACATGCCCAACAGAGACAACTGAAAACGGCTCTGGTCAGGAAGAGTGAGTCCATCCAAGTTGAAGGCTTAAAAGGACAAAGTGAAGGCCCAAAAGTACGTGATTGGAAGTGGTGAGAAAAGATTTAAAAACTCTTAGACTTAATGAAATAATGACACTTGATAGAAGTGAATGGAGGAACAAGATCATGTTGCAGACCCCTAATTGGGATAAGGCTTTGATGATGATGATGATAATTTGACCTTGAATTGGGTCTCTGAGTGGATGGTGCTCATATCTAAAAACTATCCACCTAAAATTTACCTAAGATTCAAATGATCATTCCTCAAGCTGTTCTTGGCTCATCATAGCAGACAGGAGTATTAGTGCCATTTTAATAGGTCAAGTGTTCAGGTGGCAGTGTTATGCAATGCTAATGTTTGGAAATTTAGGTTGAAAGGAGAGGAAGGCTGACTGTTGTTAAATAACATCATAATACAGATAAGAGGAGAAGATCCATTTGTTGTTGTGGTTTAGGAACTGCTCTGCTACAACGAGACATCTTGGTATGATGAAACAACTGCTTTAATCTCATGGAAGAGGATGCAGCAGCACATTCTATAAACTCTACCCTCCATGGCAATATCTGTATCTGGTCATCACGGTTGGTAAGTCAGGAACCGACAAATAACATCAAGATATTGGGAGAAGAATCCAGGAAGAATGAGAAGAATCCAGGAAGAATCGAGCAGAGTGATCAAAGTCATTTTTGGTTCAATATGGATAGGCCGTGTCCACTGCCTAAGATTGGATTTCCACATCCATTCATATCAGTGGCATTCCCTGTCTTATGGCATGCGGCACTTCCATGTGTTGTGGAAGCCCTTGTGTTACATACCCATGCAAGTCAAAGCGATAAAGCTGCTCAGAATCAATTCCTATGTAAAGGTCACAATTTCTGGATGGCAACTGCAAGAGACATATGGGCAAGCAGCATTGAGGACCACTCCTTGTCGGCAATGACTTATGTATAAGCGGATTCAGACAGTGCTTTGTCTCCAATTTCTCCTATGGCAGGAAAACACTTGTTCTTCGTTTTAATTTTTTTCTAGGGTGCATCTTGTATTAATCTTACCGTGTCCGCAAGCTCTATGTGAACTTGGAGATCATTCTGGTTATGCGCTTCCATTATTAGTCCTTATCATTGTTTCTAAAAGTTTGTCTGATGAGGTGTTGTGCTCAACAGCAAACTTCTGTCGAACATGGTTCTTCTATGATTAATCTGTGATCTCCTATTGCAAGTTGTGATTCTTTAACGTCCCCTTTTAATTCATTTTCACATTATTTTGCAGGGAAATGGACTATTTAGTTAAGAACCCAGATTGGAGAAGCACATTCCCTCTGGGCAGGCCACGGATCTTCAAGCGGACAAATAACAACAGGTGGATAAGGTGCACATGACACGAGCACCATATGGGGCTTTTGGATAATGAATGTCGAATGTTCATGTGATAAACACATCAAAATAATTTCTCCGAACTGGATTTCTTGCATTTGGCACTATTTTATTTGACCTTTTATATCAGATAGCCCAGTGGGCTAAAGCTTTTGTGTAAACTGGTTACATCTAACATTCAACGAATTCGATAATTACTGTTTGAAATAATCATATTTACTAGTTCAAGATGCACTGTGATGGCAGCAGATCATAGTGACTGGCTTTAGCTGCCTAGCTTGCATGTTTCACTGCGACATACCATCAATCTTTAAGTACTCTAAAAGTGACTAACAATGATAGGAAAGCTTCCAGTAGCAGACAGAACAAATTTTATTTTGACAGTGTTTGGTCTGTGTAATCTCTTCTTCACCTCAGCAATTAGTATGTGATTACATGCCTGGTTCAAAGATTCTAAATGACAGCATCTGCTGATCTATCGATATCAAACTGTGCATGGGTGAAATGACTGAAATACATCATTTGATTAGCAGACCAACATTGTACTTCTGTCTGATCTCAAGTCTAGTTGCAGCTTCATCTGGATAACTACCATGTCATCACACCTTAGTTCAAGGAAATCTAGTTTAATTAGAAAATTATAGCTGTCTCTCATATCAAACAGTGCCAGCTAAAATGACTAAGTAAATGATATGATAAGCCTACAAATTCTCCTTTTGTTTGGGGCAGTCCTGGAACTGCAGTCAAACCTTTCCTAGCTCATTCCTTTATAAATTGTAGATACGCATTGGCTTATAATGATAAATCCGTGATGGGTTGCATCTTATGAATGTATCGATTAATTTATTATGTTGACATCTCCAACTGAGAGAAGACTTCTAAGTGAAAAAATAGAAATGCTTGCAAGGTAAGATATCAACAAAGACTAATCAAATATGTTATAATAAGGAGCTGCATATAGGGGATTATAATAAGATGAAGGAGCCACCATTCTTATCTCTAATATTGATTTCGCTGACATGGGGGAGGTGGACAAGGCCTATCTTCAAATGCCGTTCGATGAAAGATGAAATCGAAAATGCCATCAAAATCATGAGAGGCTACTTTCATCGTTCTTGTTCCCTAATGTGAAGAGGCTGAGACAATTGCTGATTACTACCCAATTAGCCTCACAACTAGTATGTATCGGATCATCTCCAAAGTGCCTGCATCACATCTCAAAAAAGTGTTATTGCTTATCATTTTCGAGCAACAATTTGCTTACCTCGATCAGCGGCAGATGCTTGATGGGCCACTAATTGGTAGCGAAGCCATCCTCGACTACCAAGTGAGAGGTAAAGGATGTCGTTTGCTGGAAAATTGATCTCGCAAAGGCATTCAATGGAGCATATTGGAAGACCATTGATCCGGTCATGGAGATATGTAACTTTTGGCATTTTGGAGACGATGGATGTGATCTTGCTTTTCACTCTCTCACTTCTCTGTTATCATTAACAGCTCCCCAAGTGCTTTTTTAGTAGTAGTAGGGGAGTAGGACAAGGCTATGCGCTTGCTTCCTTCCTCTTTGCCTCAATCATGGAGATTCTTAGCAAACTCATCTCTCTGGCAGTTAAAATCAGTGCTCTTAAGGGTAGGAAATACCTCCCCTCAACACATCTCCCATCTCCAATATGCTGACGACGTCCTCATCCGAGCTGGGAGATCAGCAGGCCACGTGAATCTGGTTGATCTTTCAATGCTTTGAGGCCATGTCAAAGCAGAGGATCAGCATCACCAAAACCACGGCGATCAGCATCACAAACAACCAACAAACGGTTAAAAACTTTGCCGCTGCTTTGAAGTGCAGAAGTGGTCGGCTTCCTATCCAATATTTCAGAGTCCCACTAACGATCGGCAAGCTCCCGAACGCTGCATGGGATCTGATGATTGAGCGGCTGGCCAAGTGCAAGCCTCCCAATCGACTGAAGGCTGACTCTCCTGAAGGCTACAGGTGCAAACCTCCCAATCGACCTCCTCTCCATCTACAAATTCCCATTGGTATCGTGGAAAAGATTGAACGCCTTCACAAGATTTTTTTTGTGACATCCTCAATCCAACCAAAAAAGTTGCATCTTGTAATCGGGCACATATTTCCCGACCTAAAAAGTGGGCGGTTTCGGGGTGAAGAATCTTCGACAAATGAACGGCTCACTCTTAGCAAAGTGGCTATGGAGAGATCGTACCTAATATTCCCCACCTTGGAAGACGGTCACCAAGACACATTCAGTTGAGAGGAAGATAGGCTATTTGGCAAACATCCTGAAACTGGCATGAGGAAAGGGATCGAATCATGTTGTGGCACCATCCTTGATGCACTAACCAACCATTCAAGATCTTACTCACAAGAGCCTACGACAAATTTGTTAAAAAATCTCACACCAAAATGGGGTGTGGAACTGGAACCTGCGTTTTAGGACTCTTCACATCGGATGAGATCCAGAAACAGCAAATTCTTCACTGTTTCAACATCCAATTGGTCCAGCAACGACCATGACAACACAATTTGGAAGCTCGAGAGCAACAGTGTCTTCTCGGTTGCACTACCGAAACGTGGATCTCTACAGTGTCTGAAATCTCCCTGGACCTGCAAAAATCCAAACCTTCGCCTGGCTGATTGCACGAAAAGCACGCGACTGTTGACAAACTCAGCAAGCATGGCTTAAAGATTGTTAATGGGTGTTGTCTTTGCATTTCAGGATGCTGAAAATACGTTGCACCTCTTCTTACACACTAAATTTTCAACGGCGATATGGCAGATCGTGTTTGGCTGGTTTAATATCGAATGGGTTTTATGCCAAACTCGGTCCTCAGCCTCATAAATCAGTGGCGAATCACGTCCAACTCCAAGAAGTGGAGAACTCTTTGGAAGATCACTCTAACCTGGAGCGTAACGGCGCATCTTTGAAGGAGAAATGTCTTCCACCATATAGAATTGCTGACAGAATTAAACTTAATGCGGCTCTGTGGGCATCGACTACCACATCCTTTCATAACTCCTCAATGGAGAGAATTCTGTTTGACTTGCCGTCCTTCAAACAAATTAATAAACCAAAGAACAGAAGATCGCTATGATTGAATCCTCCTCCAAATGGTTGGCTCAAACTCGATTATGACGGCTCAGGTCTTGGGACAAGTGGCCCGGCTGCCATTGGGAGTGTTATTTCAAACCAGGAAGGGAAGTTGCTTGCAAAGTTTCCTGGTCCGATTGGCGAATTTGACGCGAATAGTGCTGGAATTAGAGCTGCAAGAAAAGGGATCAAGCATTCACAACGATGACGAATGGGCAATTAATGCATAGAGGGCAACTCGAAGCCAATGCCACAACGTGGATCCCTGAAGCCTTCGACTGCCGCTTGGAAGCATTCCTAAGTTGCCGATCACATCTCGTCCATTATTCGAAATCGAAATTAAAGGGTGGTTCACACCCTTAGATCGGCACAGGCTATGGCTGAAAAAAGTGTAGAAACAAGATCTGCCCCAGATTGGCAGATCTGATAATCAGGATAGACAGATTTGTGATAGACACTAATACACAATAAGAAAAAGAGATTTACATGTTTCGGCCATATTTGGCCTACGTCTACGATAGAAGAGATTTCACTATCTGATTAGATTACATGAGAAAGGAGGAGGAGCCCTCTTTACATTCATTCAATCTCTCACGCTCACACATTCAATTGAACATCTACAATTTATAAGAGATATACAGATCTACATGTCAAGATTTGCGATACCACAAATCTTAACATTTCCTCATTTCAGTGTGAAGTCTTCGTTTTACGACAATATAAGTGTACATTCACTATTATCACTCACATGGGCATGGACCACACATGGGTCCACCCTAACAAAAAGAGCCAAGAAGGGTCACTTTAGGACAGAGATTTGGTTCAATAGATTTGATGAGGCAGGATTTGGCTAGCTAATTGATCTGCTTGACTGTACTGTTTCAACAAATCGTGTTTCCTCACTGTACGACTTTTATGGACACCCCCATCTACTAGCATTTCTCATACTAGATTAATTGATAAATCTGCCCACGTTTTGGGAAAATAATAATAATATCAACTTAGATATCCTGGGCAGCACAGCTTAGATGAACAGCATGGATCAACGATATGTTCATTGTCAACAATACGAACTTTCTCAGCCCTCGATTCTATTTTGATCACAGAATATTCTGGTTAAGATCATCCAATCCAAGAGATTTTTGGTGCATGGTGTACCTAGATATGTTGCAAAAGAGGAGCAGTTGCTACAGACATAACACTGATTTAGTCCACTTGTCTAAAGGGAAGTTCCAGTGCACGAAGCTCCTGCCTATGCAGGGTCTAGGAAAGAGGCGGACCGCAAGGGTCTATAGCATACAGCCTTATCTTAGATCTTTGCAAGAGACAGTTTTCACACCTCAAACCTACGACCTCAAAATCACGTGACGACAACTTTACCTTTGTGTCAAGATTCCCTTTCATTTATTCCACTTGTCTATGCATTCAAAATGGGATCAAAGGTCCCACTTTCATTGAACCTCTCTATGCCGATCTAGGGGAACTGGTGAGACATAGCGAATGCCAAAAGGCGTAACTTAATTACGTCACAATCAAACTTACATTTTTGCTTGAGAGACTCCAAGAAAAGTAGAAGAACGAATAAAGTAAAACTGACACGAATAATCAAGGTGTATAAGGAACAAGTGGGCCCAAAATGCCATGAAAATTCATTTTCGCCTTTCTTTAAAGATAACAAATTAGCCTCACCAATTTCATCGTTTCTTTTTCATGTTATCGGTATTTTCTTTAATTTTAATTTGGCTGTTGATTGCCACTCATCCTAGACACATCTTAGATTGGCTACTAAGTGGCCAAGGTTATGGCACCGTTACTTCAAAAAAAAATCTGCACCCACCGAAACGAATAGTAATGGTTGAAATTGTTGGAAGGAAAGGTTTTAGGGCTTCCTGATGACAAGAGGAATGGTTTAGATAGCAAAGAAGCTCGGGCCCACATGAGTCAGCTTTCACTCAAGTGGCCTACAAGATTTAAGGTATATCTCTCAAAGGTGCACACAGGTCCCAGCATTCGTTGACAGAAGCCATTCATTTGTTTGGTCCGGATGTAGATAGGCCTTGCTCCAAAGTCATCAATTTAAGAAAATCTGATCATTTGATCAAATTGTCCTCGTAGAAGCTGGGAGCACTCAAAACTGGGCCTCCCAGCACTGGGAGGGCCAAATGTTTGCTTGCTGAGAAGGAGAAAACGAAAAAGATAACAGAATTGAATAAACAAGTAGTAAATGAGTGGGGGATTCACAAGAAGAACGCGGAAGAACAGAAACGCCTGATCATACAAATCCAATCACAGGGCGTTAAGACCTATGCCTACATGCAGTCAAATTCGCCAATTTCCAAAATCTAACCCCTTCGATTTTGCATGCGGATTGCATTTAAATGGAGAGAGAGAGAGAGAGAGAGAGAGAGAGAGAGAGAGAGAAGACAAATCGGACGATTCCCAAAATTCTTTGAAAAGTGGAAGAGATGGATCAGATGGTCATAACTGGGAGCCCGTTGGATCACTCGCTTCAAAGTCAGTTGTTTCAATCTTACTGGTTATCTTCTAATCGTCCAAGTCCTCATTGCTATTGGGATTCTTCTAATCTATCCGACGTCTATTTTTAGGCGGCATCTTCCTGGGTAATTCTGCCCTTATGCTTGCTCTCTCTCTAAATACAGTCTTGGATTCCTTTCTTCATTATTAGTTTCCGCTCTCTAGACTTCCATCAATTTCCATCTGTCTTACTTATAATACATAAACTGGTCTTCATCTCTTTGAAATCACATAGTAAATCTCTCTCTCTCTCTCTCTCTCTCTCTCAGATGTGCTTACTATGAGAAAGGGTATTACATCTTCTTCTTCTCGTCCATGATCTGTTAACTCCACTCTCTTAAAGGTTTTTCGAGAGTGCAGTCATTTGACATTGGTTTGATATCTCCAGTCTCTTTTGTACTTCAGTTTTGTGTTTTATCTGTTCTGGTTGCGGGTTTGGTTTGTGAACATTTTTCTACTTGATCGCCCTCTCTCTCTGAATCCCTTTGGCTGAAAGGTTTCTTCTCACTATAATATTATTTCTACTCACATTTTTAGATTTCACTAGTTAAACTTGTATTGGATTTGAATTTTAATTAACTTCACTAATATGTTTTTTCTCATATTTTTGCATGGGGATAGAAGCGAGTTCCAACATCTAGAAAGCAATTTCAACGATGGAGTTTCAAAACCGTGGTAAGAATGTTGTTACTAGAGGTAAAGAATCTGATCGTTCTACGGAAAACCCTAAAAGGGTATCTAAGCCAGCTTTAGACGTTGTTCATCTACTCGAGGACGATCCAAATTGTGGCGTTGATTGTACGTTGCGGCTTGGATTACCTCAAGATGCAAAAACAGAACCCTCAAATGTCAATCAAAGGCCTCAAATTAATATTGCAAACCTTAGTCCCACTCCACAGGTAAATCGCAACGATCTTATTTATCGTCCCTTTTCATTTTCGGTCAGCATTTAATTGATACATCGCCCTTCTGTTACTGTTTTCGATGATGAATGAATCTACTGAAGAAAGATTTCTCCAAAGCATTAATAGTACTCTTTGGCTTTTACTTACGGGCATTTTACACAATGGATTACAGCCTGTTTCTGAAATATGAGTTAGCAAAACTATAGTAGGCCACACTGTGATTCTGATCCAAATGATTCGGTTAGTAGGACTATTTTGCTGGATGAGTCAGATAAGAAATGCTATGCACAGTAGATCGTCGGTTTTTGTTATACCAACTGTTACTTAAAGCATCCATGGCAGTGCCTAGTAGGTACATGGTTTGGATTAATGGAAAAGGGGGATCCTTCTTGTACTTTTCGCACTTTTATCATGTTAAGATGACTCTCTGTCATGCAAACAACGACAGACTTAGAGCAACATTATGTAACTGGTAAACCATGTCCTTTTACATTATTAATCTTTTTTGTTAAGTTTACGCATTGGAGGCTTCGTGGCTAGCTTCCCGGCAGTCATCACTTCGATTAAATATAGGGACAAGATTAGATCCATGCATATTTTCTACATGAGCTCGCAAAACTGAAACTGAGGGCTACTGTTTCGCAACGATGCAACCCATCATCTATTGGCTGCAGTATGAATAAGTGCTGCATCAAACTTCAGACCCATCTGACAAATCTGAGCCTCTGATTTGTGGCCTTTTAATGTCCTTTAGAAGATAAACTTTAAGTAATTGAATTCATCAACGGATCCACTGCAAATCAAAAAGCTTATAATCATCTACCCAACATAACAGATAGGCATGGATCATTGGAAAGAGTAGATCCCACTTTTTGCTACCTCTGACTTCCAATTAAATATGTATGAGTCCATCATGTGCCTCTTTAGTAGGGCTGTCTATCCGTCAGAATTGGATTGGATCCACCATTTCACAATCTTAATCACTGGGAATCCCAATCAGTTCAAATCCGGGTTGGATAGTTCTTTGAATCTTGTCCTTGATGTAATCTCGAATATAGTACATGAGAAGAAAAGTAATATGTACTATTATAAAAATAAGCTGTGTGGGAAAATTTTATCTTTCACCATCTGATGCTATCCTAGGTAACTAAATCTATTAACAGAAATATATGATTATATGTGGCGATACATAAGAGTTCACATAATTATGTCCAACTAAATTTAGACTAAACTCTTTATGTATAAGTTAAAATCTTTCACCATGTTACAAATCTTACAGGCGGGAAAGACCTAAAAGAAAAAGCAAAGAGGAAACATAGTTTAGTTAGAATTTTTGTTGAATTTGCTCATATTAGCATATTTGTATTGATAAAAATAAGAAGCATTTTAGTCTTTTAAAAATTTAGAGATTTCAGTTTTTCTAAGAACTTTTTGGTACTTGTTCAAGTACTAACCAAATAAAAATTGAAACATAAAATAATGATAAGATTTAATCAAACAGATCAAATTAAGTATTCATGTAGAGACCAAATCCAGTCGGATTGTTTGGGATATTGGTTGGACAGTCCTAATCAATTTACACCCCCATACTTTAGAGTTCATGAATCTAACACATTTGAGAATAACATTTTTCACCTCAAAGTCCCTGCACTAAGTTTCCATCTCCAGAAAGAAAAAAAATGTAAAGAAAAGAAAACAATTGTTGCCAGACGTAACCTAAGCATACTCATCTAGAAAAAAGTTGCAGAAAAGCAATTTGGAACAGTTTCCTACTTAAAATTTGAAGTTGTCAGTTCTAATTTTCTCCTCTCTTTTTTTTCTTTCTTTTTTTTCTGAAAACCAGGTCAGAGGGAACCCTGGGTTGATGGATGGAGGCGTCGGATTATACAATGTAGGGGAGAATATGGCATCAGTCCAAGTTTATCGGTCACAAATTACAAATCTCACTAGCACTAGGTTCGGGTTCTATCATAATTCTCCACTGGCAGTTCTTGGTGGCTCTAGCAGAGTCATCCCAAGGATGCATGACGAAGTTGTGGACTGTGTTATGAGGTGCGCTTCTTGCGGGACTACAATTACGCCGCTGTGGCGCAAAGGTCCCGAAGGCTTAAAGGTAACTTAGAAAGCTTATATATGCATCTCTAAGGAGACTCTCGTCCACGGAATTGAATTCTCCAGTGGCTTCCATCCTTAATGGAATGCACTCTTGATTTGCCTGAGGTGAATCAACCAGATTAACAAAAAATTTCAGTTCTTGGTAAAACCCACGATGGGTGGAATCTAAATTGTAGATTTCACCGGCAAATCCCAGTGTGCATTACACGAAAGGGTGGAATCCGCCACAGAATTCAATTCCGTCTTGTCTGACGAATCTCTTAGCGTGTATAGTAAATGATAAGTGTCTTGCATGTAAAGAAGTTTGCTAAAGGCTTTCTGTGTGCTTGGACTCTTGGGTTTCAGTCACTGTGCAATGCGTGTGGGATTCGGTTTAAGAAGGAAGAGAGAAGGGCTCTGGGAATAAAAGAAACAAATGGCAGATCAAAGGAAGATTCTGTGAAGGGGCATAAATCTGGCAAAAAAACTAAGTTTTAAGTGCTTTTATTCGGGTGAATTCTACATGTTTTTTCTCTTTCTCCATTTAATTGGTGCTTCCGTTTGACTGTTTCTTGATGGGTTTAAAAAGATTGGGATGAGTTCAGAAGGTTGATAATTGAAACATTGCAGATGGCAAATTTGTTATGCAGGCAGAATATGAGAAATATGTTTAAACTTGTTCGAAGAGGAAGGAATGTGATAGAAAATGTGACATGTATGGGAATATAATATAATTATTACTACTTTTAGGCCCAAATTCTCAACTTTTCCTTATTTTCCTGTAGTTATCTACCGTCACCAGTCTCTCTCTCAACTTTTCCTTATTTTCCTGTGTGTAGAATTCTCCTCGCCCTTGCTATGTGCGTGTGTATATATATATATAGAATTCTCCTCATCCTTGCTACATACCGTTGGAGGTGATGAATAGCTTTAACAAATGAGCAGGGAAGTATCAAGCAGAGAGAAGAGGGCCGTTAGCACTAAAGACGGTAGACTAAGTCACTCATCAAGTCGACTCGCTACATATTCAGAAAAATTCTTCTTTAAGCTGAGACTTGAGCCTGAGACCTCAAGAACAACATCAGTGCACCCTAACTAGCTAGATTAGCTTTAATTTCTGCATGTAATATGAAATTTTAATATATAAACTAAAATAAATAATATTATTAAAAATCTCACTCTAGTATTATTGAGTCACCTACAAGTCAGTTCAAGTTAACTAGATTCGCCTCACTTTTAAGTTTAATTTTTTGCATTTTCAAACTATGATTCATAGATAAAAGTTCTTAACTAGATTCGCCTCACTTTTAAGTCTAATTTTTTGAATTTTCAAACTATGATTCATAGATAAAAGTTCAGGGACAGATTTTGACCTGCGAATAGTTATTTCTTTGCCTCCAATATGAAATAGGCCTAAAAGGCTCAACATAGATAACATTGTTTAAAAACAATATTGCAAGATATTTATTTTATTTTTATTTTTATTTTTTTTACAATTACAAACTTTATCCATATCTACTGGCTTTGTGAGTCTAGCATAGTTAGGGGTCAAAAGGCGGGCCAGGTGGGTTGGTTGGCGAGTCAGTGGGTTGCAGGTCAAACGGGTAGAGTTGCTACACGCGTCCAACCCGTTCACAGCAAAGAGCAATAATCACGGATTATCTTATGCAATGTTTTCTTACGATCCCATTGTTTGAATGTAGAGAGATGGAACGATGGATAACAACTACCTAGGAAAAACCTAGAAGGCTAAGGACATTGATTGGTGTTCACCAGGCCATTTGTGTGGAATGATTGTATGGTGAATGGAGCTGAACTTGATCAGGACCCTTGAGGAGAGACCCCTTCCTAGAAGATTATCATGATCATTATCATCGTCAAAACCTTATCCCAATTAGGGGTTGGCCATATGAATCTTGTTCTTTCATTCCCTTCTATTAAGTACAATGGCTTCATTTAGTCCCAAAGTTCTTAGATCTTTTCTCACTACTTCTATCCACGTTATTTTGGGTATTTTCCTTGCCTTTTTAGAACTTTCTGCTTGCATTGACTCACTCCTTCTAACTGGTATCGTTTTGGGTCTCCTTTGGAAATGTCCAAAAAATCTAAGTCTAATCTCCCTCATCTTATTACCTATTTGTGTTACTCCTCAATTTCCTTTAACGTTTTCATTCCTAAATCTATCGTTTCTTGTCTTGTCACCCATCCATTTCAATGTCTTCATTTCCGTGACATTCATCCTATGAACATAATATTCCTTAACTGCCTAACACTCTAATCCATAGAGCATGCCTGGCCTTATGGCTATCTTATAGAATTTTTCTTTTAGTTTGAGTGGCACCAGCTAATCATACAAAACTCTAGATGCACATCTCCATTTGTTCCAACCCACTTGGATTCTCTGGATAACCTTCCTCTCAATCTCTTCACTCTCATGAATCATTGATCCTAAGTATCAAAAGTGGTCTTTTATAGGGACTTCTTGGTTATCAATCTTAACTGCTATTCCACTCGTAGTCCTCTCCTTGCTAAAATAGTAAAATTGCATTCCAAACATTCTATCTTAGTTCAGCTGATTTTAAATCCTTTAGATTATAATGTTTCTCTCCATAACTCTAGCTTTGTGCTTATGTCATCCATTGTCTCATTAATTAAGACTATATCATCTGTAAATAGAATGTACTATGAAATCTCTTCGTGTAAATGTTTTGTTAACTTATCCATAACCAATATGAAAATGTATAAACTCAATGTTGATCCTTGGAGCAATCATACAATAACAAGAAAATTACTGGTCTCGCCACTAGTGGTCTTAACATTTATTACTGCATCCTCATATATATATATATATATATATTTAATTATGTTTATATACCCTTACGAAATTCTTTTTCACCCAACACCGTTCATATTAACTCTCTAGGGACTCTATCATAAGCTTTTTTAAGTCAATAAAGATCATGTGGATGTCTTTCCTCTTCTCCCTATATTTTTTTTATCAATTGTCTTAATAAGAAAATAGCTTCCATGGTAGACCTCCCAAGCATAAAATCAAACTGGTTCTCCGATAGATTGATCTCATGTCGTAGCCTCTTCTCAATCACTCTTTCAAAAAGTTTTATAGTGTGGCTTATAAATTTGATCCCCAATAAATACTACAACTCTATATGTCTCCTTTGTTCTTATAAATTGATACAAAAGAGCTTTTCATCTAGCATTTTTCTTAATTTTATAATTTTTTTAAATAACTTGGTTAACTATATTACTCTAGTATCTCCATATGCTTCCAAACCTTTATTGATATACAATCAGGCCCTATGGCCTTTCCTGATTTCATCTTTTTCAAGGCCTCTTTCACTTCAAGTATTTTAATCCTTCCGTCATATCTATAATGTACAATGTTATTTAGGTTTACATTATTTTCAATCCATATATTCTGAGAGCCATTGTTATTTAACAATTTTGAAAATAAATTTTCCACCTTTGTTTGATCTCGTCATTTTTTGCTGGTACCCTTTGGTCATCACTTCTAATTCACATAACATAGTCTAAGTCCTTACCTTTCTATTCTCTTATTTTTGCCAGTTTAAACACATCTTTGTTACCATCTCTTGATGCTAGTTTACTATAGAAGTCGTCATATGCCTTAAGTTTAGCCTTAATTATTATACTCTTAGCAACCTTTTTAGCATTCTTATACTGTTCATAATTTTCATTATTTCTAATCTTTTGCCATGCTTTAAAACATACCCATTTTTCTTTAATAACTTTTTGTATTGTTTCACTACACCACAATGTTTCCTTTACTAATTGTCCTTTACCTTTAGATATTCATAACATATATTTTGCCACTTTCTTAATGGACTCAACCATGTTAGTCCACATGGTGTTTACTTTTGTTTCATATTTTCAGTTTCCTTCTACCACCAACTTATTTATGAATAAGATTATTTTCTTTTATTTTAATTTTCAACACTTAGTTTTTGGATACCTATTAAGTTCATTTCCTTTCTTCCATCTTTTAATATAGATATCTATAACCATTAACCTATATTGTGAGGTTAAACTCTTATTAGGTATTACCTTACAATCCTTATACGTTGATCTTTAGATATTCTTAAGTAGAAAAAAGTCCATTTGGCTTTTATGAGGTCTACTTTTAAAGGTTATTAAGTGTTCATCCCTCCTAGTTTCATCATATTTACTAACTTCAAAATCTTACCTGTCAATATTCCTATATTCCATGTGGCGATATGAATCTTATGCCCTTGAAATAGTCATTTTACTCGCACATTTCTCAACTTCCATAACATGATCCTATACCCACTTTTCACTTCACTTGGGTTCTAATGCAACACGTCGCTTCCGAGAGAATGCTCTAGCAGCCCTTGCCTATTTTTCACTTCACCTAAGATCCGATGTAGTGCATCACTTTTGGGGGAATGCCCTAACAATCCTTGCCCATTTTTCATTGCACTCAGAATCCAATGCATCATGTCGCTTATAGGGATGCTCTAGCTTAAGGGCATATCAGTTTTCGATTCATGTTATGTTAGGGTTGCCATATTTTAAAGACGATAGAGATGATTTTCATTATTTTCTTTTCTTCCTTACAAGCTAATATACAAATGCTATTAATCATCTTTAAGTTTTCCTTGCCGACTAGCACCTGATGCAAGACCCTCCTCCTTTTTTATGGCTTGGGACCGGCATCGGCAGAGTTGTCTGTAGAAGATGAAAGGCTAAAATCACTGATCCATGCTGCTCATTTAGGCGCGTAGACATCGTGAACAAGAGCTCCTGGGGTATAATGAACCACATATAAATTGAAGTTCATTTTTGTCATATTAAAGCCAGATGTAAAATGGTAATTATCTTGAACATCGGTGGCTTCCTTCTACTGTACTCCAGTAAATAAAGCCTAATAAATTCTGCAGTCTAGGGGTACCCACCGATCCGCACTGCTTACGGGCACCCACCTGCGTATTCAACGGACGGGTTGGACATTTTTACATGGATTGTCAAATCCGGATCTTGCTATAGTTGGGACTTGGGAGGGGTTCTTGTAAATCATTTGAGGGACATTGTTTTTATTATGCAAGACTTGTCAGATTTTAATGAGTCTAAAATCAAATCTTTACTTAACGGCATCAAAATTTTAGAAGTCCAATCCATCACAGTCTAATAATTGAAGGAGACTGATGGAATGTCCTTGGATGGATGAAGAGGAACGGACTCACTCCATGGTGATTCTGGCATATCATTGAAAAATGAAATTTTCAGTTGGGTGGCAGTGCCGAACTTTTGTTCTCTCATACCCTTAGACTGACGAATGGTTTGGCTGATGATCTCATTAAACACGCTGTGAATCTTCCTGAACTTAGAATTAGATATTTGCATCCCATTGTGTCTGTTTTTTTGGGTGTTTCCAGGTTTTTTCTTTCTTGCACCTTTGGATTTTGCCTCTTTATTTGGATCTTTCATCGTGCGAACTTGAAGTCATAGGTTCAAAGTGTAAAAATAGTACTATAAACTCATGTGGTCCACCCCTTCTTTGGAGAAGGCCTACAAGAGAACTTGGTGCACCGGGGCTACCCTTTTATTAGGATCCTTTTTACTATGATCACCTCAGTCTAATTGTATGGTCATGAAAAGGGTAATTGGCCCTCTGATTAATAAAACTTTACCTTCCTTTTTTTTATTAATAAAATTTTACCTCTCTTCAAAAAAGGCATTTCATTAATCAGGCCTTTAAAGCACCTTTCCCTACAAATGAGGTGCTTCTTTTTTATATTTAACGGCCGGTACAAAGCGTGTATTCCTTTGATTGGTGACCACCACATAAACATTGGTAAAATCCTTGTTTGCATGGAAAGAAACTTTAAAAATAAAAAGATCTAAGAACATCCAATATCACGGGGATTGCTAATTTAAACCCTACAATAGTAGGCTTCACTGGACAAGATGGCAGGCCATTGCATGAACTGATGGGACCCACTAATCTTGATCATGTGATTTGGAGTCAGTGGGCAGTGTTCTTGTTTTCCTCCCCCTGGCTGATCACATTTGAAAGGCTAAAGCATAAAAAAGAGGTGGAAGGTTTCAATATAATTACTAACGACACATTTGAGTCATATTTGCCCCATGGACACGATATAGGATTTTCTAATGACAAGTATGTCCACTTGGGTTTTAGCTTGATCAAATGACCCTTGTTTCTTCATCCTTAATCATAGTCCAGATTGCTTCCAGAAAAAATTGAATTGATTTCTGATGGAGTTTATCTTTTCGATCTGAGTGCGCACAGATCCATGTGGGTCGCTTATTGATGACCAACAAGTTTCATTAACAATCTTGACCTTGATCATATATACATTTTCTCATCTAATTAAGCCTGAAATGTTGAGCATGGGGGGAAAAGATATAAACACATTATCATGCAAAGCTGATCTTAGGGCACGAAAACTTAAGCCAAACTAATTCACAAGCTTTGCATGAAAATTTACTTGTTATTCTCCATATTTATTTTAAATGAGAGAGAGACGATGAAAGAAAGACAAATAAGACTATCGTTAAAACTTTTAAGAGGAGGAGGCAGATGGATTGGATTGCTTTAATTGCTGCTTTTTTGTATTGCTGGCTCATCGTCATAGTTGTCATGATCTAAGTGGTCATCTTCCACCAGCCCCACCCCTTCGCTACTCGACTCTCCAAATCAATTCATTTCCATTTTTAGAACCTTTGTCGTGTGCTTCTCGCTATGTATTGCATGTCTATCTGTCTCTCCCTATCTACCTATCTATCTTTCCATGTCTGTTGAGAAAAAACAAATATTTGATTCCTTTGTAGCTCTATAAATGTCTCCCGATAGGCCACCATTAACGTAAAATCTGATTCTCCCTCTCTCTCTCTCTGGTTCTCTATTTGTGCCTTCGTATAGATCTCCCTCCAGTTCAAACCTAGCTCCATCGAAAGGTGAAGATATTTCCTTGTCTCTTATTGAAAAAAATAAAGCAAAAACTGTCTCTCCATTTTTCTGCCTATGTTTCTCTCTTGCCTTGGTATTGTTTTAGATTCTTCAGTGATTTGTGGCATATATATTGGACTGTTATTGTATTCTTCTTTCACACATATTTTCCTATAGTGATCCATGTATTTGAACAAATAGGCATAGTTGTCAAGTTTGTAAATGCGTTGTGTTCAAGGTTTTTTTTCTTTTTTGTTATATATAATAAGTCAAGAATTTTTGCTTTCCTTTTGAACTTTGTTATAGTGTCTGTACTTTTTATTTTTCTAACTGTTTTTCGTATTATTAGAGTCCTACTTTATATTTTGTCTTTGTGATGGTTGATAGTTTCTATATTCCTCTACTTTCATCTTTGTCTCTTATTAGTCTCTATCTTAAAAAAAAAAATCACTGTTTGATACTTGTATTTATAGATTCTAGCTTTGCTAATGCGTTGCTCCTTTTCTTTTGCATGTTTAAGAAGCTAAGCTCGATCATTTTGCAGAATGGAACATTATTATGCGCTTCTCATCACTTGGCTCTTTACCTTACCCACCGATCAATGTGGTAAAAGCACTATCATGGAAGATACAGAATCAGATCTTGGCTATGATATAAACTGTTCTATTGATTGTACCTTAACACTAGGATTGCCATTTTATGTGGCATCAAAGAGCTCAAATATAAATCAAAGGCATCAAAGTGGCGCTTCGAACATCTATCGCACCGCACCGGTACATCGCACCACACCGGTACATCGCACCAACCCTAGTAGTCACATATCTATCATACAATCCGCATTTAATTGATACATTGCCTTTTGTAACAATTTTAGTTTCAATTATATATTGATAGATTTTACCTTAAGCATTCGTGCTCTTTTATTAAACTATCCTATCATTTTTTTCTCAGGAGGATTCCCTCTAAACTAAAATAAGTAATATTCCTTTTCAGCTTCTATCTCCTTTTCATGAGAACTATAATCATATAATTCATGAATGTTTGTTTTTTTCTTTTCCATGGATGATAAAAGTACCCCCTTTGTACGAGAGTCCAAGCTATGCTTGTTTCCCCTTCTCCATTAAAAGTTATAAGCTGCCAATAGTAGATTGAGATTTTAACATGCATAAGGGTATTTTTGTCATCTCACCAATTATTTTCCTTACAAAATTCATTTTGAAAATGTTTGGCTTGATCTTTTAGGCAATCATGGCAAGATGTTCATGTGAGTGGCAACGTATGTACTGCCCATTTCGTAATGGTGAAAAAAGATTCATGCAACTAGCCACCTTCATGAAGCTTATTGCATATCAGCAGTCACATACGGCCTATAAACGCTCTGGACTCAAAGTCCTCCAACTTTTTGTATGAAAGGGGGCCCATCTCCAGATGAACTGCCCCGTTTTTCTGATTTTCTGGCTATGGATGTCAAGTAGTCCAAACTTGACGCTGATCGTATGAATTTACTATCTAAGAAGTGGTTTTTTTATTGTTGACAATGGATGTTAGAAAAGTGGTCTTCATCTCACGTAATTATTGTCCAATCATGCAAACAAACTGGCATCTTGTCATGCATGTAATTTCTTTCACGATTTCAGCATCCAATCGCATCATGTTCTTTTGATTGCTCTCCTTGCAAAACAGCAAAATTCGGATCAAGTCTTGTGCTGGAAGTTTTATATTCAATTCTTTTTGTATAAGGTAATGATAAGTTGTTGAAATAATAGACAAAAAATCACCTCCACCACTAAACATAAGCAGGAGAAAAGTAACTGGCAGATGCCAAAAATGGTGCGGGGCCTAGCAGTGACATGCAACAGCAGAGCCTGAATCAATGGGTCGAGCCTGACTGCATGGCAGGACCTACCACGTTGACCCGTGGGGCCTGCTTGTTCTACTACATTGGTTCGTCGAGCCCAGTGACCCAGGAGGTGCTATATGGATTCTCGAGTCCCGGGCGGCTAGAGGTCTCGACATCGTTTGTTCTCTAGAGCTTGCACCTTCATTCCTACTGGTGGGAGAAGGAGAAATCAAGCCATGGGGGTGGTTCAATTTACTAGTGGGAACCCACTATGTCTGCATGAATTAGTTAGAGAAGAAATTTGGAAAAAATTTCCGCTTTTCATTTTCTTTTCTCATTATTCTTCTGAAAAACAGGTGGCTGGAAACTGCGATTCTCTAAAGGCACTTCCCAGTAGCTCTAGCCAGCACAACATGGGGGGAAGATTTTCTGCTTTTCGTAAGCCAGAAAATAATGTCCCGATGAACATACCTCTAGATCCTGGTAGCTCTAGCCGGCACTCCATGGATGGATTTTCACCTTTCAACAAGCCAGAAGGCCATGTCTCAATGATCGAGTCGTCGACCTTAGAACCTGGTAGCTCTAGCATGCACGAAATCAGTGGAAGGTTTTCATCTCTCTTTATCCGAGAAAACGTCGTTTCCATGAACATGACCCCAACGGCTGCTCCTAGCAGCTCTACTATGCACAACATGCACTACAGACGACTATCGTCTTTAACTATGCCACAAACCATGAGCAGTCATGTAATGGCACCTACTGCTAAGTCTAACTTGCAAACTTCGGCGTCTCTGCCACAGAGCAATGTCCCCCTGATTCGATTTTCGATGGCAGCTCCTGGTAGGTCTATTATACATGACATCGATTTCGGAAGGTCGGCAGCTCTCTCTCTGCCACATGCCCCCACAAGAGATCCTATATTGGCAGTTCGAGGTAGAGCTAGAATGCCAAATTTCTGTGCAAAAAAAGGCATCGTTGTCGATCGCGTGATGATCTGCGCATCATGTCAAACTACTGTAACTCCGCAATGGCGTAGAGGGCCAGAGGGTGTCAAGGTAACTTCGGTCTTATGATTGAATTTTCTGTTTCGGTGCTTTTTATTTACAGTAGAACTGCAATTCATGCCATAAGTTTGTGATAATTCATCTATGTTCTCCAAATGGCTTACGCAGACACACAAATGAGTCAAATGCCTTTCTTGAAGCACGTGGTTTTATATGTTTTGGAACCACTATAAACTTGTTATGCATTCTGTAGTTTCTTTCACTTGGACGCCTTCCGTTCTTATTTCCAATGGTTTTCAGCTTTCTACTAGTTTTTCTCAGAAGATTCACTTTGGGCTTGTTTGGTAGAGGATAACAAACCATGGACAATTCTATTATCCCCTTCTTGTGGCAGTCACTGAAACGTAGACGAAGATTACTCAGAAAGAATTTCTAAAGCCATGGCTTTTCTTTTAATCTTCTTTTAAGCTGTCAATAGCAGGGGATAGTTCACCATCCTTGGATGAGTTAATCGGAATATTATCTCTGTGCCAAAGCCTAGTAAACTGTATCTTCAGTAAAGACAATCCTTGCATGTGGTCTATATATAGGTTCTATGTAAACCTCTTTTCTATCTATATAACCAAGAAACATAAGAGTCTTGTGGTACTTCAGCTTAGCAGAGTTCTGCTCTTCAAAGACCCATATATAAGGACAAGACTGAAAATACCCACCAGGAACAATTGGTTTTATTTTCGGAATGGAGTGGGATACATGGTCCAATTTAGAACACTGGTCTTCGTCTTTCTTCTAGCACGCAGTCTGTACAAATGGCAAGTTTCGAGGAAACCTGCAAGTAAGAGGATGCATGTGATTTTCGTCGATATCTTGACTTACATGCAAAACAGTTTATTACATTAACTAATTTGTTTATTGTGATTCTTGGCTTGCAGTCTTTGTGCAATGCTTGTGGGATTCGGTTTTCGAAGCAGAGGAAGGCTTCGGGGATTCCAGGATCACGTAGCAGAAAAAAGGATGCTGTTACGAAGAAGCGCAAATCTGGCAAGAAAAATAAGGTCTAAATCCTCCTAATATGGGGACTTTAAAGCTGCTGCGGCCTTTCTGAGTTCTAAAAATTGTTCTGAACTTTCTTAAGGGTGTAAGTATCTGGAAACCGCAAATGGTTTGACAGACTAAGATTATGAAATAAAGTTTTATATGAATATATTAGAACTTGCCTGATGTTATGATGATCAACACTACCAATTGAAGGGGTAACGGCTAAGATAATATGGCTTGCGTCTTATGAGGATACTAAAAAAGATGCAGGGTGGGCTCCAAACACATGATCTTAGCCATTTTATCTGGCGGGTCCTACCGTGATCTAACTCAAACTTATTCCTGATCATGAGTACTAGATATCGAGTCAGAGAGTTCCAGTTGCTATATATGACAATGTTGCTAGAATTACGCGGTAACCCTCTCTAGAACGCTCGACTGTTATATAAAAGATGGGTACATTTCAAGATAAATATGAGCGGATGGAGATACAAATGAAGCCCACTTGTTCGTTGATGTCTGTTGATAAGCCCACATTATTCCTATCAAATTGAAAATTTTCGAAACACCAGGCGCTGATCAATCTAATTATGCCCATGTACACAGTAAGAGATTAGTCATGGTCTGGTTAAAATCTATCCCTAAGGTCAAGATTTTGGACCCACACAGAAGATGTACAAGATCAAAATTGTTGAACTTGCACCAACCCCTTTTTTTTTCTTTTAAGATTGTTGAATTGATCACCTGCATGGTTCTAGACTTCTAGTCCCTTGTCAAACAGATATCTCATCTGCAAGACGGTCAAGGAAACGTCAAAGGGTTTATGTTCAGTTGGTAAAACCATAAACTAGGGCTTCATGAGTCAAAGACTATTCGTAGTCACCTGTTAGGTTAGTAGATCTTATCATGCCCAACAAAGATCTGGGCCCCAAAAAGCGTTCATTAAGAAAGAGCATCACATTCACTGCCTCTTTAGCTTGAAAATAGCAACGATAACCATAGCCTGCACCTCCCAATGACAATACCGGCAACCATCGGACTTGTTCTTCATAAAAGGTTCAAGAAATCCAAAACTCTCTTTCTCATGGACCCCACGTATTCTTTATCTCTGCCTCCTCAGACCCCACTATTCCACAACTCTCTCTCTCTCTTTCTCTTTCTCACACTCCTGCTCTCAAAGTCTCTCTCAGTCCCCCATTTTTTCTCTCTCGTCCCTATAGACCTCACAATTTCTTTTTCTCTACCTCCTTACGCTCCCACTCATCCTCAACTCTCTCTCTCTCTCTCTCTCTCTCTCTCTCTCTCTCTCTCTCTCTCTCTCTCTCTCTCTCTCTCTCTCATGTGTAAATCCTACGGGAGTGGGACCCTTCTAGACATGTAAATAACGCAGCACAAACACAGATATACATACAGAAAGGAAGAAAGGCACGGAGAGTTTCTAAGAGTTTGCTCAAGTTTGTTCTCAATTGTAGTGCTCAAATGTCCACCATGCCTAGGGAGGTTTAGCTAGAGTTGGAATTTGAAAGCTTTCCCCTGATGAGTAGTGTACGTTTGCCATGCACCGGAAAGTTTGTTCTCCTGAATCTACGGTATAGATGTGTTCTTTCATGGGTAGTGCTTGCCATCTCTGGAAGACTCTTCTACATTTGTTCGACTAATTCTACGGCATAGATGGTTCATTCACGGACACTGCTTGCCATTTTTGGAAGACTTATCTTAGTTGCAGGCGGACATGATTTTCCTGACGAGAAAATCTAGGGGTTTTCCCATTCTCAAAAGTTTCCTCGAAGACACAAAGTGGGCCTCATTTTCGAACAAAATTGGTGCCCATTTTAATGTGAATAATTAAAATTCAAGTGAGCCCCATTACAAGGAAAGGGGCCCCTCTCTTTTCTCTTCTAAGTTGGACTAAATCATAAAGAGTCCTCAAGCCTGTGAATGTCCTATAATCATAAGACTCCTTAAACAAAGAGTCTTATGATCTAAGACTCCTTGTAAGAATCAAAGTGTTGCAGCCATAATACTCTTTGAATAAATTAGAGTCCAATAGCCTAAGACTCTTTGATGAATTCAAGTCCTCTAGCCACAAGATTCCTTAAACAAACCAAAGTCCTATAGCCACAAGACTCCTAGCACAAACCAAATTTTTATGGTGTAACACTCTTTGTCTAAACAAAGCACCTACTGCACAAGACTACTTAATCAAGTTAGATTTTAAAGGCCTTAAAAGTTCTTAGATGTCTACGACATGGTTTAGAGACTTTAAATGGCTTGAAGTCGTTAGACAATAAAACTCTAAAGGCCTTACTGTGTTTAGATGACCTTAAGTAATCAAATTCTACTGGCCTTAGAGTCCTTTGATGAATAAAATTCGTAAGACCTAATAGTCTTAAACATCTGAAATTCTAAAGACTTTAGAGTCCTTGGATGTATAAAAGTCCAAATACCTAAGAGTTTTTAGAAAAAACAAAGTCCTAAATAAGAGTCCCATAAATCAAGGACTATAGTCATAAAGGAATCAACCAAACAAGTTTCATTGACTCAAAGTCTAAAAAATTAAGGACTCTAGCTAAATGGGCTTATCAACTCAAAGAGTCCCAAAATTGATTAGTCAAGCCAAGCAGGCCATGTAGGCTCTAAGAGTCTTAGAAATCAAAGACTCTGATAAAACAAGTCCTACTAGCCTGAAGATTCCCAAAATACAAGGACTATCAACCAAATGAGTCTCATCAACCTCAAAAGCCCCAAGCATCAAAGGTTTTAGCTGTGTGGATTCTATTAACCCAAAAAGATGTAATCAATAAGGACTTCGATTATACAAACTTTATCAATTACACCATTTTTGTAAAAGATATGTTATGATTCTAATAGATTTGGGCCTCATGCCCTCTTCAAGTTAGCCAATCAATGGCAACACACATGCCTTCTCCTCTAAAATCAAACAGTTAAAGAAACACAAAATGCCACTACCCATCTCCTAAATATACAAATAAAAAGTGTTATTGCTATGTACTTGCAACTAAGATAAAGCTACCCAAGCCTCTATGATAAAGAGAGAACATGGCAATGCTAAACCTAACACTAAGGAGAGAGGATTCAAAGGCTAGACACTCGCATTGAATCTAAGTAACACTTTGAAAGATAGTTATATACATCAACTAGCAAATTCTGTAAAACCAAGCTAGCAACCAAATCATGTTATAAAGCTGATTCAAAGTTAGAACATGAAAGCTATAAATATGTGTTTTCATTAATATACATTAGCAGTCTACAATCAAGAATATTTTTTTTTATTTTATGTATTATATTTAAGGGAAATACATTTAACGGCCATTGGCACTAAAGGAAGTTATTAATTCATAGCACTTGATATAGATATAAACTTATTTCTTCCTAAAAAAAAGGGGCCCTAATGTTTCTTTGTGATTATTTAGTCTTATCATATACAATTAATGCTAAATTTAATGCAAACACTTCCTAATAGTCATGTTAGTCAGATATGGCATACTCTACAAGCTATTTAAGTTACCACATCAAATAATAAGAATGCAGTTAAACAAAAGTGATCACTTATCAAAAAATAAAAGGAGACATCAATGAAAACAGATGTTACAAAAGGCCAACTTGACAGACAGGGGCGGATTGACCCTAGCAAATTACTTTAGGTTGTATAGTGAAAAAATTAAAAGTTTTGGGGGCAAATTAAATATTTTGGCATGATTTATAGAGTATACGTGATCCTTTGATCTTTTGTTTTAAGTTAGACAAACACTCATGCACAACCTTGAACCATGATTACCTAGGTAAGAGACTCCTCCTTGCACCACTACAATGGAAGGTTTTAGCTAAAACGGTAATGTATTTCTCTATCCTTTAAAGATGCATTTTAGATTACCAAATGGACAAGTTTCACTATACTAATTTAATGTAAGAATATATCCAACTATTAGGATTATCTTACCTATTCCTCAATCCATAATTCGTTAGTTAAGCTTCTTCCAACAAACACTAAATTTTATTCCAAAATAAATAAAATTTGATTTTTAGCAAAAATGATCTTCCTTTTGTTATGAGTGATCCTTGTAACACTAGATTAACGTGGTTAAATGTTGATTACCTAGGTTGAGTTGTCTTGACCTCAATCAATTACAAATTTCTTGTTAGGTCAAAATAGTCAGCAGGAGGGATAAGAAAATACTTGATAACATAAAACCAACCATAGGGCATGAAAACCTATGCAAACAATCATTAACTTAATGTGTCATGATAAATGAATGAAGCCTCTAATTTTGTGTGCAAATATTATTTAGAGAAGAATGACGACGGGCAAGGTAGAAATAGGAAAATCTCATTCTTTTAGACATGATGGAAGGAAGGCAGATAGACTAGGCGGATTTGATTACAACACTACATCAATGGCTTAGCATGACTCTTATCATAATTTGAGGTGTCCTCTTTCACTAGCCTCAACCTTTGGCTACTCAGTTTCTTTGAATTAATTCTCTATATTTAGTCTTAAGTACCGTTTTATCAACTTTCCTACTATGATGTGTCTCTTTCTCTCTCCTACTATATGTCCTTCCATATATATGCCAAAGCATCAAAGAATATGTGATTCCTTTTATCTATGCATGATGGTTTAGGTATTCTTCTACTTTCATACTGTTTATTTCTCTATTTGTATATTGAGCTCTTTAGCTTCAAAACTTTTTCTTCCTTTTCAATATGACTTTATTTATGAATTTCAGCTCTACTAAATGCTTTTCTCCATTGTTTATTTATCTTTTTGTGTATGGTTATAGGAGTTGAGTACGATCATTGTTCTGGATGAAGAATAATTTCATATTGCGATATCATTAGACTCTACTCATCATCCATAGTGGTTAAAGGTGTGGTAAGAATCGTCGTTTTAAGAACCCTAACAAGGTTAATAAACAGAAGCTAGACAATGCCCAACAACTTTAGAATCCCAAAAATAATACAAGTTGTACTATTGACTTGACCTTGGGGATTGGATTGCCGATAAATTCAGCCCTTGAGATTTTTTTGTCAATTGTAGCAATCATAGAGCTTTATTTCTCACTATTTACATATAATTTATAATCATAGTTTTTTTACTCCCTTAGAAGTTGATTAACTAAAGATTTTCTCTTGAGCACAAATGTACCTTTACAACAAAAAGTGATATTCTTTTGCAATGCTATAAATAGACTAAATCATATGATATTTGAGCTTTTAATCTCACTTCATCATCATCAAGACCTTATCCCAAATTAGGGGTCGGTCACATGAATCTTGTCCCTCCATTCCCCTCTATTAAGTACCATGGCTTAAATTAGTCTCAAAGTTTTTAAATCTTTTCTTACCACTTCCATCCATTTTTTTTTTAGCATTCCCCTTGCCCTTTTAGAACCTTTTACTTGTATTGTCTCACTCATTCTAACTGGCACCATTTTTGGTCTTCGTTGGACATGTCCAAATCAACTAAGTCTAATCTCTCTCATCTTATTACCTATTGGTGCTACCCCTAAGTTTCCTATAATATTTTCATTACTAATTCTATCCTTTATTGTCTTGCCACTCATCCATCTCAACATCCTCATTTATGCTACACTCAGCCTATCAACATGATGTTCTTTAACTGCCCAACACTCTAATCCATAAAGCATGGATGGCCTTATAGCCATCCTATAGAATTTTTCTGTTAGTTTTGAGTGGCACCCGCCAATCACACAAAACTCCATATGTACATCTCAACATATTTCAACCTGCTTGGATTCTCTAGGTAACCTCTCTATCAATCTCTCCACTTTCATGAATCATTGATCCTAAGTTTTAATCACATTTTGTAAAAAATAAAAATAAAAATAGTAACATGATATGCTTCTTAGAGTGTAGGTCAAAGCTAATTATGTTAGTCTCTTTACTTTTGCATATTGTTCCTTCTGATCATCTATTTGCTGAAGTCTAGGGAGAAGGTAAAATTTTGATGGGTGTGGATATTTTACTTGGCAAATATGAGATGGTTAAATAAAGAGTGGGTCCTAATGTTATTAATGATCTAGGTCATCATCTATTAGGTTGCGTAGTAAAACTTCCGCAAATTAATGGCATTGGTACCGAATATTTTCTATTAAGAATTCAGTGAAGAAATATCTCCATAAATGAATATGGAAGATCAGCTTTCAATTACTTTTGTTATTTTAGCGAAGTTCAATTTGAACCCATCATCTGAAGCCACTGACATGTTCCCTCTATATGCGTCGAATATTAAAAAACAAGCTGACAGTCTAGATTCATAGATAAAATGGAAAAAAATCTCACTTAGAATCATCTACTCATCCATATATATCACCTTCTAATATATATGGATAGAAGGCCGGATGATTACTAGCAGTGGACCATACTACTTTTGCCGGATCTTTTCTTTTTTCCTTTTGAATGTCAAACCCAGCACCCATGAGCAACCTCGAACCTTATCACCCAAGGGAGAAAGCTCCTTGCGCAGTTGCTTTAGAAGGCCTTTGCTTGCTGCTGGATCATAATAAGTGAATATACACACACCTCCATCACACAACCCAGAGGAAGGGTTCTTCGCCGTTGTACTACAATGAGGCTGCTTCCTGTCGAAGCAGGACTCATCCGGGGGGTTTAAATGGTTGGGACAAACTTCGGTTGCTCCAAAAACTTGGCTTGGCTTCTCTGTTTTCTTGTTCATCTTTCATCTTATGTTATTTTTTCAAATAACTAGGAGACGAAGAAATGTGCTTGGTGCAGAGCTACGAAAACGCTAGTATAGCCCAAAGGCAACTCCAAACCGTCAGTTAGTTGTGAGCATTCCAGAAGTAAGATTTCACCATTATATCATTCGGTATTTAGAATAGCCATGCGATTCATGCCAAACAATTCTTCCAAGTTCTCCAAATCATACACGTCTGCACGGAAAGAGTAACTAAAACTATAACTACAAGGAACTTTTCTATTTCCTACTCCAATATGAGAGAGAGAGAGAGAGAGAGAGAGAGAGAGAGAGAGAGAGAGAGAGAGAGAGAGAGAGAGAGAGAGAGAGAGAGAGAGAGTAATATCCTTAATTTTTAGGATAAAATAGGAAATTTTTAAATAAATAAAAATAAAAATCTATAGATGGAAATTTTTCCTGAAAACTAAGAATTAGAAAGTGCTCGTCGATACGAGTCCAACGCCACCAAGAACGCGAGAAAGGGAGCTCAAACAAGGGAGTTATGAGCCGTCGAAGTTGTAAGGGCAAATTGGTCTTTTGACAGAAACATGTTACACAGGGATCCAAATTGATAATGGCACCCCTGTCTTCCACACGTCTCTACCAGTCCGGCAAAATCGCCGGAGAGACGTGGAAAGAGACATGTGGGGAAGAGTTTCTCTTCCCCTAGGACTCTAAACCCTATATCTATGCTCCCCTAGGAGCCAAAATGCTCCACTTTGAGCGTTTTCTCTGAGATTTTACGCAGAACCCTAGCCTGGAAAGATTGCATTTTTCCGGCGAGTGGAACCCCGACAACACAAGCAACCTCTGCCAGGCGCAAGGTAAGCCTGAAATCTATGTTTTTCTGTATTTATTAATTAGAAGAATAATTAGGAAAGCATTTAAAAATTAGGAAAAAAAAAATTAGATATTTTTGGGAACCTGTGTGCACGCTACTATTGGAGAGTGATTTCATGGATCAAACCTCTTTTGTTTGGAAATCGCATCGTTCAACTAGTGCACAAGAGACCCAAGAGCAAACCCTTTAAATTTGGGAGTGATCCAACGGTGGATTTCTCCAGAAAATGCAAAAACCAGTACCTATGGATGATTTTAGGAACTTGGGAAAAATTGTTTAAAAACCATGGTTTTTGGAAAAATAGTGCAAAAGAGGCATAAATGGATTCTAGAGAGAATTGTGAAGAAAATGGAACAAAAATCACGCAAAACGGAGCTCTGTAGCTCTGCCGGACGACCGTGACGCACGTGGCGCCTGGCGACCGTGACGCACGCGGTGCCGAAGACGCACAGCGCGCGTCCCGTGAGGCGTCTGCGTCTTCGTGCGCCGGTATAAGCCGGTGTAAACCGGCGGAAAAGGGCGCCGCCAGTATAAACCACCTTATGGTGGTCCAGCATGCCCCATTTGAGGGTAGTTTTCACTAAAACTTGATTTCTATGAGCTAGAGAAGTCTAAATCACGATCCGAAAGAGGCGTTGTGATCATATTGACGACACGGACCTAGTTTTAACTTAAAAAACTTAGAAATGACCACTTTTTCTTTAGAAAAATATTAAAATAGTGATGTGACATGTACAGGTGCACTTGAATATACCAGTTAAAGGGAGTTATTAGCAAGCTAGTGGTCTCACACAGAGGTAGGTGACGACAACTAATGTTTTTCCTTGATTTTTAAACCATGTTTAAACATAGCATCATGTGTGATTGTGTTTTAAATTGCAATTATTAATTACCGTGGATTTCATGCGACATTGAGTACAAGATGGTTATTCCAAAATGAAATCTTTTACTGAATACACTTATTTAAGATGCTTTTACAAGCATGATGTTAATTAGTTATGCTTAATTAGAGACTTATTTCTTATTATATATATATAATGCATGGATTTACATGGAAATAAGAATAGAGGCTTATTAGCTGGTCCTTTTATAGGCTAACCCCAGAATGAGGGGCATGTCTTGGGGATTGCAAGCTATAAGTGCTCTTGAGTTTTAGCATATACATATGATTTTCGTGTTTTATATTTGATGACGGGTGCTCTTGCCCAGTGGGCGTCATGCTAGGAGGGATAGGGCCGGCCACCCACCTTCCGAGATTATGATGTGATGATTTTGTGATATGATAGACACCTGCCCATAAATGGCATTCGGTAGGGGTTTGGTAACATGGATAGTCCACACTACCGGTCTGAGCCTTTCCATGGGGACAGACGCTAAGTCTCCCGTTATAGTGTCAACGGAGAGCGGCGGTGGTTTATACCCATGGAGGGTTGCCACTGCAGCATGATGGCCCATATTCTTATTATGTGTGCGTGTATGATAAGCATGGTTATGGATGATATGCCTGGGTGTGACGACACTCAAAGGTTGACTACGTGTACTCCTGATCAGGGATGTTAGTGCGATGTGGTGGGACCCATTACCTTAGGGTACCTTTATTCTTATTGTATGCTTCATTTTATTGATTCATGTCATGTTTTAACTCCGTAAATTGCATGTTTTAGCATATGGAATAAATTGGCATTTATTTGAACATGGCATTATGATGTCATTATTTTCATAAATGTTAGACTTTTCATCAGAGTTGTTCATTATTTCTTTCATTTATTACATTAATTGTCTATGTACCTACACAAGCGATAGCTTGCTGAGGCATTGCTTTGTTTTGCAATGCCTTAGATCACGAGCGCGATAACAGGAAAGGTAAGGCTGTTGAGAAGCCGTGAAAGCTGCTGAAGACCATTTTTCTATAGTGTTAGACAATGATGTGAGTCATTAAACAGGATTATCATTTGGATTTTATTATGGACTGCATACTTTATATTGGATGTGATTTAGATGTTTGAACATATGTTGGACATTTATATGGGATGTTATGATGGATAGACCCTAGGCCATATTATTATTGTGTTTTGGACATTTATTTGAATTAAAATAAAGGCGTCTATTTATTTGACGTTGATTTATATGCAGATTATTTATTTATGTTTAAATTACATGTATGCCATTTTGAGAAAGGAAAACTAACACCCAAAGTTTTTAAGATAGGTTTAGTAAAATGTTAAATAAATCTTTTCTCATGGGATCCCAAATGCTCTTATCTAAAAAAAATATCTTAAAAATCCAGGGTGTTACAGAGAGAGAGTTGGGAGTCATCTCCTACTAGGCATAAGATTAATTATTGTTGGGATCGCCCAAATAGCTGCCCGGGCCAAAGGCTTCTAGCCCAGTGGTTGGCAGAAAATAGGCTCATCCCCTTTCTCACTAGGTTCCGAGTCTGAGGGAAGCACCCTCTATTCAGTACGGACGTGTCCTAGATTTAGGGAGTGTCTGAGGGTATAAGAGGTATACTTCGTAAAATTCTTCGCTTGTAAGAAAAGCTAAACCCGTTCGGCATGGCAATGACAGACCATGAACAAAGTATCCAAATTAGCTTTGATGTCAACAGCCCATGTTATAGGAGTCTTGTATGATTCTCTTAGACATTTTAAATACTGATTTGCCAATTCATGTGCTATTTTCATGATGCTAGAACAGACCTTTGTATCTTTTTGAACTATCTTGGATTTCAGAATCTGTGCAATGCATGCAGGCTTTGGTTTTTCAAGTCACGGAAGAAGGCTGTCAGAAAAATAGAATCAAATGGCATAACATGCGGCCTTTTTTTGTGGTGAATTCTAGCTACCGATAGTCTTCTTTCTGTTTCCATTTTGCCTCTTTGTTGAGTTCAAACAAATTGCCATGATTTTCATAAGGCTACAGCCGTGTCTATAAAAGCAAATGTTTCTTCTTTATGGGAAAGTACTAGAAACTCTTACGTTTTTTGTTAGAGGAATGCAATACTAGAATTCGTCTAAGAAGCGTGACTGCTAATGTCAACTTATAAATGAGAATTTCAATAAGAGGCCGAGACGGGTTCCATCCTGACAACAACATGATGCGGGACATTCTCTGGTGGGTCATATAGCGTAGATGCTATTCCCTATAGGTATCACCCAGTCCAAAGCAAGAGAACTTGTCCCGATCAAACTACCTGGACATGGTTTGCATCACACCTTCAATGAAAAACATGTGAGCCGTCTCTAGCTACCAAATTTAGGGATTGAGATAGAATTTGTTCTTGATCTATCCTTTCGATCCCTGAATCGCATGTTGAATTCGTTAGGGTCACAGTTAAATTCTAAAAATGCACGTATTTGCATCATTCCTTACCCTCAAAGTTTCAAGATCGTAATCAAAATGTAGAATTTTTTTATAGCTGATCCATGTTCAATACTGCAAGTTGCAGGAAGAAAGTCATTATCCATGGAAAGCTTGATCCATGGTTATTATTCTCCTGCGAAACAGCGGTGTACCCTAACGTTGATCTATAAAGCCTCGTGTACAATATCGTACAGTGGTCTTCACGCATTATTCAGTGGACATCTACATTTTGAAGGCCTCAAAGTGGAGAAGTAATTGGACGGTAACACATCAAACTGAATGTAAGCAGGTTTTATTACGGTTGACTACCCTTCTCTCCGTGTTTGGCTTCCTTTAACCAATTGAGGGATATTTACATAGGCAGTGTTAGTGAGTATACCGTCTGCAATTTTCTCACCTTATCTTCAGTTGTTAGTGAGAGCTGCTTGCAGGCGACCAACAAGGCATCTCCCCTTTACCCCTTTGGCCCAGGGAGCAGATTTCTGTTCTAGTCACCGCTTCCCCTTTCGTGAACAATAACAATCAAAATACGTGCCGCATAATAATCTGTGTCAATCAAGACTTCATCTTATGAACCTACGAGGCAATTCAGAAGGTTCTTTTTGAACGTGGAATACATATTCTCTTCTAAGAAGTACAAAAAAATATGCAATTTAGAACTTTTTCTTCGCAGAATTCTACCCAATTATTCATTGATTATTGTACAACATTACCAACAAAATCTTTTTATCATACAGACGTTTATCCTTTTCCGCGAGCCTTGAACTCGTTACTAGCAAGAGAAAAAAACGTAAAGAAATGTGTAGACCACAATCATTGTACATATAGAGGAGCCATCGTGGGTCAGCAGATGCAATTGTCTTCCCTTAAGTTTCAAAAATTCCTAAATCGGCAAGGCTATTGCTTCTACTCTATTAGTTTCTAGTTATTTATTCATAACTAGTTGAGTCCAAAAAGCAAAGAAGAAGGAAAAGAAAGACAGTTACAAACTAATGACACCTTATCTTAACGACAAAGGAAAAATATGAAGAAAAAGTAACAGAAAAACTGGCCATCTACTTTCCAATACCCAACAACGTTCCTTTTCTCCGGATATGTAGCAACAAAGATAGTAAAATTCTTCAGAAAATACAAATCTTATTCTCTCTCTCGTGCATACAGACCCACTCTTTTCATTTTTTGAATGATCCATTCTATTTATCGGATTTGTCACCTCCAAAGATGGATGGCTTGAGGAATCTCAAATTTTGAAGACCTCTTAAAAATTAGAGAACTCCAACAGATTATTGGAACCCGCCCATCTTTGGGCGAGGCAAATTAGATGAATGGAATTGATCGTTCAAAGAATGAGAAGAGTAGGCTATGGATATGGAGGATATTGTCAACAAGTGCAACTGTAAAGGCTTAACGAAAATTTTCTTATTAATGCTTTTCTTATTGAAAATTGTCACTCTAAAGGCAAAAAGCCCGTGTTTGTCTGGAGGCTGTCAGAGCAGAAAAATGTAATTGAAGTTAAAAGAGAGACGTAAAGCACCAACCTACGTTGTCCCCCATGTGAATATGGGAAAGGAAAACTAATCCTTACTGCTACACATGGATTTGGAAAACGAAGATCAGCCTTTGTTGGTCCTCTTCTGCATTCAGTCCGATTTTCTATTCAGTTTACAAATTTGTCTCTCTTGTGTAGATATGAGCCTTGATCTTCTCTGCTTTCCCCTACCAACTTTTCTTTTGTCCGTCTTTTGGACCTCCATCCACGGATCAGTCCAGCGACTGAGAAGACACAAAGAAAATGAATACATTAGAAAAAACCATACATTTCAACTAGAAAACGTCCTCAACCATTACCGAATACTAGGGAAAGTAGACATTACCGAGCTCGACTTGGATTTTTTATTCAAGGGAAAGTGATTGGGTAACTACTGCGCAGAGGTGCTAAAGCAATTCTACGTCCGTTTTTCTTAATGAATGCTCTAGATTCTGGACAACGTGAAACTGGACTTTCTATGTAGGTGCTAGACCGATCGATAAAAGAACCTTTCTCTTGGACAAACGGACTGAGAATGGACCTTGTTGTCCCTTCCCCGAGAGAGTACTCCCTCCGGCGGCTGGTTCAACCATCTCCCTTTTGTCCGTTGTTTCATCGTTGGATTTAGAATCCAAATTCTCTTTTTGTATCCGAGGGACACAGCAATGAGTCCAAAACCCCACAGCCAGAAAACTACCATACTTCCTGCTACTACTAAAAGTTTGAACCCTCATCAAACGACATAATTGGCCAAATCATGCCATTTAGCACGCCAATCTTTTCTCATACTTTCTATTTTTTCTATTGGCTTATCGGATTCGAATGTTGCTATAACCATGAGCACACTACAACCGATGCCGCAGTTGTTTAGTTTCTCAGAGGTATTGGACATACACGTGGAGAAGCTCCCAAAGATCATGGTTGCGTAAATCCAAGGCGTGACTAAAAAGATCAACGCAGTTGGTGAAGTGCAGGTCAACGTCTATCCCTACTACCGCAAGCCAATGTGATAGACTCTCATATAATTTTTCGTTAAAATCACATAACTTCTAATAGTCTCGGTATGACTATACGCTCCAGATGAAAGGGAATATAAGTTCAATTTTTTTCACGAATTGTAGATACATCATTTTTAGAATATTAATAAAATAAAGCATTCTAGGTAATGGATTAGATGATCTAACCATTTATCTGGAGTTCTGAAAAAAAAGAAGAAAAGTAATAATAATAATAGAAACGGAACGTATGATCGTGATGCTTACCTACGCAAGCATGGGCTCAATCCATGCAATGGGCACGAAATCATGACCTTTATGTCTAACCTACTCTGCTGTTGCGCACCTACTCCCATCCTGTATACCGTGACTCACACTAAAATTGGTTCTAAAATGGTTTGCCTACCAAAGTGGAAAACCTTCTCTCCAACCGGGTAATAGTTCCAACGATGAAGCAAACCATGAACTGCTCAGAACAAAGACCGTGTCCGCCGGATGATGCCTGCCCCAACTGTCAGTTGTAGGAAATAGTGTTGGATTACTCCACAACCAAATACAAGAATGGCATTTATCTGGGTATCGGGGCTCTAGTCAGCGTAAAATTGCAACGGCTGGACCGCCATAAAGAACATATCTACACAACAACCAATCAATACTCCCCGACCCCGATCACATCCATTCATGGCAAGCGTTCATCTCTGGCCACAACCAAAGCTACGGGCTACTAAACCATCAGCGCCCACGCCTGCCAAGGCTACGTTTCAGAAATGTTCTAGAGGTAAGTTGTAGAACAGAAATTCACAAAAAGCAACCAAAAACATGCAACTCGAACAATAAGCACACAAAAACCACATTTGGAACAAAAGAACTTCGAAAATAGCGGTTCTTAATAAATATCAAGGTCCCATGATAGCCCATGATCATATGGTAAAAAATCCTCCAACAACATGAAACCATCAAACGCCTGTTTATGACGGGAAATACGTTTATCTATAAGATCATTAATCCAATTACAAGGGCATGGATTTGCTCAGAAACCATGAATCTTGATATGTTCCTTCTTCACAATGCCAGCCTGACCAGAAAACAAAGAAACATATCTTAGTGCATGAATGCTGCTATTAGTATAAATCAAAGGAAGGAATGATTTGGTTCGTAGTAGACACAGATTCTTAGCACATAACAGCAAGTACAAAATGTACACGGCACTTCACACAGGGCTAACGACGGGAGCCAAGTACCTGAACAAGAAAAGTTGAGACATTTTTCCTTTGATCTCCTTGTAATTGAATTACCTGCATGCGAACGCATGTGAATTGTGAATTTGAAGACCGGACAGAATTTACAATATTAGCCTAGACTGTGCTATCTGTACCTGGCCCAGTTCGGGGTCCTGGACAACTGTACCATTGCAGCAGAATTCCTTCTTGAGATCCTTCAAGATCTTGCTGTAGCTGAACTCTTTCTTTAGACCTTGCACCGTAGTCAGGCTCTTTCTACCATTCCGCTGCTGGATGCGGATATGCACATAATCTTTTGCAGCAACTCCAGAGTCATCAGCATTTGCCTCAGCAAAAGGATCTGCCTCAATGACGGAGGACAGCACATAAGTTGATGATACCAGGAGCATATACTCTATGCTAAATGGTTAATAAATATCCAAAAATCGAACTGGCTCTTTAAGACAACTATTTCAGACTACCAAATCTGTGGCGGTTAGAACAAGAGTCACAGTTTCTACCCCGGCAACCCTCGTGTTAGGTCCTTCTAATCATCGATTTCTAACCCAGATTTCCAACCTACACCGGAAGGAACTAGGGAAAATTCAGCAAATCTAGAGAACTTCCTGTCCAAGTGAATTCACATTGATTTTTACCATTATCAATCTCTGGAATGAACTTGGGCATTTCACCCTCCTAACAAGAAGTTCCAGGGACGTCAATATCTTCCAGGAAGGTTTGAAGCCTTTCTGGTCTGACTTGACCATACCTTTGTAATTCATTCTCACAGGAGAACGTATTCAGTTACAAAAATTTGATATGTTTCGGCATAATACCATGACACTGACGGATTTAGAAGGAACATACCAAAGGCAGTAGGGATCTGCACGTCAACCTCAGACATGAACTTTGTCTGCTAAAAATGAAAGAACGAGAACTTTTCCTCGCGTTTATCGCAATGCTCGCGGAGCTGAAAAAAACAAGCAGCAGTTCTCATCAATAACCCATTCATATAAATGCAACAAAAGAATGACAAATTGAGCCAAAAACTCATCCAAGGACCTCATACTCGAAATTGGTGACCTCGTCACTACAAATGTCAAGAATCACATGGAAAATCAAAGATTGGCAACTGAAAGTTGTGAACCTAGATTATGCCATTCCTCTACATCTGGCTATAAAACAAAAATAAACCTGAAGTCTTGAAGCACAAACAGAATGGAAAATATTACACTCTTTTTCAGCCCAAACTAATTTCTTCATAACTAAAGCCTCCCAAAAATCACATAGAGAATCTTAACATTGTGAAACTAGATTAAATGACATAACTTCCCCTATATTTGGCAATAAAACAAAATCAACTTGAAGCACAAAGATTATAAAGGAAAATGTTACATTCCTATGCTCATTACAAGATTTTTCTTTTAACCCATAATGAGTCAAAAGACATTGGTCATTGACTCTGGGATGATATAGTCAATGACTATTTAGAAACCCTGTGTTCCAACACCTAGTATTGAGCAATAATCCCAGAAATCAAAGAACATAATTTCATACAACAATAGATAGCAAAGTCTACAATCCAACAGATAACATAACATTTTTCAACAAAAAATTCAGACTAGCCATGCATCTGATCAGAAGTAATTAAAACCTGAAAATGACCTCATAGAATAAGACTTATAGGGCTGTTTGGGAGCGGAACAACAATCCGGAATAGGGATAATTTTTCCCCCCATATGTATCCTCAACCCACAGATAAAATTGTTGCAACATAGGTGAAATAGCCTTATAAGATAGAGCGGTTTGTTCTTAATAACATTATCTGTGTTTTAAAGCCGTAGTACCAGGGAAACTTTTCAGTATTCCTCAATCCAAGGAATGTTATTCCCCTACCAAGCAGCAGCACAGGTAAGAGAAGGATATATATACAGGAAAATGCATAGAAACCTCCAAATTAAGCAGGAATTCCTAACTACACAAGCAGGAAGTTTTTAATCCCTAAAACTAAATTAAAAACTATCACTGATGCTCAACGAAGCTAGAAACTAAAACATAAAAACAATCAAAGTAGACCCTTACTCAAGAATAGATTAATCAGCTAAATCATTTAAAGAAACACATCAGAAACCAAAAGGTCGCAAAATTTGATTTTCCCCAAAACCCTAGGAACTCGACTTTCATCCAATTAGATTTGTGCATCTTCAAGTCCAATTCAATTTCCAAAGCCCTAATCTCCAGTGGCTACGAGGATGACGATGAAGAACAAGCTAACAAATTCCATTGACAAACACAACCGAAAAATCGATTATTACGAAGTTCAACGACAAAAACCCTAACAAATCTCAACCAACAATCATACACATCGATACAGATCGAATTCAAAAACAACGGCACTCAATCCAACAGAGAATGAAGATTTCTAAGACAAAAAAAGAAAAAAAATCGGAAACAAAATCAGACCCTCGGAAAACCTATTACCGCAGATATCACAATAGTCACTGGCTCAGAAACAACAAGCAACCAGATTAAGAATCCAGAAGAAAAGATAAAAAAAAAAAAAAATGATAAAAAACAAGAGTAGATGATGAGAAATACCTTGGGAGGAGGGAGAGAATTCTGGAAGAAACGAGAGAGCCAGATAAAGAACGTCTGCGTGAGGAAGCAGCAGACCGAGAGGAACACTTATCTTTGCAGGAGGGGACTCTCTGGTTGATAAGTTGACACGTGTCAAAGCAGCGGAAATCGCGCACCTTCTTATTCTTAAAAGAAAGCGTAATGATAAGCGCCTAACATATCTATAGGTTTCTAGACCTTTCTTAAAATTAGAAATTAGAACCTCATAAATAAATCTTTTTCACAAGAACGTAGATTAATGGATTGACGATCCAAAATGGGGCCCATTATGTTAAAAAGCCACATATGTAACGGGTTTAGTGTATTAGCCGTTCTTAAAATTAGAAATTAGAACGTCATAAATAAATCTTTTTCACAAGTACGTAGATTAATGGATTGATGATCCAAAATGGGGCCCATTATGTTAAAAAGCCACATATCTAAACCTTTGTGTACTTCGATCTCTAAGTGTAACGGGTTTAGTGTATTAGCCATTCGATTGCATCTTTAATTGACCAAGCACCCAGATGATCTTACCTAGTCATCAAGGGACCCAACGATGCTTCCGACGTTACCAGACCCTCCGAGAGCGTTTCATTTAAGCGTGCTTGTAATGGGAAATGTAGAAGCCGGAGCCTTATCGCAAGTATGGTGAGTGTGGCGCGGACGGCTGCTCATGGCGTAAAGGTAAAACACTGCAGTCAGCTCAGCATTACTCTCATAAGAAAGAGGATAAAATCCACAAATTTGGTATTCTCCTCTAAATAATCAACGGCTAGGACATGTCTTGATAAGTTTGTAAACAAGGATATCCAAATGACCATCCTGATCCAAAGGCCAGTAGGTTGTCAGCGATACACAGGCCCATAAGACAACAACTTTGGTTCACACGGCATAGTGAACGAACTCGAGACCTAAAGGGCAAACGTTAACATACTAAGCACGTAGAAGGACGTTGCCAACCCGAAGGTAAATGGCAAATATTTTCAAATGCATCGTCCTCTCATTAGCAACTACAGGAAATTTTACAACCAATATTGAAGTTCACCAACTGATTGAAACACAACCTAAATTTTAGTGAAGAACGCGGGATAAAGGAGAAAAGAAAGCAAATATAAATCAAATAAACCTAGAAAGGCCTCTGAAATCACAAATCTTTCTTCCACGGTTGCATCTCACCATCATCTGTTGGAGCTCCCACAACTAAACAACTACCTAAAATGTCAATATGTTCCAGTTGATAACACAAACAAGGATGAGAAATCTCACATGGCAGGCTTGCGCAAATCGCTCGCCCCATGCGCAAAGTGGCATCGGTCACCAAATGTGCACGACCCCTTTGCGAAGTTTTCACACAACTTCGTCTTGTAATTGTTCGCAGCTACTGGCGCAAGTGCAGCTGGGTTCTTAATCGGGCCTGCGGCTGATCCAACGTTAACTATCAACTCACGGACAAGAGCACTGGCCTGCTTTATCTGATCAAAAGTTCCTTCAAGTTCAATGTTCCTCAAGTTGGGATCGGATTCATGCTCCCGGATGGCAAGCTTGGCACCTGTGACTCGGCAGATTTGCTTTGAATTAACACCACCTTTTCCAATGATGGCACCTGCCAGAGAGGCATCAACACTAATCTTAGCAGTGGCAGAAGCTCCAAAGCTTCCTGCAGCAGCTTGGCCAGGTGGTGGAGGCTCAAGCCGGCCAGCTAACCTTCCACCCCCCATTGGCCCACCGCTCCCCATCGGTCCCCCAGCCATTGGGCGGTCATCAAGGGATGGCACGATTGGCCTACCTAGCTCTCTCTCACCGTGAGCAAAATGGCATTTGTCTCCAAACTTGCATCCTTCTGCAGTGTTATATTTGTTGCACATGCGAGTCTTCACAGATGGAGGAGATGCACCATCAGGCACTGCAGAGATCGGGTTTCTAGAGGGCATAGGCATAGCTGGATTGCCTACATTTGTCATCTGAGCGACAGCGTTGATACCACCAGGAACATAGTGCAGGAAGTGGCAGCTCTCTCCAAATGGGCACCCAGCAGTACTGTGTAGTTCCATATCAGATAATTCAGCAACATGGGTAAGTAGATAGTTCCACAGAAGACTTAACCCATTGACAAAATTCAACCAAATAAAAGGCAGAACCTAAGCATCTGCAGAGACAAGTCTACTAAAAAATGCCAAACATCATTTAAATGCGCAATTCAATCTACGAAGAAGACATACAAAGATTAACAAAAAAAAAAAGAAGCTAGAACTGATTGAAGTTATGGCTTTAAATTCAAGAGCTTCGTGCTCAAACACCCAATATTTAGGAACAGCCTATTAGAATAAGCCGTTATAAGTACTAAAAAGTAGTTGCTAGCATCAAACATTTTAAAATTAACCCTGAAGGAGAAAGGCATTATAGACAAGAAGAAAATCCAGGTAAATGTGATAATAGCCCATTACTAGACTCCAGCCTATAGCCCTTTGGACCATTATGTGATTGTCGGACGGTGTAAAGTTTTAATCTAGAGCATCAAGTTTAGGATCAGATGGGGACAATGCCCTACAAAATATCAGTCATACACATACAGAAAATGGCATGTTTGGCCAAAGACCTGAAAGATATAGAAGTACTAGAACTGTGCAGGTTTTTAGCGTATTTAAAGCAACATCATCAAAACACAGAAGCAAAGCACAGGAATCAGAAAACAATAGAAGTATAATACAATCCCAACCTAATTATCTCTTCACCAAACACCTCTCTAGCCTAAGCAATCAGCAGCAACTTCATTAGTCAAGGGGACATCATCATCATCATTAGTCCCAAAGTCTTTAAATCTTTTCTCACCACTTCTATTCACATTCTTTTGGGCCTCCCCTTGCCCTTTTAGAACCTTCGACTTGAAAGAACTCACTCTAATCGGTGCCATTTTTTGTCTCCATTGGATATGTCCAAACCATCTAAGTCTAACCTCCTCCATCTTGTTACTTATTGGTGCTACTACTAAGTTTCTTCTAATGTTTTCGTTTCTAATTCTATCATTTCTTATATTGCTACTCAACATCTGCATTTTGGCAACACATCATATATACATGTTGTTCCTTAACAGCCTAACACTCCAATCCATAGAGCATGGCCATCTCTACATTCTGTAGAATTTTCCTTTCAATTTGAGTGGCACCCGCTGATTACACAACTCCAAAGGCACATCCATTTGTTCCAACCTACTTCAATTCTTTGGGTAACCTCCCTCTCAATCCCTTTGCTATCAAATTATCAATCCCAGGTATTGGAAGTGTTCTTTTAGGAAAATTTCTTGGTTATCAATCCTTACTAGTGCTCCACTCTCACCCCTCCCTTGTCTTATCAATCAAAACCATATTATCTGCACACAAGGGAATTTTCTCACGAAGATGTTTTGGTAACTCATTCATAACCAATATGAAAAGGTACATGCAGATGTTTTGGCAAACCCCATGCATAAGTCGAAAGTATATGAAGACTAGAAATATCTCATCCATGGTTTCTTTCACTTAGAAAAGTTGGTTAAGCGCCCAGGCTCCCACCCAAAGAGGCAGTGGGTTCATTGTTCACCGCAACAGAAAAAAAATATTTTAAAAGAAAAGAAAGAAAAAAATCTCTCATGCCTGTAAATATTTATAAACTGGAAAAATAATATGCAATGGAATACAGATCCAAGCAGCATTACCAAAATCATTCTCCACAAAAAATGCAGCACTTGAGACTGTCATAAATACCATTACTTCAGTTTATGCTTAACCAAAATATGACATGCCAACCAAACTAAAATACCCCCCTTCTAGTACCAATGAACTTTTCACGCCGTTGAAAGCCCAGAAGGCACGCATTACTTTTGGAAAACCCAAACCATTCATCTTGACTCACACATCTCAGTAGGCTAGTGGCTAATTATCACACCCATTTGTTGAACTTGCCATTATTTCTTACAAAAACAAAAAACACTAGTGGTTAGAAAAATTCTATTGGCACTGTTTTTGCCATCCATTCTAGTTGGTGCTTATGTGTGTGTTGGGAGGGGGGTTAGGTGGGTGGTGGTAGCAGACAAAATGAGTAGCTTACATCATAAAGAAAATGTTTGAGCAGCATCTCCCTCGTAGGGATGTATGGGAATACCACTTCTCATAGCTTATACAAACAAGCATGGATATTTGTGTATGTACATAAACAAAATATGCAAAAGGGAGATGAAAATAGAAGAGAAAACACCCATAAGAACAACAATACAAGAATAGCAGTTTGGTGGAGAAGAGAGACGGCAAAGTGGCAATAGATATGGCAGCAGCATTTTTCAAAACTTTATTGAGGACTGTAACATATAGCACTTCCCAGCAATTGTACAAGAAAGACCAGCAAAAGAAACAAATAGAATAAGAGTTGTGGAGAACTTAGAACTAGTAATGATTACTCACAACCATTTACATAGCCCCCAATACAAAATGAAGCAAATACGATTCTCTAAAAACAGCACCGGAAAATAATACTAATGGGGTGGCAGACGCAACTCTGGCCTTCCATCTAACATATATATAGGGAAAATAAAGCTAGGTTAAGAAGTATCACACCAATAAAACCTTTAACATGAAAATAAACATAAAGGGACAGAACACAATCACATATCCATCAATGTCAGGTACACAGGAGAAGAGACACAAAAGAAAGAGAGAAACTGAGAAGTTGCATTCTTTAGGGAATATGAAAGGAAAGGGGAGTATGAGGACTGGACAGCAGAACCATCTCAACAGAAATAACAACAACAAAAAAGAAAAATTTGTCTGAGGAAACCAGTACTTAGGCGGAGACTGGAATGCTGGGTTGGCATTTTGAGAAGTGGATAGACAAAAGAATCCACCTGTGGTCCAGTGTTTGAAGCAAACACTACCAGATACCTCAGTGATCTGGCATTGAGGTTGCTTGCTGTCTAAAGCATATGAGAAGCACAGGTCAAACAATATATGGAAGAAAGAAGTAAGCAAATTGATTTGTTTCCAAGTTTGAATATTGTTTATGCTTTTCTCTTTATTACATTAAGTAATAACACAATAGTCCAAGTCATTTCTATCAGCTGATCAATTGTGTTATGGCAAGTGAAACCTGTTTGATAAAATTTATCAAACAGATAGCAGTGTAGCACAAATGTGCAACTGAAAATTTACATGAAACTTCTCCAATGGACTAGTAGCGATGCTAATTATGACTGTTTAAAGACAAAACTATCTGTACACTGGTTTTTTTTACAGACCAATCAGCAGGAGAACAGATCCTAACCAAAAACTTTACCATATGTACATGATCCGCAACCACAGGTCAAGGAATTGATGCAAAGGACAAAAATTGGAGCTTATGCTGTGATGGAAATGGATAGGCTAGACATACAGTTTGTTTCTGCTGTCTAGATAGATGGTGGAAAGAAACAAATTTTTCCATGCAATCAGGAGGGAGTTGACAATCACCCTGCATGACTTCCACATGCTCACAGGGATTCCCTTACGGAGGGTGGGGGAAGAAGGTTGTACAAAGAAATACAAATCTTTGATAAACAAGGAGTAAAGAATCTCTTTGGCACTTGGAGACAGAGTGGTTCACTGAAGCGAAATGCGATGAGAGCAAGTTCATTGGACCTTATGTTCATGGAGCAACTTGCTGGGCATTGGTGTGCTGAGGAAAATAGTGTGCGTAACCTGATCAACAAAGCAACCACTGAAATCAAGGGAGTGGAGGGAGATGGTAATAAGGAAGAAGAAGCTGCATAGGAAGGAGGGAAATGTCACAAGGTGAAAGCAAAAGGCTTTGCCAGTAGATAAAATAAGAAAGCTACAATGTTGAGAGAGTATTTAGAAGACATTCAAGTGCTGCCGGAGGAGCAAAAGAAGGAAACAGAAGTCCAGCCTGGGACAATATACCTGATGCCCTTATTACATGGTGTAATTTTTTTTATCAATTCTCAGAATGCAGTTGGGTGTGACTAGATGGATTACATTGAGGATTTGGAGAAATTCGCTGAATTTGCATGGGTGATGCTACCTATGCTTATATGTTGAAATGCATGGAGATGCTGCCCGTGGTGAAAATCAACTGTGAGGGGAAACAGATGATGATGTGAGTTGTGCAGTTTCCTATTGCACTTAAAGGGAAATGGGGTTAATGCTAATAAAATTTCCGTGAATGTTTTTCCAGATTGATTGGAGGCCATGAAGAGAAAACAGATTAATGACTGCTGATACCATAATGGCAGTAAACAAGTTGATGACAATGAGAATGATTTATGAAGAGCGAGATGCCTGGTATGTTTCATGCCAGAAAGAGGGGAAACAGATAATGAGCAGCTGCAGCAAAGGGTGCCCAAGGATCTTATTACTGATCAATCAGCAAGTATTCAACCAACTCACTTTCTTCGGAACCAATCAGAGAGAAAACAAGTTTTTCAACTAGTGACCCTAAGAAAGTAATACCTAAATAATGTAGCCTTCCAGTGGAAACATCATGCAGCTCACAGCAACAAACACCTACTGGCTGCTCTCCTGCAATCCACTTGCTTAAGTGAAAAGTATTAAATGAATGGCATGCAGAAATGCCCAAGCACACATTTCAAGATTATCTTCAGGATTACATCTATCAGGATCAGATACCGGTACTAGTAGACTTAGAACAACTTGAATAAGTGTTCAAACTCAAGATCTCATAGTTGTCCTCAAGATTACATCCATCAGGACCAGATACACGAATAGACTTAGAATAAACATGAATAAGTGCTAAAACCCAATATTTCATGAACATCTTCATAATTACATCTTTCAGGAACAGGTACTGATATTAATAGACTTAGGAGTGTGCAAAGTGTCTAGTATATGACTAAACAGAAAACCCAAAAAAAAAACCATTATAATAGTAAGATTGTTTTGGAAATGAAACCAACATTGCCATAGAATGGTGCAAGGGTAGCTTCATCTAATAATAAACATCCAGCAGTATCATATCTGGGTTTCATCTGAGTAAGATACCAAGTATAATATAATAAGGACTGACTGTGACATCACTGCAGCACAAGACACCAACCACCCTGTAATAGAAGACTCAATATGCTAATTAGTTCAAGAAGACAAGGAAAACATGTCATTAGGCACAAACCACAAACTCCGACATAGTTGTTATCCTTTGCACAAACTAACAAAAATAATTTACTCAAGGTACTCAGCTTTAGGGCTCCCAATTCAAGCTGAGTATTCATTCCTACATGAGGAAGTTTATCTAATAATAGATGAAAGTAATTTTTTTACAGAAAAAATTATTTGTTTAGAATAAGAAAGACAAAAAGAAAATGGAAATAAGGTCTACAAATGCAACTTCTGGTAACCATTTAAAAGCCACATAATCCTTGGTTTTTTCCTTGTCTTAAGAGACAGACTTTCACATGAAATTAGACCTTGCAAATTTGTTACACTTAAAATAATTTAATGTAATAAATGCAAAATAAAAGATCAAGATTGAAGGGGTGAAGGTCAGATTTCCCGTGATTCCAGCCGCTCACTTCCTCAACCTTTAACAAGAACCAGGAACTTGTTTGTAAAATCAGGCAAAAGGAACAAAGATCTAGACCAACATCAATATTTTGCTAAACCAAATAAAGTCATCATTTCTACTTTTAAAATCCAAGTTCTACTTCGAATAAAAAAGACGATCAATATCACCTTTTAAAAAGGACTTATGGGCAGACAAACTGCAGATGGCTTTAAAAGAAGTAGATACAATCTTTATCAACAATGAATATCATTAAAGAATAGAATTTACCTCTAAAGCTAATAAGCTTAGCAGCTGCTTTAAGCAGTGTCAATTAATCAATTACCTGAGATTCTAGGAATTATCAAAGTAATAATAATTTAAGCCTTCAGTTACAGCCGAGCAATGTTTTATATCAAATGTACTCTTGTAAATCAACCGTTTTCTCTGTTCACAAGTCTTTGTTAACTTGATTAGAGCAACAAGAGGCATGAACCTGTGCCACAACTTAAATGTCCAATTCATTAGCTTCAGTAATATTAACTCCAGTTCAAAAAATTGTAAAACAAAGTGTTCTTAAAAATTGTAGAACTTACAAGAGAGAAGAGTTGCATTTTGAATATTTATCTTAGGCAGGTTAAGATTAGAACCTGAAAAACTTGGTGCATGGCTTCGATTTGCTTCCTATACCAGTTGGAAACTCCATTTCTGTTGCATGACATTAATTACGTCTTTGCAGTTAAATTTCCGTGAACTCTTAATCTTCATACTTCAAGAATTCAACAATTACAATAAATAACACTTAGCATCACTCACAAAACACCGTTGGAGTAAATTTTCAAGAACTTAACCAGTGCAAAAGTATATTATTACCAGCAAACCCTTAAAAGAGAGCAATGTTTGCCAACAAAAAACAGGATGAAGAAAACTCTAAGATAATATTTCTATCAAAAACTACCAATAAAATATCAAAACAAATAAAAAAATACAAAGAAGGTTGGTGCACGTAATATCGCATTAGATTCAATTAATAAATTCTAACCATGTTCAGGATGAAGTTAAGGCATCGATTGTTTATAATTAAAAAGGAGGTTGAGCGAAAGTTCAAACTCCCAGCTGCGGAACTGGTTTTAAGGATTCAGAATTAGGGTTTATAACACTCGAACAACACATTCGTTTACACTATTGCACTTTCTCCCAATTCAGGTTCACAGTTCTGATTCAAGCCATTATATACAATGACAAATATAGTAAGAGAATGTTCAAAAAAAGGGCAGCCCAATGCACGAAGCTCCTGCATATGGGGTCCAGGGAAAGGGCAAACCACAAGGGTCAATAGTACACAGCCTTACCTTGCATTTTGCAAGAGGCTGTTTCCACTCCTCGAAACCATGACCTCAAGGCACACGACGACAACAACTCTACCATTGCGCCAAGAGAATGTATAACCTTTAGCCATGAATAACCAACAGCAACTAGCAGTTTGAAAAGGAAAAGGAAAGAAAAACCCTGCATCTAGATAGGAAGGAGGGCGAGACACAGTAGGCTTCAAAGAGGAATAAAAGGACATAGTAGTTTAAAGAGAGAAATATTCACAATCAAACCAAGTTCCCACAGACACAGACAGCACCACTTTAGCCAACTACATGGACCCAGAAAAAGCCCCAGCTCCCGAAAAAGACCAAGATTGTTCAATCCCACACAATCAACTCTAAATGACACTCATTACCTCTCTTCTTTCCACACAAATCCTTCTTCTACCCAAGGAAAAACAATAAGATATAGCACGGTTTACTACTCAATAAAAACCCGATACTCTATCTCACTCCAATAGACACCTACATCATTGACAAACAAAACCACGATCCAAACACAAAAAAAAGAAGATGATATGCAACAAACGAAATCAAAATCTCCATATCCAAGACATAAGAGAGACGAACCTTGCTTATTCCGTTTGGATCCAAAACCACCGCCATTGCCATTCAAGGCATGTTCCGGCCTTATCCTCTTCCTTCCAGGCCCAAAGGAATCCATAATGGCAAGAGATCAACAAAGAAACTCAGAGAGAATGAGACAGAGAGAAACCCTAGAAAATGGGAGGGTTTTTGGGAGAACCGCCTTTAGGGTTTGTGAAGGAGACAGAGAAAGCGAGGCTCGAAAAGAGAAAACCCTAATAGCAAATGTTGGGTATTTTGTGGGGAGAGAGAATAAATAAAGATCTTAAATGAGAGAGAGGGATTTGAAAAGGAGGGTTTAAATTTGGTTAGTTCTTGGGTTGGAGTCCGCGCGGAAAAAGCGTGGCTCGAAAAGGCAAAACCCTAAGAGCAAATGTTGGGTAATTTGCGGGGAGAGAGAATAAATAATACATTTAATGAGAGAAAGGGATTTGAAAAAGAGGGTTTAAATTTGGTTAGCTTTTGGGTTGGAGTCCGCTCGGAAAAGGGCCTGACGTGGGCAATCTAGAACGACCTAACCAGATTTGCATTCTGGATGTGGTTGGGTCTAGTGGACCCACAAGTAAGTAGCCCATAACAAAATAAAGACCACTTTTGTTGGGCCAAGCTATGGGCTATAGGAGCAATGTCATCTAAAAACATTGTATAATTGGGCCAGTTTATGGCCCTTAAAAAAAAGGAGCATCATAGGATATCTCACTGATAAAAGGGCAGCCCCAGTGCACGAAGCTCCTGCCTATGTTGGTTCCAGAGAAGGATAGGGCCACAATAGACTAAAGTAGGCAACCTTACCTTGCATTTTTGCAAGAGGCTGATTCTACACCTTAAACTCATGACCTCAAGGTCACATGAGGACAACTTTTACCGTTGGGCCAAGGCTCCCCTTTCGGATATCTCAGTGATCTTCTGTGAAATTAATCAGGCAAAAAATTCTCACTTTTACATGAAATAGCCTCACCTTTGAATGATTTGACATATTCATCTCATTACTCTAAATTTAATATCTCATAAATAAAAAATCATGATAAGCGGACTATTCTAAAGAAACCATCGTTGACCTCAGACCCATTGTAATATCCTTATGTTGTCATGCTGCAGTGGCAACCCTCCATGGTTATCAACCACCGCCGCTCTCTGTTGACACTATAATTGGAAACTTAGCGTTTGTCCCCATGGAAAGGCTCAGACCGATAGTGTGGACTATCTATGTTACCAAACCCCTATCGAATGCCATCTATGGGCAGGTGTCTATTATATCACAATATCATCATATCACAATCTTGGAGGGTGGGTGGCCGACCCTATCCCTCCTAGCATGACGCCCACCGAGCGAGAGCACCTGTCATCAAATATAAAACGCGAAAATCATATGTGTATGCTAAAACTCAAGAGCACTCATAACTTGAAATCCTCAAGACATGCCACTCATCCTGGGGTTAGCCTATAAAAGGACCAGCTAATAAGCCTCTATTCTTATTTTCATGTAAATCCATGCATTTCCAATATATAATAAGAAATAAATCTCTATTTAAGCATAATTAATTAACATCAAGCTCATAAAAACATTAGTCATGAGTTTATTCAATAAAAGATATCCAATTGTAATAATCATAATGTGCTCAAAGTCGCATGAAATCCACGGCAAATAATAATTGTAATTTAAATCACAATCATACATGATGTTATGTTTAAATATGGTTTAAAAATCAAGGCAAAGCATTAATTGTCGTCACCTACCTCAATATGAGACCACTAGTTTGCTAATAACTCCATTTAACTAGTATATTCAAGTGCACCTATACATGTCACACCACTATTTTAAAAATTTTCTAAATAAAAAGTGGTCATTTATAAGTTTTTAAGTTAGAACTAGGTTCGCGTCGTCAATATGGTTACAACGCCTCTTTCGGATAGTGATTTGGACTCCTCTAGCTCCCAAAAATCAATTTTTTGTGAAAACATACACAAATGGGGCCTGCCCGACCATCATAAGGTGGTCTATACCGGCGGTTCCGTTTTCCACCGATTTTACACCAGCGTGATCTGGCATCATGAAGACGCCCGTAGCCGAGACGCCCAGCCGGGATGCGTCGCATGCGTCACGATCGTTAGGACGCAGCGTGTCCTAACCCCACCGAGACTGCGAATCGCGTCTCTTCCGCATGCGCGCGACGTCGCATACGATTGCGACGCCGACATTATTTGATGTCATCTTCTGGGGCGTTCCACAGTGCGTCCCGGCGTCGACGCCAGGGTGCCCACGTCGGAGAAGACGATCGAATTCCGGTCGTCTCCGGCAAAGCTACAGAGCTCCGTTTTGAGCAATTTTTGCTCCATTTTTCTCAAAATTTCCTCTAGAATCCATTTATGCCCTCTTTTTGCACTGATTTTTCCAAAAACCATGTTTTTTAAATGATTTTTCCCAAGTTCCTAAAAACATTCTTAGGTACTGGTTTTTGCGTTTTCTGGAGAAACCCACCGTTGGATCTCTCCCAAATTTAAAGGGTTTGATCTTGGGTCTCTTGCGCACCAGTTGGACAGTGTGATTTTCAAACAGAAGTGGTTTCATCCACGAAATCACGCTCCAACAGTAGCATGCGTAGATTTCCCAAGAAAACGTGATTTTCCTGATTTTAAATGCATTTCTATTTAATTTTTCCTATTTAATAATTACATAAATTAGGGTTTAAGGACTTACCTTGCGTTGCTAGTTGTTGCCGAGCATTGCTGGAGTTTCACTCGCTGAAAAAATTGAAGTTTTCAGAGCTTAGGGTTACTGCGTGAAACACAATGAAACACTCAAAGTAGAGTGTTTTGGCTCCTCGGGAAGGGTAGTTATAGGCTTAGAGTCCTAGGGGAAGAGAACATCTTCCATCCACGCCTCTTTCCATGGCCTCTCTGGCGATTTCGTTGGATCTGGTAGAGATGTTGGAAGACGGGGGTGGCATTATCAATTTGGGCCCCTGTGTAATACGTCTCTGTCAAATGACTAAAATGCCCCTATGACTTCAATGACTCCTAACTCCCTCATTTGAGCTCTGTTTTTCTCGTTCTTTGTGGCGTTTGAATCGTATCGACGAGCACTTTCAATTTCTTAAGTTTTCAGGAAAAAATTTCATCTATAAAATTTTAATTTAATTTCTTTAGAAATTTCTTAATTTATACTAAAAATTAAGGATATTACAGTTACACCCATGGCCTAGTGTCACAAACCACTAGGCCACCGGGCTCTGTAGCGTTTGCCTAGGGTTATATGCGTATTTGCAACGTGCTTGTGGTGCAACAGGACCATTGATGTATAAAAACAGAAGATTAGTCCCAGGTTGATTGAAGGATCTCAAACTCTCGATAGAAAGGGCTGCAAAGGTTGAGATGGTCTTGCTACTATGTGAAATGGTTCCATGAGCCAGTTATTTGACTACAACCTCATGGCACAATGGAACCAGTTCTAGACAGACCCAATTAGTCTTCAGGTTCCCAATCACTCCACTCTCATTGGCACAAATAAAACAGAGACTATAAGTTTAGTATTAAATGGACATAGGTAATTTACATGGTTTGGGTCTAGCAATGCCCAAAGAGGGTCCACTTTAAGTACATCAAGCAGAAAGGTTCAGGAGTTGACATCCAAACTCTCAGAGGTTCCAGTGGTCGATGCTTGTGAGGTTAGCAGGTCGACAGCCTCATTAGCCTGTTTATATGCATGCTTGATTGGTGTTAGCATAAAATTGGAAGCGGATTCACTTGCACTCGGTTGAGATCATCAACGAAGTGCTGATTTAGGCTAGTTAGACTCTAGTTGTGGGATTCTCTCGCTCATGGGTTCTCATAGCACTCTCCCTTGGAACATTTTCGCAACCTAAAAAATAAAAAGGCAGCCCCACTGCATGAAGTTTCTACGTTTGTAAAAAATACGCAGCTTTATCTTTTATTTTGCAAGAGACTGTTTCCACTCCTTGAACCCATGAATGGTTATTGATTGGAAACATTGTACAATAAATGATTTAATTCATCCAAATTCATTTTTCACTCCCTATAATTTGCTTAATAGTTCATCTTTCCCCATATTTTTCTACCGATTGATTGGTTCAATCCACTAGCTTCTGATTCATGTATGGAATCTCATCCAAAGAGATATACATCGACAGTTTCATCATATTGTTCCTTTAGTTTTGCATATGCTTAAACTTATAGACTTGCATCTAATTCTTTTACACTACTCTCGCTACTTATTCTTCTATTGCAGTTTCCTTTCTCGATGATCTCATATGAGCTCCAAGCCTACTGTGTCCATAATTCTTCACATGGTACTTTCTCTTGACAATTTTGTTGCAATCCAATGAGCTAAGAATATTTTAAGATCATCCATGGTAGAAAAGAAGATTTTTGCTCGGAATGCTTTTAGGCCCTATGAATGAGGATTGCTGATTTATTTTATTTGGGGCACTATGGATGTTTAGGATTGTCCCATAAATTAGATCTTCAGGCAGTGGCTATCTTTGAGGGGGTCAACAAATCAATGATTCTGATGTTAAAGAGGTGCTCCCACCTATTTGCACTGTAATTTCCTAGGAAAATTAGCTTAGACCACCATATAGTCCTTCCATTAAACAACTAAAACATAAATTTAATAATCCTTAGATCACAGCTTAAGTTAAAAAGTTCAAATTGGCGAATAAATTGGCAAGATAAATATGAGTAAAATTTGGCAACGATTCTTCAAAAAATTGTAAAAAAAATACTAGGATGCAATTTTCAGTTTTTTTTTTTTTTTGTGACACCCCGGGTTTTCTAAAATCTTTTCTTTTTTTGTAAAATTTTTTATTATTTCAAAATAGGAGGGATCCCTGAAATAAAACTCAAATATTTAGAAATTTTATGCGGCGTCAAGGAAAAATCCCCTATAAAGAAAACCTTGAATGTCATTTACACCCCAAAACTACAATGCGTACCAAATCATATTTAGGTATACTGAGCATGCTCAAATACAAAACCATGAGAAATTGTGCAAACTGCAAAGAGACAATGATAATAAAAATCCCAAAGCTCCAGGGTCCATCCAAAATCACCACATCATTCATATATAAGCATATACACACTATACAATGGTATGGGTCTAATATATCAAGATACAAATATCTAAGTAGAGCGCCAAAAGTCCACTACAAGTCTAAGGACGTACACTACTATGTCTCCGAATGAAATTGGTATAGAGTCCTCAGGTCCCCGTCCAGATCTATACTATTCTACCTACTTCCCTCTCCAATTGTCACGCTCCAACTCTAAGGCATTGCAAAACAAAGTAATGCCTCAACAAGCTAGGCTCATGTAGGTGATTTACATTGAATATAAAACGATAAGAAATAACAAGGTACAAAAACCTTAATTTCATACGATGAAGAATATACCAATTCCATGATATAAATAAGGCAACATAAGTCATGGTGTCAGGACATGCAAAATCCGAAAAGATATGCAAATACAAGTTAGCCATAACCAGGTGAGTCTATATCCAACGAACAATATGAATGTATATCAAAGCATCAAAACAACATACATGGTTAAGTCCTATGAGTGTCTCAGGTACACTCACGGCAACGTGGGGTCAACTCTCAATATCATCTGCTTTCACCCTTTCACCCACAATGGGCACTCAGGCACTCACGGAAAGGTGCATTCCAGTTCCGCTTTCACCTTGCACCCACACGGACACTCAGGCACTTGGCACTCACGGAAAGACGCATTTCATGCCCGCTTTCACCCTTTCACCCACAAGGGGCACTCAGGCACTCACAGGGGAAGGGGGATGCATCCTATCCCAAGCTCAATAGTCTCAATCGTCAAGGTATAAAGACTCCCACATATCAAACATCTCAAGAGTCAAATAATGTAATTGAAATATGCCAAGAACAGTGCATAAAACATATACAAGGAAAGTAGTAAACATCTCGGTAATACATACTGAAAATGGTCTCATGCAGCATGATAGGACATATAACATATGCCTCAAAGTTTCAATTACTAAGTCATGGTTTAAGAAATCATGGGAAATCGCGAATGAAATCACCTACCTCGATAAAGTCGTACTCCAATCAGGCACGTATGCAATATCAAGTCGTATACCCTAATGTACCTGTCACATCATAAGTCATTATTGATTGTTAAATCTCTCATTTTCATCATGACCCTTAAAATTTCTATTGTGTTTAGTGATTCACACATATCTTTATAATCACATCTCAATTTGACGGTCAAATCACTCTTGATTAGCACATCCTAAGGTAGTTGTTCAGATCGATCATTATGATAATTTTTTCTTGGCAATTCTATAAGATCTATCCTTCAAATCTCCTAGATCATCTCATGTTTGACCTATACAACCAAGCTCTGAAGCCTGATCATCTATTGATTGGCTTGATCTAAGTCATCGAATAGTATTTAGTGGTTTGACTATTAAAAAGTTACTCTAAACTAGATTTTTATCTTAAATCTAGGTCCACCTTGTTGAGATAATTGCAACACCTCTTTCGTATCGTGATTTGGACCCCTATAGCTCCTAAAATCACATTTTTTATGAATGGACAATAAAAAACCCTCAAAATCAGGAAAAAGGGTCCGCTGCACATGCATTGTGCGAGTGCCGTCAGCTCGCGCGTGTGCACTGCACGCGTGTCGTGGGCTCCACCCGGTTGTAGGTCACCGTTGTCGGAGACAGTAACCGGACTGGTTCATCGTCGCCAGAGACGACCGCTAGAATCCAATCGCCGATGACCCCAGGTACTCCATTTTTTGCGATTTTTACACCTATTTGTCCAGTTTTTCACGTACATTCCATTTTCGCAAATTCCTTCATTATTTGTCATTTTTTCATGATTTTTGTTATGTTTCTAAAAACCCTCACCCTACTGCTTTTGGGGGTTTTTCAATGTCCCTAGCCGTCCGATCACCCTAGAATTTTATGTGTTTGTCCCTTGCATTATCAAGTTCATGATGAACGGTCCAGATCCTCATCTGGCACCATTTCATGGACTTACTTCGAGGGCAAGAGTAACTCATTCAACTCACCGGAAAACGACATTTCTAGCGCTAAACAGAGAAGAAACATGGGAGGAGGGATAGAGACGGCCTACCTTAGTTGTCTCGTCACGCATTGAGGGAAGAGATCAACAGTGTCCTCGCACAGGAGCTTGTCGTTGGGGATACAGTTTTCTGGTGGCTGCACAGCAGTCGATCACCATGAATACAAAGGGTGCCGGGAGGGAAGTGCATTTAAGGCACCCCTACACCCCTTAAATGCATTTATATATATATATCTATTATTTATTTATTTATTTATTTATTTTATTATATATATCTATATGTTTGATGACCAGGATTATTTGCTGAAATAATCTCCTGTTAAGATGGGCGGTGGGGATGATTTTTGTGGGCCCCACATGTGCAAGATGATGATTTTTCCCTTCTAAATAATTTCTTTTAAATATGAAATTTAAAATAATTTAGCATTTTTACTTCGATATTTGATTTTAGCGTTTTTAGTGGCGTTGAACTCCATTTTTCAAGCACATCTCAAATATTGAGGTTTTAACTTGAAATTCCCTCTCTAAATTTCTTAAATTCTCAAATTTTCAAAATTCATAAAAATTAACTATTTTAGAAATTAAAATAGTGACTGTTACATTTTTTTTAACTATCTTTATAATTAAGTCAATCCCCCTAGAAATAAAAATTTGCTAGGCATGCAAAAACACAAATAACTTTAATGGAAGCCTAAGTGCCTATTTGATTGGAAGGAAAATGACGAAAATGGATTTCCAAGAATGAAGAATTCTCCATGAAAAATATTTTACACATTCAAATTAAAATTAAGCTAAAGAACCAAAACCCAAATTTGTGATATGCCGTAAATTTTTTGGATATTTGACAGAATTCAACTTGAAGGCATACAATGCTTTTCTTGTAGGATTATTTTTTTTAGAAATCAATTTCCATCACCTTCCACCTAACCAAACTCACCCTAAAAGCAAAGCCTTTGGTCATCAATTTTTTATGAAGGGACTATATTTAAGGGAAAAAAATAAAGTCCACCACTTCGATGAACATCTTACTAGAAAAAGGCAAAATATGAGAGCTTTACAAACCATCGTTTATCATCATTCAGTCTTTTGCCCATTCCTGTCTCTACGAGCTCGTGCTTTCCAAAAGCCATCCACAACTTTTTGCAAGAATTACCCCCAATCTTCCAAACCAAACAAGTGTAAATACATTGGCTTAGATAATAACTAAACACCCATATTCATCTAACAGGGGGAACGCTTAAACAAAGGCCGTTTAAACTTGCTTCGGATATCTTGCAAATAGGAAAATCGCAAGATTAGATGCCATTAGCATCCTATACAACCATATTTATTTTTTCCATCGAATTTAAACCATTGTCTATACTGAGTTTCCAGACCAGACCATGTGTGTCTGATTATTTTAGATGCTAGAATCATCCAATCTGCATACTCTTCAAACTACTAATTATTCGAAGACTAAGCAATTTAATGGGAAAGATTTTTGGTTGTGAACAAGAAGACAAGCAATTGGATCACTAGACCTTCTAAGTCCATGTGTACTTAAGGGTGTACAACTCCGTAGTGATTTACACACACAAACATTGTTCAGGAGACTCCCATTGGGATTGTCATTTATAGAGAGGGCTATATGGTCTCTGGGGTGATGGATATGCTTGCAATTTTGTAGAACATGTAGGGCCTTTTGTGAAACAAGTTCCTTACGCAATAAGGCATTCAAAAGAGCATCAATGGCCTGACAATTTGATACGTATAAAACTGCTCTAAGCATCATTCGCATCTTGCCACCACTTGAACATTCTGACAGTTTGTTTTACGTTAAGCTGTGATGCCTATTCTCAAGGAAAAGGGTGAGGATTTGAAGCACTTCTTCTTTCACCATGGACTCAAAACACTGAAGCACATGTTAAAGCTTGGATGGAAGAAGGGAAAAACGTTGGGAAGAAGAAGGAAGAGGTTCATAGGGGCCATCGTAGAAGCATGAGTTAGAGATTCTGATACATCTTTCTTAATTGTCAGTGGTGGTTCTTGCAGCGTTCAACTCCAAAAACGGTTTCTATGGCATGTTGAGATGGCCTTAGATACTGAGAGCCTAGTGTTGCTTTCTCTGTTTTTTTGCTTTTCATTTTTGTCTTTTTTTTTCCCTTGAGAAAGATGTGGGCTTCGAATTTGCCACTATTTATTTTTCTTAAGAGTTGGTCATGCTTTAAGAGAATAAATAATATATGATGTGCATTCTTACTTTACCTTTGTGGCTAGCTTGAAGTTGTTTTCGGACCATGCAACAAGTATGCCTCCTACTGCGCCTGCTGCTTTTTCTCTTCTTGTTATGCAGATCTAAAGCTAATTAAGCATTTACTAGATTTTGTATTGATCAAAGCAAATTGAAATTAGGATATGAGGGAAGAAGGATGTAGCAATTTGGGAGTACCAATGGCTAATTTAAGTCTCGTTTGATGTTGCAAACTCTGAGCCCACCATTGACTCGTCGGAATCAGCTGCGTTTTTATCTTGGTTCAGTTCTCATCTGGGTCTGTGTTTTACTTTACTAACTGAACAAAGAAACTCTTTAGAATTTCTCAAGTTATCGAAAATTGAACTCCATCAAAATTTCTTCTCGAGTTAATCATAAGCCTGAACTCATGACTCTGTTTTAAGGGAGCCGATTCCTCCTTTGAGTCAAGTTTTTAAACACTTATCTCACGAAAATGATATTACATAGGAGCTAGCAGCTCCTACGTCTTGACCCCGCCAGTACATGTAGCAACGTTGAAACATCATACGACAATCTGTTTCTTGTAATCCCCAACTATCTGTCCCAACCAAACAATAGAAATCTAAATAAGGGGGTTGGTAAATTCAACACACATGATCTAAATTCAGCTCTTAATTGGATTAGCACGCAGACCTATGAAGGTGGCAGCCACAACCATTCTGATTTGATATTCCTTTACATATCATTTTTATGGACATTAATTTCACTTAGTTGAATAACTCATCCATCAGACATGCTCAAATATAGAATCCACTTTCCTGGCGCAACACACCTCTTCTTCATCATTTTCCTGGGGAGGCAGTGCTCGAGTACTGAGCTCAGCAGAGAAGGGTGGCCTCTCATGTGGTTGATTAGACCTGTTCAGGTGATTCATGTTATTGGGGATGATGATTAATCCTGAAACAATGCTAATTGGATGTATCTGAAAACTGAAAAGTATATTTTCAATATAATAACTATTGGGGTGGGCTCCACATGTAGTCCATGCTATGAGATGTTAGGTCATTGTAATTGTGTGTGAGAGAGAGAGTTGAAGAAGGCTTTGAGCCGCCTCCTCTTCATTATAATCTGATTAGATAGTACTTTTTCTCCTCTCGTGGATGTAGGCATGACAGTCAAACCATGCGTCTTTGCCTTTTTCTTTGTTATGTGTTTACATATCTATGATCCTGACCATCAAATTTGCAAATCGTGGGAGATATGACCATAACGAGTGTTATTAGAGCGAGATTGATCGAACGATACACTCAAAGAAGATCACAGCAGCAACGACTTTCATATTCAGATTCATACTCTAGAAACTCAATACAGCTGCTGACATTGTGAATCAGCTGACATCGGTAGTGAGGAGTCTTAACTTGGCAAGAAATGAGGAGAAGCACTACCATCAAATTTTCCATCAGAAGAAGGATTTGGAGCTTGCCACAGGCGTAAGATGGAAGAGGACATCGCTACAGAAGCCACCGTTGGCAGTGGAGGGTACGCCTTTCACTAGCATCACCAGAAGAAAGAAACAAAGGAGGAAGTTGTGGACTTTTGGTTCAGCGGATCGAACGGGAGCAAGTTTTAAGACCTATTCTTGTCTCGTCGTATAGATAGATCAGATTTGTTAGCAGAAGAGAAACTAGATCTCTTCATTGAACTCCCACTCTCACAGTCTTGAACCTTCGATCCCTCCTCTCTAGAAATCGAGATCTAGATTTGCGACTCTCCTCCACGGCATCTACCTTGGTTATCATCGTAGTCTTCATATTCGACCTGATCTCCTTCGCCCTTGCTGTTGCAGCTGAGGAAGGGAGAGGAAAAGAAGTTGAAAATTATTCTTGCGATTTCCCTTGTAGTTATGAGAGTTTCCATAATGATGATTGGAGTGATTTAAACAGTTGAATCACTAATGCTGGCTATTGAAGGTGTTGCGAAATGGTTTGGAATATCATCCATGGTTTGATTTTTAGCAATAAAGCCTTCATGACTTAAGTGCATATCACCAAGCTCGTCAAACATAATAGCACCATAGTGGGCCTGAATAGCCGTGACAGCGTCCTTAAAATCAGAATTCAAGCCACGAAGAGTAGCTATAAATAGATCCTGCTTGTCAATATGTTTGTCAACGACTAACAGTGAGTCGGCTAGATCGCGGATGATCCGGATGGAATTTGCATTGGGCAAGGAGGATTTGGAAGCATGTACAAAGTAGAACTTCCTAATGGTCATACAGTTGCCTTGAAACTGCTACGAGAGTCAGATTTCGACGAAACTCCGAATAGCGAAGATGAAAAAGAAAAAAAAGAGATCGAATGTGAGATTGCCATCGATCTCACTTGTTGACAGTGAAAGTAGATTCAGAGAGAGCAGTTGTAGCTGTCGCCTATTAGAAGGAGAGATCAGGCGATTGAGCTGCTGCTTCCACCAGCCGGCAATGGAGTCACCGAGCACCGGCGGAGCGATGAAGACAACGAAGGAAAGGAGAGAAAAAAGAAAAGAAAAGGAAAGGAGAGAGAGAAAGGAAAGAGAAAAAGGGAAGGGAGGAGAGCTACTGGTGGAGAAAACTAGAAGAACAGAAGGAGATCCAAATCCTACGAGTATTCTGGCTAGTCCGATGGAAAGACTCTGGTATCCCCCGTGCAATAACGCAAAGAGAAAGGAAAGAAGAGGAAGCCGAGAGAAAAAAGGTGGTGGAGAGAGATCAACAGCGGGCTGCGGCGTCACTGTCGTTGGCGGAGCTGCCACCATCAATCAGAAGGAGCTGGCAGCCGAGAGCTCCTGTGGGTGTAAATCGTAGGCGAACGTAAGCGGAAGAAGGGGGGTTTGTTGGTGGAAGAAGAAAGCTTTTATAAAGGGCACTAGTTGTAACAACCACAAAATTGATACTGTTCTGAGTGGACTCAGTGAGAGCTGAATGAAGACTCGATGATAACTGGAAGTGGACTCAATGACGGTTCGAGAAAGACTTGTAACAACTGGAAGTGGATGACTCAGTGATAATTGGTAGTGGATTCGGTGGCAATTGTGAGTAGATGATTCAATGACTACTGCAAGTGAATGACTCAGAAATTACTGTAAGTGGAAGACGTGGTGACAATAGCAAGTGAATGACTAGGTGATTATTAGGAGTGAATGACTCAGGAATAGTAGCAAGTGAACTTAGGAACAGTAGTGAGTAGACTCGATAAGCAACAAAAAGAGATGACTCGTGATAATTGATGAGTTGACTTAAGTGATTAGTGGCGAGTAGACTCGAGTGACTATTGGCAAGCGGATTTAGTGACCTTGTGAGCAACCGATGAGAACGACTAATGAGGGCAACAAGGTCAGGTTCAAGAGGAATTAACAGGCTTCTATGTGGTAGGCTTGTAAATGCTAACAGCATGCTATGTGAACGGTAGTACTTTAACACAATGAGAGTATTGAGAAGAGCGAGCAGTAACACCAAATGACATATCTGTAACTGAATCTGTAAACTCCCACACGATTAGACTGTTAATTAGTCACCAACACCCAGATCTACAACTGATCTAATCCATTCATCACGATCCAACTTTGATCGACCATCAAAACCTAGATCGGTCACTAAACATTAGATCTATAACCGATCCACCCCTTTGAGATGACATGACAATTGAATGACTCAAAATAAGCACAAATAAGCACAAACGGCTAATGGAATAGCTAGAAAGCACATAGTTATTGGATGGGGAGTTTGATTAAAGCTATATTTATATTTTGGGGGAGTTGAACCAAGTTGTTGAAGTATTTAATGCATTCTCCTCTCATGAGTATGGAGGGAAAATTTTAAGGTAGGCATGCATGTGGTCCATACCCATCATCATCATCATCATTAAGCCCTTAGCCTAATTAGGGGTCGATCACATGAATCTTATTCCTCCGTTCCTCTCTATTAAGTACCATACCCATGAGACAAAAAAATCTCTATGAATATGAGACATTAGGTCATTGTAATTATGAGTGAGGGAAAGATATTAAGTCATTGTAATTAGAGGATCATTGAGAGAAGCTTTAAGCCTCCTCCTCCACATTGTAATATGATCGAATAGTGGACTTCATCCTCTCTCTCTCTCTCTCTCTCTCTCTCTCTCTCTCTCTCTCTCTCTCTCTCTCTCTCTCTCTCTCTCTCTCTCTCTCTCTCATGTGTGTGTGTGTGATTGTCCTATTGAAGATCTACTATCCTGATCGTTAGATCTCCAAACCAGGGGAGATCTGACCATAACACAAACATGGATGTCATAAACATTGTTTAAAGAATAGACCAAAATGAACAAGTTAAGAGCACATTTTTTGCATGTTAAAATCAACCAATGTTGGTGATGTTTATTATATAAGGTATCTGAAGTGAAGTTTCTAATTTGGCAGTGTTGATTGTTTTACTGTAAGTGCACATGCTATTGTAGTATAGCTGATGCAGGTATAGGTTGATCCCACGAGGATTCGACTTAAAAAGATGTAGATTAAATATTATAATAAAAATTACAAAAGTCCAAATTCAAAAAGACATAAATCTAACTAATAAATAAATAAATTCTACTTCCCTAGCTTGATTATGACAAAATTCTTCAAATATGATATAAAAAACTTTGATCGGCCTTCATTAATCTTTCACTGGTACTTCTAATTGAAGATCTAATGGCTATATTGAGCAAATTCTCCAAAATTGAGAAGATCTGGGCTAAAGAGTATTTTGAGTGGCTTAGATATGATTTTTGGATTTTAGCTTCAATATCAGAACTAATGGATAAGATAGGAGATGTCCTAATATCAAAATTTAAAAACTAAGTGGAATTCTAATGAAAAATAGATCAAGAATTGAAGTGATTCTATTTGTTAAAGCTAAATCGTTGATTTGGTTTAAGCTTTAATAAACAATATTGGATTACACAGTTTATGGATAAGCAAAACAAGGATAAAGTAGAACTATGATAAGAAAAGGATAAAAATATATTAAATAGGGACACTAAAGGAATTTTATTTAAAGAGTAAAGGGTAAAAACAAAAAAATTAATTGTTTTTCTAATTTTAACAGAAAAACAAAGAAACCCGATGGAGAAGACATTGAATCAGGTGAAGCCGGAGAAGCAAAGGATGTGAAGAAGAAGAAGAAGGGGGAAGAGGAATTAGGAGAAAAAGGAGAAAACCCAAGTCCTATGAGTTGGTTGGTGCTGGCGTTGGCCGGATGGAACATGAGAAGGGAGCCGAGGAGAACAAAATCGGTCGGTGCCAAAGGGTTGCTCATTGGTCTCTGCGGTGAATAGGGGTGAGGCCGGTGGACTAGGAGGAATAGGGAGGCGGTGATGGGGACTACGTCGCTGCTTGCCATTTGCTGTGGTGAAGAAGAGATGCAGACAACAAGAGAGAGATATAGAGAGAGAAACAGAGAGGAGAAGCATGAGATGGGGAGGAGTTGGTTGTGGTGGAGACAGTGAGGGAACAAGGAAGATGGTAGATGGGGATGGTGCCAACACTATGCAGTGCAGTGCAGTGCGTTGGGTGGAAAGAGAGAGTGGAAGGGATGGCACAAGAAATTGGCAAGGTGTAGCAGGTTGTGTTGCATCAGGCGGTGGAAAGAGAGAAGCAAAGAGAAATAGAGAAGAAGGGGAGGAGTAATACCCCGGGATTCCAATAGTCATAATATTGTCCGCTTTGGGGCGCCCATACAACCCTCACGACTTTGTTCTTCCCAAGTTTCCTAGGAAAAATGTGTTGTTCCGTGGGCAGAGTGCATAACAGATACAATATTGTCCTCTTTGGATCCCTCACCCTCTTGGGCTTCACCTCTTGAGACGCGTTGTGACCATTAGAGTTCCTCGTACTCTTATAAACAGCTCAGTTTCCTCTCTCCAGGCAATGTGGGACTAACTCTTTGTCCCTCACCCCAACCTAGAAGCCTGCCAACCTTCTCTTGGTCCACCCTCATCGGCCCAGAGCTTCACATCTTCCCCCCTTAAGGAACACGCATCCCTGCTTGATAGTCATGACTAGGCGCTTGTGTGCGGCTAGCTGTCACACCACGAGGGGAATTAGCTCTGATACCATTTGTGACGACCTGGGTTTTCAAACGAAAATTTAAATACAAACTAATTTCTAATGCAGGATCGATCCAATTTGAAATATTTTTGTAAAATAGTGCAATGCAGCAGAAAATCTTTTCTTTTATATTCACTTTGAAAAACCTCAAGTGTCATTTTTCTTTTATAAAAAACAAGGATTCTCGGTGAAATGAGCGCTCATTTCTATCGAAAATCTAACAGAGTTTCCTCTGTTTTTCAGACATATGACATTTAATGCATGTCATTGCAAAGTACCTAATAAACATTGTTGACAATTTTAAAATATAAATAGAGACTCTGTCTCCTTTTCATACATCTAACAAAACAAAATAGTTTACCTCAACACAACACACCCAGAACCTCCACAACACAACCTAGTCACATAAGTCTTCCAAATTCCTATAATTACATACAATGCAGTCTCTTTTTCATTTCTAATACGACACTTCAATTCAAAGACAAATTCTTACTTGTCCTCTTTTCAAGCTTCTGTTGGTGCACTCCTGTCAATAAGCAACTCCTATTCCTTAGGAGTCCTTTGTTCTACGATACTGTCAACATGCCAAACCTACTACTATTCTCTGTATCTGAGGAATTGCAAACCACAGCAATGCCTCAGCAAGCAATCACTTGTGTATGTGGAATAAGACGCAATATTTTATATAAACAAAAATCATTATAATTATATATAAATCAATTTAGCCATGCTAAATCATGCAAATAACAAATCAATTATCATTTAACTTGAAATCATTCATAATTTTGATAAATGTTGAATGATTTCAAGTTAAATAATAATTGATTTGTTGTTTGCATGATTCAGCATGGCTAAATTGATTTATATATAATTATAATTATTTCTATTTATATAAAATAGTAGCAGGTTTGCCATATTGATAGAGAATAGTAGCAGGTTTGGCATATTGACAGTATCCTAGAACAAAGGACTCCCAAGGAATAGGAATTGCTTACTGACAAAAGCGCACCAATAGAAGCTTGAAAAGAGGATAGGTAAAAATTTGTCTTTGAATTGAAGTGTCGTATTAGAAATGAAAAAGAGACTGCATTGTATGTAATTATGGGAATTTGGAAGACTTATGTGATTAGGTTGTGTTGTAGAGGTTCTGGGTGTGTTGTGTTGAGATAAACTGTTTTGTTTTGTTTTGTTAGATGTATGAAAAGAAGACAGAGTCTTCATTTATATTTTAAAATTATCAACAATGTTTATTAGGTACTTTGCAATGACAAGTGTTAAATGTCATATGTATAAAAAACAAAGGAAACTCTGTTGTATTTTTGGTAGAAATGAACGCTCATTTCACTGAGAATCCTTGTTTTTTATAAAAGAAAATTGACACTCAGGGTTTTTCAAAGTGAATTTGAAAGAAAAGATTTTCTGCTGCATTGCACTATTTTACAAAAATTATTTCAAATTAGATTGATCATGCATTAGAAATTAGTTTGTATTTAAAATTTCATTTGAGAACCCGGGTCGTCACAAGAGTGGTGAAGAGACAAGGAAGAGGAGAGAGGGAATGTAAACAAGAGAAGAGGAGAAGAGAAGAGAGGGTGCATTAGAGAGAATAGATAGAAGTTGAAAGAGAGAAGGGGGAAGGGATGCTGCAGGTGAGAGAGAGGGAGCGTAAGAGATAAAGAGAGAAGGGAAAAGTGGGAGAGAGAGAGATCCACCACTTTTAACCTTTTTTCTTCATCAAACTTCTACCATTTTTATAGATTTTCTTAAGGATTTTGACTTTGATTCAAACTCTTCTTCTTCTTTCTTATCCAGCTTTATTTTCTGATTATCTCCAATTTCTTTTCTTTTCATGCAATTTTCTTCTTTTCAATCTGATCTATCTAATTTCAATTTGGCTGATATGCAAAATATAAGACTAGATTAGAATCATCTAATCGTACATTGCACCTCTGATTAGCTCTAATGATCATCTGACTGTTCAATTTAGTAAATCAATGGTTGGATGGTCACTTGGAGCTAAAATGCAAAATTTCAGGATTGATTGATTAGATGATCTAATTAGATATTAAATTAAGGATATTTTGGCCAAAATTAAATACCTTAAAAGGTAGGAACTTGAGTTCTCTCTTCTCTGTATATAAGTTTTACTTTAGAGAAGAGAGAAAACACAAGCGAATAAATGCCTCATAGAGTGCAACTCTTTTTGGAAAAATACCTAAAACTATCTTCCTCTCTAGAGTCGTCAAAGGTTGATATGAACCACCTCTAAAGAAAGAAGATAAAAAAACTTTCGTGTGAATGGCAAGCTTCGGCTATCAAGCACTCATTTGTCCTTTCAGACTCAATTTAGCACCATTCTTCACAATGAATTTGGAGGATCCTTTAACATCCAAACACAACGTCACAAATGTCTCTCCACTTATCAAGGCCTTCTGAAAAGCCATTACTTCTATCATATCCATATCTAAAGTCCACTTCTTTCCACACATTATTCCTCTTCTTACCATATATCCAACTCCACTTGCCAAGAAGAGTTAAGTCTTTAAACATATACTAGAAGGAAATGTCTTATATAGCAAGCCCATTGGAGAATTGTACAAATGGACTGGTAGAAAATTCACCAAAATAAGAGGAATAAAATTATAAAAGGTCATAAGGATATTGGTGGCCCATGCACCGTGCACTATGTTACAGGAGACCCACCAAGTTTTCATGAGTACTATCACAAAATGGCATACATCTTGTGATTTGATACAACCTGTTAAAGTTCTATGGATAGTCATAATGATATAAACAAATGTCACAGAATCGTCACATGCAGTCACTACTTTTTGGTCTTCAACCTGTCTCAATCTTATCCATTTTGACGTGCCTTTGTACCGAAAGTTGGCGTATTCAAATAGCTATGTGGGTTTCTTATAAATGTATGGGATGGTAAACTGGTTTCTCGATCAATATTAAGGGTCGTCTCTTGATGGTTTACACAATCCAACGGTTAGTATTACGTATTCATGCCCTTAAGCGTGGATCGAGAAGTTGATTACTAAGCTAGATTCCGCTACTCTGTAGGTACAGCGAATTCCTTAATATCAATTTTCTTTTCTTTTTTTCTAAAGCAAACTACCTAAAAAGTTATATTCTGATATCTAAATCTATTTGAAATCTCTTCAATAAGTGAAAGTGTTTACATAATTAAAGTGTAAATATCCACGTACAATTCCACCGAAAGATAAATGCAGCAATCCATTTATATGATGATTGACAACTTATTGGCTAAACACTGTGTTTTGTGCTGTTAGAGATAATCATCATGTACCGTAAAAAGTCTCTTCAGAGTCTTTATAGATGCATGTTGCGTTGTTAAAGGGCGAAATAGGAGGACTCCAATCCTCTGACGAGAGAGACCTCCTCACCATGGTTAATCTATGGTAGGTCCTAACCAGCTATGGCAGCACTCGTCCTTGTGCGCGGTGATGGAAACACAGCTATACAAATATACCAAAAAATTTATGCCTCCTGGTAATGGTTCTCTAGCTAGTTACCAACTGTTATCAACAGCTCACGGCTAGTTTAGAGGTTACTATATCAAAGGAGAAAGTCATTAATAAGAAAAAACTGGTTGCTTTGAATTTGCTAAACAATTTGTCATCCATAATGGTATTGTGGAGTTCGAATCCCATCCCAACGAGGATGATAGCTGTGTTTTCCTTATATCCCGGCATGTCCTCAGTGCTCTCTTCTTTATTTGGTGGGGCACTGTAAAAAGTCAGTTCCTATGCATGAAGCTTCTACGTATGCAGGGTTCAAGGAAGGGCCAAATTACAATGGTCAATAGTATGCAACTTTACCTTGCATTTTAGTGGATCGCTGTACATGCAAATTATTCTAAGACTTATGCGTCTGGTGATTAAGGAATATAACTTATCATAAAAGATGCTCTCGATTGCTAATCCTAACTACTTTTCTAAATCACTTTAATGTGAAATGTACATATTGCTGATTCATAGATTTCTTAGTCATCCGATGTCCTTGGGGCTTTCTTAAGCATCCATTTGAATTGTATCAAGTGAACGGTTAGGGTTCTAAGTGGTCATCAGTTTAATCACCACATGTATAGGGGTATGAACCCACACCTTTGAAGTAGACCCGACTATAATGAGAGGTCCAAATAATGCTGTCATCTGGTTCATGTTCCTAGATATGATCGATGCCAGAAGGCATAATTGCAATGGAAACTGATTTGAAGCTCACACCTAGCTGTTAAAAGAGAGATTACTCCATTCAAACTCCCTGCCTCCAGTGATAGTGGTCCACTTAAGTACACTTGGATTTGAGCACTTTGTGAGTTGGTCAAGCACCTAGTCTCAGACACCAACAGCTTGTGGCCTGCCCGTTTGAGTTCCGTCACGATTAAAAATTATACACCGAGCAAATTAAGCCTTATAGAATGCATGAATCCGCCAATTTACAGATGGGATATTTATTTCTGTTTGGCATGGGACCAAAACCGTGTGCCGGTCACCTTTCTGGTGTAGGTCAGAAAATTGAGCTTTCAACAATGGCTCTACCCATTGTCGTCCTCATTTTTATATGCAGTGACATAAAGGGCTAGGCTTGAATGACCTTCATATAAGCACGTTATGACTCTTGATATCGTTTCCAAGTGTTTAACTTCTACTAAGACGATAACAATCTAAAATGTCTTTAAGAATTTTTTATTTTCATAATCCTAAAAACAATGTAAAAGGTTAAACAATGTGGGTTCAAATCCACTCGCCATCCAAACAAAAAGGAAAAAAATAACTAATTCTTGGATTTGTAATGGAGATAAACAAGTGTTTTAACACGTATGGGCCCTATAAGTTGAATACGGAATCACCTGATATCTAGACCACTTAGGCCCTTTAGCAGCCGCCTATCGAATCATCAATACCCATTATACTTGTTGCTATGATAAAGATTCTCTGAATAGTCTACATGATATATATTAATTAGTCAAAAGTACACTTTAATACTTAAAATTATTCACTTATAATACTTTAATATTTAAAATTCTAAAAAATTAATGTAGTCACTGAAACTATTAGTTTAAGTTGCACTTTAATCATTCGGTTAACCTTTTGTAAGCAAACTAATAGTTGAGCCCCAGTGATAATTATTTTTTATTTTATTAGAAAAGGCAAAAGTACACTTTAGTCTCTAAAATTATTTATTTATAACAATTTATTCTCTAAAAATATTCACTTATAACACTTTAGTTCTTAAAATTTCAGAAAACAATTTACTTCTAGGACTAAACTATTGCTTGTGAGGGCTAATCATTAGTTTTCTAACAGAAGGTTAACAAAAGGATTAAAGTGCAACCCAAACTAATAGTTCTTGAAACTAAACTATTTTTTTAGAATCTTAAGAATAAGTGTCACAAGTGAATAGTTTCATAGACTAAAGTGTAACTTTTTTATTATTATTAATTATGTATAAAATGAAGGAACATATAAGACTAAGAGACAAAACCTAGGAGTCTCGGACCAACTACTGAATTTTCTAGAAGAAAAGACCAATCCTTAAATCTGAAATGGTAGGCAATCCTACATTAACGTACATTCTCTAGAGGGCAATTTACATTGATACAACATGTCGGCCAATAAGCACAGTCTTAAGAAATTCGCATGCAATTTCTTATCGCATAACATAATGTGGTGCTCATTGTGGGGGTAACCATGAGAGAGAGAGAGAGAGAGAGAGAGAGAGAGAGAGAGAGAGAGAGAGAGAGAGAGGCAAGCGTGGTGATAGGTTCGTCGGTGGATTCATCAACATGTTATCAACAAGGTCAACTTTTCAATAGAAAAGAACGAAAAATATGATGATATGTTATGAGAACAGTCCATCCATGTTAGAGATATCCCATCGGCTCAGCCTTTTCTATGACATATGTTTGTGTTGTAAAAAGAAAGCCTTCTCTTTACAGCGTTACATACGTTGAACATTTGTGGCTGCAAAAATGCCAAGAGCAACTACACGGAGAGGAGTTGATTGCCTACTTGAGTTGTTGCTTGGAACATAACTGTGAAGTAGACTTTGATTGATGTGACATATTGTTTGGATGTCAATTAAATGAGCTACATTGTGTGATGTCTACGCGTGTAAAGTGATACGTAGTGGCCAGTTCAACCAGTCCCTCAATTGGGCCACATTCTTGAAACTGATACCTCTAAAATATTCTTTTCAAACGGATGATTTTGGACCTCGAAGTGTTTAAATTTAGTTTTTGTTGGTTTGAACTTTCTTTACAGTCTACTTTCACTACAAGAGCTTTTAAGATCATTCAACAGAGTAGTCACAACTTACCGACTACTTTCAGTAGAAATTTACAGTTTTTTCCCCATCAAATAGAAAAGTGGTGCATAACCTATAGGATTATTGAAATCACGGTGGAGTTTTTTGAGTCATCAACAAGTGGTTTTGAGTTAACTCGATTCACTGACTTTTAAGTACTGCTGTCAAGTTTTTATACTATGGCAACACCTGAGCAGTTAGATAACCAAACCTCTGGAGCCTAAATGTACACTTACAAAGGAGGTATACTCTCAGCCTCAGAGTGAAGGGCAACATTACATACAATTTTCTACTGTTTGTTAGTACATATGACATCTTCCGGAGTTGAAGTAGGATTTCATAGTGATGATTTATCTTTAGTTGATTTGGTTAGATTACCAGTTATGTTTTGGAGGTCTCGCCTTCATATCCCAGCGCAACCTAAATCATTTTATTATATAACAAATCAGTCAATGAGCCAATTAAATTTTCTAGCAAGTTGAGTAATCACAACAAGAAAATATACCTAAGCAGGTCGTCCTTAGCGGCTACATGTGTACATAACCAGGGTAGAAGTCTATAAGGCCTGCGGGGTAGCTGCAGTCAACAGTACCACATGATATCATAGAGTGGTGGCTGCAAATTGTTGTCTTCAAAGGACTGGGTCTATGCTCAAATGGCTTGAATTGAAGTTTGGTGCAGTGAAGGAACTCCTCATGGATCAATGGAGTACCTTCTATGATAATAGAATAGAGCAATTATCTTCCCTAAAAGAGAAATTTTGAAAGATTGTTTCTCCTTGTGACTTTTTCTTTAACATTGAGGCTTGAGAGAAAATTCAATGATTCAAATAAAATTCTTAAAAGTGTACCTTCTGGTTAGATATTTCAAATATATGGATACGAAGTAGATGTGTAGTGTTTATAGTTTTGTTATATCCATTTAGACGACTGCTTTAATTTTGTTAGAAAGTTGTTGGGATATTTCTGGACTTGGATTTGATTTAATGCCATTGTTTGCTGCATACTTTTTAGTCCCTTCCACATGTTTATTAAAAAATCTAGTCACCTAATATGTTCTCATAACTTAAGTGATTGGACTAACTTATTTCCCTGAACATCTGTGGTGGATGCAAGGATTGAACAGTCCATTTTCTATGTGATTTATGACTTGTTGCACATGGTATGCTTTCGTTACCAATAAAAATGCCATTTTTTTTTTGGTCTTTTTCACAATGGAAACAAGTGCGTGTGTAGAATGATAAACTATTATATATCCAATGCTATTCAATGTATGTGAGACAAAATAACTTCTTCAGCCTTTCCAGGGTTCTTTTGCTTCCATGTTTAATTTGCTTAGGTGAAGCAAAACATTCAATCTCATACCTACGTAAATGAATGATTCCCAATGCATTCTAAGAAAAGGAGCTCCGTGGTTGTTCATGTAAATGAACACCGAGATTCTATCCATTAATGAGTAGTCTATTTGTATAAGATTGCAATTGGAAAAATTGTTTCTAACATCAAGAGTTGTAGTTCTTTGGTATCAGAAATTCATTGTAAAATCATGAAGAACATGTTGTCTTTATCTTATCAGTTCTGTTATTACCAAGTTAATTTATCAGCTACTTGAGTTTCTATAGGTCTTTAGCTCCGATTAAGAAGAGCCCTTGGGAATTCTCAAGAAGAGGTGGTTCAAATCCATCAAGATTTCAATCACCAATTTCGTCTTCTACAAAAAAAATCTCATTCTGTAAAGTAATTCTTATTATTGTGATCTTAACTTTTATACTAAGTTCATATATGTACTGATAATTTAGGTATTACTATTTGTGTACTTAACTTAGATGGCTTCTTTTCTTTTATGTCGAATGAATGAAGTAGATAGTACAGTATCGCTATGATAATGATCATAATCTTTTATCCGACATTTTTCTTTCATGTCGAATGGCATTCTATCAAGGTAAGGCTTCTTCTTCACTATACAATTCATATCTAACTTTGTTTCTGCTATGAGATTTGTTAGACTTAGTTTCTGTTGCTTTTTGAAAACAAGCAAAGAACCTAGAAACCAAACAGTAATTAATAGAATGGCATTTCCATCATTAGGATCGGCATCTTCCTTCTCAAATCTCACATATGCTTATTATCGTGCCAAGCTTGAAAGAATTGTCAGGGCATGATTACAAGTTCTTTTATGATCAGTGTAGCAAATTTTCATTTACCAGGAGAGAGATTCTTAAGTAAATGGTGTTGTAATTGACAGGAAAGTTGTTGCTTCGTAGGCAACGAAGGAAAAGTCTTATAATCATTAGCTTTGCTAGAATGGTATTGCTTTCTCTAGTTATCTAAAGCACATGCAATATTTTTTATAATGATAGTTTGACTATTAACTGTTGAACTAATAGTTTTAAATTTGGTAACTGCTGATTTATCTCCTGAAAAATCTTGGAATAAATATTGCATTCTTTTAATTGAGATATTTTTAATTATGGTTTCCACTGGCTTTAAACTTGGTTGGCATATTTTACAGCAAACATACCCTCGGTATTTCTTATTTAAGTATTTAGAAATAGCAAGTACAGCAAACATGGTTGGGAATCTTTTGTTGATGCTACTGAAGTAGTGGAGCGCATTTTAAATGGATGATACTGAAATTTAGTGTAAATTTATTTCTATTCAGAATGCTTTTTGTACGTTCTTCAAGTGGAAAAAAATAGATTTCTCCAAGTGCTTAAGGCTGCTATTTGGGGTACTTTTTATAGATTTACTGTTCTTCAGGTCGAAATTTTAATTTAGTCTAGTATGAACTTAATGCTATTCAGGATGCTTTTTGTATGTTGTTTAGGTAAAAAACCATGGGTTTTTCTTTTTCATAGGTTTTCCCAATTGTTGATGTTCCTAAGCTATTTGTTGGAGAAACAATTTTGCTTAGAAAGAGGAATGCCACAGTAGCAGTCAGCCATCCATGGCGCCCTAGTTTTGCATGGGCAAGTCTTCTATTAATTGGTCAATCAGAGCCATATGAATGATCTCTTCGAGGTTGGATATCTCATAGGTCAACAACCACGATGATAGCCGCTTCTGTTTTCTATGGCCTTTATAGCATCTCTTTAGAGGCGACCTTTGCAACCTCTATACGTCCTTTTTCTTGCAGTGAACTCAGACTGAGTTTTACAAGAGCTTTCTCCTTTTGTTGGTTGGCAACCATGTTTTCGTGAATAACCTCAAACCACATCAATAAACCTATATCATAGACAAATAGCTACGGAATTTCACGTGTCGCATGTGAAGATTTCCAAATGTCCTTTTCCGCCATCTTCACACTGTTCTAGAGTCCTCATCACTACATCACTAGGACCATGTACAGCTTCAACTTTGTCGTCAATGTCAATTCAGCTTGTACTGCTTCTATGACTCTATGCAAGTTATCCAAATGGTTTTACTAGTGTTTAAAGCTCAAGGATAAGGAACCTCTGATTTTCCCTTCTTGGAAGTTTTAACATCATTACACATTCAGGATAGCCCCACGTTTAAGCACTTCCATTTCTCTGTGTCTTCGAACCGTTTACTGATCCATGAGCTGACAAAAAGCTGGTAATGGAGTTCAGGAAGTGATGAACAGTGGACTTGGATATTTGGAAATGGTGGCCTATTTGCGCCATTGTTGGTTGTATTGTCATGTACCCTAAGGTTTTGAGAATATCCTAGTGGAATATGCTGGGAAGTAGAGTTTCTACATCCACACACAAAACCTGGCCTTCTTCTGACATACAGGTTGTGCTTGGAAGATGTTCATCCAAAATATGCTCGTAGCAATCAAAAACTCTAAAATAGGAGAAATTTTTTCTTGTTGATTCCAAGAAGCAGTCTCATATGAGATAACAAAGAAACAACAAAAATATCCATGGAATTTAATCTTTTTCCCTGCTTCTGACATCCTTAAAACACAGAGCAAATTTTGTCAATTGACTATTCCAATTCCCATGCCAAATGTTCCCAAGAGGTCATTGTGTCTTCTTAATACTAAGGAAGAGTTTAATGTTCCTAGGGGATAATCATGATCGCATAAAGTTTATCCAATAAGCATCTTGTTGGCTTTCAAACTCAGTTATACATATCCATTCTCTCTCTCTCTCTCTCTCTCTCTCTCTCTCTCTCTCTCTCTCTCTCTCCGTACATGCATTCTATACATATCCTTTACTAGTTTAGTTTCCCTTGGAAGGAAGCATGTTATGCTCTAGTAAGCATGAGCCTTAGAAGGAAAAGTGTGCATTTTTCTTCTTCACTTAGACTTGAATCCACTACCTTGTTGGTGGGAGAGATGGCACTTAACCGACTCAGCTGGGTGGTCAAATCCAAAATCTGTTTTGTTCTTAGGGGCCTGATTGGCAAGGCTCATACAATCTGATTTATCTGATCATGCCCCGTCAATCGGGCCCTTCTTTATGAGCGGACGCGGACTCACATCCTCTTAGTTGTGAGAAGGGCCGACCAATTCCGCTAACTGCCCAAGTCCTCTTCACTTTTGAGTATACCCTTTTTTCGAGCATAAACTAATGCCATAATAATTGGCCCTTGATTGAAATACACTAAATACATATAAATGAAGATCAAATTGAAGAAAGTTTCGCACTCAACTCTTTTAGCAGAACAATAAGCATGAGAGCTCTTTAAGATTCATAACATCAAATCTACAAGAGGAAATATACGTTTATTCAAGTTAAGTACTTAATTACGAAATATAGAGATAATACAAGGAAGATCCACTAGACACCTCCTTGGCCTGTTCCCCCTCAAGCTCAAGCAAGCTAATGGCAACAAAAAGTAATTGAGGCCTAACTGCAACTATCTCAAAAAAGAAAGTAATCATCCCTCAAATCTTCTCCTAATCAGCAAATCATTTCAATTGGAAAGGTAATACTTCCTTCTCTTTCAATTCTATGGAGATCAGGAAAGGAATTTAGACCCTTGAAACCATCTCTGCACCATCTTCCTCGTCAATGCTTGTATTCTCTAGCTTGATGTGTCTGTACCACTTAGCAAACAGCAAATAGACAATGAAATCGACGGCAGTTAGGCCGGCTAGTAGGAAGAAGAACCGCTCCATATGGCCGGAATTAAGATCTCCAGGAATCCAGCCGGGGCGATTATCCATGGTAGTAATTTTCATCACTATGACAACTAGCAGGCTACTAACATAGTTGCCAAAGGAAATAGAAGCCATGCACAATGAACTTCCAAAGCTCTTAATTCCATCCGGGGCTTGGCCATTGAAGAATTCCAACTGACCCACGTACATGAAAACCTCAGAGGCTCCTACCAGTGCATACTGGGGAATCTGCCAGAAAATGCTCAAGGAACTATATTCATGTCCCGCGACAATCCTCCTTAGTCTTGCTATTTCGACAACCCCGGCAGCGATCATGGCCAACAAGCCAATCACTAGCCCAACACCCATTCGTTGAAGCTCCGTAAGTCCCTTAGCATTGCCTGTGAACCTAGAAGTCACCGGAACTAGAACTCGTCGATATAAGAAGATGGAGACCGCAACACTAAGTATGTCGAATGCCGACATGCTTGCCGCAGGGATACTAAAACCTCCAATGTCGGCATTCATCACGGCACCTTGCTCGACAAACAGGGAAGCCATTTGGGTGAAAACCACAGAGTAGATGATGGTGCAAAACCAAATCGGTAGCATTTTTAACACACATTTAACTTCCTCTACTTGGGTCACCGTGCAAAGCCTCCATGGATTCTGCTTAACTCGGGTTTGTTGAAGCAAGTCTTTGTCTGTTACAGTGGCTGCCTTGTCCAAAAACCTGTGAAGGAGGAAATGAAAACTAGGTTACTACTGAAATTGAGATAATGTACGTGATCAATAGAAACAACTATATCCTGCGCCAAATAGCATCAATCCTCTCTCCTTCTTACCTAAATCCATCACTATGGAGGATCTTCCTGCTTCCAGCAATTGCAGACTCTTTTCCATCTAGTTCATACAAGTTCTCTGCATTGGCCGGGACAGTGGCTTCCCATTTGCGGCCAGCGGCCATAAAGACCTGAGAAATGCGTGTTAAAGGATTGCCACTAGGACGGAAGTGCCTATAGCCAGGGGTTCCTAGCCAGAAGAGAAGAAGAGCTAAAATAGCAGACCCCGTAGAGGACCAAAATCCGATAGCCCACTTTCCTGTATCCTCAAAGTAAACTAAAATGGTGTTGGAGAAGAGAGAACCAAGATTCAGAGCCAAGTAAAAATAGCTGAAAAATGCTATCTTTGAGCGTGCTTCTTTGGGGTCTGTTTCGTCGAATTGATCAGCTCCCAATGTAGCTATACAGGGCTGATATCCTCCGTTTCCCAGTGCAACTAGGTAAATTGATAGATAAAAGATCATGACCCCGAGAGGCGATGCAGGCTCGCAAACCAATTCTCCATCTCCACAACCTGCTGGTTTGATCAAAAGTAGCCAAGATGCTAGTGATAACAGCACTAAACCCTGTTTCACCAGAAACCACCAACAATGATCGTGTCAACAAAATATTATTGTATTACCATTCGAAAAACAAAATAAAAGATTATTTATTGAATTAAACTAAACATGAAACAGATAAATAAATAATGAACTATAGTTAGCATGCCCAAGAGACACCCATACTCATCAAATTCCTAGATATTTTCATGCATGGGCTTTCATAGAGTATCGGTTCAAGTGTTCAACCATGCATTTCTTAGGAACATCACTCTTTCACCACGGGGACGACACAAAATGTAGTGCCAATACTCAAAATGGAGCCACAGAGCAGACTTTGCCAAAATGAGGCGAGGCAGTTGAACGCAGGAGACTAAGCAATTTCTTTACTAGGCAGAAACTAGCTCATTGTAATATGGATTAAGTAAAATGCAAGAAAAGGGTGTAATTGTTGAAGTACCAGAACAAAGATGAGCTGAAAGATTGAGCATGTCCTGTATCGGCCCCAGTAAGAATCACTAAGGAAAGCTCCCACAAGTGAAAACAAGTAGACAGTACCAAGCCATTTACTGACGTTGTTTGCAGCCTCTGCATTTTCTTGTTCGATAACCCTTGTCAAGAAGAGCACCAAATTCACGCCCACCCCAAAGAAAGCGAGCGTCGCGAGACCATAATTAACTGCACCGAAAAATACCATAAATTGTCTATAAATTTTCTCTTAATTCAATCTATTGAAAACTCAAATTTCACCAATTTCTTTTGCATCACATGATCGATAATCACTATTTTAGTTACCTAGCAATAAAGTGCCTGTTTTCCATCCTCCTGTACGTCCTTTGATTGCTGGCTTTCCTCTCCCATCAATGGAGCCATCATTTGTACTGTTAGGAGCTGCTTTTCCTTCAGTCTCTCTGAAATCCAGTTTTTTCACAGCTTCGGAAGCTCCAATCATCGCCATAATGAACAAGGACAACCAAATCTGTGAAAAATCAAATCAAGTAATCAATACACGTTTCCATTCATTGAAAAAGCCCAAAAATGACTTACTGTAAAAGCTGAACCCTGTTCAATAACATAAGTAAGATGCGTGCATGTCAAAATTGTTGAGGCATTGGCTGTCTAAAATGGGGTCGAAAAGATTAACGGTTTATACACAACGAAACATCTGGGATCCACATGTACTTTTAGCTGCATGTAATCAAGTTTTGGTGGGGCAACACAGTTCATCTTTCAGGCCACATCTTAACTGGGCTATTCACCGAGATACTCTTGTAAAAAATGAACGGCCCTGGAAGTTCAAAATTAAAGAAAAAAAAAAAAAACTTAACCAATTGGAGGTTAATATGATGTTTTATACTGCAAATTTATTGAATTAAGGCAGATGATGAACGGCTTATATAACCAACCATCTGGACTGTACACGTATTTTCTCAGTCATCTTTCTGTATCACTTGTTTACTAATTCAGTCATTGATTTGATCTGTAAATTATCTGGATTATTAAAAAAAAATTCCTTTTGGTGAGAGAAAGCTGACAGCTATAGAACTCCTCTTCAAGTCAATTTTTTCATTTCTATTTTCGTGGGCCATTTATGTAGTGCTTTCGAGGATATAGTTTGTCTTGCCCCCTTTATGGCACTCTTTGACGTGTGAACAAGTCGATGAACACATTGTGGGCCAGGACTGAGAATGATCGCTTCATATGAACCGTCCAGTCATAATCACTGAAATGAACATCTTATACCTGAATATGGATACTTGGCAATGTTTTATTGCTTGTCCATTTGAAGAGCTGCAATGGAACGGCTAGGATGATTTCATGAGTGCTTTTGAATTAATTGGTATAAGCGATGATATCACCATATCCAATTCGTAAAATATGATCAAATGCTTAGTGAAACCTCACCTTAACCGGAAGTGGCTTTTGGTCCCTTGCTGCTCACGCGATATATTCCCCTGGTAAAGAAATTTTCAAATAGAGAAAGTAGGTTAATCGCAAATTATAAATAGTAAAGTACTTTTATTTTTATTAAACTTGGTGTCGCAGAAAGCTATAACCCAACGGGGCCTACCTTTAGGAAGATCCTGATCATTCACATTCTAGTCCGCATCCAAGTTGAGCTATGCACTAAAAATCTCATCCATTGGATAACCCCCGCCAATGAATGAGATTTTCAGAGCATAGCTCACTCGGATGTGAACGAGATTCTCAATGGTAGGAATCTTCCAAAAGGTCAGCCTAGTTGGAGTTATAGCTTGATAAAAAGTGATGTGGGCGTGCATATAGATATCACGCGCCTTAATCTTCCGTGTCAGAGAAGTTAATTGATCAAACATGCCGTTAAGAAAAATAAATGAATAAATATGCAATATATAAAAAAGGCAGCCTCGTACATGAAACCGCCTCATATACAGGGTCTAAGGAAGAAGTAGACCGTAAGGGTCTATAGTACATAGCCTTGCATTTTTGCAAGAGGCTATTTCTACACCTTAAACCCATGACATGAAGATCACACGACAAGAATTCTGTCATTGCACCAATGCTGCTCTTTATAAATAAATATTAAAAAATAGAAAAATATCACTTTTGGTGGTCGCAAGGAACAAATGCAGCTCTTCATTTTCATTAACCAATCATCCAGCCGTTCATTTTCTTGAGAAATCCTTCTTCCTCTTTCCATCCCATACAGAAACCATACTACTCATGAAAATGATACGTACTCTACGTGAAAATTGACTGATTATTACCCTGTAGGCATTTACAAAAGCGAGTGCAACAAGTTCTAACACAAGCCAAATTGACAGTGGAAACACACCACCTCCTCTTTGGTACTCTAACACCCATCTCTTTGCATGTCAATGGAGATTGAATCATACAAACCAAAAAAAGGTTAAAACTAGCTAAGACAATTGAGTGGCAGGAAATTGAAGAGAGAGAGAGAGAGAGAGAATTGCTTACAGCGAAGAAGGTAGAAGAAATGCCCAATGAGAGATGCTAAGTTGAGCAAGGAAGGGAGAGGTTGGAGGTGAATATATAGGAAAATAAAAGGAAAAAATGGGGTCGTTTTCGGATTTAATTTAACAGGGAAGACGAAGACACAAGGGAAAGTTAAGGAATTGTGGCTGATAGGAAAAAGGAGGACTATTCCTGGAAGGGTATATGTCACAAGCTGTATTGTTTGTCAGATTTAGATGCCTTTAGTCCACGAATTTAAATGCTTAAGAAAAAGATATATTTTGCTTTGTTTTTTTACGTAATGCAATATTTGCATCACCATGCATAGGGAGCAGCAATGAACAGTAATTCCAGTGTATCTAAGAAGGGACGTTTCACACTTAGTGTTTGCATGAATGAAATACCCATCACGTTTCCTCTTACTGGATTCATAAATTATGAGAGGAACAGTTGGGACCATTAGGCAATAATCTAAGATTCTGAGTTATTCATTTGATGGTCCGAAAATTCACCTAGGCCATCCATTTTACTAGTTTTCATGAAGAATTTTGTGCTTGTAAAGTTTCATGTGGAGCCTAATGTTTGCCCATAGAAAGTGCTCCTCCTTTGGCCTACATCGTATGTCTCAGGCACAAAGAATACTTATACCATTGTGTTATGGAGATCAAAGAGTATACAGCTTGGAATGTGTAAAATCTAGTGTCTTCTATGTAGGATTTACGCCATTGATGAAATACTTGCATCGTATTTTACGGTTTCGACCATTCAGTTACTGATCCTCTTTTGTAATTCAGATTCTATCTTTTCTGTGCCAAAAATAGTATGTAAGGCATGTAATTCCTAAACCCTAGTGAGTCAGAATAGTTATAGTAGCCACCAGTTAATTAGGAAAATGGTTCCAAGGTCTAAACAAAGCATTTTTTATTATTTTTAATTATAAGAACACAGTTTTTCTTGTTTTACCTTGCAAATTAAAGTCATTATCAATCAAATCATGAAAAAAAGAAAATGGGGCCATAATCAAAAGTTTTTTTTGAAAAAAAAACCGTTAAAATTTAGTGGTCTTATATGAGGAACCTTATCACATCTCATTACTTTTTCTTCTACAGAATCTGTCTTTTTAAAACCATATTTTCAATCATAAGTGGAAAGCAGAAAATAATAGAGCAAAAATGATGCGGGGATAGTTCCAAACACAAGACATATATAGACCGAAACGATACGTGCCGGAACTCATAACCTCCCCTAAGCTGATCCGAAAGAGAAAAAGAAAAGAAATGATACATTCAGATCTGGATGGCAGTAAAGGGCAGTTCCGGTGCATGAAGCTCCCTCCTATGAGGAGTCCGGGGAAGGGGCGGACACAAGGGTCTAAAGTACACGGCCTTATCTTGTATTTTGCAAGAGGCTGTTTTCACGCCTTGAACCCGTGACCTCAGGATCACACGATGACAACTTTTACGGTTGCACTAAGGCTCCCCTTCTAGATCTGGATGCTAGTATACCCTCAAATGGAAGCTCAACTTTGATGTATAAACTACAATGTAAAAAGCAGATATTTAGGAACTCCTATAGAGTTGGAGATTGGTTCTCTTTGAATAATATAGTATCATAGAATCATTTAACGGTAATAATATTGTAAGTTCATTAGTGTTCTTATCACCAATAAATTAATAATTTCTAAGTTAACAAGCCAATGATGCTGAGTCTAGCAAACTTGGTGCAAGAAGTGGACCTATACAAAACATGTCAAGGTATTGCAACTCACAAGTGGGTCCAACGATATGAACCCCTGTGGCATATGTCTATATATTATTATTAGTGTGATTTTTTGCATTTTTCTTATTATTGTCATTAGTACTGTTAATGTTATTTACCTGTTATAGGATGATCCTTCAGAAAAAATGACACGTTTTGAACTTAAAATCTCAGTTAAGGAATGGAATTTGGTTGTTGTTTCAAAATTTTGAAATGCCAAGCGATTAATTCACAAACCATTAGAAAATTTGCTATATTTTAACCCTTCTATCATCCACCGATATTTTCATTTATATATAGTTAATATAATATATCTTCTATTTTACTCTATAGGGAAAAGTTTTAACTTAATGTTATGAGGTTTCTCCCAACAGTAAACTAGGTTTTAAGCGACTCAAAATAATAAATCTTAGCTTTTAAACATGTTTTATTTTCCTCTCTATTGTGTTATTTCTCTTCCTCACGGGTAAGAAAATAAAGGAAAAGTGATCATCGCCTTTTAAGTTTTTGGCGATTCAAAATACTAAATCTAGCTCTTAAATATGTTTTATTTTTCCCGTTTAAGTTCTTCTTTTTCTTCCTCACACACAAAAAAATAAAAAAAAAATAAAAAAAAAAAGGAAAGGAAAAGAGATACTCCTTTTTTCTTCAGTTTTTCCTGCTTATTTTTCATTTACCCTATTTCCTCTCCAATTCCTTTCTAAAACAACAACAACAACTATTATTATTAGAAAAGGCCGTGGGAATACATAACATAGGCACTCATTTTTTGGTGCATGGTTTTGGTAATATGTTTAAAACAATAATAATAATAATAATAGTAGTAGTATCATTATCAAAAGAGGCTGCAGGAAATAGTAACATAGCCACTTTTTTTTTTTTGGAATGGCTCAGATAGACACTCTTCTTAGATGCATCAAATGTATTGCACTGTAATTTACTGAAAAATTGCTAAACATTATCTAGAGTGAATGTTTGGACCAACTTCAGAACCCTTCTAGCAAGACCCTATCCATTGATGATTTGATTAATTCATCTTGTTAGGCCTCTCTTACTTAGGCTACTTGCAAAAGCTCATGCTATTAGATACTCCTAGCTCATGATTATTACTTACAATGCAACAAGAAAAACTAGTATCTAAAAGCATTCAAATGATCATGAGCTTTTCAAGTAGCCAAAATAGCAGAGGCAAAATAAAATGAATTGGTTTAGATCCTTCAAAGGTGGGGCCTGGCTAGAGGGATTTTGGTCAATCCGAATAGAATTTCTCTAACTTTTTTTTGTTTGTTTGAAAGATAGTGGATTCCAGTATGAATAGCATTTCTCTAGCTTTTTTGTTGTTGTTGTTGTTGTTGAAAGATAGTGGATTTCAATATGAATAGCATTTTTCTAACTTTTTCTTTTCTGAAAGGTAGTGAATTTCTAGTCCATATAGCATTTTTCCAACTTTTTTTTCTTGGTTGAAAGATAGTGAATTTCATAAAATGAGAGTTTAAAGAGCACTTTCCATAGTCAAAGTATCCACAGATAAGAGGAATTCAGGGCCAACAAAGGGTCCAAAGATCGTAACTGGCCACTAGAATCCCACCAGGCCATAAAAAACTACAGAAAGGCAATTAAGATTGGAAAATTATACGACGAAGACTGAAAAAACAGGAAAATTAATCAGAAATTTTAGGTTTTATCAAAGTCGAATTCCAGCATTCATTTCCCTAACTTATTTTCCTTATATTTCCTCCTCCTATTTGTATAATATCCCCCTAGTTTTCTAAATTTACAATATATGCACCATATTTTCCCAGTGAAGTAATATCGCATTTGCTTCATACCTTGTCTTTTTGCTGCCCCGGAAAATTGCACTAGAGACACTCTTTCCATCAAATGCATTACATCTTATTTATTTCCTATTTCCATGATACCCTTCTACGTTTCTAACTTTAATATATGCTTCCATATTTTCCTAGTATATAGTTAAACAATATCGTACTTGTTTAATGCCTTGTCTTTTTGCTATGCCTTGTATTCTCTTGCTATATGCAATAGATCCACAAAACAAGAAAACATAAACATCAAATACAATTAAAAAAAGGCTTATCACATGACAAGTAGACCCTTTTCCGACATGAAAATGGGTCAATTTGTCACTACAACATGACTCTTCCAAAAGCAACATAACTCGTAAAAAAATACCAGTTACTTGTAATATGGGCCCCTAAACAACCCCAGAGCGATTTCTAATCTAAAGACTTCAAATAGTCTACAACTCGATGGCATTAGCCACAGCACCAGGCCATAACCAGGGATAGGAGAGATCTCTCACTCCAATTTATAGCCCGAAAAGTGGAACAAATATCAACAAAAAGGACCAGCAATATATACGGAAAAGTCTTCCCAATCAAAGGCGTAAAAGTAGTACAAAACCGGTTGAAATATCAACAGATCAAGTACTGTAAAAATCTGCATACCATTCCATTTTTGGTAAAAATATGGACTTAATCACGGAGTTAGTTTTCTCATGTACTTAGATGGCCAAATGATTTGGCGGATTTTCTTGCAAAAGAGTAGTCCTTCTTAATTATGTATACAGATGTACATTCTCTTCGTACTTCTCGTTAATGCCACTCTGACTGTTAAAAACAGAAAATTCAGGGCCATTGCTTAGCGTTTTCTCATGTTACTTAGATCAGCAAATGATTTAGCAGTGCAAAAGAGACATCGTCCTCTAGCTTCTGCCCAACATGTAAATTCTCTTTGTACTCTTAAAAGGCAGACCCAAGCTCCCACATATGCAGGGTCTAAGAGAAGGGGCAGACAACAAGGGTCAATAGTACAAAACCTTACATTGCATTTTGCAAGAGATTGTTTCTACGTCTTAAACCCGTAACCTCAAAGTCACATGACGACAACTCAACCATTGCACTAATTCTTTTTGTACCTTTGTCCTTGTTAATACTACCCTGATCATTACCAAAAAAATTCAGACTTATTGAACGTACCTTTCTGACGATTAGTAGAACTCCGCCGGATTCCGGTGAAGGCAATGATAACTCCTGCAAAAACAAGCGGGGACCCGTTGTATAATCCTGGAATAAAACTTGCACCGTCGGGAAAAGAAACCGATAAGAAAGCGCCGGTAACACAATTGTCATTTATGGGGAGATGTGACTGAAAACAGTCGGAAGTCCGTAGAGACTTCGTATACGAAGACTGGAATGAAAATGTTGCCGGCGACTTATTATTGCGTGAAGGATTGTGTCTTTAAGAAGACCAAAGGGTCTGGTGGGAGTGCCAGTTGGTATGCAGTTTTATCCCGGATAATGCGTGCACGATGATATTAGCTCACAGCTGACGAACTAATTTATTGTTACTGTCCATTAATTTAGGTCGGTAGCGACCACAATATCGGGGAGACTTTTCCAAATTAGGGACTTCCTATATCTGTACAATCCACCTTTAGATGTCCTTTGTTTCAACTGAACATGTTGACTGGAAAATCTCAACGGATTATAGGGTTAAGATTAGCCAATGAAGAAGATTTCTCTTCATAAAAAGTTATTACACGTCCATTATTCTTAAATGGCCACCACTTTTATCATTTTTGACCTGGAACGTTAAGGTTGGCAATCCATTTTTTCAATTCTCATTTCGAGAGCCAGAAAGAGTAATTATAAAATGGATTCATTTTTTCCATAATGAAAGCTGTCTGGAAACACTAGCTTTCGTTGGCCCTCACTTTAGAAGATCTAGCCTTGTTCATCTGCTTTAGACGTCCATGGAAACACCCTGGTTTTGCAAGCCCTAGCTTTAGATGATGTGGCCTGGTTCATTTACTTTGGGTGTCTGCACCGTCCATTGCCTGTAACATACGTGGATAAAAAAATAGAGTGGATTCAGAATGATTATGATTCATATTAACACATGGGGCTCGTTCTAAAACTCAAACAGTTTATAAAAATAGTATTGATTTGGAAAAACGTGCAGATTGGATGATTCTAGTATCTGAAAATTGTACCCTCGGTCACATAAAATACACATTTTAAGACTTTGTATAACAACGATCAATATTTTTGGATGCTAAATTCTTTGGATCACAGTAAGTTTTTGTTTTAGTTTTTCTTAGAAAAAATGATATTTTTGTTTATGAGATATCCAAAAGCTACACCCAAAAATAGGGCGGTCCTTTCATGCAAAACCCATTGTTTCACATAGACACGTTTAGCATTCCTCTATCCTTACCCAGTAAGGGAAGTTCACGAAGCTGTCTATTCATTACAGGTAAATGATCACATGCATCAGGTGCTATGGGAGCGTCTTTCATCACAAGGGACTCCTTATCCACTTCCTGTTTTTGTTCCTTTTCAAGTTGATACTTTCTTGCATTGTTTTACTGTTCCTCTCTATTTCTATTTTTGAGGAGAGAGCGTTTGGGTATTTTGACAGGGAAATACCCAACGTTTAAGTTATGTTTATCATTTTGAGACGCAATAAAACTTAGTTTAATTCCCTTTTGAAGCCCCTAAATTGTGGGTGGGGATGGGAGGCTTCTTTTAGTATAGAAGATAGGTACACCATAAGAGAGAGAGAGAGAGAGAGAGAGAGAGAGAGAGAGAGAGAGAGAGAGAGAGAGAGAGAGAGAGAGAGAGAGGTCCGCTCACATGGTTTTTTTCTTAAAGAAGAGCATGTCCCAAGTATAGCGTCCGCTGGTGGATTAATCTACTTCGTTGTGAATTGCAAAATCTATTTTATATCTCAAAGCAGAATAGTTTAGGATCTTCTAATAGACCACGTTTTTGCGGCAGAGCCCATATAGGACTGGGCAGACAAATGTGATTGGATTTTAGAATTCAGAAAATAAAAAACCTAAGCCTACTTGACTTGTATGGCTTGCCCAAGATATAGTCCATTATGTACTCCCTCTCTCTCTTGAAAATGGAAGGAAAATTGATCTCCACGGCGTACTTCAATTTCAAAGAGTAAGATTGAAACAGCCCAAGGGCCCACACCCTGCAACGATATTGTCTGTGCCGGAGTGTCCATACACCCTGCACGGTTTTGTTCTTCCCCAGTTGCCCAAGTAAAAGGCCTCATTGCAAAAGAAGTCCTCATCACTCTTATCCATAGCTCAGTAACTTTCCCCTAGCAATGTAGGACTAACTCTCAGTCCCTCACCTTACCTAGAAGCCTGCCAACCCTCTTGGCCCGCCCTCATCGGCCAAGGCTTCACAACCTCTCCCCCTTAGAGGACACGCGTCCCGCGTGTCTTACCACACGCGAGCGCCCACGTACGACTAGCCACCCACATCGGGTTGGGGTCTAGCTCTGATACCACTTGTAACAACCCGAGGGCCCACACCTTGCAATGATATTGTCCGTGTCGGAGTGCCTATACACCCCGCAAGGTTTTGTTCTTCCTCAGTTGCCCAGAGAAAAGGCCTCGTTGCAAGGGAAGTCTTCATCACTCTTATCAACAGCCTAGTAACTTTTCTCCTAGCGATATAGGACTAACTCTCAGTCCTTCACCTTGCCTAGAAGCCTTCCAGCCTAGAAGTCTGCCAACCTTCTTGGCCCGCCCTTAGTAGCCCGCCCTCATCGGCCAAGGCTTCACAAAGATACTTTTCCCAGATGCATAAATGATCGAAAGCCATAGCACAGTTAGTTGCATACAACAAGAGGCCTCTCCTTGGTATATTTTAATTAGAGCTTTGGGGTGATATTTTTCTCTTGTTGAGGAGATTTCAAGTACATATAAGATTTAGAATTATATAAGCAGTTAAAGTCAAGCTATATATCATTTCTCTTATTAGGATAAAAGGTTCGGCATAATCGACAAATTCTACCCGTGAAAACCTGGCCGTTCATAGCATCTATTCTTACAAACGCATAAATGATGAAGCTAAATGGCTTGCTCTTGTCAAGGGGCAACTATCCTCTAAATCCTACTTTACCAAGCTATGGAGCCATCGTCACTTGTGCACTGATTGTGTTAGCGAAACATGCCGGATGTCGTTCGAACCAAAATATTCTTCCTAGTTATTTGGTAAAAAAATCCCCCTACCCCTCATCAAATTGTTGAGCTCCTTGATAAATGGCGATTAAAAGTTTAAGATATCTCCAAATTATTGAGTCTTTGTTCACGAGACATTTGTGCAGCATTTAAGAGTGTACCACGGGTTTCTTCGTTCATGAGGACTGATATTAGTCGCTGTCTGTATTAAATAGTATCAGACCACATCCAAGACAACCAAAACATAATATTAAGAAGAGAAATTGCTACACAAATGCATGTCTTTTATCGTTTTATTTTCATATGTTTCTAGACCTGCATAATTGGTGCTAAGGAAACCCAAGGCAAACGGGTTTTTATGGAAAATCCTATAAACTAACGAGCAACTTGAACATATGACTAAGTAAAACAAAGCCCCTTCTTGCACCGTATGGTAGGAGGAAAGAACTTTTTTTTCTTTTTCTTTTTTCGTTTTCATACAGCAAAGAATTATAAAGCAAACTATAATTAACGCACTATTCTGATTCCTAAATCCGTGTTCAGATCTCCCTAAGAAGTGCCACCTCGAACCTGCCACTATTGTTAGGCGTGACTTATTGTCTGCTAACAATTATGCAAACTGTGCTTCTGTATTGATATGACTATCTAAACAATGCTCTTGTTGAGGGAAAAAAGAGTTGTCTTATTAGCAATGTTCTAAGAAAACGTTTGGTTAATCATGTCTCTAGACATTAGCAATCCTAGAACAATATTCCTTTTATCTTCAGAACCGTAAATGAAGGCTTCTTTGATCATTATTCACGGATCATCCAATCCAAGGTAAAATCAGCGGTACGAGACACACTAATATCGCACATTTTGACATCCTACATCATCAGCAGATCTCTTAGCCCCGTTCATTTTCGGTACAAGAGTGCTTGATTAGTGAGCTATTATGCGCTCTTTCAAAGGTGGCTGCTTCTAGGCAAACCTCGTAACTGTCTCTCCACCCTACCTCCTTTAACACTAAGCAGGTTATTTAGGGGCTTCAACTGGTAATCCAGGATATTTTCCTCTCAACGATGAAGATTAAGCTGACCTTGACCCCTGTTATTTTGGGGTCATATCTAGTATTAAAAGTTTACCTCGATTTGGTACTGCTCTTGAGGCCTGCACCAAAATAGTGCTTCACCCCTAAATATCCAGTCTTCTGCTGTGCCTCAATGAGGGTCACAATCACTGTCTGTTAGCCTTTTTGACTTCGTAACCTTAATTATGTGTTAGGGCTACTAGTAGGAGGGATAAAAGTAACTGTAAATTACTAGTCTTATGGACAATTTTATCATGGAAGGATAAACAACCTGGGCCATTTAGTAAGCCTTCCCCAGTCGAATCCTTAGTGTCAAACATTACTCATTCTAAGTCTCCACCGTCCACGCAGAAAGGCGTACGAGCGCATCATTGGATTTTTCTCTGAAAATCAGGGGGAAATTTCGTGAGAAATAAATTCACAAGTGATGATATTTGAGTAGAAATATATACATATAATGCAGTTAATAAGTAATAAGTAGAGTGTGATAAGGACTGGTCCATATTACACTGTAATACGTCTAACCAAAAGTTAGGCCTGTCCTTTTTTGAAGTCCTTGTCCATGGTAAGCTTAGTGCTTGTCTCCCACTCAAATCCCTTCTCCTGTTCACGAATCTCCTTTGTGGAAAAGAGTCCGGCTAGGAGGACTGTATTCGGGAGATACATGTAATCCACCATCATCAAGCAACTCACATGCTCCTCGTTTCATAACAAAACTTACGTCCCACTGGTCATAATCCGATAAAAATTCAGTCATTTTGCTTTCTTGTAATGTTCTGGAACATTTGTTACTTAGCCTGACTGATCAAAGGGATACCAAAATCCAATTTCCTGTTGGTAAGATCATGTCGACATAATTCTAAAACTCACGAGTCCACTCGGAAAACTTGCCCATGTTTATTGACTCCGATGAAAACTGGGATTTGATCTCAAGACCTGCAAAACAATAATAAATCATTTAACCATCTCACTTACCCATTGTTTCAGCGCGTAAATTTAATTTTTATATAACCAAATACTAATGTAATACTATTAAAACATACTGCTTGAGTATTAGAGTCACCTATGAGTCACTTCGAGTTAATGGGCTCACCTGAATATTAAGTTTTCAAATTATGCAAGTTGATGTGCTTGGATTATGCATCCAAAGGCAGCTTCAAAAGTTATCAGTGGGACCAATTGAATACTGAAATTGGATATCCAGACCATTAAAAGAAAAAAAGAAGTCCTATATTGGACAGGCTATGCTCTAAAATGTGTATCCTTTTAATGATTGTAGCCTTTCTAAAAAGGGGAAAAAAAAGTGCATCCTTTCGATAAATAAAGAAACAAGGTTTTATCTTGTGGATGAGAGTTTTGGGGGATTATATATCGAGCACTTCAAATGAATTGTTGTAGTGTAACCTTAAGGTCATGGGTTCAAGGCGTGCAAACGGCCTCTTGCAAAATGCAAGATAAGGTTGCATCCTCTTAACCTTTAGGATCTGCTCTTTTTTGGACTGCAGATACACGGGAGCTTTGTATACCGGGACTGTCCCTTTTTACACATCGAGAACTTCGAACGACGATAGGGTAAGTAGCAGATCAAATTTATTAGGTATGGCATATCTAGGACAGCGCTTAGAAGATGAATGGTTTATGTATTACCAAAATTGCCACCTTGCGCTTTTAGCCGTACAAAGCATATTGTCTGGTTGATCCAGTTGGCTTTTGTGTCTCCCTCTCTGTCTGTGTTGCTGGTTGGGGAAGGGGCTGGTCGCGGTTTTATCTACAGGCTGAATTGTACAATACAGCCTTTAGCCCAATGTCAGCGAATTTAGTGTCCAAGTCTCTAAACTCGACTGACTTATTGGCAACTCTAAAAGCCTTGAGGTTTTGGTCTTAGAAAAAGTTTAACCTCTTCTCCAGAGGTAGATAAATGCTGCAAGTTGACAAAGGGGTTCAGTTGTAGCATGTAAAGTTTCATTTTTTTTCGTCAAGTCATGGTAGAATACTAGTCATGTGACCTTAGGATACGGGATCAAGGTATGGAACAGGCTCTTATAAAATGCATAACTGTGTAATATTGACCGGTTTGTCCCTTCCCCAGACCCTGCATACATAAGAACTTCGTGCACGGGACTGTCCTTTTGAGCTGCACCCTGTTAGATAAATACTCGAACATCCCCTTCGGCAGCTTCATAATTGAGACTCACTCTTTGGACCACTCGCCTATGTTGAACACATTAGTTGTCACGGAAGAGACCCCCTCTGCTGACACCAGCTTAGTAGACTGTACCTCTGCTTGTAGTATTGCACGTTTTGTATTCTGGTAGGTGGTATTGCATGTGCAGTCTCCGTTAAGAGTTTTTTTTTTTACACCGTTCTTAATTTTCAGCGACCCAATTCTCTTCTGCTCTCTTAAACCGGTCTTCTTTAACATCTTGACCAAATATCCCAAATGCTGTTGCGTTCTTTGGTCTTTCCTAGCTCTAAATATTTGGAAAAGGATAGATATAGAAGATAATCTAAGAAATACTTTCAAAGACTTTCCAAAGTTGTGTCTTAGTCTTTGGTCTGTTTTTGTTTTGGAGGCTGATTCGTATATGGAAGAGGAGCTTTGGTGTAACGGTAAAAGTTGTCATTGTGTGACCTTGAGGTCACGGGTTTAAGGCGTAGAAAGAGCCTCTTGTAAAATGCAAGATAAGGCAGAAGCTTCGTGCACCGGGGCTGCCCCCCTTAGGCTGATTCGTATACAGGGATGCCACTGTAGATTGAGTAATAGATAATAGCTTACTTCACTGCTACTTGCAGTCTATAGAATATGCCCAAAACTATCTAGCACAGTTGGTGACAGCATTTTTAATCATGCGTGGTGGAAGGTTTGAGGTGACACTTTTCTCTTGTTGGGAGACTTTGAGTAAATACATATTCAAGACTTAAGATGATAAGATATTAGTTTAGTTTGTTTCTTAATTCTTCACTGAACCAAAAACGAGAACAAGAAAAAGGCCCCTAGAATGGATATAAACAAATTAAAACATAGAAAGAACCAAAAGCTCGGGTTGTTTGTTTATGAATGATTTTATCCCTGTTTTAAGCTTGCAAATGGCTGGAGGAACAATCGCTACCTATGCATAGCTTAATCTAAAAAGTCCAGAAAGGGGCAGACTACAAGGGCTTAAAGTATACAGCTTTATCTTGCATTTTACAAGAGGCTGTTTCCATGCCTTGAACCCGTGACCTCAAGGTTACATGACAAAAACTTTTACTGTTGTGCCAACACTCCCTTTCCCATGCGTAGCTTAATCTGTTAATTATTTTTCATGTGCCAGTTCCCATTTGGGCTCTTCGAAGATGGGGTTGACTTATTGAGGAATGAAGGTTGCACATAAATTTCTGCTCTGGGCAAGGAGAAGCCTCGATTCTCTATGTCTTGTTCGATCTTGTGGATCCAAAATAAGGAGAACTTTCTTTCTTTTTCTTTTCCTGGGAATGTTGATTGCACACATCCATGACTGGCTCGAACCTGTGACCTACCACGTTCAATGGGAGAGGCCCTTCTTGAACCCTAAACCCTAACTCTGAACCCCTAACCCTATTTAACAATGGAATAACACATTCTCACAATAAAAGTACATGGAAAGATGAAATGTTAACATGATATTCTTAGCCAATCAAATATTCACCTGTTTCGCATTGGTATAATAGCCTAAAGGCGCTGTACCACCTTAACACTGAAAGTAAAAAGGGCAGCCTGGTGGGTGAAGCTACTACATATGCAGGGTGGGAAGGGGGAACCACAATGGTCAATATTGTACAGCCTTATATTATATTTTGCAAGATGCTATGCTATTTCATACCTTGAACTTGTGACCTTAAAGTCACACGATGACAACTCTACTGTTATGCCAAAATTTCCCTTCGTTACCCACTACAAGCGCACAAAAAGTGGTTAGTTGATTATTTAGGTAGGCTATCACCAAAATATATATTTAATGGGTCGTGGACTCGTACGATACGAGAACGAAGGTCTCATCCATTTGATCCTAACTTGCATGGCCACGTTAGCAGCAAAGCCACGTGGCTGGTTTAACATCGAGTTAACCCAAATCATCCGTTCATTCAGATGTCTAAAGCTGGAGCAGCCAAATGAATCGGGTCGTCTAAAGCTGTGGCCATCATTCAAAAGTAGGCCACGGCCAATGGACTCACCTCAGTGTGAGAAGAGGATGAAAGGGCTGGAGGCTAGGTCCAGGCCCATATTAGGAGCAGGCAAAAGCCCATAGTTATTTGGATTTGCGAATAAATTAATAAGGATGAAAATCGTAAATTTTGAAAGATATTGAGAAAAACTTATTAACGGGCAGTGTGAATCTAATATATTAAGTTGAATTTATTACTAAATTTACAAATAGCATTTAAAAATATGGCAAATTGTTCACCAAATTCATACATTTCATGTTTAATTTGGTAAATATACATTGAAATCAAATTCATTTTCTCATGTTTAATTTGGTAAATATACATTGAACTCAAAATTCATGCGAACTTCTCAATTGTTAGAAAAAAATTGAAAGATAAAAAGTGGAGACTTATTATTAAAATGTTCAAAAGAAATTTTAAAGATGCTTTACGTAAGAGTGTATAAGCTGCCTCTTTGGGCTAAAATCCACGTTTGCACGTTCCAACTCTTTCATTTGCTTACTAGTGAATATCTAATAGGGTAAAAAACATGCGATTGGATAATTCTAAAAAGTCTAGAAAGTTGTGCTTAGAAATAGACAGGTTAAATACTCGTCATCAAGACCTTATCCCGATTAGAGGCTAATTGGTCGTTCCTCATTCCCCTCTATTAAGTATTATGGCTTCATTTATTTCTAAAGTTTTTAATATTTTCTCACCACTTTTATCCACGTTTTTTTGGAGTTTCTCCTTGCCTTTTAGAAACTTTGACTTGGATTGCCTCACTCTTTCCAATAGGTATCGTTTTTTATATTTGTTGAACATGTCCAAACCACCATAAGTCTAATCACTCTTATCTTATTACCTATTGGTGCCATCTTTAAGTTTTGTATAATGCTTTTATTTCTAATTATATCCTTTTTTGTCTTGTCGCTCATCTGTCTCAACATTTGTATTTTGGCGACTATCATTCTATGTACATGTTGTTCCTTAATCGTCCAATACTTTGATCTATAAAGTACAGCTGGCCTTACAACCATTCTATAGAATTTTTTTATTTTTATTTTTCAATTTGAATAGCACCCGTCAACTATAGCAAAACTCAAGAGGCGCATTTCCATTTGTTTCAACCTGCTTAGATTCTCTAAATAACCTTCCTCTTAATCTTTTTGCTCTCACAAATTACGAATTCCAAGTATCAAAAGTGGTCTTTTAGGGGGACTTCTTGGCTATCAATCTCTATTGGTGCTCCAATCTTGCTCCTTGCTTTACTAAAATTACAATCCATGTATTCTAATTTAGTTCGACTAATTTTAAATCTTTTAGATTCTAATACATCTCTCAATAAGTCCAGCTTTGTGTTTACTCTCTCTTTTATCTTATCAATCAAAACTATATTATCTTTAAATACACATGCACCATGTAATCTTTTCATGTAGATGTTTTGTTAACTCACTCATAACTAACATAAAAAGGTATGGGCTCAATACCAAGACAATTCTATATTGACTGAAAAATCACCATTCTCTCCACTAGTAATCCTATTGTTTGTTATATTCCCTCATAAATTTATTTAATTATTTTATACACCCTATGAAACCCCCTGTCTTGCCTAAAACCTACTATATTAACTCTCTAGAGACCCTATCATGACCTTTTCTAAGTCAATAAAGACCATGTGTAAGTCCTTTCTCCTGTTCCTATATTTCTCTATTAATTGTCTAAGTTGGAAAATAGCTTTCATGATAGACTTTTCAGGCATGAAACCAAACTAGTTCTTCAATATACTCATTTCATGCCACAACCTCTTTTCAATTACTCTGTCAAAAAGTTTCATAGTATGGCTCATAAGTTTATTTCTCGATAAGTATTACAACTCTATGTATCTTCTTTATTCTTATAAAATGGTACAATAGAGCTCTTCCTTTGTTCATCTGCAATTTTCTTTGATTTTACAATTTTGTTAAACAATTTTATCAATCAAACAATTGTAGTATCCTATTGTACTTTCAAACCTCTATTGGCATGCCATTGGGCCCCAGTGCTATTTTTCCCCATCCTTTTTAAGGTATCTTTTACTTTAGATATTCTAATCTTATGGTCTTATCTATAAAGTCTAACATTATTTGAGTTTATAGTATTTTCAATTCCTATATTTTCAAGGTAATTGCTATTTAGTAATTTTTGAAAGTAACTGTTTCATATTTGTTTGATCTCATCATCTTTTACAAAAATCCTTTGGTCATTGCTTCTAATATATTTTACACGGTCTAAGTCTTTGCTCTTCTATTTTTTTACTATTGCAAGTTTAAATACATTTTTCTCACCTTCTCTTGATCCTAATCCTTTTTCACTATAAGTAAAAAAGAGTATATTCTATGGTTAAATCCAATTCACATGCTTTTTAACTTACTAGAATCAGGACTTGATCAATCAGATGAGTGGGTTAAATGACGTAAAAGTCAGTTGTAGGTTAGTATTCCTCAAATTTTAATTATTCGGAGATTTCTGCAACTAAGGCCACGACCATGTTTTGTCCTGCAGTATTCTGGCTTTAACAGGCCCAAGTCAAGTCCAAGTCCAAGTCCAAGTCCAAGTCTATTTCTACTGGCCCTTCTAGTCTGCCCCTTCCCCAGACTCCGCATAGGCGGAGCTTCGTGCGTCGGGGCTGCCCCTTTCCACCTTTCGCTCTCCCTCTCTCTGGAAATAATTTTCTGAAGGCAGAGGCAGACACGAGCCTAATTCTCCCATTTCAACTTCTCCCAAAATCCTAGGACCAAGCCTTTACAACGCTTTGACGATACTTCCAAAGCTCCGATAAAGTGGTTGTTGGAAAGTGGAGAGACGAAGAGCCTCGGGTTAATCGAAAGCTTTTTCTATTTAAGTCACTTCTAGCGGATCGTCATCGAGAGGAGTTGGGAGAGAAGGATTTTTCGATTCAGAAAGGTAAGATTTCCAGAAATGGAGAGTTTAAGCGGATGAATTGTTGTTGTTTTTGTAAATCTGAGCAATGTGCTGATTGTAGTGAAAATACTGGGGATTTCTATGAAATGCTGCAGATTTTATTCCTTGATCTGTTGATTTCGTGCTTCTTGCTATCACTTGAGGCTTATTCTGTGAAGTGTGTGTCTTTGTGCAAATCGCTGCTGATTTTAGTGGTAGTTTTTTTATTTTCTGTGATTTGCTACTATTTTTACCTTTGTTTTGTTGTATAATTGTATTTCAGGCTCGGATTTGTCAAATTTCATGTACTTTGTTATGAAACATGTATTTTTGTTCTATCTAGATTTTAGTATAAAGGCGCTAGGGAGATTTAGAAGGAAGTAGTGCTAATTTGTTATCATTTCGTTGTTTCTCAGAAATGTGCTGAACGGATTGGAATTTTTCTGTAAAATGCTACTCATTTTAGGTTTTCCTTGTCTATATATGCGCCTTTCAGGCTCCAATTTGTTGTTCAGTTCCTTGTGTATATCATTTCTTTCTCTCGCTCAATTCAAATTCTTTAAAACATGTGTCCCTGTGCACATTATTAGTAATTTTGGTTTAAAGAGTGTCGTTTAGACGGAAATTCTGATATTTTAAAGAAATATGCTGATTGCTTAAGCTGACTACATAGTTGTCCGCAAAGTGCTATTGGTTCTAGTTTTTCTTTTCGCATGTATGTGCGTTTAAGGCTCTTCACTGAGTTCTTCATCTGCCATACCTCGTCTTTTAGTAATGGGATTCAATTGAACGTGTGTGCTTGAACAAGTTGCTAGTTATTTTCTATAAAGTGCTACTGATTTTAGTTATTTCTTTTCTGCATATGTGCTTTCAAGACTGGAATTCTGTATGAAATAGAAGATAAAAGGGCAGCCCCAGTGCACGAAGCTCCTGCCTATGTGGGGTTCGGGGAAGGGGCGGACCACAAGGGTCTATAGTAGGCAGCCTTACCTTGCATTTTTTGCAAGGGACTGTTTCCACGCCTTGAACCCGTGACCTCAGGGTCACATGACGACAATTTTTACCGTTGCGCCAAGGCTCCCCTTTTGTATGAAATAGAAGATGAATGCTTCAAAACAAAGTCGGTTTGGACTAGGGAATAGCACATAAAAATGAAGCAGAAAGAGTAAGGGAGTGTGAATGAAGAGAGACAGAGGTCGGGAGCCATGCTTTTAGAAGGTGGAGAGAGAATTCATAACTCTCGAATTCTGTAGAAAATAGAAGACGAGCACTTAAAAGTAACCAGTAGTTTGGAATAGAGAATACCGCATAAGGATGAAGCAGAAAGAGAGACGGGAATGAAGATGAAGAGAGACAGAGAGGTTGGGTGCATGCTTTAAAGACTAACCTTGGGTGGATGATACATATGTGTCTGGTTACAAGTTCTCCAGGAAACATTTAACGGACACAGATATGGAAATGAGAGCTCTCAGCACAGTTGGGGACTGAAATAAATTGAGCTTGCTTCAAAGTTAGGGGTGAAAGTGCATTGTATAAGAAGCTATCAAACTGTTGAGAAGGCAATTATGTTCAGGGACAGCTTGGAAATATCTCATGAAAGCTAACTTTCAAGACAATGGGTGATAGTTAATGTCAACTTGGATAATAGTTTCTAAACCAAAGATTTCTGGGCAAAAAAAGAAAAACACACTTCTGCCTTCTTTATCGTAAGGGACTTTAATCCACAACCTAGTTGTTGCTAACAACAACTTGGCTAGATGCTGAAGTAACATAATATTTTTGTTCAAAGCAGATAAGAAGAATATAAAGTAATGAGTATGATGATTTAACTACAGCAACTTTTTCCAAGAAGGATGCCCTAAAAGACATGCCTACGTGTCAATTATGATTTATATATAGGCTTCAAGATATTCCTTTTTTTTTTCTAAATTTGTGTACAAAGAAAATGAAATGCATTAACAGAAACAAAGCACATACCCGAGGGCCAAGCCTCCACCTATGGTAGCTCAAGAGAAATGTAGAATTGTTGGTTTTACATGTTTTACAATAATCTATTTTACATGCTTTCAAGACTGATTATTTAAAATTTGTATTCCTTAGTATTTGTGTTACAACTCTGCCTGTGTGGTTTTAGTTCTATATGGTTTGATTCCAGCCGGTCCCAAGTCAAATAAAGGAGGAGGGTTTTTGAGTCAGGTGACAGCAGGCAAGGAAAACCCATGGCAAACCCCATGCATGATTAGTGTTTGTGTTATCCATCATTGAAGGCAAATTCTGGGAAACTGTGCGCTTTTATGCAAATAGCTAGTGCTCTGTGTGCATGTGCATGTGCATGTGTGTAACAATACTGATTCAGGACCAAAGTGAGGTTGTCTACAAATTGCAAGGATTTCTGTAATTATTTGTTTTAGTTAATTGCATTATCTTTTAAGTAATTCTTCTTGGTTGAACTTTTAGGTCACTTTATTGCTCTTCATTGGAGTTAATTTGTGACCGATTTTGGTTCATGCTTCCAGCGAAAAAGGTGTATATGTAGATCAATGTACACTTTAGTTTTCGACAGATTGCAAAATAAAATTGTTTCTTCTTTTCATTTCTGTTTCACCGACTCAATTCTGCTTAAAGATTTAAGCTATATTTTACAATGAAAGTTTCTGATTTGGTGTTTAATTCTACAAATAGATTTGGTTGCATTAAAATATTTCCAATTTTGTGTTATTTTATTTCAAATTTTGGTCTTTTTCTGTAAATTTGCTTCAGTGTTTGTGATTATTTATTTTCATCTTTACAGTTAGTTGTACACTTCAGTTTTGTACTTGCTATTTTCTTGTTCTGTGGATTTTAAGCACTTAACAGCAAATTCTTAGTGTTTTATGTATGTTGTAGGTGTTGCTAGATTGTCTACAGATTTTTATGCACTAAGAAGTTCTAAAGAATTTCACTTTAACACTTTAATTATTGAGATTTTTATTTGCTTGCATATTGTAGAAATTGGTTGGTATATGCTGCTGTTTTCTGGTTCTAACATTTTAAGCATTGTAGGCAAATTGCTAATGGGCAAGTGGCAAAAGGTATTGGTATAGGTTTCCCGTGTGGTTGTGTTGTAGTTTTCTTCTCTCTCTCTCTCTCTCTCTTGCTTTTGTTTCTGTGACTGGTGTTGGTTCTAGTTTTAACTCTTTAATTGGGTCCTCCTCGAATACTCTAATGTCCAGTGGTTTTGTGGGGAGTCATTTTAGATGTTGCTGATTTAGATTTTGTTTGTGTTGGAGCGCGTGAATGCTTGTGTGTGTGTGCATTTTTCAGTTCTAGTTTTTATGAAGATGCTAGAACTTTTACACACAAATGGTGCAGAATCTAGGTCTTGATAGAGATTTCTGTGGAGATAATTTTCCAGGTTGGCAAGATATTTAAATTTGAAGGAAACTTAAGAGCATGCTGTTGATTAATCTTTTCTCTGCTATTGTTTGCAGATCCTATCAATTTCTTTTAAAATTAATTGAACTAAGAAAATGGCGGCAATGGTGGCTCCAGGTCTCCCAATAGCGGCAAGGAGACCCTGTATTTCTTCTACTTGCAAAATTAGTAATACAGGTGCAGTAATTTTAGGGGCTGACCAAAAATCAGTGCTGCCAGCTATGTTCTCTAGTTCTTCTCATGTATCATCTGTGCGGCCATTTTTTCGGAGCCGCAAATCAACACCCGCTAAATTTGGTAAGGTCATTACAAAGGCTTGTTCTGTAACCAGTGAGAAGGGAGCTGCTGGGGGATTGGCTATAGATCTCAGAGGTTAGTCTTATCTTCTATATATTTTCTTTCATCATGTATGTTAATACATTGTTCGTTTCAGTTTTTGCTTTGTTCAAACCACGGTATATTTTTCTACAATTGCATGCCCAAACTCCCAGTTCTTATTACTAAAATAGGTCATTGACATGATTTTTCAGAAGTAGGTTAAGTATAAGAATGTGATTTGTTAAAAATTTGTTAGCATGCTGTAGTTGACTTGTTTTGATGGGTATCTCAACAAACAGTGGCAAAGTAATTTAGTTAATCACTTACGTCTAGTTTCTTCTGATCTTTTGATTATGCACAAAATCAAGACTAAAGATAATGAGATATATCTGAATTCAAGGAATATTAGACTGTTCCTTCTTCTTTAGCCTTTGTGTTTGGTTATCACTTCTTTTGCATTTGGACTAATGAGAGGCTCAGTCTTGGTAATCTCAAACTTGATAGTTGAAGTGCATTGGCTTCCAGAAAGGTGGGACTATTGTTATCTTGCTGGTTCACTGCATTATGTTGAATCATATATGATATACATAAAACTCTGTTGCCGTGCAAGCCAAATCATCTAGGAGTTAAAATAATGAGTATTATAAAATAAATGATTAGAATGTAGTTGTACATGTAGGTGACAGCATTGCTCCATATCTCATTTGGGCCTCTTTTCTTAAAATGATTGATTATTTGCAATAATATGTAACAACTGGAGGGCCCCACACACAACAATATTGTCCGCTTTGGAGACTGGGGCCCATGCCACCCAGCCCCCTCACGGCTTTGTTCTTCCCTTGCGGGAAAAGGCCTTGTTGCATATAAAGTTCTCACAACTCTTATCAACAGCCCAGTCACTTTTCCCTTAGCGATGTGGGACTAACTCTCAGTCTTTCCCCACCTTCATCCCCTCAGACTATCTTGGGTTATTGCCTCAAACTATCTTGGGGCCTCCCCCTCAAGCCATCTTGGCACACCCTCAGGCCATCTTGGCAGACGGCAACAGGTTTACAAGTGACTGGGCTGTTGATAAGAGTTGTGAGGACTTTACATGCAACAAGGCTTTTTCCCACAAGAGAAGAACAAAGCCGTGAGGGGGCTGGGTGGTATGGGCCCCAGTCTCCAAAGCGGACAATATTGTTGTGTGTGGGGCCCTCCGGCTGTTACAGTGGTATCAGAGCCAGCCCCTGACTCGGTGGTGGATGGCTAACCACACGCGCGGACGCTTGTCCCCTATGGGGGAGAGGTGAACCCGTTGCCGTCTGCCAAGATGGCCTGAGGGTGCGCCAAGATGGCTTGAGGCGGAGACCCCAAGATGGTCTGACACAATAGCCCAAGATGGTCTGAGAGGATGAAGGCGGGGAAGGACTGAGAGTTAGTCCCACATTGCTAAGGGGAAAGTGACTGGGCTATTGATAAGACTTGTAAGGACTTTACATGCAACAAGACCTTTTCCCGCCAGGGAAGAACAAAGCCATGAGTCGACTGGGTGATATGGGCCCCAGTCTCCAAAGCGGACAATATTGTTGTGTGTGGGGCACTCCGACTGTTACATAATCCTTCACTTAGTTTCTATACAAAATAGTGTTTCCTGTTGGTAAATTGGTTGCACAGCTGGGTTTGAACCCTTTTCTTTGCTTTTTCATCCACAATACCAATTCATCTAGATTTTTATGTAATTATGCCATGTAGGATCTTTTAACTTTTGAGAACAAAACCAATTTTTTTGTTAAAATTAGTTTCTCAACCTTGTGATTTGCCTTCTTTTTTTTTTCTTGAATGATAACCCTGTGATTTGCTGTTCTGGCCTCTTTTCCCTTTCTGTTGTGATTTCTCTTAAATAATAAAACTAATGCAATGATGGATCAGTTTTTTGGCCACTTGTACACACTTAGAAATGAAGGAATATATGCATCACTGAGATTGACAATACTTTATTGGTTTTGAATGTTTTAGAAAATGTTGAGGGAACACCTAGGCATGTAGTCATGTAAAGAAGCTGGAAGAGATGTGAAACTTGGTTCTTCTTGTAAGCCATTAAGTATTTTTACACATAATATAGCAGAACACAGTCTAGGTATAGCCATGGCTCTTAATCTCCTTAGTTTTACATCCCTGAACATGTTTTGATTGATGAATAGATTTAGACACGGTCTCTTCTTATAACCTCAAATAGCCTATCAATTTCATCTCATTGGTAAGTTTTATTTCAGGTAAAAGGGCATTTATTGCTGGGATAGCTGATGACAATGGATACGGATGGGCTATAGCAAAATCTCTTGCTGCAGCTGGTGCTGAGATCCTTGTTGGCACATGGGTGCCTGTATGTATATTACTCTAAACAATAATACATATCTTGTCTGCTTTCAAGGTTCAATCTCTTATGTGAATTCTTTCATTATATAGGCACTGAACATTTTTGAAACCAGCTTGAGACGTGGGAAATTTGATGAATCACGCGTGTAGGAACTTCTATAGCTTTCTCATCAATTGCTGAACAGTTCATGTTTTTTAGATTGTGAAGAACGAGGGTGCTGCACTGGCCATATTATAGCTGATGCTCTGAGTTTTCAGGTTGCCAGATGGTTCTCTGATGGAAATTACCAAAATATATGCATTGGATGCAGTTTATGACACTCCTGAGGATGTTCCAGAAGATGTAATATGAAAAGCTAGCCTTTGTTCCAGATATCATTTATCTTACTGTCCATGTTCATGAGATGTCTTTTTTCTATGATTACTGCTTTAAGGGTTAAATGAAGATGTGATCTGATTTTTTTGGGTTTTGTTCAGGTTAAAAATAACAAACGCTATGCAGGAGCCTCAAACTGGACTGTTCAGGTGCTCTACTGTATCTTAACTTTAAATCTGTTTATCCTACAGTCTGAAAAAGATAATCAAATCATGAAATGTTCGCTTTATCCCATCTATCTGTTAGTAAGCAAACTTGAATCCACAACCTCATAGTTGCAGATGGTGAAATGCTGTTGAAATATAACCCCCTGAGTAATTATGAATCGTGATTGTCTGCAATTCTACTGAGATGTGAATATGTATGCCATGCACTAATATGGGGTTTTGGTCTGGCCACCCCAGTGAAATGAACAAGCCAACATGACCATGCACTTGAATGATGATGTATGAGGGTATATAAGTTAGCTATTGTTTCTTTGTTAAGTTGGTGAGCCAGGAGACTTGAACAACACTAAGCTAGGTGCACATGCTCGAAGTAGCCATTGATGTAAGTATCAATTTGGAAAAAATGCATTGAGATCAACAATAATACATGAGAACTACGGATGTAATGCCTATAACTGTACCATTTGATTGTGTCTTTAAAAGGTATCTGATAGTTTGTCTATTATAGTAGCTAATGTTCTGTAAAGTCATGTCAAACAACTATCACTTAGAGGTAATTTTGTTAGCCAGTTTGAGTTATGCATGCTTTTACTTTAGATAAACTGTTATTATAATTCTGTTGTCACTCAGCATTTGTTTTGGAGCTTTCCTTTTGAATCCAGCTGTGTCTCTCTATTGCTAATGACATATAAATACTTTTTTTTTTTTTCTCATTTGAGAGTTAAAGAACCCCCCTCCACCCCATGTACAGTCTCGCACCCTGGTCACCCAGGTAAGAGATGACTCTTTACGCGAGCACTAGGAGGCTTTGGTACATCCTTGCATTTTTGGTTTACTTGTTATAAGTTAATAATAGTTCTATGAAGAGTCCTCCATGGTTGATGAACATTTTTTCACATGGAAAACGGAAGCAAGCTAAAATACATGCACATCCTAGCTTTCCCAATGATCTAAAACATCTATTTCTGGACCACTCTGTGAGTCATGGACCAAAATTACAGCCAATATAGTAATCCTAGCCTCTTATTTATGGTCTTCAAAGTGACTGTTGATATGGCCAAAAAGCCATGATTTACATTCATCAACAAAAGCACCACATATCAGACAGTCATAACCTTTTACGGCTCTCATCCATAGCAAACCCAAGAAGTGAATGTTGTCATCATCGAAATAATGGGTCCTATTTTTATGTTAGCCCTCTTACGTTTTTCCAAGTGAAAACATGCACACCCATGACATAGGAGCCCCTTTTTGATACTGAAAATTGCACGAGTTTTCTTTTTTTTTAACCATTGCATGAGTTTTCTATGTTCTCACTAATACTATTTTAATTTCACAGGAAGTGGCTGAGTTGGTGAAAAAGGATTTTGGAAGCATTGACATCCTTGTTCATTCTCTTGCCAATGGGCCAGAAGTAGGATTCTCACCCTTTTCTTTTTGTAGCTTAGTAACTTAATTATTTCCCTTTTTTGTTAAGGTAGTAATTTTGTGTAACAGGTAACTAAACCACTGTTGGAGACATCCAGGAGTGGATATCTTGCAGCAATTTCAGCGTCTAGTTATTCCTATGTTTCTTTGCTTAGACATTTTGTACCGATAATCAACCCAGGCATATTTCTCTTCCAGATAAACTTTTTCAGTTTTTTTGTTTGCATTGCAAGTGATGCTGCCGCCGCTGGAGTTTATAATTCTTTTTAATAATGCAGGTGGCTCATCTATTTCTCTTACATACATTGCTTCTGAGAGGATTATTCCAGGGTTTGCTTCCTTTACACACCTTGTCATATTTATCCGCCCATTTCTTCAATACACAGATTTTCTTACTTTCGACTTGTTATATGAGGCTACAGATATGGTGGGGGCATGAGCTCCGCTAAAGCTGCCTTGGAGAGTGATACAAGGGTGAGATTTTTCTAGCTGGACAGGAAATAGTGGGCAACCTTAGATCTGAACTTATCTATAGCAAGTGGATTGTACTTCTAACACTTTCTGGCCTGCAGGTGCTTGCTTTTGAAGTAGGACGAAGCCACAAGATCCGGGTTAATACAGTATCTGCTGGTACACTTTGTCCTTTATACCAATATTCTGATTCAGAATATAGGAAGGTTCATCCAGTAATGAAATTTTCTTCTTGCTGCAAAATCTCAGGTCCATTAAGAAGTCGGGCTGCAAAAGCCATAGGATTCATTGAGAAAATGATCGATTACTCAATGAACAATGCACCACTACAAAAGGAACTTACAGCCGGTTAGCTACCTAAACTTCCAATTTTCTTTACTAAAATGTTGCTACCTATATGCTTTACAATCCGTTTCCTTTTATATGGTTGTTTTGCCCTGGGAAAGAAGAATTTAGACTCGTCTTGCCTATTGGCCAGCTTTTCTATGTCAAATGTCATAATGCACTGCCTAGCTCACATCTGATCCTAGCAACAGTTGCCAATAAATGGTTTTCTTTCCATATGCAATTTGTTACTTTTCCATCTTCAACTCAAGCTTCTCTCCTTAATGATCAGAGCGCTTGAGGCTTTTCTCTCAGAAAACCACACTTTTGACCCAAATACTCAATGGTAAGAACAAGGCTTTCCCACTCCCCATCAATGACACTTCCGAACTGGAGAGTTCAGTCTACACGGAGATTCACCTCCTTGACCTTATCCCTCTCCTTTGCTATACATTTTCATTTTGTTTTACCACTTTGTCGTCAATTATTAGTTTAGCTGTTGTGTTTTATATTTTTCTTTGAATCAGTCATTGTTATCTAATCCCATTGAATTAGACTTAAAGGAACTGCATGTTTATGCAAAGATCATATGGCAGGGTTCAGTCAAGTTACTTCAAGGCACTAACATAAAAGTTACAGTCATTTTCTGTATTATTTTCTAACAAGTTGATGAAAACTGTAACAGATGAAGTTGGCAATGTTGCTGCATTCTTGGCATCGCCATTGGCATCTGCAGTCACAGGATCAGTTATTTATGTGGACAATGGAGTGAATGCCATGGGAGTGGGAGTCGACAGTCCGGCATTTGAAGATGTTCTGAAAACCAGCTAGGCATCAGCGGTATGGATGGCTCATTTGAAAAATTTATCTGGGGAGAGTGTAGTTTCCTTTTGCTTTTTCTTTCTTCTAAACCAGTGTTTTTGCGGCATATAACATCCCGAAGATAACTTGTGGTAGGCATCCCTGAAATTTTTTCTGAGATCTTTCATTTTTGTTTCGAGATTACATTACTAATGGGAACCATTATCTATCAGAAGAGAGCATTGTTGATGGATGCAATCAAATGTGTTGATGATGGTGAGTTGTGGATCAAATAGTTTGATATTAGTAGAAAATTTCAACAGTTTTGTAAGAGTTATTTGTGGTGAAAAGAATTGCTTTTCCCATCTGCTCTTGCAACTGCTCCAGTCAAACACTCTGCGACTGAGTTATATCAACCGTCCCAAATGGTCATGCAATAGAAACCGCAGATTTCATTTTGAAGGAGAGAATCGTGGAAGATGTTAACACCGTATTCACAAGTTTTGGATGCTCTCTCTGTCTAGGAATTTCGGTAAACTGGCACAAGGCATTTGGAGTGGACGGTTGGGATCAGATTGGTACGTCTTGCAATATGCAATAGCTGGGGAAAGCATATTAAATGGACAGTTTGGATAATTTCAATAATCGATTGATTTAAATGCAGGCACTGCGTGGCACAAGTGAAGAATTAAAAAAGTAATAATTAAACGCTCATCTAGTTCTATAAAAAAAAAAGGGAGCCCAGTGCACAATGCTTTTGCATACATGGGTCTGGAGGCGAATCACAAAGGGTTAATAGTGTGCAGTCTTATCTTGCATTGCAAAAGGCTGTTCTACACCTCAACCCGTGATCACAAGGTTACACTATGCTGGTCTAGATCTGTCCATTCCCTTATGGGATGGAGGGTGCCAACCTTAGTCCTCGGACTTGTCTAAATAGGAGAGGCGCCTCTTCAGCCACCGGCCCACTAGACCTTATTGGCATATTAAATGGATAAGGCCGGATCAATGTAATGTTGCCAGCTATTGGTAAAGTCTTGCTACGTTCGGTAGCTAATGCTGGCAGGGCATACAAAATAGACAGTTGGGATCGAAGTACTGCCACCTACCACTAGAGTGCGACATTGAGCAACAATGAGGTTGTATCCTGAAGCATTCTTCTTATTCCCTGATCGACAATGACAACGTCTTGTTGAAGGACCCTTGCGTGAGCAGTCCATTCATTAAACCAGGGTTAAGATGAGGAATATTTTCATTGGGCTACCATGATAGGGTTATTTCGACACTGATTTAGAGATGGGCATGGGAAACCTAAATTGCAGTTAGGCACTAGACCAGGATCATTAAGTTGCTTCCGGGTGGCTTAGAAGATGAATGATCTTCACTGCACTCGCATGGAATTATGCGGGACCGTGTACTTGTTTTTTAAAAATGATTAGAAACTTTTTGCCAGAAATTGGCAAACCTTTTGAGAAGCCTGTCTTTGACGATTATACCGACAGTGTCAAAAGTCAAAAAGTACCCACCTTACCGATCAAGGGGAACCTGTTTTGACGTCCCATGCCTCGTTCACTTCCACCCCACTGTATTTAACTTCTTCGGCAGAAGGTTCCGGGCGAACTTTTTGAGCCAACAAAAGATTTACGTTGAGCAAATGTCTTGGAAGTGAGCAAAACACCGTTGCAATGCCAGTTCTCAAACAACAAGTGAACGTAAAAGCTCACAGACTGGCGAAATTCTCTGGCACGTAAAACTGGTTTGGAAAGTTTACTTGGAGAGTTGATACTGCTTGAGAAAAAATGGCACCCGATGACTATCACTCATACTTCATGTCCGCCCATTTTAGTCCGCGTGCGCCCAATTCCACTCCTTCACAAGCTATAACTCTGATTAGGGCCACCCTATGGAAGTTGGAAACCGTTCATATTGATGTTCAATCATCATCATCATCAAGACCTTATCCCAATTAGGGGTCGGCCACATGAATCCTATTCCTCCATTCCACTCTATTAAATACCATGGCTTCATTTAGTCCCAAAGTTTTTAAATCTTTCCTCACCACTTCTATCCACGTTCTTTTGGGCCTTCCCCTTGCCCTTTTAGAACCTTCAACTTGTATTGCCTCACTCCTTCTAACTGGTGCCGTTGTTGGCCTCCTTTGAACATGTCCAAACCATCTAAGTCTAATCTCCCTCATCTTGTTACCTATTGGTGCTATCCCTAAATTTCTTCTAATATTTTCATTTCTAATTCTATCCTTTCTTGTCTTACCACTCATCCATCTCAACATCCTCATTTCTGCAACACCCATGAGTATGATGTTCCTTAATCGCCCAACACTCGATCCACAGAGCATGGCCTACTTTATAGCCATCCTATAGAATTTTCCCTTTAGTTTGAGTGGCACCCGCCGATCACATAAAACCCCTGATGCACATCTCCATTTGTTCCAACCCGCTGATTCTCCGGGTAACCTCCCTCTCAATCTCTCCACTCTCATGGATCAATGATCCTAAGTATCAAGTGGTCTCTCATGGGGACCTCTTGGTTATCAATCTTGACCGGTGCTCCACTCTACTCTCCTTGCTAAAATTACATTCCATATATTCTGCCTTAGTTCGGCTAATTTTAAATCCTTTCGATTCTACCGCTTCTCTCCATAGCTCTAGCTTTATGTCGACACCCTCCTCGTCTCATCAAGTAGGACTATATCGTCTCGCAAATAGCATGCACCAGGGAATCTCCTCATGCGTATGTTTTGTTAACTCATCCATAACTAATGTGAAAAGGTATGGACTTAATGCCGATCCTTGGTGCAATCCGACAAGGATGGAAAATCACCTACCACGCCACTAGTGGTCTTAACATTTGTTACCGCTCCCTCATACATATCTTTAATTATGTCTATATACCCCCAGAAACCCCTTTAACACCTAACACCCTCCATATTAACTCTCTAGGGACTCTATCATAAGCCTCTCTAAGTCAATAAAGACCATGTGTAGGTCTTTTCTCCTCTCCTATATTTCTCTACTAATTGTCTTAGTAGAAAATAACTATGGTAGACCTCCCAGGCATGAAACCAAACCGATTCTCCGATACACTTGTTTCATGTCGTAGCCTCTTCTCAATGACTCTTTCAAAAAGTTTCATGGTGTGGCTCATAAGTTTGATCCTCGATAATTAGTGCAGCTCTCGAATGTCTCCTTTATTCTTATAGATTGGTACAATAGAGCTTTTCCTCCACTCATCGCATTTTCTTTGATTTTATAATCTTGTTAAACAACTTGGTCAACCAAACTACCCCAATATCTCCCATATGCTTCCAAACCTCTATTGGTATACCATCGTGCCCCATGGCCTTTCCCCGATTTCATCTTTCTCAAGGCCTCTTTTACTTCAAGCATTTTTAATCCTATGCGTTCATATCTATAATATCCAAGGTTATTTAGGTTTATAAGATTTTCAATTCCTCTATTCTCGTGGCCATTGTCATTTAGAATTTTTGGAAGTAGATTTCCCACCTTTGTTTGATCTCGGCGTCTTTGACTAATACCCTTTGATCATCGCTTCTAATGCACCTAACATGCTCTAAGTCCTTACTCTTCGTTCTCTTACCTTTGCAAGTTTAAACACATCTTTCTCACCTTCTCTCTGTTCCTACCATTATAGAGCTCATCATATGCTTTAAGTTTAGCCTCACTTACTATTCTCTTAGCAACGTTTTTAAAGATTCTTATATTGTTCATAGTTTTCATTATTTCTAATCTTCTCATGCTTTAAAATGCATTCGCTTTTTCTTTAATAAGCTTTTTGCTGCTTCATTCCACCACCATGTTTCCTTTGTTAATAGCCTTTTACCTTAGATACTCCTAAGACATCTTTTGCCACTTTCTTAATGGACTCACCATATTAGTCCACATGGTATTTACTGCTTCATAATTCCAATTTCCTTCTACCATCAACTTATTTTTTAATGAGGTTATTTTCTCTCCTTTTAAGTTCCACCACTTAGTTTTTGGGTGTGTATTAAGTTCGGTTCTGTTACTCCATCTTTTGATATGAATATCCATAACCATTAACCTATGTCATGGAGGTTAAACTCACCGTATCACCTTACAATCCTTACATATAGATCGCTCATTATTCCTAAGTAGAAAAAAGTCTATTTGGCTTTTATGAAGTCCACTTTTAAAGGTTATTAAGTGTTCATCCCTCTTCTTAAAGAGTGTATTTGCAATGGATAGGTTATATGACAAAGCAAAATCGAGGATATTCTCCCCCATCTCGTTTCGTTCACCTATACCATACCCTCCATGTATTCTATCATATCCTTCCTTATCTTTTTCCTACATGGCCATTTAAGTCCGCTCCTATAAATATTCCCTCGTGTTGGGAATTTCTTGCATGACTCCTCCATATCTTCCCAAAACCGTCTCTTAATTATATCTTCAGAAGCCCTACTAGGTGCATATGCACTTATAATATTTATAATCAGCTCTCCTAGAATCATTTTTATTATTATTATTCTATCACCGATTCTTTTAACGTCCACAACTTTATCCTTTAATTCCTTATCCACTATTATTCCTACGCCATTTCTATTATTTTCCTTTTCCTACGTACTCATAATTTATACCCATCTATTTCTCTAGCTTTAGCCCCTTTCCACTTGGTTTCTTGGATACAAGCGATGTTGACTCTCCTACGTTTTATCGTGGCTACTAACTCCAAACTCTTACCTGTCAATGTCCCTATATTCCGCATGTAGCGATGCGAATCTTATGATTTGGAGATTCCCTATTTACTATCGCCTTTCTCGACCTCCATGGTATGAACCCATGTCCACTTTTCACCGCACTGGTTCGATGCAACAAGGCCGCTTCCGAGGGGACGCTCGCAGCCCTTGCCCATTTTTCACTACACCCGGGATCCGATGTAGCGCGCTTTCCGGGGGAGAACGCCCTAGCAACCCTTGCCTATTTTTCACCGCATCCGGATCCGATGCAACGCTTCGCTTATGGGGAACGCCCTTGCTTGAGCGAATTTCAGATTTCGATTCATGTCATGTTGGGGTTGCCATAGTTTTAAATGAAGATGATTTTCATTAAAATCATGAAAATCATTACAATCATTAAAATCATCTTCAGCTTCACCCTTGCTCTGCCGGGCTACCCGACGTAGGGTGGCCATATTTTAGAAGCCGAAGATGATTTTCATTTCTCCCTCACAAACTAATATACAAATGTATATTTATTTGTAAGAAAGAAATAATAGAATCATCTTCAACTTCTCCTTCTACTGGCTACCTAATACAAGGGTTGCCATCTTTTAAGAAGCTGGAGATGATTCTCATTTCTTCCTCACAAACTAATATACAAATGCATATTCATTTGTAAGAAAGAAATAATAGAATCATCTTCACCTTCCCCCTTGCCGGCTGGCACCTGACGCAAGACCCTCCTCCTTTTTTATCCGGGCTTGGGACCGGCTGGCACCCGCAAATCTCAGAATTCTATCCCTAGATGGTGAAAGTGTATACTTTCCATTCTAAAACTCGAGGAAATAGTGGCTCTGATCATCCAATAGATGTGATTTTTTATGCATATTTCATCTGGGATTTGCTTGTGAATGGTTGGTATCTTTCAAAAGGTGGGCGTGGTTGGAATTACATCTTGCTGAAAAGTGGGATGGGTGTGAAGGGTACTAAACTAGGGTGTCCAAATTAGTTGACTCGGTCGCAAGTCGAGTAAACTGGAGAGAGAGGGCTTAAGCTGTGGCATTGGATTCTGATCAATGTTTGCATTACTTAAGCCGACATTCTCCTTTCTGCTTTATCCACATCCGCTTGTACGGGAGATCGCTTAGTCCCATTCATTTGAGGCAATAAGTCTCTTGAGCTGATGAAGAGGCCTTTACGTAGATTCACAATTGAATGAACTAGAGGGAGAAGGCTTGCTAAATAAGAAACAGTTATGTGAAAATATTAACTTATATTGTGGTTTCTATTGGAATACCTAATTCGAGGGTATACATATTTATGGAAACGAAGAGAAGCCTTGGAGCAACAGTTGAGTTGTTGTCTTGTGATCTGGAGGTCATGGGTTTGAGGCATAAAAATAGCTTTTTGCAAGATAAAGCTGCGTACTATACGCCCTTTGTGTTACGCCCATTTTCTAGACCCCGATACGTGAGAGCTTTGTGCACCAAATTGATCTTTTTTTTTTGGCATTTCTCTCTAGCCATACAATCCAAACCGATGTTAAGAATAATAGATTAAACAATATTTTTCCTCTTTTCGGAAGGCAGGTGACATGCAATTGATCCTCAAATGATGAAAGGGGCACCCATTCCATGCCAAACTTAAAAGCAATGGCATTCCATATTATCTGTCCTAATGGGTAATTTAGATATAGAAGATCACGGTCCTCTTCCTGCTGGCAACATAAATAGCAAATAGAAGGACCATCTTCCAGATACTAAATGCTTGTATGTTAATCTATTTTGTCAAGGCCAAGTGACCAACCAAAGAAGCAATTAGGCGAGGCCTTTGAGCTACAAAACAGCTTAGCATGAATCCAGCCTGAAAGTAAATAGTAAGGCGACTTCACCATAAAGACTCCTTGAGTATTGTTGCACCAAACGATCTTATCCTTCTCAACATGATCAATTGCCACTGTCCTGAGTTTTAGCATAAGGATCTCTAGCAGCTAATCCTCCAGACCACATATATTTCTGAAAAAGTGCAGATTCCATTGATCACCACCATTGAATGATGAGAAGATCTCACAGATTTTCCTGTCTTGAGAGCCCGCTACACGAAACTCTCTCATATGTGGGGTCCGAGGAAGAGGTGGACCATAAGGGTCAATGTATGTAGCCTTACCTTGCATTTTGCAAAAGACTATTTCTACGCCTTAAACTTGTGACCTTAAGGTCACACGATGACAACTTTATCATTGCACCAAGACTCCCTTTACCTAATCACAACTCCGACCAATAATAAATTCATAAACCTTCCCATCAAAGAGTCTTATATTCCCCTTAAAAAATGGAACTTGCTTTGTTATCTTTCCATAACCTTATCTGTTTGAACATTCCTGAGTTTCTATCCACCCTTCGTTATGTGGGGCGAGATTTTCATCAACCACATATCTCTACAACCATTTGCACAGGAGGGCTTGATTCGCCGGAGGTCTTTTGGTCTACATACACGACCCAAGAGACAAAGTTGAAACTTTCTTTCTTTCCTTTTTTTTTTTTTTCTCATTTTCTCTCCATAAAAAATTCCTTTCCATTTGTTCCAATTTTGCAGTCATCGAAGCAGGGCAATGATACATTGAGATAAAATAAATGGGAATATTAGCCATCAACGCCTTGATAAGAGTCAAACGACCAGCCCTTGAAAGTGCAGCACTTTTCCAGTGAGATAATTTATTTTGATACCTTTGAATCGTAGGAGAAAGGAGCCTTAGTGCAGCGGTAAAAGTTGTCGTCATGTGACTTTGATAACCCAAAAAAAAATACTTGCTCAGCAACTTAGCAATCTTGCAGTTTAGAGACGATGCAATATGTGAGAGTGCATGGTTTTCCACCTTGATTCCACGAGACTTTCGATTTTGACAAGTTAACATACCGTGCGGAAGTAACCTTGTAAGTATAGCTCTAATCTTTCTACTTATTATGTGGTTCGCTGCTTGCCCCTTTCTCGAACCCATGTTAGAGCTTTGTGCACTGGGCTGTCCTTTTATTACTTTTTTTTTTCATGAAAGGCCTCTACAAGTAATGTATCATTAGCGTAGAGTAGGGGTGAAATAACCATGGAGGAGTTTGGTACCTTCAGTCCTCGGTAAAGATTTGCCCTTTCCTCAGATCCCGCATATGTTGGAGCTTTGCGCACCGGGCTGTCCTATTCTTGCCTTGTTTTTTCATGAAAGGTTTCTACAAGTAATGTATCATCAGTGTGGAGTCGGTGGAAATAACCATGGAGTTTGGTACCTTCAGTCCTCAATAAAGATTTGCCCTTTCCTTGAACCCTGCATACGTTGGAGCTTTTTGCACTGGGCTGTCTTTTTTGACCCTTTTTTTTTTTCATGAAAAGCCTCCACAAGTAATGTATCATCGGCGTAGAGTAGGTGTGAAATAACCATGGAGGAGTTCGGTACCTTCAGTCCTCAATAAAGATTTGCCCTTTCCTTGAACCCTGCATACGTTGGAGCTTTTTGCACTGGGCTGTCCTTTTTTGACCCTTTTTTTTTTCATGAAAAGCCTCCACAAGTAATGTATCATCGGCGTAGAGTAGGTGTGAAATAACCATGGAGGAGTTTGGTACCTTCAGTCATCTGAAAAGATTTGCTCTTTCCTCAAACCCTGCATACGTTGTAGCTCTGCGCACTGGGCTGTCCTTTTTTAAATCTTTTTTTCATGAAAAGCCTCTACAAATAATGTATCATCCGCATAGAGTAGGGGTGAAATAACCATGGAGGAGTTCGGTACCTTCAGTCCTCAATAAAGATTTGCCCTTTCCTTGAACCCTGCATACGTTGGAGCTTTTTGCACTGGGCTATCCTTTTTTGACCCTTTTTTTTTTTCATGAAAAGCCTCCACAAGTAATGTATCATCGGCGTAGAGTGGGTGTGAAATAACCATGGAGGAGTTTGGTACCTTCAGTCATCTGAAAAGATTTGCTCTTTCCTCGAACCCTGCATACGTTGTAGCTCTGCACTGGGCTGTCCTTTTTTTAAATCTTTTTTTCATGAAAGGCCTCTACAAATAATGCATCATCCGCGTAGAGTAGGGGTGAAATAACCATGGAGGAGTTCGGTACCTTCAGTCCTCAGTAGAGATTGACCTTTTTACAAGTGGACGTCCCATTGGCGAGAGCTTCGTGCACTAGTGCTGTCCTTTTTACAAGTGGATTGCTAAAGAGACAGAACCATAGATCAGCGACTTTGAAATCCAGGCCATCCAGGTGTGGGTACATAGAATCCTCTCAAGTGTAAATATTTTGATAATAATCCACCCCAACCTCATAATTTGATCTGAGTCCTCGCTAAATCTTAGATGGCCATCGGAGGAAAATTTTATCTATGTTTTCAGTTACAAATAGTTAGTAATTTTTATTATTATTTCAAAATAGTTTAATTTATGATTTTTATTCCCGTTGCAAATAGCCTATGAACTTTTAGGAGAAAAAAGTCTCTAGAATAAAAATAAAAGGCTTTTTGGAATGAAAATAAGAATCATGAATTAAATTATTTCAGAATAATAAAGGCTTCTATATTTATTTCATTTATGTTTCAATAATTTTATCTAGGTTTGAAGTAAAAGCAAGTCACATGTTAAAGTAACAAAGAAGACCTTTTCATCTTGACTTTTTAAAGAAAGAGATGGCGGATGGTGACGAAGGAAAGATCATCTTAAATTCGACGGCTATCATTACACCACGTCTACCCTAATTTATTTCTTCATCTACCCTCAATACATCACGGGGGCAAACCGGGTTTGGGTTCAAGGACAAGAGTCGGTTTACGAAGTTCTCGCATATGCAGAGTTCAAAGAAGAGGGAGACTATAACGTTTTATCTTGTATTTTTGTAAAAGACTATTTTCATGCTTTAAACACGTGACCTTCATGTCACGCAAGGCAACTACTCCACTGTTGCGTCAAAATTCCCTTCAACGGGCAGTTTTTCTACAGCATACTGCTAAATGTGGAGAGAGAATTATTGTACAGCCAATGTATAGGTGGGACCACCTTTGACGATCGCAGTTGCTCAGCTTCTGGGCCATATCTTAGGTACGAGATGCCCCAAAAATCATGTCCACCGATTGATTAAGCATTTGCTGCAATGTGTTTCATGCTATCGAGGCCATCCAATTTACACTATGGAACAGCAACGGTCTTGATCATCAGAACTAAAAGCCCCACTCATTGGATCAGAGTATTTAACATGGCCCTGAAGCTAACATGGACCTCCACTAACATATTTGTTGTGGTTTTGGCCTGGAGCAATTCCTCTACTTTGATAATTCTTTTTCTATGAGCCATTTACAAAGAGGAATTGAATTCTACGGTGGATTTTCAGCCGGTTTGTGGAATTCCCTGCTGAATTCATTTCTAGGCGAAATCCACCAATACCATGTTAGACTACACGTGTCTTGATTTCTACCTGGAATTCAAAATCTTCCTTAATACAGTGGATTTCTGCTAGAGGTGAATTCAAGACGCACCCAATAGAAGGACGCGGAATTCAATTCTACGTTGATTAACGGGTCATGTACAGAATATTAGAGATTACACAACGGACTCTTATCTAATTGGCAATGTGGGATCCACTCACAAACTATCGTGCATTATTCAAAATCATCTGGTGGAGCTGAAAATCATAAGAAGTTGATAGGAGGGCTAGCGTCTCCAAATCAACGGTTGGTGACAGATTTGATCATGGTCCCACGTCTATTTAACTTGTCCAGCCCGCAGACGAGAAACGGCCTAAATTATTGAGTAGGACCCACACATCCACCTTGGTATTCACGTCCCTGATGAATACCTACTCGTTAGTCGGCAAATTTGTAATTATAGTGAAATCAGAGGCTATTTCAGTAATTCAACCGTAATTTAAATTCAAATTTACATTTTGTATGAAGAGAATGACTGTTACAGACAAAACACCCTTACACCAGCCAAAATTAACTGGCAGATTAGTTTCCAAATATAGCCCTGAGACCTTTTTCCGCTCCCTATAGATTTAGTTAAGGCCACCCATGTCAGTTCAGTCTCTCCAACAAAAGCACAAATAGAGGGAAAATCCAAACCCAAAAACTTCCTACCTGTTCTGCAGCTTCTCCCCCCACTCTTTATTGGTGGTTTAGGGTTTTGGGCTTTTGCAGAGGAGGAAGAATCAGTTGAAGATGAAGGCTTCTTTGAAGTTCCGTGAAGATCAACAGCCTCTGGTAAGAGCCAAAATTCCTGTAAGTATTTTGGGACTTCCGTTTCTCTCTGGAATTTCCGCTGGAGATGCCAAGGAATTATCCCTGAGTCTGGGCACTTTCTTTGAATCTGGTCCTTCTCTGAAACTATCATATCGTCCGAATGATTCATGGAACCCTTTTAGTCTTGTACTGAGAACTGGAATTGGGTCTTTTGGATCGCCGATTTCTGCTCCCATGGCGATGAGCGCGGAGTTCAGTCTCCTCGGACGCGGAAACCCTAGCTTTTTCTTACAGTTCAAGCCGCAGATCGGTGATTTCTCGATCAAGAAAACTGCCGGATCGGCGATTCCGTTGCCGTCGAAGACCTTAGTTTTCGGTAAGCAAATCAAATTGTATGAAAACAATGATCATGTGGATGGAGATGGATCGGTCGATGGAGATGAAACTCCGAGAGAAAACGGCTCGTTTTCCGGCCAGAAAGCGAACGGATTCCATCCGGATCTTTCCATCGCTAGCGGGATCGAAAACCTCTTTTCCGATGTGGAACTTAGTGCGAAGAGTGTTTTTCCGTTGAGAAATCGCGCTCTGTTGAAATTCCGGTGGGGTATCCGATCACCGAAGGAACCGCAGAGTTTCTTTAATTCGACCGCAGGCATCTCGTATGGGAAGACTCCTCTTCTGTTCATGAACAAAATCTCCATTGAACACGTGGCAGAAGAAAGAAACGACAGCGGCCAGGCGTCCAAATCGAGCGTTATGAAGTTGGAAAGAGGCGCCGGCGCGTCAGATGCTTGCGTTTCCGTAAAGCGTCAGATTGAAGTCTTGCAAGCGGAAAACGGATTACTGAGGAAGGCACTGGAAGAGCAGTGGTCGGAAATCGGGACTAAGAAATCATTTCCCATCAGCGGGAATCAAATTCCCGGTCAATACAAGAAGACAACCGATGAGAATAATGGGAAATCGGGTTTGAGAAAGGGGGAAACTCGGGGCGAGAATAAGTCTCCGGGATCTGACAATTCTGGCGATGTGAGCGAGGAGTTGAAGAAGTCTTTGATGGGCGGTTCCGTTGCCGGAATCTGACATTTCCGGCGGGAAGAGTAGTAAATTAAGAGTTTAAGTTTATAATTTATCAAGTGGCTGTTGGAGTTTAAGTTATTAAGGCTGTTAGTGTTTGGTTAGTAAATGGGGGTTTGCATAGAGAAAGTTACACCTTTTTGTTGTCGATCTGTGTGTGTATGGTTCGTCCGATGACTGTGGGGCGTTACAAAATCGTCGCCGTTAATCATTGATGATGGTGATGATGACCATCCAATGAATATCGCAAGTTTATGAATTTAATTTTGTATTTATTATAGTAAAAAATTTAGGTGACAATTGATTGACTAAAAAAAAGAGAAAACAGAAAAAGTCAGAGTAAATGAAAGTTAAAAACTTTTTTCTAATCATAGCCAATCAAAAGTCACCTACATTTTATACCTGCAATTCCTTGCTGAAATTAGTACTTTTCTAACTTAACATGTTTAAATTGCCAATTACAAGTCATTTTTAATTAGAAAATTATTCAAATTATAGTAGATTGGTTTTTTTTTATTTATACTTACTTTCTAGAATAGTTTCATATTCCTTATTAGATATTATTTTCCTTTTTTTTATTAAAATTCTTGTTTACAGTTTTTTATTAGATATTATTTTCCTTTTTCATTTTCTTCGAGCAAAAGATAATGAATGAAAAAAGATTTATTTGGCCACGCTGTGAGTCAGGAGATGCAGTCTTCGTTCTTTTTCTTATTTTCTCTTTTACTTTCTTTTATATTTTGGATTCATAACGCCTTATTAATTTTCTACTAAGAAATTTAATCTTGATTTCATAGTTCAAAGAGCCCACTGCACCAAAATAAATAAAAAAGATTTTGCAAACTTCAGATTCACGATGTTTTGAATTCTACTGGTTCCAATGAAAACATTCATTTCCTGCTCTGTTCATTTGCCATATAATCCATGTTTCTTTTGAAGTTCTATGAAATCAATGGTTCTGATTTTTCATCAGATGAATGTCGTAGATCTTTAATAAAATGCCTAGATTGGATTTTTTTTAAAACAAAGTTTAAAGAAATAATTAAATTATCCGGTGCTAAAAGCTATCTAGTGCAGTAGGTCGTAGACAACAAGGGGCCTCTCCTTCGCTATGGTTGGTTGGAGATTTAAGGTGACATTTTTATTTTATTTGGAAGATTTGAAGTAGATTTTAAAATTAGGGTACAGCTCAGGTTCTATTATAACAAATCCAGGATAAAGACAGATTTCTAATTGCCCTATCGCTAGCATGAGCAATCTGTGACGTTGGATGAACAGTGTATAAAGATCATTAATGAAATCTACAGAACCCAATTGATTAGCAATGGAAAATGATACTTTCATGACCCTTTATGACTTTTGTCACATCCTACTTTGGACTATTATCGTAAAAAAATAAGCGGGCCTACCTTTTAAAATTATTTAATTAATTCATTTTAGCTATTTTTTTGGTTACATAAGCTGTTACACAAATTTAAGGATAAGGCAGATCTACTTTTGAACATTTTATGCATGAAAAGGCTTAAACAAACATCAAATAGTAGAATTATTAAGGATTAAGGTTTTTTTTTTTTAAAGTCATAGCAAGCTCTCTCTCTCTCTAAAGGGGCAGCTTCGGTGCACAAAGCTCCCGCCTATGTGGGGTTCGGAGAAGGAACGGACCACGAGGGCCTATAGTAGACAGCCTTACCTTGCATTTTGCAAGAGGCTGATTCCACAAACTCTCTCTTTCTCATGCTAAATTACTCATGCACCTGTCCATTTAAGGAACGGGTAATTCTTCCCTTATCTGTTTGAAAGATGGGGCCGATCGTGTAAAAATGAGGCATTGTCTTGAGTTATGCCCACTGTAATGATCTTGATTAAGTTAATGTAGGGCCCAGCATCTGGAGATCAACTGTTTGATATCCGGATGCTGGGCCCACATCTTTTGTTGCAGATTAGTAGGCCGCTTTCAAAGATCAGATACACCAATGAATCCTAACACAGTCGAGGTTATTATCTTTGAAATTGGTAAAGTGACCAAGGGCTTCGGAAATGGCGTGAAAGGAAAGAAGCTTTATAAGTGGTATTACATGACAAAGGCTGCGTCCACGAAGTTTCCACTATGAACAGGACACTAATATTTTTTACAGCAATATACAAAAAAGAGAGCAGCTTCGGTGCACAATTCTCCTGTGCATGCTGGTTCAGAAAAGGGGTGAACCACAAGAGTTAATAATACGTAATCTTATTTTGCATTTTGTAAAAGGCTATTTCTACGTCTTGAACCTATAACTTCAAGGTCATATGACGACAACTTTACTGTTACACCGAGACTCCCCTTCAGCAACATGAATAGCAACATCCTCCAAAAAAGGATGAAAAACCAACAAGCGGGGGCTATATGGCCATTAAAAATTATCATTTGATTGAGAACATTTCTCTTGCAAAGATAGCTTATTTGCAATGTACTTCAAACTCCACTCATAATTGTAATGGTCCTCTAGCATCGGAATATGGAGCCTGGCATAATAGAGACAAACTCTAGATCTGCACTTCTTCTAAAGGGCAGCATGGTGCACGAAGCTCCCTGGTATGCTGGATTTGGGAAGGAGCCGATCACAGAAGGTCTACAATATGTAGTCTTAACTTGTATTTTTTGCAAGAGGCTGTGTCTACACCTTAAATCCATGGCCTCTAAGTGATACCGTGACAACTCAACCATGTGCCAAGGCTCCCTTTAGATCTGCACTTCTCTAAAAAATCCAAATCCCTGGCATCGTAGTTCCCTGGAAGATGGATTTGCCGACAGCTCTCTTCTTTGAGATTGAGAACCATAACATGATAGCTCAAATATCGTACATATAAAGTTTCATGTAAATAAAGGGCATATAAAAAGGACAACCCTAGTGCACGAAGCTCCTGTGTATACAGGGTCCGAGGAAGGGGAAGACCACAAGGGTCAATAGTACGCAGCCTTGACTTGCATTTTGTAAGTCTGTTTTCATGCCTAGAACCTGTAACCTCAAGGTCACACAACAAGAAGGTCCCCAAACCTCGCATATGTGGTAGCTTCATGCACCGAGACTACTCTTTTTTTAGCTTTAGGCATATCTCTCGTAGAAGTTCCACAATTAAACCCTAACACAAAACAGAAATACTCTTATTAGTTGAAGAGAGCAAGGCTAATTTCTTCTCAAAATTCCAATTGGATGATCATAGTCTGTTATCTCCATTTCCACGTAATAAGACTACCATCAAAGTGAACTCAACCATTCATTTGATTTCCCCCGACTCGAAACCTAATCTAACGCCAATTAGACTATCCCAATATTCAACTACATGTGATTTTGTTCGTCACAGGATATGCATACGCAATCGATGATGCTGAAGTCTTACTTCTGCCGAGGCACGCTTCACTGGGCACTGCAGTACCCTGAGACAAGCTCACTTTTATCTAACGAAGCAAGTTCACACATGAAAGAGGAGCCACGGCGTAACAGTGGATCTGTTGTCATGTGACCTTGAGGTCACAGGTTCAAGGTGTGAAAACCATTTCTTGCAAAATGTAAGGTAAGGCTGCATACTATTGATCCTTGTGGTCCACCCCTTCCCCGGACTCAGCATATGCAAGAGCTTCGTGCACTAGGACTGCCCTTTTTTTAGCAAGTCCTCCCATGACTGATCTGAACCATAAAATATTGCACAAAATGCTTGATATGCACTCGAATTTAGTGAGATTTTTTAAAGGCAAAATCTTCGCCAAGAAACCTACACTAAGATTATTTGTGACAATCGAATTACTAGTGCATATTATTAACTTGCTCCATCCCTTCTGTGGACTAATTCCACTATGAATTTCAAATGGTTCAATTCAAGCCAGTCCAAGTGAAATCAACCAAAATTGTGGCAAGTATCTTACCCTTTTGTGCCTCCAATGAACTACGCTTGCGTGCCTGCAAGAGAAGCCATCAGAGTTTCAAAACTAAGTCCTTTAAGCAAGAGTTCCAAATCCTTCAAGCATGGAACATACAGTTTTCAAAACCCTACAAAGTGTGAGTTTACCAAACAGTTGAGAAGATGGGTTACTCAACCAAAACGACTCAAAGGGATTGAGAAAATATCTGCAAACATGATTTTTCAAATAGAGCCTTGGCGCAACGGTAAAAGTTGTCATCATGTGACCTTGAGATCACAGGTTCAAGGCGTGGAATCAGCCTCTTGCAAAATGCAAGGTAAGGCTGCCTACTATAGGCCCTTGTGGTCCACCCCTTCGTCCGGACCCTGCATAGGCAGGAGCTTCGTGCAGCAGGGCTACCCCTTTTTTGATTTTCCAAATAGAGGATTGATAGACTAATTTCTCAATGGGAGATTTATGCCATTCAATCTTGTTCTCTACCCTAGGCTCTCACCGATGGATGACCATAGTCTATGATTGACAAGTCACCTTAAGATTTCCCTTCTGATAAAAGAGCTGACAGATTCATAAATCTTAATTCAATAGTAAATCAAGCAAAGAAAATAGAAAAATTATATGATGAAACCAGTCTCATTGCGAATTACATCATAGGTGTCTTAAAAAGTGATTAGTGGGCTTATTATTTTTCATTTTTCACGATTTAAGCCATGGATCATTTTTGACTTACCTCAGATGTTTCGAGTACTAAGATTTCATCTAAAAGACATCTTTAATTCCTTCACTTTCTTACCTTTTGAAACAAAAAATGGACGATGAAGCAGAGAAAAGCTGTTTAAGTACATAACATCTACTTTTTGGGCTTTGAAATATTAGAAAATGAGGGATTGAAGATGTTTGTTAGATGAAAATTTTTGGTACTCTTAGCAAATGAGGTGATATGAATCAAATGAATGGCTTGGATCACGAAAAAATATAATAACAAAAACTGAACCTACTGGCCATCTTTGAAGATGCCTACGGTGCAACTGCAATGAGACCGATTGCATCATATAATGTAATTTCTCCGTAGAATTGGATATACGTGGGTTCAGTAGACTAACCGAGGAACCCGTCTATGCTTTTGGTGGAAACGATAGGGAACGAACTATTTCATCGATAAGTCTTGATTTCTTGCCGAGACACCCTAATTCCACAATAAGTTACAAGCTGGGACGGACCTACGCTGGCTTTTGTTCCCCACCTCTCACCTCATTGTAAAGTCATTTTTCATGACGAGCGTCAATCATGTGTACGTATGGATGTCTTCTTCTCTGACACTGGCAGGTGGGTAAGCAAATGGGTCCATTTTTATGCCAAAACTATTGGCAAGTGGGCAAGTCATAGAAAGCTTTTTTTTCTTTCAAAAATGACGTTATATTTTGATATTTTTGCAAAATAGTTCAATATTTTTTTAGTTTTGTAAATTTGCTATTAAATTTTTGTGAACTTCGTAAAATTGTCATTCTATTAGTTTTCCATCTACCTTTTCTATTAGTTTTTTTTTAAATTTCTGATATTATCCTTCTCTATTTCTCTGTTAATATGGTCTAATAGACTTGCTATTACGCGTGATTCTCCACTTAGTTAATCAATGAAAATCTCTAAAATTAATCTTGCTAAATAGAAGACATTGAGAAAGAAGAACTAAGGCTTAGATTCTCAATTTCATTCAAAAAAGTAGCCAAAGAAGAGCTTACAATTTGCTACTCATCAATGTTTGCATGAATAGTAACAATAATTTTCTTATAATTTAAACTTGATTTTTTTTAATTTATTGTGTTTTTTAATCCAAAATATTGTTTGTGTGCTAATTCTATATCATAGTTTAGTAAAAAAATCAAAGTTTAAATTGTTAAATTTCATTGAAGAAGTTTAACAGGTACTATTGCCCAGGCTAGTGAACATGGTATCTTTGAGATTGAATATCTCACTATTGGTTGGTTTTTATTGAAATATAACTATACATTAGATTCCTTGTTATCGAATTGTGTTAGATATCAAGTTTCACTAAAACTTTTCATCGAAAAATCATTGAAAGTAGGGGCCAAAGTCAGTAACTTAATCACGATAATGCCTATTAGATAGCAAGTCTGCTAAAACATATGAAGAGAGAGAAACAGAGAAGGATAATATTAGAAGTTTAAAAAAACTAAAAGAAAAAGAGGATGAAAAACTAGCAGAATGGCAATTTTACAAAGCTCATGAAAATTTAATGATAAATTTGTAAAACTAAAAAAATATTAACCTTTTTTACAAAAATATCAAATTTATTTTTTTTTATAAAGAACCCTTTATTTAAATGGAGTCCTGCCGCATGATGAAAGGGAGTATATGGCATTTATAAATATTGAAGAATAGATTCATGCCCCAAAGCATGAATACATTGTTAGGTAAGTGCACGGAGAGTCCACGCTGCGGCACAACGGCTTTCATCTCGCATGGACCGCTCAGAGACTGGTGGCAGTGAAAAGACCTTGAAGTACAACATCCATATGCAATATGCAAGCCTTTTCAATCCATTCCTCCTCAAGCATCTGTTGTTTTCTATATAACTATTGCAAAGGTGGACTATATTCAACGAGCTAGTTGAAGAAAAACCTTGGCGCAACAGTAAAAGTTATCGTGATGTAACTTGAGGTCACAAGGTCAATTTTAATCTAATTAATTCATGTTTAAGTTTGAAAATTTTAGTTTAACTTACTCTTGTATACCTAGTGCACGTGTGTACCTGACCTGAGTGGAGGAAAACCCAGCCTATTTTTGAAAGTTTTTTCCACAATCCGAGCCATTAATCAAATTTGCCCTCCTCCCATGATGGTTGGTATAGAAAATGTCATCCAATGGCCCAAAACACCGTTCACTTTTCAGCTATTGAGGGCCACTTTAGAGATGCTCTTTAGATTACATTTTTTTATAGCCTCTCATCTTGAGAGAGGGCAAATCTGATGAAAGGGCAGGATCATAAAAAATAAAAATAAACCCTCCAAAAATCTAGGTATTAAGATTTTATCTAACATACATCTATATGTGCTTCATTTATTTTATGTTTTTTTATCTTTTGAAGTAAAAAAATGGATAGTGGACGTAGAAAAGCTCCAAAGTGCAGAATATCATCTTTTTTTACTTTATCTTCAGAAGGCTAAAAAGGACTTGGAGATAATCATTAGATGAAAAGGTTGTACCTAGGACATTTAAGACGAGCCGAATCAGATGAACGGTTAGGATTACGCAAAAAATGGAATGGTAGACCCACTAGCCACTTTTTAGGATGCTTATGATGCAGCCACAATGCGAGCCTCTCCTATACTCTATCAATTATTTTTACAACTGATTACATGATAGTTCTATCAAATAATAATAAGTGCAAGTTGAGCCCACTACATTGAATTTTTACGGTGATCTAAATCATTCATTGAATCCACAATGCTTCAAATGGCCTAAGACTAAAAACTCTAATGTAAGTGTCAGAAATAAGACATTCCTCTCTTTGGTTTTTAAAGTCATAAAATAGATGAGGTAACGCAAAATAATCTAAAAACATAGTAACTATCTATTTTAAAATATATATTAAAAAAAAAGAAAAAAAAGCTCAAGAAAAAGCAAGTTTTGGGATGCACCCTCATATGAGAGCTTTTGGCCTTAGGTCATCTGAAATGTTATGATCAAGTTTTGGATTATTGAAGAAATCCAACAAGTGGGGCCAACTTGCATTTTCATTATTTTTTAAAATATATGCTTAATTACTTATTTGATACAATAGGAGAAACAATCAGTTATATTAAATAATTTCTCTTGCGTGTTTAAAACTAACTCCGCCAATGCCGGTCCCAAGCCCAAATAAAAAAGGAGGGTCTTGTGTCAGGTGCCAGCCGGCAAGGGGAAAGTTGAAGATGATTATATTATTTCTTTCTTACAAATGAATATGTATTTGTATATTAGTTTGTGAGGGAGAAATGAAAATCATCTCCAGCTTCTTAAAAGATGACAACCCTTGTTCAGGTAGCCAGCCGATAAGGGGGAAGTTGAAGATGATTCTATTATTTCTTTCTTACAAATAAATATGCATTTGTATATTAGTTTGTGAGGAAGAAATGAAAATCATTTTCAGTTTTTTAAAATATGGCCACCCTTGCGTTAGGTAGCCAGCCAGCAAGGGTGAAGCTGAAAATGATTTTAATGAAAATCATCTTCAGCTTTTAAACTATGGCAACCCCAACATGACATGAATCGAAAACTGAAATTCGCTCAAGTTAGGGCGTTCCCCATAAGCGACGCGCTGCATCGGATCCCGGATGTGGTGAAAAATAGGCAAAGGTTGCTAGGGCGTTCTCCCAGAAGCAACGCGTTACATCAGATCTCGGGTGTAGTGAAAAATGAACAAGGGCTGCTAGAGCGTACCCTCGGAAGCGACGCGCTGCATCAGAACCCAAGTGCAGTGAAAAGTGGACATGGGTTCATACCATGGAGGTCGAGAAAGGCGATAGTAAATAGGGTATCTCCAAAACATAAGATTCGCATCGCTACATGGAATATAGGGATACTAACAGGTAAGAGTTTGGAGTTAGTAGACACAATGAAACATAGGAGAGTCAACATCGCTTGTATTCAAGAAACCAAGTGGAAAGGGGCTAAAGTTAGAGAAATAGATGGGTATAAATTATGGTACGTAGGAAAGGAAAATAATATAAATGGCGTAGAAATAACAGTGGATAAGGAATTAAAGGATAAAGTTGTGGACATTAAAAGAATCAGTGATAGAATTATAATAATAAAAATGATTCTATGAGAGCAGATTATAAATATTATAAGTGCATATGCACTACAAGTAGGGTTACAAGATATAATTAAGAGACAATTTTGGGAAGATATGGAGGGAGTCATGCAAGAAATTCCCAACATTGAGGGGATATCTATAGGAGCAGACTTAAATGACCATGTAGGAAAAGATAAAGAAGGATATGATAGAATACACGGAGGGTATGATATAGGTGAACGAAACGAGATGAGGGAGAATATCCTCGATTTTTCTTTGTCATATAACCTATCCATTGCAAATACACTCTTTAAGAAGAGGGATGAAGACTTAATAACCTTTAAAAGTGGACTTCATAAAAGCCAAATAGACTTTTTTCTACTTAGGAATAATGAACGATCTATATGTAAGGATTGTAAAGTGATACCCGGTGAGAGTTTAACCTCACAACATAGGTTAATGGTTATGGATATTCATATTAAAAGATGGAGTAAAAGAACTGAACTTAATACACATCCAAAAACTAAGTGGTGTAACTTAAAAGGAGAGAAAATAACCTCATTCAAAAATAAGTTGATGGTAGAAGGAAATTGGAATTATGAAACAGAAGTAAATATCATGTGGACTAATATGGTTGAGTCCATTAAGAAAGTGGCAAAAGATGTATTAGGAGTATCTAAAGGTAAAAAGCTATTAACAAAGGAAACATGGTGGTGGAATGAAACAAAGGCAAAAAGCTATTAAAGAAAAACAAATGCATTTTAAAGCATGGCAGAAGATTAGAAATAATGAAAACTATGAACAATATAAGAATGCTAAAAACGTTGCTAAGAGAATAGTAAGTGAGGCAAAACTTAAAGCATATGATGAGCTCTATAATAGACTAGGAACAAGAGAAGGTGAGAAAGATGTGTTTAAACTTGCAAAAGTAAGAGAATAGAAGGGTAAGGACTTAGAGCATGTTAGGTGCATTAGAAGCGATGATCAACGGGTATTAGTCAAAAATGATGAGATCAAACAAAGGTGGGAAATATAATTTCAAAAATTGTTAAATGACTATGGCCCTAAGAATATAGGAATTGAAAATACTATAAATCTAAATAACACTGAATATTATAGATATGAACGTAGGATTAGAATGCTTGAAGTAAAAGAAGCCTTAAGAAAGATGAAATCAGGAAAGGCCGTGGGGCCTGATGGTATACCAATAGAGGTTTGGAAGCATATGGGAGATAGTGGGGTAGTTTGGTTGACCAAGTTGTTTAACAAGATTATAAAATCAAAGAAAATGCCTGATGAGTAGAGGAAAAGCTCTATTGTACCAATCTATAAGAATAAAGGAGACATTCAGAGCTGCACTAATTATCGAGGGATCAAATTTATGAGCCACACCATGAAACTTTTTGAAAGAGTGATTGAGAAGAGCCTACGACATGAAACAAGTGTATCGGAGAATCAGTTTGGTTTCATGCCTGGGAGGTCTACCATGGAAGCTATTTTCTTACTAAGACAATTAATAGAGAAATATAGGGAGAGGAGAAAAGACCTACACATGGTCTTTATTAACTTAGAGAAAGCTTATGATAGAGTCCCTAGAGAGTTAATATGGAGGGTGTTGGGTGTTAAAGGGGATTCTCAGGGGTATATAGATATAATTAAAGATATTTATGAGGGAGCAGTAACAAATGTTAAGACCACTAGTGGCGTGACTAGTGATTTTCCTGTCACTGTCAGATTGCACCAAGGATCGGCATTGAGTCCATACCTTTTTACATTAGTTATGGATGAGTTAACAAAACATCTGCATGAGGATATTCCTTGGTGCATGCTATTTGCAGACGATATAGTCCTACTTGATGAGACAAGGGAGGGTGTAAACATAAAGCTAGAGTTATGGAGAAAAGCATTAGAATCGGAAAGATTTAAAATTAGCCGAACTAAGACAGAATATATGGAATGTAATTTTAGTAAGGAGAGTAGGAGTGGAGCACCAGTCAAGATTGATAACCAAGAGGTCCCTATGAGAGACCACTTCCGATACTTAGGATCATTGATCCATGAGAGTGGAGAGATTGAGAGGGAGGTCACCCAGAGAATCCAAGCAGGTTGGAACAAATGGAGATGTGCATCGGGTGTTTTATGTGATCGGCGGGTGCCACTCAAACTAAAGGAAAAATTCTATAGGATGGCTATTAGGCCAGCCATGCTCTATGGATCAGAGTGTTGGGCAGTTAAGGAACATCATACTCATAGGCTGAGTGTCGCAGAAATGAGAATGTTGAGATGGATGAGTGGTAAGACAAGAAATGATAGAATTAGAAATGAAAATATTAGAGGAAAAGGAGGCCACCAACGGCACCAGTTAGAAGGAGTGAGGCAATACAAGTTGAAGGTTCTAAAAGGGCAAGGGGAAGGCCCAAAAGAACGTGGATAGAAGTGGTGAGGAAAGATTTAAAAACTTTGGGACTAAATGAAACCATGGTATTTAATAGAGTGGAATGGAGGAATAAGATTCATGTGGCCGACCCCTAATTGGGATAAGGTCTTGATGATGATGATAATGATGCGTGTTTAAAACTAAAGATCTTCACAAATGGGTTCACTAATATATTATATAAGTTGGCTAACTTGCTTATTAGTGGCTTATAGAACATTTCAACCATAATAGGCCTTCTTAAGATAAGGGCCAAGCCTTATATATAGTCACTCGTAAGTAGGCAAAATCGGATAAAAGTAAATGTAGCCTTCAACCTAGCTTCTCATAATAATTTATTATATAATAGTTAGTTAGCTTAATTCCCCTTGGCTGACTATGTATATTATGTTATATGAAATTTGGGTCAAACTTTGATCAAAATCATCTAGACATCTAATAAATTTTGTTGTTATATATCTTGCTAAATCAAGTAAAAAGTTAAATTTAAAGTTCATACCATTGCCAAATCATGCAAAAACTAGTCAAATTAAGATCAACAAGCTGTGTGAGTGAGCACGGTGCAATGGCATAAGAGTGAGTCTTAATCATGCACGTCACGAGTTCAAGACTCTTCAAGAGTGTATGTGAATGCATGTGCCCACCATTTAAAGAAAAAGTTTACAATTTAGCAAGCTCTAGATAAACTGGTGCCCTCTACTTGGAGTCTCCAACTAACATGTCATTGTTTGTGCAAGAGTCTTAGAAGGCCTAGAGCCTAGTGGGTGGCTAAATAGGTGCCTCTCCTATTTGTTATTAGTTAAGCGCCGGAACCAAAATACAATCAAATAGCTTTCGGTTATGTAGTTCACAAGTCATAGTCAACTGTGAGCTACAATAAAAGTTGTCGTGGAATCAGCCTCTTGCAAAATGTAAGGTAAGGTTGCCTACTATAGGTTCTTGTGGTCCGCCCCTTCTCCAAACCCCACACATAGGCGGGTGCACTGGGGCTGCCCTTTAAGTCACAGTCAATTGAAATTTGAAGAAGATGCCCCAAATTTGAAAGCTATTGAATTACAGGAGCTGGAGATTCAGGTGAACACATTGAATCACAAAAAGATGTTGAAATTTGCAGAGGGAGGGAAAATAGGAGAAAGACAAAGCAGGCAAAAATTGGTGGGAAAGTTGGTCCATATGTATTCCAATGTCCTGTCGCTACTAAGTCTTTGATTTTGGCTGCGTCTGCAACTACTCCGAAGCCATGAAAAAGATCTTCCAGCTAGAAATTACTGAGTAAGCCAGAGAAATTGCAGGGTCCCATCCGGTTTCACTTAGCACAGAATCCAAAGAGTTCTTCTAGCGGGATGCCACTGGATAGGCCCCAAATTTGGGTTATCTGAACCATTCGCTTTGTTCAATCTATCTTATTTAGGCTGTTTATGAAAATTCAGACTAGTAATTAGGAGTTTTTTTTGTTAAATTTTTTTATTAAAAATAATTTAAAGACAAATAAAAGACATGGCTCAAATTATCCCATGGTTATGAAGATAGGTGGTTAGCCAATCTAAGGTGGGCTGAACGCAATGAATGAACGAGGTTATCCGAGAAGGCTCAGCTAAGTTGTGTCCTTTTCAACGTTGGGAAAGCATTTTCCTAATCCAAATGGAGAGACACTAGTAGCCATACTGTGGAGATCACCTTACAAGACTAACATGTCATGGTTGAACCCTGTAGTCCTTGCACCCTTTCCCTAGAGTGCCTGGGGTCGGACCCTGTTCTTTCTTCTAGGTGAACTCAGATTTCCAAGGATACAAATCATTCACATTTTGTTCTTAACTTGGATAGGTCATGCTTCGAAATTCTCATATATTAAGTGATCTTAGCAAGGGCCGCTTTTTTTTTATAAGATGGATAGAAAAACTTATTCTCATTTGTAACACAACTCAATAAAATGAGTTCAAATAGGAATCTGAGCTGAAAAAGTGTGGAAGGAGTCTACATCATCTCTTAGGCCCTTTCTCTTATTTTTTAAGTGATTCAATCCGTTCATCAGATTTGCAACATCTAACTGCATCTCCAATGGGTTCCTTTGCCTTCTAATATGAAAGATATTGTATTTTCTCCTAATATCATTCATATTTCAGTGGAGAGAGCCCACTAGAGAGATTTCCACTAGATGAGAATTTTAGTACCCATCATTTTGAGAAATTGCAAATCCGATAAATAGGTTGGATCACTCAAAAAATCAAAATGTACTACCTAACAAGGAGTGAGGAATCCTTTCACACTTTTTGAACATGGACTCCGGACTCCAGGGAAATAGTGGCTGAATCATCCTCAGCAATATTGTGAAAGATTGTAATGCTCAGAAATCCGAGGTTAGATGGGGTTACAGCCTTCGTACCTTTTAGGAAGGAAGGGTGAGGGGTGGGGAAACACGCACCCATCATGCCTGCAGCCTCAAACTCGGGGACCTCCACCTTGCACTGGAAGGCCTTCGCTCCAGATGCAAGTCATGAATCTTGTTTGGCTCTCATATTTAGCCTATGCGTAGAATATTAGCCTCATCAAATATTTTTAACCTCTCATTTTTCAAATTTTAGGTATTATTCTGATGAGGTTTTTCTTTTTTAAATAAAAGAGACATTAATTGTAGACGATAAAAAAGTCTCTTTTACTGAACCTTTCTTTCTTCTTTATTTTTTCTAGATGCAAGTCATGTATCTTGTTCGGCTCTCCTATTTAGCCCATTTGCAGAAAATTGCACTCGTCAGATATTTTTAACCTTTTATTTTTGTATTTTTAGTTATAAATGGCTCTAATTTAAATAGAAAGAAACATAGGCTACAAATATTTAATGAGAGTAATTTTTTGTATTTAAGCAATCTAACACAATCAAATAAGTTGCATGGTTAGATCTTCCAAATATTTTCTTCTAAATACACGAAAATGCAAACCTAGGTTCTACACATAAACTGTTATAAACGTTTATACAGCCCAAAAGCTAACAAAAAAGGGAAGCCCGTGCACAAAGGTCCCGCATATACGGGGTCTGAGAAAGGGGTGGACATGTTTATACAGCCTAAAAGCTAACAAAAAAGGGTCAGCCCTGTGCACAAAGCTCCCAAGTATATGGGGTCTATGGGGTCTGAGGAAGGGGTAGACTAGGAGGGTCAATTGTATGCAGTTTTACCTTGCACTTTGCAAGAGGCTGTTCTTACTCCTTGAACCCATAATTTCAAAGTCACACAAGACAATTCTACCATTGCATCAAAGGCTCTCCTTCAGCTCAAAAGCTAACAGAAAATAAAATGATATATCACCTGCCAGAATTTATTTAAGTCTTTTAACACAAATACTATGTGGTTTAGATAAACTACACTGATCAAATAGCACCAAAAACACTCAAAAGGGTGCACTCTCGATCCCATCCAGAAGATACACCCAGAGAGGCCGCCCTCGTAGCCAGAGGCCGCTACCGCAGTCCCTATCTGTAAACATGTTCAATTTGGACGATATGCAGTTTGTGCTACCAATGGAATCACTTTCCTGTGAATCGGTCGCAGCTTCCAGGCTGTTTCTCACAGTCTCCTTCATTGAGAACAGAAAGACCTAAATTCAAGCTATACCATTCGGCATAGTTCTTAGAGAGCCATCCAATGTAAGAGAAGAAGCAGCAATTCTCACTCCGTTATGATCCCTAGCAACGCCTGCAGCATCCGCCCTTCCCGGATTTTCCTGAGAGGTGTCCGTCAAAATTTAGCTTGACACAACCATTTTGAGATGGTTTCCACGCAACCCACAAACGAGCCTTCGATCTAACATAGAACCCACATTGATTCCATTTTTGATGGGCAGGAATGTCGCTTTCTGGGCAGAAATTATTAGAGTTGTCCTAATTAGCAACATCCGAAACAACAGTAAACATTTTTATTTTTTCCCATATTCCATCAACACTGAACGAAACATTTTGCGTGGGTAGCATTGTTCCTCTCAGACCAGATATCCCAAACAAGATAAAGATGAGCCAAAATGAAGATTGTTCTAAGTCTACGTCTGTCTACCCAAGCTCGGACAGTGAATGACATGTTGATTTAATATACTTTATTGGTGAATATTCCTTCGTCACACCAAGACCCTCCACGAAAATCATCAAGACCTAAAAACTAAATGCAGAAGTGTACCTGAATCCATGAGACAGGATGTGATCCCTGAGTTTTGCAGTTCCTAATCTTCCAAATTAATGCGTATAAACTTCCTGGAAAATGGTATTCCCTCTTTTCTAATGATGGGATGTCAGAAAAGAATCATACATACAATTTGAGAATCATAACCATTTATAATTGTATATCCTTTCTTTATTTCTTATTTTAACCATCATAAAATAAAAATTAGAGATTAAGTATCTACACATAATAAAACCATACCTTTGAGATAACTATGACCCATTTCACCTTAAATTTATTAGATACAGAGGAATCACCTTAGAACAGTGAGACAAGACATGAGTCTTAGTCTCTCCTGCCTGACCACACAAAGGGAAGGGCTAGAATTATCAATAACCCATCTTCTATTGGCAAAAGAAGGTAATCTGTGAGGAGCTGCAAGCGAAATACAAGTTTTGACATTGAGTTGATATTCGGAAGACCAAATCTTGCACCAAAACTTAATATCCTGCGAGTCTGAGTTAGAACATTCAACAACTGATCCAATGATCCATCTACGAACTTGAAGGAGAATTTTCCTGCTTCTCTAAATAGAATAGAACCATTAGCATGACATTTAGCATCAAGAAACATTTTACCACCGCTCAAATATCAAGCAATAATAAAGAGGGTCCATAATGAAGGTTTATTGACCAAAACTTTCCAACCAAGCTTGCCATAAAAGCTTGGTTCATGGCTTTAAGACTTTTTATGCCTGAGCCAATGTCGTTTCGGGGAACATACAGTTTTCCTGTCAACTAAATGAGCACTCTTTTTATCAGAATGATGATCCAAGATAAAATCTCTTTGTGCTTTTTTCACAAGCTTTGAGGGTAGAAGTGGGAATATGATAAGAAGACATTGCATACTTAGGCATTCCCACTGTTACAGCCTGAACAAGCTGAGGCTGACTTGCCCAAGATAAAAGCTTTTGCCTCCATTCCGTGAGTCTAGCCGAGACATCGTCATGCACACATTGGAATGTAGAACTATGAATCCTACCATCAATGCAAGACACTCATAAATATACTACTGTCATATTTTAATTTGGAGAATTTTCAGATGGATTATTGGCTCATTAGATGAAAAGACAACAGAAGATTTGGCAGCATTTACCTTCAAACCAGAAATTTTATTTTATTTTTTTCTAAAGATTCTCACGCAAAATGCTCATGTTATTAAAGATTTGGCAGCATTTGCATACGAGGCTTTAGAAAACAAAATAAGATCAGCAACAGACGAGAAGATTGACTAATTTTAGGGGCATTTCTACAGAGAAAAGGAACCTCAGGGGACTTGCCGTTCACATGCTTCTCCATAGAGCAGGAAAGAATCTCAGCACACATAACAATGAGGTTTTCCTTCAAGTGACTACTTGTCGTGTTTTACACTAGTGGCTATAAACTACAAAGAGGGCCCCAACTCTTCATTGATCCAAACCATTCAATGCTCATCCATCTGGAAAAATGATCTCTTTTCGATAATAGTAGCGCTTAAAAAGTACAAAAAGTAACGAAATAGAAATTCCACATTTTCAAACTTTGGATGTTTTTTAATCCAAGCAAAAAATTATAAAGTAAATCACTCACTGACCCACCAGAGTCCAATGAATAGATAAGTTCTTAAAATAATTCTAACTATGTTTTGGGCCAATGTTAGGAGACAAGAACGCTATAAAATAGACTCATTTAAAATAATTCTAGCCATGTTTTAGGGCCGATGTTAGGAGACAAGAACGCTATAAAATAGACTCATTTAAAATAATTCTAGCCATGTTTTAGGGCCAATGTTAGGAGACAAGAATGCTATAAAATAGACTAAATTAAGGGAAATGATATGTTCACTTGTTTTGAAGGGTAGCTTTGGTACAACGGTAAAAGTTGTCGTGATGTGACTTTGAGGTCATGGGTTCAACGTGTAGAATCAGCCTATTACAAAATGCAAGGTAAGGCTCCCTACTATAAATTCTTGTGATCCGCCCCTTCCCCAGACCCTGCATAGGCAGGAGCTTCGTGCACCGGGGCTGCCCCTTTTATATGTTCACTTGTTTTCTTCCACTGGCAATCCATTTTGTAGAGAGAGATAGAAGGAGAAGAAATGAAGAAGTGGCCTGGGGATGGAGGAGGGTTGAATCTGTTAGTGCTCTTGAATTAATCCCTAGACTATTATCCCATGCTTTTCCACTCCTTTCTAACCAGACTGCCCATTCTTTGGTGTTTCAGTTACAGTCGCCAAGAAATTCTCTCCTCTCTTTTTTTAATCATTGTCAAGATAACCTACTTTAACAAAAAGGCCTTCTTATTTATGTTTCTTTTAGTGGTCATGTTTTTGAAACGAAAAACATGTTTCCTTGAGAGACCAAAGAAACGGTCCAGGGAGTTTAGAAACTAATAATTTATTTGTCTACACAGAAGCAAGGAAACTCAAAGCAAATTACTCACAGACTCTCCTAAATATAACCTCTCGCAAAGGAGAAAGAAACTCAAACTCGAGACTAAATGTATTTTAATGAAAATGTTGAGTTGCTTGTGACTAATTGTGTGAGACCAACGATACAAATGGAGAAATGCTACTTGGATTGTTAGAGGACTGACTTCTGAACCCCACCAAGATAATCCTCACCTTTAGATGATCTGACTCATCCATTTTTTTAGACTTCCTTAAATTGTCTAGAAGCCAAATTTAATATGTTGAATGATTTTAAGTATGTCATTTTGAGTTTTTAAAAGAGACCTTTAAATTTCGCTGCAGAGAAAACTAGTAGCTAAAAGCATTTAATGGGGCATCCAAAGGTGGTGCTTAGCTTGGTTGGGGTTCCAGAGTCAATCCCGAAACTCAGTCCTTACAACAATTGTCGTAGAGATAATTCTTCTTCTCCAGCTTTATTTTGTAATGCTTTAACCCTTACCAAGTATAGAGATAATTCTTTTTATTGAGAATGTTATGTATGAGTGCAGTTGGGTAGAGATAACTTGGATCTTCCGTAAGTAAATTTGGTAGCAGGTTTGAGTTACCAATTATTTTGTTAACCAAGGATTTGATTTAGGAGTGTGCGTTAGCGAGAGTGTCATTGGAATAGATTTGCTTTAAAATTCTTACCTTCTAAAAAATAGAGATAGAAAATATGTACTTGTAAAACACAAAAAGCCAAGGTCATAATTGGTAAACAAAATGTAGGGATGAAAACCAATGTCTTCCACTTCGGAAGATAACGCGGCTTTGCAGTCTCTCCAGCAAGAAGAAGAAGCGCCTTGTTGTTTGCGACCAACTGTGCTATGACTAAAAAAATAATATTATCTTATCAAAATAATTAGTCTAAGTAAAAAAAAACCAAACAGGGTGTGGCAAGCGAGTTGGTTGGAGCTCCCAACGGTAGACCACAGACGAAATTCCCAGCCCCATGGTCAGCTTGATGTGAAGAAGAGTAAATTAAGATAATAACCAGAAAATCAGGAATCTTGCTCAAAATATCTTCAACTTAGGAGAGCGTTGAAAGTTAGAACGTAGACCCAAAAGGTGTTAAGAACTTTGAAACACGCGGGAAACCCAATAACACGCATGATGCGTGATTCTCATCACCTGCCTTCACCAAGATATTATATGTTACATTGACCAATATAACCTTTGCCTACTATGAAAAGTAAAACATAATGCGTTTTGGCATTGGAGGTATTTTAGTCATTAAAATAGCAGTCCTGGTGCACGAAGCTCCTGCCTATTGTCACGGGCTTGCACTGCAAGGTCCGTGACCAAGGCCTGAAGGCTCCATGGAAGGCTTATTTAGCTTGTGGACAAGGTTCAAGAGACTTAAACCCGTTGGTGAAGATCCATGGAGGAAGGCTTGATTCTAGAAGGCTAGGGTTTTGGAAGACTCATGTAAATATCTTGAAAGAGGCAAGGTTAAGGACTTGTGTAGAATTTTCTAGAGTGAGTCTAGAATTGTCCTTAGCCGTTGGATTAAAGACATTTGTAATAATCCGGACCATTTATTGAGGAGGTGGATGGGTGAGAACAAGTATAAATAGGCGTAAGCTCCTCACTTGTAATCAAGCTCGGAGAAGCTCAAAAGCTCAGATAAGCTCAGAGCTTAGCTCAAGTTGGTTCAGCTCTGTTAAGGTTAATGCATTTGGGAAGTTTCCTTTCTGAGTTCTCTTGAGTTCCACTCATTGCTTGAGTGGGTAAGTGAGTAAAAGCCCTAGCAAGTGAGAGTTTTGGTGGTTAAAGGCTGAACTTAGCCTTGGTGCCTTGAGTGCGTTACAAGACTAAGTGCCGCACGGGTGTCTAAAAATCTCAACCCATAACACTATGCAGGGTTTGGGAAAAGGGCGGACCACAAGGGCTTATAGTAGGCAGCCTTACCTTGCATTTTGTAAGAGGCTTATTCCATTTCTTGAACCCATGAACTCAAGGTCACATGGCAACAACTTTTACCGTTACACCACGGCTCCCCTTTGAAAATGTCAATAACCTACTACTGAGAAGATGCCATGTAAGTATGACATGACCGATCTAGCTCAGTGGCTCATAGACAAGTCATCGCTTGGTCACAAGTTTGAGTTACCACTTTTTCCTTTTTGTAGATAATAAATTTGAACCTCGACAAGTATGGACACCTGAAAGAGCTTACCTTAATTAATGTGACAATAATATTATCAAGACTCGTTAAATTTTGGATTAGAGTAGCATATTCACAAATATTAGCAAATAAAAGTATAAGTGGATCGATCCCACTATCTCAATAAATTTATTTTTAGTTCATATGAAGGCCTTTGCTCCCGTTGTGTTGGTAATCCAATAATTTGATAGAATGTAACATGACGGACCAAATTAATTCTTGATTGCAAGACAAATTTATTTTAGAAACTTGAAAACTCTACTTGAAAATACGATAAGTCAAGCTTCTTTCTAGGCAATTCAAAAGTATAATTGAGTGAGATTTTAGGACTCTGTGGTATTGTTTGAGAGGTCTCATGTTCATATCACGGACTAACTTGACTAGGTTTTTTTATAGCAAGTTGACTTGATTTGCTACAAATTGAGACGAGTAACTTAGATAAGTTTTTCAAGTTGACCCATAAATTTAATTTAGAGCAAAGAAGAAATTATGGTAAAAAATGCAAAAGATATCTAATTTTATATAAGAAAGAGCAATTTCACATTTCAACTATTTTAAAAGATAAATTATATATATTTTAAATATTTTAGTCTTAAAAATTACTTAATTATCACTAATTAGACTTAATTTTACTTTTTTAAGATTCAAAGTACAAATGTAAAAAATGAGTATCTTCTATTAAAAAAAAAAAAGTCAAAGCGTTTGAGGCTGATTGGATGATCCTAATCCTTGATCTATCAAGTCTACCATCAAAAGATAAATAAAAATTAGGTGGGTCGCTGTAAGAATTTCTACAATTCAACACCTAGCCTCAATATTGATCATTAAGCTGGAAGCCAAGCGCAGCCGTCGCACAGACTGGCTCTTGATTCTCTTGTTGGGCTCCAGACATTGGAAAATCTGTGTTCCCAATCAAAGTTTCTAAGTCTGCTGAGGACATTTGAAGAAGAAATTTCCATGCGGCCAGCCTTTCGCTTGCACGTCAGGAGAGTCTAACGTCACAGCTATTTGAACTGGGTTTACACGTGAACCTTGCTGCTTTAATTAACGTGACAATGGAACGTGCATATTAAGTTATGTAATTAATTTTTTTTTCGAGAGAGAGCTTGACACAATGGTAAAAGTTGTCGTCGTGTGACTTTGAGGTCACGGGTTTAAGGCGTGAAAACAGCCTATTGCAAAATGCAAGGTAAGACTATGTACTTTATGCTCTTGTGGTCTGCCCCTTTCCCGAACCTTGTATAGGCGGGAGCTTTGTCCAAGGTGAAAAGATCAAGAACAACATGTTGATATTGGCCTGTATGTACCTAAAAGGTCAACCACTGCCTTCCTCTCAATCACGTTCCTGGTTTCATGGTTCATACACATTGGCTGTCATGTGAATGGAGCCATTGATACAGTGAGTGGTTATGAGTTAGTCACCGTCTTAGTAAGATTAGCGCCTAAGAAATTATTGCTAAACTTGCTCCTTGTGGAGCCCTTGATGGCCTATTGGTTACCAAAGAAAAGTATGGGCGCCAACCAATGAGCTTAGCCTCCTTATTTAGGCTCTTGAGCGTTTACTCTTATAGGTATTATTGTGTAAAAGTGGGGTGCTCTCACCCTCACAGTTCACATTCAATTTTTCATACATGGTAAAACTTTGTTCTATAGATGTAAACCATTCATCATATTTAAAATTATTTAACTAGGTTAGAGATCAAATCTCCTAAGCATCTAATAGCGCAAACTTTGCTCCTAGAGTTTTGATTTTGTAAGATCTAAGCCCTTTATCATCATGTTCGGCATACAAAATTAGCCATTGCACAAGAAATCAATGCATTTGGATGATCTGAACCACTTATTTAGGCTCCTTAAAAAAACCGATGGTTTGAACTTTAAACTTAGAGAAACATAAGCTAATAGCTTCTAAAAGAAATGAAATTTGACATATAACCTATCTAAGCCATTACAAATATGGCGAATGGCTTAGATTTAAGTTGATTATCATAGGTTAGTAAGCAATGATTGTATTTGCAATAGAGAGTACATTTTTAGATTTTAGACTCGTTCAATTTGTATTGTTTTAGGACAGAAAGTCATCCAAAGCCAGAAAAATCAAATGAACAGGTCTAATTCACGAAAAATAGTCCCTATCATGAAAAAAAAGGCAGATTTATGCCCCTATCATGAAGGATAACAGTATTTATCATTTTTTAAGGATAGTGATATATGCAGCCCTTTCCTGATGAGCAAGGTGGTCTCAAATTTATCAAGTTCCAAACCATTCGTAATGTTTCTATTGACCTAGATAGGCAGTGTTTCAAAATTCTCATCCATTTAACTATCTTAACAGCTTTTGCGTCTAGTTGTAAAATGCATAGCCAATCTTTTTACCATTCATTTTACACCTCAAGAAAACCTTGGGTAAGATCGCCCAATAGATGAGAATTTTGGAGCATAGACGATCTAGAGCATTTGAACAATTTGAATCTTCAAGAACATGAATCTACCTTGACTTACCATTCAGTGAAGGGCTAGTAAGGAAAAGCAAGGGGCACATACATTGCTACTCTATTTTAAATCTCATTACCGGGGGGGGGCAGCTCCGGTGCACAAAGCTCCCACATATGCGGGGTTTGGGGAAGGGGTAGACCATAAGGGTTAATAGTAAACAGCCTTACTTTACATTTTGCAAGAGGCTGTTTCCACATCTTGAACCTGTGACCTCAAGGTCACACAACGACAACTCTACTGTTGCTCCAAGGCTCCCTTCGTTACGGATTCCTGTTAAATGGAAATCCAGATTTTGCAAACTAATTTTCTCCAACCTCTACCCAAATGTTTCCAGAATTATCCTTCTTCCAACTTCAGTGAATGTCATTATCCAGACCAACTTGTGAGCCGACTGCGATGGAAATAAAATTAAGGACTTAAGCTGTTTTGGAATAATAAATTTTTTATATAATTCTTCTTCTCATTGCAAGTAGCCCTTTTTGTGTGCCTTTTTGTTCTTTAGTACAAACAAGTCACTATAAAGCAAATCACTCGCTCCAAAACTAGTTGAACCAGGCAATTAGGGGCTTGTGTTTTTTTGTTGTTTTAAACCAAGGCACTTGCGTGGTTTCTTGGTTCTGGGCTTGGCTTTGTGTTCTATCAGCTCGATTGAATGTATTGAATAAAAAGGACAGCAAGGTGCGCGAAGTTCGCGAGTATGCTGTGTTCAAAGCAGGGGCGGACCACAAGGATCTACAATATACAGTCTTATCTTACTTTTTTGTAAGAGGCCGTTTTCACATCTCGAACTCGTAAATCTCAAGGTCACACAACAACTCTGCCAATGCTCTAATACTCCCTTCAATGCAATATGTGCCACAGGTACATGATTAAACTCTACACGAAACCCCGTCCTAGCCATTACTGTTGATTTTATCCTCGTCATATGATCATATAGCCCTTGATGACTTTTGCAAACGCATATCATCTTCAAGGGGTAGTGTGACTTTGAGGTCGTGGGTTCAAGACATAAAAACAACCTCTTTGCAGAATGTAAGATAAGATTGCATGCTATTTATCCTTGTAGTCTGCTCCTTTCTCGAAACCTACATATGCAAGAGCTTCATACACTAGTGCTGGCCTTTTAGATGCATATCTGTTCGACATGGGAGACCAGGATCTTGTGACTGCATTCGTGGTCCACAAGTTCAATTAGTGTCAATCACACATACTTTCCCCACGCGGTGTTGGAACATTGGATCGTATCTTGAAGGTACACCGTCTGCTGCCTGTTCTTGTGACTAAAATGCAAAGGGGGATAGCCAATGAGAAGCTTCTGATCTGGTACCACCTTATGGCATTGATCACTGACACTAGTTTGGTAGACGATACAACAAGATTACTAACTAAAACTCTAGATCGATGGCTGAAAAATGGCAGATTATATGTAATAAACAAAGATCTACCATCTAGGAATGATCGAGGAATAGTAATCTCCGATGGATTGATTTCTACGTTCTTGTTGTACACAAGTGTGGGGTGGGGGGGTAGACACCTGGATGAAGGAATTCAGATCATACTAGCTTGTGTTCAATGACTGCATTTCAAGTTTCCCACACATTTTATATGAATGAAAAGTGGGAAAAAATATATTAGAATATAATTAGATTTTTAGAAAAATAAGAAGATCAACGGAAAAAGATACCCTTATTTAACGAGTATCAAAATTTTATCCCCGCAGGTAGGTAGGCTGAGGGTGATAGTCAGTGTAAAATTTCTTTTGATTGTGGATTACGAGTAATCTGAACCACTCATCTTACAGCTTTCAAACTCAAACCCCAAAGATAGCATAAATTGAATTACAACAGAATTTATTTCTTGAATTATAAAATGAATATAAAAATTTAGCACTGCTAAAAGCAGCTCGATAAAACAACCTTTGAATCCTTGAAAGTATGTAATTTTTGAGACATATTGCATCTATTGCAATGGTAAAAGTTATGTTATATAATCTTGAGGTCATAAATTCAAGACATGAAAATAGTCTCTTATAAAAATACAAGATAAGGCTGCGTACTATAGGCCTTTGTAGTTCGCCCATTTTCTCAATAAATAGTAGTAAAGAGGGATGGGCATATCGGCTCTTTGTTTTAGGACAAAAAAAATCTTCTTTAGCTAATCACTTTCCTTTAGTGCCATATTAGTTGCACAACAGCCTTTCAACCAATAGTTGGAGATTTCCACTCTTTGGAAAAGCTTTGTGCCATTTGGAAGACTTGTATTCACTGCTGTTGTTGTTGAATTTTTATTTATTTATATTTTTTTCACAGCAGAAAACCGAGCACATGAAATAAAAAAAATTCAAGAAAACAATGGATTCAAGTTTTCCAACACAGGCCCCTTCCATTATCTTAAAAATTAAACCCTTGATTAGTGACATATGACTCGTTTTCAATAACCCATTAACTCAAACTTATCCGACTCATTCACCTGATTACTCTGGCTTTGAATGTCTAGTAGTCCAGCAGATGATCTTAATATCGGCAAATTTGTACTTTGATCCAAGAAATGGACAGATAGACACTCTATACACACAATGATCTATATTCACCAAAAATTTTATAATTATGTGTTCTATACTAAAATTTTTTGGAAGGGGACTTTTTGTGTAAAGGTAAAATTTTTGTCGTCCAATCTAAAAGTTACAATTTTGAGACATGAAAACAGCCTCTTATAAAATTACAAAATAAAGTTTAATATTATAAATCTTTTATAGTTTGCCCTTACATTTACACAAATCTTTAGTGACAGACATTCCAAGTCCAAATAACCCGGTTAAAGGGGTTTCGTAGGATCAAACCTCGTCGGAGGGAAAATCCACAAAAAAATGGCGCTAAAATTACCGAGTTACGAGGAACCGTGTTGGTATGGCCCAACGAGTCGTCGGGATTGTACAGATTAGGTTTTGGCTTTCTTAACAGAAGCTTACCTACGTTAAGAAAGGACAAACAAATCAAATAAGGGCATTTCTGTCATTTCGTAAAATCCGCTTTACCTATTATTCAAACGACCGAGTAGATCGTGTGGCTTCTCCCATAAGTCAGGTATTACAGTCCGAAAATGATACATGGGGGGTAGTATCGTCATTTGATTAAAGCCGCTATGAGAATATTTAAACAGCTAGGTAGATCGTGTAATTTATGCAACAAGTAAGGGGTATAACCGTTCGATCGAGATAAACAGCAAATCTCGACGACAAGTTGCGTGCTCGAGATCGAACGTTTATATACCAGAGAGAAAGAGACAGAGGAAGAAAGTAGAGAGAGAAAATAAACGAAACCTAACGAGACAGGAAAATAGAAAAAGAGGAAGAAGAAAAGAATAGGAAAATCAAAACCCTAGGTTTTTGCAGATAGAGAGGGAGGGATTTGAACGATAATGGAGGAATTGCAGAGTGCTTGAAGGGAGAACATGAGAAAATCATGGCGAGAAGAGACGATCAAGCTTGGGGGACTTGGGAAGAACTGCTGCTAGCATGCGCCGTACAGCTTCACGGGACCAAAAGCTGGGAATCCGTCGCCATGGAAATACAGAGCCGAACTTCTTCTCCTCTGCTCATGACTCCTCAGAACTGCAAGCAGAAATATCATGATTTGCAGAGGCGGTTCATGCAAAATGACGAAAAAATCGACGAAAAAGACGATAAAATCGAAAACGGCGAGGAAAAGATCCCGTGGCTAGATGAACTGAGAAAACTTCGTGTTGCAGAGCTTCGTCGCGAGGTTCAACGATACGACGTTTCGATCGTGTAATTTTTTCTGATCCGAGATTAAAGATTTAATTTTTGTGGCTTTTTTGGTAATAAAGTATGGATTTAGTTGCGTAGGGTGACGATCTGATGAGTTTTGGTTTTGATGATCTGAGATCTGGATTTTGCTGCTTTTTGTGTGTTTCCGGCAGGTCTCTGGAATTGAAGGTGAAGAAACTGAAAGAAGAGCGCGAACAGAGCATGAAAAAGAAGGAAAATAGCGAGGAGAACACAGATCTGGAAAAGGATTCGAAAAAAGTGGAGGTAAATGTCGACGATGATACGGAGAAGGATAAAAGCGGAGAAGAGAAGCAGCAATCGCCGGAAAACGTCGTCGGAAAGCGTATTCCCGGGGACGAATCCGACCGCGACAATCAATCCTTTAACGAGTCGAATTCAACGGATCAGAAAAGTGAGAATCGGGAAGCCGCATCCGAGAGAAAACCGGAGGAGCAGTTGCCAAAGCCGGAATCGGAGGCCAAAGTGGCCGCCGCCGGTAGATCGGATCCGGTCTCCGCCGGCGTCGAGAAAGCTACCGGCGAAGGCTCTTACAACGGGAGTTCCGATACGATAGCGAAAGGCACGGCGGCTTCGCCGGCAACGAAGTCCCCGGATGCGGTTCCGGCGAGGGAATCCGGCGAGTCAGCCGAGTTTCGAGAATCGGTAGCGGAATCGAAGGGAGAGGAAGGGGCGAAGGAGAACAGTGACGTTCAGAGTTCGGCGAGTTTGTCGAAGAAACGACGCCGGAGAAAGTCGATGTCTGGCAGTAGTTCCGGGGATGAGCCGGAAACCGACGAGGTTTCTCCTATAAGTAAACGAATCAGTGTGAAATCGCATCCGTTGATGGCTTTCCTTGAGATTATCTGGTCGCACAAGTACGGCTCCGTTTTCGAACGCCGGCTCGAGAGTCAGGTATTTTCTCAGTTCACCGCGATATGGATCAAAATTTCCATCTCGTCAATTTCTCGCTACACTATCAAGACACGCCTCCCCACCATTTGCGGACAAAATAAAAAACTCACTTCTAAATAATTAGATAAAAAATCACGTATAAATTTCTTCATTTTTCCTCCAAAAATTGAATAATAAAAAATGTGACGTCATAGAGGGATCCACCTCTGGTTGATTTGAGCCGCTCATCTAGGATATCTCGTTTCCCAAAATTAATGTTGGTGGGACGATCCTAGGATCATGAAAATATGTTCTTTTGATTTTAGAATGTGGACCGTTGGATATACACAATTTCTAACCTTCGGTTTCCGATTATTGAAAGTACAGTTTTTCAGATTCTAGGGTCATTCAATCCACAGATTTTGGGCTACTAGTTATCCAAAGCCTGCCAACAGACGAACGGTCAAGATTAACCTACGGGCGGATCGTATAGACCCGATTACTTACCCGAGGCACGTCCTCCTGGAAACGAAATATCCCCCGGATAAATTCCCTTTGATGCGTACACTTTTGTCGTCTTTGAAAATATCGGCTTGGCTTGAGCGCCGATGTTTACGCTTGGAGTGGGGTCCACTGATAGTAAAGGGGTTGGTATTCAGAATTAGAAACGAAATGAAGGACCTTTTTTTTTTTTTTTTTTTTTTTTTTTAACTTTTTTGATAAAATAAATGGATATGCGTTTCATATTTGTTATGCCTTTTTGGCGAAAAATTATCTACAAATCGGCCAAAAGCAACTAACCCTAGTCGTGCCTTGTGAAAGAGAGCCTTATATTTCTAGACTTTGTTTTTGGGACGCGCCACCCTATCACTTCGCCATGGCTTGCATAGTGCAGTCGGGAAATGGGTTCGTGAAAGAGTTCTGGAAAAAAGAAGGTTGTACCGGAGTAAAACAAGGGGCCTGTGGATTTCAGCCCTTCCCCCGCCTTACTTGTATTTCTCAGTGTGAAGATCACGACTAACGAGTATCGTGCATGGCATTTATGTCAACTTTCTCATCTCGATAATTGTTCCTCAATTGGAAATCCTAAATCCGGCCCACTCACTTCGATTAGCTTATCCTTGCCAGTCATCCAGCCATGATAAAACTCGATCATTTCGTTAGTTTGTTTCTGTCAAACCTTCTCAATAGGGAAGCTCTAAGCACGCCCTACCACATTTGTAAGCTTATCCAAACCCATCGTCATTGGAACCATCATCATAATATAGCTTTCTGACCATCCAGCGGATAGATCAACGGCTTAATGGCTCCGTTATTTCATGTACGAGTTGTGGACCCACTCAAGAAGGATTTGCGTCAACCTTTTCACGCGCTGAGCTTTAGGAGGAGACTCGTGGGTCTTTCATTGTCAAGGGCCTTGACTTGTGGTAGACATGGCGTGGGATACACTTTATTCGATCATGGTGGTTGAAAGTTGATCCATTCGTAAGCTGCCTGTCAGGCTATCGGTAAATCTGAAATCTGTCTTTCTGGTTGTGTTAACTCCAATCATGGTTGGAGAGACATTCTTCCAACAACAACATCACAAATCCGTCCTGCTTCGAGATCCAAAAAATGAAATAAATAAGAAATCTCGCATTTGTATTGTGGATGGAACCAATTTTGGCTTCTGATTGTGATATAGTAGCAACACCATGTTTGTGCGTAATCCTGTCCGTTCGCTGCCATATTATTAACCTAATCTTCCTTTGGATGATTATAAATGGTGGGCCATGGATGCAAATTTTCCACCTGTTTTCTTATGCGTGTTGGCCACGGCATTAACATGAAACCATCTTTTTACGCGCGCTGTGGCCTTTATTGTCCAAACCTGTACTGGACTGAAATGTTCACTAGTTGGCGCCTAATTTGGCTAACACATTTTCTGAAAATCCGCCACGAGAAGGTCTCGTACGGCTTTTATGTTGTCTTCTGTGTCTCCGGACCGCGATTATATGCCTTGTATTTTGGGTAGTCCCATGCATATCGTCATGTCTATCGTCTTTCATAAAGATTGGGAACAAAACGGACGTCTTTTCTTTGACTAATTGACTGGCTAAAAGATAACCCTTTCGACCAACTCTTTCTCCTGCTTTCTATTTGTTAAGTCTTGTATTTCCTTAATTGAACCTTGGCCGTCCCTTTTCCACCTCCGATTAGCAAAAGAATAGCACCAATCTCTTGCCATTCTGTGATGGCATGGCCATTACCTCTCCGAGGCAGGCCATAGCCTTCTAATCAAATATACTGGGCCCCGATCTACTTTAAAGTGGTGGACATGGCCCGCACAGATTAGTCGGGCGACTGTTGGCGGCCACTTCCGCTCTCTCTCTCTCTCTCTTTAAAATATTATAAGGCGCTAGGGCACAGACGGGACCCACTTTAGGGTGATCAAAACCACTCATCTTGTTTTGTTCTCTTTTTGCAGGAGACCGCAGATTACCAGAGCTTGATACGGCAACATATTGACCTCGAAATGGTGAAAACAAAGATCGAAGAAGGCCACTACTCCGACAGCTGCCATGAATTCTTGCGCGATATTCTTCTCCTCTTCAACAATGCCATCGTCTTCTTCCCAAAAAACTCCCGCGAATCCCTCGCCGCTTTCCAGCTTCGACAAATTGTCTCCAAGGAAATGCCAAGTTTACTAAGAAAACTCACGCCTCACCACCCCACTAAAGAACCTACTCCCCCGTCACCAATTCCTGAAAGTAAACCTCAAAAGCTCGACAGAGAAACCGCCAGCTCCCTGCCTGAAAAACCCGCTCCATCTTCATCTGCACCGTCTCTTGCCTGCCGGAAACGAAGTTCCATCACCGCAAAGTCGAACTCTCCAGCCACAGAGGCAAAACCAGCAGAGAAAGAAGAGGTTCAAGAAAAGCAAGATGCAGAAACCAAAGATGCCGATAACTCCTCTGCAAACGTAACGGCTGCGATTGAGCCACGTGTTACGAAGCAAAGAACGAAAGAGCGATCTGCACCAGTGACTAGAGGAACCAGAACAAGCAAGAGTCGTAGTAGTAGTAACAACAACAACAACAATAGTAAACCCGCCTCAAACTCTAATTCCAGAACAAATCCTAACCATAGCTTGAACTCCACTAGATCCGCCCCACTCAAGGAAAGTTCGGAGGAGAAATCGGACAAGAAGAATCCATCAGCATCGACAGTAGCGAAGAAAAGGAGTGCAGCGAATTTCTTGAATAGGATGAAACGGAGTAATTCAAATAATGGGGCTTTACTAGAGACGCTGAAGAATTCCACTAACAGTTCGACCAATACAAGAGGTAATAGTGCTGGAGAAAGGAAGAAAGGGGGAAGAGATTCTGGTAAGAAAGGAGAGCAGAATACCCGGCGGGAATCTGCCGGGAAACAGGCGCCGGATCACAGTGGTCCGGCTAAGAGGAGTGTTGGTCGGCCGCCAAAGAGGGCGGCTCCGCCGCCACCCCATCCTTCGTCGTCACGGCGGGGGAAGGAGGTGGTGGAAGAGAAGCCGCCGGCGAGGAAGAGGGGAAGAAGGTGAGGGTAGCTTGTGTAAAATATGGCCCCACTTTGGGTTTTTATATGTAACAGAAATCTTTTTTCCTCTTTTCTTTTTGGTTAAGTATAATTATTTTTGCTGTTTTATTGTTGTATAACTTTGATGGGATTTAGTTAATCAAGCAACTAATTAAATAGGCTGACGATGAAGAATTGGTCGACTGCTTATTTTGGATTTTGACCCCACCAATCATCTTCTAGTATTTACAATTTTTTTGGTTAATGGTTATCATCTTTTAATACGCGGTATGTCAGGATAAGTATCGGGGTCAACCTATCAGATCTATGTGCCCGGAACTAATGTGGGGCCACGGGTGATATTGGTCCCATGGTAATGATGTGTCAGATTCATCGCGTCCGCGAAAATAAGTTTTCCACTCACATATTTTGGAATGAGAATCATTGATCTGGCGATGGTTGAGAAAAAAGCAAGGTTTAGGATCATCCGACGGTGAAGAATTTTTACTTAATCTCCTTCACGGTAAGATCCACGTATCAAGTTGTTTGATGGTGTAATATAGCGGGCATCAAGATTTATAAGGCGGTCGCTTTAGCATTCCTCTTCATTGATGATCTTTTTCTTTTTTGGTACTCTTTCATGCAGTGGAAAGAGGCTTTTAGAAGCAATAAAGATTTGTGACGCTAAAATTGACCCTTGGATGCATAATATTATATTATAAATATTTAATATTTATATTTTCTATAAAGAAGGCATAATTTTCTTCTTCTTTTTCTCAAATAAAAAAACTCATTAACACCCAGTACAAGGAATGTTAGACGTTTGGTAATTTTTCCTCAAACTGTACCTATTGAAACCTCAGGCTAGCTGATCTTCCTTTTTAAGTAATAAGCTTTCAAGGCTGTACACATATTAGGATTTTGTCAAAAAACAAATTGGAAAAGGCATCAATAATGTTTTAATGGGGTTTCATCCAAGATTTCTATAATTTACTTTAATGTCTGTTTAGACATAAGAAGGAGAGTCTTGGCACAACGGTAAAAGTTATCGTTGTGTAACCTTGAGGTGATGGATTCAAGGTGTGGAAATAGCCTATTGCAAAATGCAAGGTAAGGCTTTATACTTTAGGCCCTTGTAGTCCGCCCCTTCCTCAAACCCTGCATAGACAGGAGCTTCATACACGAGGCCTGGCTTGTCTATTTAGACATGGACGAACATTAATTTCCAAAAAAAAAGGAAATTCTATCCAGAAAATATTTTATGCCTTGAAATTAAATTATACCAAATACTCAAAATTTTACAGCTCAATTTTAAGGTATAAATTACTTTTAGGTTCTCCTTTTAGGAAGTTCGGAGATGGTGGAAAAGGAAGGACAGAAAAGGGTCGGATATGAGTCAATGACTCTAACGAGGCCGTGCCTTTTAAGTTGCCTTATTACAAGGTGATTTGTTTTCATTTTAATGTTTAGTTTTGAATAGTAGCGTTTGATAAGATCCTTGTGATTAGTTCTTCCAGACCTCAATCTATTATCTTTAACAGGCAATTACATCCCATTCAAAACTCTCAGCAGGTGAAACTTGGCAATGACCAAATAATGTCGATTTTGACTTGGTTATAGTCAGGAAATAAGAACATGTTCAGCTTGTGTTAGCGTGCGTAGTGGCACAAGAGTGAGCCTCAATCAAGAAGGTTGCAAGTACAAGGTTCTTCAAAGAGGTGTGTCTGAGTGGACACATTCACCAGTTCAATCAAGAACGAGTCCCTCTTACAAGCAAAGTGGTTAGATCAAGATTAAGACATTTGGATTTCACCACTTTCACCCAGTTGGTTAAGTGCCTTGTGTCACAGACTTACATTGCAAAGCCTGTGACCAATGCTTGCGGACTCCAAAGGAGGTCTACTTAGCTCATGGACTTAATTTAAGAGACTTAGGTCCATTAATTTGTGGAGGAAGATCTATAATCTAGAAGGCCCCGGATTCTAGAAATGTCTTTAGAAATATCTAGAATCTAGAATGTTGTAAACTTAAGATATTTTAAGGGAATGTTCTAGAGAACAATCTCAACTATATATATGTAATAATCTCCACCATTCATTAAGGAGGTAAAAAGGGGGTGAACTCCTATAAATCATAGAGCTCTCTCATTTGTAAGATATCTTGTAAGGAAGTATTAAGCTTAAAAGCTAATTCTATTAAAGTGTAGTTATTTTGAGTCATAAGAATAAGTTGTTATCAGCCTCTAATTCTCTTCCTTTATTTCCTCATAATTTTCCCATATTTTCTTGTAATCTTCCGCAATTCAGGATAAACTTAGCCTTGGTGCCTTGAGTGCATTTCAAGACTAAGTGCCGCACAGAAGTTTGAAACTCTGAAGCCGTGACACTTGTCTCACAACTAAGAGTTTGTGAGTTTGAATCCATATAAGTTAATCACATCTTCTAAATTATGACCATTAACTAGTACCACTAATTTTAAATTTACTCCTTTCAATCCGATCTTCCAATCAGTAGAGCAATTCATCGATTTTCTAATCAAACCAATGGATTAGATGGATTTTAAAATACTATATTTTCCCCCCTAATATATTTTTTTTTGCCACCACTTGCCAGATGAGCGGATTGGGTTTTGGTATAATGACACCCATAATTATTGGTCCTGACTTTTGGCTGGCCGTTCTCAGCTCCTTGATCTATAATATGCACACGGCAAGCGAGAGTGAAGTAACCTTGAAATTGGTCAGGGTCTAAAGTCCACCTTGGTGGCCTACTCAGTTCAAGATCACAAGAAAAGGTCGCCTAGTAGTCAAACATGGAATTGACACCTACATAATTGGCTTTCAACAGTAGATTGTTGGTAAGCCAAGGAAAGAATAAAGCAAGTCACTCACATTTCTCCCCCGTCTCCTGAATCAAATTCTTCGCCAAAGGAGAAAGCAGATCCTGGAACTTGCAACCAAAGGTTCAAGGGTAGGCAGACGTATGTTGCTAGTCCAATTGCAATGGGCACAAGAGAGTACTTGCCAAATTAAACTAAAGTTTCTTAGGCCAGAAATCTTTCTATTTGGTCAAATTAATAGTTTTCTTTCTTGTTTTCACTGTTAACCTAAGTTGCACTAGCTAGTTGTTGTAGTTTCTTTTCAAAGGAAGTTTTTCCTTTCTTTTGTTTTAAAAATTTATAAATATATGTCATTGCCACTTGCCAAGAGCATAGGAGAAACTATAAAATTGCCTTTTGGATGGGAGCTGAGGTATTTTTGAATTAAACCAAAATTATTCAAAAGTTTCAATCTCACAAGGAGCAATGCCTACGGAACAAGCTACTTGGTGTTAGAGTAAAAGCTACTGAGAGGTAGTTGGTCTGGGCCAATTTGTGGTATGGGACACAAGGGGGCACCAGTGACATAGGACGTTGGACCTTCTTAGCTTATTTGAGTTGACGAGAAGGACTATCTCTTATTTGGTATTACTAGTCAAGCGTCACTAAGGCACATTTTATTGCTCTCAGCTTGTTTTGCTTATAGAAGGGGAGCCTTGGTGCAACGGTAGAGTTGTCGTCGTGTGACCTTAAGGTCATAGGTTCAAGGCGTAGAAACTGCCTCTTGCAAAATGTCAGGTAAGGTAGCATACTATTAACCTTTGTGGTCTGCCCGTTTCCCGAACCCCACATATGCAGAAGTTCGTGCACCAAGGCTGTCCTTTTTAGCTTGTTTCGCTTACAAGAACATGTATTATGTGAATGAAAGAGTTTCCAGCTCCTCACTTTACCAGACACTTGTTTGATTCGCTGTTCAAAGCTTTTCCATAATTATAACAGATTTTCTAGTAGCTAATTAAACAAAGTATAAATGACATACCCTCTACGATCTTAAATAAATTATCGTTTCCTAACAACTGATTGCTCACAACTCCACCATATTAACTTGGCTGTTCTTCACCTGTTCTGAAATTTCCATGAAGTATTTAGGTTCCACCAGTTTGCTTCACTGTCAAAGCTTTCCATCTTATTGTTTGACTAGGATTAGGGCTGCCTTGAGGTCCAACTAAAGTCACGGCCTTGAAGTTACGACCAGCATGATTGAGATTCACTCTTGTGCCACTGCACCACACTCACTGGCCGCTAGTTGGCCTTACTTGGAATAATCTAAACGAGATTCGAGGGATCAAAGGCACTTTTATCATTTGATTAAACTTATCAAGGTCATTCCACCGCAATAAGATTGACTTATATTTGTTCATTAGATCAACAGACCCAATCCATCACAATGAACACATGGGATTCCCGAGGGTGGATTGTTAGGAAAGAGCCCAGCAGGCCAAGTCTTTTCTTACCACTTGGAAGAACAAAAGAACCAGAGAATGTCGAGGTGAGAGCAAATTATTCAATGATGCAAACCACTCATAGTGTAATGGATGTAGTGAAAATCGAACTTTTCTTGAAAGTAAAAATGGGTGAGAATGGAAGTTGCACATGTTGGAAGAAGTCTTTGGTCGTTTTCGTGACCTTCTTTATCTATTCTTGCTGTCATGAATGGACGGTCGAGGCGTTTCGCCTAACATAATAATTGGATCCTACGAAAGACAATTTGGATTATCCATCGGTGGGTCTCACTTGAGACAATTCTTCACTCATTTGATTGTGATATCTGGCATGACTTCCTTCAAATTTGGAAATCCACCCTTTAAAGCATGGGGCTCCTTCAATGTTTTGTGATATTGTAAAACTATGATTCTAGGTTGAATTTTAGTTGTTTATGTGAGGTTCCAAACCGAACATTTACTTTGTGTAGAAGTACAACTCGTAGTTGCTGGAAACATCAAATTGACATGACCTCTGAACTGCCAGACATTCAAAGTGGAGCACTCGGATGAACGAGTCGAATCATCCAAATTTGACCCCTCATTTGCAATCAAATTGACGTGCGCTTATATGGAGGCTGTTTAGCATTCTCAAGTAGCAGTAGTGTTCGTGGGGTTACAGAGTACATGACTTTCTAAGGTGCTGTGGCACGGAGAAGTGAACATCCTCGTGTCACGGAGTGTATTTCTTGAAAAATTCTATCAGGATTGAGTCCCTAATATCTCCCTCCATGCTCACCTCTGAATGATTTGACTCATCCATCTTATTTGTTCACCTCAATTTAAGCTAGCTGCCAAAGTTCATACCATTTGATCTTCTATTTACTAGTTTTCACACTTGAAAAGTATTTTAATCTCATGATCATGCAACTTTTTGGAAGGAGAACCTTGACGCAACAGAAGAGTTGCCGTGGTGCGATCTTGAGGTTACGGGTTCAAGGTGTAGAAACAGCTTCTTGCAAAATGCAAGGTAAGGCTGCATACTATCGACACTTGTAGTCCGCCCCTTCCCTGGACCTGCATGTGCAGGAGCTCTTGTGCAGCAGGGCTGCCTTTTTGATCATGCAACTTTTCAACTGAGAGCAACCAATGGAAGCAACCAATGGGCACAAGTTTTTGCACGTAGCATATTTAGAAGAGGGTGAAGAAGATAGAATGGGTGGAATCATTCAAAGGTAAGTTTCAATAGCGGGGTCACGTGCTCAGTCCCAGAAGCTCAGTCCCGATAGCATTTATCTAGATGTCAAGTGATTGGGAAGTTGCCGAAAAGCAAAAGTGAAGCATACTTGTTGGAGGATCAAAACCTTTTATTAAGTAAACCTCGCCATCCATGGGCATAAACTCCAAAATCCCTTGCATTAAATGCTCCAAAGACTTTGATTTGTGCAGGCTTCGTGAAGAGGCGTGTGCAGTGTTGTTCTAGGTTTATAGAAGTTAGAATGCAGCAGGCTTCAGAGCCCCTAAACGCACTTCTTAGCCTCAGAAATAGAGCATGCCAGCCCGCCTTCCTGTGCTGCTAGTGCAAGGTAGTTCCCTTGGTCAGGGGGGAGTAATTTGCAATTCAAGTCGATTCCACGGTATTGCCTGGAGTAGATTTTAGCGCATGACTGTATTAGTATGTAACATCAACTAGCTCTAAGTGGTTTGAAACTTTGCACGCGTGCCTTGGCCCTTGGTTTTATAAGCCTGCGCCAGAGACTAAGAAGGTGTGCCATCTCTATAGAGGGAGGAAACCACCAAACCTGACGGGCAATGCCCTACTTGCTCTATCCGCATACTTTTGACTTCGTGGTGATACGACCAAGCATACCGTAGTTAACATCACCCCTACATTGTGTGTTCAATAAAAGTTGACATCCCTCGTCTACACTCTTGCAAAAGAAAGACTTGGTCTTCATCTCCTTGGTTCATCTCCTTGCAGTTAGTGACAGAGACCTTGGCACCTTACCTTAAATACACTTTGTCCCAGGTTTTAAGTCACCGCTTTTTCCATTGGCCAGCAATAACCACCACATCAAATATGAGCAAAATAGACAGCAGTCCTGGTGCACGAAGCTCCCACGTATGTGGGGTCTGGGGAAGGGACGGATCACAAGAGTCAATAGTACTCAGTCTTACCTTGCATTTTGCAAGAGACTGTTTCCACACCTTGAACCCGTAACCTCAAGATCATATGAAGACCATTCCACAGTTGTGCCAAAGCTCCCCTTCAAATATGAGCAAAATAGCATAAGCTAAAATGAAGTTGAAGGATATGGCAATGAGGCTAACTGCAAACGTATAGAAGATAGAAGATATATGAGGAAATGATGGCAGAACCTCCTATATAGATGAGATCAAGAGCCTATAGGCTTTAGTGTCACTTCTTTAGCTGTGTTTCTTATAGTAATCCAGAACGGAGTAAAACTTCTGGGCAATAGCGAGGCCCATAAGGAAGACAGCTGCAAGAAGGGATATAAAATGCCATGGGCAATAGTGATCTAGAATGCTATCTTGCTAAGTTTGGCATCCTTTGATCTAGAATGCTTATCTTGCTCAAGTGTGGCATCCTTAGCAAGCCCGTTGAAGTGCTTAGCCCAGCCTTATGGCTGCTTATCACATTCACAATGATCCCTTTGGCGTGATGGAGACTGACATCCTTAGACGAGTCGATGATGCTGTCCACGAAGAAGACACGGGAAGTCACTTCATTTCGGGCTCTTACATGAAGCCGCTCGAAGCCATGAAATCCAGGAATGTGGACTTGGTGGTGTCATAGATCATGATCGGCGGAAGACTGAGGACATTGGTGGAATTTGATGTCTCTAAGGCATTGGGTTTTGCTTTTCTTGAATCGAATTCCACCTTCTTGAAGCTGCATTGTTGATTGGATGATGTCACTCGCAAATTCATTAGCTCGGTGTGATGGTCTTGTAAGTGGACCTTGAAGCTCGCTCCTCCTAACCACGTCTAGTATGTGTAGACCTTGACCAACATTCCAGGTTAGTGTGTTAAGGTTGCAAAGCTTCAATACGAGCTTGTTTATTAACTCCTCATTCTACACCATGTTAATTAGACAAGTACAAGAATTTATACTTAATTACTCTACATTAAAAAAAATACCAAGAAAAGAAAAATGGCAAGGGATTCAACAATGAGAAATGATATCTAGATCAGCTTCTGGGCTTGAGTCTATGGCCCCCTTCATTCCAGGTCCAAATTCTGGATGATCCGACTCATTTCTTGTTTTCACCCTGTCCTAGATAGGCTACTAACATAAGCTCATGCCTATTCATTGTTTCTAGGTACTAGTTTTTTTAGTTAAAAAATCCAATTATCATAATTAAAATAAATTGTCAAGTGACTAGCTAGATGCATTCAAGGATATAAATATTTGCAGCTAGGCTAAATAAGCTAGGACAAAGAAGATTAAATTCTCAAATCATCCAAGGGTATGCCCTGGATGGAGAGGTCATAGAGTCAGTCCCATAACTCAAGTCCGACTAGCATTTCTTTTAAACAATTAAGTTATGGGGAATGATTATACCTGGGCTCTTTAATTGGACTCAAAGTCAAGCTCCTTCCCAGATGACATTGTCCCATTATCCCAGGATAAAACCCAACTTCAGTAAATGTCCTTTGACCGCTGAACCTGAGTTTGGTTTTGCCTGGATTAAATGTGATACATGTCATCTTGAGTGGAAGCCTTACTTTGAGAACCGACTAAATAGTGGAGTTGTCTTCTGAAGTATACTTGGTGGCAGTTTCAAGTCTAGGATTTTTATTTTTTTTTGCCGGGTCTCACATTTAGGAATGTGTGAGAGAGAGGATGTGTGATTAATCTACTTTGCAATTCTTTGTTTGTAACAAAAGAAAAAAGCACCTCGCTATATCATTTTCCAAACACGAGAGATTATTTTATTATTATTTATTGAATCATGATATTGTCAAATGATACTCACGCATGCACCCTTTAGTAGACTCCAAAATTCTAACCTGCATGATTGAGATCTACTCTTGCACCACTTCGTTACATTCATACACCCTCGAATATGAGAAATTATTGAGCACATATTATTGAAATGTAGAGGCAAATATTGTAAATTTAAAATTTTGAAGGCATTTCATGGAACATGGAGAATTAATGCCAAGAGCACCGCACAACACACTAACCCAACTTGTGCTATAATAAACCCCTACAAGAAATTCGACTTCATAGATACGATAATTCCAACTTGCATGTGGCCTTTAAGGGCCTTAATTTCAGTAGGTCAGTCCTTTTAAGGGGCTAATTCCTTCCTACTACGGGCAAAAATATGAAGAGGAAGTCTTACCTTGGCTTTCCCAGTTTCGTAACCTACCAACATCTCCAGAGCCAATAGAGGAATCTGGTTTTCAACACCAACATACTCCTGACATGAAGCATGGTGTAAAGTTTCCCATGTGAACCGAAGATCGGATCAATGGAAGCATGCTGCTCAATGTTTGAGTCTAATCATTGAGACGGCTCATCGCAACAAACCTCAAGCATGAAACACCCATCAAGGATCATCAGTTGCACGAACCTTTCGGATCTTTCCAAACTTCATCCAGTTGCTCATAACAATTCATCAATTGTTGCACTACTTCAGCCATGTCGCATAATCCTGGTTCAGTTTGTTTCTTCTCTTAGGAAAGTGAACCAGCGATCGATGCTTATGATCTTCGTTAGGCATCAGGTCTGCTCCTCCATGATGGTAGGGGCCCAAAGGAGACCACTTGGGGATTGTACGTCTCCTTGTTGATAACTTTCATGCTAGTGGGTACCCTGTAAATTGATTGCTTCTTCGATAGCTGTTCTTCCTCCGAATTATCCAGTTTTTCAAGCTTCTCTTTGATATTGACAGCCCAATTCATTCCTTCCATCAGTTTTGATGCAAGAGCTCATTCTCCATCTATAACAAGATTGCGCTGCTTGTGTTTTATAGTGATTCGAGATTTTCGGTTTTCACATCTAATGGCTTCATTTTACTCAATCTTTATTGGAAATTGCGATTGGTAAGGATGAAGGAAGGAACCATTTGCAATCTTCTTATGCAATATGAGGAAAGAATACCGTACCATTCCCATTTATGCATTATTGTACGGATGATTTGGAATCGAAAGCAAGGAATTGGAACACAGAATTCGTATCAAATTTCTTGAAAGATCGACTCCTTGTCGTTCCTGCGTCTCGATTCTTTGCTTCAAATATTCAGTTCGTCGTTTGATAATTGATATGCTCTTGTCATGGGCATGGATTGGGACATGAAATGAAGCAGAAGGAAAAGGTATGACTTTTTCTTTGGAAGAATAACAGGAATAGGATAGTGCACAACACGTAATACAGATGGATGGGTCTGATGATGCATTGGTTGGCTGCTTCTGACAAAGGGCAACTTCCATATTCAGATATTTCGAAAAAGTTATTTCCATAATTAGTTATGTTGACTGGTCATTTCCCAACATGGGCTCGACCGAGTGATTTACCTCATTTGAGACCAAAATGCCTTTGTTTTTCTTAACTTTCTCCTCCTCTCTGCCTGTGAGATCCCTCCCTCTGGTTTAGTGCAAGAATGATGAAGGTGAGATGATAATTGGTTCACCGAGTTTGATTGGAATCTGGTTATCATGAGAGGAAGAACTCGCCCGGATCATTCCAACCGCCTTCCTAGCAGAAGAATGGTGCATCTTCTGGCCAGTTGTTATAGTGGTCGGCGTATATGGGGCCACCGATTCCGCCGTCGGGTTTCTCATCGGATTCGGCTAGGGATCGGTTTTGGGCTGGCCGATACTATTTTCATCATTGGACGAGTAAATCGTTACTGGAGTGCCGATATGCCTACATACCTTGTTGTAGCACTGGAAAGCTCCAATTCTTAATTATGGAGAAGAGAAGATGATTTTTGAGCTCTCCTGATAGACCATGCCCGACTTAAATTTCTTGAAAAATGGATTCATTGAATTATTGTATTAGTTTTGGATCGAAATTCAGTGTACATGATTTTGATGATAATAATTTGTGGAACACCTACCATAATTATATCACCCAGAAGTGTTTGAAGTTATACTGAAAGTGCTGATGAAATCTAGGTCGCATTGATTAGGAGTTCGACTCTTCGGTGCAGGGATTGTAAAGTACCCCAGACATACTTATGCATATTTTCTGCTTTCGAGAAAGGAATCTCCCATTCTTTTGAAGGGAATCTCTCATTCTCATAAAAAATTCTGTCTTAGATTGTTACTTTTACTATCAAAGTCTATGGTCTAGATGTACTTGTAGCAAAAAGTTTTTTTGTTTTTTGTTTTTTTGCTTTCTTTCTTTTTGTAGCCTGTTATTGTAATTTGAAGTAAAAGTCATGAAACCTGTTTGCTATGGTGGAAATTTGTGATTTCTGCTGCAATCTCATATGACTGATGGTGCTTCATTCTCAGATTAGATCTCTTGAAAGATAAAGTTTTTCCTCTTTGGTTGGATCACCACGCACTATTTTGCTGTTGCAATTGTGAGAGAGAGGGAGACAGTTGAGGGCATTTTGGTTGATCTCAAAATAGATTGACCACCCTAACTAGCTCAGATTTGGAAAAGGCCTGTCCATAAAATGGAATGGAAAAAGGCTTCTTTGAAAAGCCCGGCAGAAGAGAAAAAAACTAATAGAGGGGCCATCATGCAATAGTGGGGCGCATACAGCAAATTGCTATTCCATCGCACGCTATCGTATCAAACCTGGATTTAGTCTGCCACATGTCCCTTCCGGTGAGCGTTTCTCAGAAGATGCGTTTAAAGCGTCTCTAAAGATCAGGACTCATTGTATTATTCCTCTTTTCTTTAAGAGAGTTTTGGGTTTTGACAGGACATTTCTATTCTAAGTTAATGCTCAACTGGCCATTAGTCATCCGTAAGGAATGATTAACAAGTAACTCTTTTTCAAAAGGTGGATGCTGCAGTTGAGCTCGATAGTTCTTCACTTTTGCAAAGGAACCTCCGTTGGATGATCTTATCCCGGCTGATTTCTCCTGCTTCGGATGTCTAGTAGTCCAAAACGCGTGCGAGGGATGATTCTGGTATCTGAAATTTGGACTTATCATTTCTCTCTTTGTTGGGGAGTGCTCTTGCCTTACGGAGAGTAATATGTCATTATGACTTTAGAGGTGTTCCCAGTCTGGATCGGTTTGAGGATACCTACTTTTACCCTGTTTTGCTTGTCTGTCACCAAATGAAGTCATTTTTATAGAAAAATGAACAGTACATTTGGAATGCAAAAACATTAAGAAAAATACAAACGGAAGGTCTAACAGTGTGGTCTCTCTCACTGTTGATGGTCATGTCCAATATCCACATAGCTAGTTATCAGCTTGGCATTTCGTCCGTTACTGACCAAACAAACTGCTCCATTAACTAAGAATGGCTTATTATACTTCCCCACCCAAAAAAAAAGGAATGAACTATTAGCTACGGGGCTCATTTCAGCTTCTTAATTGAGATTAAAGGCGACTAAATGATCTGCAATGTCAGACTTTGAATTAAGAAATTTTTTTGTCTTAGTACCTCTCTTGGCAAATTCTAAGACAAGACTAATGAGCAATGACACACCAACATAACAAAACAAATAGATCAACACACACTAGAGAGACCATCCCTTTTAGCCCCACTAACTGCTTCAAGACCATAAAATCTTTTCATAGTATACAATGGTTACATTCACTAGATTTAATCTTAGATGTCTTGTTGATGTAGCAAAAACATGAAAAAATTAATAAAGATGAAAATTACCGTCTTCAATTTTAACACAAATCTTGAACCCACAAGATAAATCAGCCCTAAATTCATAGGTCAAGAAAAACTATATATCAAACTTTCAAAGTTGTAAAACTAGGCTATTTGATTCATTTTGATTTAAATAAGAACTGGATTCCGACTGCATGATGACCACTAGCTAAGAAATAAACTTATTTCTAAAATTGAAATTGGAAACATGGAAATCTTGGAAGTGAAATAGATTAAGAAAAGAAAAACAAAAGCGACCCTTGATAACCCTATATGAATGTCTACAAACTCAATTTGCTCTAAATTAGTTGCATCATAGATTCTTTCTTGCTTTTGTTCAATTGAATCCCACAATTTTCCTTTTTCGCTAGGATAACTCCTCTTTGGATGAGATTTCGGTGCATATCCCAACAAATACAAAGATATTTGATATTATCAATTCTGACCTGTTTAGGTTCAGCTTAGAAAATCTCACTCTTAAGGAAACAAAATCTTTCAAATTAAGCATTTCTTAAAATTGTGATAGTATTATCATTATTGTAAAAAAATTCATTGATCTAGTGTCACAGAGAAGTTGTTTGATGACCTATCTACTTTTGACCACTTGGTTAGATATGAATTGGAATTAAGATAGCACTCCATGAGCGCCCATGGATCAGTATTCACCCATTCAAGATTAGAATGATTGATAGAAAGAACATCCTCAAGGTGTTGGTATATGACAATGTCCACCTTAATAAGATACCACTAGAAATACTACAGTGATATGACCAACTTAGTTTTTGATGAGGTCATTATAGAGACTGCTATAGTTACAAGGTAAAATAACAGGGGTTAGGGGTAGGGCCCCCGAGGAGTGGGGTCCAAGGCAATAGCCCCAGTGGGGGTCCAAGGGGCAACGCCCCATGATGGCAGGGTCCGAGGGCTAACAGGGTCTATTGGCTCGACAGTACGCACTATTTGAAGGTTGTAGCTTGAGTTGCAGTTCAAAAGTCATCAAGTGTGAACACATGAAGCTTCCACTAGCCACCCTTTATACGAATACAAGAAGCTTCCAGCAACTACTCTTTTGACCCATACTACAACAGCCATGTGGAAGGTGTGCTGAAAGTCCAATTCATTACGTTGGTTGGTGAAGGGTTGGCAAAGACTCAAAAACTATAAATAAGTATGCCACAAGCCTCTCAACCATAGACACAAAAGTTCTTTATTAACTTGTAGTCTTGCCTTCCTGTTAGTTCTTCTTGTTAGTCCAAAAGCCATTGAAGCTCTGTTAGAGAGCACACGATAGGACGATCATTTGTAGTAAGTTATCAGATTGAAAGTTTGAGTAGTGTTATCTTTCTTCCTGATTGGTGTTCAGACGTTTCTGGTGTAAGATCGTTTCTTTACACAAGGTACTTTTTTAAGGTAGTTTATGGGTTCAAATGTTATTCTTCTTTGATTGTAGGGGATTGAGAGAATTAAATTCTAAGAATATTACTCAGATTTAATTGAGAGGTATTGGAATCATTAGGAACATTTTATTTTCCTCTGTCCAAGTTTCCTCGATCATGGGTATTACCTTGACCTCTTAGACTATGGTCTTTACTCATAGGCCTTGCAATAACTTGCAAGTGAGAAAATCAGACAAAGAATTGGTTTCGCCTTTGATATATTCGCTGTCAAATATGAAGACAGATACTTGAGCATTATAATCAATTCTTAATAATAATAAAAGATTATCTTAAAATTAGAAATACATTTAAAGATAGATAATTTCTTTTTTAATAGTAAATTATTTATCAGACATATTCATCATTTTAGGATTTTTCTGTTTGAGGATCCTTCCAAAGCCAATACTAGATGCATCTAAATGACTCATGATTGTCTAGGTTGGGATAAGGGAGTCTCTAAACTTTAGATTTTATTTTGTGTACTGTTTTGTATGCTTAATTGTCCATGGATTAGTTTGTTTTTTCAATTTGTTGTACAGGATCTCAATATCTTGAGCAATAAGATATATAATTTTAGAGATCTTAAATCTTTACAATTGTTTGATATCAATAAGTTCATAGGGAAGTTTTGATGCAAAGTCAAAGCTTCTTTTTATGGGAATAATTCATCTTTAACTAATATTACGACCTAAGAATCTTATTTTAGTGTGGACCAGTTTCATTTTAGGAACTGATAAACCTAATTCATTATTTTTAAGTAACCATTTAAAGACTTGAAAATGCTTAAAATATTGTTCAATAATTTTTTAAAAGATTAGGTGTAACACCCCGGATTTTTAAGACATTTTTTTTTTATTTTTATTTTAAATAAGAGCATTTGGGATCCCATGAGAAAAGATTTATTTAACATTTTACTAAACCTATCTCAAAACTCCGGGTGTTAATTTTTCCTTTCTCAAAATGGCGTACATGTAATTTAAACACAAATAAATGATCCGCGTATAAATCAACGTCAAATAAATAGGCGCCTTTATTTTAAATCAAATAAACATCCAAAAGACAGTAATAATATGGCCCAGGGTCTATCCATCATAACATCCCATATAAATGTCCAATATATGTCCAAAGATCTAAATCACATCCAAATATAAAGTATGCAGTCCATAATAAAAATCCAAATGATAATCCTGTTTAATGACTCACATCACTGTCTAATACTATAGAAAAATGGTCTTCAGCAGCTCTCACGGCTTCTCAAACCTTGCTTTTCCTCGTTATCGCGCTCGAGATCTAAGGCATTGCAAAACAAAGCAATGCCTCAAAGAAGCTATCGCTTGTGTAGGTACATAGACAATTAATGTAATAAATGCAAGAAATAATGAACATTGATGAAAAGTCTAACATTTATGGAAATAGTGATATCATAATGCCATGTTCAAATAAATGCCAATTTATTCCAAATGCTAAAACATGAAGTTCACTGAGTTAAAACATGACATGAATCAATAAATGGAGCATACAACAAGAATAAGGGCACCCTAAGGTAATGGGTCCCACCACATCGCACGAACATCCACGATCGGGAGTACACATAGTCAACCTCTCGAGTGTCGTCACACCCGGGCATACCATCTATAACCATGCTCATCATACATGCACACATAACAAGAATATGGGCCATCATCTTTGCGGTGGCAACCCTCCATGGGTATCAACCACCGCCGCTCCCCGTCGACACCATAACGGGAGACTTAGCGTACGTCCCCATGGAAAGGCTCGACCGTGTGGACTATCCATGTTACCAAACCCCTACCGAATGCCATCTATGGGCGGTGTCTATCATATCACAAACTCATCACATCATAATCTCGGAAGGTGGGTGGCCGGCCACTATCCCTCCCCAGCATGACGCCCAGGGCGAGAGCACCCGTCATCAAATATAAAACACGGAAATCATATGTATATGCTAAAACTCAAGAGCACTTACGACTTGCAATCCCCAAGACATGCCCCTCATCCCGGGGTAAGCCTATCAAAGGACCAGCTAATAAGCCTCTATTCTCATTTCCATGTAAATCCATGCATTTTCTATATATATAATAAGAAATAGGTCTCTAAGTAAGCATAACAAATTAACATCATGCTTGTAAAAGCATTTGAAATAAGTTTATTCAGTAAAAGATTTCAATTTGGAATAACCATCCCGTACGCAATGTCGCATGAAATCCATGGTAAATAAAAATCGCAATTTAAAACACAATCACACATGATGCTATGTTTAAACATGGTTTAAAATCAAGGAAAAACATTAGTTGTCGTCACCTATTTCAGTGTGAGATCACTAGCTTGCTAATAACTCCCTTTAATTGGTATATTCAAGTGCACTGTACATGTCACATCACTATTTTAAAATTTTTCTAAATAAAAAGTGGTCATTTCTAAGTTTTTAAGTTAAAACTAGGTCCAGCGTCGTCAATACGGTCACAACGCCTCTTCCGGATCGTGATTTGGACCTCTACAGCTCCCAAAAATCAAGTTTTAGTGAAAACTACCCTCAAATGGGGCTCGCCGACCACCATAAGGTGGTTTAAACCGGCGGCGCTCTTTCCGCCGGTTTATACCGACGTATACGGGCGCACGAAGACGCACGGCGTCGCAGACGCCGCACGGGACGCGCGCGCCGCGCGCGGCACCGTGACGCACGCGCGCGTGCGTCACGGTCGCCAGACGCGCCGCGTCCCGGCCCCACCGCGGCAGCCCAACCACGCACGTTCCGCACGCGCGCGCGCGCCGCGCACGCGTGCGGCGACGACGCCATGTGACGTCGTCCTAGCTGCGTCTCGAGCGCGTCTTGGCGTCGGCGCCAGCGCCGACGCCGTTGACGACGCCGGAGAAGACGACCGGATTAGGTCGCCTCGGCGAGCTGCAGCTCCGTTTTGCGTGATTTTTGCGCCATTTTCTTCAGAATTCTCTCTAGAATCCATTTATGCCCTCCTTTTGCACTAATTTTCTCAAAAACCATGGTTTTTAAACGATTTTTCCCAAGTTCCTAAAAACCTCCCTAGGTCGGTTTTTGAGTTTTCTGCAATTCCACCGTTGGATCACTCCCAAATTTAAAGGGTTTTCTCTTGGGTGTCTTTTGCACTAGTTGGACGGTGCGATTTCCAAACGGACAACGTTTGGTCTATGAAATCACGCTCCAACAGTAGCGTGCACAAAGCCCCCAAAAATCCGATTTTTTTCCTAATTTTTAAATGGTTTTCTAATTAATTTTCTAATTAATAAATACATAAAAACATAGGTTTTGAGGCTTACCTTGCACCTGCCCGGAGTTGCTCGTGTTGCCGGGCTCCACTCGCCGGAAAATCCAAGTTTTTACGGGGCTATGGTGTTGCGTAAATACTCGAGAAAACGCTCCAAGTGGAGCGTTTGGCAACCTGAGGAGGGTAGATATAGGCCTGGAGTCCCGTGGAAGGAGAACCTCTTCCATTCACGCCTCTTCCCATGGCTTCTCCGGCGATTTTGCCGGATCTGGGTACAGACGTGTGGAAGACGGGGTGCCGCATCAATTTGGACCCCCTGTCTAATACGTCTCTATCAAATGACTAATTTGCCCTTCCAACTTTGACGGCTCATAACTCCCTCGTTTGAGCTCCGTTTCTCGCGTTCTTGGTGGCGTTGGATTCGTATCGACGAGCACTTTCTAATTATTATGTTTTCAGGAAAGAATTTCATCCATAAAATTTTATTTTAATTTATTTAATAATTTCCTATTTTTATCTTTAAAATTAAGGATATTACATTCTTCCCTCCTTATAAAAATTTCGTCCTCGAAATTTAGCTACATACCTCTATGTAAATAACTCTGGATGTATCTTTCGCATCTCCTCCTCAGTCTCCCAAGTAGCCTCCTGTAGTGAATGATGCTGCCAAAGGACTTTGACCAAGGCAATGGTCTTATTCCTTAACTCCTTGACTTTTGTATCTAAGACGCGCACTGGTCTCTCCTCAAATGTCATGTCACTGTAGCTCTCCGGGATCTGCTCCAATACATGTGAGGGATCCGCACGTATTTCCTCATAGACACGTGAAAGACGTCATGCACATTTGCTACTGGTGGTAAGGCTACCGGTATGCCACCGACCCAACTCGTCGTAAGATCTCGAAAGGTCCAATATACCTGGGACTAAGCTTTCCTTTATTTCCAAACCTCAACACCCCTTTCATAGGAGAAACTTTCAAGAATACATGCTCGCCCTCAAAGAACTCTAAGTCCTTTCGCCTCTTGTACGCATAACTTTTCTCGTCGACCGTGAGCCGTCGGTAACCTCTTCCGAATGAGTTGAACTTTCTCTCGCACATTCTTCCACTAACTCGCATTTCACCACGCGTCTTTCTCCTACATCACTCCAACATAAAGGTGACCGACAAGGTCTCGCCATAAAGTGCCTCATATGGAGCCATCCCAATACTAGCATGATGACTATTATTATAAGCAAATTCCACCAAAGGTAAATGTTCTTCCCAGCAACCCTTCCAATCCATAACACAGCTCTTAGCATATCCTCAATAGTCCGGATGGTCCTCTCGCTCGTCGTCCGTCTCGAGGATGAAATGCCGTGCTAAATTTCGCCTCGACCCTAATGCCTCTTGCACGCTCTTCCGCATTTTGAGGTAAATCGCGTATCTCGATCCGATATAATTGTCAAGGGAACGCCATGTAGACTGACGATCTCCTTAATATATAATTTCGCTAAGCTATCCACGGTCTGATTTTGTCTGATGGGAAGGAAATGAGCAGACTTGGTCAACCTGTCCACAACGACCCATATCATGTCGTGGCCGCTAGCGGTCCTCGGAAGACCTAGAACGAAGTCCATGGTAATATGGTCCCACTTCCACTGTGGAAGGTCCAGTGTCTGAAGTAGTCCTGATGGACGCTGATGCTCAGCCTTGACCTGCTGACAGGTCAAACATCGTGCAACACACTCTCCAACATCCTTTTTCATACCATTCCACCAGAAATGCCTCTTGAGATCCTGATACATCTTCGTACCCCCAGGATGAATTGTATAAGGGGATTGGTGTGCTTCTTGAAGTAACTCGCGCTTCAATTCGTCATCCGCCGGTACTACCAACGTCCCCATAAATCTCACTCCTCGACCTGGTCCCCTCGAAAAATCTGTGTTATCAGTCAGATCGTGTGTTTCGTTGTCTTTACCGTGTGCCTCTAGGATCCTGTCAAAGAACTTAGACCGAGTCGTCAAATTGGCAATCATCACACCCGCCTTCCTACTCAGGGCATCTGCAACGACATTAGCCTTCCCAGGATGGTACTGTATGGTGAAGTCGAAGTCCTTGAGATACTCCATCCATCTGCGCTGCCTCATATTCAATTCACTCGAGTAAAGAAGTACTTGAGGCTCTTGTGATCGATGAATACCTCAAATCTCTCACCATAAAGATAATGTCTCCGGGACTTCAACGCAAATACCACGGCTGCTAATTCCGGGTCATGTGTTGGGTAATTTACCTCATGTGTCTTCAACTGCCTAGACGCATAGGCAATTACCTTCCCATGTTGCATCAACACCGCTCCTAATCCCTTGCCGCAGGCGTCACAATAAACTACATAACCGCCGCCCCGGATGGTAAGGTCAATACCGGAGCAGCAGTAAGTCTCCTCTTGAGCTCTTGGAAGCTCTCTTCGCAAGCCTCGGTCCATACAAATTGAGTGTCTTTCCTAGTCAGGGTGGTCAATGGTAATGCGATCTTAGAGAATCCCTCTATAAATCGACGATAATACCCGCCAAACCGAGAAAAGCTGCGTATCTCGATCACCGTCTTGGGCCTCTCCCGGTGTAGTCGCCTCTACCTTTGTTGAATCCACGGCCACTCCATCTTTAGATATGACGTGGCCTAAGAAATGCACCCGGTCTAGCCAAAAATCACACTTACAGAACTTGGCATACAACTGATGTCGACGAAGTGTGTCTAATACCGTGTGGAGATGCTCTCTGTGTGTCTCATGACTAGGCGAATAAATCAAGATGTCATCCACAAATACAATCACGAACTTATCCAAATAAGCTCGAAAAACACGGTTCATTAGATCCATGAACACCGCAGTGCGTTCGTCAATCCAAACGGCATCACTAGGAACTCATAATGACCATAACGACTCCTAAAGGCGGTCTTCGAGATATCCTCTTCTCTAACCCTCACCGATGATACCCCGACCTCAAATCAATCTTGGAGAACACTTGTGCCGATTGGAGCTGATCAAATAAATCATCTATGCGTGGCAAAGGGTATCGGTTCTTTATAGTAACACCATTCAACAACCGATAGTCAATGCATAGTCTCGGTGATCCATCCTTTTTCTTCACGAAATGTGACCGGTGCTCCCCATGGTGATCCACTCGGCCTGATAAAGCCCTTATCCAATAACTCTTGCAATTGTACCTGAAGTTCTCTCAACTCTGCTGGAGCCATCCTATATGGTGCCTTAGTGATAGGCGATGTACCCGGCACCAAGTCAATGGTGAAGTCAATCTCCCTACTTGGCGGCAATCCTGGTAATTCCTCAGGAAATACGTCAGCAAAATCACGGACAACATCAATCTCGTCAAGGCTGTGGCTGCTCCTTTTCCTCAACGGTCACATATGCGAGGAATGCGTTACACCCTCGTGCATAAAATCGTGCCGCCTTCATAGCAGAAATGATGCATGTACCGCCGATCTTTCCTACCCTGGAACACTATTTCTGGTTGCCCAGGTATAAGAAAAGTGACTTGCTTCTTTCGGCAGTCTACCATAGCACCATAGTTGGCTAACCAATCCATCCCAAGAATAACATCATAGTCTACCATGTCTAATAAGATGAAGTACGTGTCCATACTCACGCCCGATATCTCTACAGTATATCTCTAATATATTCTCGTAGTCTCTCTTGTCTCTCCCACAGGTGTCATAATATCTAATCCAAATGCTAGTTTGTGTACACATACATCCAGACAAGATGCAAAAATACATGATATAAAAGAGTGTGTAGACCCTGTGTCAAAAAGAACTTTGGCATGTCTATCTGAGACTAGAAGAGTACCTTCTACGACCTGGTGTGATGCCTGTGCCTGTCCTGATGAGATGGCAAATACTCGTCCCTGGCTACGTGGTGCGTTAGTTGCCTCTGCTCCCATCTCTGTATGTCTCTGCCCCTTAGGGCAGTCCTTAATGAAATGGCCAACGTCTCCACGGTTGAAACACCCGTATGGCTGTCTCCGGTAAGGTGTATAGGGCTGTCTCGTGGTTGGGGCTGCCTCTGCTGTGTGGTCGGTCGAATCTATTACACCCACGGTCCGGGTGCCAACCCTTGCACCTATCACATCTCTTCCTCTCAGCGTCTCTCTTAAATTTGGCCTGTGGTGGATGACCTGATGCCCCATGTGTCTGCATAGCACCAAATGGCCGCTTGCCCTTAAAGGGCTGGAACGCACTCCCTCTATTCCTGAGAGAGTTCTTCTCATGCATGGACGCCATATCGGCGGCATCTCGCACGTAAGTGGGTCGAGAAGAAATCACGCGATCTCTCAGCCAAGGAGTCAACCCATCCACAAATCTGTCAGTTGCCTCTGTGTCTGAGGCCAGTGCGTGAGGTGCAAATCTCCTCAGTCGTGTAAATCGGTTCAGGTTCTGCTGAACCGTCATATCTCTCTGCTCCAGGGTGGCAAACTCCTTCTTCATGGACTGCAATGCATGGGGTGGAAAATACTGAGTGTCAAAAGCCTGTTTAAAGGCTGCCCATGTCATCGTCTCAGTCGGATCTGGTCGGGTGAGTGTGAAAGTCTGCCACCAGAAGCCGGCCTCACCTTTCAGCCGGTAGGAGGCTACTCTAACTTGATCATCTGGTGAGATCTTCATAGCGTCGAATGTCCTCTCCGCCTCAAATAACCATCGCTCAGCCTCCTCTGTGTTACCATCGCCATAAAAGGGTTTCACCATCTTTTGAAACCTTTCCAATAATTTGTCAGTCTTCTTAGAGTCACTCGTAGCATCACCCTCCGTGGCTCTAGGTACTGATGGTTCCTGTACTGGTTGTGAGGACTGAACTGAAGAAACCATGGGTGCCACTTTAGGTGGTGGAATAGGGCTAGGGTTAGCTGCGTCAGCAATTTGTCCTAACCTCTTTGTATAAGTGGTACGAGTCCTGACATTAACCGATTCAATAACTCGGCATCTCGATCCCCTTGTTCAGAGGACTCAGCAGGTGGAGCCATGGGTGTAGCAGGGGTAGACCTTGTCCTTCTCCGAGGAGCCATCTATCAAAATTTTACATGTCACTAAGTGTAAGTTCCTCTCTCATCGTTTCTCTCTCTACAACTATTATGGACTGTTATTCACATATAAATGGACATTCACAAGGATTATGATGGACTAGACTGGGCTCTGATACCAACTTTGTAACACCCCGGATTTTTAAGACATTTTTTTTTATTTATTTTAAATAAGAGCATTTGGGATCCCATGAGAAAAGATTTATTTAACATTTTACTAAACCTATCTCAAAACTCCGGGTGTTAATTTTTCCTTTCTCAAAATGGCGTACATGTAATTTAAACACAAATAAATGATCCGCGTATAAATCAACGTCAAATAAATAGGCGCCTTTATTTTAAATCAAATAAACATCCAAAAGACAGTAATAATATGGCCCAGGGTCTATCCATCATAACATCCCATATAAATGTCCAATATATGTCCAAAGATCTAAATCACATCCAAATATAAAGTATGCAAATTCATAATAAAAATCCAAATGATAATCCCGTTTAATGACTCACATCACCTGCCTAATACTATAGAAAAATGGTCTTCAAGCTCTCACGGCTTCTCAACAAACCTTGCTTTTCCCGTTATCGCGCTGAGATCTAAGGCATTGCAAAACAAAGCAATGCCTCAAAGAAGCTATCGCTTGTGTAGGTACATAGACAATTAATGTAATAAATGCAAGAAATAATGAACAAAGATTGATGAAAAGTCTAACATTTATGGAAATAGTGATATCATAATGCCATGTTCAAATAAATGCCAATTTATTCCAAATGCTAAAACATGAAGTTCACCGAGTTAAAACATGACATGAATCAATAAATGGAGCATACAACAAGAATAAGGGCACCCTAAGGTAATGGGTCCCACCACATCGCACGAACATCCCCGATCGTAGAGTACACATAGTCAACCTCTCGAGTGTCGTCACACCCGTGCATACCATCTATAACCATGCTCATCATACATGCACACATAACAAGAATATGGGCCATCATGCCGGTGGCAACCCTCCATGGGTATCAACCACCGCCGCTCCCGTCGACACCATAACGGAGACTTAGCGTCACCGTCCCCATGGAAAGGCTCGGACCGGTAGTGTGGACTATCCATGTTACCAAACCCCTACCGAATGCCATCTATGGGCGGTGTCTATCATATCACAAACTCATCACATCATAATCTCGGAAGGTGGGTGGCCTACTCTATCCCTCCTAGCATGACGCCCACCGGGCGAGAGCACCCGTCATCAAATATAAAACACGGAAATCATATGTATATGCTAAAACTCAAGAGCACTTACAGCTTGCAATCCCCAAGACATGCCCCTCATCCTGGGGTTAGCCTATCAAAGGACCAGCTAATAAGCCTCTATTCTCATTTCCATGTAAATCCATGCATTTTCTATATATATAATAAGAAATAGGTCTCTAAGTAAGCATAACAAATTAACATCATGCTTGTAAAAGCATTTGAAATAAGTTTATTCAGTAAAAGATTTCAATTTGGAATAACCATCCTGTACGCAATGTCGCATGAAATCCATGGTAAATAAAAATCGCAATTTAAAACACAATCACACATGATGCTATGTTTAAACATGGTTTAAAATCAAGGAAAAACATTAGTTGTCGTCACCTACCTCAGTGTGAGATCACTAGCTTGCTAATAACTCCCTTTAATTGGTATATTCAAGTGCACCTGTACATGTCACATCACTATTTTAAAATTTTTCTAAATAAAAAGTGGTCATTTCTAAGTTTTTAAGTTAAAACTAGGTCCGCGTCGTCAATACGGTCACAACGCCTCTTCCGGATCGTGATTTGGACCTCTCTAGCTCCCAAAAATCAAGTTTTAGTGAAAACTACCCTCAAATGGGGCCTGCCGGACCACCATAAGGTGGTTTAAACCGGCGGCGCCCTTTTCCGCCGGTTTATACCGACGTATACGGGCGCACGAAGACGCACGGCGTCGCAGACGCCGCACGGGACGCGCGCCGCGCGTCTTCGGCACCGTGACGCACGCGCGCGTGCGTCACGGTCGCCAGGACGCACGCGCGCGTGCGTCACGGTCGCCAGGACGCGCCGCGTCCCGGTCCCACCGCGGCAGCCAACCACGCACGTTCCGCACGCGCGCGGCGCCGCGCACGCGTGCGGCGACGACGTCATGTGACGTCGTCCTAGCTGCGTCTCTGAGCGCGTCTTGGCGTCAGCGCCAGGCGCCGACGCCGTTGACGACGCCGGAGAAGACGACCGGATTCCGGTCGCCTCCGGCGGAGCTACAGAGCTCCGTTTTGCGTGATTTTTGCGCCATTTTCTTCAGAATTCTCTCTAGAATCCATTTATGCCCTCCTTTTGCACTAATTTTCTCAAAAACCATGGTTTTTAAACGATTTTTCCCAAGTTCCTAAAAACCTCCCTAGGTACTGGTTTTTGAGTTTTCTGGGCAATTCCACCGTTGGATCACTCCCAAATTTAAAGGGTTTGCTCTTGGGTGTCTTTTGCACTAGTTGGACGGTGCGATTTCCAAACGGACAACGTTTGGTCTATGAAATCACGCTCCAACAGTAGCGTGCACAAAGCCCCCAAAAATCCGATTTTTTTTCCTAATTTTTAAATGGTTTTCTAATTAATTTTCTAATTAATAAATACAGAAAAACATAGGTTTTGAGGCTTACCTTGCACCTGCCCGGAGTTGCTCGTGTTGCCGGGGCTCCACTCGCCGGAAAATCCAAGTTTTTACAGGGCTATGGTGTTGCGTAAATACTCAGAGAAAACGCTCCAAGTGGAGCGTTTTGGCAACCTGGGGAGGGTAGATATAGGCCTAGAGTCCCAGGGAAGGAGAACCTCTTCCATTCACGCCTCTTCCCATGGCTTCTCCGGCGATTTTGCCGGATCTGGGTACAGACGTGTGGAAGACGGGGGTGCCAGTATCAATTTGGACCCCTGTCTAATACGTCTCTATCAAATGACTAATTTGCCCTTCCAACTTTGACGGCTCATAACTCCCTCGTTTGAGCTCCGTTTCTCGCGTTCTTGGTGGCGTTGGATTCGTATCGACGAGCACTTTCTAATTATTATGTTTTCAGGAAAGAATTTCATCCATAAAATTTTATTTTAATTTATTTAATAATTTCCTATTTTTATCTTTAAAATTAAGGATATTACATTAGGACATCATCAACGTTGACTAAATTGAATTATGTATATTGATTAAATATATCCTTCATTATGTTTTAAATTTATAAAGAAGCATTTTAAAGACTGGATGGCTTGACATTTCATTTGTAATGGCAAATGGAACTATATATGTAGTTTTTTATCTATCTTTTTCTTATTTGAATTTGCTAATAACCTAATCTAAGGCCGAATTTAGAAAAGATTTGTGAATTATCTATTAAGTAAGTATCTTTTCTTAAAATTTTAATTTTTAAACCATTTTAATACATTACTAAGGGGTGCATATAATTTATAACCAATCTTGGTTTGCTTCTTTCCTTTTTTGTTGCATTATTAATGTAAAATGCAATGTTCAATCATGCCTTAGTTTAATTACGTCCATTTCGTTGTGGTAGTTGCTGTTACAACAATTGTTAAGATGAACTTGGGTAAGTCTTGGTATCCATCTTCATACATATATGCTCTAGCTGTGGATGATCGAGACACTAATTTGAGCCTTGACTGAAAGTGAATTCCATGAAAAAGCATGTCTGTGATGCTTCATATACAAGCTATTTGGATTTAGAATGTAGATATGCTGAAACTTCAAGTTGGCTTGAAAAATCTTCCAAACAAGGAAAATATTATTAGGGAGAAAGACATAATCCAAACGGTAAAATATTACAAGAGAAAAAAAGAAGAAGAAAAAGAATGGAAAGCCACAACTCCGAATGAGAAGCAAACAGCATAAACTAACAAAGCTGAAAAGATATGATAATGAAGCTAAATTAATAACCCACAGAAGATATACGAGGAAATGATGCTAGAGAACCCAATATAGAAGAATTCAAAGATGGGATGGAGGTCGAGGTGGAGGTGAGGATGGGGATGGGGATGAGGCTTTAACCTCAAGAATGCTGCAAACAGTCTGGACCACGGTAAGGACCATAAGAAAGATAGCTGCAAGTAGGGAAATCACAGCCCATGGGCTCCTGAAGGGCTCCTAAAGTACGAGACTCACCCGCCATTCATGCCATCTATTTTTGCAGTACTCACGAATCTGTATTTGGATATCAGATAGGATGTTATCTTGGTCAAGTGTGGCATCCTTAGCAAGCCCATTAAAGACAGCAGCCGCAGCTTTATGGCTGCCGAGTAAATTTTCAATGATCCCACTGGACTGAAGGAGGCTACCATCTCTATGCGAGTCGATGATGCTATCCATGAAACAGACATAAGAAGTCGCTTCATTTCCAGCACCTACGTGAAGGCGCTCGAAGGCCATCAGATTGAGGAATGTGGACTCAGTATTGTCATCAATCACGATTGGGGGGAGACTGAGCACACAATTATCGAAGTTCATGTCTACAAGGCGTTGGGTTTTGCTTTTCTTGAACCCGACTCCAGCCTCTTGAAGCTGCATTGCTGGTCGGATGGTGTTTGTAATGTCACTGTAAGGGGCGTGTGCGGGTGATGATACTTGAGCTGGAGTTTCTGGATCTTGACTCTTGCTCCTTTCTGAATATTGAAGCATGCTCCTCGTAACCACATCTAATATGTATAGGTCTGAGCGCACATTCCAGGTTGGTGTGTTAGGATTGCAAAACTTCAGTATGAGCTTGCTTATGAACTCCTCGTTCTGGATCAGGTTAATTAGGAAAGTATAAGAATCTATACTGTACATAAAAAGAATAACAGGAGAAGCAAAAGAAAACGTATTTAACAATTGAGACTTGGTGCGGGAGTGTGGCGAAGTGGCGCAAGAGTGAGTTTCACTTGAGAAATGCTATCCCAACTTACAAACGGGACCAACTCCAAAACCCGCCCTTTGAATGATCTTTCCAATCATCTTTTTCAGTATCTCCTATTTAGGTTATTTATAGAATGTCATGTTATTGGATGCTTTTAGCTACTAGTTTTAACCCTTCAAAAATCTAACAATTGTAGTTTAAACGCTAAAAACGCATAGCTAAAATCATCCAACATGAATGAATTTTGTTGTTTAGCCTAACTAAGGGAGTCCGAACAAGATGGACAAATTACATCAACCCAACATCAGGCTTAGCTAGATGAGGTTTTGGAGTCAATCTCGAAACTTAGTTGGTACATAACTTTTTACCAAACAATGTTAGGGTCAGAAATCAATAACACGAAGTTGGTTGGAATGAAGGTCACAATCGACCAAGAATCTATTTTGACTAGCCCTGTTGTCATTTCTAAGAAGTATTACCGATCGTCCCTTGCATGAATTGTTGATAAAAATTCAATAATTTTGTAATATAGTAACATAAATTGTGTAGGATTGCTATATGAGCATTATATTATTATATATAGTTTGTATTATGCCAATGAAGTCACTTTTTCGTGGGCATTCTTTTGATATAAAAGGACAACCCTAGTGCATGAAGCTCCTGCACATGCAGGGTCCAGGAATGGGTGGACCACAAGGGTCAATAGTACGCAGCCTTACCTTGCATTTTGCAAGAGGCTATTTCCATGCCTTGAATCCCTGACCTCAAGGTCAAACGACGACAATTTTTTTGATATACACAATCAAAAATCTTACATTGTATATTGCAGGATTTGTGGGAGAACCTTGAGGTGGGGGTGGCAAATTGTGCCCGCTAATAGTGTCAAGACTGACCCATAGAGTATATGGGCGACACGAACACGACCTGGTTAATAATCGTGTTAAGAACTCATAACTTGAACACAACCTGATTATTAAACTAGTTGACAAGACACGGGTCATGTAACACGATTAGAAGGATGTACAATAAATAATATAAGACAGTTTTATATTGTTATAAGAATACAGGATAGTTTTTGAAAAAAACATCCTATATTGGTGGTTTTTGAAAAACCATCTTATATTGCTATAAGAATAGATGATGGTTTTTTAAAAACTATCCTATATTGATGGTTTTTCAAAAATCATAAGAATATTGGATGATTTTTCAAAAACCATTCTATATTTTTATAAGAACATAGAATGTTTTTTGAAAAAATGTCCTATATTGTTATAACAAGATAAGACAGTTTTTCATTATTATAGCAATATATGACAGTTTATAAAAAACCATTTTATATTTAAATATAATATATGATAATTTTCAACATGAGTGTTAATAGGTTGCAAGTCTAACTGGTTAACATGACGGGTTAATAAATCGAGAGTCAAATGGGTCAACATTAATTTGCCTGAACACGATACAATTTTTGGCATGTCAAAAATGACATGAATATGATAAAATTCAACCCTAAGCCTTTAAATCCGTATTGTATTCGAGTTGTGTTATCGTGTCGTGTCACATTTTGCCTCCCCTACCTTTTAGAGACTTGATTGACTCTTAAGGGTTAGGATTAGGTACAAAAAGTTTTTTACACAAATAACCAAAATTGGATAGGATTTGGTTAGGAATAGATTATTGCACTTGGGCCAGGGCCCAATTCAGCCAAAAATCTGCCCCCACACCCCATTTCCATCTCTCAAAGAGAGAGAGAGAGAGAGAGAGAGAGAGAGAGAGAGTGTGTGTGTGTGTGTGTGTGTGTGTGTGTGTGTGATTGATTGATCATTCTCTTCTGTATTTTCTCCTAATTGCAGTAGAGCTATTGCCTGCTGTGGCCTTTAAGGGGCTATTTCCTTGCAAATAAACTTGGCAAAAATATGAGATTTTACCTTGGCTTTCCCAGTTTCAATAGCCATCAACTTCTCCAGGACCAACATCGGAATCTGGTTTTCAATCATCATCATGTCCCTGTTGATACGAGGCATGTTGTAAATTTACCATGTTTGCCGCTCGATTCTTTAGTCTCATTTTCGGCAAACCGCAAAACTCAAGCATGAAACACCCGTCAAGGATCATCAATTGGATGAATCTCGTTGGATCTTTCCAAACTTCATCCAATACCTCATAGCAGACCATCAATTCTTGCAGTACTTCAGCCATGGCATGCACATAATCTTCGATCGGTTTGTTTGTTCTTTTAAGAAATTGAACAAGCGATCGATGCTTATGACATTCCATAGAAATTAGATCTTCTTCTCCATGATGGTAGGGCCCAAAAGAGATGACTTGGGGCTCGTATGCCTTCTTGTTCATAACTTTCATTCTAGTGGGCACCCTGTAAATTGATTGTTTCTTCAATAGTTGTTCTTCCTCCGAAGAACGCAGATTTTCAAGCTTGTGTGTGACATCGACAACCCAATTTACCTGCACTATGCTTGTTCCTTCCATCAATTTGATGCAACTAGAAAACCAAACACATCTGTAGGTAATAGCGTGAGCTCCTCCATTTATAACAGGATTGCACTGCCTACGTGCGATCTTGTGATCATATTATTTTTAGTTGAATCTCTTTACGTATAGGAGCTTTATTTTGCTGGATTTTTATTGGAGATTATGATTGTTAATAATGAAAAGAAGAACCATTTCAAATTTCCAATTGCATATGAGAAAAGGATAGAGTACATCCCAGTTTTAAAACTATTATAAGGATGGATTCTTTACTTATATGCAGGGGAGCCTTGGTGCAACGGTAAAAATTGTCGTCGTGTGACCTTAAGGTCTTGGGTTCAAGGCATGGAAACAGCCTCTTGCAAAATGTAAGATAAGGCTGTGTACTTTAGGCCCTTGTGGTCCATCCCTTCCCCAGACCCCACATAGGCGAGAGCTTCGTGCACCAGGGCTGGCCTTTATAAGGATGGATTCTTTACTTACAGACGTTGTCATTCGTGTGCTTGGGTTCTTTACTTGCCAACTTGTTGTCATTCATGTACTTGTATTCTTTACTTGCCTAGACATTCTGGAACTAAAACTCAGATACTCGGATCGTGGTTTAATAATATTGCTCGAGCCTTGGCAACCAAGCGACCGAGTTGTGAGGGACCAGCTTCTCCAGACATTGGTTGGTGTTTGATACTTCTGTTTCCTTTTGGGAAAATGAAGGAAAAGGAAAAGATATTACTCTTTCTTTGAGTGAGTCATGAGAAAGTTAGATCTACATTGGATCTCATCTGAATCGCCCCATATATCATCTTGAAGAGAAGTTTGATTTCAAAATCCAGAATTTTTTACCAAACATCTCTACTGCACAATTTAGTGCTTAGCTAGTCTTTTGTTTAATGTTGTATTAGAGCCCCATAGTCATCCACTATTGCATGAGTGACATGATCTAAAACCACTTTTCCCTACAATTGCATGTCATGGGTTTATGATTGCTAAACATATCTACATTCTTTTGGAAGTAATTGAGTCATTCTGTGATGTTTGAAATGTCAAATGGATGCTGTACGTCAACTATTTGCCATGCAATAAGTGGGTGAGAGTGGGATTCTCTGTGCTGGTTAATATGATCAAGAATTCTTCAGTAGAGGCTTGAAATTAGTTCATGAGGATATCAAGCAATTGAATGTGAAAGTTTTTAAATTTTTTAACTCCATTTACTGTGGGTTAGGTCGATTATGTGGGTGATAAAAAAGACCTTTCTTTTGTTGTTCTTGACTATTTTTCTATGCCTTCTTTAACCACTTCCGACAGCTGGATGGTTGCCGGTTCACAGCAGTGTTATGTTTATATCATTAGCTTGGTTCATGCGTTCTTTCTAAATGTTGATGTTGGAAGTCAAGTTCTTCTGGAAGCCCTGTTGATTTTGTTAGGGGCATCACCAACAATTTAGAAATCACTAATAAAGATGTTATCTCACATTCTAGAACAAAAAACTATAGAAGTCAGCAACAGGTTTTTATTCTTCATTTTCATGGTTCTTACTTCAGAAGAGACATTTAGTTGACAATTCAACGAGAAAAAAAAAAGACTCACAGTAAGCAGTTGATGTAAGATCTGAGAGAAATAATTGGCTAACTTCTTAAAGTATTGAACTACATGGATCTTACACTACGTAATACAGTGGAATCCTAGTCACATGGCCATTACCCTAGACCATGGCTACCTTGATGTTCTTAGAATTTTCACCTTGCTATCCTTAACTCGTTCTTGAAGAATTGAATACACATTCCTTCTTGACATTCTAAAAATCCATTTATGGATGCAGGCATCACAGTTATTGGCTGGTGGACATGGAATACTTGAATGTTAATGAGGAAACTGTAATTGGTAGTGAGGGTTTAAATAAGAACAGAATAATGGAGAAATAAGATGTACCAACTTCTGACAAACATGAACACAGTGGCAGAAAAGCATGTAGCCAGGAGAGTCCGACAGAATCTCTCCATCTTACATCGCACTATCTTGCTTTTGAGGATACAACAACAGGTATTTCTCGTCCAGTGCTAACTTATGCAGTCAAAAGACCTTTTGTATCAATCCTTCTAGACCAGATATTCAATCAACTGTATTTCTGTTGACAAACGGGGAAAAATATCAAGAGGAGAATCTCAGGAGTTCTAGGCCACGATTAGCAGAGTAGAGAGCCTGTATCAACTAGGTGAAGCTTTTCTTTGTATTTATAATTCTTTTTGTGGCTTTTTTGTTGATTGGATTTAAAACTTTTCAGTGAAGAAACCTTGTGAGCAAGTCGCTGACGCAAAGGCCCTTCTGGACATTGTAAACAACTTGTTTTCTTCCATCAAATCCTCTGAAAGCCCTGAGGGAGTTCCATTGTCAGATTTCATTTCTGGACTGATAGACAGATATGAAGAGAAAGCAGATGGAGAATGCCACAACAATAAAAAATTTATACCCTGGACAAAGATTGGCTTAGATGCATCTTATATATTTAGAAAAGCATTAGGAATTCAGACCATGTACACCTCTTTAACTCTCTTACTGTAGCTCTTCATCTGGCTTAGAAGATATTTAGATCTGCTCTGATATTCCTAAACCTTCGCCTTCTCCAGGGTTGGACCCATGGATGTCAAACCAATCTATAAGATGACTGTTAACCGAAAGAAACGTGTGAAGACTTCAGATGCAGATATTTGTTGTCCAAAGGAGGTGACTCAATCACAGTTTTGTGGAGACAGCTGTCTAGTTTGTTTTATATTGTTTAATTGTCAGTTAGTGTGTCACTGAAATTTCTAAGGTTTGAAAAACATTTGTATCAGGACGAAAGATTCAGATAACTAGGCAAAGCATTTTTGGCAATTTTAGGGTTGCATTGAGAACCGTTGCATTTTCTGTCAGCTGTGCTGCACATAGTTCATTAATTACCTCCTAAAATCTCTATCTATTGGTTGCAGATGTGTACCCAGTGAATTGATCAAGAATTTCTTTACCATTTTCTCTGCCTGTAGGTGGAAGATACTACACGTACAAATAAAATTGATGACACCCAGATGATGTGTTAATAATGTTTGACATTTTGAGGAAGTGGAAATGTGTCCAGCTGGGGAAGCTAGTCCTGAATAGGACCTCGTTTTCTCGGACTGTGGAGAACATATTTGCACTCTCCTCCCTTGTCAAATATGGAAGAGCTGAAATAAAAGTTAATGATAGTGGGATCTATTTAGTTTGTAAGATCTCCAGGCTGCTGATTGTTGATCACTTACCATAAAACTCTTTCCAAATATTAATTGCACCCTAAAGTTCTTGGTTTCTCCGATACACTTCTTCTGAAATCAATCAGTTCCACGAAATGCTCCTACAGCTGAGGTAATTGCAAATGGGCAGATCACCTATTGTCACTTTGTCTTCAGATTCGATTCCAAAGATTGAAAGGTAGGCTCTTCAAAGATAAGTTTGAGTTGGCTTGCATGTAGTTTCCAGAAAAACTGTACCAATACTTATTGAAGGAAATTGGACAGAAATACCAAAATTTGCAGACAAGTATTTATCTTATGGAATTTCCCTCTGGCATTAATTTGCTTCTTTGATATGGAGATTTCGCAGTCAATGATGGATAGTATTGAGATGGGAGATGAGATTAAGCCCCATGGTACTAATGCCAGTGATGCACTGCCAATCCACATACCATAGGGAAGCCTTAAAAATGCTCTTGATGATAAGGCCCAGTGATGAAGAGTGGAACATGATTTTACTGAAAAAGAATGTTTTCCCTTTTAATACATATCAACCATAGCGGAATTTGTTTGTAGCCGCTTCTTGTACATAAATTACATTTCAGAACCAATATTGCTGCTCCTTCTACCTCCAATTTTCAGTTTTGGTTGACGTTTCTATTATTCAGATCTTAGGCATGCAGTTCTGCAGAGTGCACCTCAACCTGATCCACTTGTGATTTTTTGGTAGGACCTAGTTACTTATATCTCCTGTTTTCTAGCTGTGTTTTACTGGTTTACTCTTTGCTAATGTTATCTGTGAAGGGTGGACCTTGGCGGAAGTATAGGTAGACACCAATGCTAAAATATTTTGCTAAACAGGATCTCTATTCGATTAATTAATTACACAGTTTGCTCTTTCATCACGAAGGGTTATGTTAGTTTAGTAAAGTTTCCAGGAAAATGAAAATTTTCTGCTCGAAGAATACAGAGAAGTACATTGGATCATGTATGTGTATGTGTTGTGTGATAGAGATGACTTTTAATATTTACTAAAAGGATCCTCTGCAACTGCAAAGTGGCTTTTCAAAAAATGAAAAAAGTTCAAAAGTGAAATTGAGATCTAACACTTTAACTTTCTTGAGTTGAAGAGAAATTGTTCTTGTCGGTTTTCTTCTGATTTGTAGGTTTTTCTTGCTAGTTTTGGTATGGACATTTATGTGTTCTACAGTGTCTAGCAAAGATAGAGAGTCTAAATCTTCTCTACTTTGCATAAGAGATATTTTGTGTCAAGCAACTGGTTTTCTGAAAGAACAGAGACACAAGAATAAAAGGTTGTGTCGGTTGGGGTCACCAAAGATAGAGTGAGAGAGACAACCATGGTGTTTTGAGTCATTTTGGCTTGGAGAAACTCAACAATTCCAGTTATCTATACTGGAACTGAGTTATGAACATGAATCCGTGGAAATAGTGACAGGGATGATACATAAATGCCTTCTGTCCCTCTTGAGAATGAAAGTGAGGAAGATGCAGACAAAGAAAACATATGATTAGGCCCTAAAACTCTAAAAGGATCAATCCAAATTCCAAAGAGATCTGATTGATAATATGCAAGGATGGTGTAGGCAGAGGAATTGTAGTAGACACTGGAGAGGCATTTGAACTGGAGGAACGGGAGGCTTCAAATTATTGCTTTCACTGTCAAGGTAAGATGAGTATATATTTATTTTCTTTGTAGTTCGTAACAGGCCTAGTAGAACGGCTTAGATCATCTAAGTAGGTACTAGGTAGACCTCACCTGTAACTTTGAGCTTGCAAGACGATACATGCTCACTTACCATATAGATCGGCATTTCTGAACTCCCAAAGCAATCACCAACTTGTCTAACTTGACTAGGTTTCTCCCTTGGCTCATCTGGGTCAGTATTTTATCCTACCCAGAAGTCATTCAGGACCTCCATTTACTCCTAGTTAGTCACAAATTGACCACATCAATGAACAGTTTCCTTGGAGTTAACTTGGTTATTACCTTGACCGAGTTCTCATCCAAAATCAAGGTTTTAACCATTGAACTGAAATCACTTTCACGATAATTGGTTTCTAGTGAAATATTCTTCCAAGGGAAGATGGTTCCACTTGAATGATCTTATTTGGTATATAGAAGCAATCCAAGCGGCGACCACCACCATTCAATGATACTGAGCACAGATCCTCTTATTCAGCACATGTCTGAGTGGAGCAATCACAGCAGGTCACCCCATGGAGAGGCAGAGAAGACACAACGAGGGAGTTGATGAATGCAATAAAGAAAGATTAAGTGTGATATCAATATCAATAACCTGAAGGGAGCCTCGGCAGGCAATGGTAAAAGTTGTCGTGGTCACGATTTTAAGGCGTGGAAACAGTCTCTTGCAAAATGCAAGGTAAGACTGTGTACTTTAGACCCTTGTAGTCCTCCTCTTTCCCAGACCACGCATAGGCTGGAACTTTGTGCACCGAGGCTGCCCTTATCAATATCAATAACCTCTCTCAGTAGGTGCTGATAAAGACAAGGTGAAGGCGGAGATCCACAAAGAGATGGAATCAACGGCAAAGGAGAGTGCTGGTATCCTAAAGATCAGAAGCAAAAGAGTGGAGAGAGGATAAAAGCGTGTGAATTCGAGAGAGAGAGAGAGAGAGAGAGAGAGAGAGAGAGACTGAGAGAGACTGCGGTTTACGTGTGTACACAGTAATCGAATTCTCAATTATTTACGACGGAACAAGGAATTGATTCCTTTTAAATAACCAAATTTCAAGGATAATAAGAAACTTTCCGGAGCTCAGTAATTCTTCTAAGATTTGTCCTCTCAGGTGGGCAAAAGAAGCTTGAAGACGGGGATTGTCATCAACCGCTCTCTTTCTCTCTCTCTAGATGCATTTTTTCTTCAAAAGCGACAGGCATAAACGCTCCAAGACAAACTAATCAGATCGTCTCTCTCTCTCTCTCTCTTTCTCTCTCTAACCATCCATGGCAGCAAGCTCTCAGGTGGAGTCGTGCACGGTTGAAACGAGTGATGGGGTGAAGCTTCAGACCCGGACCTTCAAGCCCAGGGAGCCCAAGGACAATATAGTGATTGTCCTAGTTCATCCATTCGCCCTTCTGGGAGGTTGCCAAGCCCTGCTGAGAGGGATTGCTGTTGGATTGGCAGAGAGAGGATATACCGCTGTAACCTTTGACACCAGAGGCGCCGGTAGATCTACTGGAAGAGCTTCTTTGACAGGTTTTGCCGAAATTCGTGATATTGTTTCCGTTTGCAACTGGGTGACAGAAAACTTGTCCACGAATAGGATCCTGTTGGTGGGTTCTTCTGCAGGTACTGCTTTTCTAGACTTATGTGGAATTTTCTTGAGCTCCATTTATATCTCTTTCTAGTTTTCTTTCAATGGTATATCTCTTTCTAGTTTTGCTTTCTCTTGGTTTGACAAGTGAATCTTTAGTTTTGATGTCCTGGGAGTTTTTCGTTTGGACATCGTATGAGCCTTCTAGGGATTCTAATCGTGCTAGGAGAACAGCAATTGAATTGCTTCTTGTGTGGTTTAAGGTGCTGGATCTGGGGTTTATGTGCTGTGGTGAGATTTGAAGATCATTCGCCATCAGTTTCGTTTATTATGATGAATGATTTTTTCTTTTTATGCGGGTTTCTGTTTTACCTTGTCGAGAAACAAGCTTCATGGCTGGATAGTTTGCTCTGGTGTCAGATTCAGGGTTTGGGGTTTTATTCGGGGGTTGTAGCTGGATGGAATTTTTCTTTGCAGGTTTGATGTTTGATCTATGGAGAAACTGAAGTATTTTCCTCTTTTTGATCTTTTAGCCTTCAAAAAAGAGGTCACGTTTGATTTTCCTGTGATTGTAAGCTTTGATCTCAGGGTCCATGCATGGGGTTAGAAATTGAATTCCAAGTTTCAGGTAAAAGGAGATTTTCAGTTGATGCACACCTGCAGATATGCTTATGCTTCATTTTAGAAAGGTCAGCATGAAATTTTCAGTTGTTTCCTTGTCAAAGGGGGAGCAAAATAGGGACCAGTTCGAGGTCTGATGAAATAATTGAGGTGCCAATTTCATGCTGCTTTGTAGAATCAGTTAGTTGTAGTCAGTATTAGCGGTTTGAGTTGATTTTATTAGTGTTTGCATCACACTTAAAATGGTTAAAATCTTGCTTGTATTAGTTAGATCCTGCATTTTTTTGAATCAGCATTGCGATAGTAGGCTCTTGTCTGGGGTAGAGACTGTTATGTTTTCTGAGGAATCAGACTTATTAGAGAAAGATTGTAATGGGGAAGAAGTTGCTCCTTACATGCTAAGTTTTTGTACAAGATCCAGATTTAACTAACTTGCAAGCAATCCTGTTTGTGAGTCTCGGGTTTTGATGAAATGTTTGTGTCCTATTTCCACTCATCAACTATCTCAGCAGTAACAGTCATCAATTTTTTATGTGCCTCTTTGAATACCCTAATGTGTTTGATCTCTTAGCATCTGGCTTAGTTAGGAGGCACAAAGTAATAGAAGAGAGATTTTTTATTTTTTTATTTTTTGTTCTCAGGCCTTTTTAAGGGGGCTCTAATCATCTCTCTATCTATTGTCCTCCTAGCAGCCTTGGACATTCTAAGAAACAAAAGATATCATCAACCTGGACATTTTTTCTACAAGCTGAAGAAATTCTTCTTCAATCCTTGATTTCACTGACTTACCATAATCCAAGCTTCTGTTTGAGCCTTGCAAAATTAGCACTCCCAATCAGCTATAATGAAGACATAATCTCATTGCATTCATCCTGAAGGACCCTTCCTACTCCAGCTGACCCTTGCTTTCCAGTAGTTCTTGACCAAAGTAAAGTTTATCTTTACAGCACTTTGATCTGAGGCTTCATAGTGAATGACATAGAGATTGGTTTCAGCTTTAGAAACAGACGGCTTCACTGCATTATATGTGACAGTGCATGTTATCCCTCTTATGAGTAGGCTATCTATGTCTACCCTTCTCAGTAAGTTTGTTTCTTCAATGCAGTGAACTACCGTAAAAAAAAAAAAATTGATGTCAGACCAATTGGTTTGGCCATCTTTGTTTCTCAGGCCCTTTTGAGAGAATTCTATTCATCACTCATCTATTGTCTCCAAGCAGACTTGGACATAACAAGAAAGAACAAGTCATCAATCTCCAAGGATGCTGTCTATGAGCTCAAGAAACTCTTTTCTTGAATCTTTAAAGCTTTTGCCTCAGCCTTAGAAAATTCAGAGAAAACATCAATAAATAAAAAAATAAGAGCTTAGACTCAGAAAAGTATAAAGGGCAGCCCCGATGCACGAAGCTCCCGCCTATGCAGGGTCCGGGGAAGGGGCAGACCACAAGGGCCTATAGTAGGCAGCCTTACCTTGCATTTTGCAAGAGGCTGATTCCATGCCTTGAACCCGTGACCTCAAGGTCACATGACGACAACTTTTACCGTTGCGCCAAGGCTCCCCTTCAGACTCAGAAAAGTATGTTTATGTAAAAACATCAGGCTTAAAGATGACACTCCTACATGCTGCCATTCCCGTACAGTTATATGGTAGTATTGGTGGGCAAGTTTATTACTTTGGAACTGTTGACAAATAGAAGTGTCTAGAAATGAATAGTCATTCGAGCCCTATAGTTAGTACACAAATAATGCCAGAAAAGAAAATAGATGAGTATGATCATTTCTTGTAACTTATCATTGTGTGTTTGCATGGCAATCATATGTGAACAGAGGACCCTATTTATACCTTGGTATTGCTCACAGAGAATGACACAAATAGCTGGTTAGTTCAAAAACTGACTGTCATTGCAGAAAGCTTACCTAGTCACTCATGGTCAGACTAGAGGAGCTCTTCAGCATAGCAGACATTGCACATCTGAGATTGGGTTACTCAAACGAAGTTTAGGGATCATTTAACTTTAGACTTTTCAATTAGGAGTGAGTAATTGGAAATAGCTCTAATAGAGGAGAGCTAAAATATTCATGTAGATGCAAAGGTTTCATAATTCGTAGAAAAACAAAGGAAAAAGAACGAGCATGAAGGATTAACCTTGAAATGGAAGAGGTGAATAAATTGTTCTTTATGGTTTAAGGTACACAGAAATCTAGCGTACTCATTTTAGCAATGGCAGGAAACATTATCATCAGGCCAAATATGAGAAAGAGAGAGAGAATGGAGAGATTCTTAATATGCGACATTTAGTAAATAGAATTATTTGGAAAGACATAGCAATAGTTACAACTTACAAATAACACAAGACTACTGAATTGTATCGGAACTAAATGTAGCATTTAATGAAACTGTCAATCCAATTAGGCTGCAGAGGGAGACGAAATCTGAAGCAAATTGTCATCATACTGTTTTATCATTCATTGCTCTCACAAAATCTAGGGGCCCCAGTTACTTGTTCATGTATCTTGAGAAACTCAGAATAGCACTTAGCATGTGATATGCCCCACCACTCGTACATTTCCAATATGCTGAAGGCATCAACAGTTACAAACTACTTTCACTTGGCTAAAATCTTGGTCTGATTTGAATTTTTCCAGACAACACAACTCAGGAGAGTTGTTTGTATGATCTTGATTAAGCTTTTTGTGATCGTCTAATTTTTAAAAGATCATTTGATGCAACCACAACTCTATCAAAGATCATCACAAACCTCAGGATTCCTCCATCTCTCTGCATGTGCAATACTTTTTGTTCAATGTAGATATGTGTTCTTGTTGAAATCTTCTTCTAAGTCAATGGTGATCCATTCAAGCGTGTAGCATTTGGCTCAGGGTTTCAAACTTACTGTAGAAATATTTAGAAAAGAAATGAACAGTTGCAGGTATACTGAGATATTAACACGATATCTGGTACAAAGTGCTACAAAGTGCCACCCGTTTATGTCCTGCACCTGTTTACACTTTTTGCGTTCTTCTGCCCAGTACTTCTTGTTATATAGTAGTGTTGCATGGTAGTCCTTGTTATGAAGGTAGTGCCAGCGAGGACACATATTATTTGCTAGGATTTTAAGAGGTATATATCATCTTTCAAGGAACTGCAATCCCTTTTGATTATGCATTTATGCATTATTTTGGGATTTCATGGACATGGAAATTTGATAATGCCTGCTCTGTTAGGCATTCACAGGAATGCATCAAATCATGGAAAGTATATAACCTAAGAAAATATGAAAATGTGTTATGGAAGACTGATCGTCATCATCATCATCAAAACCATATCCCGATTAGGAGTCGGCCAGTTATGAAAGACTGATAGAAAATTTATATCTCACATGTGGGTGGGGAGCTGATACATACGTCAAATGAAGTATATATGAAGCAATCTAGACCTATGTCTCTCTGAACTTATATATCACAAAACTTACCATTGTTTAGAAGTATGTACTGAAGCCAATTCTTCTTCACAGAAATGTGCTGTGGCATTTTTCAGTTAAAAAGATAAACACCAAGCAGGAGCACCTATACTAGTTGGAGTGGTGTATTGATCCCTAAGTGGAAAATTGCTGGTTGAGGTCTGATTCCATTGAAATGGATAGTGACTATTGTAGCACCAAAAGCAAAAATAGATGAACTCCATTGGGTACCTTTTTTTTAGTGGAGGAACTAGTAGAAAACTTAGGATTCTTTATATGTTTGCTTTATCCCGTCTTTTGATCTATTATCCTTCTCCTCTCTCATTCTTCTCCATTTTGGCTCTTATGTGTGATAGAACTCATTGTTGTGAAGGAAATAAGAGTTTGTCAAACTCACTCTAAATCTTCATCTTGGTTATAGAAAAGAAAAGATTCCTTTTGTGGAAACAGGGGATGTTGGGGGGTCGTATCATGTACGGAGTTTGTTGCTTTTCTGGGAACAGGGGACATTGGGATGTTGTATCATTATAGAGTTCAAAGAACAAGGCTGGATTAATCTTTGTCCGTATGAATGAATGCACGTTATTCATGTGATCAGAAGCACTTGCAGATTCCTGTATTGTCATGACTGGATATCAGTTAGCCCCTATTAATCACTCTAACTATCTCCATTTTCTGCTTTCTTTCATCTGCATGTCACGTAGTTGAGCAAAAGGGGAAAGGATAATACACATGGAAACTGTAATGGAGGATGGCAATAATAGAATCTGACTGATTGAATAGGCAAAAACTGTCTGAAAACAGTATAGGGGATGGAATGGTAAGAAGAAATACAACACGATTCTGTGATATCTACTAAAACAAATAATATCAATGGCGTTATATAAGCACTGATCAGTGGAGTTTTCTTCACTAACCTGCTTAAAATTTCTTCTCGTAATTATCATTCTTATTATCACTAGAAGCAGCTAAGATTCACGGATGCAGTAAATAAAGGGTGAAAGACCATGCTAACTGTATGAAATGTCATGTTTTCTAATTTGTCGTTTCTTTTCTGGCCTAGTTGTATACCTAAATCACTTCATCAAAGCAAATTTATGATCAAATGTGTTGATATTTCTCAAAGTATCCATATTCCCAATCCCCTTCTTGTATTTGATACGGAAACTTTGAGCTCAATGCATCTAAGACCTGACTTATTCACTTGTTTTCTGATGCAGGTGCACCAATTTCTGGATCGGCAGTTGATCGAGTAGAACAAGTTGTAGGTTACATGAGTATAGGATACCCGTTTGGTTGGACTGCATCAATTCTCTTCGGGAGGCACCATAAGGCCATTCTGCAGTCCAAAAAACCAAAACTCTTTGTTATGGGCACTCGAGATGGATTTACAAGCGTGAAGCAGTTGGAGAACAAGTTGAAATCTGCTGCAGGCCGCACAGAAACCCATCTAATTGAAGGAGTAAGCCACTTCCAAATGGAGGGACCTGCTTATGATTCCCAAATGGTGGATCTGATTATAATCTTCATCCAATCCTTAGATAAAACCACAACGAGCTAGCTATGCCATTAGCATTATCTGAAAATTTGAGCAGTCTTAATCTGGTAAGGGGAAAGCTGGAGGCCCACAGTCAATGGTTATGGAAATCCTTCTCCCCTTCTAGCTTCCACCAGTGTATTCGATCTCTCTTTATTCATTAAGTGTTGAAGTGACCAACCGTAGATTATATTGAACAAAGGAGACAGGTGTGAAAGAGTAGAAAACTGCTGAGACCAAAGTAGCAGCTAGAGAAAATATTTGGCTCATGGGTTCCATTTACAAAGAAAAGGTGATAAGATTCCCAGGTTCGTTACTATTTCTCGAGCATTTGTTTGATTTCAAAGATACTCTAACCAGAGTTAAATTTGCCATGATTTTCACAGTTATACATAATTAAGTGTAGATTATCCCATATCATCAAGCAGGCATGTAACAGAAGATCAAGTAAAAAAAAAAATTGTTATAAAGTACGAATAATTCGACCACAAAAAAAGGCAAGACTCACATTGCTGTAACATGTAATCTCCGACACCCAAGGACAGCCACTGCCAATACAATTTACAATCCCATGTCATTTCGCAACGCAATAATTTTACAAGGGCATCCCAGCTTTTCCCAGTGACTTTTACTGGACGGACCTTTACGACGAACGCAAGGAGATGTTATTTTGGTTTGGTGAAAGGTACCAACTTAGAGTATGGCATTTTACAGTCGACGAACGGCTCCATTGAATCTGCCATTTCATGTGTAAATCCATCAAATATCTTCCTCGCCTTCGGCACCATCTTGTTGGTCATAGGAAGCAGCTGTGCCCCCTGCGTCCATTTGATCACCATCTGAGCCATCACCTCTTTCAACTCCGGCCATGTCATCATCTAAGTCTTGTGGCTGGCTTCCACCACCGTACTGCCGATTTCTCCACCCTCGTTCGCGGTCCATTGATTGCCCATGCGAGAATGGTTCTTCACCCTCTTCTGCTTCAGGTTAAAAGTTTGGATCACAATCCATTTACAAAAAGGAAACCCAAGAAGGACAACAACAAAAAAAAAATTGTATATACATGTCGATTCTATGTTGCACCACACAGACACATCAGCTGCTACATCTAGCCTTGGGGTCTAACAGCGATATCAGTTCTTTGTCCAGAAAAGAAATATTGAGTTAATCATGTAACACCTGCCTATACAACGAGGGAAATTGCATGTACACGGCAAAAGATTTTTCATTGTTTCAGACCCTTGGGAAGTACAAAGAGTTTGACGGATCAAAATACATCAAATAAAACAGAGACTGATTCTCAAGAGTAACATTAACTGTTGATCTGGACGGCGGATAATACAATGAAGAAGACAATTGAAGTGCTGTTCTTCTAACGAGTCACAGGTTCCACTGGCTGTAAAATTTGCAAGTTTACAGGTTAACAATAATAAGGCTTCATGATTATTACCGTCAAGCTATTTGCTTGCCCAACTCGATGCGCCTGAAAAGCATGACCAATTCTTATAGTAAACGGAATTTGGAATATTAAAGGTTTTCACATAAGAATAAAAGAAATTATTTCATCCGGGATATATGGCTACGAATGAGAGGAAACACGATGCAGCATAAAGACCAAAGCAGGATGAGTCCGTAAAATAATTACCGCTTTCGCCATCAGATGCATCTGCAAGCTTTGCGATTGCATCAACCAGTGCTTGCTCATGCTCCTGTGGATGGACCAATATCATCTCATCTGTTGATGACTGGTGTAAACTGGGCAATTACGAGAAAGATACTCACTTTCAGAACTCTCTTTGCTTTCTCAACTTCAAGGGGATCGGGATGGCTCGCACCAAAAACCTTCTCGACCTGCTCAACATCATATAGGGAAGATATAGACATGGAATTAGCATCTCTGCACTCGAAAATGAAATTTTGTGAGTTGTTGTGCTCACCTCTTTAATCAAAGTATCTGTGTGAAGTATTTCAATATCATCCGAAGCCTTCTTCCCTATGCCATTCTGTGACGGTGGAAACTCTTTCTTGGATTGATTCTTTGGGGGCCCCCTTCCTCTCCCTGCACCCGGAACAGCACCACCACGGGCCTCATGCTTCTTATTCCCACGCCCTGGTCCAGCTCGGCCTGGCCGACGATTAATACCAGGATCCTCACCTTCCCAACGAATGTCCTCGGGAGAAATCTGCCAGATTATTAATATATTTAACAAATCAACCACAAGAAGACTTACTCCGAAACAAATTCATCACTACTGTATTAGTTTGGCCAACGTCAAATTGGAAACCCAATTGCGCTACAAATAGATTGGTGACCATCATGTTATAATCTAAGAACAGAAAACAGATGCTATATCACAAGGAATGAATCAATCGTGCCTAAGACCCACAACATTTAAGATACAATCTAAACGTCTGAGAACAACTTCACCTGGTCTTTTGGAGCAGCAGCTATTCCAAAAAGGAAAAGGACAAGTTAATGAGAGTTTCAAGTCATTCTATAGTATGTCCATCCAAGCTTTCAATGTAAAGCCTTGTCCATTTCTGATTGTATTGAGAAAAGGGCATTGAAACTCAGAGCAAGCAGCGATGGCAACGCATTGGATGTCTCGACACACTTCAATCATTCAGCTGTCAATTAGCATGAGGGACATTTCAAAAAAGGGTATGAGGGAAAGAAGCTTGAAAGAGACAGTAATTTGTATTCTTGAAAGCCAACCACCACCTCAGCCAGATTACGCTGAAGAAAGAGACAGATGACCAGCTCACCGTCTCTCTTTGTGCATAACACCTACTACAAGGTCAGACCTTAAACTAGCAATAGCATAGGCGATTCAATTGTCACCCTCGTGCAATAAGAGCCACTTTCTTTTTGGTTTATACTAAGGCAAACGAAACAATGAAGTCTGATGGCAATAAGAAGATAGGGACTAAGCACAAATGACGATGAAAAATAACTGTCCCTCATTGTCATTGTCATTCCCCAAGCAATGAGAAGAGTGACATTCGTAAGACATATTCCTAAACCTCACTCATCGTCCATTAAGACATTTAGAGTTACCCACTTGTCCGACAGCCAAACATTAAAATATCACCAAGAAAACCTATGGTCAACTCCAAACTTCAATCTGTCTAATCCTTTTGCAGCAAGCGAATTTGCAGTCATGTTTGTTTGTTCGAAGGATGAAACCCTTGTACATAAGTGACAACCAACTGTGCTCGTTGGACAGGTTCTAGGATGGATCTCATACCCAATAAATTATTTTAGCAATTGCATCCACCATTACATAGAATACCTTGTAGAAAAAGCTTGAAAATCAACTTCCTCAAGTCTTTTGGCCCTATTAACCCATAGAATCTTTAGCAAATGCTAGCTATGACAAACAAGAATCTGAGTCAGATAGCCACATTCTTCAAAACTAAGTTTGGCAGAGCCCCTCTTGCAGTCTTGCCAGCATCTTATGCAAGGGTGCCACCCAAAAAACACTATTTTCTAATTTTCTAAGCAATAAGTTCCAAACTTCTCCATATACATGTATCATTCCCCTAGAACTGCAAACAGAGACTCATACGATGGCATCTTGAGCTCCTTGCATTCTTCTATTCCTTTCAATTTGTACTGCAAAGTGATCATAGAAGGTATTTTCGACTCAGAATCCTGTTCCAGTATTTTCAGAGTCGTTATGACCAAATGAAGGATAAGTCAACCATTGAATGAGGCTCCTAAACACCTGAAGGGAAGCCCCGGTGCACGAAGCTCCTGCCTATGAGGGGTCCGGGGAAGGGGCGGACCACAAGGGCCTATAGTAGGCAGTCTTACCTTGCATTTTGCAAGAGGTTGATTCCACGCCTTGAACCCGTGACCTCAAGGTCACATGAAGACAACTTTTACCGTTGCGCCAAGGCTCCCCTTCTAGGCCACTAAACACCTCCAAATAGAAAAGCACAACTGCACCCTAATTAGATCAAATAAAATCTATCTTATTTTTCAGGTGTACACGTTGAACCTTTTGGCTTTCTATACACATTTTATCCAGTTAGCAATCATTTTCCAAGTAAAGCCTTACATAAAATAGCATGGAGACTGAAGTTTTAAGTGCTACCACGTAGAAGAAAGAATAGACAAAATGACATATGGAATCCACAGTGCTATCTTGTTCCTAAATTTAATACATCCCAACAACCTAAGTAGCAAAGGAGACTTATGACAGCTATAAAGAGCTCTTTTCAAACCTCACAAGCAGCCTCTTGTAACAGCTTTGCAGTTTTGTACTTCCTAAAATAACTTAATCAAACAGCTACAAGGACAAGTGCAAGTGGCCTATCTAATTACAAAAAATAAAATGAAATAAAGTTGAATTCATTTCCCAGTCATGCTTCTTCCCAAGCTTTGCCCATTTATTCCCAAATCCATACTTTGTCACTCTATCTACAGAACCACAACAAAGAAAATTTCATACCAATGACATCATTATATCAATTTTCTAAAGTATCTTCCAAGTCATGTCTGTTTGTTCGGAAGGTTAAATTCATTTATATGACTGACAATGTCCATAAGACACCAAATTCCTTGCTTCAGGTCCTCACTACATGAGTTATTACATCTACTTGACTCTTCCCGCCCATTAAATGGAGAAACCACAACCAAATGTCACCTAATTGCAAATTGTCATGAGAACTTCCTCCAAGCCTAATCTTAATGGAGCCTTTGTGTCACAAGCTTGTCAAGATCATTTTTTAAGAGAACTGACTAGAGGAAACTTTTCCAACTTTGAAAAAGTTAGAAACCAAAGGCCCCAATGATTCTTCTCTAAAAGGGTCTATTCTAAACCATTTAATAATGAAATACTCTCCTTAGAAACATCTCCTTTTCTTCAAAAGATCCTTTCAAACAACTACAGAACAGGACGACCAAAGGCCAGAACACGCATTTAGAAAAGTCAACCAGCACCTTAGTAATATTATGCATGGAAATAGTCTACTAGTTCGCATCCCTCAAACATAAGCTTTCCGATATTGGTATAGGTGACCCACTCCTCACTCTAACTACAGAGGCAATACTAAGTAGAAAGATTAGAGACAAAGAACCTTGGGAATCCAGGGGGAATAGTTTTCCCTCTTGACTGAAGAAATATAACCGAGTTGAAGATTGGGACTATGAAACTTGTATAGGTTTTACTTGGAAAATTCATGCAAATAAATCTTGCAATACCTTTACGCTTATCAACTTATATGACACTGACTCATAACTGTTTAATCAAGCATGACAAATAAAACATCAAAAATTAAAAAGATTTCTTGAATAATTACCATCCCTGAACTCCAAAAGATAATAATAAATGAAGCCACACACACGCTCATGCACACACACACAAAACCTCTTTTCAAACATGACAGCATCTCTCTCTTTCCATTACCTACTTTGTTCTTTGATGATAATTCAAAATACAAGTGAATAGATAAGGATTTTATTTATATTAGCTAGATCCCAACAACACCACATGATTTGTCACACTCCTTTTCATCCATGCCCAGATCCATTAACAAGCTTTTACAGGCTTGCTCGCATATCTGAAACTGCATACAGATACCTCATGATAGATCTGAAGTCTGAACTTGAGAATGGTATCTGTATTACTAGCCAAAACTTTGTAGATATCATCCTCTAATTGTAAGCAGGAAACAATACAGTATGTGCCAACTTTGAGCCTTATCAAACCCTTTTTCAAGTCAAGTACACATTACTTCCACTAATTTAGAAAATGAATAGGATAGCCAATTTCTTATCCCCTATAACTTTGTCATAGGTGTTTGAGCTGTTATTGATAAAGACCAAGATCAATTTTGAACTGCTGCTCTTATCAATAGCCTCAACTTTGAGCCACATTCTTACTCTAGAAGAACTTTTGATAACCCAATCAGTTGTATCCATTTGCCAAATTGACCATACTGGGCACCCCCACGTTCTTCACTGCCAATGCATTCATTGGACTATATTCCATTTACAGCATGTATTTCCTCCTGTAAGTACTGCTTGGAAACCGGGAAGATCTTTACCAATATTACTCTTAATGGAAGCTAGTTGTAGTCCATACTTTGCAGACAAAGTTAACCCAATAATGAACCAAAAATCTTTCAATTGCATTGGCTCTCCCAACTCACACTTAGGATAGACAGGCTCAATGCCAGATATTGACCTCTGGAAATCCTTCTCTTTTAATTCCTGCTTTTCAGTTGTCTTTCTCGCAAACCTTCAATAAATGAAGCAGATCGCCGGGAAGGCTCTTTCTCAAGCATAAAGTGAGAGTTTTCGACCCTTTCCAATGATCAAACTCCTGATAGAAGCTCAGTTTCTTTAGTAGGAAATCAACGCATTGAAAGATCTTGGATCTCAACTGGGAACAAATCAAACAAAGCACTTTTCCCTACAAAATTTCTTCTTTGAGTTCACCTCTCATTGATTAGAAAAATTAATAAGAATCCCATATATTTCCTTGGGGATGCATTCCTCTCTCATGGAGGCCTTCCATCCAGTCTTGAGGCTGTCTCATTTATATGCTAAAAACAGCCTCCTAAAGAAACTGATGAAGACCTAAAACAAATATATTTCCTTGGGGTGGATTTTCCCTCTCACAGAGCCCGTCCAGTTTTGAGCTTGCCTCTTTTATAAAATAAAAACACATTCCTAGAAAACTCTTCAAAGACCCCAGTCAATTGTTTTTTGAGGTCAAGCAATCAAGTTTGGTCCACAAGCACCAGCTACATAAAATTCACTATTGTTCCTAAGCATCCCAAGCTTTACAAGCTAATCAACTTCATACACAATGCAATTTCTCCTCTTTCATCCATTGAATGTCTACTGAAATACATGGTCTCCACTCCCCTCTTTGAACCCAGTTGTTGCCAACTTTCATCTCCCTCTTCGATCCTTCCATCAGGATTTTCACTCTTTAATAGCCAGTTTATGTAGTGCAAGCTATTTCTTGCATAAGGAATCCTCAGTGGATTGAGATTGTCCTTTGAGATTAACCTCCTCTACAATGCTCCTCTACACCTCATCCTATGTTTAAGTAGGATCATACATCTCCATCTTAACTCTGTAGCTTCTCCATCACTTCTGCAATCATTGAGCGACTCCTACCCACCTTTCATCCTTGAACCTTCCTTGACAGCTTCAACTATAGCCATCTCAACACATCGTCAACACCCTGGCCAGAATGCAAGATCACTGCTTGAGACATTTTGCTTCCAGCACCATACTTAAGCTATGTAGTTAAAGGCGCGAGGCGCAAAGGGGTGGGCCTGGAGCCTGGGGCGCCTAGGCGCGTGCTTGGAGCCTGAGGTGCAAAATTATATTTTTTATAATTAAAAATTAGCTAAAAATGCTAAAAAATAGCTAAAAATCATTAATAAATTCTTAAAAAGCATGAAAAATACAGCATACATGAAGACACAAGCATGGGAAAGCTATATATGTATATAAGAATAGGTATTAACTAATAAATAAAAATAAAACAATTTTTTTCTAATTTTCGTAAGTTTTATTTTCAGAAAAATTGAACAAAATAACACTACAACACAAAAAAAGCATGAAAAATACAGCATACATGAAAACACAAGCATGGGAAAGTTATATATGTATATAAGAATAGGTATTAACTAATAAATATAAATAAAACAATTTTTTTCTAATTTTCGTAAGTTTTATTTTCGGAAAAATTCAACAAAATAACACTACAATGCAAAAAAAGCATGAAAAGTACATCGTACATGAAGATACAAGCATGAGTAAGCTATATATGTGGATATGAATAGGTACAAAGTAACTTTTTTTTTTTGGAAAAATTAAAAAAATAACCCTAAATTACAAAAAACAGATGAAAAAATTATCACACACGAAGACACAAGCATGGGAAAGCTATATATGTGGATAGAAATACGTTTCAATGAAGAAATACAAACAAACGAAGACTTTTTTTTAATTTCCGTAACTGATTTTTTTGGAAAAACAGTAAAAAACCTAAAAACAAACTCAAATATAGAGCAAAAAAGTATAAAACTCAAATGGAATGTTTTCTTATACATATAAAACTAAAACCCATCAAGATCTATGGAAAATAGTTAACAAAAAACAAAAATTTTGAAAAAATGGTACTGGTTTTTATGTTTTTTACAGAAACTGTATACACATTGTAAAATCATAAATCCATGCCTTTTTCTGCTTAGATCTGTGAAAGATTGAAAAGGAATGGTCGTTTTTACCTTCTCAGGAGGTTGGAAGATGGAAACTAGGGTTGGAAGGTGAAAAAAGAAAAAGAAAAAAACGAGTTATATAAGTTACCGGGTGAAGTCGTCTACGCCTAGAGTCAGAGGCGCACCCAGGCACTCGCCTAGGCGAGCGCGCCTCATATACTCTGTGCCTAGCCCCCTCCCAGGAGCTTAACCGTCGACTAGCGCCTAGGCGCGCCTTTAACTACATAGTACTTAAGTCTTCAACTCTACCTCTTTCAAACCAACTATTCTCCTCGTTTACATCCAATTCAAAATGACATCTCTCCTTGATTCTATTTCCGTCTTTGGCCCTCGAGTACCTTCAGATAATCTTCTCTTCCTCTTCTTGTCCAACCATTATATCTATGTTCTCTTCACAAAATCAAATCTTTTTCCCCAACCATCAAGCAAGGCAGTCATTGATGACCCACATCTTGCCTCTTTGAAGGCCAATCTAACCGATGCAACAACTACAGCACTACTATCATGCATGTACAAGAACACGTGTTAGTATAGAAAGACAAGCGGACAATCTAAGATATCTTTCAAATCAAGGAATGAAGAAGATTGTGATGATGATGATGAGAGAGAGAGAGAGAGAGAGAGAGAGAGAGAGAGAGAGAGAGAGAGAGAGAGAGAGAGAGAGAGAGAGAGAAGGCCAAGAAGAATGAGCAAATAGAAAGGTGGGCATAAATTACGGTATGAACAACCTTATGCATCCCTCACCATATTCTGTTCAAGGTGACGCCAAGAAATAACTAAAACAATAAGACCAAACTCAGGCCATCCCATGGGGCTCATGACTAAATAATGTACAATAAGCAAGGGCTTGTTTCCTCCACCAACCTTCAAAGGGCCAACCAGAAAAAAATATAATGCACTCTGACTAGGCTTTGACAAGACATAAAGGGGCAGCCCCAGTGCCCGGAGCTCCCGCCTATACGGGGTCCGGGGAAGGGGCGGACCACAAGAGCCTATAGTAGGCAGCCTTAGCTTGCATTTTGCAAGAGGCTGATTCCACACTTTGAACGCATGACCTCAAGGTCACATGACGAAAACTTTTACCGTTGTGCCAAGGCTCCCCTTCTGCTTTGACAAGACATCTGATGCAACAAAAGCTTTCCCATGGAATAACAAACATATAATAAGACCAGAAGTCTTAGACATTCTCATGCAAAACAAGCATATGGTTTGATATACACAGCTTAGCACTAAACACACCAAGAGTGTAAAAGAGTGTACAATAATGCACTGAACAGAATAATTTTCATTCCAGCTCATTTAAAATACTGATTCCTACACTAATCAGCAAAACAAGACCATACCAGAATCAAGAAAATGGTGAGAATAGCCAAGTTAACACCAGTAATGTAATAATATTACCTCTTTTAAATTTACCCACTCCCATGTCTCATCTGTTGTATTCATATCATAAACCAGAGCATGCAGGCCCTGACAACAATTCAACAAGACCAAGATCAGGTACAGATCATGACTAGAACTAGCATCATGAGGGGTCACAAGCACAACAAACCTTTTCGGGATTGTAGTCTGTTATAACAGCCTGATAAAAGTTGTTATCTTCTGGCCAACGTGTCATCACTTTCCTCCCAACTAATGGGTCATAGCTTGCAGCTTCAGCAGGTTCATTGGAAACAAGAGCACCAGTAGGTCCACGATTAGCAACTTGGCCCCTTCCAGAAGGGTATGGCATGGACTTCATCGAGGGTACACCAGACAATGTCTGTCCCTGTAAAATGAAAAAAATGAAAAAACACCCTATGCCTATTAGAAACTAATTTCAAGATAACATCTAATAGTTAAAATTTCACACTTACTGATTTAGTCTTCTTTCCTCTGGCTCCTGCAGGAGCTCCTCGTTTTCCAACAGACGGCGAAGGCTGCATAGGAGGAGCTATCTTTTGCTGGTGTAAAGCAGGGGATGGTGCACCTAGGGATAAAGAAGGCATAGATTGCCCCGTCTTCTGTTTCTTGCGAGATGCCGAGACAGTAGGACTGGGTAATGCATCATGAACAGGTTGAGAGGTACTGAGCATGCCAGGTTGGGCCCCACCTGCCTTTCTCCACTCCCTAAATGCACATATAATATGGTTTTGATGAACAAAAAGAAGAGGAGTAATTCATATGGCAGAACAATAACAAATAGAGATCTCACAAAAACAACAGATCTTGTGTAACAACATCATACCTTATCCTCCGGAGGATGTCATCTGCCTTAACCCTGCTGAGAAGATCTCTGTGTTCCTCATCAGATACTCTCAGCTCCTTTCTGAGTTCAGTTATCAAACCTTCTTTTTCCTGAAGAAATATATTTCACACAGCAATTGAGATGTCACATCTGAAAACACCAAGAAGTTAGGCAGTGGTATGTACAAATGATTTATACCCAAGAAAGGGAATCTGATTGGGCTTTAAATGCCCTCAGAACTGAACTGTATGCTTCCTGCTCAATCCGGTGGATCTGGGTCTCCATATCATTATGTATCCTTGGAAATGGAACAGAACCAGGACCAGTAGTTCTTCCATTCCCCGTGACACGACTTCCTCTAGCAACTCTGTTTTGATGTGATGGAGGAAGATCATCATCTGTTCCTGCAATTAGTTTGGAGAGCAAAACAATCATGACTAATGCCACTGGAAAAGTCATCAGACAACCTCAAAATATCAAGTAACAAAACTAGTCTTGCAAGTGCCTGTTGTCTCCAACCCAAACTGGTGATTGATCAATGGATTAAATTGGTAAACAGGGAATGCAGTTGAAGAGAATAATCTGACTTTACAGATAGAACGCAAAAGTTGTTGAACACAGAAGAATATAGGCATTTGGTGTAGCTTCCCAAAAGCAACAGTGGCACTTTGATTTTTCGTGTAGAAAAAGTGGGTCCTTGACCTCCAATGAGCAGTAATCTAGTCACAGACACTCTCTTCCCACTTATCTATCAAATGAAAGCCCAAAATAGATAGAGAAAAAGATAGCTGAAACTAAGCCTGTCCCCATTACCTACCTATCAGTTTTGCTTGTCTTTTTCATTATTTCATTTGCAGCTACTAGGTTACCCTATCAGTCATTTGGTTTCAGAGATGGATGACTTGGTTGGATTAGTTGCAGTGGAGATCATGCATGCCATCAGGTGAAAGTTAAGAAGTTGCTGAGGCCAATGACATTACACAAAATGGGATATTCAATGCAATAACATCTTATCCTATATGTTTTCCTTTCTCATCGTGTTCCTTTCCCTTGCTGACCAATGTAGCCATTGACTCCGGGTATTACTTCAAAATAATCATCTATGAGTACTTAGAAAAGCAATCCACAAATAAAAACAGGGAAAAAAGCAATAGCTTACAGGACTACTAGAAAGTGCTAACCCATTTAACGGGCAAGTTGGGAACAAGAAGTACAAGCAACAGATTGATGTACAATTCAAACAAGCTCGCACCTACTGGAATAAGGAAAAACAAAGGTTGTACATAATATAACCAGTGCTTCACAACTCCAGAGTGATATGACTCGCCAAGTGAATGTGATTTTGATTTTTGACCCTATTCATGTTGAACGGATATTTATTTTCACATTTTCAATTTAACAAAATTCTTGGTTGCACAGCCCTTGACTGGGAAAAGGTCTTGCTCGACTAAAAAGTTTCAAGAGACTGTTATTATGTGAAGCAAAATCCACTAAAATGGTATTCTCATCTTGTTGAGTTTGAAGTAATTTACGTGAGAAGCTAAGAGAAGATGAAGACAAATAATATTATGGGTGCTAATATGAAAGCCATATGATATGTATATATACACACAGGCACATGGACACACACGCACTCATCAAGAGAATAGCTAGACTCCCTCATTTTTATAAGGAACGCATTCTTTTACCAAAAACTTCTGATTGGCCGATGAAGGCTTGAAGTGTAAATAAAAACGATGGTCAGACAATCAAATAGAAAGTGGTGAGGTAACTACCATCTGAAATGTGTGCGTATATATGTTTTCTGCTATTTCTTCCCTTAGATTCAGTATAACTCACCTGGAAAAAGAAAATATAGCAGTAGAAGCAAGATAAACAAGAGACCTACATTATACAATGAACCACTTCCAGATGCCCAGAGAGAAAGAGAGAGATCGAAAAAGAAAAAAAAAAAAACTCATAGAAATAAACTCATAGAAATAATATGTCATTTGGGTTAAAGATAACTCAAGAGTTCACTGCCTAGCCAGTTATGATCGAGCTCCTATATGAACCAAGAACCTCTCAGAGAAAGGCAAATTTACTTATCTAATATCTACAGTGCAAAATAATATCATTATATTGTTAGAGAAATGATAGTAACTGCATTGACATCCGATGTAGAGCCACTGAAGTTTCCAAGAACAAGAAGATGAATTAAACTTCTCAGAGGATAAATACGGGAAAAGAGAAAAGACCAACTAGGTTTTACAAAAGGTTTTTCACTGCTAAGGTGCTTGGAGCAATAAATTTTAAAATGAATAAAAAGAAGAAGAAGTAAATGACGAGGTTTACTATACAAAGCCATGTGAGAACTAAACAACCGCTTCAACTATGCCAAAAGACTTAAAGAGGTAAATAAGGAAAGACAAGGGAATTCATTCAACAAATTCAATAGAAAAAAAATTTCACCATCCATTGGATATGATGCGGGGAACAACCTATTAATTAGAAACATTGATCAAGAAGTACTCACTATTGAACAAGCACAGTGTGTTCCATATCCATGGAACAAAAGATAATTACGACTTGATCAAGTAATAACTATGGAATCCTAGAAGTATGTCCTAGTTGTTCCAAATAGTAATTTTATGTTCCTTTTGTCACGGGCTTAAACTTTCAGACTCCCGTGCGGCACTTAGATTGGCTTCTCACCCCAAACCAACTAAGTAAGCCTGACTAAAAACTCAAAGGAGAAGAATAACTGAAAGGAAACTTGGAAGAAACTTGTAGCTTTATTGCTTGAAGATGCTTACAACTCTCTTGGATGGTTTGTTGGATCACTCCTTGATCACACTCCAGGATAGATGCCTTACAAGTGAGGAAGCTCCCCTATTTATAGATGCTTACCTCCTTCCACCTCCTCAATGGATGGTGGGGATCTTTACAAGTGTTAATAATCCAACTGTTGAAGACTATTCTAGAAGTCTCTACACAAGTTTACGGTTCCATCATATTCAGGATGCTCTTGGAGAATTCTAGAGTTAAAAGATTTACACGATGTGTTGGGGCCTTCTAGATTATGGATCCCTTTGATGGATCTGAGTCCCTCAAGCTGAACCCGTGAGCTGAGCAGGCCTCCATTGGATTCTTCAATAGTAGGCCTAAGTCCTTCGGGTCAGGTCCATGTCCTAAGTGAGCCTTCCTTAGAGGCTGTAGACCTTGGTCACGGGCTTTGCAATGCAAGTCCGTGACATTCTCCCCCACCTGATAATGTTGACGCCCTCATCGACACATTTTCGTTGGTGTCGCACTCTTTGTATTTGGGCATGTCTGATGTTGCCTTGTCCTCTTCTTGAGATGCCCTGCTATGTCCCTCCCTTTGCACCTTGCCATCCGGCCAGTCTTGTTCACTTATGGGACTTTCTTTGGTTCCTTCATGTTGTGTGTGTTTTTACACACTTGTGCACCTTTGCACAGTTGTAGGTTGTTGCCCCTCTGGCACTCCTCTTTTGCTGCTCTCCGTTACTGTGCCTCCTGCATGTTGGTGTAGCAGCGACCAGCTCCCATGGTTCTTGTACGTCTCAACTTGGTCTTGTCCCTCTTGGAGTTTCCTTGTTGTGACACCCCCTTGTCATTAACTAGTCTCTCCTCGGACCCTTCAGACCTTGGCACCTCAATGGCACCTAGACGTTGTAAGTCTTGTTGTGCCAATTCCACACTCTTTGTGGATCCCTCTATTAACTGCAAGGCGGATAGCATATTCCCTTGCCCCTTTCCATTCTTCAACATCGAGACTGCACAAGGGGTCTTCTCATTAAAGAAGCTCAACATTCCAAGGTGTGGCATAGGGACTACTCTAGCCTTGGTGAGGAAATCCATTCCCAGGATAACCTCATAATCGTCCAAAGGTACTACAATCAAAGTGATGGTGCCTTGCTACTTCCCCACCTTGACTAGTACGTCTCTAGCAACTCCTAGTACAGACTTCGCTTTGGAGTTGACTGCCTTGATCAAGCTCTCATCCTTCTTCATCTTGAGGCCTAATCTCTTAGCCTCCCTTTCAGAGATGAAGTTGTGAGTAGCTCCCGTATCCACCATGGCTCATGTGCCTATGCCTTTGAGACATACGTCCACATACATCAACCTTTTCCTAGTAGAGGGTTTAGAAACCTCTGACTTAACAGCGTTGAGATATTGTAAGGAAAATAGTTTATAATTTTCCCTAGTATTCCCTTTTTCCTTATGTAAGATTATTGAGTTTAAGGCATTCTTCTTTGGACAGTCACGCGTGAAGTGCGATCCGTCACAGAAGTAGCAAGCTCTTGACGGAGAAGCTTGTTCCTTGCTCTTTCCCCTCCAGCTTGGTGGTTTAGATGACTCAAGCTTGTTCCCATGAACGCCTTTGTCTCCCCCACCATTGTCATGGCTACCCTTTTGGCCATTTGATTTCCCTTCATCTCTCTCCCTTTTTCCTAATGTGAGATTATTGAGTTTAAGGCATTCTTCTTTGGACAGTCACGCATAAAGTGCGGTCCGTCACAGAAGTAGCAAGCTCTTGACGGAGAAGCTTGTTCCTTGCTCTTTCCCCTCCAGCTTGGTGGTTTAAATGACTCAGGTTTGTTCCCATGAACGCCTTTGTCTCCCCCACCATTGTCATGGCTACCCTTTTGGCCATTTGATTTCCCTTCATCTCTCCTTATTTCGACTAAGGACTCAGCTGCGGCGATGGCAGCGGACAAAGTAAAGATGTTACAACGACGTAACTCTTGCTTTGCCCAATCCTTTAGTCCGCTGAAGAAGTATACGAACTAGTCTTCCTCAAACATATCAGGGATCTCAAACAAAAGGTTTAGATACTCCGAAATATACTCTTGAATCGTCCCCGCATATTTCAACCACCGTAATTTTTCCTTAGCCTCAATATGTGCATTTCAGGATAAAAGTGCGCCTTAAGGTCATCCTTAAACTCGTTCCAAGTATTGATGGTGATAGAGCATTATTTGTGAGGTAGAGTGAGACAGTAGCTATCTTCTACTCATCTTCCTCCATTTGTAAGTGATGGAAGTACCTCTCAACGTTCCATAGGAATGTGTCAATCTCCTTTGCATCTCACGTCCCACTATAGCTCTTTAGCTTTGAGATGTCAATCTTTGCGGCCTCACAAGCCACATGAGTCCTATTCGCCACAGCTACCTTGCACAAGGATACATCCTCGCGCATTACCCTCATCTCATCACAGTGTAGTTAACTCCGCGAATAGCTTGTCAAATTGGGTTTGAAACTCCACATCACTTGCATCCCTCATGGAATATAGTCCATTCTCCCACTCTCCCTTAAACTCTTCCCCCATAGCTTCAAGGGACCCAAACGTTGGGTGCTCTACCTCTAGTCGAGTGGAAATATCCGCAACGGCTAACTTCATCTTCACGAGTCTGGGTTCCAAGGAAGAGACTAAGTCTTTGGACTTAACTCTCTTGTTGTTCCTCCGAGCATCTTCACAAACAAACTCCACATTTGACACGTGAGAACCATCCGCCATCTTCTTCTCCTAGCTAGGATACAAACCTTCGCTCCTAACTTGCCGAACATTTGCTCTGATACCAACTATCACGGGCTTAAACTTTCAAACTCCCATGCAGCACTTAAATTGACTTCTCACCCCAAACCAACTAAGTAAGCCTGATTAGAAACTCAAAGGAGAAGAACAACTGAAAGGAAACTTGGAAGGAACTTGTAGCTTTATTGCTTTAAACTCTCTTGGATGGATTCTTGGATCATTCCTTGATCACACTCCTGAATGGATGCCTTACAAGTGAGGAAGCTCCCCTATTTATAGGTGCTTACCTCCTTCCACCTCCTCAATGGATGGTGGAGATCTTTACAAGTGTTAATAATCTAACGATTGGAGATTATTCTAGAGTTCTCTCTAAAAGTCTCTACACAAGTCTATGGTTCCATCATATTCAGGATGCTCTTGGAGAATTCTAGAGTTAAGATATTTACATGATGTGTTTGGGCCTTCTAAATTATGAATCCCTTTGATGGATCTGAGTCCCTCAAGCTAAACCTGTGAGCTAAGCAGGCCTCCATTAGATTCTTCAATAGTAGGCCTAAGTCTTTCGGGTCAGGTCCATGTCCTAAGTGAGCCTTCCTTAGAGGCTGTAAGCCTTGGTCACGGGCTTTGCAATGCAAGTCCGTGACACTTTCCATGCTTCAAAATGTGGATGTGGTCAAAAGGAGTTAACTTGGGCTCCACTCATCTAATCACTTGGATGATTCATCTCAATCTAAATAGTTCTGATGGACTTAGCAGCGTAAAACTTGGAAGCATAAAAAGTTTAGAAAACAAGAACCGAGAAGAATTATTTACTTAATAGTACATCCAAGCTTTAGTCAAAACTTCATATTGTACAAGTCTTTGTTGTTGTTTCTTTTGTGATATGTAATAGCTTACTCCTAAATGAAAACCCTCGCTGTGAGTTCAACCAAGTATCCATGTTTTTGCTAGAGGTCAGGCAATTTCAAGTTATGACTCTTAATGTTTGATAGGATAGCAACCAACTTACGTTTGTTATGTTTAGTGTTCAGTACCAACTAAATGGAATGCAGATCTTGATGACCAAGGTATAAGACCAAATACACATACATATCTACATAAAAATATATATATACTTTTTCTGGTAATCAAGAAACTATATATATTCACAATAAAATAAAATTAACAATTTCAAAGGAAAAGAAAAAGAATAAAAACATAGTAACAAAGCTAACGATAAGAGAACATATAATTCAAAAAACTGAAATATAAGAACCCGAAACTTTTTCAGCTTATAAAAGCACATGAAAACATAATACCATAATGGCAGCTACCAAGGCCTGAAAGAAAACAACCCTAATAAATGTGAACTATAACAGAATACTATATGCAGTTTCTTTCACTGAACAGCAAAAGGAATGACATGACGTCTTTCCACATCTATGCTATTTCCAAGATCGTCTGTCTGAATGACAGTAACTGCCAAGATTCTAAGTCGAAATGCCAACACGTAACACAAGCATTCACTCAAATTCAAAAAGCAACTAAGTCCAGGCGTAACTTAATGTACTCTGCTGACTACCAAAACATGAACAACGGCAACTCTAGCCCTTTCCTTTCACGCAGAACAGCCATATCAACAAGGATAACCTGAGAAACCAAACTTCTGCAGCTCTTGCGTTCTCCTAAATTACCTTCCCTAAGACCACTGTTATACAATCCATAGAATCACCACATTCCCTTATATTGAGGAAGGCTAAATGAAAAAAGCTAAGCAAAACCCTAGCCCTTTTTTGCTCCCAAGCTGACTCGCCATCAGGTACAGAAACTACCCCAAGTAGAGCGTAAATTTCCCAAACCGCATCCACCATTCCAAAACCCTAACCCTAATCCCTAGCAGATCAGACTCCAAGCCCTAATTCCACTACTATCGACACATGAGCAAAACAACCTCCAGTAACAAGATACTTCCACAAACAAAAATGCAACCAGATTCCCCAAACCCTAGCCCTAATTCCAAACTTAAACTACCAAAAACCTCAGAAATCACAAGACTTTACAAAGACGACCAGAGTAACTCACCACTGCTATCTGAAAGTTCGTAGTCCATGGCCAGATTTTCCCCGGCCTAGGGCTTCTCCAAACCCTAAATTCTACTCCAATACCCTCAAAGACAACGCAAAACCAAAATTCCTTGCTCAGGAACCGCAGCAAGGATCTACCAAGAACACAAAATCGAAGATTTCATCCAGATTTTCCCTCCAAACCATCTCAAGAAGCGAAACAATAGCTTCGGAATCCAGCTTCGGGAGGAAATTGGAGCAAGAATCAGAGATTTTTCAGCAAAGTTGTGAAGACCAGTGGAGTGGGGGCGTGAGAGCAAGACACAGAGAGGTAAAAAACCCGGACCCCAAACGATTCTTATGGCACCCGCTTTCTTGGTTTATAAATGTTTGAGTTCCGCGCTTTTAGAGTCTGCCTTCCCGTTTCGGGCTTCGAGTTTGAAACCCGCAACTGTGCCCCGCCTTGGAGAACAGAGGTTCTGCACGGAGTCAGAGGATTTTGATCTGGGATCCCGTAAAGTGAAATGCTGAACGGACTACAAAGGACGGTCTTTTCAATGATCACATTTTCTTGAGTTAACTTTTGGATGATCCCACGCGTTCATTTTCTTGCTCTCCGCATTGGTATTTCCTGGATTAAAAACCATGTCCAGGCTTAAAATTTAGACTATTGTTTATCAAAGTTTCTAACTTGTTACAGTAGAATCAACAAATTCATATGCATTTTTATCTTTTAGATACCAAGGATAGAGTTGTTGCTGTATGACCTTGAGGTCATGCGTTCAAGGCATAGGAGCAGCCTCTTACAAAACTGCTAAGTAAGACTGCGTACTATAGATCATTGTAGTCTATCCCTTCCCCGAATCCATATACGCGAGAGCTTTGTGCACTAGAGTTGCCCTTTTTAAATATTAAGGATAGAACAAGGAGACGAATAAATTAATCATGCAAAGGTGCACTCGGGGAAATTGTAGTTGGTAGATACACCTTCATTTGCAATCAATTTAGCAAGTTCTGTTCATGGGAGTCAGACACACGTAAGGGAATTTCTCCATGGATGGTACTCTCATCCGTTGCTATTAACCACCTTAGGACATGGATATGTTCTTGTGTTTAGTTATAGTAAGAGGGGGAGAGATGTGTATAGTGGGTTTTTTTTTTCAAAAAAATGCTAATAATAGCTTCATTGAGAGATAGAGAGAGAGAGAATGACCTCTTAGTAATTTTTTGGAGAGAGAGAGAGAAGTTTTATTTCTCTAGCCTAACCTCAAGAGTTTTTCTTATAATTAATATAGGTAAAAGAGGAATGTACCACAGTGCACGACACTATACCAAGTCAATGTAGTGTGGCCACTTGTGCTTGATGGGTGCCACCCCTTATTGATTAGACTCCTCCATGTGAAAGCGCCAACTATAGCAAGCAGGTGGAGTCCAATCATGCAAGAGTGGGGCTTACTACTGGGTGTGCACATTATGCTATTGTTTCTCATACATAATCTTGATTTATTATTTAGTTTTTCTTGGTAAGTCTAGAAATTAGGCTTACTATACAATGGGGCTAATATCAAGTAATCGAGGTGAAATCATTGGTCGTTTGATATTGTAATAAGCTAATAGGTTGTTGGAAGCAATCAAGTTGGTGTAGCATATTTAGGTTCATAGAAGGCCTATTGGAGTCTTTAGAAGAAACATTGGATAAAATATCTAAGTCCCAAAAATAATGACATATTATATTACTTTTATATTCTTTAGCGGCCATATTTGACTTAAAGAAGCATAGGATAAAGTATGGCTCTAATTTTCAACTTAAAAAAGTTCGAATAAATTATGTAAAGGGCATGAAATTTGGTACGTAGCCTGTCGACGTCGGTCCTTACATGACAAATGACCTAGATCTACAAAGGAAGCAAGCAAGAGGCAAGTAAAAGGGCAGCCTAGGTGCACGAAGTTCCCGTCTATATGGAGTCTAGGAAAGGGGCAGACCACAAGGGCCTATACTATGTAGCGTTAACCTTTTATTTTTAGCAAGAGGATATTTTCACATATTTTTTTCTTCAAGGATTCTATCAAGGTGAATTAAGGAATGACATTACCATCAGTTAACATGTTTTAAATTGCTGGCTACCCATGGCAGCCTTCTATTCACATGTGTGTATTGCCAATGAGGGGAGGCCCGAGGGAAAATTGGGTGTATATACCAGCAGCCTACAACTACTAATTTAGAAATATAACCTCTGATTTTGCCCTTTTAAATATATGCTACTTAACATGCTAACCGTATTTTATTTGTTGATGGCCATTCAAAATTGTGACACCAACTAGTCCATGATCCATTGTTTTAGCAAACGATGCTCGTTGTAAAAAAAAAATCTACCCACGTGGTTTTATGATCTCCAAGTCAATCCAAAACCTAGATAAAGGGGGAGGGTGGTATCAGATTGCTTGCTAGCATAAAATCTTATAGCAAATTCTTTAACATTAATCTAAAGACTAAGCTATTTTTCTCAAGCTAGGGTGTACCCAGAAGCGATTGCATTACATCAGAACTTAGGTGCAGTGGAAAATAAGCAAGGGCTACTAGGGTGTTCTCCCGTAAGCAACACACTGCACTGGATCTTGAATGTAGTGGAAAATGGGCAAGAATGAATAAAAGCGTTCCCTCAAAAGCTACATGTTGCATCAGAACCTAGGTATAGTAGAAAATAGGTAGGAGTTCCCACGCCATTCCAGATGTGCACATATAAAGAAATTAGCTTGGGAAAATAAGATTCTTTTTATTACATGAAATATAGACACATTGACATGTAAGAGTATGGAGTTAGTAAATATAATGAAACATAGGAGATTCAACATAACTTATGTCCAATAAACTAAGTGGAAAGGCAATAAAACTAGAGCAATCAATGGTTATACGCTTTGGTATATATCAAAGGACAATAATAAAAATAGCACATAGATAGTGGTAGATAAAGGATTAAATGATAAAGTTGTAGAAGTTAGGAGAGCTAGTAATAGAATTACAATAACAAGACTTATTCTATGAGAGAAGATCATAAGTGTTATAAGTGCATACCCATAATTGGGGTTAGAAGATAGAATCAAAGACAGATTTAAAAATATATAGAGTAAGTGATGCAAGAAATTCCCATCACAAAGGGGATATTTTTAGGAGCAGACTTTAATGATCTTCTAGAAAAAGAAAATGAATGATACGATATGATACATATAGGGTGTAATATTGGAGAAAAAAATGAGATGGGGGAAACTATCCTCAATTTTGCTTTGGTGTATAATCCAACTGTGGCAAATACATTCTTAAAAGGAGGGATGACCATTTTTTACTAACCCTTAAAAGTGAATTATATAAAAGCCAAATGAACCTTTTTCTACTTGGGAATACGAACACATCAATATGTAAAGATTATACTGTATAGAAAGAAAAAAAAGAAGAAGCAAATATGTGACTCTCTTTATCCTCCTACGAGACAGGTAAAAAGAATAAAGAGAGGAAGAAGAAAATCTAGAGGTAAGAACCATTCTTTTTGGGTTTTTCCCCAACACTCTGAGAGAATAATAAATGGGACATCCCCTTTTGTTTTCTTTCTTCTATACAATAGATAAGAAAATAATTAAGAAAAAAGGAGACAAAGATATGGTGGGCCCTTTCTCATATAGCATATTAAATGGGTTACATAAGAATGGTTAGAAGGTGGTAAGCCAAGCTATGTATTTATCCTCTCATGCACCTTTACTTCTAATGATGTACTCACTCAACAATTTATGACTGTGCATGAATAATATATGGTCATTTAGAGTTAGTGTCATACAATATTTTAGGTAAGGCAGCATACTATTGACGCTTGTGGTCAGCCCCTTCCCTGGATCTGGCATATGAAGGAGCTTTGTGCATTGGGACTGCCCTTTATCATACAATATATTAGGTGGATCATTGTAGTATGGACTAGAACATAATCAAGTTTACTAATCTAATAGATGGCCATGTACCAATCATTTATCCTCCATTGCTTCTATTTGGATCTAATGGCCAAAAATGACAGCGTAAAAGTAGGCCTTAGTTAGGCGATGGGTGTTTTGTCAAAAGTAACCCTGAAACAATGTTCAACTTAAAACCCAATGTCATTTACTATTGAACCACCTCAATACAAATACTTGTCCAACTCATTTATGCTGCAGATTTAACTTTGAGAACTTCTATGAGGCCGTTTATCATTGGTTTAGACTAGCCCTAAAATATTTTTTACCATCCATCCTTTATCTTGTTATAGTAGCACATCTATTATGGCAAGTTTTGCAGTTTAGAGACAAAGTTAGAGATAAACAATAATATTTGAATGTTGATAGGTTCTTAACCCAATGGAGAATAATAGTTATAGAGTTAGGAACCAATTTATCAGATGGGCTTTGTATTTTCAATGTCAATGTTGTTGTCTTCAGTTCTAGGAGCAAAGTTTTATTTTTTCTGGGTCAATTGCATGTCATCTTTTGTTGTGGTGAAATGGAACCTACTGCTCATAATCAGACACTAATAGCTTTTGCTGGTTCTGCAATTGGAAACTCAGGTCTAGGAGGAGTAAAAAGTGTCCTTGGATTTCTAACCAGTTTTAGTTTAGCTCTGGAGACTTGTAATAACAATGAGGTTGAATGGACAACATCTTAAAAGCTTTGCTGCTGTTCATGAACTGGAAATTACTAGCATTCATATCCTTGATATTCTTAGCTTATCTTGAAGCCAATTCAAGGTACAGAGGTGAGCAAAATGAATTGGACGAGCAAGGCCGTGAGAGAAGCTTGTATTTAGCAGATTAGGGATTTTCAATAGACAGCGCCTTTGCACACATACAGGAAAGGAAGCTAATTACTCTGACAGCCTTGCTCATTGGGTGTCCAAGGGCAAACAACTAGAGCAACTTTTTTGATTCCTCAATGGGCAATGTGGGATATGGATGAAATTTTGGGCTTGGTTAGATGATCTTAACAATCCGTAGGCAGCAAGAAAGTGGAAACTACAATGTGAAGTTGCAAAGGTTACGTGTTAAAGGCCGAAGTGTAGAAGCCTCGCAAGAAGCAATAGACACTTTGAACAGTCATTGAATGGATCCCATTTAGCCAAGTTAGCCCACTAACATTAGCACATGTTGTAACTTTTTTCCCTCGAAATGGTCCCTGTGCAAGCCACCGAGTCATGATAATGACTAGTCTTTAGATGACTTAAAGGCGGATTGCGAAATAGAGCACTATAATGTCGTTTAAGACCATTGCCACACCTTCATTTGCAACTTTGTGATACTTCTACCCAATGACCCTTTTTTCTTAATACTTTCACCCAATGACTTAATTTTTTTAAAGGTAATTTGAACTGTTCATCCTAAAGTTTTGCTATAGATGTTTTTATCTAACTGTTCAAAAATCACACACTTTGAATGGCCCTACAGGGAGCTATTTTGAGTTCTAAAATACGCGATACTCGCTAATAATGCCCAGTGTAGCTGGTCTCGTATCATAAGACGTCTCTTGTGATTACACTTGGTCATAAGTTTGAGTCATCACTTGCCCCTAGGATATATATTTATGATTGATGTAACATTGGGTGTCCAAAAGGGGAAGGAAAGGGCCCAAAATATGGATAGAAGTGGTGAAAAAGATTTAAAAATTTTGAAGCCAAATGAAGCTATAACACCTAAGAGAGGAGAATGGAGGAACAACATTTGCGTGGTCGAACCCTAATCGGGATAAGATCTCGACGACGATGATGAACAGCATGATCATCCAAAGTACGTGATTTTTGAGGCATAATCCCTTGATAACAAGACAATTGAATTGAATGATTCGGATCATTAAAAAACATAGCCCATTTGTACTTTTACTACAAACCTAAACAGGGGCTTATTACATTTTGTAATGCCCCACCCCACTAGAAGTGTGCATTTGTACCAACTCTTATCCATGGAAAAATAAAAACAGAGGAAAACAAATGAAGCGTGAATCACCTACGTGGAATCGTAGACCATTCCTTTGACTGACAATGTATCATAGACTCCCAATTTTTTCTCCCAAATGTTTCAAAGCTAGAGAGAGAGAGGGAGAGAGAAAGTATAACAAGCAAGCCCAATAGAGAGAGAAGCATGCCGAGCCCCTCTCTCTCATCTCTCCCTTCTACTCTTCCCACCGCCTTCTCCAAACTACCTGCAGCTATCGTTTCCTCTTCGCTCTTCAAAACCCTAGCTCCTTTTTCCCCAGCCCATCGAGGGAAATTCCATTCCTCCCCTCTCTTTTGCCGGAATCTGCCCTTTTTCCCGGCCGATCGCCTGAAATATTTTTCTCTTCGCCACTATCCACCTGCACGCAAGGCTGGTGAGGATTTCTCAACTAGGGTTTCCACGGAGAAGATGGATTCTGTAGCTGCCGACAATGCAAGAGATTCAGATTTGAAAAACGGAAACCTGAAATTGAAGCTGGAAGATCTGAAGTGGGACCATTCTTTCGTGCGGGAATTGCCGGGAGATGCGAGAACAGATGCGATTCCTAGAGAGGTGATTGTTTGAGTTTATTTCTCGCGGATTCTCATTTTTTTATTGCAATTCTCTATAACGGCAGATCGTTTGCTTTGTTTTCTTGTATAATTGTTGAGAATTAGCGGAATAGGTTTTTGGATTTGGAGACTTTAATCTGAGTGAATTTGTTAGGAATGTGATTATATGACTGCGTTTTGATATAAAAGGGAGTTTTTTGATGATTCTATGGGCGTTATATGCATGGAGGTAGCAAGATGTGGATTGGCTTATCCATGGATGGTGTTTTTTTTACTGCTATTTGCAGCCTTAAGAATCTTGACAAAATTACTTTGGCTTTGGAAAAGAAAAAATGATTCGAAAGGCCCTAGGGCATCGGCTTCTATGTTAACAAATAATGCTCTCTATGTTTCTGGACCCCATTGGATTCTTTCCCGTTAATTTATCAGAAAGTTGGGTGACTGAACCTGAAAATTTGGGTGTAGAAGAGCGCACCTTGCCACCAGGTTAAGTGCTTATTGTGCAGCACCTATTTATGAACATCACTCGGTGGAGTCAGGCACATATGTGGCTTGCTGAAGAATGCCTTTTGATTTCAGTGGCCAAAAGCTTTTAGTTCACCTAAATTATAATAGCTGGAATTTTTGCTGAAGTGTGCTGTTATTGCATTAGAATGTATCTGCAATTCTGCATTCCGTGGTGGATCTCCTATTCAACTATTAGATACCACTGCTATGGCAGCATTGGTACATCAAGCTTTTTGCTATACTTACATTTCTACTTCACACAAATGTCTAAAGAAGTTAATATAGGTAAACTTATGCATTGAGTGGTAACTTGTCTCCTTTCTATGTTATATGGACCTTGCTAGATGCACTCACATCTTGAATATTTTGGAGACCACTGCATCCATTCTTCTAATTTTAAATCAGCTGTTGTTTAGAGAAACTACTCTCTATATTTTTCTTGATTCTTCATTCAATTAGCTGGTTATTTTCCTTGATATGTATCTTGCAATGATCGTTAAAATTGAGACTGGAATATTACCCGTCGCCATAATTTGCTACTGGGTTCACCCAAATCAGTGTGCATATCATGGGGGTTCGTTCATACTAAATCTGCTTGGTTGAGAAGATTTTGGTGGCTGCTGAAGAGTCCAAACAATGCAAAATTTTGCATAACCTTCTGCTGCAAATTTTCAATGATACATTCTAAATAGAGTCTGATGTGGTATAAATAAGCTGGTTGATGTTAGACAAGCTCACAGGTGCTAGGAGGTGATCTTTAATTGTTTCTTCAGAGTGTGTGGTCATTAAGGATGCTATGGCAAAATAACTTCACAAGGAATGTATAAAACTATCAAGGATTTAAAAAAGGAGACCTGTTCTGAGCTGGTTTATTTAAATCTTCCTTGACTGAACCAGTTTGGTTAGGCCAAATCTAATGGAAGTTTTGACCGGTATTGTGATCAAGTCTTGACCCAACCGGCAAGATTTGTGGATGCCAGAATTCCATGGCATGAAAAATCCTATTCTTCTTCTGACATGAATGAACACTGGACTTGTCTGGCTTTTCTTATTCCTTCATGATTGCACTAGTTTGATCAAGCATGGAATATCATCATCATCAAGACCTTATCCCAATTAGGGGTCGGCCAGATCAAGCATGGAATATACAGTTATCATTATTTGAACTTAGTTTGTCATGGAAGTAAACCGTAACTTATCTTAAGATTTATTGTACTAATCTATCTCCTAGTTATAAGAGTCTTTACAATCTTAGGTGGTCTAAATGACGGCATTGACTATCATGTCATCCCGGAAACAGATGTGTTGCATATCTGCATTAGAGGGACATTAGATGGCATAATGGAGCAGTTCATTTTCTATTAGTTGAAGTAGCTTGGTGGATTTGTGGTTTTTGTTGCCATGTGTTTATGCTTTCTTGCTGGTGCTCTATCATTTTCTGCTGGTAGTGACTAAAAACCCTCTAGAACATGATATCCATTTGAACTTTTTATATTTGTTTCTCGGGATATAAGTGCTATTCTAGTTGGAGGTCAGGCTTCTTAGTCATTAATGTGTTGCAATTTGAAGGCATCATCAGACCTATTATTTTTCTTATTTTTGATCAATGAAAGATAGCATCCATTAATTATCTTGACATGACAAATCTAATCTCATTTATTCACCCTATTTATTTTATGTAGGTTCTACATGCTTGTTATACAAAGGTATCCCCGTCTGCTGAAGTGAAGAATCCTGAATTGGTTGCATGGTCAGAGTCGGTGGTGGAGTTGCTTGATTTGGACCCTAAAGAGTAGGTGTTGCTCCTTGTATTCTTGGAAGTTTAACTTTCTGTTTCATGAACTCTTGTTACAGAATTTAAATTGATGGGACCTTCCTAAGTAGTGAACTTGAGTAGAATTGCTTTGCATAATTGTTCTTTGAGGATTACTCTGCCAGTGATGAACAATTTGCCACCTCAATTGTATATAAATTTAGATGGAACACATGCATTTGCTTGGAGTTTATTCAGTTCAGAAAATGATGACACAGGCCTTTTAATTCTCATCTTTATGTTGTTTTCACTATTACTAGAAACATGACAGTTCTTCCTTTTTAGCTATCCGGTTTGATAGACGTATTGTGTTATGCTAGAAACCGTTTCTGGCATTTCACCAACAGGGGCATCTTGAAGCGCTGATAAGAGTGCTAATGTATCTTATTAAGCTGTAAACTTTTGGTGCTAAAATGGAAGTTATGCAGGATTACTGTAAAAAATAAATGTCTGCGTGATAAAAACAATGACATACATAGGATGGAAAATTGCAAAAGATTATCTTAGTAATACAAAGGCACTATATCAGTGGAATCCTATGTTCTGCAGGTTCTTCAAAATGAGATAAACACTCAACCAGACATATCTCACCGTCTAAAAGAGTTTGGTTTGAGTAGACACTTTCTTTTAATCTATAGTTTTTTGAATTTGCTAAGACAATTTCCTTTTATCGTTGTTCCATCCTATGGGAAGGATTTTATCATCATTATCATCATCAAGACCTTATCCCAATTAGTGGTCGGCCACATGAATCTTATTCTTCCATTCCACTCTATTAAATACCATGTCTTCATTTAGTCCCAAAGTTTTTAAATCTTTCTTCACTTCTATCCATGTTCTTTTGGGCCTTCCCCTTGCCTTTTTAAAACTTTCTACTTGTATTGCCTCACTTCTTCTAACCGGTGCCGTTGTTGGTCTCTTTTGAACATGTCCAAACCATTTAAGTATAGTCTCCCTCATCTTATTACCTATTGGTGCTATCCCTAAATTTCTTCGAATATTTTTATTTCGAATTCTATTTTTTCTTGTCTAACCACTTATCCATCTCAACATCCTCATTTCTGCGACGCTCATCCTATGAAAATGATGTTCCTTAACTGCCTAACATTCTGATCCGTAGAGCATGGCCGACCTTATGGCCATCCTATAAAATTTTCTTTTTAGTTTGAGTGGCACCCGTCAATTGTACAAAACTCTAAATGCACATCTCCATTTGTTCCAACCTGCTTGAATTCTCTGGATAACCTCCATCTCAATCTCTCCACTGTCATGAATCATTGATCCTAAGTACCGAAAGTGGTCTTTGACGGGGACTTCTTGGTTATCAATCTTGACTGGTGTTCTACTCCTACTCTCCTTGCTAAAATTACATTTCATATATTCTGTCTTAGTTCGACTAATTTTAAATCCTTCAGATTCTAATGCTTCTCTCCATAATTCTAGCTTTATGTTTACACCCTCCTTTGTCTCATCAAGTAAGACTATATCATCTGCAAATAACATGCACCAGGGAATCTCCTCGTGCAGATGTTTTGTTAGCTCATCCATAACCCATGTGAAAAGGTATGGATTCCATGCTGGTCCTTGGTGCAATCCTATGGTGACAGGAAAATCACCAGTCACACTACTAGTGGTCTTAACATTTGTTATTGCCCCCTCATACATATATATTTAATTATGTCTATATATCCTTGCGAAACCCTTTTACCATACAACACTCTCTATATTAACTTTTTAGGGACTTTATCATAAGCTTTCTCTAAATCGATAAAGACCATGTGGAGGTCTTTCCTCCTCTCCCTATATTTCTCTACTAATTGTCTTAGTAAGAAAATAGCCTCCATGGTAGACCTCCTAGGCATGAAACCAAACTGATTCTCCGATACACTTGTTTCATGTCGCAGCCTCTTCTCAATCACTCTTTCAAAAAGTTTCATAGTGTGGCTCATAAGTTTGATCCCTTGATAATTAGTGCAGCTCTGTATGTCTCCTTTATTCTTATAGATTAGTACAATAGAGCTTTTCCTCCCCTCATCAGGCATTTTCTTTGATTTTATAATCTTGTTAAACAACTTAGTCAACCAAACTACCCCAATATCTTCCATATGGTTCCAAACCTCTATTGGTATACCATCAGGCCCCATGGCCTTTCCTGATTTCATCTTTTTCAAGGCCTCTTTTACTTCAGGTATTCTAATCCTACGTTCATACTTATAATATCCAATGTTATTTTGATTTATAGTATTTTCAATCCCTATATTCTCAGGGCCATTGTCATTTAACAATTTTTGAAAGTATGTTTCCCACCTTTGTTTGATCTCATCATCTTTGACTAATACCCTTTGATCATCGCTTCTAATACACCTAACATGATCTAAGTCCTTACCCTTCTGTTCTCTTACTTTTGCAAGTTTAAACACATCTTTCTCACATTCTCTTGTTCCTAGTCTATTGTAGAGCTCATTTATGCTTTAAGTTTAGCCTCACTATTCTCTTAGCAACCTTTTTAGCATTCTTATATTGTTCATAGTTTTTATTATTTCTAATCTTCTGCCATGCTTTAAAACACATCCGTTTTTCTTTAATAACTTTTTGAACTATTTCACTCCACCACCATGTTTCCTTTGCTAATAACCTTTTACCTTTAGATACTCCTAAGACATCTTTTGCCACCTTCTTAATGCACTCAGCCATATTAGTCCACATAGTATTTACTTCTGTTTCATAGTTCCACTTTCCTTCTACCATCAACTTATTTTTGAAGGAGGTTATTTTCTCTCCTTTTAAGTTCCACCACTTAGTTTTTGGATGTGTATTAAGTTCAGTTCTTTTACTCCATCTTTTGATATGGATATCCATAATCATTAACCTATGTTGTGAGGTCAAACTCTCACAAGGTATCACCTTACAATCCTTACATGTAGATTGTTCATTATTCCTAAGTAGAAAAAAGTCTATTTGGCTTTTATGAAGTCCACTTTTAAAGGTTATTAAGTGTTCATCCCTCTTCTTAAAGAGTGTATTTGCAATGGACAGATTATATGACAAAGCAAAATCGAGGATATTCTCCCCCATCTCATTTCGTTCACCTATACCATATCCTCCATGTATTCTATCATATCCTTCCTTATCTTTTCCTACATGGCCATTTAAGTCTGCACCTATAAATATTCCCTCAGTGTTGGGAATTTCTTGCATGACTCCCTCTATATCTTCCCAAAACTATTTCTTGATTATCTCTTTTAACCCTACTTGTGGTGCGTATGCACTTATAACATTTATAATCTACTCTCCTAGAACAATTATTATTATTATAATTCTATCGCTGATTCTTTTAACATCTACAACTTTATCCTTTAATTCCTTATCCACTATTATTCCTATGCTATTTCTGTTATTTTTATTTCCTACGTACCATAATTTATACCCATTTATTTCTCTTGCTTTAGCCTCTTTCTACTTAGTTTCTTGGATACAATCGATGTTGACTCTCCTACGTTTCATCGCGTCTACTAACTCAAAACTCTTGCCAGTTAGTGTCCCTATATTCCATGTGGCGATACAAATCTTATGTTCTGGTGATACCCTATTTACTATTGCCTTTCTGGACCTCCATGGTATGAACCCATGTCCACTTTTCACTGCACCTGGGTTCTGATGCAGCGCGTTGCTTCTGAGGGGACGCTCTAGCAGCCCTTGCCCATTTTCACTACACCTGAGATCCGATGTTGGCGTCGCTTCTAGGAGAACGCCCTAGCAGCCCTTGGCTATTTTTCACTGCACCCGGGATCCGATGCAGCGCGTCGCTTCTGGGAGAACGCCCTAGCCAATATTAAATCTATCCAACATTTAACTTGTTATAACTATATTAACATCGGCAAATGTTGAGTTCTTAAAATAGTTTAAAAGAAAAAACACTAATTTTGGGTATTTGCAGATTCTATAACTCCATATATTTGTTAGATTATGGCACTGTACATGTACTCATTTGGTACAGGATAATTATGTGGGATTTCATGCACTCTTGAAGCTCAGTACTACTAATGCTTCCTTAGTGAGTAAGTTCACCAAATAATGTGTTGCTCTAAATGTAATTGTGGGGTTGGGGACTGGTGTGATACAAATTAGTAGCTTGTTGCAGTTATGTTTGAAGAATAACTCGTCATCTATTTAGGAACCATTGTCTCCTGCTTTTCCCTGGTAAGAGGAGCATCTATCGCTTCTTTATGCAATGTTTAGATCTAATGTGGGAGAGAATTTTGATGATTTTCAGATGGAGTTTGTGGGGGCTAACCTAGTAATGGACAGACCCAAGTTTCTAATGGATCTAATAAAAGTTCATCTAGAGTGAAACTTGAGGTGTTGTGAGACTTTATTGGAGGGACTGAAATAATGTTTCCATTCTAGATACCCCAAATTTTGTCACACTAGCCATATTTGACAAAAGAGAGCTTTGAGCTGCCTATTCAAATTTCTAATGTGTACTCAATAAACTAAATTAAAAGAAAGTGCTTTTGCATATGGAAGTCATTGATTTTTTAAAATTCTCTTAAGCAGGCTTTTAAAATTTAGGCTCCAATATAAAAACCAATGTAAAATGTTAAAGCTATTATCAAATCTTCACCAGTCAACACTTTACAGGTTCAGTTTTTAATTGATTAATCCATACGAGAGGAGTTTTTAGTTTGACTTGGTTGAAAAAACTCATATTAGACAAGAACATGGGCAAGATAGATATGGTTGTCTAAGGTGCATTGATAACTGATTTTGTCAGTCTTAGTGCTGGGAAAAATCTGCCTTGCAAGCAAACTTGTAGCTTTTTGATCTCAGTCAGATGACTAAAGCAATTTTGAAGTACTAAATATGGATGACCAACTCTTTACTACCAACTTAAGCAAGGAACCATTGATACAGAGTCTGTCCTGCTTCTCCACACGTTACTGTTGACATAGCGGTTACACTACAGAGCCCTGCAGTAAGTATTTAATTTGTTTCCAATCTCCATGAAGCTGTTACCTTAAACAGCCAAAACACTCCAGCCACAAAAGAAAGAGAACGATGACAGTGAGCTGCAATGACACAAAAACTCCACTTGAGAAGTAACCCTGTCATGATATGTCAGACTTCAGAGTCTTTTTAGCTCCTTCATTAGTTCTCCTCTTCTCTTTTTCCTTGAGCATCTTCGGGACCCCCTTTCTAAAGGCGCCTTCTGCATGACTTGATTACAGATCTTTGATCTAATTTGTTCTAACTTCAAACTATGTCCAGCATAGTCTTTGCAGATACAATTACTGTTGGTTTGATGTATTTGTCCACTTCTAACCTGTGCACAAAATAATCAACTATGATTTTTAATTACTGTAGTGTATCACATCCAGTATTCTCCAGTCAGCTATTTTTGTGTGGAATCTGTGGAGAGTACTATAACCTGTTGGTTTGTGGGTTTTGATTTACAACAGCTTGTCCAGAAGAATCAGAATCCTACTCTGAAAAAGCATTAAACTATTTGCTAGCTGCTCCTGCCCATTGAGTGGGTATTTGTGCACTTGGGGATCTTGCGTGGCATTTAGGATATTCCCTTGAATTTTTCATGTTAGTGTGACTGCAAGTTTTTACTGCAGATCCTTGTGGGTGGACACTAACTTCATCAAGCACCACTATAATGTGAAGAGCATATGACAAGTAGCTTACTCGCTGTGAATCAATTTATGTTAACTGTCAAGAAGATGTAGCAAATTGGATATTATCAGCAATGCAAATATTATAACCTCAAGTGCTTTACATTTAGAGTCAGGAAGATGACATATAATCAAACGGCAGGAAAAAGATGATTGAATGTGCAGGTAACTTGAACATACCAAACTTCCTATTTTGGTTGGTAAACATACCAAACTTATCTAAGGCTGTAGACATGCCCTGCCATAGAAGCTAAAAGATATTATTTCTTTCAAGTTGAGAGCTGTTTCTGCTTTGAAGTGATTGTATTTATGAATTTTTCTTGGAGTGACTTTACGTCTTCTTTCGGATTGAGTCTCTTATGCACTTCTGCTTTCCATCACTTGCATACCTGCTGTTATGTTTCGAATTTTAAGTTTATTCAGTATTCATTTCTTATGGTGTCTATTTCTCTAGAAATTATGAAAATGTTTATTCTTTTGCCCCATGCAGAATAGGGTACGAATTATGCTACCAATTGTTACTTATTTCTATGCTTATTTTGGAATTTCAGATTTGAAAGGCCAGATTTTCCATTTATATTCTCTGGAGCAGAACCTTTGGTGGGAGGGTGAGAAGCTGTAACTGATTACATTTATGTTTGAACTATGAGAGCATGTGAAATTTATGGGTGGTTCTTTTTTCCTTGGCCATTTCCTTTTGACAGGTTGCCATATGCCCAGTGCTATGGAGGACATCAGTTTGGCACGTGGGCTGGTCAGCTAGGTGATGGTCGTGCAATAACTCTTGGGGAACTTCTAAATTCTCGAGGGGAAAGGTCGGAGTTGCAGCTTAAGGGTGCTGGGAAGACTCCTTACAGCCGATTTGCTGATGGCCTTGCAGTTCTGCGTAGCAGCATCAGAGAATTCCTATGTAGTGAAGCAATGCATAGCTTGGGAATCCCAACTACCCGTGCCCTTTGTCTTGTTACGACAGGCAAAGGTGTCATTCGTGATATGTTTTACGAGTATGTCCTACTTAATAAAGAAATTAAAATTATATTGCTGGTATAGTGCGCTACTGCTATTTGGCATCATTCTGTGATTGCTGCTTTTCTCTTTTTTTGGCCTTGTATTTCTCATCAACCAAGCAATTTGGCAGGATCCTCTTCAGTTCTATTTATTATTTGATTTTGGAAACGGTAATTTTCCTGAATGGGTCAAAATATGATTGTTATGATGTCCATTTCTTATCCAAGGAAAGGGTTTTAGTAGTTGGATGCAAATGTTATCAGTTCATGGTGAATTGTTGCTTGGTTGAAGTGTTTCTTTCTATGGGATCCAGTGAGTGGGCTTATTGTATCTCCCATTTATTTGGCGTGCTAAAAAAATATGAATTTTCTTTTGATGTCCAAACACCACACCCCACACAAACGCATGCCAATCCTTTCTTAGACATTACACTGGAAGGGGTCCATGTACCATCCCAATGGTCTCTTGCTTCTGTCCGTGTTATTTAAGGAGAAACACAAAGGACCAGTATGTTCTAGGATTTTGCTATCGTTTGGTTCATTGTGTGCGCGATGCCATATCAAGCTTGTTTCTTAGTAGAAAACTCTGTTAATTTGATCTTAATTGGGGTATTTTTCATGCAGTGGCAATGCAAAAGAAGAACCTGGTGCAATTGTTTGTCGAGTTGCTCAATCATTTTTGCGCTTCGGTTCGTACCAAATGCATGCATCTAGGGGTAAAGAAGATTTGGACATTGTTCGCGTTTTGGCAGACTACACTATTCGGCATCATTTTCCTCAGTTTGAGAATATGAGTAAGAGTGAGAGCTTATCATTTCGAGCAGAAGGTCAGGAAGGCTCTTCAGCAGTGGATTTGACATCTAATAAGTATGCAGGTAAGTTTTTCTAGATTTCTCCATTCTTCAATCTCTCTTGCTGGGTGAGCAAGTGGCTGTTGGCACATAGAAATTCATTCACAAAAGAAATCATTTAAAGGAAAAAGGTTTTTGAGAAACCAAGTTGACAATTCTGTTTTTAATTGTTTTTTCTTTCAGCTTGGGCTGTTGAGGTTGCGGAGCTTACTGCTTCTTTGGTTGCAAAATGGCAAGGGGTTGGGTTCACCCATGGGGTTTTAAACACAGATAACATGAGCGTATTGGGTCTCACCATTGATTATGGTCCCTTTGGCTTTTTGGATGCTTTTGATCCAAGTTTTACTCCAAATACCACTGACCTTCCTGGGAGAAGGTACTGTTTTGCCAACCAGCCTGATATTGGTTTGTGGAATATTGCACAATTCACTACAACTTTATCAGCAGCCAAATTGATCAGTAGTGAGGAGGCAAACTATGCTATGGAAAGGTATGGTAGACTATTCTACACATTATTGCACGAAAAAATTAGCTCTGCGGATAATGAGTGCTTCTGTGCTTGGCCTTCAACAGATATGGTACAAAATTTATGGATGAATATCAGTCTGTAATGACCAAAAAGCTTGGTCTTTCAAAGTACAATAAGCAATTGATCAGTAAGCTTCTCAACAACATGGCGGTTGACAAAGTTGACTACACAAACTTCTTCCGGACACTTTCTAATGTCAAAGCGCACCCCAATGTTCCAGAAGATGAGCTGCTTGTTCCACTTAAGTCTGTCCTTCTAGATATTGGCAAGGAACGTAAAGAGGCATGGATAAGCTGGGTGCGAACATATGTACAGGAGGTACGATATTTTGTTTTTGCAACTGTAACTGGAAACAGCCTCTTGCAAAATTGCAAGGTAAGGCTGCGTACTATAGACCCTTGTGGTCCGCTCCTTCACTGGACCCTGCATATGCAGGAGCTTCATACACTGGGGCTGCCCCTTTTTCTTCTGTAACTGGAAAGTGGCTGGCTGGTTGTCTTATTTCCAGTTTTCTTATTTTAGCCGGATTTACATGAAACCTCGAGGATTAATCTCTCTTCCTCACAAATTTTTGACTTCAAATGACTCTTAAGGGTTTTTAATAACTCTTACCATCTTACATCGTTAAAAGAACAATTTCTTTTGCTCTTTTATGAAAAAGGAGTCATTCCTATGTAGATTTTTCTATGACATGCTATATTAACTTTTCACTATTTTCACTTTTTCTTCCAAAGCTGGCATCAAGTGGCATTTCAGATGAAGAGAGGAAGATTGTAATGAATTCTGTAAACCCAAAATATGTTCTCCGGAATTATCTCTGCCAAAGTGCTATTGATGCCGCCGAACAAGGTGATTATGAAGAAGTTCGCAGGCTACTGAAAGTTATGGAACGACCATATGATGAACAACCAGGAATGGAGAAATATGCACGTTTGCCACCTGCATGGGCTTATAGACCGGGTGTGTGCATGTTGTCTTGTTCTTCCTGAGGTTTGTATACTTTGGACGCAGTTTTTAGACTGGGAGAACCATGTATAATTGCACTGGAATGGGCTTATGCACCATGTGTGTGCATGCCATCTTATTCTTCCTGCAGGGTATGCTTCCAACACAGTTCGTAATTGTAAGTACAGTTGTAAATCATAATGAATGTCAGTTGCTTCATCGATATTAAAACATAGAGAAAGTACGTGTTGTCTTTTTTCATATATTTTGCTATTCTTTTGGCTGGTTGTACCTTAGTAGTTGGCTTTCCTCCAAGGGAAGTACTGCTGGTTTGCTCTTTCGCAAATCTAAACCTTAGCATCACACATCAATGGGGGCACTTTAAAGTTTCAATAAGAAGATGAAGATAGCATTGAGGAAGCTTTAGTTGTTCATAATACGATAACCAAGGGATCACATGTGGTCGTCCCATCTTATTATAAAAAATGAAGTTATACTGTACCAGAATACATATCAGCTGGGTAACTGCACATCAGTGCCCTCAGCATCTAACATGGAGCTGGTGCCTGTGAAGTGGTAATGGTGTAATTCTGAGGGCTGCTGGAAGGTTGTGTGTGCAGAAGAACTATATGTTGAAGTATTTATCAAATAGATTGATGAAGGATTCCAATTTTGAGAAGTGATTCCAAGTTTCTACCGTTGGCTGGCAGTTGTGTTATGTAGTTTGCCCCTATTGCTCTATAACTTCCTCAGAAAATCGGAGGTGAAAGGAACTGATGTAAGGAGGTTTTGCTATGCTTGGACTACTCAGCAGTTTCTCGGTGCATACAGGTTTTGAATCTTTGACCGTGAGAGTCTACCAGTTGTTTACTGGTAACCGTGTTGTGATGTAGTTCTGTGAATCTTCTCACTTGAATTGCTCCTGATATAGTCAAAATGGAAGGAGGCCTTGTAGCAATGGTGAAATCCTTGATAACTCATTAACTGTTGCCTTCGGGTCATCATAGTCGTTTTGCACTTGATAAAGCCAAACATGCTGCTATGTTCAAATAGATGACGCAGACTAGTGGGATTCGTGCATGATATGCTTGCTTGGCCACAAAAGAGTGGTGCTTCAAATGGGCGGTTATAATGCTAAATGCTGCAATTTCATTCGGAACGGAAGGGCAGCGTTAGATATGGACCATTGATATTTCATGGAAGAGAGGATTTGCTAGTTATAGTTGAGAGGTGAGAGAGAAGGGGAGCTTTGGCTTGTCGTAATGTGACCTCAAGGTCACGCGGAAATCAAGGTAAGGCTGCCTACTCTAGGCCTTTATGGCTCGCCCCTTTCCAATACCCCGCATAGGCAGGAGCTCTGTGCACCGGGGCTGCCTTTTTTAGTTAAGAGGTGAGAGGACTTGATCTTGCAACCATTGATGGTAGTGTGCATGCTCATTACCAGTAAGAATAGGTGGTCAAATTCAGGAGCTGGTAGTTGCTAGAGGGGAAATTAAAGTACTTGGAATTCCACTTTTTTTTTTTTTTCTCTCTGAACTGGTAACTCACACCATATGATCATCAGGACACCTTTCTTGCCTTCCTGTTTTCGTTCGCGTCGACGGAGGTCAGGTAGCATGCAAAAACAGACTTTGGTAGAAATTTCGAGTTTAACATGCAATTAAGTTCCACATTTTGAATTATAGCACATTCAAGGCAATAGCCGGCTTAGATGGAGAAAAAACTTTGCTTTCTGTTCACCATTTTAGAGGCAGATCTGTGTGGCAGTTTCTTAGGAGAATGGGTTAATTTCCACAATTTTGTAAGTGGAGAAACAGACGTTCAAGATTAAGCAAGGCAAGAATTTGTAGGTTTACTAAGGTAGCGAAATAGTGGAAAACTCTTGCTGTAACTCGCCGAATTCTCCTTAATTAACCCTTATGAATATAATTCAGGGATTTCAGTGCAGGGTCCAATACAATCAATTAACCATGTAAACCAGAATAACTCGGAATATTACAGGAAATGGATAAAAAAGCACCGGGCGAACAATAACATTAGAAGAAAAAAACAAAGCACCAACAATGGAGTTCAAAATAGGATCATTATCAGATCAACATGGGCGATAGATGCAGGAACTGTACACTTGTTTGGTCTGGATATCCTTTAGAAAGACTTTTATAAATGCTCATCCTTTGTTTTTCCATTTTGGGATCTGCACAGCATAGAACTATCCAGAGAACAAAACAAGATACAAAACCAGACATTTCTTTCTCAAAAAGAGTCGCCAGGCCGTGATTCTGGTATTAGCAGCAGATATTTTCTCACCAAATGAAAGTTTACTGATAGATACCTTTGTTGTAATGAGTCTAAAAACCAGCCCACCCAGCAGGCTGAGCAACCTGCTTCTGTTCTATTTTTTTTGCATCGCTGAATCGTTGAGAATTATTTCCTTGAGTAGAAGTCCTGGATATCTGACTCTGAGAGCTAGTGGAAATGGCGGAAAAACTATCCTGGCCAAAACCCCAGGCATCGGTACTAGAGCTCCCGGGAGCCTGTTTCTGCTGGTGGCCATTTGTAGTCCAAACTGATCTAGGCTGGGCATTCTTTGACAGAGTTTGTGTTTTTGGCTCTTCAGCAAAAGGTAGCCATGGCTTACAATCTGTAACAGGTGCAGAACTCTTTGCAAACGTTCCTTGTTGCAGTTCCCAGACAGATCCTTCAATCTTTTCCCTTGGCTGTAACAGATTCACATTGTGCTTATATTAGAAAAGATTCATGAGGATCAACTCATGAAAACAGAGATTGTATCCATGATTTTTTGTTTACAAATGAATTGATAAGTAACAGTGTCTTGAACAATCATGTGTAAAATAATTATATTAAGAGCATTAAAGCAAAGGGCCAAAAAGAAGGGGGCACGGAGTGTCTCCAAGGGAAGATAGCAACAAGCTCTAATAAGCTAAGGAACTTGTCAGACATGCATCTCTAAGAAGTTAACTCCGCTCATTGCAGCTCCAGGAAATGTGGACATAACTCCCTACTAAGATCAAGGATTTCTATAATGGTACATCAAATGTCAAAAGGTCCAGGCTAGGATCCCTTCGTCCAAGAATTAAGGGTGTATGTCTCCTGATTATCTACTGCAAATATCACTGGAATCGGGATACAATGCAAAACAGTAATGGGAATCTTATGGCAAGGCTTCAAAGCGTGCAATTAAAATTGGAATCAGCAACTTCTGATCATTAAGCTTTCAAAAGCAATGCTGCCTTTCTGAGTCTCTAGAGGTACTCAGTTTTAGAGAACAGAATCGGGAATCAACAAAAAATTTCTTTCTCATAAAGCAAATCTTAAGGCAAAATTTCAAAGTGTGCAAATGAAATGGGAATCAGTGATCTATTATCATTAAGCTTTCTAAAGTAATGCCGCCTTTCTGAGTTTCAGGAGTATTCAGTTTTAGAGAACAGAATTATACACTAAAATACAAGTCTTGATCGACTTTTGAACTGTTGGGCAAGAATTGCAACATATCTACTACAGGGCAAAGATTAGGCAGATGTAAGTGCACAGAAAATCTCCTTTTTGCAAGGGGAAATACAATTCAATGTGACTCGGAACATTGAGGAGAGTTGGAAGTTTCTAGGTCATCACTCTGTTTCTTGAATATGATTTAAAGAATATTGTAAGGTTGTGAGGAAGAAATGAGAATCATCTCCAGCTTCTTAAAAGATGGCAACCCTTGTATCAGGTAGCCAGCCGGCAAGGGGGAAGTTGAAGATGATTCTATTATTTCTTTCTTACAAATAAATATGCATTTGTATATTAGTCTGTGAGGGAGAAATGAAAATCATCTTCAGCTTCTTACAATATGGCCACCCTTGCGTCAGGTAGCCAGCCGGCAAGGGTGAAGCTGAAGATGATTTTAATGATTGTAATGATTTTAATGAAAATCATCTTCAGCTTTTAAAACTATGGCAACCCCAACATGACATGAATCGAAATCTGAAATTTGCTCAAGCTAGGGCGTTCCCCGTAAGCGACACGCTGCATCGGATCCCGGATGCGGTGAAAAATAGGCAAGGGTTGCTAGGGCGTTCTCCTAGAAGCGACGCGCTACATCGGATCCCGGGTGTAGTGAAAAATGGGTAAGGGCTGCTAGAGCGTCCCCTCGGAAGCGACGCGCTGCATCAGAACCAGTGCGGTGAAAAGTGGACATGGGTTCATACCATGGAGGTCGAGAAAGGCGATAGTAAATAGGGAATCTCCAAATCATAAGATTCGCATCGCTACATGGAATATAGGGACATTGACAGGTAAGAGTTTGGAGTTAGTAGACACGATAAAACGTAGGAGAGTCAATATCGCTTGTATCCAAGAAACCAAGTGGAAAGGGGCTAAAGCTAGAGAAATAGATGGGTATAAATTATGGTACGTAAGAAAGGAAAATAATAGAAATGGCGTAGGAATAATAGTGGATAAGGAATTAAAGGATAAAGTTGTGGACGTTAAAAGAATCAGTGATAGAATTATAATAATAAAAATGATTCTAGGAGAGCAGATTATAAATATTATAAGTGCATATGCACCACAAGTAGGGCTACAAGATATAATTAAGAGACAGTTTTGGGAAGATATGGAGGGAGTCATGCACGAAATTCCCAATACTGAGGGAATATTTATAGGAGCAGACTTAAATGGCCATGTAGGAAAAGATAAGGAAGGATATGATAGAATACACGGAGGGTATGGTATAGGTGAACGAAACGAGATGGGGGAGAATATCCTCGATTTTGCTTTGTCATATAACCTATCCATTGCAAATACACTCTTTAAGAAGAGGGATGAACACTTAATAACCTTTAAAAGTGGACTTCATAAAAGCCAAATAGACTTTTTTCTACTTAGAAATAATGAACGATCTATATGTAAGGATTGTAAGGTGATACCCGGTAAGAGTTTAACCTCACAACATAGGTTAATGGTTATGGATATTCATATCAAAAGATGGAGTAAAAGAACTGAACTTAATACACATCCAAAAACTAAGTGGTGGAACTTAAAAGGAGAGAAAATAACCTCATTCAAAAATAAGTTGATGGTAGAAGGAAATTGGAATTATGAAATAGAAGTAAATACCATGTGGACTAATATGACTGAGTCCATTAAGAAAGTGGCAAAAGATGTCTTAGGAGTATTTAAAGGTAAAACGCTATTAGCAAAGGAAACATGGTGGTGGAATGAAACAGTGCAAAAAGCTATTAAAGAAAAACGAGTGCATTTTAAAGCATGGCAGAAGATTAGAAATAATGAAAACTATGAACAATATAAGAATGCTAAAAACGTTGCTAAGAGAATAGTAAGTGAGGCTAAACTTAAAGCATATGATGAGCTCTATAATAGACTAGGAACAAGAGAAGGTGAGAAAGATGTGTTTAAACTTGCAAAGGTAAGAGAACAGAAGAGTAAGGACTTAGAGCATGTTAGGTGCATTAGAAGCGATGATCAAAGGTATTAGTTAAAGACGCTGAGATCAAACAAAGGTGGGAAATATACTTCCAAAAATTGTTAAATGACAATGGCCCTGAGAATATAGGAATTGAAAATACTATAAATCTAAATGACACTGGATATTATAGATATGAACGTAGGATTAGAATGCTTGAAGTAAAAGAGGCCTTGAGAAAGATGAAATCAGGAAAGGCCATGGGGCCTGATGGTATACCAATAGAGGTTTGGAAGCATATGAGAGATATTGGGGTAGTTTGGTTGACCAAGTTGTTTAACAAGATTATAAAATCAAAGAAAATGCCTGATGAGTGGAGGAAAAGCTCTATTGTACCAATCTATAAGAATAAAGGAGACATTCAGAGTTGCACTAATTATCGAGGGATCAAACTTATGAGCCACACCATGAAACTTTTTGAAAGAGTCATTGAGAAGAGGCTACGACATGAAACAAGTGTATCGGAGAATCAGTTTGGTTTCATGCCTGGGAGGTCTACCATGGAAGCTATTTTCTTACTAAGACAATTAGTAGAGAAATATAGGGAGAGGAGAAAAGACCTACACATGGTCTTTATTGACTTAGAGAAGGCTTATGATAGAGTCCCTAGAGAGTTAATATGGAGGGTGTTAGGTGTTAAAGAGGTTTCTCAGGGGTATATAGACATAATTAAAGATATGTATGAGGGAGCAGTAACAAATGTTAAGACCACTAGTGGCGTGGTAGTGATTTTCCGTCACCTTTGTCGGATTGCACCAAGGATCGGCATTGAGTCCATACCTTTTCACATTAGTTATGGATGAGTTAACAAAACATCTGCATGAGGAGATTCCCTGGTGCATGCTATTTGCAGACGATATAGTCCTACTTGATGAGACAATGGAGGGTGTCAACATAAAGCTAGAGCTATGGAGAGAAGCATTAGAATCAAAAGGATTTAAAATTAGCCGAGCTAAGACAGAATATATGGAATGTAATTTTAGCAAGGAGAGTAGGAGTGGAGCACCAGTCAAGATTGATAACCAAGAGGTCTCCATGAGAGACCACTTCCGATACTTAGGATCATTGATCCATGAGAGTGGAGAGATTGAGAGGGAGGTTACCCAGAGAATCCAAGCGGGTTGGAACAAATGGAGATGTGCATCGGGGGTTTTATGTGATCGGCGGGTGCCACTCAAACTAAAGGGAAAATTCTATAGGATGGCCATAAGGCCGGCCATGCTCTATGGATCAGAGTGTTGGGCAGTTAAGGAACATCATACTCATAGGCTGAGTGTTGCAGAAATGAGGATGTTAAGATGGATGAGTGGTAAGACAAGAAAGGATAGAATTAGAAATGAAAATATTAGAAGAAATTTAGGGATAGCACCAATAAGTAACAAGATGAGGGAGATTAGACTTAGATGGTTTGGACATGTTCAAAGGAGGCCAACAACGGCACCAGTTAGAAGGAGTGAGGCAATACAAGTTGAAGGTTCTAAAAGGGCAAGGGGAAGGCCCAAAAGAACGTGGATAGAAGTGGTGAGGAAAGATTTAAAAACTTTGGGACTAAATGAAGCCATGGTATTTAATAGAGTGGAATGGAGGAATAAGATTCATGTGGCCGACCCCTAATTGGGATAAGGTCTTGATGATGATGATGTAAGGTGCACACTTATTCTTTGTATAATCATGTTAGCAATGATTTAGAGAATATTGTAAGGTGCACATTTATTCTTTGTATAATCAAGTTAGCTAAGAGGGAAATCAATCAGCTCTGAGAAGAAAAGGAAAGATAACACATGTAGGGCCAGAAGCGATACCTGGGTATCACCACTTCCAGGAGAGTTCAGAACCTTAGAACCATATTTGTTTGGAAGAGGGGTTCGGGCAGCAAGGGCTTGCTTTAGCTCCTGGATCTCTTGACGCTGAGAACGACATATTGCCGATAACTTTTCATATTTGGATGTTATTTCAGCTTTCTCCAAATTAGCTTGCTTCAGCTGTTCCTTCAGTCTATCCACTTCTGCTTCTTTGTCTCCTGATCTGTTATTCCCATAGTTGAGTTTACTGTTATCGAATTCGGCAACAAAGGTACTAAAGGCCTCATTCTGGAATGTTCCTATATTTTCAGAATTTAATGGCTTTATTTTCTCAGAACCACGATCAACGTTGTGGGAGAAAAATCTTATCTCAAAGTCCTCAGTAGGGCTTTCATCAAATTTCTTGACAGAATTCCCATATACAGTCCTCTTGGGTTGATATCCAGCAGCTCGAGCATGATGTCCTTTTGGAGGGCTAGGATCATCCTGATGATGGTGGGAGGTTTCTGAATTTTGATGACTGTTCTTTAATGCACTTTCACCAACCGGTTCTTCATCAAATACGGGGGCCTTCTCCTCTGCAACCACGGAGTCCTTTGCATGCTGGGTAGACCAAAATGCTCCTAATGGGGAAGCATTTGAGGCTGACTTTGAGGTACCCTGGGAAGGTTTTTGGTGCTGTGGTTCTTTTACAGATAGGGGTTTTGGGGAAGCATTTTGACCTTGTTCCCCAGATGATGGCGGGGGTGGAGGTGATCTCCTAGGCATTGCAGAAGTCCTCTTTGAAGGAGCTGGAACACCTGCAATTTAGTCTTGAATGAATCATAACACCTTGGAGACATGTTGTCAATGGAAACCATGTAAGTGATATGAATATCTAAGATATGATGAATCTGATGCTTATAGTGTAAGAGTATTCTGAAGACTCACCTTCATCATGCATGTCTGCATCTATCATGGACATTGGCCTATCAGGGGTATACTTCTGCAGCTCTACAGGCAATTGCTCATTAACACGGAACCACACCTGTCGGAGGAAGACAAATGACATAAATGAGCAGCACACAAATGTTTTAGGGTCTAAGATTGTTGCTGATACAAACAATCTAGAACTAACCTAGATTCATGGAGATGAATGGCCAATCAAGCTAAGCCCTTGCCTGCGTGATGTCTGGTCTGGCATCTGGAGAAGCCTGAAGCATGTCTCTGACCAAATCTGTTATGGAAGCACTATATCTGGGTAACTCTGGAATGCGATAATTTCCGTTGAGAATTTGCAGCTTCGACTCTCCATCAAATGCAGATTTGAGATAGCATATCCTATACAGAAGGCATCCAAGAGCCTGAAGAAAACATAAGTAACTTCAGCTCCCAAGTATACACCATATGGTTGCAATCCTTCATAATGGGTAACTTAAAGTCAATAAGATTACAACTACACTTTAAATGCCACAAACTGTTCCATTCAAACCAATTAGTTGATCCTGGGTATAAATTCCTGAGCAAGAGACTTACATCTTTAAAGAACAGAACTATGGGGTAGACTTCATACACGGGTTATTATTCTATACTTGTGAAATACTATTCAGGTAGACGGGGGATTCACTGATGGTGTTGCCATGTTCACCAAGTCAATCTAATAGTGCATAACTAAACCACCAATACATTGATTCAGGGAAGAGCTATAAACACTAATCAAGCATGCCTGAGATGAGCAGAATCACAGTTTACTTACCCAGATGTCTACCTTCTCACTTATTGTTTCTCTTCTAAAAAGGTCCCACATCTGAGTTCAACAAAAATAGGATGAGACAAGGGACCAGTTTCAGCCCCATAAGTAAATATTAAATCATAAAAGCAGATAAATTCTTCACTCAACCTCAGGAGCTCTGTATGCAGGGGTTGTATGCTTCCTGATGTTGTCTTCTTCAATACCCATCTCTTCCGGCTTTTCAAAGCGCTTGTGATTGGTTGAAGTACTACCAAAGTCGCACAATTTCCAGGCACCATCAGGCCCGAGGAGAACATTCTCTGCTTTCAGGTCTCTGCAGAATGCAACAATGAAGGGAACTAAAAGGTAGTTTGTTGCAGCTTATCTTTGACATGAAAAGAGAAAATTGCAAATTATGAAACTATGATGTCCCTTTTATTCAAGTCAATCTCTCTCTCAATGTACATATAGGTGGCACAAAGAGTGTAACAGCCCATTTACAAGATCTTGAAACACAAATCTACTTGGTATAATGGGAGATGAAGTCATTCACATATCCTTGAACTTATATTTAAAAAAGCCATCAAGAGAATAGCTACTTCCTGCATATGATGTATTTACGACAGGAATATAACAATTAAAAGAACAAATGACTTGGTCGACTCTACAGACACATACATATGCACTCAATCATGTTCTTTAACACATCAAAAGAATAATAGCAGAAGTACCAACAATGAAATAAGGTAAAAAACTGAAGTGTATACAATTGCTGAGGAAAATAAAAGGTTACTTTTTGTAGCTCTCACGGATCAGAACCAGCATGTGGAATTTTGTTCCTATTCTGAGCAAAGAACCCAGTTGGTCCACAAAATGCAAAAGTATAGATGAAGTAGCCAGAAATTCCATAACCAGACATCAAATGGAACATCAGGAAACTGAGTTTAGGATAAAGTTCCTTAAACACCTCAGAACACACTCATTTTCATTTACTGCTGAAGGAATGGAAGGAAAGGCCAGGCAGTGCCTCATCTGGAAATCAAGTTTTCTACAGAAGTTAGGTAAATCATCCAATTCAAGAGAACACAAAAGCTAAGAGGCTAACCTGTGCGCAATTGGAGGAGATAGGCAGTGCATTGCGAACACCGCGTTGCATACATCCCTGAAAATTGCAAGGACTTGTTTCTCCTCAAAGTAACTTGCTCCTCTGTTCTCGAGCGCAGAAACTAGAGATTTCTCACAAAATTCCATAACAAGGATTGCTTCCTTTGTCCGTCCCATATTAAAAATATTATGCACATGAAGCGTGACTACATTGGGATGACCTTTAAGCATTTTCATCACTGAGATCTCCTTATTGACCAGATCGAGTGATTCCTCATCATTACATATAATATGCTTCAAAGCATATTGCTTGGTTGGGTGAACAGCATCACGTGCAACGTAGACGCAAGAGAATCCTCCTTCAGCTATGGCATTCCGTACATGAACCCGAAGGTTGCCAATCTCAACAGTACGGCCTTCTAAGCCAGTCTGTTCTTTCGGCATGAATTGCTTGAACCTCCACATTGTTGGATGATAAGGAGGCAGAGCCCTACATTTATAGGCTACAAATGTCAATGATCAACTCTTCTAATAAGGCCGCACCATAATATCTAAAGATTGAGAAATTGGAACTTAAATCACTGCAACAAGCTGGTGTCTTAGCCTTTAAGGTTATTAACCAAACAGGGTGTTTATACGAAAATTTCTCAATTTTCATCGAACAATGAAGACTATGAATCTCAAAATTCGGCATAAAATGAGTAATATTCAGTCATTACGAACTCAAATGTAGCTCCAGAACTAAGATTGCTACTAATAAAACCACGACATAAGATCAAAAGATTGAAAATTGAAAATGAATCGTCAACAAGTTGATATCTTAGCCTTGGGTTTTTTCCCGTGGAAACAGCGTGTTTATATCAAAAGATGGGCGATTTACATCAAGCAATGTAGACTACGACAATCTCAAATATCTGAAGAAATGCACTGATATTCATTTATTAGACACTCAGATGTAGCTCCAGAAATAAGATCTGCTCCTTTACTTCAAATTAGAACGCTCATCGAGCAGAATATTAAAAGAAACAAAATCCTAACTCCACAATATACAGATCTTCTTCCCACAAAACCTCAAATTCACAGATCTAGGGCAGACGAAACCTAAAACCTCACAGTTCAACAAATCTTCGTAATCTGTGTCAAACGCTTGTTATACAATCAATATCAGAACATTCCGCAACCTAAAATCAATCCTCCGATGTATATTCAAAAGAAAACACTAAAATTCATCAATCACAGATCTAAATCACCAGAAACAATCGAACTTCTTCAAAATAAAAGAATTCCAGCTACAGGACCTCGAATACTAGCTCAAGACTCGTAAACTCAACGGAGAAAATAGAAAATTTAGAAACAAAAATGCAGATTCACGTACCTGCAAGATCAGCACAATCTAGAACTTGCGGAAGAATCAAAAGATGAGCTAAAAGTACGCCATTAAAGCTTCGATGCTTGCTTCAGGAGCAATCTTGATCTGAAAAGCGATCTTTTCAGCTCTCTTGATTCGTAGCTTTTGGGAGGCAGACGTAAGGAGGAAAACTGGAGAAGTTTTGATGAGCCGGCGGAAAAACGGAGGGGGTTATTTATAGGTGGGCGGAGAGGGCGAGAGCGCAAATACGCGGGGCTTACGCTCACGTAAAGCAATTTTGGGACTTCCTTTTCCTCCTCATCTAACCTTGGCGCCGAAAGGGTCTCTTTCCTCGAGTGGGGCCCATCATAGCTTCTTAGAGAGTTGCTAAAGTGATCCTCCACTCCTTCCCGTTGGATCATAAGCGGGCCCTACATGATTACTTGATCTCACATGAAATGTGTTTCCCAAAGTTTTTGCAATGGAATTGGGCCCACTTAATGTTGATCATGCAATCTCCTTTACTGGGTCCGCAATTTTGCAAATGGGAGTATGGGGGTGAAGTCGTGGATTACTAATTACCAGTTTTACATAAACGGCCACCTTAATTGATCTAAGCCGTCGCTTGATACCAACGTGCTTCGAAAATGTCATGCAGATCAGACAAATGAAATCACAAATTAAATTGGTTTGGGAGGATTACTTGTATACAGCGCGACAACACCGACAACCGTACAATTCCTTTATTTCTGTACAGTGGGCCCAACATACTATTGATCCATGCCGTTTGTCAGACTTGCCTAACTCTAAATATCTAGTAGCTCAAAAATCATGTCAACAAGAGCCAGTAGCATCTAAGCAATGGTGTTTTGTTCGCTGTGTTAACTAAAAGCACTATTTCTTGGATGCTAAAAGTGCCCCAGGCACCCTTAGATATCCAAAGTCAGGGGGGAGACACACGAACGTCATGAATCAATAATATGTAAGTCCCTCGTAAGTTATAGAACTGTTCAAGTGTTGTTGCGTTCTACACCAGCATTTATGGAGAACAACAAGTAGGAAATGATAGCATTGTGAGTGTACGTCCCACTAAAACTAAGGGCAGTTTGATGCACGAAGCTCTTGTATATGTAGGATCCAAAAAGAGGGGATGACAAGGATCTATAGCACACAACCTTACCTTGTATTTTACAAGAGACTGCTTCAGTGATCTCAAGGTCTTACAACGACAACTCTATCATTATGCTAAGGCTCTCCTTCAAAGATTGATTAAACTTATGCATCTGAATTCTTTTATTTCATAACTAGTGCTCTAAAAATAGGAAAGATTTTATTATTTTATAATAAAAAGATAAGTACTCATTGATCACAAAACATTAATGGTAGGAAACCTTGTTCTTTGAATAGTCTTTTTTCAACATAATTTTTTGGATTTATAGTCATCCAATGCCCTTGATGTTTGGTATAGAGTTTGGGCTGTTGGAATTAGAATAGGTTCGGCAGTATAGATCATGGAATCTTCTCTATCTAATCTAACGAAGGAGGAGTTTATTTTGAAATTGACGCCCTGCACCCAGCAGATAAAATACATCACAGTCTATTTTAGGATTGGCGACTTCCCCATTCGGTTAGAAAACTTAGATGGACGAGTTTGATCAACCTTTGGTGGCCAATCCTTCAAAAGTGGAGCACATAGAGCGCGCCCTATGCTATCATTCCCCACTACAAGTAATTAACAATAAAAAAATGTTTTCGTGAGCTGCATTGTCAAGCCAGTAACGATCCAAGATAGATCCTGCATATAGAGGGTCCAGATTAGTTTAAAGTGGGACCATTGTGTTTGTGTGGAAATTGAATTGCATTTCACGATGAAATCGCCCACTCGTCGCGTTTACTGTAGCACTCCTTGCCGAAGGTGGAGCTGCGTGTTTTCGGTGCATCTAATGGTGCGAAGGTTACCAGATATTGATGGTGACGTCACGGGTTCACACCTTCCCCACCTACAAAAAATAAAAATAAAAATAAAAGGATAAAAAGGTTTATAAAATTCAGGACGCTAGCCCCACTCTCGCGACTGAGATTGTTCTGGTTTCTGGTCCTACAAAGACTACATCCAATGTTCTTAGGGTCCGATAGACAAGCCCTATCCTATTAATCTGATAATGCAAATTATTACTTAAGACCGATAGGCAGCTCATATATAATAGGGTTTATTAGATTATGCTCGATTATTCCATGTAAATCCATATGTAGTAATCCAGCAATGTATATTGCACTAGATAAGCCACCATCTGCTTCAAAATGTACTTGATCGTTAGTTCAAGTTAAATTAAGAGTAGAACGGTGGATGAATGATTTTCTTTGTAATTCTTTGCTCGTTAAATGAAATTCAACATAATTCAATAAACCGGTTTATATAAGCCTAGCAAAATCACTTATTGATTTCTTCATAACATAAGTAAACCGGATTACCAGTTCAGCCCCAAATGTAAATTGATGTCTCTTGCTAGCAAGAGAGGCAGATTTGTAAAGAGATTTTTTTTTTTTTTGGCTGGTGCAGACATTGAGACCATTCCTTTTTATGACTTTGGCTTCATAGACGGCCGTTATTAGTGCCAAGAGTGTTGGGGGACCAAATACATTGGCCAATCAGATTTCGAGAGTTATCCTATAGCAAGAAGTCTAAATTAAATTCAAGTTATTCATTCTCAGGCAAAATCAATATATAATTGACTAAAGAATGTCTTTCATTGTTTCAAAGCTAAACCTTCACTGTCTCAAGCTAAGTATGCTCGTCTATCAATATTTAGATACAGACATTTGAACTTCTCTTTTTCTAGACTGGTTGTGTCATGGTGTACTAAGTTGAGTTAGTGCCACTGGTTTCACTAGCCCCACCAGTTGGGTCCCTTTTTCACATGCAGGAAAGTTCTAAGCCATTCATCATGTTAGAATTTTAGATAGTTTAAGTATATTTATACTGATTGGACTTTGAGTTGAAAATTCAGACCGTCTGAATTTATTAATTTTTTCAAAGACCTAAAGCATATGTTTAAGATCATTTAAATACATTGGTGTCTGACGGATTACCCATTTGTAATATGCCTAACATGTCGCGTCAACTTCTTCTGATGATCTTGCGTGACATTAGTTGGAGAGCGCAAACAGGTTTTTAGATTTGCTAATGCCCCATATTGCCTGTACAAGGACTAGAAGATGAACGGCTTAGATCACTTGCATGATTGTTTTAGCATGTAAAGGAACAAGACTTTAAATGGGCAACTGACAGTACATGCAGAACTCAAATGAATGGTGATCCTGACTGGTCATACATTGACCGACATCTTTAATATGTTAACAAAAGACTTGTCGATTGGATCGGCTGATCTTAACCCACAAAGCAAATGTAAGGCAAGATGTTAGGGTAACACTCGACGTTGATGGCGTGAATCTTTACTTCTTAGTGTATGGATTTGTGATATTCCTTGGAATGCTTCTTCTCTAGTGATTGGCTTTGAAAAATATGAATGAACCGATTGTTCTAGTCATAGATAATTCTGCAAGTAAAGGGGAGCTTGGTGTAATGGTGGAGTTGTCGCCGTGTAACCTTGAGGGACATGGGTTCAACATGTGAAAACAGCCTCTTGCAAAATACAAGATCAAACTGCATACTGTTGACCCTTCCGCATACGTGAGAACTTCGGAGGCTGCACTTATTAGATAATGCTGGAAGTAATCATTTTGCTTGGTAGGAAGTTCGTCTCAAATTGGAGGGTGGTAAAATTCACACTCCTAGGACAAGTCCTGCAAAGACTTCTGAGTAGAAACTTTCTGACAAAGCCATACAGTCAACAAGAGCATGATAAAGCAATTACATCTTCATTACAGTCTACATTTGCTTTTAGAAAAAGAATTCTAAGCACGTAGATGGCTAAGATCCCTTAGCTGAAAGGTAAGAAAGAGAAGAGACGAAGCTTTCAATCAAGTCAAATACAAGAGAAAGGTTGAGGGGGAACAGGAATTTCAACTAAGCCTTCTATCATTTGAGTCACCTTCTTCATGGAAGGCCTTCGTGATGGATTTTCCTGAATGCACCAAACTGCAACCATAACCAACCTCTCTAGCCTCCTCATGTCGTTCATGGCTTCTTCATCATTCTCTGCTAACAAATCTAGCCTCTTTTCTGTAAGGCAAATGTAAGCCCAATTCACTAGTATCAACTTCTCTTCATTCTCATGTTCCATTTCAATATTCTTCCTACAAGCAATGATCTCTAATAACATAACACCGAAACTGTAAACATCAACCTTCGCCGTGATCGTTACGTTCTTGAACCATTCCGGGGCTACATAGCCTCTGGTTCCTCTGATGCCTGAAAGACTTCGAGTCTGATCGGTTTTCAGCAGCTTTGCTAATCCAAAATCAGAGATCCTTGCTGTAAAATAGTCATCCAGAAGTATGTTTTGAGGCTTTATATCACAGTGAATTATTTGAGTACTGCATTCCTCATGCAAGTACATGAGCCCATTGGCAATTCCGGATATGATCTGTATCCTCTCATTCCACTTGGGCCTGAAACTCCCGAAGATGAAGCTTGCTAAAGACCCACTGCTCATGAACTCGTAAACAAGAAGGCGGTGATCCCCTTCATCGCAGAATCCAACCAACCGTACCAGATTCTTGTGATGAGTTTGGCCAATCGTCGTCACTTCGGATTTGAATTCCCTTTCACCTTCTTGAACTACCTTATCTAACTTCTTCACTGCAACGAAATTTTTAGCAACAGATGGAATCACCCCTTTATAAACGGTGCCGAAAGCTCCCCTACCGACTTCTTCTTTGAACCCATTTGTTGCTTCCTCAAGCTCTTTGTAGGTAAAACAAAGCATGCTTTTTGCTAATGGGCTCGAGTCTGGGTGAATCTTGATCAGCTTTCTGTGGTAGGAGTGACAAAAAGCACAAGAAATTGCTGACAGTAAGAGGAAGTTAAGGAAAACAGAGCTGCCAATAAGTATTGATCCCGTGAGAATTAATGTCTTCTGATTGTCATTCTCTTTGCATTTGTTCGTCCGAATCACAGGAGGGCGAGTAATTCCAGTTGGTAATTTGATGATCATTTTTCCTTCAATGATGGGATCCATCATCCCGTTTGATAGCGGTTTCTTCTTCTTATAACAGGTTGCATTCCTGTAAAAGGCAGCAGCACACATACAGTCATTTAAGCAATTTTGTTTACACCAGTCCTCATTCACCTGATAAAACTCTTCATAATTGCCCCGCGGAAACTGTGTATTAGGCATCTCCCTAAGATCAAAGTGTGTATTAGGCAATTTTGTTCGAGATTCGTTGTTCGCACAGGCCTGTGAAATAAAGCCTTGTTTGCATCCTCCAAATCTGTCATTTTGATCAAAGTAGGAATACCCTGGTAGACATTCACAAGTAGGCCTCCCATCTTCACCTAATTTGCAGTAGCTGTTAAACCCGCAAACACTACCTCCCAACACAGTTTCGTAGTTCATATTTCTTGTGCAGATATTGGAAGGAATAGACAATATGACAGACCAGTTCCCGGACTTGCTTCCATTGCTAGAACGCCTCTCATAGTAAACATATTGCCTGAAAACTCCATCAAAATCAAGGGTAGCCCTCTGATAGAAAGTCGCTGTTGGGCTTGCATTTGTAAGATTGAATGAGCTTCCGTTTAGATTTTCTATGAAAATCTGGCCTGATTGATTGTAGATCAGCCGAGAACTGGACCCAAAACTGGTGTTGCTAGTCCAATAAGGGTCATAAGCCCGTCCAGTCGGGGAATTTACTTGAAAAAACACGAGATTTCCGTCATCCTGAAAACGAAGTTGGAACCTTCCACTTGAGTAATCTCTCTCCGTTAATTTAGACCAAAGCTTGCTTCCAGTACCCAGTAGCTGATTAGGCAAGATGGTGTCTGTAGGATTGTCAAAACTCTGCCACCCAAAACCAGAATTTCTTGTTCGAAGGACGAAGTTTCCTGTGTTAAGCAATTCAGCAGAGGTAACCGTTCCGTTTTGCGACTCGGCTTTCCATACTTGTCGGCCTTGATGGTCGGTAAGTAAAAGCTGCCCACTGTTTGTGAATCCGACTTTCGAACCTCTCTGTACTGCATTAGTTACATTAGCAAACCAAACTACTGTTTTCTCGGGTAGTTGTTCGAACCAGATTGCGAGTAAGAAGAGATTTTCATTGGGAAGAGGATGAAATCCGAATGCAAATTCACCGGAAGAAGAGACCCATGAAGAGTTTCCACTGAGGGTAGACAGAGAAGAGCCGAGACTCACGTTACCGGAAATTTGGCCGACAGCCGAATGTCGGAGAAGCAGCAGCAAGAAGGAGAGAAGATGAAGAAGAGAAACCATTTCTGCAAGATCTGTGAGGTTGATATCCAGCCTGAATTTCATACAAATTTCAGCAGGTTCATCAGTTTTCAGCTGGTGCTGTAAGTGCTTCCATGTCAAAGTGATTGGGCATTTGGACTGCAAACATAAATGAAGAAAACAGTCACCAAACGCAGCCTAATATCAATTGAATTCTCTGTATTCTCCAGTTCTGAGTTTCAAACTGATCAAAATTTTAGGCTCCAGTAAAAAAATTAAAGCAGTCTCTAGTTCCCGAAACCTTACCTTGCATTTTTGCAAGAATCCAAATCTGCCGACAACTCTAACTTTGTGCCAAGATACGTAAAAAGTGACCATTAATTATTGCCTAAGGTGCACTTAATCATTAAGTATTTTTGTTCACATTTTCCATCAGGGCTTTTATTTCATGGAAAAGTGGAAGAAGATAGTAAATTGGCAATGGGCCATACGTGGTACGTTGCAGTGCATCCACCTACATTTGCAACGGAGAAACCAAGGCTTAGACTAGCCCATCAAGATTGAATACCTAGCCATTTGATCTAATCAAGAATTCAATTCCCGGGCACTCTTCCAACCACTGAAGCCAAAATTTCTAAATCATTCTACCAACTTTGACTTTCAAACTTGCAGTCAAATAACCTTATCTGCAACTTGACCAACATCACTAGAGGTAATAAGAAAATCAAATAAAATTGACAATGACCCCTATTTATTCCATGGGATGCCACTTAACCAACTTATGAAAGCATTAGTCACATTTGTCACAAGTTGCCAAGTTAAGGCCGGTACTCCGATGGTCCACATCTGTCAATCTGTCATGTTTCTCTGATGGCTCACAGTAGATCTTTGACCTGAACGTCTTGTAGGAGCTTGGTGGTAACGCCGGCAGGTAATAGGACGTTGATTTCGTAGTCAAGTACGCCACGTACTTGATCTTTCTGCAACATTTTAACCGACTTTATAGAGAATTTACCATCCATCTGAAACTCAAACAGTAAAGGGCTGGGATCAGCAGATGATGAAATCGAACCTTACCATCTAGATCCCACTTGTACTTTCAACCGTCAGATTAAGCTTGTATTTTGGTGTTATCGAAACAAACGAGGGAATGCAAATATTGTTTCCACATTGATTAGAAAGAAATCAGGTTTTGTAGTTCTTCTCTTCTTTATGTCTACTTTCCAGAGTGTAAATTTTGATAGTTTGCTTCAGTTGCGTCTTGTATCTCCATTCTCTTCCAAACTCCACTTAACAGAAAATTAGAAAAGAAAAAGCCGTACAAGTTCAGCTTCTTCTCTCTTTCATCTTCTTCACTTTGCGTTTCTCTGCCTCTCTCTTAGAATTCATAGCTTATTTGAGCAGAAGAATAGCTTCTTGAAGGTGCTTGTTACATGTATGAAGAGAACATTCACATAAGCCTTGCATATACCTCGTACTTGTATCATCTTCTTGACTCTGTAGTTCTTCTCTGTGTGTGTGTGTCGACAGAAATTTGTTCCTCACAATAGCAGAAGGAAAAGGAAAAACTGGTCTTTGGTGGGGCTTGCTACATTTACCGTGAAATTAGTCTCATAGACCTTCCAACTAGCTCTGTCTCCTTTTATCTACTTATCATGTCGCCTAATTCATTGCTTATTTTACCCCGAGATGAGGAAAATTAGTTGGTAGGTTTTTGCAGAAAGCAATCTCATAGATATTGCAAATAGTTTATGCTGTGATCCATGTTCTCTACTCTTCAACTCCCATTGCTAATATCTTGCTAGAAGATCGAGGGAAATAACTTTTTGTTTGTGCAGGGTGTATATATAAAGAAATCAATCTTATAGACCTTTCAAATGGCTTCTTCTCTGCCTAATACTCTCTGGCTCATATTTCTGCTTCTCCCTTTTTGTGTTATTGGCCAAAGTTCCAATGAAATAAGCTTAGGTTCTTCTCTCTCAACTCTAGACAAGAACCCTTCATGGGTCTCCCCTTCTGGTGAATTTGCATTCGGCTTTCGTTTGCTTCCTGGCAGAAGTAACTCCTTGCTTGCAATCTGGTTCAACAAGATACCTGAAAAAACTACAATTTGGTCTGCAAATGAAGGTAACCCAGTCGAGTCAGGTTCCAAAGTAGAGATAACCAAGGATGGACTGCTTCTCTACAACCATCAAGGCCAAGAGATATGGAACCGCAAAGTGGTTGGCATGGCAACGAAGGCTGCAATGCTTGACACTGGAAATTTTGTCCTGAAAAATGGAGAATCAGTTTCTGTTTGGGAGAGCTTCGACGAACCAACAGATACTATCTTGCCTAGGCAGGTTTTGGGTCTTGGAACTAATCTCTCTGCTCGCCTACTAGAGAATGATTACTCAAAGGGAAGATTCGAGCTTCGCATATCAAAAGATGGCCAAGCTAGGCTTTACTCTGTTTCAGCTAAGAGGGATTCGAATTATGGCAACGTCTATTGGGCTAGCAGAACTGTCGGATCTGAGTTTGTCTTCAATGAGACCACCAGCTATATTTACCAGAATCAAACGAATGGAAGCTTGTTCTACCTCACACAGCCATATTTTGTTTCAACTGAAGATTTCTACCACAGGGCGACTTTGGATTTCGATGGAATCTTCAGGCAGTATGTGTATCCTAAGTCTGGAACGAGCAAAAGGAGGTGGCCTCAATCTTGGTCTGTTATGTGGTCTACACCTTCTGGTGAGTTCTGCATAGACGAAAATAGATTTGTGGGCAGAGGTATCTGTGGATATAACAGCTATTGCAAACTAGGAGATGACCAAAGGCCTCATTGTGCTTGCCCACCTGGTTATTCCTTCCTGTATCCAAATGACGAGTTCGGAGGATGCAAACAGAATGTAGAGGTAAATTATTGTGAGCTAAACAGGTCTATACCTGATACTATGTTTGATCTCTTGGAGTTAACGAACATAGATTGGCCATTCGCCGATTACGAACTGTATGAGCCCTTTGACGAGGATGGTTGCAGAAGAGTTTGCTTGGACGATTGCCTCTGCGAAGTTGCAATTTACAGAGGGCAAAGCTGTTGGAAGAAGCGTCTCCCGCTGTTGAATGGTAAGATGGATCCAGCTGTTAGAGGAAAAGCTCTCATCAAAGTGATGAAAGATAATTCTTCCTTCTTACCTTCCCCAAATTCATGCGGGAAGAAGAAAGATCGCACGGCTTTGATTATCATTGGTTCATCACTTCTGGGTAGCTCCGTCTTTCTCAATTTCCTCTTACTATTAGCAATTTGTTTGGCGTTTTTGTATTCGTACCGTATTAAACTGCTGCAGCATCACCAGACTTCGAGCATGGTAGGAATCAATCTACGTAGTTTTACTTTCAGAGAGCTTGAAGAAGTTACAAATGGGTTCAAAGAGGAACTTGGTAGGGGTGCTTTTGGAACAGTTTATAAAGGGGTATCGGCATTTGCTTCTAAAAACTTCGTTGCTGTCAAGAAGTTAGACAAGTTAGTTCAAGAAAGCGAGAAGGAATTCAAAGCTGAAGTGAGCACAATCGGCCAGACCCATCATAAGAATCTTGTCCGGTTGATTGGATTCTGCAGTGAGGGATCACAACGGCTTTTAGTATATGACTATATGAGCAATGGCTCTTTAGCCAGCTTTCTCTTTAGAAGTTCGAAGCCCAATTGGGACCAACGATTGCAAATCGTGTTTGGAATTGCAAGAGGGCTCTTGTACTTGCACGAAGAATGTCACACCCAAATTATACATTGTGATATAAAGCCTGAAAATGTCCTTATAGATGACAGTTTCACTGCTAAGATCTCTGACTTCGGATTAGCGAAGCTTCTACAGATGGACCAGACTCATGCTGTTACAGGCATAAGAGGAACCAAAGGATATGTTGCACCTGAATGGTTCAGAAATGTGCCAGTCACAGCAAAGATTGATGTTTACAGTTTTGGTGTCATGATACTGGAGATTATTTGTTGTAGGAAGAATGTTGAACTTGAAGCCAGGGTGGAAGAGAGGGTGATACTAACAGATTGGGGTTATGATTGCTATGTAGAAGGGAGACTAGATATGTTAGTGGAGAATGATACAGAGGCAATGAATGACATGAAAAAAGTAGAGAGGTTGGTGATGGTAGCAATTTGGTGTATACAAGAGGATCCTTCACTTAGGCCTTCCATGAAGAAAGTTACAGAGATGCTAGAAGGAATTGCTAACGTTTATGTGCCCCCAAATCCGTCCTCCTTTAGTACATTTGGTTGAAATCTCTCTATCACTTGCTTTGAGCATTGTGCTGGCTGTGGATGCTTTCATATGTTTGTTGTTTTAAGATTTTACTTTTACCATTCCTTCATATTTAAGCTGGGATTTCAGGGTCTTCTACCTGTACTAAAGGCCCAATTAGCAAATCTTGTATAATCTGTTTGTTGGATTAAAGATTTCAGTGAAATTTATCATTTGTGAATTAAGTTATGCATGGATAGTACTTTTTCCCCCTGCGATTGGTAGTCCTAAAACATTGATAAAATTATTGTAACATACATAAAATGGCTCTAAATCTTGGTCTGCTTGCTCTTGAATTGTTCTATTATGCTCTAGAGGTGCTAGTAGCAAGAGAGACGGTCCCTACCCGTGGATGACTTAATTCAATCATAGTTATCCCTTGTTACCTGAAGTACCAGTTTGCTGAGAAAATTTGGAATAACCCATAGCCCAAACATTCACTATCCTGAGTTATGATCCACAGATTGAGGAGTTCAGTAAACTCTAATAAAATAAAACGAAATATTGGTAGCATGGAACATCAATTGTCGAGAATAGTTTCATTATCACTATTGTCTGTCCTAGAATGCAATTGATTACGAAAAGCTTAAGCTTGAACTTCTTGGCTCAATCTGCAATAATACTGCCACACATCTCATCCACCTTGAGTTTCAATTAATAAGACTAACTTCAATCTACTTATAGAACTTCACAGATTAAAAGCAATAATTGATGAAGGTTGGGAATATTGTTATGTAGTCTCCAGGAGAAATATTTCACATATATCTTATGTTTCTCATTCATATGATTTTACTAGATGCTTTGAAGTTTAAATGCTTGGAGAAGCTTAAATAAGTGATTAGTGACTGTAAAGCTCAAAGAAAAGAACAATCCAAATAAATGGGTGGTTTTATTAAAGGAATCAGTATGTTAAGATTGAAGATAATCATCTATGGTACCAACTAAGAGTTTCAAATTAGGATTGAAAATAATCATGCGTGGTACCAATTAAGAGTTCCTAAATCAGCATCAATAAAACAACAGCGAACGATGAATGGTAAAACCTTCTTTAAAACATAGATCAACTTGCTGCTTACTTTCTTGCCATCAACGACTATGTGTACATACAACACGCACACACAGCACAGAGACACTGTCTCTAGGTTTGGTAGGTCTGCTCCAAAAGGAGAAGCATCTGCAAGGAGAGAGATTTTTTTGATAGTAAGGGATACAGATACTACTATCCTAAAAGAACTATGACATCTGGACGTTCTGCTTGTATTTTAGTACAAAACCCAAGGAAAAGAGGGATAAAGGTAAAAAAAGGAATACTAAAACAACAAATATTTGAAGTTGACAGGCTCCCATATACATATAAGGCCACCCTTGCTGAAAGGAGAGAGGAAATTTCAACCAAATGAATTGAAGGATGAAGGATTGGACGGCACATAAACATTAACAACCCCTTGTAGCATCTCTGTAACTTTCTTCATGGAAGCCCACAGTGAAGGATCCTCCTGTATGCACCAAATTGCCACCATCACAAACCTCTCGACCCTTTTCACATCATTCCTCACCTCTTTATCATCCTCCACCAATAGATCTAGTTTCCCTTCTATATAGCAATCACAAGCCCATTCCATAAGTATCAGCGTTTCTTACTTCCCCATCTCCAGCATCATAACACCGAAACTGTAAACATCCTTTTCAGCAATAACAGAAACGTTCTTGAACCATTCCTCTGATGACTGTAATAATTTGAGTCTGATCAATTTGCAGAAGCTTTGAAGGGGAGCCTTGGTGCAACGGTAGAGTTGTCGTCATGTGATCTTGAGGTCATGGGTTCAAGGCGTGGAAACAGCCTTTTGCAAAATGCAAGGTAAGGCTGCATACTATTGACCCTTGTAGTTCGCCCCTTCCCCAGACCCTGTATACGCTGGAGCTTCATGCACCGGGGCTTCCCTCTATCAATTTGCAGCAGCCTTCATCATCAAAACCTTATCCCGATTAGGGCTCAGCTAATTTGCAGAAGCTTTGCTAATCCAAAATAAGAGATCTTTGCAGTGAAACAGTCATCTAGAATGTTTTGAGGCTCTATATCAGAGTGTATGATTTGGGTTCTGCAGTCTTCATACAAGTACGTGAGCCCTCTTGCAATTCCCATGGCAATCTGCATTGTTGGCTCCAATCTGGTTTTAAAGTACCAAAGAGAAAGCTTGTTAAGGAGCAATTGTTCATGAACTCATATACTAGGAGTCGGCGTGCTCCCTCGCTGCAGAATCCAATCAATCATGCTAGATTCTTAATGGTGGGTCTGGCCAATTATGCTCCCTCAGATTTGAATTCCTTCTCACCTTCTTGAACCAGCTTGTCTAACTGCTTGAACAGAACACCTAGAAGCAAATGCTGATACTCCTTTATAAACTGTCCCCAAAGGCAACCCTTCCCAGTTTATCCTCGAACCCATCAGTATTTCTTTAAGTTCTTTGAAGGTAAAAGAATGCAGATTGATTCCGACCAACCTCGTATATGTGGATCTTCACAGCAGTTTCTTACGATACGATAACAAAAGAGCCAGAGAAATTGCTAACGGTAAAAGCAAGTTGAGAAACATAGAGTTACTGATAAGTAATGGACCGACAGTAATCAAAGCACTTCGATCTTTCTGATCGAGTGAGAGAAAAACCTGTTGTTTTCTATTGAATCTATGAGGCATATATACAGAAGTAAAGATGGAAAGATACAAATCATGTCCCTTGAATAAGGGATGATATATATACAAAGTAGATATGTTGTCCAATGATTTCTCTAGCATATCTAATCTGATAACACCCCCGGCAAGCTGTAGGAGCTGGTAAAGATAGTAACGGAAGCTTGGAATATAGGGAGTTGAACATGGCCACAGAATGAGATTTGGTGAGGAAATCAGCTAATTGCAAATCGGTAGAGAGATGAGATAGAGATATTGTGCCATTTTGAAAGTCATGACGAACCAGATGATAATCAATCTCGATATGCTTAGTGCGTTCACGAAAACTTCATTATGAGATATATAGATGGCACTTTTGTTGTCGCAATAAAGATTAGTGGGTGAGGTTTGTGGAAGACCAAGATCTGCCAGTAAATGACGTATCCACACAAGCTCAGCAGTAGTGTCGGCAAGAGCTCCATATTCTGACTCAGCACTAGAGAGGGAGACAACTAGCTGTTTCTTACTCTTCTAGGTCAAGAGCGAAACACCAAGGAAAATAAGAAAATCAGTAGTAGACTTGCAATTAGTAACATCTCCACTCCAATCAGCATCTGAATAAGCACGAAGAACTAAAGAGATACTAGAGGAGAGCAAAATGCCACATCGGAGAGTGCCTCATATATAGCATATGATGCGAAGAACAGCAGAATAATGATCTGTACGAGTAGCAACCATAAACTAGGAAACAATATGAACAACATGGGCAATGTCAGGATGAGTAATAGTTAAATAGGTGAGCATACGAACAAGCTGGAGATAAAAAGTGGGATTTTGTAAAGGCGTTCCATCAGTAAGGCATAGTTTGACATTGACTACGAGAGGAGTATTTGCGACTTTGCCATTAGACAAATGAGGTGTAGAGAGAATGTCAGAGGCATACTTGATTTGGGAGAGAACATAACCTTGTTGAGTTTGTCTAACTTCAATGCTTAGAAAGTATAATAAGTTACCAAGATCTTTCATTTCAAAAGTTTGAGGCAAAAAATCTTCGGTTGTCGAGATTCCAGAAACATCATTACTAGTGAGAATCATGTCATCCACATAAATAAGTAGAAAAACATCACTAGTGGAGTATGATGAATGAATAAAGCAGAATCATTGGCACTCTGTAGAAAACCAAAGTTTTGAACAGTGGAATAGAATTTCTCAAACCAAGCACGAGGAGCTTGTTTAAGAACATATAATGCTCGACGTAAGCAACAAACTTGTCCATGTGAGTGAGGTAAGCTAGGAGGAAGATCCATGTAGACTTCCTCACGAAGGTCACTATTGAGAAAAGCATTTTTGATGTTTAGTTGATGCAATGTCCAATGTCGAAAAGAAGCAACATCAATGAGAGTACGGACAGTGGTCCTATGAGCAACTGGGGAGATTCTTGTTGGTCCAGCCCCATTTTCAGGCCGCCACCGACTTTAACCATGGCGTCGCCGCAGTTAGCTGTCACCGACTTCAACAGTGGTGGGTGCCACCGTCGTCCACCATCCACTGACTTTTGTGTAATTTGTTGAAAATTACAGCCCAAAAATCCCTATAAATAGGGATACGAAGAGGGCAAGGATATAGCCCATTCCTCTGTAAATCCCTGTGTATTCCTCTGTGTAAAACCCCTGTTTTTCATAGTGAAATCATTCTCTCCCGTGGACGTAGGCTTATTGGGCGAACCATGTTAATATCGGTGCGTTTTTTGTGTGTATGATCTTGGGCGGGGACTAAAATCCCCAACAAGTGGTATCAGAGCGAGGTTTGCCGTGAAACAGAGGCAAAAACTAAGTTGCAGCACCGGCGATCGAGAGGAAGAAGAAAACTGTTCCTGCTACAGTAATCATTATTGCTGCTATAGTAAAAAAGCACGTTATCATGTGCTACAGTAAAGCATCAACTACAGTGATCGCTACAGTACTACTATAGTATTGAGTTGGCATAGTACCCCAGAGGCAGGTTCCAACAGTGAGTTCCAACAGGTTCGAGTTACAACAGTACAGAGTTGTAACAGTACGAGTGCAAATAGTAGCGCATTTGCATAGTAGTTGAGTTGAAACAGTAGCGCATTGCAACAGTACTGGGTTGCAACAGTTTGAGTGCAACCGTAGCTGAGTTGCAATAGTAATGAGTTGCAACAGTGATTCAATTGGAGCAGACTTATTTTTGGCAGGTTTTCAAGGGGGATAGGCCGGTTCTTGGTGAACGCAGTGGTATTCTCAAAATTGTAAGATTTTTTCCTGAAATTGTTGTAAGTACTCTTTCTTTACTTATGGAGGCAAACATGAGCAAAATGATTTGCTTAAATGGTACTAACTATCACAAGTGGAAGGGAAAAATGAAAGATCTTTTTGTGAAGAAATTACATCTACCTGCCTTTGCTACTCAAAAATCGAAGGATAAGTCCGAAGATGAGTGGGCTTTTGAACACGAACAGGTATGTGGTTTTATTCGACAATGGGTGGAAGATAACGTTTTGAATCATATTCAAAATGAAATACATGCTAGAACTTTATGGATCAAATTAGAAACCTTGTACCTGTCGAGAACTGGGAATAATAAGTTATTCCTACTTAATCAAGCGATGCACCTGAGATACAAGGAAGGGATTTCTATTTCCGACCACTTGAACGAGTTGACCGGATGCTTTCAGCAACTATTCGACGTTGGCGTCAAGTTTGATGATGATATCATGGGTTTATGGCTTTTAAATACTTTGCCTGACTCATAGGAAAATTTTCGTGTTTCTCTAGCTAATTCTGCTCCAGGTGGTGCTGTGACATGGGAATCTACGAGAAGCGCAATTCTAAATGAAGAAATGAGGTGACAAGCTCAAGTTGTCACCACATCACAATCTGAGATTTTGATCTCAGAAAATCGAGGGAGAAGCAATATCAAAGGACAGGAGAAGAATAACAGAAGTAGGAGTAAATCTAAGTCCAGATACAAAAATCTGGAATGCAATTATTGTGGCAAGAAGGGTTACATTAAAAGGCAGTGTTACAAGTGGAAAGCCGAGAACAAAACAAAAAATGCCAAGCAGGAGAGAAGAAATGATGAGGGGAATGATCATGTAGCTACCACTACTTTAGGCCTTGTTGTGGTCTGTGATGAAAATGAAATCAACCTTGCCTCCAATGAGATTGGATGGGTTGTTGATAGTGGTGCTTCTTTTCACGTTGCCTTGAGGAGGGAGTTTTTCACCTCGTACACTCCTGGTGACTTTGGAGTGTTGAAGATGGGTAACGATGGGCTGTCAAAGGTTGTTGGTATCGGATTCGTCTGTTTGGACACCAACAACGGAACGAGGATGATTCTTAAGGACGTTCGACATGTACCTGATATCCTGTTGAACTTAATATCAGCCGGAAAGCTCGATGATGATGGGTACTGTAGTACCTTTTGCGATGGACAATGGAAGCTCTCTAAGGGAGTACTTGTGGTTGCTAGAGGGAAGAAATCATCTAGCTTGTAGGTGATGCAAGCTTCAATTTCTATTAACTTTGTGAACGCAGTTGATGTTGCTGGTTCTTCATAGTTGTGGCACAGGTGGCTTAGTCACATGAGTGAGAAAGAACTAGGTTGCCTAGTCAAGAAGAATTTGCTTTCAGGGCTTAAAGCTACAAAGTTGAGCAAATGTCCTCATTGTCTTGCCGGAAAGCAACAACGAGTTTCCTTCAAAAATCATCCTTCTTCCAGAAAGCCAGGCATGCTTAAATTGATACATTCAGATGTATGCGGTCCTATGAAGGTACGCACATTTGGTGGTGCATTATATTTTGTCACATTTATTGATGATTATTCCAGAAAACTCTGGGTCTATGTTTTGAAAACTAAGGATCAGGTGCTTGACAAGTTTAAAGAATTTCAAGCTTCTGTTGAGCGGCAAACAGGGAAGAAACTGAAATGTATTCGCACAGACAATGGTGGCGTGAATCGCGTGGACCTTTAGATGCTTATTGTAAGAAGCAAGGGATCAGACATCAAAGAACTCCTCCGAAGACTCCTCAGCTAAATAGTTTAGCAGAGAGGATGAACAGGACATTGATGGAGAGGGTCAGATGCTTACTTTCTGAAGCAAAGCTGCCTGGTTCCTTTTGGGGTGAGGTGCTATACATAGCAGCCTATGTTATTAACCTATCTCCAATTGTTGCCTTGAATGCAGATGTTCATGACAGGCTATGGTATGGAAAAGATGTCTCTTACGATCATTTGTAGGTATTTGGGTGCAAAGCGTTTGTACATATACCCAAGGATGAGAGGTCCAAGTTAGACGTCAAGACCAAACAATGCATTTTCATCGGCTATGGGCAGGATGAGTTTGGCTACAGGCTATATGATCTTGTTGCAAAGAAGCTGGTTAGAAGCCGTGATGTGGTCTTTATGGAAGACCAAACCATTGAACACATCGACAAAGCCAAAGTATCAGAAACTCAGAGTTCTGATACTCTGACAAATTTAGATCAAGTTCCTGTTTCACATACGTCAAGTGTAGATGGCACCAATGACCATGGTGGTGCTCCAGTTGATGTTCAAGATAATCAGGCTAAGGGAGAACATGAAGCTGCTAAAGACATGGATGTTTCGTCAAAGGTTGAGGATATTCAGCAGGAGGTTCCTACTGAGGAACCAGCAGATTCATTAAGACGGAGTTCGAGAGATCGTCAACCCTCCACTTGATATTCATTAGATGAGTACGTGCTCCTCACTGACGGGGGAGAGCCTGAGAGCTACACAGAGGCAGCTGAAAGTGAAGAGAATACAGAGTGGATTGCAGTTATGAAGGATGAGATGAAATCCTTACAAGACAACCACACTTTTGAGCTGGTAAGATTACCTAAAGGCCGACAAGCTTTGAAGAATCGATGGATTTATAGGGTGAAGTACGAGGGTGACACTTCACGACCACAATACAAAGCTAGACTTGTGGTGAAAGGCTTTGGTCAAAGAAAAGGTGTCGATTTCAAGGAGATATTTTCTCATGTTGTTAAAATGTCTTCAATCCGAGTTGTATTGGGTTTGGCCGCAAACCTTGATCTGGAGGTTGAGCAGATGGATGTGAAGACAGCGTTCCTCCATGGTGACTTAGAGGAGGAGATATATATGGAGCAGCCAGAAGGGTTTGTTGCTAAAGGCAAAGAGAAGTATGTCTACAAGCTGAAGAAGAGTCTGTATGGCTTGAAACAGGCTCCCAGACAGTTGTACAAGAAGTTTGAGCAATTCATGACCCAACAGGGTTATAGAAAGACTACTTCAGATCACTGTGTGTTTGTGCAGAAATTCTCAGAAGATGATTTCATCATCTTGCTACTCTATATCGACGATATGCTTATTGTTGGAAGAAGCTCTTCAAGGATCAGTCAACTAAAGAAGGAGCTGAACAAAGTCTTTGCTATGAAAGACTTGGGACTCGCGAGACAGATTCTCGGGATTTCTATCATTCGTGACAGGAGGAATAAAGGGGCTATGGTCGTCTCAAGAGAAGTACATAGAAAAGGTACTTCAACGATTTCACATGGATAAAGCTAAAGTGGTTAGTATACCTTTTGCTACTCATTTTAAGCTTAGTAAGAATCAAGTTCCAACGAGTGATGCTGAGAAGGAATACATGCAAGATGTTCCTTATGATTCAGCTATTGGCAGTATTATGTATGCCATGGTATGCACCATACCAAACATTGCATATGCTGTTGGTACAATGAGCCGTTTTCTATCAAATCCAGGAAAAGAACATTGGAATGCAGTGAAGTGGATATTGAGATATCTATGTGGTACTTCCAAGTTGTGTTTGGGATTTGGCACTGGCAAGCCCGTGCTTGAGGGCTACATTGATTCAGATATGGCTGGTGATATTGGCACGAGGAAGTCTACTTCAGGCTACTTGATTACTTTTGCAAGGGGAGCTGTGTCATGGCAATCAAAGTTACAGAAGTGTGTTGCCTTATCTATGACAGAGGCTGAGTTTATTGCTGTGACAGAAGCATGCAAAGAGTTATTATGGATGAAGAAGTTCTTGAACGAACTTGGCTTTATGCAGAAGAGGTATGCGTTATTTTGCGATAGTCAAAGTGCTATACACCTTAGCAAGAATTCTACTTTTTATGGAAGGTCAAAGCACATTGATGTTCGGTATCATTGGATACGTGATATTTTGGACTCAAAGTCGTTAGAGCTTGAGAAGATTCATACTGACGATAATAGTTCGGATATGATGACAAAAGCATTACCTCGGAGTAAGTTCGAGATTTGCAGAAAATTGGCCGAGATGGGCTTTTGCTAAAAGTCCATACGTGAAGAAACCTCCTTCAGTTAATGGGCCTGGAGGGGGAGATTTGTTGGCCCAAGCCCATTTTCAAGCAGCCACCGACTTCAACCATGGCAGCGCCGCAATCAGCTGCCACCTACTTCAACAGTGGCGGGCGCCGCCATCGGCCACCGTCCACTGACTTTTGTGTAATTTGTTGAAAATTACAGCCCAAAAATCCCTATAAATAGGGATACGAAGAGGGCAAGGATATAGCCCATTCCTCTGTAAATCCCCGTGTATTCCTTTGTGTAAAACCCCTGTTTTTCATAGTGAAATTATTTTCTCCCGTGGACATAGGCTTATTGGCCGAACCACGTTAATATCGGTGCGTTTTTTGTGTGTATGATCTTGGGCAGGGACTAAAATCCCCAACAAATCTCTCTGCATAATCAAGTCCATACTCTTGAGTATAACCCTTAACAACAAGGCGAGCTTTGTAACGTTCAATAGGTCAATCAGCATGAGTCTTGATTTTGTAAATCCACTAACAAGCAACAATAGACTTTCCTGGAGGAAAATAATCAGTTCCTAGGTTCGAATTTTCTCCAAGGCTTGTAACTCTACTTGCATTGCTTTAGACCATTCAAGATACACACTGGCTTCCCTATAGATTTGAGGCTCATGGAGATAAAAAAAAACATGAGTAGCATAGCAATGGTAATCATTGAGAAAAGATTGAGGAGCACGAGAATGAGGAGGAAGAGAGAGTACCTCTGGAGAATCCTTAGTCGGTGAATCAGTAGGAGCAGGAAGTAGAGAGGGCGAAGATAGCATAGTTGTAGGAGGAGAATTGTCCAAAGAAAAAGGATCAATGAGAGTAACCTGTAAGGCAGGATGACTACGAGGAAGGTCCACGAAAGGGATAGATTCCCAGAAAACTACATTGCAAGAAATGCGAATGTGTTTGGCCTCTGGGTGCAAATAACAAATTTTGCAGATAGATTGGAGCGTTCAGTGATAGGTAGCAAGTCAAAGCTAGTACTTCCAAAGGTACGAAGGTGAAAGTAGGACAGAATGCAATCAAAGAGACCTTTGTATGGAGACTTGTTGTGCAAAAGTGGAGTAGGCATACGATTGATGAGATAAGTAGTAGTGGAAGGAGCTTCCCTTCAAAAAGTTTTAGGAAGACGAGAGAAAATGAGCAATGTACGAATTGTCTTAGAAATGTGGCGATGTTTTCGTTCTACAACACTGTTTTGTTGACGTGTATTAGGACAAGAGAGCTGGGAACGAGTGTCATGAGACTTCAGAAGGTCTTAAAAACAAATAGACCTATATTCACCTTCAGAATCAGACTGAAAATTTTTGATACGTTTGCTAAATTGTGTAAAAATCATAGTAGTGAATTCTGAATATATTTGGTAAACATCTGATTTGTTTTGAATAACATAAGTCCAAGTATATTGAGAGAAATCATCAATAAATAGCACATAATAGCGAGCACCACTAAAAGAAGGATCAGAAGAAGTTCAAACATCACTATGAATCTGTGCTCTGATACAATGATAGAATGAGAGAAAAACCTGCTATTTTCGATTGAACCTATTGAGTCATATATACAGAAGTAAAGATGGAAAGACACAAAGCATATCCCTTGAATAAGGGATGATATATATAGAAAGTAGATCCGTTATCCGATGATTTCCCTAGCAGATCTCATCTGATAACACTTTCTTCCTTTTGCATGAATTTTGAGGAGGGGAAGGTAAAAGCGAAGAACTGTCTGGCAGCATATTAATGAGACTTTTTCTTTTAACGTCTGGATCCATCTTCCCACTCGACAATGGAAGCCTCTTCTTCCAACAGCTATCCTCTGTTTAAATTGTAACTTGGCAAAAGCAATCGTCCAAGCAAACTGTTCTGCAACTGTCTTCATCGAATGGCTGGTAGTGTTCATAATCAGCCAACGCCCAGTCTGTGTCTATTAAGTCAACCAGATCGAAACGCTTTCTGGTTTAGACCCATTTAGCTCACACGAATTCACTGGAAGATCTTGTTACATCCTCACAATTCATTATTAGGATCGGAATAGGAATAACCAGTTAGGCAAGCACATTTAGGCCTCTGATCATCACCTAGCTTGCAGTAACTGTTGTATCCTCAAACTCCGCTCCCTACCCAATTAATACTCTGGCTTGTTTTAGACTTGGGATAAACATATTCCTCAGAACTCCATCAAAATTTAGAGTTGCTTAGTGATTGAAGTCTCCTGGAGAAGCAAAATATGGCGGTGGGAGGAAATACAGGCTTCCATTCGTTTGTCTGGGAAATTCTGCAGCTGGTCTTATTGAAAATGAAACCAGATCCTGTGGAGCTACTATCCTGAATCAGTCATGGTCTCAACAATATAAAGCATAGCTCTACTGTTTCACATTCATGCTTAGAAAGGATTTCTTAATGCCCTAGACAAATGCAATAGATATCTTTATACTATGGCCTAGGCCCTAATATGTTTGTCATTATTGATTAAGGCTTTATCAGTAGCTTGACTATAATCCACTCAGCTACATCCGTTTTTAAAATTGTTTAAAGATCCATCCTTCAGAATCTTCCTTTGGGTAATCAGTTTCCATTAAACGAACTGAAAGATTGCTTACGTGACCCAGAAACTGTTTGCGCAAAATAGTATCCGTTGGTTCAAAAAGCTTGCCCACAGAGACAGAATTTCTGTGCTGGGAAACGAGGTTTCCTCTCTCAAGCGTAGCAGCATGAGTGACAGTAGCACCATCTACGGCGTCGCTTTTCCATATTTCTTTGCCTCGATGGCTATAAAGAACAAGCTCTCTCCTTTGTTTGTAAGTTCAAATTTGTGCCTCTCTGTACCGGCTTATCTTCATTTGCAGACCAAACTACGGTTTTTTCTGGTACTATATCAAACCAGATAGCGACAAAGGAGAGATTTTTACTGGTAAGCGGATGGAATCCGAATGCAAATTCTCCAGAAGGAGAGACCCATGGAGGATTTTCGTCTAGAGTGGAAAGAGAAGAACTTAATGGCATGAAGTTTGGGCAAAGATGAAGAGTGGAAGAAGAATAAGCATAGGCAAGAGGCAGAGTCGATGAGATATAGTAGAACCATAAGTTTGGATTACATATACAACAAGAACAGTGTAGCGAGAGAGAGAGAGAGAGAGAGAGAGAGAGAGAGAGAGAGAGAGAGAGAGGACCAAGGAGAGTAAAAGCTACTATAGAGAGACGCAAAGCAGACAAGATGGAGTAGAAGCTACTTGCAAGCTGTAGGGATTGCTAATTATGATTCTACGAGTAAGAAATTGGATCTCACCAGTCTTTAGCTAAGTTAACAAAGAATTCTGGGATAGAGGAGAAACAAAGACTGGCCCAACTGAAGGAAATCACAGAATTTCGATGTCTACGTACAGGAGTAGAGAACAAGACTGCAAAGTGTAGAGGAATGCAAAAGCAAGGATTAGTTGTGTAGTGGAAAAGCAGAGAGTTCCAAACGGCTAAAACAGTTAACAGGACAAAACTAAAACTTACGTGGGACCAGATGTTAGATCCTTCCAAGCAGTCACCTTCTCGTTCACATCTTTGATACAAGAGGCATCGGGCGCGACTGCTGTACTGCGCCCCGCTTTCCCATTATAGGCCCCGCTTTTGCGTGATCAGAACCATCCATCTGATTTCTCTGGCCTTCGATATTTTATATGCCAAGTATGAAGAGGGGTGAATGACGTTAATATCTGGAGAAGTATGCATCTTCCCATTGGTCATAGACCGTTCGTTAAACAGTGTTTCTAACCTTTTATATACTTCGATCAAAAGCAGTTTTTTCAGATTTCATGCTTATTCAATCCTTACTATTTTTGGACCAGTAGTCATCCAAAGATGGATAAATCAGATGGAGGATTCTGATCCACCAAAGGTGGGGCGCACTGCAGCAGCTAGAAATTTTCTCCGCTAATGATCCTACCCATTCAGAGATCATAGTGGCAAATGGACGCTTTAGGAAGTTCGGAAACTGTAAGCACAAAAAGTTAGGTAATAGGAAAGCTAACGGATTGGCCATGGTCAGACTTTGGCGGATATGATGACGTGGATGACGAACAGTGCAGAGAATTCTGCTTGAGCGATTGCTACTTTGCAGTTGCCATTTACGGAAATAGGATTTGTTGGAAAAAGAAGCTTCCACTCTCCGACGGACGGATGAATCGCAACGGCACAACAAAGGCTCTTATCAATGTACTCAAAGGTAATTACTCATCACAGCAACTGGAGACTCATCCACAGTTATGCCGAACGAAAAGAAATCGAACAGTTCTTATAATTGTTGGATCACTCCTGCTGGGCAGTTCTGTGTTTTTTAATTTCTTTCTGCTAGTAGCAGTTTCTCTTCTTCTGCTCTATTTATATCACAAAAGACTTTTGAAAACTCCTCTGGATTTAAGTTTGTTAGGAAGAAATCTGCAGTCATTTACTTACAAAGAGCTAGCAGAAGCTAAAGATGGGTTCAGGGAAGAGGTGGGTGAGCGTGGTTTTGCCACAGTATACAAAGGAGTATTGGGTCCCAATTCTAGAAAATTTGTTGCAGTAAAAATGTTGCATATGGTAGTACGAAATAATGATCAGCAATTCAAAACTGAGGTTAGCACAATCGGCCAGACCCATCATAGGAATCTAGTCCAATTGCTGGGATTCTGTGAGGAGGGGCCACACTGGCTTCTGGTTTATGAGTTCATGAACAATGGTTCTTTGGAAAGGTTCACTTTTGGAAGTTTCAGGCTCAGCTGGAATGAGCGGGTGCAGATTGTGCTCAGTATCACAAAGGGACTAATATATTTACACGAAGAATGCAGCCTGCAGATCATACATTGTGATATAAAGCCTCAAAACATACTCTTAGATGACTACTTTACTGCAAAAATTTCTGATTTTGGTGTATCCAAGCTTTTGAAGATGGATCAGACTCGAACGACGACACACATCAGAGGAACCAGAGGGTATATAGCCCCCGAATGGTACAAGATAACTTATCGATCACAGTTAAGGTGGATGTTTATAGTTTGGTATCGTGTCACTGGAGACCATTTGTTGTAGGAGGAACTTTGTTCCAGAAATAGGGGATGAAGAGAAAGTGACACTGTCAAATTGGGTTTATGAGTACTGCAATGGAGGAAGATTAGACATGTTATTTGAAGATGATGAAGAGATGGTGAATGGGGACATGAAGATCATCGAGAGGCTCTTGATGGTGGCATTATGGTGTATTCAGGAGGATCCATCACTAAGGCCTTCAATGAAGGTGGCCAGAATGTTAGAAGGAATTGTTGAAGTGCCTATGACATCATCTCCTTCTGCAGCCAGTTAGCACCTTCAGCATCCTCCTTGTTGAGAATGTGAAAGGAGTCTGTTTGTTGTTAGTTGAATTATAATTTTTTTCCGGTATTCATTCCCTTTACTTGGGTCATTTAGCTTCTATATATGGAAAGACATTTCCAGTAAAAGTTTTTGCAATATGGTGTTTATGTAGTTTTGTTAGTTCTAGTATTGCAGTTCTAGATTGAAATAAAATAAAAAAAAATAAAAAAAATGTTCGACTCTTATCCAAACTAGTACACCTCAATGGCAGGTGATGGAGTAATGGAAGTTTGCAAGCCTGCTACCACGTTCTTAGGTAGTTAACATAGTTATGATCCTTTGGACTGAAAATATGAACTTGGTTCCTGTTTTAGCGAGAGTTGGTTCAATATTTGGTACTTACATTCGCATACTTGCACCGTTTGTGGCTATATGCTAAAGCCTATTTTAGATTCAGTTTTACACCTTCCCAACATTGCGATGTCTCCTCAATTTTGAATAGAAATGTTGAACAGTTGGGGGCTTTCAGCTCTTTCCAGATTCGATATCACCTGTCTTTGTTCGTGAAAAAAACCCCAAGGGTTTATTACAGAGACCAAATCTCTCTTGGCATTTCAAATGTGTTTATAGAATGCTGTCAACATGTTACTGGAAGAACCTACGAGACATATTACTGGAAGAATATGGGTTCATTCTGTATCAAATAGCACTAGCATCTTAAGACTTCTTTTTTGGAGAGAGCCGTCAATCGAACAACTGCATATGATGGGATAACTCATTTTTCCTATCGGCTCATAGAAGTTCAAGTGAAGCTACGTATCTCCTTGGGTATCAACATATCCGTGATGTCAGCCAGAAAATATTGAACTGCGTCCCACCTCCATCAAAAAGGGTCATCTAGCTCTAGGTGAAGTCAGGACCTAGTAATGACCGAATGTCAACATTGTTCAGCACAGATTATTCGTCTACTTCCATGTGAAATATCATCAAAGGCATTGACCTCCATTTTCCACATGAAGGAGATTCCCGAGAAAACTATCGTCCCTATATGTTCATATGGAATGGCTTGATAAATTTGGTGTGCAAGAAATGATCAGTGCCAAAATGTACAACCAAATCTCTCCTCAATCTTGACCTGCTGGCACTCCGTGATTGATGTTGCTAAGTCAGATTCCACTGACAGCCATTATAACACTCAGCAGTACTCTTATGCAATATGGGACCTATAAGCATCACATACTTAGCCACATTATCACCAAACGACAACTTCAACCAAGGTGCCTTCAAGCTGAACTTTGATTTTGCCCCCAAATACAATGCAAGGCCCAATTTGGCTGAGGGCATCTTAAGTTAAACCTCGGAAAACAGAGGTGATCTAAACATTGGTTCACCAAATTTAAAGGTTTGCCTATTGCCCAACAGAACCAGTCCATCCAATGACAATCCCGGCAATATTGGAAGGACATTACTACATGATTGAATATACAGGTGTGCTTGTATTCTATATATCATTACATTCCCGTGCAGCCATAATGGAGCTAACTTTGCATTTTATTGCTCCTGTACACAATGTCCCCTAGGCAGATCTAAATGGCATACCATTCTCGCTCTAAACACAAAATCTCCACTATCAAGCGTGGAAGCCGAAGCTAAACAATCACCATTTGGGTCATTAAGTAAAACTCTGCAGTCGGCCATTGTTTGAAATTTCGATCTTTCAGCCGCCGGATTGCCTCCATTTCTCGTCCAGACTGGTTTTTGTAGTAACTTTTTCGAACCAAGTTGCGAGTAAGAAAAGATATTCTGAAACTGGTTTGAATCCGAAAGGGAATTCTCCGGAGGGAGAAGTCATGTTTTGGCCTTCATCCAGTGCTGGAGGAATCCTCAACAGAGCTCCATAAAAAGCACTTCAATTGACCACAAATTACTTTGTCATGATCAACACCACTTTTAGATAATTCAACTCATTCATCTAATTTCTCATTGCTAGATAAGACATGGTTGCGGGGAATCGAACCTATAACCTGCAAGATTGAGACCTACTCTTGCTCTAGAGTACAATACTTAAACCAATTTTTGCCATAATGTGTTCATTCCTGTCTATACGAGCATATTCATTTCTTTTATCTTTCATCTCCTAAGCATATACTTACGAGGAGTTTTTCTTTGCAATTTTTCATTTTGTATTTTTATAAGGGAGAGCTCAATCTAAGGGAGTGCATGTGCCATTTCTTATATCTATCTTCATTCACATACATTCCTCCTTTTCCAACCTTTTTGATATTGGCAAAAGGAGAAAATGTGTTAAGAGAAGAAAGTTCACTTTACTTTGCAGTATTTTTCACCTTCTTTTCAAAGCTTTTTTTCATCATCAAAAAAGATAAGATTGTTAGCCCAAGCCCATTGATGTGGATAATAACAAAACTTTCCAATTTGGTTTTTAACTTGGTTTCTGCATGTGCAAGAATATCTTAAATGGTTAGTAACAACTGAATAAGGACTAGATCAAGAATTAGGATTTAAAGATCAATCTTCTCAATTCATAGAATCTAGTTGACTATAAATCAAGATCTCAAATAGTTAGGGAAAACGACAAAAAACTGATTGACCTTGAAAAATTAGTAAGCTATTTTTAATTAAAACTTTATGGTTTTGCAAATCCAATCAACTTGTTTTAAAAAATAGTTAACCATCATGGATAAGTTTGATTGAAAAATTCTATGAAGTTCATGGTAAGTTTTAGTTAATCAAGTCATTAGTTGTTCTAGAAGATTACAACTGTTTTTACTAAACTCAACAAAAGAAATCAACTATTTCAAAATCCGGTTATTTGTCGAAGATTAGTGAGTTTGAAGTGAATGCAAAAAGTTCAAGACTGATTCCATTTGAAAAGAAAAGTCAACTATTTTGAGAGAATTTAACTATTTTCAAAATCCAATTGATTGTAGTAAGAAACATAGCTGATTGCATTTGAAGCAACTTTCAATACTTTGCAAAGAGTTATTGGATTGCAGTAGCTAATGAATCAACTCAACTATCTTTATTGAATCAACTATTTTCATTTTAGTTAAAGGCCAACTTGAAGATATTTTTGCTACAAGTTTTGGTCTTATGTTGTCTATCTTTCTAATGGTAAGGACCCATCCCTGATAGTAGATACTAATTTTAGTTAAGTCAAACCCTCCTGGCTCCCAACTCTAGGTAGTGCCACCCACCCTCCCTACCACCTATGGGCTGTCATCCATCCTACAGAGTCAACTATTTTCATTTCAGTTAAGAGACAACTTGAAGCTATTTTTTTTTACTTAAGAGAATCCAGTTGACAGTTTGTGCAAAACAATCAACCACATGAAAACAAAATTGGTTCTAGTTCTAGGTTGAAGAATAGTCTAATAGCATAGCTGATGCTTATGAGGTTGACATCAAGAATATTTTACTATATTAAGAATACAATTGTCAATCCAAAAAGAACATTAATCTATTTTAGTAAATAGGTTGTTGAGATTTTATTTTCAAATTTGAAATTTTGCCTCTAGATGAGTTGTATCCATTTTTAAACATTAAAAAATTCATCTCCAATGGATTAGTTGGCCCCCATACTATAAATTGGAACTTTAGTAACCCTAGAACAGCTTTTGGAAGAACTGAACATTAACTCCAATTAGCTTTTGTTCTAATTCTTTCAATCTTTTGTATTTTAAAACCTTTTGTCATATATGCTATTTTTAAATTCTAAAAATGCATGATTTGTGGAATTTTAGGATTTTACAAAAATTGAGGTAATTGTGGAATTGAGAATTTTAGAGATTAAACCACGAGTTAAAACCTTAATAATTGTAATGTATTTGGGAAATAGAATCCAACGCCACTAAGAATGCAAAAATCGAAGACCGGAGGAAGAATGGCCATTATTTTAATTTCTATATTTTATTAAATTTGCAAAATGGGGTAAAACGGTAAATTTATGCAGGGCCCACGGACTAGGCGCGGGAATCCAAGAAGTGATATCCATTAGGGGGGGCTTTAAATGCGCTTCCCTGCCTATCTTGTTTCCCACAATCATTCTCTTGTTTTGTGTGCCACTAGCGATAGATCATTGGCGACTGCTTCTTTTCTGGCAAGGGTGCTGTTTCCACTTCCTGTTAGCACGCAATGGATTTTGGCTTTAATAAGCCATCTTGATTGAGGTAGGCCGTCTTCTTACTCTCCTCATTTCTGATTAATTTCGTGGTTTATGTTATTTTTTATTTTTAACGCCGAGAAACAGCATGGATTGTAGTTTTCCGGTGAAGTGATATGCGTTACTGTTTCCTTCAAAATAAACCAATGAAACAGTATCATATGCATAATCTGAAGTGTTCATCTTGGGCATGATGAACAGAAAACAAACCCATAAAATTTTCATGGTGATCTAACGGCTAGAGATGCCGAAAACTCTAAAAACAGTAATGGGGAGATTTTTAGAAACGTGATAAAAATCGTGTAAAAACTTGAGATAATGAAAAAATTGCTTGATAGAAAGCTTAAAAATGTAATGGGTGAGAAAAATGGAGTGAAACGATGCAAAAATCGCACCATTTGGACCACTAGGGGATCGCCGGTGGCAACTGAAGTCCGACTATCATCTTGGGCGATGGTGGGCTAGCCAGTCGTTGTTCTTTGCGATGGTTACCTAGCGGGAGACGTTGTGTGGCGAATACAGCACGGGCTGCGCATGTAGTACACGTGCGAGTGGCACGCATGCTCTGCTCATGCGTCACGTGCGGCGCAATTTAAAACCCCTTTTTCTTATTTTTTGGATTTTCTGAGTCGTCCATTCACAAAAAATGTGATTTTAGGAGTATAGAGGTCCAAATCATGATATGAAAGATGTGTTGTGATCGTCTTGACAATATGGACCTAGATTCAGGATAAAAACCTAGCTTTGAGTACCTTTTAAATAGTTAAATCACTAAATAACATTAGATGACTTAGATCAGGTCGATCAATGGATGATCATGCCTTAGAACCTGATTGTATACATCGAATGTGAGATGATCTAGGAGATTAGAAGAATAGATCTCATTAAATTGTCAAGAAAAGTAATCTTGACAGTTAATCTAATCAAGTGCCTTGGGGTTGGCTTATTAGAGAACGATTTAACTATCAAATTGAGGTGTAATTATGGAGACATGTTTAAATTACTAAATAAACACTGAAATTAGAAGGATCATGATAAGAATAGTTATGATTGATGATTAGATGTCAATTATGAATGTTATGGAGAGATCCAACAGTCGGATCATCTCCAAATCTCACGAGACATTAGAGACTGACCTTTCATTGGATAAGGGGCATAAATTAAGTGGATTATGACATAAATTGATGATCAAAGACTACAAATGTTCATCTAGATGTTAGAAAAACCTACATCTAGTACATGACTGACCCGATAGAGGGTTAACCAAATGATCTGGGCTGTTGATCCAGGATTTACGGCCAGATCAATGAAGTTATCAGTTGGATTTGTTTACTTTTAGATGTGGGAACGCTGAGTGATAGATGACTTATGATGTGACAGGTACGTCAAAATGCACAACGTGACATTGCCCACGCGCTTGAATGGAGTACCGTATTTATCGAGGTAGGTGATTATATTCGAGAATTTTCCTTGATTTCATGATCATGACTTCTAAATTGAAATTCTTGAGACAGGTGTTTTATGCCTTATCATGTTTATTACTTCGCTTTTGATAGCATGACATTGATAATACGATTATCCATGTTTTCACACGTGATGATTTATACTTTATCATGTATTTTGATTCAGCCTATTGAGGTTATTTCACTTGGGAGTTTTCATGATTTATAACATGTTTTGTTGCATTATGACGAGTGCTTCTACTTGGTGGGTACTATGCTAGGAGGTTGTAGGGTTGGCCACTCACCCTTTGATTTTGTGATGATGATGATTAGACACTGTCCTTGAGTAGTACAGAGCCAGGTACATAGGTGGTGGTATCATGGGTAGTCCCCCCTATGGGTCCGTTCCCCCTGTGGGGAAGGAGAAAGTCTTTCGTTTGTTTTAACTTGAACAGTGTAAGTAAACTGTTGGAAAAATCCTAACAATTTTTGTAATGACAATAGTATGATGAAAATGATGAAGGATCAGAAATGATTACAACTATTGAGAACCTGAGAAAGTTGAGAGGAGTATGGTATTGGCTTAAACTTGAAGCAGATTTATTGGACGAATAAATTCTAATATGGGAAAAATCATTGAAAATTGATGAAATAAGATCCTAGTGTTCTTATGGATGAAATATATAATTTTAAAATGAAAACTGGTGAGTTTAGTGTATAAAGAGGTGTTGAAAGCTAGTCATTAATGAAAAGTAAATGTCTATAAATCATTCGGAGGATTTTCAATTACAATTGGAGATACATAGCACTTGAAGGAGATAACAATCCTTTTATGATAATAGTTAGTGGTAATGATGTGAATCAAGTGGGGAGAGATATTTATTGAAGTTGATGTGGAGAATGAATATTGCTGTGAGAATAAGGTGAGATAAAAATTAATGAGTTCTTGCGCTTATAAAAATATTGATATTAAACATTAGTGGGGAGTGAATACTTTCAAATTGTTTTTAGGGTTTTAATTATGATTTGAAGTACATATTACTTGGAGGACGTGATGACTAAATTGTGACAATAATTCTTGAATAGAAATGATTTTGTAATAAATCAACTAGAAAGAAAAACATACGAAGTGAATGAGGCGAGATTTACATCAAACACTGACAGAGATGATAGTGTGGTTTTTTATGATTAAGGAAGCATTATAAAGTTAAATTTCTTTGGGTGTGAAATAAATCAAGTTGTAAATGATTTCAATTGATATGACCATGAAATAATTCATTAGTTCAAGAAAGTGAAATAGCCGAAGTGAGGATACTAAAAATATAATTACGAGGATTTTAAGGATGGTTATTTGAGAATATGTGTTCTTCTATCACTAAGACTTTTATCTAGAAGGTCCTTGGGAAGGCCTATGATAATTAGTATTTTTGAAAACTAAGGAAGTTTGCCACTTGAAGAGAAGGATTAGACATTTCAATGGTACTGAACCAATATACTCAGTTGAAGAGACTTGCCCTAACTCCTTCACCATGAAGAATGAGCCATGGATAGATTGTTATTTGTTGACAAATGTATTGAGGAATCAGATGATTATGTCACATTCTACACTGGTTGCAAGGTTGCATACATAACCTCTATGTAAAGAGGGATCCTTTTAGGTCAAGACTGATCGCAGAAACTCGGATATGGGTAGTTCGAATCTGCGCAGTAAGGGCAAGAGACCTTTCATTGACATGACTGTAGAGGCTATTAAGCTAGTGACATTTGATCAAGCGGTGTTGGGATACGAAAGAGAGACATAATGTGTACTAGTGGTAAGGATAAACACGTGGACAACTGTGTCCTAGAGTTAGTGGACCACTGCAGTAGTAGTAATGACATCAGTAGCTGCCATCACAGTGGCAACCCTTTAAATGTTTTGACTGTGGAGAGTTAAGATACTCCTTTAGAGATTATCCCAGTGGACAATGAGTCAGATTGATTGACATTGAAGACAAGGCAGAGATGGCCCCACATTGGTAATGATGATTCATTAGATATCTTTACATTTACATGCAGATCATGCTTTTGACTGTCATTATCATTACTTGAAGTAAGTATTAACCTCAACCCAAGTTAAGGAAGGCGCCTTCTTGATTGTTGATAGACATACCAAGATCCTCCTTGATTTAGGATCCAGTCACCCTTGTAGTTTGAGTGTTAGCACTCTGATGAATGTGCCTTTATATGTATTTAAAGATCCTTGGATTGGAGGTTATAACACTGATTGACAAGTTATTGAAACTTGTAAGTACTTTTAACAAGTACTGGTGGAAATGATGACGAGTGAGAGGATAGATACTGACTTTATCGTCCTCGATTTGAGGGATTATGATATCATCCTTGGGATGGATTCCATTGTTGGAGGATAGTTGATTGTAGTGAGAAAAAAGGTACTTTTGATATACCGGATAACTGTTGATCTCACTCTTGAGTAAGAAGGGGCATCACTGAGATTTGAGTTAACCTTGCCTTGAAGGCAATATAGTACTCATCTAATGTACCGAGTTCTCATGGTTTGTGATTGTGGATGATAGAGAACGACTATAAATTGAGCACATAGAGAGTGTGTGAAGATTCACGATCTTCTTGAGGAGGTTTCAGGATTTTACGCCATGAGAGATTGATTTTTATACTAATTTGACATCATATATAGTGTCATTTTCTAAAGTGCCATATAGGATGGCCCCAGCTGAGCTGGAAGGGTTCTAGCTTAACAAGAGATTATTAGACCTAGTGGGTCTTCATGAAATGCATTAATCCTCTTTGTGTGAAGAAAAATAGATTCTTATTGCTAAGCACGGATTGCTAATTGTTTCATAACTCCATGGTGGAGAATTGATATTCTTTATCATATATTGATGATCTATATGATCAGCCTTGGATGGTGCATAGTATCGGTGGATAATGATTTGAGGTTTGGTTATCACTAGTTGGGGATTGTGACTGAAATGTCTTTAAGACAATTTTTAAAACTTGTTATGATTGCTACAAGCTCTGAATCATATAAATTGATGAATAGTACATAGATAGTATGTATGGATATGATGGGTTGAATTTCTAATGGTTGTTGAGATGAGTTATGACTATATAGTGAATGATGTTTTCTATATATCATAACTTTGCAGAGCACAGGAAGTTCTTGTGTATTATTTTGAGTATCTAAAGGACTCATCTTTTGCTATAAATGTATGTGAGTAGGAATTATGGTCAAAGAAGATGAATTTTCTTGACCGCGATACCTCTACTGATAGAGAGACGATCTATGAGGACTACGATAATTTGGGACTAGTTAAACTAATGACTAAGGTTGATAATCTCCTTAATCTGGTGAACTGTTAACATTAGGTTATTGAGTTCTCCAGGATAGCAGTGACATGGATATTACTTATATTATGCATATGAGATTGATTTCTCATGTAGGTGAGATGTGTGATAGTAAAGTATGTTTAGTATGAGAGCATTTTCTTATGTGTAATCAACTTGAAATTTTGGCTTATACTTATGAGTAGCTGATGAGGGTGGGTGGGCAAGGCACTGACATGCTTCTAGGTGGCGAGCTTCTAAGTGGTAGGCTTCCATTTACTCACATTATGATTGTGCTGTGAACTGGATTTTTGATTAGCATGTGATTGCCTATTACTGAGTTGGCATGCTCTAAGTTTGATTGGTACATGATTGCCTATTACTGAGCTAGTATGCACTGATTTTGATTAGCATATGATTGCCTGTTGATGAGCATATATGCTCTAATTGGACGTAGAATTGCCTATATGTGAGTTGTGACACTTCAATTTTGTTGACATGGTGATTTACTTATTCTAAAGATGTAAACAAATGATTAACTCTTGGATGAGATTATGATTTATGTAAATTGCATTATATGTTGTTATGATGTGTTCTAACTACAATATAATTATTGGATTCAAAATGGTTTGAAACATACATTGGTTTATAGGTATGAGTTGTTATTTGAGGAGATAACATGATATGAAATTGTTTATTGACATTTGACTCTGAAATGATCATACCATATGTGGGTCTTATGATATGGGGATGCTTTTAGAATTATTAAGGAATGACATGGAAAGAATTTTGAGGACAAAATTTTCTATAAGGAGGGGAGGATGTCATATCTGCTATTTTTAATTTCTAAAAAAGCGTGATTTGTGAAATTTTAGAATTTAGCAAAATTTGAGGCAATGGTGGAATTGATAATTTTAGAGATTAAATCACGAGTTAAAACATTAATAATTGTAATGTGCTTGAGAAATGGAATCCAATGCCACCAAGAACGCAAAAATCAGAGACTAGAGGAAGAATGACTACTTATTTTAATTTTTATATTTAATTAAATTTGCAAAAGGGGGTAAAACAGTAAATTTATGTGGGGCCCACGGACTAGGCACTGGAATCCACAAAGTGATATCAATTAGGGGAGGCTTTAAATGCGCCTCCATGCCTATCTTGTTTCCTGCAATCCTTCCCTTGTTTTGCGTGTCCCCGGCGACAGATCCCCAATGACTGCTTCTTTTTCGACAAGGGCGCCGTTTCCACTTGTTGTTAACACGCGCGATGGATTTTGACTTTAATCAACCATCTTGATTGAGGTAGGCCATCTTCTTACTCTCCCCTCTCCCCATTTTTGATTAATTTCATGGTTTATGTTGTTTTTTTTTTTTTTAACGCCAAAAAATGGTGGGGATTGTCGTTTTTCGGCAAAGTGATACGTGTTACTGTTTCTTTCAAAATAAAGTAATGAAATGATATCAAATTATGATATGAACCGTTTATTTGGGCATGATGAAACAAAGAACAAACCCATGAATTTTCATGGTGATCGGACGGCTAGGGATGCCGAAAAACTTTAAAAACAATAATGGGGAGATTTTTAAAAATGTGATAAAAAATGTGTAAAAATGTGAGATAATGAAAAAATTGGTTGATAGGAAGCTTAAAAATGGAATGTATGCAAAAAATGGAGCAAAATAGTGAAAAAATCACACCATTTGGACCACCAGTGGCAATTAGAGTCTGGCCGTCGTCTTCGATGATGGCGGGCCAACCAGTCGTCGTTCCTGGTGACAGTGATCTAGGGGGCGACGTCGGGCGGCATGCACATATGGGTGACTTTGGGCGGCGACCACACACATGCTCATCACACATGTCACGTGCGGTGCAATTTAAAACCCATTTTTCTTGAATTTTTGGATTTTTTTGAGCCGTTCATTTAAAAAAAAAAAATGTGATTTTAGGAGCTATAGAGGTCCAAATCACTATTTGAAAGATGTGTTGTTATCGTCTAGACAACGCGACCTAGATTCAAGATAAAAACCTAACTTTGAGCACCTTTTAAATAGTTAAATCACCAAATAATATTAGATGACCTACATCAGGTTGATCAATGGATGATCAGGCCTTAGAACTTGATTGTATACATCGAATGTGAGATGATCTAGGAGATTAGAAGAACAGATCTTATTAAATCATCAAGAAAAGTAATCTTGACCATTGATCTGATCAAGTGCCTTGGGGTTGACTGATCAGAGAGTGATCTGATCGTAAGATAGAGGTATAACTATGGAGACATGTTTAAATTACTAAATAAATACTAGAATTAAAAGGATCATGATAAGAAAAGTTAGGATTGATAATCATATGTCAATTATGAATGTTATGGAGCAATCCAACAGTCAGATCATCTCCAAATCTCATGAGACGTTAGGGACTGACCATTCATTGGATAAGGAGCATAAATTAAGTGGATCATGACATAAATTGATGATTAAAGACTACAAATATTCATCTAGATGTTATAAAAACCTACATCAAGTATAGGATTGACTTGATAGAGGGTTAACTAAATGATCTGGGCTGTTGATTTAGGCTTAACAGCCAGATCAATGAAGTTATCATTTGGATTTGTTTACATTTAGATGTGGGAACACTGAGTGATAGATGACTTATGATGTGATAGGTATGTAAGAGCGCACGGCGTGACATTGCCCACGCGCCTCATTGGAATACTGCGTTTATTGAGGTAGGTGATTACATTTGAGAATTTTCCTTAATTTCATGATCATGACTTCTAAATTGAAATTCTTGAGGCAGGTGTTTTATGCCCTATTGTGTTTATTAAAACATGTTTATTACTTCACTTTTGATAGTATGACATTGATTATAAGATTATCCATGTTTTCACATGTAATGGTTTATACTTTATTATGTATTTTGATTCAACCTATTGAGGTTATTTCACTTGGGAGTTTTCTATGATTTATAGCATGTTTTGCTGCTTTATGACGGGTGCTTCTATCCGGTGGGTACTATGCTAGGAGGGTTGTAGGGTTGGCCACCCGCCCTCTGACTTTGTGATGATAATGATTAGACATCGCCCTTGAGTGGTATATGGCTAGGTACATAGGTGGTGATATCATGGGTAGTCTTCCCTACAGGTTCGTTCCTCCTATGGGGATGGAGAAAGTTTCCTGTTATTGTGTCGACGGGGAGTGACAGTGGTTGAGATCCTTGTATGGTTGTCACTACAACATAATAGCCCATACACTTATTCTGTATGCTCATGTGGTATTTATATGTAGGTGAAGCCTATGTGGGTGGGCCTATAGGCTGGGCGAGCTACCTAGTGTGCGAGCTACAGGTGAGGGACCCTAGGTTTGGTATGCCTATGTGGGGGGACCTATAGGCTGGGCGAGCTACTTGATGTGCGAGCTATAGGTGAGGGATCCTAGGATTGGTATGAGTACTCATTACTGGTGATTGAGTGTCGTGGAATACTCTTAGGGCTTATTTTTGTACGGTGCCCTGTTTTATCATGACATGGATTATATTTTGATGTGGACACAGATTCTTATTGCATTTGATGGATGCTCATCCATGTTTTGAGCATGCCTTGCATGCAATGATGTTTTGCTTTGATATTGCATTGCCTTAGATGAAAAGCATGTTTTTGATCTTGATTGTTTCATTCAGATTTATAAGATTCATGAGCTTTACATTCTGAATGCCTGATGATTTCATTTACCTTATAAATGATTTACTCTATTGATACTTGCTATGATATTAGTACTCTTTGCAAGTGTTTATTACATGTTTTATTTCTCATAATCACTTACACAAACATAGCTTGTTGAGACATTGCTTTGTTTGCAATGTCTCAAATATAGAGAGTGACAATAAGTTGATGCGTCGATAGGGCAGGTAAAAGTGATGACAGTTTCCTAGTGAAGCATTGAGGATGTTCAAAGATAATAAGGTTTGTTTAGGACCTCACTTTGGGTTTTGAGTATGAACTGTACTTTAATTAAAATTGCAATGTAACCTGGAGGTAATAATATGAATTCATGTTGGATGTGGTGGCTGTATAGAGAGACCCTAAGTATTTTGTCATGACTTGATTTTCTTATCCATTATTGGAGTATATATTTGATTGTGTGGATGGGCGTGGAGATTGAGTCTCCTATATGTTATGTCTTATATTATGTTTATCAGATTATTTTGTATTACAATGGTTCAAAATACAAAGGAGACTCTGCCGAATTTTCGGTATAAATGGTATTTTATTTCACCATTAAATCCGTAGTTTTGTGGTTGTATGAGTCCCCAGATTTTGAAAGAAATGCTTTCATTTAATTATTTGTTTTGGTCACTTTAAAAATCAAAGTTTTTAAAACAGGGATCTCGACTATTTTTATAAATTGTTATTATATTGTTGTTAAATCTCAGGGCGCCACACCTTTTTTCTCAAATATTTGTTATGAAGCTTTATGTTCCGAGACAGAAAAAACCATCTTCTTTAAAGATTGTGTTTGAGAAAATGATGTTGCTATCTTGTTTGTGGATAGTTTTCAAAGTGTTTGTGAGAAAACAATGCTTACTACAAGTACTTTAGTCCTTTATCTATAAGCCATCACAAAGCCAATTAGTGTGCAAAATCTTGTAGAGAGTTAGTGGATCTCAAGATAGGTGTCGCCTTTGAGAGAGTGAAAGCTTGTTCCTTGTATTGAATGTCTAATTTTAGCTTAAAAAATCCTTGATTTAGCATCTAATTAGATCATTTAACCAATCAACTTTGAATTTTTAGACTAAAATTGTATTATAGTTCCAATTGATTATATAATCATTAGTTTGTAATATTTAACGATTAGATGATCATCATAGCTAATTGGATGATTAAATCATGATTTGGATGAATCTAATTGGATTTTTTTATGTTGTATATTAATTCAAATAAACTTGGATGTTGCAGATCGAGTTAATTGGGAGTAGATCGTCAAATGATATATGGGCCCCACTTAACAAGATGGACTTGGACAAGGAATCTTGCAGATCTTGAGCATAAGGAAAAGCTGAAGAAATTCTATTAAATGCTAAAAAAGAGCCGAAAGAGGAAGGCTGGAGGGGAGGCTCCAAGGTGGGTAGGCAGTCATAGAAGAGAGGCGGAAGCACCGTTTTTCTCCACCTCTCAATCCATCCCTCTTTGGATCTTTGCTGTCTCTCTTGATCCCTCACACCACGCTATCTCTGTACCCCTTTGGTTCACGACTCTTCTTCGTTAGATCTATTCTTCTGTTCGTCTCTGCTACCAACCTGACAAGGACTGCAAGACCCCTCGCTTCCTCTTTCTATGTTCCGTATTTCTCCTTGCTCTGAGTCTTTGTTCACTAATCTAGTCACACTGCTTCTCCTTCTTCGGCCTCACATCCTCTCCCTCTCCCTCTCCCTCTCCGCCCTTCACTAATACAACGCATTACTACTCAGCACAACACGGAGGTGACATCTCAGCACCACACCCCCAGCTTTGGCTCTTCCTTGACACTGACGAAGGAGAGAAGGCTCCATCTCGGAAACCAGCCCTCCATCCCTCTGCCAAAAGTTTCATTCCTTCTATTTGATCGTGCTTGTTCCCCTTAGATCTGCCTGCCTTCTCTTCAAATTCCAATTTTTTTTGTACTATCTATGACTTCTGTTCATGTTCCTTTTATTTGCATAGTCATTCTTGTTTTTCTGCTCAATCTTCATTAGTTTTCCTTGGGGCATCATAGCTGATTCCGATCAATTTCTTGGATTGTTCAACCCCGGTGGAGGAGATCCGAGAGAGGAGGCTCAATTGCGGCTTCTCTCCTTCATCTCCATTTCTCTGCTCCTCCCACCAATCCCTCTATCTCTCCTCATCTTTCTCTTCATTCCTCTGCCACCTACCAACACCAATTTCCCTTATTCTCCTATCTGCACCCATCACCCGAACAGCCCTTTCTCCCAATCTCCAATCTCCACTCTCATCTCGCTCTTACCGGATTCTACTCTCCAACCGGCCCTGCCTAGATCTCTCACAACTCCAGCCTCATCAGCCATCTCCCCAATTCATCCTCACCATCCGACGACCAAAAGCACCAATCATCGGCCAGACATTGCCTTTCCTCTATCTCATCCCCCTATTTTACCTCACGCACGGCCTCAGCTTCACCTCCTCTCTGTTTCCCCCTCTAATTTCACTGGTTTCCCTCTCTGCTTCTCCCCATCTCTGTTCCTTAGGTTGCCATCCCCTCTCCTCACCCTCTTCACATTCCTGCGTTTTCTCCCTGGTCGAAGAAGATGAATTTTTCCCCAGAAATTCCAACAGTGCTCTTTACACTTAAATTTAAATGCCATTCATGCCCTGTCTTGTCTTTTTCCTTATTTCGTCTTTATGTGCATTCATGTTTTACTTTATATAGGATAGCTTATTCTTGGATTGTGTTATTTACATTTTATTTCAAGAACAGATAGAGCTTAATTCAAGGTTATTTATTTAGCTCATTTTGTCATTTTATTAAATAGCACCTGTTGTGATTAGTTGTGTGACACAATAATCAAAATAGGAAAGTTCTAGTTAATTGCCATTTTCTTTCATTTCATATTGTTTAAATTCAAGAAATTGTTTACTCATGGATTGCTCAATGAACTTAATTTTTAATTTTGTCAAATTATAATTAAAATTTATATAAACTCCAACATTTAAGTCAAGTCTCTGTGGAATTGACCCGGACTTGCACTAGCTATTCTACAACAGCCGTGCACTTGCGAAAAACTCAACACCTTGGTTGGCTTGGTGAACCATTATAATTTTTTTTTTGTCTAACTTCTGGTGTGTGATACTTTTGATTTCTAAAAAATTTCTTCTTGTTGAGCACTTTGTACAAAAGCTTTTAAAACTTGATTTGAGCCTAATTCTCCTTGACTTGAGACCTTACATATACATCTTAAATATGTTGTCATTTTTTGATTAATGATAGATAAACTCAAATCTTTAATTGATGAAGCATATTATATGTGCTTGCAGGAGCACATATTTGGCCCATATGCTTGGTGATCCAAACCATTAGTCTTGTTAGTGGCGCAATATTTGCATGATATCCCAAAATTGTTGTTAAGTTGATTATGGAGATTCTTTTTTAGGTAGCAATATATGTAACCCTTCTTTTTACACATGAGCTCCTCACTAAATGGCATGAATAGTTATAAATGTAGATGGGCTCACGTTTTACAAGACCCTAACCATTCATAACATTGACCTTGACTTAGATGAGTCATGATCTAAAATTCTTATCTGTAGTATCATTCTAACAATTTTGCATCTAAATGACTAGTGAAGCATTTTACTGTTCATTTTGTAACTTGAGAAAATGGTGACGAGGATCATCCAATGGATGAGAATTTTGGATCACAACCTATCTAAGTCAAGGAAAATATTATGGATGATTTGAATCTTCAAAAATTGAGAACCACCTAGAGTTCCATTTGTTTATACATTAGTGACGAGCTCGTAAGGAAAAATAGGGGGTGGATGTATGGCTACCTTTTTGTGCAATCATAAATAATATGATTACTGTTAAGTATCCATTTTGAAGGGGAGCCTTGGCGCAACCGTAAAAGTTGTCGTCATGTGACCTTGAGGTCACGGGTTCAAGGTGTGGAATCAACCTCTTGCAAAATGCAAGGTGCCTTGCCTGTTATAGTGTAACACCCCGGAGTTCCAACAGTTACAATATTGTCCACTTTGGGGTGCCTATACACCCCTCACGGTTTTGTTCTTACCCAGTTTCCTAGGAAAAACCCGTTGTAACCGTTAGAGTTTCCCGAATTCTTATAAACAACCCAGTTTCCTCTCCCCAGGCAATGTGGGACTAACTCTCTGTCCCTCACCCCAGCCTAGAAGCCTGCCAGCCTTCTCTTGGCTCGCCCTCATCGGCCTAGGGCTTCACATCTTCCCCCCTTATAGAACACGCATCCCTGCGTGATAGCCACGGCTAGGCGCCCGCATGCGACTAGCCACCACAACACGAGGGAAACTAGTTATGATACCAACTGTGACGACCCGTGTTTTTCAATGCTTTTTTTTTTTAAATAAAACTTTTCAAAAGGTGGGGCCCCAATTTTATATAAAAAAAACCAAAATAGTGAAAAATAATTTCAATCAAATTTCATTTTTAGAAAAATCCTAAGGTCAACCATTGACGCAAAACAAGATTATTATTTTTTTCCAAGTAAACATGTTTAAAATAGATTTACTATTCCAGGATCATCCAGTCATCAGCCACATTCTCATAATAGTATAATCAAGTCCAATAACATATATATACATACACAGTCCATGTGAAATCAAAACATACCTCTAAATGAGACTTTTCGATCACTATTCTTCTAACTCCTCATATGTCCTATCTTTCTTTAATATCTGAGGCATTGCAAAAATAACGCAATGCATCAGCAAGCAATGCTTGGTAGGTACATAGACATTTAATGTATATTAATGGAATAAAATCGAATAATCATATTGATACAATGAGTAAAGAAATTTTCTACAAGAATATAATTATTTTAAGCAATGCTAATAAAATCTCAAAACATCATATACGATAAAACATGCATCTCATGGATTTAAAAGATGATATAATCTCATGTAAATGAGCATTCAATAATAACAGGGCACCCTAGGGTACATGGGTCCCATGAGTATCTCATACACTTGTATCACAGATCATGAGTACTCATATCAAACCTCTGAGTGTCGTCACCATAACGGGAGACTTAGCATTTGTCCCCATGGAAAGGCCCGGATTGGTAGTGTGGACTATCCATGTTACCAACCCCTACCGAAAGCCATCTATGGGCAAGTGTCTATCATATCACAATCATATCACATCACATCACAAATCTCAGAGGGTGGGTGGGTGGCCCTCTCCCTCCTAGCATGACATCCACTGAGTGAGAGCACCCGTTATAAAACTCAAAACACAAAATCACATATTTCGAAAACCAGAAGCACTTGTCGCTTGCAATCCCTAAGGCACGCCCCTCATCCTGGGGTTAACCTCTAAAAGGACCAGCCCCCAAGCCTCCACTTTCCTTTCTCATGAAAATTCATCAATTTCAGTGATGCAGTAAAGAAAGATAATTTTCTAATTGTGCATAAGTAGATAATCTTAATTTCATAAAACCATTGGTCATAATCCATTCAATACATGATTGAAATCAAATAGCGATCATAACATAAAACTCTAAATCTCACAAAATCATCAATTAATAATAAGTGCAATTTAATCACAATCAATCATGATGCCATGATAATACAAGGTTTTAAAATCAAAACAAAACATTAAATGTCGTCACCTACCTCAATGTGAGATCACCCAACTCAAGCATATAATCTTCATAGCTTGCACATTCAGATGTACCTGTCAGTACCACAATATTATTTTGCGTTATTTATCATATTATAATAGAATCTATGATGATCCAACCATTGGATCATCCTCTAAGATCTTGAATTATGATTTGGTTCTTAATTTAGTCTCATCTCATGTCCATTTGTTTGTTTTTATGTGTGTCTAACATTTATACCTTAATCTGATGGTCAGATCATCTTTAGATCAATAATTTCCCAAGATCTGGTTCAGACCAATGGTTTAGATCAATTTCTAGAGTAGTCACGCTAATATGCCCGTTAGAACCCTTATTTATTATCATATTTTATCTCATTGTTCAAGTCTTGAGGCCTGATCACCCTTTGATCAGTTGGTTCTAAGTTATTAATTAATATTTTATAATTTAACTAATCTAAAATTAGTTAAATGTAGCTTTTAAAGCTAAATCTAGGTCCGCATCATCAATACGGTTGCAACGGATGTTTTCACTCAACCTCTATAGCTCCCAAAATCAAGTTTTTTGTGAAAAGACTTCATAAATTAATTTATTAATTTATAGGGGTAAGTACATGTGCATCGACTTACACTGGTGGTGCGGTTTGCACCTGCTTACACCAGTGCACTGCGCGCCCAGGACACCCAATGCGTTCCGAACGTCCGGGACAACGCACAAGAGCGTCCCATGCACGTGTGTGATGGAGCACCCGCATGCACGCGTCTGTGTCTGTTCTTCTTAGTGGGCGTCTTGGGCGTACTATCCATTGGGGACGATGAGCCCAAGCTGTCCACCTTGTTTTGATTTGATTAGAGCCCCATAAGCTTTGATCTTTTATCTATTTTCACCGTTCCTAGGGTTTTTGGGTCCAAAGATCACAATGAACAGCTTATATTTCTCATTTGAGGTGTCTTTAACATGGGTCTAACCATGCTCCACAGTTTTGAATCCATAGGCCATCCAACGGCCATTTTGATCCAATCTAGTCCAGATCTGTGAGGAAAAAGTTGGAAAACAAGATAATTAACAAGTTAAAGTATGTAACTTACCTGATTAGAGCCGGAGATGGGAGATTAGAGCCCTCTAGTACATGCAAACTTCAACTCATTTTTGCGACATGCACAGGGGAAAACAAGGGTTCTCCTTTGGTTGTTTGGTATGGGAATGGAAGGGGAAACTTGCATTTAATAGGCTAAATCATGATTTTTCTGAATGGGAGGTAGATCAAAATGACTCCCTTTAATTTACGTCCTTGGCAATTTACAAATTTACCCTTATACTTAAAATGGTCATAACTCACTCATCCGAACTCCGTTTTCAACGTTCTTTATACTGTTCAATTCATATCAATGTGTACTTTCTAGTTTTAGTGATTTCAGAACCAAATTCTATGCATAAAATTTTAATTAATTTATCTTATTTTATTACTAATTTAGGGTTAAAAATTGGGGTTATTACATATAGGCCCTTGTGGTCCGCTCCTTCCCCGGACCCCACATAGGTGAGAGCTTCGTGCATCGGGGATGCCCTTTTGTTAAGTATCCATTTCTGTATAAATTACTCTCATTTAGTATGGCATTTTGATATTTTTTTAGGTAATTATTTAAAAATTTATATGAAAAAAATATTCTTCGAAAATTTTATAATCTAACCACAAGTTGATAAATTTTCAAGGTTAAATGACTATTTGAGGTAAGTATATGCAAAATCACATATTGTATGATACTAAATAAGTCTTTTTCTCTATTTTGTAGGTGGTAGATTAAGATCCAAGAGATTAGATGAAGCTGATCAATATTTTGGATTGTAAATCAAGCTTATATTAAAATGGACGTCTTATATTAATCTAGGCTATCTAGATCAAAATCAAGAAGCAAGGACGCTAGTTAGATCCTCAAGCATCAAGTCTAAATCATGAGCACAAGAGAATTGAGAATGCTAGGGAATTTGTCATGTGGTGCTAGTTTGCCTTATTTAATGTTGGAAGCAGGAAAGGAATGAGGTTGCGGGGCTTTGTTATTTCCATGTCTAAGATGCTAATTTTCAAATGCAGGTTCAAGTATTCGGTGAAGTTTTGAAGCACTGAAAAGTGGTACCTTAAATCTAAATGATGAGAGCAGTAAATCTGGAGGTGAGATTGGTACGTCCATCATAATGATAGTAAAATGTTTGAGGAGGAAAGGATGAAAAGAAATAAGAAACAATTTCATAATTAGGAACTAAGTTAAAATTGAAAAACTCAATTTGATTTAGAAATCTTTAGAGAAAAGAAAAGAGAAAGGAGAAGAAAACTATTAAAAAGTAATTCAAACCTACTTCTCATTATTTATAAATACCAGATCGAAGATGGAATAAAAGGGATTCAAAAATTGAAGAAAAACAAAGAAAAAGGAAGAAGATGGATAGTGTGCACAAAAGCTGGTGAATAGGGGTGCTTCATGTGTCAATCTTGCTTTGATACTATTCTCTGAAATTTATTTCATTAGGTAGAAGACATCAAGGAGAAGAAAATCCAGGTGTTTGATTTTCAATTTTCTTTCAAGTTAACTGCTTACTACTATTTGCGTGAATGGTAACATTAAGTTGCTTAAGTTTTGCACCTTTGCTTTGGTTTTTTTATGAGCTTTTGAATCCTTTACTTATGTTTTTATTTGAGTTAACAAGAGTTTCACATAAGTTTTGTTGAAAGTTAATGGTAGGATTGATTTAATTTTATGAAATAAGCTTCAAAGGTACCATTGTGCAGGTTGGTGAATAGCTAATGTTTGCGATTGAATATTCTAATTTATGTTATCTTTATTTGAAATCTAACTATACAATTAAATTCTTTGATATCAAATTATTTTAGGTACCAAGTGTAATAACCCCAATTTTTGTAAATTGATTGAGAAAATCAATTTAGTTTGAATTTTTAGAAATTCTAGGCTGGAATATTAGGTTATTGGAAATTATATTTTTCATAAAGATTAAAACATGATTTAAAACTTATAAATTATGAATGTACTCAAAAAATCGATTGAAATGATACTAAGTATGTTCAATTTTGAGTTAAAATGAAAAATCTTTAATTTTCTCCATTTTTATGAATAAAAGGGTAAAATGATAATTTTACCTATAACCAAGATCTAAGACTTTAATATTTAGAATGTACTCAGAAATACAATTCCAACACCACTAAGTACACTCAATTTCAAGTTCAAAAGAATAAAACAGATTTTTCTCCATAAAAGGGCAAAATGGTCCTTTCACACCTCTGTGGGCCCCACAAGGAGCCCACAAATGAATCCAACGGCCAGAAAATATGTAATGAGTGGTCAAACCACTATCAACTAATAGTGGATAAGGAGGTGGTAGTGGAGGATCCAATATTAATTTAATATTCAAAAGAATTAAAATAATTATTACAAGTAATTATGAAAAATTCAAAAACATCTATAAATACACCCCAAAAAATCCTCAAAAAATGTTCATTAAAATTATCACAAAATTATCTTGCTTCTCCTTAAAAACCAGATCAAGATTCATTCCTAAATTTTCAAAACTCCCAAAAATCTCTCTTCTTTCACTTTCTCTCTCCTCTCTCTAGATTGGAACAAGAGACCTAAATTCAATTAGGCACTCTGTTCCAAACCAAATCTCATAAATCCCATTATTCATATTGTCCTAGACTACCTTATCTACAAAAATCCAAAATAAATTTCAAGATCCAACGGTGCAGTCAACAGGAAATCACAAAACAAGAGGTTATCGAGCGATCTTATCGTTAAGAGGATATTTCTTTTAAATTGGGCTACAAAACCCATGTTTTTCTCCAATCAGGTAGGTGGAAACTCTTCCCATACTTATTTCAGGTTAGTTTATATAAATTTTATTTTTTTGAAATTAAGTTTAGGTTAAAAAAATTATAAAAATCAAGGTTAAGAACCCTTTAATTCTGTATGATTGAGGGCTCAAATGGAAAATCTGAGCTGTCCAATCGATCTAAAAGGGTCCAAAATGCTATGAGTAGAATTTTCAAGAAATTTTATGAAGATTTGAGCACTTGATTTAAGAGGACTTGATTGGGCAGTCCAAAACAGACTGTTCGATCTTCTTTATAAGATCGGGCTCCCAGGACACCGCATGGAAACACGCCTTGCGGGATCGTCTTAATGTGCGATGTTGTCCCAACAAAACGATCTCGAGAGACTACAAGCCTCGGGGAGCGCATTACCGCATGTGTCTTGGTGACAGGAGCATGGCGACCGTTCTGCTCGACCGAACTTGCTTCACCCGATTGATCAGCGCTGTTCGTTACGCTGGGCGCATATCAAATGTGGACCTTTGGAATGACTGTGAACTTCAAAGTTCAATTATGCAGTCATCTGAACTCTAAATTAAGATCGAAAAGAAGCTATGGAAAGCTTGCAATATCTATTTTGTTCTTAAATCATAAAAATGATAAAAAATATTCAAGAAAATTTTTATTTTTAGGAATTAAGCCTCTAATTTTCATGATCTTCGAGATTTTAGATGATCAGATCTTGGGGATCTAATGCAATGATGATATAATGCTAAAATCAAATACTATTCATGGTTTATTTTGACAGATCTAACATAAAATGAGGCATCTACCCTTTATGGTAGAAAATTCCTAAAAATACAAAGGGACCCACTTGATCAATAAGATCAAACATGATCATACCCTTTGGATGGGTTGTATGAATGGGATTATGATGAAATCTAATTAGATAATGGATTAAATATGACAAAAACAAGTGGATATGATCTTTGGATCTTAATGGAGTAAAAGCCCTAAATATAATTAAACATCTTGATATAAAGGAAAATATCTAAGATTTAATGGTTGGATCATAAGTAAAAGTTTCTAATAATCATAATCTAATTAGTTTAATTGTCTTTTATTTGATAATAGAATTGTAAATATGATTTATGTTATAAAGTAAGAAGCATGATAGTGTAATTCTTAAATTTTAGCATGCTATGCTCTAAATGTTATTAGCTTGTTATTAGATTGGTATATTTAATTATCTTAGGGCCATGTTAGTTTAAATTTGAGCTTTTAGCATGATTCCTTTAGATTAGTAGTAAAATTTCATGTATTTCATAATTTAGGATCATGTTAGTTTAAGTATAGTTTTATTTCATTAGGTTAAGTTACATTCATAGGAAGCATGTTAGTATAAATAGATGTTAAATTTATATTGGATTTATGGTTTAAAGTTTATGATTTATTTATTGTTAAATTTTATTAGTAGATTCAAATATTAAGTAGTTGTTAAGATATAATGAGCATAAATCACCAAAATATGTAAACTAATGGAATATAGAGATTTATGGATAATTAAGATGAGTAAATGACTTTGACTTAATATTAGTAAGGACTTAATATTAGTAAGAGCTATAGTTAGTAGGACAATATAAGAATTATCAAATTCTTAGCCCAAACTAGGAAAATTGAATGACATTTTAAATGCTCATGGATTTAATTAAAATCAATTAGAAAGAGTACTTAGGGTTAAAATGCTCATAGGAACCTTATGAAAGGTTGAGTTAAGGTTACTGTAGTGAATGTTGAACATGATGGTTAAGGGGGTTCTCTGATAGAGCCTGACTCTTCCCCTACCTTTCTTTGACGTTTGTGAGGTCTAAACGCCTCATTACATGAGGATTGAAGTAACCACTTTGTGTTTAACCATTCAGCTAGTAAGCCTTAGTCAAATGGAAATAAGAGGAGCTGTCTAAACTTAGGATGGAATAAGCTACCTTCAGCCAGTAAAATATTAATTGGTTAAATAATAATAATAAGAGCATAAAAGGTTAGTAAATTATCTAATTCTAATAAAAATTGTAAGTAAGATAAGAATGATCAAGAACAATAAAAAGAATTAAATACTTTGTGATGATATATATATATATATATATTGCTTGCAATTTAGATAAAATAGAATAGAAGATCTTAGATTAAACAAAATAGAAGATCTGAACCCTTGATCAAATATGATTCAAGGAAGAGAACCAAGATCATTCTCCTTAGGGATGATCAAACAACTGAACTTATCAAAGAAGAACTAGATGATAGAAGATCTAAGCTCTTAATCTTTATCAACAAGTATAAATTGTTGATCAAAGGATCTATGAAAGATCAAGATCAAAGAAAAGAATACACAAAGACTTAGAATATAAAATACTTAGATATGAAAGATTAGAAGATCATTCTAACCATCAGATCCATTGATCAATAGAATAAACACTATTTGAGGAAGATAGATCATGATAGGACACAAGATCTAATCCTTTATATCAAAGGACAAGATTAGACAATGAATATAAATAAGAGCAAAAATATAGGATTATTCAGATTGTATAAATATATTGAAGTATGTATGCATTTACAGATTTCATATGTCAGTCTAGATTAGGGAAGATTTGAAGAGATGGATCACTACTTGAAGGTAGGAGGATTTTATGAATGCATCTATATGAGATATACATGTTGAATACATGATCTTATGTCTAGAAATGTTGACAAGTGTAATGTAAATACTTGTATTAAATCCCTTGAAAACCCTTATGATCCAACCAAAACACATATGAAATGGTTAAGTTAGAATTGAGGAAAAAACTCTAAGTGGATAGGGAACTAGAAGATATTATAACCCTAAGTAAACAGACAGATTGTCTGATACGTATGAGAATTACTTTACATACAAGTATGGAGGCTTGTGGTTTTGTTTTAAATAGGCATAGGCCTGGGGATGATATGCTAGGAGAGTTAGTAGGGTTTGGCCACCCGCTCTCCGAAACTTGTTATGATATGAATACCAAGCCTAAGTGGGGCTAAAGTTGGGTGGGGCAATTATGGTAAGGCTGCCATTGTGATAGCCATGGTCCCCCCATATGGACATGGATATTGTGATTTCCACCAAGGATGGTATAGGTGGATTATTGGGCAGTTATCCGGGTGCGCTGGTACCGATTCTGTAACACTTACTAGAAAAAAGAAAGAAAGAAAAAAATGTTGAAATAATAATAATAAATATATATATAAGGTAAGGAAGAGGGAGAGAGTGCTCAAAACGCACTCTCCTCCCTCTCTCTCTCTCTCTCTCTCTCTCTCTCTCTCTCTCTCTCTCTCTCTCTCTCTCTCTCTCTCTCTCTCTCTCTCTCTCTCTCTCTCTCTCTCTCTCTCACGTCAATAGTCACGCACTCTGGCGACGGATTTCTCCACCCTTTGAACAGCTGGGCCAAGGTAGGATTACTCCACCCTTCTCTTTGCGTTAATTTTAAGGCTTATTAACTTGTAAACGCCGAAAAACAGCGTGAACATGTAGTTTTCTGTAAAAAAAATTGTGCTTTACTTTTTTCATTAAAAATTTTGATGAGACAGTGTCAGATTAAGACCCGGACCGTTCATATTGAGCATGATGATGTGAGGAAAGGACCCATGAAATTTGGTGGTAATCGAATGGCTAAGGATGTCGAAAAAAAAAAATAGTATGATGGGAGTTTTTGAAAATACAATAAAAATCAAGAAAAAATGATAGATTTGGAGGGATTTGTGAAAATGGAGGGTGAAAATGAAATGTACACGAAAAACTGGACTCATAGGTGTAAAAATTGCAAAAAACAGAGCACCTGGGGTCGCCGGCGGTTGCGAACCAGTCCGGTCATCGTTCCTGGCAACGGTGACCCAAACCGGGAAGAAAACAAGCGGACGAGGGAGCGCCATATGGCACGACAAGCGCCACCACGCGGTGCGGTAGGAACGTGCCACGCATGCGACAGTCAGAAAGGGAAGCAGGCGGATTAGAGTGGAGTTGGACGGGGGCTTGAGGACCAGATACTATCAGATTCAAAGATAGAGTGGTGTACATTGTGTTGGACTGGTAATGGATATTTGGACTTCTACTTAGTCGTTGTATATATTAATAGATTATACCCATATCACTGTATAGTATGCATATGCTTATACATGGATGATGTGGTGATCTTGGATAGACCCTAGAGCTTTGGAACTTTCACTATCATGTATCGTTACAGTTGCAAAAATTTCACAGTGGTTTTAATTTGTGAGCATGCTCAAAAGGTTTACTTTTGATTTTGTTTATTCAGTGTAGTTTTTGAGGTGAAATGACCCTCGGGGTTTTCTTCATTGGTATTTTTCTTAATGCTGTGAAAAGTTTTTAAATTATGAGTTTTATATTCTGGGATCCCATTTATTTTCTATCAATAAACTATTATTATTTTTGTATCCATATGGAAAAGGATTTAGAAAACCCGGGGTGTCACAGATTCTGACCGCATACATAGTAGTCCTTTGAGTATTTTTGCATTATGATGCATGGCATAGTGAAATGCCTTATGATATGGCATGATGAGATGCTGGTTAATCGTAGAGTACCGATACTGCCCAAATGAGAGAGTATGTTCAACAAAGTCTGTATGATCTATCAACTCAGTATAAACTAGGTATGATTAAGTTTTGAGATATTAACTATTTTTCACTGTTTTGATCTCATAGATATATCTATACAAAGTATGCAATATGTATGTGCAAGGCTGCACATATGAACAAGTAAAGAGATTGATCCATGAGTATGAATAATGAGATTATGAAGTATTAGGATTATACTATCAAATTATTATGCTTCTTGAATCTCCTACCAAGCATAGCTTGATGAGATATTATAAATGTTTGAATATTTACAATATCTCAGATGCAGAGAATGAGAGTTAGGAGCTCAAGACTGAAGAAGATTTGGGAGAATAATCATCAGGTTATACCCCTTGAAGACATGTATTTTTATTTGAGAGCATTGTATTATATTGAGAGTTTTTATTGTATAGTGAGCTTTGAAATTTGGATTATGTAATTTGGACAAGTATTGTAATGATACCCGGGGTGTACTGTGAACCACTAGATGGATTCTTGAATTTAATAAAAGTATATTCCTTGAATGGAATTTTATCTTGTACAAAAATTCTACTTATATTATATATGAAGTGATGACTTGAGTTTTTCCAAACAAGTTCTAAAGAAAAGAATTTTCGCTGCTTTGTTTTATGAAATTTTTTTACTACTAAGGGCTAGGGGTGGCAATTCGGGTTGGCAGGTCGTGTTTGTGGCAACACAAACACGACCCAATTAGAGTTATGGGTCGACACGAACACGACACGATTAATAGTCGTGTCAAAAACCTATGACTCGTATATGACCCAGTTCTTAAAAAAATGACACAACACGACCTGTGCAACATGATTATTGATTGAGTCGTGTTGGATACAAGACACAAAATGATACAACACGACACAATACGACATAACACGACTTTATTTTCCTATTACGACTTGGTAAAAAAACTGCTCCCAAGTGGATGGAGCCATTGAGCGAACACAACCACAAAACATAGGACGGTTATTTTTCAACCGTCTTATATGATATGGGTTTTATACTTTTATAGGACGGTTGTGAAATAACCGTCCTATATGTTACATTTTATAGGATGGTTTTGAAATAACCGTCCTATATGTTACGTTTTATAGGACGGTTGTGAAATAACCGTCCTATATGTTATGTTTTATAGGATGATTGTGAAATAACCGTCCTATATGTTACGTTTTATAGGACGGTTGTGAAATAACCGTCCTATATGTTACGTTTTATAGGACGGTTGTGAAATAACCGTCCTATAAAGTGTAAATATAACATATAGGACGGTTATGAGATGAACCGTCCTATATTACACTCATAACCGTCCTATATTACACTTAATAACCGTCCTATATTACATTTGATGGAAGTCCTCCAATGAATCATCCTTCCAAATAAAGACGAAAAAAACAAAAGAACTAACATAGATGATTAAGTAAACTGCTACATGGACGACTACTCAGACTCCTATAGATCCAAATCCTCCCATGCCTCTCGTTGTAGCATCAAGATCTTCAACTTCCAAAACCTCAGGCGTCATTATCCTCTCAATGATCAACTAAGCAATCCGATCTCCTTGCTTCACATCAAAATCAACATTAGAATGGTTGAACAAAATCACGCCTGCACCCACATCGATCAAATGCTTCCAAACCAGACCAGATCTCGGCTCTGCAAATAACAAGCTCGTCCATGAGTATATCATCAAACGCATCAAAAGGTTTTCTATTTCGAGCACATACCTATGCGAGCATAGGTTCCTTCAGGTATTCCTATGCTTAAATCGGTAAGAAGAAGGGCTTTTCCTCTAGCGGGAACGGTTGTTGATGCAGAACTGGAAAATAAACAAATGATGGAAGATTGAGATGGGCATTGCTCAAAATCACTGATACCCAGATGGATTAAAGCATACATTACCTTGAAAGATCATATCTTGCTAAGAGAGGAGAACCTTTTGAAGGCAAACTGGCATTCTCAGAGAGCCTTTTTACCCTCAAAAGCAAGATAAGGTTTGGAGAACTTGGAGATACGCCATTTTGGTTGGTTTTCTGAAGTTTTGGGTGGGGTTTGTTGGTTTCAGGGCTTGTGATTTGATCTTGTTTTCCCATTTTTGATTGAAAGCACTAAGAATTCAGGGAAAGAAGGGGACGAGTGGAAAATGAAGGCAAGAAGAGAGCCTTTAATACAGGGAAAATGCGTTGAAGAGGTTGCCGAAATTTGTGCCCCATTTCTTCCTGCAATATTTAAAACATTTTTCATTTGAAAGGAAAGGGGGAGAAAGTGAATCCATTACAAGGACGAGTAGGCATTTTGAAGTGAACCCACTTTAGCAGAAAGTAACATGTAATATTACAGGACTAAATGTAATATAAAACAGTTCCAGATGAACCATCCTATATTTTAATATAAGATGGTTTTTGAAGAACCGTCTTATAGACCTGGTTGGTGGTTGTTTGCTATAAGCCTATAACTATAAGTTATAACCTAAGACTTAACTACACCTACACACTGTCTCTAATTTTCTTATCAAGCATTTTAAGATTAGCTACGCATTGTCAGTTACAAACTTACAAGTTACACTTAGTAGAAAATTAGTTAACCAAGTTTTGTAACTTGTACAAGTACAAGTGAAGTGAGAGACTAACTAACTATCATATATTGTATAATATTATAAATGCTAATGATTTTCTTATGTTAATTTCACATGTCATCACCAAACACCAATTGATCTAATATATCTCTTTTTCATCAAATTCATGAATATCATGTATCCAACTCATATAACTCAATATTTATTTCTCATTTCTAACTCCCAATTGATAATAATAGATTGAAAATAACTCATTCATCCATGATCCATTGATCCATCATTCATGTAGAGTAAAATTTAGTAGTTCTCTTAGTAATATCATTCAACATTTGTGTTAATTCAACACATAACTCATATTCTCTATTCTCATTCTCACCTCACCTAAATACCTAATGAGTTAATTACATAACTAATAACTATTCCCTTCGAACCCTTCTTATAATCATTATCCACTAATGAGATAATTGCATAACTCCTTCTATACTCATTTTCAAGCTACTGAGTTAATTACATAACTATTTCTATTCTCATTCACTCATTCTTACATAATGAGTTAATTACATGACTCTTTCTTTATTTATCCTGATTCCTCAACAACTTTTGAATTGAGTATGAGTTACTTACATAACTTTGCTTTTTAAGCTTATCCTCAACTAAGATCAGATGAGTTAAATACATAACACTTACTTTACTCATCCTCAACCTCAACAAAACAACTATTGAATTGAGTATGACAGTATGAGTTACTTACATAACTTTGTTTAGTTTTTAAGCTGATACTCAATTGAGATGAGTTAATTACATATATACTCTGTCTTTTTATGTGTGTAGAGCATGGTAGAAATAGGCTGAGAGGGAAGGCATTCACCACCCACTAAAACTCAACTGGAAGAAGGCCAAGGTATGGTTTACTAATTATTGATCTTTAGACTCTTTGATATAATTTTAAACCTGAGCTTATTGAAAATTATATTTTGAACCTTTTCTATTGTCTTTGGTGGCAAACAGTGGAGGCCCATATTTTTGGACGGAAATATTAGCCAATTAGGTCAAGTGCCCTGTCCAACAATTGATAGGAAGACCACTGAAAAGAAAAGAAGAATGCTAAACTGAATGCACTGAAGGCTATATTCACAAGTAATATAGGACGGTTCGGCTGGAACCGTCCTATATTGTGGTGAATATAGGACGGTTTGAGAAGAACCGTCCTATATTACTTGTGACCTTGGAGACCTTGGAGAGAATCAAAGTGATGAGACGGTTTGGACCAGTATGGATTTGCTGTTGGGTGGAAATGAATGCGGTGATTCTACTGTGGCAGTGTTGTGATGCGCAAAGAGGGGGAGAGATAATGAAAGGGCGGTTCGTGGGAATTGGGGACCTCTAGGCCTCTAAATAGGAGAAGAAAACGAGTGGAAGAAGCCATCCAACCAGAATTCGCTTCACTTTCCACCTTTATCTTCCTGCTTTCATCCATGTGATAATAAGTAGCAGCTACACTCTGACGAAACTGTGTTCCTGGTTTCTATGCAAACAAGTAAGCACCGAGATCACCGATGTGAGTAGACTGGCTTCATGATTTCCATGCAAGCATCAACCTGAGATTCGATCTGAACAGGAGGGGGCGACGGGCAAGTTCCTACAATTTAGGCAATTGCTGTGGACCCATGTAAATTGACGGTTATGATCCTGTTTCAAGCTAACCAAATCAACCCAAGTAGGATGACAGGGGCACCTAAAAGCACAAACTATTCAATAGGGCCCAAAAGATCTTCTTCATTGGATGGTCCCCTCTCTCTTCTCTCTCTTCTTGAATATAGGACGGTTCTAGAATAACCGTCCTATATTACCTGTTGAAGAATATAGGTCGGTTCCAGATGAACCGTCCTATATTGCATCTAGTATATGACGGTTATAGATGAACCGGAACCATCCTATTTTCAACCGTAGGTTAGATGGATCAAGCATCAAGGTGATGAAGATGAATAAATAGGTCGCGTGTCAAACAGGTCAACACGACAGGTCACATTGATTGACCCAAACACGACATGATTTTTGCCGTGTCAATTTCGGGTTGACTCAAAAATGACACGAACACGATAAGACTCGACCCGAACCCGCTAAATTCGTGTCGGGTTCGAGTTGTGTTATTTTGTCGTGTCATATTTTGCCACCCCTATTAAGGGTTCTGTCTTTGAAAAATGTATTACAAAATGTGTTATAAAAACCTGAGGCATCACAGGTGATATCAGAGCCATTCATTTAGTCATAGTACAATACCCTTATGTCCAATATGAAGATGATAATCCAATTCTAGATTAAGATGGAAATAGTTGTGTAGAATACTGATAGAAATTTTGGTTTATGACCATATGCCACCAAAAAGAGTTACAAGATAGACAGCTCAAAATACTCCAAAAGATAATGTGGAGAGATTAATAATGGATAATGTGGAAGAGATGATAACAAGAGTATTGAGGAACTTTCTTCCTCACATTCAACAACTCCAAAGTTCATTACCTCTAATAAAGATACCAAGTACTCAGGCTCAGGCTCAGCCTGAAGTGAGACATAATATACCAACACCAGATACTCCCACACTGGTATAGGGTCAATCTTCCCTTGTATCAAGTGGAGAAGCTAGAAATTCTCCATTAGCCCCAAAAAAGGTTGACAAAATGATGGAGAGATTTCAAAAGATGGCTATGGGGTATAATGGAAAGGGTGAAGCTGTGAAGGTTGAGGAATAGATATATGAAATAGAATGAACTTTCAGTGTTCTACGTACTCCTCTAGAGTTGAAGGTTAAATTTGCCGCTTATCTATTAAAACAAGAAGCTGCATTTTGGTAGAAAACTAGTTCATCTTTCTTTAATTTTGCATTGGTTTTTAGGAGAACTAGTTTAAATCAACTTTGGTGCTTTATTTTTTTACTATATCCTTAATGAGGATTTGAACCTATATGATATTACAATTGACTATGCACTTGTAGGAAAACTCAAACAATTAGAGTCATCAAATAGAAAGATCTTTTGGTTCCTTGTAAATCTACAATATGTCCTGGCGTATTGGAAGCCCAGATCAACAAATGCAACTTTATTTGCTATCACATACCTGTACTGCTTGTACTCACATACACCATATAAAAAGCTGCGACTGAAGTGTATGTTACATAAGCAAAAATGAACAGGGAATCTCAAAATGACAAACGGACACTAAGAAGTATGAACTCTACATTGGCTATAAAATTATTAAGAACCATAAGAAAGATGAGACAATAGGGTCTTGTGAGATGACAACCTCTAATCTTGAACCGACAACCTTTTTCTTGAGGGTCTTCACAACAAACTTGAACTATACACGTAGTCTCATGAAGTGAAAGAGGCAAATGAGAGAAAGGAGGCAGGATTTGGGGGCACATAAACATTAACAACTCCATCTAGCATATCAATTACCATCTTCATTGAAGGCCTTAGTGATGGATCTTCCTGTATGCACCAAATTGCCACCATAACCAACCTCTCGACCTTCTTCATGTCATTCAGTGCCTCATCATCATTCTCCACTAACATATCCATTCTTCCTTCTTTATAACAATCATAAGCCCAGTCTGTAAGTATCTCTCTTTCTTCATTTGTCACCCCCAATTCAACGTTCTTCCTACAACAGATGATCTCCAACAGCAAGACTCCAAAGCTGTAAACATCGGATTTCACCGTCATCGGTGCGTTCTTGAATAATTCCGGAGCCACATATCCTCTAGTCCCTCTGATACTTGTAAATGCTCTAGTTTGATCGTTTTGCAAGAGTTTCGCCAATCCAAAATCAGATATCTTTGCTGTGAAAGAATCATCAAGAAGTATGTTTTCAGGCTTTATATCACAATGTATGATCTGGCTATCACACTCCTCGTGCAAGTACATTAGCCCTCTTGCAACTCCAAATGCAATAAGCACCCTTTGATCCCAATTCGGCCTCATACTTCCAAAGAGGAAGTTAGCTAAAGATCCATTTGTTAAGAATTCGTAGACCAGAATCCGGTTTAGTCCCTCGTCGCAGTACCCGAGCAGTCGTATTAGATTCTTGTGATGAGTATGGCCAATTGTGTTTACTTCGGTCAAGAATTCTTTTTCAACTTGTTGAAACAGCTTGCCTAACTTCTTGATCGCAACGAAAATTCTAGAATCTGATGGTAACGCGCCCTTGTAAACCGTCCCAAAAGCACCACCACCAAGCTCTTCTTTGAACCCATTTGCAATTTGCTCCATCTCTCTGTAAGTAAAGCGCTGAACATTCATCCCTACGAAACTGGAAGTTGGTTGAAGATTTCGTCGACTTTTATGGTATATGTAGAGAAGAATAAGAAAAATCGTTACCAGTATGAGGAAATTGAGGAACCCAGAGCTGCCTAAAAGCAGAGATCCGGTCAAAATCAGTGATCTTCGATCATTTTCCTCTCCGCATTGCTCTGAAGAAGCGTTTAGCCGTACTTTGAACAGAGCCTTTTGGTCAACAGGCTCAGCCCTGCCAAAGGAAAGTGGGAGTTTCTTCTTCCAGCAACCACTGCCACTGAAAATTACAACAGCACACAGACAATCTTCCAAACAGGCATTCCGGCATTGAACTTCGTCCGCTGGAACATACCGCTCGTAATCGGAAGTCGGCCAATTTGTGTTGGACAATTCCTCCATCTTGAACTGATCACTCGATCCATCTCGGCAATCATGAGACACAAAATCCTGTTTGCATCCTCTGTACTTTTCTTCTTCGTCAATGAAAGAATACCCAGGTGGGCACTTGCAAATCGGCTTCTGTTCATCGTCCAAAGTGCAATAGCTGTTAAACCCGCAAATTCCACTACCTAATCCTCCAGAATCCGTCATACCGCAGATATCATCAGGCAGAGATCTAACAACAGTCCACTTGTCACGTGCCGATCCACCAACAGATGTCATTTTTGGGAAGAAATACTGACGAAAAACTCCATCAGAATCAATTGTAGCTCTGTGATAGTAATCTTTGCCTGAAGGAACATTTGCTAATGTGATACTGAATGTTTCTCCAACAGAAACATTCAAAAAAATTCTACCACTACTATTATCGAAAACCAGTTGGTCACCCCGACCTACGGTGTTACTAGCCCAATATGCATTATAAATCGTTTCAGTTGGATATGCTAATGGATAACTAACGAGATTTCCATCATCTTGAAAACGAAGCTGAAATCTTCCCCTCGTATAACTCTTCTCCGTTAGACGAGCGGAAAGTTTTCGGCCTTTCTGCAATGTTTGCCCAGGCAAAATGGTATCGGTGGCATTGTCAAAAGTCGTCCATATAGGATCACCATTTTCTGCTCGTGTAAGCACAAAATTTCCACTATCAAGCATGTCAACTGAAGCGAAACGAGCACCGTCAGTTGCTTCAGCTTTCCAAATCTCTTGTCCATTTGGGTCACTGAGTACGAACTGACCGTTGGCTGTTAGCTCAATTTTCGAACCTTTCGCCACTGGGTTTCCTCCATTTCCTGTCCAAATTATGGTTTGGCGAGGAATGTTCTCGAACCAAGTTGCGAGTAAGAAGCGATTTCCTGAAACTAGGTAGAAACCGAAGGCGAATTCACCCGAGGGTGATTTCCGTTTTGGGTCTGGATCATGGGAGTTTAAGCTAAATCTAGGTTGGGCTAGAGCAAGTGGGAGAAATGAAAGCAAGAAGAAGAAAAGATGAAGCAGAGAAGAACCCATTCCTCCATTAACTTGGAGTTTCGCAGCTATTGGTGTAGTTTTGTGGAATATATTAAGATAGATCAAGTCAACGTTTCCATTTGCGTCGTAAAGGGTTTGCCGCTCTCTTCATCATGTCGTCTTCAAAGAAATTTCGCTGAAAATGACAGGGCACCTCTATGAATTTTCTTTGTATGGCTGTTGAAAAGGCAAGCAGAAACAGAGGTGGTTGAGAGAAATGTAGTATTTTCTTAGCTGTTGAAGAGGCAAGCAGAAAGAGATGTGGTTTAGAGAACGGTAGCGTTTTCTACTTACTCGTTCAATGGTGGTAATGCTTCCCTTTCTGGGTAGTAGCTGGAGGGAAAAACTAAGCAAGAAAGAGGACATTTTGGATGACCAAGACATTGACTATGAGCAAAGGAAGATAATGCCAAGGTGTCCTTGATTAATGCAATTACAGGGAGGCCATTGGTGCAAAACTTGGGCACTTCCCCGGGGCTTGCGATGGGGTCAACAAAGACAGAATCGCCAACATTGACAAATCGAGGACATTTCTAGGCTATCAAGTATCTTATATGTGACACAGAAGATGAACAGTTTGGATCAGAATCTATCTTTACCCCAACGTACATTTGACAACTACCAATTACTAGAACAAACCCCACATGGCACAAATCTTCGCTTGGAAACTATGAGCAGACTGAATGTAAGTATAATCCACTGTTTGCAAGGATACGAATCATCATAGATGCATAAAAGTTCAAAAAAACAACTGTGTAGGCCATCAATAGCCCGTCACAAATCAAAGGCTTAATTACAACCGTTGTCGAGTGGTCGAGGTTTTTTACATGCGATTCATCAATGGGAGATAAAGGGCTTTGATCATTCAGAGTGTACAGTAGGTCCCGCTTATATTTTCTCCTGCTCATCCACCATATAACACCCTCTTTAGTCTCTTAATTAAAGAGGAATGCTAAACAAACGTTCATATGAGAACGTCTCAGTACCTACCTCTTTTTCTTGAGCCCATTTCTTATTACAACTTTTTGGATGCTACAATTCTCCAATTCACATGCTTTTTAACTTACAATGTAAGAACAATCACATGAAAGAGCTGGATCATGCAAAGGTGGACTCCAAAAAGGGTGGTACCCAAATGTTCTCACATGGAGCATCTATTTATCATTTCTTCGATTAATTTTACAGGCAAAATTTCTAACTGGGCTCTGTAGATTTTTGAACTTTAAACACACAAATACCCTATTTCTTACCACTACGATGTGGAACTCACTATACCAATTAACACACAAATTAAGGTCGAAATTTGAAAATGAAAACCAAGGGAAGTCAAAGTCCAAATCATTAATTAATAAAGAAATGCATTCTGACTCCATGTATTGATAAAAAGATCAGTTTTCTTGTCTCTCTTGTAATATGGTAGAAAAATAATCAAATTTCAGCTTTCTAACTGTCAAGATATATGGCTTCTGCTTCTGTTCCCCTCATGATTTTCTGTCTTCTGCTCCTTTCAACCATAGCTCAAACCAATGGTATCATAAAAACAGTACAGCCATAATGCGGCCAACTTCAGCATTTCCTTACACTTTCTACACAGGAAGATCTAAACCACATAAATGGGTAATAGATAACATTTTCTTCACGGAAATAGTTAACGATACTATTATTGAAACCACTAATTTGGTCTGGAAGTACTGCTATAAAGCTTCTGAGAAAAGGATAGACCACATGGTTAAAACATAAACAGATAATACCAAAATGACAATATATACTTCACATTTATGTACTGAGCGTTTGAAACAAAGTGACGCCTTTCGAGATGACAGCAAATCCGCCTAGTATGAAGAGTGACTCCTTTTATTGGTTTCTCCTTGCATATGCACTGGTTCTCAACATAGCACCAATGGAGCAGCAGGCTACAATTTTTTATGAACAATCATCAGAGTTTAAGAATGTTTTACTATTGATTATTTTTACGATTTTAACGGATTTATCCGTATACAATATATATGTATAAGATTCAACATAAATGATAAATTAATGTTATACATAGAAATGGAAATGATTCATGAATGTGTTATATAATAGAAAAGAATAATGAGATTATTAGATTTTGAGATATATTGTTGAATTATTATGTTTCTTAAATCCCCTAGAAAGCATAGCTTGCTGAGATAGTGTAAATGTTTGAATATTTACAATATCTTAAATACCGATAAGAAAGATTAAAAGCTTAGAACTTGAATCTATTCACTGCAGTACCATTGATTAGGGTATTTTCTTTAAGGAATTTGCATTAAGAACTTTGTAATTTGGACAATGTATTGTAATAATACAAGGGTTGTGTATGGATGGATCTTGATGTTTAATAAAATTATTTTTCTTCAGTGAAAATTTTATTTTGGGACAAAATTCTATTTATGATAAGTAAGTTAAAGTGATACTTGGGTTTTTGCAAATCAATTTCAAAGAAAAAGTTTTTTTGCTGTTTAGTTTTCAAAATTTTTTACTATTAAAGGCTATGTCTTTGCAAAATACTTGTAAAAACGTGTTATAAAAACCCAGGTTGTTACATTCCCCTTCTCCGCTGTTAGGGGGACTGTGGTGGGATGCCATAGCTTCTCATGATCATCCCTATTTATAGAGATGTAGGAGCTCAATTCAAAAAAATAAAATAAAATGCACGAAAGTCTTCCGACAGTGCCACAATTGTTGAAGAGGTTCGGTTGGTGTCGCAATAGTTGAAGATAGAGGCCGAAGTCGGGGGCCGCAACAGTTGAAGTCGGCAGCCGCTCTTGTTGACAAATGGGACTGGATCCGACACAAATTATGGTTTGTCCAGGTATCTTGTCGAACCAGGGTTGCGAGTATGAAGAGGGTGATTTCCATTTTGGGTCTGGATCATGGGTGTTTCAGATATATCTAGGTTGGGCTAAAGCCAATGGGAGAGATGGAAGCAGGAAGAAGAAAAGAAGACGCGGAGAAGAAGCCATTTTTGAATCGGGGAGAATTGTATCCCTGGTTGTCATTGGTTTTCATAAAACAAACAAGGAAAAACAAGCCCATATTTTCCTGCATTATGTTGGACCTTCAGAGCCATTATGGGGTTGTAATTCAGTGGAAAATTCAATAGATTGACTGAAATAATAGAAGCAAATCAATTGATTTGGGTCAGTGTTTGCACTTTCCCTTCTGTGAGGGTTATGCCAAAGCTCATTTGTCGTGGACTCATGGCTTCGTAGAAATTTCGTCGAAAATGACAGGGGTCTCTTTCGTTACTCTTTCTTTGTAAAAGACAAGTAGAAGCGGACGGAGTCGTTGGGAGATGGGGGTATAATTTTCTGGTTTCATTCGTTGAATGATTTTAATGCTGCCCTCTCTGGGTATTACTATTATGCAACTGAATTTTCGTGAAAAAGTTTAAAGTCTGATTTTTCTAAGTTACTTCCAAAATAAATGGATGGTGGGGACCTCAATATTCACTTAGTCTACTGGGATCGCATTTTTTTGTACAGATTGGGCAGAGGGCTTAGGAATCTTCATTTGTAAATAGATATTTGAAGGCAAAACTTGCCTATTCCATTCTTAGTAATCCTTCATCTCTATCGATTGATTGAACTACAACGAAATGTCTAACAGTATATTTTCCCCGGGAGATTAATATCATGAAAACAGACTCAACAGCTTGCAAAGCCATATTAAGGGCTCGTAATACCTTAAAAAAGGGTATTTTATGGTCAGTAGGTGATGGTCAGACGATAAAAGTCTAGCATGATAAGTAGCTTGAACGGGTTGAGAGTGAACCTTGATGGATCTGGATTTTGATCTTCTAATACTCTTAGCGAAATGATGGATTGGTGGACTGCAAAATGGAAACAATAATTTCTTAATATTCTCCCCTTAGAAATTTCTAATTAGGTTCATTACCAAAGCCTTTTTGTGGACCAAAGGCATGAGTTTATTTGGAGGCTGACCAATGATAACAAATTTTTAGTGAAATCCTGCTATTATATGATTTCACACCCTAATGAGCATTCATGTAATAGAACTCAGAAACATATATAGAAACTCTATTGCATTCCTAGTGTCAAGATGTTCCTCTAGCCCTTGGCTCACCATAGAATACTAACGCAGTTGATGCTTTATAATACCCTTCATTTGGCAGATACTTCTTTGCCCATTATGTAGTTGGGCAGAGGAATCTGATTATCATTTGTTTTTATCATGCTCAAAGGTTAGACTATTTTGTCATCGTGTGACCTTACGGTCATGGGTTCAAAGCATGAAAACGACCTCTTGCAAAAATATTAGATAAGGCTGTGTACTATAGGCCATTGGAGTCTGCCCCTTCTCCGAACCCGCATAGGCAGGAGCTTTGTGCACCGGGGCTACTCTTTACAGGTAAGACTATTTTGAATTATTCTTACGCAGTTACGTGATTTTGAATATCGGGACAATAATGATATTGAGGAGGCTCTCTCATCTAAGATCAAAAAAATTAAATATTATGCATCTATTCTTCTTCCGATGGCACAAAATTTCTTAGCTTGGGAAACGTAGAATACGTAAAATCCAATTATTCACTACTAGGAATATTGGAATGAAATTCGATTGTTAAATGCGTAGATCGCAAGAGTTACCGAGTTTGTAAACTCCTTTTAGGATTGGCCTTGTTTTATGATTCTCATTTAGATCTCCTCAACAGATGGACTAAAAAAACTTGATGAAAGATAATTTATAAGAAGTGAATGTAGCTGGGAAACCTCTCCATTTGTATATTTTCAATTGACATTTGATGGGTCTTCATTGGCAAATCCAGGAGAAGCTAGTAGTGTACTTGGGGATGATGGAAGGCAGTTCATTGCTGGCCATAACATGTCAATTCTTAGATAAAACTTTCTCGTGATTTTTTCCCCCCTCGTACTAATAGTGATATCCCAGCCATTCATATATCGTGCCACTTAAATATAGGGTCAATTCTTAGATAAAACTTTCCTCTAAAATTCTTTGCTCTTGGACTTCTTAGATGTGCTTATATCTAAGCCGTTCATGTATTAGGTTCCTTATACATTGGGTCAATTCTCATATAAAACTTTCTTCAAAAATATTACTCGTTGTTGGACTTCTTAGAGAGGTCAAGAAATATATACCCAGGTCACAAAATAGTTAAATTTCTTGCATATTCTCAGCATTTCATTTCTTAAACAATATCGGCCCAATTATATTACTGATGTCAGTACTTAAATAAGTTATGATATGAAATCATTTACTCTTGGTGATTTCAAGCCATTCATCTGTTGGATATAAGACCTAGAGGAAATTAAAAAGGGCAGCCCTAGGGCATGAAGCTTCCGTATATGTGAGGTTCGGGAAATAGGCAGACCACAAGGCTTAATAGTGTGCAGCCTTACCTTGCATTTTGCAAGAGGCAGTTTGCATGCCTTGAACCCATAACCCCAATTTCACACGATAACAATTCTACCATTCCACCAAGGCTCCCTTCACCTAGAGAAAATTATTTAAATCATTTAGGTATTGATGATATCCAAATCAATGTATCTCTAGTTAGTTTTAGCTGGACATCCGAATTTTTAGATTTCACATTGGAGAATCATTTTAAAGCTTTAATGCCAAAGCGGATGACATTTATACCGTAGGGTCATATAATATAATCAAGTGGTTGGAATCGTATCAACATATTTTACATGAAAAATCATTTTAAAGCTCAAATTCTAAAGCCAATGACACCTGTACTGTATGATCATATCTTTCACAATTCACCTTTTGGACAGGTCCTGAATGTGTCATCAAATTTTGTTACATTCCTTTTCAATTCACTCTCTTAACATTTGTATTGGTTTCCACTGCGTGTACCCGCAACGTTGCGTGGCTATTTACTAGTAAACAATAAAAAGGACTTTTTGAATGACCAAAACATAGACTAGGTCTAGGTTCCTGCATAGGCTATACATTCACTGTGTCATGAGCGTGTAAGCGGCTATCCTCATTTTTGAGTGATCCATTTTGTTCACTGGAATCACATTCTCCCAGAATGGGAGGAAACCAAAAACCTCATCCAACAGGCGCCCTTAAATAAGCCTCCATCCCTTTCAAGCGTAGGCAATGTTAACATAAAACATAATGTTTGTTGTGTATTGTCCATGGTTCAAGGTGAAGGGACTTACCCTAGCGGTATCTGGTGGATGAGCTTTCTAGAACCTTCTATCTTGGGAGACGATGAATTGGAATAGAAAATGTAAGAAGAAGGGAGCCTTGGTATAATGGTAAAGTTGTAGTCATTTGACCTTGAGACTATGGGTTTAAAGTGTAAAAATAACTTCTCGTAAAAATACAAGATAAGGCTGCATAATATAAACCCCATCCTTTCCCTGGAACCTACATATGGAGGAGCTTAGTGCCCGGCTGCCCTTTAGAAAAATGGACCAGCAGGCGAAAAATACTTCGCTTATGATATAGAAGAAATATTATGTGCATGCATGATTGATTGACGTTATGATTAAGGTGAGGGCCTTAATGCAAAAGTTGAGCACTACGCGGCAACTTGCCATGGGGTCAACAAACACAAAATCTCAACAACATCTAACTTAGTTGGTCACAGACCGAGCACCTCCATAGAATACGCATAGTCAAATATTCAGAGTTGCTTGCTTTCCACGCGGATGATAATATTCAGGAGAGTTGCCTGATTTTCCTTGCAATTCTTAGCTTGTAAAAACAAATGGAGAAAAATGCAAAGATAGAATCAAACTGGCCGGCTCTTATTTTCAAAGTTAAAATGAGGGCATCGATCATGTGAAAGTGAACGACACGGACTTTCAACACGCAAATATTTGACTAGTGATGCATGGGGAAGAAGGCAAAGAAACCTACCATTCCACGATTATCAAATGCCCTCTGTCTGGTCTTTCCTTATCATTAATTCCCACAACCGTATCATATACGGTCCATGCACCGGAGAGTTACTCGTGACGATCATACACGGCCAATTGATGGTGAAAGATGGGCCTCCTAAATTAAAAAGCCATGTAAGAAAAATTTTAATCAATCAGCAGGTCAACATCGACAAATGGAGAACATGTTTAGGACATCTAATATGTGACCCAAAAGATGAACGGTTTGGATCAGAATCTATCTTAATGCCAACTTACTTTTGACAAGTACTAATTACTAGTAGAAACCCCACATGGCACAAATTTTCACTGATCCACTCTTTTCAAGGAATCCAAATAATCAAAAGTCTGCAGCCACCAATAGCCCTTCACAAATCAAAGGCTTAATTAGTGCCATTCAATGGTCGAGGTTTTTGACGTACGGTTCATCCAAAGGTCGAGCCTGTGATCATTCCCATTTCCCAGTCCCAGTTAATTAATTCTACAGGCAAGCTTTCTAACTGGCTCTGTAGATTTTTGGACTTATCAATTCACAGATACAAATTAAAGCTTCTCATTCAAAAGTCTATAACGTAATTAGATCATCAGATCCTTTAATCATTTGTACAAAGAGTAAATTAGATAGAAGAATCAACACGGGAAGAAGATTAAAACAATTGACACAATGATGTTGGTAAGTTGAAAATGAACCCAAGACGAAGTCAAATTCCAAGTCAATACAAGAAATGGATTCTGACTGACTACATGAATTGATCAAATAGCTTTTGCTTCTCTTTCTCCTGTAATATGCTAGAAAAAACTCAAAATTCAGCTTCTTACCGGAGAAGATGGCCTCTGTTTCTGTTCCCCACTTCCTTTTCTGTCTGCTGCTCCTTCCTCTTTCAACCGTAGCTCAAAACAACGGTACCATAAAATTGAACAGTCGTCTCTCGACATCAGGCAACCATTCATGGCTTTCGCCTTCTGGTGAGTTTGCTTTCGGCTTCCATTCCCTCCCCAATACAAACCTATCCTTACTAGCAATTTGGTTCAACAAAATCAGTACTGAGAAGACTATAATCTGGTCTGCAAATAGAGACAATCCAGTTAAGAGTGGATCAAGAGTCGAGTTTACGAACGATGGGCTACTAGTGCTCTATGATCCTCAAGGCCAAGAGATATGGAAACCTTCCTACGGAAATACTACAGCTACATCTGCTGCTATGCTTGATGATGGAAACTTTGAGCTCAGAAGCCGAACATCAGAGATACTTTGGCAGAGTTCTTATGAACCAACTGATACCATTTTGCCAGGGCAGGTACTTGCGAATGGAACGGGCAATCTTTCTTCAAGTATAACGGAAACCAATTACTCCACCGGAAGGTTTCAGCTCCGTTTGCTCGGGAATGGTGATCTTGTTCTAAACACAATAGCTCTCCCTTCGGCAGTTCTCCCCTCGAAGGAGGCTTACTATGCTTATTATGCTAGCCACACTGTTGGACTTGGTTATCAGCTAGCCTTCAATGGATCAATCGGCCATGTATACTTGATGCTGAATAATGAAAGCATAATCAATATTTTGTCAAATAATAGTAGACCAACGGGAGAATTCTACTACCGAGCGACACTAGATTTTGATGGAGCTTTCAGGCTATACAAACACCCAAAAGCAATGCGAGGGAATTGGACCGTTGTTTCGACCCTGCCTGAAGATCTATGCAAGGCAGAATTTGGTGCTTTGGGAGGGGGTGCATGTGGTTTCAACAGCTATTGTGAAGGAGGAGAGGGAGGGAGAACTCCAACCTGCAAATGCCCCATTGGGTTTTCGTTCATAGATGAGAATAACAAATTCAAAGGATGCCGACAAAACTTCACAGCACGCAATTGTGAACCATTTGAATCAAGAGGAGGGAATTTGAGACCTGAGTTTGAATTGAGACTCATGAGCAACACGAATTGGCCATTTTCAGACTTTGGCAGATATGATGACGTGGATGAAGATCAGTGCAGAGAATTCTGCTTGAGCGATTGCTACTGTGCAGTTGCCATTTACGGAGGTACGACTTGTTGGAAAAAGAAGCTTCCACTCTCCGACGGACGGATGAATCGCAACGACTCAACAAAGGCTTTTATCAAGGTACTCAAAGGTAATTACTCATCACAACAACTGGAGACTCATCCACAGTTATGCCGAAAGAAAAGAAATCGAACAGTTCTTATAATTGTTGGATCACTCCTGCTGGGCAGTTCTGTGTTTTTTAATTTCTTTCTGCTAGTAGCAGTTTCTCTTCTTCTGCTCTATTTATATCACAAAAAACTTTTGAAAACTCCTGTGGATATAAGCTTGTTAGGAAGAAATCTGCGGTCATTTACTTACAAAGAGCTAGCAGAAGCTACAGATGGGTTCAGGGAAGAGGTGGGTGAGGGTGGTTTTGCCACAGTATACAAAGGAGTATTGGGTCCCAATTCTAGAAAATTTGTTGCAGTAAAAAAGTTGCATATGGTAGTACGAAATAATGATCAGGAATTCAAAACTGAGGTTAGCATAATCGGCCAGACCTATCATAGGAATCTAGTCCAATTGCTGGGATTCTGTGAGGAGGGGCCACACCGGCTTCTGGTTTATGAGTTCATGAACAATGGTTCTTTGGAAAGGTTCACTTTTGGAAGTTTCAGGCTCAGCTGGAATGAGCGGGTGCAGATTGTGCTCAGTATCGCAAAGGGACTAATATATTTACACGAAGAATGCAGCCCGCAGATCATACATTGTGATATAAAGCCTCAAAACATACTCTTAGATGACTACTTTACTGCAAAAATTTCTGATTTTGGTGTATCCAAGCTTTTGAAGATGGATCAGACTCGAACGACGACACACGTCAGAGGAACCAGAGGGTATCTAGCCCCCGAATGGTACAAGAACTTATCGATCACAGTTAAGGTGGATGTTTATAGTTTTGGTATCGTGTCACTGGAGACCATTTGTTGCAGGAGGAACTTTGTTCCAGAAATAGGGGATGAAGAGAAAGTGACACTGTCAAATTGGGTTTATGAGTGCTGCAATGGTGGAAGATTAGACATGTTATTTGAAAATGATGAAGAGATGGTGAATGGGGACATGAAGATCATCGAGAGGTTCTTGATGGTGGCATTATGGTGTATTCAGGAGGATCCATCACTAAGGCCTTCAATGAAGAAGGTGGCCAGAATGTTAGAAGGAATTGTTGAAGTGCCTATGCCTCCATCTCCTTCTGCAGCCAGTTAGCACCTTCAGCATCCTTCTTGTTATGAATGTGAAAGGAGTCTGTTTGTTGTTAGTTGAATTATAATTTTTTTCCGGTATTCATTCCCTTACTTGGGTCATTTAGCTTCTGTGTATGGAAAGACATTTTCAGTAAAAGTTTTTGCAATATGGTGTTTATGAAGTTTTGTTAGTTCTAGTATTGCAGTTCTAGATTGAAAAATAATAATAATAATAATAATAATAATAATAATAATAATAATAAATGTTCGACTCTTATCACAAGCTAGTACTCTTCAATGGCAGGTGATGGAATAATGGAAGTTTGCAAGCCTGCAACCACGTTCTTAGGTAGTTAACATAGTTATGATCCTTTGGACTGAAAATATGAACTTGGTTCCTGTTTTAGCGATAGGAGTTAGTTCAATATTTGGTACTTTCATTCGTATACTTGCATCGTTTGTGGCTATATGCTAAAGCCCATTTTGGATTCAGTTTTACACCTTCCCAACATTGCGACATCTCTCAATTTTGAATAGAAATGTTAACAGTTGGGGCTTTCAGCTTTTTCCAGATTCGAATGTTTGTGGTTTTGATTGCAAATTTTAGCCTCTTAATCTCTGTTGGAATTTCAAATGTGTCTATGGAATGCTCTCAACATGTTACTGGCAGAACCTACAAGAAACATATTACTGGAAGAATATGGGTTCATTCTTATCAAATAGCACTAGCATCTTAAGACTTCCATTTTGGAGAGAGCTGTCAATCGAAGAATTGCATATGATGGGAGAATTCATTTTTCCAATGGAATCATAGAAGCTACGTATCTCCTTGGGTATCAACATATCCGTCCATCAAAAGGGTCATCTAGCTCTAGGTGAAGCTAGGACCTAGTAATGATGGAATTTCAAATTAGTTCGGCACAGGTTATGTCTACATGGCTTGAAAATTTTGGTCTGCAAGAAATGATAAGGGCCAAAACATACAATCAAATCTCTCCTGATCTTGACCTGCTGGAACTCCGTGGTGATTGATGTTGCTAATTCAGATTCCACTAACGGCCACTATAACACTCAGCAGTACTCTTGTGCAATATGGGGCCAATAAGCATCACATACTTAGCCACATTATCACCAAATAACAACCTCAACCAAGATTGCCCCCAAAAACAATGCGAGGCCCAACTTGGCTGGGGGCATCATACGTTAAACGCGGAAAACAGAGCTGATCTAAACATTGGCTCAACAAATTTAAAGATTTGCTTATGGCCCACCTTCAGATCATTGGAATTCAATACTGATGAACGGAGCACTTCAGCAGAACCAGTCCATCCAATGACAATCCCAGCGATATGGGAAGGACATTACGACATGATTGAATGTGCAGGGTGTGCTTGTATTCTACATATCATCACATTCCCGTGCAGACATAATGCAGCCAAATTTGGCATTTTCTTGCACCTGTGCACAATGCCCCCAAGACAGATCTAAATGGCATACCAGTCTCCGCTCTAAGCACAAAATCTCCACTATCAAGCATGGAAGCCGAAGCTAAATAATCACCATTTGTTGTCCAGACTACGGTTTTTCTAGTAACTTTTTCGAACCAAGTTGCGAGTATGAAAAGATATTCTGAAACTGGTTTGAATCAGAAAGGGAATTCTCCGGAGGGGGAAGTCATGTTTTAGCCTTCATCCAGTGCTGGAGGAATCCTAAATAGAGCTCCATAAAAAGCACTTCAATTGACCACAAATTACTTTGCCACGATCAACACCACTTTTAGATAATTCAACTCATTTATCTAAAAGTGATCGAGACCTCTCTTGCGCTACCCTGCAATACATAAGCCCTTTTTTGCCAAAGCGTGCAATACATAAACCCTTTTTAGCCAAAATGGGTTCTTCCTGTCTATATGTACATATTCATTTCCTTTTATCTTTCATCTTCTAAGCATATACTTAGGAGTTTTCCTTGACATTTTTTCACTTTGTATTTTTATAAGGGAGAGCTCAATCTAAGGGAGTGCATGTGCCATCTCTTATACCTATCTTCATGCACATACATTCCTATGTGTTTGATTCTCAATTTTCTTTCGAACTCTTGTAAATTGAATTAATTAAAGTTAGATACTTGCTACTATTTGCATCAACAGTAGCAATGAGTTACTAAAGTTTTGCACCTTTAGTTTAGTTTATTTAATGAGTGTTTGAATCCTTTATATATGTTTTTATTTGAGTTAGAAAAGTTTCATACGAGTCTTGTTGAAAGTTAATAGTCATATTGGTTTAATTTAATGAAATAATCTTACAAGGTGTTATTCTGCAGGTTGGTGAATAGCTGTTTGTGATTAAATATCTTAATATCTGTAATCTTTATTTAAAATCTAACCGTACAATTGAATTTTTTTTATATCAAATTATTCTAGGTACTAAGTTTCATTGAAAAATTCTATCAACAATTAAAAGACTTCACATATTCTAACTGTCCATGGATTGTAAACAGAGATTGGACTCGGAGTGGATATAAATAGGGATAGGATAAGTGGCTAGCTAGTGTCACACGTGTGTTGTAGTTATCTAGTACTTTTCTAGTGACACTCTCTCACTTGCAGACTTAGTGAGAGGTGTTGCTTTGGTATTTTAATTTCAAAAAAATTGAGAAAATCGTGAATAGTATCTAATGCATGACATATTAGAGAAAATAAAATTCATGTCGAAAGTAGTTTCCTTAATTAGAAAGTTTTATTTTTTAGAAATTCTTATTCATTTTTTTTTATAAATTTAAAAATCATGTTGGGCTAGTTATCTTTTGCCTAGGATAAAAATAATCTTATTTTTAGAAATAAACTTATAAAATTTTTAAAGTTTTAATTATCTTAAGAAATTAATTTGAAAAATATAATTTCCTCCTTAATATAGTTCTTTGATTTTATGTTATTACTTTTCACAGTGACTGCTTAAAATTGATCTTTGATCCATTATAATTAGATTTTATATATAATGCTGAGAAATTAATGAGTTATCTAGGTTTTTAGTGTTTAAAAATTTCTAAATTAATTTTTTAAGTAAACATTTTTTGATATGGTAATTGTAGTTTCAATTTGATTCTTGAGTTATAAAAGCAAATAATAAGTGGTGTGACTAATTTAAAATAAGCAATCTTTAATCCTAGTAATTTAAATTAGATTAAAAATCCATTCAATCTCATTCATTAAATTGAAAATTTATAATCTTTCTTTAATTTTGCATTAATTTTAAAATAATTAGTCTAGATCAACTTTGATGCTTCATTTTCTCACTATATCTTCCCTATAGATTTGACCTTACATGAGATTATAATTGACTATTGTGCACTTGAAGGAAAACTCAAACAATTACCATTATGTAATAGAAAGATCTTTTGGTTCCTTGTAAATCTAGAATGCGAAGTAGTGTATTGGAACCCTAGATCAACAAATGCAACTTTATTTGCTATCACATACTTATAACAACCCGAGGGCCCACACATGCAACGATATTTTCCACTTTGGCAGACTAGTTGCTCATACAACTAGCCAACCGCACGATTTTGTTCTTCTCCCTTAAGGGAAAATAAGTCGTTGCAAGAAAAGTCCTCACCACTCTTATCAAGAGCCCACAACTCTTCACCCTATCGATGTGGGACTAACTCTCAATCCCTCCCACCTTCGTCCCTCAACCTATCTTGGGTCCTCCCCCTCAAGGCATCTTGACAATGGTAACGGTTCATCTCTCTCCCTTAAGGGATACGCATCCTTGCGTGTTCATGCGAGCTCCTACGTGCGGCTAGCCATCCACCATCGGGTTGGGGTTAGGCTCTGATACCATTGTAACAGCCCGAGGGCCCACACATGCAACGATATTGTCCACTTTGGCAGACTAGCTGCCCATACAACCAGCTCACCACATGGTTTTATTCTTCCCCCTTAAGGAAAAATCGGTCGTTGCAAGGAAAGTCTTCACCACTCTTATCACCAGCCCACAACTCTTCCCCTAGTAATGTGAGACTAGCTCTCAGTCCCTCCCACCTTCGTCCATCAACTTATCTTGGGGCCTCCCCCTCAAGACATCTTGGCAACGGTAACGATTCACCTACTTGTACTCACATACACCATACATACACCATATAAAAACATATAACTGAAGTATACGTTGCATGAGCAAAATGGAACAGGTAATCTCAAAACGACCAACCAACACTGAAGTTTGAACACTACATTGGCTATAAAACTAGTAAGAACCATAAGAAAGACGAGAAAATAGGAGGCAGGATTTGGGGGCGCATAAACATTAATAACTCCATCTCGCATATCAATTACCATCTTCATTGAAGGCCTTAGTGAGGGATCTTCCTATATGCACCAAATTGCCACCATAACCAGCCTCTCGACCTTCTTCATGTCATTCAGTGCCTCATCATCATTCTCCACTAACATATCCATTCTTCCTTCTTTATAACAATCATAAGCCCAATCTGTAAGTATCTCTCTTTCTTCACTTGCCACCTCCAATTTAACGTTCTTCCTACAACACATGATCTCCAATAGCAAGATGCCAAAACTGTAAACATCTGATTTCACCGTCATCGGCAAGTTCTTGAACAATTCCGGAGCCACATACCCTCTAGTCCCTCTAATGCTTGGAAATGCTCCAGGTTGATCTTTTTGCAACAGTTCCGCCAATCCAAAATCAGATATCTTTGCTGTGAAAGAATCATCAAGAAGTATGTTTTCAGGCTTTATATCACAATGTATGAACTGGCTATCACACTCCTCGTGCAAGTACATTAGCCCTCTTGCAATTCCAAATGCAATATGCACCCTTTGATCCCAATTCGGCCTTATACTTCCAAAGAGGAAGTTAGCTAAAGATCCATTTGTTAAGAATTTAGTCCCTCGTCGTAGTACCCGAGAAATCGTATTAGATTCTTGTGATGAGTATGGCCAGCCGTGTTTACTTCGGTCATGAATTCTTTTTCACCTTGTTGAAACCTCATGTCTAACTTCTTGATCGCGACGAAAATTCTAGAATCTGATGGGAATGCGCCCTTGTAAACAGTCCCCAAAGCACCTCTACCAAGCTCTTCTTTGAACCCATTTGCAATTTGTTCTCTCTCTCTGTGTAAGTAAAGCGCTGAACATTCATCCCTACGAAACTTGAATTTGGATGAAGATTTGCCCGATTTTTATGGTATATGTAGAGAAGAACAAGAAAAATCGTTACCAGTATGAGGAAATTGAGGAACCGAGAGCTGCTTAAAATCAGTGATCTCCGATCATTTTCCTCTCCGCATTGCTCTGAAGAAGCGTTTCGCCGTACTTTGAACAGAGCCTTTTGGTCAACAGACTCAGCCCTGCCAAAGGAAAGTGGGAGTTTCTTCTTCCAGCAACCACTGCCACTGAAAATTACAACAGCACACAGACAATCTTCCAAACAGGCATTCCGGCATTGAACTTCGTCCGCTGGAACATACCGCTCGTAATCGGAAGTCGGCCAATTTGTGTTGGACAATTCCTTTATCTCGAACTGATCACTCTATCCAGCTCGGCAATCATGAGACACAAAATCCTGTTTGCATCCTCTGTACTTTTCTTCTTCGTCAATGAAAGAATACCCAGGTGGGCACCTGCAAATCGGCTTCTGCTCATCATCCAAAGTGCAATAGCTGTTAAACCCACAAATTCCACTACCGAATCCTCCAGAATCTATCTTAAAGCAGATATCATCAGGCAGTGATCTAACAACAGTCCACTTGTCACTTGCCGATCCACCAACGGATGTCATTTTTGGGAAGAAATACTGACGAAAAACTCCATCAGAATCAATTGTAGCTCTGTGATAGTAATCATTGCCTGAAGAAACATTTGCTAATGTGATATAGAATGTTTCTCCATCAGAAACCTCCAAAAAAATTCTACCACTACTATCATCGAAAACCAGTTGGTTACCCCGATCTACGGTGCCACTAGCCCAATAGGCATTATAAATCGTTTCAGTTGGATATGCTAATCGATAACTAACGATATTTCCATCATCTTGAAAACGAAGCTGAAATCTTCCCCTCTTATAATTCTTCTCCGTTGGACGAGCGGAAAGTTTTTGGCCTTTCTGCAATGTTTGCCCTCGCAAAATGGTATCGGTGGCATTGTCAAAAGTCATCCATATAGGATCACCATTTTCTGCTCCTGTAAGCACAAAATTTCCACTATCAAGCATGTCAACTGAAGCGAAACGATCACCGTTAGTTGCTTCACCTTTCCAAATCTCTTGTCCATTTGGGCCACTGAGTACGAACTGACCGTTGGCTGTTAGCTCAATTTTCAAACCTTTCGCCACTGGGTCTCCACCATTTCCTGTCCAAATTATGGTTTTGGCCAGGAATTTTCCCGAACCAAGTTGCGAGTAAGAAGCGATTTGCTGAAACTGGGTAGAAACCAAAGGCGAATTCACCCGACGGTGATTTCCATTTTGGGTCTAGATCACGGGAGTTTAAGCTCGCCAATGCCGGTCTTAAGCCCGGATGAAAAAGGAAGAGGGTCTTGCGTCAGGTGTCAGCCAGCAAAGGGAAAATTGAAGATGATTCTGTTATTTCTTTCTTACAAATGAATATGCATTTGCATATTAGTTTGTGAGGAAGAAATGAAAATCATTTCCAGCTTCTTAAAATACGGCCACACTTGCATCAGGTTGCTAGTCGGCAAGGATTTAGTTGAAGATGATTTTTGTGTATTTCTTTTATTCTTGCAAATGAATATGCATTTGTATATTAGTTTGTAAGGAAGAAATGAAAATCACCTTCAACTTTTTAAAACTACGGCAACCCAAACATAACATGAATCGAAAATAGACATTCCCTCAAGCTAGGGCATTCCCCATAAGTGACGCGCTGCATCGGATCCTGGGTATGGTGAAAAATGGTCAAGGGTTGCTAGGGTGTTCTCTCAAAAGTAACGCACTACATCGGATCCCAGGTGTAGTGATAAGTGGGCAAGGGCTGTTAGAGCGTCCACTCGGAAGCAACGCGCTGCATCAAAACCCAGGTGCAGTGAAAAGTGGACATGGGTTCATACCATGGAAGTTGAGAAAGGCGGTAGTAAATAGGGTATCTCCAGAACATATGATTTGCATCGCTACATGGAATATAAGGACATTGACAAATAAGAGTTTGGAGTTAGTAGACACATTGAAATGTAGGAGAGTCAACATTGCTTGTATCCAAGAAATCAAATGGAAAGGAGCTAAAGCTAGAGAAATAGATGGGTATAAATTATGGTACTTAGGAAAGAAAAATAACAAAAATAGCATAGGAATAATAGTGGATAAAGAATTAAAGGATAAAGTTGTGGACGTTAAAAGAATCAATGATAGAATTATAATAATAAAAATTGTTCTAGAAGAGCAGATTATAAATGTTATAAGTGCATACGCACTACAAGTAGAGTTACAAGATATAATCAAGAGACAGTTTTAGAAAGATATGGAGGGAGTCATACAAGAAATTCTCAACACTGAGGGGATATTTATAGGAGCAGACTTAAATGGCCATGTAAGAAAAGATAAGGAAAGATATGATAGAATACACTGAGGATATGGTATAGGTGAACGAAATGAGATGGGGAGAATATCCTCGATTATGCTTTGTCATATAACATGTCCATTGCAAATACACTCTTTAAGAAGAGGGATAAATACTTAATAACCTTTAAAAGTGGACTTCATAAAAGCCAAATAGACTTTTTTCTACCTACGAATAATGAATGATCTATATGCATGGATTGTAAGGTAATACCTGGTGAGAGTTTAACCTCACAACATAGGTTAATGGTTATAGATATCCATATTAAAAGATGGAGTAAAAGAACTGAACTTAATACACATCCAAAAACTAAACTGAACTTAATACACATCCAAAAACTAAGTGGTGGAAGTTAAAAGGAGAGAAAATAACCTTCTTCAAAAATAAGTTGATGGTAGAAGGAAATTGGAACTATGAAACAAAAGTAAATACCATGTGGAATAATATGGCTGAGTCCATTAAGAAAGTGGCAAAAGATATCTTATGAGTATCTAAAGGTAAAAGGATATTAGCAAAGGAAACATGGTGGTGGAGTAAAACAGTGCAAAAAGTTATTAAGGAAGAACGGATGCGTTTTAAAGCTTGGTAGAAGATTAGAAATAATGAAAACTATGAACAATATAAGAATGTTAAAAACGCTGCTAAGAGAAAAGTATGTGAGGCTAAACTTAAAGCATGTGATGAGCTCTATAGTAAATTAGGAACAAGAGAAGGTGAGAAAGATGTGTTTAAACTTGCAAAAGTAAGAGAACAGAAGGGTAAGGACTTAGATCATGTTAAGTGTATTAGAAGCGCTGATCAAAGGGTATTAGTCAAAGAAGATGAGATCAAATAAAGGTGGGAAACATACTTTCAAAAATTATTAAATGACAATGGCTCTGAGAATATAGGGATTGAAAATAATATAAATCTAAATAACATTGGATATTATAGATATGAACGTAGGATTAGAATACCTGAAGTAAAAGACGCCTTAAAAAAGATGAAATCAGGAAAGGCTATGGGGCCTAATGGTGTACCAATAGAGGTTTGGAAGCATATGAGAGATATTGGGATAGTTTGGTTGACCAAGTTGTTTAACAAGATTATGAAATCAAAGAAAATGCCTGATGAGTGGAGGAAAAGCTCTATTGTACCAATCTATAAGAATAAATGTGACATTCAAAGTTGCACTAATTATTGAAGGATCAAATTTATAAGCCACACCATGAAACTTTTTGAAAGAGTGATTGAGAAGAGGCTATGATATAAAACAAGTGTATCGGAGAATCAGTTTGGTTTCATGCCTGGGAGGTCTACCATGGAAGCTATTTTCTTACTAAGATAATTAATAGAGAAATATAGGAAGATGAGGAAAGACCTACATATGATTTTTATCGATTTAGAGAAAGCTTATAATAGAGTCCCTAGACAGTTAATATAGTGGGTGTTGGGTGGTAAGGGGGTTTCTCAGGGGTATATAGACATAATTAAATATATGTATGAAGGAGCAGTAACATATGTTAAGACCACTAGTGGCGTGACTGGTGATTTTTTTATCACTGTAGGATTGCACCACGGATCGACATTGAGTCCATACCTCTTCATATTAGTTAGAGACGAGTTAACAAAACATTTGCATGAGGAGATCCCCTGGTGCATGCTATTTGCAGATGATATAGTCTTATTTGACAAGACAAGGGAGGGTATAAACTTAAAGCTAGAGTTATGGAGAGAAGCATTAGAATTTGAAAGATTTAAAATTAGAAGAACTAAGACAGAATATATGGAATGTAATTTTAGTAAGGAGAGTAGGAGTGGAACACCAGTCAAGATTGATAACCAAGAAATCCCTGTGAAAGACCTCTTTCGGTACTTAGAATCATTGATCCATGAGAGTGGAGAGATTGAGAGGGAGGTTACCCAGAGAATCCAAGCGGGTTGGAACAAATGGAGATGTGCATTTGGAGTTTTATGTGATCGGCGAGTGCTACTCAAACTAAAAGAAAAATTCTATAGGATGGCTATAAGGCCGGCCATGCTCTATGGATCAAAGTGTTGGCGAGTTAAGGAACATAATACTCATAGGATGAGTGTCGCAAAAATGAGGATGTTGAGAGAAATGAGTGGTAAGACAAGAAAAGACATAATTAGAAATGAAAATATTAGAGGAAATTTAGGGGTAGCACCAATAGGTAATAAGATTAGGGAGATTAGACTTAAATGGTTTGGGCATGTCCAAAGGAGACCAACAACAGCACCAGTTTGAAGGAGTGAGGCAATACAAGTAGAAGGCTCTAAAAGGGCAAGGGAAAGGCCCAAAAGAACGTTAATAGAAGTGGTAAGGAAAGATTTAAAAACTTTGGGACTAAATGAAACCATGATTGGGACAAGGTCTTGATGATGATGATGATGATCATGGGAGTTTAAGCTAAATCTAGGTTGGGCTAGAGCAAGTGGGAGAAATGAAAGCAAGAAGAAAAGATGAAGCAGAGAAGAACCATTCCTGCATTAACTTGGAGTTTCGCAGCTATTGGTGTAGTTTTGTGGAATATATTAAAATAGATCAAGTCAACGTTTCCATTTAAAGGGTTTGCCGGTCTCTTCATCATGTCATCTTCAAAGAAATTTCGCTGAAAATGACAGGGCACCTCTATGAATTTTCTTTGTATAGCTGTTGAAAAGGCAAGCAGAAACAGATGTGGTTGAGAGAAATGTAGTATTTTCTTAGTTGTTGAAAAGGCAAGCAGAAAGAGGGGTGGTTTCGCGAACGGCAGCGTTCCTACTTTAATTCGTTGAAAGGTGGTAATGCTACCCTTTCTGGGCAGTAGCTGGAGGGAAAAAACTAAGCAAGAAAAAGGACATTTTGGATGACCAAGACATTGATTATGAGCAGAGAAAGATAATGCCAAGGTGTCCTTGATTAATGCAATAACGGGGAGGCCTACGGTGCAAAACTTGGGCACTTCACCGGTGATTATACGTGACATGGAAAATGAACAGTTTGGATCAGAATCTATCTTTACCGCAACGTACATTTTGACAACTACCAATTTCTAGAACAAACCCCACATGGCACAAATCTTCGCTTGGAAACTATGAGCAGACTGAATGTAAGTATAATCCACTGTTTTCAAGGGTACGAATCGTCATAGATGCATAGAAGTTCAAAAAAACAACTGTAGACCATCAATAGCCCTTCACAAATCAAGGGCTTAATTACTACCGTTGTCGAGTGGTCGAGGTTTTTTACATACGATTCATCCATGGGAGATAGAGGGCTTTGATCATTCAGAGTGTACAGTAGGTCCCGCTTATATTTTCTCTTGCTCATCCACCATATAACACCCTCTTTAGTCTCTTAATTAAAGAGGAACGCTAAACAAACGGTTCATATGAGAACGTCCCAGTACCTCTTTTTCTTGAGCCCATTTCTAATTACAACCTTTTGGATGCTACAATTCTCCAATTCACATGCTTTTCAAACTTACAATGTAAGAATAATCACATGAATGAGCCGAATCATGCAAAGGTGGACTCCAAAAGAGGTGGTATCCAAATGTTCTCACATGGAACATCTATTTATCATTTCCTCAATTAATTTTACAGGCAAAATTTCTAACTGGGCTCTGTAGATTTTTGGACTTTAAACACACAAATACCCTATCTTACCACTACAGTGTGGAGCTCACTATACCAATTAACACAAATTAAGGTCGAAATTTGAAAATGAAAACCAAGGGAAGTCAAGGTCCAAATCAATAATTAATATAAGAAATGCATTTTGACTCCATGTATTGACAAAAAGATCAGTTCGCTTGTCTCTCTTGTAATATGGTAGAAAAATCATCAAATTTGAGCTTTTTTACTGTCAAGATATATGGCTTCTGCTTCTGTTCCCCTCTTGATTTTCTTCTTCTGCTCCTTTCAACCATAGCTAAAACCAATGGTATCATAAAAACAGTGTAGCCATAATGTGGCCAACTTTAGCATTTCCTTACTCTTTCTAGACTGGAAGATCTAAACCACATAAATGGGTCATCGATAACATTTTCTTCGTGGAAAGAGTTGATGATACTATTAGATGATTGTAAATACTAATTTTGCTCTGGAGGTACTGCTATAAAGCTTCTGACAAAAGGATAGACCACATGGTTAAAACATAAACAGATCAAAATGACAATATATACTTCACATTGATGTACTGAGCGTTTGAAACCAAGTAACGCCTTTCGAGATGACAGCAAATCCGCCTAGTATTAAGACTGACACCTTTTATTGGTTTCTCCTTGCATATGCACTGGTTCTCAACATTGCACCAATGGAGCAGCAGGCTACAAATTTTGAGGAACAATCACACAAGCGCATGCACTGTAGAAGCAACCTCGTGAAGTAAAAGAGGTAATTGAGTAAAAGAAGGCAGGATTTGGGGGCACATAAACATTAACAACTCCATCTGGTGTATCTGTCACCATCTTCATGGAAGGCCTTAGCGACGGATCCTCCTGTATGCACCAAATTGCCACCATAAATCACCTCTCAACTTTCTTCATGCCATTCACAGCCTCTTCATCATCCTCCATGACATCTCTAATCTCCCTTCTGTATAACAATCATAAGCCTTATCTTTAAGTATTTCTCTTTCTTCACCTACCCCTTCCAATTCAACGTTCTTCCCACAACAAATAATCTCCAATAGCAAGACACCAAAATTGTAATTAAACATCTTATTTCACCGTGATGGGAGCATTCCTAAACAATTCCTGGGCCACATATCCTCTAGTCCCTCTGATGCTTGTGATTGCTTGAGTCTGGTCAGTTTAAAAGATCTTTGCCAAAAGAAAATCAGAAATATTGGCTGTGAATCATCAAGAAGTATGTTTTCGGGATTTATATCAGTGTATAATTTGGGTACCAGTTTATTCCACAAGTCAATTAATAAGAGACCAAAGAAATATGTTGCTTCATTCAACAATTGCACCAACAATTGTGTGTGTGTGTGTGTGTGTGTGTCCTTGTGCATTGATTAGACGATTGCCGGAGTTTATACACCAAGAGCCAGTGATTTGCACAGTAGACAATAGTCAAAAAGCTGTTGGCTTGTAACGTCTTGACTTGGAGTCAAGCAAGCACTTGTCAAAATGAGAAAAGTCTCTGTGAGGCTCCTATTTCACTCAAGCGGAAAGAGGTGAAATGGTATATAGACACTGCAGGATTTGCAGTTGCCAGTGTAATTCATTCGTGCAAGTCCATGAAAACCAGGTAATTCTTCATGATACCTTCACATATTTCTTCTCTTCTTATGAGCTTTCAATTCAACTTTACCAGCACTGGTTCTGGAGTAAATTTCTTACTAAATCCTCGCAAATAGGTTCTGTTTTGCCTCTTCTGACTTCATGAAAACCAAGTGAATTTTCATGAATCCCTTCATAGATTTCTTCTCTTTCTTGTGAGCTATCAATTCATCTTTGTTGCACGGATTCTGGAGCAAGTTTCCCAATATAATTCTTGCAAATGGCATCTGCCCTTTGCCATTTTCTCTGCTTCTTGCTTTTACCTCTTCCCCTTTCGGCCCAAGCTCAAACCAGCCGTAACATAAGTTTGGGTACTAGTCTATCTACTAGTGGCAACTCTTCGTGGGTTTCAACATCAGGCGATTTTGCTTTTGGGTTTATTCGCATGCAAGATAGTAATCTGTTTTTGCTTGCAATCTGGTTCCACAAAATACCCGAAAGAACTATAATTTGGTCAGCAAATGGAGATAATTTGGTGCAGGGAGGATCCAAAGTCGAGTTAACGAGTGATGGCCGGCTTGTGCTCAATGATCACCGTGGGCAAGAAATATGGAAGGCTGAACCCACTACTGGTGATGTCACTTATGCCGCTCTCCTTGACACAGGAAACCTGGTGCTAGGGAACTCAAATTCTGATCGAGTTTGGCAGAGCTTTGAACATCCCACCAATACCCTCTTGCCTGCGCAGACATTGGATCAGGGTGCAAAGTTGTCTTCACATGAAACAGAGAATAACTATTCGACTGGAAGATTTCAGCTTGTTCTAGACACGGATAGTGATCTTGGTCTGTGCACAGTAAATTATCTTACCAAATTTCGTTACAACACTTACTGGAATAGCAAGACTGAAGGAACAGACTCTCAGTTAATGTTCAACCAGTCAGGTTATATTTACCTCCAGGCAACAAATGGAAGCATATACAACCTCACCTCAGGTAACTATAGTTATACACTTCAAGTTCATCAATGAATCAGCAGGCAATTTTTATTTTTTTCTTTAAAGTTTGCGAAGAATAAAACAGAGGTACGATAAATATAGGAAAAGCATGAGTAGATACTTACTTCACTCAATACTTTATTATTATTTTTAAGAAATTGAATTTATAACTAGATGTCCAAATATTATATGAAAAATTTGACAGATTATCCATGAAATTCTGGTTGTATTTGGTAATTCATATTTAATTGAAAATTTACAAGAAATTTTATTCATGAAGCCTTACAAGTTTGATACAGGATTCAAAATGTCAGGATTTTTAAGAAGAACTCTCAATCATTCTAAGACGTGCTAACCATGCAGGTTATGTGGTATCAACAAGGAACTTCTACCACCGGGCAACATTAGATTTCGATGGAGTTTTCAGACAATATATCCATCCTAAAAACACTAGCAGCAGGTCTTGGTCTATAATTTGGTCTGTTCCTCAAGATATATGTTTGGCAATTGTTGATTATTATGGCGGTGGAGCTTGTGGGTTTAACAGCTACTGCCAGTTAGATGAGAACCAAAGGCCTAATTGCTCCTGTCCACAAAAGTATTCCTACATTGATCCCAAAAACACATTCAAAGGATGCAAACCAGATTTTGTTTTGCAAAATTGTGAATCTGAGCGATCACAAGAAGAGCTTCAACGTCAATTCGAACTAATTGAGATGCCAAACACAGATTGGATAAAGTCCGACCTTGAACGTTATAATCCTTTAAATGAAGAGCAGTGCAGAGAAGTTTGTTCAGTTGATGGTTTCTGTGCAGCTGCCGTTTTCAGAAATACCGACTGTTGGAAGAAAACGCTGCCCCTCTCAAATGGGAGAGTGGATGCTAGTGTTGGAGGAAAGACTCTCCTCAAAGTCCCTAGAGGTAATTCAACTTCGCCTCCAAGGCCAGTCAGAGGGAAGAAAGATCAAGGTCCTCAAATTCTCATCCTATCTACTCTTTTAGGCAGCTCTGCTTTTCTGAACTTGCTATTTTTGTCTGCTGTTTTGTTTGTTTACTTCTCAAACCGCAAGAAACTGTTGAAATCTCAGACAGATTCAGTGACATTAGGACTTTATCTGCGGTCGTTTACTTACAAACAGCTTGAAGAAGTAACCGATGGGTTCAAGGAAGAATTGGGCAGTGGAGCTTTTAGCACGGTCTACAAAGGTGTGTTAGCTTCAAAGACTGGAAATTTTGTAGCAGTGAAGAGGTTAAACAAAGTGGAGAAAGAATGTGACAAGGAATTCAAAACTTAATTAAGTGCAATAAGCAGGACCCAGCATAAGAATCTAGTTAGATTGCTTGGATTCTGCGATGAAGGGTTACATCGGCTTTTGGTTTATGAGTTCATGAGGAATGGTTCTTTGGCACAGTTTCTATTTGGAAGTTCCCGGCCCAGCTGGAACCAACGAATTCAGATTGCTTCCGGAATTGCTAGAGGACTTCTGTACTTGCACGAAGAATGTGGCACCCAAATCATCCACTGTGATATAAAGCCTCAAAACATTCTATTAGATGACAGTTTTACTGCAAGAATCTCAGATTTCGGGCTAGCTAAGCTTTTGCATGCGAATCAAACACGAACAAGGACAGGAATAAGAGGAACCAAAGGATATGTGGCACCAGAATGGTTCAGGAACGTGGCAGTCACAGCGAAGGTGGATGTTTACAGTTTTGGGGCCTTGTTACTAGAGATTATTTGTTGTAGGAAGAATGTGGAGCTCGGTGATGAAGAAATACCGATCTTGACAGATTCGGCTTATGACTACTTCAAAGAGAGCAGATTGGATATGCTAGTCGACAATGATGAAGAAGCATTGGATGATGCTAGGAGGCTGGAGAGGATGGTGATGATAGCAATTTGGTGCACCCAGGAGGAACCATCGCTAAGGCCTTCAATGTGGAAGGTGACCCAGATGCTTGAAGGAGCAGTTGAAGTTTCTGTGCCACTAGGACCTTCTTCCTTCATTAGTTCAATTAACTAAAACTGTAACCTATGGCTTGTCATTTAGATTTAGAGTAACTCTGTTATGTTGAGAGCCTGCAGAAGTAATATCTCGGCTGGCAAGAGGCTAATTAGCGGTTGAAGGTATATTTAAATTATCAAGAAGTTGAGATCTTGTTGTAGATGAACATGATGTATGTTTGAAAAACGTATCTATGTCTGATCTTGTATGGGTTAGATGATATTGTTCTGCAAGTAATTCAGCTTTGAACTTCACTAAATTCGTAATAATGCAAATCTCAGTACTAAATTTAGAAATTGTGATCTTGGAGGTGAAACAATGTGCACTGAAGTGGATGTTTCCAGTGAAAAGATTAGAGAAGAAGCCTTATCATTGGATCTTTTCGACTACATCACGTTCTAAATGCTGAAGTTGTAATGATCGTTAATCCCGTTGATTAATCCGAAAAAGTTTTCGCTCTGATCGGCCATAAGTTTGGTTTGCAACTTTGCATCTGTACTAAATTAGTTGTAAAACCTAGTAAAAACGATAGAGAGAGTTCTGATCCAAAGCAAGAGAAGCTTTGTAGATGCCATGGCCTGAAGATTACCACAATCTAACAAGCATAGCATCTAAGGTGATGGGCCGAAAAAAGAGGGTTAATATAACTAATTGCATTCAACATAGATGTGTTTCAGTCAAATGGAGGATGAGTACTTGTCAACATATAGAATCCAAGATCATACTCCCTTGTTAAAGATTTACTGATGAATCAGATCAGGCCATATCATGTGAATGGACCCAAATGAAAGTTATGATAAACTTCATATCAGCTCACTGTTAGTGGTTTGCATATCACTTCCATCTCAAACCATCTCGTCTCACTTCTAGTGTAAAAGAAATCATTTATTCTCATCTCGAATTCAGCCCACCTTATTTTGCTTGAGATGGAAATGAGTCCTATCCTTATTTTGCTTGAGATGGAAATGAGTCCTATCATGTCATCTCAACGGTGTCCTCCAACTCATTTCAGCCACGTCCTCCAACTCACCTCAACCATCTCATCTTACTCCATCTTGTCCAACTCATTTCAACCCAACTTAGGTGATATTTTCTGTCGGCTTGCTTTATCTCATGTCAAAATTGAGTCATCTAAATCCATCAGAATCATCTCAACCATATCTCATCTCATGTCATCTCAAGTTAATTAGCTTATCAGGTCTGATGCGCCACTAACAACCTTTTAGGCATCTTGCTGCTAAACAATGCATAACAAGCAATGGAAACAACAGTAGAATGAAGCTACATAGATAAGGAACCTTATTTCTCTTTTCTTTCATTTTTTCTTTTCTTTTCATAAAAAGAACTATGAAAACATGGGCCATTTATAGAGCTGACAAAAAGAATAAAAATCCATGGATATTCATTTGTCCGTTTTATATTTAAAGATACAAATCTGATAAATTTGATCCGCATACTATAAAGGATCGAACAACCAATCTGTTAATATATCTGCGGACATCCATTTAAAAGGGTATTTTAGAAAATTAAATTGAAAAATGATGTAAACGTTGTATACTAATTTCTTTTAAAAGATCTAAGCAGTTAATATTGTTCTATGTAACCCATGAAAAATCATTGCATTTGGATATTCTTTCTCACTTGTATTATTTCTCTTAAGAAACTAGTAACTTTAATTTTCAACTTCTATAACTTAAGCTATAAAAATCTACTGCTCTTGAAATTTGATACCTAGCCTATTGAAGATATTTTAAATAAGACTAACCGTTTAGATCTTTCAAAAGAAGTCAATACGTACATTGTAACATGAGTTACATGGGATGGACAGATAATCCATGATCAACACATGTATATGTATGAATTGGATCAGATTTAATTCGCTTATCCAATTTGTGGCACTAGCTATCTACATCATAGTAAAGGGTTTAGATCTACCAAAATGGATCCACCTACCATACTCTCTCTCTCCCACATAAACACACACATTCTAACTTTTCCCTACCTTAGTGTCCTCTTGGTTATTTCACTAGATATTTACATTTCCTTTTGGATTTAAACTGAGCTGTAGTTAGGACTCCCTACCAACCTCGTGCTCAAAAAGCAAGAAAAAATGGTGAGTACTTTGAACAAGTGCTCAACGTAAACTTGTCGCGGGCAGTGAAACAAATCTGATTTCCTCCCTCCTTATCCCTGTGTACGAGGGCTGCCATGAATATGACATTCTTTCTGCTTGCACACGTACAAGGATTTACACTCCTCTAGAATCTATGAAACCTTCTCTTTGATAAAAAAAATAGCAAGCCTTCCCCCACTTTTAACACACAAACATAACCTGTAACAAGCTTCTTCTGACAATCTCGACATTTTCATTGGTAAACAATCATAAGCCTTTCCAAATCATTTTTGGTAACCAATGCCTGCATCACAACGTATGCATCTCCAAAGATATACTGTGCAAGCAACAACTCTAAAGATCAATATCATCCATTCTGCAATATTATTAGCTTCTCGATGAAAACAAACACTAAATACAGTGCCATTTGATACAGCGTATAATGTCACCAGCTTCCGGCCAGCTGACAAAAACAAACACTACATATAGCTACAAAATGTGCCATTTTATACAGCATAAAACGTCTCCGGTACTCCGGCCTCCCTTCTTATGTTGCCTGCATTCACATGTTGCCTTGTACAGCGCAATCAAAATTTGCCACAGACTGGTTTTTAAACGGCTTGTATAAATATTATTTGGCCCACTTTCAATTAGCTTAAGCTTTTAAGTCGATTGGTATCCAACATTTATAATATCAATGTATAGACTGAAAGGTCGTGAGTTGAAATCCTGAGATCTCTCGTTTTTCAAATCCAAGTCCAAAAGCCTAATATGACCTTGAAAAAATGTGTTCGAGATAAAAATATTGATGGCCCATTTCCTATCAGCTTAAGTTTTTGAGTCAATGTTTAATCCAACAGTTTGTTCCATTTTACTTAGTCGCTGACTGCTCGCCATGCATATAGCTTACAGCATGTCTCGGTGAGAGCAATATCCAATATGATATGAAAAGAGACGCAAATAACAGTCTTAACTAAACTATAACTATTTAGTAGAAGTAGGAACAAGCCATTAAGGGGTTGCATGAACACCATAGTCCTCATGGCTGAGAAACAAGAAGCTACAAAAAGACATCGACATCCCAATCTCCTGACAAAGGGTTCATGGTGGCCTAGAAGTCTCCTACAACGTTCAAGCAAAACTTCATCCATGCCTGCTCGTTGCCTGAGTCAAACCACACAGTACATTCCTCTGCAGCTCACTTCGGTGCCTACTCGCTGCGTGCGTCAAACCAACCATTTCTCTCCTTCTTCCTCTGCTTCTTCTCATGCTTCCTCTGCTGTAAATGACATAGCCCCCCTTTAAATAGAGGCAACAGCCGCCATGTACACGAGAAGCTGCCAAAACTAGAGATTGCTAATCATCTTCTCACTTACAACTACGAGGCCAAGCCAAAAGTTGCAAGCTCAGAATCACCTCGTGAAGATGTTTTTCATTTGTGACTACTCTATGACCAGTTCCACTAACCATTTTTGTTTTTCTAGGTAAAAATAATCGTGCATAATATATAGAATTAACTTAAACGTTACCTTGGCTGCGTATATAATTGGACGTGGGTACTAACGTTAACGTGGTCCTCTTTCTTATGTTTGATGTGTCTCAAGCTTCTGTTTCAATTAATTAAGAGTACAGATTTTAGATGTTAGGAGTTATCAAAACCCCACCATTCCTGAGCCACTAGATATCCAAAACTTAAGACATCTATGGATGGGAATGAGCATCAAAAGATGGGTCCCGTATTGTATAAGTGGGGGTATCTCACGCTACCTTACGTTATCAAATCTCCCACTACTTTACTAGTCCTCAAACCGTAATTTACATTTACAAAGTGTTGGACGTGGCAGCAACATATCTACACCACAATCTTACATTTTGGCTAGTTATGACTTGTTTTTAGTGTCTGCAAAGGTGGATGATGGTTATTCTTCAGTGCAAAGGATGTCAAAATGACGGTATTCCGAAGTGTGTCCCAAGTGAAGACCCTTACATTCGGATGGTCCCATCTGTTCGTTCGATTGCTCCAACTTTGAAATTCTGTCAGAGGGCAATATCTTTGGTCGGGGAACGTGGATTGTTTCTGCAAATTTTCTTACCCTTCTGTTTCATATGATCAAAACTATATAATTTTAGATGACAAATATCATGCAATCCGAAAAGATTTTTGAATTCTAAGTATGTAAAGCATGAGCAACCTGACAAATGGGTCAGATCATCCAAAGGTAGGTTTATGGATGCAAATCCAAAAGTAACAAGCTGATATTCATCAGCCTCCAAGCAAGCTATGAAAACTCAAAATATGAACACAAATGTATTTTTATTATGTTTTTTCAGCAATGACCCTAAACCAACCCTTACCCTACTCGAATCGAAGACTTTGTAACCTAGCCTTGCATAGGTCATAAATTTTCTCCCTTAACCCTCCTTAAGAATCATTCGGGTCAAGCTCCTAGATCCGACATAAGGAAAGACATAGCAAAAGATGAAATGCTTCGTGGAGTTACAAATAAGCAGAGATCCTGAAATTCCTAAATAGGTTAACCTCCCGTACTGCTGCTAATTCCATGAGCAGCAACAAATAACCTCACATGAATAAAAAGGGAACAGTTTGAATACCATTTACTAATATAGCCTAAAACATTACTAAAATACTTCATTCCTAACGTTTTATTAAAAAATCTAGGAAACATCAAGAAAACAGCAAATATTGAATTATTCGGGTGAAGCCCCTAGATCCGACATGAATTGAACCATATGGGCCATTCTTAGTTGTAGGAATTTTTCTTCGCCTAAACAGCATCAAGTCTGAAATCTGTGACATGAAGTTAGTCAAGGTCAGGTTAGCACGGACAAAAGCATTTGGGGCCAAAACTTGCACCCAACCTTATTGTTGCCATCCTCGGGTGTGATGTTCATGCAGCCATTTTATTCTTATTTTGGCGCCTATTATAAAGATTCGGAGGAGTTTGGCCTGCAAAAGGGATCACGGTCAGATACCCTTCGGAAATCCTTTATTAATACCAAGTCAAAACTCAAAAATATAGACCCAACTTGTGCTTTCAAAACGTGTTGACAAGGCTTGACACCAACAAGTACTTGGCTAATGCAGGCATATAAAGCAGCCGCGTTATCTCATAATTTTTACATTTGGTTCTAGTAGCGGCTATTTGAAGGGGAGCCTTGGTGCAAAGGTAAAAGTTGTTGTCATGTAACCTTGAGGTCACAGGTTCAAGGCATGGAATCAGCCTCTTGCGAGATGCAAGTCAAGGCAGCCTACCATAGGTCCTTGTGATCCACCCCAGACCCTGCATAGGCAGAAGCTTCGTGCACCAAGGCTGCCAGCACTAGCAAAAATCAGCAAGTTCAAGGGGCAAAATGCAGGAGCTCGGCCGAATTTCGCATTGACTCGGAGAGTCTTAATGCCATGGTTGTTACATGCAGTCCCTCTTCATCCGATGCCCACAATATCTTTGGGCTTGGACGAAAAAGAGCAGTTTCCACCTTGGTTGCTTGACAAGTTTATTTTCTGAGTAGTGGGAAATAAATAACCTGCCATACCAACACTGTTGGCAGTCTTGGCTCGGATCCAATAGAGATAGGTTGTCGTCTCTTTCCATCTAAATGCCTAGGTCATAGTCTAGACCAATTTGGTTTTGAAAGAGATGTGGTTAGGCAGGGGTAGGACTTGGTTAGTGTAGTGGTCATTCTCTTTTCTACTATCTCTGAATTGTCCCACAATATGAAAATTCCATTGAAATAGCAGCGATTGCAACCAGCCAACTAGGTACACTAAAACAGGAATGAATAATACCAGACGCAAATTACGCCACAATGATCTTGTTAGGAAAATGCTACACCATGACGAGGGGATTCAACTATTTTCTGCCCATCATAGGAATTTTGCTTTAACTTTTGTTGACTGACTGTAAATCAATAAAGCAACCTATCAGGTGAACGGGTCAGATCATCCAAAGGATGCAAAAGTTGGCCATCCAAACCTTTTTATCTCGAGGCCAACATCTTGGATATGCGCCAAAACTCCTCCAATATGCATTACCTTAACATTTCTCTCAGTTACTTCTTGGTTCTGAATTTTCTGAGCCTCCAATTCTCCTGGGCTCACCTAAGATGTTGACCTGAAGGCGAGTGGTAACCAGCCTACATTTCTAACTCCCAAGTAATCTCCCAATTCGAGTAAACGCAATGATATCCATCCCCAGTAACTGTCAGGGAACATGGATTACATAAGATACATCCAGCTGGTGTTCTATTAAACACCAAGTAAAGCATGCCACTAACAACCAGTGATGAAACATGAAAGGTATAAAAGAGAACCACCAGAACTACTAGAACTAGCATTTGATAGGTAACATGAATACAAAGCAAAACTAGAAATATTGAATTCATTATACCAATGTTTACAGGTCCAAGTTATAAGCAGTAAAAGGTAGTCCCCCAATAGTTCGACTGCAACTTCTAAAAGAAAACAAGAAGAGCAGAGATCTTGTATTTGAGTATTATCGTCTGGAAAACCTTTTAACCAGGTTCCAGTTCATACTGGAAAACAGTAAGAAAAATTAGAAAAGCGGAAGAGATGGTGAAAGTCTATGGCATTCTATTCTTAAAAAAACAAAAAGAACCAAATATTTTCTGTCGTCGAATCCCAGCAGGAAGACACAGTACTATTGACTTGACTAAAGTGCACTGTAAAGTCTGATAAACAAAAGTAACTGAGACTAAGTCCCACCCAAGAAAACGAACTTGACTTGATACTGATTTGATATTTCACTGTACTACTCTTCATCCTGTAGGGGGACAACAGGGGAATACCTAGGTGATGAACTTCTATGAATATGAGCATATCAGGAGTCTAAGTGGAACCTAAAATGGTAAAATGAAATACTCAAAGGGCCAAAAATGCCAGAAACTAGCAGGTGAAGAGGTACCCAAGACATGATCACTGAAAAATACTACTCACGGAGGCATCATCATGAACACGCCAAATGGTCTCACCAAGGAGGTTTGCCACAGACAGCACAGTTAGTTGAGGGAAGTTATTCTTCTCAGCTACTGGAATAGTGTTTGTAATTATAACTTCCTGAAAAAGGCCTCCCGACAACCTCTCAATTGCAGGGGGACTGCAAGAAAACCATATTCAAAAGTTAGTTGAGAGAAAAATCCACCAAACTGAAAGAATTACAGACAGAAAGAGGAAAACATCCTTTCATGAACTACAATGCTCAAGGTTCCCAAAGATTTGTCTGTCAGAAACCAGAGCATGCAACATCTGGTAATTCAGAGGAATCTTTTATTATATTCTTTGCTCCACTACAGTCCTAGCAAAGACAATTAATCTATTTTACCTGTGCCTTAACAGAAAAGGTAAAACCAAAAGAAGAACAAGATATCTAGCCAAGGTTATGTCGTATGTAGTCTTCCTAAACTCTTCCAGTTGCCAATATTTAAGTTTCTAGGAATAATTATGTAAGCGACTCCACCAAAAGCTCCCGAAAGGCATTCCAGACAGTTTCCCATCAAGATAAGCCACAAATAAATGCGTAGAAAGCCATAACTGGAAGTCAAGTGAACAGAAAAGCCACTAAAATAAAGATTACCACTGAGGAAATAAGAACTACTTAACATGAACAATACTATTCACAGATCCAAGAACATTTTGTTTTCTAGAAAGGCAATCCAAAATTTTAAATGAAGAGCCAAAGTATTTGTAAGCTATTTAAGCACAACCAATCAGCCAATCCAATGATATTAAAGCTTTCTGACAACTCCGCTTTACTTTCTGGTTTCATGTTTATAAGGTTAGTATTTATGGGAGCTTTTAACTGTGAGTTGATCCAAGCATGCTAACAGACAGCCCTTAAGCAGGAAGTAGTGTCATTAACAATAATAGTGCAAGTTTTAGGATAACTTTTCGGATAAATTTGGAACTCTGTATTTTGACACATCAAAGGAGAAATGTACATAGTTTGTTCTGGTCTAGAGACAAAGATGCATGGGCAAAGAAACAGACAAGTACCTGAAGACAGCATGCGTGCAGCATGCATACACTGCCTTTGCCCCTTCTTGCTGTACTAAAGCTGCAGCACTAGCAATGGTACCTGTATTGCAATGCAGTTAGCAATATCAAACCAGAATCTTATAAACACGACAACCATGTTCTGCACTGTTCATGCATCTGGATATGAGATCTGCAAAAGCCCACCAGCTGTGTCAATGATGTCATCCACCATGACAGCAACCTTTCCTTTGACATCGCCTATCAGATTCATGACCTAGGTATGAGCTACCCAGTTAGAGATGATTATGGAGCCAGAATATAACAGAACAACTTCGCGCAAGTAAATCTTACCCTTGCTCAGATGCCTAAACAAACTCTTGGCAATGACAAAAAGCAAATACAGAAGCTAAAGAATATTGCAATAAGGTAAGTGGACATCTAAGACAGTGACAATATATTCTGGTTTGTAAGCACCTTTTTTCAGAAGATATTTTGAGTTTCTTATTCATTGCTACCAAAAATCTGCAGAACCTAAACAGTAATTTACAGACTTCTTTGAGAGGTTTACTTAAACAGAGATTTATCAAATTTTCCTTTCAATAGTGTATACCTCAGAAACGTTGTGTCCATGACGTCTTTTATCCACAATTGCCAGTGGTGCATCAGCTAATTTCTTTGCAAAAGCACGTGCTCGAGCAACACCTCCAACATCAGGGGAGACAACTACTAAATCATTTGAAGGGATCATCTTACTGGCCAAGTAATCCAGAATCACAGGCTACAAACATGAAAGACAAACAAAATCCAACACGAGATGAATATGGGTATTTTGGTTGTCAGATATCTCAACTGATTAAGACAAGGCCTTGAATTCTTGCAGAAGTGAAATATGGGCTTACAGAAACTGACTGAGAAGATAAGTAAAATAACCATATGAAAGACAGTAAATTACCTGCCCATAGACATGGTCAACTGGAATGTCAAAGTATCCCATGGCCTGCCCAGAATGAAAATCACACGCAAGTATGCGGTTGGCACCTGCTTCTGTGATCAAGTTTGCAACAAGTTTGGCTGCAATAGACTCACGCCCTTGAGTCTGAAAACATGAGTGTCTCAGGAAAAGAGCACAGAAACAAAAAGACAACTGGAGGTCCATATTTCATTTTCAAATTATCAGATAAAATATATCTCAGATTTGCAATTCGTTTTCTTCTTTTCCTTTTTCATTTGGACTGGTACTATGGAGTTATCCTAGGCATTCGTGGAAATTGCAGATTAAATTTTGGATTCTAAGGAGAATTGCATATCTCGTACTTGTTCTAGAGGATGGTAGAGAAAATCAACATAAAGAAGAAACAAAATGCTTGACATGTAGGATGTCCAGGAACTACAAGGCCCAAAGAACAGCTGTAGTACATGCATATCAAGAATTAAATTCCACATAATTCACAAATGAAGATAGAAGTGTTCTTGCTAGTATGGCGATGGAACCACTTTACACATAATACATCAATTAAAGGTTACTTCTTCCCAGCAAGAGATAAATCAAGATATGTAAAAGCCACAGGTATTGTACCTTTCTATCAGCTCTAGCATATCCAAAATAAGGAATGACGGCCGTAATATTTCTGGCAGATGCCCTTCGGCAGGCATCTATCATTATTAAAAGTTCTATAAGATTCTCATTTGCTGGTGGACATGTTGGTTGCACCAGGAATACATCACAGCCCCTTACACTCTCTTGCAATTGTACATAAATCTCACCATCAGCAAAGCGCTTTATATTGATCTTCCCAAGGTTCAGACCCATATAGGATGCAATTTCCTAAGAGCTCATAGAAAGAGTAGAAAAATGTCACCTATGATCCAACATAAGGCATCAAATGAATTCCAGTACTCGCATTAAAAAAATCTTGAAAAAGGAAGACTCTTAGCTGTGATGTGCTAGGAACTGATCCAAGAAATGTCAAGGGCAAATGGAAATGGAATGACTGATATATTAGCAAAACATAAAAAATCAGTAGACCTGACAGGACCAAGTCCAGTGGATATGGTCTCTCCTCTCAAAACACTACCCTAGCAGCAGTGAAATTACCCACTTCCAAGTTCCCAATGACATAATTTTTGAGGTTAACTGTGGAAGTAATGAAGTCGAAAAGGAGGAAGTAAAAACCTGGGAAAGTGAACGGTTAGCTGTCCCTGAGAATATGCGTAATCTTGTATCAGGTTTTGGACTCAGATCCTGCTCAGGATGTGTACTTATAAAGTCAGGTATATTCTGATCTTTAAAGTTTGGCACACACAATCTCCCATTGACAAACTTCAGGGACTTCGCCAAGCTGCATTTCTGCATAAAGCAAGAATAATAAGAGATATATGGAAGAATACTGCAACTTGAAATCTTTTTCCAGAAAGAAAACATTTTGATAGTTTAAGGTCTGCAAAATACTATTACCATGTCAAGGTAAGGTCAATTACACATTAAAAACATAAAAATAAAAGACAAGTCCAACTCAAACAGTGTGCAGCCAAAAGACTGAAGAAATGCATGGGCAAAAATGATTGTGGTTTCATAGCAGATGGGGGAACCTCACAGGCAATTAACTTAGTTCTACACTCAATTTTGCCCGTTTAAGGAGCTCAACACCAACCAAAATGGAAATAAGACTTAAAGAAATTGGGATCAAAATGATAAACTACTAGCTTTCCCACTTGCCTGCATCTATACATTCAACTTCGTAAGAAAAAATGTTCTCTCAAAACATCAAATTCAAGTAGGAAAATTGGACTCCCATTAGAAGTTCTCAAGGGAAAGGAGGTCCACATGTGTAAAGAGGTGACTCAAAGAGAATACACATAACAGAAAAAAGGGTGAGAGAGCTCAAACCACCATCAATAGTGTGGAAGTCAATATGCTACTAAGTAGCACCTGCAAATCCAAACTCCTCAACTTTGAGGTCATTACAAGATACCAGTTTCACGCCTCAGTACTGTTCACTCCCTCATAACAACCAAAAAATAGGAAAGCCTTCTCAGAAAGAATAGTGTATTACAAAAGAGCAACCATCTCCTTTCTGACATCTGTAAAGACTTCAGTAGATAAGCCTTCTTTGTATAGAAAAGCATACCAACACCATGGACCTATGGCTTTTAAGTTTATAACATCACCCGTTTCAGTTACATGCTTAACTTTGTTTCTTTCCTCGCCTTCCAAAAGAAAATCCATATCAGAGATTCCAAAACTTCATAGCAATGAAAACCTGCCTTAGCGTTACATAGCAGGTGCTCACAGCTTGGAGTCTTTGGACAGTGCAGCCTTGATGAGGGGAACTCCCCCAAATGAGAGAGAGTTGTTATTCAATTGAAGTACTCTCTGATTTAAGGTATTTCCCCACAATGGCTACAAATATGGGATCCCAAATACAAAAGGAAGGTTAAAAGAAATAAGCCCAAAGACCTTGTCCTGAACATAAAAAAAGGTCTCCTATTTCAGAAAATTGTCTTTACAGAAATTGACGCTTGATTCACCAAAACTGTTCACAAGTAATTGGTACGAGCCCTCCCCTCTGCTTCTTAAGGAAACGTATTGAGAAATACATCGAGAACAGATGATAAGAAATCCACTAATAACAGTCATTAGCAACCCTCGAGGGAATCATCTGCCTGGAATGAACCCACCAAATAATGCTCCTAGATAAGCAACTCAAAGCTCATAGTCCACAATAATCCCACTCCACATTTACGAACCTTCATCTCCACCTAAGTAAATATTTTAAAACCAAAGTTAAACACATTCAGCAACTTAACAAATCAGCCCAGAGAGAATTATTGAATCATCTTTATCTCTAAACATATCAGGCATTTGCGATACAAATACACCAAAATGAAGCACGTACATTCCAAACACCAACAGCCACAAATATATAAAGTTAGCACTTCTATTCTAAATTCTGATCTTTACACACAATTACCATATATCAATGCAAAATCCATACCCAAATCCAATTCCATCAATTTGGGGCAAATAAAAAAAAAACTTTTATCTCATTAAGAATAGATTTTTTTAACAAACAATAATTTTTATCCCTTCTTACATCCCCAAATCCAAAAACCAGATAAAAATCCACAAAAATCACATACAGTCAAAATCTTAAACTCCTCCACAACTAGATTCCACAGACCCAACAATGATCAGAAAGAAAAAATCACAACAAATGCAAAACAAAAAACAAAAAAGTCCCCTGACTCAAAACAAGTCCACAACTATGTTCTTCTACCAGTAGCATCAGTCCAAAATCTCAACATAACAACAACAGCAACAACAAAATGAAGAGCAAGAAGATTAGTTTTACCGGAGCAAGCGAGTTTCTGCAACTCCGATTCTGGAATTCCGTTTTCCCACTTTCCAAACTCCTTTCCAGAGAGGAAGCTCGAAGTTTGGACACAGGGGAAGCAAAAGTTTTCACCGACATCACTTGCAGAAGGTGTTTTCTGAGAATGAGAAGAGATTTGGAGGTTCTCTTTTGGAGTAAAGTGGGGTTTCTGAAAGAAAAGGAGAGCCGTTTATGCCACAAATGAAGAGAAAGAAAGAGTTAAGAATCTCTCCAGGAAAGGAGGCAGCACCTTTGAAGGGGCTCCTCTGCTCTCGCATGGCTGCTCTTCTTTCTTGGGCTTCTTTTCCGCTCGTGGGCGGCATTTCGAATTCACATTTGATATTTCACTAGAAGGGGAGCCTTGGCGCGGCGGCATTTAATTTTCTAAATTTTTTTCTAGCTTTCTTTGTATTTATAGTCAACATCTGGGTATACTTTTAAATTTCGTAAAATAGAGGGCATATCAGTAAATTGGAGAGATAAAACTTAGAAGGGTACACGTTGGTTCATTACGAAGAAAGACAAGCATGCACCGGCCATTGCATGTGTTAAGTGGGTCATTTGACTAAATAAGTAGCTACTGGAAAGCGCGACCACATGATAAGTCTCCTCCAGGCCCCAGTTTTGCATGATGGAGCCCAATTTCCATTGATCCAATCCATTCATCTAATTGCATCCACCATGAATACCCAGAATCCTAAAATTGGTACAGATTCGATGACTACAGCATCTGAAATTGAGTATTTTCGATCACATTGGAGGTTGGTTATAAACTGTTTATGCAACGGTCCAGATTAAGGGATTTAAAGTACAATCTACTACATATCGAAAGTTAAAGAGACCAGATGAAGGGAAATATCAACAACAGTGAACAGTGCATGCAAAATTGGGGCCATATGAAAACTCACCGTGTGGTCGCGCCGTACAGTAGCGTCGGAGAAAAATAAAATAGGCATGAAAATTCCTATAAGGTTGGGCAGCTTCCAAACTAAGGGAGTTGCCACCTCAGCATCCAGATGTCAAGGACAGTTCTGAAAAGTGGCAACTAGGTAATTCCAGTAGACACGTGTTAAACTTTCTCGAAGCGCCACATAAAGCACGAGAGACGTACGTAGCTGCTAACAATCTGTGGGCCTACAAATGAACGGTTAGATCATCTCACCCAGATTTGCTGTAGTAAAGAGAAGAATTAAGAAATGGAACAAAAACTAGGGCCTAGTGGCACATTTGGCCACTGGCACATTTTGCAAAGTGGGTAGAGTTTGAAGGATCTAGGTACGTGCGGGGCCCATTGTTTCAATTGATCCTCTTGTGTTGTAAAATGGGCCCCGGGGAAACTCTGCAAGTGCTAACGACAAAAATCTGGACCATTACAAAGTCAACAGATTCGTTAATTATGAGATTTTCGTGGATTGTTTATCTCAAATGGGCCCTACGTGACAGATTGAATCCTCACGTGATGGGTCCTACAAAGAGAATCACATGTACGGCACCAATCAACCAAAGACGCGTCAGGGCGTTTATCCCTGGTCTCTGAGGGTTCATTAGAGGCACTGGTAAGTCAAGATGGAATTGGCCGTGGAATTCAATTCCTTCTCAACCGCCCCGTCCAAAAGCCAACTAAAAAGAATTACGAATTCTAGGTAGAATTCAATTCTCTGTGGTCTCTTTTCTTGTATATTAATTAGAGTAGTTCTATATATTGCCACGTAGCAGTTGGGATCGTTCACCCTGTTAGAGTAAAATTTTCTCCAAATATTCAAATCACCTTGATCAAGCATACGAAAGTCTTTGCATTCTTCTTCTACCCTGGAATTTGGAATTGGATAAATGTTGACTAATTTTTATCAGGGGTAGCAAATTGTATTGGTGAGTAGTTGTAGAGAGATTAATCCATTAGAATGTATGTGTCAATGTGAACATGATCAGATTAACAATCATATCAAGAACACTTGACTAGAACCCAACCTATTTATTATATTAAATGAGTCAACATAATTGAACTCGTGTAACACAATTAGTAATAAATTAACAATATGAGGGGCAGTCCTGGTGGGCGAAGCTCCCGCATATATAGGAAGGAGTAGATCACAAAGGTCAATAGTATGTAGCCTTACCTTGCATTTTGCAAGAGGCATTTTCCATGACTTGAACCCTTAACCTCAAGGTCACATAATGATAACTATGCCGTTGCGTCAAAGCTTACCTTCTTAATAAATTAAAAATATAATGCCATATAATATAATTAGGTTAATAGATCATAGGTCAACACGACTTGTTTAATTTTGCAAGTCACAACCGTATTATTTTCGAGTTATAAAGATAGGCACAAACACGACATGATTTTTGACATATTATTATCGGGTAGACCCAAAAATGACACAAATATAATAAGACTCGACCCTAACCTACTAAATTCATATCAAGTTCGAGTTGTGTTATTATGTCGCATTGCCTTTTGCTAGTGAATAGTCTTTGCTCTACAATATCTGTCTTCATAAATAAATAATATTGAGAAGTGTGAAAAGTGCTTCCATGACAATCAGGTCTTTCTTGTATATAGCTGCCTTATTGGAACACATCTTCCTTGGCTTGTTGGGCATTACATCTCAAAAGACTAAAGCAACCTTGAAATACCTTCTTTTAAATCCTCAAAAATAAAATCCCATAAAAGCTTTGAGTTTTAACACTAAATTGATTGCCAGGGATCCTTAATGAAACAATCACACAATTATAAAGTAATCACCCGTATACATAGATATAATTTTACATTATTAACAACCCATAATAACACATGCAAGGATAAATAAATAGCATTTAATTGTATAAGCCCAAGTTCTTGGCACCAATTCACCCACTACTCAAATCATGAATCACGCTGTGAATTATATAAGCATGAAGTGAGGGAACATAAGAAAAGGATGTTTGCATGCCACATTAAGTGGTCTGCAATAGAAGAGGACTTCCTACTTGAGCTCCCATCTTGGACTACATTGATCTACAAGGTCTGTGGATTATGGATTAATAATTGAATTTTGTGTGTGAAAACTGTTAGCTTCTTAAATTGTGGATTAGACTTAGATGGTTTAGACATGTTCAATAAAGACCAAAAACAGTACTGATTAGAAGGAAGGAGGCAATGCAAGTCAAGAATTCTAAAAGGGCAAGGGCACTGATTAGAATGAGTGAGGCCCAAAAGAACGAGTTGTGAGAAAAGACTTTAAAACTTTGAGACTAAACGAAGCTATGATACTTAATAAAGGGAATTGAGGAACATGATTCATGTGGCCAACTCCTAATAAGGATAAAGTCTTGATAATGACGATGAAATTGAATTTGATCTGTGGACTACAATAATTTTTAGAATGTGGATTATGGATTGATGATTGAAAGGTTCATTGTGGACCACTACGCATGCATGTTTCTTTATGGGCGATCTTGACGTGTCCTGTGGGGCTTAGGTTTGTATAGCCTATTTAAGGTATTGAAAGGTCTGATACGGCATACTATTTTTACTAGTTTCTTTATAGGTGCTCTTGATGTGTCATGTGGGGCCCAGGTTTATAAAGCCCCAACAGCTGTTGAACATTGTATTGAAAGGTCCAGCAGGGCCCATTGTTTGTAAATAATTTTTTTTTTACAATTCAACTGTGGTCCGTATGCATAATTTTTTTGGATTCTGTTGGGCCAACTTCAAGAGTTAGGGCTAGGGTTTCTTTCACAGAACTGGGCTTTTTGTAGAGTTCTCTAAGCCCCCAATGCAAGCCACACCTTGAGCCACCTCTCTAGGCCTGCCATACCTGGTCCATCACTGTTTCAACTGCTTAAAGAGTCCTAAGCTGGCCCATTTGAAGTAACAGAATGACCTTTTGTTTGTATTCCATCTCTTCTGGACAAGTTAGGCTGCAGGTGGGGTGTCTAGAATCCTGCTAGAAGGCTTCTCGTGTAGCTCCTGGGAGTGTGCCCCTGTTTATCTACTTTGTCTGAGTCCCCTATTCTACAGGTGGCAACCTAAACAGTTCAGATTTGCATTTGTTCCAATCAGATTCTAATTGTAGCATGGTCAAAAAGCTAGGTATAAATTGGAGCAAAAGCTAAGTGGAAAAATGACAAGAGAGACTCAAATGAGAGATGAATGTAAGCCACAAAAGGTAGGTTTTAGTGGGTTCAGCATTTTAAAAAGGGCTAACGCACAAATTGCCCTTGGGATAGGCCTCGGCTTCTCCTTATCTTATAGATACAAAAAGTAAGAATCTCTCTCTATGTTGTAAGACTCTTGTCTCAATTATAAGAGGAAGAACAACTGCTGATGTCCATTAATACAGCAAGGGAATTGTTCCTCCTTCCATCCAAAGAGTGAGGGAGGATGAATAGGAACCAGAATATATGATTGGCATCGATGCCATGCTAAATTATACGTATCACTTGAGGGATTTTTTTTTTTTTTTTTTTCCTTTTATACAACATAAAGAGTTATGAAGCAAATTGCCCAAAGCTTATTATCATAAGTGTTAAATACATATGAAATCTTTTCCCTAAGAGAAAAGTACCATCTCGAACCTCTGACTAAGTATAATGAGGAGAGGTGTCATGGTGTCTATTACCAACTGCCATGGATGACTTTTGGCATTTTATATTTTTAATAGTTATAGGTAATTAGTCTACGTCTGTCCTAAGTCTATACCTACTTTGTGAACTTTTTAAATGTACCTTAGGATCATGGAGGCAACTTACCTTGAATCCGAGATCTTTGCATGTAGGAGCTACAATATTTCTGCCCCTTACAAGGTTAATTCTGTGAATCATGTAGGGCATGGCGAAAATCTTTAATCTCATGTGTCCTAAAAATGTTTTGACTTTTGCATGAAGGAGCATCTACCTTTGTAAGATCCAACTTATTAATCTAATTGACGAGGCTTTTGATATCTTGTCAATAGAGTCGCAATGATTTGACAATTCTAGCATTCTAAAATTCACATTTTTGTAAATTAATTAAATTTAGATTGTTGTTTATATAAAGTTTCTAATCGTCTATTTCTTGCGATCAAAATTACAAAATTTTCAAACGCAAGAAATCTTCATGTTTCTTTAGAGATTTTTTTTTTCAATCATGGAAGGTAGATCTTTAGTTGTTTTACATGCCAATAAAATCAAAATCTTGCTTTTGCTTCCTTTAGGAAAGAGACAGAAAAAAAAGAAAAAAAAAAAAAAAGAAAAAGAAAAAAAGAGAGAGTAAACTTCCCACTGTCCTAGGGTGATTTTCTTAAGAAAATATGAGAAAATTCACTCCATGGACAAAAGTTTTTATGATTATTATGAAAACCTAGTTTATCAAATCACTTATTTGTATCTCCCAAAAAGACACTAATGGAAAAAATGCATAAAATAACCTTGAATCTAACAAAATGCCACAAAGCTTTGCGAAAGAATAATCTTCTCTTTTAATCATAATGAAAAATGAGAAGTGTTCAATTGGAATAGGAAAATGTAAATAAAATGGTCCTAGTTACTTTTGAGGAAAGAGTGGAAGGAGGAGATTCTCCATTGAGGAACAAGATTCAACTACTTCAAAAGAATTGGATGAGCCACAACATCAAGGTGTGAACATAGTTAGTTAATTACTTACTTTGTTTGTTTGGAAATGGTGAATTTACACACTTCCTTTGAGGAGGCTTGGACTTGCGACCTTTATGATTGAGAGTTCACTCTTGTCTCATTGTGCCACACTTACACCCCAATTGTTTGTTAATCTCGAGAATAACTTAAGAAAGAGCTTTCCTAGCCTAGTGCAAGGTGTAATAAGGATGCAGGCTAATTATTTAATTAGCACAAATGAATATCTGAAAATGACTAAAACTCCATTGTCTTAAACTATAGGAAAAGATGTGACCCATGGAAGTAGGCATTCCCATATCATTTTTCCTTAAGAAATAAAAATGCAGATACTCCATTGTTCTCTATAGATAAAGCTACCCCATGCCGATCCACCTGCCCTTCTTGGATCAATGTAATCATGCAAATTAAGTTTATAATAATATAGATAGGTTGGATATCATTTTACAATGTGCCCAAACAACCTAAGAAATTGTTCCAAAAACTCTATTCTAATGGTGTACACACGAGAGAGAGTGAGCATGAGTGGCCCCATTGTGAATAGAAGGCCTTATTGTGTTGCTCTTTTCTTTATTCTTCTGGATTGAATCATACATTTGTCCGTGTTGTCTTTATGGTTGTAAATGAAGTTGTATACATGGAGATGCAATACAATCACATTGTTTGGAGAGGCAAAGGGTCAAGCTTTTGGTCCTTTCCATTGTGGAAGGGGCATTTGATCTTTGGCTTAATATATAAAATCGAAAAAGTACATAAGATTGAATAGAAGTAGGCATTTTCACGCAAAGTTTGCAACCAGACATTCCAAGTTCATTGCCTACCCGCACAATTACTTTGTTTAACAAGTATGTAACTGAGTCTATAGATAGTTAGGGTTACGTTGTAGAAAACACATCATTTTGCCGCGTATCGAAGTTGTCAAGTTGGTTTTACATGATGTGTTCTTGACCTATCGGCTAACCTTTACTTCCACGACCGGCTGCATCCACCATATAATATGATATAACACAATGTTTGTCTCTTTTCTTTTGATGGAAATGCCAATGTGGAGCTCCTCTGCAATTGTTTCTAACAATTAAATACATGTTGTTTACTTGCAGGGACAGTCAGATCAATCAAAGGTGAGCCCTCGTATGTAATAACAGCCAGCCAAAAAAAGTACATATGTAATGGTAGGACAGCCATGTATTTGAGAGAGAGAGAGAGAGAGAGAGAGAGAGAGGTGTGTTTTATTTTAAGATGATCATAGTTTTTATCATAGCCTTGGTTCCAGGTGTGGAGATAGCCTATTGCAAAGATACAAGATAAGGATGCGTACTGTAGACCCTTGTGGTCCGTTCCTTCTTCGGATCTCGCATAAATGGGAGCTTCGTGCACCAAGGCTGCCCTTTATAGTTTTTATCATCATTTTCATTAAAAAAAAATCATTGCTAGGCTGGACTAAAGATCATATCTACAATGATTAGGTGAATCGAATTTATTAGCCATCACAAGTCTAGCCCATTGACCCCTAAGCCATAGAACAATCCTAGCCCTTTCATAATGGGAGATATTGGAGAACTTTATAAGCACTGCTTTTATATTAAACTTAGGGAAATGATAAACCTGTCCCCTTTACTTAACAGTATCGCTGCAGGTCCTTCATGTGCTTTTGCAGATCTTAGCCACTGCCGCTCCTTTACATGCTTTTAGACTCTTTGTAGTCCGTCTCTTTCTAGGAAGTTTCGTGCACTGCACTACCTTTCTTATATATTGAACAATTAGTGATTGACTTTTGCATTACAGTACCCCAAATCAACCACCAATTGACCAAAACCCACAAAGGGGTGAGGGCAATGTTCAATAGAAGGCGAGTTTATCATTTCCCTCAAACTTATTCTAATAATTAGTCCAATTGGGAACAACCTATCTTTCCTAATTAATTACCTATTGAACAACCCATCTTTCCTAATGTCGTTTTACCAAAATTTTCCAATAAAAAATTCTATTGTCTACTATGATATAAACTGAAACAACCAATATATTGTATTTAACGACAAAACCTGTTCTGCACAAGCAGCATCAAGTAAGTCGGCTGTTGTTGTGGATTCCGACTAAAATAGACTAGCAAATATGTATATAATGTAAGATACAACACAGAACTTCGAAAGTTAATAGGATCTAACTATCAGCCAGATGTTTAGCACCATGAACTGATATATTAGCTAGGTAAGTAATCTATAAGTATTAAGTATTAACTATATGGTTCCCAAGATATTTGGTTTGAGTGTTCTATAACTATATCGAAAGAAAAGTCTCTCATTTCAAATAGAGGTGCTTTGGATTTTTTCAAAAGATTTTGGAGCAATGATGTGACTAACGTAACAAAATTTCTCTCCGGAAACATTTGATAAAGTCGAAACGATATAGAGATTAGCATGGTCTCTGTGCATGGATTATGGAGACAAATAAAATATAATAATCCAATTGTATTAATCATAAGTAAACATTATTAATATGATACTATGAAATAAAACCTGCAGAAATGGCAGACATAGGGGATGGGCTTCGCAGTCATTTGGGTGAAATTATACTGGATTATGCTTGTCCAATTGGTATTTCAGACTCATCGGAGGTTGTAGTCAAATATCTAGCAGAAAGGATTGAAGCTTGGAGGGCTACTTCTCTTGCTCCTCTTACGATAGAAGGCGATTCCTCTAATGTGATTTCCTGGATGACAAATAAAGGGTTCTTCCCATGGAGATTCTGGCAAATTCTTCAAAAAATTAGACTAATGACGTTTGGATGGGATCTGAGCTATGCACATCTACTAATGAATTGGTAGATGATTTGGCTTGGGAGGGAGTTCATCTTAGTGAGCTTAGACTTCCAGGGGCTTCCTCTCCTTCATAGTAGTTTTGAATGATGAGTGGTTGGGTGGTTTAGACAGTTTTTCAATGTTTTATCTGTTATAAACCACTGTTTTATTTACTTTTCTACTGTACATTGATAAACTCGATTGTCCATGTATGGCCACAGGAAAGGCTGTGCTTCTCTTATTAATAAAATTCCTAACTTTTAATAATAATGATAATGATAATAATTGAGTATCATGTTGAGGACTTCAGGCCTAGCTTTTTATTCTATGTTTTTTTACTGGCTTCTGATAGTATCCTTTCTCTATTTTAAGAATTTCACTATGTATCAGTCTTGTGATATCCCCATTGTGTCTAAAGGGCAATTTCGGTGCACGAAGCTCCCACCTATGCAGGGTCCGGGGAAGGAGCGGATCATAAGGGTCTATAGCATAAAGTCTGATCTTGCATTTTTTCCAAAAGACTATTTCCACGCCTTGAAGGTCACGAGACAACAACTTTGCCAAAGCTTCCCTTCATATCCCTGCTGTATCTACATTGTATTAAATTAAGGATAAGCTTGTCATTTTCTCAAAATGAGAAGATGTTACAAGCAAATTACTTCACTGTTTGGAGGACTATTAGGTGGTCATCCATGACAGAAGCATTCCTCGTAAGAGCCTCAATTATCTCTCCAAATCCAATGCTGACTCTAAGGTTGAGCGCTTAAGACAAGCTATGGGGGTGGTATAATTATCTGGATAAATTACAATTATTAACCTTTAACTTATAGACAAGAAAAGCAAATTAATCAAGGCTATTTTATAGACAAAAAGTGCAAATCAAGGCTGTTAATCTTGTAAAGCATTATCATCATGCGACCGATATAGTCTTGGAGACACACCGATTGCAAATCCTCATCCTACAGATTAAGACATACAAAAAATTAAAGGATAACCTATGCTTAATCAAACCCTTAACATAAACTAGATAGATCTAAACGAAAATAGCCAAATTAGATCTCCTAAAAAAACAGTCTCGATGCAACTAAACATGTTAATACACGATAGGTTGCCGATTAAAAAGTGAAATGATATTTTCTGTTTATACAAGCACAAAGTTTTTGCATAGTAAATTACTCACATACTCTCCTAAATTTAAGACCCACCCTGTAATGTAATTGGGTGCCAACCTCGAACCCACCACTTAGTATGAACGGGGAAGGTGCCCTTTTTTTGTCGAACACAGGGCTCGAAGAACATTTTTCTGTTGGTGCACAGGTAGAAGGCCTTTTGCAAATGACTTTCTGAATAATCACAATGGTCCCTAAGCTACATTACAGCTCCTAATCTCCTCATTCTCCTGTCACTTTCTTAAGTCCAGGTTTGTTATCCCCGTCCTAAACTGCCCCCTAGACTTGTTCCTTTCTCATTGTAGTGGACGGTATGGACGGCCCTCAATTATTCCCCTTCCAAACAACTATATTTCAGGATTCGGACTCCCCAAGAATAACATCAACCAAGACTACTGCTAGAATAATTGCTCCACAAGATATCGCGGCACGATGAGAAATTGTACTGCGGAGATTCTAAAGCTAAATGTCGCTAAAAAAAATGCAATAAAAATAAAGAAAAAGTAGTTCTATTTTATCTGCCTTTTCTTTTTATGTTTCCTTAATATTTCTTTAAGTACTTTTAAATGCTCCTTACTTTGATTATTACCCATCTCTTGTTCTGGGGTGTTCATAGTCTTCTTTGGTACTGCCATAATATGAGATTTTCTATTATGCTAAATATTACACATTTGCTGATAAAAAGAAATGTTTTTCTACTTATATTGACTAATCATGTGGAATTTTCACACCCCAATCTCAAGTTTTCTGTTCATTTGAATTTTAAAAGATGGTCTTTTATTTTCTGTGGTAAATATTACGCATTTGCTAATAAAAGGGTTATTTTTCCACTTAATTTGATTCATTACAGGAATTTTAACACCCTCCTTTGCAAGTTTTCTGTTAATTTGGCTTTAAGAGAGATTTTTAATTTTTTGTGGTAAATTGTACTCATTTGCTAATAAAAAGAAATTTTCACTTAATTTGGTTGATAACAGGGAATTTTAACACACCCTATATCGAGTTTTCTGTTAATTTGGATCTAAAAAAAATATTTTCCTAATTTTTTTGGCAAATAGTACTACTCCTTTGCTAATGAAAAGAGCTGTTTTTTCACTTAATTTAATTCATTTTACATGGAATGATGGAAATCTTACACACCGCATCTCAAGTTTTCAGTTAATTTGGCTTTAAAAATGATTTTTTATTTTTTATTTTTGTGGTAAATATTGCAGATTTGCTAACAAAAAAAGCTATTTTTCCACTTGATTTGATTCATTACAGGAATAGTAACACACCCAATCTTAAGTTCTGTGTTAATTTTACTTCAAAAAACAATTTCAAATCCCTACATAAGAAAATAAAATTATATTTAGAGACAAAAGCCACCCAACTTCTGCTTGGTATTGCTGGTATAAGATATTTTGCTTCTGTATCAGAAGTTTCTCTTTATTCCCATTGGTCATAGGAATATCTAGCCTTATTGCATCTTTCTTTTTGGAGCCTATTTGCAGTACTAAATGACTTATTCTGCAGTACCCATTACTGGATTTCCAGTTTTTTGGGCACCAACGTGTCTAATTTTTTATAATTTTCTGCGTTTTTTTAAACATTTTGAGCTTTGGTTATATCACTAGAACAGTCTCATCTCTATCCATCTTAGAATAACTAAAAGCCGATATTTGGATCGTGTATTTATATTCGTATCTTCAGAAGGAAGTCTTTCAGAATAACAGAGACAGACACTGGTTCCTAGAATAAACCTTTTAAATCTCAAGCAACGGTGTTAGTTCATCTCTCCTTCCATGTTTTCTATTCTATGAGTTATTTGTATGGCTTGTTCCGTGATGAATTCAATGAACAGTTGAGTTCTGATTGGTTAGTTGTTGGTGTCAATATCAAGAAACAGAAAGGAAAGAGATTAGTTCCTTGTTGGAGAGGAAGTAGTTTTGTTGCTGTTCAGTTTGTGCGTTTTTTTTTAGGTTGACAGTTTTTTATCATTTGTAAATGAACACTCACAGGATAGCATGCCATGAAGAGAAGAATAGATCACTAAGTGATTGTTCTTTTGAATTCTCCGATAATTGTAATCAGACTTTGAATTCTCGGCCATTTTGGCATATGGGTGGTGCTCTGCAATCTCCACTACAGCAAGGTGTTGTTCGTCAGCGAGTTTCTCGACAGCCCAATTATGGATCATCGGATTCATTTGGGTGCTTGGATGAGCCAAACTTGATGGCTGGTAACTCAGATTGTAGTGCTTCGAATTGCTTCCAATCGCAGTCTCCGGTATTTGGTTTTCCTTCTTATGTGTATCAAGTTGGACCAGGGCCTGTTTTCTCGCAATTGTCCCCAGTATTCTCGCCAGAATTCCCATCTCGTGGGCCTTCAGAGGGTAGTTTCTCTGTGGATTTACTGAAGCAAAATGATGTCGATCCTCAATCGTGTGGTACTTTGCAATCTAGTCCGAAGGTTTCAATGTATGATCATCAGAATTCTAGAAGTTCTGATCATTGTCCTAGATTGCAACATAGAAATTCTCATGGGAGTGACCTGCTGCAGTTTGCACAAAGTCAATCTGGCAAAGATGGAAGCTTGGAAGCAAGCAAATTCAATTCTGTAGAGGGATTTCCTACTCCTGTGAGTTCTGTAATATTTAAGTTGTTGCTCTTTGGCATGGATTTGAGAGATTACAGTTTCATTATCATGAAGAGGTAGTGATTCATTTGTTTGTTAGTCTGCCTTTCAGTCATTGTTGGAGAATATGGGAAGGAGGGTTCTGGTTTTAAATTTTATTCCAGATTATTGGTTATTTATTGTGTTTAAACTCTCTGTTTTTCTGATGGGCAGGTTGGTTCTCATCCATTCAATTCTACAGCCTCACAACAACAAAGCTTCCAACTCCCACCAGAGCAGTTTTTGAAGCCTTCAGGGGGTCTGTCTATTTCTTCGGGCAATGTTCCATCTGGAGTTGCAGTCTCTTCTAAAACAAGGATCAGGTGGACTCAAGACCTTCACGAGCGATTTGTAGAATCCGTAAATCGCCTTGGAGGTGCTGAGAGTAAGTAATTCAGTGTTTATCTTCATGGAGAAGATGTTTAATTCTTTTTTAAGTAAAATTGCTATCTGTAAATTGATTTTTCACTTATTGAATGTAGAAGCGACTCCGAAAGCGATCTGGAATCTGATGGACCATGAAGGATTGACCATCTTCCATGTAAAGAGCCACTTGCAGGTATTTACTTGTATATATCTTTTGATGGATATCAGTTCTTGTAAGGAGTGTTTGCTTATCTGAATAGCATGATCTGCAGAAATATCGAATTGCCAAGTACATGCCTGATTCTGCCGAAGGTAAATTCCGGTTCCCAGTTCCCCATTTACATCATGTCTCATCCCTGGATAATTTGATTTTTATGATCTCTGGATGTAGTTGCTTTGGGATTTCTGAGTGTCAAGCAGCACTAGATTGTTTTAGCAAGTTAAACTGCAATTTCTGAAATGAGTGAAATAGAAAAGAAAATGCCAAAACTATTCACTTCATCTTGGGGATGCAGTCTGTGCAAGTACTAACATTTCCACCAGTATTAATTGCATTGAGTGGTAGTATTTTTAGCGTTGCGGGGAATTGAGGAGAGGAAACAGGTAGTTGTTTCAGCAGATACTGAAGAAAGTGGTTTTACTTGGAGACACAATGTCACTAGTACTGTCTAGAGGTGTTTTTCATGCATATTGATGCAGTTCAGGAATATCCCACAGATATATCACTTAGATGTGGACTATATAGCATGGTTATGATGCCTTGAATTTACGTTTCAGGAAAGACACACCTGAAGTTTTCTTTCCTCCTGATTATGGAGGCTTGACCACTACTTTCCAGCCACTTAACTACTACTTTCCCTCCAACTTGTTGCCTTTTATCCCAATTCGTTTTGATCAATTTTTGTGGTTATTATAAAAACTGAAACTAGACTCTCGGCTTCTTGGCTTCTTCCCATTTGTTTCCTGCATGGTGTCACAAACTTGCATTGCAAGGCCCGTGACCCTGGCATACAGGCCACACGGAAGTCCTGTTTAGCCTATGGATATGGCCTAAAGGACTTAGGCCCGTATTCTTCGATCTGTGGAACAAGGCCTGATTCCAAAAAGCCTGGTTTTTAGAGAATTCCTTGTAAATATCTAAGATCTTCTGTTATAATTTAGAATACTCTAAGAGATTGGTAGAATAATCCAGAAATAGTAGGAGGGTTCCAAAAGATGATATGAACTGTTAATGTTTTGACACATGTAATGATCCCAACCATCCATTGAGGAGGTGGATGGGGGAGAGCAAGTATATATAGGGGTTAGCTCCTCACTTGTAATTAGCTCAGCTCAGTTTCAATTAAGCTCAATACATTTGAAGAGTTTACTTTTGGAGTTCCTCTCATTGCTTTTGTGGGGGAGTGAGTGTAGCCCTACCAAGTGATAGTGGGGGTTGAAGGCTGACTTGTGCCTAGCAAGGGAGTTGTGCACAAGTGCCGCATGAGTTTAGCATAGGTACAACTGCAACCCCGTGACAATGGGCTAACTTATTTAGTCGCAGTAAGAAGTATACTAAAGCTGTTCACGCCATGGACAATGAACTATTTTAGTTGATTCCAACCTAGTAAGGGAGCCGATGAGTTTCTAAGTAGCCTGCAACCTTATGTACATTCGAGTCTCTGTGGATGCAATTAATAACTGTATTATTTTGAGCTGAAACTTGGCTCACCTCTGGTTAAATGAACACATCCCCAGGGCTAGAAAATATTTCTATCGGGTGCTGCACACTTGAGCTTCTCCTTTTATGGGGACAACCAACCTAAGCACCTTAGATCTCATTGGAGTACCGTTTCAGGAAATGAACTACAATATAACTGAATCTGGCTTCTAGATTAGACAAGAGGATCCAGATATTAGTGACATCAGGTACTTGGAGCAGTCCTACTGGACTTAAGGTGGTATCTGTTAAGTTTCATAGAGTTAACGCATCTTCTTTTCCTTCCAGGGATGTTCAATCGTCTTCTTTTCATTTTCTTTCCTGAAAGGCACCCTTGTGTTCTTTTTTGTTTTCGGGCTCTAGTTCTAAATGGCTGTTACTAGTCTTCTCTATGTATGTTCTCCTATAACACCAATCTGTAAAAGTGAAAAACCCCAAGAAAAGGCAACCTGATTTCAGTAACATGCCAACATTCATTTGGTTCAAACAAACCCCTGAATAAGAAAAGAGAGACCTCCATCCACCAACCACATTTCTTGACATACCAACATATCCTTGTGCTCACTTATCCTAGATAAACATTTTACCACTCCACTTGAGATCCATCTGTTCCCTTATCGCAAGAAGTCCACACTTTGCTGCAATCTGCGACATGGCTTCAACAAACTAGATTCTGAATTTGTTTGGCAGACCAGAGCAGAGCTATACACGTAACATTGATTTGGACTCTAGAGGGAAAGACTGCCTGTTTCCCCCAGAAACACAAACTGAGAGAAGGCTTTGTGTGAGAATATTACTTCTACAATTGCAGATTGCCATTTGAAGCTGATAGCCATGTGATAAGAGCATGTATTTTGATTCCTCCAGAATGATGTATCTGAAACATGAGAAACAATTTACTGAAAGGCTGAAGAGTGTGAGGAACCTGTAAGATTGGGTAGGCTGCTAAAACTCCATTGAGTTAGGAGTTTCTTACTTTTGGTGCAAATTAATAAATTTTAGAGGGAAGCAAGGTGAAGATGTATGAGCTGGAAAAGGAAGTTGAGATTTGCGACAAGTCTTCAGTAGGCCTAGGCATCTGGGGGAAAGATGAACCACCAGGAGGGGGTTGGAAGAATGTTCCGCTTAACTGATCATATATTCATGCCTTCATCCAGTGATCTTGGTGTTCTGTTGTTGGGCATCCTCGCCACTATTATTTTCTTTAATAATCAGAACTTGCTTTCTTTGTTTGTTTTGTAAGGAAGGTTGTGTGCTGATTCCAATTGCATTCATGGCAACTATGAAGGTGCATAGTATAGCTCCATGTGAGATTCTTATGCGGTTTGGTGGCAGTCTCTCACTAACCCAGACTAGGAAGCCAAGGCTCTTGTACTCTGAAATACTGGACACTGGTAACACAGGCTTGTGTCAGTATGTCCCAGTAGTACCTCCTCAATTTTTAGAATGAGGAGCTGATATTAGCCCCTATGTGCTGGTTATATAAACTATTAATATTTTTCCTCTTCTTAATCTCTTTAGCTACGGAACCCATCCTTTTATCATTTTCTCTTTTTAATTTTAGTCTAAATCTTAACCCTAAAGCAAGATATGTAGCTATGGTGAATAATGCTCCATTTGGTACTCCCATGGGCAGCTTAATTTTCATTTTGCATGTGTAAGTGTATATTGCCTTTCATCTGCAGTAGGAAGCTCTTCTTGATTTGCTTGTTCATTGCAGAGGTGGTTCAGTCAGAAAGTGCTTACTGTTTGAGTCTTGAGATCAATGATGTAATCTCTACTTGGCTTTGAACAGAAAGAATAAAAGGGGAGCCTGTATTCAAATATTATGTACATTGTGAGATTTGTTTATTTCATTGAGGAAATCAAACCTCTTTGTTAAGTTAACATTTTTCTCAACTTTCTCAATTTCTTGTGCTTATTTCTTTCTGCAAATAGTCTTATACGTGATTCAATAGCCCATGCATACGTTTGACATGCTTCAATACCCTTGCTTTACCATTGAACAACTCGAGTATTCCCTTTTGCTGAAGATTTGCTTATTTTTCTATTTTGCTCTCTTGCAGGGAAACTTGAAAAGAAAACTTCTATCAACAACATTCCACAGCTTGACGTGAAAACGTAATTTCCTTCACCAGCTATCTTGGTTTCTGCCTTTATGTCCCTTCAAATGCTTTAAACTGAATTACTTTTATTATTCTTTTACTGTACGCAACAGAGGCATGCAGATCACCGAAGCACTGCGACTTCAAGTAGAGGTTCAAAGGCGTCTGCATGATCAGTTAGAGGTATGTCATCTCTTGATTCCTGACAGCCTCTTCCATCATATTATCTTGTAGTTACTCTGCTTTTCTGCAATCTAGTCTCAGTACTTCCTCTTCTATTTTCTTGGTCAGATTCAACGAAAATTACAGATGCAAATAGAAGAACAAGGGAAGCAGCTGCAAAAGATGTTTGAACAGCAACAGAAAGCAAAAAAGAATCAATTTGAGACCGAAAACCTGGATATTGCGCTTTCAGAGCAAGAAACAATCAACCTTGAAGATATCCAGGTTTCAGAAACAGGACAAGGATTTGAGAATACCCACTTCCCGACCAAGATTACTTAGCTCTGCTGAAACAATGCTTGTATAATTTTAATCAGAGGATAAACTACACTAAGATATCAGTAAGTTTTCTCTGAGCTGACTTCAACAGAATCATGATCTTCCCCATGTTGATAGGTAAATTGTTGGAAATTATATACATTTCTGAGCATTAACTCAATTTTGGAAGGAAAAGGTGGCAAAAGTGGTGGAAAGAACTCCACTGAATTGATCAAATGTTGGATATTTCAATAGTCAAAGAGAAAGTTCATCATTAAACCTCAACTTCCTGCAATTGTTGCCTGTTCCGAGTTAGTTTTCAGCAAGGCTGGTTTCTGAAAGATCGTTCACTCTTCTGCAGAAATGATGCATGGTTGAAAGAAGTACTTGCACTCGAATACTCTTATCTGTATTAACATGGATATGTGCATACATACACCAAATGTGGTATATAAACATGTATCTTATTAAGGGAAAGATTTTCCGGTGGAAATAATAGCTCCCTAGTCATCATTGATCTTATGTTGATTTCTTTTTCCTGAGAAGGAACTGCAAAAAGAAATTGTATCTCATGTTATTAAAGTGTTCTTCAATGTACACCCAAAACTGCATTTACACCATAGTCACTCAGATGTGTATATATATGTGTGTGTATGTATGTATGTATATATACATACATATATGCATGACTGCTTGTCGAGACGTAAAATAGTGCACATCATGGAACTTGTGATTGCGGTTCACAAGAAACAAATTCCTGCTATGCAGATGCATCAACTCTCAAGCCCTTGATCAGTTGGTCTCCGACCCGTTTCTCGTAGTAAAATCTGTGGAAACAACCTGCATGGCTGACTGTATTGTAGATGGCTGGAATTTATTCATTGATTAAACCTTGGGCTGCAAACTGTGGCATTTTCATTTGGATAACAGAAGGTAAAGATTGACAGCCTCTCCTTTATTTTGTTTACAACTACTCTGTGCCCTGAACTGTGGTAACTCCCATCACTCATAATCTGCAAAAGCCAATAACATGGATGTTCATGTATATACGATCACGAGACTGTTCCAGTGATTAAAATGCTTAGACAAACGATTGAGATAACCAAAATGTGATGTCTAGATTGTGTTTATATCTGTCAAATTTGATTGCCTTAACCAATCCAATTCGGCCAATATTTACGGTGATTGCACCAGGAACGGGTTCAGCAGTAACCCAATCACGCACCTTCTTGAACTGGATTCCGGCAGTGTCAGTACACTCGATCAAGAGAGTGATGGCTGAAATGTTGATATGCGGCGAAATCCCGACAACCTTCTCCGGCAGCAAGCAAGGCGGATAGCAAGTCATCCTTGCATGGTGCTGGCCTTCCTGAAAGTCATCTGAAAACTCATGGGCTTCTAGTCCAAGAGCCATGGCCATGAAACCTAGAAGAGAAACTCCAAGTTTTCTCACTTCTACTGAGCAACAATCAAGTGCTTTCCTATCAAAGCAAATGCAGTCACACAAAGAGAAACAGTTAATTCAGGTACTGGCTTTGCTGGAAGTTACCTGAACCCAAGAGGGCTTTCTGGCCAGAAACTCAAAAGTCTATCTTTGGTGGGAAGAGCATGGAGGAAAATCATGTCATTCCAGTCTAGCTTTTCCTCTTCTGAAACTACAAAGACTTGACCATAACCTTGAACATTTCCTGTTTCTGTCCGTGGAACCTTTTCTCTTGTAATGGAAGGTCAAATAATTCTTGGCTCTTCTTCTTCAAGTCGTTTATTGTTAATTTCATCTGGAATTCCATGGTTTGTCCCCTGCAAAAATGGATAAAATAATAATAATTAGTAAATTATTTTAAGATAATAATATGGAGAGGCGACTCATTAATAAAACAAGTTTCAAGTAGTTCACAAGATCAACGGTGGCTGTTGTACATGCATGGCCCCATCAGGAATCCAAGGGCCAAATCATTAGATTGGTCTCCATAAAAACAGTTAATCTCTTACTGAGGTAGCGCGAGCCACCCTAATAATTGGTCCTCCAATGACTGAAAGCTGCATACAGATTTGAACCTGAAGCTACAAGTACAACTGGCTCATCCTTTCCCGCGAGGCCTATCTTGAGTGGGACCCAGAAGATCAATGGTTAGAGATCACTCAAAACCTTATGGGCTTCTCCAGCGCAGATTTGTTTTGAGCTAAAGCAATTGACCTAATCTAGTGGTGGCCCATCATATGAACGGCTGTGATCAGTATACCCATGAGAACGATGAGCCACTTCCTATCATTTTGGGTGGAAGCTGAACTAAAGTACAATCTTGAAAATTGAAAAACAAATTATGTAGAATAATACCTGGGAAGCTCCCCAATCAGTTGCCAGCTGCATAAAGCTTTTGTAGCTCTGCCTCTTGTGATTCTGTGTTTACAAGATAGGTCATGTTGATCAAAGGGACCCGCAGGGAAGAATTGTAGTAGTAGCTGGCCGTTAGATCTTGCATGTCATCCCGTATGAACCTACGTGGCACCATCTCAGAGGGTTCCTTTGTAGCTCTTGCACACTTGGGACCGGCAAAGACCAGTAGAACCGCCATTTTCGGACTGCTGGAGAATAAGAAGTGGGGAGTGAGGATAAGGGAATCACAGCAAATTGCAAATTTGTTTGATATATAATAAGGAGAGATGTCAGATGAACAGCCCCTCTCCGTTTGATCACAAAAAATTGAGACAATGAACGAAAGGTCAAAGAGAAGCCTTGGACACACAGAGGGTATCCTTAATATTTGTTAGGCAGATTGGCTAGATCCAGCGTTCATCTTCTAGGCCCATTCTCGATAGCCGATCATCCAAAATCTCATACATTGGATGCTATTAGCCTCTGAGGTTTAGAAGGCAAATTGTCGGATTTAGAACTTAGAATAACTAAAGATCAGGATCAATCTAATGGCTGATTTTTGGGTTCATGGCCTTACATATGGGGCCCATGATCACCATTTTGGGCCCTATGTCGATTTCTGGGTTAAATCTAAGGAGAAAGGTTCTAGCTTGTTTAAGGGAGAAACACAAATTACTGAATGCACGGGGACCGGAGTCTCCTTCATTCCATATCCGTTGTGTAATTGAGACCGTTGATCTTGTGATCCATACAAAACAAGCCACCTAATCCAAATCCCATGGGAAATCGACATTCTATCCCACGTTAGGGTTGCTTAGTCGGAATCCTTCAGCAAAGGTTGACGGATCAGGGGCAAGGGATCTTCCCATCATGGTGCTAACAAAAGTAACAAGACGGACTTGTGGGCCTCCCATCGATTCACATCACTATCATTGTGGGACTCAGAAAGTGAATTTGGGAAGGGGATGACTCATAGGGCATTTGGACTGACATTCCTCCAGTCATTTTCGTTAATTTTCTATGATCAAAATGATAAGAACAACCCATCTAACTTCTCTTCTTCATATATTAACATTTTTGCACTACGCTTTGATCCCTCCACTTCCATCTCTATTATCTTCTTCTCTTAGCAGTTCACAAATGGCAGTTCCAAATCTGCACTGGTCTTTGCCTGTCCCATGTGTGCAAGAGGTAGCAAAGGATCCCTCCGGGATGGTGCCACAGAGGTACATACGGGACGACGTGGAAGATCTAACGGCCAGCTATTCCTCCAATTCTTCCCTGCGGGTCCCTTTGATCAACATGACCAATCTTGTGGACATAGAATCAAGAGAAGGGGAGTTACAAAAGCTTTATGCAGCTTGCAGTGATTGGGGAGGTTTCCAGGTATTCTTTCAAAACGTTTCTCCTATTTTCCTAATTTTAGTTTAATTTAATTTCCATGAAAAGGCTTTGGATTTTGGTTCAATTCTATGTATCGAGTGATCTCAGCCGTGTCTCGTGAGCTGCCACTATAGGAATTGGGGTTTGCAACTAAGAGTATTCTAATAGAGATGTCAAGTTGTCTACAACCAATTGCGCCGGACATGATTAGCCTTCCACTCAAAGATTGTATGGCCGCGCAAGATGACTTATCATAAGATGGCCAACCACGGCTTAGGTCTTAAAAGATATAGGGTCCACTTGTAATGTGCTATACCTATTAGATTTCTCCTATTTTTCAATTGTAAGATCAGATGGTTCTCTAGAAGTCAAGAACCAGGAGAAACTAAATTGAAAAATTAGGCATGGTTCTTCATTTGGAACTGATTTTATTTATGGGCTTTCGTTTAAAGAAACCGAATCACCTTGGTCAGATTCAACTGAATATCCATATTTTATTATATTAAATGTGTTTGCTATTTTTACTATATATAAGGGTGTATTAATTTCAGTTGTTTCATGCAGGTGCAAAGAGCAGGTAACATTTGATTGACTGAAAAAAAAGAAGTAAAAAATAGAAAAGCTTCCCATATTATATATATATATATATATATATATATAAGAAACTCTTAAACAAAGACAAATTTGAAGGAGATTTACTTATGATATAAATGTGCTGAAGTATTAATTCAAGGTAGTTCTCAAGAAGAGAAAAATGTTTCATCCCTCATATAACAGAGGCATTTTAGGTTAGATAAATAAATAAAGAAACAATATTTTTGGTAAAAAGAAAGGTGAAGAGAGAAAAGGTGGATCTCTCTCTTTCATATATTTCTTTTTCTCTTCTTCATGCTTACCTCCAGCCTCCAATTCTCTTGTCCACCACATGCATGTGCACTTATGGAAATTATAGTTTATATTAATCTTACGTTCTTTAGGGTTACAATAACATTAAGTTTTTAAATTAAATTTCACCTAAGGAACAAAAAAGGTACGATTTTTATTTTATTTTATTTCAGTTCATTTTACTTTTACCACCAATCGGAATTATTTAAAGATGACCCTTCATGGTTACTCTTTGAAATGTTCTTTTTTTTTTTTTTTTTTTTTTTTTGGTGGCAATTTTGCAAAAATATCCAATAATTTTTAATTTTACAAATTTGCCATTAAATTTTCATAAACTTTACAAATTTGTCATTATATTAGGTTTCCATCCCCCTTCCCTGTCAATTTTTACAAAATTTCAATATTACCCTTATCTAACAAACATTTGGTTGCTGGAGAAGGCGTTGAAAAACAGGGACTGCAACATGGGGAACGAGGTGGATGTTGGGCAGGCGCACAGTCGACCTCTAGGGTGTGGGACGGGGGTGCTGTCTATTGGGGTTTTGCTCGTTGTCCTGGCGCGGGGAGGGGGGATGGGGATTGCGTATCACTGACGAGGGAAGGGGTCTAAGTAGCGCCAGCCAAGGGGGGGAAGGGGGAACTGGGTAGAGCCAATGGAGGGGGGTGTTAGCTGGTAGCGCAATCCCGACGGGTGCAATTTGGGTAGCTCTGGTGGGGGGGATCTAGAATTCGGGTAATGCCATGGTCGTGTCGGCAGAGACATAGAGGTGCCGAAAAATGTGCTGAAAACAGGGTTGCTAGAAGAGATAAGAGTAATATTATCATTTAAAAACAATTAAAAAGAAAAAAGGATAGTAAACTAACAGAATGACAAATTTGCAAAGTTAATGAAAACTTAAAGGCAAATTTGCAAAATTTAAAAAAGAATGGATTTTTTTTTTGCAAAAATGACAAAATGTAATGACATTTTTGCAAGAATTCCTTTTTTTATTGACTCATGTTTTGTACTTTAAAAATAATAATGAATGAATCTACTAGCATGATATGTACTGTGAACTATTGTGTTGTTTTTTTGCTTACCTATTTTAAACTCCTACCTTATTAACTCTTATCATACTATAATTACTGGCATGATGTGTACTAATTTGAATTTTGTGTTATCGATTATGTTGTGTTTTTCTTGTCCATGTACTTCTAAACCAACAATTTCATGGTCAGTTTATACATAAAAGGGCAGCCCCGGTGCACGAAGCTCCCGCCTATGCGGGGTCCGGGGAAGGGGTCAGTTTATACATCAGTTAACCAAAATATTCATGGTTTAGCTAGTATGTAAAAATGCATATTCTTACCTTTTAGCATCTAAATTGTGCGTCTTTTACTTTTCATTTCATTTTTTTTCTCCTTAGAGAAGGTAAGTACCTAAAAAACAAACCAGAATCGAAAAAGTAGAATTTGGGACTAATAACCATTCGGTCCCAAACCAATTGAAATCTTAATGGTCCTGCTTTGGCGTTGTTGGAATGGAACTTAAACTGGACCATTTATAACCCTAAGATTGTGCATGAGAATGTAAAATATACTCATGGAAAAGTATAAGTAAGGCCCACTTATCTTAATGTTCCAACACATGGATGAGGGATGTACCAAAATTGCAATCAGTGTGCTAATCCAGGTGAGAGACAATTTAGACACGGCCACTCATGGACAACCTCGAATCAGGCACCCAGGCGAGAGACAATTCCGCCGCTGCCTACAAGGCCTTGTGCATTTCTGGTGTTTAACTTGGTGGTTTTGAACGTACATTCATCAACAAAAGGCTTATAATAATGGAACAACAAAAAGGAGCAGTCCGGTGCACAAAGTTTCTGTGCAAGCAGAATTTAGGGAAGGGGCAAACGACAAAATTCTATAGTACGTAATCTTATCTTACATTCTAATGCGTGACTTTAAAAGTCACGTGATGCTACTATGTCACTTTTGTATTTCTCTCATCCATAGAGCCGTCGACCATACGATGAATGGCTGCATCACTGAAATAGTAGGTCTTGTATTTCAGTCCTTCAATATCGTCCTTGTGAAAAATATGTGTACGCACCATATAACAGCTGCTCAATGATAAACTTTCCGGTGGCAAATATGTCTAACACATTTATCTGCATTTTCTCGAGTAATACATTTTACAAATGAGATTTCTCTCCTCTTATTATCTTTATGATATCCCAAAATATGTGTCTATTAATTTCTCCCTGTCCACCACGAGTTAGTGTGTACATGGACGATGCAGTATCATTCTTATTTCCTTATTGCAGTTGATAAACCATGGAATTCCTGATGAAACACTAAACGCCATGAACAAGATAAGCAAAGATTTCTTTGACCTTCCACTAGAAGAGAAAAGGCTTTATGCACAGAAACCAGGTGGTCTTCAAGGTTATGGCCAAACCTTTGTAGTCTCAGAAGAACAGAAGCTAGACTGGAACGACATGATTTTCCTCCGTGCCCTTCCTACTAAAGACAGAATCTTGAGTTTCTGGCCAGAAAGCCCTCGTGGATTCAGGTGATTTACAGAAACCCCACTAGCTTATTTAACTTCCCTTAGTGTAACTACAACTCCATTTGCTTTTGATAGGGAAGCACTGGATAGGTACACTGTAGAGGTGAGAAAACTTGCAGTTTCTCTTTTGGGTTTCATGGCCGTGGCCCTTGGGCTAGAAGCCCATGAATTCTCAAAAGACTTCCATGATGGACAGTACCATGCAAGGATGATTTGCTATCCCCCTTGCCGGCTGCCGGAGAAAGTTCTCGGAGCTCCACCACATTGTGACATTACAGCTATCACAATCTTGCTTCAGTGCAATGACACGCCTGGAGTCCAGTTCAAGAAGGGGAGTCATTGGGTGACTGCAGAGCCCATTCCCGGTGCGGTTGCAGTAAATATTGGCCGCATTGGATTGGTAAGACGCTCATATTTGATAGGCATATAAATCGGATTTTGGCGATTGGGATCATTTAGTTGGGCAATTTAGTCGCTAGGTTAGATGATCACACATGCACTCTTACTGGGCTAAAGAGGAAGGTGATATATTAGGCAATCTGATAGCTATAGTTCCATGCCATAGTAATTGCGTTCATCCATCCGATTCCCACTTTCCAGGTTCTTTGCTGATAGAAAAGCTTATCGGTGAGCAATTTTAAAAGCTTAAAATGCACGAGGAACCTCTAACCGAAACAAGGCAATGTAGCTATCATTCCTGACATAAACTAGTTAATGATGCAAAAGTCAGCAAACTAGTAATTGGAGGACCCCTTGGGCTTGGTTTATCCCCTCTTATTTTTATGTGCACCCCCACATACAGAGAATGTATTTCCAGCCTAGCCACTAATCTTCCTTGCAGCCCTTGTTTCAGCCTCTAGTATTCAAGATTGGGATAGATTTGGAGGACTTATCCGACTGGATCTTAAGGAGAATGTCCCGCATAACATTGTGGAGATTATTGTAAATATATCACTTTGATGTTTATGGTATTGTTTAAAGGCCGATGTCTGTAGGAATCATGGCTAAGAAGTGGCTTGGAATTTCTGGATTTTGCAGATTATGAGTAATGGCAGATAACACAGTTCTGAACACAGAGTACTCGTAAACAACCGGAAGGAGAGGCTGTCACTTGCTGTCTTCTGTTATCCAAATGAAAAAGCAGAGATTGGGCCAGTTCGAAGCCTAGTCACTACGGAAAGTCCTGCCCTCTTCAAAACGGTCAGCCATGCAGAATATTTTCATAGATTCTATAATCAGAAAAAGCGCGGAAATGAAATGTTTAACAGCTTGAAAATCGACGCCTCTGTGCTGTAGGACTTCTGGCAAAACCGTATGCACAAGCTTCATAATGTTAGTTACAACTAGTGTACATGTTTAACTCTCGAAATATGATAGAATTTACGTACATCTACACGTACACTTCCTGGTTTCGTAAATGAATTGCACTGTGAATGCAATTTGGATGTAACATGGAAAAGCCACAGTAACATGACATGTTCTTCATTTTGAGTGTCTTGTAAAACAAATCCTCTGCCCCCCGTGACAACATATTAAGAGCTATTATATCCTGATGGAGGCACCTTAGTAACATGAGAGAACACTCCATGTGCCGTGTCTTCTCACAAAAAGATGCTCAAGTTAAAGATCTGTGAGGACTTCGACACCTATTATTTCCTGACGAGAGCTCTGATTATATGCTCTTACCCATACTAATATGTGTTCAAGAGTGTTCTAGTGCACATACTTCCATCGATCCACACATCAATTCTGAAGAAGAATGAACTATCTTTTGAAAACCAGCTTTACAAGTAGCAACTTCCTTGAAATACAGTAGTATCCAACAGTTGATCTATTGAGTGGAGTTTTTCCGTCTTTTGTCACCTTTTCTTTCTTACTGTGTGGAAATTGGTAGGGATGTGCGTAATTTGTGACAAATTCACCCATCGACATGGGAAGGTCATGATTCTGTCGAAGTGAGCTCAGAAGAACTTTACATTACTGCTTCTCCGCTGCATAAAATGTTAGCATTGATGTCTCACCAGAGTTTTCTTATATGGGGAGGAAGTATTTATCAAAACGTTCTCCTACACCAGAAATCTGGATATCTTCAAGGTTGCCTGCTTCTTCCTCTGTGGACACGGTATCAAAGTTTTGGGTCTTTGATTGGTTCTTTCTTCCTCCTCTTGCCGTACGAATATCTTTTATAGTTGCCTCGCTTTTTCTTTTATTTGCATCTGTAATTTTCTCTGAATCTAATTGAAAGGAATAGCAGAGGAATTAATGAGACAGAGCAGATAAGCAGTTTCTGTAATAAAATATGCTGGAAACTGCTGACAGGAAGCAAGAAATGATACCTCATACAGCTCATGAAGGCGCCTTTTGACTTCTACTTGCAGTTGCATTGCTTGTGCAAAGTAGGTGTTCTCAACTCCTCCTACACCTGAAACCTGGAAATCTTCGAGGTTGATTGCTTCTTCCTCTGAAGAACAATATCAATACTGTGTCTTTGATTGATTCATTTTCACCTTCTCTTGATGTTTGAACATGTTTTTCAGTTGCCTCCCTTTTTCTTCTATTTGTATCTGTAATTTTCTCTGAATCTAATTGGAAGAAACGACAGAGGAAGTAATGAGATAGAGCGGAAAAGCAGTTTCTGTAACAAAATATGCTGGAAACTACTGTCAGGAAGCAATAAATGCCACACATTTATCTGCCCATGCAGACGTCTTTGAACTTCTGCATACGTCCGGAAGATATGGGACAAAAAACTAGCAGTATTTCAGTCATTTTCATTTGAAAGTAGTATTAGCCTAAGCAAAATATAAGATCTGCATAATTTTATTTCATGTTTACAGTGGAAATTACTTTTGTCGAAGTGTGGAATGTCACTGCCAGAGGCTTTCTTTTCCAAAGTCCCTGCAACAGAACAGAACATAACAGTAGGAAAGTTAAAGCCACAGAAGCAGATTAAAAAGAAATTCAACAGTTTGCATGGGCTGCTGAATCATGTCGAATGAGGTTATTACCAATAGATTAGCAGAATAAATGGTAGTAGTTCAGTAAAATGCTATTATATGAACGAAATTTGCGAACTGCTACCTTATGAAAGAAACTTGCTTTCCGAATACCTTTCTATAAATAACATAGCGTTTCAAGATAAGTTCTATTTCTCCTCTGTGTTTAGACCTAAGCAGAGATTATGCCACCCATTCCAATATTGCAACATTTGACAGCTTAAGATTGAGCTACAGGCTCAGCCCTACCAAACACGACGGCAACTCTACCATTGTCAAGGCTTCCCTTCTCAACTTGACCATTCTTTTAAGGATGTTTATTTCTTCAACAGTACCCCCGAACCTCCAAAGTGCTGAGGATGGATTCCTCGTCCAAGTTATAACATTTCTTGAGCCTCCACCCCTGCTGAAATAGGTGGGTAAGTTCCACAGGGCTATAGAAGAGGCGTGGATAGCACAAGGCTGTCTTTTTTATGTTTAGGAACTCACTAAGCTTTGACACCATTGTCCAATGCAAAACTTTTATCGAAATGTGGCTTCGAAAGTATTTCGAGTGGAGAAGGTAAGGTTATGATTGAAGAAGGAAAAAAAAAAAAAACAGTGACAACTTCGATTTGTATAAGCTTCCCGCCAACCTCCAAGGTTTGCATAAGCTGTTAGTGCCAAGCAAAATTAAGCAACTTCGGTTCTGACCCAAGTTTTGCACTCTCGACGAAATCAATAGGTTGGTAGTTGGATGATTCAAGGTTTGCACTCGTAACTTGGGTTCTGACAAAACAACATTCGGACTTCCCAATCCATGTAATTCGTCTTGGTGACCCCAACAGGCGGTCATCCTTATAATGGAGGAATCCTATCATACAGCCGATACTAGAGCAGCGCCTTACTTTTACATGATGATACCCACCTTCAGTGATCAGACCCTTTTATAATCTGACTTCCCTTACTCTGGATGACCAATAGTCCAAAGTCTGAAAAAGTGCACTTTTGATCACAGGACATAGGCATTTAGAATCATTTTTCAAAGAAGAGTCTATTGAGCGATTAAAGCCATTCTCCGGAGGTTAGAGTGAGGAAAATCAGATAAACGGGTCGGACCAACCAAAGGTGAGCCCTGTCAAGTAAATACGGCACTGCAGGGCATCTGTGGTACTGTTGCGCTGTACTTCTTATTATATCTACAGTACACAGCTATTATTTCTACATAAGGGAGCGACCAAATTTTATGATCCATGCATATACTGGGCCAGTTATCAGATTCATCAGTTATATGATCCTAACCTTCTCCTTTCACCATTTTCCAACTGCAAGCCATCCAGTTTACGTGCAACTCAAAACAAAGGCCAAAGCAATCCGATGGTCATATTTTTGTGCATGGCAAGTCTACGACAGACCCTGGAAGATGAATGGTCTGAGTCGTAAAAACGTATCATATAAAATAATTAATATGTATGTATGTATGTATGTATGTATGTATGTATGTATGTATGTATGTATGTATGTATGTATGTATGTATGTATATTTTATTATCTTTGAAGAGCTAAACATGAATACTAATGGGAAACATGAGTACAAAACTTGTTGGTCCAATCTCATTTTTTTCTAGCAGCCACTGTCAAACTTTGCTGCACTGACAGAAGCTTTTAAATGTGGGCACCGCCGACGTTAATTGTGACAGCCGCCACTGTTGGCCCCTGCCTAAGACTTTTGTGAACAATTTGGTGAAAATTAAGTTCTAAAAATCCTATAAATAGGGAGGATTTGAAGTTCGATCAATCACAACCTCATTCCCTATCTTCTCTGCTTGTAAATACCCCGTGTAATTCTTCTCGTGTATCATTTCATTTTATAGTGAAATTGATATGCATCTCTATGGACGTAGGCATATTGGCCGAAGCACGTAAAATTTGAGTGTTTGTGTGTGCTTGATCTTGGGCGGAGACTATAAATCCTCAACAAGTGGCATCATAGCAAGGGTTTGCCATAAAACAGAGGCAGAAAATGGAGTTGCAACACCAGTACGCAAGAGGAAGAAGAAAACTGTTTCTGCTACAGTAAAAACATTATCATTTTGCTACAGTAAAGGCATGTCATCATTCTGCAGCAGTCAGCTCCAGTAAAAAAAACATCTTCATTCTGCTACAATAAAGCGTGTCATCATTCTGCTACAATAATAGCGACGGCTACAGTGATCACTACAGTACTACTACAGTACTGAGTTGTCATAGTGCCCCCAGAGGAGGGTTACAACAGTTCTAGTTTAATAGGTACGAGTTACAATAGTGCAGAGTTGTAACAATATGAGTGCAAACAGTAGCACGTTGCATAATACAGAGTTACTACAATACATGTTGCAGTAGTAGCAGAGTTGCAACAGTGACGAGTTGCAATAATGATCAGACTGAAACAGGTATATTTTTACTATTTTCGAGGGGGATATACTGGTTCTTGGCTAAATCGAGCATTTTGGACGTAGTGGTATTCTCAAATTTGCGAGATTCTCTCCTGAAATTGTTGTAAGTACTCTATTTTTAGCTATGTAGGTAAATGTGAGCAAAATGATTTGCTTAAATGGTACGAACTACCACAAGTGGACAAGAAAGATGAAAGAGCTTCTTTTTGTAAAGAAATTACATCTACATATCTCTGCTACTCAAAAATAGAAGGATAAATCCGAAGATGAGTGAGCTTTTGAACATGAACATATATGTGGTTTCATTTGATAGTGGGTAGAAGATAATGTTTTGAATTATATTAAAAATAAAACACATGCTAGAACTCTGTGGATCAAATTAGAAACCTTATACACGTCGAGAACTGGGAATAATAAGTTATTCCTACTTAATGAAGTGATGCACCTGAGATACAAGGAATGGAGTTCTATTTCCAACCATTTGAACAAGTTGACTGAATGCTTTCAGCAATTATCCAATGTTGGCGTCAGGTTTGATGATGATATCATGAGTTTATGGATTTTAGATACTTTGCCTGACTCATGGAAAAAAATTTGTGTTCCTTTAGCCAATTATGCTCCAAGTGGCACTGTAACATGAGAATCTGTGAAAAGCACAGTTCTAAATGAAGAAATGAGGTGATGAGCTCAAGTTGCAACTACATCATAGCCTGAGATTTTGATTTCAGAAAATAGAAAGAGAACCAAAATCAAAGGTCAAGAGAAGAATAACAGGGGTAGGAGTAAACTTAAGTCCAGATACAAGAATCTGGAGTGCAATTATTGTGGCAAGAAGGGTCACATCAAAAAGCAGCGTTACAAGTGGAAAGCTGAGAATAAGATAGAGAATGCCAAGCAAAGGAGAAGAAATGATGACAGGAATGATTGTGTGGCCACCACCACTTCAGGCCTTGTTGTGGTTTGTGATGAATATGAGATTAACCTAACCTCCAGTGAGATTGCATGGGTCATTGACAGCGGTGTTTCTTTTCACATTACCTCTAGGAGGGAGTTTTTCACTTTGTACACTCCTAGTGACTTTCAAGTATTGAAGATGGGTAACGACGGGTTGTCAAAGGTTGTTGGTATGGGATCCGTCTATTTGGACACTAACAACGGGACAAGGTTGATTCTTAAGGAAGTTCGACATGTACCAGATATCCGGTTGGACTTAATATCAGCCAGAAAGCTTGATGATGATGGATACTGTAGTACCTTTTGCAATGGCCAATGGAAGCTCTCTAAGGGAGTCCTTGTGGTTGCTAGAGGGAAGAAATCATCTAGCTTATATGTGATGCAAGTTTCGATTCCTATTAACTTTGTGAACGCGGTTGATGTTGCTGGTTCTTCATAGTTGTGGCATAGGCAACTCAGTCACATGAGTGAGAAAGGACTAAGTTGTATTGTTAAGAATTTGCTTTCACGGCTTAAAGCTGCAAAGTTAAGCAAGTGTTCTCATTATTTTGCTGGGAAGCAGCAACGGGTTTTCTTCAAAAGCCATCCTTCCATGAAGCCAAGCGTACTTGAATTGGTGCATTCATATGTATGCAGTCCTATGAAGGTAAGAACACTTGGTAATGCATTATAGTTTGTCACCTTTATTGATAATTATTATAGAAAACTCTAGGTATATGTTTTGAAATCTAAGGATCAGGTATTGGACATGTTTAAAGAGTTTCAAGCTTCTTGTAACACCCCGGGTTTTTAAGATATTTTTTTAATAATAATAATAATATCATTTTTAATAAGAGCATTTGGGATCCCATGAGAAAAGTTTTATTTATCATTTTACTAAAACATCTCTTAAAACTCCGGGTGTTAGTTTTCCTTTCTCAAAATGGCATATATATAATTTAAAACATAAATAAATTTTTATGATAATAGATTTAAAACAATACTCGTATCAATCAACATCAAATAAATCGGCGCCTTTATTTTGAATCAAATAAATATCCAAACACAATAATAATATGGCCCAGGGTCTATTCATCATAACATCCCATATAAATGTCCAACATATGTCTAAACATCTCAATCAAATCCAAAATATAAAGTATACAGTTCATAATTAAATTCAAATGATAATCCTGTTTATTGACTCACATCACTGTCTAAAATTCTAGGTAAAAGGATCTTCTACAGCTCTCACGGTTTCTCAACAGCTTTGCCTTTCCTGTTATCGCGCTCGAGATCTAAGGCATTGCAAAACAAAGCAATGCCTCAGCAAGCTATCGCTTGTGTAGGTACATAGACAATTAATGTAATAAAATGAAATAAATGAATAACCATACTGATAAAATAAAAAGTCTATCATTTATGAAGATAGCAGTATCATAAGTCATGTCAACATAAATGCCAATTTATTCCATATGCTAAAACATGCATTTCACAGAGTTAAAATATGACATGAATCAATGTAAATGAGCATATAATAAGAATAAGGACACCCTAAGGTAATGTGTCCCACAACATCGCACTAATATCACTGATCATGAGTACTCATAGCTAACCCTTGCGTGTCGTCACACCCAGGCATACCATCCATAACCATGCTCATCATACACGCACACATAATAAGAATATGGGCCATCATGCCGCAGTAGCAACCCTCCATAGGTATCAACCACCGCCGCTCTCCGTCGACACCATAACGGGAGACTTAGCGTCTGTTCCCATGGAAAGGCCCAGATCGGTAGTGTGGACTATCCATGTTACCAAACCCCTACCAAATGTCATTTATGGGCGGGTGTCTATCATATCACAATATCATCACATCACAATCTCGGAGGGTGGGTGGCCAACCCTATCCCTCCTAGCATGACGCCCACTGGGTGAGAGCACCTGTTATCAAATATAAAAACACGAAAATCATATGTATATGCTAAAACTCAAGAGCACTCATAATTTGAAATCCTCAAGACACGCCCCTCATCCTGGGGTTAGCCTATACAAGGATCAGCTAACAAGCCTTTATTCTTATTTCCATGCCAATCCATGCATTTCCAATATATAATAAGAAAGAATTCTCTATTTAAGCATAATTAATTTATATCATGCTCATAAAAACATTTGTCATGAGTTTATTCAATAAAAGATTTCAATTTGTAATAATCATAATGTACTCAAAGTCTCATGAAATCAACGGCAAATAATAAATGTAATTTAAACCACAATCACGCATAATGCTATGTTTATGCATGGTTTTAAAATCAAGGCAAAGCATTAATTGTCGTCACCTACTTCAATGTGAGACCACTTAGCTTGCTAATAATCCCCTTAACTGGTATGTTCAAGTGCACCTATACATGTCACATCACTATTTTAAAATTTTTTTAATTAAAAGTAGTCATTTATAAGTTTTTAAGTTAAAACTAGGTCCGCGTCGTCAATACGGTCACAACACCTCTTTCGGATTGTGATTTGGACTCCTCTAGCTCCCAAAAATAAAGTTTTAGTGAAAACACTCACAAAATGGGGCTGACCAACCACCGTATGGTGGTTTACACCGGCGGCGTTGGTTTACGCCAGTTTATACTGACGTAAACTGGCGTCACGAAGACACCCGTTACTGTGAAACACAACCGAGACACACCGTGTGCGTCTTCAGTACCGTGACGCACCGCCGCGTGCATCTTCAGTACAGTGATGCACCGCCGCGTGCGTCACGGTCGCCAGGAAGCCACGCGTCTCGACCCCACCGAGATAGGGCACGCCGTCTCCCCAGTGCGCGTGGATGCCATGTATGTGCGTGCGTCAAACTCCCGTTTGGCATCGTCTTTGGGGCGTCCTGCTGGGCATCCTGGAGTCAGCGCCAGGGTGCCGCTGCCGGAGAAGACGACCGGATTCCAGTCTTCTCCGGCAAGCCCACAAGCATCCAAATCTTGCGATTTTTGTGCCATTTTTCTCAGAATTTCCTCTAGATTTCATTTTTACCCTCTTTATGCATTGATTTTGCTAAAAACTATGTTTTTTAAACGGTTTTTCCCAAGTCCCTAAAAATTTCCCTAGGTACTAGTTTTCAAGTTTTCTGGAGAAACGCACCGTTGGATCTCTCCCAAATTTAAAATATTTATCTTTGGGTCCATCATGCACTAGATGGACGGTCCGATTTGCAAGAGGATGTGGTTTCATCCATGAAATCATGCTCCAACAGTAGCGTGCATAGGGTTCCGAGGAAAAACGTGGTTTTTCCTGATTTAAATGTATTCCTATTTTATATATACCTATTTAATAATTAAAATTTAAGGGTTTAGGACTTACCTCGTTTGGCTGGCGTTGATGGACGTTGCCGGAGTTCCACTCGGCAAAAAAATTGAAATTTTCGGAGCTAGGGTTTCTGAGTAAAACTCAGTGAAAAATGGGGAAAGGCAAAGTGTTTTGGTGCGTGAGGGGGATAGATATAGACTTGAGAGTCTAAGGGGAAGAGAAACTCTTCCCTTCACATCTCTTTCCACTGGTTTCTCCGGCGATTTTGCCGGATTCGATAGAGGCGTGTAGAAGACGTGTGTGCCATTATCAATTTGGACCCCTGTGTTATACGTTTCTGTCAAATGACTAAAATACCCCTATAACTTCAACGGCTCCTAACTCCCTCATTTGAGCTCCGTTTTTCGCTTTCTTTGTGGCGTTGGAATCCTATCGACAAGCACTTTCAAATTAGTTTTCAGGAAAAAATTTCATCGATAAATTTTTTAATTTAATTTATTTAGTAATTTCTTAATTTATCCAAAAATTAAGGATATTACACTTTTGTTGAGTGTCAAACACGGAAGAAGCTAACATGTATTGGCACAGACAATGGTGCGCGAGTATTGTAGACCATTCAATGCTTATTGTAAGTAGTAGGGGATAAAAAATCAAAGGACTCCTCTGAAGACTCCTCAACTAAATGGTTTAGCAGAGAGGATAAACAGGACATTGATAGAGAGGGTCAGATGCTTGCTTTCTGAAGCTAAGTTGCCCGGTTTCTTTTGGGGTGAGGCGCAACAGCCTATGTTATTAACCTGTCTCTAATTATTGCCTTGAATGCAGATGTTCCGACAGGCTATGGTATGAAAAAGATGTCTCTTATGATCACTTGCGGGCATTTTTGTGCAAGACATTTGTACATATACCCAAAGATGAGAGGTCCAAACTAAACGTCAAGACTAAACAATATATTTTCATCGGCTACGAGCAGGATGAGTTTGGCTACATGCTATATGATCATATTACAAAGAAGCTAGTTAGAAGTCATGACGCGTTCTTTATGGAAGATCAAATCATTGAACACATTGACAAAGTCGAAGGATCAGAAACTCGGACCTCTCATACCAGTTGTTGGGCCAGATCTGCTATGATCTGGGGTCCAGGATCTATGATTTAGAAGAGAACACACCACATCACACAAGAGAGACAATTTTACGTGGTTTGGCCAAATGGCCTGCATTCACGGGAGAAAGAATACTATCTAACCAGATTACTTGTCTCTCACACTCATCTCTCTCAGATCTATATCTCCTATTTATAGGAGTTACAAGTGTAAGATCTTCAAAACCGATGGCTGTTACAATAATCTTTTATGGTGCCGTAGCCGTCAATGTTAAACTGCCTGAGTCGGTGTGGTGCCGACCTTCTAGATGTCGGCTATCCTCATCACATAGGCATGGACCATAGCGGGTCCACCCAAACAAAACTTGCCAATGTTATTTACAAATAAAGTCCTGGCACTAAGTGGCATCGACTTTCAAGCTATTAATCCGTTCATCTCCGACCTGTTTCTGATTGTAGAATCTGTCAAAGTATTCTGCTTAGCTGACTATTTTAAAGACGGCTATATTTTCTGTAGTGATCAGGCTTCTAGCTGGTCCAATTTCTGTATTATCATTTGGATAACGGACGGTAACAAGTGGCCTTGCCGTCGTTTAAAACTACTGTGTTGAGAAACTGTGGTATCTCCCATTACTGACAATCTGCAATAACCATAGTTTAGAATGTAATCAAGCAACTCTCTGAAAATTCAGTGTAAATCTAATCATACATAGATCCTACAGAATAAGCCTTTAAATTACTGTTGCCTAGGATTACGTTCCACGTTGGCTTTTCTTGGTCGAAATACTTCCGCAAAGATTGATGGATTAAGGGCAAGGCATCTATCAATCAAGGTGCCGACAATGGTAATAATACAGATTTGTGGGTCTCCCATCGCTTCACGTCACTATTCTAGTGGGACCAGAAAGTGAATTTTGTGAAGGAGATAACATAATAGCAAAGCCACCATCGTCCTTTTGGCATTATACAGTGCTCTTAGGAGTAGATCGGAGCATATGATACACCAGGTTAAAAGTAAGTCGGAGCCCATAATTTGGTGATCTAGAATAACTAAAGATCAGGATCAATCTAATGGCTGATTTTTGGGTACATGGCCTTCCATAAGGGGCCCATGATCACCATTTTGGGCCCTATGTCGATTTCTGGTTTAAATCTAAGGAGAAAGGTACTCGCCTTCTTAAGGGAGAAACACAAATTACTGAGTGCACAGGTACCGGAGACTCCTTAATTCCATATCCGTTGTGTAATTGAGACCGTTGATCTTGTGATCCATCCAAAACAAGCCACCTAATCCAAATCCCATGGGAAATCGACATTCTATCCCACGTTAGGGTTGCTTAGTCGGAATCCTTCAGCAAAGGTTGATGGATCAGGGGCAAGGCATCTTCCCATCATGGTGCTAACAAAAGTAACAAGACGGACTTGTGGGCCTCCCATCGATTCACATCACTATCATTGTGGAACTCAGAAAGTGAATTTGGGAAGGAGATGACTCATAGGGCATTTGGACTGACATTCCTCCAGTCATTTTCGTTAATTTTCTATGATCAAAATGATAAGAACAACCCATCTAACTTCTCTTCTTCATATATTAACATTTTTGCACTACGCTTTGATCCCTCCACTGCCATCTCTATTATCTTCTTCTCTTAGCAGTTCACAAATGGCAGTTCCAAATCTGCACTGGTCTTTGCCTGTCCCATGTGTGCAAGAGGTAGCAAAGGATCCCTCCGGGATGGTGCCACAGAGGTACATACGGGACGACATGGAAGATCTAAAGGCCAGCTATTCCTCCAATTCTTCCCTGCGGGTCCCTTTGATCAACATGACCAATCTTGTGGACATAGAATCAAGAGAAGCGGAGTTACAAAAGCTTTATGCAGCTTGCAGTGATTGGGGAGGCTTCCAGGTATTCTTTCAAAACGTTTCTCCAATTTTCCTAATTTTAGCTTAATTTGATTTCCATGAAAAAGCTTTGGATTTTGGTTCAATTCTATGTATCGAGTGATCTCAGCCGTGTCATGTGAGCTGCCACTACAGCAGGGTGGATCCTGACCCAAAATATATGTGTCTATTAATTTCTCCTGCGGGTATACGGACGACGTAGTATCATTCTTATTTTCGTTATTGCAGCTGATAAACCATGGAATTCCCGATGAAACAATAAACACCATGAAGAGGATCAGCAAAGATTTCTTTGACCTTCCATTACAAGAGAAAAGGCTTTATGCACAGAAACCAGGTAGTTTTCAAGGATACGGCCAAACCTTTGTAGTTTCAGAAGAACAGAAGCTAGAATGGAACGACATGATTTTCCTGAATGCTCTTCCTACCAAAGACAGAATCTTGAGTTTCTGGCCAGAAGCCCTCGTGGATTCAGGTGATTTACAGAAACCCCACTAGCTTATTTAACTTCCCTTAGTGTAACTACAACTCCATTTGCTTTTGATAGGGAAGCACTTGATAGGTACTCAGTGGAGGTGAGAAAACTTGCAGTTTCTCTATTCGGTTTCATGGCCATGGCCCTTGGGCTAGAAGCCCATGAATTCTCAAAAGACTTGCATGATGGACAGTACCATGCAAGGATGATTTGCTATCCCCCTTGCTAGCTGCCGGAGAAAGTTCTCGGAATTTCACCACATTTTGACATTACAGCTATCACAATCTTGCTTGAGTGCAATGACACGCCCGGAATCCAGTTCAAGAAGGGGGATGATTGGGTTACTGCGGAGCCCATCTCCGGTGCGGTTTCAGTAAATATTGGCCGCACGGGATTGGTAAGACACACAAATTTATTAGGCATACAAATCACATTTAATTATGCATTTTAGTCACTAGGTTAGATAATCACGCATACACCTTTATTGGGCTAAAGGGGAAGGTGATAAATTAGGCTATATGATATCTGTAGTCCCATGCTATCATCTCTCCGATTCCCACTTCCCTGATTGTTTGCTGATAGAAAAGTTTATCACCAAGCAATTTTAAAAGACTAAAATACAAAAGGAACCTCTAATGGAAACTAGGAAATGTAGCTATTGTTCCTGACATAAACTAGTGAATGATGCAAAAGGTTGTAAACTGGTAATTGGAGGACCCCTTGGGATTTGTTTATCCCCATAATCTCTGTGTGCATCCTCACATACAGAGGATTTATTTCCACCGATACAGCCTAGCCACTATCTTCCTTGCAGCTCTTGTTTCACCTTTCCAGTATTACATATTGGTTTAGAGTAAAGTGATGCTTCCACATGCCTTAAGTGGGCGGGGCAGAAGATTTCCTATATCTCGTTACATATATCAATTTGATGTTTGTGGTATAGTTTAAAGGCCAATGTCTGTAGGAATCATGGCTAAGAAAGAGCTTGGAATTTCTGGGTTTTGCAGATTATGAGTAATGGGAGATACCACAGTTCCGAACACAGAGTACTCGTAAACAACCTGAAGGAGAGGCTGTCACTTGCTGTCTTCTGTCATACAAATGAAAATGCAGAGATTGGGCCAGTTCGAAGACTAGTCACTACGGAAAGTCCAGCCCTTTTCAAAACGGTCAGTCATGCAGAATATTTTCGCAGATTCTATAATCAGAAACAGCTCGGAGATGAACTGTTTGACAGATTGAAAGTCGAGGCCTATCAGTTTTAGGAATTGTGGCAAATCTAAAGCACAAGTTTCATAATGTTAGTTACAATTAGTATACATGTTTAACTCTCGAAAGATAATAGAATTTACATACATCTACACAAACACTTCCTGGTTTCTGTAAATGAACTGCACTGTGAATGCAGTTTGGATGTAACATGAAAAAGGCCCTCAGCAACGCATGACATGTTCTGCATTTTAAGGGTCTTGTAAAAAATAATAATAATAAAATCCTGTGGTCCCGTTGACAATTTAGTAAGAGCTATTATTTCCTAATGGGAGCACTTCGGTAATATGAGATAACACTCCATTTGCTGTGTCTTCTCAAAAAAGATCCTCAAGTTAAAGATTTGTGAGGACTTCGACAGCTATTATTTCCTAATGGGAGTTGTTATTATGTGCTCTTATCCATACTAATATGGTACAAGAGTATTCTGAAATAGAGTAGTATCCAACAGTTGATCTATTCAGTGGATTTTTTCCCGTCTTTTGTCGCATTTTCTTTCTTAAAATGAGGACATTGTTAGTGATGTGAGTAATTTATGACAAATTCTCCCATCGACATGGATAGGATCTTGTTTCTGTTGCAGTGTGCTCAGAAGAACCTTAAACTGCAGCTTGTCCTCAGCAAAAAACATTTAGCATCCATGTTTCACCAGAGAGAAAAATGAATAAAAGAGTTTTTTTATCTGGGAAGGAGGTATTCTCAAAATCATCTCCTACACTTCAAATCTGGGTATCTTGAAGGTTGACTGCTTCCTCTGAAGACACGGTATCGAAGTTTTGGTTCTTTGATTGGTTCTTTTCTTCCTCTTGCAGGTCGAACTTCCTTTAAAGTTGCCTGCCTTTTTCTTTTATTTGCATCTGTCATTTTCTCCGAATCTAATCAAAAGAAACAGCAGACGAATTAATGAGACAGGGCAGAAAAGCAGTTTGTGTAATAAAATATATTGGACTCTGCTGTTAGGAAGGAAGAAATGATACCTCTAACTGCTCGTGCAGGCGCCTTTGAACTGTTACTTGCAGTTGCATTGCTTCTTGCAATGAACTTTTACTTGCAGTTGCCATTTTTAAGCCAGTTACTTGTGATCATGGAATGGTCTTTAATCTGGATTGAGAATGACTTATTTGGGGGCCATAATTCAATACCAATGTAAACCGTACTGATTTCAGCTTTAATTGAGTGACTATGACCCAGTGGACCTGTATATGCCAAAAGAGAACTGCTCACTAAATCTCTGATTTCAGCTTTAATTGTGCATTTCTGGTGTTTAACTTGGTGGTTTTGAACGTACATTCATCAACAAAAGGCTTATAAGAATGGAACAACAAAAAGGAGCAGTCCAGTGCACAAAGTTTCTGTGCAAGCAGAATTTAGGGAAGGGGCAAACGACAAAATTCTATAGTATGTAGTCTTATCTTACATTCTAATGCGTGACTTTAAAAGTCACGTGATGCTACTATGTCACTTTTGTATATCTCTCATCCATAGAGCCGTCGACCATACGATGAATGGCTGCATCACTGAAATAGTAGGTCTTGTATTTCAGTCCTTCAATATCGTCCTTGTGAAAAATATGTGTACGCACCATATAACAGCTGCTCAATGATAAACTTTCCGGTGGCAAATATGTCTAACACATTTATCTGCATTTTCTCGAGTAATACATTTTACAAATGAGATTTCTCTCCTCTTATTATCTTTATGATATCCCAAAATATGTGTCTATTAATTTCTCCCTGTCCACCACGAGTTAGTGTGTACATGGACGATGCAGTATCATTCTTATTTCCTTATTGCAGTTGATAAACCATGGAATTCCTGATGAAACACTAAACGCCATGAACAAGATAAGCAAAGATTTCTTTGACCTTCCACTAGAAGAGAAAAGGCTTTATGCACAGAAACCAGGTGGTCTTCAAGGTTATGGCCAAACCTTTGTAGTCTCAGAAGAACAGAAGCTAGACTGGAACGACATGATTTTCCTCCGTGCCCTTCCTACTAAAGACAGAATCTTGAGTTTCTGGCCAGAAAGCCCTCGTGGATTCAGGTGATTTACAGAAACCCCACTAGCTTATTTAATTTCCCTTAGTGTAACTACAACTCCATTTGCTTTTGATAGGGAAGCACTGGATAGGTACACTGTAGAGGTGAGAAAACTTGCAGTTTCTCTTTTGGGTTTCATGGCCGTGGCCCTTGGGCTAGAAGCCCATGAATTCTCAAAAGACTTCCATGATGGACAGTACCATGCAAGGATGATTTGCTATCCCCCTTGCCGGCTGCCGGAGAAAGTTCTCGGAGCTCCACCACATTGTGACATTACAGCTATCACAATCTTGCTTCAGTGCAATGACACGCCTGGAGTCCAGTTCAAGAAGGGGAGTCATTGGGTGACTGCAGAGCCCATTCCCGGTGCGGTTGCAGTAAATATTGGCCGCATTGGATTCGTAAGACGCTCATATTTGATAGGCATATAAATCGGATTTTGGTGATTGGGATCATTTAGTTGGGCATTTTAGTCGCTAGGTTAGATGATCACACATGCGCTCTTACTGGGCTAAAGAGGAAGGTGATATATTAGGCAATCTGATGGCTATAGTTCCATGCCATAGTAATTGCGTTCATCTATCCGATTCCCACTTTCCAGGTTCTTTGCTGATAGAAAAGCTTATCGGCGAGCAATTTTAAAAGCTTAAAATGCACGAGGAACCTCTAACGGAAACAAGGCAATGTAGCTATCATTCCTGACATAAACTAGTTAATGATGCAAAAGTCAGCAAACTAGTAATTGGAGGACCCCTTGGGGTTGGTTTATCCCCTCTTATTTTTATGTGCACCCCCACATACAGAGAATGTATTTCCAGCCTAGCCACTAATCTTCCTTGCAGCCCTTGTTTGAGCCTCTAGTATCCAAGATTGGGATAGATTTTGGAGGACTTATCCGACTGGATCTTCAGGAGAATGTCCCACATAACATTGTGGAGATTATTGTAAATATATCCCTTTGATGTTTATGGTATAGTTTAAAGGCCGATGTCTGTAGGAATCATGGCTAAGAAGTGGCTTGGAATTTCTGGGTTTTGCAGATTATGAGTAATGGCAGATACCTCAGTTCTGAACACAGAGTACTCGTAAACAACGGGAAGGAGAGGCTGTCACTTGCTGTCTTCTGTTATCCAAATGAAAAAGCAGAGATTGGGCCAGTTCGAAGCCTAGTCACTACGGAAAGTCCTGCCCTCTTCAAAACGGTCAGCCATGCAGAATATTTTCATAGATTCTATAATCAGAAAAAGCGCGGAAATGAAATGTTTAACAGCTTGAAAATCGACGCCTCTGTGCTGTAGGACTTCTACAGTACTGAGTTATTATAGTGCCCTCAAAGGCGGGTTACAACAGTTCTAGTTTAACAGGTACGAGTTACAATAGTGCATAGTTATAACAATATGAGTGCGAACAGTAGCGCGTTGCACAATACAGAGTTACTACAGTACATGTTGCAGTAGTAGCAGAGTTGCAACAGTGACGAGTTGCAACAATGATCAGACTGAAACATGTCTATTTTTTACTGTTTTCGAGGGGGATATACTAGTTCTTGGCTAAATCGAGCATTCTGGATGTAGTGGTATTCTCAAATTTGCGAGATTCTCTCCTAAAATTTCTGTAAGTATTCTATTTTTAGTTATGTAGGCAAATGTGAGCACAATTATTTGCTTAAATGGTACTAACTACAACAAGTAGAAAGGAAAGATGAAAGATCTTCTTTTTGTAAAGAAATTACATCTACATGTCTCTGCTACTCAAAAATAGAAGGATAAATTCAAAGATGAGTGACCTTTTGAACATGAACACGTATGTGGTTTCATTCGACAGTGGGTAGAAGATAATGTTTTGAATTATATTCAAAATAAAACACATGCTAGAACTTTGTGGATCAAATTAGAAACCTTATACACGTCGAGAACTGGGAATAATAAGTTATTCCTACTTAATGAAGCGATGCACCTGAGATACAAGGAATGAAGTTCTATTTCCGACCGCTTGAACGAGTTGACTGAATGCTTTCAACAATTTTCTGACATTGGCGTCAGGTTTGACGATGATATCATGGGTTTATGGATTTTAAATACTTTGCCTGACTCATGGAAAAATTTTCGTGCTCCTTTAGCCAATTCTACTCCAAGTGGCACAGTAACGTGAGAATCTGTGAAAAGCACAGTTCTAAATGAAGAAATGAGGTGATGAGCTCAAGTTGCAACCACATTATAGCCTAAGATTTTGATATGAGAAAATAGACAGAGAAGCAAATCCAAAGGTTAGGAGAAGAATAACAGGGGCAGGAGTAAACTTAAGTCCAGATACAAGAATTTGGAGTACAATTATTGTGGCAAAAAGGGTCACATCAAAAAGCAGCGTTACAAGTGGAAAGCTGAGAACAAGACAGAGAATGCCAAGTAGAGGAGAAGAAATGATGACGGAAATGATTGTGTGGCAACCACCACTTCAGGCCTTGTTGTGGTTTGTGATGAAAATGAGATCAACTTAACCTCCAGTGAGATTGCATGGGTCGTTGACAGCGGTGCTTCTTTTCACGTTACCTCTAGGAGGGGGTTTTTCACTTTGTACACTCCTAGTGACTTTCAAGTATTGAAGATGGGTAATGACGGGCTGTCAAAGGTTGTTGGTATTAGATCCGTTTATTTGGACACTAACAACGGGACGAGGTTGATTCTCAAGGAAGTTCAACATGTACCAGATATCCGGTTGAACTTAATATCAGCCAGAAAGCTTGATGATGATGGATACTGTAGTACCTTTTGCAATGGCCAATGGAAGCTCTCTAAGGGTGTCCTTGTGACGACCCAGGTTTTTGAAACACATTTTATAATATATATTTTCACAGGCAAGGGCATCCCCTCAGTAAAAAAAATTCGCAAAACAAAGCAATGGAAATTCTTTTATTTTAAAACTTGTTTTGAAAACCCAAGTCACCACTTCATACATAACATAAGTACAATTTGTGTACAAAATAAAATTCCATTAAAGGAATATGATTTTATTAAACTTCCAGGATCCATCCAATGGTTCACAGTACACAACCCATTGTATCCTTACAATACTTGTCCCAATACACAATTCAAATTACAAAGTTCTAAATACAATACATGCTCTCTATACAATGTTTCAAGGGATATACCCTTATTATTTATTCTTCACTAGTTCTTCAAGTCTTGAGCTCCTAAGTCTCCTTCTCTATATCTGAGATATTGTAAACATTTGAACATTTATAATATCTCAGCAAGCTATGCTTGGTAGGGGATAAGAATGTAAGTTATTGACAGTAAAATCTCAATATTCAACTATCCCATAATTCATTCTATCATAAACACATTCATAGACCACTATTATTGACATGAATATCTCATTTCCTTATCATTTGTGTTCACCTTTATACATACATAGTATATAAGAACAAATCCGTTAAAATTGTAAAAATAATCAATAATCATTTCCATACAAAACTGATCAACTCCTTTTATTATAAGAGATTTGTATCTCAGCCAGTTACTATACTAGGATTTTCCCTTCTTGGGAAAAATATTGGTAATATACAATTACCTGGCATTTCATCATGCCATCCCTTAAGGCATTTCACTATGCCAATTTCATATGCATCATAATGCAAAATAATCAAGGACTACTATGCTTGCAGTCTGATCCGTACAGCACGCCCGGATAACTGTTCAATAATCCACTTATACCATTCTCAGTGGAAATTACAATATCAATGTCCATATGGGAGGACCATGGCTGTCACAGTAGTGGCCTTCCCATAAATGCCCCACCCGACTTTTAGCCTTTCTTAGGCTTGGTATTCAATATCATCAAGTTTCAGAGAGTGGGTGGTCAAACCTTCTTAACTCTCGTAGCATAGCATCCTCAGGCCTATGCCTGTTTAAAACAAAACCACAAGCCTCCAAGCTTGTATGTAAAATAATACTTATACATATCAGACTATCTGTCTGTTTATCTAGGGCTGGAATATTTTCTACTTTCCTATTCACTTAGGGTTGTTCTCAATTCTCAACTTAACCATTTAATACTTATTTTCCCCATCATTTGGTTGGATCATATTTCAATTTGAGGCATTTACCTTAATATATTGGTATCATACATGTCAATACTTCAAAACATAAGATCATGTATTAGACATGTATTTTCATGTAAAGGCATTCTTAATAATCCACCTACCTCAATAAGGTATTCTTACTCCTTGAAATCTGCCATAGTCTCGATCAACATATATTTGTCAAATCATATGTATAATGTCATCTTTCTAATCAAGGGTACATACTACATGGTCTTTTGATCATCCTTATGTAAGATGATCTGAATCTTTCTTCCTTGAATATAATATATCAATGGGTTTAATATCATCTATACAAATACTATCTATATCATACATAACAATCTAATTTACATTGATGTTTCTTTTTCCTTATTGTTTTTTATCATACAAGATCTCATCTTGTTTGATCATCCTTATCTTACTTACTATTTTTATTAGGGTTAGATAATTTGCTATCTTTTTATGTTCTTATTATTATTCAACCAATTAGTGTCTTACTTGGCTGAAGATAATTTATTTCTTCCTATTACTAGACAACTCCTCCTTATTTCAGGATGACTAGTACTTACCAGTTAAAGTCTGCTCAAAAAGTGGTTAATACAACCCTTATGTAAGGAGGCGTTTAGACCTCTCTTACATCAACAGGAGGTGAGGGAAAAGCACTTGGCTCTTGTATACCCCCTATAACCACAATGGTCAGAGTCCACTAGAGTAGTACTAGCTCAACCTTTGACAAGGTTCCTATGAGCTCTTTACCTTAACTCCCTTATCTAATTGATTTTAATTAATTTTCATGGATATGCATATTTTCATCCATGAATGTTTATTATTTTCCTACTTTGGGCCAAGGAATTGGTAAACCATTCCTTATATTGTCCTACTAACTATAGCCCTTATTAAGTCAAAATCATTCATTCATCTTAGTAGTCCATGAATCTCTATATTTCATTAGTTTACATTTTTGGTGATTTATGCTCCTTATATCTTAACAACTACTTAACAATTGAATAAAATTTGACAATAAGTAAATCATAAACTTGAAAGCATAAATCAAATATAAGTTTAACAACTATATACTAACATTCTTCCTATGAATGTAACTTAAGCTAGTGAAATAAAACTAACATGATCCTAAGTTATGAAATACATAAAATTGTACTTCTATCTTAATGGAATCATGTTTAAATATCTAATTTACACTAACATGATCCTAAGATAATCAAATCTACTAACAAATTACTCATTTAGGGCATATCATACTAAAATTTAAAGATTACACTATCATGCTTTCTAACTTAGAACATAAATCACATTTACACCTTTATGTCCAATAAAAGACAATTAAAACTTAGAACATAAATCACATTTACACTTCTATATCCAATAAAAGACAATTAAAGTAATTATATTAAGATTATTATAAGCCTTTAAATATGATCCAACCATTAGATTTTAGGTGTTTTCCTTTAGATCAAGGGATTTAATTACCTTTAAGGCTTTTAATCCATTAAGATCGAAAAATCATATCCACTTGATTTTGTCACATTTCATCCATGATCTAACTTGATTTCATCATAATATCATCCATTTAATCCCAATAATCTGATCATACTTGATCTCATTGATCAAGTGGGTCCCTTTGTATTTTTTTTATTTTTTATTTTAAGGTTTTTCTACCATAAAGGGCAGATCCCCTAATTTATCCAAGATCTGTCCAAATTAACCATAGATATTACTTTATTACATTATTATATCATCATTAAAATAAATTTCCAAGATCTAATCACTTCAGATCTTGAAGATCTTAGAAATTGGACACTTATTTCCAAAATACAGAAAAATATAGAAATAATTTTTAAAAATATTATGACTTCATTAGAAACTAGACATTACAAGCTTTCCATAGCTTCTTTTCGATCTCAATTTGGAGTTCATATGACTCCACAATCTTAAATTGAAGTTTTCAGCCGTTCCTAGGGTCCAGATTTGATCTGAGCCCACCAGAACTAATCTCTCTCAATTGAGGGTCCATACCTTATTATATTTTCTTGAAAATTGTATCCTAGGGGTTTTTTACCCTTATGAATTGATTGGAAAGCTCAGAATTTCAATCTAAGTTCTCTATCACCATGAATTGAAGGCTCTTGTATTTACTTTATTTTTACCATTTTTCATTCAAATTAAATTATAGAAAAATAAAAATTACACTAAAACATAATAAATATGTAATATTTATGGGAAGTAGTTCCACCTACCTGATTGGAGAAAAACAATATAATTGATGCCCAATTTGAGAGAATTACCGGTTCATGATAATATAGCCCGATTGTCCACCTTTTTGTGATTTTCTATTGTTGGAACCGTTGGATCTTGAAATTGATTTGGGAATTTTGTATATACTATAGTATAGGAGGTTATGGACGGTGGAATTTATCATATTCTACTGGAACGGAGTGCCTAATTGAATTTAGGTCTCTTGTTCCACTTAGAAAGAGGAGAGAGAAATAAGAAAAATAGAGATTGGGGAAGGATGAATAAGAATTTGGAGCTGAAACTCCAGGAAATATTTGGAAATTTTGTGGTTAAGGTTGTAAAATTTTTTGGGACATATTTATAGCCAAATTTGAATTTTTTATCATTTCTTTTTATAGGATATTTTATTACTTTATAATTTTTTATTACAAGTGCATTCTCCATTCTCCACTACAATCTCCACTACTAGCAATAATGCACTGAGCAATTATTGTTGCTTCTAGAACATTGGCCCACTTTTATGTGAAAAGACATTTTTGCCCTTTGAACTCCAAAATTGGAGAATAATAGGCAATATTTGTTCGAACTCGGAATCGAGTGTACTTAGTGGCGTTGGAATCGTATTGCTAAGTACTTCATGAATATTGAGGTCTTATTTCTTAGATATGGAATATGGGTAAAATTACCATTTTACCCCAAAATGGAGAAAATTAAGGAATTTTCATTTTAACTCAGAATTGAACGTACTTAATGTTGTTTCGATTAGTTTTCCAAGTACATCCATAAAAAGAAAATTTTCAATAACCTAATATTCTAACCCAGAATTTCTAAAAATTCAAACTTTATTAATTTGCCTTAATAAGTTACAAAAATTCAAGGTCATTACAGTCCTTGTGGTTGCTAGAGGGAAGAAATCATCTAGCTTATATGTGATGCAAGCTTCGATGCCTATTAACTTTGTGAACACGGTTGATGTTGTTGGTTCTTCAGAGTTGTGGCATAGGCGACTCAGTCACATGAGTAAGAAAGGACTAAGTTGTATTGTCAATAATTTGCTTTCAGGGCTCAAAGCTGCAAAGTTGAGCAAGTGTTCTCATTGTCTTGCTGGGAAGCAGCAACAAGTTTTCTTCAAAAGCCATCCTTCCATGAAGCCAAGCGTACTTGAATTGGTGCATTCATATGTATGCAGTCCTATGAAGGTACGAACACTTGGTAGTGCATTATATTTTGTCACCTTTATTAATAATTATTATAGAAAACTCTGGGTCTATGTTTTGAAATCTAAGGATCAGGTATTGGACATGTTTAAAGAGTTTCAAGCTTCTTGTAACATCCCGGGTTTTTAAGACATTTTTTTAATAATAATAATAGCATTTTTAATAAGAGCATTTGGGATCCAATGAGAAAAGTTTTATTTATCATTTTACTAAAACATCTCTTAAAACTCCGGGTGTTAGTTTTCCTTTCTCAAAATGACATATATATAATTTAAAACATAAATAAATTTTTATGATAATAGATTTAAAACAATACTCATATCAATTAACGTCAAATAAATCGGCGCCTTTATTTTGAATCAAATAAATATCCAAACATAATAATAATATGGCCAAGGGTCTATTCATCATAACATCCCATATAAATGTCCAACATATGTCTAAACATCTCAATCAAATCCAAAATATAAAGTATATAGTCCATAATTAAATTCAAATGATAATCCTGTTTATTGACTCACACCACTGTCTAAAATTCTAGGTAAAAGGATCTTCCACAGCTCTCACGGTTTCTCAATAGCCTTACTTTTCCTGTTATCGCGCTCGATATCTAAGGCATTGCAAAACAAAGCAATGCCTCAGTAAGCTATCGCTTGTGTAGGTACATAGACAATTAATGTAATAAAATAAAATACATGAATAATCGTACTGATAAAATAAAAAGTCTATCATTTATGAAGATAGCAGTATCATAAGTTATGTCAACATAAATGCCAATTTATTCCATATGCTAAAACATGCATTTCACAGAGTTAAAATATGACATGAATCAATGTAAATGAGCATATAATAAGAATAAGGACACCCTAAAGTAATGTGTCCCACAACATCGCACTAATATCACTGATCATGAGTACTCATAGCCAACCTTTAAGTGTCGTCATACCCAGGCATACCATCCATAATCATGCTCATTATACACGCATACATAATAAGAATATGGGCCATCATGCCGCAGTGGCAACCCTCCATGGGTATCAACCACCGCCGCTCTCCGTCGACACTATAATGGGAGACTTAGCGTCTGTCCCCATGGAAAGGTCTAGACCGGTAATGTGGACTATCCATGTTACCAAACCCCTACCGAATGCCATATATGGGCATGTATCTATCATATCACAATATCATCACATCACAATCTCGGAAGGTGGGTGGCCAGCCCTATCCCTCCTAGTATGACGCCCACCGGGTGAGAGCACCTGTCATCAAATATAAAAACACGAAAATCATATGTATATGCTAAAACTCAAGAGCACTCGTAGCTCGAAATCCTCAAGACACGCCCCTCATCTTGGGGTTAGCCTATAAAAGGATTAGCTAACAAGCCTCTATTTTTATTTCCATGCCAATTCATGCATTTCCAATAAATAATAAGAAAGAATTATCTATTTAAGCATAATTAATTTATATCATGCTCATAAAAACATTTGTCATGAGTTTATTCAATAAAAAATTTTAATTTGTAATAATCATAATATACTCAAAGTTTCATGAAATCAATGACAAATAATAAATGCAATTTAAACCATAATTTGGTGACCTAGAATAACTAAAGATCAGATCAATCTAATGGCTCATTTTTGGGTACATGGCCTTCCATAAGGGGCCCACGATCACCATTTTGGGCCATATGTCGATTTCTGGTTTAAATCTAAGGAGAAAGGTACTCGCTTGCTTAAGGGAGAAACACAAATTACTGAGTGCACAGGCACCGGAGACTCCTTAATTCCATATCCGTTGTGTAATTCAGACCGTTGATCTTGTGAGCCATCCAAAACAAGCCACCTAATCCAAACCCCATGCGAAATCGACATTCTATCCCACGTTAGGGTTTCTTAGTCGGAATCCTTCAGCAAAGGTTGGTGGATCAGTGGCAAGGAATCTTCCCATCAGGGTGCTAACAAAAGTAACAAGACAGACTTGTGGGCCTCCCATCGATTGACATCACTATCATTGTGGGACCCAGAAAGTGAATTTGGGAAGGAGAAGACTTATAGGGCATTTGGACTGACAGTCCTCCAGTCATTTTCGTTAATTTTCTATGACCAAAATGATAAGAACAGCTAACTTCTCTTCTTCATGTATTAACATTTTTGCACTTCGCTTTGATCCCTCCGCTGCTATCTCCATTATCTTTTTCTCTTAGCAGTTCACAAATGGCAGTTCCAAATCTGCACTGGTCTTTGCCTGTCCCATGTGTGCAAGAGGTAGCAAAGGATCCCTCCGGGATGGTGCCACAGAGGTACATACGGGACGACATGGAAGATCTAACGGCCAGCTATTCCTCCAATTCTTCCCTGCGGGTCCCTTTGATCAACATGACCAATCTTGTGGACATAGAATCAAGAGAAGCGGAGTTACAAAAGCTTTATGCAGCTTGCAGTGATTGGGGAGGTTTCCAGGTATTCTTTCAAAACGTTTCTCCTATTTTCCTAATTTTAGCTTAATTTGATTTCCATGAAAAAGCTTTGGATTTTGGTTCAATTCTATGTATCGAGTGATCTCAGCCGTGTCATGTGAGCTGCCACTACAGCAGGGTGGATCCTGACCTCTACATGAACATGCTGTCCGTCCTTCAGAGTGAATTCCACAAGTTTGCAATTGTTTGCCCGGTCTGTACGTTAGTTGGGGATCCAAACCACTCATCTCGTGAACGTTTAACAACACAAAATCTCGACCACTCAGACCTTGTTTTTATTTATTTATTATTTTTTCTGCTCCACAAACTCACTCACACACTCCACAATAGACAAGTAGCTAAAGGGAAAAAATAAGAACTTGGACCTGCGACGAAGCCTATTCTGGTAGAGATGCAGAGATTTGTACCGACCATCGTATTATTTGGAAAGAACTAAGAGAAGCTGAATCGAAAAATTAGGTATAGTTCTTCATTTGGAACTGATGTTGTGGGCAGAGTCAGAGGTTAATTTTATAGATTCATCCCGAAGGTTTCATTTCCTCTCTCGCCCATCCTTATCTTTTAAAGCTTTTAAAGGCCCAGCTTCAAAAGTTCCCCCTTCATGGAAACGGGCATTTATAGGGCTTACATAAGACTTAGACCTTTAGTCTTATGGTAAGTTCTATAAATGCCCTTCTCCCTTACAACATAAAGTTAGTACTTTCCTCTAGTCTTATAATAAGCCCTGCCCCTATAAGCCCTTTTCACATGTAATATTCTACTAAGAAGGGCTAAGAGGCATGCTTTGTTGGTAGCTAATATGGTTATTTCAGTTCAAAATTCAATGAGTAAACGAGGGTTTGGACTCTTTATTTCATCTTAGGTTTCTTTGCTAGAGTAACGGGCACATGCTTCTCAATACTTATTCGACTTATTTGCATGGAATTAGCATGACCTAGCAATCAAATTCTTGGTGTGCCTAAGTTGCTTAATATTAATATGGAGATCCTATATGCATTCGTTCTAAAAAGTCTCAAAAAAAAGTATCACTCCTCTACTAGGGTAGATGAACTAGTAGTAAAAACTTTATGGGGTGAGAAAACCTTTGCATGCCTCTGTTACCTTCATGGTTAGTATTTTAAATGTTTTTTATTGGCTTGCATTTTGGGCTTCTTTTCAGTCAATGAATCTCCTCACTTTGAGCTTAACTATATCATAATGACTAGCTTGTATACTAATTTGAACTTTGTATTATTTGTTTTTCTTGTCTATGTACATGTAAGCCAGCAAATCCATTGTTAGTCTATACTTTAGTATATAAACAACTAGATACACACAACTAATGCATATTCTTAACTGTTAGCGTCTAAGTTTTGTGTCTTTTGCTTTTCTCATTTTTCTATTTTCGTCTTTTTGGTGTATTAGAGTAGATAAGTACCCAAAAAAGCAAACCAGAATTGAAAAGGTGAAATTTGGTTCTTAGAAGCGAACCTCAGAACCATTCGATCTCAAACCAACTGAAATCTTAATAGTCAGATTCTGGCTTTGTTGGAATGGAACTGAAACTGGACCATTCGCACCCTTTAGATGGTGCATAAGAAAGTAAAATATACGCTGGGAAAGAGTACAAATACACCCCTCTAACCTCAATGATCCAACATATGGATGAAGATGTACCAAAATTGCAATCCGTGTGCTAATTCGAAACCTCTTACTTCTGTCATTTAAAAAAAAATATTTATTTATTATAAAAATCAGACAACACACTCATGGACAGCCTCGAATCCAGGCACCCAGGTGAGAGACAACTCCTTAGTGCATTTCCGGTGTAATACATTTCATCAGTATTAGTTTTCTCGTATAATACGTTTTGCCAGTGACATTCCTTTCCTATTATTATCTTTATACTTTCCCAAAATATATGTGTCTATTAATTTCTCCTGCGGGTATATGGACGACGTAGTGTCATTCTTATTTTCGTTATTGCAGCTGATAAACCATGGAATTCCCGATGAAACAATAAACACCATGAAGAAGATCAGCAAAGATTTCTTTGACCTTCCATTACAAGAGAAAAGACTTTATGCACAGAAACCAGGTGGTTTTCAAGGATACGGCCAAACCTTTGTAGTTTCAGAAGAACAGAAGCTAGAATGGAACGACATGATTTTCCTGAATGCTCTTCCTACCAAAGACAGAATCTTGAGTTTCTGGCCAGAAAGCCCTCGTGGATTCAGGTGATTTACGGAAACCCCACTAGCTTATTTAACTTCCCTTAGTGTAACTACAACTCCATTTGCTTTTGATAGGGAAGCACTTGATAGGTACTCAGTGGAGGTGAGAAAACTTGCAGTTTCTCTATTCGGTTTCATGGCCATGGCCCTTGGGCTAGAAGCCCATGAATTCTCAAAAGACTTGCATGATGGACAGTACCATGCAAGGATGATTTGCTATCCCCCTTGCTCGCTGCCGGAGAGAGTTCTCGGAATTTCACCACATTTTGACATTACAGCTATCACAATCTTGCTTGAGTGCAATGACACGCCCGGAATCCAGTTCAAGAAGGGGGATGATTGGGTTACTGCGGAGCCCATCTCCGGTGCGGTTTCAGTAAATATTGGCCGCACTGGATTGGTAAGACACCCAAATTTATTAGGCATACAAATCACATTTAATTATGCATTTTAGTCACTAGGTTAGATAATCACGCATACACCTTTATTGGGCTAAAGGGGAAGGTGATATATTAGGCTGTATGATATCTGTAGTCCCATGCTATTATAATTGTGTTCATCTCTCCGATTCCCACTTCCCTGATTGTTTGCTGATAGAAAAGTTTATCACCAAGCAATTTTAAAAGACTAAAATACAAAAGGAACCTCTAATGGAAACTAGGAAATGTAGCTATCGTTCCTGACATAAACTAGTGAATGATGCAAAAGGTTGTAAACTGGTAATTGGAGGACCCCTTGGGATTTGTTTATCCCCATAATCTCTGTGTGCATCCTCACATACAGAGGATTTATTTCCACCGATACAGCCTAGCCACTATCTTCCTTGCAGCTCTTGTTTCACCTTTCCAGTATTACATATTGGTTTAGAGCAAAGTGATGCTTCCACATGCCTTAAGTGGGCGGGGCAGAAGATTTCCTATATCTCGTTACATATATCAATTTGATGTTTGTGGTATAGTTTAAAGGCCAATGTCTGTAGGAATCATGGCTAAGAAAGAGCTTGGAATTTCTGGGTTTTGCAGATTATGAGTAATGGGAGATACCACAGTTCCGAACACAGAGTACTCGTAAACAACCTGAAGGAGAGGCTGTCACTTGCTGTCTTCTGTCATCCAAATGAAAATGCAGAGATTGGGCCAGTTCGAAGACTAGTCACTACGGAAAGTCCAGCCCTTTTCAAAACGGTCAGTCATGCAGAATATTTTCGCAGATTCTATAATCAGAAACAGCTCGGAGATGAACTGTTTGACAGCTTGAAAGTCGAGGCCTCTCAGTTTTAGGACTTGTGGCAAATCTAAAGCACAAGTTTCATAATGTTAGTTACAATTAGTATACATGTTTAACTCTCGAAAGATAATAGAATTTACATACATCTACACAAACACTTCCTGGTATCTGTAAATGAACTGCACTGTGAATGCAGTTTGGATGTAACATGAAAAAGCCACAGTAACATGACATGTTCTTCATTTTGAGTGTCTTGTAAAACAAATCCTCTGCCCCCCGTGACAACATATTAAGAGCTATTATATCCTGATGGAGGCACCTTAGTAACATGAGAGAACACTCCATGTGCCGTGTCTTCTCACAAAAAGATGGTCAAGTTAAAGATCTGTGAGGACTTCGACACCTATTATTTCCTGACGAGAGCTCTGATTATATGCTCTTGCCCATACTAATATGTGTTCAAGAGTGTTCTAGTGCACATACTTCCATCGATCCACACATCAATTCTGAAGAAGAATGAACTATCTTTTGAAAACCAGCTTTACAAGTAGCACCTTCCTTGAAATACAGTAGTATCCAACAGTTGATCTATTGAGTGAAGTTTTTCTGTCTTTTGTCACCTTTTCTTTCTTACTGTGTGGAAATTGGTAGGGATGTGCGTAATTTGTGACAAATTCACCCATCGACATGGGAAGGTCATGATTCTGTCGAAGTGAGCTCAGAAGAACTTTACATTACTGCTTCTCCGCTGCATAAAATGTTAGCATTGATGTCTCACCAGAGTTTTCTTATATGGGGAGGAAGTATTTATCAAAACGTTCTCCTACACCAGAAATCTGGATATCTTCAAGGTTGCCTGCTTCTTCCTCTGTGGACACGGTATCAAAGTTTTGGGTCTTTGATTGGTTCTTTCTTCCTCCTCTTGCCGTACGAATATCTTTTATAGTTGCCTCGCTTTTTCTTTTATTTGCATCTGTAATTTTCTCTGAATCTAATTGAAAGGAATAGCAGAGGAATTAATGAGACAGAGCAGATAAGCAGTTTCTGTAATAAAATGTGCTGGAAACTGCTGACAGGAAGCAAGAAATGATACCTCATACAGCTCATGAAGGCGCCTTTTGACTTCTACTTGCAGTTGCATTGCTTCTGCAAAGTAGGTGTTCTCAACTCCTCCTTCTCCATCTCCTACACCTGAAACCTGGAAATCTTCGAGGTTGATTGCTTCTTCCTCTGAAGAACAATATCAATACTGTGTCTTTGATTGATTCATTTTCACCTACTGTTGATATTTGAACATCTTTTTCACTTGCCTCCCTTTTTCTTCTATTTGTATCTGTAATTTTCTCTGAATCTAATTGGAAGAAACGACAGAGGAAGTAATGAGATAGAGTGGAAAAGCAGTTTCTGTAACAAAATATGCTGGAAACTACTGTCAGGAAGCAATAAATGCCACACATTTATCTGCCCATGCAGACGTCTTTGAACTTCTGCATACGTCCGGAAGATATGGGGCAAAAAACTAGAAGTATTTCAGTCATTTTCATTTGAAAGTAGTATTAGCCTAAGCAAAATATAAGATCTGCATGTTTTGATTTCATGTTGGAAATCTGTATAAGAGAGTTTACAGTCGAAATTACTTTTGTCGAAGTGTGGAATGTCACTGCCAGAAGCTTTCTTTTCCAAACTCCCTGCAACAGAACAGAACATAACAGTAGGAAAGTTATAGCCACAGAAGCAGATTAAAAGATATTCAACAGTTTGCATGGGCTGCTGAATCATATCGAATGAGGTTATTACCAATAGATTAGCAGAATAAATGGGAGTAGTTCAGTGAAATGCTACTATATGAACGAAACTTGCGAACTGCTACCTTATGAAAGAATCTTGCTTTCCGAATTACATTCTATAAATAACATAGTGTTTCAAGATAAGTTCTATTTCTCCTCTGTGTTTAGACCTAAGCAGAGACTATGCCACCCATTCCAATATTGCAACATTTGACAGCTTAAGATTGAGCTACAGGCTCAGCCCTACCGAACACGACGACAACTCTACCATTGTCAAGGCTTCCCTTCTCAACTTGACCATTCTTTTAAGGATGTTTATTTCTTCAACAGTACCCCCGAACCTCCAAAGTGCTGAGGATGGATTCCTCGTCCAAGTTATAACATTTCTTGAGCCTCCACCCCTGCTGAAATGGGTGGGTGAGTTCCACAGGGCTATAAAAGAGGGGTGGATAGCACAAGGCTGTCTTTTTGATGTTTAGGAGCTCAGTAAGCTTTGACACCATTGTCCAATGCAAAACTTTTATCGAAATGTGACTTCGAAAGTATTTGGACTAGAGAAGGTAAGGTTATGATTGAAGAAGAAAAAAAAAAAACAGCGACAACTTCGATTTGTATAAGCTTCCCACCAACCAAAGGTGAGCCCTGTCAAGTAAATACGGCACTGCAGGGCATCTGTGGTACTGTTGCGCTGTACTTCTTATTATATCTACAGTACGCAGCTATTATTTCTACATAAGAGAGCGATCAAATTTTATGATCCATGCATATTCTGGGCCAGTTATCAGCTACATCAGTTATATGATCCTAACCTTCTCCTTTCACCATTTTCCAACTGCAAGCCATCCAGTTTACGTGCAACTCAAAACAAAGGCCAAAGTAATCCGATGGTCATATTTTTGTGCATGGCAAGTCTATGTATGTATGTATTTATTATCTTTGAAGAGCTAAACACGAATACAAATGGGAAACATGAGTACAAAACTTGTTGGTCGAATCTCATTTTTTTTTAGCAGCCACCATCAAACTTTGCTGCACCAACAGAAGCTTTTAAATGTGAGCGCCGCCGACGTTAACTGTGACAGCCGCTGCAGTTGGCCACCGCCTAAGACTTTTGTGAACAATTTGTTGAAAATTAAGCTCTAAAATCCTATAAATATGAAGGATTTGAAGATCAATCAATCACAACCTCATTCCCTATCTTCTCTACTTGTAAATACCCCATATAATTCTTATCGTGTATCATTTCATTTTATAGTGACATTGATCTGCATCTCCATGGACGTAGGCATATTGGCCGAACTACGTAAAATTTGAGTATTTGTATGTGCTTGATCTTGGGCGGGGACTGTAAATCCTCAACAAGTGGTATCATAGCAAGGGTCTACCATAAAACAAAGGCAAAAAATGGAGTTGCAACACCAGTAGGGGAGAAGAAGAAGAAAAATGTTTCTGCTGCAGTAAAAACATCATCATTTTGCTACAGTAAAGGCGTTTCATCATCTGCAACAGTCAGCTCCAGTAAAAAAAACATCATCATTATGCTACAATAAAGCGTGTCATCATTCTGCTATAGTAAAAGCGATGGGTACAGTGATCGGTACAGTACTACTACAGTATTGAGTTGTCATAGTGCCCCCAAAGGCGGGTTACAACAATTCTAGTTCAATAGGTACGAGTTACAATAGCGCGGAGTTGTAACAGTACGAGTGCAAACAGTAGCGCGTTGCACAATACATAGTTGCAACAGTACATGTTGTAGTAGTAGCAGAGTTGCAACAACGACGAGTTGCAACAATGATCAGACTAAAACATGTTTATTTTTTACTATTTTCGAGGGGGATATACTGGTTCTTGGCTAAATCGAGTATTTTGGACGTAGTGGTATACTCAAATTTGCGAGATTCTCTTCTGAAATTGCTGTAAGTACTCTATTTTTAGCTATGTAAGCAAATGTGAGCAAAATGATTTGCTTAAATGGTACTAACTACGACAAGTGGAAAGGAAAGATGAAATATCTTCTTTTTGTAAAGAAATTACATCTACATATCTCTGCTACTAAAAAATCAAAGGATAAGTTCGAAGATGAGTGAGCTTTTAGGTATGTGGTTTCATTCGACAGTGGGTATAAGATAATATTTTGAATTATAATCAAAATAAAACACATGTTAGAATTTTATGGATCAAATTAGAAACCTTGTAAACGTCGAGAACTGGGAATAATAAGTTATTCCTACTTAATGAAGCGATGCACCTGAGATACAAGGAATGGAGTTCTATTTCCAACCACTTGAACGAGTTGACTGAATGCTTTCAGCAATTATCCAACTTTGGCGTCAGGTTTGATGATGATATCATGGGTTTATGGATTTTAAATACTTTGCTTGACTCATAGGAAATTTTTTGTGTTCCTTTAGCCAATTCTGCTCCAAGTGGCACTGTAACGTGGGAATCTGTGAGAAGCGTAGTTCTAAATGAAGAAATGACGCGATAAGCTCAAGTTGCAACCACATTATAGCCTAAGATTTTGATATGAGAAAATAGAGAGAGAAGCAAAATCAAAGGTTAGGAGAAGAATAACAGGGGCAGGAGTAAACTTAAGTCCAGATACAAGAATTTGGAGTGCAATTATTGTGGCAAGAAGGGTCACATCAAAAAGCAGCGTTACAAGTGGAAAGCTGAGAACAAGACAGAGAATGCCAAGCAGAGGAGAAGAAATGATGACGGAAATGATTGTGTGGCAACCACCACTTCAGGCCTTGTTGTGGTTTGTGATGAAAATGAGATCAACCTAACCTCCAGTGAGATTGCATGGGTCGTTGACAGCGGTGCTTCTTTTCACGTTACCTCTAGGACGGGGTTTTTCACTTTGTACACTCCTAGTGACTTTTGAGTATTGAAGATGGATAACGACGGGCTGTCAAAGGTTGTTGGTATTGGATCCGTTTATTTGGACACTAACAACAGGATGAGGTTGATTCTCAAGGAAGTTCAACATGTACCAGATATCCGGTTGAACTTAATATCAGTCAGAAAGCTTGATGATGATAGGCAATGACCAATGGAAGCTCTCTAAGGGAACCCTTGTGGTTGCTAGAGGGATAAAATCATCTAGCTTATATGTGATGCAAGCTTCGATTCCTATTAACTCTGAATGCGGTTGATGTTGTTGGTTCTTTAGAGTTGTGGCATAGGTGACTCAGTCACATGAGTGAGAAAGGACTAAGTTGTATTATCAAGAATTTGCTTTCAGGACTCAAAGCTGCAAAGTTGAGCAAGTGTGCTCATTGTCTTGCTAGGAAGCAGCAACGGGTTTTCTTCAAAAGCCATCCTTCTTCCATGAAGCCAAGCGTACTTGAATTGGTGCCTTCAGATGTATGCAGTCTTATAAAGGTACGAACACTTAGTAGTACATTATATGTTGCCACCTTTATTGATGATTATCCTAGAAAACTCTAGGTTTATGTTTTGAAATCTAAGGATCAGGTAGTGGACATGTTTAAAAAGTTTCAAGCTTCTGTTGAGCGTCAAATAGGGAAGAAGCTAAAATGTATTGGCACAGACAATGATGCGTGAGTACTGTAGACCATTCGATGCTTATTGTAAGTAGTAGGGGATCAAACATCAAAGGACTCCTCCGAAGACTCAACTAAATGGTTTAGCAGAGAGGATAAACAGGACATTGATAGAGAGAGTCAGATGCTTGCTTTCTGAAGCTAAGCTGCCCAGTTTCTTCTGGGGTGAAGCGCTATACACAACAACCTATGTTATTAACCTGTCTCTAATTGTTGCCTTGAATGCAGATGTTCCGACAGGCTATGGTATGAAAAAGATGTCTCTTATGATCACTTGCGGGCATTTTGGTGCAAAGCATTTGTACATATATCCAAAGATGAGAGGTCCAAACTAAATGTCAAGACTAAACAATATATTTTCATCGGCTACGAGCAGGATGAGTTTGGCTACATGTTATATGATCATATTACAAAGAAGCTAGTTAGAAGTCATGACGTGGCCTTTATGGAAGATCAAATCATTGAACACGTTGACAAAGTCGAAGGATCAGAAACTCGGAGCTCTGATACCAGTTGTTGGGCCAGATCTGCTATGATCTGAGGTCTAGGATCTATGATTTAGTAGAGAACACACCACATCACACAAGAGAGACAATTTTACGTGGTTCGGCCAAATGGCCTACATTCACGGGAGAAAGAATACTATCTAACCAAATTACATGTCTCTTACACTCATCTCTCTCAGATCTATATCTCCTATTTATAGGAGTTACAAGTGTAAGATCTTCAAAACCGATGGCTGTTACAATCATCTTTTATGGTGCCGTAGCCGTCAATGTTAAACTGCCTGAGTCGGTGTGGTGCCGACCTTCTAGATGTCGGCTATCCTCATCACATAGGCATGGACCATAGCGGATCCACCCAAACAAAACTTGCCAATGTTATTTACAAATAAAGTCCTGGCACTGAGTGGCATCGACTTTCAAGCTGTTAATCCGTTCATCTCCGACCTGTTTCTGATTGTAGAATCTGTCAAAGTATTCTGCTTAGCTGACTGTTTTAAAGACAGCTATATTTTCTGTAGTGATCAGGCTTCTAGCTGGTCCAATTTCTGTATTATCATTTGGATAACGGACGGTAACAAGTGGCCTTGCCGTCGTTTAAAACTACTGTGTTGAGAAACTGTGGTATCTCCCATTACTGACAATCTGCAATATCCATAGTTTAGAATGTAATCAAGCAACTCTCTGAAAATTCAGTGTAAATCTAATCAAACATAGATCCTACAGAATAAGCCTTTAAATTACTGTTGCCTAGGATTACGTCCCACGTTAGCTTTTCTTGGTCGAAATACTTCCGCAAAGATTCATGGATCAAGGGCAAGGCATCTATCAATCAAGGTGCCGACAATGGTAATAATACAGATTTGTGGGTCTCCCATCGCTTCACGTCACTATTCTAGTGGGACCAGAAAGTGCATTTTGTGAAGGAGATAACAAAACAGCAAAGCCACCGTCGTCCTTTTGGCATTATACAGTGCTCTTAGGAGTAGATAGGAGCATATGATACACCAGGTTAAAAGTCGGAGCCCATAATTTGGTGATCTAGACCGTTCATGTTCTAGGCCTACTTTTGGTAGAATATGTGCCGCTCAACCATTACATAGATCTTAGTCTTTAGTGGTAAATTCTAAATGTAGAGGTTTCTGTCCATTATAAAACTAATAAGTATAAGAGATTGGTATCCTGTCAATTGATGGAATTTTTGGAACATACCTACCAAGAATGTGGCTTAAAAGATGAGCGGCTTAGATCATTGAATTGGGGTCGCATTTGCAATTTTATCTGGCCCTAACATGTACTTTGTTTTGCTCGTCAAAGCACTGTATAATTTTCTAATCAGTAGTGCTCTACTGAGCACCGAAAGATATTTGTTGTGGTCTTTGGACTATTTGTCATGTCAGTAAGGCTACGTCGAAGCCCCAAGTCACTTCTCTAGAAGTGCCTTCACTTTTTTCATAAGCAGGCTCTCTTTGGATAATCAAGCCCTTTCATCTTACCACTCTAATCTTGTATATCTACTAATTAACACGGTACACAGATTTAATTATTGCGAAATTCTTGTCTTAAGCTGGAAAAGGATGTAACCTATCTGTGCCTTGCTTTGGATGATTTTATCCATTCATCATATTTGGCCTACCTTAAATTGGCCAGCCATCAAACCTCAGAACTGTTGAATAATTTGAGCCAGAATTTTTTTCCTTTTTATATCATATCCATTTTAAATTTTCGACCAAAAAAGCTAGGAGGTAGAAACCTCCTATGGGCAAGAATTTTGATAATAAAGGAAGTATGTAGGCCAAACAAGATAAACAGCTGAAATACAGAAATTTGAGACCTATTTATGTTGCATGCCTTTCAAAGCTTGTTTCCGGCATGTTGCTAGAAGAACTATTAATTATTCTATGATATCAAAGACTGTACTTTTGACTCAAACTTCACATAAATAATAGTCTAACTTCAATTCCTAAAGGAAGATGTCTAGGATGCTATAGTCATTCAACCATTATTCTTCTTTGTTTACGGTGTAACAAATGCCGGAACAATGAAATGAATGGGTATGATCATTCAAAGGTAAGGTTTTGAATTATTTTTTTTTGAATTCGGATTTGCTATGACTTCCCCTTTTCCACACACCATATCGTAAATGTTGTCTTTTTTTTCTCTTTTTTTTTTGTTTCGTTTATGTGTTAGATCTAGAAATCATTTATCTTCCATAAAGGAGCCTATAAAAAATGAGAGGCGCTCCTGGGGAAGTACCCTACAGCGCATTTGCACTAACATTCCGCCAGTCATTTTCGTTAGTTTTCTATGATCCAAATGATAAGAGCAGCCCATAGAACTTCCCTTCTTCTTACATCAAACATTTTTCCAATTCGCTGTGATCGCTCCTTTTCTTTCTCTGTATCTTCTTCTCTTAGCAGTCCACAAATGGCGGTTCCAAATCTGCACTGGTCTTTGCCTGTCCCATGTGTGCAAGAGGTAGCAAAGGATCCCTCCGGGATGGTGCCACAGAGGTACATACGGGACGACATGGAAGATCTAACGGCCAGCTATTCCTCCAATTCTTCCCTGCGGGTCCCTTTGATCAACATGACCAATCTTGTGGACATAGAATCAAGAGAAGCGGAGTTACAAAAGCTTTATGCAGCTTGCAGTGATTGGGGAGGTTTCCAGGTATTCTTTCAAAACGTTTCTCCTATTTTCCTAATTTTAGCTTAATTTGATTTCCATGAAAAAGCTTTGGATTTTGGTTCAATTCTATGTATCGAGTGATCTCAGCCGTGTCATGTGAGCTGCCACTACAGCAGGGTGGATCCTGACCTCTACATGAACATGCTGTCCGTCCTTCAGAGTGAATTCCACAAGTTTGCAATTGTTTGCCCGGTCTGTACGTTAGTTGGGGATCCAAACCACTCATCTCGTGAACGTTTAACAACACAAAATCTCGACCACTCAGACCTTGTTTTTATTTATTTATTATTTTTTCTGCTCCACAAACTCACTCACACACTCCACAATAGACAAGTAGCTAAAGGGAAAAAATAAGAACTTGGACCTGCGACGAAGCCTATTCTGGTAGAGATGCAGAGATTTGTACCGACCATCGTATTATTTGGAAAGAACTAAGAGAAGCTGAATCGAAAAATTAGGTATAGTTCTTCATTTGGAACTGATGTTGTGGGCAGAGTCAGAGGTTAATTTTATAGATTCATCCCGAAGGTTTCATTTCCTCTCTCGCCCATCCCTTATCTTTTAAAGCTTTTAAAGGCCCAGCTTCAAAAGTTCCCCTTCATGGAAACGGGCATTTATAGGGCTTACATAAGACTTACCTTTAGTCTTATGGTAAGTTCTATAAATGCCCTTCTCCCTTACAACATAAAGTTAGTACTTTCCTCTAGTCTTATAATAAGCCCTGCCCCTATAAGCCCTTTTCACATGTAATATTCTACTAAGAAGGGCTAAGAGGCATGCTTTGTTGGTAGCTAATATGGTTATTTCAGTTCAAAATTCAATGAGTAAACGAGGGTTTGGACTCTTTATTTCATCTTAGGTTTCTTTGCTAGAGTAACGGGCACATGCTTCTCAATACTTATTCGACTTATTCGCATGGAATTAGCATGACCTAGCAATCAAATTCTTGGTGTGCCTAAGTTGCTTAATATTAATATGGAGATCCTATATGCATTCGTTCTAAAAAGTCTCAAAAAAAAGTATCACTCCTCTACTAGGGTAGATGAACTAGTAGTAAAAACTTTATGGGGTGAGAAAACCTTTGCATGCCTCTGTTACCTTCATGGTTAGTATTTTAAATGTTTTTTATTGGCTTGCATTTTGGGCTTCTTTTCAGTCAATGAATCTCCTCACTTTGAGCTTAACTATATCATAATGACTAGCTTGTATACTAATTTGAACTTTGTATTATTTGTTTTTCTTGTCTATGTACATGTAAGCCAGCAAATCCATTGTTAGTCTATACTTTAGTATATAAACAACTAGATACACACAACTAATGCATATTCTTAACTGTTAGCGTCTAAGTTTTGTGTCTTTTGCTTTTCTCATTTTTCTATTTTCGTCTTTTTGGTGTATTAGAGTAGATAAGTACCCAAAAAAGCAAACCAGAATTGAAAAGGTGAAATTTGGCTCTTAGAAGCGAACCTCAGAACCATTCGATCTCAAACCAACTGAAATCTTAATAGTCAGATTCTGGCTTTGTTGGAATGGAACTGAAACTGGACCATTCGCACCCTTTAGATGGTGCATAAGAAAGTAAAATATACGCTGGGAAAGAGTACAAATACACCCCTCTAACCTCAATGATCCAACATATGGATGAAGATGTACCAAAATTGCAATCCGTGTGCTAATTCGAAACCTCTTCTGTCATTTTAAAAAAAATATTTATTTATTATAAAAATCAGACAACACACTCATGGACAGCCTCGAATCCAGGCACCCAGGTGAGAGACAACTCCTTAGTGCATTTCCGGTGTAATACATTTCATCAGTATTAGTTTTCTCGTATAATACGTTTTGCCAGTGACATTCCTTTCCTATTATTATCTTTATACTTTCCCAAAATATATGTGTCTATTAATTTCTCCTGCGGGTATATGGACGACGTAGTGTCATTCTTATTTTCGTTATTGCAGCTGATAAACCATGGAATTCCCGATGAAACAATAAACACCATGAAGAAGATCAGCAAAGATTTCTTTGACCTTCCATTACAAGAGAAAAGGCTTTATGCACAGAAACCAGGTAGTTTTCAAGGATACGGCCAAACCTTTGTAGTTTCAGAAGAACAGAAGCTAGAATGGAACGACATGATTTTCCTGAAAGCTCTTCCTACCAAAGACAGAATCTTGAGTTTCTGGCCAGAAAGCCCTCGTGGATTCAGGTGATTTACAGAAACCCCACTAGCTTATTTAACTTCCCTTAGTGTAACTACAACTCCATTTGCTTTTGATAGGGAAGCACTTGATAGGTACTCAGTGGAGGTGAGAAAACTTGCAGTTTCTCTATTCGGTTTCATGGCCATGGCCCTTGGGCTAGAAGCCCATGAATTCTCAAAAGACTTGCATGATGGACAGTACCATGCAAGGATGATTTGCTATCCCCCTTGCTCGCTGCCGGAGAGAGTTCTCGGAATTTCACCACATTTTGACATTACAGCTATCACAATCTTGCTTGAGTGCAATGACACGCCCGGAATCCAGTTCAAGAAAGGGGATGATTGGGTTATTGCGGAGCCCATCTCCGGTGCGGTTTCAGTAAATATTGGCCGCATTGGATTGGTAAGACACCCAAATTTATTAGGCATACAAATCACATTTAATTATGCATTTTAGTCACTAGGTTAGATAATCACGCATACACCTTTATTGGGCTAAAGGGGAAGGTGATATATTAGGCTATATGATATCTGTAGTCCCATGCTATCATAATTGTGTTCATCTCTCCGATTCCCACTTCCCTGATTGTTTGCTGGTAGAAAAGTTTATCACCAAGCAATTTTAAAAGACTAAAATACAAAAGGAACCTCTAATGGAAACTAGGAAATGTAGCTATCGTTCCTGACATAACCTAGCGAATGATGCAAAAGGTCGTAAATTGGTAATTGGAGGACCCCTTGGGATTTGTTTATCCCCATAATCTCTGTGCGCATCCTCACATACAGAGAATTTATTTCCACCGATACAGCCTAGCCACTATCTTCCTTGCAGCTCTTGTTTCACTTATCCAGTATTACATATTGGTTTAGAGCAAAGTAATGCTTCCACATACCTTAAGTGGGCCGGGCAGAGGATTTCCTATATCTCGTTACATATATCAATTTGATGTTTGTGGTATAGTTTAAAGGCCAATGTCTGTAGGAATCATGGCTAAGAAAGAGCTTGGAATTTCTGGGTTTTGCAGATTATGAGTAATGGGAGATACCACAGTTCCGAACACAGAGTACTCGTAAACAACCTGAAGGAGAGGCTGTCACTTGCTGTCTTCTGTTATCCAAATGAAAATGCAGAGATTGGGCCAGTTCGAAGACTAGTCACTACGGAAAGTCCAGCCCTTTTCAAAACGGTCAGTCATGCAGAATATTTTCGCAGATTCTATAATCAGAAACAGCTCGGAGATGAACTGTTTGACAGCTTGAAAGTCGAGGCCTCTCAGTTTTAGGACTTGTGGCAAATCTAAAGCACAAGTTTCATAATGTTAGTTACAATTAGTATACATGTTTAACTCTCGAAAGATAATAGAATTTACATACATCTACACAGACACTTCCTGGTTTCTGTAAATGAACTGCACTGTGAATGCAGTTTGGATGTAACATGAAAAAGGCCCTCAGTAACACATGACATGTTCTGCAATTTAAGGGTCTTGTAAAAAATAATAATAATAAAATCCTGTGGTCCCGGTGACAATTTAGTAAGAGCTGTTATTTCCTAATGGGAGCACTTTGGTAATATGAGATAACACTCCATTTGCTGTGTCTTCTCAAAAAAGATCCTCAAGTTAAAGATTTGTGAGGACTTCGACGGCTATTATTTCCTAATGGGAGTTGTTATTATGTGCTCTTATCCATACTAATATGGTACGAGAGTATTCTGAAATATAGTATCCAACAGTTGATCTATTCAGTGGATTTTTTTCCGTCTTTTGTCGCCTTTTCCTTCTTAAAATGTGGACATTGTTAGTGATGTGAGTAATTTATGACAAATTCTCCCATCGACATGGATAGGATCTTGCTTCTGTTGCAGTGAGCTCAGAAGAACCTTAAACTGCAGCTTGTCCTCAGCAAAAAAAATTTAGCATCCATGTTTCACCAGAGAGAAAAATGAAAAAAAGAGTTTTTTTTTATCTGGGAAGGAGGTATTCTCAAAATCATCTCCTACACTTCAAATCTGGGTATCTTGAAGGTTGACTGCTTCCTCTGAAGACACGGTATCGAAGTTTTGGTTCTTTGATTGGTTCTTTTCTTCCTCCTCTTGCAGGTCGAACTTCCTTTAAAGATACCTGCCCTTTTCTTTTATTTGCATCTGTCATTTTCTCCGAATCTAATCAAAAGAAACAGCAGACGAATTAATGAGACAGGGCAGAAAAGCAGTTTGTGTAATAAAATATATTGGACTCTGCTGTTAGGAAGGAAGAAATGATACCTCTAACTGCTCGTGCAGGCGCCTTTGAACTTTTACTTGCAGTTGCATTGCTTCTTGCAATGAACTTTTACTTGCAGTTGCCATTCTTAAGCCAGTTAATTGTGATCATGGAATGGTCTTTAATCTGGATTGAGAATGACTTATTTGGGGGCCATAACTCAATACCAATGTAAACCGTACTGATTTCAGCTTTAATTGAGTGACTATAACCCAGTGGACCTGTATATGCCAAAAGAGAACTGCTCACTAAATCTCTGATTAAACCACCGTTCCACAGATGCCAAGATTGCCATAGCATGCTCCATCGAAATTATGGAAGTCCCTTCTATAAGAGCAGTCCATTCAGGAGAAACGTTTCTTTTTTACTGAGATCAATAATTATTGCTTGCCAGTTCCCTCGAATATATTCAATAGAACAACCTTCGAAGTGTTTGCTAGTTGAGGCCCATGCTGCTGCGTTCCTGTTTGCTGCTTCTGTGATCATTGCAAGAGGCCTACTTTTACCTATGAAGCATCTACAATTCATTTCATTCCAGATCACCCAAACCACAGCCCTGAAACATAATCTCCCTAGAGTTTTTGCTTTTGAGTTTAGCTGAATACTATTCGATTGGCAGTAGAGGTTATCAAGTGAGGAGGGCATGCATCAGCTGGTATTGAAGCTTTTACATATCGAAGACCGTAGTTTGTAAGCAATTGGACGTGATAGCATTAGATGATCTCGTTTTAGCTGCTTCCTTGCCGTGGTAGTAAAAGAATGGGCCCTAAAAACCTGTCTCTGCAGTTCGTCATAAGTTAGTACCTTAATCCCAGTGTCGATGAACAAATTAACACTCTGGGTGGTGCTGGGGTTTTCCAGATAAGCTTGGTTTGGTTCCATGGATCATCTTGTTGTTGAAGAAGGTTGGATGCAGAGATAACAGTGCATTTTCCAATGGTGTTGGGGGTCCATATAATTTTATCTTTCTTCGAGTTGATCATCAGGGGTATCATTAAGTAGCTGCAGTATGTGGTAAAAATGTGATTCTTCTAAACCTCTTAAGAAGTCTTTTGAAATGGATGTCTTTAATCAAAGAATTCGGGGATTTTGAGGCCCTGCACAGTCTAGGGAATGCTAGGACCAGGGTGGAGTCTCCTAGCCAGGGTTCCAACCAGAAGCTAATTTTGTCTCGACTATAGAATTTAAATTTGATGAGAGCTTTAAAATATCAATGTATTTGGTGATCTCCTTCCATGTGCTTGATCCTTTAAAGCATCAGGTACTTCCACCCGCCAAAATTTGTGGGGGTAATATCTCTCTTTGATAAGAGTTTGCCAAAGTCCTTCGTTATTTTCTTCAAATCTCCATAGCCACTTGAGAAAAAGAGCTATGTTCATTTCCTCTAACCTTCTCATGCCCAACCCACCTTCTTTGGGTCTATAAACATTTTCTCAGGCAACCGGATGTAATTTATTGGAATCATCTACAACTTTCCATAAGAATCTTCTCTGAATTTGATTATTTTTTAGATGACAACAGCTAGACACTTCAATATAGACACGTAGTAAAGTGGCATATTGGATAGAGATGATTTAATGAGTGTGGCTCTGCCACCTTTGGAGAGAAGCTCTTTTTCAAGCTGAAAGCTTGTTTTGTATTCTTTCAATCACAGGGTCCAAAGTCTGCTACCCAAGAGAGAGAGGCCCAAATAGGTGAATAAGTCATGCCACCTTGCAATTAAATAGGTTGTAGCATTGTCAAGAATTTATGAATCGGTATTAACACCCAGATCAGTGACTTAGCTAAATTCACTTTTTGACGAGTCATGAACTCAAAACATCTAAGAATGGATTAATTCTCAAGCCTTGATTCTCCATGCTGGCTGTAAAGAAGAGCGTATCATCAGTATAGTGTGATGAGTAATAGTGAGATTTGATTTAGGAACCCTAAATCCAAAGTATGATTCATACTCTATAGCTTTATGTATAATCTGATTAAAAACCTCAGAGATCAAGAGAGAGGTAAGGAGATAAGGGGCACCATTGTCTTAGGCCCATGTATCTTTGAAAAAAGCCTTCATTGTTGAAATGACCATTATAGAGAATTTAGTTGACAAAAAACACTACTTTTCTCTTTTAATAGAGCTTATTCCTATTTGAAATGACTTAAGACTCTCTTGGACAAAGAGTACTTTGTATTTGGCTTTTTGAGGTGTGTTTATCTCAAAATGATTATATAGAAATCCCATTGTACTTACAAGAAGGGCCCATTCTTATTAGACAGAAAATGGCCCTCTGGGGCTTTTTAAGTTAAAATTTGCATACAACTCTTTTGAAGATAGCAAGTCCAAAGTTTCCTTCAAACAGGGCCCACTTTGTTTGCAAGTACAAGACTCATTCATCTTGCTTTCACCACCAAAAGAAAATGCCTCTCACGAAAGTTTTCCTTTAGTTGGAAGCATTTAGGAGTCTCCGCATGATAGTTCTATTTAACAAGTCACTCTGAAGTTTTTTAAAAATGGGACTCACATTGTTCAAAATAAGCAAGTCCCATTTTCATACCCTATTCTAAGAACCCTCACTCTGCTTATAGGTAGGGCCCTTCAACATAAAAGAATGCCCCTTAGTTTTCCTTTAGCCTTTAAAATATTTAGGACTTTTTTAAGGAGAGAAGGTTCTTTATGTTTAGTTATTTAAGACTTTTTCAAGGAGAGAAAGTCCTTTTGTGTTTAGTTCATTGATAAGTTAATACTTATCTTCAAAGATCTTTTCAAGAGAGAATTATAACTCTCTTAGAAGACTTAAAATGTGATCCACAATATTCACAACTTGTGATGACCTAGGTTTTAAAATGACTTTTTATTAGTTCTTTTTGAAAAGCGAGGCTTCTAGTTGAAAATTTCTATTAAAAACAAATAACAAAAACATTTTACAAAAACCCCAAGTGTCATTACTAATTTATAAACAAGGATTTGATGGAAAAATAGTCATTTCATTTTTACAAAAATCGGCAGAGTTTTCTCTGTTTCGCAAATATTACGCATTTTTTGTATGCTATGCGATATCCCTGATAGACATCAAATCATACAAATAAACAATAAAGGAGACTTTATCTATATTCAATTCTATCCAAATGTATTATAAGTTTGAAAAAAAAAAACATTTTTTCTTTTAAGTAGATAGTTTGAAAACAAATTTTATCATGGCCAGAATCTAACCAGTTATAGCCATCATTCATACATTTCCCATGCATGTCCACATGTCTACAAACTATAAGTCATAATATGACGCTCTAATATATCAATTCTAAAATGAATATTCACATGTTCTTATACTTACTTTAGTGTCACTATCGTTGATCTCTTTTGCAACTTGTTAAGTGTTCAATTTTGGTCAAAATACCCCTAATTTAGTATTTAATTAGAGCACCTAGACCATTAATTTTAAGATTTTACATTAAATATTTCATTTTGGCTTTAATTGGCCATCCAACCGTTGAATTGTAAAATTTAGTAGTTAGATGATTATTAAAGCTAATGAACGATTTAGATTGCGCTAATTGGGTCCTGTGCATTGCAGATTAATTGACTCAGACGTGGATGCTCTAGATCAAATCAAGGATATCAGATGAGGATGATGAAGTTTCATGGAAAAAGATAGATTTTGAAGAGTCCTAAGACAGAACAAATTTGAAGACTTTCTTCTTTCATAGTTCTAGCAAGACCAAGAAAGCTAGTGGACCCCACCTATCTCTATCACTCTATCTCCTCTTTCTCTTCTCTCTTTTTCTCTTATCCCTCTCCTTTCTTTTCTCTCTCTCTTCTATATCTTTTTCTCCTTCTCTTATCCCTCTCTCCCTCTATTTTAAAACACCCTTCTTCCTTCTCCAGGCAACGTTTTTCCCCTCTTAGGAGGGTGGGGCTGGCTGACTTTCTCCCTCTCCTCTCTTTCCCTCACTCCCTCTTTTCTCCCTTCTTCTTTCCTCTCCTCACCTCTATCTCACGTTCCCTACTTTCTCCCCCACGCTCTCACCTCTCTCTCCATCTACCTCCTATTGCTCTCTATCCCTCCTTCTCAGCCCTAGCGCATCTCCCACCTTCCTCCTCTGTCAATCAGCCCTTCTCCCTTCTCTCTCTCTATTCTCTTTCCCACTATCAAAGCCCAACACTCTTGCAATCTCTCTCTTAGAACTTCTCCTTCTCCATTTCATTCTCTCCTCTCTAATTTTTCCCTCTTCCTCTTCGGTTGGACCAACCGGCTATAGGTGCATGACACACCTGGGCTGGGCTGCTCTCTCTCTCTCTCTCTCTCTCTCTCTCTCTCTCTCTCTCTCTCTCTCTCTCTCTCTCTCTCTCTCTCTCTCTCTCTCTCTCTCTCTCTCTCTCTCTCTCTCTCTCTCTCTCTCTCTTGCGTTTTTCGTTTCTTGCCTGTTTTCCGGCAAAACCCAGCTCCCTTTTCTTCTCTTGTCTGCTTGATCAAAATCGTCGCACGGTCTGGGGAAGGAAACCTAAGTCGGGTTTCCACTCCCGCGATCCTCCTTCTCTCCTTCCCTTCTCTCCTTCTTCTTCCCTTCTCCCTCCTTCCTCTTCTATTCTTCTCTCCTCTTCCTTCTCAAACCCCACGTTTTCCTGGTTTTTCGTTTAAAACCAGAACCCCGGGAATATTACAAATATGCCCATGCAAGATCCCAGTAATGACCAATCTGTCCTTTGTTGTTAATTCCAACTAATTCCCTGCTTTAATACCAACTGTGTCCCCAGATTTAATTCTGTCTAGGTCCTTAGTTTATTTACTTCTGTGTCCCTGTGCTATTCTGGTTTTACCTTATTCATATTTTGACTATCCAGAGATAGTGCAATCCAAGACAGACTTATACAAGACAGCTCGCTTAGTTGCATTTTCTATTTTCTTTGGAATAAATAATTATGAACATTGCAATAGTTGAATAAATTTGAATTTTATTTTATTGTTAGATTAATTCTAGTATAGTCTTTGTTTTTATTCTTTTATTAATTGAATTTTATTGAAAACTCCATCACTTCAAATCAAGTCCTTGTGGGATCAATCCGTACTTGCATAAGCTACACTACAATAGCCCGTGCACTTGCGGTTAAACAATCAACACAACTCTTTGTTCTATCTTTTGTTTTCCTTCTTCCATACTATTTCATCCAATATGAGATATTGTAAACAAATACAATATCTTAGCAAGTTGGTGCTTGTGTAGGTGGAACAAGATGCATAAATAATAAAACACAATTTATAATTTACAAAAATTAATACTCTTAATGATACTTCATATTTGATCAAAATATATATATATATATATATATATCTCAAAACATGATGCTCAAGTCAATTCTATCAATTTACAAAACATATATTTCGTGTCAAAATTGTTCAATCATTAATTCAAAACGTAGCATGCGCATTTAACTTCTTTTATCAGATATTCTATCAAAACTCATTATGCAATCATATTCAAATATGCTAAAAAACATAGCAATCTTAAATCCACTTATCTCATGTGATGTTTATCCATTCCACTAGCTTTAAAACCATCAAACCTAGTTACTAGTCAACAATTTGAGTTTTTATCCTTAATCACTTACGAATCTTTTGGGCATGTTTCTATGCTTTACCCTTGGATGAGCCTAAATGATTTTCATTTTCCAATGAAGTCTCTAAGCTAGTTGTGCACCGATCTCCCCTTTGATCAAAGGTCAAGAACAGCATGAATTGTCGATCTTTCATAGGGCTTTGGTTCTTTCTTGTGTGCTAAAGGGGATGATTAGCTCGAATCAATGATCCGAGCCATTGGCTTCTCCGACAACCCCTGCAAATTTCGATAAGCCTGCAACCCTTGCTTTCTTTCTCACCATCATAAGAGGCTTCTCCAAAGACCTGGACTTCTCTCTGTCTCTCTCTCTCTCTCACCACAAGGTCTGTTTCAATTTCTTTAAGGGGAGGGGGTGCGAATATCAAACTGATCCCCTCCTTAAGTAAATATTTTCCTTTCTTTCTTTTTTTTAAATTCATAGGATGATTCTCCTATGAGGATGCCAATATCAAAATGGCTCCCTCCCATTAAGTAAAGATCTTATTTATTTACTAAAAATATCTTTTGTATTTATAAATCCATAACTTTTCTATTCAAACTCTGATCTTAGTCTTCTTTGTGCCAGTGGATTTATTTATTTATAGTACAATCCAATTATTTAGGGTTAAGGGTCAACTAAGTATCTTTCAAAGGTCAATTCTATGGGACTTTAAATACGAAATTTTAAATTTACATTTTATCAAGATTAATTAAGAAATCACTTGAAATGAAATTTAAAAATCAAGATTATTACACAATTGAGACCCATTATCACTCAAAATGCCTTATAAGGCTTTTTTAATGTTTAGGACTCTTTCGAGAAAGAGAAACCCCTTAATTTTGTTAAGACTCAAACATTGTAAATGGGGTCTACATTGATTTTTGCCTTTCTAACATCTAGAAGATAAGAAATAAGGAGCTGCCAATTATCAAATCGGGTTAAACTATCCCTGCATGGCTCGTCAACTACATGACCTTGTATATTGATGGTTAGGATCATGATGAGATGTTGATAATGAAAAAAAAGAAGAGCGCCCAACTATTACCAAGACTCTTACAAGAATTAGGTCCATATTTAATCAAAATTAATTTATAAGAATTAGATCGTGTGTAATCCAACTTAAGTTGACAACTAAGATTTGTAACTCATTAATTCAAGACAAACGTGAACAAAAATAGACTATGTATGCTAGGCCAAAGGCCCTATAAAGCACTTTCTTAGAAGTGCCTTCATTTTCTCCATTAAGGGGACATCAAAATCCTCCTATGATTGCTGTAGCTTTGGATATCTCATAAACATAAAAAATTACAATTGTTACATGAGCTTAGCATCTCAAAGCATGTCTGAGCTTTTAATTTAGACCATTGTTTTCACGAAGTTTCAAACCGTTTATTGCTTGAACATTTTTAGATGCCAAAGTCTTCCTGCCCGCTTGTTATCTAACATACTAGCGATCCAAGGATAAAGCAACCAGATAAGCAGGCTCGATCATTCAAAGGTGAGCCTCCTTCGTGAAAAGCGCCTCTGCAGAAGAAGTTTCCTATAGCGTATAGCGTCTTCGGCGCCCGCCATAAAATTAATTATGGTGCTCGGCGAGACCTGATGGTAGCTGGTAAGTTGCCATCAGAGATGCCCAATGATGGGCCTGTTTATCCAAAAGCCACGAGGATGGAGTGCACCACTCGAACCCCAAAGCACGTGTTTGTGCTTGAATAGTCGATTAGGCGTGATTTTTGAGATATCAGGTATGGGTCGACAGAGATAAGGAACAGGAAATCGGCCGGCCGGCCGGCCTGGCCAGACAAACCATAAGAGGTCCAGCAATGAAAGCGACCGAGATTTTGCACCCCGAAAACTCATTATTCTCTATTTTCTAACAACGAAGCACGGTTTTTGGGTGTGTCAGAATTGTTCAATCCGTCTGGCAAGCACGTTTAATTTCTTTCTATTATAGCCGTTTGGTACAACGAAGCACGTCTCTTTTAGATTGTTCAGTCCACATGATTATTTTTGTGATACAAAATATTCGGATGTAGTAATCAGCTAAGGGAGCAGGAAATGATCGTGCATGGTGGTGGAGAACAAAAAGCACTCTTTTACAGACACAGAGCCTTATATAGATCTCTATTACACGTGACTTTGGTATCTAAGTCCACGTAATTGAAAAGAGAGAGAGAAGCGTTTTAGAAAGTAACAGCGGGACAACTTTTTTAATGTTTTTTGGGGGAGAGAGGCCTGTTCGTCTAATTTGCCTTCTGTTGGTACTAAAATTTGACATCTATTTAATATATATATATATAGGTTTTTCATTTTTTGACCTTCGAATGCTTCAACATAGTAAATAGACGGTGTAAAAAAAAAAAACCAAACATAGTAATCTCTATTTTTTACTTAAAAAGAACCAAACAGGACCTAGAGATATTTAATAAATATCAGACTTGATATTTGGGAATCTGAGAGAGAGAAAGAGATCTCCACCCTGCACTCCTAAAAGAGCAAAAATCATAGTACTTCCAGAGATAGTGTAATGAATACTCATTCTTCTACCATATAAACTTTGCTGGAGGCACCATAGCCTTTTAGTGTAGTGACACAAAAAAGAAGTCTCTCCCTGGATGATCAGGTTCGAGGTTGCGTATGGGCAAGTGCCTAGGTCTAATTTTGAAAAAGGAAAATCTCTAAGTATGGGAAGAGTCATACGATGGCAATTTTCCAGGAAAATATCAACAACTTTCTTTTGAACCTACATTTGTATCATATAAATTGCTCGGTCGTCCATAAGTCTCATTCCAGTTAAGTTCAACAAAACCCGATCACCCAAGCTTTCTACCATGATCCAACTGGTAACATCTAGGTCTGACCTAAACGTTCTACTCTAGCAACCACCACTGTTCATTTCTCCCGAAGAATAGTGCAACGAGCAATAACTCTTCCCACGATCCTATAAGACAGAACTCTGCAACACTTTCCCATTCCATTGTGGGAAGCAAAATAATTACTATTTGAGGAAGGGGACTAAACCTCCAAACGAGTACCGCGGATGGAAAAATATAGTGGATTCATAGTCGGTATGGTTCATAAATATATAGGATTCATCCAAAAAAATTAATAGTTCATTAATACTGTGGATGCAGAATTGGTGTGACCCATAGAAAATGGTTAATAATTATTTTATTTGATGTACTTCCCCTTTGTAGGAACCGACCCAATTGCCCAGGCTTTTGGATGTCTTGATAACTTGTTAAGATAACTTGTTATCATTTCTACTCTAGTGACGATATTGGATTACCATATGCAGAATTAATTCCTGGCTGAAGCGCTTTTATACAACAAACCGTTCATATTATCAGCATTGTGAAAAATAATTCATTTTTTGGGTGTAATGTGATGTAATTATGGTAAGAAATATTTGTTGGCTGACCTATTTATGCTGTGGTAAGGAAAATTAGTGGCATGGATTACATCTGCCATCTCTTGAACCATAGTTTAAAAACTCAAAAACTTGTCTCATTTCAAAATGAGTAAGACTTTCAATATTAGGTTATATATAATATGTTTAAGGTATTAACATTAAGGGTGACTAAATGGGTTGGTTAGGACAGTGTACTGTTGTAACTAGAGGTCTTGGGGCCAAATCTTAGTGCCAACAAATTATTTTTGTTATAGAGCAAATAGACTTGTCGAGTGACTCAATTTGTTACTGAGCTGATTAACTCAGACAAGTTTTCCAAGTGGACTCACTAGTTCTAAAACTATGCTATGAACAATCTTGGCCATTTGATGAGACGTTAAAAACTAATCACTTTTGAGCATAGTACGTTCCATGACAATGTAATCTATGCCCCTTTTCCTATTATGCTAGACTTCTACCATGAGTGACTGAGCATTTGCAGAAACTGTTCACCATTGGGCAATAGTAACTGTCCGCCCAGAGTTTCAATCCACCATCACGAAGCACCTTTACTACTTCGGTATCTGCATCTGGCTAATCTGTCGAACGATGCTTAATCAACTTCATTCTGTATATCTTGAGTTCTTAGATATCTTTGTACAAACTAAACAAAAACTGCTGCACCATTTTGTTTCTCTTACTAATGTGCATATTAATCTTTCAATTCCTTATTTATTATGGACTTCATTTTTTACCTGAATTTTTCTTGAATTCAGAATTAATGTAGTCCATATTACTGTACATGGCCTATCTAAATGGCTGACACTATTTGCCTTGGATGGTTTAGCTACTGTTGATTGATATGTCATGCAATAGTACCATATGATATATGACCTCATGGAGCTAGCTGTCGTAGCCTTCAAGTATGGTTCGTGTCTTATCTCCCAATCTACAAAGGCCAACGGACCACAACCAAGGATTGCCACAACGAGATAGTAGCTATTATAATTTAAGGTTGACGGTAGGGGTGGCAATTCGGGTTGGCAGGTCGTGTTTGTTGCGACACGAACACGACACGATTAGAATTATGGTCGACACGAACACGACACGATTAATAGTCGTGTCAAAAACCTATGACTCGTACACGACCCGGTTCTTAAAAAAATGACACGACACGACCTGTGTAACACGATTAATTGACTAAGTTGTGTTGGATACACGACACAAAATGACACGACACGACACGACATGAAACGACTCGATTTTCCTATTACGACTTAGTAAAAAAACTACTCCCAAGTGAATGGAGCCGCTGCCAAACCAACCACAAAACATATGACGGTTATGTCACAACTGTCCTCTATGTTATGGATTTTATAGGATGGTTGAGAAATAACCGTCCTATATGTTATGTTTTATAGGACGGTCATAACCGTCCTATATGTGACGTTTTATAGGAAGGTTTTAAAATAACCGTCCTATATGTTACGTTTTATAGGACGGTTGTAAAATAACCGTCCTATATGTTACGTTTTATAGCATGGTTGTAAAATAACCATCCTATATGTTACATGTTTTATTGGAACTTTGTGACTGATCTTCTGATTCTGACTTAACTGAATCTTTGATCACCTGAAGCAATGACAATGAGGTTCTGGAGCAAAAAATCATAATTCAATGGCATGGGTCTTTCAGTTATGAACGAACAACTAAACTTTCAACCCAACCCCCACATAAATTGTTAGGATGGAATTCATTTCTCCAACTTCTTTCATTCTCATTGTCATTGGTCATTGCTCTATCGTTCTATCCACTGATCCACACGACAAGTACATAGACAAACACAGAAAAGCATTACTAACTAGTATTGGTGAAAATTGAACTATACCAAATTACCAATAAAGTTCCTGTAATATTTTATTATTTTATTTAGAAGCAACACAGTTCTTTACATACATTACACCACTCACTGACTCACATCACATGATATGTAAAAGAGACTGAAATGAATCAAATAACCATAATAGTAGTAAATAAATAGGGATTATGTAGCACATGAGGAAAATCTACTTCCATCAATGTATCAAACACAACAAATTAAAATAAGTTATGAAAATTATACAAATTAATCAAAATGAATTGATCCAGAGTCTTCAGTTGGTTGAAGTGATCCTGCACTGCTACTTATGCTATTGCTTACAATGTCCTCGGCAAGCTCATCCATGGCAACTGTAATGGTAGAGTCTACAATCATATGGAATAAACACGCATTAGTCATTACTAAGCTCATATAAAATATAATGTAAATATAGAATTATAAACCATTACCTTTCAATCCATATAGCCAGTCCCTTACACAAATCAATGCTTGCACAGTATCTGGCTTTAAAGTAGATCTATATTGATCAAGAACCTGACCACCAACACTAAAAGCAGACTCTGATGCAACTGTAGATAGAGGAATGCTCAAGACATCACAAGCCATGGCAGCAAGTTCAGGATACCTAAAATCAACATTTGAATCAAATATAAATGTAAATAAGATTATAGAAAATAGTGTTTACATGAGATTATTAGTCAAACAACCTATATTGATTGCCTTTCCAGAATGCAAGAATGTCTAGCTTTGACTCTTGCAATCTCGGTTCATCCAAATAAATCTCTAATTGTGATTTTTGCATAGCCAAAGTACCTCCTTTACTTGCAAATGAATCAAATTCCTAATGCAAATGCAATTATATTATTCAACTTACTATAAGAAAATTCATAGCAAATTTTAATATGCTAAGTAGTAAGCAACATATAATGAAAGATACAATTATAAATAAATTACCTTCATGACATCTAAAACCTCTTGACTATATGACATGCTCTGTCTATCATCAGCACCACTAGGGAAGCTGATGAGGAAGAAATAGGATAAATCTTAACCATATATTCATTGAAGAGAGAGAATAACTTTTCCCGAACTTGAGCAAATTTCAAGCAGCCACTGCCAAACAATTTCTTGTACTAGAATTCCACAAAGGAGAGCTTATACCGAGGATCCAACACATATGCAATTGCCAAAATGGTGCTGAATTCAGACCAGTACTTTGAAAACTTGACAAACATTTGGGTGGACATACGCTTCATATAGTCATCATCACTTCTCATGTATTGTGTTAAACTCAAATAAATTACAAATGCTGCACGAAAGTAGAGATTTGCAGTGGGATACTTTGATCCAGAGAACATGCAGGTGGCATCATAAAAAACTGCCAAAAACTTCAAAGTTTTTGTAGCCTTTTTCCCATTCATTGAAAGAAGGACAGTGCTTATAATTTGAGTCACTTAGTTCTAAGTGACAAAATGCACGTTGGTAACAAAGAGCACTTTCAAGCATCAAATAGGTTGAATTCCATCTTGTAGGACAATCTTGTCTTAAGCCCTTTTTTGTCTCAATTGACATGTGATTCACACACTCTAAAAAATTTTGTTTTCTACTTTGTGATGCTTTAACATACTTGATACTCTCTCTAATTTTTTGAATAGCATCATCAATTTCTTTCAAACCATCTTGCACAATCAAATTCAAAACATGACAACAACAACGTAAATGAAGAAACTCTGCACCACAAACAAGAGTGTTCCTGATGTTTAATTGATTCCTTAACAGCTCAACAGAAGAATCATTAGCAGAAGCATTGTCTAAAGTGATTGAAAAAATCTTTTTCTCAATCTCCCATTCTACCAATAATGAGTATATCTTTTCTGCTAATGATATTCCATTATGTGGAGGTAGTAGGAAATATAAATTTAATATCCTCTTTTGTAAGACCCACTGACTATTTAGAAAATGTGCTGTGAGACTTATATAACCATCAGTAATACAAGAAGTCCACAAATCTGAAGTCAAACTTATCCTGTCAGGTGCCAACTCTAACATCTCTTTTATCTTTCCTTTTTCTCTTTTATACATTCTCAGAACATCTGCTTTTACTGTATTTCTACTAATCAAGTGCAAATCTGCACGCAAATATTTCAGTAGAGTTCTAATTTCATCATACTCAACAAATTGGAAAGGCAAATCATGCATAACAATTGCAGCTGCTACTAACTCACGATAAACTTCAGGATCAAACTTATTATCTGAAGCTGCACTTAGTGACATACTCCCCTGACTTTGAGATAAAAACAACTGGCCTATATCACGAGAAAAGCTCCGCTGACAAGTCTTTATATGACGTTTTAAGTTACTAGTACTAAATTTGCTATCACAAATATATATTGCAAAGCACTTCTTGCATTTACACCTTTTCCTTCTATCTTCTGATAGAGGAATGTGCTAAAAAAAATTCCAAACTGGAGACATTAGTTTCCTATGCTTTTTATACCTCTATTGGATTTTGAAACTAATTCCACGTTCTCCAAATCAGCAAGCTCATCATCATCGTTGTTGTAGTGTAGCATATTCAAGTTATCAGAAACATCAGTGCTCCCAACTTCAACTTGTGCCTATATTGCAAAATGCAAATGACAAAAAAAAAATTAGTTCACACTTCACACTGACAGTAAACTAAACATTACACCAACAATTACTATTAAGAGAAGGGAGCGAGCGAGAGTGAGGAATGAAAAGAGTTAGGACTCAGAATCATAATTTCATAAAGAAATAACAAAAAACAAACACATACCTGTGGCTGTGGTGCTGTACCTGTAGTAGTAGGGGTGCTGCTGCTCATTGTGTTAGAAGGGTTGAACTTGAAGAAGATATTTAGAAAGGAAAATTTGAAATGAAACAAATGTAAAATTGTAAATTATAAAAGCAGCTTGCGTTGGGTTGGGTTTGGGGAGCCTTTAACCGATTCAGGTGATTCTGTATTTGATTGATGCTATCTATAATCTATATAAGATGGCTCGATAACAAGAGTCTTATACTATAACAAAAAATAAAAGACCGTTGATAACATCATAATAGTCGATATTAGTATTACATGACGGTTAAAGACGGTTAATAGAAAAGAAAACCAAATAGGACGGTTATGTATTAACCGTCCAATATTGTTAGTGCATAACCGTCCTATATTTGTAACATATAGGACGGTTTTACATTAACCGTCCTATTTTACACCTATGGTAATGGGATATGATTTATTAGTACTTTACATTTTACACCTATGGTAATGGGATATGATTTATTAGTACTTTACCAATCTGTGACTGCGAGTGTGACTGTGATGTGCCATACTTCCAGTAACTAGTCTGCCTGTGTCGACAAATGGCCTAGCCTTGGCGCTGGCCTGCCTGACAGGGACAGATAGCCTTCTTTCCTCCATTTCCAAACTGGCAAGTGGCAATTGGAGTTAATGAAACTTACACTTCAATCATTTCTCAAATATTTTGAGTCCTTGTCCTTGAACCTTGATGTTACTTGTTATGTTAGATCCGATGTGTGGTGGGGTGGGCCTCCATTGTAGTGGCAGGAAAACAAAATAAAAACTGAAAACATAAAGGTTTCTCTTTAACTAATTAATAATTATCTAGGTCTACACTAAGTCAATCTAGTCTAAGGCAATTGTTTTGTCTTTTCTTTTTGTATGTAAGCGCCCTAGCCTAGCTGGTTGTTTGCTGCTACAACTATAAGTTATAACTTATAAAGTTATAATGGTATAACTATAAGTATAACCTAAGGCTAAGACTTATATCGACAGTTATAACTTTAACCGTCCAAAATGCTGTGCATCGTCGGATCGCACGGATCATCCGAGTTTGATAATAGAACTCTACTGTAGCATTATAATCCTTCAGGTTGATATAGGACGGTTCCAATAGAATCGTCCTATATTGCTAGTGAATATAGGACAGTTCCTCAGGAAGCGTCCTATATTGATAGAGAATATAGGACGGTTATGTTGGAACTGTCCTATATTCTCTATCAATATAGGACGCTTCCTGAGGAACTGTCCTATATTCACTAGCAATATAGGACGATTCTACTGGAACCGTCCTATATTCTCTATAAATATAGGACGGTTCTGCTGGAACCGTCCTATATGTAGCTATCAATATAGGACGGTTCTGCTAGAACCGTCCTATTTAGTCATTAGTGTCTTGTATATTCACATGTCATCAACAAACACCAATTGATCTAATATATCTCTTTTTCATCAAATTCATGAATATCATGTATCCAACTCATATAACTCAATATTTGTTTCTCATTTCTAACTCCGAATTGATGATAATAGATTGGGAATAACTCATTCATCCATGACCCATTGATTCATCATTCATGTAGAGTAAAATTTAGTAACTCCCTTAGTAATATCATTCAACATTTGTGTTAATTCAACGCATAACTCCTATTCTCGTTTCTCATTCTCACCTCACCTAAATACCTAATGAGTTAATTACATAACTAATAATTATTCCCTTTGGACCCTTCCTAGTTCCTATAATCATTATCCACTAATGAGATAATTACATAACTCTTTCTATACTCATTTTCAACCTACTAAGTTAATTACATAACTATTTCTATTCTCATTCACTCATTCACTCATTCTTACCTAATGAGTTAATTACATGACTCTTTCTTTACTTATCCTCAACAACTTTTGAATTGAGTATGAGTTACTTACATAACTTCGCTTTTTTAAGCTGATCCTCAACTGAGATCAGATGAGTTAAATATATAAAACTTACTTTACTCATCCTCAACCTCAACAACTATTGAATTGAGTATGACAGTATGAGTTACATAACTTTGTTTAGTTTTTAAGCTGATACTCAATTGAGATGAGTTAATTACATATATGCTCTGTCTTTTAACTTTTTAAGTTAGCTCATCCTTAAGGAAATTAAGATGAGTTAATTACACAACTCTTTCTTTAGTCTATACTTAAAAACTAATTTTTTAAGCACATCCTCGACTAAGATTAATTAATAACTCTTTCTTTACTCATCTAGTCATGTGACTCATGTCATCCTATTCCTCTTCAGTCCTCAACGACTCAACTGAGAAGTCTGATTGTCTGAGAATCTAAGATGTGAGTCATGTGACTCATGTCATCCTATTCCTATTCCTCTTCAGTCCTCAACTGAGAAGTCTAAGATGAGTTAATTACATATATGCTCTGTCTTTACTCTATACTTAGTAACTATTTTTATTTAAGTACATCCTCAACTAAGATTAATCAAATACATAACTCTTATAGCTTATACCGTTATACGACGGTTATGCAATGCAATAACACGTTAGTACGTTACACAACAACCGAACCGTGAACGGTCAACGATGAATCGTCTACCTTTCTAATAAATAAATAAGACTTAAACAACCATCCTATATATTATTATATTATAATTATATAACTTATTATAGGACAGTTCAGTTATAAAAAAAACCATCCTACATATATTTGAATATCTCTCATTATATATTAAAGGAATGTTATTTAAAAACCGTCCTATATTGTAACAACATATCGTTTTATTGATTTCACCTTGATTTGATTAGCCCTAATTTCAAATTTCAATCTTCCAATGGTCCCACCTACTGAGATAGTGAGAATTGAGAACTGAGAAGGTGAAAACTGAAAATGACCATTCCCTCTTCGATCTTTTACAGATCTAATCATCTAAGCAAAAAAAGATATGTATTTGCGAATTTTAGCATATGTATATAGTAACAGTTTGTGTAAAAAAACGTAAAAAGTTAAAAACCAGTACGTTATTTATTTATTTTTTTGTTCTCTGTTAATGCATTTTTCATAGATCTTTATGGGTTTTAGTCTGAGAAGGTGAAAATGACCATTCTTCTTCGATCTTTTGCAGATCTAAGCAAAAAAAGGTATGTATTTTTGAATTTTCGCATATGTATATAATTTCTGTAAAAAACATAAAAAAAAGAACTTTTTTTCATTTTTTTTGTTGTTTGCTAACATATTTTCCATAAATCTTGATGGGTTTTAGTCTGAGAAGGTGAAAACGACCACTCCTCTTCAATCTTTCGCCGATCTAAGCAAAAAAATGTATGTATTTTTGAATTTTCGCATCTGTATATAATTTCTGTAAAAAACGTAAAAACAAGAACGTTTTTCCATTTTCTTGTTGTTTGCTAACGTATTTTCCATAAATCTTGATGGGTTTTAGTCTGAGAAAGTGAAAATGACCACTCCTCTTCAATCTTTCGCAGATCTAAGCTAAAAAAGGTTTGTATTTTTGAATTTTCGCATCTGTATATAATTTTTGTAAAAAAACATAAAAACAAGAACGTTTTTTCATTTTTTTGTTGTTTGCTAACGTATTTTCCATAGATCTTGATGGGTTTTAGTCTGAGACTCTGAGAACGTGAAAACGACCATTTTGTCAGTCCTGAATGCTTAGGTACATTTACACCATATAACAGACATAATCTATGGAGCCCAAACATTAGATCATAACTTTGAATTGTTAGTATGACATTGACATCGTTGTTATGGAATGGAGATGAATAATAAATCCATGATGAGTAGAGAGTAAGCTAATACTGTTTTGGTTCATGCAAATTCCACATTTGAAACATGATCAGATTTCCACTTGAACATTCTCAACCTAAATGGTTTCAGCAGAACCCAAAATGTTATGACATGGGATGTTAGATTCCATGCTTCATTTTCTGTGTCCCAACCTTGTTGATGATCCAGAGGGATTTGCCATCTCAAGAGTCCTATTGTTCAATCTTTTTCCTTTGATATCCAAAAGAGATCCTCTTACCAACTGCACACAAGAATGCAGTCATCAGTTTCAGAAACGACTGTAATTATCTCAAGCATCAGAGATGATGGCATGTATTAGACATTATTTGGAGAAATATTGCTAGAACAGCTGCATAGGAGTGTCTAGTGTCATAATCCAATCAGTGAATATGGGTTGAGAAGTACTTTAGGTGTGGATTAGTATGGGTGCACTGGTGCATTTATTTTATAAAATTCAGAGTTGAATTGGATGCTCAATCCTTGTCTGGTATGTAATGTGGGGTTGGACCCGCAGCTTCAATGCACTTCAGCTAGTAAACTGAGTTACATGCTCAACTGCCTCTCTTATAATGCAAATAAAGACAGTAAAGTTTCATCCATGAATTCATAGTGTTTCTTTTCTTATGTATATACACATACATACATCCCTCTCTTGATTCAGTCACTTATAATAATTTAGAAGTGCCCAGGTGCCCATTAGGAAGCATAAATTATGCTTTCAAGCTCTTTACACCCTTTTCTTGCTCACGTGTGCACATGAAAATGTATGAAGGTGGTGCATCCAATGTCTTACTTCTCTGCACAATTTTCCAGCCTGAAGGCAAAGGTTTTTGCTTAAAAATTTAATTCTCAAACAAGCGTGGCACTTGTTTCTTTGAGAGGTTCTATTGGTCCATGCTACTCTATTCAGTAATCTTTCTTGAGTTGCCCGATGCTTGTCCATCCTGTAAATATTGCAGGATATCCATATAGTACTGACATTGCAATTTAAAATTGAGATAATGGAACTGCTGGATCTGTTGGGTGCTCGAATTTTTTCCTGCTGATTGTAGTTAGATGAAGTTTATTTGCTTATATACTTGGATGGTGGAGGATTTGATGGAGAATAGGTTAGTTAATGTTTAAGTGGTATATCATGGATCTGGACATTCTATTCTTCTCAAGAGAAAATGATCACATATATATATATATATATATATATTTGTCTTTCAAGTTGTAAATCTGGAACTATCTGCTGGATTTGTTGCATCTTAGCTTGTGGGAGCAGAATATACTTCATCTTCATCAGGGTCATCTTCACCAGGGTTAGTGACTATTCAAATGTTTCCTTGGTTTCCAGGATATGCTTTCCAATTTCTAATAGATACCTCAATCAATTATGATTATTGGTCTAAGATCGATGTAGAAGTGAACAATTGTTGGATGATACCTTGTGTCAGTCTCAATAATGTCATATTCATTGCTGCTTAGTGCGACTCAAATTACATTTGGGAATTATTGTAGGATTAGCTTTTCTGTTTGTTAGACCAATTTGTTGCAGGTTTATAGGCAAATCCATTTTTGGCATGGCACTGGTAATGAATCTTGATTCCTTCTAACTGCTACTTGATCTTCTGATGGAGACACGTCCATGACTTGCTCTTAATGGGTATTTTTCATACTATAGGTTTTATGTCTGCAGCATCAGAGTAAATCTGTAGATTTCTTTATCAATATGAGGGTGCAGTACTATGCTGTTTACATCAATTAGCTGATACTATCAAGAAGCACAAATTCTGATCTCCCTACTATGTAATATAACTTTTTGCTTTTGAAGAATTTTGTGTGGGACTTGCTGACTCATCCCTTTTTCATTATTACTGCAGAGCTCAATCTTTCTAGTGTGTCCTTTTTCTGTTCCTTAGTATTATTGAAGAAGCTACTTGTTCACTATTGAGGATTTCTTTTAAACTATGGTAGAGCAGGACATCGACTCCATTTTCTGGATTTATTTTAGCATTCACAATTTTTCTGGAAAGTACCTGCTTTTAGGGTCATTGTGCAGAAGGGGGAGTAAAGATTGAAATTTATTTTTGTTTGTTGCCCATAGAGTGCAAGAGCTGTTGTTATAAGTCATGCTTAAACTGCCCCAGGTGTCGTAAGTTTCAGTCCATTCTAAGAATTTTCTGTGCTATTTTATGCATACTAAATTATTCTATAAATGCTTTGCAAATTCCAGCTTTCCTGTGCCGTCAGGTTAATGTTGCCATGTCTGGACATTTTCCAGATCGACTTCTTTATGGACAATTTGAACTACTATGACTGGAGTTACTGAGATCATTCCAATATTTAAATTCCAAATAGGGCATCAATTATCACTTCTATTCAAGCTAAGATGAAGTATTTTCCTGTTCCAGACAGATCTTCTAGTTGCAGCCGCCAAGACAGGGAAAATTGTCAATATTAAGAAAGGCCAGTTCTGTGCTCCTTCTGTAAGTTTTCGATTACCTTTGTGCTTCTCCTATCTCTCAGAACTATTTAAGATGGATCAGGTTCCTGGTTTCTCTGCTACTTAGCTTTGACTAACCAATTACTATCTGGAACCTTGGGTAACATTTGCTAACATAACACCAAGTTGCAAGTGGCATGATGCCACTTCAAGTTCTACAAATGCTTTAGTAGGTAGTCATAGTCAACACTTCTGATTGTCCAAATAAGTTGCTTTGTCTTGTCAGGTGCTTAGCCATGCATAATGATCGTAAAATGGAGAGAGCTTTCTTAATGATTATGCACTACCTTTTGATCATCAATAGTTTGAACTTTATATTTGAATCCCTGACAACATAATCCTTTACTTTCTTATTCAAAGCAGAAGCCTTTCTTGCCTTCTTGTAGCAATCACTTCGATCATTTCCCCAGTAAAATTTGATGCTGGAAGAGAAACCTTTCTTGCCCCTTGGTATGCCTCGTGCCTTTGACTACATAGCGGACACTGGACAGTAGTGATCCGACCCTACTACCCTAGCAACTAGCAAGTTAGCAACCTTGAATCTTAATCAGCTGAGGAATTGGCTGTCAATTTTGTCCATAAACTGAGATTGTAAATCCTTCTCTATGAATCTATGATCAAACTGTAAAAACATTTCCCCTTTTCTTGTCTAACTGAAGTCATTTTCATTTTTCTTTGTGAAGCAAACATGGAGCAAGTAGAAGAGGTATAAGTAGAACAATTACAACACACAGAAGCAGAACAATCAAGGCTATCAAGCACATGTCCATCAGTAACACCACCGGTCAGTGTCAAGAGAAAGGTCAGGGGAGGGGACCAACACAAATGGATCGTATAAATAAGAGAACCTCAGTTGGAATAAAAGAAATGGTACAATTCAATAGTAGAAGCCAACCGATTGGTGGTACTGCACATGCCTATGCTAGCTTCATAAGTTGCACTGTTAGAAGACTTGTGCCAGTATCAGTGACTGATTGGGGATGCAATTGGATATCATGTGTGTTGGCAAGAGAAACACATAAAACCAATGATGTCCAATTCCAAGGTACATATATACTAACTGTAGTCATGGCTTCATTTTCTCCTACCTTTTTTTAAGTCATCCTAAATTGTTAATTGATTAATATTGTCTGCAACATATCGGATCACCAAAAGCAGCACAAGGAACAATTGAAGCAAACCTCGTTGCCGGCAAATTCTAGTGTAGTGGCAAGTGTAGCCACATCCCAGCCTTCCCAGGTAGTACTAGTTCTATATATTTGCATAGTTGTATCATGTTAGATTACATGTGAACTTGAACGATGTAACAACTAACAAGTTCAAAGCACTTGTTAGTTGTTAGGTGCTCACTGCTCACTTCACTACTCGCAAGTCACAATGTTATATTATAAAATATTCTAATTTTACCTCACTGTGTCTCTTCTTTTATATATGCTAGTATACCAGTAACCAGTATATATTGTATATATTCATTACTAATTTCTAAAATGTTACATGATTACATCTACAGTGTAGGGATTAGATGGAGGTTCCACCTAACACACCTCCATTGTTAAGGGTACTATACAGACTGGCCAATAAAGACAAAGCAATGAACCCTGTAAGGATAGAGGCAGGTGTGCTTTCAAACGATGTGGTTGAGGTTCCACTCTTCAAGGAAGACCTTTTAACCATATGTAATCTGACTGAATTAGAGTACATGCAGATCGTAGTCTATATAGGGTACGTTGTGCTCTATTAAAGTTAAGACTTACGAATCAATGTAACATTACTTAATACTTGCTTTTTTAATAGCACTTAATAATTATTTGACATTAACCCAAATTCCTAATGCAGGTATTTGCATGATAGCTTGCAAAAACTAGAGGTCAAGGACATTTACAAGTTCCTTGACCCTTCTCTTGTCCTTCAATTGGACTATTTGCCCGCGGACAAACAAAGTGAATATATCATTCCTAGTCTCATGAGTTGTGCGAAGGGGCAAGCCTTACTGATTCCCTACAATAACGGGTGCATTGTAACATATGTTGCTTAATTATGTCATTTCAATTTCACAATTCATACACATGAATACTATATCAGCTAAGATTAGAGAAAATTCAATTGAATTGTTATTTTTATAGGTCCCATTGGATGCTGCTAGCTTTGGATGTGCATGGTGGCCATGCAATGTTTTTTTATTCATGTGGAGCACACATTCAGGAACACCTAATGGAAATTATAAACAAGTAAGTCTTTATTATTCCTTTTATTATAATATATCTACTCACCTGGCTGGCAACATCATAATATTCATCATCTAATGCTTTCCAATTATATGTGTGTAGAGCATGGTATAAATGGTCTGAGAGGGAAAGCATTCACCACCCACTAAAACTCAATTGGAAGAAGGCCAAGGTATGGTTTACTAATTACTGATCTTTAGACTCTTTGATATAATTTTAAACCTGAACTTATTGGAAATTATATTTTGAACCTTTTCTATTGTCTTTGGTGGCATTGTTCTGCAGTGTCCTAAATAAAAATTAGATTGGGAGTGTGGATATTATGTTCTTAGATACATAAGAACCCCCATTCGCAATGGAGTTACAGTCTCACAATTGAGAAAGGTAACACTTGGGCAGTTAGACTTATTGACCAATGTTATTACACTTTTGATTTGTATATTTTCTGACTGAATCCAAGATTACATGTCTGATCTCTGAACTAAGTTATTATATGTTTCTTGCAGGCGGATTTGGGACCCAAGAGTTACTCTCAGTTGGATCTAGATGATATTAGAATGGAATGGACAAATCATATTATGAATTTTAATTTGTAGTTCAGTGATGTAAATGAATGTATATTATCATTCACATATATACATTTTACTCAAATATGATGCAAAGATCAGTTCAATTCAATGGATGTGTTTTGTTTTTCTTTTGATTGAAGTACATTGCTTGAGTTTCAATGTATGTGCTATCTTTGTTTCAATACTGATCTACTTGTCAGGACCACCAGGCACCAGATCATTGGTCTAAAGTTATCAACCGTACGATTTGCTTACTAAGTATCAAGTGGGCCATAGTGCTTCCCATGTTCCCTATGGCATTAAGTCTATGTTTAGGTAAACTTCAATTGTTAAAGCAAAAGATTTTACTTGATATGCAGTGGAGAGTCTGGAGACATGTTTGGGATTAATGTTCTCATCCACCCAGTGAGACCACGTCTTTAGAACCCTTTCGTATACAATGGACCACTCGATCTCGTCGTAATCTATATCTCCATTATTGAACGATCCTCATCTACCAACACAAAAAAGTAACCAAATTCATTAAAATATTAGAAGAAACCAAATTGTGATTTTAATTATTATTAAGATAGTTCTAATACTTACTAGACTTTCATCTTAGGAGTGTTCATCCACCAAATGTACGTGTTAAAGATCAAGTAATTGACGCCCATCCAGTTGACCCCATGCTTTGCAATTGATTCAAGCATGATAACACTTAACACGATCCAAAATGATGTGCATCGTCGAATCATCTGAGTTTGATTGTACCAAGAAAGGTGCCCAATAGAACTCTACTGTAGCATTATAATCCTTCGAACCTTCGGGTTGATATAGGACGGTTCGGCTGGAACCGTCCTATATTCACTAGCAATATAGGACTAGGACGAACCGGCTGGAACCGTCCTATATTCAGTGCAAGATCTATAAAATTGAACGGCGGTACCCAAATGCGATTTCGGATAGCAATAACTGCAGTTGATTTGCCATTAGTTTACGAATCCAGTGGATATAATAACATGAGATAGACAGGAATAGTTCTGTTCCATTGTATTCAAATGACAAAAGTTGCTCCCAACTTTTATTGAACTACATTGACACTTTGACAGTCTGAAATACTTCTTTGGCCCTACATTTGAAGGACAGAAGTTGCTCCCAACTTTTGTTGAACTACCTTTGATAGACTGAAATAAACTTCTTTCCCACTACATTTGAACGACAGAAGACGCTCCCAACTTTGTTGAACTACTTTGCTAGACTGACTTACTACTTAACACTAGATTTTGAGGTTCACAAACTTCAATATTTATTCTTTAGGTACATTCAGAAAACAATAGCAACTCCCAACTGTGTTAGAATACTTAAGCTGGCTGTTGGGAAGAGACCAAGTTGGCATTTTGTTTTCCTTCTACTGTTTCTTTGCATACCTCTGGGAGAAGGATTTTACTCTCTGAAGACCATCTTCAAGAGAAGATGGTTCTATTTATAGCGGAAGTGATGATTCACTAGCAATATAGGACGGTTCTGCTGGAACCGTCCTATATAGTCATTACTGTCTTTATGAATATAGGACGGTTCTAGGAGAACCGTCCTATATTACTTGTGAAAACTTGAATATAGGACGGTTCGAGAATAACCGTCCTATATTACCTGTTAAAGAATATAGGATGGTTCCAGATGAACCGTCCTATATTGCATTTAGTATATGACGGTTACAAATGAACCGGAAGTTCAGAACCGTCCTATTTTGTATTTTCAACCGTAGGTTAGACCTTAGACAGATCAAGCATCAAGGTGATGAAGATGAATAAATAGGTCGCGTGTCAAACAGGTCGACACGACAGGTCACATTGATTGACCCGAACATGACACGATTTTTTCCGTGTCAATTTCGGGTTGACCCGAAAATGATATGAACACGATAAGACTCGACCCGAACCCGCTAAATTCGTGTCTGGTTCGAGTCGTGTTATCGTGTCATGTCATATTTTGCCAGACGGCAGAGCATCTAGCTTGGGCATTGTTTTGTTTGTTGGAATTACAGAGTATAATGGTAGTTGGACTTGTGCTCTTGAGATTGGATTTAAGAGAAATTAATGCACCCTTTTTAAAATGAGCTTCGGGAGTAAAGGACCAGAGTCATTAATCATCTGATTTCTTGATCTGCTTTATGGATGACTAATGATCCAAAAACTGCGCCACTGTGGCGACAACCCCCTAACATGGTGCAACTCCTTCACTTCTCTATGGTGTGCTTCATATACTATTGATCCAATCTGTTCATCTGAACTCTCTTATTTCGGGCATCTGATGGGCCAAAATTTATTCAAATCAAAGTCCATGACATTCAAGAAATTGCCCTTTCATGCTGCTAGGTATGGACGCTCATAAGCTCTTCAGAAGCTACGGCTTGCATCGAAAGAATTGAAACACAATTAAACAAAAAAAATTCATGTATACCGAATTTTTCTTAAATAATTTTTGGGCTAAGATATCTAAAGTTAAGAGTCTCATATGAATGGCATAGATCAATGATACGAAGGGCCACCATATAAAAGTTGAGGAGTTTCACCCTTGTTTGGTGTTGTCGCACTCTATTACTAGCATTCCTTCTTAAAAATCACCTTGCAGATAAAATCTAAGTGATCGATTATTTTTTTCCCAATTGAATAGTGAGGGACCGGATTTCATGATCCACCCAACCATGTTCTGGGCCAGTTCTTAGATTCATCAGTTAAATGATCCTAACCTTTTTCTTTAATTGGAAGCTCATTTTAACTTTTTTCCTGACCTCAAGCCATCTTATTTTACACTCAACTCAGAACATGAAAAAACCATAATAATCCAATGGATGAGATTTTTATTTACGGCCAATCTATGACAACCGCCAGAAGCTGGACGGTTGAGGACCCCGAAAATGTATCACGTATTTGAAACTTGGGTATACGATTTGCTTGAAGTACTAGGACTCGTCTCTCAAACATTTCATCTCCTATCTCCTATCTGCTTCTGATTATAGAATCTATAAATATACTCTGCCTAGCTTACTGCAGTGATAGCGCTTCAAGCCGGCCCAAAGTCTGCATTTTCATTTGGATGGGTTAGAAGTGATAGCCTCTCTTTCAGGTTGTTTACGGCAACTCTGTGCTCTGCACGGTGGTATCTTGTGCAAAACCCAGAGTTCAGAATGTAATTAAGCATGAAAACGCATTCATTTTCTCTACATCTATTCCAATCCATGATATTGTAGGAGTGAACAAGGCCTATAAGAAAGAAGAGAAACATGCTAAACTGATTGTTTTACTGCACCTAAATGGCTAAAGTTTCGGCTCGTATGCCGTCAAATTTTGAGTTCTCACCGTTTCACTGCGGCCCATATTTACTGTAACTGCACCATGGATGGGTTCTACGTGACCCAATCACCCCTCTTCTTGAACTGGATTCCGGGCGTGTCATTGTATTCAAGGTAAGATAGTGATAGGTGTAATGTCAGTATGCGGCAAAAACCCGATTACTTTGCCCGATGGTGGGCAAGGCGGATAGCAGGTCATCCTTACATGGTGCTGTCCTTCTTGCATGACTTCTGAGAATCCATGGGCTTCCAGGCCAAGGGCCATGGCCATGGCCATGGCCATGAAACTCAGAAACTACTAGTTTTCTCACTTCCAATGTGTAACTATCAAGTGCTTCCCTATCAGAGCAAATGGAGTTCGTTACACTAAGAAAAGCAGTCAAGGCAGGGAGTGGAATTGCAACACATTACCTGAATCCATGAGGATTTTCTGGCCAGAAACTCAAAATTGTATCTTTAGTAGGAAGAGCATGGAGGAAAATCATGTCACTCCAGTCTAGCTTTTGTTCTTCTGAAATTACAAAGAGTTGGCCATAACCATGAAGATTTCCTGGTTTCTGAGCATAAAGCATCCACTCTTGTAAAGGAAGGTCAAAGATATATTTGTCATCTTCTTCATCTTGTTAATTATTTCATCAGCAATCCCATGGTTTATCATCTGCAGCAAGGAAAATGAACTCAACCGCATGGTCGGATTTCAAACACTAGATACAAACCAATGGGAATGATCATTTTAGACGCCTGCCCCGATGGAAATCAAATTAATACCTTGACCCAGCCCAATCACGGAAAGCTGAATTAAGCTTTTGTAACTCTGCCTCTCGTGATTTTACGTTGACTAGATCGGATATATTGATCAAGGGGGTATGCAGGGGAGAACTCGAAGAATAGCTGGCTGTTAGTTCTGCCATGTCATCCCGTGGCAGAATCTCAGACGGTTCTTTTGCCAGCTCTTGCTCACTCGGGACTGGCAAAGACCAGTGGAGAATTGCAACAGCCATTTTTGGACTACTACAAAAGAAGAAGATGGAGAGGAAAAGATTGATCAAACAAAAGTGCAAGATGGTTTGATATATAAGATGGAGGGAAGTTAGATGGGCCGCTTCTATCTGTTGGATCATAGAAGGATCATGAAATTGACAATAAACCAAAATAAATTTGGGACGCCCATAAAATATCGGTTTGTGGATTTGTTGACCAATGATTACAGGCTGAAAGAGATTATACGGTGGTGTGAGTAGTAAACAAACAGGGTAGGTATGCTCGAGTAAGGCACGGCGTCATGGTAGCTGGTAAGTTGCTACAAGTGGCCAATTTATTGGGTTCATTCATCATATTGTTTCGATGCTGGATAGTCACTAGCCAAAAGCTGCTCGGACTCTGCATTACGGATACCCTTAAAACATCCTTTTATGTTAGAAAGTAAAAATAAAAATCACGTCACTATCTTGGCATGAAATCCCACTTAAGGATCTCATTTTTCAAAAGTATCACATAAGTTTCCCATATTTGCTTAGGTGCAGCTTCGTAGAAATTTTTTCTAATCGACCATTAAAATCAGTTACTGAATGGCTTCACATGTTATTCATATGAATTTTTAAATGGGTAAAAAATGGTCATAAACTCAATGTTGTTTTGAACTTTGAAACAATAATTATTGTTTTTAACTAAAAATTAGTAAGAAGAAATATCTTATAGACATAAACTTTTACAAGAAGCCTAAATAAGGTAGGCCAAACAAGACGAATAGATCAAATCATCCAAAGATTAGGCCTACCTAGGTTTCGTCCTTTTTTATTTTTCATTCATAGCAATTAAAATTTTAAACTAGAAAAACTAGTGGGCAGAAGCATTGAATTGACTTGCATTTTCATAATTTGCCTTAGTAGGGTAGAATAAATAAAATGAATGTATCACATCAGTCAAAGGTGGGGGTGACGATCCAGGGTTTTATAACTTTTAAGTTCTTTTTGAAATGTGGCGCCCCAAGTTTGAAAACAATTTAAAAAACAAACAGCAAAAACATTTTCTATGAAATTCATTTTAAAACCTCGAGTGTCAACCATCAACTCACTATTTAATTATTTATGATTTAGTTTGACATTTAAATTTGAAAACCTCAAATAAATTTTTAATTTTTATGTAAACCTTTTAAAACCAAATTTACTTCTTTAGGACCCATCCTTTCAACAGTTATTGTCACTGTATTATGACAAATTAAGTTCAAATACTATAGATGTACGTATATAGTCTATGTAGAATTAAAACGTACCCTCAAACAAATATATCTCGATCAGCTACTCGCCTGATTCCTCATCAGTTCTTTTTGTCTCTAAACATCTGAGGCATTGCAAAAATAGTATAATGCCTCATAAAGCTATGCCTGATAGGGAAATAAGACGTAAATGAAATTACGAAGAATCATTTCTTTTCACTATCAATAATCATTTTAGTGTATCAAAACATTGTACCTCAATAATTTGCATAATTAATTTAAGATAATCTAAAACTTTAGAATATCGAATTTCAAAGCATTTCATATAAGTATTATGAATAAATCCAACAGTGAAATATTGTGTTCAAATCACAATTGCAATCTAGAATAAATTCTTGAATAGATGTAAATATCATGAATAATTCCAATGATACAATACTATGCACAAATGACAATTAGAATCATGAATAAAGACATGAACAGTCAAACAAATTAAAAAAGATTAAACTCACATAGGTAGTGAATATGGTCACACACCTAACTACACGAGGCTCATACTCATCCAATCACTACTATTAGGGCTATATCACCTAACCTATATTGCGTATATATAATGGTCATAAGCTCATACCAAGCATATCATCATGCCACATAGTCATGGGTACTATGAATCAATTATGATCATAGCACCCGGATCATAAATACTATCACTCAGTCATGAGCATAGCATATGGATCTCTAAGAAAAACTAAGTAGACATGCTGTCACTTAGCCGTGATCGCAGCACTGTGCAAAAATCATAGACTACTATGCTATAGAAGACGAGTTATAGCATCACATGGGAGGAAGCGGATTGCGACATGTGGCCTACCCATGATAGCCACAACCAAATTTAGCCCTTTGGGCAGGGTGCCTACATCATATCATAATATAATTTCAAAGGGTGGGTGGCCAACCTAAATCCCCATAAACATAGTATCCATTAGGCCTACACCTATCTAAAACAAAATCTTCTAGCCCCCATGCCTAGATATAATAAAATCATTAGGCTACATGCCTGTCTCATGTCAAATCCACGAAAATAACAAATCACAAATATAATTGCTACCCTGTACCAAAAACAAGCTCAAGGTTGTCAAATGGATGGTAAAATACTCAAAATTGTTCATTTCAAGACCTCATAAGGTCCAACAAGTATGGTCTTATAGATATCCAATAGATGAGATTTTTTATACACAAGGCATTTAGGATGGCCCGAATCAAATGAATGATTTAGATCATTTAAAAATATAATTGATATGCCTAATATGCATTTTTTAATGAAAAGTCATGGAAAGCTTTGTATCATAGAAGTTTTCCAACATTCACCCATGAGAGAGATAGAGAGAGAGAGAGCTATGATACAATCTGAACGAGACTAGTTGTGTCATATAATTTTGAGAGAGAGAGAAAGAACCCACTCCTACAATCACACTTCATGGCATAATGGATAATTATTCTAGTAGCAAAGGATCTTGATACAATAGCATATGGAAGTTACTGAGGCATTGAATTGTGATAATATAAATAAATACTATTAAGATCCTGACATGAACACCTTAAATTCTTGGAAACCAACATGAATTATAAGAAAAAACCCAAGAATGATACTGGTAAAATGGGAGAAGCTGCCCCATGGATATTCATAACTAAATTTTGATGAGATGGCAAAAAGAAATCCTGGCGAAGCACAAGTAAGTGGAATAATTAGAGATGTAGTTGGAAAGTTTATTGCCGCTTATTATTACTACCTACATAACAAAAGTAACAATCAGGCAGAACAGGAATCATTAAGATTGGGTCTAAATCTCATTATGAATTGAATATCCAACACTTAGTTATTACTAGAGATTCACAAATTGTTTTGCAGGGCATGCAAGGAGAAGTGGAGGTGTTGTGAGATTGTTTGATGAGCTCCAAAAAGTGTTTTGCGCAGAGGCCAATAATATCCTATTCTGCAATATCCCATACCGTGAAGGGAATATAGTTATAGATATTTTAGCAAATAGGGCTATTACTAGACAAGAAAGCCGAGTATTGCTAGATGAACCTACATTGTGTGTATGAAGCGTTAAAAGCAGCCATTAGCTCTAGTAGAGCCTCGTGTTTTCATTTAGTACGTTATAGAACTTTGAGTTTACTAATATATAATGACTTAATAAGTCCATAAACAAACCAAGAGGAGTACAAACATACTCCTTCGCCATTAGCTCTAGTAGAGCCTCTTGTGTTTTCATTTGCTTTGTATTTTTTGGAATATTTTGCGTTTAGCCAGACCGTTAACACATTTCTTGGTTATACTTGTATCTACACCGTAGAAAGGAAGAAAACCATTTTATCCATCAATTTTGTGGGTGGTACTCTTTTATCATTTAACCATGTTGATCCGAACAGATAACAGTTCAAGTTCCAACTTCAAGAACGGCTAAAATTTATGATAATTGGGAAGGTCGGATCAGTTAGAATCAACTGTTTTGACTCAATTAATTGCCAGAAACTACTACAACTCTGGTGGGATCGGATTCGGTTCAGAGATCCAACTTGAATATGACTCAGGTATTTCATCACCACCCTTATGGAAGATGAGTCACTGAAAAGTCCGACGACCGAAGCTTCTCAATTTCTATCAGCTGGACTTCTGCAACCTCTTCCAATACCAGACAAAACATGGGAAGATAATTTAATGGATTTCATTGAAGGCCTGCAAGTTCAAGAAGTAAATCTAATATTTTTGTAGAAGTAGATAGACTGTGCTCATTCATCGCTCTCTCTCTCTCTCTCTCTCTCTCTCTCTCTCTCTCTCTCTCTCTCTCTCATCTATATAGAGTACTGATCAAGTTTTTTTTGGAGAAAATATTCCGTCCACTTGGGATGCCAAAGTCCATCGTTTGTGACAGAGGCCCAACTTTCACCAACCTGTTCTGAAAAGAATTATTTAGATTAAATGGTACTAAGTTCAGTTTCAGTTCAGCGAATCATCCTCAAACCGATGGCCAAACAGAGATAATAAACCCCACAATTTGGAAATGTATTTAAGATGTTTCACTAGTGCTAAACCAAAGAATTGGGTTAAATGGCTACCCTGGGCGAAGTATTGTTACAACACCAGCATGCACTCGACCACGCGAAAGACTCGGTTTGAGGTAGTTTATGATAAGCCACCGCCAACTTTATAGACTTATATTCCAGGAACGGCTAAGGTTGAAGCATTGGAGCAATAACTAATAGAACGTGATGCTGTCATTAAAATAACAGAGAGAAGATACATCAAGCTCAGAATCGAATGAAGAGAGCTTATGACGCAAAACCCCGTGAAAGATAATTTGAGGAAGGTGATATGGTTTATCTTAAGCCGTAACCTTACAGACAAAGTTCACTTTCACTGCATAAGAATATCTAAATTATTGCTAAATTTTATGGTCCATATAAAGTTTTGCAGGAAATTGGAGCTGTTGCTTATAAGCTAGAGTTGCAAGGGATTCAAGAATACGCCCTGTTTTTCATGTGTATTTTTGAAGAAAAAGATTGAAGCTAAGGAGGTTTCACAATCTCAATTACCTATCGTCGGCGTGGATAATGAAACTCCCAACCCAATTGCAATTTTGCGAAGCCGAATAAGGAAGAAGAAAGAGAAGTTTTAATGTAATGGGAAGGATAGTCGTGGGAAGAATTTGAATTTATAAGGGAATAATTTCCAAATGTCGCTCTTGAGGACGAGCAATTCTGTTTGGCCCAGTCTTTCAATCTTATTTTCAGATATATCAGTTTGCCAGCGAAGTTTCTATTTGAAAGCAAGTTCAAACCAGTGGAAAGGGCTAGTCTTGAATGATCTAAACCGTCCTTTATACTCTTGCCAAAAGATGGGCCATGCGCCGTCAATTTATTCCCGTCCACTTGAGAATTCAATATATCTCCGGAGAATCCATGAAGGGCCCTTGCGTAAACTGGGATCAAGCCAAACCTTGGCCCCCTACTTTTTCTAACTCCTGCAAATCCATGCATTGATGTACACACACACACACACCCCGAATGAGAACTTTCCTTAGTCCTCACCATATTTACTCGAGTCTGTCCCGCCCATCCGCGCTACCTGAGATGTAGAGGGAGAGAAAATGGAGGATTCGAAGAAGAGAAAAGTAGAAGAAACAGGCAACGGTCAGCCTTCTTCAGAAGAATACGTGCGAACGCTTCTTGATCCCCTCAGGAAAGACCAACTTGTTGATCTCCTTGTCAAGCTGTAAGAATTCCGTACAAAACTTCTTCTTTTTGGGTTCGGAAGTCTGGGTTTCTCTTATTTTCCATAGTAATTTGTGGGTTTAGTTGGGTTTCCATTTCTGTATCTGGGTTTCTTCTATTTCTTTTAGTTATGGGCTGTATTGGGTACTTCTGGTTTTCATACTGTGTAGGGTTTGATATATACATGGGCATACCATTAGTGACTTGGAATCGCCTTCAATGAACAGATTATTTTTTTTTTAATGATTATATAGTTTTATCATTTTACTAGTTAATGTATGTTTTTTTTTTGTCGTATGAATTCTATCATGGGTTGGGTAAGAAATTTATTGGATAGTGAACTGCATGTGATGAACAGTTTAAATTCATGATTTCATTTACCAGCAATAGTTATAAAGTATCATCGTAGTCATTGACTCTTGGTGCTCGATGAATACGTGTGTAATTCGGACCATTGATTTGGTGGTGTGCCTACGAGGTGATATGCTCTTCATCGAATGCTATTTGGATGTGCGATTGATGAGATTAACTGCCATGTAATGCTCTCTTGTTCAATTTGTATTGTCGGGAAAGCAAAGATATTTTGCTGATCGGCAATGGGACAAGCTGGAGCACATACATAATTCTAGTTTCATGTTATACTGTTTTGCCATTTCTACATGGTACTGAGGATTCACTAATGGATTGGTGAATAACGTATCTGCAATACTCATTGGACACTCCTTTATGAGCTAAGACTTATAAGGAATGATTAATGTCGATCATAAAGCAGTAGTGAGGAAGCCTATGAAGGGACCAAATGGCAGAGGTGCTACATAGGGAGTCCTAGTTTCATGAAATCTTAGTTAGCAATTGATCAGCACTGAGTTGTCTAACATTTTCTTTCCAGTACGTCAAACGAAAAGAAAATCATACTTATCCTTTTCAAGTTAATTTAGTTTTCTTGATGTCTGAACTCCAAAGATTTGGAAAATACTTAATGCTTGATTATTGGTAAATATATCAGGAGCTATGTTTTTCATGTTTCCTGTCGGTTTTGTAGAAATTTGGTGGAAAGTAGTGGACAGAGAGTTACTTCCTTCTTATCTACCCTTTGCCTTATCATTCTTTAGAATACAGCCAAGCCTGCCTGCTAGATATCGGGGCTATCAACTTCTCATGTTGTCTTTTTGCTTGCCGTCGTGGGGTTGACAAAGTACTCCTCAAGACGTTATTATTGCTCAAGGAAAATGGTGGTATGGATGTTTTTACTGATTGTTTGCATGTGACTTGACTTGCATGTGTTGGCTGTCTGTGTGTGCATGTTGAGCCATGCAGAGGCTCTCAATATCCTTCAGTTGCAGAAGAAATTAGAGGTATTGCAAGTGCAGATCCTGTTCACAGAAAGCTTTTTGTTCGTGGCTTGGATTGGGAAACTACTTCAGAAACCTTGTGTGCTGTGAGTGCATTGTGTCGTGTGTTGTGTGCATGTGGCAGTTGTCCTCTGAAATTAAATTCATCCCACCCCAAGGAACAATCTACTTCGTACATTTGTCTGTTTTTAGATTCATATCAAGCTCTCAATATCATTCTTCTTGATTATTAGATGACTTTCATGTAATACTACTCTAAAACTTGAATTTTCTGGTGCTGGCATTTCAGGTGCATGGAGAAATTGAAGAAGGAGCTGTTATTGTTGACAAAGCAACTGGAAAATCACGTCGTTATGGCTTCATTATATATCGACATATGGAATCAACTCAGATGGCATTGAGAGAACCTAGCAAATTGATTGATGTAAGGAAATAACTTAATAGTTTTTAAATGGCCAGGACATCTCTTTCTTTCCTTGTAAGCGAACCAAAATGAAACTTATATTCAAATTTAGATATTTTTTGCCTGTAGCAGGATTGAGAATTCTTTTATTTTTCCATGCAATGCTTAAATTGACAACTGGTTCTATGTCACACACCACTAATGTTTTGTTATCTAATGACAAGATCCCTGCTGTTTTCTGAAGGACTAAAATGACAGGACTCATCCTCAATTTCACTTGTTTACTGGAAAATCTAATTTACAACTGAAAGTTCCACCCTTGTGTTTTGGTTTATCTATTATGTTATTTATTTTGCCAATTTTTGCTGGTATTGGCTTGTCTAACTTACTTATTTTTTTCCCTTAGAAGAATTGGTTATGTAGCCATTGGTAAAAGACTAGTTTTAACACAAATAAAGGTTAATCATGAAATTCAGCATTGTATGTGCCCATGAATGTGCACTGTCAGATTCTTATCCCTAATAGATACACATCATCTGTGTTTGAGTTGCATTTACATGGTTTCTATTACAGGGGTCGATTGGCTGTCTGTAACCTTGCTTGTGATGGACTGAGCAGTGCATCTATAAGCACTGATCAAGCACAGAGGAAGCTTTATATTGGAGGCCTGTCTCCAGATATCTCTAGTGAGACTCTGCCCAACTTCTTTGGCAGGCATGGTGAGATAGAAGAAGGCTCAGTTGCTTATGACAAACAAACTAATAAATCACGGTACAGAATTTATATACCATTCTGTCTCTCTTATATACAATTAATTATGTTTTCTGCTAGGACCAGATCTAGCAGCCTCTTCTCAAACTGATTCATCCAACATCTCATTCGGCTATCTGTGTCTGGAAGTCCAAGATGTCAAGATTGTAGAATTAAACATTTAGATGATGAATCTTACTGATAGTAATGGAACAGGTTGCTTACATATAAAAAGAAGAAGAAACCAATACACCTTCTTCTCTTGGCCATGCTATTACACCTTTGAGCGCCCTTCAACAACCAAAATAAAAGTAATGTTTCCCACTGGCTTCTGTTCTCCCAATTTGATGAGAGCATGACTGGAAACACCAACTCATATCTAAGACACCCCAACTGATTGGATTCGGATTCTTGAATTAATTACCCTCAAGTTGAGCTTAATGTTGTCTCAGCTAATGAGAATCCACCTAAGTTCCACTTTAAAAGCCAGTATCCTACTCATCATTACAGTCTTCAGTTTTAAGAATGTCATCTGCTGAATATCTCCAGAAACTGGTTTTTTAATACCAGATAATGGATATGTTGATGTTAGTAATGCAAACAAATTTCCTGTTTGTATGAACTCTCTCCAACCAGCTGGACCAAATGGGAAACACTTTCCAGAGAGTCCTACCTCTATCACTGACAGGTTCAATATCCCAATTTGCAAAGATATCAATATCCCAATTAGCAATGATATCACACGCGCGGGCATCAAACAGTAAACAGTAATCCTGTGACCCACTTTGTAAATGTAAAATTCTTTTTTGTTGAGCATTCCTTGTGTTAAGCTTGACTTTAGAAAATCAGTTGCTTATTTTTGTATTTCAGCGTAACTGTTTCTTCTTACCCACAAAAGGTGCAAATAATAAATCTCTCTTTTCAATGTAATATGCAGTGGCTTTGGCTTTGTTGGGTACAAGACAGTGGAAGCGTCAAAGAAAGCTATTGATGACCCAAACAAGATCCTTGGGGTAAGTAAGATATGTCAAATGGGAAGTTTCTGCTTTCTATTTGGGGAAACCTTGTCTATCTTCTTGGGATTTTGGGTTAGCCTTCCTCTTTGTATCATGGAAACCAATCAATAGGCCTTTATGTGTTTTGAAGCCTGCAAATTCCCTGATAAATTTAACAAAAGAAGAGTAACTCTCTGGAAAAAGGGAGATTCTGGTGCAGTTCTACAAAACTTTCCTGTTCCTCATACAGCTCTGACTACTGTCAGAGCAAGATGTTTCTGTGAGCAAGCTGCAGAAGAGTGGTTTCTTTGGTTCAACTACTGTTTAAAAACATCCTGTATCAAACTCAACTTGCCTCCTTTTGTATACGTCAGCTTTTTCATCCTCTTGTGAGTCTTGCCTCTCCAAACTCCATTGGAACTATTCAGAACCCACGTGAATCCTCTAACTCATCAAAGTACTTGGAAGAGCCAAGAAGGCTGCTTTGATACTTGTACGCTGTTTTAACATAGGGTTCAACAGCTGGCGGCATTCTCGAGAGCAGCTATGCAGCTTTTGGTTTGGAAAATTTCAATATATTTCTGTCAAGTTTTGTGTCTTCTTTGACTGACACCAATTGATATGACTGAACCAACCACTTAGCAAGATTTCTCTAAGGAGCAGTGGTGTACTATGAACTGTAAAATCTTAAGAGTTAACTATGTATAGAGACCGACCCCTAATCAGGATAAGGTCTTGATGATGATGAGTTAACTATGTACGGACTAGGCATGTTTTGTACAAGCAAATATTTTCACATGGAATATATTCTGAATGCATGTGTAGTTTCATTTTATGCCATGACGCCTGATATCTGCATGCCCATCCACGATGCGGCAGTTATAAGTCCTGCCTGGGGCACCTTTTGGAAGATCCAAAACCATTCACAATCTTGTTTGTCTTAGATGAGCTATGCACCGAAAATTTCATCTATTAGATTATCGTAGCCATTGTTTACTTGGGTTTTAAAATGGGTGGTAAACAGTTTCATCATCCATTTTTCAACTTAAAGAAGCATTATGTTGCAATTGTCCAATGGATGAGATTTTCAGTGAATAGCTCATCCGGAATGCAAACAAGATTGTCAATGGCTCGCATCTTTCAAAAGGTGTGGCCAGTTAGAGTTTGCTGAAGACTTGGATGGGCATGCAGATATCAGGCGTCTATTTCAGCTGTAGACACTGCAATTCATGAAAATCCAGGGTCACTTCAGGTTCCTCCACTTCATCAGTTCTTACTGAATTTTGCAAAGAATAGATACTATGCAGTTTCCTTTGGTGTTGGATAACATTGGAGCTAGTTGGCTGCATGTGGTTGCAGGGAAGGAATATTACTGTAAAGCTTGCCGATACTCAAAAGACAAAAGTGGTACAGCCACAGCTACCGGCAGCAGTGGTTCCAATAGCCTTACCCCTCCCAGCAGGATATGCACAGCCTGGAAAGGCACATGTAGTTACCACGCCACAAGTTGGTTATGCTGCCTATCCCCAGCCCTTGGCACCTTACCCATCCAATGCTTAACCCAACTGCTGCCCCTCAGTATGTAGCACAACCCCAATTTCTTATGCACAGGTTGCAGTAAAGAAAGATGCAGTGGGACTGCCTGCCGGACCACCTGGAGGAGTTGGTGGGTGTTGATGTTTTCTCCAAGTGCACGGGCTATTGTAGTATAGCTATGCAAATACGGGTCGATCCTACGATGACTTAATTTAAAATGATGGAGTTTTAAATAAAATTCAACTAAAAGAATAAAAACACAGAATATACTAGAAATAAACTAAAATTCAGATGTATTCAATTGTTCAAATGTTCACAAATATTTATTTTAAGGAAAACAGAAAATAAAACTAAAATGCGTCCTGGATAAGCTTGTCCCTGGATTGCACTGTCCTTGGATTAGTCTGTCCTTGAATTGTACTGTCTTGGATTGCATTGTCCTTGAATAGTCAGAATGAAGATAAGGTAAAACCAGAACAGCGATGAGAAAAACGCTGGATTGGGAAGAGGAGGAAAAGGATATGGGTTTTGGGTTTTCTCTCTATGGCCGGTTGGAGATGACGCCGGAGATGGGGAGGAGAAAAGAGGGAAAAAGAGAGGAGAAGTTGGGTTTTCCTCTCCCTGGGCCGTGCGATAAAGGAGTCAGGGGAGAGGCGACAAAGAGCAAGAGATGGGCATCTGGGCTTGCCGTGGTGAAGCAGATCGACTAAAGAAGAGATGGGTTTGTGCCTGGACGTGTGAAAGAGTTCTGAGCAAACATGGTGGAAGAAAAAATGATGGGAATTCTGGGCGATACCGGCTTGGCAGAGGTTGGGATGATGATCGTGCGCACCTAGGCTGTCCTGGGGAGACTGGTTGGTGGCCGGAGAGGGGTTTTGATGAGAACCCAGGCGTGATGAAGCCTGGGTTAGTGAAAGCAGTAAGCAGTGGAGGCTGGGGAGGTAACCGGGAGAGAGAATGGGAGTGGAGAAAGAAGGGAGAGAGGGAAACGTGGGAGATGGTGCGGTGTGTTGGAAATAAAGCAGAGAAAGGGAGAAGAAGACAAGGAACGAGGGAGATGAGAGGTGAAGGAGAACGTGAGAGGGGGGAATGAGAGAAGGGGAAGCAAGGTAGAGAAAGAGGAAGAGGAAGAGAGAATTAGGGGAAGAGATGATCCAGCCCAGCCTCCTAGAGGAAAAAAAACATTTTTGGAGAGAGAGGGGAATAGGTATAAAAAGGAGAGTGAGAGATAGAGACATGAAAGAGAGGGAAAGGGAAATTGATGAGAGATGAGAGAGAGTGGGGTCCACTAGAAGTTTAGACTTGCTAGAACTCTGCAAGTCTTAAACTTTGTTCTGTCTTAGGACTCTTCAAAATTCACTTTTTTCCATGAAACTTCATCTGATCTCCATCTTGTATCCTTGATTTGATCTGGAGCGTCCACGCCTGGGTTGACCGATCTGCAATGCACAGGACCCAATTAGCACAATCTAAACCGTCAATTAGCTTTAATAGTCATCTAACCACTAAATTTTACAATTCAACGATTGGATGGCCACTTAAAGCTAAAATAAAATATTTGATGTAAAATCTTAAAATTAATGGTCTAGATGCTCTAATCAAATACTAAATTAGGGGTATTTTGACCAAAATTGAACACTTAACACACCCCCAACCAGCATTTTGCTAGTCCCTAGCAAAAGATGCGAAGAAATCAACTCAAAAAATTTTATTTTTCAGGTCATCTCTACTTTTTTTCTCAGAGAATTATCTTCAATAAATCTATCAACTTTAGCAAACTAATAAAGATGACTGAATAATTCAAAACCTCACTCATATGCTAAAACTATTCCACTTAAGCTCAGATCTCAGAGTGAGTGTGTGCGTATATAGTCTACATAGAATAATCTTTATCTATAAGTAGACTTCTAACTTTTAAACTCCATCTGAAATATGTTTTGACGTCAATCCTTACTAATGACATACGCTCAGAAATAAAGTCTCTCAGATAGAGGGTTCAAATCATATCTCTCTTTTAATTATGTGAGAAGAGTCAATGAAAACAAATATATCTCACATATACTCATGAAAAAAGGGAGTTACTAAGGAATTTCTTTTGATCCCTTTGGAATATTTAGAAATACTATTCTTTTAAATCCTATCCATTCATCTCCTCATCAAGATTATATTCATCCTAGAATCAATAGGTTTTTAATTGGGACGAAACATAGGCTTAGGACATGGTACCAAAGAAAGGGTATAAGGATATTCAAAGTTTCTTTAAAAAATAAGTAGAGGTCTTCTACTAAAGTTGACAATTCTTCTTTTTTTTGCTGAAGTGAATATTTCTTTTTCTATTTTTCTTTGCATTCTTCAAAAAAAATTTCTTCTTTTATTCACTTTTCTTTCTTTTCATATTTTTGACTCACTTTGAAGAATATTTCTTTTCTTGATATCCACTTTTCTACTTTTATTGCAACTAAAAGATATTCTTTCATTCTTCTCTAACTTATTTTAAAAAAAAAAAAGGGTAATGGATAATTTATACTGGGTTAATATGGGTAAAAGGTTAATTTGGGTGACAAAAGAAAAGGCTTATATTTAAGGCTCAACTTGGCTAACTAGCGGTAAAATACTTCTAGGTAGGCTTTATGTCTCTAGGTTAATAACAAGAATGGCCTAAATCATTTTCTAGGTTTCCTATAATCTATCAAATTCAATGAATTTCTAGAATTTTAAAGGTAATATTCTAATTATTCAGGCAATTAGCCAAATTTAAGAGTTTGGGATCAATTTTCTTTAAGCATGTTGAAGAAAATTTAGAAATATCTATAACCTCTCAAAATGAATGAATGACTCTAAAATTCACTTAGGTTATAGGTCTCCACTGAATTTCTTTAGAATCTCTAAGTTATAGTCACTTATCAATCTAGACTATCTATATGCAATTGCGTGTACAGATGTGATCTGAGACTTTACTTTTATGGAATACTTTAGAAAATGAGTAAAATACTGAAATAATCATATTCAATTCCATTAATAAGCTAAAGTTATCTAGATTATACTTCAGAAAATTCAATTCTCATCATGGTATAGGAAATGACCTTTTTTTTTATTTTTTTATTTTAAAAAAACCAAGAAAAACACCTAAAAACTAAAAGAAAACTAGAATTTGCTAGAATTCTACACCTCCCAACCTGACAGAAACATTGTCCTCAATGTTTAAAAAGTAGGACCTAAAATGAATATGGGTGATGCAGAAAACAACAAAATACAAAATATGGTACAGAGAGATCAAATTCACTCAATCCTGATAAACAGGATCCTCCAGAGTTGTGAACTCAACTTCTGGATTCTCATAATTAGGAAAGGCTTTAAACGTTGACCATTCACTTTAAAAGAATGACCAGTCCTAGTATTCTCAATTTCGACAGTCCCATATGGAAAAAATTCTTTTACTATATATGGACCGGTCCATTGAGATCTAAGCTTACCTGGAAATAAGTGGAGCTTAGAATTATAAAGTAGAACCTTTTGGCTTGGAGTAAAGGATTTTCTCATTATGTTCTTATCATGAAAAACTTTCATCTTTTCTTTATATATCCTATTACTCTCATAAGCTTCTTGCCTGATCTCTTCCAACTCATTAAGTTGGAGTTTGCGATGTGAGCCTACTTTATCCATATTGAAATTGAATGTCTTTATTGCCCAATAGGCTCTATGTTCCAATTCCACAGGCAAATGACAAGCCTTATTGTATACAATACGATAGAGAGACATACCAATCGGGGTGCGATGTGCAGTCCTGTAAGCTCAGAGCGCATCAGTCAATCGAAGAGACCAATCTTTACGATCTGGATTAACAGTCTTTTGAAGAATTTGTTTGATGGCCCGATTAGATACTTGTTCACTTGTTTGTGAGTGATACGGTATTGCAACTTTATGTGTAATATTATATATATTTTTTATTAGTGCTTCAAATGGTTTGTTGCAAAAATGTGTACCGTCATCACTTATAATGGCTTGAGGAGTCCCAAATCTAGAAAAAATATTTTCTTTTAAAAATTTAAGAACTATTTTGTGATCATTATGCCTACATGGGATAGTCTCAATCCATTTTGAAATATAGTCTACGGCCAATAAGATATAAAAGTAGCCAAAAGAAGGTGGAAATGGAGCCATGAAATCTATACCCCAACAATCAAAAATTTCTATGATAAGAATAGGGTTTAGAGGCATCATATTCCTACGGGTTATTCCTCCTAACTTTTGACATTGCTGACATAATTTACAAAACACATGTGTGTCTTTGAACAACGACGGCCAATAAAAACTGCACTGCAAAATCTTTGCCACTATTTTCTGGGTAGAAAAATGTCCACCACATGCTTCTGAATGACAAAAGGAGATAACACTATGTTGTTCTAAGTCAGGGACACATCTCCTAATGATTTGATCTGGGTAGTATTTAAACAGGTATGGATCATTCCAGAAATAGTGCTTAACATAGGAAAAGAATTTTTTCTTTTCTTGTTTAGTCCAATGTTCAGGAATTTTTCCTGTGACTAAATAATTTACAATATCAGCAAACCAGGGAGGATGAGAAACATGAAAAAGTTGCTCATCAGGGAAAGTGTCTTTAATGAGCAACTCATCTAAAGGCTTTGTTAGGACTAAGCGAAACAAATGGTCAGCTACCACATTCTCTACTCCCTTTTTATCTTTTATTTCAATTTCAAACTCTTGGAGTAGGAGAATCCATCTAATTATAGGCTTAGCATCTTTCTTAGAAAGAAGATACTTGAGGGCCGAATGGTGTAATGACCCCGAATTTTTGTAAATTATTAAGAAAAATTAATAAAGTTTTAATTTTTAGAAATTCTAGGCTAGAATATTAGGTTATTGAAAATTCTCTTTTTATAGAGATTATATTATAAACTAAAACATAGAAATTATGGATGTACTTGGAAAACTGATCGAAACAACATTAAGTACGTTCAATTCTGAGTTAAAATGAAAATTCCTTAATTTTTCCATTTGGGGGTAAAATAGTAATTTTACTCATATCCCATATCCAAGAAATAAGACCTCAATATTCATAAAGTACTTACAAATACGATTCCAACGCCACTAAGTACACTCGATTCCGAGTTCGAACAAATATTGCTTATTATTCTCCAATTTTGGAGTTAAAAGGGCAAAAAGGTCTTTTCACATAAAAGTGGGGCCCACAAAGTGGGCCAACATTCTAGAAGCACCAATAATTGCTCAGTGCATTATTTCTGGTAGTGGAGATTGTAGTGGGAATGGAGAATGCATTAGTCATTAAAAATTCTAAAGTAATAAAATATCTTATCAAAAGAAATGATAAAAAATTCAAATTTGGCTATAAATATGTCCTAGAAATTTCCAAAAATTTCACAACCTTAACCACGAAATTTTTAAATCTTCCCTGGAATTTCAGCCCCAAATTCCCCTTCGTCCCTCCCCAAACTCTCTTTTCCTTATTTCTCTCTCCTCTTTCTAATTGGAACAAGAGACCTAAATTCAATTAGGTACTCCGTTCCAGGAACAATCTCATCAATTGCACCGTCCATAACATCCTATACTACAGTATATACAAAAGCCCCAAATCAATTTCAAGATCCAACGGTTCCAACAACAAAAAATCACAAAAAGGTGGATAATCCTGCTATATTATCATCAACCAGTAATTCTCTCAAATTGGGCATCAATTATATTGTTTTTCTCCAATCAGGTAGGTGGAACTACTTCCCATACATATTTATTATGTTTTAGTGTAATTTTTATTTTTCTGTAATTTAATTTGAATGAAAAATGGTAAAAATAAAGTAAATACCAAACCCTTCAATTTATGGTGATAGAGAGCTCAGATGGAAATTCTGAGCTTTCCAATCGATCCAGAAGGGTCGAAAACCCATAGGGTACAATTTTCAATAAAATCTAACAAGGTTTGGACCCTCAATTGAGAGAGATTAATTCTGTTGGGCCCAGATCAAATCTGGACCCTAGGAACGGCTGTAAACTTTAATTTAAGATTGTGGAGTCATATGAACTCCAAATTAAGATCAGAAAGAAGCTATGGAAAGCTTGTAATGTCTAATTTCTAATGAAGTCATAATATTTCTAAAAATTATTTTTGAATTATTCTGTATTTTAGAAATAAGTGTCCAATTTCTAAGATCTTCAAGATCTGAGGTGATTAGATCTTGGAAATTTATGTTAATGATGATATAATAATGTAATAAAGTAATATCTATGGTTAATTTAGACAGATCTTAGATAAAATAGGGGATCTACCTTTTATGGTAGAAAAACCCTTTAAAAAAATACAAAGGGACTCACTTGATCAATGAGATCAAGTATGATCAAATCCTTGGGATAGATTAAAGGGATGATATTATGATGGAATCCAATTAGATCATGGATGAAATGTGATAACATCAAGTGGATATAATTTTTAGATCTTAATGGATTAAAAGCCCTAAAGGTAATTAAAACCCTTAATCTAAAGGAAAACACCTAAGATCTAATGGTTGGATTATATTTAAAGGTTTATAATAATCTTAATAAAATTAGTTTAATTGTCTTTTATTGGATATAAAAGTGTAAATGTGATTTATGTTCTAAGTTAGAAAGCATAATAGTGTAATCTTTAAATTTTAGTATGATATGCCCTAAATGAGTAATTTGTTAGTAGATTTGATTATCTTAGGATTATGTTAGTGTAAATTAAGATTTAAACATGATTTCATTATGATAGAAGATGTGTTTCATCACTTAGGATCATGTTAGTTTTATTTCACTAGCTTAAGTTACATTCATAGGAAGAATGTTAGTATATAGTTGTTAAATTTATATTTGATTTATGCTTTCAAGTTGATGATTTACTTATTGTCAAATTTTATTCAATTGTTAAGTAATTGCTAAGATATAAGGAGCATAAATCACCAAAAATGTAAACTAATAAAATATAGAAATTTATGGACAACTAAGATGAATGAATGATTTTGACTTAATAAGGGCTATAGTTAATAGGATAATATAAGGAATGATTTATCATTTCCTTGGCCCAAAGTAGGAAAATAATGAACATCCATGGATGACATTGTGCATATCCATGGAAATTAATTAAAATCAATTAGAGAAGGGACTTAAGGTAAAGAGCTCATAGGAACCTTGTTAAAGGTTGAGCTAGTACCACTCTAGTGGACTCTGAACATTGTGGTTATAGGGGGTATACAAGAGCCAAGTGTTTTTCCCTCACCTCCCATTGACGTAAGAGAGGTCTAAACGCCTCCTTACATGAGGGTTGTATTAATCACTTTTTGAGTAGACTTTAACTGGTAAGTACTAGTCATCCTGAAATAAAGAGTTGTCTAGTGATAGGAAGAAATAAATTATATTCAACCAAGTAAGACACTAACTAGTTGAATAATAATAAGAACATAAAAAGATAGCAAATTATTTAACCCTAATAAAAATAGTAAGTGAGATAAGGATGATCAAACAAGATGAGATCTTGTATGATAAAAAAAATAAGGAAAAAGAAACATCAATGTAAATTAGATTGTTATGTATGATATAGATAGTATTTGTATATATGATATTAAACCCATGGATATAGGATATTCAAGGAAGAAAGATTCAGATCATCCTACATAAGGATGATCAAAAGACCATGTAGTATGTACCCTTGATTAGAAAAATGACATTATACATATGATTTGACAGATATATGTTGATCGAGACTATGACAAATTTCAAGGAGTAAGAATACCTTATTGAGGTAGGTGGATTATTAAGAATGCCTTTACATGAAGATATATGTCTAATACATGATTTTATATTTTGAAGTATTGACATGTATGATACCAATATATTAAGGTAAATACCTCAAATTGAAATATGATCCAACCAAATGATGAGGAAAATGAGTATTAAATGATCAAGTTGAGAATTGAGAACAACCCTAAGTGAATAGGAAAGTAGAAAATATTTCAGTCCTAGATAAACAGATAGATAGTCTGATATGTATAAGTATTATTTTACATACAAGCTTGGAGGCTTGTGGTTTTGTTTTAAACAAGCATATGCCTGGGGATGCTATGCTAGGAGAGTTAAGAGGGTTTGGCCACCCACTCTTTGAAACTTAATGATATTGAATACCAAGCCTGAGAAAGGCTAAAAGTCGGGTAGGGCATTTATGGGAAGGTCACCACTGTGACAGCTATGGTCCTCCCATATGGACATGGATATTGTAATTTCCACTGAGAATGATATAAGTGGATTATTGAACAATTATTCGGGCATCTTTGTCAGACGGATCGATCATGAGCATAGTAGTCCTTGATTATTTTGCATTATGATGCATATGAAATTGGCATAGTGAAATGCCTTAAGGGATGACATGATGAAATGTCAGGTAATTGTATATTACCAATATTTTTTCCAAGAAGGGAAATTTCCTGTATAGTAACTAGCTGAGATACAAATATCTTATAATGAAAGGAGTTGATCAGCTTTGTATAAAAATGATTCTTGATTATTTTTACATTTTTAACGGATTTGTCCTTATACAATATGTATGCATAAAGATGAACACAAATGATAAGGAAATGAGATGTCCTTATAACTAATAGTTATTAATGAATGTGTTTATGATAGAATAAATTATGGGATACTTGAATATTGAGATTATACTGTCAATAACTTACATTCTTATCCCCTACCAAGCATAGCTTGCTGAGATATTGTAAATGTTCAAATGTTTACAATATCTCAAATATAAAGAAGGAGACTTAGGAGCTCAAGACTTGAAGAACAATTAAAGAATAAGTAATCAGGGTATATCCCTTGAAACATTGTATTAGAACATGTATTGAATTTTGAACTTTGTAATTTAGATTGTATATTTGGACAAGTATTGTAAGGATACAATGGGCTGTGTACTGTGAATCACTGGATGGATTCTGAAGTTTAATAAAAGAATATTCCTTCAATGGAATTTTATCTTATACAAAATTCTACTTATGTTATGTATGAGGTGGTGACTTAGGTTTTACAAAACAAATTCTAAAGAAAAGAATTTCCACTGGGGCCATCCTATAAGGTGCTTTAGAAATTGAAGTTGTACCAAGAATTACTTCAATGGTAAACTCAATTTCTCTGTGTGGGGGTACTCCTAGAAGATCTTCTGGAAAGACATTTGGGAATTCTCTGACTATGTCAATTTCTGTTATCTTGGGCTGTTTCACATCCAAAGCAACAACTGTTGCTAAAAATGCCTGACACCCTTTGGACATATGTCTGCCTCCCTCAAACCCTAGGGTGTAATTATTATAACTACCTAAATTGATGGTTTCTTTAAATTAATTGAGAATTGGGAGTATAAATGTTAAGATGCAAACATTTGAGGGTTTTGTAAGTAATTTTTCCTTTTATCAATAGCTAACTTAGAGAATTTTTAATGGGATGAGAATTGATTGAGAGAGTGCATTTTGGGTCTTAAGCCGATCAAAGATGTGTCATGGGCTGTTTTGAGGAGATTTGTGGTGTCTTATTTGAGAATAAGGAAACTATAGAGAAGAGAGAAAAGAAATGAGAAATAAGGGAGATTCAATGTATCTCAAAGAAGGGTATTTTTGGAATATTAACCTAAGGACATTTTTGTTAATGTAAGTAAATAGTATTCAAAAGACTAAGAAATCATACTTCATTTTTAATTCCCAAGTACGTCGCATTTTATGTCTAACTAAATTTGTGCTGCTACTAACCTATACATATGTTCGCAGTTTATATGTTTCTGCCTGTGTGTGTGTGTCTATATATATATATATATATATATATATATATATATATATATATATATATATATAAGGAGCAATAATTTTAGCAAGGAGTTGCGGTGTAAAGTGTAGGTGACGTTTGATTGGCAGGAAAAAGTTTTTAACTATTATTTTCTCTAACTTTTTATGTTTTTACTTTTTTCCATCCAATCAAATGTCACTTGCTCATTGCACTTATATATAAAAGAGGAGCCTTGGCACAGTAGTAAAGTTATTGTCATGTAACCTTGAGGTCACGAATTCAAAGCGTAAAAACAGCCTCTTGCAAAAATATAAGGTAAGACTACATACTATAGACTCTTGTGGTCCACCCCTTCCTCGAACCCTCCGTAAGTGGGAGCTTCATGCACCAAGGCTACTCATATATATGCAAATATATACGTACATACATATGTGTGTGTTTGTATCTGCATGTATATATAATATATATGTAAATATGCATGTGTGTGTGGTGATGATATTTACATCTCTTTGTAGAGAGAGACGGATAGAAAGAAGGTGGTCCGAGTAAAAGAAGGGTGAATAGGCCGATTTCCTCAGTTCCCCTGATGATTCACCTGCGGTAGCAGTAGACTCACTATCCTCTGCGTACTCCTGATAAGAATAAAAATTATAAAGCGGTCTAAAGCCTAAACATTATTACTTAACACCATTTTGCATAGCTGCAAGAGCATACGAACTTCCCTACTCTTGGCATGTAGTTAATTATGCATTTTCTTATCCACATCTCACTTATTATATCCTCCAATGTCCACATATCTGATTAGCTAGCGGAGATCTCATGAATCAGTGACAGATACCCTCCCATCTCAATCGAAAGACAAAAGCATTGAACGCCATTAGGGTAATTTATTTTCTGAACATACAATGGGGCTCTGCCTTGCCGTGAGCCGCCACATTCCTGTTCAAGAATTTTAACTCAATTCCTTTTTGAAGCTCGCATGTTGCACGCTCTCTAATGGGCTTCTCCCGTCTATTAGGATTGACAAACCCATGTGCAAGTGCCATTCACAAAGAACCTTTTCCCTCCATGTCATCCTTGCATAAGGGCCATGCTAATTTTCTCTGTATCGTTTCAATTTTATCGGATATCTCATAGCTGTGAAAAACTCCATGTGTGTTTCTTTTTAAAGTCACTTTTTTTTCATAAACCACATCAAACTTTTAAAAAACACGTCTTTTTCAATAGAACTAGTCTTCTTTTTTTATTTGTTTAGTTTTTTTATGTTTAAAATCTGTATTATTATTTTTTAAACAACTTTAATTTTTAGACCTTTGTCTTTTTCCAACTTCCTATTTTCTAAGTTTTCGTTAACATTTCAACACTAAACTTAAAACCTCTCTATAAGGATATGATTTGTACCCAAGATATGATGTTTAATTTTATTTATCATATATAAGTTTATGCTTAAGTTATCATTACACAGGTTGTTATTATTCTTTTTTTAAAAAAATTTAAATATTTTGAAAGTCTGTCGTATTGTTTTCTGACTTAATTCAAGTCTTTCCCAAAATTTTCAACTTTCTCCTCTCCGAATTTTTCTAACTTCAAACTTTGTAGCTATGCATACAATATAGCACTTCCCAGGCCTTGAATTTAACCGACACAAAGCTCCCCACCTGAAATAGAGGGATATTGGAGATTCATTACATAATTAGCTAACTCTACCTCTCGCTATGAGTATGAACCTATGTCAAGTATCAGGCGTTGGAGCATGAAACTGATATCACAGTCTCTGTAAGTGCATACCACTTGGCGCAAATGATCAAATGTCAAACCATATGAAATCTGAAATTGAGCACCTCCTTTCAAAGAACATTAGAAAAATTTGGGGAAAAACTCAGGAAAAACAAATTTCAAGATATGATTTAATCTTGTAGTTTGCATAGTTTACTAGATCAAGAAATAATCTTCGAGAATTTGAACATTTATTCTTTAAATCTGGGTCTAATTTCATAAATTCATGTTTAATTTGGTGAATCTACACAAAATTAAAAATATACAAGAACTTTCAAATTAAAAAGGGCAGCCTAGTGCACGAAGCTTCCATGCATGTGGGGTCTAGGAAAGGAGATAGTACTTATCCTTACCTTGCAATCTATTTCCACACACAAGAACTTCTAAATTATTCAAGAAAAAACTAATGAGTAAAAAGTCAATCTTTTTCTAAAAGTTTTAATTTATTCATAGCTTTCTATAACTATGCTAGTTACTTTCTAAAACAACAATATAATCTGCCTCCTAAGCATAAGAATTCCCCTTTCACAACTTTGACATTCTTTTTCATTGAATGGGGTCCTCAATGAAGAATATTTAATTAATATAATCAGTGTATTGAAATTTAAGGTCAATGACACATTTAGACTAGTATCCAACAATATCTTGAGTTTTATTCTCAAGCCTTCACTTGTGAGTTATTTCTGTGAAAAAGACAACAGTAAGATCGTGCCATCATAAGATAGCCGTATGGCCTGCCTAATAGCCATTCCATCCAGCACTATGGGATGCCTGTTTGGCTTGCCAAATAGCCATTCCATCCCTTGCTATGGGACACCTCAAATGGGGGCATAATTTACAAGTTGTGAATAACATCTCCCGAGATGCTCTAATCCATAAAAAGGCTCTGGAGAAATTTAGAACTTCACTCTTCCTCTGCTTATACAGACCTTACTAAGCAGCAGGATTAGAAGCCATTTGGTACTTGCCTTCAAATAAAGAATGCTCTTCTAAGCACACTGAGGAAGACATAATAACTCTATTTCAAAGCAAGAATCTTCACATTGAACTTGTGAATACCAAGCCAAATACCCCAATCTCATTTATGTATCAGCATTTTGATATACTGGGCAAAAGCAATCCAAGATAAGCATGCCCATAATAAGAAAATCCAGGAGAAATCCAGATCTATGCTTCTCTATGAACAAAAAAATCGTTGAATGCAAACTCTGATCGTCGTCCTATAGGTGGGAGGTCATAGTCTATAAACACAGCTTCTATCTCTACCACCACAATTCCTCTGCACCAAAAGTTCCACATAAACCAAAAAACATCGTCTTCTTTTTATGAAACCAACAAGAAGAGTGTCAAGACTGTCAATGCAACGTCCAAGTTCGGCTCAGTCTTTCAGGGGTTTTAATCCTCTCAAGAAACCACCGGTGCAGCAATTCACTTTAAGTTACACTGCAGAAGATTTATTCCCAGCCTATAAGCTGAGGCAAGTTTGCCATGGACATCCAAAAGCTGATGGCCACAACTGCTAGATGTTGCTCGATATTGTAAAATCATGTGCACTGTCATGCCTGAGAACATAATAGTTGATGAAAATAACTGGTCAAGGGCCCAAGAGAAAAAACGAGTCTATGACTGCAATCCATAAAGCTATTCCCAAAGTTCTCCATTCTGCCATATGGAATGGTGTGAATATCCTATCCAGCTGATTTCACATGAAATGGAGCAGTTTCCAACTGTTAATGTCAAATCCAGTTTTGGAATAAAGCATAACTGACACCCATTTGGGATAAAGCTTTGATGATGACGATGAGTGCTAGGAATGTTAAGTAATTGGAGTGTCCCACCTGGAAGCTGCATTTTGAAGCGTAAGCAACAACTAATACAAAATAAAATGTGGCAAGCCATTGATAAATGAATCAAAATGATATGAGAAAAGGAAAAGAAGATGACATAAGTAATATGCAAACAGAAAGATCAGAAACTTGCAAGAACTTAAAGGTACAGACAACTCTTAGCTTGAAGATGACGATTTTTTTAACCTTTCCCAAACTTCTAGGCCTTCGGGGTGAAGACCTACAAGATATTTTATGAATCGTGCCTCTGAACATGCGAGAATAGTACTCAAGGACAACATGGACTTCGCTGCCCCTTTCTCCTTTAGCCAATTATACATTGAGAACCTAAGCTCGATCCTTGCTATATCATAACACAAATATGTTGGAAACGCAACAAGAGATTGTATGGGATAACCTAAACAATTTACAAGATATTCAATCTTCATTCCAATCACATCTCTAGACTGGTTCAGCACTGGAGGTGATGCTTTTATCATGCTGCAAACATCATGGTAGTCCAATCCAGCATTCACTAGACAGTCGAATCTCTCTTGCAATTGATCTCCTCTGCCTCTGAACTTTTTCAGTGCTTTCACAAGCTCATCAGAATTCTCAACAAAGCCCAACTTCAACAAGAAATTCGTCTTCTCAGGAAGATGCATTCCACCCTCATCAGCAACCTCAGCGAAGCTGATCTTTGATCTCGATGCCAATTTACTTAGCTGATGTGGATCTTCTTTTATGATATCACGCAGCCTGTTCAACTCCACAGTCAATTTCGACAATAAAACTTTAGGTTTCTTTGGAGAACATGAACCTAGAACCTCAGGGTGAGTTTGGACGATTTTGGCGATGTCCTTAGTTTCCATTCCAATTTCATATAGAAAATGCACAGAGTGCCACAATTTCTTTGCAAAATTTCCAAATAAAACTCGAGGATATTGGAGAAGCAAATCCAAAATCTCACAATTGTTGAGACCCAACTTCAATAACAGAGCAACAACTACATAAAACTTCTTGCCAGAATCATCAGCAAAAATCCCTGGATGTTTTCTAATTAGCCCTGCAAAGTCCTTCTCGCTACAACCCAAATCATGAAGAAAACCCATAATTCCAAGCATTCGTTTCCAATCATATGTGTATTTGTCGGACAAACAATCACAGATCCAATGATTTCTAATTTCAAAAACATTCAATTCCTCCATAAACTGGATGAAATCCGCATTAACATCACCAATCAAAAGAGAAGGACAACAAGTAACCAACTTAATGACGTCGGGTCTGCTCAAGCGCAGTTCTTCATAAGCACGGAGTTTTGAAGCCAACACCCCATAATCGTATCTAAACATCTCTCTCACTTCCTTATACATCTTCCCAATCTTACTTCGTGGAATTCCATAATTACACAGAACATGGAAATTCTCGAGCAACAAATCATCGTCCACAAGAAACATCAAGTCACGAGGAAGCAGCGGATGTATCTCTGATTGTTTCAAACCCATGCTCTCGAAGAACGGTTCGAATTCATTAATGGGATGGTAACGCAGGAACCTGCTCAACGACCGTCCAATATCTTGCTCATTCTCAATCTTTGCATGAGTAAGAAGATTCTGAAGGAATGTAGGTGAATTCCTGCTCATATGCTCAGCATCCACGAACTGCAAGCTTCGAGTACAGTGAAGGTAATCAAACAGAGCTCCTTGGGCCTCATTTCGTATGACACGGGAAACTCGGGTTGCAGTTTGAGAATCAGATAGATTCACTTCAGGAAGAGAGACTTTCGCAACACGGGCAGCTCTAGTACTGAAACAAGACCAATTTTCGAGCAAAATGAAAGACGGGTATCTTTGCAAGTGCATTGGTTTACCAGCTACAACAGGAAAAACCCTTGGGCAGTTGAGTTGGCAAAACATTCTGTAGATGCGAGAAATCCCCCGTCGGTTTCGGCAATTTATCATGACGATTTGCACAAAGGAGATCTATAATAAATAAGGAAGAAATTCAGAACCAAATGAAATCAAATTTTGTAGGTTTCTTTTCTCCTTTTGAGAAGAAACGGGAATTAGAAAAGAGGAAAGGATTAGGAACGGAAATCCTAGCAGACATTATCATCTCCTACCTTAATTAATGTTTCATACTTCATTATTTCTGAGTTGTTACAGGAAAGAGATCAATTAAGCAACAAAAAGAAGCATTTTCATCGCTTACGATCATATCCAGAAGATGTCGATGATAAATAGAGAACCAGAAGCATTGAAATGGAAAAGAAGGAGAAAACAGATAATTCTAATTGGGTTGCTTTATTACCTCATACTTCAAGGAATTTCAACGTCTCGCAAGAGAAAGACGGGATTTTGTTAGTAACCTGCCATTAGAAGAGCTTCTGCTCTGAAAAACCCTAGAAATGGGTTTTATTGTTCGTTCTACTCCTGGGGCAAACAAATTTCCACTGACAGATTTACCCCTGCAAGTATTATTTGGCATCTGGGCGTGTAAATCGCTACAAGGATTTGCAAAAGTAAAAGATGGGCCCATACTTTTGGTGATCCATACCGTTCATTTTCTGATAACATTTTAGACAGGCCAGTCATTGCCGTTCACCAATTTTCTCCATTGGTGATGCACGGTCCAGATCGTCAACCATCCATACCCCATCTGTCGTTTATGTGCTTTGGGTACACGCCCAGACACCATATACAACCTACTGCACTCCCTCCTCTAAATGACCAAAATACCTCTAAGCATGGCTGTCATAAACCCTCTGCAAGAACTTTTGCAGAGCTCTGATGGCTACCGTCCTACCACCGCCGAAGAAGAAGAAGAATAAAAAGTCAGTTCCTCAGAATTTCTGAGGTTGATATAAAAAGACCCAAATAGCCAGGAGCATGCATTTTTCCCGGTAAGAAAATTAAACCCAACGGCTATTTTTTCTGCTAGGTTTACCTTTTCCGGTTCTCCATTTCATCTCTCCGACAAATCTCTTCAAAATCGCCATGACCCATTTTCAAATACTCAAAAAAGCGTCCCTTTTCGAATGGCTTTCTTCCGAAACACAGATTAAATTATCAAAGATCCCATTTTTACCCAGTGAACCAGTTCCCTCCCCGGCAAAACTCCCACTATTTCAGAGTCACAGAACTCTGCACATAACAAAACCCTCTCTTATGGAATCAAATACAATACCCAAATCACAGAATGCGACGAAAATATCTCGTAGTGCTCTTACTGAAGCACAAGCAGCTCTTAGAGACTATCTTCATTGTACTAGAAGCTTACAATTCACTGATGCAGAACACATGAGCAAGAATTCGCCCACTTTCCTTCAGTCCCTTCTCCAAAAGGTTGATAACAAGCAAGAAATGGGGCGGTCGCTTTCACGATTTCTTCGTTATCACCCGATTAATGAATTTGAACCCTTCTTTGAGAGCTTGGGCTTGAAACCTTCTGAATTGTCTGGGCTGCTTCCCCCGAAGTTGATGTTTCTTAGTGATGATGATTTGTTACTTGAGAATGTTCGTTTTTTGTGTAATTATGGCGTTCCGCGTAGTAATGTAGGGAAGATGTACAAGGAAGCAACAGAGATTTTCAGGTATGATTATGGGGTGTTGAGTTCGAAAATTCGGGGTTATGAAGAATTGGGTTTGAATCGAAGATCAGTTATTAAGCTTGTTGTTGCTAATCCTCGTATTTTGATTGGGGACGTTAATAGGGAGTTTGTGGAGGTGTGTGAGAAGTTGAAGAGTTTGGGGGTCGAATGTGACTTGATTGGGGACCATTTGTCAGAAAAGAGTTCATATGATTGGAGCAAGATTCTTGAAGTGCTGTCTAGATTTAGTGAAATGGGGTATAGTCGGGAAGAATTAGGGGTTTTGTTCTCTAAGCATCCTGGATTTTTGTTAGACAGTTCAGGGAAGGCAGCATATTCACTTATTGGGATTTTGATGAAATCTGGTCTGACAATGATTGAGATTAGGAGGTTGTTTTTGCAGTTCCCTGAGGTTCACGTTGGGACATTTGTGAAGAACCTTCGGCAGTCCTTATCATTTCTGGTTGCAGTGGAAATGGAAACTGAAGCTATTCAAAAGATCATGCATAGTCACCCACACATTTTGGGTATGTATTGGGTGAAAAGACCAAATAGTGTACTTGCAGAATTAAATGTTGGGAAGAGACGGTTATGCAGCATTATAGAGAAGGACCCTAATCAGTTGTGGAATTGGGTTTTGGGTACAAAGATTAGCCCCCTACCTAGCAACGATGACAATAAAGTAGCACTGAAGCACAAGTCGGTATTCTTGTTGAGTTTGGATTTTATCGAGAACTCGAATGAGATGAAGAGAGCACTAAAGCTGTTCCGGGGCAAGGGTGATCAACTTGAGGAAAGATTCAATTGTCTTGTAAATGCTGGGTTGAGCAGGAATGATGTTGCCAATATGGTAAAAACTGCTCCACAGATTCTAAACCAGTCAAAAGAAGTGATTGAGAGCAAGATTGATTTGCTTGTAAATGGTCTGGGAATTCCTGTGGAGAAATTAGTTTCATTCCCCTCATTTGTTTCCTACAATGTTGACAGAGTCAACCTTCGGTATTCAATGTATAAATGGCTGAGAGATGAAGGAACTGCAAGCCCCTCTTTGTCCTTGAGCACTATTCTTGCATGTTCAGAGAAGGCTTTTGTGAAACAGTATGTAAATCATCACCCAAAGGGTCCTGAGGTTTGGGAAAGGTTAAAGGAAGCATCCTCTTCACATTAAGCAATATATCCGCTTACTCAAAACTGACTTTTTCCTTTCATGGGTAACTGAGGTAATTCCTGCCAATTTATGAGTACTTGATTGTATTACTGGAGACAAGTTATCAAATTTACATTTCTGATTTGTATATTGAAGTTATTTGTTCTTTAAAAAATTAACAAAATTTAGAATGAGGAGTGAAACTCCACTGCAAAGTAAGACCCATTCTTAAACTTTTCTGTTCTATGGATAATGAAGCAATGTCAACATTGTTTGATGCTTGGTTCTTTTAAAGCTTCAACCTGTCTTGAGTTATCAAGTTAGGAGTCATTTGTTGCCCTTTTCCTTTTCTTATTCTCTTCTCCTGAGTTGTTGCGAGAAGATAAATTAAAATCAACAAAAAGTTACAGAAAGAAGACGGGGCAAAGTGTTCTGAAGAAAACAGAAGATGCAAGTTAATCATTATAAATCTATAATTGCACTGTCTCTCCAACTATATTTAACATTTCTGCACATAATTGGCTGTTTTGCATGCTTTTGTTGAAGCTGTCATAGCCCATGCTGTCTCTTTCATTAAATGACCTTCAGAGTCAGAGATAGATTGAGGTGGTATTAGCTTTCAGTTTGAAGATATGTTGAAGTGGGCAGTGAACCTTCCCTGTAGGCATACTGTGGCAGCTTCCTGAGTGTGATCATGCCAGACCTGCCAAACATGCGACATACCATCGACATAACTTGGATAGGAACCCAGATTGAACTAAACTTCCATTTCATTGCCAGTATTCAGATCCTCCATGTCTCCTGTTATACGTGAGGATACTGTAGATATCAGCTAATGTTCAGATGCTGTCTGCAAATAACATCTTTTACTAAAGAGATTGGAGATTGCTGCACGAGACTTTTGGATTGTTTGGCAAGTTGGCCTAGGTTCAAGCCCATCTTTGCTGAAAAATTTATGATCATTCTTCGCTAGCTTGCGGACAGTGAAGAGTGTTATATTTACTCTGTGATCTTTGGGGCATGGTCCTTCCATCCCTCCTTCAATACATATATACGTATATAGTGAATGTGTGCATGTATAAGTGAACTGAAAGGATTATAAAACAGACACCTACCAAGAAATTGCGAAGCAGAAGCAGATAGGTTCATGATCACATGATCAAAGTGTTCCCAAGTCATAGTTGTTAGACAATACGGAGCTCCTAATACTCTTGTTTGCGGGGGCTGCAAAATTCTTTCCAAGACTCTTGCAAACATACCTTAAGTTCTAGTGAAGCTGATATCTCCACAGCGATTTGCATATCTTGCGGGTAAAAACATTGCTGCCTGTACGTTTATTGCTAACTAGTGTCTTGCTATTATGCAAAAATCACATGTAGGGAACTTCATGTGAAATTAGATATGGATAAAGCATTCGATAGAGTTGAATGGAGAGTACTTGCTATCATCTTTCAGAAAATGAATTTTGGAGGGAAATGGAGATACTGGGAAACAATGCCTTCGGTCAGCTCATTTTTCTATTCTTGTAAACGGACCTCCAAAAGGATCCCTTAGAAGCTCTTGCAGCATTAGGCAAGGCGACACTATTTCACCATATCCCGTCTTGATTGTTGCTGAAAATTTTGACAAATGGATGAAGAAAGTCATTGAATCTAATCTTTGTGGACAAAGCCGAGAGAATGGCTTTGACATGTGTCGAAGTCATTCTCTGGACATATGAATTAATCTCAAGCCAAAGGGTCAACTTCGACAAAACAGAAGGTTTATAGGATCAGTTTGCAGGATAGCTACATTTCTAGCATGGTCGAGATGTTGGGCTGCAAGCAAGCATCTTTTCCATGATACTATCTTGGTTAACCTCTTTGCTTTGGTCGACCAAGTGTTAATTTAGGGGAGCCGTGATTCATAGGGATCAAAACAAGCTAGCAAATTGGAAAAGATTGGTTCTATCCAAGGGAGGTAGATTGACTCTTATAAGTCCCTCGATGGCTAACCTTCCCATATACTTCATGTCAACGTTTAAATGTCCGGCTTAAGTGATTAATGGATTGGAGCAAACCAAAAGAAATTTTTCATGGAGAAGCAATGAGGAGAAGACCAGGTATCATCTTGTGAAATGGGAACCCGCAAGTAGACCAAAATCTTTTGGTGGTCTTGGCATTCGAAATCTAAGACATGTTAATATGGATGTATTAACAAAATGCCATTGATGATACGCGAAGGATTGGAACTTGCTTTGGAGGTGCTTGTTGAAAGAAAGGTATAAACCGAACCACTTGTGGTGGATTGACAAAGAGGAGGCAGCTAAGGGCTCACTTCTTTGGAGAGACATTGTTAATCATCTTGACTTTTTTCAGAAGTAAAATCCATTTCTATGTCGGCAGACGAGATAAAATATCCTCTTGGACTGATCTATGGCTAGATGATCTTGAAGATAATCTTGTCTTAATCTTTCTGAATAGGATTCTGTTATTCCCATCAGACGACTGTCTACAGCGGATTCTTGAGCTACGATTAGCTTAGCCAAAATGAGACTTGGGCTTAAAATAATGATAGCTGCTCGAGACTGAAGCAGAAAGCCATGAACAAATGGGGCTTGCTTGAAAGTATAGCACACCATGGCCTCCTATTTACAGTCCCGGTGGCTTGCCTGGAGGTCCACAAAAATGAACAATTTGGAACATCGACAAAGGCAGTCTTACCTTATCCATTTGCTTGCTTGTAGCCTCATTTGTTTCAAGGTAGATGAAAGTAGTTAGGAACCAATGGTGGATTTAGTCTTTAGCTGAATCTGCCTACCAAATGTAATAAACAAACAAAGACAGCTAATTAGATGACAGAGTTGAGTGTTAAGGGGCATGATTTGTGGTGAAGAAAGTTGAAGTTGAGGGACACCAGACCAATAGATGACCCCGAAATTAAATTCGGATTCAAAAACTAGCATTGGCAAGTAAATCCATCATTAGTTCCTTGCTAGGTGGATGCCTTGCACTCTAACTTTATTTATCTAAGGGGTTTATATAGTTTTTAAAAAATATATACATTTCTTAGTAGGCAAGCAGGTTCGTATAGATAACCCTATACCAACAAGCGACTTAACCTATGACCTAACACTAGAAAGCCCTTTTTGCACCACTGCAGTAGAATGACTACTCAACATATCAATAGTATGTTGTTCCTAATGTTTTCTAAATTAAATAAAGTTATGGTACTAAAGAGGTGAAAAGTTTTTGCATTCATACATAATGGGAGAACTCTTTTATAATATTGTAGCCTGGATTTTATTTTCACATTGCAATGATCAATAAAATTGGACCAAAACATAATTAAATCCTACAATTATCATGAATATGTCTTATCAAATTTTCTGCCAAAATTTACCCATTGTGTTTAGAGAATAACTATATAAAAAGAAACAGATTTTATTAAAAGTCAAACTAGTTTAGTACAATTTGCTAAACTAATAGATATCCCACCTTTAGGACCATACAATATAATACACTAACGATGTTATTTTAAATTGTGAAGCAAATGGTCTATGAAAGGCATTTTTGTCATTGCCAGTCTTTGTTATAGGGCCCAAGAGAAACGAGTCGGGTCACCAAAATAATTGACAGCCACTTGTAGACTGTAGCCTTCATTTGGAAAGAAATAAGGCATTGAAGACAGCCAAGTTATGAGTCTTTCTGATTTGAATACGATCAAGAACTAAGGGATGTGTCGAGTTGGTCAGAATGATGGGTTCGTTCAAAAAAATTCTGTTCAACATTTGGCTCGAGTACTTCCGAGTCACGTACGATTCCTTCCGAGTTATCTTGACTCGCCCCACTTTTGAGTCCAGCCAAGCTGAGTTTTTTTTTGTTTTGGTTAAGAGTGTTCGAGTTTTTAAAATATTATTTTCTAATACCTGTTTAATGGTCATGACCGATAGCAATTTACATAGACTGCAGCCGAACTGCAAATTGTTACCACATACATAGATCAATTGTTGAACATCAACTTGGACAACTGTTTGTTCCATAGGTAAGTTTTTCATTTTCAATTTTTTTTTTTTTTTAAGTTAGTCACACACACCCACTAATTCACAACCTTGAATGCTGGTCACCCAGCTAGGAACTCCTTGCGCCACCGCGCTAGAAGGCTTTGGTGCATCTATATGTAATGGTTCAAATTCAAAAATAAACTGCGAATGCTAAGTGACCTCAATTTAGTCATGATTATGCATCATCGGCTCTCACGGAAGTCCGGATTTTTCTCCATTATATAAACCTTGTCTTGTTAATCCATCGGTTTTATATGAATTAACGGTTGCACAAACAATTCTACCAGAATCTAAGAGCACAAAAAGGCACGAGAGCAGAAGTGAGGGCACAATTTTTTCAGCGTCCAAATAATTTTATTGTGTTTTGACCTTAAGTAAGGGGATTGAAATTCGACCAAATAATGTTTTTCCCCATTGAATCATTCAAACCTTCATTAATGTACATAAAGAATTGATTTCTCTGTCATAGTAGGGTCGAGTTTTAGTGCATGCATGACTTAACCTATTCCATAGCCTAGAATATTAAAGGTTTGGCCATTGAAGATTAGTCCCATTCATACATAGCTTGCTTGAGACATAAAACAGTACTTTAGAGCTTGCTTGAGACAGAAAACGGTACTTTAGAGCTTGCTTGAGACATAAAACAGTACTTTAGACCATCGAGAGTGTTCACTATTATGATCAGAGGTGTATAGAAAACATGATCTGTCCTCCTCTTCTTCTTTTTCTTCTTCTTCTTCTTGGCAATATATGATATCTCCTGCTCCACATCCCAAGCCCAGTAGCAAGCCACGCTTGTTCTGCAAAGAGAACACACAAATATTATAGAATCCCAGCAGGAATGGATGATCCTAAGCTTCTAAAGAAGTAGAAGCTGCATTTTTCATTAATGATGGTAATTTTTGTAAATTTAAGCCATTCAGCATGTTCAGACTAGGTTAGATAGGCTAGAGATCAAATTTCATACCTATTGAAAGTTTCTAAATTATGTTTCTCTGGGTAAAAAATCACGACAATCTATTTTTACTAATTTTTGAAGTAGCCAGAAGCAATCATTCAAATGCTTTGATTTCTCTTGGGTAGCTGAATTTTTATATCCAAAGATGACGAACAGCTTATATCTTCCTAGAAAAAGCTCTAGAATCAGCTTCTGATCTTAACGAGCATCTACTTCTACCAGGACTTGATCTTATAAGCTTTGATAGAAAGAAAGTCATTTGGAGCCTTGAGGAAGGGAATGACGTCCAAAGACATGTTTTATTACATATAAATTGGCTAATCCGGGGCATAACCATTTCCTAAACAGTTTTCGTATTCTACAAATAGTTACAATGAAGGGGAGGCTTGGCGCAATGGTTAAAGTTGTCATCATGTGACCTTAAGGTCATGGGTTTAAGGCATGAAAACGGCCTCTTGTAAAAATATAAGTAAAACTGCATACTATAAGCCCTTGTGGTCTACCCCTTCCTCGGATCCTACATAGTCGGCAGCTTGGTGCACCAGGGCTACCCTTTAGGTACAATGTTGAATGTCGAAAAAAGTTGGCAAGGTAAGAAGTCAAAATTTTCGAGATGGAGAGAGTACAAAGTTGTAACATGGTAAAAATCATAAAAAGTATATTTATTTTTTTGTGAAAAAAGACAGATTTTGAACAAAAAAATAAATTAAAACGATGAGTTTTATTAAAAATGTATCTTTTTATAATTTAATACGGCTTGCAGAAAAAAGCACACACATATATATATATATATATATATATATATATATATATAATTACAGTTTTTTGTACTTTCCACCCATGTTTGAGGCACACAATAGTAGCGGACCATTACCATCCATTAAAAAGCAAATTCATGGCTAGTTAAGACTTTTGTTATGCCAAGAAACAAATTCCACAAATAAAACAATTCCATCAAAAACCCATACAATACCATTTGAGCAAAATAATGTACAGTCCACACCTAGGAAATGGAAATTAACACAACTTGATATGTACACAAGTATGGAAATGTGTGACAAGAAGTAATACCCACAACAGCCCAAGAATTAAAATATAAACAAATTGACTGGAGTCCTCATTGGATCTGGTTAAAATACTGGATTTGGCAGGGACCTGTCTAACTCCAGCTTGCCAAACAGTGGTAGGTGGAAAGGAGAGGGAGGACGAAAGATCAAGATGAGGCATGAACATAGCCCTTGAATCTTCTAAAAAAAATAATAGAACACACTCCTAAACACAGTTAGGTTTGAAAAACATTAGCAGTGATGTTGAAAACATATTCTCATATGACCAAAAGCTAGGTCAAACAATGGGTACATGATATTTTTATATCAATAAGAGACACTACACTAAGATGCATGATAACAAGGTTTAACTCCTTGATTAGATCCATACTTAAAACCTTGTTCTTGGATCATTGGGCAAACATTTCTCATGGGCTATACAGATACGCTACGCGGTTGTACGTACGTGATTTATTCGAGAAAATACCGGTGACGATCGAAGTAGCAGCGTAATCAGATCAATCGACACTGTTCATCTGCTGCCCTAAGATCATCTCCATGGACCAATAAGTGAGGAATACCCAAAGTGGATGCAGGATCTACATACTTGGTGATCCAAATTATTCACCTAATGAATTGCCTCTTAAATTGTATAAGCTAAATAATTCTAATCTTTTGTTTAAGATTTTTTTAACTTTGATTCTCGATTTTTTTGTGCCGTCCATTTCACTTTATTGAAGATTAATATTGGTTGGGATCATCGATGATTGAGATTTTGGAGTATCACTTTTATCTACATGATTGTGAGTGTAAATCCTTGGATTTTATCACCCTGCCTTCTGAAAAGTTGGAGTTTGACGAATAAAAGAGTGGAATGCCCACAGTTCCATTTGGAAGCGTTGATGGTTTGCTGTGATCCTAGCCACTCATTTTTTTTTTTTTAATTATTCTTGAATCCGAACTTTGTAATTATATATTTAAGATATAAACTCGCAACAAAAGAAGAAGAAGAAGAGTTTAATAATATAGGCCCCGTTATGAGTTTGATTTAAAAACTGTGACAAAAAAGTCTTGAATTGTACGCGCTTTTGATTGCGCGTGTAAATTCTTGAATGTTGCACGCCACTAGAATCCATGCTCCACGATGAATGCGTCAAAAGAAATGGTTTTGCAGTCCACGTATCTGCAACATTCACTTGACTAATTGTGCTGCTTCTTCTATATGCTGATATGGTTGCAGTCCACGTACGCGCAAAGAAGTTGATATTTTATTTTTGTCATTGATGGTGATTTCTTTTGAGAGATCTAAGCCGTTCATCTTGTTCAGATTACTAAAACTAGAGAATCCATAAAATAACAATGCATTGGATGATTCTAACCTTTTTTTTTAAAAGTCATTAAAAATAAAAAAGGGCAGAAGCTCCTGCATACGAAGCAAGTTCTAGAGATCAAGCAGATCACAAAATTTTATACTAGGTAGGCTTATCTTATATATTGCGAGAGGCTATTTTCACACCTCGATTCTGTAAACTTTAACAACAAATTAATACTTCATATTTTAATAAAAACTTAGAACAAAGAATCTTGTCTATCGTTCCCTGACCGAAATCTCCGTAAGTAGGACTTCCATTGGTTGAATGGTTATGATTTCCCGATTGGTGCAATATTTGGAAGTAGACTGCCCTTGTGTCTCTGTCACCGAGGGAGCAAACTCATAGTTTGAGGGGCGTTTTTGACATTTTGATCTGTATTTACTATTTTTGGAAATTGAAAATTAGGATTTTTAAATTTTCTGTTCCGTTTCCGGAACGGCGGCGTAACACGAGGAGACCTTCCCTAAGAAGCTTATAGTTAAATCCCTAACGTAACAAAAATTAATGCAAGTAAGGGCTTACACAAGACCTAACTTTGAAATCATGCAATCAAGAATAAAAAGTTGTATTTTGGACGGTCTTCATACATGTATAATCTTTGGTAATTTTGTAGTCAACTTTATCTCAATAAAAATGACTATTATGCTTAGAGATATACGTATATCTGTCTTCTATCCTTGATCACAATACTAAAAAAAAAAAGAAAAGAAAAAGAATAAAAGAAGAAGGAACCTTATTCACATTCTGATCTTAATTAACCCTTTGATTGGTTAAGATATAACATTGTTATTTTTTTTTAAACTTCTTGAGCAGTCCATTCTGCATTTAGAATAATAAAGATTAAGATCATCTAGCGGAGAAGATTTTTAAGATATGGCCTATATTAAGGTGTCATTAGAAGATGAACCATTTAATTTCCTAGAGGATTAGAAGAAAAATGCACCTCAAGTAGAGATTTATTACATGAAAAATGCATATATCAATTTGCAACTACAAATATCATTTATAAACTCACTTGTGTGACAAGTTTTATTGAGTTATTTGTCAATGTCAAACAACTATGAGGCATGGGGTGCGCAAGTGTTGTGCAGCGATGTAAGAATGAGTTTCAATCGTGAAAGTCATGAATTCAAGACTTAAGGGTGTGTGCTTATTATTAAAAGCACAACAACAACTATGAGCCATGAGACAGATTAGGGGTTATAACACCTATAAAGTCCATGCTACCAAGGAAATTAAGGATAGTGCTACAATATGCACAAGTTATATAAAGGAAAATGTTGGTTGATACAGGCATTATGAGAGATAAAACCCACAAATATAAACTTTTTAGCTCATTGATAAACTTAGTAATTCTAGTTCATTCAATAGAATAACCCCGGAATATATTTTCTCTGAGCCTAAAGCAGTTAATCAAAGGGATATTATTAGAAACCTAAGGAGGAATTTTTCATGCTACAGCCCTACCATGTGTTGGACAATTTTTTTATGGTATTGTTTTCCTCTGCAAAATTCCTTAGGGAGATTCTATAGCCTCATTACTCATCCAAGTGGTGGCTAATTTCTCGCGTAATCATGGGCTTGAGAGGGAGGGGATGTGCACATAGTTTGGGTGTATCAACCTGATTAATATTAACTAAATCAAAGTTTTTCTTTTGCAAAAAATGACTTTGAGTTTCTTGTGACCATACAAATAAAAGTCTTCGGAGGAAACACATTTATTTATTGACAAAGCCCTCAACAAATATCTAATTCTCCCCTCCCCTTCTCTCTACCTCTGTCTCTTCTTCTCTAGACCAGCTGAAAACTCGGATGGCAGGGATTCATCAACTCTGAATCTCTGTCTTCTCGGTGAAAATATTTCCATATTTCTCTTTATTTCTGATCTGGGTTATCATTGGTCTTTTCTTGGATCACAACTTCCTCCATTAAAACCATCTCCTGTTACTGGTACTTCTGGGAGTTAAAACCATTTCAAAATCCCTGCTTTTGGGTCCTCTTGTTTCATTCTTTGTCCATTAGATTCAGGGAAATGGTTTTTCAGTGGCAGTTGCAAGGGGAGGTATCTTCGTGCGAGGTAAACTTCCATTTCTCAGTCTTGGTAGTTCACTTTTTGTTCTCTCTGTTGTTAGACGTTTGATGGGTGTTTCTGGGTTTTTTCTTTCGTTGTTTTGGATTTGGTTTCTGCTGGTTTTGTCAAAGATTTGTAGGGTTTCTCTAGTGGTTTATGGTCTGAGCTTTAGTACTTCTGTGTTTTGAAGGTGAAGTTTCTACTGGTTTTGCTTGTGGTTGGTGAGAAAAATGAATTTTTTTTAGAGAATTAGAGGTTCTATACAGTTGAAATTGGATTTTAAATGTATTATGTGGCAGATTGCAGGTGTATTGAAGCTAGCACTTTAAGGGTCTGATTGTTATCTTTTGCCTTTTTCCTCTTTTAATCTGTTCAAAGTTGGATTTGCATGAATGTTCTTGTTCTCCTTTTGTTGTAAAAATGTGATTTTTCTTGGTTTTTGTTATGGGTCTGAGGAATTTATTACTCTCTCTGGAGTCTGATGATTCTTTCCTTTTGAGTTTTTTTTGTCTCTCAACTATAGCGCTAGTCCTTTCTTATGAAATATAAATGATTTTTTTTTTTTTCGTTCATGTATGAGATCATCTTTTATTTTCTAGGTCTTCTGGGGCTAGTTTCTTCGTTCTATGTATCAGTTCCTATTGAGTATCTTAAGTCTTATTGTGAGTTTTCTTTATTTGCTTCCTTTGTAAGATGTTGATCTGATACTTTCTTCATTTTGACGAGACAAATTAAGTTCCTTCCTGGATGTTACTGGTTGCACCAGAAATTAGTTCTCAAATCTGCAATCTTGTCTTCATATTTAATTGCTTCTTGGTGTTTTGCTGCTGTTGAAACTGAGAAATTACTAGGAGTTCTTTCCTTTGTTGTGGATATGTATTTTTTGTTTCAAATTTCTTTTTAGCTGATATGTAGGATGTATCTTATAATGGGTTCTTTGTGTGATACCTTTGCTTTAGTTGCTGTCTTAGCATCTATCTCTTTGTTTTTGCAGCATTCTCCTTTAGGCATTTGAGCGTATCTTTTGAGGGCTTGTGGTTATGGGTAGAGGTAGAGGAAAGGGGAAGAAGTTGACTGCTGTTACCACTCATGAAGACCCAGGAAGTGGTGCTGAAGAATCACTTCCTGCATATAAGAGAAGAGGGCGTCCTCAGAAACCATTGAAGGATGAAATTGATGAAGACGAGGCAGAGAAAATTGAAGAGGAAGATGGTGAGAATCCCAAACCTGACATTTCAAGCAAAGAGATGAAAAGTCCAGCGGCAACAGAGAATGGAAAGAAGAGGAAGAGGCACCCACAGGTGAAAGAAAATGCTAATTCAGTCAAAGAGGAAAATGGTGTAGGAACCAGATCCAGCACTGATGACTCAAGCAAGTCGAATGGTTTTCGACAAAACGGAAACAGGCGCAAAAGCAAGCCTCGGCGGGCTGCCGAAGCTGGTGTTAATTGCAAGTGAAGATTAGGAGTGCTGTCTCCATTGTCTTCTCCTTTCTTGTGGGCAGATAATTTCATATGGTCTGTGATGCCTTGTCAGTTTACCTCCCTTTTTTGTCTTTTAATTTTGCCCTTTGTCTTTCCTTGTTTATGGATAATTTTACCTGGGAGATTGTTGAAAGATTATACTATCTAGATTTCCTTGAAGCCACAATGCTACTATGTGATGTTTCTACCAGTTTCTTTTATTATCTATATGATGTGGAATGAGTAAAAAAAAAAGGTCTTATTCTTTTCTGTCCATCTAATTGTTTGTGGATTCTTTACCAGGATATCTCATAATATTTGTTGGCATAAATGAATCACTTGAAACTGCTTTGGAACAAGATAGTTCCTTTTCTGACTTCTCCCAAAGCAATAATTGATCGAGATTCTTGAATATGAAATGACTATGGATCACTAGCTGGCCTTTCATATAATGTCTTTGTTTTCCACATCTGTATAATAGTATCTAGTCATGTAACTTCTCCATTCGCTGGTTTTCAGAGGATAGATTTTGTTTATGTTAGAGTCCACATCTGCATTGTCATATATCATTTCATCATGCTGTATGAGTAATTGGGCGAACAGGGATGCTTGAAAGCAATGTTGTTTATGGCATCTGCATAATGTCTATCACAGCAAACTGCGACTGAGAAGGGATCAAATTATTCCAGAATGTTTTCATAGTGAAATATTTCTATCCGCACCTTTTGAATATCAATTCTGGATATGAAGTGACAAACTGAAGCTATTATTTACTTAGTTTTTATACATTAAAGGTACGTTAATGATGGTGATGCTTTATGCTTTACACAGAGTTACTTTTACAGATGAGGACATGCAGCGGTTGGACCCTGTTTTTAAATGCTATGGAGCAAATTTTCCACCATGTCTTGGGTGTTGAGTTGTTGAGCAATCCTTTTGGATGTTGCAAAACAATATTGGAGTTACCTGGGTAAAGTTGTCACTAGGTGGTCCCAACCTCGTTTGGTTGTCTTGGACTTAATTTACAGTGCAGCTCTACTTAGAACCTGGGTCCTGCCACCAGTAGCAAAGTCTTTAGAAATAAATTAGGATATCTTGAAGCTTATTCCAATTCAATTGGTTTTATGGAATGAAATGAGGTGGAAGCTCACGTCCCTTAATGGGGGCTTCACTTCATGGAGGAGCTTTCTGGTATGCTGTGGATTGAGAATGATTCTAAAGTCGCCCTTGCTAGGTAATCAGAATACAAAATGGCCCAGGTTGGTTTAGCTGATGTTAGAGTTTGAGATTCAGGGTTTAAATAGATTGATTGTTTTTGCTACAACCGTATACCTGGGAGTGTGAAAGAATGGCTGGAATCTTAGACAAGGGATTATTAAAAGAGAGGTCTTTCGTAGTGGATCTTGGTCTGTTTGCCTTTTAATGTGTGCTTTTACATTTTGGTTTTATTGTTCTTGGGTCTATATCAGCTTGCTTCTTGTTGTCTCTTTTAATAACAGTCATTGTTTCTCTGAAAACAAGACCAACCCCTAATCGGGATAAGGTCTTGATGACTATAATGATGTTTCTCTAAAAACAAGGGAAATTTTGTCTGCCTCAGCAAGACGTCTCTGTTTTACTGAGTATCTTATGGATGCATCTGAGATCCATTATTTCTTTAAGCTTGTTTTAATTCCCATGCATATTATGATTCGGACATTCACAACCTTAAGTGGTAGTGATAATGGGACCATAGTTGCTGGTTTTCTAGTTGGGTCTGACTACTATTCATCCACACAATTCACTTGGCTTAGCTTCACAACTTAGTTTCGGAGCTGATTGCAGCCATACGATGTTGAGTTCTTGTTTGTCTCTCTCTCTCGCGCACATCTGCAGGTGCAGTTGCTCTCTTGGTTTAGCTTTTGTACATCTGAAAGTGTTTTGGTTGTAACTGTTGCATTGGAGATGATCTTTTGAGGACATACTGCACTGATCAAAGTAGCTTTCTGTCATGCCAGATGTCTGTGCTGGTAATCTTACTTTTATCATTTCCTCAATTGAACCCTACCATTTTGGGCTCTGTCTATTGCAGTTTGACATTTGAAATTTGAGTCAATCTTCTCTTTCTTCCTTAGGATATCACCAAAATTTTGCTGAAAGTCCATTATTTATTTTTTTGGTTTGGAGGTGGGGGGTGTTGGGGTTGGGAGCAGGGTGGATGTTTTGTGGATTCGAACCCATGTGAGACGTTGTCCTTAACCAACTTGGCTAAGTGCACAAACCCCTGAAAAACCACTTGTAATGTGTGAACAATAATCTTGCAGTAAGGGTGTGAGCTTCAAAAGGTAGTAAGATCCTGTAACCTTAAGAACACCAAATTTCTTCTCCAAGGCATGGATAGAAGCAGCTGCATGATATAATGAATCATTTTTTCCTCGAGGACAAATGGAAATGACAAAAAAGCAGTTTGGTTGACCTGCGTGGCCCTAGCAAAGGTGTTGACATCTTAGGATTGCCGATCTTATGCTGAATGGCCTAGGACGATCCATTGCAGAATGTTCTTTACTCAGTTTTAATTAACATGGTGATTGTTGTCCAACCTGGGACCCATAGTGTCTCCTCATCTTGCTTGAATCTGTATGTGGTGCAGTTGTTAGCCAACCAACTTACATATTTACACATACCAAACATCTGCACTCAGTGTGTGTTTGTATGCTTGGGTGGGAGATTTTGTTTGTGTCTTTATGCACAGGTGTGTCTGGTGCTAGTAATGGTTATGCTGCTAAATCAACTGCATCATCGGTTGTGTGTGTGTTTGTGTAGCTGTAGTTATAACAGTATGTTGCTTTCCATTTGCTCTCTTGATTTGCTGTAGAGTATGAAGTGCTGCAGAGTTTGAACTTGATAGTGCTGGTGAAGAAAGCTTTCCAGTAGTAGATGAATTATAACTACTTAGATGAAGAATCTCCTCCAGGAACTTAATTAGCAAGATCAGGAAAAGTTATCCGGATTCATAAACTAGAGAAATGGACATCTTAGATGTTATGATTTTGTACAGGCAGTGATGTGACAGTTCTCAAGGAAGGGTTTATCTTATTTGCTGTTTCTTTCAACTGAAAATTTTCTGTTGAGTGATGGGCACAGGATAAGACCGTGTGTAGAAATTTAGCAGATAGATATGTAGATTTCTGGATAAGGAAATGAAGTTTATTACAAATTGAGCCATGGAAAGAGTGAGAGCAGTGAGAAATCATAACCAGAAGATTCCTGCGTCTAGTCCCCAGACTAAAAAAGGCAACTAATGCTGCAGACTAATTGGGTTCGAGTGCTTCGTACTTAGAAGAGGAAGTAGCAAGGAAGCTTGAACAGCCCAACCTAGTCGCTGATCAATACATGTTAAGGGAGAAGGGAGCATCCTCATTTTGGCGGGTTTTAATAGGCAAGTGATCTTCAATAGAGAGGTACCTAGAACCTAGTTAAGATAAAGGTTGGCTACTGTTTCCCCTTCTACACTGCAAGAGGCATGTTGATTCTCACTAGAGAATGTGTGAATATTACAAGGTAGTCTTTTTTTGAGATTCAACTTTCGCGTAACAAGCTAGAAGTCTTGACTTGACACTATTTTTGAGCCGTGATACTGAAACAATCAATAGCCCCAAGGGTCTTTTAGGCTTTCAAGAAATCCCGAGTTCAACCTAGTATTTGAAGAGAGGAGGAAAGAACAACTTAGCTCTAATCACATCTGTGTTACTTGGCTTTCCTACATCTTGACATTACCCTTTACGTGATCTAAGCATGTTGTTTCTTGGATGTTTCCCTATGATCATTTAGATGACACCAAAAGCAGTTAAGGTCATTCAAGGTGGTGCTATAAAGGTTGGGGAAATATACCTTTGCTACTTCCCTCGTGATGGTTCTTTCTTATTTCTTACCTTTTGAAGTTTTGGATGAAGTGATGAAGCTTATTAGGCAATACGAGGCACAGCCAGTTCTAAGGGATTTTAATATAGAAGTCAAAGATATTCTTTCTTTTTGTTATGAACTCGTACATTAGAGCAGTCCGCTGATTGTTTTAACAGAAGGAATGGAAGCCGCCATTGGTATAGGGTTTGCCAGTAATGTAGTACAGATCTATGATTCAAGGAAGTGCTATACTATCTTGATATAGAAAGACAGGTTCAATATTGTATGTGAAACTCCTCGTGATTTTTTTATGCGGCAGAAAATGATGGGAAACATTAGGCTTTTAGTTTAGGGGGGGTTGCTTGGTTCAGGCTACTTCTAAAAGTGCCAAGATATAAAGGCCGAGGCATGGTTATGTAGTCCCAAACTTGTATGCAATCTGCCGAATTTTTATGAGACTTATGTAATGGAACACAAAGGGGTGCTTTGGCGCAATGATAAAGTTGTTGTCACGTGACTTTGAGGTCACGGATTCAAGATGGGGAAAAAGCCTCTTGCAAATGTGCAAGGTAAAGCTGCACACAATAGATCCTTGTGGTCCGCCCTTTCCCTAGACCCTGCATATGTAGGAGCTTTGTACACTGGGCTGCCCTTTAATTAATGGAACACGATGGTCTTGACGATTGTCTTAATGAATATCCCATTAGAACCTCAAATTTATCTTTTTCAAAAAGTTATGAGTCAATTATATTCGGTTTCTCTGTGCATTGGAGTATAATTCTATCAAATGCTACTAATTCTTGTGACTCGCAAGAAATGTTGGCTCTATCACTCACACCTTTTGTGTATATTCACAAATTATGAACAGGTGTGTAAAGCTGTAGCTGCTTTTATTGTTGAGTTTTTTGCAAGTACACGGCTGTTATAGTCTAATTAGGACAAGTTGTGGTCAATTTTCATGGAAACTTGACTTAAAAAGGTAGAGTTTACACAAATTTTAACTTAGAAAATTTTCAAAAAGAACATTCAAATTAATTAACCCATGAATACATTGTTCTAAATTTAAAGAAATTAAATACTATAACAATCTGAATACAAATTTTTTGTCTTGATTGTTGTGTCACGCACAAATAAGGCTTGTAAGGCTTGAAATTGCATAACAAAGGGATTAATTGAGAATAAGATAAAATATGAATAAAGTAAAATATAGATAAAAATGAGATAAAATCACAAAACAAGATATGAAAGTAATTAGAATTAAAGTCCAATGGGCATTAGTGGAATTTTGCTAAATTTTTTTTTGTCCTTTTTGCTCTTCGTCTTCACTTTTAACCCGTAAGAGAGAACGCATGGAGCGAGATGGAGTGAGCACGGGGAGAAAGCTAAAGCAACTGGAGGAAAAGGCAGATCGGGAACATTGGGAGGAAATCCAAATTGGGTTTTCTCCGGTTGATCTTGCAGGCACCGGTGATTGGAGAGGGAGCAGAAGGTTTACAGAGAATGGGAACAAGGAAAACCGGAGATGGAAGATCGGGTGAGAGTGAATGAGGGAAGTGGAGACGAAAGTGAGATGGGGAGGCTGGAGGCGTGATCGTCGCTGGTTTCAGGCGTGGAGCTGGAGAAGGAAAAGGTAAGGAAGTTGGAGATGGGTATGGCTCCGGCTACCGACAGAAAATGAGCAGAGAGGAACAGAGGCGGGGAACGGCTGATGTCAATTTTAGCGAGGAGCGGTGGTCAAGGGTGATGGAGAACAGGGAAGATGCAGAGGTTGTCGGTGCGGTCTATTTGGCAGACTTAGGCTGGTGGAGGTGTGTCACTCACCAACGCTAGCCGGTCTGACAGAGAGATGGGATTAAGAGAAGGAGAGGGGCAGATGACGACTTGATGCCGGAGGAGGTGGGGATGATGACCTGACGCCGGTCTGAGCAATGGGCTGGGAACGTGGTGGACTGGGATGCTGTAGGCGGTGAAGCAAAAAGGAGGGGAAGAGCACGAGAGAGACTGGAGAGGAAGAGTTCTTCCTCTCTCTCGTTGCGTGGAAGAGAAGAATGAAGAAGGTGGAAGCCGGCCTGTGTTGCTGGTGAACCGAGCAGAGAAAGGAGGTAGATACGGGAGGCCGAGGATATAGGGAGGAGCTGGGAGCCGGTGTTGGAGTTCCGGTTTCCAGTTGAAAACCGAGAGACGAACAACAACAAGGGGACGAGAGAGAGCAAGCAAGGAGGGTGAGTAAGCGGGAGTTGCGGGCCTTCCCTACGGTGAAGAGATGACAAATAGAGAGGTGACGGGGGTGAAACAGAGAGAGAAGTATGGGTGATGCGGTGTTCCTATTTTATTGGGCTTTCATGCTTGCCCATATTATGCTATCTCTCTTGTGATGGTGCCATAATTTCTTGCGATGTGAGCCTTGTGTTGGCAGCATGCAACCTCCTCATATCAAGGGGACTCATAAGATCTTTTTCAAATCCGACACTTATAAGGTCAATCTGAGTATTCCAAAGTTTACTTTGATCGATCTGCAAAATAAAACCTAACTTAGAATCATCCATATCATTAATTACACATTTAATTAGTTTAATGATCATCTAACTATTAAATTTTCAAATCAATAATAGAATAATTGGTTAGAGCTAAAATTAATTTAAAATTATAAAATTAGTTATTTGGATGATCTAATCAAATGTTAATTAAAGATTATTTTAGGCAAAATTGAACACTTACATTTGTGCTCCTCTAAGTGTTGCTAACTTATGTAAGCCCTTCATCCAACAGTTGATTCTCAGGACCTTATTATTTTGGTTTTTCCATTTGTCTGATCGGATGGGGCAACTGGATGTGAAGTTTTATGCTCAGTGTTTTACATGGAATTCTGTTTAAATATTCAGAGCTCTTGTGGTTCCATCAGTTAACTTTGTAGGTGAATTTAGATGATGCTTGCAGCTAATGACAAAAATACGGTGTGACTTATGTATTGAGATATAGTCGAGTCAAGGTTTTCTTCTTCTTTTTCTTTTTAACCGTGAAAATTGACAGGACATGGGAAAATGGACGACTGTCCCTGCTCTTTTTTATTTTCTTCTTTTTCTTATTCATCTCCTTTTTGCTCTCAACCGAGAAACTTCTTTCAGAGGACCAGAAGGAGAAAAATGAGAACAAACCACTTATAAACAAAACTGCATTCTCGACATCCAAGGGATATGTGCTTATTGATTTAACTTTTAAGTATACATGGTACATTGACCGATATCCTCAAAGGTGGCGACTGTATTATGTGACTGTATAATGATGTGCTTATGGTCATCTCTGCTCAGTTTCTGTTATATGTATATGATAGTCTTCCTATCACTTCTTGGAAATTCAGCTCTCCTTCTCTCAAGCTTGTAAAAACTGCCAGGCTTATCTGGTAGACTTCATTATTAACTTCCACTTGGTTTTCAAAGCAAGTTTCTTGTTAGTTATGTTCGCTGGTAGGAAGTAAGAAGCTAGTGTTTCAAACTAATAGCTGAATCAAACCTCTGCCTTCATACCCATCCGAAGGTGACTTCTTCTCGTTTTGGGTGTGAAGAAATTCATTTACACATGATTGCAGTAAGTTATACTCGACAGAAACAATTTGATCCATTTGATTCAGTTAGAGTGGTTTCTACAATCATAAGAGAGGATTTCTAGATTTTGCATGTAATTGAGTTGCAGAAATATGATAATCTTTTCGATGAATTATTAGAAGCCGTCGACTCACACTTTACCTTGAATCTTTTTGGTCTTCCAATATCAATAGGTTGATTGTTTTGATCTTATATCTTCCAAAAGGGAAAAAGATCTTTGAGATTTCTTTCATGGATCCAAAAGAGAATACTTGGGTTCTCCTCTCCCGCAACGGGCCTAAAAGTGAAGGACCTTTCCTTTACCTATGGGGGTATGAAACACTTTTTTTTTTTCTTATTTACGGCGACAAAGAATAAAAATATCACTATATTTATATCTTTTCGTATTTCTTCTTCCAAGCGCAGGATAACCCCAAGGGATTGTGAGTTTTTTTCTACCAATTGGGTCCTTCCTTCAGCACCCCCAGTAAGATGAGGAGGTAACGATCGAAATGTATTCATTTTCTATTCAGATTTCATCTTTTCCAAAGAAGTATTCGCCACATCAAGGTGGTAGGATTCAAACCTATGGGACCCCTATCTTATTAGTCCCAAAACAGATGCATTGACTAGACTGCGCTACACCTCGTCTTCCCCCTTACAACTAGGTAGGGGCCTAAACGTAGTAAGGATTTGGGACGGAGTGGAAGAAGGGAGGAGATTCTCGAACGAGGAAAATGATCCAATTACTTTGAAAGAATTGAACAAGGAGCCGTATGAGGTGAAAATCTCATGTATGGTTTTGTAGAGTGATAGTAAGGGTGACTTATACGTCAACTTTTTCACAATCACCCCAAAAAAACGAAACTTTGCCATTATGGAGAAAGAAAGACAAAAAGAAAGAAATAGGCAAAAATGAAAAAATTTCTTGAAAAGCCTCATTCGGTTTCTAAATTGGAATATATATATATATATATATATATATATAGAGAGAGAGAGAGAGAGAGAGAGAGAGAGAGAGAGAGAGAGAGAGAGAGATCCACTTGGTTTCTAGATATCACTGCTTGTTGATCTCCTTTTTGAAATCCTCTCAAGTCTTGATGGTACAAGTGCTTTGACTTTTAATTCATTTCTTTTTTTCCATTGCCAAAAGCTGACTTTGAAAGAGAGAATCTATTTTTTCAAACACAAAGGGTATAAGAAAGAAGTCAGTGTGACTTTTAATTCATTTCTTTTTTTCCATTGCCAAAAGCTGACTTTGAAAGAGAGAATCTATTTTTTCAAACACAAAGGGTATAAGAAAGAAGTCAGTGTTGGCTAGGGCTCTCATTCTCGACAATATGATAGAGATCAAAGAAATGGTTTGCTAAACAGTGACTATCAATAGGTTGAAAGCAGTGGTGATATAATGGCTGATATCACTCCCACTTCCAACATACTTGGTTGGCCAGCTACTCTCTATATCGTATAGTTCCCTAAGTGATCCTTCTTCAAAGCACTTTAGTTATCTGAACTACCTGAACTAGTAGCTTCCCTAGTAATTAGTGCTTTTGTGAAGTTTGGTGCCATTGATTATTGTTTTTTTTTTTTTAATGACAATTGCTAAATCATCTCTCTTAACCAGGGGTGGTACCTTTAAAGGATGGGTCTCTTCTCTTATCTTCAAGCTTGACCTCATCCGATCTTGATTTCAAGATAGTTGCCTTTGCAAATAAAAGTAGAATTGCCGCTTTTCATTGATGACCAGAAGCATGGATCAAACGATGGGTCAGGTGGATTTAAGAGAGTGAGTGTGAAAAGATTGATTGTTTAGCCTTCTACCTCGACACATAAGCGAGCAAACTGGCCATCCTCCTTCCACCTCCTCCTTGTTTGTCCAGCATGGCATGTGAATTTGAAAGGACCCTCAACAATATATACCAGAAGAGGGAATAGGCCATACTAAGTCACTACACCTCGGTCCAATATTTGTTCTCGAGGGTCTTTGTTTCCGTGTACGTGTAGAAGCAAAATCTCCAAATTTATGGTAAAAATGAACCTCCATTTATCAAGGATCTCACAATCAATTGTGCATATTTCATTTGAAGCAGAGTCTATGTCAAGCAGCCTATGGGGTTTGTAAGGAAAATAGTTAGTTTGTAGTTGGAGTTGATATAGGCGGCTTAGTGCTTCACAGTGCCTGAGGAGCGATATAGCATCATCAAAGATGTGAAGTCATGAAAGTGATTAAATGAACATAAAATACATCACAGGAGAGATATAGACCCAAGAGGGTTTAGAGCAGGGCGCTGAGGTTTATCCAAAGTGAAAAGACACCTTGTTAGTTGAATCCCACTTAAAAAATTCTATTCGAAGGACTTTATCCTTCCCAAGATCGCCTGTGTTAGAGAAGCCAACACATTCTTTCTCTCTAGTCTTTTCTGGAGGGGCAAGCGGATCATTTCTCATAAAGATGATGAGCTTCAAGAGAATGATTCAGAGTTCTTGCAGAGTGGAACCATACAATACCAAACAAGAGATAGATCTTTCAAAGAAAAAGGCTTTTTTCGAATAAGCCAATTCATTTGGGATCCTGCAGACCCATTCTCTTTCCTATTCAAAGATCGGCCCTTTGTCTCTGTGTTTTCACGCCGAGAATTCTTTGCAAATGAAGAGATATCAAAGGGTCTAAAGAAGCTATGATCGAGAAAGCAAAGTCCGACTCTACTAAGTAGAAAAGCTAGGTAGCCTATGGGATCTCTCAACCTGATAGGACTTTACTAGCAGTGAGTTGGTTCCACCTATTCAAAGATTCAGCTGGACAGGTATGAGGCATTCTTCTGAGATCAGACTTGATTGGCCTATGACAATTCTATGGAATCGTGCAGGAAAGATTCGAAGAATCTAGTTATACCATTACATTATATTGACAATTCCAAAAAACACCCCATACTATGAGCATAGTATGATGGCAATCAGGCGGGTATGCCCCTATCGTCTAGTGGTCAGGACATCTCTCTTTTATGGAGGCAACGGGGATTCTCAATCTCTCTCTCAATTCAAAGATCCAGGATTTGAATTGATGTCGTTTCATTGATTCCTTCTAAAGATTTCATTTCAATTGGAATTTGGTTATTCGTGATGTACGATGATCCCTCCCTCTTAAGCATCCATGGCTGAATGGTTAAAGTGCCCAACTCATAATTGGCAAATTCATAGGTTCAATTCTTGCTGGATGCATGCCACCAAGAACTAGAGATCACCCCTTTCATTCTGGGGTGACGGAGGGATCGTACCATTCGAGCCTTCTTCTTCTTTTTTTTTTCATGCTTTTCCCAGAGGTCTAGAGAAAGGAGCAATCAATAGCATTTCCCTAATCCTCCCTTCCTGAAACAAAAGGAAGAAGGTATCATGAATAACAATATCTGATATATCAAATCAATTCATCATCAAGAATTAAATAGTATAACATGGAAAGAGCTTTTATCCATATCAAATCTAAAATGAAATTCTTGATTGGAGTTGCAAGTGTAAAGTGCAGGTGATATTTGATTGGCTAGAGAAAGTTTCTAACTACCATTGCCTATAGTTTTTTTTTTGTTATATATATAAAAGAAATTTTACCATCCGTACTTTTGCATGGTGAAGGAGAGCCTTTTGGGCCAACAATAAAATTATCATCACGTGACTTGGAGGTTACGGGTTTGAGGTGTAGAAATAATCTCTTGCAAAAATGTGAGGTAAGGGTAGTATATATTCAAGAAAAAGGATGTATGGGTCCACAATTTTGTATGTTGTCAAGAATCCAAGATGTTTATCTGATTTAGCCTCAGTTAAATGTCTTCGATGGAAAAGTTAGACCTATGGGAAATTGTGAGGCCTTCATTTTCATTTCCAGGCCTTGTTGTAAGAGGGATGGTATTTTTACAAGTTCAGGACGCCCTAGAATGAAAATCAAGGTGTTGGAGATTTCTGAATATGTAGACATGACTTCTGGTTAAATTAAGGCATTGCTTTTTCATACAACCTCTTGCTTCATAAAAAATGCAAAACAGTGGGCAAGTAGCCTTTTCATTAATACAAGCCTGTTTTATTTGGCAGAAACTCTCTCTCTCTCTCTCTCTCTCTCTCTCTCTCTCTCTCTCTCTCTCTCTCTCTCTCTCTCATACTGTGTTGTCAATAGAGATGGAACCCATCAATATCACTATCATGATCCACTTACATATCCTCTAAAATGTTCCCCTGTAGATAGTTAAGTAAAGGTATATTAATCTTATGATTTTATTTTTTTAATGATAGCACACTCAGTCCAACATACCCTTTATAAGTCTCGACCCCGTGACCTTCATGATACGAGATTCTCTGCGCCACTATGCCACACTCATACACCTATAGCTTGTGCAGTTCTAATATATTAACCCCTTTTTAGTATTAAACATGTAATTTACTCGCTGTGGTCTGCTTCTTCCTCGAACCTCACATATATAGGAGCTTCGTCCATGTGACGACCCGGGTTTTCCCATGCATTTTTAAATGCAATATCTAATTCCTAAGGCGAGATGCATCCCTATTTGAAAACCATTCTATAAAGACCATGCAATGCAGCGAAAAACCTTTAGTTTTAAACTCATTTTTGAAAACCCCTAGTGTCATTTGCCTTTACAACAACCAAAGTAGTTTTTGAAAAACTTCAGAAATCATAAATATTTTTCCCCAGGTCTTTCCAGTCATAGCACATAGCCCAACTGTAATTAAATACAACTTCATGTCCAAAGAGTTGAGAGTTTACTTACATGTATAACATTCTTCTTTTTGATTCACTTGCTCGTAGCACTAATATCTCCTGAGACGTCTTCTATTTATGAGTGGAGCTATCCTGAAAAATGTTAAGGATAGGGTGAGTATATACTATACTCAGTAGGAGTCTATCACTACTAATTTTATAATGCATGCGATGTTTTAAAATCATATGCTCTTTCCAAAATATGTGCATGTCTGAATACTCAAGTTCAATATCGATATTAAAAATCCGTTGTCAAACTGAAATACTAACGACTTAAAGAAATATCATAATCCAAGTTGAAAGTATCATATATCATAATTATAAAAATATGCATCAGATGCCCAACTGAATCCAACTCATGGATATCTATCATGGTATGGTCAACCAACCTCATATCATGCCATATGCAATGCACGTAAATCATCAAACCATAGGGTCCACTATGCCCACGACCTCCTCGCCGTGTGGTCCCCGGGTACCTGAGGACACTCGGTCATAGCCTCCACGGGGCCTATGACACGTCTTTGTCGTAAATTATGCAATTCATGAAATTGGTTGCAAAACATGCATGAAATGTATAAAATCTGCTCATGCTAGTATTGCATTCAAAGTCATAACCCTGCTTAGAAGCCTGACAGCCTAGAAACACACCCGGCCTAGAAGCACTCGGACTTAGAAGCCTTGTCAGCTCTCTCTGGCCCGCCCTCGTCGGCCCGCCCTCATCAGCCCGCCCTCATCGGTCAAGGCTACACTTATCATGCAACCTATGCATGTAGCACATGTCTTGGCAATACATGCACAATGTATTTTTCAAAACCTATCCTCTTTGGGTCCCTCACAACTGCCTGGCCCTCGGCACTCTAGCGTCTTTTGGCAACCCTCAAGGACATGCAATTTTTCAAGAACTTAATGCTCATAAATCATGCAATGTATGCAATAGTTTGCAAAACATATCTATGCATAATGTATATGCAATTATTTACAAAACATGTCTATGCATAAAGCATTTATCACATGCATGCTAAACAAGTCATATACTTAAAACATGTATTCGCAAAACAATCATAGTTCTTTTAAAAGAATCTAGTAGCAATAGAGCACCTACCTGGCTAGGTCGCGCTAACCCTTTTGTCCTCGAACACTCCTGATCATGGTTTGGGGAATCAATGTTAGTTTGGCCTATCTTTTATATGTTTTAAAGTAATTGGTCTTTTTACTTAGGAATTAGGGGTCCATCCCTATGCCTATGGGTGTCCTAAGGTCCTAATTGGGCCTTGGTATCCTCAGTTTTCCAACATTCTAGTGGCTACACGCCACCATCCTATTCTAAGGATCATGCTCACCTTTGATTGGGCCTTGATAAGAGATTTTATAGTTTGGATGTGTCCGCGTCGTCGACACGGACACAACGCCTTTTGCGGCGCCTCAATTGGAGCTATAGATCTCAAGTTATAAGCGTTTTAGTGTCATACGTACATAGGAGTCTTAAAAATAAAAAGACGGAATGCCAGGGCGCTGCGCGCCTGCGACGTGCGCCCCGGCTTCCTTAAGGAACCAAAAAACCCACGACGCTAGCGTACTGTGCGCCTGCGATGTTTGCCTCAGCGGGCGTGTCTGTAGACGTGCATAACTTCCCGCCCGTCTTCCTCTTTAGCGGGCACGTCTACGAACGCGCCCGTTGGTTTCCTCTCAGACGCGTTCAACGCGTCTCGTCCGTCTGGGGCGTTTCAGTCGTTTGGGGACTGGGGCGTCCTTGGGATGCCCTGGTTCGTCCCTAAGGAACCAGTGCGGCGCTGGGGATGTCCCAGGGTCCTTGGTGACTCCCTAGAGGCCTATTCCTCATGGATTTTCATGCAAAAACCTAGGGAAACTGAGCTTAGGACTATGGGTGAGATGGGTTTGGAGAGTTTTTGGGCGTACCTGCTTCGTGGCTGGTTTTCTCTCCACATTTTCTCTTCTTGGTCACTGCTCGTCAACGGTTTTTACTCAACGTTTTGGGCTGCCATTAGAGGCGCCCAAGAGCTCTATTTATAGAGCTAAGAGAGGGTTCTAGAGGGGGCTCTCACCACCTTTGAATGGTGGTGGAGAAACCTCCAGAATGGCGGTGATTTCCCCTCCAATCACTGCCGTTCTAGAACTCTCTAGGAGGTGGAAGATGAAGGGTGCCCGTATCAAAACGGGCCCCTGTGTTTTGCAGTTAAATCCGTTTTTGTAAAAATTACAGTTTTGCCTATGAACTTCAAAAGGTCATAACTTGCTCATTTTAACTCTGTTTTGGGTGATTTTGGTCTTGTTGGATTTGTTTTTCTGAGACGCAACTAATGGTATCATTTTTAGGACCAAGTTTCCGAGTTCAGTCAAGGTGACTAGTGAAATGACCAAAATGCCCTTATCTTCAAAATTGAACTTTTTATGGGATTTTAATATTACAAAAATTGGGGTCATTATAGTCCACCATGACTACCCTTTACATTTCAATAATGGCTCTCAATCACATTAATTAAGTAATTTGGTGTATACTTTAGCTGCTCCTACATCCAGTCAGGTAAATCACATGTTTATTAGCGGCAAAGGGGCTGATATATCAATTCTTGGGGCTAATATATCGCAGCCAGTTAGTATTCATGAACAAAAGAAAAAAATGATAGGATTGGCAGTGGGGAGAGTTAAACCCATGACCCAACCGGGTGAGTTAGGATAGCAAATTAGTCATGGGCATATGTGATGGGGCAAAAGTTTGTCACTAGAAATAGACCACGAAGTGGGGCAAGTAGACGCGGAAATTACGTCGGTTGACCTGCATTTTTATAAATATTTATATATTGTGCTTTAGTTTAAAAAGAGTACATTTTTATAAAATCAAATACATAAACTTTTGACCATGAATTCTCTTTTATTAGGTCTCTTTAACTTTTAGGAGGCCTGCAATCGGAATTTTTCTTGCTCATTTCAAAAAGAAAGAAAAAGATAAAAAGCAAAAGTAACACCTTCATTCTCATGTAGAAATGACAATATTGACCTACCCTACCCCATATAGCAGGTTGGGTCAAGGTAAATTTTTCACAGTATATCCCACCCTGTAGTGAATTGCAAATCTTAGTAACCCATGTTAAGGCGGGGCAAGAAAAATAAATCATGGGATAATATGAGGCAGGTAAAAACTTATCCCAACCCATTGTCATTCCTAAAATCTAACTTGGACTGTCCAAGGGATCTTGAGAATTGTCTTGGTTCAGTCTATTCAAACTTGAAATCTTAAAGTAAAAGTCCAGTGAGAAATGACATTTGAATTGGCTTTAAGTACTAATACAACTCAGTAGCGGTCTTAGCTCGACACATGTCCCTTAAACCATAATTAAGGCACTCAAACAAACTATGGCTTTTCCATAACGCTTCTGCTAAAGCAAGCCAAATATCATTTCTCATAGTTCAAAATATAGTCATGGAATTGGGGAGAGGTAATTTTAGTGAAAAGTGCAGGCGACATTTGATTGGCTAAAAAAAAAATAGTTCTAACTGCTATTTCCTTTAACTTTTTTTAACCAATCAAACATCACCTACTCCTTGCACCTGTATTAAATAGCTGAAATTAACAATTAACACTATCGTGGGATTATTTTATATTTACATGTCAGATTCAAAATAGATCTGATGGTGGCTGTCATCGTCATCAGACAAAGTTAATGATTTTGTCCCATCATCAACCGTAGATCCTTTCGTGCCACAACTCACCCACTTCCCCAACGATTCCGGCCAAGTATGTTTATCTGTAATTGTTATACGATGCTAGGGAGGCTTTGATCAAGGATCCAAGACAATAATTTGCTAGGCCTTGCTAGGGATGTACCATAGATAACAAACCGGGACAATATTATCCATGGACAGTTGCATTATTCCCTGTTGTTGATTAGCTGAGCTAAACCATAATGAAAAATGAAATTCGATGGGCATGCAGTATTTAAACATTAGAAGTTGGCCTCCAATAACATGGAATAAGATCAGCATTGGAGAAAAAGATTTAAAACATGGGATAAGATCACATCCATTGGATTGTTTTATCCACTGTTTGTTGGGGGAGAATTTAATGTATGATCTATCACAAGATTCACAGCCAGGTGTAGCAAATAAATGGTCCGGATCCGTTTGAAAACTGAATCTATTAAACAACACCTATGTATTTCTTTCCATAAATAACTAAATTTCTAAATCTTGGTGTCAGGCCAAACTAGATGGATGTATCAGATCTTCCAATGGTGGGGCTTAGCTAATGTGCACTTTGTTACAGTTGAAACTCAAAAGAGTTTTGAGGAATTATATGATGCAACTGTAAGACATATTCATTAGTGACTACTTTTCTCCCTCTTTATTTTGCCTCATCCGAGATGGAAAATAAAATATGTAACCATAAAAGTCCCAAAATACACCTGACACTCCATTTGTTTTGGCTTCATAAGGTCCAAAGCTGAATGACCTAGAGATATATAATACATCTAAGATTTGGTATCTAGCACTTCTGAAAAGAGGAAAAATCAATAAACGGCATGGATGAGGAGAAAAGTTGAGAAAAATGGGCCTGGTTCTACTTTTGAGTATGCATGCTATGCAATCGTGATGAGACTGATTGTATCATATAATTCCTCTAAGTGTTTCACTCTACACTTGAATAAGGATGAGGAAGTGTCACGCTGCGGAAAAATTCAAATTTTTGGGGTTCTAAGACACGACGTCACATTCCAAATAAAAGCCAGGATGAAAAGGACTCCTATCCTGGTAAGCACCAGGCAAGACATGAAACAAACTCTCTGATAATTTGGGTACCCATTCTTATTCCCCCACATACATACATACATACATACATACATACATACATACATACATACATATTAAAATTGAAGAAAAATGATGTTTTGGCTCACTTTTTTATATTTTTCATTGATCCAAGACGTTTTAGTGTCCTTCTATGGTTGTAAAATAAATCTTAAGAGAGTTTTTTCATTTACACCGTCCATTGTATGACTGCAAGAGGCTAAAAAATAATGAAGGCATTATATTTTTTTTATTAGAAATGAGTCCTGGTACCAAGAACAAGTGACTGAGGCCAAATCATATGAGCATCATGGGTCAATGAAAAATGCAAAAATTTGCCCAAATAGAATTTTTCTTCGATGCATATAAATACATTCGTGAAGAAAAACCCATTAATATCTTTATGACGAGAGACAGGAGTGACTTTTAGTCTTTCTAAAATGCAATAATAGCTATCGTAAAGTATAAAAGAAAATAATTAAATATTAAAAAAAGGACTCACCTCCTTAGTAGATTTTTGGTCAATACTAGGTATTATTGCTTTACATTAAAGTAATGTTTTTACAAGTGTAAATAAGGTAAGAATATCATTTCCTTAAATGTTATTGTTGAAACTATTATATAAATTTCTTTTTATGTTAAATTATTATATAAAATTTTGGATATTAATAGTTAAATTCTACATAAATGATATTTTTTCTTTGAGTTTTAGGTACCAAGTTGCATGTTTTCTAAGTAGTAAAATTTTAATTTTTTTAAAAATAGCAAATTATTTGCAAAGCTGTTTATCTCGCCACTTGTCGTGAACTCCGGGTGTTTGAGACAAGACAAAAACCTTGTTTGGGACATGATGAGACAAAATTTTCATATCCCCATTTTTTCGAATGCTCACTCCTACACTTGAATACGACATAGCATTTAACAAATTTTTATTTTCAGTTCTTCTGCCTTGACATTGAAAAATAATCTAAAAAGGTACAACTAAAATAGACTTCAGATTTGAATTATTTGAACTGTTCATCATGTTCAGCTTGCCCTATTCAGAATGTAAATAAAAAGTCATTCCTATTAGAGGCTTCTAGATAGTAGCTTTTTTAGTTAAAAATTTCAATGGACATTATTTAATAGCAAAATAAAGGCATAACTAAAATCATCCAATGGTTATGAAATTTGGTAACTAGTAATCTAACGCAAGATCAACATAACTAATCGATCCAATCATCCAAATGAGGGCCAAATATGTAGTATACTTTTACATGTTCGAAAATCATTTTCCTTCTATTTTGGATTGCCCAATTTTCTTGACAATTTTATCTCCTACAAAAGGAGGTTATGGCACTTTTGCAATTTTTGTGTGAAAGGTAAGAGAAAGTAGAATTACAAGTAGGTTGGCACAAAAAAGAAGAATAAGAAAAAAGAATTACAAGCATGGAGAATTGCATTGCGATAGGGTCTTTTTCTTTTTGGTTATGTGCATGTAGATCTAAGTTTTTTATTATTATCATTTTCCGAAGGATGTAGATTAGGCTAAGCATCAAATTTCATACTTCCCTTGTCATGCATGCCGATAGTTTTTTTTTTTTAAATCCAAGTTTTATCAACGTGCTGCTTCAATGGCTCGATATGAAAGATAACCAGCTCTATAACTTTTGGTGCCATATCTTCCAAAAGCAAGTCATGTACCGCCTGGTTCGTGACCCTTGCTACATCTGCCGCTACATAATTAATTTTGCAAACCTATTTTTCATGCATTCAAGTCTTTTATCATGTTCGAAATAGCGTATATATAGTCTACATACCAAATTTGTGCCTACTAATGGCTGATGCTATATAAGCCCTCAAAATGTACTACATGTTTCAGTGGTGCCTGAGATGAAGTGAAATGGCTCAAGATGAGAACTGACTTGAGATGACCTAAGTTGAATTAAGATAACACAAATTTGGCATGAGATGAAATAAGATGACCAAAAATTCATCTTAACAGTGAGTTAAGATAATTTTCATCGATCAATTCAATTCAATTGAGTTGAGATGATATGATTTTCATCTCATCTCAAGCATGACTAAGAGTGATGTAGCCCATCTCATCTCATCTCAAGTCTGCTCACTCCAACTAAAGCTCGGTTAACATCCTATTACATATTTTTCAAAAGAGAAATGCTATTAGACTAAGTTTTCAAACTGACTCCATGATCTCACGTAGTTAAGCTCTATCTTTGTATGATCTAACCCAATCACCTTGTTTGGCTTACTGCATATAGGCTATCTGCAAAGTATGCATCCATTGGACGCTCTAGCCATTAGCTTTTTCAATAGAAATATCCAATCATAATGATTCAAACACTCAAAATAGCATAGTTAAAATCCTCAAACAGTTACAAATTTTGGTGTCCGGCCAATCTAAAGCAGGTTAAACAAGATGGACGATAAGATCATCAAAATGTGGGGCTTAATTAGGAGGGGGAGGTAGCATTTCTCGTTCCAAAATAAGCATGGATAAAATGAAATGAAACTTTCTGTGAAACATGTTTCGGGTACGACATCATACAAGGTATAAATATTCATGTCAGCTGCTTCTACTTTTACCATCATAAGTTGAGAAAAAGTTTACCTGCTTGTTACGACAAACACATCGGCGACAACCCCATCTCCCCGAAAACATACTTGTTTTGTACAAGGCTTAATAGTTTTAATGGATCTGTCTCCTCTTGTTGTATATGTTACTGTCAATCACTTTCCTTTCACAGGAAAAAGGGACGTGCAGGGACCATGTAATACATCAAACACGTGACGCATATGCTGTCTTTTTGCTAAATTTTTTCAGATCCAACGCGTTCATCTTATTTGGACCCTTGTTTTTTGTTTGGCCATGAAAAATCATATCAAGTGGATACTCCTAACTTCTATTTATATTTCATTTAAGTGGTTGTGATTTAAATTACAAAGACATATAAGGCTGCAAGCATCTAATAGAAGTAGTTTTTGGTGTGGGAGTAATCTAATGATTTTCCTAAAACATGAATGAGTTAGATTTTCTGAAAATCAAGCATAAAATTATAATATGGAAGCATCTAAGCTAGCTTAGGTCAATCAACACCCACTTGGCTTGTTCAGATCAGGATTAGGAGCAGGAAATTTTTTAACTGAGTAGGCTAGAAGTAAAAGAATCTTTGACCTGAGCAAAGCTGGGGTCGAGTTATGGATAGAAAAAAAGCATTAGGATCAGGTTAGAGTGACTCAAAAATCAACCTCACCTCATCCAAAGTCTATGCTTCATTTGGTTGCGATTGTTTATTCTTAAAACTAGCAAATTTAATGCTCACAGTTATCCATCTACACAAGGTAGGGGTGAGAAAGACAAATGGATACATCTAGAAATCAGATGTCCTGCGTATGCATCTTTGAATATACACACACGCACACATGTGCTATGGAGCCTAATGTAGTCTGACTCACCCTATGTTATGTGATTTTAAATGATCTTCATCAACTGTCCAATCAGTGAATGTAGATGAATGGCTAATGAAGGGCCTAACATTTTATATATGCTTGAATTATTAGAAATGTTCGAGCAAAGTAATATTTATGTTGATGTAATCATTATTAAAGCTTTTATGGTCTTTTATTCAATGGTTGATGATTGAAGCTATGTTTGGAGTAGCTACCATGTAACTAAGTTGTGGACCTCATAACACCACACAATTAAGTTGTGGACCTCACAACACCACACAATTTCTTTATTTTTGTTCCAAAAGGCATTAGCTTTTGCACTTCCACTCCATAGTTTTAGAACTCGGCGAGGCAACTCATAAACCACTTGGGTTATTAGCAAATCAAATGAAGTAGTTGACTGTTTAGCGGCTTTATTTGTTTTTCTTTTTGGACGATAGATGCACATACCCATGCATGGCCTCAAACCCTCGTTACCATAGTTAGAGACTTCTTGCATAGCTTGTTATGGTGCAACAAACTAAAATGCAACTGCTAGGACTGGACAGCACAACCTCCGAGAGCTCATTTAACTCTTTAATTGCGCAACCTCTGATTAAAACGCAAGAGTTGGATCAGTTAAGGTGACTTGTATTTGAGATAAGGCTTTGATGATGAGGAGGAGTTAGATCAAGTTAAATTAACTTGCATATCTTTCGAAGAAGGCGAGTTTTCAAGTTTCTAAACTATGGTCAATCCACTTAGAACCGAGTCGACCCGTCCTTGCCAAATCGAGCCTCAGGGATAACAAACTTTCTCCCAACGGGCAAGCAGCCCAGGTACAAACTTTGTTCAAACAAGGTACTTTATCACTGCATATAAAAGGGGTGCTCATTTTGGTCCGGACACCCCTTCTTCCATTGCCATCAGTAAGAGACAAGGGAGAGAAGCAAAAAGAGATCTCCACGTAGCCGGGACCGTAACTTTTTACGTAGAAGGTGGAAATTGGCAGGTACTCCTGCTGTACTTTCTTTTGGCGTCAGTGAGTTGAAGTTGAACTGAAAACAAAGGCATCGTCGCCATTCACCAGCACCCACAAGTTGAGCTGCAAGACGCTTTAAATGATGGGCACTATCCTTGCACTGCATCAGGTCTTTTATTTCACCACCTTATGGATTGAGTTCGGATAATGGCATTTAAAGGCATTAGTCCGTATCACCGAGTCCGATCCTTTATCTTCCTCCAATAATTGGTGGTAGGAGAAGAAAGAGTGATTCAAAATGCTTTTACGAGAGAGACGGAGAGCAGGCTTTTATTGCACACTTGGTGCAGGCAAATTGTTGGATAGAAAGAAAGATTTCTTGACTTACACGATGGACAGTGGGAAGGGAGTCTTTGGGGCAATAGTAAAAGTTGTTGTGCGATTTTGAGGTCATGGGTTCACAGCATGAAAACAGCATCTTACAAAACATAAGATAAGACTATGTACTTTAGGCCTTTGTGGTCCACCGCGGATAGGCAGGAGCTTAGTGCACCAGGTTACCCTTGTTCTTCTTTATATGATAGACAGTGGAGATCTAGAGAGAGAAGCACCAACTTGTAGGTGCCATGTTCTTTATAGATTACCCCATCTTGCTCGCGAGACTTGTCCAACTTTAGAAGTGCCCCTATTGGGATTTAGTGATAATTAAGGAATCCTCATAATGGGTGGCTGGTAAGTAGCAAAACAAAAGAGAATTCCATGGTAAAGAAATGATATCACCTCCAATTTTCAGCATTTCACCCTTACTATTTGTCTGTTCAAGAAAAGACAGAAAAGGTGGAAGAGGGTGAAAGTATCATTTTTTCTTATCTGAATTTGTTTTCATACTTATGAAACTAGAGCAATTTGAAGAAACAGTGCATACTTCCTAATCTCTTTCTTCTTTGCCATGCAACACAAATGCAAGATAAGGATTATCATGGATTCTATAATTAAAAGGTATTTTTTCATGAGAAAAAAATTGGCAATGAATATAGGCTGATTCCCTGAAGATAAAGGGCAGCCTAAGTGCATGAAGCTCCTGCATATGCCAGTTCGGGGAAGGTACGGACTATAATGGTCAATAGTACGCAACCTTACCTTGCATTTTGCACCTGGAACCCATGAGTTCAAGGTCACACGACAACAACTCTACTGTCGCACCGAGCCTCCCCTTCTCATGTTGATTCCCTGAAGATGCTAAGTGCAAACTAAGTAGTGATGATGACGTTGAGAATGGAAAGATCCTGATCCCCTAGCTGGAGAAGGTGTGGGCAGAACCAATCTTAGAAGTCAAGTTTCCTCTCACTAATATTGGTGCATTGGTTTTTTCTTTTAATGTATTTTCCTTTTCAGGGGTTTGAACTCCCTGCTGTCTCCTCCATTGTTGAAACTTGAAAACTAATGCACTATGATGGAATCTATATCATCTTGGTCTTGAGCCTCTTTCTTTCTTTTAACAATGGCATCATTACAATTTGGGAAAAAAAAAGAAGGGATAACAATGGCATCATTACAATTTGGGAAAAAAAAAGAAGGGATAACAATGGCATCATTACAATTTGGGGAAAAAAAAAAGGAAAAAAGAAAAAGATGACAACTTGAAAGTTTGTGCTGTTTGATTCAAACTGGGAAATATAGGAATAACTTAAAGTTTTCTAGATGGAATAACATAAAGTTGAAATTTCTTTATGAAAATCACAATTTGCCCCCTTTATCTTTGTTAAATATAACGTTTACTTGCCAATAGCCAGTGCTCACTGCTTGCTAATTTTTTTCCGCAATGGTTTTATTGTTCTTTATGACAATCATGGATCAATCATAGAGATACAATGGTTTCTATGGTGGCAGAAAACAAGGATAATGTTTATTGCTTGCGACAAAGGAAAGAAAAGTAAAGAAATTATGGTAATTGTGATGGACAAAAGGTGATAGGAGGGTGATTCTATCGTTCTTTTGCCGATTGACATGTCTCTAACTTGAATAATTCTTAATTAGCTGGTCCTACACTCATTTCCCATCCATTTCCTTTAATAAAGAAGAAATTTAAACCCTCATTGCTGCTAATCAGCCACTTAAAAGTCCTTAATCTCTATGTTTCCTCACAATTTCAATTAATAAAACCAAGTAACTTGAGCATAAAATTAGTTTCCGCATCTTCCCTTCAATGTCCCCTTTCTCCCTCTACGCAGTATAACTGAATAAAGCGGACCATGCTTAAAGGCCTTGATCCCTCTTATTGTTTTGGTAGAAGATCAAGAAGTGCCACTTGGTATGGTACTTCCTAAGTGTTAAAGGTCTTACACAAGGAGGTGCTTGCTATTATACATACTTAATCTTGAAAAGGTAACATGCTATTCTTTTAATTTTTATTTTGAATGGTAACCCTTTTGATTTAAGTATAAAAAATATCACCTTCTTTTGTATTATATCTGTGGAACTGCAACAGTAGTTCAATCTGGAAGCCCTCACTTCAAACTGGAAGGGGCATCAATTCCAGATTGTCGTATGGATGATTATATATGTGCTGAAACCAAAGTTGCACTTCCTTTACAAAGCATTTATCAAGATACAAAGTTCTGAAGAGATTGTGTCTCAGTAAGTAGTCTATGTTAGGAAGCTTCCGTTCTGCTGGACATGTTTTTATACCATTCCCGTGGAACACGACGAACTTCGAACCCAACTTACCAAAAGGCATGGCGAAAGAAATAGATTGCAAAAGAGATAAAAGTCTGCTTGATGCTAAGAATTTTGAGTCATTTGATAATCGTGTCATAGAAGCAACAAGATTTTATGCCTTCTCGCCTTGCTATGAACAGATTCTGTGTCATGAATACTAATATGATAGTGCAAATGATCTTCAAGAAGATAGACTATGAAAGAATTTGCTTTGCTACACTAGAAATTGAGAATAATGAAGAATAATCCTTCTTGCAAATAATGCAAAAGAAGATGAGTCAACCCGTTTTTAGAGACCACATTTTTGTTCCTTTAAGAATGGTCGTAATGGGTCTTAACTGGATGGCATCTTTTACATGGCAGCCAAATTCAATGGATCAGCCTAGTCGGGTGGGAACTTGCTGGAGTCCAAGCAGGATGTGAATCAAACGATGTTCGCTTGATATCTATGATGTTAGAAAGGAACAAATGCTTACAGTCGTTGTATCATTAAAATGAGAAATAATTAAATGATTACACTAATCCAATTATCGGAATTATCCAAGTACTGCTGCTTGAGTTAACTCCTTTCGGCCTCGGTCGGTTTTTGTCTGTAATTTTGCTATTTGCCTCCTTAATCCTTTACATGGTGAGAATTTTGAGTCCCTCGTAAAACAATTTGCTCGGAGCTGTACACTCTTGATTGTCCATTTAGAGCTTACGATTGCCTGTTTACTTTACTTCATAGTAAAGTAAGAGTATGGAATCTCTTTTGTTTCAAAAGGTTACAGCACAAAGGGCAAGGATTATCTCCAAGGATTTGTCTAGTTACTTTCAATTATGGTGACTGCAGAAAAATGAGAAGGGTGGGGGAGTGGGGAAGAGAAAGTTGTTGAGTGGTTGATGCCACTAGTTAGGAAGTTGTTTTTTTTCTTAATCTGAGTACCAAAGCCTTCTACCTCAGTGGTGCAAGGAGCCTTTCACTTAGGTGACTAGGGTTCAAGGTACATATAGATGCGGGTGTTTAGCTATGAAAAAACCAGTCTGTTTCTTGTAATTGAGGTTAGAAATTTTGAGATTAACTAAAGCCGACTGTTTCTTGTGATTGAAGTTAGAAATTTTGAAATGGTGGACCTAATAAACCGCAAAAATGAGGTGCCCTATGAGGACTTTGGCCTAGCATTTTTCAATATATAATGGATAAATTCTAGCTTGGAAAATATGAGCCAGCAAAAGTGACTATATGGCCAAACTTTCTAATGATCCAGACCATCTATTTGGCATGTTGCTCGATGGACGTATGGGAAGTCAAAAAAACATCTCAGTTGTGGCATATGCGCGGGAGCTTTGTTCACCAGAGCTTCCCCTTATATTTTTGAATACAAAATTAGAGTTAAAAAACTTGGAGAAAGATGATAACCAAATAATCACAAAGGAGAGAAAAGAAAGAGAGAAGTTTTGCCTGATTCGGCTATAAACGTACCCTCATAAGTAAACACAATCAAAGAAGATTGAGAGTCTGGCGAAGTCCTAAACCCAACTTAATACTCAAGATTTCTCTTTCCAACCCCAAACTCTCTGCATAAAGCATTCACAACATAAAGAAAAACACATCCGAAATTTATAGGCTGAAAATGCCCCCGAGACCAAAGTCTTTTAGAACTTCTGTTTAGGGTTGTTCTTTCGTTTTTTTTTTTTTTTCTGAATTTTTTATGTTGTGAAATAAAAAGAATTCAAGAAAAACAAATATATAAAAAAACTCAAGTTGTCCAAACGGCCCCGGCTGTTCTCCAATTTAATTCGAGAGAACTCATTAGGTTTGGATGATTCGAAGAGTTGGCCCTAGTTGCACTTTTGCCCACTCATACTTTTCAAATTAAATAAACATTATCTATTACGTAACAATCCATGTTCTACTTGCTGATTAGATGAATAATGTAGCCAAGTTTTTTCTTTTAATGATAAGTTGAGTTCTATTAACTAGAAGAAAAACTACAAAATATGTCTAGGCACAGGGGTGCTTGAGAGTCTTCACTCAATGCGGTACAGATAAAGATTGTCGGGTCTTCATCCAGCTATTTGTTCTTGGCTGGCTGCCCAGCTAGCCAATTGATCCAAATATATATTTACAAACAAACAACTTTTTATGCAAGCCCCACTACTGTTTGTGTCAACTTTCTTTAGACAAAGATGCCCTCTTGGTAACTTTCAGACAATGTCACTTTAGTCCCCATAACTTTGCTCCTAGAACCCCTCAATAAATCAGTTTCTGTACGAGAAATACCAAGCAAAAGAGTTTACAAGTAATTATTGACTAGCTTATCATAAGACCTCTTGTCAGTACGTGGAAGGAGTTACCTTTCAGTCATTTCATGATTTGCAATGCCTAATGGGGATATATCCTGTAAATCTGAGATTTGGGAATTTCCAGACAAAAATTCCTTTATCCCTCTAAAAGTCCTTGTCACCTGAAATCAAAACCAGGTCTATTCCTATCCTCACTGCCAACAAACTTGGAATTGCAGGTAAGCAGAAGGGCATTGCAGTAACTCTATCTCACCATATCTATCCATTTGATTTGCTAGAGTTGTCAAAATTAAGAATTTGGGCTAGTATTTTAATAGCTCCTGTCAAAATCTTCAAAAGTTGGCTAACCTTTTAGCCATTTCATGATTTTCTATGCCTAATTAGGGTAGATTGTGCAAATGAGGGATTTGGTATTTACTGCAAAATATCCTTTTCTTTCCCTTAAAAATTCTTGTCCCCCTCAAATGAACACCAACAGCTGACTTGTCCCTATTATTAATTCCTACCAACAAACTTGGAAAATTGCAGATAATGCAGAACGGCATTACAGTAGCTCCATTTCCACCAAATCCATCTGTTTGATTGCAGATTTGTCACAGTAGAACTACTTCCTCAGAGGATCCAAACTAATAACCCATTAACCCAAAACAGGCCAAAACACCAGTGCCAGAAAAGAATCTGGCGCTTATATTCCAAAAGATACTCTCACTTATAACAGTTCCCAGGCATTCTAATCCCCTCAAAACAAGCAATTTAACAATGGCCACTTTCCCAAAGAACCCAACAAAATAGCTAAGGCCGCAAGTCATGCAAATTGTGAAGCTCTTAAAGCGAAGGGAATTAAGAACTATTCTTTTTACTGCATCTCACCCCTTAAAGCACTTTCAGTTAAAACCCCTTCTTTTTTAAGAATGGGTTGAGCTCAGAACCATGTAAGAAGAAAAGCAACAGTGCAAAGACACCCAAAGTACCACTGCTGTCTCTTCTTGGCCTCTCTCTCTCTAAATTGACAGGCTTCAGAGTACTATACACCAAGCTGGCATGGTCCGAATGGCAGGTGTCGGCTTTATGCAACACTGCAACAGGAGGCAGCTTCAGCAAAAAGACCAGAGAGTTGGAACAAGCAAAATAAATTACTCATCTTTCCCCAGCAGTTCTTTGAAAGGTTCGTTCACCTTGAAAACCACCTTCTTTTGTGCCCCACCAGAAGCCATGAATGGAAAGTAAACAGGTGAGATGGAGAGGGGTTCAAGTTCTTTGGCTGTGTCAGGGGCGTCTGGTTCAACTGATTCTCTGAATGGATTGAAGTTTGGGAAGAAGATCTATTTTGAAGATGTGGGTGTTGGAGTTTCTGGAAAAACCAGTGGTGGGTCCTCGTCGGCCGCCAGTTCTGAGATGCCGGCGGCGGGAAAAAAGGGGAGGGGGGTTGTTGCTGCAGGACAGCCACCAAGGTGTCAAGTTGAAGGGTGCAAAGTGGATCTGACTGGTGCAAAGGCTTATTATTGTAAGCACAAAGTTTGTGGGATGCACTCGAAGTCTCCTAAAGTGATTGTTGCTGGTTTGGAACAGCGATTTTGTCAGCAGTGTAGTAGGTCAGTTAGATCTTTGTCTTATTTGTCGTTATGATTCTGGTTTTGTGGTAAGCTTTGTTTTCTCTTAATTTGGTGGATTTTTATATTGGCGGTTTGGGTTCTCTATTGTTTGGTTGTTGGTTCTGGGCTGTGAATTGACTTTGTTGTTGTTTCTGGTTTTAATGCTTGGTGTTTTAGGTTTGGGGATTTGCAATTTAACTAAGATTTGGCTTTGGGGAAAGGATATTGTGGCTTGTTTGTTTCTTCTAACTGTTTAAATTTAGAGTCTAGGATTATGATTGTTACTCTGAATTTGATTTCTGGTGCTGACTTGAAATGTTTGGGAATTAATCTCTGGTTAACTTAAGTGGAGGCTTTAAGCTGTGTTTTACTCTGTTTTCTTTTCTCTATTTGTTCCTTGTTTAATTAATCTGCAAATGGACGTGGTTGTTGGGCATCTCATGTTCTTAAGTTCGTGTGGTTCAGATGACAAAGGGCAGAGAACATGCCAACGTTGGCAATGATTATGGATTTTCTGGAGCAATTCAGTTTTCTGGCTGATGCATTAATAGTAGTTGTGCTGGTAGCCACTTTTATTCTAAGTTGGCCTGGACCTATATGGGCTCTGGAGACGCTCCACGTTGTATCTTTTGGATCGTATAGTTCATTACCAGTGCCTGAATTTATTGGCAGCTCCGCTACCAAGTTACTTTGGCAAGAAGATGTAGATCTTTTCACTCTGGAGTTAAAACTGCTTTTCTAGTACTGAACCTATAGGGAACTTCCGTCTTTGATTTCCTGCAAATGGTTATTTAATTTTCATGGGAATGTTATGAATGTACCTTAATCCTTGTTGCATGTGCTGAAATGTTATCATTTATTCTTAATGGCAGTTTTGATTCATCAAGATGTACCGAAAAGTTATAACATGTGTTGTGAGGGATTTTCGAGGGTCCAAGTGCGTCTAGATGGATTCTTACTGAAAACATAAATCTCCATGTGTAGTAATATTCATAAAGGAATTATTATGTTCCAAAAGAAATAGATCCTATATGTAGTTTGTCTTAGGTAGAACAGTTTTTTCTTGACAAGAAATACATCATGATTGTCTCAAATTTCATCTTGTGTACTCCCATGGCCAAACTACATTGCAGTTCTAGCGCCAAGGGCCTGTATAAGATCAGCTGCTGGGTATTGAGAGCATTTGGCTGCAACATCGTCAGGCCCCTTGAATAAAAAAAAAATGAGGGTGTTTCATCATGCTGGTCTTGCTTTCTAACTTAGAGAGAAATTTGTACTAGAACTAATGTCCGAGATTCTATGGTTTTGGTACACAATGGGATATCTTCTACGGTATATCTTTGCCCACAGTGTTCCCATGTGGATGAAGTTAGACCACGTGATGACCATGTGTTCTTCCTTTTACTGGATTCTGTTTAGGCTTTCTGTCATTCACAACAAGTTTGCCTTCTCCTATAGGTCTCTTCTTTTCCCTTTTTCTTTTCCTTTTCTTGTGTATGGAAGAAGGGAACATCCATCTGATACTCCACCTAGAGCTCGGCCTCAGTTTGTATGGGGAAGGAGAAGGCCTGACATGGGCATGTTAATTCAGCATTTTCTTGTCCTATGAATTGGGACCACAGAGGTATGACTTCAAGAGGTGTTTGTGTGTTCTTTATGGGAGAATGTGTTCTCCATGAGATGCTTTGGCTAGGGGTGGTCCAGTAATAAGGTTTTCTGCCCCTCATTGTAGTGAGGAGAAAGGTGCCATGAATTCAAGATTGGAGGACAAAGTAAAGGTGTTATTAACTTGGTAAGATGGTTGCATATTTTCTGAACCCATATATCAATAGGATGCCGATGCTTATGGTCATGTGTCCTTGAGCAAACTCTGCCACTGATGCAATTTATCAGTTCTGATTTGTATGGTATATCATCTGATCCTTCAAAAACCACCACTACCCTGCCTCAGACAGATGGATAAGTAGTAGGAAAAATGAGCATTGTTATCTCAACATTTGGCTGTTCTGTTAGATTTTGATGACTAATTTATGTTGTCTTTCTTGCTTTCCTGGTAGTACAGGTTCAATGTTAGAAATGAGTCCGAAGAGGTCTACTAAAAAGTTGAACTTCCCTGCTTTGCCATTAACCTCATTGGAAGCGTAAGTATGAATCAGAGTGGAGACATGGAGGGTCCCAGGATGTTGGTTCATATGAGATTATGTCTTTCTTAGCAGTTTCAAGGAATTGTTACTCACGTCTAGAAGAAAGTTCAGAAAAACTGTACATCAGAAGCTTTCAATATCTTCTGGTAGCTGTGTCTTGGCTTGCACCTGGCACAAGCAGATCCATGTACTGTTTTACTCCCATGAATTAGCTAGGCATGGGTATGCATTTCTTGGTGAAAGTTTTCCTGGGATCTTTGTGGAGACTGATGGTGAACTCTGGTTTCATGGTGGATGCTAAAATATGTTGGCTGCTAGTTGCAATTTGGTACGCTTCCATTTCATGGAATGTAAGATCCTTGGATTGTAAATTGAGAGACGTGTAATTTTGTTATTTGGAAAGAAAGGCAGCAATTTCCTTGTGTATCTCTGGTCTAGTAACAAACTTTGTATAACTCTGATAGGAACCTTCTGGAGGTACCTCAAGAAGCCCAAGGAAAAGTTACTTGGCTTTTAATATCACCATTCACATAATGCCAACGAGTACTAGTGATAAGTCAGTCTGTTTGTTTTCAACTGCTCCCCTGTACCTGAGATTCCTGTCCTGCATTTTTGCATTGGACATGTTTGTCCGTTTTTCTTTTTTTGGAACATGGAGAAACTATGTGACCTTCTTGTACATTTCTCCTATAAAATTATAGTCTTCCACAATAGATTTTCACCTGTAAACTGGGTTGAGGTCTTGAAGCTAACATGATTTGCATTTTAATTAATTGAGAAGATGCAAGACTAGTAACAGAGGATCTTTTTACTGAATTTATGATGTATATGATATACTTCTTATGCTTGATCCACAGAGATCTTCCTTGTTCATGTGCTCAATGCTGGAAGAATCCTGCCACGTAGTGGTTGTAGTGTCAGTAGATATACTGAAATTATTTCTTCCTTTCCACATGAATCATCATCTTGCTGAAACTATGATGTTGCTTGGCAATGTTTAACATCATTATCAGTTATGTAAATTTAACCTTATATATACATCTGCAATCAGCTATGATTTCTTCACTAATTGAAACTTTTTCCAAATGCATTCTTATAGAAGTATGAATCTTCTATGTTTTTATCGTTTTTTAATTTTCTGGAGCTCTCGTAAGGTTTTCTTTCATAACCTAGAAGATCTTGTCACATAGTATTCCTTACAAGAAACTAACATTTGTATAGGGATGAGTAGTTGACCAATGTAATGAAATTATCTGGATTGCTGATGGAACATGATTACTTAGCTTACCTGAAGCATACTTCTGATGGTACTTTGTAAATCAATTTGTTGCCTTCAATTTTACAAACTGATAGTGTTTGCTAGATTCGTCTGAGTTGTCTTATTGAAGGGAAAATATTGACATTTTTCGCACTTGCTTGTGGATTTCAACGGTATCTTTGATTTTAGTAAAATGATTGTCTAGAAACTGCCAGTGTTTCATGTAATTTATGTGAGTGCTATATCATCCGGCACTACAGATTTGGAGCTCTTTTTGTGGTATGCAGGGGAATTTAGGCATGTTGAAGTGCATAGGATACTTTGCATTATTTAGTCAAGCTAATTAGGAAACTTACCGGCCTTGCCAATATGAGCTTTTTGGGATGGCTGAAAATGTTTTCCTGGTCCACAATGGCATGTCTTAGTTGTTGTCAGTGAACATTGGTGAATATGTACAGGGACGTGGTACTTATTCTGGTAGGTGTTGCTGGCCGTTCATTTATTCGTAATTACTGTGGCAGCATTTGAAAGGCAAACTTTATCCCATCTAATTAAACTTTTTGTGTCCTGGTATTTTCAGATGCTAAACTAGTGTCTGATATCAGATTAATACAGTAATAAACCTCTTCAGTTTGCCTACTTGAAAAGGAAGTCTACAGTGTGTAGTGCCTCATTGAAGCGTTTCCAGCTTGCACTATAGCAGTAATATAGGGCCATGCGAAACGTTGTAATGATGCTGTGCAGAATCTCTTTTTATATACTTTTAGATGAAGTAAAATATAAATACTAAATAAGGCCTGTATAGAAAATATATATATATATATATATATTTTTGCACATGTATCAATATGTATTGTCTTACTTCTATGAAGTGGCTATGGTTTTGGTTTTCATGGTTCTTTAAATTAATGACCAGTCATTCGTTTCTCCACAGATTTCATGAGCTACCTCAATTTGACCAAGGAAAACGTAGCTGCCGCAGACGTCTGGCGGGCCATAATGAACGTCGAAGGAAGCCACCACCTGGGCCTTTAACATCACGCTTTGGACATCTATCATCGTCATTTCATGGTCAGTTACCATCATTCCTTTTCCATTTACTTTCCAAAGAGCATCTCAGTTCACTACCATGAACTCTATGGAGCTGTCTGGCACAGGAATAACAAGCGGGGGATTGCAATATTCTTGGGTAGTGATTTTCATTTCTGCTATTAGGAAATACAAAAACATTGATAAAATTATCCAAACATTGAGAAGGTAGCCTGCAATCTTGGGCTGTTTGTTCTTAAATAATTTTGTGTATGTTCTAAGGGTGCATATAGCTGGAGAGATGTCATTACTCGTAGCTAAGTTAATCCAGAAATTGTTGTAACTGTGCCAAACGTCCCCTATATGATTCCAAATTTTTCCTCGTCTATTCATTCCAGTTTCTTAAAACCTTTATTGACAGAAGAAAGGGATAGAGCTGGTGGCTTTCTGATGGACTTCTCGTACCCACGACTGCCAGGACGAGATGTATGGTCGACAATAAGAGCTGGTGATCGGGTATCCAGCAATCAAGTTACAGCCACCGGAAAGTATCTGTCCCCACATCCGTGGCAGGGCGGGGTCGATGCTCCTGCTACCAATGTTTTCACTCATGGGTCTCATTCATATATGCATGGTTCAGTGGGCGGAACGGTCTTTCCTGGTCCAGAAATGCCACCAGGTGAACCTTTTGCAGGAGTCTCTGACTCAGCGTGTGCTCTCTCTCTTCTGTCAACTCAGCCATGGGGCCAAAGAAACCGAGCTTCCAGTATAGTCTTTGCGAACAGCGAAGGTGCTTCTGTAGCTCAACCACCGCCCCATGGCACTGTTACCAGCAATTTTATGAGCAATTCATGGCGTTTCAAGGGCCATGAAGGTGGCAGTAGCTCAAGTGAGATTCCGCGGGAAATGGTCCTTGGAGGAGCGCCAGAACCTGTTAACAATCAATTCTTAGGCCAGATTGAGGTAGCTCAGCAGGATAGCAGGGAATACATGGATCCCGGGAACTCCAAAGCTTGTGGATCTTCTAGTAACCAGATGCACTGGTCACTTTAAGCCTAACGAAGTTCAGAAATTTGAGTTATTCTCACAAGCACTGCGTCTTCCCGCGCTTGCCATTTGCATCTCAAATAACTGTGGTATAAATTCCAGTTTACCTTTTGTCGTAAGAATCTGAAAGCCCTTTAAATGTGTCATTGTGATTTTTAATGTTGTAGCAACAATCTTGGAGATGAGAATCTATTTAAGCATAAAAAGGATTACCTCATTCAATTGCTGGAATCTCGAGAAGCAAGTTTAGATCCAAATGACCACTGTGCTTTATATAAGAGTGTGGTCTGTCTGAAAACACATGTGAGGCACTGATTGTCTGCTAACCATTCAACTACTTAGTCTTAAGACTGTTGCATCCCCAAAAATCCGAGTTGGAGTTTGGACATTTTCCATATTTGAGATTGAAGGTTACCCATCAACTTTTCACTGTTAGACTTGCAAATCTGTGCATTAGGACCAGCTGATGGAGGATTTGTGTTGTGCTTGGACTGGGACTGGGACCTTATAAATGACGAAGTTGGCTGCCACTTATAATATTGCGGGCGTCAGTTTCTTGTTTCAGTCCAACTGACCATCCCGGCTCGTATCTGAATCAATGATCTTTCTAAATCATTCCATGTAAAGCCATTTGGGTGCCCAAACGACTATCCTACCGATCCAGAGGTGGGAAAATACAAGTGTAGTAATTATTTCTTCGGACCATTAAACATGACAATGAAAATTCAGTTTTCTTCCCATATCGCTGGTAAATTTGAGCAGCTTTTTGGGCTTGTGGTTGTGTGATGAGACTTAACACAGACTTGGGTTTAGAGATAAGAAATCCCCCAAGGGTGTAGGCGTGTTTCTGCAGCTTTTCGGGCCACCACTGGTTTAGAAGGCCTTCGGCAATCCATGTTTACTCATGCACATCTAATGGCAAGACAGTGGTTCAAATGTAGATAAAATCTGACAAATCATGTAGTCATCTTATTCTTGTACTTTTTATGGACAAAACTCTATGGTTTAGAAATAGCTCCTAGAGCTGCCATATCCATTTGGCCTCATTCAGTTCATTCTTTCTATTTTCCTAGTTTCTGGGTCAAGAAGGGTACCGAATGAGATCCACCAAGAGCCATTGGTTAAGCTGGCAGAGCACATTGCATAAATTCTTTGCAAGAAAGTAATGGAAGATCCATTTAAAAGGCTTTAGACAGTAATAGAAGACAAAGGCAGCTCATGTCAGCAGCTGAAATCAGTTCTTTGTTCTTGACCAATAACTACTGGATTTGAGAATACCCATGTTTAGAGCTTATCATACCAAAGGCCATCAGTCAAGTTGAGCCTTAACAAAAAATCTGAAGTTGATAATAAAACTAAGAGATACACGGCCAAGTTGAGATTCTATATGGAAAAGATAGAGGGTAAACTCCCTCATGTTAATAAAATTATCTACAACACTTCCTCAAGACAGCACATGTGGGGTGGGAGCACAGAGCGATCGCGCCTTAATTACTGTTTTATCTTCAAAGTATTAAGAATGAAGTATGAAGTTAAATCAATGAGATCACTTGGATACTGAGTCAGAGTTGGAGGTTAGTACTTTCTTGTGCAATTGGCTCAAAAACTAATTAAAAATCTGTTTAAATTTCCTTATACCCACGATTTTGACACAGCAATCTTTGTGAGAATCAGCAGATCGACATCGAAAAGCAAGCAAAGTGCGACAGTAATGCCCAAGATTCTTTATTTTTTTTCGAATGTTGGACATGCACCTGGGTGAGAGGCTCCTTGTGCCACTGCACTAGAAGGCCTTTGCTCGGTAACACCTGACAATTATCAACAGGCAATTAACGGAAGCAAGCAAACCAATTATGAACTGTATAGTTTAACCCCTAAACATCCCATGCACTGTAAGTTAGTGTCACTCTGTTTGTTTCTTCTTTGCAGATCTCTCACTTCATCAATAATGCATGGATTTTGGAATTCTGTTGGGTTGGGTTGGGTTGGCTGGCTGGCTGGCTTGGTGACCTGGACATCACAAAGTAAGGCTCACTTTTTTGGATCATCTAAACCGTACATATTAACCGTCTTCTCATGGATAGGCTATATCCAAACAACATGCTTTTTGGACCAGAGCAAATGATCTAATGGGCAGATTTTATACTTGAACAGTTTGGATTATAAAAATGATGGGCCCCTCTGATAAGCAATAATCGTCCAAGGTCATTTTCGTCCAAAATAATTGAGCTGACCAGATGAAAGTGTAACTAACTACCGAATCTCTCACCTGGTCCCATCACGATCAACAAATCAGAGAAAGCCAAGTGTCCACTTAACTTTCAATAGCAAGAAACAGAAATCTCCCGCCAATAACCCGCCTCCAAACATTACAAGAACGAAAAGCAGAAATTTCCTTCTCGGCTCAGTTTCTCCCAATCGGATCGAAACTTCTGGTTTCCAAACACATTTCTAAGAATTCTAGGTACAGATTATCATATTACCTCTGATTAATCCCTATTTTCGAAGAAAATTTTCGATTTTCCTTACAGATCGTGAAGATTCAAGTCAAATGATCTTTTTTTCAGTTTCTTCCATGATCTGAACCTTGTTTCCCTGCTTTCCTCGAGCATTTTCATGAAAAGTAATCTACATTACTGTTCTTGCCGAGAAACTCTCTGAAATACTGTTTCTCTGTCACGTCATCAGTTTTCTTTGGTCCCTGCCGTGATTCCTTAGGTTCATTTTTTTGTTTTGAAAATTTTTTATGATCATTCAGTTTCGTTGTTTTTTTTGAAGTTCTTCTTAAATTTTTTCGGCTGCCTGAAATCTTTTGATGGAATTCTGTTTCCAGAGCAACAGGGATATAGTTGTGCGGATTTGATTGTCATGGTTTTCTGATGTCGATCTGCAAACATCATATTCTGCTAATTCTCCCATTGATGCTGCTGTTTCCGCGAGTTTATGCTAATACAGATCTGCTGGATGGTAATTCGATTTGTCCATCTCTTCTTTGTTGTGCTTCTCTGGGGAAGCTTTCTGCTTGTTTCTGTTCTTGATTCCTCTCTGCCTTTGTTCTGTATCTGTTATTTGTTTGGAATTTCTTACTGTCTGAAATTACAATTGTCGGCATGAAAGCAGCAGAATTTCGAAAGAAGATTCTTTTCTTTTGATGAATCGACAAAATTTTATAAAGAAATTAAGTGGAAACTACAACTTTAATTTCCATTCATTTCTTTTATTTTTTAGTGATTTTAGTTTTCCTGGCGATGAAGTTATCACTGCCAGCAAATATTTCCATTTCACATTTTCCGCAGGTTTATTGGTCTGTTTTTCCTCTCGAAAAGAAAAAGGAAAAGAAGTGAGAACGCGAAACCACAATCTATTACTCTACTAATCTTTAGTTACTTCACTATTTTATTGACTATATGACATAGGTGCCAGTCATTTGTAACCTGATAATGATATTCTATTTTTTCTCTTACAGTCAAAGCTCTACAAGATCTCTACAGCACCTTGAACTACCCCCCTCAGCTAACTGGATGGAGAGCAAGTGATGGTGACCCCTGTGGGGAAAGCTGGTTGGGAGTCTCATGCTCTGAGACTTCTGTCCTATTTGTGTAATAATACAAGCCTCCCTTTCCAGTAATCGATATTTAATATTTCTTGCAGGAAAAAGAAACTATTACTAGCTTCAATGTCAGAATCAAGTAGGAGCTTTACCTGAGCACAACTGCAAAATGTCAACATAACTGATCCTTCATCAAGGGCCTCTAACTTGCAGCTGCCTAATGCGAAAATCACTTTGTTTGAATGTTTCTGACCATTGGATCCTAGAAATAGAATGGGGATCATTGCCTTTATCTTTTCAATTTCCCATTGGAGTCATTGACTGGACAGTAGGAATTCACTCAATAAGGATTATTTTCTAATAATGTGACGTCCAAAATAGAGCCTTTTCCTTTTCATCTTATTTAACAGCTAACAAATTTTCACTGTTCTCTTTTCAACAGTAGAATTCATGGCCTAGGCCTAGATGGAATGTTGGGGTCCCAGCTCTCGAACCTCCTTTCCTTGAAGGAACTGTAAGTGACTGTTATTAAATGTATGGAAAATCATCTTGTTTAAATTTGTTAGTATTCTTTGTACATCCTTTTTATTCCCTCGTATGCTTTCCCTGAATAGAGATGTCAGCTCTAATAACATATCAGGTGCCATTCCTTTCGGTTTGCCCCCAAATGCCACCCATATGTAAGATGAGTTCTCATATTGTTTCATTTTTCCTGTAGGTATGATGTACTTCTTTATCGGGATATATATTTAATTATTGGGTTGTTACAATGCAGAAATTTGGCATTCAACCAATTCAATCAAAATATCCCAGCATCCCTAGTTTCCATCAAGTACCTCAGTCATCTGTGAGTTCCTTGTCAGTATGAAAAAGAAATTGCATGTTTTAGGACTATTAAACTGGTTTTTACCGGACAATCTTTTGTGGTGATGCAGGAACCTCAGCCATAACTCCTTATCAGGCCCCATTGGAAATATATTTACTGGTCTTACGAATCTCAAACAACTGTAAGATTCACGCAATTACTTTGTTATTTAGAAGGAGATGAGAACTTTTGGCATGAAGAAAACTACTAGGAGTTGGAGGTTCTAAAGTTGATCGTGATCACATTATCTGAGACGAAATATTACCATTAGCACTTTTCAGGCAGCCCCTTAATGAAAGAGTTTTCAAAGCAATTCACACTTGTGTCAGCGTTATGTAATTCTTAATGCATTTTAGAGAAGGTGATATAAACTAGAGGAGCCCTGGTTTTCATCAATCAGGATTTTGAGTTCACAACTCTCATTTGTGCTTTGAATTTCTGAGTACTCAACTGAATTTCTTGGTCTTAAAGAACGGAATCAGCCTTTAAAGCTGAAATTATTGACTATTCCTCCCTGACCTAGTTCAGTATGACTTGCCAAGTTAATTCGGTTCAATCACGTTCCTACATACATGGTGGAACTTTCTCCTGACAGAGTTAATTGATTAAATGCATGCTATCATTCCAGGGACCTGTCACACAACAGCTTTACGGGAGATCTACCTATCTCATTTAGTACATTGACAAATCTTACTGGGCTGTAAGTGCAGTTTCACTTGTGTTTCCTATCTTTACTTTGGTTTAATAAGATTACAGATAACTACAAGAAAATAAGCTCTAAACACTAAATAACTAATGTTACTACCATAGGGGATTACTATACCCTTATGTAAGTCTTGTAAAATCTTCAGAAATGTACTGCAGCTACTATGATGAATTCCAAGAGTAAAAGTTCTAACATTCTTTCGTTTTTCTGCTGCCAGTTTTCTGCAAGACAACCAATTCACTGGATCGGTTAGTTTCCTAGCAAATCTCCCCCTATATGAACTGTATGTTTCAATTTACTCTTGATATGATTCCTCTTTTTCCAACATGTTTCTTCATGCTCCGGGCTGTGGTTCTGACTTAACTGTCCTGATTCTCAGTAACATCCAAAACAATCACTTCAGTGGTGTTGTTCCCAAGCAGTTCAATTTCATTCCGAACCTCAGGTAGGAACAAATGTATGATTCTTTTTCTATGTGGCAATTCCCTATGATTTCATAATATGCATCTTGTAATATATCGACTCTACAATCTGTCAGTATTCAGGGAAATTTACTGGATGGAACTGTTGTCCATTCTCCTGATCATCAGAATCATAGTCCTGTTGATTCAGCAAATCATCCAAACGAAAGAAACGCCCCAACAACTAAATCGAACACTGTCGAGAGCTTTTCTTCTCCTCCTCCAACAGAGGAACATAGACACAAAAAGTCTAGTTATGGACTTTTAGCAAGTATAGTTAGTGCAGTCATGGCGTTCGTAGCTTGCACGGCAGTTGTTGCTGCAATCGTCATCCGCAAACATCGTCTAGAGAGACAAGGAACAAGCATCTGCGAGACTTTCCAAGTCCTCCCCCCCTGTACTGTACCTAGAGGTAAAACATTTCCTTTCATTTCTTTCAAGAACTGTTATATGATGAAGGAAAAATATGGGCTACGAAAAACAATATGGACAGTGTAATTTATGTGTTTAATTTCTAGTTTCCTCTCATTCCGCAGTTACAGAAAGTCAAAACTCATTCCCTGAGCTTGCAACCGTGGATTCTCCTCGACTTGTCAATCTAAATTATATACCCTCAGCTCGTCGTGGAAGGGCCCGAACACTCCCAAGAACAAGCACTTCAAGGCTAGGAAGATCCCTCATGACTGCGAGAATCTACAGTGTTGCAGATCTGCAAGCCGCTACAAACAGTTTCTGTGATGAAAGCCTTCTTGGAGAGGGTTCCCTTGGCTCTGTCTACAAAGGCGTTTTCCCCGATGGCAGGGTATTATACTTAAGACCTATTCCATCTTTAAATGACCAAGCAAAGAGCAGTTGGTGATCCAAGCCGTCTCTTCTTAGATATGCGATGCAGCATAGATCTTCTCCATTGGAGTATCCTGCCCGCTAATGTAAAATAGATGGCTCAAAAGTTCATAACAATGTAGTTACGGTTAAGATCATCGGTAATGAGGATACCTTGGGGTGTCTGTGTCACCTACAAGACTTGTAGTGCGCACATAAATCAGTACCTAACTTTTTGCATGCTAAAACTACAAGTTGGATGGAGATTGGCGATCTAGAGTGGTCTGCACAACATTACATATATGTGAATGATCCTAGCCAATATCATTCTGTGTTAACGGCTTAAGAAGTTGAAGAAAATATGGTAAAACGTTCGTAAAAAACAAAAAGAGTTATCATCCTCAGATGGAGATGATTTTTGGGGTATCACGCATCTAACTTTCGCTGCTTGGATCACCAAAAATCTTGGTCATAGTTGCACTTTTAGCTTATAAATATAGTACTTGCCCTGATTTACATGACCAGACAACTGTCTGGCTATTCGCAGATTGTAATTGTGAGGAAAATGAACATGATCCCTTTGTCACTCTCTGAAGAAGATCAATTTCTGGAGGCCATCTATTATGCATCTTGTTTAAGGCATCCCAATATTACAACTCTCCTAGGCTACTGTATGGAACACGGCCGGTACCTCATAGTGTACCAATATGTGGGGAACCTGACACTCGAATATGCACTGCATTCTTATGAATACCCCCGTGTGACTCTCTGCTGGACAGCCCGGCAGCGGATTGCTCTCGGCATAGCCCGAGCTTTAGAGTAAGTATACGGAATTGCACTCTGCATTCCTTCTTGTCTAGTTATGGTACAACCTTCAGTAAATCATCAAATTTCTCTACAGGTATTTGCACTTGACATGCTCACCGACGGTTCTCCACAACAATTTGAAGGCCGGAAATGTCATGATCGACAATAAGTTCATACCATACCTCTGTGACTGTGGACTGGGTGTTCTCCGGCCGCTTGTTAGGGTTAATCTTAAGGTACGTACTGTTAGTTTCCTCTTTTCCTTGAGCATAAATTTCTAGATAGTTTTAGGAACTTGACGGTCATATCCTTATTTTAGTGGCTGTTAAATGATTTCTGTGCATCCTCTTAGAGCATTTGTGGTGTCTGTGGGTGTAACAAGGATCCCATGTCAGCTAATAGTACATTGGACCCGATGCTCTAAAGTTCTAAACCACTCATCTTCTGGGGCGACATCTTTGATAGGCAACGCACCAAATTTTCTCCACTGCATGATCCTAACTGCACTCTGGACTAAAAAGTAATGGCATAGAGCTTCACTGGTGGAGAAGAAATTTTAGGCTCCAGACTACCTGGATTTGACCTTCTGGATGAACAGTTCTCTCTGACCTACCATCGCTACATGAAACAGACAAGATACGATTTCTCAATTTTCCAAGGAAATATATGAGCCCTGAGTATAAATAAGGTTAACTGGATCAATGATCCAAAGCTCTTACCTGTTAGGTCCCCACAAAAATTCTCCTTTCTGGGCGATTGTATACCTTCGATGTGATTATGTTATTAAGGTTTTGAATCTTTTGATCATTGAAAAGTAGACCCTATCCTATGTCTGCTCATATTATTCAAGGACGTTCAAACATCTACTAGTAACAACCTTAGATGGTATATGTAATGTATTTCTCATATCGAGCTTCTCCTGCTTCCCACGTTAGTACAGGCTTCTGAATTGCCTGTTGGTTGTACTGGTTACACTGCTCCGGAATTCGGAATGCCAGGCATAGACAAGACGAAGTGTGACATTTACGGGTTTGGGGTAATGCTCCTCGAGCTTTTAACTGGAAGGAGGCCATTTGACAGGTGGGTATTTCATCCCCATGTAGCACAAAGGTATTACATAGAAATCATTCAAAAATGAATACAATACTGATCACCTTGCTGTTTTTCTTCTTATCTATGTTGTGATAGTTCGAGGGGAAGAGAGGAGCAATCTCTTGTGAAATGGGCTTCAACCCGTCTTCATAATTTGGATACTCTAGAAGAGATGGTTGATCCCGAAATTAGAGGCACCTGCACTTCCAAGGCCCTCTCCCTTTTTGCAGACATCATTACCATGTGTATTCAGGTGTGCTATGAATTCTCTGCGTCAAAGGTGATTAACTCGTAAGCAAATTAAAATTAGATTTTCCGGATCAACCATTGTTCTTGGTCAGTTTCAAGGATTTACTTACACAGCTTAAGTTAGGACAACTCGTTGGCTATTATGGAACTGTTGATCTGCTTGGATTAATATAACATAGCCATGCCCCAGAAATCTTCCTCCCCCCACCCCTCTTTTGGGACTACTTGACGCGTAGAGATTTTCAAGGCATGGCCTAGCTTATATGGGATCCTGCAGGTGAATGGTTTGTTTCGTCAAATGCTAGATCCCTCTTTTACATTCAGACAAATTTCTCAGTATGTTTCGTGAGTTATGGTTCTTCATTCCTTGAAAATATCTCATACTTTTATGTCTTGAATTGTATGTAAATAGGCTGAGCCAGAATTCAGACTTCCCATGTCTGATGTTGCTGAGTCGCTTGCGCGTCTGATTCAGAGAACGGGCTACTCCAACCAAATGCCCATGGAGAAAAAGGAGCTCGAGTCAACCGAACTATCGTTTTGCTCTGCTAACACCTGCTTTTGAGCTCTCCCCTCCTTTCACTTTCCCAAACCAGTTTGAAACCAACAACATTCGATCTGGATCATGTAACATAATAGATATTTCAATGTAAGAAGGTATCTTTCCTCTGATGTTTATACTCGAGGTAGATTTGTCTGGAACCCTGCACTTACAGCCACGTATAGGGTAGACAAATGCACATTTTTCACTTTTAAGCCTACTTTTCTCAGGGGTTTTGTCATATCTCTTGGGGAAGGTGTTGTATGATGTTTATGCATAGATTTTTCCTTTGCGGCTTCACTACTTAAATTATCCCACCTACCTATTTGCCAGGTGTTACTACAGATGGACTACGCGCAAAAGATGTCCTGTCATTATATGAGTTTTATTCTGTGATTTGTGGAACCTTTGAAGGCCACAAACTGCAGGCAAGGATGGTTCAATAAAGTGGAATTTGGTTAAGGACACCTGTATCACGCTTTATCAGAAAATGTTTGAATCATTCTGAGGGGCTTCTACATGGTGGATCATGTACATAGAAGACGGTATGCAGATGAATCATCTTTCTGCCTTTCGAAAAGGTCTGTGAGGAATGCTTGCATGACCAAATAGTCAGTAATTCGGTTCTGAAGATTATATGCAAGTATTACTCTAGTAGTAAATATATCTTTAGTTATTGGTCGATGGATTACGGTGCGCAGTCCTAGTAAGATTTGTTCCGATCGGACCAAGACGATGAATCAGGCGAATTGAATCAACCAGCAAACAGATGTTAAAAGGTAAAAGAGCGAGGATATATATCATCTCCTAAGCTGTAATAACTTATCCAGCAACTGCGAAAGAAATCTAAACTAAAGACAGTGTCATTATGCTAGGATGGCCGTATGGGTAATGTCAATCACAAACAAAAAGAAACTAAATCGGGACCTTGAGATGGAAGTCAATGCCCCTGAGAAATCTATTTCCAACTTGCAGTTTTCCTACCATTTTTTTGTAGTTCTATATGACCACTGAAAAAGCTGCCATTGTATTAAATATAAGTAACAGAACTGCACCCTAATCCAGTCTTTGTACATACACAAGTGTCAACTTAAATGGGGATCAACGGATTAGCTGTCAATATAAAAGCACGGAACTCCGTGGAGAAAGTAGTACTCTCTCTCTCTCTCTCTCTCTCTCTCCCTTCTTTTGAACTATGAACGTAGATTCTCCAAAACACATCACATAGGAAGTCTTGAAAATTGGCTCTTGGGTAAGGAAAAACCACAGCATTAGGTGCACCATAACAACTCCACCACCTGCCATAGTTCCAGTTCCTACTGTTCCACTTCAACAGCCAACTCTGCTTTTGATCAGTTGGAGCAGCTTCCCAATTGGTTTCATATTTTGGGCTACAACTTCCGTTATCAGGTTCTATTTTTTAAGGATTTTTTTGCAAAAATATCATTATATTTTGAAATTTTTGTAAAAAAATTTAATAATTTTTTTATTTTGTAAATTTGCCATTAAATTTTGCAACTTTGCCATTCTGTTAGGTTCCTTCCGCCTTCCTTCTTAATTTTTACAAAATTTCATCTTTGCCCTCGTCTGCCGCCAGCAGCACTCCGTTTTCGGCACATCCACGTTCGGCAGCCCCCAACCCATAGCTTGCCTCCCCACCCCGGTGTTTTCCTTGTTGTCCCTTCCCCGACGTTTCCGCTGCCTGGCCAAACCCACCCCATCACCTACCCCCTCACCACCTTTGGCATTTCCGTCGCAGCCTGTATTTTCGGTCTCCGACAGTCTCCACCCCATCGCCACTCCCCTCACTAACGTTTCCCGTGCACCCCAATCCCATTAGTAGCGCCCACCCCAAAATTAGGATGCCGACATTGGGGGAAATAGGGTGTCGATTCTGTCTCCAGAGGGTTGCTGACGAAGGAAATCAGGGTTGCACAGGGGATAAACTGGATATCGGGGGTGGGGGCGTCGACAATCGTGTAAGGCAAGCATGATCAGGTTGCCGATCGTTAGGGGAAATAGGGTGTGCACACGGAAAACAGGGCGTGTGCACGCACAGGAGGGGTTGCTGGCCGACGCCAATAGGGTGGGAGGCCTTTGCGGATGAAGTTGGGTTGCACCGAAAGCGCCGGTGGATGAGGGGCTTGGTTGGGTTGCCCCAGGAATGCCACGGGGGATGCCGATCTGTTGATCGGGTAGCATCGGGTGGCGAGCGGCAATGACTGTTCGCATCGGGTGTCGATCTGCCGATCAAGTAGCGCTGGCGGGCGGGCAGCGATGACTGTTCGCGTCGGGTAACGCCAACCTGGGGGAGGAGGGCACGATCTGTCGATCGAGTAACACCGGCAGGGGTGGGGGGAGATATGGTAGCACCGTCGGGTAACGCCAGGAGGGGAGCGGGGTGCGAAGACTATTCACGTCTGTCTATCGGGTAGCATTGACAGTGGTGGGGGGGCGACAACTCTTCAGGTAGGATAACGCCGACGAGGGGATCTATCGATAGGGTAGCGGTTGTGGCAACGAGGGGAGGGGGTGTGCGCCGACGACTGTTCAGGTTGTTGTCGTTTGGGTTGTTGGTGGGGGCTGCTGCCGTCGCCCGACCTGATCAACACCTTGTTTCCGACGCTTCCTCTGGCGAGCACATGTCTGTGAGGCCAGGTAACTGGTTTGTCAGAGAAGGCTAATATTGAAATTTCATAAATATTAAGAGGAATGAAAACCCAAATTTGGTAAATCCGTAAAATTGAAAAAATATTAGATTTGTTTACAAAAATACCAAAATATAATGACATTTTTGCAAAAAAACCCATTTTCCAACTGCCGTTTCTCTCTCTATCAGTATTTGTGAGTGTTGCATAACAAATAGGTGTTTTGTACATTGATTTTATTGAAGGAGCAGTGAAGGAAGATGGAAGAGAACCCACATTCACTCATGCTTCAGTTCTCTAAGTTCTTTGTAACGTTGGTAAAACTCAAATTAGTAGTAATTCTCGCTAACACTAACTCCATCTTTCAGCTTTCATTTCCCACAGCGGGAAGCCTGGAATCACCGTGTTACTTGGTGGGGCCAGATCAAATTAATGGCCTTGATGACTTAAGGCATAAAATTAAGATTTAGTTCCCGTAATCCCTCAAAAGGTGACCTAACTAGATAATAAAATACCATTATCTTTTGTCTCACATTTTTTTCCGTCTTTGGAATATGGCATGGAGCAGCAAAGATTGCAAATCGGAGCAACGTAGAGGTAGCAATTAATTCACATCATCGTTATAAGGTGATCCACGTTTTCATTTGTTTTCTTGTTTTTCTCTCTTCTGATTATCGCGGAAAAACATAGCCAGAATTAATTACAGGAACGTGCGCAGATGATGAAGGAGATGGGCTTCGATTCTTACTGATCCTCCATCGTCTGGGCCGGGGTATTACCTCCTAAGATCACCTGCCAATTTACGTCATAGATGATCTACGGACCATTTGTAACATTATGGAACTAAGTTGGTGGACCAAATAATGGTGGGCCTGATTTTAAGGAAATGATAGCTGCTTATGTTTGTTTCTGATTTTGTTATGTTCCGAGTTAATTGATTTGCTAATAATGTTTTAATATCTGGGGAAGTCTATATGGTGGAGTGAACGAGGAAGGCATCCTGTGCTACTAAAGATCATACCCTTATGCAGACATCTCTCTCTCTCTCTCTCTCTCTCTCTCTCTCTCTCTCTCTCTCTCTCTCTCTCATATGTGGTTACGTTGTAAGACTGCAACGGGTGTTCAGAAAAAAAGATGCAATCTTCATCCGCCTTGTTAAACATACAAGGTACAAATATTGGTGTTCAGAATAAGAGATATAATCTCCATCCGCCTTGTTTAACACACAATGAAATAAATATTGTTGCCCCACTTTCTATTAACTTATGCTTTTAGGTCGAATGATAAACCAACATAGTTTCGTAACTTTACTAACCAAGAAGTCCTGAGCTAGAATCCCGAGATCATATATTAATTTTCACTTGAAGTAGATGAGTTTGCACTTGAATCCATGGGCAAGAGCTTAAAAAGGGGGCTTTTCATGTTGGGGTGTGTTAGACATACAAATATTATTAGCTCTATCATCTTAAACTTTTAGATGGAATGGTAAATTAGCATAAGCAGATGCCTCTCATGCTTCATGTGGATGATTTGTGTTACCAAAACTGCCTCATGATTCAACTTGGAAAACTTGTTTAATTTGTGTGATGGACATAGTTTCACTGGAAAAATTATTAGAGGATACGTACAAAAGTTGGCCATTGCAGGATGGTTGTAAGGCCTTAATTTTGTGGAGGGTCTGCCATTAATACAAGCCATGGTTTAAAAACTTGAAAGCTCAGCTCAAAAGTGAGGCTAGTTGAGCAACTCGTGTAAAGGGCAGCCCTGGTGCACGAAGCTCCCGTATATGAGAAATTCAGGGAAGGGGTGGACCACTAGGGTCAATAGTATGTAGCCTTACCTTGCATTTTGCAAAAGGCTGTGTTCCACGCCTTGAATCCTTGACCTCAAGGTTACACGACGACAACTTTATCATTGTGCCAAGGCTCCCCTTCTAACTAGAAGTAACTCGTGTGTGACTGAAAATTACTCTATTGCTTTTTGTTAAATTTAAAATATTCACTTTTAGTGACCATGTAGCTGTTAGGTGAGCTGTTTAAGATGTTCTATTGTTGTGTAAGGAGGCCTAGGATTCAAATCCGAGAAAAATAAAATACTACTGCTAGATAGCAAGTTGACTTGATATTACTCGATTTGCTACGCCAAGCAAAGTAACTCTCCCTGAATTGAGTCGCAAGTTCTGGAACTATGATACAACCATTGCCTTTGGATTTCTAACCATTGTTTGAAGACTAAGCCACTTTGTTTTAGAGGATTTCTCAATCTTCTTACAAGTTTTCTCTTTTCCCTTGATCTCCACGTTTCAAGAAGAATTCTCACAAAAACCACCCTCCATAGATATCTCGTACAGACGATCACAGATATATGGCCCGCACTCATGAAAGATATAGATTGTTCATTTGATGAGACCATTTTCAATCGTTAACGTTAAAAATCACATAAGTTACTGAACAAAGTTGTTCTCAATTTAAATTGTATTTTGAATCTGAGAGTTACATTTTGTCTTCTACTCTAGCCAAGTACATACCAAGAAACACATTTTGCGGGGATGCCAATACTGTTGAATTAACTCTAGCAGTTCTGTGCCAATACATCCAAAACATCAGTACACTTAAGGTTGATGGTTCAACCAATCGGACGCACGTCCTGTTACTGGATTAATGAATATCAACCTGCACGTTATGTGGATGCATCCCATAGCAGGTACGTTGGATACTTCGTTTGTATTATAAGTAGGTTACCGTACCAATCCCTATGGTAACTGAGCTGCTGGGAAGCCATGGATCAGATCGTCAAAGCTCAATTTGAAGAAGCATTTTTCTAGACTGTTGATAACTTATAATAGTACTTTGGGCTTATCGGACAGTACTGGTAAGATGGCCATGTCAGGGATCTTTCTGATTTGAATCTGGATTTTGATGAACGAGAAACATCCCATTGTTTAATAGGAGTAGCTTGTCTTGGCATCCATTGCCTCGTTTCCTGTTTATTATTACAATTATTATTTACTATCGGTAAAACAGTATATATGTGTGTGTGCATGATATTAACCTGTTTTTAAAATATTTTCTCAAAAAATAACTTGGTTTTAACAGCAACAGGGTTGAGTTCAGCTGAACCTCCGCAATTGTAAGTTTTCTTTCTCTTCTAATAAAATGTCATCATCATTCAAAAGAAATTGTATATTGAGGTTTAACCATACTTGCTTTTCTGGCGAGCATACTTAGAAAATTTGTTCGAAATTCGACTAGGCAGCAAGTCATTGAGTACATAAAAGGAAAAGAAAACAAAATGTTTGCCAAAAATTAAACACAAAAGGTTTCAAACCACGGTAGCATACCTTAACCATTTTCCTAACAGCAAGTATATAAATGAAAGTGATATCTTAAGTACGAAATCATAGGTTAAAACCTCGTTAAGTAAACTCTAAACTTGTCCCAATCAACTCGACACATTGTAAAACAGATGGCACAGATTTGAACGCAGAACTTCCTCAATAGAAGAACTGCTTATTGTGTTATATTATTAGGGTTATGATCCATTAACTTGCTAGTTCTTTTCATGAGGCACCTACGGGAGAATTTATTCTGAAAACAAAAGAACTACAATCGATAATGCCCTTAGAAATCACCCTTTGAAAGGTTGGTTAATTAGCTTGAGTAGTAGTCTTTCCACAGGAATGATCAATTTTATTTGATTGATAGATGTAAATTCTAATGAATTAAGCTCTTATTCTTGAATGAGGTATTCAACTCAAGAGATGAATTAAAAAAGAAATTTTTATTGGTTTTACCTAGTAAGATACATAATGTATCGTCAAACATTCAATATATTTCCACCACAAGATCCCAACTAGTCAAGGGCCAGAGAGACTCTCTAGTTATGAATCAGGTATAGAGTTATTCTATTATAGAGTATCAAATCAATTCGTAGATTGTCATGCATGTACCTTTAATAATTTTTAAAAAATCCGATAAATCTAAGTATAATGATTGGTACAAGATGGTTGGAACAGAAATACATTTGGTTGCTCTATCTACTGATTGGAAAAATGACTATCAGAACGAAGTAATTCTATATTTTTTTAGAATCCCTTCTTCTGAGATTTAAGTCCATTGGGAGGCATTCATAAATCTCTCTACCGTCGTTCTTTCCAGATAACCTGAAACCCTCTATTGTTGGAGGAATTTCTTAAACCAGGCAGCTGAGTGCTTTGGGCGTCTCTTCAACCGTCACTGTGGTCGACGTAATTTATATCAAATCGAAGCGAGTAATCCTCACCCAATTCAAAATTTATAGAAGAAAGACCATGCACAGTATCGTCTTACATCCATACCCTCCCTGCAAATCAGCCATGCATGCATCCAACATCAGTATAACAAAGAATGAACTAGTTAGTACAGATTTGGATTCAACATTATCTTAAACCCCACTTAGTTTGATTCTCATTTGTAAGATCAACACCAAATAGGCTGTTAGTTTAGCTTTCTTCAGGGAATATCCTAATTAATCTCGCCTTATCGATCAAAAGGACTGTGGTTTCATGGTAGCCATACCATCCATTCAGACTATCTCACCTGAGTATTTCAACTTTTGACTCCCACACATTGGGTCGGATCAGAATGCTCACCTGATAGCCTCATGAACTTCGTCAAGTGGTGGTTACAGTATTTGATCCTCATGTCATCTCTGAGAGCTTCGGTAAGTGTCAAGCTTTCATTATTTGTCTCATCCAACCCTACCCAATTTAGGAAAATCATTTGTCTCTCTTAAATTATTTACTTGTTCAAGAAAAGAGTATATCTTAACGTTCTAAGTGATGTAAATGACGGAGTTGTTGTATTTTGCCTTTGTGGGAAGTGAGAGATCTTTTATTGCTTGCCGAGAAATTTGAAGCCAAGATGAACCAGCCTGCGGTTCAGATTATATCTTATTTTGAGTGAATAAAAGAATACATAATATAGCAAGAAGCATGCAGTTTCCATAGTTTATTACCTGAGGAAAGATACTTGCTTTCCCATAATTCAATTATAAATATATTATTAAAGAAATGAAAGTAGCTAACCACTGGCTGTTTACCAATTCACCTGTGTGATTAGTACGTGTATTGAATCTCATGGTACATGTACTATTTTACCAAAGAAGTTCTACATATATTTGCTTGCTGAATTTGAAGGCAGGGCTAATCCATGTTTCTAGATAAGATTAACGAGGGATTATATATAAACAAGCCCCAGTTTTGTAGAATCAAAGAGGTCCTAGAGTTCTTAAATTTCTTAACATCCAAACACGAAATCAGTGGCTCGATCAACAGCGAGGAATCATGGATGTCAGCTGTGTCTGGGACCATTTGAAATGGTAGACATTAAAAATCTCATAAGTTATTGAACAAAATTATTCTCAACTTAAATTGTATTTTGGATCATCGTGTTACTTATATTTTGCCTCCAGTCTAGCCAAGTACATACCAACAGACACTTTTTGCTTGATGCCAGTACTGAGCAGTTGACTCTATTACTTCTGGGCCAATAGATCGAAAACATCATTGCGATTAGGTTAATGGATCAATCAACCATACGTACGTCGTGTTATTGTTTGAATGGATGAATAAATTGTACGTTATATGGACGCATCCTATAGAAGTTGGTAGGCTATATCCAATCGTTTGTATATAAGTAGGTTACCCTGCCTATGTGGTGGTCCAAACCATCTGCGTGGTAACCGAGCTGCTGGAAATCCATGGATCAAATCGCCAAAGCTCAGTTGCATTTGAAATTCTAAGCTCGATTTGAAGTAAGATTTTTCTAGATTGTTGATAACTTATAATAGTGGTTTGGGCGTATGGGACAGTGCTAGGAAGACGGCCATGTCACGGATCCTTCGGATTATAATCTATATTTTGATGAACGACACACATGCCATTATTTAAGAGTAGCTTGTCTTGGCATCCATATCCTCGTTACCTTGGAAAGAAAGGAGACTAGCACATGGTCGACAATAAAAGTGCCTAGTTTAAGTCAGTGTGTGTTATAGTTTTTACTTAGGAACTAGTTGAAGACTCGACTAATTATCTATTCAGAGATTCTTTGCATTTTATATACGAGGAGAAAGTTCAAGACTTTGTTTACTTTCTTTAACACGTGAATCTTGCTGACTAATTAAAATTATTTTTACCTACTTTTATTTTATAACTCTCATCTGTACTTCTCAGTTGTTATTTGTTTTTAACGTAAAAACAAAGACTCCTGGATGCCTACTAAGTTATAGCTAGAGTTTCTTGCGAATAGAATTGTATGAAGATAACTAGATCATGAATTGTGACAGAAATGTGGTTTTGTTCTAATTATCAAGATTTCTTTGTTTTGGATTCAAAGTGAGTCATTGATTTTAAAAGTGAATTCTACTTATGATACTATATATTTCAAGTGAAACATTTCATATCAGTGAACTGAGTGAGTGAATCATATCTGAACTGCAAAGTTATTGACTGATTGTCAGCTATTTGAGTGAATTGTAGCTAGACACTGTCCTAAGCGATCCTGGTGAGACGTCATTGGGATAGAGGCTTCATTCAACGTATAAATTAGAGAAATTAAGTAGACTTGTATGATCTTTGATGGTAGCCAATTGATTTTGAATCAGCTAAGAAATCAGCAAAAGGTTTTGAAAGAACTATTGGCTTAGGTAAGTAGTGGTCTCTATTGATTTATTGGTGAGGATTAAATGGACCTCGGGAATGGGGTTTATAGAATCTTAGTAAATACATTTTTGATCCTAGTGTTTTCGAATTTTGAATTGACATTGTTCTTCATGATCTAGAGCTCTATTTTCAAGTGCTTATAATGCTTTATAATTTAGAATAAAACATGCAGTTCTAGTGTCGTTGTTCTACGTGAACAAGGCGTTGCACGAAGCTCCTATGTGTGTAGGGTCTAGGAAAGGGGCAGACCACAAGGGTCAATAGTATGCAATCTTACCTTATATTTTGCAAGAGACTGTTTTCACGCCTTGAACCTATGACCTCATGGTCACACAACAACAGCTCTACATAGGACCTCAAGGTTCTACGTGAATACAAGCTTTAATTATTGTTAAATGCATATAATGATATTAAACCAAGTGTTTTACATGGGCCAACAACCATGTAGGTCCCTTACACAGTCATGCCCTATTGCATATGAGAAATTTATGAGGCAGTTCTGCAAGCCAAAATATACAAGTTTAGTGGCCTGCTAGAAGCCCGATAGGATCCCAGATTTTGCGGTGATCAAAACCAATTGTTCACGTGAATTAAGCAGCAGCGTCTATGCTGATGAAGATTCCACATGTCTGGCTTCTTCCTTGAAAATCAACGAGTCCATTAACAATGGAATAACTTCAAAAACATGTGCTATATTCCAATAACCAAATAAATATAACCTCTTTCTCTTTGAGTGTATGTTTGTCTATAAATAGGAGCCCATAGAGTTGTCCGAAACACAAGCAAAGAAAGAGTAGTCCTTAAGACAGAAGTCGTCAACTTGCCAAATGGCCCTAGCATTTCCAGCATGTGTAGTTTTGTCTTCTCGCCCAAGTGGGAACCGGGTGAAGTGCAGGGTGGCAATAGAAACTCCCACCACCCCGCTTGTAATCCCAAAGCTTCCAGATATTGTAGAGCCAAGTCCTATTCCCATAATTAGCCGGAAAAGTTTCCCACCCGGTTTTGTTTTTGGGGCGGCATCTTCTGCTTATCAGGTTTCTTTTACTTGTTTTGTCGGTGAGTTCTTGATATGAATGAATAGGTTGCTTATAGAGTTTCATATGGTTGTGCGTACAGATTGAAGGAGCATGGAATGCAGACGGAAAAGGGCCTAGTATCTGGGATACCTTCACTCACGAACACTCAGGTCGCCCTCTGGCTTGAAAAGAATAAAGAGAGTCGATCTAAACCATTTCTCATTTTTCCTTTTTGTCTCTGTGACTAACTTCTAGATCATATATGTGTGTGTGTGTGTTTGTCTGAATATATTACCTTTACATTGCGGGGCAGCGAGAAAAATGAGAAGCCGCACTTAAAATACCATCTACAATTTGGTTGGAGAGAGCCCACTTAGAGGTACCCGTTTTACCAAAATGTGGACCTCTCAATTTTTTGGGTACATCCACGCTGCCCCAAATGGTGTTCGTGTGTGTGTCTATATCTATCTATCTATCTATCTATCTATCTATCTATCTATCTATCTATCTATCTATATATATATATATATTCCCTAAATTGAAATAGCAAGTGCACTTCATGAATATCTAATTGAGGCTAAATTAAATGAACATCTTGGATCAATGAATAAATGCAAAAATGTGGGCTCAAACACCATTTTTACTCAATACATATGCATATGTGGAAAAAGTTCTTGCATGCATTGGTTTACCACTTACATTTTTCAATAATTTAAATTGTTTCTCATATGTTAGATACCTCTAAGATGATGCTTGTTGGACCTTTTGAGGTTGTCAAATGAACAATGAGATGCTCAAAACCATCCATTTCACTATCTCAAAAGATCCCTGTAGCATGGTCTTGTAGACATATAATAGATGAGATATTTTATACGTAGGTATTAGGACAGATAAATAATGAGCTCAGCGTGTATTTTGTTCCGTAGAAATCCGTGAAAAGCTTTCATTCATAGAAACCCTAGAGAGAGAGAGAGAGCAGAGTAGCGAAACCTTACATAACAAGTAGATGCGCCTGTCAATCAAGTCTCTCTCTCTCTCTGCACCACTCTCTCAGAATCTACACTCACTTTCACCATATCTTATATTTTCGGAGTTATACGCACATAATAGCTAAGAAATCCTAAGAACTCGCACCAAAGCCTCTTCTTAGTGCACAAGAGTCTCCCACTTGGTGACCAAAGATCGAGGTCGTGTGACTCTAACTTCCTATAAAAACAAGAAATCCTAAACATTTTATCAGCACTCGAAAATCAAACACTTACATCCATGGCAGTAGGACTTGGATTCCACCGTTCAAAAGAAAAAAAGAAAAAAGAAAACAAAGAAGACTTTTCTTTTATCAAGGTGATCGAAGAAACAAAAAAGAAAAAGAAAAAAAGAAGACTTCGATCCAAACATCTGGAAATCCCAAAGGTTCATTTGCTAGACAGGCCCTTACCTTTTGTTGCACAAGCAATTCTACTAATCCCATGACAGTTGCAATTAAACTAATTTACTACTATTTCTTTTCTTTTTACTTTGGGCTGTTCTGTCACATCTATTGGCTGTGACATGAAACAGACAAGATAGCAGACGGCAGCAATGGAGATGTAGCAGATGATTCATATCATCGTTACATGGCAAGTCACTACTTCCCTGCTATTCTTTTTGCTTATTTTGGCTTCCAAGATATACTGAAAACTTACCAGAAATGATAATTGCAGGAAGATGTGAAGATTATGAAGGATATGGGCTTTGATTCTTACAGATTCTCCATCTCCTGGTCCAGAATATTACCGTGTAAGTCATTAATTTATGATAGATATGACAAAATCACAGCCTTTAAGCTTTTCCTGGGCTTTGATTTTGTTGATAACCTCATAAATATACAGACGGAAATCTTAGTAAAGTGAATGAGGCGGGCATCCAATACTACCACGACCTCATCGATGCGATCATAGACAGCGGTCAGTGTATCAACAGATCTCCTCTCCCTGTCTGTTGGTCTCTCTCGCTAACATGTGACTATTTCTTGGCAGGTATGAAGCCCTGCGTGACACTCTTTCACTGGGATGTTCCACAAGGCCTTGAAAGCGCGTACACAGGTTTCTTAGGCGATGAGATCGTGTATGTGCATTACATTATGCTTCCTTTAACCTCCTCCATTCTTGTTCAATCAGATTGCTTCGGGTTAATACACTATCCCGAGTGTCTCCTCCTATGGCCTCAATCTATGTACGGCCTTTCTCATGGTTTAAAACTTTACAAGGCTACTAAACTCGCTCTAGTTGACTCAACTTGTTAGCAAAACGAGTCGAGTCACTCAGTCGAGCTATTAAATGACTCGCTGCAGTGTGAAATTTCCAACGATGTCCCTCACATTTAAGCACGAGGACTCCTAGACCGAATCACTGGGCAACTGACTCACTTTCAATATCTACTGACATCGTCTGTACCATTTCAATATATTTTTATTTTTTAGTATCATATTACAGGAAAGATTTTCGGGATTATGCCGATCTCTGCTTTAGAGAATTTGGGGAGAAAGTGAAGTACTGGATCACCTTCAATGAACCCCATACTTTCGTCAACAATGGATATAACTATGGGAACTTCGCGCCGGGACGTTGTTCTCAATATATGGGAAACTGCACAGTTGGTAATTCAGGCACTGAGCCCTACAATGTTACCCATAACTTGCTTCTTGCCCACGCTACAGCTGTAAAGCAGTATAGAAACAACTATCAGGTGAGAATCTATTATCTGCAACGAGCTCATCTAGTCGAAGAGGAATGCTAAACTCACAGTATTATAGGTGGGCGACTAGAATCATTTAAATCACATATTTTTTTATCTATAAAATATCTAAATATAGAGCAACAAAACAAATGAATCGGATGATATATAGGTAAAAAAATGGTAGTCCCGCCGCAGGAAGCTCCCACCTATGCAGGGTCTAGGAAAGGGGCAGGCCACAATAGCCTATAGTAGGTAGCTTTACTTTGCATTTTTGCAAGAGGCTGATTCCACACTTTGAACCCCTAACCTCAAGGTCAAATAACAACAACTTTTACCGTTGCACCAAGACTCCCTTTCTAATGAGATCACATACAGGTGGGTGCCATAAAATATAGTCCCTAGACCTCACCTCATGATGCAGTCAGTTTATCATTCCTCCTACTTGAAATCTTCGACCACTTACAAATATACTTAAACGTGAGACAATGCATATTGGCCCAATATATATCCATACTAGTTACATGGTTCCATGCAGGCATCTCAGCAGGGCCAGATTGGAATAACCCTAAACTGCACTTGGATGAAACCTTATGATGAAACTGATTTTCACGATAAACGCGCTGCAGACCGAGCTCTTGATTTCATGTTTGGATGGTGAGGCATCTTACCTCTAAAAATGTACTATGTATGTTTATTAACATCTGTAGTGTTAATTTCTTAACCATGTTTCAACTGTTTCTTAAGGTTTATGAATCCTCTAACTAGAGGTGAATATCCATTTACCATGAGAAAAAATGTTGGACATCGCCTACCGAAGTTCACCCTCCAACAATCTGAAATGCTAGAAGGGTCGTACGATTTCATTGGAATAAATTACTACACTGCAAATTATGCAATCGATAACCCAAAATTGGGCCTTCCGCCGAGCTATACCAACGATCAACATGTTACTCTCTCTGGTATCGATAATTTAATGAGCTATTTAGTATTCGTTGGTTGAGAAACATCTTTATCTAATTTTGTTTCATTCTTTGTTAACAGTGGTAGATGAGAATGGTGATCCCATTGGCCCACCGGTAAGATTTATGTACTATACCATGCATGGTAAGTGAACGTTTGTTGATATATGCTTGTGTGCACTGATTAGAAGGTGAATTGCAGGCTGGTTCATCTTGGCTCTATATCTACCCGGAAGGAATTAAAGATTTATTACTTCACACCAAGGACAAATACAACGACCCTATCATTTACGTTACCGAGAATGGTAAGATTGCAAGATGCCTTATTCCCATAACTTCGGACCCTCTGAGTCATAAGTTTTTCCTTTTTATTACTAATAATATCATCCACATTCAAAAAAAATATATAGTAAGCCTACCAAGGAAAACATCAGTCAACTTGCTACCATAGTTTAAAAACCCAAAAGCTCACACTTGACTCAAAAGTCAGGAGAGTTGAGTTAACCAAACCTACTAAGGGATGGCTAAAAAATAATCCAGAGTGTTCTCTAATAAATATATTTTAATTTGTTACTCATATAACTCAAAGCAACTCGAGGATGACTCAAAAATAAGCCAGCGTGTTCTCTTATACATATATTTTAATATGTCCATCATATACTTCAGAAATATTTTTTTTAAGTGATAAACTTCTTCGTTAATCATGATTTATGAGAACTAAACAGAAAATAATTCATACTTGGGGACTTCCTAGTTTTGTTAAAGATAAACTAGTCACTTGTACAAAATGGGACGACTGGAGTTCTTAAAATTGTTGTTATTAGGTTTCTCCTTATCGATTTTCCCTAATTTGCAGGAGTGGATGAGAAAAATGACCCAAACTTACCAATCGGGGAACAACTAAATGACAAGACGAGGATTGGTTATCACAACTCTCATCTTGAAAGAGTTCTTCAGGCTATGAGGTAAGACTTATCCATTTCAATCTGGGGTGGCCTATTGACCTGTTGTTACTGGTCCTACCACGATGAGGCCGGACTTTGGAGGATCCTAGTCCCTTGATTGTAGTAAAACTGGTATCTGATCTGTAATTTTACATTGTTTAGCTGGTAAACAGATGTCTGATTCATGAAATTGGTTTATTTGCAGGAAAGGCGTGGATGTAAGGGGATACTTTGCGTGGTCAATCTTAGACAACTTTGAATGGGGTGAGGGTTATACCGTTCGATTCGGTCTCAATTATGTGGATTATGAAGATAACCTGAAGAGAATCCCAAAGCGCTCTGTTGCCTGGTTTAAGAGATTCCTCGAGAAGTAGAGAATTCCATCTTCCAAAAGATTAGTAGGATCACTTGCCAATAAGGCGATTAGGTGTAAGATTTGCTTAATACCTCTCTAATGAATTAGCAATGTTTTTTCAGTGCTTAGATTCTTAATTGAGTGTAACCTTTTTCTGGAGATCATCGTATGTGTTTTCAATCGGATAGTGATACATGCGCCCCTTTTGTGACCAACACCTTACCAAATAATACAAACGGCTATAACTTTAGGCAAGCCCAAATTATTCGACATCTCAATTATTCACAATGTTAATGTTGATTTAAATAGCTATACTTCAAAATTCTCATCCATTAAATGATCTAAGATGCACTATCTTTGGAAAAGATTTGAATGCCTTCCAAGATCATGGTGAAAATTGGATCTCAGATTATCCTTATCTTCACAAACGAACAACTAATAATCTTAAATTAGCCTTTAGATACGCGGGACTACCTTTGACATTGGATTCATATTTTGGGGCATAGCCTATCTGAGAACAGTTGCTTTGGACCAACATAAGCTTGGCACCTTGTACATTTAACATTTCTTTTCAAGCAAAGGAAAGTTGAACGCACCCAGACACTCATGCACGGCCTCCAAAACTGGTCACTCAAAGTGAGAGACTCCTTTGCCACCATGCTAAAAGAGATCGGTGGGACATTTAACCATTTAAATATGGATCTCCAGACTAGATTATTCGCAAGCATTTAAACGATGTAGGGTAGGATCTTCAGCTGCTTGAAATTGTGTACTATCGTCGATGAATTATTTTGTATCCTTAAAAAAGTGGGCCCTCTTTTACATGTTTAAGTGTGAGATTGTGCAAACCATCTTTTACAGATTATGGAAACCTAAAAGAATCAACGACTCAGCGTGGCTTAAACCGAGCAAGAATGTGGCTAAGCTGATAAGAATGCAGCTTAGCGGTTGACAATGCGGCTAGCAAGGATAAGAAGCGGTCACATTTTCTGCTTTTAGAACTTAACGATGGTTCATTAGTGGTACTAAACATTTTTCTTCAACTCGGTAGCGCCTGTCGAATTCAGGAAGCAAATTGTGGTAACAGCAAACCTGGATCAACTCGGCGAGTTCCTCACTGAGCCAATGAGTTTTGCTACTATATAGTTTCCCTTGTAAGGATTAGTTACAGAAGCATAACGAAATGGATAGCTTCTTGGCCCACAAGATCAATGAACTCAACTACACATATATAAATGGTACAGAGATCTTGGACAGTAGCTAAGTAGTGCATCATAATACTGGGCTACGGCTAATGAATTGTTGTAAGAGGATGCTAAATGAACACATTAGTAAAGTGTGTCCTTAGATGTTCATGCCCTGTTTTTCTTTATTATAACAACATTTATTTACCACAAATATGAAATATTGCATTATTGACGACCTTTTTTCTGTTACCATGTCATGTTCCATCAATTCATAAAAATCTTCCTTTATTTATGATAAAACTAGAACCCTTGAATTAGGGCGAAACCCCATTACTATAAAAGTTAGCAACATTTCCACCGTAACTGGCCCTAGAAGGTGAAGGCCTTGTGCTGTCTTCGTCCTACAAGACATTTCCTCAATTGGTTGGTCGAGATGGAGGTGTTTCATGTCCTCGACTACTATACGCGGAAGGTGAAACAAGTCCCTTCATTTCCAGAGCATACGGTGAAGCATATCATGTCATTTGGTCAACCACTAGGACTATCAATAGGTTAGCTCAGAAGGTGTTTCATGTCCTCAGCCACTAGGCACAGGTGGAACTGTTCCCTTCTTTTTCCACTATACATCTCCATAGATATATCTATGGACCTAGGAGGAGTTTCATGTCCTCGACCACTAAGGGTAGAAGGTGGAACTGGTCCTTTCGTTCCCACAACATACATAGAATTTACTCCAAGATTGGGCCCAGAAGATAAAATCTCCATGTTACATTCACGGGCGCCATAAGCATAGTCCGAAGGCATGGCCATGGTTGCAAGGACAAGCATTATAAATTCTTTGATCCGCAAGCTCTCCATAGTTACTGTAATTCTATAAATCATTTATGATTAATTCTGGAGGGATCAGCTACACGTTTATTTATAGGTACGAAAACGAGAAGAAATAACGTTCGTGCTCTTATGTTTCCAAGGTAATAACACAGCACCCTTGGACTAGGTCATAGGCCCTAGTTACTTTCTGAAAGAGAAATGAGAAATGATATTTAGTTTGGCTTTAACCGCCAAAATAGATTAGGAGCCTTATCGACAAGCTACTTGTCTCCTTAATGCAGCTGCACAGTTAATCATGTTTGACTGCATTGACTCTCAATTATGATTAACTGACATCTTACAGCAAAGAGGAAAAGCTACTAGGATCATTTGATGGAAGAAAATTCTGAAGCATGGCCTATGTATGCTGAGGAGAACATTGTCCAAGGTTGGATCTTCATAAACGTAAGCCCACTTAGCTATTCCCATTGGGGCATATGTCAGTATTCTAAAGTACGTACGTACGTACGTTATTATCTCTTGATTTTTTCTAGCCATCCTATGAATTTCAATTTTATATTCTATCACCAACCATTCAAGAGAAGTGGTCACAGAAGTCAACTCTTACTCAATATTCACCTCTCCTTCTCATACAGAAACCAATCATATCACTTTTAGATACTAAACTTTAACAACAAATCACGTGTGCTAATGAGATAGTTAAGGCAATCAACTAGAAACAAACTAGTTTATACATACACGTGTGTGTGAACTGCTATAATTTTAGCTATTTTATGAAGGTGCAAAGAGCAGGTATCATCTGATTGGCCAGAAAAAAGTAAAAAACATAAAAAGTAAGAGAAAATAGCAATTAGAAACTTTTTCCCAACAAGTCAAATATCACTTACTCTCCTTGCTAAAATTAACGCTATATGTGTGTGTGTCCTTTTCTTCCCTCATAACTTTAAAAAGCTAAACTTTAACAACAAATCATATCTCCTAATGAGATTGTTATGGCAATCAAATGGTAATTTTAGTAAGGTGTTGTAGGTGTAAAGTGCAAGTGATATGTGATTCACTAGAAAAATATTTCTAATTGTCATTTCCTCAAACCTATTCTATTTTCTGTATTTTTTCAGCCAATCAAACTTCACCTGCTCCTTTGTAATATCCTTAATTTTTAAGATAAAATAGGAAATTATTAAATAAATTAAAATAAAAATTTATGGATGAAAATTTTTCCTGAAAACATAATAATTAGAAAGTGCTCGTCGATACGAATCCAACGCAACCAAGAACGCGAAAAACGGAGCTCAAACGAGGGAGTTATGAGCCGTCAAAGTTGTAAGGGCAAATTAGTCTTTTGACAGAAACGTGTTACACAGGGGTCCAAATTGATAACGGCACCCCTGTCTACACACGTCTCTACCAGTCCGGCGAAATCGCCGGAGAGACGTGGGAAGAGACGTGTGGGGAAGAGAAACTCTTCCCCAAGACTCTAAAACCCTATATCTATGCTCCTCTAGGAGCCAAAACGCTCCACTTTGAGCGTTTTCCCTGAATGCTACGCAAAACCCTAGCCCTGCTAAAACTTAGATTTTCTGGCGAGTGGAGCCCCGGCAACACGAGCAACTCCGGCCAGGTGCAAGGTAAGCCTCAAAACCTATGTTTTTCGTATTTATTAAATAGAAAAAAACAATTAGGAAAACGTTTAAAAATTAGGAAAAAAATCAGATTTTTGGGGGGCTTTGTGCACGCTACTGTTGGAGCGCGATTTCACAGATCAAACCTTATCTGTTTGAAAATCGCACCGTCCAACTAGTGCACAAGAGACCCAAGAGCATACCCTTTAAATTTGGGAGTGATCCAACCGTGGAATTATCCAAAAAACTCAAAAACCAGTACCTAGGGATGTTTTTAGGAACTTGGGAAAAATCGTTTAAAAACCATGGGTTTTGGAAAAATTAGTGCAAAAGGAGGGCATAAATGGATTATAGAGAGAATTCTGAAGAAAATGGCCCAAAAATCACGCAAAACGGAGCTCTGTAGCTCCGCCGGAGGCGACCGGAATCCGGTCGTCTTCTCCGGCGTTGTCACGACGTCGGCGCCCTGGCGCTGACGCCAGGACGCACGCGGAGACGCACAGAGGACGACGTCATATGACGTCGTCGTCGCACGCGTGCGCGGCGCCGCGCGCGTGCGGGACGGCCTCGGTTGGCTGTCGTGGTGGGACCGGGACGCGGCGCGTCCTGGCGACCGTGACGCGTGCGTCACGGTGCCGAAGACGCACGACGCGCGTCCCGTACGACGTCTGCGTCGGCGTGTGTCTTCGTGCGCCCGTGTATGTCGGTGTAAACCGGCGGCAGAAAAGGGTGCCGCCGGTTTAAACCACCTCATGGTGGTCCGGCAGGCCCCAATTTAGTGTAGTTTTCACTAAAACTTGATTTTTGGGAGCTAGAGAGGTCCAAATTACGATCCGGAAGAGGCGTTGTGACCGTATTGACGACGCGGACCTAGTTTTAACTTAAAAACTTAGAAATGACCACTTTTTATTTAGAAAAATTTTAAAATAGTGATGTGACATGTACAGGTGCACTTGAATATACCAATTAAAGGGAGTTATTAGCAAGCTAGTGATCTCACACTGAGGTAGGTGACGACAACTAATGTTTTGCCTTGATTTTAAACCATGTTTAAACAATAGCATCATGTGTGATTGTGTTTTAAATTGCGATTTTTATTTACCATGGATTTCATGCGACATTGCGTACAGGATGGTTATTCCAAATTGAATTCTTTTACGGAATAAACTTATTTAAAATGCTTTTACAAGCATGATGTTAATTAGTTATGCTTAATTAGAGATTTATTTCTTATTATATATATAGAAAATGCATGGATTTACATGGAAATGAGTATAGAGGCTTAGTAAATTTGGTCCTTTTATAGGCTAACCCTGTGATGAGGGGCATGTCTTGGGGATTTCAAGCTATAAGTGCTCTTGAGTTTTAGCATATACATATGATTTCCGTGTTTTATATTTGATGACGGGTGCTCTCACCCGGTGGGCGTCATGCTAGGAGGGATAGGGCCGGCCACCCACCTTCCGAGATTATGATGTGATGAGTTTGTGATATGATAGACACCTGCCCATAGATGGCATTCGGTAGGGGTTTGGTAACATGGATAGTCCGCACTACCTGGTCCGAGCCTTTCCATGGGGACGTACGTTAAGTCTCCCGTTATGGTGTCGACGGAGAGCGGCGGTGGTTGATACCCATGGAGGGTTGCCACCTGACATGATGGCCCATATTCTTATTATGTGTGCATGTATGATGAGCATGGTTATGGATGATATGCCTGGGTGTGACGACACTCAGAGGTTGACTACGTGTACTCCTGATCAGGGATGTTAGTGCGATGTGATGGGACCCATTACCTTAGGGTGCCCTTATTCTGGATGTATGCTCCATTTTATTGATTCATGTCATGTTTTAACTTCGTGAATTTCATGTTTTAGCATATGGAATAAATTGGCACTTATTGAACATGGCATTATGATATCACTATCTTCATAAATGTTAGATTTTTCATCAGTATTGTTCATTATTTCTTGCATTTATTACATTAATTGTCTATGTACCTACACAAGCGATAGCTTCTTTGAGGCATTGCTTTGTTTTGCAATGCCTTAGATCTCGAGCGCGATAACAGGAAAGGCAAGGCTATTGAGAAGCCGTGAGAGCTGCTGAAGACCATTTTTCTATAGTATTAGACAGTGATGTGAGTCATTAAACAGGATTATCATTTGGATTTTTATTATTGACTGCATAGTTTATATTGGGATGTGATTTAGATCTTTGGACATATGTTGGACATTTATGTGGGATGTTATGATCGATAGACCTTGGGCCATCTTATTATTGTCTTTTGGACGTTTATTTGATTTAAAATAAAGGCGCCTATTTATTTGACGTTGATTTATACGCGGATTATTTATTTATGTTTAAATTACATGTACGCCATTTTGTGAAAGGAAAATTAACACCCGGAGTTTTTAAGATAGGTTTAGTAAAATGTTAAATAAATCTTTTCTCATGGGATCCCAAATGCTCTTATTTAAAATGCCATTATTATAAAAAAAAAAAAATTTGTCTTAAAAATCCGGGGTGTTATATCCTTGCACCTGCATGAAACAGCTGAAATTAACACACCAAATTTCAGATATTTTAAGTAAGTGCATAGGTCAAATAACATTTGATTGGCTAGGAAAAAGTAGAAAACAAAAAATTTAAGAGGAAATGATAGTTAGAAACTTTTTCCCAACCATACAAATATCACCTACACAACTTTTCACAGACATGCACATTGCTCTAAGCTTTTGCTAATTTTAATCTTGTAAAACAGAAAGGGGCAGTGTGAAGGAGGAAGTTGTACCTTTTGATTTCTTACTCCCACACACCAGTCATGATAAATGTAGACTCTAAAAATGCATTTTTGGTAAATGCTTATATTATTGTGAATGTTGGAGAAATTTTGGAAGATCTATCCCATACAACTTGTTTAGATTCTCTTTGATTATATACATGCAAAAAATAAGATCATTAGATATTTGTAGCCTACATTTTATGGTGCTTTAGATCAGGACCATTTGTAACTAAAAATAAAAAGCAAGAGATTAGAAATATCAGATGATAGTGATTTAAACTAAATATAAGGAGCCAAACAAGATTGTTAAGTGTTTAATTTTGGCCAAAATACACTTAATTTAGCATTTAATTATATTATCTAACTCATTAATTTATTATTTTTTAGATAAAATATGAAATTTAGCTATAATTGATCATCTAGTGGTTAATTTGTGAAATTTAATGGTGAGATGACCATCAGAGCTAATTAGATGTTTAATGGATGGGTTAGATGACTCTAATCTAATCTTATCTTTTGCAGATTAAACAGATCATAGTTAGAATGACTAAATCCATGATGCAAATCACTTGAATTGGAAATCAAATAGCTCGGATCGCGAGGATTAATATCATATTTAATAATCAATGGAGTAGATCATCCTAAAAGAAGTTCAACTATGCAGAGCATTGAATCTAACAGATTGGTTGAATAGGAGATCATTTTGAATGGAAAGCATGCAAAATAGAATTTGTCAAACTTAGAAACTCCTTAACCATAGGAAAAGTGGGGAAGAATAAAAAGAGAAGTTATATAAAGGGGAGAAGGTAACCGTCGAAGGGGAGCTCCCTTTGACGGGTGTAATGTAGGAGGTAGCCGTAGGGGAAGACCTCCTTGTCTTCTGCTTTGTTTTTCTTTTCTCGTTTTCCTTCCATGAATTACTGTTTTCTTTCCTTTGCTTTCCGTTAGTGTTTTTTTTTTTCTCATCGTGTGTCTCTGTTATCTCTCTCACACACCCAGTCTCTTCTCTCGTGTCTCTCCCTCTTCATTGGCTCCGCTTCACCGCATCTTCCTTTCATCACCATACCAGACCAAGTCCTGGTTGTTTTTTCTTCTCTGCTCCCACCTCACTTGGCCACACCACCAAACCCAGATCACCGGCCTGCCCAGCTCGAGTTTCCCATCTCCGCACTGCACCGGCGATCCAGCGCCCAGATTTTCTCTGTCGCATGGACTGAACCAGACCAGCGCCTGCTTTATTCTCCCAGCCCAATATCTGTCGCCAGATCCAGGACGTCCAGATCAGAGACGGACGACGCCCAGATCAGAAGTCTCCCCTACTTCCCATCTCTCCATCTCCAGCTATCTCCATGGGCCACCAGAGCCCGGTCAGTCGACGACGCACAAGTCTCCCAGTCGCACCGATCTGGGCCCAACGACCCCTGGCATCTGCTTCACTCTGGGTGCGACGCCCCATCCTCAGCAGGCGTTGTTTTCCTCTACTCCAGACGAACCAGAACCAGGCGACGGCCATCTTTCCAGCCGGGACTGCACAACCAGGCGTCAGTTCAGCACCGGCCGTCTCCGGCAAAGCCATCTTCTCCGGTTAGCCCAAGATAATTTACTTGGGGCACATGATAGATGTATGATATTTGGGAATGGTAAAAACAAAGAAAAGTAAGTTGCTTCTAGGATTATCGTTTGTTCCATTTACGTCATACCTCTATAATTGATATTCTGTTGAGTTTTTTGAGTTTTTTATTTACGAAAATTTTAAGAAACTTTGAGAAAAAATTTCCTTTTTGCCCTTAATAGAAAATTTTGAATTACATTTTTTGTACATATATGTTATCATTTTACTTTGTTATGTTTTAATCCATGGATTGCCTAATGTGAACTGCCTTATGCACGTTAAATCCAATGAACAATTCTGATCAAATAATAAAATCTCCTTAGTTTCTCATCCGTTTGATGTTTGATATTCAATCAAATTTCAAGAGGTGTTGTTAGGAAACTTCTTAGTTTATTTACTACCTTTGATCTTCAATATGATATTCAAAAATTAGATCTAATCCATTCAAATCATAAATTACTTTAGATATGTAAATTTTTAAAGAATTTGACTAATTAAACCGTTGGATCTTTAATTAGAGACATTAAAAAGAGATTTATAAGGACAAATCAAAGTTTTTTATGTTAGAAGTGAAATTGAAGTGAAGAAATTGGTAGTGATAAGGCTAAGGAAAATAGAATTTTCTTGTTTCTTAGTTTAATTTCTGTCTTTTGAGTTAGTTTTTGCAATTTCCAATAGTTTCCATTAATTAAACTATATCTGAATTATTTTTTCTTTGATATTTATTTTTATCATTTAATTTGAATTTTAAGATAATTAAATTTTATTAAAACTTCAAAATCATTAAAGCACGTCATTGTGAGATCGACCTATACTTACATTAATTATACCACAATAGCCCATGCACTTGCAAAAAATATCAACAAGTTTTTGATACCGTTGTCAGAGTCGCAATGGAGTTTTTATAAAATTTAATTTAAAATCCAAATTTTTAAAAAATTAAAAAAATCCAAAAAGAATGTTTTTTTTAGTAATTTCATAGTTTTATCATTTTAAGTACATTTTTCAATTTTTTTAGTGCATAACCACCTAGTTTCCTGAATTTGGTACTTATTTTTAATTTTCATTTTTAGGAAAACAGAAAAGTGGAGGAAATTGGTAAGTGGATCTATGTCAAAATAGAAATTTTCTTGCTTTCTTAGATTAGAAATTTTCTTTTATTTTGAGTGAATCTTGTTGTGAGGTCCATTTGTTATTTACAATTTTAATTTTAATTTTTAAAAGGTTGTATAATAGAGGCAAGTGAGAGATAAGGTGACCCACACTTATCTTCATTAGAAACCCCATTGTAAGTTTTCTCACTCTTTTTAATTCTTAGATTAGGGTTTGCATTTGCATTGTTGAGTAGTATAAATGCATATAGAAGGCATATTTGATAATTGTTGCATTTTTTGGACTTTGTATTAGTTTACTGTTTTAATTGCATTCTTAGGGCATGTTTAATGCTTTAAGGTATGTGAAGCCCTGGGCCGATGAAGGTGGGCCAAGAGAAGGCTGGCAAGCTTCTAGGCTGAGTAAAGGATAGAGAGTTAGTCTCACATTGCCTGAGGAGAGGAAACTAGGATGTTTATAAGAGTTTGGGGAACTCTAATGGTTACAACGCATTTTTCCTAAGAAACTGGGGAAGAACAAAATCATGAGGGGTGTATGGGCACCCCAAAGTGGACAATATTGTGACTATTGGAACTCTGGGGTGTTACAAATGGTATCAGAGACAGTTTTTCTTGTGGTGTGGTGGCTAGCCGCACGCGGATGCCTGGTCAGTGACGCATGTTCCCTAAGGGGGGAAGATGTGAAGCCCTGGGGCGATGAGGGTGAGCCAAGAGAAGGCTGGCAGGCTTCTAGACTTGGGTGAAGGATAGATAATTAGTCCCACATTGCCTAGGGAGAGAAAACTGGGTTGTTTATAAGAGTTCAGGGAACTCTAATGGTCACAACATGTTTTTCCTAGGAAATTGGGGAAGAACAAAACTGTGAGAGGTGTATGGGCGCCTCAAAGTGGACAATATTGTAACTATTAGAACCTCGGGGTGTTACAGATATATATGCTAATTGAACTGCCATGGAATGTGAGATTTAATTAGTAAGGGCACCCTACCCTACAAGATCAATGGTAGATTTTATCACCACTCCTTGGCCCACCTAGGACAATCACCTCAAGCACACTACCCTATCTTAAAATCAAATTAAATTAAAATCAATCAAAAGAGACCTATATGGCCATCACATGCTCGTAAAACCCTCTTACTAAGACAATTTATTTTCACTCTAGTAGCTTTTAAGAACTATAGTTATTGGGGGTTATCTAATAGAGCATTGCTCTTCCCTTGCCTCCTGTTAACGTTTGTTGAGGTCTAAACACCTTCTTATTTGAAGGTTGTATTATCCACCTTACATAAAACCTAACTAGTAAGCAATAGTCAAATCTAAAAGAGAGGATGAGCGCTAGATTAAGCTAATTAAAAGCATTATCTCCACTCAAATTCAAGAATGTTAAAATATTACTGCTTATTAGACTCAAGGATTATATTATGCCCTTTATTTGTGCATTATTCTAGGAAGTTAGGTTGTAGGTTAGTTTTCCTCTTTAAAAAAAAAAAAAAAAAACCTATCAAGAAGGGGATAGATTTCATATATTAGATGCATCGATGGATATGTTAGATATTATAGAAAGTCAATTGTTTAGGCTAATAGCTTTTAAGCAAGTTGCATCACAACCTCAATACCATAATGATTATATCTATTCTAAGCATCCCTATTCCATTCCTTCTTGCCCCCCATCAAGCTCCACATGCAATGAATACTATCAGGAGCCAATTTACCCTAGCAATTATTATCCTGAGACAAATTACCAAGATTACAATGAATGTGCTAGGCATCATGGACAACCATGGTGTCAGGATTACTAATATCATTGAGAACCACAATGGTCCCACCCCGGTCAACACTACCATGATTATTCAGATTATCAAGGTCAACCATCATGGATTCAACCTGCTCAGCCCTTTTCCAGTACCCCAATGCCATAACAATACCATATGAGTTGTTTCCACTACAACATGAAGAACCACCCTCAAAAGAGAATATACAACATATTTATGAGATATATTCTAAGGGGAATAAGGAAATAAAACAAATGTTGGAGGAATGGACTGAGGAAATGAAATGAGAGAGGGAGGAATTTGAAGAGAAAATGAAACCAATAAGAGAAACTAATGACAGAAATATTGCTGCAATTATAAAAAAGACTGAGGAAATGAAACAAATTAAGGATAATGAAGAACCATTCAGTATTGATAATACGATAGACATTTTCTACAATCCTTCTAAGCTACAAAGTCCACAACTATCCTTAGAACCCTCCCACTCATGTCTACTTGGACCATGTCTTGCTCTGTGTTGTGATTATGACGAAGAGACTTCCATTGACGAAGAGAATGGAACTGCAGAATCATCCAACCCGATCCTCCAAATTTGTGTCTTGCTTATTTTGATGAATTTGATGAAGACACATAAATTGAGGAGATAAATGAGCTGTTGAATATTGTGTCGCTAACAAACACTTCTCAATGTCAAGCTAGAGTAGAAACCACTATAAAGCCTGAAATTTCAATTGAGCCTTACAATGTAGAAGACATACCTAAGTGGGACCTACAAACTTTATTTGAAAATTCACAAGATAGTTAGGTTGGCCCATTTAATACCTTACTTGCGTCAATAGAATAAGAAGAAGAGTTTATTAATGTACTAACTCTACATCAATCAACTCTATAGTACACATCAGATAACCAGTGTTTAAGCCAAACCTTGCCCTCACCTCTAGTAATTCAAGAACAACCTTTTAGGGAAGGATAGAGTTATCTTATACCCAAATTTCAGGACAAGGTTAGGACAATAGAGGAAAAAGTTAACTTGAATACAACAATCATTCTTATCTCTCAATTTTGGGGAGTGGGGGTAGAATTATCATTTTATAAACAGGTGCCAAAATGTTTACCCACATGCAAACCCATTTTCGGCGAGTGGTTTGTGGGTAAAAATGTAATTTTGGTCAAGCGAGGGAAACACTTACAAGTAGATCTACAAAACTTGCAACCATGCACAAATCAAACAAGAAATTCCACTCACTTGCAGAACCATGAGTATAGATATGTTAGAGAGAGAGAGAGAGAGAGAGAGAGAGAGAGAGAGAGAGAGAGAGAGAGAGAGAGAGAGAGAGAGAGAGAGAGAGAGAGAGAGACATTCCTCAACGATTCAACAAACTATCTACAGAAGTTTCTTCATATTAGTGACATTGACCAAGATCTTTATATTAATAATTTGTGCAGTAGTATATTATATGCAATTTCACTAGTCCAAGTCTTGTCATAGAAAACCTTACTCACGCGACCAGCTCAAAATAGTAAATCAAACACAAGTATTATACAAAATTTATGTGGTTCGGTAAAATTGCCTATATCTAAAGAGTCATAATCCGATCTTCGTCGCTATGAGAAAATAGAGAATGCAATGGTGAAAAAAAGCTTTATTTCACCCAAACTTTCCCTTTTGATTTGACATATGCCTACTATCTTCTTCTCCAAACGTCAAAGAAGAACCTACTTAAAGATAGAAACCTTGATCCTTGAATGGGTGGTTATGGAACTATGTATAGACATATCCTAACCACCTATTCAAGATACCATCTTTACTTGCTATTAGTTCTAACTAATCACCTCACTTGCCTTTTACTTCTGGCATGAATAAAAACAACAACAAGATATAACTTGGAGATATTTACTGATTGTAGAGTGAATAGCAGCATGTTCTGAGCTAACATCTATCGATTAAATGGTTTGAGGATAACCCGCAAACATGATTTCATGGTCAAAGTAAAAGTTGTGGGGCCTAATGTTTATGGCTAATTATTGTTGACTTAGATGGGATTTAAATGGGATATCTTCGCTTCCAGGAAAAAAGGAAAACAAAAATGTGATTATAAATTAGAAATTAATGTCACTTGAACTAATGATGATGATGATGATGATGATTATTATTATTATTATTATTATTATTATTATTATTATTATTATTATAGATACACACATCCATGCGTACATGGCCTTGAACCCTTTATCATCTAGGTGAGAGGCTCCTTGTTGCACGACTGAACTACAAAGCTTTGGTATTGAACTAATGATTTGCTGTAATCAGTTTCTTCTCTTTCTTTTCCCATGACTTTGACAATCGTTTGAAAATTGAATTTCTAAATACTTTGAGCTATTTACATGGTCGACTACACTGAAAAAGCAACATGTACATACAAGTTTCCACATCTACAGCTGAAGAAAACAAATTATTAATTTTCTAATCCACAGCTTTGGTTGCCTCATAAAACCGCTGGTGAAGAAGCACATATAGAAGGACGTAACCCTCATAAAGATAGCCGGTAATATTAAAATATCTTAGATCATAGTGGCAGAGTGATGCTCCAGCGTGTAGCCATCCACGAGTTGGTTTCGACTTGACTCGCCTCACATCCAGTTGAGTTTTAGAAATTTTCAATTATGTTTGCAAGCTTTGGATTCCGCGAAAGACCCAAAAGTTACGGGCCATTATAACATTTCCCATGGGTATAGGTATATTGACTGAAAGGATGCTCCTACGGACTTAAGGGGAAACTTGGGGTCGACTCTTTGTGAACCCTGATTAGTGAATCTTTTGTGATCGTTGCAGATCACTATTGACAGTGTACAAATTGATTCTAAGGATTTATACCGCCTATGAGATTTGACCATCTTTACTTGTATATTCCTGATTAACTCATGGTTCTTTGACCATTGTTTTCTAACAAATCGAGCTTGTACCTGTGTGCGTCGCAGCCCTCTCCGACCCCTTTCAATTTGACCTTCGGATCCAACCTACCAAAACCTACGCAAAATCTGGGGTGCCTTTAATTGCACAAATTAATGATACTGTTCGTTTTCAATCTTGCTTAACTATTAACTTCGTGTCTCACAGGAGGAAACGTACATGTCATCAACATTATTGAATCGAATAGTACCAACCATCTGGATTCTCGCCCCTCGCCGAAAGAATAAATCAAGTGGTTTCACACATTTGTTAAAGAATATGGCTCTTAAAAAAAGGCTTGATAATGATGTTTTCAAGATAATCCAACCAAGGGTTATATCAATGTGAAAAAGATCAACACGTCTCACTGCTGCGATTGGTTTGATCATGAAAATGTGTCACACGTGGGCCATTTAAAGAGATTAAAGTGCATCCCCGCCATTTGCGTTATTTTTTTCCAGCTTTTCCAATCGGGTAACATCAAATTCAATAGTGACTCTTTTTTCTTCCCCTTAAAGCCAATTGGATTCCACTAACAATCAAATTATCACGTGGTAAGGTACTTTCTATCCCTGGAAGCACGTAATTATTTCTATAAATAGGGAAACGGAGTGTTCTCCGAAACCCACACACAGACATAATTCATAGCCTACCAGAATGGCACTCATGCTTGCAGGAAGCGTAATGTTGACACCGCCGGTTGGGAACCGGGTTCGGTGCAGTCTAGAAACTTGGACCCGTCCCTTGCCCTTCGCACCGGGGCCGGTTGTAGTACCGAAACTTCCGGTGGAGGAGCCACTTTTACTTCCCGTTAGTCGGAGTAGTTTCCCACCCGGTTTCATTTTTGGGGCCGCATCTTCTGCTTATCAGGTTAACCTCTGCTTCTCTCGTACTTAAAACTGGTTTCACAAGAGCATTGATAGTTGCTCTTATAGCATGGTAGTATGGGTTTTTGCAGATTGAGGGAGCAGCCAATGAAGGTGGAAGAGGCCCTAGCATCTGGGATACATTCACTCATAATCACCCAGGTTTCCACTGTTGTAACTCATAAAAGAGATGCAGAGAGTGCTTTCTCTAGCTAATTAACATGCTAAGCTCTAATTCTTAGAAAAGAGATACATCTCTCTCTATGTATATACACACAAACACACACGCTAACCTCTTATCTCGCTTACTAACATGTACATCTCTCTCTCTATCTTGCATGTTTTCATTTCATGGGCACCTGACTCCTTTACTAGCTTATGTGCATATATAAAGAAGATGCTATTACAATTTACCTACTATCCTAGCCACTCAGCCAACTATAATTATTGTTCGGTGTCCCTACTCCTATTGACATTTTTCGTTTTTCAGTAACGATATTCAATTTGATGAACTTATTTTTGTATTACTTCTTGAAAGATGCGTCCTGGCAGGGCTTGCAAAGGCATTGTCATATTTCTCATGGAATATTAATTTATAAAACCGATAAATCCAAGCGTGCAATTGGATTTATCTGAGGGAAAATGCATTTTTACTTGCATCTTACTTTCCTCTTTTGCAGGTCTAAGGAGTTCAAGATATTAGGAATGGCTTAAATAGGCTAAGTATTATTAGATAATTTATCTCATTTTTTCAAGTTGAAAATTACAGCCAACTTTATCCTATGTTTCTTTAAGTTAAAAATGATAGCTAAAAATATAGTATAAAGTATCTAATAGGTGTGAAATTTGGTACTTAGCCTATCTATGTCATTTTCTATTTTGAATAATAATGTTATTGAAAGAAGAGGTAATCTTACAATGAACATCTAAAGGACATGGAAGCAACAGGGTGCACTTGGATTTATCATTCCTTATTAGTTTATGAAATCAACTGTTATTTTATTTTGATTGTCGAGCACACAAACCCACGAGCAGCCTTTAGCAAAGTGACCTCTTCAAGATGTGTGCTTGCCCCACTTTTAGAAATTTTTGCTCAATCGAAAAGCTAACACAAGATTTTGGAAGATTAGAATAATTCATAATGCATGTCGCACTTGATTTAGATGGACTCTATGATCCTAGAAATTGCATTTTTCAATTGTAAAATATATAATGAAACATGTATAGTTCTTTTACTGCTCAAGAAAATAGTGGCTTGGATCATTTAATATATGATAGTTTTGGAGTAGGGCCCATCTAAGACAAAGGAAATGATGTGAACAATTCTGATCTTAAGAAATCTAAGCCACTTGGAGTCATATTAATTCCTGCCATTTAGTAAAGACCTATTTAATGAAGAAAAACTGGGGGCAAATATATAATTTCAAATTTTGAAATAAGAGAATGTACTATCTTATGAGATTTTTAACCCTATTGACTTCCCTAGTTGCTAGCAAATATATTCTATCATAAAGTTTACAGCAAGAATAAATTAATCGAGGAATTGACATTGAACTGTACATTATATTTAAGTTCTGCACTAATATATTAACTTAAATGACTGATTTTTCATCTTTGATCATGTGGATCATATAGACTGCAAGGAATAGTTTGTGTTCTGCTGATCACTGGACAACTCTAATATCGATAATTACTTATCATTCGGATTCGATGATTAAATGACGTTCTTTTTAATTTTTAATTTTTTTCCTTCTCTTTATTTGCAATTTTCGGGCTTTTGGAATGCGGCGTGGAGCAGAAAAGATTGCAAATCACAGCAACGGAGACATAGCAATTGATTCATATAATCGCTACAAGGTCACCCATATCCTTTCTAAATTTTCTTTCCTAGTACGCTTGGTTAATCTCTGTTCGCTGCGGAATTGCACCAAGAACTCACGGAAGCAAAATTGCAGGAAGATGTGGAGATCATGAAGGAGATGGGCTTTGATTCTTACAGATTCTCCATCTCATGGTCCAGGATATTACCTCGTAAGCCATCAAAATAAATGACTTTCTTAATTAACAAACCAGCACTTGGCTCATTCGCTCTTCTAATTTTTTGTCTTGTTCATAATCTTATAATGTCAGAGGGAAGTCTACGAGGGGGCGTGAACGAAGAAGGCATCCAATACTACCACAATCTCATCAACGAGATCAAATCCAAAGGTTAGTATTTGAAACCTCTCTCTCTCTCTCTCTCTCTCATGGTTAATATTGTTGGCAGGTATGGTCCCTTGTGTGACGCTCTTTCACTGGGATCTTCCCCAAGCCCTAGAAGATGCCTACGGAGTTTTCCTGAGTGACAAAATTGTGTATGTGCTACAATTGCGTGTTCGTAATCTTATTTATCCTAAACAACTCAGTCAAAATTCAGGACGGCGGGGGTTAATGCACTTGAATTTTATGCGAACTCTCGTTCAATTTTTTCTGACTGATTTTAGATCACTTGGAAGCAAGGTGGCCCGAGGCTCTGATCTCCATTATGCTATTTAGAAGATCATGCATATCTAATCTTTTCTCTTTTGCCATGGTTTGGCAGGAAAGATTTTCGCGGTTTAGCTGACATTTGTTTTAGAGAATATGGGGATAATGTGAAACACTGGATTACCGTAAATGAGCCATGGACGTTCAGCAACAATGGTGCTTTTGCACCAGGCCGATGTTCTAAGTGGGTAGGAGAGTGTAGAGTTGGAGATTCCGCTACGGAGCCTTACATCGTGACTCATAATTTGCTTCTTGCCCATGCTGCAGCTGTGAAGCAATGCAAGACCACGTACCTGGTAAATATCTAAAACACAGGGCCTACTAACAGGACTATGGCTAGAGCTGCCATGGATCTAGTAGAAACAGTGCACCCATCTATAGTTTTCTTAGCCAGTGTTGAAATGACCGAAACATCTTGGTATTAAAATGCAACACGGATTGGTCAGTTTAGGAGGGAGGGAGGTAATCCTGCTAGCATTTCCCAGGCTTATACCATAGGAAAATATATGAAAACACTCCTTTGTCCGGATGGATACCAAACAGTCCTCTTAAACAAGGACATCAAATAAAGATTTAAGGTGCAAATTTGTTATTTTCTCCAAAGGAATTAGGTGTATTTTGGTATAAAAGACATCTTTTAGCATATGCACTTGTACATTTCAACATTCCACAATAGGGAGAAAACATATTTAACAAATTAACTAGTTGGTGTATTAACTGTTGCTGCAGCCATATCAAATGGGTCACATTGGGCTAACCCTTAATTGCCATTGGATGAAGCCCTATGATATATCCAACATCCATGATACTCGAGCTGCCGATCGAGCCCTTGATTTCATGTTTGGATGGTGAGCCATCTTGTCTCTAACTAACTATGTACTCTCCACCATTTTGATGAATTGCAAATAATTATTACTTAATTTTGTTTAATGGTTTCTCAAGGTATATGAAACCTGTAACCAGAGGGGAATATCCGTTTACCATGAGGCAAAATGTTGGATCTCGGCTACCGGATTTCACGAAAGATCAGTCTAATATGCTCGAAGGGTCATATGATTTTGTCGGAGTAAACTACTACACTGCGTACTATGCACAAGATAATTCCAGATCTAGTGACTTTGTGAAAAGCTATGAGAATGATCAACGTTCCACCCTCCGCGGTAATTCACATGAAAGCCAGATCTTAGCTAGTTTCTTTTCTTTAAAAATATTATACTTAATGCAAAGTATTAAAGAAGCTCAAAATGAATCGTATTTAGAGCTGATTTTCTTTTGTCCCCCTCTTTTTGGTAACAGGAGATAAAGACGGGGCCCCTATTGGCCCAGAGGTATATGTTATGAACCATGGCATGAATCTAATAATTTACATGGTTAATGGATATATCATGCACGTAAATTTGGGGCACTCATTAAACCTGAATTGCAGGCTGGCTCATCTTGGCTCCGTGTATATCCACAAGGAATAAAAGATCTCTTACTCCACACAAAGGAAAAATACAACAACCCTGTCATTTACATCACCGAGAACGGTAAGATTGCAAACTCCACTGTCTGTCTAGCTTTTAATTCTGTCCCGGTGGCTGTTCCCTTTTGGCTACTACATTGGCAAGTCATATATTTCCCTCATTTAGCACTGAAACTTCTGGGACAAAACCGAATATTTAAATTTAAAATATATATATATATATATATATATGACCGGCCCAAGGTGAAATTTATTGGAAAATGAACCATAAGGCTGAAATATATTGAGTTTACCGGAACTAATTATGAACCAGAAGGAGTGCGTGTTCTATTATTCCTTCTTTCCATCTGGAACAGAATAATTTGAGAATTCCAGCCAAAACGGGACAGAACTGATAGATGGTTCGATCATTTAATATTGTTATTTAATTGTCTATTCTTTAAATTTGATTATTTTCTTATGAAGTTTTATGTTTATCCGATTTTTCTAAATTGGTAGGGGTAGATGAGAAAAATGATGAAAGCTTGCCGCTCCAGGAAGCTCTTAAGGATGATATGAGGGTCAAATACTACAGTGATCATATTCTTAAAGTTCAGGAAGCCATCAGGTCAGTGTTTGATCATCCATCCAGTAATAATGTATATGAGGTATCGTCATTTAGATCGAAAGAAATTCGTGTTCGACATAGTATTCATCACAAATTTGTATTTTAGATTGTTTATATGCTATAATTATGTTTGATTTTGTGGTACATTGGAATGCAGGGAGGGCGTAGATGTGAGGGGATACTTTGCGTGGTCCATCTTGGACAACTTTGAATGGGCTGAAGGTTACAACGTTCGATTTGGTCTGATTTATGTGGATTATAAAGATAATTTGAAGGGGCACCCGAAGGACTCCGCTGCCTGGTTTAAGAAATTTCTTGAAAATTAGCATGCTTCGTCTTCTAAATGGACTAGTTGGATTTGTATTAAAATAAAGCAAGTGTGCTTTGTGTTTGCTTGATGAACTCTAAAATCTACAGTAGAAATTTTATTATCTAGTTATGTACCTTTGTAATGAGAGTTTATTCTACTAAACTCTCTCTCTCTCTCTCTCTCTCTCTCTCTCTCTCTCTCTCTCTCTCTCTCTCTCTCTCTCTATATATATATATATATATATATAGGCCGTTAAATAGCAGTGTGCTAACTGGCTGAGAATGATTCCCAATCACAGCAATCAATCACACTTTGATGGCAAGGCTCAGGTTCATCCACCAGACCTACTTGTCTTTCTCCTTATAATTCAAGGATACAGAAAGGGGCCTTATAGAACAAATCAAGTCTCGAAACTTGGGTGCATGCAGCTGTGTCCTCATTGAACTCATCCCCATTGGGTGAGTTTATCTTAGAAGGTTTATTAGGTATCAGCAACTTACAAACTTTGTGGCTCGATAGGAGTTGATGGCACTCTACTAGGTTTTCCATCGCATTAAGTTTGACGAAGAATGAGTCAGATTTGCGAGGATTAATTTGTTATATGGAATGAACTTCATAGCTGAAAAGGTAAAACATAAGATGAAGTATTGAAACACTCTTTCTTACAGTTTTTGCCAGAGGTTGTTTTTATGCCTCGAACTTATGATTTCTAGGTCACACGCGACAACTTTACTGTTGTGCCAAGGCTGCTTCCCTACTAACATATGCAAAAGCATAAAAACAAATAATCCACTTGAATATTAAGAAATTACACTTTGACCCTTGTGACACGGATAGTTAGACTTCTTGAATGACAGTATCATTCAATATTGAGCTACAAGAAATCTAAAATCAAAGAAATCAAATTGAAGATATGGATCAACCAAATTATAGGTGGAGACCATGATAGGATCTTTCTTTAAACATTATTGTAAGGTTTTAAGGATGGAGTTACATGGGCCATTTTTTATGGAAAAATTGTGAAGATTTGCAAAGATTGGTGGTGCAACGGGATGCCTATTTAAGAATTTATTCTCAAATTTAAGCTGAAGTAATTAATCCTCTCCATTTCATGATCCCTACAAATTTCTTCTATGCTACATAATGTTCTTGCTCAAAAAGTTTGTTTACGGATATAGTCAAATTTTGAGTAAGCATAGCCTTAGGATTATCTCAAATATGAGAATTTGGAATTATCAAAATCTTAATTCACTAAGTGAAAAAGGTAATCTTGATTATAATCAAGCTTCAAAATCATCATTTATTAAAAGTCACAAAGTGCTTTATGTCAACTAACATGAATAAGCCATCTCATTTCTTAGTATTTGTCTCAAAAAGTCTTGTCATCTTAAATTTTCATTTTGTCACTTCACTATTCCTTTTCACCATTCATTGAGAAAGGGAATATTTAATCTTACGGTTCAAAAAGAGACAAAAAAGCCTTGATTGCAACAAATAGGACTTATCATTTTGTCTATAGAAGTTATATGAACTTAAATCCATCCTTGTAATTCTTCATCCTTTGTATCTCAACCATTCAATAAAAAGGTAATCCCTTATACTTGGATCTATTTCTTCTTTACAGAAAGGTATAAAAAGTGTTGATTGCAATTAATAGACAACAAACATTTAGCACAATTAGTCATAGATAACTCAGCATCTCTCCTATGTTATAGGTTTGAGTCATTTGTTTCTCCTTTAGAAGTATGTGATTTGAGAGTTTATGAGTGATTTTCTTTGAAAATCTTAGCTTGTAAAAAGGAAAAATTAATAGGACCATGCTATCTAATTTGCCAAGAAAATCACATGAATTTAGATGTTTCTTCTTGACATCCCATCATTCATCTATACCGTTGATTAAAAAAGTCAATCCTTATCCTGAGGCTTAAATTCACTCACAAAAGGAATTAAAAACCTTTCTTTTTGCAGCTAATAGAACTATGCCATCCCATTTTACCTTAAAAATTTTCATGAAATAAAATATTTTTTTCTTGACACTTAATGATTCATCTATACCATTGATTAAAAAAGTATACTTTATCATAATGTTTAAATTTAATCTTCATAAAAATGCAGAAAGTCTGTTGATTGCAACTGTGAAGAAGTATGATTACTTTGCTTGAATGGAATGATCTCAATGTACATATTTATGTTATAGTTTTGTTGATACAAGGATTATCAAAATTGATAAACATGGTAAGCTGCAAGTGACAAGATTTGGCAATAACTTGCACTTTTATAATATATATATATATATATATATATTCTTCGCATGGAATTGACAACAAAAAGCTAAATGCCCTAATAGCTATAGAATGAATGGGCAAAACTCTAGACCTAGAGTTCAAGTCTCCAAAAATAACCTTTTTGGAGAAATTCCCTACCCAAAGTCAAGAAGTGTTCAGGTGCAAAAGAATCCTGTTAGTTGGGAAAGGATGAGATAGTTACTTAATTAGAATCAGATATAGATAAAAATGAGAAGGAGATAGGAATGGATCTAGAGAATTGGGAAGAGATAAAGATACCTAACAAATTAGAATATGAGATAGGATAGGTAGGAGATAAGATAGGAAAGAAGAAAGTCAAATCAAATTGGAACAAGAAGGGGAGAAGAGAGATGCGTGAGAGAGAGAGAGAGAGAGAGAGAGAGAGAGAGAGAGAGAGAGAGAGAGAGAGAGAGAGAGAGAGAGAGAGAGAGAGAGAGAGAGAGAGAGAGAGAGAGAGAGAGAGAGAGAGAGAGAGAGAGAAGAAGAAGAAGGAGAGGAGAACAGGCTACGCCGAGGATCACGACCTAGCTTGCGTTTTGGATAAGAAGGCTATAAAAGAATGATTTCTTCTATGAGGTAGGGGTGTAGGAATTTGTCTAATCTGGTTGGTTTTCAAATGAAAATTTATTTTTATGTGACTCATTTCATAATTAATCTGGTTGATAGGGATGCATCGTGCATTAAAGAAGAATTAATAGTTTTCTTTGAGAGTTTTATATGGGTTAGATTGACATGGTAGGCTCTTAATATTGCTTATCATTTTTCTTACGCATTTTGATTCCTTAATAAATAAATAGGCAATATGAGCTTGTTTTATATGGACCCAATCATGATGATATGTTTTTACATTATTCTAACCATGGTAATCTCATTTAATAAAGATTTAACCATGAATAAGTATGTGCATTTAGATTAGATCTCTTTGAGTTACCATATATGTACATATACGCAAGGTCATCTATGCATGTTGTTGCATTATGAATACTTTAGATATAAATCTATACGATCGGTTACATATGTTGGGTCTTAAATCGCTTTGATGGAGATTTTATCTCATGATCAAATTGCGCATGGATTCATAATAATATCCAATTGTGTATGATGTTATAATAATAATTCATAAGTTGTCTTTATATATTGCATGTGCGTACGAGATTGCCGGATGGTTGATGCTTCATTTTTTAATTGGAAGTGCCTTAATTAGTTCAATTGGGCAGCATGCTATGCACTACAAAAGATGAGATGTGTATTGTTTTTCTTCCACACATGGGTGCCTTAATTAGTTCAATTGGGCAGCATGCTATGCACTACAAAAGATGAGATGCGTGTTGTTTTTCTTCCACACATGGGTGCCTTAATTTCATCAATTGGGTAGCACACCATGCACTACACACATAGTAGATGTAATGAATGTGTGTGTTTGAGTATTTTGCATGGTGTTTAATATGGATCTATGTATGATCTAACACCCATGGATTAAAGCAACTACCATTCTACCCTTATGCCTTGCATGATACTTTCTTTTTACATTCATGTGTTACGTGGCTTACATTTAGATAGTGAAGATTTTTTTGCATGAAGTATCGCTTGCCCACTTACATGATATTCAATGCCTTAGATGAAGTGATGGGTAGCTAACATAAGAGCCTAAGACACAATGCTTGCACATGGCGCATGGCATGTCCTGCCTGGGCTGCGTGTATAGCAATGGTGCACGGACAATGGGCATGATGCTCAACGATGAGGCATTGTGTTTGGCTATTAGCCCATGAACAGTCCGCATCGCGCTCACTACTTGGGTATGTATTTAAAGCATGGATAATGCTTAACACTCGCTTCAATGCTCCACACAAAAGATTTTGATTAGTTTTATATTATGTAGTTTGGAAGTTGTGAACCAAGGGTATATGTTTCCGTGTGTGGATAGTCTCTATATTATAGCGATTATACAACTAATTAAGATAAAGGTTATATTGATGCTTGTAATAATTAAAAATAATAATGGATCTAGATCACGACGCATATATGATTTTGAAAATGTTGTGCTGCGAATATGGTATAATTATCTATGCTAAGAATAGACTAAGCTAGTCAAATATTTATGCTAATCAAAATATGGCTAGAGAATGGAATGTTTTGAATGCTCTTATATGGTGCACTAAGTAATGTGAAATGATCTAGTGAATGAAAATTAGGCGACTCAAAAGAGTTGTGCTTAGACTAAAATTAGGAGACTCATAAGAGTTGAGCCTAGCCTGGGGCAAACTCTAAGACCCCTCTAGTTACTATGCTAGGAAGATCAGTTGACCACTGACTTCTGAAAGACCTACCTAAGAGGCTTATTATAGAGAGTATTGTATCATGGAGAGACTGCTCTCTTGTGATCCAGTGCCCCCATGAGGACTGGTGTAGCCCGTGTGGTATCCACGACTGAACGTAGTTGGATGTTGGTCCTCTACGTGCATAGTATACCATATAGTTATCAGACATGGACAGACATGACAGTCATCCTTGAGGATATTTGACCATTGCCCAGATGAGTTGGTGGTAGGACTCTACCACAAGGTGATATAATAGATTTTTATACGTCATTCTTTGATAAAAGTCTAAATGGATGAGTGTATATGAGATTTGAAGGATATATTAGAACTGATTGGAAACACTAGATTTTTATGAAGGCATAAATGTTGTATAACATTCATATCATACTTATGATATAATATTTAATTGTTTGCACTGCTTAATTTATGCCAATAATGTTGTTGTAGTGTTCAAATGACTAGTTTAGGTATTTTCCTACTGAGTCGTCGTACTCACCCCTACAAAACATTTTAGGTGAAGCGCGAGAGAATTAAGCAGTCGACTTGACCAAAGTAACTAAGGAGAATAAGAAGAGAAGTATGGATAAGTAGTTAGTTAGACATTTTATTTGTCATCTTTCATTTTGAAATAATGAACACTTGAGGATGAATGTAATAAGACAGGCGACATTGATATATTTAATTTAAACCTTAATTTGAACCTAAATTACTTATTGTTTGGTATGTTTTATTCTGCTATTATATGTGAAGGTTTTAATGTGACATTGAGTTGAAGGTGGAATTGAGAAAAATAAATACATAATATATTTTCAAAAAAAAATCCTGCAGGAAAGTTTTAATTTTCAAATTTTATTTCAAAAATTCTTTTCTAAAACCCGGGTTGCCACAACTTGTTTGGCATATCCTCAAGTCAGCTGATTGTTTAATTTTAGTTGATTGGAGATCGTGATTTGATATCTCTCTAACAAACTCCCTCAAATTGAAGGGAGGCAGAAGGACACAATTTCAACTTGTCATGAATCCACAGAAATCTAGAAATAGATACAAGCTTGCTCATCAAATTTGCAAGCTAATCTTTTGTGGATATAAACATGACATTGAGCAGCTTTTTACTAACTTGGTTTCAAACAAAGCCAAAGTCTACTTTTATGTGTTGGGCATGCTCATGAAATAACAAATTTGCTAATTGGTATGCTGCACCCAAATTGTCACGCCACAAATCGAGTAGAGATATGGTCAAATTCCTAGCTCATACAATGGTGAACATAGCCAAATGAGTTTGGAAATGGCATTGGCAAAAGCCCAATACTCAGTCTCGATGGATGAACGAAAAATAACGGGATGTTTATTAGCAAACCAAGAAATCAGGTTGGAGCCCATAAGAATAGCACAAGCCCTAGTAGATCGCCTTACACCATTGAACAAATCCATTAGAACAATGTCACATTTAAAATACACACTTTGAACCAATTAGATCCATAAGCGGTTTGTATAGATAACCTTCCTCCGAGACTCATGTTTAATAATTTTAGATACGATAGAGACTCAGTCTGAGGTTAGTGTGGATCAAGTGATGCATGTGAGCTTGATGACCCCTTCTAGCCATAGTATGAAGTCATAATTGGATGGTGTGTTTTGGTCAATAGTAGGATCTGGGGCATGATGCTTGTCATCTATCACGTGAATTACCCTAATCTTTGAGTCTTACATTTCTTTCTAAGCATTTTTGTCCTAGACTTGCATTATAAGGCCTGTGACCAAGGCCTATAGGCTCCAAGGAAGGCATGTCTAGCTTGTACATATGGCCTGAGAAATATAGGCCCATGTTCATGGATCTATGGAACAAGGCCCAATTTCATAAGGCCTTTTTTGGAGCAATCTTTGTAAATATCTAGATCTTCTGTAGTAGAGACTAGAATACTGTAAGAGAGTGGTAGAGTAATATAGAAAAAGTAGGAGGGTTCTAGAATACAATCTAGACTATTGATATATTGATACATGTAATAATCTTAACCATCCATTAAGGAAGTGGATGGAGGAGAGCAACTATAAATAGGGATTAGCTCCTCATTTGTAATCAGCTCAGCTCAGTTAATGTAATGACCCCAATTTTTGTAATATTAAAATCCCATGAAAAGTTCATTTTTGAAGATAAGGGCATTTTGGTCATTTCACTATTCGCCTTGACTGAACCCAGAAACATGGGCCTAAAAATGGTACCATTAGATGCGTCTCGGAAAAAGAAATCCAACAAGACCAAAATCACCTAAAACGGAGTTAAAATGAGCAAGTTATGGCCCTTTGAAGCTCAGGGGTAAAACTGTAATTTTCACAAAAACGGATTTAACTGCAAAACACAAGGGCCCATTTTGATACAGGCACCCTTCATCTTCCACCTCTTAGAGAGTTCTAGAACGGCGGTGATTGGAGGAGAAATCATCACCATTCTGGAGGTTTCTCCACCGCCATTCAAAGGCGGTGAGAGCCCCCTCTAGAACCCTCTCATAGCTCTATAAATAGAGCTCTTGGGCGCCTCTAATAGCAGCCCAAAAGGTTGGAGAAAACCAGTTATAGAGGAGTGACCTAGAGGGGAAAACAAGGAGAAAAACCCAGCAACAAGCCAAGTATACCCAAGATCCCTCAAAACCCATCTTCACAGTAGTTCTAGGATCAATTTCCCTAGGTCTTTGCATGAAAAACCATGCAAAATGGAGCCCTGAAGACTCACCAAGGACCCAAGGACGTTCCCTGGGCCGCACTGGTTCCCCAACGAACAGGACGTTCCAGTTGGAACGTCCCACGTCGTTTTCGTTTGAAAAACCAAACGGGCGCGTCCAGGGACGCGCTCGCAAAAGAGAGAAACAAGCGAAAAACCCGGCGCGTCTGCAGACGCGCCCACTGAGGCGCACGATGCAGACGCACAGCGCCCTAACATTCCGTCTTTTCATTCTTGAAACCCTTATGTACGTGTGACACTAAAATGCTTATAACTTGAGATATAGAGCTCCGATTGAGGCCCCGCAAAAGGCGTTGTGTCCGAGTCGACGACGTGGACACATACAAACTATAAAATCCCTGATCAAGGACAATCAAAGGTGGGCATGATCCTTAGAATAGGATGGTGGCGCGTAGCCGCTAAACCTTTGGAAAACTGAGGATACCAAGGCCCACTTAGGACCTTAGGACACCCATAGGCATATGGATGGACCCCTAATGTCTAAGTAATAAGACCAACCACTCTAAAACCCATAAAAGATAGGCTAAACTAACCTTGAGTCCCCAAACCATGTTCAGGAGAGTACGAGGACAAAAGGGTTAACGCGACCTAGCTAAGTAGGTGCTCTACCGCTACTAGATTCTTTTAAAAGAACTATGATTGTTTGAGAATACATGTTTTAAGTATATGACTTAATTTAGCATACATGTGATAAATGTTTTATGCATAGACATGTTTTGTAAATAATTGCATATATGTTATGCATAGATATGTTTTGCAAACAATTGCATATATTGCATGATTTGTGAGCATTGAGTTTTTGAAAGATTGCATGTCCTTAAGGGTTACCAAAAGACGCTGAGTAGGCAGTTGTGAGGGACCTAAAGAGGATAGGTTTTGAAAAATACATTGTGCATGTATTGCCAAGACATGTGCTACATGCATAGATTGCATGATAAGTGTAGCCTTGACCGATGAGGGCGGGCCAGAGAGAGTTGACAAGGCTTCTAGGCTGTCAGGCTTCTAGGCAGGATTATGACTTTGAATGCAATACTAGCATGAGCAGATTTTATGCATTGCATGCATGTTTTGCAAATTGCATGATTTACGACGA